>OW818033.2:60737969-65737969 GCA_942486065.2 Calliphora vomitoria | reverse complement strand
TATGTTACAATACCTGTTGAAAACTATTTATAATGAGGTGGTTGGGAAGTTTCTTCCCCTCACCCACATTATAGTCTGACTACAATTTGTTTGCATCGATGCAGAACACTCTCTCTGGGATACGCCTCACTTTGGAACATAGTATCCGTTATTGGCTTGATTCGTTCTTGGCCTGAAAAGTTGAGCAGTTCTATTTGCTCAGAATCCATATTGTTACGAATATGCAATAGCGATTTGAATTTAACGGTCTGTAACAACTGCCTGCAACATTCATCATGTTTATAAACACGTTCATCAGTAGAAGCTTCTACTTATCAACAATGTTGATAGCATGCGGTTATTAGCCTTGTTTGTAAGTATGGCAACACTAAATGTTTAAGTTGCTAACATTAACATCGAAAGCTCTAGAATTCGAACATACTAGTTTGTCCGTTAAGAGCATTGTAGAAGATTCACGAAAGATGGTGTGTGTATAAATAGTGGTAGAGGTTGCAATCGTGAGTGGAGTTCATCATTGGCGTTGTTAGAGTTAACATCAACTGTCGTGTACATTTGAGTTTGTACATTATTTAAAGGAAATAAACCAACGTTTTAAAATGGTTAAAACGTTACAATATGTAGAAAGATGGGAAAAGATCATAGCTAACAATAGTCAATATTTTGAATAAATATTTAAAAATAAAAGCATTTTTAAGTCGTACAACCAATACATATCCTTGTTTACCGTCTATTAGAAGATCCAAAAGTTTCCAGATTTGAGTACTGAAAAACTAAAAGCTGGCATATAAGACTTTTAATGAAAACTAACGATTCAATGAATGATTTAGAAGCAGTAGTTTGGTAGTATTTTGTTGTCGTTGTGAAAAATATTTTAGGAAATAATAGGGCTGAAATGGACGAGGAATTAGTCATAGATGTTTTAATTAGCTCTAAAAATCTTGAATGTAATATGGGCATAAAAGTGCTTACACTATATGCACAGTCATTTAGACAAGTTTCCTGAAAATCAATCTTATTTGCTATCTTATAATGACTTAAGTTTGATGACGTTATTCTTTTAAAATGGTTGTGCCCTGTCCCAAAAATAGGAAAAACATTGTTTTATATACATAAATAAACTTCCATTGTCTCATGTACATTGTACATAAATGTGTCTGGCTCCAGCATTATTTTTTTATTTTGTTTTTTTTTTTTTGGCTCCTCTTTTACATGGCCACACACAAAAAATTCAAAATAACAAAATGCAAAAACATCATTCAAATACACTGAAAACAATTTGGTTGTACGAAAATCCTTAAAAAATTACAAGGACTTGTTTAAATTTAGATTTATGTTATATAACAACCAGAACTTTTCAACAGTGAGTTGTTAAGTCCTTCGAAGGTTAAAAGTATTTTTAGATGGTTATTTGTTGTATTCATTAACGAATTTAAGTGGATAAATAAAAAAAGCTTTTTGCTAACACCATAAGGGTTTAACTTTGATTATTCGTGTAGCCAGGATTCTGCTTGTCATCCAATGTAGATGTCCATCTTCTCTATAGCATCACAAAAGGTTATTAGGTCAATGCTGAAAAGTGGAGCCAATTTTTAAAAATGCATTTCATTTCAATGGTTTTCATAAACAATTTGTTATTGAATGTTTCTTTTATACTTTAATAGTAACCAAATTCTAATGTAATGAGTTTAAATGCTAAATTTTGGCTAATCATGACTACTTACACAATATCATTTTAACTCATTATATATACCACAGCCGCAAATGTCATTACTTTATTATCACTGAAATTTGTTACAAGTAATGACTCTAATAACACATTCAGAGTTAGGTCTCACATAATTCGTTATCAGTAAAACAAAGTGTTCTCATGTAAAGTAAGCTGTTAGAAAGAAAGCTGTTATATAATAAATATGTCTTTCTTAGTAATGCAGATGGTATGTAGTCATTGAAAAATATTGTTACGTTTTAACCTTTTTAAAACGTTGGTTTATTTCCTTTAAATAAACCGGATACTTTAGATTGCAAATAAAAGCCGTTTAGTAGTTCAAAATGGTTACATCTCTTTATTTATTTAAAATGTACAACAACAATAGTTCAAATAGACACTCAGTGTCTTTATACACGTTTATCAATTTGCAGAAATGCAGAAACTTTATAATGTACAAACTCAAATGTACAAGACAGTTGATGTTAACTCTAACAGCGCCTATGATAAACTCACTCACGACTGCAACCTCTGCCATCTTTCGTGAATCTTCTATAAAAGCTCTTAACCGTCAAACTAGTATGTTCGAATTCTTGAGCTTTCGATGTCAATGTTAGCAGCTTAAACATTTAGTGTTGCCATACTTACAAACAATGCTAATAAACTCGTGCTATCATTGTTGATAAGTAGAAACTTCTACTGATGGACGTATTTATAAACATGATGAATGCTGCAGGCAGTCGTTACAACCGTTAAATTCAAATTGCTATTGCAAATTCGTAACAATATGTTACTCAGCTATTGCAAGTTGTTACCAAGATTTTGCTGGGCATCTTTTTAAAAATATATAAATGACAAAATTCTTTATCGTGTTATCACTTGAGCTGATCGACGTATTATACGACTCCCATGATGATTCAGTGGTATTTCTTGCAATATGGGATGGTGATTTTAGGTCATACACATCAGTTCCACTTTCTTCTCTGTATTTCTACGTACATTGGTGTTTATTTTTTTCACGCCACATATTATTTTTTGAGATGATTCGATGCCAATAAGTCGTACAATTCTTTAAAGACATTTACTTACGAACTATTGCAAAGATTTGTTTAAGGAAACAGAGTCTGATTTTAATAAAATTTGTCATGGCTAAAGAGAAGGTGTAGTTGAGTTGGAGTACCTCGCGTATATGAAAAATTAATAATGATGCGAAATTTCTGAATAAATTCGTATCACCTTTGCCTTATTTATATTAATTTGCAGCCCTGCTTTCGCTGATATGTCGTTAAGTTCCTTTAACTTTTCGGCCATGTCAGTATGGCTGTGAAAGGAAAGAAGTATTCGAGATCATCTAACCACTCGAGAAACCACCAGCCCATTCCTTGCAAATGGCATGGTTACGACTAAGCACTCCATCATGTAAAAGTATGCAGCTTACTCCTGAGTATAATCTTTTAATTGATTGGAACACGATGAATATAAGGCACAGAAGAGATGTCCATTCAACAGATTGTTGTACTATTACTCTTAGTGAATAAATGTGATCAACGCACGACGAATTCTAGCCTGTTTTCTTAATTCCAGCATTAATGCGTCCCAGATTCTCTTGTTTATTACAGACTTTGTTCAGCATTCTTAATAATGTCATTTCCCTTCAGTTATTACGATTTGTTAAGCTCTCTGATGACCATGTGTCTTCTATGATAATTAATTTAAAAGCTCTGGGGATATATTGTCGTAACCTCGACTTTTGTTGTTCTGGATATATTTTATGGCTAAGAGAAGCTCAAACATTGCTGGAGTGGTAATATATGAAGACATTTCCGAATAATATGTTGCCCAAAGTTCAAGTTGTTTGTTTTGGGAACTGATGAGTTATTGATTTTCCAATTGAAGTCCATTATTTGTTTGTATCAGCACATCTCATTTCACTTATACCCAAAAATAATACATTGTAGCTCCTGCATTCCCTACATGACTGTGCCGGGCTCGATGTTTCCATTAACATTCTAATATTCCACGTTCTAAATTATGTCCGATTTTTCATGCTGAAAGTGGGTAATACATTGAGACCTAGATATGTGGGTGATAGTATGAACGAAGGAGTATAAGAATGCATTTTTTGACGAAATTATCACTGACGCGATTAGAAAACTTTAGTTTTATTTATAAATGGATATCTACAGTGCAAAATAACAAGCAGATAAATTTACCTAAAAGATAACATGACATTAATTTCAACTCAATATCTACGAGTAAAAATTAACAAATATGTTTACTCCGTAAGTAACTAAGCACTGATCGATATATATTTATTGAAATTACTGGCATTATTGGAATATTTACAGAATATTCTGGTAGATACGAGATTTAATCTAACTGTGCTGGAAGCTGGCAATCTACAAACTCATTTTACTAATGGTTTGACTACATTTTGATTTCTAACACCGATTTACTGGACAGTACATCTAAATTCATATCATAGCTGGCCACAATTTTAAGGCCGGCTGAGATGACTTTAATATGCCAGTTTTAAATAGAATATTTAATAATAGGGCTGTGAATAATCAAGTTGATTGTCTTAATGAAATTATATTAACACTGTATGACAAATATATTTCACCTATAATAGTTGAAACTCAGGAAAAGGGAGACAGTATGTACCGGTAAGAATACAATAATAAACAAGTAAGAGTGCTATATTCGGCTATGGCGAGTCTTATATACCCTTCACCTTTGTTGTGGATGCATAAATTGCCCATTTTTAGCGTATAGCATCCTAAATATATCAAGAAAACTTTTTGTAGAAGTTACAAACGAAATAACAATCTTATATATACCCTTCTCACGAAAGTGAAGAGTATAAAAACAATAATGCCAAACGAAACGAAACACCAAAAAAACAAAAACAAAATACGCAAAGCAATGAAGCCAACACACATCCAAATATACATATGTACGTTTTGTTGCTTTTTTGTCAAAGCATGCAATAAATTGACTTTTTTAGATGAAATTTTCAGAGGTTATCTCGGATTTTTGCTCATATCTCCTTTGTTTATGGACGGATTTTGCTGATTTTAAATAGGAAACTTCTCGAAAGCATGTCTGACAGAATTATTGAAGATTTGGATCCCGAAGAAATCTGGGGTCTTCAGAAAATTGATTTCAACAGACAGACAGACGGACAGACATGGCTAAATCGACATCGCTATCTATAAGGATCCAGAATATATATACTTTATAGGGTCGGAAAATTATATTGTGGAAATTACAAACGGAATGACAAATTTATACATACACTTCTCACGAAGGTGAAGGGTATAAAAACTTAAGAATTCCGACTATCTTAAATCTGAAAAACATTTGTAGTTGATTTCGAAAGAGACATATTTCAAATCAGAACCTAATTAAAACCACTACTATTGATATTATTTTCTCTAAATATGAAGAACTTAAAATTCAATTTGATACATCATAAATGACCGAAGGAAAAATCTTTGGGTCAACACAACGAATCTGAATATTGTAACTTTAAAAAGAAAACGTGTAAATAAATTAACCGAAAAGTTCCGGCAATAATTTCCCGGAAATATCTGTAAAAATATTCCCGGTAATTCCTGGAAAACAGTAAAGAGTTGGAACTAAGAAAATACCATTTCAGACTTCCAGCCAGGGTTTAGATTAAGAAAATACCTTTCTGATAACGAATATTATTGAGGAAATTGGTTTCAGCAAGATGGCGAAACTAGACGTTCAAAGAATTTTGATGCCTTGGGCTCTTTTTTTTACTTGGATCAGTTTAGAGATGCGAAAAAAGGTTCCATACTAGGACAATTGCTTTTCAGTTCTTATGTTAACGATATTTTTTTGAACACATTGATAGAATTTGGCCACCAAATTTTAGTTATACCCCTAACGTACATATAATGTTATGGATTTTCTGTTTTTCGATATTCGCTATAGTTGAATATTGCTTGACTAATGAGGTTTATAATACATGCCTTCAAAACACTAAAATAGTTTTACTGTCACAGTTTTTATCACCAGTTCTTGGCCAAAAAAAAAAAAAAAAAAAACTTTGAACATCATGTTCTGCAATTACATTTTATATTTACTATTTATATTTTGCTGAAATAAAAATAACATTTTATTACGGTGCACAACTTCTATTTATATAAATTTCTGTACTGGGTTGTTGAACTCAAAATTATTATTGCCGCATACATACTCATTTCCTAACACATATTCTATAATAATTTCTATAAATAAAAATATTTATAAAGTTTAATTTTATCTAAAACATTTTTAGGCAATAGGGTATTAAATATAACAGAAAACATATTTAGCAATACAGGTATTAATAAATCAAATTTAGAAAAAGTTTATTTTATTAAATATTGATAAATTTACTTACGAATCAAAGGTTCAAAAGAATTAATACCTAATTCCATTTTCGATATCAAAATAAATTGTATCTCTTTAGCATTCCGTTAATGAATTCATCATGAATTAATTCATAGGCTTAATTCATTTGTACTTCAAATGCATTGAATTCATTTCTTTGAGAAATGTTCTTGATTCCAAAACATTACAAAATAGATGTAGTAACTTATTATGGGAGGACTAGCATTTCATAAAAAAAGTATAAAAAGTCATATAAACACAGATCATTGCATTCAGTGTGAGAAAGATATAAGTAGATGAATGTGACAATGACTTCACGTCATTAATTGTATCGGATCTAAATACTTCTATGAGTGAAAAATTTCCTAAATCTAATATGCACATTTCCAATGCAGATATTGAACGACTTCTTTTCGTAAAAAGAAACCTTAGAAACAAATGGCAACAAAATAAATCAACTGCTGCAAAACAGAGGCTGTACTTTAATTTCCCATTGGAGTTGTTGAGGCTGGCGGCGATGACCCGAAATTTGTTGCACAGTGTAATCGGCAATAAAACTTGAAACGTGACATAGTACGCGATTTTGTTATTGATGACAAGTGATAAAATATCCTGACTATCTAGGTAACTGGTAATTTTCTCAACTAAGTATTGCTCCACATATGCAAACACATATATTTTCACTAAAAAATAACGTTAAAGTAAACAATTCGTTTTTAAAAGTAAATAGAAAATTCAATTAGCGTGATACAAAACAATTTTAACATTCGAATCCATTAAAGTTTTGTCAATAAAAGTTTTGTAAACTTTTCTAAACAAATAAAAAATAACGACTATTTTTCGCATTCCCATTGTAAATACCATACAAAACTATAATTAATATTGCACAGTCACGTGGACAGTTAACTAAAATAGTGAATTATTTTCTGAATGATGAATATTTAATTTCTACGAAGTTGAAGGTGCTGCCCAGCAGTTTTATAAGTAGGTAATGTATCTCTTATAGACAGTAATTTTAACTAATGTCTGATCACTTGACTGGCTCTAATGTATATATGTGGGGTCATTTGCCACATGTGTGCTCTAAGTACAGCAGGAAATAATCAATTGGTTACTTTATACGTCTCAGGTAATCTAGCATGAAGTCAATTGTCGCTAAAGTGTCTCTATATATTCTAATCTCTATGAGTGTAGTCACATTAAACGTTTATTTTGTGCAGCTATTTAGAAAGTAGTTATTTTACCCAACAGAAGTAATATATTGGACAGTCAATTGTCACTAAGTGTCCTTAGGAAATCTGAAGTGTAGTCTGTTTAATTAGTTTTTGTTTGCACTACACTTTAGGAACAAGCCATTTTACTCACTACATTAAAAAATGGGAGGATGTGAGTGGTATGGTGAAAATTTGGGGTTAAATGTATTTTTTTATGCCAAATAAAACAAATGACAAAAAATGGAAACAATTTTTCTATTTACTTGCTACAAATATTTTATTATCGCGTTAACTCTCATTATACTGGCCGACAATTATATGACTCAATTTGGTTTCTAACATTACTAAATTATGATTTACGATTTTCCATGTGGTCCTCCACCAGCATTTCTTCAATTGAGTTTCAATGGGTCTCTTCCAATGAGTTTTGAATGATCCTCCACCAGGTTCCTCTTCACAAAATACGTATATCAAATGAGTCTTCTCATGACATGAAATCAAGGTTATAACACAACGAACACATGTAGAATAACATAAACGACTCAAAGTGTTAAAACAGTTATGCGTGTTAAAACAGTTATGCGGACCCAGAACTTTCGTAAGCCAAACAACAACAATCAGCCCGACCGTATTTAAGATATAATGCATATGACGCGCGAGTTGTTCTTCAACTCAAACTTGTACTACAACTGAATCTTGCCGTTTAGTAAGTAATATATTTTTGGTCACTGCATTACCGACTCCGGCATTACCAAATATACGAGAAAACTACAAGATGAAGAAAGGTTTAGAAACTTTTTTTTTTGGAAATAATTCAATATCTCGAGAACTATTGGAGATATTGTTTCGATTATAAATGGATTTTTGGCGATTGTTTTGAGTAACCGAGGTGACCAACTTTGACAGGCCACGCACTGCCCCATTAGCGCTAGGATGCTGAACAAATGCAAATCAACTGAAAAACACCTCAGCTCCAATCATGTGCAATTTCGTAACAATATCTCCAATAGTTCCCGAGATACTGAATTGTTAAAAAAAAAAAAAACGTTTCTAAACCACTGTATCAAAGTGTGGGAAATTGTTTCTTCTTTTCAAAAATCTATACAATTTTTAAGAATTAAAAAATTCATTATTATACCCTTCACCATGAGTTGCAAGGGTATATATAAGTTTGTCATTCCGTTTGTAGTTTCTACATTTTTCATTTGCGACCCCACAAAGTATATATATTCTGGATCGTGATATACATCGAAGTCGATATAGCCATACAGACGGAGTATGTTGAAATTAACTTTCCGTAGCCCTCAAATAACTTACAAACATAATTGATACATCAATATATCGGGAATTCTTCCGGCTCGGTCGCTATTTAAAATAGATAAAATCGGCCCACAAATGGCTGAGATATAAGCAAAAAAACCTGGAAAACCTCGATTTTTGGCCTATTTTTGATCTATATCTGGATTACTAAGTCATTAATATAGACAATATGGATATCTAATGATAGATATTTCAAAGTCCATTGCAACGATTTGTATAAGGCTATAGTAATTTGGACCTACAATAGGTCAAAATCGGAAAAATTAGTTTTTAACCCGAATATTTTTTTACCAGAAAAAAATTAAAAAATAAAATTGAAAAAAATTAAAAAAACTATTTCGAAAAAAATATATTTAAACAATTTTGAAAAAAAATGTTTTCTTAATTTTGAAAACAAACTGAAATTTTTTTTTTTTAAATTTTGGAAAAAAAAATTTATTTTGTTTACCTAAAAATATTTAAAATTTTTATTTTAAAGTATAATTTGGTGAAGGGTACATAAGATTCGGCACAGCCGAATATAGCTCTCTTACTTGTTTTTATTATTTTTTTATTTTCTAATAAGTGAGTTCCCTGAGAATGAGTCAGCTACTAAGAATATACTATTATACTCTCTCTTTGTGGCTGGTTATCTGGTTGGCCTGAAAATGGCTAGTCAAACTTACATGTTGACACGAAAAACTGACATCATCTGCACCACTAGTTACATAATTAACTACATAACTAGTTATTTTCAAATGTGCTTGATCCTATATAGATTACATATATACTGTCTGATAGCTGATCCAAAGTAGTCAACGCATTAGATTCACATACAGGTTATATTGGAATAGTTACCTTACCTAAGTTTATTACTCAAACTGCAACCCATATACAATATCCCAGCAAAAATTTAAGTACTTTCAATGAAATTGCATTACCACCACTTTGAGAGTTGCAATATAGGTATATATTCAACTTCTTAGGAAGTGATGTTAAAGAACTTCAAAAAAGTTATTATAATTATGTATATTGTTTGTAAAACTATAAATTTATGATTTTAAAAATATTATTGCTATCGTATTAATTTATTGACTTTCAGCTACATATTAGTTGACAGATGCTCTTCTTACTCATTGTAAGTTCTTTTTTTTGCTTGGAGGTGGAATATTTATCTTATTATTAACATATTCATTTGAGTGTAATTCAAATACATTACAATTTTCTCGCCTACTCAGACTATGCATACTCATACACTACAACCCAATTACAGACACTTACTGTGTATAATTTATGTGTAATTGCAGAAATGCATTTATCAGTGATATCTTCCCTACTCTTCTCCTTCTTGCCAATTCGCACAAAATTTTTGTTTGTTACTGACTGAGGGAGGACCGTGGTACGAGAGTATGATGACATTTTTTCTGATCAAATGTTTGCTATACTCTTCACCATGTATAGATGATAAGGGTATAAGCATACAAGTTGTCGTTTATAGTTTTCATTTACGGTCCTCTAAATATATTATGGACCTATAAATATATTTCATATTTTGGATACTAACAGATATCGTAGTCGATTAAGCGATGTCCGTCAGTCTATCCGAAACTCCCAAATGATCTAAGGAACCAGATGTGGTTTTTATATAACAGATATATTATTGAGCTTATACTTATCTTTCTTTTGGAAATATTTTTTACTATATGTCAAAGACTCAGTAGAAACTTGGAATGACAGTAAGGAAATTTCCGGAAATATATTTCTTAAAAACAACTTTTTGAAGAAAGCTAGTTTTTAACAGAAATACATATATCAGATATAATTATGAAACTATATGTATCTGACTGAAATATTAACAAAAAAAAATCATGACTATCTCGATTTTGTGAAAACTGAAAAATCGGGAAGCAAGTTCTAGACAAAAGTAGTTTATAATCAATATATTAAGCTTTAAATAATACGACCCTGTATATTAGGGTGAGTCAATTTTATTATAAGCAAAAACTTAATCTACGAACAATTCTAAGAAAATTTCACCAAGAAACTATGGGTCTAAAATCAAAACCTACACAGTAAAGGAATTTTTAAAAACAAAACATAAATCTTTATGTCTCTCGGCGGGAGCAAGGTTTTTTGTTTCAGACCCATACTTTATTTTTGTAATTTTCTTAGAATTTTGTGTAGATTCCGATTGTGCGTTTTTTCTCACTCGAACAAATTGACCCACCCTACTATATATGCTCAAATTCTGGAACAAGCAGACTGACAAATACCGGTTTTTGTTCTACTAACTAAGCTAAAGGGTATATAATATTCGGCACAGACAACTATACCACTATGACTACTGTTTCTATTTCAATTCTATTGTGCAGTATATTATTTCCCCTGTAGGGTTTTTTTCTTTTTCTGCTTCTTTTCATTTCTATCAACAGGCGACATTTGGTTGCCAAAAACTATAATCAACCAGAACATAAGACGCCAATCAAAAACTGTGACATACCAAATATTTATGGCCCACGACTTTTCTATAAATTTAGAATTAAGTAGGTATTTGTACTCGAACGGCAAATGAATTATAAAATGAGGGGAGGGAAAAATACCAACAAAAAAAAAGAAAAACTGCATTATGCTGACCGATTTTTTTGTTTGTTTAATGTTTTAAATTCCTTATTTCTTTTTTACTTGTTGATAGAGAAATTAGCGCAAACATTTCACAATCGTATGCAAGGCAAATTTAATTTACATTTCTATTAGTTTGAAATTTACAATAAGTGAAATAAACGGTACACGTGAATTAAAGGGCTAAAATATATAAAATATAATTATACGTTTATAAATATGTATGCATCTTATCTTTGAAAACAGGTGTCGATATTACAAATTTAAACAAACAAAAAATCATACTCCCATTATTCATTAAAGCTTTATTTCAGTGCAGAAAGACATCGTTGCATGCTCATGCGTGTTTGGTTTTGTTCAAAACTTGAAAGTGTGGGAGCACGATGTCGCTTTTTAACGTAGCTTTTATCTAAACAAAAAATCTATATACATATCGTTACCTTAATATATAAAGGCCGTAACTTGTATTTTTTGTAAACCCAGATTTTCGTTTATTTTCGTCATATCTAAACAAAAAATCTATATTCATATCGTTACCTTAATATATAAAGGCCCTAACTCGTGTTTTTTGTAAACCCAGATTTTCGTTTATTTCGATAAATGGTCAGCTCATATATCATATTTAGACAAAAAATCTCGACTTAAAAAAAACACGAGTTAGGGCCTTTCTGAATTAAGGTAATGATATGTGTATATAAGTACATATGTACGTTGTTTGCCTATTAGTTGATGTTAAAACAACATCTGTCAAATTGGCTGTTATTTATTCAGTTTCTTTTGCCACATCACCATGGCACCCAACAGCACGTGAAAATGATAAAAAAATTGTATCTAAATGGGTTCGGGCAACATTCCGCGCGCTTCGCCCATTTTACGAGTTTTTGAAGAGATCCAATACACTGGCGTCCGAGTTTGACTCCGTTAGACTTTTGATGCGAGGTTTTCTTAAGTCACAGGTCTATGTAAATAATCCACAAATCACAGCGGCCCTCAAGCCAATATAACTCATGCCATTGGTCAAATTCTTTCTGATTTATGCGCCAGTTTCATGTAAAATTTTACATTTAGTCTGTGCGCCACCCAATACAGCCCCGCCAGACATTTGCGCTATGTTATGTTCTCCATATAAATATATAAATGACTTTGTAAGTTTGTTGGTTTACTTAATTGAGCATCACGCCTAAACGGCTGAACAGGTTTTATTGAAATTTGGAATGTAGATAGATACTTACTTGGAAGCGTCAATCGGATATAACTTTTTTCAATACTTGGACATGAAAGGGATAAACAGGGGGAAAACCGGTGAAATTGGTACCTTTAGTTCTTGAACAATAAATACTAAACGGCTGAACCGATTTTATTGAAATTTCGAACATTAGAACTTAGAAGCTATATCTGATTGGACTACAAAGGCATAAAAAGGCGAAAAACGGGAAAAATAGGTACCTTCAGTTTTTAAACATTAAATATTTGTTTAAAATTAAAACATGTTTAATTTAGCTTACTATAGTCACAAAAATATATATTTAGAAAGTACCTTTTCAAAAGTCTACCAACAGGGGGTTAAATTGTTTATCCATATTTATGTCTGTTTATTTGTTTGTTTGTACCTTATAGGAGGCAAAACCCTAGTCCAATCCTGTTGAAATTTACAGTATATTCCTGTATATTTGAAACGATCAATAGACTATTTTTTTATTTTGAAATTTTAAGTGGGCGTGGCACCTCCCATACAATGTTAATAGTTATTATGGAATATCTGGTGAACTATCATTGTGAAAGTCGCAAAACTTTGCGGGATTTTCTTCGGTACCATTGTACACTGCTTGCCTCAAAATTGGCGGGATTGTATAATTGGGCGTGGCACCACACATACAAAGTAAATAGGTATTTTCAAATATCAGCAGAACTATAATTGTGACAATATTCAAACTTCATAGGAAACGATTTCTTATCACTGCATGATGTTTAACCGAAAACGGGACGGATCGGAACAGGGGGTGTGACACCACCCATACAAAGTAAATAATTATTTTCAAATATCTGGAGAGGTATAATTGTGGAAGTCTTTAAACTTTGTCCAAAGAACACTCATAGCATTTTACATGGGCGGTATTGAATTAGTGAACGTGGCACCTCACATACAATGTAAATTGTTTATTTCCAATATCTGAAGAACTATAACTGCAAAAGTATTTAACCTTTGAACACATTAATTTCTTATCACTATACGAAGTTTGGCTAAAAATGGGCGGGTTTGTATTAGTGGGCATGGCACCTATCAAACAATGTAAATAGTTATTTTCGAATATCTGGAGTTGTGAAAGTCTTCAAACTTCATATGAATCAATTTCTTATCAACGAAAATTGGGATGGATCGGAACTGGAGATGAGTCACCTCCCATACAAAGTAAATAGTTATTTCTAAATATTTTTAGAACTATAATTACGTTATACTTCAAACTTTGTCGGATTACTCAAATTAAATAGCTTTTTGGATTATAAGCATTAATCTTTGGATGTTTTACATTAATATCATCAAGATAAATAAATTTTCGAAATATTTATATATGAGCAATTCCATGTCATCGTACGTGACAGTTGTACGTCTATAGAGTGAAATAGATTTTTGCAAAAATAAGAGTATCTGAAAAATAATTTTTAAAAAATAATAAGTTCTTCCGAAACATTGTTGTCCATAATATCGAGCGAAATAAGGGTATATCGTACGTGACATAAAACGGAAGTAATTTTGAGGTACATGTAGAAATATGCGAAAATTTGCGATTTTTCTTTTAATTTCTTACACTAAACTAAATATTTTTCCTTTACAATCCATCATATTTAAAAAAAAAACAATCTTTGGATGATTTTATAATAAATAAAATTTAATATCGTACGTGACATACCGTACGTGATAGATTTTTCTCTTATAGTAAAACAATATATATTCTATAAATATATGTATACAAAAATTAAAAAAATAAATAAAAATATATATTCGGTTTCAATAAACAATTTGATAATAGCAAAAAAAACAATCAGAGTCAAATTCATTTCATACTACATGCTAATTGGGGGCTAAGTTTTCACCGCAATCTTAGCCTAAAACATACCAATTTAATTAAAAAATTAAATATAGTCAGTTAAACTATTATTTTGTACTTAAAATGTTGTAATAAGCTCTAAATACTTTCACATAGTAACATTTTAGTGTTTTCTTTTACATATTTAAATCATCTTGAAAAAAAGTTTCATGGGTTTTTGTTTTTTCAGTCGTGGTAGTCATTTTCGTGGAATATCCCATATGCTAACAATTGGAATGAACTAATTGATCAAAAATACTCCCAAATACAATTATCTTAAATTATTAAAATTTTCTATTGAAAATGGAAACTTAAAAAAATATTTTGAAATTTGTAATCAGGAATCCCGAAATTTCAAAAAAAAGTGTTGAAAAATCCCAAAAATGGGATCTTAGAAATTTTTTAGATAATTTTTTAGAAGACAAATATTTTTTTTTATCAAATACTAGCGAAAAATCGCCTTTTTTAATTTTTAAATTCAAATGCATTTAACTTTGGAGTCAGTCACGATTTTTAAACAATTATTTTTTTGTTTGACAAATACATTTGTTGTTAGTTCAGTAAGAGAAAAATGGAGAAAATCGGGTAATCTTTGGACCCGCTGTTATCAAAAAACTGAAGTAAAGTGGGTGAAAATGTAGAAAATTAAATTTTCAAATGCGAATATCGCCTAAGTTAGAAGAGATAATTAATTGATAGCTACGATGAGGTTTTTGGTACTGCTCGAGGAGATTCTATAAATGTATTTTTTTTGAAATCGGAACACAGACGAAGAAATAGAATCGTTGTAAAAATTTAACATTCCTGAGGTTTCCAAATTTGGGGACACCATGGATTTAAAATTGAAAACTTAAACAATACTTCGTCTTTGCGTATGTCAAATTTCATTCAAATCGGACTAAGGGTTTAGAAGTTACAGATTTATTTCCCTCTTTTTTTCTATACCACTGTGCATTGGTAAAGCATGGATTCAATAAAGTCTAAAGCTACAGAACGCGATCAAGTTTTCTTTAGAGTTGATCTTCCACTCCTCTAAGCTAATTTCATCATCAGGCAGAAATTAAGTCTCTTTCCTCTAAATTTTTATGGAATACTACAATAGTGTACTGATTGTCCTTTTCAGTCTTTCTGAAATTGTGGAATTCAAAACCAGCTGTAACTTGAAGTATTTTTTATTGGCTATTTTTCTAACTTATTCTACCTATAATAATATTTATGTTCTAAATATACATGTAAACTTATAACTTTCTTAATCTTTTCAGATTTTTTAAGGATCATTTATACAAATAGATATTCAAAATAATAAAATATCACAGCTATCCTGCCCTTAATTATATGAATTATGACAGCTGAAGTAATGGCGTCAAATGACACAACTTTTGATCCGGGTAATTTAATCTAAAAATAGACAGGCTACTAATAATGAATAAAATAATTAAATAATTCATTTCTTTTATTTGAAGCACTCTCAAAACTTATAACATCTCTCAAGGACACTGAAAGTCTTTCAAATGATCAAGAAATTGATTTTCTAAAAGCACTGCTTGAATCCAAAGAACTCAATGCCCTGGTCAATGTTCATAGTAAAGTGGCCAAGGTGGGGAGAGATGATCGTCTGGCACCCATACTATCGACATCAGCAATGGTAAGTGAGACACTTGAAAATTTCATTTTGTATTTCGACTTTCGTTATGTACATATATGATTGATTTTTCTTTTTCTTTGTTAGATTTTGTATGAGGTATTGGAAGAGTTGTCACAACGTTGCCACTTGAGTGATGAATGCCGTGAGGCATTTCATTTGCTGCAGAAACCGCATTTACAAGTAGGTGGTCTCTTGTTAAAGTTTCTTTCATCTAACAGTAGCTTGTGTTTATTAAATGGATTTATTGCTTTTTCCTTTATTACATGTTTGTCCTCCAGAGTCTTCTTTATGCTCACGATTGTATTGCACAAAAAGATTTCTATCCACATCTACCAGAATTGCCAATCGAAATGGATGAGGATGAGGAAACTATAAAAATTGTGCAACTAGTTAAAAGCAACGAGCCCTTGGTAAGTACCACACTACACACTATACTAAATAAGTTGGTCTAACTAACAACATAATACACACACACACACAGATTTACTGTGTTTAAACAAATCCGGATTTTATGTCTGTCAACAACAAAACTTAAACTACATACATATATTCTTATAATTGTATCTGAGAAATTGATCACATTCATCATTATCATCATTTCATTTCATATACACACATAATTTCATTATCCCTATGTCTGTCTGTCCATCTCAACATCCTTGTCGGAATATATTTTATTTTACATATACATATGCAGCAAATTAATTTCCATTCATTGTACTGATACTGATTTTATTTTCAATATCGATGACATTGTTACATGTAATACATTGTCTATGTCACCAGCATCTAATTCTCTGGCATTTAAACATTCTACTTACACCTACTGACACATGTACATTGTCCTTTCATGTTACACGTATTTATTTAGTCGTCAAATCATTTTTCAATTCTATTTTAAGTTCATAAATGTTATATCCATGTTATTCATACAAAAACATCCATGTAATATACATATATGTATATAAAGCTTTTGTGACATACACACATTGTGTCCTGTGAGCTTAACAATTGAGCTTAACGTTTATCTCATGGCGGCATACAGACCTTTAAAGGATCGAGTTGAAAAATGCATTATGTATAAGTCATTCTTTTGAAAATACATAATTTAGCTTCGCAGTAGATATTAAATGAAGGCATACCATATTGAAATTGTCATTCCGTTTGTAATATATCGAAATATTGGCCATAGAATAATAAAGTATATATATTCTGGGTCCTTATACAATTTTAAGACAATATAAATAGATATGTGCCTCCGTCTGTCTGTTGAAGGCACTATAGGGCTTAGAGGGAAGGAATTGTTCCGCTAATATTCTTTGATGATCAGAATTTTTTTCCTCACCATAGTGCAAATGTTTGTAACGCCAACAAATATTAGTCCAACTCCTACCTTAAAGTATACCGATCGACTCAGCATCACTTTCTTAAAGATGTCCGTCCATCTGGATGGCTAGCATTCAACGTAAACCTTCTGCATAAAGTACAGATCGCAATTTTAAAGATATTGCGATACAATTTGGCCCCAGGACGATGCCTATTGAAACCGGTTGAAATCTGTCCATTATTTCACCTAGACCCTATACAAATGTCCTCGTGATGGTATCCACATAAAAATCACATTTAAAATTTATTTGCAGATCAATCCATATTTGGTCATAGCTCTCATATAAGAAGGCCCACTTCCGAAAATCGCTTTAACGAGCATAAATCTCTTAAGAATGTTGTGGTTTCTGCTCAAACTGTATTCCGGGGGATATTTGTATGAGGTTTTGGTGAAATCATGAACCGATATTGCCCATTTTCAATACCAAACAAACCTTATCAACAGAGAGTATTTGTAATAACTTCAGCCAGCTAGCACCTTTCTTTTTAATCGTCTTAGAATCTTATGAGGACCCAAAATATATATTGGTTAGGTTCCATGGGCAGCCGCTCCTCAAGCAGCTTACTTGGGTCCATTCAAATCTGATCCCATTGTGATACCCAAGGGGTAGACAGCAGGGTATTTACAATACTTTCGTTGCCTCCAGGTTAAACCAGCCAGATTCCCGGATGAAGGAGTAGATTCGTCTAAGATCCATCCTTGATAGCTCATCCAAGCATGATAGGAATGGAAATCCGAGGATTCATTCCCTCTCGTTTGTCAGAGCCGGGCATTGGCAGAAAAGGTGATACACTGTCTCTTCCTCTTCTTCATTATAGCAGATTCTACAGTATTCATTGTACCGTAGGCCCATTCTTCTAGCCCCACTTAAACAGTTCCCTGTAATAATGGTGAAAATTAGCCTTATTTGCTCACGACCGTAATCTATAAGTAGATTTGCCTGCTGGCTAGAATATATATACTAATGTGAGTCTGCGACATATACTTTGATGTGTTACAAACAGCATGACAAAATCAATATTCCCCTCATTTTCTTTGATGGTGGGTATAAAAAGAACTTGACAATGGTATTATTTTGCTTTTATTGTGAAACTTTGTACAATATAAATTCATTCAAAGTATTGTCCATTGTTAGCTATGACCTTTGCCCATCTTTCTGAAAATATATGGATTCTGAGCCAAAAGAACTGCTCGTATTTTGAGGCCAAGATCGAATCAATCCAATATCGTATGCTCTGTTCCAAAGTGAAACGTATCCCAGAGAGAGCGTTCTACATCGGTCGAAACAAATAGTAGTTGCACGGGACAAGGTCTGGACTATAAGGCGGGTGAGACAAAACTTTCCAACCTCTTCATTCTAAATACTTTTTAACAGGCATTGCAACATGTGGCCGAGCGTTGTCATAAAGAAATATTACGGTTTCATGTCTGGCCGTATATTCTGAGCGTTTTTGGGGCAATTCTCGCTTCAAAGGAATCAGTTGCATTCGGTAAAGGTTCCCTGTTATGGGTTGGTCAGATTTCAGCAGCTTATAATAGATAGGACACTTTTGCTACCACCAAATACAGGGAATTATATTAGCACCGGATATTTGGTTTGGGTTTCGCTTCGGCTGGTTGGCCGGGCTCCAAATACGATCTCTTACCCTTCGGGTTATCGTAATGAATCCATTTTTAATTGCAAGTTATGATTCGGTATTAAAATGTTATTTTTATAGCGTTCAAGCATCATTTCGGACATGCTAAATCGCCTTTCAAGGTATCTTGACTTCAATTCGTATGGCAACCAAATTCCAAGCTTTTGGATGAATCCTGCTGTTTGCAAATGTTTTTATATTGCTGCTTGAAAAGCACCCAATGATTTTACAAGCTCTTGTTTAGTTTTAAAACAATCATCATAGAGTAATGCCTCCAATTAATGATCTTCTTTTAACTTTTTTTGGCTGGCCTGGGCAATCTTTGTCTTCCTTGTCAAAATCACCAATTCAGCGGCACAAAATTCGACATTTTCGAAGCAAAAAAACGTTGTTGTTTACACTATAATATTGTTACGAATTTGAATTCAACGGTCTGTAACGTCCATTAGTAGAAGTTTCTACTTATCAACAATATTGATATCATGCGGTTATTAGCATTGTTTGTAAGTATGACAACACTAAATGTTTAAGCTGCTAACATTAACATCGAAAGCTCTAGAATTCGAATATACTAGTTTTGTCCGTTAAGATCATTGTGAGAGAGTTTATCATAGGCGATGTTGGAGTTAACATCAACTAGCTTGTACATTTAAGTTTGTACATTATAAATTGTGTGTGCATTTCTGCGAATTGATAAACGTGTATAAAGACACTAAGTGACTATTTGAACTGGTGTTGTTGTACATTTTAAATGAATAAAGAGTTGTTACAAATTTTAAACTACTGGTTTATTTAAAGGAAATAAACCGACGTTTTGAATAGGTTAAAACGTAACAATATTCAATAACTAAGTGAGAATAAATGACAGATATGTATCCTTCAAAGTTATAAGTTATTAAACACAAAAACCGCGTTCAAAAGATGCACCATCTAAGTATTGTAAATCACGAAAATTTTCAAATTATTATTATAACGTTTACGGTAACCTTTTTTATGATAATGATATTTTTGATTATTACGGTAACGGTATTAGATATCAGTAGCTTAGTGGCAACAGTATTTATGTAACATTTTGATGTATTTCAATAAAAAATAACGAATATTTAAAAAATTTACATTTGACCCCTGAGGATAGGTCAGACATTTTCAATATTGGTAAAACCATAGAAAGGTGAACTATTGAACTTAATATCATGATTTTTTAAACGAAAATTGGAGAATTATTAATTTCATGCACTAAAAGTTCAGGTTAAAAGTTTAGACTTTCTCAATATTTCTTTAAACCTGGATCATAACATACTGAAATTTATTTATTATCAAGAACTCACTTGGATCCAGGGGGGGGGGGGGCTTTGAAAAAGGAAACCGAAAAGTTTTAATATAAAAAAGGAAAAAATAAGCAAAATAAATTTTAATTTATAACCCCTTCCAAATAATTGACCTGCATTCGCGACCGCAAAAACTTAATAAGTTTTTCTCAAAATTCACAGAATTTAAAGCGCTGGTTAGTCTAATTATGAGAGAAAATGGCAATTGTATTTGAATATTCTTGTGAAAACTTGAAATGTTTCAATTCCTTTACATCTATATTTGAACATCATATAAGAACTGTTATGTATATGTAGACTATGTGTTGTATTTCGCACTGTGCGAAAAACGGAAACATGTATGAGAATTTTCGCAAATATTTCAATGGCGACACTATGTCGTTCATGTCTCGTTTCTATTCATGTATTTGCTATTGTCTAATATTAATTAATTTTCATTTTATTTAAATTTTTCATAGAGATTTTTATGACACTTTTATAGTTTTGTGTTTTTCCTTTCATTTTCATTTCGTTAGATATGATCAAAATATAAGGAAATAAACTTTTTTTGTTTAACTGTTAAATAACATTTAAGAATAAATTAATTCAATAAAAAGGGCGAGTTTGTTCTTAGAAACTCTTTGTTCTTTCTTTTCTTTTAACATATGATAGGATAGGATTTTACCAGCTCAGGTTTAGGCTTTTCAATATTGTTTAAGATTTCTGATTATTGACTATACATAAGTACGTTCGATACGATTTCCTTTTAATACTTAAACCTAAATGAACAAATTACATTTACCCGAATATCATTTTCCAAAATTCTTCATTATCATTCATTGATTCATTCATTCATGTACATACTATAGTACTTATATTGACTAATTTTCATCTTCATCCTCATCACTGGTGATACTTTTTTCTTAAAATAATTTGCAAACTTTTATTTGAAAACTAAAATCGAAAAACTATTATTGCAAACATAATTTCAATGTATTCATCTAAACAAATCGATACGTGTTTCTTTTTTTTATTTCATTTGTTTGTATATTTTTTTTAATTTGTTTATTAAAATATTAAAAAATAAATAAAAAAAAACTATGAAAATATATATAAAAAATATCACAGACAGGAGCACAAAGTGCGGAACCAATTGTTGTAAGTAAATGTCCTTCACAATTTCTTGTAAAAGAGAATCAAATCACATTAAGAAAAATTCTATTTATAAACAAACATACACTGTAACACACAAAATTTGTAAATAATTACACTTGGAGAAAATATTGCAATCATTTTAAATAAACTTACTGAAATTCTGTATTTTGTTGTAAATAATATTTATGTACATATGTATTGATATTTAATTATTAATATTTATATTTAACTCTTAAAAAAAATAGATTACCCTTGGTCTCCACGTAGCAATATTTATTGCCGCAATTGTCAAATTTTATTGCGTCCATACAATTTGAGATGTGTGGACGGCAAATTGTCATATGTAGCAATCAATTGCGCAATTATTGCTTTACTGCTTGCTTGAGCAATTATTGCTAAGCAAAAACTGCCAGTTTAGTTGTGATTAATGTCAAATTTCATCATTCTATGAGTTCATAAACATTTAATTCATTTAAGTACCAAAAAACAAAGAAATTAGTGGAAAAATCCTTCAACACAAAATACACTCTGTTTTTATCACTATTTTCGTTCATTGCCTGAGGTATATCGATTTAAAAATGTATTATTAATAATTTGTAGATGCTAGATCTTATCAAATATGAATTTTTTTAAAAATCTTTGAAAAAAATTTAAACCGAATAAGATCCATTTTAATACTTAATTCAAAATTTTGGGTTTGATTATTTTTAACGACTAGAAAGATTGAGCTATTGCAAGAACGTTTTACGGAATAGTTTGGAATTCATTAGCATTGAGACAACTACTACCCAAGATATTTGCAAAAAAACAAAATAAAGTTAAGGTTAAAAACGAAAATTTCAAAATCGAAATTTAAATATATTTTAAAATCACAGAAAAAACTATGTTTTTCGGCTGTGCCGAATCTTATATACCCTTCACCAAATTATAATTTAAAATAAAATTTAAAAAACTTTTATTTAAAAAAAAAAAGTTTTTCGAAATTTTTTTAAAAGTTTTTTTCCAATTTTTTTTAAACAAATTTTTTTAATTTAAAAATTTTTATTTTTTTATTTATTAGTGAAAAAAGAGTTTTTTTGTGAAAAAAATGCGGGTTAAAATACACTTTTCCCGATTTTGACCCATTGTAGGTCCAACTTACTATAGCCTTATATACATCGTTGTAATGGACTTTGAAATATCTATCATTAGATATCCATATTGTCTATATTTATGACTTAGTAATCGAGATATAGATCAAAATAGGCAAAAAATAGAGGTTGTCTCGGATTTTTGCTCATATCTCCGTTATTTATGGACGGTTTTTGCTGATTTTAAATAGGAAACTTCTCGAAACCATGTCTGACAGAATTATTGAAGACTTGGATCCCGAAGATGTCTGGGGCCTTCAGAAAATTGATTTCAACAGACAGACAGACGGACAGACAGACAGACATGGCTAAATCGACTCCGCTATCTATAAGGATCCAGAATATATATACTTTATAGGGTCAGAATATTATATTGTGGAAATTACAAACGGAATGACAAAGGAGAAGGGTATTTGAAAACACAAAACAAAACAAAATTGTGATTTATATCACAAAAGGTAAAAAGGATTTTCTTTATATTCCTATTTGCTCTATTATAAAGTTACAGGCTGTACAAAGTTTTGCACACCTGAGGTGGTCGACCTTAAGCCTATGTCCTCCACTACGATTCGTTCCTACATTATTTTGCAATTGGACCAGTAGTTTTAAAGATACAGTTTTATTACCACTTTTTGCGATCGAACCCACTGTGCAAAACCTTGTTAAGGTACCTTTCCTATAAAGTGTTAGAACTAAAAGTGGTCTATAAACCGGAAGAACCAGTAACATAGCTAGTTCTAGAATTGTTCATAAGAAGGAGTGTTTGCTCCGTTAAGTTTCCATTGAACTAGTTTCGAGAGTGACAATTTCGAACTAAAATCATTGACTATTCCACCTAGGGAAGTTAGTATTGTTCCGACTGTAAGAGCCTTGTTACAAGCTTGAAATGGGTAGTTCCGAACAAATCTATTTCATAACTATCTGAATTCAAAAGTGATGTTTAGAAAACTCTATGATATTTGTCGACTTACAGTGAGGTCTAGCTATTAAAATTTCGAATATAACAATCTTCACTTTATTCACAATTGTGTAACAAAATTTTAAATATAATTGCCAAATTCACAGATGGTGTCGTAAAGTTGTATCGTTGTATGTCGCAGTTTTTATAATACCCATAAAACTCTTGTTATTGAGATAAAATTCAAGCAACAAATTCCTCAAATACATAGAAATCACGTTGAAATATTTAATGACGATCGGCTCATAATAGTTTATATTTCCCATATAAGTCCTACATCCGAAAAGTACATTAACGCATATAAACATTCATATCGTTAGAAAATGTAACAAAATAAGTTTCAAGTAGATTTGGTGACTATGGGTTCATAATTATATATAGTTCCTATATAAGGCTCACATCCGGAAAACTCATTAAACGCGTATATGTATCACATATTTGTGATATAACTCATTTCCATATGGGCAATTCCATGTCATCGTACGTGACATTTGTATGCTTATAGAGTGGAATAGATTTTGCAAAAATAAGAGTATATAAAAATAATTTGGTATAAAAAAAAAAATAATAAGTTCTTTCGAAACATTGTTTTCCAAAATATCGAACGAAATAAGGGTATATCGTACGTGACATAAAACGGAAGTAATTTTGAGGTACATGTAGAAATATGCGAAAATTTGCATATCGTTAGAGGTTTTGTGTCTTCTTTTAATGTCATCCACTAAACCAAATATTTTTCCTTTACAATCCGTCATAATTAAATAAAAACAATCTTTGGATAATTTTATATTAAATAAAATTTAATATCGTACGTGACATACCGTACGTGACAGATTTTTCTCTTATAGTAAAACAATATATATTCTGTAAATATATGAATACAAAACCTAAAAAAATAAACAGAAAATATATATTCGGTTTCAATAAACAATTTGATAATAACAAAAAACAATCAGAGTAAAATTCATTTCATACTACATGCTAATTGGGAGCTTTATTTAAATTAAATTAAAAAATTAAAATATAGTCAGCTTAAAATATTATTTTTGCACTTAAAATGTTGTAATAAGCTCTTAATACTTTCACATAGTAACATTTTAGTATTTTCTCCTATCAATCTTGAAAAAATGTTTGAAGGGTTTTTGGTTTTTCAGTCGTGGTTGTCTTTCTCGTGGATTTGCCCATATGCAAAATTGAGTCAGAACAAAAACATACTTTTGAAGTTTGACTAAATATATTTGTTTACCCTTTTTTATATACTCTTTTTTTTCTTCTAAGGAAAATGTTGAGCTAATCGGTAATGTTATCCAATTATTTTGTACATAAATAGTACATTATATTCCTATTATAAAATTATAGACTCTGTTGGAAATAGTACCAATTTGTAGTTATTTCAATTATAAATTGCTGAATTAGATATCCTTTTTATACATTTGAAATAGAATATCTTTTGCGTAAACTAGTTTTTCTAATAATATATAAAATACTATTATATTAACTTCATAATCGGAGCTAAGTCCCAATAACAAACACTGAATATGGATATTAGAGTGTTTATACCAATGCAACTTCTATAATTTTCATCGTATTTAGGTGGAAGGCATTTAAGATTCGACATAGCCGAATATAGTATTCTAACTTCTTTTTAAAAAAAAAAAAAAAACATATACCCAGTAAAATTTTAAGAACCTGTTCTAATATAACTAGTTCTAGAACTAGTGCAATCGGAATCACATACGATTCTTTAATGACAAACTTGGAACTAATTATATAACAATTACATTTGGTATGAGTTTTGTGCAGTACTATTTTGTTTCTAAAGGGCTTCTATAGTTTTCTTTGGCACTAGTTATACATTGGTTTTACACTAGTTCTATGGATTACTAATTAGTTCTGAAATAACTTTTTAGAACCAGTTAAAAAACTTTGTTTTGGAAAAATTACAAAATTTTAATGTCAACAATTTCAAAATTAATATTATAGAAAAGTCAATTCTAGAATTCCTCATTAACTTCTTGGAACTAGTTCTAGTCTTGATCACTGATGATAGAACTAGTTCTAGAACTGTTCCTAAGAAGAAGTGTTTGTTTCGTAAAGCTTACATTGAACTAGTTTTAAGTATGACAATTTCGAACTAGAACTGGTTTTAGAACAGTTCCTAAAGAGTCACATGTGCTAACTCCGCAACATTTCTAACAAAAAACATTTTTCCCAACGACAAACTAGATTGAGTATTGGCTTTATGTATGCATTCTAGAAGCAGTTGTGGAATTAATACGTTTTTTTTTTCCTGTGTATTTTAAATTAATTTTATATTCGATAGAGAAAATAATGGAAATCAGGAATTTATATTTCCATAGTTTAAAATGATTTATACGTGTAATTACGAAATTTTAGAGGTAGTGCCATTTTTATTATTTCGGTAACGGTATTTTAGGGGCAACCTCAATTTTATTGAACTAAATCTCCATATAGTCAATTTAGAGGATTTTAAGAAACGATTGAATTGATATCGTAGTCACATTAGATTACAAATCATTGTAACATACTCGTATATTCACCGTTCAGTAATTAAGATGCGAATTTCAGTAAGTTTATTTTGTTGCTGCTTTTATTTAGTCAAAAACATACACTTAAAACATTTGTGTCGTACTTTGTCTTTGTAGCTAAATTAAGCCAAAATTATTAGATTTTATGTTTTATGTAAATACATATTATATTCATTTATGTTTCTAGACACTAAGTGTTAGTATTTTTTTGTTAGTAAATCCAAATTTTAATGCTTTTAGGGAGCCACCATTAAAACGGACGAGGAGACGGGTAAAATAATCATAGCCCGTATTATGCACGGTGGAGCAGCCGATCGTTCGGGACTTATACATGTGGGCGATGAGGTCATTGAAGTCAATGGTATTAATGTTGAGGGTAAAACACCTGGTGATGTTTTAAGTATATTGGTAAGTAATTAAGCCCTAAAACTAAATAAATAATTAATGCAATTGTATTTGTAATTGTAGCAAAATTCTGAGGGTACCATAACATTTAAGTTGGTGCCATCCGATGGCAAGGGTGCTCAACGTGAGTCTAAAGTACGGGTACGTGCTCATTTCAATTACAATCCGGAAGTGGATCCTTATATTCCTTGTAAAGAAGCGGGTTTAGCATTTCAACGTGGTGATGTTTTACATATTGTATCACAGGTTAGTTTGTTAATGAACTAATTAGCATTTTAATTATATTCTAAATGTTTGGTATATTCTATTTTTAAGGATGATGCTTATTGGTGGCAAGCTCGCAAAGAATCAGAGCGTACTGCTCGTGCGGGTCTTATACCAAGTCGTGCCTTGCAAGAAAGACGTATTCTACACGAGAGAACGCAACGTGATGTTAGTGATGGAGAGTCTAAAAGTAAGATTAACAGAGAGATAATAATGTTTAGAATAACATTATATAATATTGGCACATTGTCGATAGACATTTCAAAGACATTTCATTTGATATACACATTGTCAATGCTGATTTTCAATACCAAAAATTCTCATGAATAAGTTTTATATACTGATACGACACATGGATCAGTAGGCAATCAAAACAATGACAGACAGTCAGACGAACATTGTTATATCGACTTCCCTACATATGAAGATCTAGAATAGAATATATGCTTTATACATTACAAATGGAATGAAAAACTTATATACAAGACGAAACGAAAAATTTCGATAATATTTGTTATGACCATTTTGAGAAATCCTTTATTTCAAGGACAATTTTTTGATTCAACTTTAATAGTTATATACAATTGAAATTGAATTTATATACAATTTTAACTTTGAACTTCGATACTACTCATAGTGAAAGGTATTCAAAAAACAGGATCATCAAATTTTGATTTTGTATTACAATTATAGTAACGACTGCTTTATTCCAAATAGTGGATATTGTATTGAGCAGAATAGTTGGTATAGTTTGACATCATCTTCTATGTATACTTCATGTTATTCCATTGCTATTCCCTGTCTCTACATTAACTCCTATTCCATATTTCCCACTTCGAAGTTATCTTCCACAAAATATTAAACCAAATATTGTTTAAATCTAATTCTTAACTATTTAAATATTCATTAACCTTTAACTCACAAATCACTAAACTCATAAACATTTTTCTTTTAATCGCCTGTTTAACGTTCCCGTCTTTACTTCCCCCGCATTTAACTAAAACAAACATAACCAACCATCTTTAACAACAAATTGGCTTTTATTAATCTAAACATAAAAACCAAAAAAATAAAAAATCTACAAAAATCATTAACAAACTAAAATCAGAAGGATCATGTACCTCAATATGTAATACCCCGCCCGGTTCGCCTATGCTACGCTCTAGCAGTAGTACATCCTCTTGTCGTCAACCAAAAACTAAAAAAATCATGTACGATTTAACAGAGAATGACGATTTCGATCGTGAAATGATTGCCACCTATGAAGAAGTTGCCAAATTGTATCCACGTCCTGGCATTTATAGACCTGTGGTTCTTATTGGAGCCCCCGGTGTCGGACGCAATGAGTTGAGAAGACGTTTAATAGCCAGGGATCCAGAGAAATATCGCAGTCCTGTGCCATGTAAGTTGCAATACACTTTAAACTTAAATACAATACTATATTCATTAACTTGAAAACATTTCTTTAGACACCACTCGCCCCATGCGCACCGGTGAGGTTGCCGGCCGTGAATATATCTTTGTTAGCCGTGAGAAAATGGATGCCGATATTGAGGCTGGCAAATTTATTGAACACGGTGAATACAAGGGTCATTTGTATGGCACTTCAGCGGAGAGTGTTAAATCGATTGTTAATGCTGGTTGTGTTTGCCTACTGAGTCCTCACTATCAGGCGATTAAAGCTTTGAGAACTGTTCAACTGAAACCGTTTCTCATTCACATTAAACCACCGGAATTTGATGAACTTAAAAAAACCCGTACTGATGCAAGAGCTAAATCGACATTTGATGAATCAAATGCCCGAGGTTTTACGGTAAGTTTAAGGAATCCTATATGTATGTTGTAGATAATTTTTTGTCCTCTTGGATCTCTAGAGTCAATGGATAGGGTTTTTTTTATTAATAATTTAGTTTTTAACCAAAAGTTATACGTGAAATCCTATGTAGTATAAAATAATGAGTATAGAAGAATATTTTTTAGTTAATTTACATTAACCAAGGGCTTATATTCGAGATAGTCCTTATTGCGTATAAAATGTTGAATATCTCCCCATTAATAATAAATCACTTTAAAATATTAGATACTCATAAAATAAAAGGTATCGAAATTTCCCATTGTCATAAAAGTTCTATGACTAAAAAAACTGGTACAAAAATATTTGGAGTGGAATGTTTATATGTATTACTGTTGTTCAAAAAACATACTGATCTTAGTAACCCCCATAAAATCCATACCATTCAACTCAAAAGAACTCTCTGATATCGATTAAACCATGTCTGTCCACCTGTTCTGTCAATGTAAAACTTCTGTTCAAAGTAGTGGTTGCAATTTTGGTACAAGAATGAAACCTATTGAAATTAGGGAAAATTTAACAAATAACCTTTCGCAATACGACTTTATCTGTTCAATATGTATCCATATAAAATGATATTCTATTACGATGTGTCCATAATTAATTGTACCTCCAATATGTATTCAACTTCCGAAAATCATTGTAGCGAGTAGCAAATTTCTGATAGAATCGAAATATTAAAGAAACAATATTATAAAATTAATCAAGATGTTGAAGAAAAGAAAACTAAAAGATTTTTAAAATTTAGATTTAAATTAAAACGTACTAAAATGTACTTTTTGGAAAAACATAAAATTGGGAGAAAAATAAAAACGAACTGCCAGGAATTTTATAAAATCAGCAAACAAAAACAATTAGTCTCATTCAAAAGAGTACCTGCATTTCATAAAGGAACTTTAAGGTAGAACTTTAAGGAACTTTAAGGCAGAAATTATTCCATAATATAAAGTACATTTAATGAAATGTTCCAAATTTAGATCTAAGTAAATCTGTACCAAAGAAGTACATTTTGTATTTAAAATAAAATAATTTTACAAAAAACGTTCATATTAAGATTTCAGTTCAATTATTACACAGAAATTGTTATAATATCTGAGGAACATTTAACTTAAGCGAATGGCGAATGAAAATTAGCCGAAAACAAAATATCAATATATTGAAATAAGCGAGAAAAAAATATAATAATAATGAGACAATACTAAAGCAAATTAAAAATTAATTCATTCTAAATAATTCTTAATTCCATTTTCAAAATCAAAATAAATTTTATCTCTTAACCATTCCGTTAATACATTTGAATTTATTTATTATGAATTAATTCATTGGCTTAATTCCTTCGTACTTCAAATGTATTGAAGGAATTGTAAATACTCCAAGTTTTCTTCAATTCCAATCCATTACAAAATATCTTTAAAAATATATTGAATAATTAAATTTTTCTTCAATTCAAATCTATTACAAAATGGCTTAATTAGTTTTTATCAAATCATTTTAAAAATTATTAAAGCAAAGCAAAAACAAAACTTAATATATTAGATTCGAATTAATTAAAAATTTAATCATTCAAAGATTAAATGAATTCTGTTGATCAATTATTTCCATTATGAATTAATTCAACGATGAATGAATCTGTTTAAATAAATATCTTTGAATGTGGCTGACGAATTTGATGTTGGCATTGGATGTATGAAATGAATGGCTGATATTTTTTAATACCGAATTTAGATTTTAGCGAATTAAACTCAAATTGAATTAATTTATTCGAAACTCTGATGATAATGCTATTTCAAGTTTGTTACATTCGAAATTTTAATACAAATGACTTTCTACATTAATTTTCAATCGACTTTGGATTAACACACCAAGATCAGACCAGTATGACACTTAATTTAAAACGAAAAAATTGTGACCACTGAAGACGTAGGAACATCAAAGTACGAGGGTGGGTCAATAAGTCCGCAACTTTTTCTGCTTCTGTCACCAGGCATCTGTCAGTTGACTGATATCAAAATTTCAACATGCTGCATATGCATACACTAGCTTAAGTCAGCTTAAGCAACTGTGCGAAGCTGGTCGCACATTCCGTTCGGAATCAGATGCTTTTATTTCACATTTGGCAAGCAGAAACTTAGCCATTACTAAAAATGGAAGGATACACGCTTCAACAACGCATTGAAATTATTAAAATTCACTACAAAAATGGTGAATTTTTGGACCGCACCTTGTCGGACCGCAATACAGGTGGAAAAATTCGAGCTGTTGGGACAAGTTAGTGATGTGAAGATAAAACCCGTGCACATCGCCCAAGAACAACTGAACTGTAGCCCAAAGTGTTGAAGAAAACCGAGGTTTGTCCATTCCTCGTCGTTCTTTGGAATTGGGCATTCCACAAACGTCATGGGCATTCCAAAAAAGTATTATGGTCGGAGTTGGATAATATTGATCTGGACAACGTTTACTTTCAACAAGACCGCGCTACGTGCCACACAAGTAACGAAACCATTGCTCTATTACGAGAAAAGTTTCCGGACCATGTTATCTCTCGAAGAGGTAACCACAATTGGCCACCGAGATCTTGCGATTTAACACCTTGCGACTTCTTTCTTTGGGGCCACGTGAAAGATATGCCAACAGCCCAGCGTCGACTCAAGACCTCAAGGATAGAATTCGTGAGGCTATCGAGGACATAGGGCAGCCACTTTGTGATTTGGTTATGGAAAATTTCATGAAAAGGATATGGTCATGGTGGCCATTTGGCTGATGTTGTTTTTCATTATTAACGGCATTTTTATCTCAAAAAATTTAGTTTTTCTTTGAATACCAAAAAACACCTCTTGTTGGAAAACTCATTATTTTATACAATGAAAATATAGGAAAATATTTAAAGGAAGAAGAACACTTATTTATATTGATAAAATAATAAGAAATACGTTTTCTTTTTAATTTGCACATAAATGTACAAATGGGGCTAAATAGTTTTGAATGCACTTAAGTACATTATACCCAACTAAAAGTTTCTACGAATTTTCTAAAGCATTTGACAGACTTTTCGTTCGGTTTTGACATTACCTTAAGCTAGCTTATGCATATTATATTTGGGCCTATAGGCATTTCACAGTGGTTTCAGTTTTGAATAATCACTTGGGTATGAGAAAGCTTTCCGCTCACAATCGGAAGCACAAAAGGGTACTCACATGTTCAGTTTTCATGGCAAAAGTCTATGAATTTGGCTACGAGTGACAATTTCTTGTTTCCAAACCTGAATAAATGTCTTGGCGGAAGGACATTTGTCTGCAACGATGAAATCATCTCACAAATAAATACCTATTTTGATGACCTCGACAAATCTTTTTTGGAAGGGATAAACAAACAACTATGTTGAAAAATAATATATATTTTTTTTTTTTTGACCCGACCTCGTAATATTAGTATTTCATACTAAAGCTTAGGAATGCTGTCAAACTACATATAAAATATTTGGAATGAAATATATGCGAAATATTTTCGCAAAAGAAGTACCCTTTTATTATTATGGAAAACATGTGAAATACATCTGGCAACCTCATTTTTCCACACGAAATAACATAAGGTAGCACTTCTTTCGCACGAAATTAAAACCAACACCTGATCATTTGTTCCAAATAAATCCCCATATTCATAAAAAAATTTAAATTTAAACAATGTTTTAAAGCAAAATTTCTATACTAAATTTGATTTTAAAACGTTGTTATACCCTTCACCTTCGTGAGAAGGGTGTATATAAATTTGTCATTCCGTTTGTAATTTGCACAATATAATTTTCCGACCCTATAAAGCATATATTCTGAATCCTTATAGATAGCGGAGTCGATTTAGTCATGACCGTCTGTCTGTTGAAATCAATTTTCTGAAGACCCCAGATATGTTCGGGATCCAAATCATCAATAATTCTGTCAGACATGCTTTCGAGAAGTTTCCTATTTAAAATCAGCAAAATCCGTCCATAAATAACGAAGATTGAGCAAAAATCCGAGACAACCTCTATTTTTGGCCTATTTTTTGTCTATATCTCGATTACTAAGTCATAAATATAGACAATATGGATATCTAATGATAGATATTTCAAAGTCCATTGCAACGATGTATATAAAGCTATATAAAGTTGGACCTACAATGGGTCAAAATCGGGAAAATATTTTTTAACCCGAATTTTTTTCACAAAAAACATTCGTTTGTCATACATTTTTTTCACTAATAAATTAAAAAAAAAAAATTAAAATTAAAACAACAATTTCGAAAAAAATAAAAATTTTTGTTTTTAATTTTAAAGAATAATTTGGTGAAGGGTATATATTATATACTATACTAGCTGAACCGGCAAACGTTGTCCTGCCATACAAATTATTTCTAGTGAATATTTTAGTTGTTAAATAAAAAATAACGAATGTATTCTAAGTGAATTTGGCATTTTAGGTTGTTTTGATGTCAAACGAAGAGAAATACAAACAACATTTGGGTGGATAGGGGCATCCTAATGATCTAGCGGTATGAAATGTACTTTACGACTTATTCTCGTACCTACCAAAAATATATAAAAAATTCATAGAAAATGGTAAATATGTATTGATATTTGGATATTGCTCATACAAAATACTAAAATCTCGGCTAAAAAATGGGTGGGTGAGGGTTGATGAAAATTTGGGATTATAGGTAATTTTGAATGCCAAATAAAAAAATGCGAATAAAAAGTTTTTGGCAAAAAAATTGTTAACACAAATTCTGGATAGGGACACCCTCATGACCTAGCGGTATGAAATATACTTTACGACCTATTCCCATAGCTCTCAAATATACAAACAAAATTTCATAAAAATCGGTTTAGTCGTTTCGGAGGAGTTTAAACACAAACATTGTGACACGAGATTTTTATATATTAGATATACTATATAAAATTCGGCAGAACCGAATATAGCTCTCTTACTTGTTTGTTTTGTGTTTTTTATTTTGTAATAACACAGTGTTGTATTTCAAAATACACACTGTTAAACACATGAAAATAGAGCATGCTCTAATTGCTAAAAATGTCATAAGGCATACACATGCAATACATATCGTGTGACCCCCCTATAAGCGACCAAATAGGTCTTCAAGGAAAATATCTAAGCTTTCTTTTGAGAAAAAAATAAAAAGGTCCCATTTTGAAAAAGTCAAAAAAGTTTTTGATTTTGGAAAAAAAATTACAAAAAATTTTTATTTTTAATTTTTTTTTTCCGGAAGATTGAAGAAATAGCTATCTAAACTATTTGAGACACATTTTGCTAAGAAAAATAGGTAATAAGTTACATGGATGAGAAAAAACACCTGCTTGGCCAAAATGTCAAATTTTGACCCCCTGTAACTCAGAAAGTTCTTGACCGATCTTGTTGAAAATTTGTGTCTGAATTACTATCTAATAGAACTAACTATGGTGCATTTTCATCCCAATCGAAAGTCATCGATTTCAAAAGTTGACATGAAATGCCTCATATATTTTCTTAAATTATTCGAATACTATTTGTTACTCGTTATTCGAGGAAATTTTAAAAATTAGGCGATTACTCGAATAAAAAAATTAAGAACTTTTATTCGATTAAAATAAAAAAATTTAATAATTGATACTCTAGTAGTTAGTTTCTGTTTAAACATATTTAATATTGCACACCACTGTTTTCAAAGCTTTTTAAAAGCTATTAAAGCTTTTAGAAAGGTTACCAACTTAATTATTAAGTATTACTAATAAAATATTTTTTATTTTCTTGTATTTATTAGGATGATGAATTCAATGACATGCTTAAATCTGCGGAACGTATTGACTTCCTTTATGGCCACTTTTTCGATGATGAAATACTCAATGCTGATTTAGTAGCAGCATTTGAAAAACTCGTTAACACTGTACAAAGACTTGAGAATGAGCCATTATGGGCTCCATCATCGTGGGTCCAATAAATCTGTTTTTTTTTTTTTTTTTTCTTTCTTTTTTTGAAATGGCAAAATAGAAAAGGCAGCTAAAATCTGTGGGTAGCTTGGTAGAAATGAAATGGATGAATAAATAAACATATAATGGAAAAGTGACAACAACAAACAAAAAACACACAAAAGACAAAACACTGCTACAAAAAAATGCCAAACAAACAAAAATATTAAAACTAAAAGTATGAAAATGAAAAAAAAAGAAAATCATACCAGAAAAACACCAAATTCACTTATTTAGAAGAAACCAAATGAAACATTAAACAATTATCTATTTTTAAGTAGAAAACCAAACTCATAAAATGCATACAAAATATATTCAGCTCACTACTTAAGAATTATGAATAAAACAAAGTAAATATTTAAAAAAAAAAAGAATCACTCGTTATTTAATGAAAATTGTTATTGAATTCCTGCTCTTTATTGAAAATAAATTACATACAAACATACACACACATATGTACTTATAAATAAATACATTTAAACATGCATACATACATACATATAAACTTAAACATTTTTCACAAAAAAGTATTAATTAAAAGATTAATTGACTCAATTTAACAACAACTGTTAAACAATTTCAAAACAAAATAGAAAATAACCGTTGCCAACTCTTTTTTTTCATATACAGAGAATTACATACTATTAAAGTGACATATTTTTTTAAATTCAATAATTTCAAACAAATTTTTGAATGTACCTTGCTAAATGTTTAAAAAAAATAATAATTATAAAAAAAAACAACAATAAAGAACAATATGAAATTGTATAAATAAACAAATTTAAAATACAGATAAACAATGAAAACAATACAATAATAACAACAAAAAAAAACCTGTAATTAATAAATTGTTAAAATGAATGGAGAGAAAATAATATTAATCTATTTTACTACTTATTGACAAAATTAAGAAAATAAATTTAAAAATGTCCATTATTGAAATGAAAATTTAACTTTACATTATGATGACTATTTATTTATGTACATGTATCTTAAAGAAACAATAGATAAAATGAGAAAATTAAAATCCAAAAAAAAAAATAATAAAACAAAACAAATCCATAATTAAAGAATTTATTAAAAGTGTTTAATGTTGAAAATAAGAAACCAAAGAAATAATATTGTGTGTAATTGTTATTTATCATGAACAAAAAAAAAAATAATTAAACCAACAATAAAACAAATAATAAGAAATGTATAAATTTCAAATAAAATAAAATTATTATGAAAAACAAATTCCCCATGGTTTTATTTTAAGGTCGAATAGTCTGTTTAAAAGAATTTAAAGTGAACAGTCGGCGCAGAATCAACATACTGCAAAGCTTTATATAACGAATTATATAATGTCACTCCTTTTTTTATCGAACAACACAGAAATGTTTTTTTTTTTTTTTAAATAATTCGATATCTCGGGAACTATATGAGATATTGTTGCGAAACTTCATATGGTTGGAGCTGAGGTATTTTCGAGTTGATTTTCAGTTGTTAAGCCTACTCTTTCGAAGACCACCGAACACTTCTATCAGAAAAGCAGCTCGTAAAGTTAATTGATCTGATTGTTTTGTGTGCAGTCGTATGAAGTTCAGAAAGTTACAGATCGCAATGCACAGTGGGGCAGAATCAACATTTTTGGGAAATAAATATGGCATTTCTAAAATTGCAGTATTTTTCAAGGACGCAGATTTAAAGTGGCATATTTTTGAATCTAATTGAGATATTGACTTGAAATTTTTTTTGTAAGACCAACAATTTACTTATCTAAATGTAAATGTGGATCAAATTTTCCCAATATTTGCAATCATATTAAAATTTTGTTACAAATTCTCAATAAATATGTAATAAGGACTGATATCGAAAAATGTTTAACATACCCATATGTTAATAAAAATGAAACCACTAAACAGTTTTGAATCTTTTTATATTTGATCGAAATTATTGTTAAAATTTACAATTTCTAATCATTAATAATGAAATTTTGAACCTTTTTCGAAAACCCTTCCATTATGTTTTTTTAAGGTGCTTTATGACACTTTGTTCGAACAGGTTGTTCAACTCCGTTTAAAATCTACCACACTTTTGGACACCTTTTTTGTGCTCTTCAATATCTATCCACTGCAATCAGCTCCGTGCAGTTTGGAGGAATTGCCTCTCTTGTTACAAATACCACATTATTGTTCTTGTACCACTCAGGACCTTTCCTACCATAGTGACAGATGCCAAATCAGGCCAAAAATATGTGGACACATTAAGAAGTCTTATGAATGGAAACATTCTTTTTTGTAAACATTCCTTGATATAATAGAGCTCTTTGTAACAAATGTTTGGCTTTTTGCCGCAACTGCATATTGCTTGGTAAATTTTGTCTGCTTACGTACATCCATTCTGCAGCAGGTATATGTTTTGTATACAATTTGACTTCAATTTCCGTGCTCTGTCTTTGGCCTCTAAATTTTTAGCAGAGTTCCTATTAGGAACTTCTTGAGCCTTGTATGCTTTTAAACCTGCATTGGCTTTAACTTTTCGTACCAAATAGTCCGAGTACTGACCTAACCGGGCTGCTTTCCTACCAGATGTGTTGGGAACTCTATTTTTTGGGCTTTAGAAACATCATGAGAATCATTCCTTCTACCTGAACCAGGTTCAATATCAACGGACAAGATCTTCCGGTACTGTTTAATAACATTGGAAACAGTTTGCGGCAGACCTTTGATTGTTTGGCCAACTTTTTGTAGGACCAAGTTGGGTTTTGTTGAAAATATTTAATAATTTTAGTAAGGACTTTTTTCTGGTCACTCATTTTAATCAGATTAACAACAAATTTGACACTAAACATAATAACAGACATGCTTTACAAAGGTAACTTGATAAAAAAAAATCAAATAATACTTGGGTTAAAAGTTTTAATGAAAAAGATGTGTTAAGAATTTTACGATCTCAGTCCTTATGTAATAAAATCTTTATTTATAAACAAAACTCAATGAAATTTTCAACGTTTTTTTACATTTGTCATTCTAAATAACAGGATGTAAAAAAACTTGCCAAAAGGTCGAAGGGAATCCCGCAATTCCTAAAAATTGGAACAAATCCCCCAAAAAAAGTACAACCTATATCATTAAAAAACATTTGCGATATTTTGCAAGATATCGCAAAATTTTAAAATTTAAATTTTGAAATGCCTATAATTCGGAAATTATAAGTGTAAATAGCATACGCAAGCATATTTCTTCAAGACCTAGCCGAGCGCTTTACAAAAGTACGACCTATATAATTAAAAAAGGGGAGTAAGATATCGCAAAATTTAAAATTTAAATTTTGAAATGCCTATAATTCGGAAATTATAATTGTAAATAGCATACGCAAGCTTAGACCTAGGCAAGGCCTAGCCGAGCGCTTTACAAAAATATAAAAATCTTTGAAATCGGTTCGGAAATAAAAAAATGGCACGTGTTTAAAAATTGTATTTGTCAAAGGTACCCTATTATGAGACCCCATATCGCCGTCTCTGGAACATTTGTAGGGCCCATTTAAATAAAAAATTTATCCCGATCGGACCAGTCGTTTAGAAATCACGGATTTAATTCCAAAAATTTTGATTCTGCCCCAATGCAATGCGGTATAAAACTTATAAGTAAAATAATGAGCGAAAAAATTGAGTTCATATATAAAAAAAAAAAAACATCTGATGTGTGATCGATGATGAAACTTATGTATGTACCGGCAGACTTTTCACAACTTCCGGGTCAAGATTTGTATGTGTCTGATGAAGCTGATCTTTAAGAACAATACCGGACAGAAAAACAAACAAAATTCCCCAAAAAGTTTCTTGTGTGACAAACCATTTGCAGTTATGGCAAAAGAAGCCAAACATTTATGACATCAGGCACGATAAACACAGGAATACATATTACGAAGTGTCTACAAAAACGGCTTTTACCTTTCTTCAAACAGCACAGAGTGCCTTCATATTTCTGTTTCGATTTAGCAACATAACACTATGGAAAAAGGGCCCTTGAGTGAAAATCAAACAATAATGTCAATTTTATACCAAGGGAAGCAAATCCACCACAGTCCAGAATTTCGGCCTGTAGAAAGGTATTGGGCTTAATGAACAGGAGAAAGGTATCCCAGGACATGTCCGATTTTAAGGTAACGGAAGCAACTAAAAAAACTAAATTTATAAATACCGAGTAATATCCAAATATTAAAATATTTAATGAATATGTACACTATTTGAATAATTTTACGTATATTTAAGAATTTTTATATTGAACGGTTTAAGTTTTATTTAACTTAATACAAGTATAACTTTTTTTTGCTCACTCTTTATGCGATTATTATGATATTTTTTTTTTGTTTTTTTTTTTTTTTTTGAAATACAGTATATTATTGGACAATTTTCTTTAATTAGCTTTGAAAAATTATATCCTGTAAGTGATGATAATTTTCTGCTTCCATAAATTTACGCAAAATTTCGGGTGTAATGGCTTTATTTATTAATTTTATTAATTCCCTAAATCTACTTCACAAATTGCTGAAAAAAAGAAGAAAAAATAATAATTAATAAAGTTATAAGCAACACAAACCATATAGCTCATTCTGCGCCACCCTGTATTTTCGAATTATTCGACAAATAGGTTTTTTTTAGCGGTTAACCGGTTTTTATAATTAATAACTTTCTTTAATTTTTGTAAAAAAAAAAACATAAAACTTTTCTAATTTTTTTACTTGCTTTGCCAGCTTTTATACTGTTACGAAATTGCATTATCAAATAAACGGCCTGTAACGGCAGCTTGCAACATTCATCATGTTTATAAACATTTCCATCAGTAGAACTTCTACTTATAAAAAATGTTGATAACATGCTGTTATTGACATTCTTTGTAAGTAGGACAGCATTAACTGTGAAGTAACTTTAAAAACTCTATATGATCATTGTGGAAATATAACATTCTAGTTTTTCCGTTAGATTATTCATGAGACTTCTAGAATATGGCGCTGTGTATATAAATGGTAACAGCGAGTAATACAAGTGTGTGTGAATAAATAAAGAGTTGGTACAATTTTTAATCTACTTATCGCTCTGATTTGCAATTAAAAGAATACGGTTTATTTAAAGGAAATAAACCACTATTTTTAAAAGGTAAAAACGTAACAAAACCTTTTGACAATATTTTCGTAACGAAAATATCACGCTGATTAAATTATATTGTAAGAACTAAAAAATAAGTAACCAAACAGAGCCTGTTTATAAAACAAATAAATGTTCGGTTTAAGACCGATTCCAACTAATTACGACATAAAGTACTTTCTTTTTTAAAGCAATTTTATTAAAAATATGTGTTAAGATATCCTTTGAGGTCACCAACAAATCTTTTTAATATTCGAAACCGGTTGTTTATAAAATGCATTTTTTTTATAAATAACCTATCAGGAGCGGTCTCAAAATAGAAAACCTCTAATTGTATAAAATCAATGATTTTAATAAATTCGTAACACAATATAAGACCAATTTCATTAAAAAGATATCTGTTAGTTAAACAATAAATAAGAGAATCATATGAACAAAGTATAAAAAGTTGAAATGCAGTCCATTCATTTCACCTATTATAAGATTCGTTACGTTTCTAATGCAGCTGGCTTTAGCTATACAAACGGAAATAATTTTCATCTCAGATCATTTATTTTCTTAACATAGTTATGGAATACACATTGTAAATATTTATATTTTAAATTATTCTCTAATTATTTGTGGCTTAAAATCTAATTCGGAGGCTTTTTTGAAAGATTCAGCATACAGTTCGAGTCTTCTAGTCATAGGGAAATTCCAAAAGTCTTTCACATGGCGGCACATATTCAAGTCCAATTCGGTGATCAAAAGACCATCTTTGTCACGCGAAAGGCCCTGTAATAAGATAAATAAATTCGTAATTATGTTAAAAATTATGAATTAATTCAATTATGAATGAATTCTATTGAAATAAAATTCTTTGAACTAATTTTAGTTGGGTATGATTTTATGGAATGAATATCTAAAATTTTTAATACTGAATTAAAAATTTAGTTTTAAATTTAATTAATTAATACGAAGCTCTGTACCCCGTTTCTGGAACTATTTGTGAGAAGTTCTCACATCGAGAAGTGTGAAACAAAAAATTCCATCGTTTCTCGATTTGGAAGACAAAAGTGTTTCTGTAACTTATAGTGAGAAGAGCCAGCACTAATTACGTTTTTATTGGAAATTTCCAATCAAGCTGTCAAAAACATAATGAATAAAATAAAAATAAACAAATCAATTTATATTTAAAAAAAAATTATTTTTTGAAAAAATTTGTTTTCGCACCGTTTTTAAATGTGAGTTGTTTTGACAGTTCATGTGAGAAACTTTTCACAAAATTTTCTTACAGAAACACTTTGACTCACAAATTTCCAATAAGTTACGTCAAAAAACTTAAATGACAGATAGTTCTCACAAAATGAAATTACAGAAACACTTACATGTGAGATATGAAATCGTGTTTCAATTCACGTTGTTTTTTATTCAATTTCACTGTTTCACTGGTGTTTAATTTATTTTAGAAAATAATTTACTTACCGGAGTTCTACTGCCATCAGGTGCTGCCACATAAGTTGAACCATAGAAGGGGCCAAATGTTTTATGAGCCTTTAGACCATCACCCGAAGTATATTCATTAGGGAACTCCTCATAGCCAACACGATTAATAGCCACTGTAAAGTAACTGTTGGCTATAGCAGCATTTCTAGCCTCAATCGACCACAAGGGTTCGCTCAAGGCACCAACTGTTGCCGAAGGATTGAACACAATTTCCGCACCATTTAAGCCAAACATCATCCAATTTTGTGGATGATGACGACCATAACAGATGTTAATACCAATTTTACCAAATTCAGTTTCAAATACGGGATGACCCGTATTGCCCTCCACATAGTAAGTGGATTCATTGAAATCACCCACACGAGGAATGTGATTCTTGCGATGTTTTCCCAAATAGCGACCCTTATTCGAAATCACCACAGCTGTATTCCAGATGATGTCGCAATGTTCTACATCTCTTTCCAAAATCGGAGAAATAATTACCATGTTATAGGCTTTAGCCAATTCCTGTAGCATTTTGGTAGTGGGACCCGTAATGGCCTCTTCGGCAAACTCACACCAAGGGAATTTTTCACGAGTACAAAAAGCAAATGGCATAGCTGGACGAAAAAATGTTTTTATATAGTAAAGTTTAAAAAAAAAGCTAGTTCATGCTCTACTTACTCCAAGCTTCTTGCATGCACAAAACATTTACACCGGCCGCTGCTGCTGCTTTAATGATTTTGGTTATTTTCTTCCATATGGCATCACGTTGTTTATCAATCGGTTCCGTTGTGGCCAATACAATGGAATTTTGTATGGCTCCCACTTTAACCAGGCGAGGTTTTCTTATTTGTTCCTGTTTGGCTGGGAAACTATAAGCCTTCAATTCAAAACCATTTTCGGTGGCAATATTTTTTGCTTCATCGGGTAATTCCAAAATATTGCTGAAAGTAAATACAAAAGAGAAATTAATATCATCATTGTAAACACTTATACTTATTCAGAATTTTTATACCCTTCACCTTCGTGAGAAGGGTATATATAAGTATATATAAGTTAGTCATTCCGTTTGTAATTTCTACAATATAATTTTCCCTATGACGTATATATATCCTGGATCCTTTTAGATAGCGGAGTAGAGTTAGCCATGTCCGTCTGTCTGTCTGTCCGTCTCTCTGTCTGTCTGTTGAAATCAATTTTCTGAAGACCCCAGATATCTTCGGGATCCAAATCTTCAATAATTCTGTCAGACATGCTTTCGAGAAGTTTCCTATTTAAAATCAGAAAAATACGTCCATAACTAACGGAGATATGAGCAAAAATCCGACACAACCTATATTTTTGGCCTATTTTTGATCTATATCTCGATTACTAAGTCATAAATATAGACAATATGGATATCTAATGATAGATATTTCAAAATCCATATATAAGGACATTTGTTTGTTATAAATTTTTTCACTTATAAATTAAAAAAATAAATTTTTAAATTAAAATTTTTTTTTAAAAAAAATTTGGATTAAAATTTAAAAAAAAAAAAATTTTATTTTATTTGAAAGTATAATTTGGTGAATGGTATATAAGATTCGGTACAGCCGAATATAGCTCTCTTACTTGTTTAATATTATATTCTTAAAACTTCTAAATACTTATTTAGTAGTATCGAGGATTTCTACCCGATAGTGTTAGTCTTGTTCGAAATTAAATATATAGTTATCTATGAATTGACCGATTTCAAAAACCACCTCTTCTTCGAAAGGTTACTTCGAACTTTTAAAAATCTTCAAGGTTGTTACATTTTTTCTCGAACCTGAATCTTATATGGGAGACAGCTGGTTTTCAAATTCAAACAATAACATTTGTCAGATTATTGATATCTATATTCGTATTCCACGAAAATTTTTCCCGGTATATTTCAGTGGAGGTCACCAAAGATACCAAAGTTGTAAATAATGCTGTTTACGCTTAATTAGCAACATTACATGCCACCTTGGGTTTCACATTTAAAAAAAAAAAAATTGCCAAAAATCCATTTATGATTGAGCTGAAATTTAAAACATAAGATCAACAAAAAACATGCATACATATGTAAGTTAACTCTTTTATTTAAAGTATATTTAGATTTTTTTTTTTGCTCGATTTTTGTTTTTTTTTTTTCGTTTTTTTTATATGGCGGGGCACGGAATGTCGTTGTTTTAAATATCAGCTATATTTTTGATGAAATTTCGAATAAAATGAAAACAACTTCCTGAAAGTTATCTGGTCCCCATACAAAGTTACACACATCAAAAGTTGGAAAGGTGGCATGTAATTTTGTTAATTAAGAGTAAAGAGCATTATTTACAACTTTGTTATCTTTGGTAACACACACTAAAATTTTCCGGTAAACATTTTCATAGAATATTTTAATTTTCTCGAAAAAAAGGGTCAAATTGACCCCTAAAGAGAGGAGCAAGAGTGTTAAGATCTTCCACAAAAATGATCACCATAAAATTCTACAATATAACTCTGACAATAAGAATTCTCTCAGACATTAACTTAAAAAAAAATTTTTCATTCGATCAAAAAATTAAAATTTTGACCCACTGTAAAAAAACACAGACAAGCTGGACTGTAAGTTTATTCTACAAAAATGATTTATTCAACATGCCCTTTCAGAATTATAGGGTCGCTATTTTGTTCCAATCAAAAAGTCTCAATTTGTTGGGCAGTGTTATTATAAGACTATTGTTACGAATGTGCAATAGCGATTTGAATTTAACGGTCTGTAACGACTGCCTAAAACATTCATCATGTTTATAAACACGTCCATTTGTAGAAGCTTCTACTCATCAACAATGTTGATGGCATGCGGTTTCTAGCATTGTTTATAAGTGTGGCAACACTAAATGTTTAAGCTGCTAACATTAACATCGAAAGCTCTGGAATTCGAATATTCTAGTTGTCCTTAAGATCATTGTAGAAGATTCACGATAGATGGCGCGTGAATAAATAGTTCAGTTCATCATTGGCGTTGTTAAAGTTAACATCAACTGTCGTGTACATTTAAGTTGTAAATTATAAAGCTTGTGTGCATTTCTGCGAATTGATAAACGTGTATAAAGACACTGAGTGAATATTTTAACTGTTATACATTTTAAATAAATAAAGAGTTGTTACAAATGTTAAACTACTAAAACTGCTTTTTATTTGCAATCAAAAGTATCCAGTTAATCTAAAGGAAATAAACCCCGTTTTTAAAAGGTAAAAACGTAACACTATTATGAATGTTCAAGTCATTTTCTGAGGGGAACCTTGTATAGTGACTATGAACAAATGTTGTCGGATTTTCTCCATACTTTACAGTATAATTTCAAAGTTCTTAGAACTAGTTTGTGCAAAATTTGATCAGGATTGCCTCATAATCAATATATATATGGCTGTTCAAATAGTATTCCGGGTGGGACATTTGTATGAGCGCTAGGTGAAATTATGAACCGATATTGCCCATTTTCAATACCAAACTAACCTTATCAACAGAGAGTATTTGTGGAATTTCAGCCAGCTAGCTTCTTTTGACGGACTTTCATAGCTAGATCGTATTAGAATCTTATGAGGACCCAGAATATATATACTAATTGGGTCTGCGACAAATATTTTGATGTCTTACAAACGGAATGACATAATCAATATAATCCCCATCTTTTTTGATGGTGGGTATAAATATGTAAAAATATGTATACAAAAAGGCAAAGTATTTTTTAAAAGGCCAAATAACTCGAAAAAGTCAAAATATGCAATAAATATTAAAAAATGCAAAAATATGCAATTAAGGACAAAATATGCGCCAACAAATCGATGATAAAATTATTAAAATGTTACGGAACCGATAAATACGGGAAAAAACAAGTTTACATGATTCCGGTTTCCCTGGTAATGACTTATTTATAAGCGCTTTTGTTAAGTACTTGCCTCCAATGACATCACCGTGTTAAAATAATGAGTTTAAATGCTATTGTGCAAAATTAATATTTTAAATCATTACTGTATAATGAAAGTTTTTGCTGGATACTTTTTCAATGTTAACAGTACTGAAAAAAAAGAACAAATGTACTGAATTTATCATCCCTGTCAGTTGGTTATGTCCAATTTCAGAGTTACCTTTCAATTACAGTCTTTGAGGTTAGAGTATCCAAAACCGAAAATCGGTCAACCGGTTTTTTTTTCATCTTTGTAAAACCGACCGGTTTCGGTTTTCTTTAACTTTTCGGTTTTTTGACAAACCGGTTTTTTTAAGACGGTTAACCGGTTTTAACGAAATACTTTGTAAAGCTTATTTGAACATATTACTTAAAAATATTTTGATAACATTTTTAAAAATATTCATTTATTTTTTAGAAAATGTCTGCATTCGACAAATTTTGGAATTTAGTACATAATTATACATATAACACTTTTTGCCTTACCAAAATTGTCTATAAATTTAAATTGGCATTTTTCATATTAAATAAAATTAATAAAAAACCGGTTAACCGGTTTTTAGAATGACAAAACCGAAACCGGGTTTTCTAGAATGAGAAAACCGGTTTTTTTTATAAAACACTGTTTTCGGTTAAACCGGTTTTTTGAATTTGCCGGTTATTTTGGACACTCTATTTGAGGTATATATTTTTTTTTTTTGATTATCTGATGAATTCTAAAGTGCGTATTTACTATGTATTCCAAATTAATATTAATTGTGTAAAAGAGAACACAATTTTACTCTTAAATTAAAATTAAATCTCTTCAGACACTTTTAGGTCATTTCTCTTTATTTGTTTAAAACTTTTGTGATCAGATGTTTATTGTTTACTTTTATATGTATGTATGCAGCCAAGTACATAGATTTCTATGTATTGTATCTATTTTAGCACCAGTATCTACAAATTAATATAAATGTATATAGAATAAATATACATAAAGTCGCGTGGCTCTTGTTTATTTTTGATTATTAATTTTTAATCTTTAATTCCAGAATATGTACTTGAATACATGAAGAAAATACTTAAAGTGTTTGGGGAGGTGTTTTATTTATTATTTAGGTAGGTATGTATGTATGTATATAAGTGATATGATTTGAAAGAATTTTTTTACAGCCGAATTTGTGTCGAAAACGTACCAAAACAAGTAAGAAAGTATGGCCGGTCAAGCCCGCCATATAATACCCTACACTAAGTAAATGAGCAAAAACATTTTTCTTTCAAAATTTCAATAATTTATATTCGTGAGTGATTTTCGGAATTGGGCCTTTTATGGGAGCTATGACTAATTATGGACCGATCACCATGAAATTTGGTCATGTGATTAACGTCTATATGAAAGTTATTTGTGTTGAATTTTATGTGTATACCAACAATTCTAAGAGATTTATGCTCGTTAAAGTGATTATCGGAAGCAGGTCTTATATGGGAGCTATGACTAATTATGGACCGATCATAATAAAATTTGGTGACACGAATTCCATATATATAAAACTTATTTGGAGAAAAAATTGTGTAGATAGCTGTATAAATTAAATATTTATGACCGATAAAGTCCACTTTCGGGAGGACATTTGTATGGGGGCTAGATGAAATAATAGACCGATTTCAGCCAGTTTCAACAGGCTTGGTCCTTAGGCTGAAAAAATTATATGCACCAAATTTTATCGAAATATCTTCAAAATTGCGGCCTGTACTCTGCGCACAAGGTTTACATGGACAACCAGCCAGACGGACGGACGGACGGACGGACGGACATCGTTTAATCGACTCAGAAAGTGATTCTGAGTCGATCGGTATACTTTAAGGTGGGTGCTAGACTAATATTTTTGGGCGTTACAAACATCTGCACAAATCCAATATACCCTCCCCACTATGGTGGTTTAGGGTATAATGAGATAAATAGTGTTACAAATATTTTTTACATATTCGGGCATTTGAAGTAGTTTTTATTGGGGGTATGCTAATATAATGAAAATGTAATATTCAGTCAAATCCGGATTTAAAATGAATAATTTTCGGCCGTGAAATTGCAGCTGTGTTTTTTAAAATCGTGAGCCTATATTCAAAAACTAAAAAATCAAAAAATGAGTGTTTTCAAGAAAGCAAACATAACTGATAAATTCACGAAATATTGTAGAAATAACCATTGTTTAAATAACATTATTTATTCATACTTATATAAAAACAATTGTATTTGCACGTTTTTGAATGTATTACCCTCCACCACAAATTGTTGTGAAAATATAAGTGAATTGAAAATCAGCAACATCGGGCTAGTAGAACCAGAGTTCTGGAACAAAAAGGGAGACAACCTCAAAACAATTTGATAATTTTCACAGTTTTATTTATATTAGATTATTTTGTGTAGATATATTGCTGATAATACCATGAAATTTTGCACTCGCTACTCCTATGATAAAAGAACAAACTCTGTTGAAATACAAATTACATACCATAATATGGTGCTATGGTTTATTCAAAACTCAACAGAAATAAGTTTCCTGCTAAAAGATCTCACAAGACAAAATTTTGTGTGGATCGGTCCATATCTGCCCACAACCCTTATATAAAGTCCACCTTCTAAAATAACTTAAATACGAACCAACATTTTACACAGATCAATAATTTGTAATCAAAAATCACACTACTGGATTTTCTGAAAAATCACATAAATACTCATAAATATCTTATAAATGACATAAGTAGTCCACATATGAAGATCGGCCCATAATTGGTCATAGCTCCCATATAAGATCATTATATTTAGATGGAGGGTATTTAAGATTCGGCTCAGCTGAATATAGTACTCTAACTTGTTTTTGTTTAATTTGGCATATTTTGCCAAATAACACATGTATTGTTTGGATAAAATTGTCCCTATTTTAAAAACTGACGTTTGAATATCAAATAGCTTCGTGATCAGCATGTTAGATTTAATAAGATCTGAGATTTATAATAAACTCTTTTTTTTAATAGTAACAAATTCCTTTGAATTTATATTTTTGAGAAAACAATATTGACGTAATTTTACAGCAATTTAATGTAATGTATAGCCCATCTTTTTATATACACCCAAAATATTTTGAAATCTCTAGAAAGTGCCAAAAAATGGCACAATTTTGCCACAAATCCCAACACTGATTTATAAGATTGTTTTCGTTTGATCACAGACAAACTACAGATACGAAATACTAAGTTGAAATGTTTACAAAACACATTTCAGAACAAATGTTTATTATATGATTATGATAATTTATGAAAATTAATTAAAAGAAAATACATAGTATAGCAAATAACCGGATTAAATAACAGATTAACTAAATATGTTTATTAATAATAAAAATACATACATAATTGCTTTATATTTTTGATTACTATTAAATTACTTTCTTATTTGCGCAACTTACTCATCTGATCTTCCATAAAGAATACGCTTGACTTCTTTAAGTTCATCCACAGGAATATGTTTTTCTAAACTTTCTTCCAAACTTTTAAAGTTTATTTCTGACATTATGTTATAATTTATTTAAGAATATTTAACAAAATTAAAAGCACGTCCGACTAGCACGATCACTAAACTACGAATAAAATTCTTGATGAAATAATTTTTTTACTATGGACTCTATTAAATTTGCAGCGACGTTAAGCAGGGATTCCCAAATTACTATGAAGAAGGGTCATTTTGAGAATGATTATATATACATAATAATATAGTACTTATGATCATATGCTTTTCAAAGTAGAAAAATGAATTAATATACAAAGATGTAAAACTACAAAGCTGAAAATTTAAATCAAATTGGAAATATAAAAACTAAACTCCTACATGGGGCTATATTAATTTTGTCTTTCAGTTTGAAAGACCTAGAAACATTGGTCGTAGATCCATATAAGTATATATTTATATTATGGGTTCATATAAAATTCTAAGACGACCTAGCTGTCAGTCAATCTGTCTGTTCAAGACACAAAGAGCCTAGAGGGAAGGACCTAGGGGGATGAAATTCAAAATTTCATAAATATTCTCTGTTGACCAGGCTTTGAAAATCTGTAATATCGGACAGGCCAAAAAAAATAGTACGAAGTTTCGTCCGATGTAACAAGAGAATTGAAATAAGATAGGGCCTAAACGAGGAAACCCTAACTTACTTATGTATGTGTCCAAAAATTAAACCGGAAAAAGATTCTGATACAATTTTATAAAAAACTTTGTTCGGACTTATCTTTTTCTACTTATATTTTCTAGTAAAACAAAATATAAAATTAACTAAATCGAGTGATCAGATTCATGTGGTGTTTATATAAGACTTGGTACACTGCACAGTGGTTTAGAGAAGTTTTTTTTTTTGGAAATAATTCGGTATATCGGGAACTGTTTGAGATATTGCTACGTGGTTGGAGCTAAGGTGTTTTCAAGTTGATTTGCTGTTGTTAAACTTCCTAGCACTAATGGGGGCTAGTGGGTTGCCCCTCAAAGTTGATCACTTCGGATATCAAATTTAAAAAAAAAAATCGCCAAAAATTCAATGATCCGAATGAGCTGAAATTTAAAATATAAATAGTGCTTAAAAATATCTACAAAAAATATGCTTACATGTGTAGGTTATCTCTATTAGTTGATGAGATATTTAGGTTTATTTATTTTTTTTTTTTTTTTTTTAATTCTGCTCGATCTTTTTATGGTTTTTTAGATGTGGCGGGCCTGCGGAGGGTCGATTTTTTTTCTAAAATATCATCTATATTGGTGATAAAATTCTAAATAAAATAAACAAGTAAAAGAGCTATATTCGGCTGTGCCGAATCTTATATACCCTTCACCAAATTATACTTTAAAATAAAATAAAAAAAAAAATGTTTTAATTTTTTTTTCAAAATTGTTTTTTCCAATTTTTAAAAAAAAAAATTTTAATTTATTAGTGAAAACAATTTAAGACAAAAAAAAAGTTTTTTGTGAAAAAAATTCGGGTTAAAAAATATTTTTCCCGATTTTGACCCATTGTAGGTCCAACTTTGTATAGCCTTATATACATCGTTGCAATGGACTTTGAAATATCTATCATTATATATCCATATTGTCTATATTTATGACTTAGTCATCGAGATATAGATAAAAAATAGGCCAAAAATATGGACGGATTTTGCTGATTTTAAATAGGCAACTTCTCGAAAGCATGTCTGACAGAATTATTGAAGACTTGGATCCCGAAGATATCTGGGTCTTCAGAAAATTGATTTCAACAGACAGACAGACGGACATGGCTAAATCGATTCCGCTATCTATAAGGATTGAGAATATATATACTTTATAGGGTTGGAAAATTATATTGTGGAAATTACAATTGGAATGACAAATTTATATACACCCTTCTCACGAAGGTGAAGGGTATAAAAAGCTTGCTAACAATTGTCTTGTCCCTATAAAAAGTTAAACACATTCAAAGTTAGAACATGTAAAAAGTGCCGTATTTTGTATGTTTTTACCCAAAAAGGCCCACATATTTTTTCTTTTGTAGAAAAAAATTTTCTTCGGAAATTTTTATATGAACCAGAAAGAGAATTTAATGCAAAAGGGTATAGTAAATTTTGGATCACTTAAGCGGACTTGAGTAAAAAATTATAAAAAGGCAAAGCACCGACTTTGAAAAAGCCTCATTTTTGTATAACCCTATCTGTTTCTTAAATACAAACAATGTTTTTTTACTATGACACGGTAAATAACGTCACAGTAGGCACTTTTCTAAAAAAAAACTCAGTTTCGGTATTTGAAAATAAAAACTGTTAAAACTTATAATGTCGTTGATTTAAGGATAATTGATTCTATATTAGTTCCGAATTTTGTTATGATATCTTTAACCGTTAAAATTTTACATTGATTCAAATTTTATATTTTTCATCATGCAAAATCACCATATTATAATTTTTTATGTTTTTAAAGTAAATGACGACCCACAAATTTATAAAATTAATAAATTTTACTAAAATATAAATCTTCATGTCCTAAGGTTTTCAACAATAGCAAATACTTATATAAAAAGCCTTTATTTACTCCTCAGAAGATCCACAAATCTTGCCCTCTTTGAAAAAATTTTACTTTTTTTCATATATTACCCAGAAACCGATTATTTAAACTTAAACACCACCTGAAGGTCACATACATACATACTTACGTAATCAATACTTAGTTTCCTACATACAAATAATAACTAGTCTATTCGAATAAATACAACAGTTTGGGAATCTCTAATTTTGAGTAAGCTCATTGACGTTTGCTTTAATAAGTAGCTATTGATAATGCTCTCTTATTTAATCTAAATCATATGAATAATTGTGAGTTGATGACTTTTTATATTTTGATTTAATACAAATCTTATCATTATTGCGGAGAAAAAAAATTATGTCGAATTGTTAGTATGAGGGCCTTTTCATGCAAACAATGATGCGCACTTTGTTTTGTACACAATTATGATTTAATAGATTTCTGCTAATCTTTGCTTTTGAAGAAGTAAAAAGTAAGAAACATTATTCAATTGTTATACCCTACACCAGCATAGTGGGGAGGGTATATTGGGTTGTGCTGATGTTTGTAACGTGCAAAATAGTTAAGCTCTCATAAATATCTTACTTACATAGATATCCAAACCAAATTCAGCACAAATAAGTTTTTTATAAGCGGTCCATAATTAGTCATAGCTCCCATATAAGGTCCACTTCCGAAAATCACATTAACTTGCTTAAATCTCTGGTATTCCAATAAAATTCAATACAAATTAGTTATATAGTATATAGGAAAGTCATTTCACAATATTTTTTACGATCGGTCCACAATTAGTCATAGCTCCGATATAAATTTCAAAAGAAAACAGTTTATAATCATAAATTCGGTGTAGGGTATATTATTACTTGTTGTCTATAGTATTTATTAGAGACCGACAAAACCGGTTTATGTTGGTCGAAACCGAACCGAACTTAATATTCGAACTAACAGAAGCTTTTTAAATAACACTGTCCAACAGCATTTTTGGAACAGAATTGTGACCATATAATTCTGAAAGGGCATGTTGAGTAGATAATTTTTGTAGAATAAACTTATAGTCCAGCTGGTCTGAGTTTTTTTTTTTACAGTGGGTCAAAGTTTTCATTTCATAACGGCTTCAAATTCAAAAGCGTCATATGCGGGAAGTTTTGCTTTACTTCTATATGTATAAACATGTGGAAATTGTTGCTTTATTTTTTCCAAACTCAAACTGTTCAGAGATACTGAATGAACTTAAACGTAACTAAGGAGTGAGATCGAAAAATTCGTAACTTCAATTTCCATGCTATGTTTTGGCCTCTAAATTTCCTGTCAGCAACTTTTTGAGCTTTGTATGTTTTTAAACCTGCATTAGCTTTAACTTTTCGTACCAAATAGTCCGAGCACTGAGCTAACCGGGCAGCTTTCGTACCAGATGTGTTGGGAGCTCTTTTGAAAATGCTTTCTATTTTTTTGGCTTTAGAAACATCATGTGGACCATTCCTTCTATCTGAACCAGGTTTTCTATAAACCGACAAGTTCCCCCGGTACTGTTTAATAACATTGGAAACAGTTTGTCGGCAGACCTTTGAATGCTTGGCCAACTTTTTGTAGGACCAAGATGGGTTTTGTTGAAAATATTTAATAATTTTAGTACGCATTTTTTTCTGGTCACTCATTTTAATCAGATTAACAACAAATGAATATAATTGACATAAAACATAACAATGTTCTACATAGGTAACATGATCAAAAAAAGAAAATCAAATAATACTTGGGTTAAAAGTTTTTATGAAAAACGTGTGTTAAGAATTTTACGATCTCACTCCTTATTAGATATTGTGCTACAATTATAATTTGCATTAATTCATAAATAATACTACTAAGCTAGTAAAATAATGCATTTTTATGATAGTAATCTCTTAACTATTACTATTAGGCGGCACAGTGGAACAACCGAGTACATTTATTATTAATAACAATAATTTAAATATATATATATATATATAATTACTTACTACATGTTCTCCTTGAAATAAAAACATACTATTGTTTTAATATTGCAAATATTTGTGCATCAAGTAATTTTTTATTGAATTGTTTTTTTTTAATTATTTATCATTTCATTATTCTTTTTTATATATATATATATATGTAAGTATATACAATTGATAAATATATGTATGGAAATGTAATTTTGTAAATAGGTCATCTGGAAAGGAAAAATCTAATAATATTACAGACAAATGTATTTCAAAAGCGCTGTTTTAACTAATCTATAATTGGATAAATTAATAGAAATATTAATAAAAACTTATTATTATTATTTAATATATATTTACATACATAATTGCTATTTGAAATCATGTACTAAATCGTTATTTATACAAATCTATAAAATAGCATGCATTTTATATATCATTAATATATTTTCCCATCTTATTGTTATCATTGTAGATTTTGTGGCAATATTAATAGATTTCTTTTATATATAAATGTTCACAATTGCATAGCAACAATATATTTTATTTGTAGTTTTAATTATAATTGTATTTTATAAAAAAAAAAAAAACTGTGAGAGACTAGTAGTTGGTATTTAAAAAAATTATATTAATTTTTCAGAATTTTTAATCAAGCCATAATATAAAGTTCTATTACTTAATAAAGAAAGCGTTATAAAAGTTTAAAATTTAATAATAAATTATTAATAAGAGTTTGAATATATAAAGCAGCGAAAGGCAAACTCACACCACTACAGTTTTTAGATATTGTAGTTGTATGAGTTGAGTAAAAAGTTGAGAAAAAAACAAAAACAATAACTGAAATAAACAAGCATAAAAGCGAAAAGCGTAAAACAACCTGCTTCCATCAATGTTCATGCGAGACTGACTGGTTTTGATTGTTTTTATACAATGTGTGTGCTTGCGTACATGTGAAAACAAAAACAAGAGAGCTCATTTGAGAGCTCAATGCCTTTCGCTGATATAAAGTTTAACCCCCATATGCATAAACAATTTATAAATTTATCAAAGGTTTATAAAACAAATTTTGTATGGAAATTTAGTTTGATAAACCTTTGATAAATTTATTAACTGTTTATGCATATGGGGGTAAAACTTTAATACATAACACTGTGCAACATGAAATTTCGAACTCAATTTAATTTAATTTGTATGGGCTTTTAAAATTCACTAAACAATACATATGTAATTGCATGTCAATCAATTAATAAATATTTTTTTGGAGGAAACAAACAATTCCGACAAGGCATCGGACCTTTACCCTTTCCAAATTAGTTAAAACTTGATACACACGTTCTTTATGGTCATACAAAATTTTCGGTTGCTGAAAAATGTTAAATTCGCTTTGTTTTGACTTGTACACGCAAAAAAAATATAGTTGTGCATATTTATTGTAACCATTTCAACATTTTTAACAATATTATAGTCACAATAACTATTTATATGATTGTGGTAACAATAATATGGTTAATATACGATTCACATGATTGTATCAACCATATCATATAAATGGTTGTCACAAACATATACTTGTTCGACTGTAACCATATTATTTTGGATGTCTACATAGATTTTTATTTATATTTTATATCAAAATGGAAATATCCTTTGGCTTAACTGTAATTTCACTTAAGCGAATTTAAATGAGGGTGGGTCAATAAGTCCTAGACTTTTTTAAATTCCCGGCTGTTAACTGCTCCTGTCAACAGCGACCTGTTCACTTCAGTCAAAATTTGAACAAACTGCGTTATTTAGTTTGTGTGTGATAGCCATTGATAGCAGATTACCTCGTGACATGAGAAGAAATTTGAAAAAAGTGAATTTCGTCCATCACTCATATAAAGACTAAGCTAGATAAATACTATGGGAACTTTGCATCAATTTCAATGGTAAACAAGTGGTTTACTGAATTTCGTTGTGGGCATACAAGCGCGGAAGATTCCGAAAGTTCTGGACGCCCAGTTGAGGTCTCTACACCCGAAACAATTGAAAAAATTCACGATATGTTGTTGGCCGATTGAAATGGCTCAGTGATTTCAATTTTGAATTATCACTTGGGTATGAGAAAGCTTTCCTTAGAATTTAATAAGAACCTAGAATATACACGAGTTTGAGGGTTTAGGACCAATATTTCTATGTGTTACGAAAGAAATGACACACATATTTGGTGGTGGATATAAAAGTGTGTTTTTATCTAACATTGGGTTGACAGATTATTGTATTAAAAAATATTTTTAGTAATCTTGAAGGTCTGAGCAATACTTTGAAATTTGGTTTAAAACTTTATAAAAATTGCCAAAGCGACGCGCATTGATGTCAAAAGTAGACTATGCTGAAACACATACCGACGGACATGGAAAATTGTGTTCTTCTTTTTCTAGGATTAACCTAATTCGAGTTCGCTGAATCCAGTGGTGCTAACCGTTTTTTTAGGTTAGCTCTAACGGAGATATACCGTTATTTTGAAAATGGAGGATTTCGCACAATATATATTCGCGTAACTTAAAAACTGTTCAGCTTATTGTATAAATAAAAAAATCTTTAAGTAAGACTGAAAACGATGATAATAAAACCGTGGATAAAGAAATTTGTGTTATTTAACTATTTTTCTAGACTATGTCAAAACTGGACTAAACTTCGGCGTAATAGTGAATTGCTAATAGACAATGAGCACCGCGATAAGAGTAAGAAAATCGTTGTTTAAATTTATTTCCAATATTGCTTCTTTTTTACTGGGAAAAATTCTTTACAGATGAACTGCAGGAACCTTTTTCATGAGACAACTTCAATAATAGACGCTTATAAGAATTCTGGATGAATTAAGATATGGTCACAAATATTTACTCAAAAAAGCGTAACCACTCTTTTTGGCACAAATTTGTTTGTCGTTGTTTGCTCTTACAAGTGATTTGTAAGATCAAACAGCGTCAAATAAAATAAAACTAATTATTTGTTTTGAATTGTTGTAAGTAAAAATAGTTTATGAAATAAAATAATTACAACAAAATATATTTTATTTAGTGGTTACGTCTTTTTGGTCAAATATTTGTCATGAGTGACCCAACCTTTAGAATACTACGATAATATTTGAGTTTAATAGGAAGTAAACTTATTGAGGCTAAAGTCTTGATTGAAGTTAGGGTTATATGACCGTAACGTACTGTTTCCTTGACAGACAGGAACAGCCGATATTCAAAACGTGGTAAAATCGGAATTGAATTACGTAGATTCGATTTTTAGAAATAAATCTGTTATTTCCAACTTACTGATCCAATTGACCGTTAAATGAGGCGCAGTAAGTTCCCAAAGTAGACAGCTGAGAGACAGATTTCATTAAAATTGTTTCTGTTAAACAATAAATGAGAAAATCATATGAAAAAAGTTTCAAAGCTATATCATTTACGATACGTACGTAGAAGATTACTTTGCGATACGTTAAATAACAAGAAACTTATTTAAAGTTTCTCCAAAAATCCAAGTTTCGGAAATACGAAAATACTCCATGGTATTGCAATATTTTATAATTGCATAGTATTGTTACGAAATGGTACTTGAATTTAAATATAACTGTTTTAACGGCTGGTTAAAAGTTGTATAATGCCTCTTAACAGCAGTGCTTCTCAAACTTTAACATATCTGTGGGTATTATTAACATTGCTGTAGAACATACAACATTGAATAAAAGCTTTGAGTTGAGCATTGTTTGTAAGTATGGCAACACTAAATGATCAATGACTAACATCGAAAGCTCTAGAATATTCTAGTTTTAAGAACATTGTAGAAATAGAGCTTTCTAGATGGTAATGTAGTGTATATAAATTGGCCGTGAGAACACCACAACAGTGAGTCTAATTTGAAGCATCGTTAAGGAAAGACATTAACTGCCATAAAGTGTGCTGTATTACCAGTGAATTCTTGTACATTAGCAGTGAGTTGATCATATGCGCTGTTAGAGTTAACATCAACTGCCTTGTACATTTAAGTTTGTACATTATTAGGTGTGTGTGCATTTCTGCGAATTGATAAATGTGTATAAAGACACTAAGTGACTATTTCAAGAGTTGTTGCAAATTTTAAACTGCTTTTATTTTCAATCAAAAGTATCCGGTTTATTTAAAGGAAATAAACCAACGTTTTAAAAAGGTTAAAACGTAACAGTATTATAAATTAAATTACCTTTCCGATGATACAAACACAAGTATTGTCGGACAAAACCTTAATCAAAAGTTACACCATTATCAAAAGTTTTTATCAAATATACAAATTTCATTTAATTTAAAATAGATACACATATTTGCCTATAAACTGTTGGCATGATATTGACACGAATACTCATCTGCTAGGCCTATGTGAAATTCCTTGGCGATCGGAACAACCAGTTAGAAATGGTAGATTTATTTCCAAAATATTTTGATTCTGCCCCAATGTACAGTACTGAATTGAAAAATAAATTAGAATGCTACTTATTTTCTACTTTGTCGAATATTATATAACGAATGCTTTAAGATAAATATTAAAAACAATTTTTGGGGGAAAAAATTATTGATAAAAATGGTAAGAAAAACTTGTGGTGATAAATTTGTATGGGATTTGTTTATATCTCAGCCATTTGTGGGCCGATTTTCTCGATTTTAAATAACTGAAATATTATGACTAATGCATACATTTATGAAAGTTATTTGGAGTCTTTGGAAAGTAGATTTCAAGATAACGATCCAGAATATATATAGTTTATGGGGTTACAAATGAAAAATGTAAAAATTACAAACGGGATGGCAAATTTATTAATAATAATAATAATCATGGTTAAGCATTTCAACATACTAATTTCTCAAAACAAACTTAAACAAATTAGTTTACATGTTTTCATATTTGACGCAAGTTTAAGGTACTTTCACATTGACCAAAAAACGTAACTATTATTTTCAGCAAATGTTTATTTCATCTTAGATGATTTTTTTAACAGCAAACAGTATCAATAAATATAATAAAAATATTTGGTCAATTCACAAGGTCTCTTATCATGTCATAATGTCCTAATATTTCACAATGGTTTGAAAATTTTGTTATTGCCTTTCAAGCAAAAAATGTCTTAAAATAATACTACTCTGTATGCTATGTTTATTGTGTTATCGTAACCAACCAGCAGAACGAATGCCGAATGCCTAAGAGTCAGTTAAGCCGATCTACCGAGTCGTCATATATTAGGACATTATGACAATATGACTGATAAGAGACCTTGTGAATTGGCCAATTGTATTGTAATACATTCTAAACTTAAGCCTGTTTATTTAAATGATTCGTACGTTAACTAAACCGATATGATTATACGCTTATTCACTAGTATATTAACGATTAAAAAAGTACTATAATCTCATCCATTGGTCAAACAAATGTCTTTTTGTTTATGTAGTTTTAATTCTTATAAATAAATGAATTAAAGTACTGACACTTTAAATAGAACTCCTACTAACAAACAACTCGTTTCAATGTGTCAAAATGATAAGTAAATAATGGAAGATGCATAAATATTTGGGATAATTTTATTTTTGCATTCAAAATGAACCAATAAAAAAATAATAATTCTTTTTTAACAAAAATATATTTTTCTTAACTTAAAGACCAGAAATAAAAATGAAAAACTAATAAATCATAATGCATATAATTAATAAAATAATTAGGATTTCAAATTAAAAATAATAATAAAATGAAAACTAATCAGGTTACTCTACATGATTTTAGTGTAATATTTAGAAATGAAAATATCTAAATGAAATGTGCTGGATGCATGATTGAAATTGATTGTGGCGCCTGCGAGCATAGCTTAAAAAGTAACCGCTAGTATAGAAAATGATTTATTAAGTTTTCAGATTTTCATTTCGGGACTTTAAATGTCATTGCAGATGTTACTAAACAATAAAATATTTAAATGGCTGAATCCATTTAAATGTTTCAAGTTTAGAACATCCCCTTTAATGGCATTCAAAGTCCTAAAATTGTTATAAATTGGATTTGTGTAGTTTTCTGGAATTTCTAAGCATGCCATAAAAGTCGGCTAAACGGGTAGCTTCACGCCAACCCGCTTCAACGGCACCGTGTACGGTAGAGAAGTAATGATCGCTGGTGGCTTCACCGGCGAATTGCACAATAGGTTTATCACAACGACTTTGGGTAAATAATGGTTCAATTGTGGGCTCTCCATTCAAGACGGGTGGTGTAGTTACCACACACAAGGGCTGTGCCAATTCACGGGCACTGGTACCCACCTCTTCGGTGTACATCGATCGAAATGAGTATGAACCCCGGAAGTTTTCATTTGTATACCAATTTGATACTTTAAAACTACTGGGTTCGGGTATTTCCCACTGCAAAAATTTTCTAAACAGAAACATGCAACCCGCTACGATCTCATCTTGTGGCAGTGTTTCCATATGCCGGCCATTAGCTCCAATGATCCAACCGCTTAAAACACGAGTTTGATTGTGATCACAGTAAAAGCCAAAAACATCTTCAAGCCAGGCACGAGAGGTTCCCCTAATCTCTTCAATATCCTCTTCGCGCCATAACATGGTAAAGCCGGTCCAGTTTTCTGGCCAGAATTTTTGGGGAAATTCTATGAAAATTTTATTGACCGTACCAAAGCCTAAGCCTTCAATGGCCCGTTGTTTCTCCACTGGCAATTTAGGTTCAAAAACTTTCAAATGCTGTTCCTTGAGTACCCCCAACGATACCGTTAATATCACATGATCCGCTACAAATATATCGCCATCTTGACAACGTATCTGGGCACAACAATCGTTGCGATTCCATTCGATTGTGGTTACTTTTTTATTTAACAAAATGCGCTTCTCTAAAATGCCATACGCTGTTTTCTCCTCACGGGATTTCATTAGCAAACGCAAAAATTCCAAATATCCCTTATCCTTCCAGTTCAGCAAAATATCTCCTTCACATTCCCAATATTCCAAATAACCTCGACCCGACACATCGTCCAAGGTATCTGAAGCTTCTACAGAATTTTCAAACTTTTTGTAATTCTCAAAAAACTCTTTTGCTATCGCCATATCAATATCAGAGTTCTCCGGTCTTCTCAAGGCCTCATAGAATTTATTATTCAAATAACTGCCCAGCGAGCCATTGCAATTCCGCAATTCCATTTGCCTGGTAACTAAACTTTCATTTACAATGTCCTTTAAGCGTTGGCTGACATTTTCAGGTACAACTTCTCGGTCCGAACGTACACATTGATATGATTCGTATACATCACCGGTTGACTCCAGCAGTTCGTGGCTGTGAGCCAGCTCATAAACAATATTATCCTTTTCACCATGACACCACTGAGCGCCCAGATCAATTACATTATCGGCAAATGGTATCGTGTGTATGCGACCGCCAATACGTGACTCCGCCTCAACGATGACAACATTCTCAAAGCCGTAATCGAGAAGTTTGGTAGCGCATGCAATGCCCGATGCACCCGAACCAACTATAACTATTTTGGGTGTGCTCATGGCTTGGAAGTTTGTGCAGAAATTACGTTAAGAGGTAGAATGAAGTGTTGAGCGAAGACAAAGGGATCAATCTGAAAGAGAAAGTAAGAAAATTAAAGGGTTTTTATATTGACAGTTCTTTAAGATATTAGTTTTTTTACTTTTGGATTTAGTATTGCAAAACGGATAAGAATTAATTTTCATTTTATGTTAGATAGATTTCAGTAATCAATTAAGATGCATTTTAAATTTCAGATAGCAATTATATACAAATTCATTTCCTGTTCAAAAGTTAAAAGTTTAAAAGATAGACTTTCACAATGGATCCCGAATTAACAGGATAAATATTAAAAATAAATCAAATTTGTATTAATATTTTCCCCGCAGAAGTCATTTTCATAAAATTTAAAATTTTAATATGTAAAAAATCTTCAAAGTATTTTTAATCCGTTAATCTTAAAACACACTATTTTTAAAATGTATAATAAAATATATAGTTTTATATATGTATGTAAATATCACGCGTAATTTATTCTTGTTTATAACACTCAAGTTAAGTATGGACTCATATGCCTTTTACCCGTGTTCTATCTATCTACATTTGTACATATATATGTGTGGCAAAGTCATACAAGATTCACTGTTAAATTCTTTAGACTTGCTTCCCTTTTTATAGTTTTGTTGTAGATGTTGTTTAAATTAATTTTCATTTCACTGCATACATACATATGTATCTATGAATGTACATTAGGATGGCATTTATTTTACTAATTTTAGATGTTCGATGTTCTCAAGGTCTAAAATTGCTCTCAGTCATATAAACCAAATGCTGAAAATTTTAGCAAAATTGGTTAACAATTTAGAGGTTATACATTCCTTTTAAAGTTTCGAGTTTTTTTATACCCTTCACCTTTGTGAGAAGGGTATATATAAGTATGTTATTCCGTTTGTAATTTCCACAATATAATTTTTCGACCCTATAAAGTATATATATTCTGGATCCTTATAGATAGACTATTTCTCCAACAGAACTTTGTGGTTCGAAACCGATAATGGATTTGAATCATCAGGAGTTCCTCAGGGATTGGACCTAGGTCCAATCCCTATTGTATTATGTATCCTACAAATTCCATAGGAGGCAACAGTTGTAGGATTCGCAGACGACGTTGCAATTCTAGTTACAGCACGAAATCTTGGCAAAGTATAGATATATGCGAATGAAGCAATCAGATCCATGAAGGAGTGGCTGACTACAATGAACCTGCACTTGGCAGAGCACAAGACTGAGCTAGTGCTTATAAGCGGTAAGAAAAAAATAGAAACCTTGACGATTAAAGTCGGTTCAACCGAAGTTACTTTATCAGAAGCCATAAAGGAATACGCATGCAAACAAGCTGCCGGGGTATCAAATGTACTGGCAAGAATGATGTCTAATATAAGTGGACCGCGGCAAAGTGTTTGCAGAGCAGTTCTACTCTACGGGGCACCAATTTGAAAAAATGTACTAACTAAATCCGTCAAAAAATCGATGATGTCAATGCACAGAAGGCGTTGCTTAAGAGTATGTAGTGGCTTTAGAACCATCTCCATGGAAGCAGCGACTGTTGTATCGGGAACTATCCCCATAGACTTGACAGCTAGTGAATTAGCGTATACTCATAACGAAGTTAAAAGAAACCCAGAAGCATCAAGAAGAACCATACGTCAGGTTGAGAAGACTGTTGTGAAGTGACAGAGAAGATGGGAAAATTCGACTTAAGGCCGTTGGACATTTAGATTGATCCGCCGCAGTTATATATGGTTGAAGCGCAAGCACGGAGAGGTGAACTATATTTTGACCCAATTCCTTACAGGACATGGTTGCTATAGAAGTTAATTCTACATTCTTCCGGATGCCCGCAATGTCCCGATGAAGAGGAAACTGCTGAACGTGTCACATTTACATGTCCGAGATTTCTTGGACCACGATGTATACTCCAAACCTTTATTGGGGAAACCCTAAACCCGGATAAGATTATCGCAGTTATGCTGAAATCAGAGGAGAGTTGGGCCGTAGTGAACAGAGGAACACCTGCAGAAATGCTTCCATTAGAGAACCAATGAGTAGCAGTGAAAACTGACACCCCCTGCGAAGTAATATCCGCAAAACTTTTCAAAATCAGAATGAATAAACAAATTTAGACCAGTATTATTGTCATTATTTTTTCTAAATATGAATATCCTGAAAATTAGTTAATTTTTCTATTTTTTAATGAACATTTTTCTGATTTTGTTACACAGAGAAAATAGTTTTGGTTTTTTTTTGGTTTAAGATTTGACACATGCGTTTTTTTCGGCCCTATTGAAATTGGATTATTATTTTACATAGCCCCATAAATGTCTTCCCGAAATAGGACTTTTTCCTCAAAAGTATCTCCCATATAAGCCCCACTTCAGAAAATCACTTCGAAAAGCATAGATATTATAAAAATTTCGGTATCAAAATAAAATTCAAATAAGTTTTATGTAGATAGAAATCACGCGGTCTAATTTAATGGTGATCGGTCCATTATTGCTCATGGCCTCATAAAATTCAACAAAAATATGTTTCATATAGAAGGTAATCACGGGACTTTATTTCATGTTGATCGGTCCATTATTGGTCATAGCTTCCATATAAGTCTCACTACCAAAAATCACTTAAACGAGCATAAATATCTTGAAAATTTTGATTCCACATAAAATTATACACAAGTTTTCGAGATATTTAAATTTTTTAGTTTTCATTAAAAAAAAAACCCAAAAATCTACGGAAGTTAAGCTCTTAATTGAGTACATTGTGTCACTTTCATCTATCGATATATATAAAAATTAAATGGTCCATGTATGTAATGGCTTCACGTGAGAACGGGTGGAGTGGTTTGGCTGATTTTATATTTATATTTTTAATATATTGCCTCCTTTTCACTTCTCATTTTTCTTAATAAGATACATTTTTTGGAGAAACCTGAATAGCTAACAAGCAAAAACGGGGCGCTCAAGGATTTGGGTAATTAATTACAAAGTTCTCGTTTTCCATTTTAAATCCAGCAGTTTGTATCGCGGCTAATATACTTAAGTTTCTTTCTGTACTACAGAAACTAGATAATTTTGCGATTAATATTTTGTATTAAAGTCAACGCCAAATTTTTATGAATAGCTTTGCCTTTTAAAAACAATAGAATTTTAATGAAAACGCCGGAATTTAGAAAATAATGTCATAAATATTAACATAAAAGTGGAAATATCTCGTAAACTGAACGTACGATCTTAAAAAGTCTGCAATATTTGTGTTCAGCGCACTAAAATTATATAAAAAAATATGTTTTGCACAAAAAGCTGTTTTGGGTGTCGAGTAGTGTTATTAGTTTATTCATTTAATTTTAACAAAAAAAATCATATATTTTTTAAGGAAATTTATTTTGAAATTTCGACTGCTGATATCTCGACTGCTGATATCAAAAACTTTGCTCCATTGCCTTTTTAGACTAATTTCAGTGAGATTTTAATCAAATAACAGTGTTAAAGCGATAAAAATAAAGAACAGATGTTATAAGAAAATGCAAATACAAAACAAGTAATAGAAAATGAGCCAAATCGCAAAAAAAGGGTTTAAAAAAAGTCGCCAACAGCAGCACATCACAGCGGGCCTTAGATATAATCCGAAACTTACTACCTATTGCGAATTATGCTGAGATTGTGGTGGCAAGGAACTTACATAGGCTATTTGAGTCCTCGTTAGTGAAAGTATTGAGGGTAGGTCACACTAGGATATTGTATGATGCAGGTCTTATTGGTCAGGACATCATACCCACGGGAATCTCTGACCATAGGGTCGCGATCTTTAACTTTGGGGTTTATATGGTCAACAAGCATATTAAACGATCATCTAGACTCTCTAAGGAGTGCAGTGTCTTCCAGGCAGAGATCTTCGCGATCTGGAAAGCTACAGAGTTGATAAAGGCACACGTCACTGAGGGGTCTGTGGTGCTATTTATGTGGACAGTCAGGCGGCACTTATGGCTTTGAAATGTAACTTAATACATTCTAGCTTAGAGTAAGACTGCAGAAGAGCTCTCAAAGAGTTATTGGTACACTACTCAATCAGATCGTGTTGGGTACCAGGGCACTGTAACATACAGGCAAATGAGGTGACAGATAAACTGGCCAGACATGGCTCTGATATAGACCATGGTACTAGGGAACGGGGGGTAAGACCTCCGACATGTCACTACTACATGCTAATATTTGAAAGATTCCGTGACTCCAACAACCAATCCTGGAATAGTAGGACGGATTGCCAAGTGTCCAAAGCCTTTTGGCCAAAACTAGATGCAAAGGCAACCAAACCACTAATTGGGTTGGATAGGTTTAGTCTCAGAATTCTAGTAGGAGTGATAACCGGTCACTGCTCAATTGGAGCCTTCATAGGTAAATGTAATAATAGCACACAGGATTTTTGTAGGGTGTGTGGGGATGTAGAGGAGTTGGAGACAGTAGAACACATTATGTGCAACTCTCCAAGACTATAGAGTCATAGATTTAAATGGCTAGGTAACAGATTCTTGGATGAACTTGGGAGTGTTGGTGGCTGTAAATTGAGTAACATACTAGGTTTTACCAGAGGAATATGTTGGCTATTTAAGGACGTTCTACAGTTCTACAAATCCGTAACCAATTTTTTACTCTTTATGCAGATTTGGATTTTTCTCTTTGTGTTTCTCCTTTTGCTATCTCTAAAACACTACTTTTCTTCTTCTTTCTTTCTTCATGTCCCCCTCTTTCAGAAAGGGCATACTTTTTCTCTCAACAGGACTCTTGAAGGGAATCTCAATGGACCTTATGATCTTCGAGTGGAAGTGTCCATAGTGCTCACCCATTCCAAACTAAACTAAACGCTTTTAGTAAGATTTTCTTATGCTAAATTCCCAAATTATTTACCATTAAAGATCATACCAAATAAGTAATAAAACTGCATTAACAGGATTTTAGAACATTTTTTTGTTTCTCCTATAAAATTTGTGAAAAGGAACTTAGCACTATTTTAAAGATTTGGAACATTGCATAACATGGGCCACCCAAATGTACATATAAATGCACTATATACAAGTATGAATAATTTTCCATATTATGCACACTTAAAATATTTACCAAAACCCCTAAACCCACACCTACAACCACACCAATATCAAACATATTCTGATACTGCACGGTGCTTATGGTGAAAGTAAACCGACACTTTATACATACGTTTAAAGTGTAAAGCATATATCGTCGTTAAAGCCCCCTACTGTTTTAAATGTGGTTTTAAATATAATCATTGGTATTTGATTCGCTTACAGTACAGAGACGATTACGGAGTTAAATTCTACCAAAATAAAGTGAACCGTTTATCACAGTACGCCAATTCCAGAAATCGATGCCCTTGATATACTAATTTCCAACGATATTATTTGCTGTTTTCGGAGTGGATTTTTTCGAATTCGATTCCCCATATTATCTAGAATGGTCAACCATTCATTCCACCAGTGTCTTCAAACTATTTAACGGCACCGTACACAAACCTGCGTGAAACCCCTACCAACAGCAACGTTGGGAAAATTACGGTTTTGAATATCACCCTAAGAAAAAACTTAAATGAAGTAAAAATTACGCGTGATCAATTTCTTACAGTAGGGACAATAATAATTGTACCACAACTTATGATAGTACTAAGTACATACATATTTTTGTACGTGCAAAATGGATGTTTCTAAGACATCCATATCCATAATCAACTAAAAAATGTTTAAATATATTTAAAAAAGAAAAATTCAAATACATTTATAAGGCAAAACACACAAGTTTGCTACGTGCTAATTATTTTTCAAGTTTAAAAAAAATTATTATATGTATTGCATTCAAGTCAAATTCCATCAAATTTTCAAATATATGTTAAATCGATACCTTGGATTTGTAATAAAACAACTTCAGCTATTTCAATCCGAATTTCCAATTTTTATACCCACCATCGAAAATGAAAGAAGGTATATTGATTTTGTCACTCCGTTTGTAACATATTGAAATATTGGTCGTATAACCAAAAAATATATATATCCTGGTTCCTCCGTCTGTCTATTAAAAACACGATAGGGCCCAAAACAAAAGGTGGCTGAAATTTCCCACAAATATTCTGTTGATAAGGCTTGTTTGGACCGATATTAGTCCATGATTTCACCTAGCCCCCATACAAATGTCCCCCCGGAATACTCATAAATATGTTGACTCCGAATATAACATTCTTACTTGTTTTTATTTCGATTCATATACAAATATTTGATTTTATTTGTGTTTTCTTGCTGTTAACGAAGTTTTTATCATCTTACTAATGCAAGAGTTCAAGCGAACACTTTGTTCCAAGGCGTAATAGTTCGGTATATTTTTTGAACTTTCAAATTTGAATTAAAGTGTTTATCACCATTCATGTGGCCATTACTGTACCAGTTACTTTTTGTAAACAATTTAAATATTTAAGTGGGACTTTTGTTACTTCTGCTCTGCCATTTGATGACACTGACGAGGAAGAAATACGTAGGAGAAAACTATGAAAAGCTCGCCTTAAATGTGTTTATTTGTTTACTTAAACGGTCTTGTCTACTTTGTAAATACTAGAATTGACGTTAAACAGTTTTGCAAGTAGGAAAAATATGTATGTACATTAAGGGAGGTCAGTGCAGGCAGTCAGTCAGTCTGATTTTATTTATTACTTCTATTGTGCACTACACAATATAATATTCGTATGTATTTCTTAGATTTTTTTTATTATTTATTTATTATGCAGCCAATGAACAAAAAACAGCAGACAGTATGGTTTCAAAAGATGTCAGATTTTTTTATGTTTAGGAATTTGAATGAACTTGTTGAATTAATAAATTTGTTTATTTTTTCTTTTTTTTATTATTTATCTACTTAGAATATAAAGTGAAAGTGTTTAAAGATTATGCAAATATGTTTGGCCATAATGTACAATTTTTTTTTTACACCGAACTAATTTGTATTGAAATACTTTTTCAGTTCTCAAGTTTACAAAATTTTAATCAAACTATATCTAATTTAGAGAGCTTTGAATAACTTTATGCCTTTAATTGTTTTTGAAAGACTTTTTTATCTCTTTAATGGTTATTTTATTAACCATTTTCGACCAATACCTGACGTAGGGTGCATGTCTATATCGATTACAACATTTCTTAATAGTAATTTTTTGTGCCGCTGAAGCACACCGATTGCTTACCAAATTTATGGTGAATGTGTTCCATCGGTTTCATCGTGCGAGATTTTGACACGGAAGACAAAGATCACCCTGGCCAGCCAAAAAAGTTTGAAGACCATGAATTGGAAGTATTACTCCATGAATATTATTGTCAAACTCAACAAGAGCTTGGAAAATTATTGGTAGCTACTCAATCAATTTCAAATGAGCAGCAGGATTCATACAAAAGTAGGGAAATTGAGTAATATACTAATTGAAGTCCAGAGACCTTGAAGACGATTTTGCATGTCCGAAATGAATGATTGAACGCTATAAAAGAAAATAAGTTTTGCACCGAATCATATATTGTCCATTGTTAGCTTGGCATCTTCCCATCTTTCTGGCAGCATATGGATTCCCAGCCAATACAACTGGTCATCTTTTGAGGCCAAGAACGAATCAAGTCAATATCGAATACTCTGTTCCAAAGTGAAGCGTATTCTGCTTCTATCGAAACTAATAGTAGTCGGACGGTGCAAGGTCTGGAAATGAATCAGTCGTGTTCGGTGCACGTTCCCTGTGATGGTCTGGCTAGATTTCAGCAGCTCATAATAGATTGAACCCTTTTGATCCCACCAAATATGGAGCATTACCTTAGCGCCATGGATATTTCGCTTTGGTGTCGATTCAGCTTGTTAGCCGGGCTTCAGGTACGATCATTTAATATTCGGGTTATCGTAATGGATCCAGCTTTCATCGCAAGTCATGATTCAAAAATTATTTTCTTTTATAGCGTTCAAACATTTCAATTAAGTAGTATAATACCCAATTTCCCAGCTTTTGTATTAATCCTGCTCTTGTTAAGTATGACAACAAGCTTAATGGAGCATTGGCTTGAAAACTAAGAATTGGAACCATTACTCCATTAAGCTTGTTGTCAAACTTAACAAGAGCTTGCAAAATCATTGGAAGCTACTCAATCAGCAATTTCAAATGAGCAGCAGGATTAATCCAAAAGCAGGGAAATTGGGTACTATATTACTTAATTGAAGTCGAGAGACCTTGAACACGATTTTGCATGTCCGAAATTATGTTTGAGTAGCTCCCAATAATTTTGAAAGCTCTTGTAGAGTTTGACAACAATATTCATGGATTAATACCTCCAATTCTTGGTTTTCAAACTTTTTTGGCTGGCCTGGCCGATCTTTGTCTTCCGTGTCAAAATCACCTCTTCTGAACCGAACAAACCATCCCTCGCACTTTGAAACGCATTTACATCAAGCTTTCGTGAGCTATCGATGGGCTTCAGCAGCACAAAATTCGTAATTTTGAAGCATAAAAGTTTTATTGTTTACACTAAAATGTTCAATAACTAAGTGAGAATAAATTACAGATATGTAGCCTTCAGAAAGATATATAAGTTATTAAAAACAAAAACCGCATTCAAAAGATACGTCATCTATTGTAAAACCCATTGGTTCTCTTCACTAGGAGGTATAAGATCGATGACTTTAGACCTAGACTGAATGGAATCAGTCTTGAGATCAGGGATAATGCAAAGTATCTAGATAAGAGACTATCCTGGAATCTAAACATTCAGAACAGGATTAATAAGGCCTATGTGGCCATCTACTTCTGCAAAAAGGCAATTGGTACTAACTGGGGTATTATGCCGAAAGGTATCAATTGGATCTTCAAAAAAGTTGTTAAACACATCTTGTTCTGTGGAGTATTGGTGTGGTGGCATGCTTTGGATAATGCTACTCACCGGAAGGCCGTCGAACGGGTACTACGGACTGTCGCGATACTGATTACAGGCGCTATAAGGTCTACTTCCTTTAAGGCACTTTTTACTATCTTAAACTGGTTTCCAGCGGATTTGATGGTGATGCAAATGGCTCTCAACTCTGTTGTGAGGCTAAATGCTGGATGTTCGTGGTCTGGTAAGGACCTTGGACACTCTGGGATACTGAATTGCTATGGCAACATACATGGTAATGTTGATTATTGCATCGCAAAACCTTTTTTCGATAGGCATTTCCATATTATGATCCCGAATAAGGATTTATGGCATAACGGACTCTTCCCCCCTGACGATGTCCTAAGGTTGCACACTGATGGCTCTAATAGGGGAAATATGGTCGGTGGAGGATTCTATATTGAAAACTTTGGTATAAAATCCTACTTTACGCTACCAAACTTCCGTACTGCTCTTCAGGCGGAAATTACTGCCATTAAACGTACATTCAACTGGCTGAAGTATTATCGAATATCTGGTGATATATGTATATTTACTGACAGCAAGGCTGTCGTTAATGAAATAGTGGGTGTCCTCACGACATCTAGATTAACCGAGGAATGACGGGTATCCCTAAATGAGATAGCGAGACATTCTAGGATAGCGCTAATATGGGTCCCTGGACACGATGGAAATCAGGGTAATTATATAGCAGATGAATTGTCCAAAAGGGGTGCGATGATGAATGAGGAGGCGATCGACTCCTTTTCTGGTATTTCCCTTGTTAAATGCAAGATGGCTGTTCAGCAGAAACTATATGAGACTGCACAAAACAGGTGGACTAATGAACCTTCATGTGCTACAGCGAGGTCGACTTGGGTCATATATGATGCTAACAGGACGAATCTACTTATAGATTACCGTCGTGAGCAAATAAGGCTAATTGTCTTCTTTATTACAGGACACTGTTTAATTGTGGCACATGCTAGAAGAATGGGCTTACGGTACAATGATTACTGTAGAAGCTGCCATAATGAAGAAGAGGAAGAGACTGCGTATCACCTTTTCTGCCAATGCCCGGCACTGACAAACCTGAGGGAACGCATCCTCGGATCTCCATTCCTATCATGCTTGGATGAGCTATCAAGGATGAATATTAGACGAATCTACTCCTTTATCCGGGAATCTAGCTGGTTTAACCTGGAGGCAACGGAAGTATTGTAAATACCCTGCTGTCTACCCCTTGAGTATCACAATGGGATCAGATTTGAATGGACCCAAGTGAGCTGCTTGAGGAGCGGCTGCTTATGGAACCTAACCTAACCTATTGTAAAACCCGTGTTCGAGTACTTAGTTCGAGTTATCTTTAAAGTTCTACTACAGAATAAAGCTCTTAATGAATATCCTTTTATAATATTTTTTTCTATTTAAATTACCATAAATATTTAAATGCCTTTAACCAAAGAAAAGAACAATGAAATTCCTCATATATATAATAATAATAGCGCAGCATTATTCTTAATCTCAAGAATATGTTTGTAGGTAAATGATAATAAATTTTATTCTTACAATAATACATATATGTATTTTAAAAGTTAAGCATACGCTAATACTTTTACTCTCTTTGTATTCATAACCGTAACCAAGGGGAGGGGAAAATTATATCTCCTTTCTCTAAACGAATATACAAAAAAAAACAATTAATAAATTGGCGATCAAGCCCATACACTGAGAAAATTAGCAAAATCATTTTTTTTTTTTAAACTTCAATAATTTATTAAGTTTCGGAAGTGGGCCTTATATGTGAGCCATGACTAATTATAAACCGATCGCCATGAAATTAGGTCGCGTGATTTATTTCTATATGAATCTTTATTTGTGTTGAATTTTTTGGATTTTGAATTTTTGGATACCAAAATTTTTAAGAGTTTTATGCTCGTTAAAATTATTTTCGGAAGTGGGCCTTTTATGTGAGCTATGGTCACTTATGAATCGATCCGCACAAAATTTTTAGGTGTGATTTATTTGTATATAGAATTTATTTATGGAATAAATTGTGTGGATATCCATATTATCATATTTTCCCCACCCAAATTCTTGTGTAAAACCCGCAACTGTTTATATATGCAAATATGTATGTTTAAATAATATGAAATGTAATATATAATCAGAATTATCAATTGCAAGTCTTTTGTAAATGTAGTCAGCGTTTTATTTTATTTAATAATAAATCGCTGAATTGGCGCCAATTTTTGCCAAATAATAAAACTGTTGGTTTGTTATTGCACTAATATGAAATGAAGAAATTTAGTTTTTATTTTATTATTGTTTTTTACGTTTGTATGCATATATTCTAAATGCAATTATAAAAGAAAGTCAACAAACACTAGTTGTTATAAAAAAAAAAGCCAACATGAAAATAAAATGCTTATTAGACTGTTTCAAATTAAACAAATAAGAGTGTTATATTCGGCTGTGCAGCTTATAATAGACCAATCACCAATATGGGCACCGATTTTTGTACATTTTGTTAATTGGTTAATTTTATAGAGTTTCCAAAAAGCCCACAATATATAAAACCTCGTTTTCGTTTTAAATAAATTTAAAACCGATTGGTTTCTGTTTTGGACTTATTTGTTGAATATTACACAGAGAAAACAGATTCGTGATTGCAACCGAATTTGTTGCCAATCGAATTATTCTACCTTAGTGACTGAATTTTACAGTTGTGGCTACAAAATTTTAAAAGGAGTAACAAAAGATTGGTTGCTTTGACCGAAATTCTTCTTTGGCAACTGACTTTCTGTTGATAGAACCGAAAAATTCTATATTTTCAACCGAATCATTCGATTGGCAACGAATTCGGTTGCTATCACGAATCTGTTTTCTCTGTGTATGATATTAAGAATCACATGTTAATATACATAAACCAATGGTATAAAATTGTAGTTACATTTTATGATAATTATATGACAAATGATATTAGTTTGATATTTTCTGGAGGAATATTTTGTTTTAAATTTGTTTTTGTTGGTTGGACAGATTTTGCTAATCTTCAATACCAAACATTTCTGATCAATAGAGAATATTCCCACTAGGCCCTTTCAACAGACAGGAGAAAGGACATAGCTAGATTGTTTTTGAATTTTATACAAATATGTCGATGTGTTACAAATAGTATGACAAATCATATATTTCTTATCTTAACTTAACCACCACTAAGGTTACAAAAAGGTTTTTTGTCTCTCAGAAACGCTTATATGTATATTTTATTCTATGCTTCACCTTCGTTAAGGTATATATATTCTGGATCCTTATAGATAGCGGATTCGATTTAGCCATGTCCATCTGTCGGTCCGTCTGTCTGTTGAAATCAATTTTCTGAAGACCCCAGATATCTTCGGGGTCCAAATCTTCAATAATTCTGTCAGACATGCTTTCGATAAGTTTCCTATTTAGAATCAGCAAAATCCGTTCATAAATAACGGATATATGAGCAAAAATCCGAGACAACCTCTATTTTTTGGCCTATTTTTTATCTATATCTCGATTACTAAGTCATAAATATAGACAATATGGATGTCTAATGATAGATATTTCAAAGTCCATTGCAACGATGTATATAAGGCTATAGTAATTTGGACCTACAATGGGACAAAATCGGGAAAAATATTTTTTAACCCGAATTTTTTTCACAAAAAACTTTTTTTTGTCTTAAATTTTTTTCACTAATAAATTAAAAAAATAAATTTTTAAATTAAAAAAAAATTTTTTAAAAAAATTGGAAAAAACTTTTAAAAAACAATTTCGAAAAAAAATTTTTTTAAAAATTTAAAAAAAAAAAAATGTTTTGATTTTATTTTAAAGCACAGCCGAATATATGTAGCTCTCTTACTTGTTTTTTATTATGACCGAATACATTTCGATAGGGCGACAAAACGGTGAATTGGTAACGATTTTGAATTATTTCATGCTGAATCGGGTGGTTTTAAAATGGAATTAACGTAATGTGGGAATACTAATTTGGGCCGAAATGTTATTAAACATAAATTGTTTTTAAACTTTTTGGTTACCGGGAAACTAAGTTGTCCCTGGAAGCAACAAATATTTTGTACATTTTTTTTTGGTTACAGTTTCATACCAACATGACTCCTTTGAATTCCAAATAGGAATTTTTACCTACAGTTTTATTAAACACATAATATTTATAACAATCCCAAATTTCCATTACAAACAGTGTATATACAAGTACTAACTTAAAGAACGGGAAACAAGGATTAAAGCTATATTTCATAATTCATATTAGAAAACATTACCTAAAGCTACTGAATATTGAAAACGTATATTGGAGGATGCTTTACCTCCTTTATAAAAACATTAACAACAATACATACACTAATGAAAAAACAAATAAAATGGCCTTGATGTAACAAAAAAAAATACTATAACAGCTAAACTTTTTAAAATGGAAACAAATAAAAAAATAATATAAGTACAAATAAACTTACACGTTTCCCTTAAAAAAAAAAGAAAAAGACAACTTTATTTTTTTGTATCAGAGTCTGACAAATAATATTCTTCCTCCCTGTCATTGCAATCCATACCATCCATACCATTCACTTCATCGTCACTCGTTCTCATTCTACATTTAAATTTCATTTACAGATTGTTCACGTTTCTTGTTTTGTAGATTTTGTTTTTGTTCATCTTCGCTTTTTGGCACATTCTGGAATTATACCTACTGCCTATGTAGATTGTAGGCACATAAAGTGGTGTTTTTGCTTGACTGTGCTATTTACAATGCTCATCATATTGAGATTCAGACTGAACTTTAACAATCCAAAACATTCTAAAGTTGTCCGAAGGACAGACTGACTATATGACTGAGTAAAAAGCTTGAATTGTTATGTAAAATCAGAGAATTCGAGGAGTCGGTTCATTGTTTCGATATGTGAAGTTAAGAAAAATGAAGCGACAGAGAAAAAATGCAAATACATTCGAACAAGTTTATAACGAACTCCGGTTATAACAAACTATGTATGTATGTATGTATATTATATGTAATAATATAATTGGTCAATTCACAAGGTCTCTTATCAGTCATATTGTCGTAATGTCCTAATATATCACGACTCGGCGGCTCGGCTTAACCGACTCTTAGGCATTCGGTTGGTCTCGTAGCGATAACACAATAAACATAGCATAGAAAGTAGTATTATTTTAGGACATTTTTTGCTTGAAAAGCAATAAAAACCATTGTGAAATATTAGGACATTATGACAATATGACATGATAAGAGACCTTGTGAATTGACCAAATATGTATAATAAAAAGTTGAATTTAAATGAAAGTTTATTTTCTTCTTTTTAGAGAATTTAAATAAAAGCTTTTTATAAAAATATTTTTTTATTATTATTTTATTTTCTTCTTTTTAGAGCGAACATATTTTAAAAAGCTTATAATATGCTGATACTATCAGGCCTGTTACAGAATTCCATTCCCATCGAAAGTGGAATTAATTCTGTATTTCGCTTCTTCAGAAAAAGTAAAACGAAAATTTCCTTCGGAATGAAACTTCTTTCAGTTTTCAAAGTGGAATTGATATTTCTTTGTAATTACATATTTGTTTTTCTAAAATTTTTAATCCATTTCTGTACCATTTCGTTTTAATATATTGTAAAAAACGATGTCAAATTAAAATCTGAAGTACAAAATTATTAAATATTTTTGGAATTAACCTAAAGAACCTAAAACGAAACCGATCAGAATAAAAACTACGGAATTGAAACCATTCGAACAAAATGTGTGACAAGTCTGAATATTGAAATTACATTAAAATTCATAACATTTTTTTTTCCAAAACTTTTAAGTTCGAAATTGGAAAATGTTAAAATTGGACTCAAACAAAACTAAAATTATTTTTTTAAAAATCCTCATGATTTAGAGATTATTTAACAGCTTTAACATTTTTCGGACATAAGTTCGAATTTTCGAACATAATAGTGCATTGTTATAATGTTTATGCATGATCATAAATTATTTCAACAGTTTTAAACAAATTTCAAATATAACTTCGAATTTTCGTATTTAATTTCATGGGTGCCAAATTTCAGTCTATTCGGGCTAAAAGAACTGGTTCAGAATACAGTTACAAATTTTGATCTAAACTAACAAACCAACAATCAAACTAACATAGCAAGTTAAAAAAAGCTTTTAAAAATACTGAATTTTAGTTGAAAAATATTAAACCAATTCAAGAAATTGATGGTTTATCGCCGGAATGTACCTGTTTTATGTTGTTAATTGATACGTTTTAAACATAGTGTGACAGATCAGGAAACTAACCCAAACCAGGGATCTTATTTTTTCTTTTACAATTTTTATAAAAATCTAAAATAACTATGATTCTTTCTCTGGACTTTTAACAACTTAATTTTGTAGTTGTTAAAGAAGCTTTTCATTTTATTACTATATCTAAAGTTATCAAAGTTAATTGTTAGACCAGAGGCCAGACAATTGGTCAAGTTGGAAATATTTGCCGAATGATGGCACAGATTACCTTGATTTCTATTCACAAATCAGAATTTGTTTAAGAACTGAAAATTAGTTAAGTCGATCTCCAAAATCAAAAACTCATTATGCACATAAGATATTTCCACGGTTAGGGCTCGATATAATTTAGTACTTTTAATCTTAAAAAGTACTTTATTAATTAGAATTCATTTGAATGTTTCACAAAATTTAATAATATAATTAAAAAAATTGTAAACACTAATAAAAACCTCTATTATATTATATTTTGTTATTATGTTTAAAATCCCTATTGTAAAATCAACTATTTTAAAATTTTTCCCGCTTTTTCCAGATAACGTAAGTTAACACAATTCTAAAATCCACAAGCTATTCTGAGGGAAACTTCATAGGGAGCCAGCTACTATATGGTTGATTGAACTTCACCGAGATATAATGAAAATTTACAAATTACTAAAATTTATTTTATTTCCTTTTATAAAGGAAAAACGTAGATTATGGAATTTTAAAACAGATACAAGTTTTGAATATAATTAATAGAATACAAAAACTTAGGACCTGGCTTTCTAAATCCGAATGAACATTTTCTTTCTTATTTTATATTGAACACTACAAATAAATTTGGTATTTTTTATTGTTTTCAATATAAAAAAATAAGAAAGAAAACGTTCGTTCGCATTTAGTGAGCCAGGCGCTTATATTTTGTTGTAAAATGTCTAAGCATCCTGTAAAAAATATTCCTATTAAGACAAACAACCGTTTAACGAATGATACAAAATAACAAAAAAAAAACTGGATCTAATGGCAACATCGTACATGCACCCGCACGATAATCCAATAACTAGGACAGTGCAATCTCACATGGAAAATACGAGAAAATCTACTGCAAGAAATCGTATAAAATGAAGATGCTTTGTGGAAGCCAAATGCCCCTAAGAGGGGTAATGGAGAAAAAAAAAAACAAATGAGAAGTGAAAAGAAGGTAATACATTGAAAATTAAAATTTCCGAATTTTTGAATTGATTTTCTTTACGAATAAAAAAAATCAGCCAAATCTCTCCAGCCGTTCTCACGTGATGTCATCATTACATATATGAACCATTTAATTTCTTATATATATAGATGAAAGAGGTCTACATTCTGTTTATAGACATTTTTGTTCAAGAAAAATATATTTTAACATATAATTTTACCTTTTTTATTATTTTTTTCAGAACAATGAAATAAATAATAGCTATAAATAAACTTTTTGGCTTTAATTCCATGTTTAATTTCATTCCAGCCATAAAAACCATTACTTTGCTGTCTAATTTACATAATGTGTTTACATTTACCTTTAAATACTAATATTAAAATGTAATCCTATTTGTTTTGCCATCCTATTTTAATTTTGAGTTCACTAATAAGAAATATGTTAAGAATTGTATACTAAATCCTTGCAGATTTTGCATTTTTGAATTCTTAAGGCTCTATCTTTAAGCAATTATTTTATATATTTTAGGAAATATTGTCAAATGCTAAAATTTTATATAAAATAAATCACTAGTTTTAAAAATGATATCAAAGTTTTTCAAAAATATGTTTAGAAAAACCGGTTTGTCAAAAAACCGAAAAGTTAAAGTAAACTCAAACCAGTCAAGTTTACAAATATGAAAAACCGGTTGACCGGATTTCGGTTTTGTTTTTGGTTTAAAATTCCAAAAATTTAATAGAACATTTGAAACGTTTCGGTTTGTTTCGGATTGGGCCGAATATTAGGTTCGGTTCTTTTTTGTCGTACTCTAAATATAATCGTTCGCAATTTGTTTCTTTTGTATAGTAAGGAAATAGCAACCAAATAACTGTGTTCGGTTCCAGTTTGGTTATGAATGCCTTTTCCTGGTTCGATCTATATTTAAAATTTGAGGTAAAAGGCAAGGTATGCGCGATTTTAATAGAAAACTGATTTCAAATATCGAATGTTTGGAGATTTTAAAAAATGTTTGTTCTATGTTGGACTTTTTCGATATTTTTTTACTATCCAACAAATTGATTTAGTCGAAATATTGATCGTAGAATCCCAAAAGTATAAATACTCTCGATTATAAATCGATATAACTACGTCAGTCCGTCTGTTGTTGGCTTAGAGGGGAGGTCCTAGGGGGATGAAATCTGAAAATATTTACTGTTGATGCGAATTTTATAGAACAAATTGACCGCGGTCCACTTAATATAACCGGTTGGGGGTTTTAAGACTCTAAGACTATACTTAGTATTCAATATTGTAGATTCAAGAGCTAAAACCGAAAACGACAATTATTTTTCGGTTTTTTAGAACTGATTTCAGGGAAAAAATATAAAATTTAGAACTGAAATGTTATTCTATTAATAGCTAAATACCAAAAAAATCTATTTGGATGCTGTCAAGTTGTCGGAGGTGGAATGGTGTATGGGACCAATTCGTATCTATTTTAAACGTTGAGATACATTCTTACGTTCAGGAAACTTCAAGAATCTTCTACAGACACAGATAAGAAAATTCAGAAAGTGTCTGATGTTATTAACAACAGAGTGGATGGCATTGATGTCTTAGAAATAAAATTGAATAATGTTCAATGTCACAAAAAGACAGTTTTAGAGGCTTTAAATGAGAAACAAGGTAAAGCCAAAATTAAAAATTATAACTGTGGTAAAATTTGTCACATTCAGCGAAACTGTAGAGCTCCAAGAAAGCAAACCAGATATGTTTCACCGCTAAGAAACAACCGGCAGTCGAATCAACAAGCATTACAAGAACCACTTTAAAAAGAGCTAGCACTGAGGGAGAGTATTTGGTATGGGCCCGTGAGGAAAAGAATGAAACCAGCAGATGTGAAAAGTGGACATGTAACGATGGAGGCCCTCGTTGAACGGTGCAACAACAAAGTGATTCCTGTTGGAGTGCTTGGTCCTTCCCGAGGTGAAAAGGTCATCAGGCCGGCTTCCAGGTTGGGTGAATGTGCTTCAGCAGAGGCACTGAAAAATTGTGTGGAAGATATTGCCAATGAATTCGCCAAATAAATGCATGAATTCGTTCGGAGATGAATTAAAATGAGCAGCGACCAAGTGAAGGCCAGATGTAGCCCACAACGTGCTAAAGGTTTGTCTTCCAAACTACAGAGTGACTGGAAGGGACCACATAGGGTGGTTATGAGGTTGGATGACATGGTCTATAGAATACGAAAATGTGGAAGACCGATATCGGGAATTAAGGTTGAACAGCTGAAACGACTAGCTGCCCACTGGAAAGTTGAATCTGTGCCTATTCGGAGCGAACAGGCTTAAGTGGCGGACAGTGTTACGAATTTGCAATAGCGATTTGAATTTAACGGTCTGTAAAGACTGCCTGCAGCGATCACCATGTTTATAAACACGTCCATCAGTAGAAGCTTCTACTTATCAAAAATGTTGATGGCATGCGGTTATTAGCATTGTTTATAAGTATGGCAACACTAAGTGTTTAAACTGCTGACATTGACATCGAAAGATCTAGAATTCGAACATACTAGTTTGTCTATTAAGAGCATTGTAGAAGATTCCCGAAAGATGGCGTGTGTATAAATAGTGGCAGAGGTTGCAGTCGTGAGTGAGTTCATCATTGGCGCTGTTAGAGTTAGCATTAACTGACGTGTACATTTGAGTATGTACATTATAAAGTGTGTGTACATTTCTGCGAATTGATAAACGTATATAAAGACACTGAGTGACTATTTGAACTGTTGTTGTTCTACATTTTAAATAAATAAAGAGTTGTTACAAATTTTAAACTACTAAAACTGCTTTTATTTGCAATCAAAAGTATCCCGTTTATTTAAAGGAAATAAACCCATGTTTTAAAAGGTTAAAACGTAACAATACTTATGGCTTTAAAAGCTGAATAAATAGTTTTTGAAATTTTTTTCAAAAATCAACAAACTTTTTTTTAAAATGGACGCTTTTTTCTTAAGAGAAAGCTTAGGTCTTTTCCTATAAGAGCTTTTTGGTCGCTTATTGGGATTCGAATGGGATATATATCAAAATAAGTGTTATGTAACTCAAAACATACAATTTTAGATTTTTTTTGTCAAAATCAAAAACTATTGTTTTTTTTCCCCGATCGGAAGACATCCATATCAAAAATTGGTTCACTTGACATGAAATCCCCCATAAATAAAACACTGTGAAAGTGTTGTGGCTTACTGAAGTTTAAAAACTATTTAAATAAGTCTTTGTAAGTAGAAAATGAGATTCTTTTATCTCAACACATCCAAGATCCTTCGTGATAGTGAATGCAATAGTATGCTTTTAACAAACTTTATCAGAACATCGAGAGGCCCTTAAAAAATTCGAAATTTGCAAAGTTAAAGGACTAAAATGGACCTTTATGCATTGTAGTTTATCTGGGGACTTTTGAAACACCTACTCCAATATACATATATATATAAGGATGTATAATATATATAGTTTATAGGGCCGCAAATAAATAACTATTGCAGACATTTTAAACGGTATGACAAATGTACATTTAAAAATCGCTTAACCCATACAGAAATCCTGACGAATTATTAGAATATATAAAGTATGGTCGCAAATTAATAAATGTATACTCATGGTTTCACAAGTATTGAATCGAATCGAGCGGTTAAACAGCATTTACATTACTATTCCGTACTATTCATTGAATTAACTCTTTAAGTTATCTGAACAGAGATTATTAATGTATCACTAACTGGCTTTATCTGAACTAAGGAATTGTTGCTGTTTCAATCAACTGCGGGCTGACTGACTGGTTGGTTGGACAGAATGGCTGACTGGGTGGTTTGGTTTGATTGAATTTGGGGTTTGGTTGAAACTTTTATATACATATAACTTTTTTTGTTGGTAGTTTGTTTAAATACAACAGCCAACAACAGCAACATTAGCAAACAAAACACCATAATTTTTAGGCACATGTATGAAACGAAATTGATTTTTTTATATTTTTTACTCTTTCTTCTACACAGACCATATTTTATTATTGAAAGTTTTTCTTTCATTATATGTATGTACTTAAAGCAATATAAACATTTAATTTCTTTCAGGCTTTTTTATAAAAGATAATTTCACCCTTTACAAACAAATGAATTCTGGGGGACATATTTTCATTTCTCATTTTTTTTTCTTCAACAATTATGATGTAAACTTTAAGATACTTTCTTTATAGTTTTATTTTGTTTTTTTTTCAACTTTTGTTGTTGTTTACTCATACAATATTTCACGTGTTGGTTTTGTCATTATTTTAGCAAATTTGTTGAGTATTATTAATTACATTTAACACTCACTTTTAGATTGTGATTATTTTCTTAATTTCATTAAAATTGTGTTGAAATTTTTTTATATTGCGTTTAAATCATTAAATATTAATGTTTGATTAATTTTTATAAAAAATATTTAGAGGTTTTTTGTCCGCGACACCATGCGTTATTCAGATTTTTCTTTCGTCTAAATTTAATAATAAGTAAGAGCTCGGCAAACACTCTCTTAACAGACTGATTTTCATTTATTCACATTTTGCTCACAAAACCTTTTTATTTTCTTCATGAATTGTTGTTATATATAAGTATAATAAATACAACAAAGGCGAGTGGATGTTCTTGTTGTTGTTCTTTATACTGCTGCTTTAGTATCGCAGATATTTTGTTGGAAACGGTCGTAGTGCAATCTACAGAGTATTTGTGTGTATAACATAATACTGTTAGCATTATGTTATTAGCATGTTTGGTTTTATTTATTTACAGCAGACAAACATTATACATACACATAATGATTGAATTAGTATGTATACCCAACAGTTCTGGGTGACTGTACTGAACTAATGATTTTACCTATAATTTAGGGTAACCATTAGTTAGTACATAATTTGCTATGTGACTAGTTATTGATCCCAATATATTACAAAATGACTGTCTGATAGCTAGTGCAAAGTAGTCAATGCATTGGATTCACACACCTGTTACATAGAGACAGTTAACTTACTACTGGTTAATTGACTACATAACCAAGACATTATTTAAAATGTACAACAACAGAATTAAATACTTACTCAGTGTATTTATACACGTTTATCAAGTCGCAGAAATGCACACACACTTTATAATGTACAGGACAGGTGATATTAACTCTAACAGCGCCTATGATCAACTCAGTCACGACTGCAACCTCTGCAACTATTTATACACACGTCATCTTTCGGGAATCTTCTACAATGCTCTTAACGGACAAACTAGTATGTTCGAATTCTAGATCTTTCGATGTCAATGTTAGCAGCTTAAACATTTAGTGTTGCCATACTTATAAACAATGCTAGTAACCGCATGCTATCAACATTGTTGATAAGTAGAAGCTTCTACGTGTTTATAAACATGATGAATGTTGCAGGCAGTCGTTACAGACTGTTAAATTCAAATCGCTATTGCACATTCGTAGCAATATATTACCTGATATCTATAAAGTAACCAATTGACTTCTCTCTGCACATACGTGTCAAATGACCCAAAATATATATAAATTGGAGTCAGCCATGTGATCTTAAGTGAAAATAAAAATATATAAGGGATACATTGACTGCTTGTAGAACTGCCGGGTATGTATATACAATTTTAATGTAGTGGTTTACATAAGTACGTACCCAGAAGTTCTGATGACTGTCGATAAATAGTGATTTTACCTAGCATTAAGAATCACCATTGTTTATTGTATTATATACAGTGGTTGACAATACAATGGAAACTTTTCCACAGCCGAATATAGCACTCTAACTTGTTTTTTTATTTATTTGTTTATTACTGCTTCACAGCGACGATGCATTGAGCCAATTAAGGAATCAACGTCGCCCTTAAATAGTTTCCATAACCCTATAACCGCATCTGATAAAGCTTCCTTCGTAATATAATTTTGAGTCTGAATTTAAAGATCTACAATTTCCCATAGGTTTTCTATGGGATTAGGCAGGCCACTTCAAAGCACGTACATTAGGGTGAGATTCTACGAAACCATAGTTCTAAAATGGTTATAGACCTTGCTAGTATTGAAACAGGAAGCACATCATAATATAAAAATAAAATTAAAAATATACAAACATTTTTCTTCCGACGTGTAAATAAAGTTAATAGAAATTTGGAGCCGAACTGATATGAAAGAATTATTATCCTAGTTGAAAATACTTACCTGTTAAAGCAAATTTTATACAAACTATTTTTCAATTTCCGCATGTCACCGCCAAACTTGACTGTCTTATTTGTGTACTTTGGGTCTAGTCTCCTTTCCCTTCCCACAAATATTGTTGTAATAATGTGTGTATTATTATTAAAATCTCCTCGTAGATTTTATAGCGCAGAGGGATGTGGGGATAATCTGTGAAGGAGATATCAATTATAATTACTCATAAATTGAGTAATTACAATTATAGGGAAAATAAAAGAAAGAAAAGAGATTAATTTCTTCTTCTATTTATATAGTGAGATAGGGTTTAAATTCTCACCTCTGGTTTTAAATCGCCAAGTAATAAAATAATGATTTGTTTTCAACCAATTTTATTTTAATTCAGTTTAGGTGAGTATAAAAGAGTACTTCAAGATATGATAGTTCTTAAGTAAGTAAAAGTTAAGGTATAATTTTCAATTAAAGAAACTTCGGTTTTTGCTAAAACCGACGATATTTTGCTATTATTTTCAGTAGTAGCAACTTATTTTCCAAATATTACGTTATTTGTAATAGATTCTATTCCACTTAAAACTAATTTTATAAGGGTTGCTAGCGTACAATAATAATTCGAAATTTAATAATTGTTTTATTATTTTTCATTTTTTAATTAAAGTGTCCAAATTGAATTTGGACATGGCGCCAGCCTCAGCTTTAGGCAACAGATGGCGTCTTATTATCAGTGGCACACAATACTTGGGCTAACGATTTGATTGCTTCTGCAAGTAGCTTGGCATCAGGGGTTGGTGGTAATGGTTGTTGATTTGGCTGCTGATGTGATGGTAGTTGCTGTTGACGTATTTGTGGTTGCTGTTGATGTTGATTGATGACAGTACTTCGGCGGTGTCTAGAGCGTTGTGGTGTTGGATGTAAAAGAGTGTGGTGATACCTATCGCACTTTTTACAAGTATCCATCGATGTGCATGATCTCAGATCGTGACTTCTGGCCAAACAGTTTATGCAATAGTGGTTGCTCTCCACCATTTCTTCTCTCATTTCTACGGACATCTTCAAAAATTTGCGGCAAAATCTTAGAGCGTGAAAGCTTGTACAAAGCACGCACTTATACACATCCGGATCGCGGTGAATGATACGTCGAGTGTTGTTATGATTTTGAGGTTGTCTAGATTGTCTAGAGTTTCTGCGTGACCTTAGGCGAGAGCTTAAGCGAGGGCTCGGTCGAGTTGCTGTTAGTCTTCTGTTGGTTCTTGAGCTAGAGAAAAGAAAAGGAAACAGGCGTATTATATTAATATGTAGCTACTAAATTTTGGAGAATATTGAAACAATTATGAGTATGAGATACGAATATAAATGAGTTAAAATATTGATGAATGTCTTATGTAAACTAGAGTAAGTGTATATTGTAGGATTTGAAATTTATATATACCAGAGTTATAGTGGATTTAAAAATTAGTTAATCAGAATTTTCATCAATCATAAAAGGAAGGTGACACAATTTGACTATTGGTCTAGTAATGTTTCCTGTGGCAATGCGTACGTCAGCAGTACGCACTTTTTCGTCTGAACCGGGATATGTCTTTACAATCCTACCTAATCTCCACTCGTAAGGTGGTTGCAAATCATCCATCACAACTACAAGATCTCCGATTTGTATATTTGAAACTGAGTTCTTCCATTTATATCGTTTGTGTAACGATTTTAAGTAGTCTTCTTTCCATCTGATCGAGAATTGATGGTGGATTGCCTTGAGCTTTTCCCATCTATTAATAAGAGAAATATTCTGAATGTCCTGTTCTGGAAAAGCAATCAGAGGCGCACCTCTTAAAAAATGACCGGGAGTTAGTGCGGTTAAATCTGAAGGATCCTCTGATAATGCAGATATTGGGCGAGAATTGAGAATACCTTCAATACGAGCTAGAATTGTGGAGAATTCTTCAAAAGTGAACCTTTGGGCTCCTGAGATTCGTTTCAGATGGAACTTAAAACTTTTAACAGCGGCTTCCCATAAGCCGCCCATGTGGGGAGCGTGTGGTGGTATAAATTTCCACTCGAAGCCATGAGTAATGTACTTTTGGGATATATCTTGGGCTGCATTTTTCACAAATGTGCTAAATTCGCGTTCGAGTAATCTACTTGCACCTAAAAAATTTCTTCCATTGTCAGATACTACCCTTTGGGGGAGCCCCCGCCTCCCGATGAAGCGAGAGAATGCGGCCTGAAATGCCGCGGTCGACAAGTCTGAGCATGGTTCCAAGTGAACAGCTTTTGTGCTAAAGCAAACGAAGACAGATACATAGCCTTTTACAAGTGCAGACTTTCGTAAGGGTGAAGTTTTGATCTCAAACGGGCCAGCAAAGTCAATGCCAGTGATCTGAAATGGAGGTGACAAATTGCATCTTTCTGGGGGTAATGGAGCCATTATTTGCGAACATGGCTGCTGTTTGTGAATAATGCAAGTTTTACAGTGTCGAATTATTTTCTTCACTCGGGGTTTGAGCCTGAAAATATAAAATTCGGTCTGAACCATTCGACACATTTGACTACATTCCGCATGAGCTAGAAAATTGTGCAAGTGAGTGAGATAGAGATGGCAAAATCTGGAATTGCCTGGCAATATTATGGGGTAGCGCTCATTGTATGGCAGAGACGAACGAGCTAGTCTACCATTGACCCGAAGGATTGAGTTTGAGTCAAGGAATGGGTTAAGTGGTTTTAAGGAACTTTTATTACTTATGGTTTGAGATCTAGACACACACTGATATTCTTCATAATAGTATGTTTTCTGAGACCGAATGAGAAGTCTAGATTTTACAAATTTTAGTTCGTCATAAGTTAGTTCATTTTGAGATATATGAGATATATTTGGCCTTATTTTCTTTATGCATTTATTAAAGAATCGAAAAACGTAACATATCACACGTAAAGCTTTGTGATATGAGGAAAATCTATTAAGGATATCATCTTCTTGAACTTCTGTGTGCAAAGTTTGTGTTTCATTAGTTTTTTCGACTATTTTGAGAGGGTTACGTTTTGGCCATTCTGACGAGGGTTTATGCAACCATGGTGGTCCGTGCCACCAAAGGGGATTATGCGCAAGATCTTGAGGCTTACAGCCACGGGTTCCAAGATCTGCTGGATTATCGTGGGTTGACACATGACGCCATGTTGCATTTGGAACGAGGCTATGAATTTGAGAAATTCGATTCGCAACATAAGTTTCCCATGTTGAAGGGGGTTTGGAGAGCCAACCTAGGACTATAGACGAATCAGTCCAAAGATATATTTCTATATCGTTAAAATTCAATGATGACGTAACATAGTTCACTAGATTTGCCAATAAGACTGCACCGTTGAGTTCTAAGCGTGGGAGACAAATAGTTTGAATTGGAGCTACTTTGCTCTTCGCAGTTAATAAGTTTGAGAAAGTGTTGTATGTCTGAGTCTGACAGCGAATGTAGACGGTAGCACAATATGCGGCTTTGGAAGCATCTGAGAACCCATGTATTTGAACTGAGTCTGATGGTGTGTATTGTAGCCAACGAGGAATAGAGATTGATTCTATCTTTACAATATCTTGAACGAGGCTGTTCCAATTTTGAAGAGTTTCTGGTGAAACCTCTTCATCCCAATCCAAACCTTCTAACCATAGCTGTTGCATTAGTATTTTTGCTCTGATGACTATGGGAGCTAGCCATCCAGCAGGATCGAAAAGTTTGGCAACTGAGGATAAAATTTGGCGCTTAGTGACGCTTGTAGATTGATCGATTGGAGAATAAGAGTAGCTGAATGTATCTGTAAGTGCGTTCCACTTTATACCAAGAGTTTTGGTTGAACTTGATTCGTGAAAACGAAGAAAATCTAAATCATATAAATCTTCTTTTGGTAAATGAGTGAGTAATTGAGAATCAAACAAAACATCGAATCTTACTATTTAGCACTATTTAAAGATTAAGGGGCTATAAGTTTATAGCACTAGATACCTGTTATCTAGTCAGCGTTAGGCTAAATAGTGATTTTGAGTTTTTAAATTGCTTTTTATTATATTCTCGTTCCGTAATAGAGGCTATATAATTATAGCACTAGATACCTGTTATCTAGTTAAATTTAAATGAGAATATGAAAAAAGTGATAGATTGGTAAATATTAGCTAACTTTGAGAAAAATAGGGATTATTGAAGCGGATTATATGAGATAATCACTAGCAATTTTCTAAAGATTGTATTCAATCTTTAGATGCGCATTTGCCAAATTAGTGTAGGGATAAATGTTTATTCTTGATCTTAGATAACAATTAACTGTTCAAAACAATAGTTTAATTTGGTATAGAACCAAGTTGTATTGTTGAATAATTTAAATTATGAGAAGAGAAATAAAATTTTCTGAATTTTAATTTTCTATTATATAACAAAATCTTTAAATTTTTAAAAATTTGTTTGTTGATTTTAATTAATTGTAAATTCTTTGTGCTTGTTTTATTTTATTTAAATTTATGTTAATATTTAATTACCAAAAAGGAGCTCAATGGTAACCCTTGTTGATAATTGCATACACAAAATGTTTTTATTATATACCAGGGATGGGAAATTTAGTGCAATTTTAAATTTATTGTATATGTGAAGGTTAATTATCAACAAATTATAGATTTTTTTTTTGTTTTTCAATAAATATCGTTCACTGTTCCACCAAATAATGATAAATTTTTGTGCTCTATTTTTTAATTATTAATAGTTTGTGTAGTTATGTATAGATCGTGTTTTTTTTTTTTGTTTTTTTTGATCTTATAAAATTCTTTTTAGTTTTTCGTAATGGACTGTATGTGTTATGTTGGAAATAATTTAATGTTGAAGAGTAAATACCTTTTCATCAAAATTACACGAACAAAATTTATTACACCACAATATAAGAGAACAGATTTAGTTTTCGACGAGTTATAAACTTATTTGCAATAACTGAAAATAGTAATTTGCATATCTAAATTTTAATTTCTTTACAAATTATTGCAATGTTTTACTCTTAAATTTGAATCACTTTTGATTTAACATTAAAAAAAGAGCTCACAAAAAATTATATAGATATTTTGGTGGTTGAAAAAAATTGTTTACAGCTTAAGAGAGCAAAGCACGATAAATTTTAAGAGTACTTAATGTAACTTGAGAAGAGCAAATGTAACAAACTTAAACACTTCTTTGAGTTAATTTAATTACTTTTGGTATATAATTTCTTTTTAAATTTGTTATTTTTATGTATTATGTATTTCGATTATGTTTTAATGTAAATGCAATTATAAATACCTTAAATTCCAACGAAGGCATACAACAATTATTTTCTCGTTTATTATTTCTTATTTTTCGTTTATTTTTCTTTATGTTAAACTGGATAGAAATAGCGGGACACTTTTTTTTTTTTTTTTTTCTTTTTATATGTATGTACGTAAGAACACTATTGGGTAAGGAAACAAATTATGTATATTAGGTAGGAAAAAATTATGCCGTTAAATTAGTAAAAGTGGTTTTTTAAATTTCTTATATAGGTTTATATACCGTTTTACTTATTAAAAAATGAAGATCAATTTGTTGTCCTTTTTATTTAATATAGCGCACTGCTCTATCTTTTTAGGGATATATGCTATTTTTTATTTTCTTTTCAAATTTCAATATGGCGTAAAATATATATTTTTTTTGCTTGCAATTTTTTTTTTTCGAGTTGCAAACTAATATGGCGAATTATGTACGTGCAATATATATTTTTAAGCAATTTTTTACTTTTTTGATAAATTAATATGGCGATATATTTTTTGGACTTTATACAATTTTTTACTTTTTGTGTAAATTAATATGGCGGACTATATACATACATATATCTAGGGCTAAGTGCAATTTTTATTATTGTTAAAAACTGTATGTACAGATTTTTGGGATAAGTGCAATTTTTTTGATTAACAGGTATACTTATGTATTTATTTTTTTTTTGGGGGGGAATAAGTGCAATTTTTACTTGCAAGAAATATTTATATTTTCACACTTGATGTTATATGCTTTTTTTTATTTTATTTTATTTTTGTATTCACATATCAAATTATTACAATATTTGTACTCTTTTTTATATTTTTAAATTTTAACACTTTTTGTTTTTTAGTTGTAAGATTTAAGGGTTTTATTCTATTATTTTTTTTTGTACTTTTTGCACTCGTTGTTTTTGTTTTTTTTTTACGATTTTAATATTTTTCGCGTTTGTTGTATGTTTTTGTTGGTGTGTTTGTTTGCATTTATGTGTGGGATTTAAACTTAATATAAGGAATTTAGCAACTTACTTTTTGATGATTGTTTTAATACTGATGAGCTTTTTTCTTTTATTTTGTCATTTACCTCATGCTGATCTCTTCTTGTTGTTTTCATGCAGAGATTTTGTTTGTTTGTTTGATGGCTAGTAATTTAGAGACTCGAATGGACCATGTAATAATGTGTGTATTATTATTAAAATCTCCTCGTAGATTTTATAGCGCAGAGGGATGTGGGGATAATCTGTGAAGGAGATATCAATTATAATTACTCATAAATTGAGTAATTACAATTATAGGGAAAATAAAAGAAAGAAAAGAGATTAATTTCTTCTTCTATTTATATAGTGAGATAGGGTTTAAATTCTCACCTCTGGTTTTAAATCGCCAAGTAATAAAATAATGATTTGTTTTCAACCAATTTTATTTTAATTCAGTTTAGGTGAGTATAAAAGAGTACTTCAAGATATGATAGTTCTTAAGTAAGTAAAAGTTAAGGTATAATTTTCAATTAAAGAAACTTCGGTTTTTGCTAAAACCGACGATATTTTGCTATTATTTTCAGTAGTAGCAACTTATTTTCCAAATATTACGTTATTTGTAATAGATTCTATTCCACTTAAAACTAATTTTATAAGGGTTGCTAGCGTACAATAATAATTCGAAATTTAATAATTGTTTTATTATTTTTCATTTTTTAATTAAAGTGTCCAAATTGAATTTGGACAATTGTAATTGGGTATCCGAAGAGAGAACAGTATTCCATTTTTTCTCGACCACCTAACTCTCTTGCTGTTAAATTATCATGTATTGGAGTAGTATTACGAGGTCTTTCTCTCAAATGTTGAGTTTTTACAGTGCTTGTGATACATTTCTTTTTATAATTATTGAATCTGCTAATTCATTAAATGAATATTTATCACAGATAGTCATTTGCTTTTGCTACCAACATTAAATTGTTAATTATTTTGGTTTGTAATTTTTCGCAAATCTTGACTCGAATAATTTTTACTAAGTATTTGTCAAACTGCTTATGCGAAAAAAAGAATACAAAAAGAAATTATCAAAATAAAATAAATATTAAAATAACGGTAAAATATGATGCTTTTTACATCATTTTTAGTTTTCTTTCTTGTAGATGTTTAAAAGTTTCCATTGTTTTGTCAATGCTAAAAGTATAACCACAATCTATAAATGTATTTTTTTTTTTTTGTATTTTAATAGAAAACATTGTAAATTTTCATTAAAAGATCATGTTTTTGATGTCATTGTTTATCACCAAATGTTTCAAACCCAAATTAAATATATTCTCTTTACAATTCCATCAAATCATTCAGCAAGAATTAATTCGTTGTCTTAATTCCTTAGTACAGCATACGTATTGATCATTGATCCTTTGAGAATTCATTCCATAGAATAAATACATAGTTCGGAAGGAGAAAAAAGTCAATATTTTCATATTTTTGACAACAGACTTTTAGGTCTGTAGGTCCTTGTAGGTCTTGTAGGTCTCAGTTACCTATCTAGTTTTCATTAATGATTCATTCTTGTTAAATTTCTCTTTAATGCAAATCCATTACAAAACGGCTTTAATAATGTATTCAATGATCTAATTTTTGTTCAGTTCAAAACTATTACTTTAAATATTTTAATTAAATTTGTATAAGATTTGAATTAACAAATATTTAACCATTCAAAGCTTTTATTATTAATTAATTAATTCTACTATTAATGAATTCTATTTAAATAAACACCTTTAAATGAAGCTAAATAATTAGATTTTGGGAATGGATTTATAGAATGAATGGATCAAATTTTTCAATTCCGAATTAAGATTTTAGTGAATTAAGCTCAAATTGTATTAATTAATTCGAAGCTCTGATTGTCACTCACTTTACAACCAGAGATATTTAAATGTTCCTAGACCAGTGATCGGCAATAAAAAGAATATGGCAGTATGATGAGTATCATACATGAAGGGATATTTATGTATTTTTGTATATCATAAAAGCAGATACAATTAAAAACGTTAAGGTTAAGTTGGCTAAACCCTAGTTTATGGGAGCCATCAAATTGTTAACCTAAGCTGCGATATGCCCCAAAGTAAAGAACCCAATTGTTTGGAAGAAGTTAATTGGAGATAAGTCATATTTTTGAACTAAATAACATTGATGGAAAGTGGTCAATGATTTGCATCTGATGAAGATAAGATCCAAATGTGTCAAGTAGTGAAGATGATTTCGCGGCTGATCATATCTCCAAAAAAAAATACCACACAGCTAAGATCACAGACGTTAAAGTATACACAAACAAATTACAGAGGGTGTAAAGAGACGGATGCAGTATGAAAAATTATCAATTTGTATAGTAAGTCGACTGAAACAATGGTGTAAGCCCTCTGAATTAAACATGTCCCTCTTGCTATTATTCTAATATAAAAACTTAATTGCTTTTATAATAATATGTTAATAAAACTCTATTTTATTAAATAATCATATTCAAAATAATACTACAATATAAATAAATCCCATATCCACACATGTTTGTGGTAAGTGTGTCATAATGAAAAAAAAAAAGTAATAAAAATAAAATTATGCTTCAATTTTACCACAATTTATCACTGAAAACAATTTCTTTAAATATACAATCCTGTTTAGCGATTGTAACCATGGGTTTTTTCGACTGATTGGCATCCTGTACCTTTTGACGGATTTCGGCAGCCTTGACATCGTTGCGTATGTAAAACAGACGTACAATTTGATCTTCGGTCAACGATGGATAGTTGCCCAACAGCGTATGCAAATCTAAGAGTAAAACTTCTACATCACATACAAGTAAGCTGGATAGCATAGATATCAATTTCAAAGGAGAGTCACTCAATGAAAGATTGGGTGCAATTTTTTCAAAGAATCTCTCTAAACGTTTAGCTTCGGAATTTATTTTAGTCTTGATAGCCTCACAATCGGTAGAGGGACGTGATAGACGTTTTGAGAGCAAGGCGCGTATGTAACGTTTGGCCAACTGTTTTTGGGCCTCATTAATGACCATTTCGAAATTGGAGGGTGTTAAATGATTATAATCCTTAAAAAGAACACAACGAAATTAATAGTTATAATTAATGGTTACAAGGGAAAAAAATACCTGAAAATAATCATCCAATGTTATGCAAATTGTGTCCACCGATATAGAGGTTGTTAGCCATTTTTGAGTGAACAAATCATTGAAATGACCATCCAAATCTAAAAATGCTTCTTCCAATAAATAACTGGCAGCTTGAGAGCGTATACGCTGGAATGTTTCTACAAGTTTCTCGAAATATTCATAGTGTTCGGTGCGCGCATTAGGCCAGTATTTCTGCTTCAACTGATGTGCCAAATCTAACATTTGCTGGCTGTTATTCACTATGGCAATAATGTGATGGGTGAAAAACTTGATTTGATCACGATTACGAAAATGATGTTCCTTCAATTCCACCACATGTTTCAAATAAGTTTGACCGAACAAGTCCAATTGTCGTATACTCATAACCAGAGCCTTAAAGGTCAAATCATTGTGTATGGTATCCGTTACCTGCAACAATTGATTGATCATATCAAAGATGATAACAGAGGATGGACTATGGTAATATTGTTCATCTTGATCGGGTATTTGTTCTGAAAACCATTCAATTTTATCTTTGTCAGCTGTTGTGGTCATCCATCCTTGGAAGTTTTTCTGCATATTGCCCAAATACTCGTCTTCCAGCGAGGTTAAGTGCTCTGAGGTTAGTAGGGATCCAGCCACTTGGTTGATGTTAACATTTAAGTCGGGATGTCGCATTAGTTCATGACCAGGATATGTATTGATAACCCAGGTTAGTAGTGAGACATATTCATTACCCTCCAAGCCACCGCTGACTATATTTTCTATCTGCAAAAAGTTAAAGAAATTACGGTTTCAATTACACTGAGGGAAAAAGATGAGGTAACAAATATACGTAAAACCAGAGACCGAAATATCTCGTCTATATACAATTTAATTACTCGTACCCAAATAGTGATTTATATTTTGTTATCATCCTCTCAGTTTAAACAGTGACAATTAATCCCTTTTAGTTTGGCTACTTTACACACGCCAGGTAATTCAGACTAGAGTCAATTATGAACCTAGTTTCCCTATTTAGAAATTTAGAGAAGTCTGATCAATTTTATGTTGGCTATCATTACTCAATGTAGTTGACCACACTGGAGTAGCGTAATTGACCACTGACGGACCAAATGTCTTCTTTTATTGAGATTTATTTATCCAAGCCCAATGTGCTGCCGGCTATCGATTTGAGAACCTTGTTTCTACTTTGCAATTTGTGCGTGATTGCAATGGCATGAGCAGAGGATGTAAAGTGGCTTTCAAAGATGACTACCAACATTTTTGGGTGTTTCACAGTCGGAATTTGTGTTTCATCGACTACAACGTCAAGGTAGAGTTTTACCTCTTTCGCTGGTGGTAGCTGCAGGACACGTGAAGTGAAGAAATTGTGTATTTCTCCGAGATAACAATTCACATGACCTCATAGGACGTTGCCATAATACTGTTGACGTCCTCTTACAATATCAACTTCGGTAACCGTAGAAAGTTGGGAGCAACACTTCGTTTCACCTTAACTTAATCGCGACCTTGACAAAATTTTTCGGCGGGCTAGAGAGAGACCGAATTGTAGACCACAACTTGCCAACTCCATAACTCAAGTTGCTGTTTTTCAGGTGATCTAACCGTAGACCTGATCTGATATGCTGGGTTTGCAGTCATTTGACTTTTCCTCATAAGACAGTTCGAAACTTTAGTTACATTTTTATTTTGGGACTATTTTAATTATTTCAAGTAGAAATTGAAAATAACTGTGTATCATAGAGAAACAACAAGAACGGAAACTAGAAAAAAACTCAAACAAAAATTTTACTCAAAATAATCACACATACGAGTGTTGTTTTTGTTTTCACATAGTTTTTTTTTACTAATACATTCTCAGTACTTAGGTTTTTGACAACTGAGATAGGTCTTTGACAGGAGAGTTTCCGCTCTATGTGTATTTCTCTATGCTGTGTATCATGATGTAATAAGTAAGGTGAGAGCGTTTCGACAACAAACACAACAAACATAATATTTCTTGCTGACAAGAGCATAGGTTTTGTCAAAATTGAATTTGTCAAATAAAAAATAAACAAATTTTATTTTGGCATATTAACTAAAAAACGGCCGTTAAATTTAAATTATATTTGAAAAAGAACAACGGTTTAATAGTACTTTATCCAAATTTCATTATATGAAATCTTTTTATTTACATTTTCATTCATGTTTTTTGATTTAAAAATTGTTTTCTTTGAAAATAAAATTTATTATTTTTTCCAAATAAATTCAGTTTGACAAAACCCAAGCATTTTCAAAATAAATAAATAAATATCAGCTGTGTTGTTGACTTCACCTTACTTAGTGCATCCTGCTGTGTATCTTAAGTAAATGACAAGTGTTTCTCAGTTGGTTGATTAAATTAAATTTAATTAGACTAATTTAGGCTAGGGTGTTGTCTCTTTCAAATTTATTATACATATATTTTATTTTAAATGATCTGTCACGATATTTATTTACTTTACTGTCTCTTATTGACCAGTTGTTATTTTGGCGAAATTTTTGGCATACCACCACGTGATGGCCAATGTTGTATAAGTAATGAAAATCATCTTTTTATGTCATCTGGAATCAAAAACATCACGCACCAACACCAATTTCTAAGATAAACCATTTTTTTTTCTCTGAAAAATTATATTAATAATTTCATTTTTTTTTTTTTTTTTTTTGCAAGTGTGAGGGATACTTCCCGTATTTAAAAATTATCTTTTGAAGTATGTCCGCAGTTATTAATAAAATTAAATTTATTGTATTTCAAAATAATTGAAAATTTTTAATGAAAAACTTTATTGCGTTTGGTGCGTGAACTTTTTTAACAACCGCGAAAAAATAATACCGTGGTTTTTCATATTTTTTAATGCTCTATTCGACTATGCTATGCCAATTTGCATACATATTTGCAAAAAATGTCAATAGTTATATCCCTAATGTTAACTTAAGATTAAATTCAAAAGTCATCAGAACTGTTGAGATATCTAAGAATGTTAACTAGTATTTGTAAACATACAAACAAATGTAAAATATTATAAATAAACAGTGATGTTTATAGAATTCTGTAATTACAAATAAACATTTATAATCAAACATTAGCGGTATTCATTATGTAGAGCTCTTGGTCTGGTAAAAGCGTAAAAGAGCAATGTAGTGACACAAAATTTTGCACATTGTGAACGTATCTTTAAAATTTCCTGTCGATAAATTTATTCTACAACCATAAATTGAATATGTAATGCACTTTCCGACTTCTTTTTTTTGGATTTTATAAAATTCTATATATTTATACACACATATGAATACCCACAAAATTCTCAACAACATGATAAATAATAATAAAAAATAAGGCCAACTTACATAATTCGATAATCCTTCATGGTACATTTTTACATATTCCTCAAAAATGTTATAGTGCGGTGGGAAACAGGGTACACACAACGACTTTACCACTCTCAAATCAACTAAGATATTTAGTCGTAATATCTCCAAGTCACGAACCAACCACATTTTATTGTCAGCTCTTTCCTCCAACTTAGACCCTTCAATTCGTGTAATCACAGCCTCCTTTAGAACATTCATGGTCATGGCGCGCCATTGTCTAGGACGTCCTGGCGGTAAAAATGACGTCACCTTTTGTTGCTGCAAAGCAAATTGGTCGTTTTTCTCTTCACGCTCAACGATTCTCAGAGCAGTGACAATGAATTTGGGTTCCTTTCGTACCGTATTCAAAGTACGACTCAATATTAAACGTAACTTCTTTTCCAAGGCCTGTGATACGGTATCGATCTTCTCAAAATGCCGTTTAAGTGTTATTTTGTCAGAAGCATGCTGTTTGGGTTGTTTGTGTAACTCATACAGTAAATCATCTCGGGCATTTTCCAAATCGGCCAAACACTGGTGGGCATTTAGCAGCTTATCTTCCTCAATATATGTCATTGTTTTCTGCACACTGGCCTCTACATTGAAGATATGCTTCAGATTCTCTACTGCAGTGGCATACTGGGAATGTTTTGTATTTTCTTCACGTACTTCTTCCAATGCATCGTAGATTTCTGGCACACCCTGCATAAGTTTCTCCACTTCTGCCATAGTCTGACTTACCTCTCGCACATCCTCCAGACAAGTTTTCAACTGCTTTAAACCTACCCTTACGCCTTCTAATTGATTTTGCATGCCAGTCTTTAGAAGAGCCTCCACGGAGGCTTTCTTTCGTGCCACTCTGTGGCAATATTGTTCAACTTTTTCTAGTTGTCCTGGACGCTGGAGCATGTTTTTAATGTCCTTAAGGGCCGCTAGGCGTGCCTCTTCTTCTAATTGTTGTAAATCCATGGGCGTTTCGCGTATATTTTTAATCAATTCACTACCAAATTGTTGACGTTATAAAATTCTTCACGTAAAAAAAATTGTTATGATTCTTCTTCTTTTTTGTGTGACATCAGCTGTTAGCTTTTGCGGTGGATAGTGATAGCATGTTCACTGTAACTTGGCAGCACTTGTTTAACAGTGAACAAGAAAAGTGTTTAAATAAATATTCTTCACCCTAATATATTCAGCGTGTTTTTACTAATTTGAATTCTAATTTATTAAATTTGTGGTAGGATTAATGATATTTTCAATTTTTTATTAAATTTTAATATTTTGACTCTAAGTAGTCACTATGTGTTTTTGATACACACACGTTTATAATGCTTAAACCATAGAGAAACATAGAGCGGAAACTAGTAAAAAACTTAAACAAAAAAATTACTCAAAAATGTTACACATACGAGTGTTGTTTTTGTTTTCACATAGTTTTTTTTTACTAATACATTCTCACCACTTAGGTTTTTGACAACTGAGTTAGGTTTTTGACAGGAGAGTTTCCGATCTATGTGTATTTATCTATGGCTTAAACTTAAATGTACTCTTTCTTTGTTAATAATATTTTGGCATGCGATTTTAAAATCATACAGTCAGTTTTCGAAATATTTAAACTTTTATGTTTTCACTAAAAACCGAGAACCTAGGATTGTAAATTAAAATCTACAGAAATTGAGTTCCTAATTGAATACAATTTTTTAGTTTCATATTTACGGATGTTTGCAGGATTATTAAAATTTTTCAGTTAATTGTCTACTATTTTTTTAAATTTTGTTTGAATACTGGTGAAACTATACAATTTTCCCATTAATACTTTGCATCAAAGTTGAAAAACTATTAATAAACTTAATAATTTGTTTGTGCATACTAAACCTTAAGTGTGTCTGAGTTCAAAATATGAAAGAAATTAATAAATATTTACTTTAGGACTGTATTATTATAATAACACCAAAATATTATAAAGAATTAATTCTTAATTCCATTTTCGCAATCAAAATAAATTTGATCTCTTAAACATTCCGTTTATGAATTCATTATGTATTAATTCACAGTATTCATTCCTTTGTACTTAAAATACATTTAATTCATTCATTTATAGAATTAATTCCTTATTGAAACATTACAATTTTCTTTAATTAAAATATGTACATTACAAAATAGCTCTGAAATGTATTGAATGATTTTTCTTCAAATCTACTATAAAATGCCATTCTGAATGAATTCTTTTTAAGAGCATAACTTCGGTAGATTTTAAATCCATAAACAGTTTTTAAAACATTCAGTTAAATTATACGTTCTTGAGGTAAAACTGCTAAAAAATAATTCATTCCGTGAAAACTAAAAGTTAAAATATTTGGAAACTTACCGTTCGATTTTATATTCGATTATAAAAGTTTTGTTTAGTATGTCAAGTATTTTTTTGTTTTCACATAGTTTTTTTTTACTAATACATTCTCACTCTTAGGTTTTTGACAACTGAGTTAGGTCTTTGGCGGGAGAGTTTCCGATCTATATATATTTATCTATGGATGGAACCTCAAAACTTGACAAGATTTATTTTGTTAGCCTTCTACGTAAATAAATGTATACTCTTGATTGGTTTTTAATAATGTTTTATTTATTGATTATAATCTTTTACAGTTTTTTTGTTTATTTATTTTCTCTGTATATGTCATTACATATTAACTTTATAGTATTTATTTGTTTAAGATATATCATTTTATAATAATTAAAAACAAAATTATATTTATAAATAGTAAAATAATACATTGGCATAAATATCATTTATATAAATACAATAGCGATTTTTTTTTATTTTTTGTTAATTTTCGACTTTTTTTTTGAAATAAAAAGTTATTAAGGAAGAAGATGAATAGTAAAATTATTTCGTTTGTTGGTTGGTATTCAAACATATACATATGTTCATTTTATTGAGTTTTTTTAATATATATATATTACTATATAGTGTAGTAGATAATAGGGTTGTTCGTTACAAAGTTTTCATTTAAATTCATTAATTACAAAGTTACATTCATACATACTTACATTGTGTATGTTTATTTATGTGTGTGTGTGAGTGTAGGAATTATAAAAAAATATGTTTTATTTATTTATTGTTTAATTAGAAACTTCTAATGTATATAAAATAAAAATGTCTAAAAGAAAATAACAAATAATAAAGCAAATTAAAAAATAAATAGTTTATTGACAAATAAGAATGAGCGAGTATAAGAGTTTTGCAAAAAGAAATAAAAATAGAAATAAATAAAAGAAAATGGTAAAATACTTAATAAATTGGATTTGTTTTTTTTTTTAATATTATTAAATAATGAATACTGAATATGATAGTTTGATATGACATGCAGTTTTTTTTTTTTGTTTGTTTGTAATGATAATATAGTGATTAGTTTTTTTTTTTTTTTAATTGTTAGATAGATATTTCAAATACAATTATAACAAATTAAATTGTGTAAGCTTTAAAAAAATACAAAATTTCTTTAGGCTTTTTACGATTCTCTCTGAGAGAATAAAATATACATAATTAATAATCATGCCAGGGAGTATTATATGTTATAATTTGATTCAAAAGACATGATTTAGTAATTTAAACAAAAATATGTATGTACATTGCAAATTACATACCAGATATTAATTCCAATTCGAACAAACTAAATTTTCGAATCACCTGTTCTTTAAATTCAAATTTCAAAAATTTGAATTTATCTCAAATTGGTCAAGTCAATAAGTTTAAATACTTATTAACAATTCTCTGGTGGTGTGTAAAAATTGATTCTTTTTTTTAAGGAACAGACTCAAAGAAATTAAGTTGCATTCAAATTGTTTATAGTCCTTTGCATTCTGTTATTGAAATTGTGTGATATAAAAACAAGTAAGAGAGCAATACTCGGATCTACCGAATCTCATATACCCTTCACTAAAGTATAATTTAAGATAAATATTGAAAACTTTTTTGTTGAAAAAAAAAAATTAAGTTAAAAAATTTTTTTCGATTTAATTTAATAATATCTTCAGATATCAACTTTTCGAAGCCTCTAAATAACTTTCGTACATGACTGATACATAAATATATCCGCTATAGTCCCGGTTCGGTTGATATTTAAATTCGTGAAAATCAGTCCACTAATGGCTGAGATATAAACAAAAAACCACGACTATCTCGATTTTTGACCTATCTTCGACATATATTTGAATTACTAAGGGCCTGATTCAGAAACACTAAAGGAATACAATTTTCAAATTTTTGTATAAAAACCACTCAAAAATTAAAAACAGTGATTTTCATACAAATATTTGAAAATTGTTTTTCTTTCGTGTTTCTGAATTAGGCCCTTAATAAGCCAAATATAGATCGAAGATAGTCGTGGTTTTTAGTTTATATCTCAGCCATTAGTGGACTGATTTTTACGAATTTAAATATCAACCGAACCGGGACTATAGCGGATATATTTATGCATCAGTCATGTATGAAAGTTATTTAGAGGCTTCGAAAAATTGATTTAAACATACAGACTGACAGACGGAAATTGCTATAACGTTCCAAATTTATAAATTACCACTCATGGTGAAGGGTATAATAAGATATGCACTTCAGATGTTGTTATAATTAAAAGATAACATTCTCATTTTAATTTAATAATATGCCACATAATCAAAATATTTTCTTTGAAAATCATAATCTTAATTTTTCAAAATCACATTCATACTAGATTATAGATAAAATGTAACCTGTTTCTTTAATCTAGTACGGAACTGTCGTAGGCGTAAAACACATACGCCAATAAGATTTTCAGATTTAACACGAATCAACAAATAATAAAACCAAACCGTAATAAATAACTTTACAAAATGTTGTATGTACTACAATTATTTTAAAAGGATTTTATTTTATTTCTACTCATCCAGCAATTTAAGATTTTTTTTTTATTAATTATTAATAATTTATGTGTATGGTTTTAATATTGAGGTACTTAGCAAAGGGATATTTTGTTAAAATTATTTTTCTTTTTTTTTTTAGTTAGTTAGTTAGTTAGTTTAACATTCTATTAACTGTTGTTGTGTTGTTTAATAAAAAGTAATAATTTCTACCAATATTTTTAAAAAGCGTTTGTCTGTTGTTTTTTTGTTAGTTAAATTGTTTGCATTAATAACAATTAATTGTTTAAAAATTATGTTTTATAAACCTTTACACATAATATATTAATTATTATTCTCTTATCTTTTATTACGATTTTTCTTTAACTTGTTTCTTTACTTTTATATTTAACAAAATTTATTTTACAAATTTAATATGTATATAAGTATTTTTTTTTTTAATATTCCTGATTTAACATAACTTTTATCTGATTTAATATTTTCATTTCAATAAAAACATATGTATGCTACAAGTTATGCTTAAGATAAGATTATTTATGGCAGCTCTAAATATATTTTTTTATACACAGTTATTGTTGTTTTTTTATAGTTTTTCTTTTTGTTTTAATCAATTAACAATTTATTTTTTTATATTCTACAGACTATTAAAATATTAATAAAGTTCTCATAAATCAGTTTGCATTATTACTTTTTGTTTTCAATTAATACTTAGAATGTTAATTTGAGTTATTTTGTATTAATTACATTAGATATTAATTTAAAAGAATAAAATTGGTAGAATTTGAAAATTGTTTAAATACTTTTTTAAACCCAACACAGTTGTAATGAAATTTGTTAAAATTCATGTTTTATTAAAATAGATTTTAGAAGTTTACAATCATATTTTACTTCATTATATTCATATGATGTGTTTCATAATAACGAATATTGAATTTGTGAAAAGTTTTATGGCCTCATTTTGTATCTCCAAACGAATTTTCGTTTGCGTGTCTGTTTGGAACGAAAAAATAAAACTTTGGCATTTTATAAAACGAAACGATATTTGCGTTTCAAGTAAATTTTGTATGTGGTACCAAGTTTGACAACAACAGGCAACGAGTGTGATGTATATTTGTCCCTCTTTCCAAACCACAAACATTTTGACTTTTACTTTCATTAGTTTTCTTTTTCTATATTATTGACTCCAATTGATTCATATTTGTGGTTTTTACATTATATTTCTTTGCATGCAAAGATAAAAAGTGAGAAACAAAAACGTAAATTTCCATGATATATTGAAACGAATAAAAATTCGTAACGTTTGATTTAGATATTTCAAGCGCTTGGGAACGTTTAGTTGTTTTATGAAATGTGTTCAGAAAATATTTACGCAAACCCAACACAATATACATATCTTAAAAATATCTAATTTAAGTCATTACATTATTTCAGTATTTTTTACATTAAAAAAGGTCCAGTTAATTTCGGATTTTTAGGTAAAAAAATTTTAACATTTTTTCTTTTTAATTTGCGAAAAAATGTATGGCAAAACATTTTTTTAACTTTAAAAAAAATAATAAAATTTGAATTCATTTGTGAAAAAAAGTTTTATACAAAAAAAAATTTTTTTGTGAAAAAAAAAAATCGGGGTAAAAAATTTTTTCCCCTATTTTGACCAATTGTAGTTCCGACTTACTTTGGTCGTATACGCCGTTGCGAAGTTCTTCGAAATATCTATTATTGGATATCCATGTTGTCTATATCAATGACTTAGTAATTCATATATAGATCAACAATAGGAAAAAAATCCAGATTGTCCTGGTTTTTGCCTTATATCTCAGACATTTGTGGGCAGATTGTGGCGATTTTAAATAGCAACCGTGCAGGATGCTATTTAAAATTGATGTTATTTGGGGATACGGAAAGTTGATTTCAACATACAGACGGACATGGCAAACGTTCCAGAATAAATATACTTTGTGGGGTCGCAAATGAAAAATGTAGAAATTACTAACAGAATGACAAACTTATATATACCCTTGTCACTCATGGTGAAGGGTATAAAGCCGATAAAGTTCTTCGAATAAGTAGTCATAGGGTAACATAGAGACGAGACGTAATTGTCAAAAACCTAAGTCTGTTGTCAAAAACTTAACTCTTGCAACAACAAAATACATGCTAGACAATGTATTTTGTTGTTGTATCAGACATATGATTTGTTTTGTTTTTGTTTGACAAAACGAAGTGTATCGTCTCTATGTATAATTCTCTATGTAAGTAGTATTCTTGATTACGTTTTAAAAGATGTATACAATATTTTTGGTTGTCCAATGTAAGTCCAACCGTATTTGATTTTTACTGGCATTGTCACACTCATAGTTTTAATCGATCCAACTTTAATAAAGTCTATGGGTGACATTAAAATATTTAAGAGGTCCAACTAAGATAAAGCTGCGAAATGTTTTAAAAGAAAACTTTTTGAAATCAGAATATATATAAACAAATTGAAACCACACTTATTGTCATTATTTCCTCAAAATTCTAGTCCCTAGAACTTTGTTAGCAATGTTAGGTACCTTAATAATTCCTTAAAGAAATTTTCCTGTTTTTGTTACACAGAGAAAACTTTTTAAGTTGCAGTAACCAAATTTGTGACAATGACCGAATTTTTATGTTGTGGTTGAAAAATTCGTATATTTCAATTCTGCTTTATCAATTTAATATCTGATTTTATGGTTATAATTGTATCATAATTCGATTGGCAACAAATTTGTTCATCGACAAAAATTTTCCGATTCGAACTCTATAATTTGATAAACTAGAGAACTTGTACGTAGTTGTGTAAGGTCTAAGCAAAACAATGTATCTTAAAAATATACATGACGACAGCAGATGGAATTGAGCTAAAAACAATGAATGAAGCTAAAGAATTTGTTAGGTAGGGAATGATTTTATGGAATGATTTCCTTAAAATTTTTGATCTAAGGATAAAATGAGCTTTTTATGGAATTTCGCCTTTTCTCACATTTGCTCCTAAGAAAGGAAGCATATTATGTACATTCTATTCGACCAGTCGACATTAAACCTTTAATATGAATGGTACACCACCATTTGTTTGCCAGAAGTCTTTTGAACATGAATAGTTATTGAAATTGAAAGCTATTTTTTCGATATTTTGGAGTTATGTTGTTCGAATTAAAAAAGTGTTTTAAAAATTGGCTAAAACTCTTGTTGATCTTTATGGAAATCTATATGAAAATGAATAAATCCATTTTTGAAAATAAAAATTGCTTTAACCGAAGATTTCGGCGACAGTAGAATCCTTACGAGTAAAAATTGAATGCCATCATAAAGTATTCGCTCGAATACGAATGGGAGAATTAGCCCCAGGTAAATATAAAATGCAATAACTACAATGAAACTAAACAATGAACTTGCAAAAAAATAAATAAAAAAAAGGGTGAAGTTATAATCAAAAACGCTTAAATAAATGCTAGTGTTTAATACTAAACATTTCATTAAACATGTACTGACTGGCAATGAATTAAATATGTACCAATATGCTCAAAACTTTAAAAGCATAAATTTCTTAAAACTTCAATCATCTTCTACAACATCTACACAAAATTATACCACAAATGATTTTGTTATATTTTACAACCGTTTGGAAAATTCAAAAAGTATTCTTAACATCCAATTGTTTGTTGCCAATCAAATAATTTTATTACAAACGTTTGGTTTAAGTTAAACTTAAAAAAGAGAGAAAAAAGTATAAAGTTAAAATACATTTTACAATTATTTAACATTCAATTAATACAAGATGTTATGAAAAAAAAATCAATAATAATAATAAAAATAATATATGAATACTATACAGAAGAGAGTAGGACAGTTGAGGTATGCAAATCCATAGTTTAAATGATAGTTTCTTCCTTTTTTATATACAACATACAACTTTAAAAACAAGAACAATTAAAAAATTATTAATTGCATTTACAAAAACAATTTTGCGCATTAAAATGGACTACATATTTATAATGTTTTCTTTGCTTTACTAACAATAACATGATGTGTAATGTTAAAATTACCTGGGAATATGGTTTATTTGATTTTAAAAGAAAAATGCCTATGTGGTAAATTCCTAATATAGTATGTACTTACATACATTATTTAATTTTAATTAAATTTTGTAGTGGAACATAACTTGTCGTGTGTTGTATATTAAAATACCTAAATCATCCTTATTTGAAATTGTATACTGTCTATGTTTTGTCTTTAAATACATACACATAATCATTTTGCCATCCTCCTTAAGCTTAATAAAGTTAAATTTAGTGGATTTGTGTTGCTATCGGTGTTTACCTTTACTATTAATCGGGTAACATATGGACGAAACTTACGGGGAACATGCCACGACGTGTGGGATCCCCTTCAATTACACCCTCCATCCAATTCTCATCATCGGTACGCTCATTAAGCACAATTAATATTTCACCCTCTTTAAATTCCAATTCATCATCATTGTCCGCCGAACAATCGTATAAAGCACGACAACGACGATGGCCAGTCTGTTAGAAGTGTTTAAAACAAGTAAATTTAATTTTAAAAAAAATTCGTATAATATTTCAAATCACTGAACTTACATAATTAAATTTAGTACCACTCGTACTTGTGCCCTTTAATAGATTATCTGGTGATGAGTTGATGCGATCATTATCACTAGATGATATATTTGAATCGGCTGAATGATCAAGGCCGCCACCTGATGAATCCATATCTGTGTGCCACGCTTCATAATCAGCATAATTTGTTGACTGATTCATTAACTGCAATTGTAGTAAAAAAATATGTATATTTCAATGATTAAATTATTGTAACAAAAAAAATAAAAATTCATGACTGGATGAGGTATTTATAGAAACAAACAAATTTGAGAAAAACATAGCTTTTTTGCATGTAAATTATTTAACTGCAAATTTTATATTAATAAAGCAAGAACACTATTGAACGTCATTGTTAAAAAAAATAAACTATATTATTAGTAAAGCAGCTTTGATTCCTTGTTGTTTAAAAGACCTCCTGATATATTTGGTAAATTTTCCTTAGTCCAACTAAAAAGGACTTAAATACCTAGTACCTTCATAAATTATGGTACATGTTTTTTCGTTATGAATTTTTTTAATTTTTTATTATTATTTACTGTATATTTGAGAATATAAGAAAAGTAAGGTTATTCAAAGTGGCCGCGACACACTGGGGTCAATCGCAAAAAAAAGTGGTAATAAATCTGAATATTCTAAACTGCTGATGCGATTACAAAATGATGTATGAACGAATCGTAGAGGAGGACATTGGCTTTAAGAAAATTAAATTTGTGACCACACTGTTAAAAAACAAGGCGAGATACAGGGTGTCAAAATTTACCGCCTTGGGTTAGTAAAATTTTGTACAGCTTGTAATTTGTGCAAATATGGACAGAATTTTATTTCACTAAGTTATCTCTTATAGTTTAAAAGATATTTGAGTATAAATTTTTACATTTTAGTTTTTCACCATGACTTTCTTTTGTTTTTCGTAAATATCTTTGGTAGTGGATGTCCAAATATTTTTCGTAAATATCTTTGGTAGTGGATGTTCAAATATTTTTTCTAAAAACATCATATTATTTCCAATAAAATTAGAAACAAAAGTGGATAAATTTTGACATATCTTAATTGTTTGTTAACTCTTGCAACAACAAAATAAATGATATTCAATGTACATTGTCGTTGTATCAAACATATGATTTGTTGTATTTTTGTTTGACAAATCGGAGTGTCTAGCCTCTATGTATAATTCTCTATAAGAGAATTTTTTTAAAAATTCTCTTATTTTATTTTTTATACAAATTATAATAAAGATATTTATTAGAATTTATCATACTTTTTAACGCTACCCGCCCGATCAAAAACATAGGCAGGGGACCTGATTTTGTAAAAATAGTCAAATTTTCAATACCATTTTATTTAATAAAATTTATTTGCTCAAAATTATTTGTTATTAAATTTAAAAATCATTACGATACCTTAAACGGATATTTTGTATGAACTTTCAAATCCAAAAAAAAAACAAGTCAGAGAGCTATATTCGGCTGTGCCGAATCTTTATACCCTTCACTAAATTATACTTTGAAATAAAATTTAAAGAAAAAAATTTTTTTTTAATTGTTTAAAATTTTTTTCGAATTAGTTTTTTTAATTTTTTTCCAATTTTTTTTTTGATTTAAAATTTTTTAATTTATTAGTGAAAAAAATCTATGACAAAAAAATGTTTTTTGTGAAAAAATTCGGGTTATTCGGGTCATTAGATATCCATATTGTCTATATTTATGACTTAGTAATCGAGATATAGATCAAAAATAGAGCAAAAATAGAGGATGTCTCGGATTTTTACTCATATCTCCGTTATTTATGGACGGATTATGCTTTAAATAGGAAACTTCTCGAAAGCATGTCTGATAGAGTTATTGAAGATTTGGATCCCGAAGATATCTGGGGTCTTCAGAAAATTGATTTCAACAGACAGACAGACGGACATGGCTAAATCGACTCCGCTATCTATAAGGATCCAGAATATATATACTTTATAGGGTCGGAAAATTATATTGTGGAAATTACAAACGGAATGACAAACTTATATATACCCTTCTCACGAAGGTGAAGGGTATACAAATGTAAGGTGCTCAATTTTGGCACCCAATTCCAATTTTCTCTTCGTTCATGCATCATTTTGCTGTTTACAGGTTACAAGATGCAGATTTATTACCACTATTTTTGCATTTGACCACTGTGCGCCGTTTGGCTTCCAGCTCGGCCGAAGTCTAGCAAGACAATCGTCTATCGCAGTACCCCATACGAAAAGTTTGTTTGTTTAAAGACGATTATGTAAAAATGTTCTCATTTGTAAGCGGAATTCTCCTATGGGGGTTATTTGAGTACTGACGAATCAGAACTTTTGATTTTTGCTTATGGTTCTGCTTCAGTGCCGCCGAAGAAGATGTCCTTGTCGAAGTCCCAAGTCATATTTAATTTTTTTTTTTTTAGAATGAGGCTTTTAAATAATGCAGTTACTTTTAATGTTTGTTACCTTTGAAACTGATTGATTTAAAAAAAAAAACTGATAAAACTTCTTACCTAGATCTTTACTTCTAGGCCCTATTGTGCATTCAACAGACAGATGGACGAACATAGCCAGATCGTCATAGAAATTCATAAGGATCCAGAATATATATACTTTTGTGGATCTACGACCAATATTTCAAACAAACGGAATGGCAAAATCAATATACCCCCAATATCTTTGGTGGTGGGAATAAAAACTTTAAGTAAACATTTATAACGAGTTGCAAACTTTTTTGTTCGTAAATTTTCATAGGGCAAAGTTAGCCATTCGTTTGTTAGCACTCAGTTTTCAGTTCTAAAGTGGCTGAAACCCCTTGTTTTGATTATGAAAGCAACAATTCAGAATAATAATATTTAGAGCTTTTTTTACCATTACTCTAGGAAAATAGGTTAAGGGATGGAGGAACATTCGATTTGAACTTTCCTACATTGAAAATGACAGGAAAAACTTTAGCGGGAAGTTTGTTCCACATACGGACAGTACGGCTAAATAACGAATATTCCCTGCAGTGTGTTGTGCGGTCCACTGGCCAATCGACCTCAAAGGGATGTGTTCTGCGGTTACCAGGAACAAGTTCCCTAATTTCATCAGAACACATTCCATTGTAGTACCGATAAAACAGTGAAACGCATCCCATATTACGTCGGTGCTCCAGCGAATCAATAGAGTCACCAATAATCACTTTCGCCCTCTCCTTTACGCTGTCGAGAAGCCCCAAAATAGATTTTGAAGCACATGGGAGTTGTGTTCCATTTTTGGTCGGATATAGTGAGGAGATCAGATGGAGTGAAGTAATTCCTACACCGTTTGATTCCACAATATTAACACCACCCATAAATACAGATGAAGCAACGTGGTCTGTCGTTCGTGTTTGGGTAAAAATGCAACCATGATACTTGCGAGCGTTGAAAGCGACCCTATTCAGAGATTGTCAAAAGGTCCTGATTAAGGGAATCATGCATGTTTTGCTTAATTGCCCCAATCTCCGACAGGCTTGGTCTATAACCGAATGAATATGAATGGCAAATGTTGCTGTCATCTGCGAAATAATAGTTGAAAGTTTGACGTAGAAGGTCGTTTAGAAAAATAAGGAATAGAGTAGAAGAAAGAAATGTAAAATGATACATACGAATTTTAAATTAAAGACATATGCTTACTAACTAGTTTCCTTTTGGTAACAAATACACAAATGAGTTAAAATATATACTAAGCCTGATAAAATACATACAAGTTGACAAAACAACACTTATAAATGAATGTAGTAAATAATAGAGTAATAAATAAAGAACTTAACAGTATGATTGAAAATATTATTACAAAGATGTTAACATTAAAGGACAAACATGCTTAAGAATTTTATTCTACGATCAAATTATATACACTGACTACACTATTAAGAAACTACGAACATACATAGACAGAAATATTTATTATGATATAAACTAACAAGTGAATAACAAAACAATAAGAATGTTATATTCGGCGGACATGGCTATATCGTCTCCGATAGCTTTAACCATGCAGAATATGTATAATTTATGGGATCGCAAATGAAAAATGTGTAAATTACAAACGGAATGACTAATTTATATATACCCTTGCCACTCATAATAATGGACAATGTTAAAGCACAGTTTGCCACACTGCCAGGTGAACAATTGTATACTGCATTAAGGGGGTAGGTGATGTGAATAACTACCAGCTTCCTAAACATATATTTGCGTAGAAAAAATTTTTTTCTTTCATTACTACTGGCACAATTAATGGAGATTAACATTAAATTTCTCACATACAATACAACTTTAGGTTAAAACATAATTATACCCAATTCACAATCGGTGTCGTAGCGTTGTAAATATTTTTCAAACTAAATGTTTCGAAACAAAAACAAAATATAAAAAAAATAACAACATACCGATTGTGAATTGGGGAATTGTAATGATGGGATTACTAATAAATATTTTGTTTAAATTGATTTTTTAAAAAATAACACTAAGTTACATTTATCGAACTGTAAGTACCTCGTTTCTTTATTGTGTGTGAGAAATTTTTCACTGGAAATAAAGTTTTTCATTAAGCGCTTCCTATCTTTAATTTTAAATAAAACAAAATGTGTGTGAGATTTTTTATTCGTTTTAGAGCTAGTTTCTGGGATGAAGATTATCTACTTTCTTCGTTTAAACCTAGATTAAACTAAAAATTGTGTTTCTCACTTATTGTTTAGTTATAATCTAGGTTTAACTGAGCATCATTGTTGAGTTAAACCTAAGTATAAAATACCAAAGCACAAACAGATGAAAAATAAAATAAACAATTCAGCAAAGCAGCTCTTTTTTTTTGATTTGCATTTTTTACTTTAATGTCACTTTTTCTTTTACGCGGTTGCTTTATCTTATAAAATTTAAAGTATTGCCATATTTATAAGAAAAACTTTGAGGAATACACATGTGATTTGACTGAAAAGTATGGCAATGCTAACAAAATTAATCCATTAGTGAGAAACACAATCATTGGTTAAATCCCGGCTAAATATGTTTCAGGTTTAATATAACAGCATGTTAAGCTACGTTTAACTGACAAGTAAGAAACTAGCTCTTAAAGGGTTATCGATGCCATTATGTATGGAATAAAACATCGTGCAAATGTCTATGACACTGGCGCATAAATCAGGCTGAATTTGACGGATGCCATGGGTTATGTTGGCTATGAGGGCCGCTGTGATTTGTGGCTTTTTCCCATAGACCTGCGACTTAAGAAAATCTCCCAAGAAAAAGTCTAACGGAGTCAATTTGCACGATATCGGTGGTCAGTTCACATCATCTCCAAGTGAGATGACCACACCCTCAAATCGCCCATAAATAATGTCCAATGTGACATGAGCTGTGTGACATGTAGCTCTGACATGTAGTTTCCGTATCATCCAATTCACCCCAAAAAAAGTTGGTAATCATCCATCTATAGCGCTCGCCGTTGACGGGGATGACCTTAGAAATGTCGTTCTCAAAAAATATGAGGCGATGAACTAGTCTTGAACACATGTATAACTAATGGCAAAGTATAAGTTCCTTAAAACTCTATAGAAGTTCTTTAGAATCACAAAAGCGTTCCACATAACAGGTTCCAGATGTAATTGCGATATCAGTAATTCCGTGGATGCTATTAAAATCTGTAGAGGTTCTAATAACACTAATTCTAGAACAAGTTCTGAAAAATGTCCTGTTTATTTTCTTAATACACAAATGAAAGTATATTAATTAAATAATGAAAAGAAATACAAATTTCATATTTTTTTTGGATTTTGAGCTATTTATTGAATATTTGCAAAAGTGTCCATTGTATTGTCAACAGATGTAGCGCATTTAAATAAGTAAAAAAAGCTATTTACACGAAAAATTAATCAAATGTGTTGTGAATTAGTTGGTTTGTAAAATATTTTTTAATAAATAAATTATAGGTATATTCATCAACAAAAAATTATTATGAATCGTTAGAAATTTGTTTCAAGTACCTGAACCATGATGTAATAAGTAAGGTGAGAGCGTTTCGACAACAAACACAACAAACATAATATTTCTTGCTGACAAGAGCATAGGTTTTGTCAAAATTGAATTTGTCAAATAAAAAATAAACAAATTTTATTTTGGCATATTAACTAAAAAACGGCCGTTAAATTTAAATTATATTTGAAAAAGAACAACGGTTTAATAGTACTTTATCCAAATTTCATTATATGAAATCTTTTTATTCACATTTTCATTCATGTTTTTTGATTCAAAAATTTTTTTCTTTGAAAATAAAATTTATTATTTTTTTCAAATAAATTCATTTTGACAAAACCCAAGCATTTTCAAAATAAATAAATAAATATCAGCTGTGTTGTTGACTTCACCTTACTTAGTGCATCCTGACCTGAACCATATAATAAATACATAGAACGGAAGGAGAGAGAAATGTCAATGAAAAAAATTAAACAATATTGTTCACTTTTCCACATATGGGTGATACAATAACAAAATACATGGCCACAGATTATTACAGATATGAAACAAATGACAGTTTTAAAAAAAAGTAATATCGAACCGTATGGGTATTTTGACGTTCTACAACCACTTTTCAATGGTTGTGGTTTGCAGATCAAGAGAAAAAATACAATTTTCAATAGGCAACGAGTGTGTTATATATTTGTCCTTCTTTACAAAACACAACCATTTTAACATTTTCTTTTGTTTGTTTTCTATTGCCATATTGCTGGAACCAGCTGATTCATATCTGAGTAATCTGTGACGTGAACCATAGAATAAATACATAGAACGGAAGAAAAGAGAAATGACAATGAAAAAAATTAAACAATATTGTTCACTTTTCCACATATGGGTGATACAATAACAAAATACAAGACAATACATTCTCATGAACTAGGTTTTTGACAACAGGGGGCAAATTCTCGCACACGTAATCGAAATAAATTTCGAACGCTTATTAGCGTTCGAGTAAAAACTCGTTCGTTATCGAGTACAATCATTATGATTTTGTAAACATTTTATTCGATATCGAATAAGAGAATCCCAAAAATATAAAAAAAATCTCACGTTCGAATAAGTATTCGATCGTGTTCGACTGCGGTAATTAGCCCCCAGACTTAGGTTTTTGGCTCAGTTACCTATATAGTTGTCATCTATGACGTGAACGATTTTGTATTAAAAATGAGTTACTATTCGTAAAAATTTTTTGTTACTGGCTCAATATTTATATTACACATTTGCGACATTAGTGTCATACTTCAAAAATTTGCGTTTCTTTAAGATGTTTCTAGAAAATCTTCCCCAAGCTAAACTCTTTAAAAGTAGAAATTTATAACCGGTTATGTTATTAAAAAAATATATAAATAAAAAAAGTGTTTGCATGTTTACTAAAAATTTCGTTGTGCTAAAGATTTGTCTTCGTGAACGTCTAAACTAAACATGCTGCACATTTTATTGTATTAGTAAAAATTCAGAGTAAAAGCAATTAGAAATGTTTGATTATGTATGTTATAAAGTAGAATAGAATGACTTAAAACATTCAAAGCTCAAAACTTCGTTTTATAGGTTATGACACTTTTGTCGCAAATGAGCACTATGTATGAATTCAATTACATATTTGCCCAATTCACAATCGGTGTAGTTTCGTTGTAGCGATGTATGTTGTATAATTTTTTAATTGCATTATTTTTCTTTTCAAAAATTTTAGTTTGAAAAATATTTTTGCTTTACAATGGTACAACAATACAACATCGGTTGTGAATTGAACCATTATTTTGTTTAGTAGAAAAAGAAGATGATTTAAAAAACAAATAAAACAAACACAACACAAGAATTTGCAAACAAAACAGCAAACTATTTTTTACCGTTTCTTCACTGGGTTGTGATAATTTCAATAACCTGTTATGTTTGCGCTGAAAAAAATATGTATTTTAAAATAAGGCAATTGATTGGCAAAAGGAAATTGAATGTAGATAAAATACTATGGTATAAATATAAAGCGATATTTAAATTGTAACATGTGTTTAATAAAAGTAAACAGTTGTTTATATGGAATTCATTGGCAAATATCATACCTTACGGGGTGGCGCAATAGGACCTTCATCCATAGAACTAATACTTTCATTCGATTGGCCATTCGCTATTTCACGTTCTAAAAATAAAAGATTGCAATATTAATTGTCAAATCATGTTTAAAATATGAAAGAATTAGTAATTACCTGACGATGGGGGTCCTGGAGGTGGTATTTTTGGACGTGTTAAAGCAGATTTGTCAACATGTTTCAATGTTGGTATTTCACCTGCAGGTGGTAATACTAATTTTGCTCCAGCCAAGTGTAAATTTCGATTTAGCGACTCGCCACTGGGAGAGCGTTTATGGCCGAAAGTTGTCATGGCTGGCAATATGTGATGGCTTGTTGGGGGTCCACCATTCGGATCCTGTGAAACGATTTTATCGAAACGTTCATAGAAACCACCGCCATGTGATGCTGAACTATTATGACCCATAATGCGAGGACTACTATCGACAGAACGTAAATGTGGCAAGGTGCCATAGTTGGCATCCATAGATTGATTTTTATGATTGTGCGTTCGTATATCGTTTGTATCGAAATTTTGTGAATGTCTGGGGGCATGTGGCAAAGTACCATAAAATGTCGATGACGTTGTACTCGTGCCCGGTGGAGGTGCTGGAGCTGTACGTTTTTTCAAAGAATTCATATTAGCTGAAAATTTATTTTAAAATATATTTACAAATTGCTCTCATTATGAAAAACAAAAAAGCTATATTTACCTGTAGATGTGGATTTTCGGGCGCCACCTACAAACTCACTGTTACTTCTTGGTCCCATTCGACCGCTTTGGCTGGATGCCGAACTTGGACTGGAACCACCACCACCACCGCCGCCAGCTGCACTGTTCGTACTGGCTGTGTTGATGTTACCAGCACTGCCCAAATACTGGCCAAGTGACATTTGTTGTTTTGGCGATGTGCCAGCTGACTGTTGATACATGGGCAATGTAAACTGGCGGCTGGGACAGTTGGCTATTGGACTAGAACTACTCTGTATAGAATCACAAGTTGAGGAACGAGAACGTAAAACAGGTGAATCACCACCAGCGAAACTTGGTGGACGGGAGCGTTTCTAAAATAAGAGTATATAAAATATTGTTTATTAAAAAAAGAAACATTACACTTGTAAAAATATAAAGCCGCTTCACACTACTTATAACATACGGCGCTAAGCATGAATGAAAATCTCTAATTAACCTCTCTCTAATTAACGGGCTGCCATCTTTTTTGTATGTGAATTTTCATAAGGGAAAGTTAGCAGCTCGTTAGTTAGCATTAAATGTTTTATTATGAATGTGAGTGATAAATGATTAGTTACTTACAGATTTGAACGTAAGTTTCCGAACACATGTTTTTCTTAAGGAGTGCGTCGTTTAAAAAGGTAACAAAAAGTACAAGTTGAAATGAAAAAAATAACTAACCACACTGACAAATTTAAACATTTCCACTACAGCCGATTCTACGCACCGGAATGACCCGAGATAATCGGCCAAGGGTTGTAACATCTTCCAGCTTTGCTTCTCCGCATTATTTTGGTCCGTGCTGGACTTGAATTAAATACCGGACTGTACAGTTTGCCTGAACCGGTTGCTCCATATGTTCACCCATTATGGACATAAGGACCAGCCCAAACAAATGTTTGGGTCACCTCAGGAACTGCTCCGGAATTAACAACGATAGTCCGGCGCAGTTCTAATGCAGCAGCAGTAATGACACAGCAGCATCCATCACCTTCATCATCCACAACACCGTGTGGTATAGACCTTTTTCTGTCGATCTTGGCACTAGACACCAACACCTTAAAGTCCAAGGTATTGCGGTCAGATCAAAGGAGGAGGAGAAAGAGCTCTATATGTCCAACAGCTTTGAAAGGACAATCTCTAGACCTGTTGAAGGCCTTCGACACCGTCAGCCACGCTATTCTCCTTCAGAATATCGTGTTTTGCCAAACCACATTGTAGAGTTAAACAAAGAGTTCCTCAGGGGGGATCCTGTCGCCACTCCTGTTTAACTACTACATCTCTAATCTCCCCGCAATTCCACAGGAGTGGAAGAGATACCGTGAGAATGACTATCTCGAAGAAATATAAAATTTTTACACTGCAGGTGTCACCAGCGAAGTTTTCAGCAACACTCTTCACCACCTGGACGAAGGAGTTTAATCTTAACCTTGGTGTCGTAATCGATGGAGCCCAAATTCCGACTTTGAACCTCCCAACATTGTGGTGTCACCTTTGACAGCCTATTTACAAATTGCGAAATAGAAACAAGGTTCTCAAAGCGGTAGTCGGTAGCACATGGGAAATGGATAAAGAAACCTCGTTGGCTACATACAAGAAGATTGGTCGGTCAGTGGACGATTGGCCAGTGTTGTCACCTTCCTGAGTGGAGACATATTTTAAGATGCCTTAAGGACTGTCACAGGGTGCATTAGAATCCATTCGATCGCAGTTCGTATATGGGAGCTTAGAATGACATTCATATATACGCCATAAAAACTGCGGTTGCAGCATACCCATAGTAGAATCCGAGAAAAACAAGAGTAGTTATAACACAACTGAGGTCGGGATGGAGCAACAGGCTTAATGCCTGCTGGTCCCACATGGGTAGTTATGTCCCAAATGTATGCCACGCATGTGGTCAGAGTCCCCATGATACCCCCGACATATTAAACTGCACAGTCAATCCTACTTCATTTGTGAACCAATGCCGGTGAAGTAGCAAAATTTCTTGGCCTTGACATCGGTGCAGAACACCCAGATTAGAAAACTGTATAGTGTTAGCTGTAACAACAACAAAAACCAATTGACCGCCACACAAGATATTTGCTACCAAATGTTTCTAAGCTAATATATGTTTGGGAAATTTGAAGTTCTTTCTTAATGAGGTATAGGTGCGCTTTTCTCTGGTTTTGATGATTTTTTTTCTGGGAAAAGTACACTTTTTTTGCCTTACGTTTGTTACAAATTGCTAATACATGTTCAAATTTCAACCATGGAATGTTCCGATTTTAATGACGCACTCCTTTATATGAAAATTGAGAAAACTATATTATGTATACATAAGTAAATATACAATAAAATTTTGCATGAAAATGTTTACATTTATGTATTTTGTTGTTATCCTTTGGCATACACAAACATATAAAACAAATATAACACTATTACTTACACGTTCATCAATCACAGTATCGTCATCTGAAAAATCTGTAGAACCATCTTCATTTGGCAGGTTCCAATCAGTGTTGATGTGATCAAAAGCACTTTTCTCCCTTCTCATGGCACATTCAATCTGTAAATCAAAAACATCCATTTATTATCCAAACACCTACACAGAAAACAATTCAAAATACCAACATACCAATTCTTTACACACGGTATGGCCCATTTCTTTGGCTATATCCAGAGGTGTTTTATTTTGTGAATTACGCAATTCGTAATCGGCTCCGGAGCGCAATAACAATTTGATACATTCACGTTTGTCGTGCAGAGCACACAAATGCAAGGCGGTATTTTTTCCGGTAACATTTAATATACTGGGTGGATTAGTGGCTTTGTTAAGGCCTTTTGGTGGCATATTTTGTATAAGAAAATCTACAATATGAAGTGTGGAACCCTGTTCTCTAAGCACAGCTAAATGTAGGGGTGTTTCACCATCATCCCATGAGGGTAAACAACATGTGAGATCAGCACCCTCAGCCCAGACTTGCAACAGTTGGCTCATGTCGGCATTAACCACAGCCTGTTCCAGGTCACAGCGTAAATCATTTTCATCAGCACAAGTGCGCATCACATAACGTTTCGCAACATATTTGGCTCGTATGAAATCATAACGTTGTTCCCTTTACAAAAACAATTACACATATTAATAGGTAATATATATTTAAAATAATCAAACTATTTACATTGTACTATCAGGTGTTAGTTTTCCTTTGCCCAATGTGGCTTCCATAATCTCATTTAAGGTATGATTACCCATGGCACGAGCTATCAACAGATTGGCTGTTGTTAAATTATCCAAAGTTAAACTTTGTATACGGGAGTGATGTACGCCGAGATCTCGATGAACGCCTGAACATTGTATGCACACAAGTATACCAAAATTCAGACTTATCCAGGTGACATCGTTGCGAGAGCCACAATCGCAACATTGATCGTTGCCCGGCAACATTTGGACGTATCTAAAGTTTATTACAAATAATTTGATTATGTATATAAGTGTGTATTTAAAAACATTATTTAATTTATCCATTGTACCTTATAACAGTCTTTTGTAGCTCAACTAAACTAGGACTCATTTGCGGATTTGCATGTTGGAATGCTTTAGCTAAAGCTTTTTCTTTACAATTAACCAAAACAGCCATCCAGGCTTTTTGATCAGCTTCATCTTCGGCTTGAAAATGATATGGACGATTATCTGCAAAATTATTTTAAAAAAATATGTAACTAATATTTGTAATAAAAATTAACATATAAACAAAATACTTACAACTGATTAAATCAAAGCCTCGCTTATCATCTGGCACTGGTTTAATCTGACACGTTAAAAGATTCACTCTTGTAGGTGGTTTTGTTTCATCCGCATGGCAAATATCTAGAAAACCATCACTGGTTACACGACATCGACGCTTCTGCCATACTCGTCGCACTTTGCCCTCACTTTTCTTTAGCAAATGTCCCGAACGTGTTACCCCATGATGTTTATCACCTTGCAGTTGATGTAGGGAATAACCTGTACCTCCTCCGCCTTTATCTGTGGGCACATTTTCCACACGCTCAAAATCCGGTGTACTTCGCAACAACGTTCGCAATTCCAATAAACTACGACGATCTTCATCTTGTCGTTGTTTGATTTTGTGTAATTTATCACTTAAATCACTAATGTACGTTCCAAAGTGTTCAATTGTCTGTAGGCCATCTTTAAAATAACTGAAATACAAAAGTAAAGCAAAATTAATTACGAAAAAGTACAATGGAACCTTTGCAAATAGTCAACTAATATACAAATGTTTAATTCTTAATTCCATTTTTGAAATCAAATTAAATTATATCTCTTAATCATTCCAATAATGAATTAATTTATAGTCTTAATTCCTTCAAATATTTTGAATTCATTTCTTTCAAAATTCATTCTTTATAGAATTAATTTCTTATTGAATCTTTTAAATTTTCTTGAATTCATCTTGTTTTCATACATTTCCAATGTTAAAAACACATCTCATTTTGAGATTTTAAAGAATTAAACACGATAAAATGGAATGTTCGTTCGCATTTAGTGAGCCAGGCCCTAAATATATACATACAAACATTTTTATAACATCCCTGTAGCCAGCCTAGAACAATATGTCAACACTCTTCCTCCATTGACAATTACACTATTTAGAATGTCGACAACTTTCCTTTAAGGGACAGTAGATATACGTTAGAGACAACAGTTCTAGTGTATTTCTGGTGACAATGTCAACGAACGCGTCAATAGTTTGGATTTTTTTTATTATGCTGCGCGGTCAATAGGTATAGAAAATAACTACATACATAGTCAGTAGTGCTACAGTCTACTGGTTAATGTTAAATGTCAAAGAAGATTACATTGGCTGGGGTACAAATGGTAAGTAGTCAATGTCACAAGTAATTCACTATTGGCATTCCCTGCAGGGCTCTATTTAAAAATATTTATTTTTTAAACTGTAAATAAGTGGTAATTACTAACACTTGTATTTGTGTACAGTTATCGTGATCTGAGATTTAAATCTATTTCCAATTGGATCAAAAATGTAACTTTTTAATTAATTAGTGATTTTAGTGAATTAAAATCTTTATTCAGAAAAAGCTTTTTGTGTTCATGTTAGTTTATGTTAGAAGTTAGATTCCCTAAAGTATAAAACTGTCGCCTATGCGGATGACGTAGCTGTGGCAGATTCAGGGATTCATCAGACGGCACTAGGTGATCTGCGTACCAGGTTCATAGAGTAACGCTCCATTAGCAACCTCTCTGAATTATCAGGGAAGGAATTAAAATGCATATATATCTTTACTAGGATATATATGTGGAGTTCTCAGTCCGTGTGGAGTTCTCAGTCCGTGTGGAGTTCTCAGTCTCCCATCGGACGCGTCCCAGGTGGCGGATAGGGGGAGCAATTGCCTAGTCTAGTGATACTGTTTTTCACAACAGGTCACTAGCCTTGACAAAGGCTCGAGTGATGTCAATATCTTGAGATACATTTTCTAACAAATGGTCTAAACTTCTTGACATATCTAGGTTTGTAAAACGGATTGCGATAGCCAATTATCATAATACTGTGATGCATTTTACAACAAATGGTCACAGTATGATATAATTGGTACTAAGAAAATGCTATAACTGGCGATACATTTTACAACAAATGGTCGCCTAGTGATAGCATATTCTTTCTCTCTCTTAGTGGTACAACCCGCGGACCAAAACTGTTCTTTCCTCTGTCTCTCTTTCTTTCCCCCACTTGTAAGGTCAAAGTGATGGTAGCAGTGCTGAAGACCTGAATGGCTAGTTAGTGGTTAAAGAAGACTAGTCGCTAACAGCTCCCCTCCGACGCCAGGGTACGGGTCGGTTGTAATACAGTTTTTGCCCAGTCCATGTACGCCGTCCCTGCATGGATAGTCCATCCCCTTACGTGCACACTCGTGGGAATCATATGAATAAAAATAATAACGAAAAACAAACAAAAACCGCAGGAGGTCAGCTGGGGAAACCTGTGCTGGCTGAATGTAAAAAATCAACTGTCCAACCTTCCGGTGACAGTTCGATTAAAAGCAGCGAGTGTGAGGCATTGTTTCAAAACTTTATTTCTTTGAGTGTACTTAAATACTTTGTCTCAATTTGAAAACACTCAGAAATTTTATGAATATTGTCTAAGTAACTATGAAATTAAAGGCATACAAAATGATAGACATTTTTTTTCATTTGAAAATTAAATTCGAAAGGGAGTGGACCGATTTTATTTAATTTGAAATAATATTTTATATAAAAGAAGACAATTGAATAAACAATCGAAGAAGAAAAGGATATTTTATAAAGGCCATTATTGTAGCTTAATACTGAATTTTATCATTCTAAGGTAAGATCAAATTTATAGTGAAATATGTAGATTTCGTGTAATTTCATATTACAAAGAAAATTTCTCTTCAGATTTCAAAAATACCTTTGTTCCAGTTTGGAACAAATGATAAACATCAAGGATCAAGAATCAAATATTTGTTAAAGATTCTACAAGTAAAATATTAATATCTTAACGACGACATTTTCCAATCTTAGTTATCTGAGGATCCAGATTACAAATATTCTTTTACGTCTTTCATCAACAAGAAAATTCCCTATACGGTCACGATCTATAACAAAAGGTCATCATAAGAGTGGTTTTTTTTTAATAGATAAAAACAACTTTTATAAAATTACTAAATTTGTTCACCAATTATCTGATAGTTTTTAAATTAACCATTATCTAAAAGAATTTTAATCCTTAAACTAATTCCTTAATCTAACCATTATTTAAAATATTGTATCCTTAAATCAGTTCCTTAAACTAACTATTAACTAAAAGAAAAAAAACTTTATTCTTAAATTAACGAAATATTCTTAAAACTAACTACTAACTAAAAAACTAATTTTACTTAATTAATTACTTAAAACTTAATATCTTTAATATTCAAAACTATTATCAAAATATGTAAATTTTGTTCTCATAATCTTTAATTAACATTATTTAGAATTGTAATTTCTTGTAACACAATCAATTTTGTTATTTATAATTGAGTGAAAATTATATTTCTATACGCTAAATAGTTTATAAATCTTCGATCTTAATATTTTAAAGACATCCTCGAACTTCAGGCCTGAATTCATCGTGGAACATTAAAAATTGGTGAGTGTTAAAACTTAAAATAATTAAATTTTCACTCTTTTAATATACAAAACAACCCTTATTTGTATATTTGCTCAACATTCAGATTTTGAGTACAAAAAAATATTTGAGTGTTTTAATTTGAATTTTGAGTAAATATACATACATTAACATATCCACACAAACATTTTAATATAAAATAATACTAAGATAATGTAAATATGTAGATAATGATTTATTTAGTGATTTTTTTTGTTTTTATTTTAAATAAACATTAATTGATGTTAAATTTTAAAATGAAATTAATAGAATAAATTTGTGATCTTATTCCATGAACGGTTAACGAGTGATAGGTCAAGTAGTTTCTTATAGGGCTATTTTAAAAATAAAATAAAATAAAATAAAATAAAATAAAATAGCATGGTAGGGTGGGTACAGATCTTTGAAGAGGTAAAAACATCTTATCCTCTTCCTTATAGTTTTCCAATTCAATTGTAATTTTTATTTGTTTATTATTTTTGTTTGTCGGTTGTGGAAATATTGCTACCTTTTTTTTTTAAATTAAATAAATTGTGTATCGAATCTAAATCCAATTAGATAAAGACAAGAACCATCCCAATTTCCCTGAGCACGGCCGGAACAACAGGTAGAAAAGTCTTTAGATAATTGGAGCCTTAGTGGTCGGTCCGTTACATAAATTTAAATGGCGCCCAACGTGGGGCCTCAGCACAGCAGAACTGTTTATTAATTTTGTTACAACTAATAACAATATAAAAAAAAAATTTAAATGCTGATGTCCACACAACTTTCACATATTTTATTTCGTGGATCGACAAGCAATTTTCTTTTAAGTTTGTAATTTTTATTTATAATTTGATCTTTTATAATATATTCGGACTTTAGATATTCAAATTTGGATTTCTAAACCATGAGTTATTAAGATCAAATATTTTTGTTTAAATTTCCGTGCTAGATTCTTACTGAGATTTTTAATTTTGATTATATATCGAAATTATACTCGCAAGAAAAAACGCATGTTTATTTTTGGAATAAATTTTATATTTTTTTTTGTACTTTTATTATTTTTTTTAAAGAAATTGTTCACTGGGTTATTGTAATTGAGATTTTTGTAAATGGTTTTTATTGTTTACATACTCTTACACTAACTTCAGTGATATGTTATTTTTTTTTTAATATGGTGCTATTACGTTGAGATTATTACATTAAACATGGTTTACAGTATACTCTTTAATAGTATCATAGCGAAACTTTATTAAATTTTTATTTAATTTTTTTTTTATAATTTTATTTTATAACTAACTACTTGATCACACCTTAACTAAGTAATGGAATTATAGTATCTTATTGGATTTAATAACTTGATATAATATATTATGCCTTTAACAAGAAGTCGAGATAATTTGTTAAATTTAGAAGAACCGACAAATTGTAGTTTTACAGTTAATATAGATGAACCAAATACATCTCAAACACAGGCAACTTCAACTAGAAATCCTTCCAGATCTAATAACAGGAATCGAAATCGAGATAATAGTGAAGTTCGGTTAAGACAGATAGTATCTGAATCCATGACAACTTTACGTACTGAAATGACAGATTTGATTTCTCATGAATTACGAACTTTAATTCAAAATTTTAATGTTAATAACAATACGAATTCAAATGTTCCTAATAACTCAAATTCTGCCAATAATGACATCCCACGTAATTTTTCTCCTTCGACTTCTTCACAAGAACCATTTATTGGTGAAAAAGTCTCTAATATTATTAGAAATTGGAAAGTTAAATTTTCTGGTTGTGAGGAACAAATGACAGTGGACGAATTTGTTTACAGAATAAACGTACTGACGACAAATAACCTTAATGGAAATTTTGACCTTTTGTGCAAACATGCACACAGTTTGTTTGAAGGTAAAGCTCTGGACTGGTACTGGCGATATCATCGCCGTAACAATGAACTGGACTGGTTTTCCTTAACTAGAGCTTTATGTGATCAATATAAGGGTCACTATACCGATTTTGACATAATGGAAGACATTCATAGACGTAAACAGCGAACTAACGAGACATTTGATGATTTCTTTAACTCAATTTCGGCATTAACTGACAGACTAAAAAATCCTATTTCAGGCGGTGACTTATGTGCGATTTTAGTTCGGAATCTTCGAACTGAAATTCGACACGAACTTTTACATTTAGACATTTCGAGTGTATCACGACTTCGACATGAAGTAAAGAAACACGAAAAATTTTTGAATGATATTTCTTCTTATGAATCGCGTAGATGTGCAAAAGTTTGTGTAGCTGAAATCGATACAAACAACGAGATTAATATTTTAGAATCCTCTGAAGATAATACAGACATTTGTGCAATTCGTGCTGACATTAAATGTTGGAATTGCGACAAACAAGGACATAACTACATGGACTGCATGGAAATTAGACGCGTTTTCTGTTATGGATGTGGAGCTAAGGACACTTATAGACCGTCGTGTCCGAAATGTGGGATAAGACAACAGGGAAACGGACTGAAGGATGTCCGACGACCATAGAGCGGGCATCCAAAACTAACGAAACAAAAACATCAATAATTTTTAATGATAACATCGAAACTAAGACTGAATTTCAACATCCTCTATTAAGACCATACCATGTTCGATTAGCAGAATATGAGAAAGCACGTAAAAGAATATTTAGTAATGAAATTAAATCGAAACGTTCATCACAGCGTATACGAAATTTTTACAAAAAACTAAAGGCACTTAAAACTTGCGTTATTTCACCCATAATTTCACAAGATAATGATAGTCGGCCATATATTAATTTGAAGATCGATAATGTTAGACATTTTGCGTTATTAGATAGTGGCGCTAACAAAAGCGTAATTGGTGGTGAATTAGCTTCTGAGACAAAAACTAGCAATGGTTTTAGAAAGTGTGTTGGTAATGTACGAACTGCGGACGGACAAAGACAGAATGTTTTGGGTACTGTGACAATGAACGTTACCTTTCAAGGACAAAATAAATTATTTGAATTTTTAGTTATACCATCAATACAACAGAATATAATCTGTGGTTTTGATTTTTGGAAAACTTTTGGCTTAAAAATTTCAGTTCCAGATATTATGGAAATTAACTGTACAACAACAGATTCTGATAAAATAATTTTGACACCCGAACAGAAACTTCGACTAGACAAAATAATTTCTACTTTTCCAAATTCTGAAGTGGAGGGATTAGGTTGTACGACTTTACTTGAACACTATATTGACACGGGAGATGCGAAACCTATAAAACAGAGATACTATCCAATTTCTCCGGCTGTTGAAAAACAACTTTGTGGTGAGTTAAATAGGATGTTGTCTCTTGGTGTTATTGAAGAAGCACCTAGTTCACCTTGGTCTTCACCGACTGTGGTGGTTGTTAAGCCTGGAAAAATTAGAATGTGTGTGGACAGTAGGAAATTAAATTCAGTGACAGTTAAGGACGCGTACCCTATACCGAACATTGACGGACTAATATCTAGACTTCCTTCAGTTCATTGCATATCCAAAATTGATTTAAAAGATGCCTTTTGGCAAATTAAACTGGAGGAAAGTTCAAGACCTAAGACAGCTTTCACAGTTCCTAATCGGCCTTTGTATCAATTTACAAGGATGCCGTTTGGACTGTGTAATGCACCACAAACGTTGTGCAGACTTATGGACATGGTAATTCCGTACCAGTTAAAGTCACATGTTTTTGTGTATTTGGACGACCTTTTGGTAGTTTCGAAAAACTTTGACGAACACCTCACACACCTAATGGACGTATCAGTACAGTTAAGAAAAGCTGGTTTAACTATAAATGTTGCGAAAAGCAGTTTTGGACTCAATAAGGTTAAGTATCTCGGATATATAGTTGGAAATGGCACATTACAGGTTGATGAAGACAAGGTTAGGGCTATACAGGAATTTCCGGTACCGAAATCTATTCGTCATTTGAGACGATTTTTGGGAATGACAGGTTGGTACCGACGTTTCATTCAGGACTATTCATCTTTGACTTTCCCACTGACCGAACTTTTAACTAAAAAGAAAATTTTCAAATGGACAGATGATGCTCAAGCGGCTTTTGAAAAATTAAAAACAAAACTGACAACTGCGCCTTTATTAGTACATCCAGATTATAGAAAACCATTTATATTACAATGTGATGCTAGCACGTATGGCATTGGAGCTGTATTGGCGCAAAAAGACAGCGACGGGGTAGAAAGGCCTATTGCGTTTATGTCTCAGAAGTTAAATAAAGCCCAGCGAAATTACACTATTACTGAGTTGGAATGTTTAGCAGTAGTAATGGCTATAAAAAAGTTTAGACCCTACATTGAATGTCAAGAATTTAAAGTAGTAACCGACCATGCCAGTTTAAAATGGTTAATGAAACAAAGAGATTTATCTGGTCGTTTGGCTAGATGGTCTTTAAAACTGCAAGGGTTTGACTTTTCGATTGAACATAGGAGTGGTAAAGAAAATATAGTACCCGATACCCTTTCACGAGCACATGAAGGTGAAGACTTTGTAGAATCCATTGAACTGGAAACACTTCCGATGATAGATCTAAATTCTGAAGCATTTGACAGTACTGAATATTCTAAACTAAGAGAAGACTTTTCTAAATCTGAATTTCCGGACTTCAAAATTATTGACAAGTATATTTATAAACGGACTGAATTTAGTTCTGGTAAATTAGATGAATCTAATTCTTGGAAACTTTTTGTGCCGACCGAATTGAGACATGACGTTATATATTCAGCTCATGACATTCCAAATTCTTCGCATGGTGGTATAGCCAAGACTTTAGAACGAATCCGAAGATATTTTTTCTGGCCTAGACTTGTAACAGATGTTAAGAACTATATACAAAACTGTGAATTGTGCAAAACATCTAAAGCACCCACTAATATTTTGAGACCACCATTAGGCCAAATGGTTCAAACAGACAGACCATTTCAACGCTTATATATTGATTTGATTGGACCTTTGCCGAGAACAAAATCTGGACATATAGGAATTCTCATAATATTAGATCATTTTTCAAAATTTACATTTTTAAAACCATTAAAAAAATTAATTTCCAGACATATCATTGATTATCTTCAGACAGAAATTTTTTCATGCTATGGCGTACCTGAAACCATTGTTTCAGATAATGGTTCTCAGTTTAAAAGTAATGACTTTGAACATTTTTTGAAAAATAATGGCGTGGATCATATATTGACTGCAGTTTACAGCCCGCAGGCAAATGCTAGTGAGCGTGTAAATCGTTCGATAAATGAGGCGTTAAGAGCCTATGTAAGAGAAGACCAACGAGATTGGGATAAATACATTCCAAGCATTAATTGTTCCTTACGCAACAGTATACACCAAAGCATTGGCAGTTGTCCATATAAAATTGTTTTCGGGCAGACAATGATGTCGCATGGAAAGGACTATGGCTTACTACGTAAATTGAATCTATTGGCAGAAACAGACACAGCTATTGAAAGACAAGACGAATTCATGTTGATACGAGAAAAAATTCGAGAATATATGCGCAAAGCATATGAAAGAAATGCAAGAATATATAACTTACGGACTCGCGTTAGAAATTTCACAGTGGGACAAGACGTTTACCGACGCACATTTCTACAAAGTGTAAAGGCTCAACATTTTAATTCCAAATTAGCTCCTGTTGGTGTAAAAGCTAAAATCATACGGAAGATTGGTCAAGTTTACTATGAACTTCAAGATGAAGGTACTAATGCGAAGGGAACGTATCATGCTAAGGATATTTGGATTTAAATTAATAAAGCTTCTTTGTTTCTTTTTCTTTGCCTTTTACAGATCTAGTATTTTGAGGTAAAACTCAAAAACTTTATCTGTTTTGTGAGGCATTGTTTCAAAACTTTATTTCTTTGAGTGTACTTAAATACTTTGTCTCAATTTGAAAACACTCAGAAATTTTATGAATATTGTCTAAGTAACTATGAAATTAAAGGCATACAAAATGATAGACATTTTTTTTCATTTGAAAATTAAATTCGAAAGGGAGTGGACCGATTTTATTTAATTTGAAATAATATTTTATATAAAAGAAGACAATTGAATAAACAATCGAAGAAGAAAAGGATATTTTATAAAGGCCATTATTGTAGCTTAATACTGAATTTTATCATTCTAAGGTAAGATCAAATTTATAGTGAAATATGTAGATTTCGTGTAATTTCATATTACAAAGAAAATTTCTCTTCAGATTTCAAAAATACCTTTGTTCCAGTTTGGAACAAATGATAAACATCAAGGATCAAGAATCAAATATTTGTTAAAGATTCTACAAGTAAAATATTAATATCTTAACGACGACATTTTCCAATCTTAGTTATCTGAGGATCCAGATTACAAATATTCTTTTACGTCTTTCATCAACAAGAAAATTCCCTATACGGTCACGATCTATAACAAAAGGTCATCATAAGAGTGTTTTTTTTTAATAGATAAAAACAACTTTTATAAAATTACTAAATTTGTTCACCAATTATCTGATAGTTTTTAAATTAACCATTATCTAAAAGAATTTTAATCCTTAAACTAATTCCTTAATCTAACCATTATTTAAAATATTGTATCCTTAAATCAGTTCCTTAAACTAACTATTAACTAAAAGAAAAAAAACTTTATTCTTAAATTAACGAAATATTCTTAAAACTAACTACTAACTAAAAAACTAATTTTACTTAATTAATTACTTAAAACTTAATATCTTTAATATTCAAAACTATTATCAAAATATGTAAATTTTGTTCTCATAATCTTTAATTAACATTATTTAGAATTGTAATTTCTTGTAACACAATCAATTTTGTTATTTATAATTGAGTGAAAATTATATTTCTATACGCTAAATAGTTTATAAATCTTCGATCTTAATATTTTAAAGACATCCTCGAACTTCAGGCCTGAATTCATCGTGGAACATTAAAAATTGGTGAGTGTTAAAACTTAAAATAATTAAATTTTCACTCTTTTAATATACAAAACAACCCTTATTTGTATATTTGCTCAACATTCAGATTTTGAGTACAAAAAAATATTTGAGTGTTTTAATTTGAATTTTGAGTAAATATACATACATTAACATATCCACACAAACATTTTAATATAAAATAATACTAAGATAATGTAAATATGTAGATAATGATTTATTTAGTGATTTTTTTTGTTTTTATTTTAAATAAACATTAATAGGACTTCAAGCCTAGCACCTCAAAAGCTGCATCAGCCCTCGCTGGTAATAAACCAGCAATTACACCCGTATTGGACACTGTCGATAAGACATGTGTCCCTGCGAAAATGCTACAGGTTGGATCGTCGAACCAGAAGTCGGGTCCAACCACTGTAGCCTCACCCGCCACTACGGCAGAATCAAATACGAGCGTCTTTAAAACAAGGATCATTATCTCCCTCTCAACACGCCTACATGAAGGGCAAATCTGTTGAGACAGCACTTCACTCCTTAGTGGGATATATTGAGAAATCCCTTGAATTTGGTAATTTCTCATTAGTGGCCTTTCTGGATATAGAAGGAGCCTTCAATAATGTGGAATCTGCAACTATAGTTTCAGCTCTACAAAACCTTGGTCTAGACCAATCCACTGTAGGGTTCATTATGAACCTTCTACGATATAGGATCATCCGTTCCGAAAAGGGAACGGCGGTGATCACTAGAATAGCCACTAGGGGTACGCCTCAAGGAGGCGTCTTGTCACCACTCTTGTGGAACCTGGCCATAAATTGTCTGCTCAGAAAATTGGATCTCATGGGTTATAAAACTGTCGCCTATGCGGATGACGTTGCCGTGGCAGTCTCCGGGATCCATTTGGGCACGATATCACAACGTCTGGAATATGCACTCAATGTACTAAGTCGGTGGAGTACAAACAGTGGATTGAATGTTAACCCAAGCAAAACCGAACTTGTACTATTCACGAGAAAGTACAAGATCCCTCATTTCTCGCTTCCCCGATTAAATGGTGTTGAACTAACACTATCGGATAATGCAAAATACTTAGGAGTTATTCTGGATAGTAAACTATCCTGGAAACCCAATACCCTTTCTAGGACGTCAAAAGCCTTGACGGCTATGTATGTCTGTAAGAAAGCGATAGGTACGCAATGGGGTATTAGACCCCAATTCGTTAACTGGTTATGTGATACGGTTATTAAGCCGACACTATTCTATGGAGTTTCTGTCTGGTGGAAGGCATTGGACAAGGGCTCAATTTACACGCTATTCGAGAGGGTTATGAGAAGAATGGCAATCCTGATAACAGGAGCTCTAAGAACGACCGCAACAAAGTCGCTCTTTACTATATTGAACTGGATCCCCGTGGATCTAATGGCAAGAAAAATGGCATATACCTCTGCCTTTAGGCTAAACGCGATTGGGGCGTGGAAACATGCTCCATACGGTCACGCCAGCATAATAGGTAGCATCCAGACTCTTCCGGATAACATCGATTATTGCATTACTGGGCCCTTCTTGGCGAGAAACTTCGGTTTCTCAATTCCGTATAACACGGAAGCAATGGACGGACCTTTATTTGAGGCAACGGGTCTCTCAGTCTATACAGACGGTTCTATTAAAGGAGATCGAGTTGGCGCAGGTGTCTACATTCGGGAACTCGACATTAGGCTATTTTTTAGACTTCCAAATGAATGTAGCATAATTCAGGCTGAAGTATCAGCCATCAAAAGGGCGGCTAATTGGATCAGTTATAACAAGATATCAGGCAGGGATATTCGTATATATACTGAGTCAGGCCGCAATTAAATCTCTAACAGGTGTATATACAACATCTAATTTGGTCCAGGAATGCCGGGCATCCTTAAATAGGATGGCGAGACATTCAACAGTCGTACTCATATGGGTACGGGGACATGGAGATAATACAGGCAACTGCATTGCTGATAATTTGGCGAAAAAAGGAGCCATGTTACCTGACGAACACATAGACCTCCTATGTGGAATTCAGCTATCCAAGTGCAAGCTACAAATTAGTAATTTCTACTATGAGCTTGCTCAGACAAAATGGGCTTGTGAACCCACATGCACTATAACCAGAATGATATGGCCCCAACTGAATCGTGGGCGAACAACATATCTTCTTGGCTTGTCACGCTCACAATTGCGTGGCGTAGTGGCGGTCATTACCGGACACTGCACTTTCGGCAAACATGCGAGGAGACTTGGCTTGCCCTACAACGACTTCTGTAGAAGTTGTCAAAACGAGGAGGAGGATGAAACCATCTTTCATCTTCTTTGTCACTGTCCGGCATTAGGAGATCTACGCTTACGGTTTCTGGGACACCGTTCCATAAATAGTCTTTCTGAGCTCTCGAATATGAGGCTTGAGGGCATCAACGCTTTTATAAGGAGTAGTAACTGGTTAATAGGACCAGATATGGGAAGCTCTCGGGTGTAACCCAACAACCGCTATCTTACTGATATGCAACTGCTTGCAAATCTCCTACTCTCTTCCTTCTTCTTAACTACTCAATCTTCCACTTCTTTCTTTTTCATTTCTATCTGTCCCTCTTTCTTTCTAACTTCTAATTTCAGGTAACACAAAGGGATCATTTCTTGGACCCACGTGAGCTGTTCTTCTACTTTCCAACTTCGCGGCTGCCTGGAAACCTAACCTAACCTTTACTAGGAAGAGCCGATAGTTAGTATGACCGGACAAGCAAATAGCCCCTGAAAGCTAAACTTCTACCTATAATTTATTTTATAAATGATACACTATTCATATTTAACTTATTGCCCTCTCTCTTTCGTTCACTACTCTCTTCTCTTCTTTATTTACTTATATTTCCAGGTAACAACAATCAAATGGGCCCACGTGAGCTGTACAAAAGACGGAAATCTTTGGTAGGAACCTGTTAACCTATCCTAACCCAGTATTAGTAAAACAATGGAAACTTTTAAACTTCAAAAGCATTTAAGTTCAAAAGCATTTAAACTGATCACTACAGAAATGGAATACTATTCTCTGATGAATCCAAATACGTTTACAGAGACAGTGTTTGGAGAACAATTGTAAGACGACCGAAGGAAAAGATACTGAATCCAAAGTCGGTGGTCAATTCATACCATAAAATATACTATCTGGAATCGGTTACAGATACATTTTAAACGATGTTATACGCTGAGGAATATGTGCACCTAGTTTGGATATTTCAGCATAACAATACAATGGTAAATATAAATAAACAGAAGAAGTATATCTATATTAATTTAATGCTAAAAACATACAAATTTCTTAAGATTTTTTTTAGTTTTTTTAATATTTGTCTTGAAAATGGATTAATAGATCCCATTTACTATATTCTTTCCCAGAAAATAAATTTTAAAAAATGTGTTTAACAATGACACACATTAAGAGATTGATATACATACAACATAAATAAATACCCATAAAGAGTATTTGCAATAAGCATTGAATTACTATTCAAAACATGCACGATAATCACAAATTTGGAATATGCTGGTGGTGTACAATTTCACTTCATACGGGTGTTTGAGGCAATATTGACGATTTTATCATTATCTTACAATAACACATCAGTCGTCGCCTAAACTTTACATACAAAATATACCATGCATCCATACATTCATACATACATAGTAAGTATAATAATTCGGCTAGTAGGGTACTTACTTATTCAAAGCATGATAATATTCGATGAAATGCTGCAGCAGCTCGATGCCAGTTTTTGTTTTGATTTCCTTATATTTCAGCAAATACTAAAAACAAATAGAAACAAAAGCAAAAAATAAACAATTTAAAATTACATGTACTTATACATATATAAATATTTTTATTTGTTTTTTTTTTTTCGTTTTTGTAAAAATAGTTTTTAGAGAATGTCAATTGGACAATTGTATTATGTGTTATAGTGAGATACCATATGTGGTATTGAATGTATTACCTCGCACGTTTGTAATTGATAGAGACGTCTTTCCTTTTCCATTTCTTCAGCCACAACGGCAGCATCAATTTCCGTACGTACCATGCCGGCTTCTTTGGCTTGAGCCTTTTTCTCCTTCTCAATTTTAATAAATTTAGCTTCATAATCTTTGGCTGCCTTATCAAAAGGTCTTTTCATTTCGCCCTTAACCCCTCTCAACTCACTCTTGAGCGTCGTATCTACCGGAAACATAACAATGTTGTTGATATTTTGCATCTACAAAAAAATAAATACTTTTTCATACTTTCAGACTTCTTAAATATTTTTCCATTTAACAATACATACCAAGGTTTTCATTAATGCGCTCAACTCTTTTGTTACCACAGAAAATTTAAGGAATGCAGCACCAATATCTGGTTCATCTTGGTCTATAACTTTACCACCCAAACGTTCCATGGCTCTAACCAAAAACATTTCGTTGTCCACATGTGCTGCAGAAAAAGTAAAAAAAAGTAAAATATGTAAATTGCAAGCTAGAAACAAATTTAATAGTTTTTAAAAAGGAAACATGAGTATAAACGTTGTGTGTTAGTTTTATTTTGGAACCAATATGTTTGTATTATCGATTTATTTTAAATGCATTAAATAATATGTAGTATTACTTGTATAACTAACTTACATATGGCATACATGTTAACAAAAAAAAACGTGTGTAAATAAAAATTTGTTAGAAAACTTACTATTTCCTGAATTGTGTATGGCCTTGACTGCCTTTTTCAGTTTTGTTAGTCCTTCACGGTCGAATTCCAAACGCTGTAAATATAAAATGGAAAACAAAAATATATTAGAAACGGTTATTTGTATTGATTTGTTAAAATGAATTGTAGCATTCGTATGATTTTTAATTTATTTATTTATGAAACAGTGTTTTACGAAATATTTACAAAAACTTTAAATAAGCGAATTTTCAACCCAACATTTTTTATTAATCATGAGGTAGTGACATTAATACGTGGTACCTGACAAAGTACTTTGGTATCTGATTTAAATATTTCAGAGCCGATATATCACAAATTAATTTTCTTATAACTTATGCAGATAAAAATTGTAACAAAAAAAATACTGATTACCTACTGTATTACTATTAGATTTTGACTGGTTATTGAAACAACTCAGTAATCAATACATTTTTACTAATACATAATGAAATTTAATTTGCTGATTAATAAAATTCAATGCACTCTCTTTACTGGAAATACATCATTTAGCAAACATTGAATTTCTAAGCATTTACTGTGCGAAAATCGAATTTATATTTATACTTATTATACAACTTAAGTGTAATTTTAACATTTTTCAGGAGTGCGCAAAGATCGATAAATATTTTATTATTTGACCTTAAAGAATTTCAAGAGCTTTGTATAATTCTTTGAGACAAATAATAAAGTTCTCGAAGGACAAATATAAAATAATTATCGATAAATTCAACAGTCTTTGCGCACTCCTGAACAATTTAAAAATTACACTTAAGTTGTTTCGTAAGAAATCCACAGATATGTATGTGTTATAATACTCCAAGTGTGACTAATAAAATAATAATAATATGAGTGATATTACAGATTCCGATAGTGAAATATTTAATTTAAGTCGAAAAATATTCGAACAGTCTTCTTGTGTTATAAAGTCGAAAAAGTAGATTTTTTATTTTGAATTTTTGTTGTACAAATTTTATAAAATGCGTTTTTCGATCAATAAATATAGCAATAAAAGTAGAATGAAAAGTCGAATCACGTGAAAAGTAAAACAAAAAAACTATAAAAAATAGCAAAAGTCGAAAGTTCGAAAAGTAGACCTTTAAAAATCGAAAAAAGTCAACTTTATGTTCCAAATTTTGATATAACAAAAGTAGAAATCCAAGCACAGTAAACTTGGAAATAATTTTGCAAAGAAAGCTTAAACATATTTTCAATGTTCGTTAAATACGTATTTCAATAATACAAATAAAAAAAAAACAAAACTATTTAATGTTATGGTCAGATTTACTTATTTTTAGGATTTTAAATAGCAGTAATAACTGTTTTTTTTTTTTTTTTTTTTTTTTTTGTTTTTGAAAAACTCGAATATCGAACAACCCAAGTTTTTCTTATCGAATAGCAGGTTTTTTCTAAAATTGTGTTGTTATGAGTTTAAAAAATATTAAAAATCCAAAAAACTTTTTTAAAACAAATACTCCAACTATTTTAGAAGACTTTTTATATTAAGACAAATGACACAAGCGATATGGAAAGCTTGAAAACTTTCTCAATGCTTTGTTAGCTATATGTCCTACAAGTACACTGAGTAAAAGATCATTTTCAATTTATAAAAACAAAAGAAAACAATTAAGAGAGCTATATTCGGCTGTGCCGAATCTTATATACCCTTCACCACTTTATACTTTAAAATAAAAATATTTTTAGGTTTTTTTTCAAAATTTAAAAAAAAAATTTTTCAAAATTGTTTTTCAAAATTTAAAAAATAATTTTTGTTAAAAAAAAAAAATTTTTTTCGAAAGATTTTTTTTTAATTTACTAGTGAAAAACAAATTTATGACATAAAAAAATTTTGTTGGAAAAAAAATTTGTGGGCCGATTTTCCCGATTTTTTGGATTTTAACAGACAGACGGACATGGCTTAATCGACTCCGCTATCTATAAGGATCCAGAATATATATCTATATATATAAAAATGAATGTTTGTATGTTCCGAATGAACTCTAAAACGGCTGGACGGATTTTGATGAAGTTTTCAGGGAATCTTTAGATAAACCCAAGGGGTAACACTGTAATGTCAGATTTTGGATTTTCGGTCAGTGGGCAGAGAAGCGTGTAAAAATCTAATTTTTACATTATACCGCTAATGCCATCAAAAAAAAATATTTTGTAAAAAAAACGTCGATCGACCTTTTCTTCAATTCATAAAACTTCTTCGTCAATCGATAATAATACACTACGACAGGGCGCTTCGCTACCCCTGTCGTAGTAAAAATCGGTTCAGCCGTTTAGTAATTATTGTTTAAAGACTAAAGGTACCAATTTTACCAGTTTGTTCCCCTGTTTATCCCTTTCTGATAAAAGTATTGAAAAAAGTTATAGCCTATTGACGCTTCCAAGTAAGGGTCTATATACGTTTCAAATTTCAATAAAATCGATTTAGCCGTTTAGCCGTGATGCTCAAACAAACCAACAAATAAACAAATAAACAAACAAACTTACAAACGCATTTATATATTTATATGGATAACTCGAATTGTCGTATACTGATTGTAGCAATGAACCAACTCACATTGCAGCGTTATGAAGTTCCCTAAAGAATACTCGGAAATATTTTGTTCGAACTGTATAGTTGTCCTGTCACCAATTATTGAGCCGCCTGATCTGCTTCTAAGTTACATTTCCGGAGCCACTTCGATTCCCTAGCAATTCCTTCAAAATATCTGAAAGTAAAACTCATGCTTTCAAATGACGTCCTATCGTAAATATCGTCTTCATGCCAACCTTTAAAGTTCAATGCCAAATGTACCACAGAATTGAATCATTGCTCCGATGATACGAAGTTTCTTCAAATTTATTCCACAGTAAATGAAGCTACAAAAGCCGAACGATATCGACGAACATACGTGTGTATTTGTTGCAAGACCCATAGACGATAAGTAGATAGGAACTTAGAGCCAAAAACCTAAGTCTGTTGTCAAAAACCTAATTCCTGAGAATGTATTGCCATGTATTTTGTTATTGTACACTCATCATTCGGTTGTGAAAATGTAAATAAATATTAAAGCCGTTGTCGACAACCGCTTCTCCGAGACGGAGCAAGATTGACCATCAAAAAATATTTTCCAAATTTAATTGAGCCAACAATAATCAGTGGCAGATTTAAATGCGAAGTCGTACTGATTTCACACATACCGATGATTTTCAACGACTTTCAATTTGAATTCAAGCGTCTTCAATTCCGTTTCGTCTTGCCTTTGCTATAACCATTAACAAAGCCCAAGGCCAATCGCTGACTATTGCTGCCATACATTAGGACTTATATATTTTTACTCCAAATAAAAAAACAAGAAACATTGTATATCCCCTGGCCTTACCTGGCGTTTACACATGCAAGTAACAGTTCGAAAAACTTAACACATTCATACTTTTGCACTAACACAATCATTCATGCATGTGTAAATTTACACACGCATGTGTGATTGTGTTAGTGCAAAAGTGTCAATGTGTCGTGTTTTTCGAACTGTTACTTGCATGTGTAAATGCTAGGTTAAGATGAATTCATAAATGTAATATCCCATTTGCCTTAAATACATTCGTTTTTTTTTTTTTAAGGCATAGCATGGCACTTTACTTGTTGATATCTGCTATAAGTTTGGCATATGACCACCTTAACCGCCGTCATATGGCTACAGATAATAAGTGTTTCGGGTCCGAGGTCAGGAGAGTTTTGTCCGACACTGTTTATTAAAACCGAGATCGAGATATAGAAAAGATGTTTTCTAAGAGTCAGCAACGCGGACCGAGTTCAGCTAGTACTTTATATAATCGGAAAATTATATTGTGGAAATTACAAACGGAATGACAAACTTATATAAAAATCGATATACTCCAAAGCATTTAAACTGTGTTTTATTAATAAGAGATTATTTTAAAATTTTAGAATTAACAAGTAAGAAAGTATGGTATGAAATTTATTTCTGTTGAATTTTATGTGTATAGCAACATTTCTAAGAGATTTATGCTCCATAAAGTGATTTTCGGAAGAAGGCTTTATATGGGAGCTATGACTAATTATGGACCGATCATCATTCGATTAGGTGACATGAATTCCGTATATATAGAACTTATTTAGTACCTATATAAATTAAACATTTATGACCGATAAAGTCCTATTTGGGGAGGGCATTTGTATGGGGGCTAGGTAAAATAATGGACCGATTTCTGCCAGTTTCAACAGGTTTTGGCCGATCAAATTGCGTGTATCAAATTTTATCGAAATATCTGGGGGCAAATTCTCGCTCTCGTAATCAAAAAAAAAAAAAAATCGAACGCTTATTAGCATTCGAGTAAAAACTCCTTCGTTATCGAGCACAATCATTATAATTGTCTATACATTTTATTTGATATCGTATAAGAGAATCCCGAAAATAAAAAAAATCGAACGTTCGAATAACTATTCGATCATGTTCGACTGCGGTAATTAGCCCCCTGTACTTTGCGCACAAGGTTTACTTAGACAGCCAGACGGACGGACAGACATGGTGAAATCGACGCAGAAAATGATTCTGATTCGATCGGTATACTTTAAGGTGGGCGTTAGACTAATATTTTTAGAAGCTACAAACATCAGCACAAACGCATTATACCCTCCCTACTATAAAAAGTATTTAAGCGTTTTAAAAATTAATTTATAGACTGTTTTTCCTTTAATAACTATTATTTTAATATATTAAACATTTCTATCTTTTTATTTCTAGACGTTTTAATATTATGCCAAAAAACCTGCTTAACCTTTTAATAAAAAAACTGAAACCGGTTTACATTAAATTGAAATTTTTAAAAGAAACCGAAAACCGGTTTCTAAAAAGTGTCGAAGAATCATTTACAAAATGTATACTAATATTACCTAACCTAAGTATACTATGTTTAAAATGCAATAAAATGTTAATTCATTTTTTAGTTATTGGACCTTTAATAAATAAAGTCTATATTTATAATTGTCTACTAATGGGTTAATATAAAAATATTTGCAAAGACATTTCATGTTAAAATAAATACTGTTTATAAGTGTACTCAGTACTATTACCAAAGTTTAATTAATTTTATTTATAATCGCTGAAAAAAAAATTTAAAATCGTTTGAACAGTATTAAAAAAAAATTGTGTTGATTACACTATCAAAAAGCTGTTTAAATTTTGACAATTTCAATCAGCGACAAGCGAGAAAAATTAAACAGAAACATACAATTAAACAAAAAACATTAAATTTAATTATATTAAAATGAATGACGTACAATTAATATTATTGGTGCAGGTGAATGAGTATTTATATAACAAATATAGTTCCGGCTATAAACTGGCGGATAAAAAGAAAAAATTATTTGATGCAGAAAAACAAATTGAACGACTGAAAAATATTTTTTTTGTTATCATATGTCAAAAACATATGATACGTTTTTAATGTTCTATAATTGCTCTAAAGCTTTACGTTAAGTCAACATTATGGTTACATTCCATCAACGTTCAGCTAACCTAGCCTTAAACATAATGCTGGATATAAAGTTCCATTATTCTGCCAACGTTTTTTATTATGTTAAAATGTATCTTTTTTGTTTTTCAAAACAAACCTCAAGCAACAACACTATTAAACAGCCAGTTGGCTAGCAAGACGAATGCTTAAACTTGGACTTCCCCTTCTAAAAATTGTTGATAAGTGCAAAATATAATAAAGAAAAATAAACACACAACTACTGTTGCCAGATTATTTTGGTATAAAATCACAAAAATTGGATTAAAAAATCGACAAAATAAAAATATAAATATGTAATATAATAATTTTTTTGATTCAGTAAATCAAGTAACTTAAGGTCTTTAAATTCGCATTATATTTTTCACACATCATATTCTATCTTACAAAAACAATAACGTTAAAATTGTATGCTTTCTATTTGTTAATTAAATGATTTTATACAAACATAAAATTTTCATAAAATCATAATATTACAATAAACAAGTAAGAGAGCTATATTCGGCTGTGCTGAATCTTATATACCCTTCACCGAATTATGCTTTAAAATACAACTTTTAAATATTTATAGGTAAACAAAATTTAAATTTTTTTTGTTTTAAATTTTAAAAATTGATATTTTTTTCGAAATTTTTTTTTTTTAATTTTTTTTTATTTTTTTTAAAAAAATTGTTTTTATCGCTGCTATGGACTTTGAAATATCTATCATTAGATATCCATATTGTTTATATTAATGACATAGTAATCCAGATATAGATAAAAAAAATCTAGGTTGGCCAGGTTTTTCCTTATATCTCAGCCATTTGTGGACCGATTTTCTCGATTTTAAATGGCAACTGAGCCGAAAGAACACCCGATATATTGATGTATCAATCATCTTTGTATGTTATTTAGGGGCTACGGAAAGTTGATTTCAACATACAGACGGACAGACAGACGGACATGGCTATATCGACTTCGCTATCTATAACGATACTTTGTGGGGTCGCAAATGAAAAATGTTGAAATTACAAACGGAATGACAATCTTATATATACCCTTGCCACTATGGTGAAGGGTATAAAAATCATCAAATCTGGCAATAGTGCACACAACGATACGAATACATTCAATGCGTTTTTCTTTGTTCAGTATGTATTTGAGTTTTACGGAAAGAAGGCGACTTGCAAATATTTAAAATAAATTAAAAAAAATGTCTACACAAACTGCCATGGTATGCATGAAATGTAAAGAAGTTTTAAACAGTCAGGACGACATTTTTGGCACAAGTTGTGGACATTTGTATCATTTCCTTTGCTTGCGTGAATGCCACGGCCGGTAAGTGTAATTTTACATATATTTATTTTACACTGTCATTATTCATATCTATGGAATATTTTTTCACACAGATCAACCAATTGTTCACATTGTGAATCATACAAGCCATGTATGTTTAAAATGTTTTTAGAATTTGGTGATACTCCCATATCTTGGGAGGACCAAACAAAAACAATTGAACTTAATAATGAGCTGGAAGAGGCAAAGATTCGATTGGTTAATGTTGAGGAGAAGCACAAGCATTCACAAGTGGCGGTGCAAAAACTAGAAGGAAAATTAAAAAAGCTGAATGACGCACTGAAAAGTCGAGATATTACCGTGTCAGATTTGGAGGATCGTATAACAACGCTTGAGGAGTTAAATAAGTTTTTATCCTCAGAAGTTGAATTGAAGGAAACATGTAATGGCAACAATAATAAAGTAGAAAAATTGGAAGAACAAAGCTTGAAACTGTCGAAAAATCAAATAAAAAAGAATAATAACAAAAAACTACAGCATTTGTCGGAAGAGTTGGAAAAGGAAATTGCAAAAAATGCCCTATTAACTACAGAAAATCTTAAATTTAAGGCATTTATAAATCTAACAAATGATGAAAATGGTATGAGTATAACAGATATTCCAGCAGATGCTTCTGTTAACAATCAAAAAGTAAACTGCGAAGATTCCAAAGAAAACAGCATACACGTTGAAGAAAATGATTTGGTTGAAAATGACACTGATGCCGAAAAAACATCAGGCTCCAACGAAAATACCGAAGACAAAATTGTTCAAGAAAAGGATGAACAATCATTGTCATGCAATCAAGAAAGAACAACCGATTCCCATACGGTTGTAATTCGTAATTTCCGTGTCAAAGATTTAAAAAGACCTCTAGAAAATGTTATCATTGCAATAGCTTCCCAAATGGATTTATCATTATCAGCTTCAGATATTACCAGAGTGATTACAATTAAGAAAAACTTAAACTATACATCCTTAATTGTAGGATTTGAAAATATCCTGACAAAAGAGAAATTTCTTAAGTATAAAAATCGTTTGACAAAATCGAAATTAACAAGATATTTAGAGATTCAATGAGAAATAAATTATGTGAAAATTAATACATACTTAAATACCTTTATTAAAGTTTTTATTAAATTACTTTTATGAATAAAGTAAACATGTTTGAATATAATTACGAATTAGTTTTAGCTAGCAGACACTTGTGCCCAACGGCTAAAATCCGCCTGAGCCTAGCCACCGAAAAATTTAAAGGACAGCATCAGGGATGGAAAAATTTATAAGATCATAACATTGTTGATACTATTTCCATGTTAAAAAGTATCGTGTTACTTGATGCTCTTAAACTACAGAAATATTTGTGTATAACAGTCTTTTCCATAGAACCATTTAAAGAAACATTTGTGTATAACTGTTTTTCTTTTCTATAGTAACATTTGTATATAAACACTTTTCCTATAAAAACGATTGTGTATAATAGTTTTTTTAATAGAACAATTTGTGTATAACAGTTTATAGAATAGAACATTTTAAATATAACAGTTTTTTTCTATAGAATATTTGGTGTATAAAAAAATGTCTAATGAAAACAAAAACATTTCATTTATCTAGGGATGAAGAAGTACTTACTATGTATTTGAATATTATTTCGATACTCATACTTTCGGAATTTTACTTTTTAATTTCCTTACATTTACAATTTGAGAAATTTTACCAAAGTTGTCTACCGTTAACCCTCGACAACAGTTAACACTAAGCTACTGTTACCGAAATATCTGCAATTACCGTTACCGATATAATCGTAAATACCGTTACAGGTTGTCACACATTTCGTTCGAAATGATTTTGATTCCGTATTTACTATTCCGATCGATTTTGTTTTAGCTTCTTCTTTATATTCTATTCAAATTTTCCATGGTTTATTTGGCTTATCAAAACCAAAACTGTATTTTTAATAAATAATTTGATTAAAAATCTAGAAAAACCAAACAAATGAATACAACTAAATATCAATTCCACTTACAAAACCAAAATAGATTACATTTCCACAATAATTTTCGTTTTACTCTTTCGAGCTGTATGGAAAAATATTTTTTAATCCGACAACAATTTTTCAATGGTTGTGGTTTCCAGAGCGAGAGAAAAAATAACACTTTATAGAGGGAGGCAACGAGTGTGATATATGTATATTTGTCCCTCTTTCCAAACCACAACCATTTTGAAATTTTCTTTTGTTTTCTATTTCTATATTACTAAAAACAGCTGATTCATATCTGTATAATTTGTGATAGAGAATTTACAATGTACTCAATATAATATGGTATTATTTTGAATTTGTGTAACCATTATTAATAATTTTAGTCAGATCGAAGTTACCGTTAAGCTACCGTTACCGAAATAAGTCACCGACAACTTTTAATCTATGGACCGATTGACAGCCTATCTATGGAGCGATTGTTGTTGATTATGGAATCATACGATTGGTTATTATGCCCTCTTTATAGAAACATTGCAAATGCAATTTTCTGATGCAGTTTCGACGTTATCTTGGGTAACATGCTCGGCTCTAAAGTCGGAAATATGGTACTAGTTAACATTATCAGATTTTCAGAGTTGGACTATTATGTATATTAATGTCACAATAATCCGAAGCGCACTTCATGATTTTTTAAAACAAAGAAAAAACCACGCTAATAAACATGCATGCATACATTTTAATCTATATATATTACAAGTAAGAGAGTTATATTCGGCTGTGCCGAATCTTATATACCCTTCACCAAATTATACTTTAAAATAAAAATTTTAAATATTTTTAGATAAACAAAATTATTTTTTTTTTTTCGAAATTGTTTTTCAAAATTTAAAAAAAATTTTTTTTTCAAAATTTAAAAACAAAAAATTTTTTCAAAATTTAAAATATAATTGTTTTCAAAATTTAAAAAATATTTTTTTTCAAAATTTTTTTATTTTTCAAATTTAAATAGTTTTTTTAAAATTTTTCAAATTTACTAGTGAAACAAAATTAATGACAAACAAATTTTTTTGGTAAAAAAAAAATTCGGATTAAAAAATATTTTTCCCGATTTTGACCCATTGTTGTTCCAAATTACTATAGCCTTATATAGATCGTTGCAATGGACTTTGAAATATCTATCATTAGATATCCATATTGACTTAGTAATCCAGATATAGATAAAAAATAGGCCAAAAATCGAGGTTGGCCCAGTTTTTTCATTTTATCTCAGCCATTTGTGGGACGATTTTATATTGATGTATGAATCAAGTTTGTAAGTTATATTTGATTATTCAGAAAATTGATTTCAACAGACAGACAGACAGACGGACATGGACATAATCGACACCGCTATCTACAAGGGTAGGGTCGAAAAATTATATTGTGGAAATTAAAAATGGAATGACCCTTCTCACGAAGGTGGAGGGTATACAAATTAAATGGTCCATGTATGTAATGGCATCACGTGAGAACGGCTGGAGCGATTTGGCTGATTTTTTTTATTCGTTTTGTAAAGAAAAAATTCGGAAATTAAAATTTGTATATATTGCCTCCTTTTCACTTCTCATTTTTCTTAATAAGATAAATTTTTTGGAGAAACTTTAAGAACTAACATTAATAAATAGCTACCGAGCGAACCCCGGCGGTCAACTAGTATATTATAAAAATAAATGTATGTACGTTAGGTTCACCCCCAAATAATATTTATATGTTCCCTACTAAAATCAAAGTTTAATTCAATTTAAGATACCGTTTCTGTTCTGGATTATTTTTTAAATTTTTTGGGTAAAATTAGTCCAACACCCACCTTAAAGTATACCAAGCAATGTCCGTCCGTCTGCCTAGTTGTCCATGTAAACCTTGCAAAGTACATATTTCTATCAAATTTGGTACATGCTTTTTTTCGACCCAAGTACGAAGCCTATTGAAACTGGCTGAAATCGGTCCATTACTCAGTCAGTAACCTAATTTTATGATCTCTTAAAAATATTGATATTCACATAAATAAGTTTCATATAGACATAAATCACTCGACCTATTGCTTGCATATAAGGAACGTAAAACAAAAAACTTGTTATTATGTAATAACCATATTTTTCATTTATCTCATAAAATAAAAAAAAAAACATTAAAAATCTCAATTACAAAGATATAAAACAAATAACTTCTTTGTGTAAAATGTTGAATTTCTAAAATGTTATATACCAATGGAAAGCTTATTTAGCTAACATCAGATCGGAGAGAATTAACATTTCGAAAAATTCTAATGAAATTATATTGAATTTCCAAAAACGGAAAAAATTGTTTCGCTGAAATTATATGATACGTTGTTAAGTATTAATTTAAACTAATTATTTTAAAAAAATTGACGTCCAAATTTAAAAAAAAAAAATTAAAAATGTCAACATTTAAAAAAAAATTCAACAGCTCATCAAATATTAACGCAAGGACAATAATTTTGAGAAATGATATTCTCAAAAAAACTAAACTTTCATTTTAGTTGGGAACATCGACACCTTAAATTTCCTCCATACAGACGTGACCACCCTAATGTACATACATACTCCTAAGTTTTATGGATTTCATGACTAAATTTCTATAAACATATTTTTGTTTACAAAAAGATATAATCTTATTTTATATATAAAAATAACTACAATGGAAATAAATTATTATTATTATACACAACTGATTACTAATATATATTGGCACAATTACAGATAAATTTTTGAATCAATATTGCAAAATTCGTATTAATTATTTTAAAATTAAGATTGAAGAGCGTTTTTACTTGGGGTTACTTGTACCCGAACAAGTAAGATAAGAAAGAGTTTATGTGAATGAAATGAGCGATTGTATAAATACATTTATTTTGTGGAAAAATGTACATACATACCTACATGCACTCACATGTAGTATATAAATTCAAACAACATTTCTGATAAGAAAACTCTAAAGAAAAGAAAGAATTTTTAAAACAAAACACGATAAAATGTCAAGAATTCAACATATGTTTATATGTAGAATCGTGCTATTTAAAATGCATGATTTTGAATGTGTTTTTTTTTTTAATGAAATCAGCAAGATACATTAAAAAAATCAAAGAAACTCAAAATTATTCACAAAAAAAAGCAATTTTGAACAACTATTTACATCCGGCTTATATAAATATTAAATACACAATGTAATATACAGTGATGGACAGAAATTAAAAGATTTCAGAACGATTCCAATCTTGGAAGTTATTAGATTTATTATGCGATTTCTTATATACATAATAATGATTATATTAAATTAGATTACATGTTTTCCGTTTGGGATTCCCTGCTTTGGGATTTTAGAACAAATATGCAAAATTCGAAATTTCGATATAAAATGGGTTAAATTTGCAAGAGTCTATTAAAAAATGGTTTAATTTTTTCTGTAATAAAATGGTAGCTCGAAATATCTTAATGAAATTTCACATAGCCAGTGCTGAGGTGCTTTTTAAGTTGATTTGTAATTACATGGGCTCCTTGCTGGAATTGGGTCAAGTGGCGGCCCCCCAAAGGGCCTTACACAATTTAAAAAAAATCACAAAAAATACTACACAAAAAATATTACAAAAAAATACGCTTACGTGTGAATATCTCTTTTAGTTCATAAGATATTTGTGTTGAAATTTTGTCTTGAAAAACATTTCGACTTTTTTTTTGTTTTTTTTTTTTTTTTGATGTAACGGACCTCTGGGGTCGGACAATTTTTTAAAAATACTGTTGTATTTATGAAAATATAAGCAAGTTCCATACAGTATGGTCCCTGTAGAATGTTACACGCATCCAAATTGGGAACATCTAAAATATACAATTTTTTGTACGTTTTTCCCCAAAAAGGTCATCATGTTATTTTTCTTATAGAAACAAAATATTAGGATGATATATACTTTTATATCGCCGCCTTTGTAAGTCGAGTTTTTCGTTTATTTCTATAAACGATCCCCTCATACATATATCATCTTTGTCCTAAAAAACACGAGTTAGGGCCTTTTTATATTAAGGTAACGATATGTTTCTGAAAGAAAACTTAACGTAAATGCGTGTAAAACTTACGGGAACAGCTCTATCCAAAATTACCCATTTTGAAGAAAAACTTCAGATTTATCTAACAATTTATAAAAACATTCGTTTTTATAAACTAAAAAAATATTATTTTTAGACGTCCACCAAGAGTAAATAAGATATCACAGTCGATATCTTAGCCCGTTCGAATTTTACACTAATTCGAATAATATTTTTTTCTTTAGGTAAACGTTATTCTAAAAATTGATTGGATATATATTTTTTTTTAAAATGTTATTCCTCCAGTCCTAGGGTTTGCAATAATACCTAATACTTGTACAAAATGCTTATATCTACCCTGGAGGAGACTCATAAACCTTTTTAACGTTTTTAAAAAATATATCTTGAACTAAAAGAGAAAATCCACACATGTAAAACCTTATCTTCTCCCTTGAAATTTTTAATGTTTTTTACAATTCCCAGCAGTTAAGCAAGTAGTCAATGTATCCCTTATAGACAGTAATTGTCACCAATGTCTGATCACTTGGCTGACTCCAATTTATATAATGTGGGTCATTTGTACGTATGTGATCTTTGTAGTGCAGAAAGAAGTCAATTTGTTACTTTATACATCCCATGTAATCTAGCGTGAAGAAAATTGTGATTTAAGTGTCTCTAAGTAATCTAGAGTGTAGTCACTTTAAACGTTTATTGTGTACTGTACTTTTTAGTGAGTAATTCGTATAAACTGGTTTTGTGTTGATATAATTTTATTTAAGCTTAATTATACTGACATCCTAAGTATCCTAGAATGAAGACAATTGTCCCTTTAGTGACTCTAAGTAACCTTTAGTGTAGTCCCACCAGAAGTAATCTATTGGAAGGTTTGTCTCAAAGAAATCGGTTATTGGATTGTCTATGAGTTCCCTTTATAACTGAATATTTGAGGACGCTAGCTACCGTACCTGTTAAAATAACAAGTTATGTAGTTGATCAAGTAACCAGTTATGTTTTGTAGATAGTATGGTAACTGAATCTATTTAACCAGTATGTGAATCCAATGCGTTGACTACTTTGGACCAGCTATCAGACAGTCTGATTGTAATCAAAAAGGGTCAATTGTCACCCTAAGTAATAGATAAAATAACTAGTTCGGGACAGTCACCAAGAACTGCTGAACTAAAAGAGATAACCCACACATGTAGGCGTATTTATATTCTACACCACCATAGTGCGGAGGGTATTATGCGTTTGTGCTGATGTTTGTAAGGCCCAAAAATATTACCCTAACACCCATCTTAAAGTATACCGATCGAAACGATGTCCGTCCGTTCGTCTGGCTGGCTACATGGACAATTTGTGTGCAAAGTATAGGTCGCAATTTTGAAGTTATTTTGATAAAATTTTGCACATGAAATTTTTTTTTCGGCAGAAATCAGTACATTATTTCACCTAGCCTCCATACAAAACTCCTCCCGAAAATGGACTTTATCGGTCATAAATGTATAATTTATATAAATATCTACACAATAAATAAGTTTTATATGTACGGTCCATAATTAGTCATAGCTCCCATATAAGGCCCACTTAAAAATGTTGATATCCATATAGAATACAACAAGAATAAGTTTCATATAGACATAAATCACACGACCTAATTTATCAGTCCATAATTGGTCATAGCTCCGACTTTAACGAGCATAAATCTCTCACAAATTAAATTCCACATATAATTTAACAAAAATAAGATTAATGTGGACATGTGCGACATTAGGATTTTTTTAACTTTTTTTTAAATATTCTAGGCATGACGTGAGCAACTTTGGGGTGACGCCCACTAAACTACTGTGTTTTGTACAAAAATAATCTCAGAATTCGATAAAATATAAAAAAACAAGTAAGAAAGCTATATTCGGCTGTGCCGAATCTTATATACACTTCACCAAATTATACTTTAAAATAAAATTTAAATTAAATTTTTTTTTTTTTTAAATAGTTTTTTCCAATTTTTTTAAAAATAATGTTTAATTTAAATTCTTTTTTTAATTTATTACTGAAAAAATTTATGACAAAAAAATGTTTTTTGTGAAAAAAAAATTCGGGTTAAAAATTATACCCCTCATGGTGAAGGGTATAAAAATAACAAAAATGAAAATTTTACGATTTTTTCCCATTGGCATATTATAGCATATTAAAAACATTGTACTAAGGAATATAAAACTGTATTAAGGTTGAGATTCTCTGCTTACGGATTTTACAACAAATAGGCAAAATCATAAATTTCGACCTAAAATGGTTAAATTTGAAGGGACCTGTTTGAAACATTTTTTAAGTTGGAATAATATCTTTAAGAAAATAATAATAATATTGTACATACTTTAAGCATACTTTTTCCAGAGGCCTAGGGAACCCCATATTAATTATTCTTGTTAAAGTAAATTTTAAAAAATAAAAGCAGTTCCATAAGGAAGAGTATTAGCAGTTTTTCGGCAACAATTCAGCATTTTCTCAATTTTCAAATTTAAAATTACTGTTCGACTTGCAAGAGTTGTTACTGCGATCTTGCGAAAAGCTTTCTCATACCCAAGTGATCATTCAAAATTGAAACCACTGAACAATATGAGATGCATATGGCTTCCATAATCTCTCGTACATTCGTGATTTTTTCAATTGTTTTCATTGTTCAGCATTTTCCGTTCTTGATATTGAAGGTGCAGTATTCCCATAGTATTTATCAAGCTTTAGCCTTTATTTGAGTGATGGTTTTTTTTCTCAAAAAATAACGGACGAAATTCACTTTTTTCCAATTTCTCATCAAGTCATGAGGTAGCCTGCTATTAATGACTATCAAACACAAAATAAATGACGCAGCTTATTCAAATTTTGACAGAAGTCAACTGACAAATGCCTGTTGAAAGGATCAGTGTTGACCTTACAGTTAGGAGCCGTATGTATTTATTTATAATAAATTCCAAAATAACACGTAAAAAGTTTTTTGGCAATATTACAATCGCCTAGTCGTGCAAATTGGAAAATTCTCAAAACTCTTAAACGTTACCCGCCTGCCCAAAAACGTATAATTTTCACAAAATGTATGCTCCATTTGCTAGTTATTTGCCACTGTATGGTAGCTAATCGGATTTGCAGAAACTGTATGGTTCAGAGATAACTTTATTTTAAATTGTGTTACTTATTTTTCAAATAAATCAATCATCTGTTTTTGTATCAACTGTGTTTACTTTGACAAAGAACAATACGTTTGGTAGCGGGCTCGAATTATTGCTAACTCATGTTTTATATTCAAACAAGTACATTACTCTTTTTGATTTTTATTTTATTTCAAAGCCAAAAACTTTATATGTCTCTTAGTTGGAATATGAAACTAAATATGTACATATTTTAGTTAAAAAATTAGAACAACATACCGTAACTTACATTACAAGCGGTTTTAGCAGTAAACAACTAATAAAACAGCTTCATATGATATTTTACAAATTACCAGTAAACAAAAAGGTGACTAGTGAGTTATATAACTAACAAAGTAAACAGTGGCCACTTTTAAAACAGCTGGGTATAGTTTTCAACAAACTTTACACATGTGTTGCATTCAACATACTCATACACATACAACCAACAACAACAATACATACTCAAATATGTAGTTTAAGTGCAACAAGCACTTTAATAAATAAAATAAAAAAGTAACATGCAAGAAACTATACTAGATTTATATATTCATTGTATTTTTCATATATTTCTTAGACATTTTTAGTATTATTATTTATATTTTGTTGTAAAATGAAATATGTTTTTTCGGATTTAAGCGATAATAACCTCATTTAACACAGAATTTGAAGAGTTAGGCAGTAATGGCGCTCAAGTGGAAATAAGCAGCAACAACAAAAACAAAAGCTAAAACCAACCAACTTATTCGAACAAAGTTTTTAAAAAAAATAATAAAAACTATACTTGATTTCTATTAACACAATAAAATGTTTTATTTTTTACATATTTACTTTACAAATATGAAAGCTTCTTTTATTTTTAAAGAGTTCTTTAAATAGGAATTTTATGAAATGGAAAAACTTATTCAAATTCAAATTTTCACTTTTGTGAAATGTTTAATTTGTTCGATTTATTAAGTCTATGATTTGATAAACACTTACGGCTATATGCATAAAAAAAACTTATTGTAGATTTAAAACACAAATTTGTTAACAAACACTTTAGCTTTAAAAATCATTTATAAAAGTATAGTATTCATAAACGTTTGTTAAAGGCACAATAACTAATGTACTGTTTTTTGTCTAAGCTGGCAATGCTTCTCTGTTATTTCCCATTTTTCGTTGTTAGTGTTGCTTGCAATTAGGATAAAATATTCGTTAATTCTCTTTTTTTCATTGTTTGTTTTTAGTAATAATACATTTTTCAAGATAAAAACTAATATTTATATATTTTTTATTCTAGTAAATTTATATTAAGCTAAAATGCATTAATATACAAACGTTTTTATATATTTTAGTACAATTATTATTAAAAGTATTCGAATGACGAATATTCTGTGATAAAATAAACATCACTGTTTTATAATTTGTTTTATTAATTTATTTTTATTGTCATTTTGTTAAATTTTAACAAAAGTTAATGAATTTCTATGGGGAAACACATAATTTTAATTCCGGAGTGGATATATTAGATTGTGTGGACCTTCTTCCACAATGTTTACGCATTTAATTACTAAATGCCGTTACAGGTTAACAATAAATTACAAAAATGGCAATAAAACTCACTTGCGAACCTCATGTAGTTCACTGCCGGAGAAATAAGGAACAAAATCTTATATTATTAAAATGGACCCTATTTCCCAGCGGAGTTAAAATTATGTTTATCAATTGCAATAGTATCGTCTATTATTGCAAATTTATAAAGAATTATCTTTAAAATTCCCTTTTTTGAAGATAAAATGTAAAAAGAATACTTTATAGTAGGTTTAAAGAAGGGTCGAACGAACTTTAAAATTTGTACACTTATTAAAGGTTTATCAAATGTATTTTGAGCTATTAATCATTTATGAATACAACTTTATGGAAATTTGCTTATAATTCGTTTGTAAAGCTCTTGTAAATTTTTATGCATACGGCTGTTAGAATACATAATAACTGTGGTAAATTTCGTTAAAATCAGAGATGACAAATCCGACTGCTCCTTGATGGATCATACTAATGGAAACTTTGGTTTCATTTTTACAAAAATTATCTGGCGTTTCATGCTTTAAACTTTTGCCAGTTTATAAGTTTATAGGCTATACATTTTTTCAATACTTGGACCAGAAAAACGGGTAAAATTGGTACCTTTAGTTTTTAAACAATAATTACTAAACGGCTGAACCGATTTTTACATCGACAGGGGTAACGAAGCGCACCGGGTCAAGCTAGTAAGTTATAAAAAAAGCAGCAGCTGATTAACTGTCAGAATGCACACAACACTTCAAAACTTTTTGCGGCACACTCGTTTTAAATTAATATGTGTAGCTTGTTCTATGAAAATACGCTACACCAATACTTTTTGACAGCTGTCTATTAATGTTTCTCAGCGACGATGCATTGAACCAATAAATGATTCGATCGTCTGCTTTAAAATTGTTTGCCATTCCCTTATAACCGAATCAGATAAAGCTTCCTTCGTGTTGTAATTTTGAGCCCGTATTTTGCGAGATTAAGATTTGGCGATTGGGCAGGATAATTGAAAACACGCACCTTATTTGATTGTAACCACTGGGTTACACCCCTAAAGGTGTGTTTGGGGTGAATCTCCTAAAATTGACCTGTATCCGATTTCAGTCATAATATCTTTTATGATATGAATTTTACCCATTTCTTGCCCTCAAAATTAGCGCCACACCATAATATTGCCACCGCCAAACTAGCCTGTCATATTTGAGTACTTGGGGTCCAGTCTCTTTCCCTTCGGCGGTTAAATTGTATTTGGATTCATCCGAAAAGATGTCCTTTGTACGGTTGTTTTTAGATTGTTTATTATTTTGCTTTTAGATTTTCATTTTTACTAACTATTTAAAATATTTATTGTGCGAAAAAAAATAACGTTAAAAGGGACGGGGCACGGTCTGAACTATAAAGCGGGTGAGACAAAACTTCCCAACCACTTCAATGTAAATATTTTTTAACAGATATTGCAACATGTTGCCGAGCGTTGTCATGATGGAATATTACGGTTTCATGCTCGCTTCAAACGAATCTGTAGTATTCGCATTCGGTACAGGTTCCCTTTGACTAAATACAGAGAATTACCTTAGCGCCATGGATATTTGGCTTTAGTGACGATTCGGCTGGTTTGACGGGCTTCACATACGATCTATTACGCTTCGGGTTATCGGATATCGGATCCATTATTATTCATCTCAAGTAATGAGAAGATACTCATGAAAAAGTTGTAGCCGATGTTAATTGAAAACAATTGTATTCCGAATCATCAATTTGGATTTAGAAGAAAACACAGTACTATCGAACAAACCCATTGACTTGTAAATATTGTAAGAAAAGCGTTTGAGGAAAATAAATATTGTTCCACTCTCTTTATCGACATTTCTCAAGCGTTTGATAAAGTATGGGATGATGGTTTAATATACAAATTGAGTCAAAATTTACCCGCAAACACACATAAGCTATTGGAAAGCTATTTAACTGGTCGAACAGTTAAGGTTAAAGATGGAGACTTTTTAAGTAGTTCCCAACCCATCGAAGCTGGAGTCCCCAAAGGCATTATCCTGGGAACTTTTTAAATTTGATATATTCGTATGATATGCCAACCAACAATCGCACTCATACATCAACTTTTGCTGATGAAACTGCTATTCTCAGCATTCATGAAAATCCTCAAGAAGCGTCTCGTTACTTACAAAATCACATATTTGAATTCGAAAAATGGTTAAAACAGTGGAAAATATGACATTTACATTGCGTAGAGAATCATGCCCCCCTATTCATATCAATAACCAAAAAATAATTTAAGAATCGGAAGTTAAATACCTCAGAATACATCTCGATCATCGCCTTACATGGAAAAGTCATATAGATGCAAAGTTGACTCAAATGAAATTGAAATCAATTCAAATTATTTGGCTCATTGGCAGAAACTCTACATGATCATAAAACCGATATTGTGTTATGGCATACAGCAATGGGGCACTGAGGCCTCAGATGTAGAAAAGATCCAAAACAAATTTTTAATATACCCTCTGGTATATACAAAACTGGAATATATACAAAGATCTAAACGTGCCCTTTTTAAAAACTGAGATCACGAAAAATGTAGAAAAATATTTTAAAAAAACATGAAATTCACCCAAACCCACGGTCCCGCAACATATTAGATAACCGTGGCCACACTCGATTAAGAAGGAGGGACACCCCAGACCTGATCCAAAGACTAGAAGGAAGAATGCCAATTTAATCAAAGCAACAACGAATATACAGTTGTTCGTCCGGCACTGGCTGGACTAATTAAATTATAATTATTTGAAATTATTTGATTTGAAATACTTGTTGTTTGATCATTTAGTAATAAAGATACAATAAATAAAAAAAAAATAAAAAAATATATTTCTTTAGAAATAATAAAAATAGGTAAAAGATAATTGATTAACAACAAATACGCTTCTTTATTCGTAACTTGCATATTGTTGCATTTCTGCAACAATATGTTTCTATCTTAATATGTACTAACGAGCAAATAAATCTAAAGTTCCGTCTATTAAGCGATCAACAATTTGTATTTCATTTAACACGAAGTGTTCAAGTTATAAATCATTACTTCAATTTAAAATTCAATTAAAAAGAATACTCGTAGCTACACATGTGCGTTCATGTTTCTACAGCAACTCTTGCAAATTGGTTCAAAATCAATTAAATTGAAATGCAAAAACAAAACAGGCAACATGAACTTCAAACATAGACATATGTACATGTAAATTGTATGTGTATAAATTTTACGTCCACAATTTTACACATGCAATCCATATCATTTAAATTTGTATCTAACTAGAGTACTTGTAGATGCATGTAAAAATGTTTAAGTTTTCGCTCAATTGTTTGTATCAACAGCATACAATTTAGTTTAAAATATTTCTATGTATGATATCCATATACATATAAACTAGTATCTTTTTGTCATGTTTTTATTAATACTTATACATCCATGTACATAATACTTGTAAAAAATATAGTTTTGGTGAGATTAGAAGTGTGCCTGACTAGCTTTCATTTGCGAATCCAATGTGACACAAGGTCGTTTCAGTTATTAAACTTAATAACCCATTTTTGATAAAAAAAAAAAAAAAAAAAACACGAACATTCTTGTCGTTGTCCATATGTGTACAAATATACAGTAAGTGAAATTTAATTAAATGCACCTTATATATTATGTATCATCTTTATTAAGGGTCTTCCAATCTTTATAAAGGCTCTCACGAACTTTGACGCTACATCAGTCGAATTGGCTGTCATTTATTCAGTTTGTTTTGCCAAATCACCATGAGCGTTTAACACGTGCAAATAAAAAAATGTTTTATCATAATGGCTGTTCTATTCGAGCAAAGTTTCGCGCATTTCTCCTATTTTTTTGGATAATTGGGTACGTCAACAAACAAAATTATCGAATTTGAGACGATACCACTTGGATTTCAGTGCGTCAAATTCATCCCGAACATTTTCTATATCTCACACACACTTTGGTTAACTTAAATTTAAAGATAGGAAGCGCCTAATGTAAGTTTCTTTACATATACAATACAATGGAAACTTTTCTAAATATTCTATTTATTGTTATTATGTCCTATGGTTCCTATAAGGAACAAAGGGCCACCACAAACTGATTCCATTCAGTTCTGTTAGATGATTTATGCTTGATTTCCCTCCAGCTAAGACCGCTTTGTGTTATCTCGCATTCAAGTTGACGCATCCATGTGTGCAATTGGCGTCCTCTTCTTCGCGTGTTACCCTGGGGTGTCCAGTCAGTGGCGGTTTTTGTTATATCTCCTGCAGGCCTGTGTAAAGTATGGCCAATCCATCGCCATTTTCGATTGAGTATTTCAGTCTGGATTGGACGTTGATTTCTTAATCTCCATAGATTTGCATTTGATATTGTTGAAGGCCAGAAAATCCGAAGAATTCTTCGCAAGCATCGGTTGCAAATACTTGCACAGCATTCATGCCACGTGGCTGGCATATAGGACAGCGGATTTGACACATTAATAGGACAAAATTCAAAAAAATTCATAAGAAATTTTTATATTTTAGTATTTCTTTAATATGCCAGCCAAAAAAAGTTTGAATACAAAGAATTGGAGGCATAACGCCATGAAGCAGGGAAATTGGGTACCATACGAATTGAAACCAAGAAACCTTGAAAGACGATTTTGCATGTCTGAAATGATGCTTGAACGCTATAAAAGAAAATCATTTTAGCACCGAATCATAACTAGCGTTGAAAAATGGATCCATTACAATAACACGAAGCGTAAGAGATCGTATGTGAAACCCGGCCAACCAACCGATTCGGCAACAAAGCCAAATATCCATGGCCCTAAGGTAATTCTCTGTATTTGGTGGGAGTAAAAGGGACCTATCTGTAATGAGGTGCTGAAATCTGATCAGACCATCACATGGATCCTGTTCCGAATGCAACTGATTCGCTTGAAACGAGCATTTGCCGAAAAACGCCCAGAATATGCGGCCAGACATGAAACCGTAATATTCCATCATGACAACGCTCGGCCACATGTTGCAATACCTGTTCAAAACTATTTAGAAAGAAGTGGTTGTGAAGTTTTGCCTCACCCGCCTTATACACGCAGAAAAAAAATATAGTTGGGCATTGTTACTGTAACCATCTCAACATTTGTGCATGATTACTGTAACAATTTCAACATTTTTAACAATATTATAGTCACAGTAACTATATATATGATTGTGGTAACAATAATATGTTTAATTTACGATTCACATGAATATTTCAACCATATATATGGTTACAGTAAACATGTATATGTTTGTGACAACCATTTATATGATGAATAATTTTATCATAATATGTTGTTCTCAGATTATGATATAAGAGCAACATAATATGGTAAATCCTTCATCATATAAATGGTTGTCACAAACATATACATGTTTACTTAAACCATATATAGGTTAAAATATTCATGTGAATCGTATATTAACCATATTATTGTTACCACAATCATATATATAGTTACTGTGACTATAATATTGTTAAAAATGTTGAAATGGTTACAGTAACCATGCACAAATGTTGAAATGGTTCTGCGTGTAGTCCAGACCGTCCGACTACTATTTTGTCGATCGTTGCAGAACGCTTTCTCTGGGATACGATTCACTTTGAAACAGAGTATCCGATATTGGCTTAATTCGTTATTGGGCTTAAAATATGAGCACCTAATTTGGGTCGGAATCTTTATGTTGCCAGAAATATGGGAAAATATCATAGCTAACAATGGTCAACCATTTAAATAAATTTATATTGTACAAATGTTTCTAAATAAAAGCTAAAAATTTTAAAAAATCCCTCATTTTTAAGTCATGCACCCAATAACCAACACAAACAAGAACATAATTAAATTCTGAAAATAGAAAACAAACTAAAAAGTAGTCATTAGTGTGGTATTGACAACAATGGTAACTTATGGCGTTTTCTTTTCTGGCATAAATTATGGCTTTATTCTGCCTTTTGCACTTCTTTGTCTTCTTTTCTGAAAAAAATTTAAGCGTATATCATGTTCTTTTCAAATGTTTCATAAAAAAACTCGAAAACATGTTTCACCCTCAATTTTATCAAACAGTTAGAAAGGCAGCACTCTTTAAACAGCTGTTCTTGTTATGATTTGTTGAAAACAGAAATATTTTTATTAACAATTGTCGTGTTTTTGAAAATTTAAATTACGGAATATAGTTTTCAAAAAAAGTTTCCATTGTATTAAGGACTGAGATCGTAAAATTCTTAACGTTTTTCATTAAAACTTTTAACCCAAGTATTATTTGATTATTTTTTTTTTTTTTTGATCAAGTTACCTTTGTAAAGCATGTTAGTTATTATGTTTAATGTCAATTATGTTCATTTGTTGTTCATCTGATTAAAATGAGTGACCAGAAAAAAGTGCGTCATAAAATTAATAAATATTTTCAAAAAAACCCAACTTGGTCCTACAAAAAGATGGCCAAACAATCAAAGGTCTGCTATCAAAATGTTTCCAATGTTATTAAACAGTACCGGGAGAACTTATCCGTTGATATAAAACCTGGTTCAGGTAGAAGGAATGGTTCACATGATGTTTCTATAGCCAATAAATATAAAGCATTTTCAAAAGAGCTCTCAACACATCCGGTAGGAAAGCAATCCGGTTAGCGAACTATTTGACGAAATGTTTTTTTATGTTGCAGATGCTCGAGGGAATGTTGAAGAAAAGTTTAGGACCAAAAAGCAGACAAAATTTCCCAACAAGTTCTTGGTATGGCAAGCAATATGCAGTTGCGACAAAAAAGCCAAACATTTGTTACAAAGGGCTGTAAACCGAAGTTTCAATCAAGGAATGTTTACAAAAAAGGATGTTTCCATTCATAAGACTTCTTAATGTGTCCACTTATTTTTGGCCTGATTTGGCATCTGTCACTATGGTAAGAAAGGTCATGAGTGCTACAAGAACAATAATGTAGTATTTGTACCAAGAGAGGCAATTCCTCCAGTGGAGAGAGCTGAATCCAGTGGAGAGATATTGGGCTCTTGTTAAAAGAGAATTGAAGAGCACAAAAAAGGTGTCCAAAAGTGTAGTAGATTTTAAACGGAGATGGACAACCTGTTCGAACAAAGTGACATAAAGCACTATAAAAACCATAATGGAAGGGTTTTCGAATGAGGTTCAAAATTTCATGATTAGTGATTAGAACTATAAAAATATTTTTTTATTGAAAATTGTAACAATAATTTCAATCAAATAAAAAAAATTAAAAACTGTAAGTTTAGTGGTTTCATTTTTATTAACATATATGTATGTTAAAATTTTTTCGATCTCAGTCCTTATCGCTTACTGCATATAAATCATTGGTGCATTTGTTCATAATGAATGAATTACGTCAACGATTAGTTTCGATTTGAGATATAGAGTGGATTTGTAAAGCGTATCTACTTGAATTTTGCTCACTGTATATCACCTACATATTGTACTCATATGTTTCCATGAAAGTTCAACCATTATTTACATATCAAAGTTTTTTTTTTATATTTTGTATTTATTTTACTTTTTGTCATACTTGTCGTATCACACAATCAGCGATTTGATTATTATTGCTATTAATATATAAAAACAACAAAAAAGAAATTACGAAATGTAAATATAAATGGGTGTGCAAATAATTGATTACCAACAAACACAGGTATGAACCGTTTCAAATACATGTATTTAATTGTAGAGATTGTAAAAAAGTATTTTTGAACAAATCATAGTAAACGAACAAAACAATAGAATATAATAGTTTCCCCTCGCCTTTTGGGCAATCCTCAACAAATGCAACTTTTTTGAAGCTCATTTCCAATTTTAAATTTGTTTATTTTTCACGACTAGGCAGGCGGTTATTAGATAGAGACTGCAGAAAAACGTTGGACGTATTATTAGTTGGCACAGCCGTATATAGTACTCTTACTTGTGTCCATTGTTCATTTTCGCCGTAGTTTAAAAAGATTAAAACTGAAGGGTATAAAAGTATTTTTATACCCTTTAGTTTGTCATTCCGTTTGTAATTTCTACAATAGTTATTCATTTAAGATCATATTTTCATCATGAATGCCTTGATTATTTCAATATTTTCCAAAAATGTTTGGCGATTTTTATCGAAATTGTATCACAATGAAACAAAACACAATGCTCTTATGAGTATTTCAAAAATTAAATTTTGTGACTGCGTTCTTGGGTTGCAAAAAAATCCTACAATTCTCAAAATACTTGATGTTTTACTATATTTGTTTGCCAAATTCTTTTCTTATTTAAAATATCCTTTGTCTAAAAACTTATTGTCTTCAATGGCCTTCTTGTTATTAACTAGTTCAATACATTTCCAATATGTAATCTGATTGTTGTATACCAAGGAAGGCTGATATAAAAATAACGATCAATATTGAAATTTATTGAAGAATATTATAAGACACATTTATTAAAAAAATTGTATTAAAAGTTTATTGCATACTAGCTTGACCCGGTGCGCTTCGCTACCCCTGTCGTAGTAAAAATCAGTTCAGCCGTTTAGTAATTATTGTTTTAGAACTAAATATACCAATTTTACCAGTTTTTAGCAGGGACCGAAAATAATAATTATTCTTGAAATTTCAAAGGAAAAAAGCCATCACTAGACAATATCGGAGAGTCAAGTCAAACATAACATTTTGATCGTTTTCAACTATATTTTCATAAATTAACATGATTTTTAATTTCTTGATTTTTATTTTTTTTTGTCAAAAATAATTGTTATTTTTTGTTTTTTTTTTTTTTTTTTTGTCAGAAATATTTGTCAAACTTTGATTTTTATTTTTTTTTGTCAGAAATATTTGTCAAACTTTGATTTTTATTTTTTTTTTTTGTCAGGAATATTTGTCAAACTTTGATTTTTATTTTTTTTGTCAGAAATATTTGTTATTTTTTTTTGTCATACATATTTATCATACTATGATTTTTATTTATATAGTCTGACAAATATGTATCACAAAAAAATAACAATTATTTCTGACAAAAAAAATAAAAATCAAAGTCTGACAAATATTCCTGACAAAAAAAAATAAAACTCAAAGTTTGACAAATATTTCTGACAAAAAAAAAATAAAAATCAAAGTTTGACAAATATTTCTGACAAAAAAAAATAAAAATCAAAAAATTACAATTATGTTGTGATTTTTATTATAAATGTCATAATTGTTACGGTCCCTGGCTTTTAGCCGTTTAGGCGTGATGCTCAAACAAACCAACAAATAAACAAACAAACAAACTTACAAAGACATTTATATATTTATATGGATTTAACTTTAAGTGTAAATGAATAATGAACAATTTCCAAAAAAAGATTTTTATTTTCAATTTTCCAATATTTTAAAAGACTGTTTGTGCAATATTTTCTTAGAGGGTTATCATATTTTATAACAAACCTTTAATTATTTGAATAAACAAAGAACTAATAATATGGATTGAAATATCGCAATTTTTAAATATAAACAGACACTTTGAGGTAAAACTTCTAATAAACATGAGGTAATAGTTTTAAAATTGAACAAAATCATTATTATTATATTTTTAATACAAACAATTTTTTAATTTAAAAATGAAATGTTTTAATATGCATATTAGGGTGGTGCATATATGAGACTGTTGTTTTTAGATTTTGAAATAGGCCGCGGGTAAAATTTTAAGATTCACGAAAAAAACAAGTAACTTTAGTCGGTCAAGCTAGAGCATATACACTGAGTATATGAAGAAAAACATTTATAATTTAAAATTTCATAATATTTGTTTTTCGTGAGTAATTTTCGAATATTGGCCTTATATGGGATCTATGACAAATCATGGACCAATCGTTATGAAGTTAAGATGCATGATATCCATAGATACAAAACTTATTTGTTGTTGTTGGATACCAAAATGCTTAAGATAGTGATGCTCGTGTAAGTTGTTTTCGGAAGTGGGCCTTATATGGGTGATATGGACAACATTTTTACATTTGATTTCTTTTTATATAAAACTTATTAGTGGAGGAATTTGTGTGAATGGATAACTATATAAATAAGACATGTATAACAAAAATGTTCTATTTCGAGAGGACATTCGTATGGGGGCTAGGTGAAATAATGGACCGATTTCAACTGTTTGCGATTTCATCCTCGGGCAGATAAAACACACCAAATATTATCGAAATATCTTCAAAATTGCGACCTGTAATTTGGGTCCAAGATAAACATGGACATCCGGATTGACATTGTCAAATTGACTCAGAAAGAGATTCAGAATACTTTTAGGTGTACATTACAAACATCAGCACAAACGCAACATACCCACTATTGAAGTGAAAATGTGAAATAACTCCCAACAAAAGTGAAATAATTCCCAATTCGACAGTAATGTATTTATTATTGCTTACAAAAACGGTAAACATTGTATCCTCTGGGATGTATAAAAACACGCGTCGCTCCTTAAAGTGTTTTGCCGAACTAAGGCTGGGCGCAAAGGTTTTCTGTTCTGTGATGTATCATAAACCGTTTTCGCATAGTAAACATTTCTTTCACTGCAGATATGTTTCAAAATATTTCAGAAAACCTTTTCCACCGGCAATGCAAGAAAATTTTACTCAACGAAGCCATTTTTGGATACATGCGAAACGAGAAAACCTTTGAGACAGGCCGAAGTCCGGTAATCCAAAAAAATATTTATTGAGCGAAGCTTTAGATGAAAAAACTTCAAATATAGACGAAATAACTCCCAAAAAAATGCAATAAGTCCCAATTTGTATGCACAATTGTGTGGGGGATTTTTAATTTTTCCTGGCGACTTATTTCACGGTACCGAGGATAGTTATTTTATTATGAAATATTGGAAGTGATTTCATAATAAGTTTCAATTTGTGTGGGGGTTATTTCATTTTTCCTGGTAGTTATTTCACGGTACCGTCGCTATCCGTTTTTGAAGTTTTGGATTTTAAGAACAAATTTCATATATATTGTTACGAATTTGCAATAGCGATTTGAATTTAACGGTCTGTAATGACTGCCTGCAGCAATCATCATGTTTATAAACACTCCCATCAGTAGAAGCTTCTACTTATCAACAATTTTGATAGCATGCGGTTATTAGCATTGTTTATAAGTATGACAACACTAAATGTTTAAGCTGCTAACATTGACATCGAAAGCTCTAGAATTCGAACATACAAGTTTGTCCGTTAAGAGCATTGTAGAAGATTCCCGAAAGATGGTGTGTGTATAAATAGTGGCAGAGGTTGCTGTCGTCAGTGAGTTTATCATAGGCGCTGTTAGAGTTAACATCAACTCTCTTGTACATTTAAGTTTGTACATTATAAAGTGTGTGTGCATTTCTGCGAATTGATAAACGTGTAAATAGACACTGAGTGACTATCAAGAGTATCCGATTTATTTAAAGGAAATAAACCAACGTTTTGAAAAGGTTAAACGTAACAGTATTAACTTTGATTTATAATATAAATGCTACACATAAGTAATTTTACATTAAAAAGTGTCGAAAAATAAAACTGAATAACATAGAATAAAATATACATAGAACACAAAAAACATAAGTCTGTTGTCAAAAACCTAAGTTTTGCAACAACAAAATGTATTTTGTTGTTTTGTCAGCCATATAATTTGGAAGAGAGTAGTTATTTTTACTCTCAGCTTATTCTCAGTTGTATCTCTAGTTCTGCCCTATGCTGAATAGCTTAAAAATTTCTCTTTAACTATAGTTTTTATAAATCTTGATATAATTTTGGGGTAACCCATTCTAATTTTTATTTCTTTGAACCATCCTAATGTATATGTATGCACAAAGTACATATTTAGCCATATAATTTTTATTATACCTTATAATGCATGACCGGGCCACCTAAAAATCGTCTACATGATTAACACATAAGCTGGCCAAAAAATTAACCAATAAAATATCATACCATTTATGTTGATGCAATAATTACAATATTTTATTAAATTTTATTCGACATTAACAACTGTGCAAATGACAAATTTTGTGTTATTTATTAAAAAAAAAAAAACATAAAAAAACCACAGAATCCTTTTACGATGATGATCATTGTTGATGATTGTCGAAGCCATAAATGAACAATTTCCATTTGCAATTTAGCACCTTAACATCACAAACACTTGACAGAGCTGACTTATATTGCAGCACAACACCAAAACGCCACGTTAAGTACGTGGAGTACATACTTATACAGGTAAAAAAAAAACAACAGAAAACAATACGTAACAAAAAGAAAAGAAAGGAAAAATCCAACTATTGATTATACAATTTGTATTGACGAAAATGAAATGCATTTACGTCAATACGAATATAGATATATAACCAAAAAAGTAACACAAACGTAGCAGCTGAGAATAGAATACAAAGTATTTTGGTTTACTGCAAGAGTTAAGTCATACTTCAAAGACTAAGGGGTGAGCCAAAATGAATATTAATGAAATCAATTTCAACCGACTAAGTTTGAGTGACTAACTTTCGTTTGCATTGATTTTCTTTCGAGATCGAGTATTTTGAACAGTTTTGAATAATCGATCTCAGAGCTTTATTAACTGTGCTATCGGAAGAGCCTTGGATATATTAGAAAATTGAATTGTTTGTGGGAGATTCTTAACAACATCGACTGCTGCATATTTAAAACTTTCCTTGAAGCTTATTTCATGTTTCAATCACGGATGTACCAACACGGGCTTTATAAATTTGATGCCTATAATGATGATTCTAAATCGGCGAGTGGGTAGATAAAAGCAAGAGTTAAGTCATAAAACAAAGACTAACGGGTGAGTCAAAACCTAATTCCAATTGGTTTAAAATACTTCATTAAATAAATAATTAACGTCTTTGTCTTCATTGTTACATTCAGATTGATCAAACATTTGGCGTAACTTAGAAATAAATATATTATCTCCTTTTAAACTAATTTTAAAATCTTATTTCTCTATATCGCTATCTAAGGAAATGATTTGGCTCCCATTAAATCAATTTCCAAGTCGAACAAAATTCGATTTCTCTATTTTTAGCTCTACGAATGTTAATGTCAAAGTCAGTCACTTGCTGTTTGGTTTTCAACAAATCTAAACTCGTTCGAAAACAGGTTTTCGATATTGAGGAACTCAATTTCAATCGACTATGATGAAGCTTTAAACTATGTCATCCGATTCAATGTTCCGGCATCATGAGATCAGTAGAACTCTATGTTGCCAAATGCAATTGTTTGTGGGACTTTCCTTTATAATCTTTATAATCATTCTTTATAATCATTCTAAGAGAATTAATTTGATGCATAACAGCCATAAAACCGTCTGTAAATTGGCTTAGGTTTTACCGAGTAGGCGTTACATATTCTTCAAATCTCTGCCGAAGTGTCTATACGTGAACTGGCAGTGAACTGTAAGTAATACGATATTGTCTAATCGGTTTACCACTCTCATATTCATATTGCAAACTGGGAATTCGTGCGCAATTCTGGTGAAACTACATACTGAACGCAAGAGTTATGTGGCCTACATATAATTGTCAACGTTTAACAACATGACAATCTGTCCAATCAGAACGAACCCTCCCTTATTATTTCATAAAAAGACTTCTGCTTAAAATAAGGAGACGTCAAGGTACATCCTCTGTTATTTTCCAGTCACCCGAGTCTTTAAGTAGATATCACCATCTGACTGTATTTATTGTAAATGCTCGCAGATAAAAAATATTGTTGTGCATGTTTACAGTAACCATTTCCACATTTTTAAAAGTTTTTTAACAATATTATAGTCACAGTAACTATTTACATGATTGTGGTAACCATAATATGGTTAGCTTATGATTCACATGATTGTATCAATCATATATATGGTTACAGTAAACAAGTATATGTTTGTGACAACTATATTTATGATTAAAGTTTTAACATATTATGATGCTCATAACAATGTGTCACAAACATATAAACGTGTTTACTGCAACCATTGATGCAATCATGTGAATCGTAAGTTAACCATATTATGGTTACCACAATCATGTAAATAGTTACTGTGACTATAATATTGTTAAAAAAAAAATTTAAAAATGTTAAAATGTTTACTATAAACATGCACAACTATATTTGTTCTCAGCATGTAGAGACGGTTAACAGTCACTACTTCTGACTAAAAATGCTGTAGCTCGGGACTTTTAAATACAGATTTTTAAATTCAGCCCAATTAAGAATAAAAATTCCCTTGGATTTTTTTTTCTCATTTTTCCTATTCAATATTAAAATAAGAAAAGGGAAAAATCTCCCGGGGAACTTTCTTTCAGATATCAAAACGTGACCTACATACATATGTGTATAGATAGACCCTACTGAGAATCTCATTTATTTATAACGAATATTTATTTGACTGTCTTATACAACCTAGAGTTTCGTGTTCAGTTTTAACAGAAACTAGTACTACTAACTAATTTAATATTTATTTGAATGTTTTATACAATCTAGAGTTTCGTGTTCGCTCTTAACCGAAACTACTACTACTTACTAATTTAAATTTAGAAGCTTTTTATTATATTATAATTTAATTTCCAAAAATATCAATTTGGATGAAAGAAGCACACCTAACATTTAATAACAAGGTTTTAGATTCTAATTATAATTTACATGAAAAATATTTAAAATTCAGTGAGCTTAAGTCAACAAAATTTACCAACATATGTAGCATTTTTGCATATTAGCAAATGATTGAAGTTTCTATAATATCTTAAAATTTATTAAACTAGCCCAAAAACTACATAAACTGAAACCGGTTTTAAATATATCAAGACCGACACAGTGGTTTTAATTTTCATCGGTTTTTTGGAAACTCCAAAACAATCAATGTTTTTATAATTCGTCCAAATATTCGATTTTCGATTAGTCTAAACTTCGGATTACGCCAGTATTAAAAATAAAGAAGAAAACAAACTAAGATTATGAAATTGTCAAATGAAAATTGTAATTCTAAAATGTCTATGAAACCCATCCAGAAAAACAGTTTCTTCTAAAAAAAACTACTATTTAATATAAAGATTCCAGATGGCAATGAGGAAAAGTCCACCATATAACGAAGATGGTCCAAGTCACCTAAACAATGAAACATGCTACGAAATTTAAATAACTAAATTACATCGCCAATTAGTAGTTCTTAAAAAAATTTGATTTCGAATGGTCTCTACGTATTTTGTGAATTATTTGCACTTACTGAAGGTACGTTTAATATGTACTCGTATAATTTTTTGCGGTTTATTTAATCAATTAAATCATTTTTTCTTTACCGAATAGAGCAGATAACTAACATTTGTGCTTCTTTATTGTGATATAGAATATTCTGTGCAGCTCAATACTACGATTTACAAATATTTCACTTAAAATTAGCAAAAACCTTAAGAATCGCTTTTGTTATTTTGCATGTTTGTATTTAAATTTGTATTCTGTCTTTGTATTTTGTTTATGATTGAATGGCTATTGTTAAAAATAAAACTGTAAAAAAGTTATTTATTATTGGGATTAAGAAACAATAACAATAATATCACAACAGTATACGAAATCAGGTTTTTCTCTTATTTTATGAATTAATAAAATCGCGAAAAAAAATACGCATACATTTGGTGTTTCACTTATACGAACGTTTAAGTGCAAATACAGTTATTCACGTAATTATAAGTATATATAGTTGTAAATTATTATAATATGAAATTATTATAATACAAATATCGGACAATTCAAAGTAAATCCGAATGATTTGAACATATACCGAATCTTTAAACGACACGAAGCAAATGGCAACTATAATAATGCAAATTTCAGAAGATATCAAATCGAAAGGCAGTAAGCAACTTAGAAGAAAAAAATCGAGAAAAAATTATTCAAAAACTAAAAAATAGATCTGTTAGAGTAAAGGTAAAGAATATTACTCCACTAGGTGTAATATTTAAGACCAAAGCAAGATTTAATACAAACAAAATTGCCTAAGAAAAAGCTAGAAATATTCTGCTTCTGAAAAAAATGTTTAAATTAGACTCAATAAATAAAACAATTTACACAAAGCGCCTTAATGAGTTAAAGGATATTTGGATAAATGAAGATCTACCAGACAAGCTTAAAGAGGTGATTTAACTGAACAACGCAACTAAAGGTAGGGTCACACATGGCAAATATTTGACGAAGAAGACGTAACCACTAAATAAAATATATTTCAATTCTTATATTTATTGTCAAAAACTCCTTTTACTTAGGACAATTCAAAGCAAATATTCAGTTTTATTTTATTTGATGCTGTTTGATCTTACAAAACACTTGTAAGAGTAAACAATGTCAAACAAATTTGTACTAAAAAAAGTGGTTACGCTTTTTGTGTAAATATTTGCCGTGTATGACCGTACCTTAAAGGAATACAACATTGATCAGCTATATAATTTCAGCAAGGAGTAATTTCAGTTTGAAAATGAAAAAGGTCCCCAGGGACCTTCTCACCCGCCGGAGGGTTAATAGAGTTATGTGGATGATCAAAACGAATATCACAAAACGAATATCGGACAATTTGTTACCAGAATTGAGGGGTGAGCAAGCAGGTATCTGATCGCAGAAATAGTGCACAGCTCTAAGTACTTAGTTGTAGAGCAATCTTAGGAGTAGGGAATCGCCAATATATCTGGTATTTATTGATTTTAAATACGCGTTCGACACAAAGTTATATAGTCTCTTCTAAGCATGTAAAGGTGTTCCTGAAAAGCTCGTTAAGCTTATTAAAGCTTTATATATGGAAGTAAATTGCCGATTGCTACACGAATACCAGCTCAGTCGTATAATCCCTGTATTTAAAATTATTAGGCAGTGCTGAGTATAAATAATTCAATGGCTAATAGAGAACAGCATAAAGTCTGCGAAGCTAACATGTGAATTTGAGGAAATCAAATTATATTTCCACGAATGTCAAAAACGGAATTTTAAATTCAAGTCAATATTATTTTGAGGCTGCGAGACAGGAGCACCACACGATCTTAAAAACTCATTACAAGTCATTGTAAATTGATGCTTGCGGAGAATTCTGAGCATATTCTGGCCGAACACAATTTCAAACAGCATGCTATGGAGACAGATAATCCAAATACATATAGAGCGAGAAATCAGTAGATGTAAATGGAATTGGATTGGACATATACCACGTGGGGCTCATGATGGCATAGTTGAAACTGGAATAAATTGGAATCAACAGGTTGTCAAAGTGATTGCCAAAACAAGAACATAGCAATGGATAGAAGAAACTGCAGATTATTTGTTGTGGCCTTGTGCTTTTTATAGGTTAGAAGGAAACATATAGGGTGATTCATTTAGTAGTTTTTTTTTTTTTTTTCTTATTTTCATTTAGTATTGAGTAACACGACAATAAAAACAAAACACAATAATCTGAAGTCAACTATGTTCATTAAGACACTGATGATTCAATGATTGAAAAGAGACTAAAATATGAATAACGAAAGATAGTAAATCAACTAAAAGTAATAATTCGTTGTACATAATGTAATAAACTCAACAAATCTACAGTGATTTTTACAATTGTTTTGACATTTCATCATGGAAAGACTCACACTGCAACAATGTCTCCAAATTATTCAGCTATATTACCAAATCAGCCTTCTGTGAGAAATGTTTTTCGTCCACTTCGACAACAATGGATTTATTGAGAAATCATTTTGGTGAGCAGCTAAATTCGCGTTCCGCATTGTCAACTGGCCGGCTATATCGTGTGATATCTTTGGTTTTATGTGAAGTCAAAAGTCGTAATTTAAAAGATATCAGTAGCAATGTTGGAAAAAATTGGACCTTCATTTCGGAACATAAAAAGATTAATACATCCAATTCAGTTTTTTTTAAACACCTCTAAATTAATAACCCTATAGGATCGATGGGAACACATACATCGTTACCTTAATATAGAAAGGTCCTAACTCGTGTTTTTTTATTTCGCTGAATGGTCTGCTCATATATCATATTTAGCCAAAAAATCTCGACTTAAAAAAAACACGAATTAGGGCCTTTCTATATTAAGGTAACAATATATATAGATAAAGAGCATAATATAACTATTACAAGGTAGAATCAGTAGAAAAGTAAGTTCTCAATTTTTCATGCCTTGAATTGTCAGACAAATACATATACAAAATAAAAATTAAAATATTAAAAAATAAAAAAAAGTTTTTAAGAATTTTTGTGAAGAAATCAATTTAACATTAAGCCATATAACAAGAAATATGAGTGTGAAATGTGCTGTGTGTAAATGTTCATTTGAACAAAAGGATATAAGATTTTTAAAATGTCCTGAACAAAAAATGGAGTACAGCTTGCGGCATTGAGTTTTAAATTTTCTTTATTTTTATTCATATATTTTTTTCTCATTTTCTCATATTTGACATAACAAGGCATACAATTTTAAACTCTCCCCACTGATTCTACCTGGTTATTGTTGTATCATGGATAAAGAGTATCTTCAGAAACAATATTAAATATTTTAAATGTCATTTATTTCGATGTAATAAAGTACTGGATTCCCCATCCCTCGGATATATTCAAACAATTATAGGTTTTTCTTGACTTAAAGATGCTAAAAAAAAAGTTTAAATCAGTTTTACTTTACAACTTATATTTAAATGTCTAATAAATCCTAATAAAATATAGGTTCGATCAAAAGATTACAACAAATCTGAAAAGTAATTATTCCAAAATTTTAATTGAATGTACTTTAATAAATTGAAAAATCAGCTGTTGAATATTTTATTAGATTTATTTAAATTTTTTAATATGTATTTTTTAAATTTAGAAAATTGATATTATTGAAACAAACAATACATTTGATCATTAACTATTTATTGATTCATAAAACAACAATAGCTTATGATGTATGTGTGAATCGTTTTAAATTCTATTGTTTCCAAACTAATGAAATTATAATAATACCGGCTTTTTATCCCATTGATTATGGTTTATTGACCGTTGTAACACTTTATTAAATAATAAAAACATATAAATTTATGTTTTACTTAGATGGCACAGATTTGGGTACATTCTAAATAGAATGATAAGTACAAGTTCACACGAAATATTAATAAAATATCTCGAATTCAGTTTAAAGAACAAATCTTTGAGCAGAAACGTTTTCAGTGAACGTTGAAAAAACACATTTTGAATTAAATCAAGATATCTTTTAAAATACATAGTTCTAATCAAAACATTTTAAATGTTCGATTAATAATTCGATTGCCATCTCATTCATCTCTGCCTTTAACTCTTATTTACAAACAAAACACATGTATGATGACATATATGTATATTTCAAACAAACTCATAACTTATGTCTGCAAATATCGTAGACATTTATTTAAACGCCACAGCAGCATAGTTTGCTAGAAATAGAAAATTGGAACAGAACATTTACCAACAACAAAAAAAAATAAGTAAGGCACATATCTTCGTTTTCTATTTTAAATTTGTATAATACAATTTTTATTTTATTTTTATCTCTCAACAAAAATGCTGCAATTAATTAGGGTCGAACTTTTCTTCTAGACACACAATCCCAAATGAAATAAGGGATATTTAAACACAAATATATTCAACACGCTTTAAAATAATCAAATAAAATGTGAAATATTTGTGTATCCATTTATGTTTTTTTTTTTTCATATTATTTGCTTTACCCAGCAAACAGTTAAAAAACTAAATTAAAATAAAGGGTGTTTTGTATCGAAATTATTTTCAAAATTTTACATATTAACATCATCTGTGGCATGGAAGTTCTAAATCGATAAATTTAAAATGGAGTGCTGACTTATGTATACAGTGAGTGACAATACAATGACTTTTTTTTACCAACTATTTATAGTGGCGAAGAACTTTAAAATAAACAGAAAAAAAGTTTTTAAAATACATCCAATTAATGACATTAATGTTTAAATATGATTTCGGGTATGTGGGCGCAACGGCTTGCGCGTACATGGATGGCGTAAACTGGAGGCACAAATTTCACACACCCTTCATATGAAAATTTTGTTCAGTACGAAGCACATTTTTGGTTGAATGGCTAAGTAAAAAAAAGTGTTAGACCTCGTAAAACTACTCCAAGCCAAGATAATTTAATGAAAGAGTTTATGAAATTCCCAAAAATGATTCCCCAGGAGGTTATCAATAATGTAATATTGGAAATTAGTTATCAAACTGTTAACCGCAGGAGAAAAACCGCTTATTTCTAAAAAAAAACATACTGCTCGTGTACATTTGCCAAAGAACATTTAGACTGGTCAAGACAGAAATGGAATACTGTTCTCTTTTCTTATTAATCCATATATTATTTATGAGGCAGGATGGGAGAACATTTGTAAGACAATATTATGGTCCAGTTCATATCATAAAAGATACTAAGGAGTGAGATCGAAAAAACTTTAACACACGTTTTTCCTTAAAACTTCTAAGCCAAGTATTATTTGATTTTTTTTTATGATCAAGTTAACTTTGAAAAGTCTGTCAGTTATTATGTTTAATGTCAATTATGTTAATTTGTTGTTAATATGATTAAAATGAGTGACGAGAAAAAAGTGCGTACTAAAATTATTAAATATTTTCAAGTAAACCAAACTTGGTCCTACAAAAAGTTGGCCAAACAATCAAAGTCCGTTGATAGAATACCTGGTTCAGGTAGAAGGAATGGTCCACATGACGTTTCTAAAGCCAATAAATAGAGAGCATTTTCAAAAGAGCTCCCAACACATCCGGTAGGAAAGCTGTCCGGTTAGCTAAGTACTCGTACTATTTGGTACAAAGAGTTAAAGCCAATGCCAGTTTTAAAACATACAAGGCTCAAAAAGTTGCTGACAGGAACTCTCCTAAAAAATTAGAGGTCAAAGACAGAGCACGGAAATTGAAGTCAAATTTCATAAAAAAAATATATATGCTCCATAATGGATGACGAAACGTATGTTCTGGAAAATTTTCCGCAGCTTACAGGTCAATATTTACATCAAGGAATGTTTACAAAAGAGGATGCTTCTATTCATAAAGACTTCATATTTTTGGTTTGATTTGGCATCCTGTCCATATGGTAAGCAAGGTTTTGAGTGGTATAAGAACATTAATGTGGTATTTGTACGAAGAGAGGCAAATCCTCCAAACTGCCTGGAGCTAAGGCCAGTGGAGAGAGAATTGTAGAACATAAAAAACAATGACAAAACGACGACCCAGAAAGGTCCTACGTCGATATCGGCAATAGAAAGGCATCTTCTAAGGAAACACCGTCAGGCTATTGCTAGATTATAAAGAATATATGGCCCCACCTGTACCTTTCTGTACAAATCCTCACCCGGAGTACAGCTTGTAAATACACAAAGCCGCCCAAAAGCTACACAACAGTGTACAGGGTAGCAATAATGAACACAGGCAGTACTAATTCAGGGTAAATAGTAGTGTAAAGTCGGTTGCAGCGCACACACCTTCAGAACGAGCTGCTGATCATGGCAAATTACTACAACTAGCCCATTATCATTGAAAAATGTCCTCAAGTGTCGCCCTATAGAAAAGCATTGAGCCATAATGTCTGCGAATGTCTGGAGCCGTAGACCATTTCAAAAAAATTATCATGTAGTGGAAAATCAGTTAAAATATTCTCAGAAATCTCCTGCAGGACATGCAAGGAAAGAAGTCAGAAAATAATCAAAAATAACTTAAAAATATCATTGATCAAACATTGCGCTTGCTGGGTTATAACCAACCAACCACCTTGCAAATGTACTGTAGAGGCTGATGCGATTGTTGTTGGCTGGTGGTGTAGTAGTAGTGTTGATGATAATATTGACTCAGAAATTAATAACACATACATAAGTGTTTTTTATCGCTCTGAAACCGAACAATATGGATGCTGTTGCCGCTAAAATTTTTACTGCTGTTGCTGCTGCTGCAGTAGCTATAGATACTGTGGTGTCAAATACATGCATACTTAGTGACGTGATTTTATTTTGCTCACAGCTTTGTTTTATTCATGGATTGCAATGAATTTGTGTCAGACAAACGTTAAAAGTAGTAACAACAAGAACAAACAGTCAGAGGGAAACACACACATATATCTATATAAACACTGATGTATTAAAAAAAAAGTAAAATAGCTTAAAATTTATTAGTGGCATCTAAATACATACAACAAATAAACAAACAAACATACATATATACATCCAACCAACCACTTCATTTGGCTGTATGCCAAAAACAAAAAATGACAAGAACACCAACAAAAACAGCAGCAATAAAAAAAAAATTATAAAATATTGTGGAAAAACAGACGAAATGAACAAAAAAAAATGAACAGAAATTAAATAAACTAAATTCCATTCCAACTATAGAATAAAGTGATTATCGCCAGACTCAGTCACATCCCCTCGCATCCAACCACTAACTAACGTCATCGTAGCCATATGCAATTTGGTAATATTACGTTTATTGTGCAAAAACAAAATAGGCACAAACTAATTTTAAATGTACGATTGCTTAAGTGGTTGTGTAAAAATTATTTTTGTAATTTTTATGCAAAACTTTTGTTTTTCTAAATTTTATGAAACGCTTGATATTAAAAGAATCTGGATCACCTTTATATACAATGGAAACTTTTCTAAAAATTTAACTAATAAGTCAAAAATCTTAAGAAATTTGTATAACAATTAAAGATTCAATCATCTCCTTTGAAATATTTTGCCATTTCATTATAACCGCATCTGATAAAGCTTCATTCGAGCTATAATTTTAAGTTCGTATTTTGCTACAATTCTCATAGCTTTTCTATGGGATTAAGATCTGGCGATTGGGTAGGCCACTTATAAACACATGTTTTTGGTCATTGACGCACTGGAATCTCCAAACTTGGGGCATATTTTCCTGAGCGAATGGATACATAACATCGTTTAAAATGGAACTGTAATAGATTCTACTCATAGCATTTTCTATGACATAAATTGGACCCATAATTTGTCTTGCAAAATAGCACCACACCATAATTTTGCCAACGCCACACTTATTTGTGTACTTAGGTTTCAGTGTCTTTCCTTTCTGTCGTTTTATAAATTTCACTAAAAATTTTATTTGGATTTGTCCGAAAAGAGAACATTATTTTATTTCTGTCTCGACCAGTTTGAATTATATTTGCAAATTGTAAACGAGCAGTAAGGTTTTTTAGTTGTAAGAGGTTTTCAAGACCAGCCTAACGGTTCGAGAACTAATTTCTAACTTTAGAGTAGTTTTTGGAAATTTGGGAATCTCTTGATGTAGTTTTACGAGGTCCCAAATGTTGAGTTTTTACAGTAACTGTCTGACATAATTTTTTTTTATGGTTATGAATAAGGCCTTTAATATTTATCACAGATAGATATTTTTGCTTCAATCCAGGTTTAAAATTATTTATTATATTGGTTTTTCAATTTTCGCAATCATTGGCCACACCATTTTTACGATATAACAAGTAAGAGAGCTATATTCGGGTATATTCTATATCTTATATAACCCTCACGAAATTATACTTTTAAATAAAAATTTTAAATATTTTTAGGTGAACAAAATTAATCCTTTTTTTTGTGGGTCCGACTTAATATTTCGTTATATATGTATGCAAGGGTCTTTGAAATATCTATCTTTAGATATCCATATTGTCTATAATGACAAACTAATATAAACCCTTGGCACTCATGGTGAAGGATATAAAAACATATTCTGCAAAAAGAAATGATTCAAATAAAATAAATATTGAAAAAACTGTAAAACAGTCAGTATTATTACTTACTGTACATAGTCGTCAAAAAATATATATGTATTGTTACGAATTTGCAATAACGATTTGAATTTAACAGTCTGTAACGACTGCCTGCAGCATTTATCATGTTTATAAACACGTCCAACAGTAGAAGCTCCTACTTATCAACAATGTTGATAGCATGCGGTTATTAGGATTGACATCGAAAGCTCTAGAATTCGAACATACTAGTTTGTCCGTTAAGAGCATTGTAGAAGATTCCCGAGAGATGGCGTGTGTATAAATAGTGGCAGAGGTTGTAGTCGTTAACATCAACTGTCTTGTACATTTAAGTTCGTACATTATAAAATTTGTGTGCATTTCTGCGAATTGATAAACGTGTATAAAGACACTGAGTGACTATTTGAACTCCTGTTGTTGTACATCTATATAAATATATAAATGTCTTTGTAAGTTTGTTTGTTTGAGCATCACGCCTAAACGGCTGAACCGATTTTATTGAAATTTAGAACGTAGATAGATCCTTACTTAAAAGCGTCAATAGGCTATAACTTTTTTCAATACTTGGACCAAAAAGGGATAAACAGGGGGAAAACCGATTTTTTTTTTTTTATAAAATCCTTACATATTTTTTTACTATGACAGGGATCGCGAAGCGCACCGGGTCAAGCTAGTTTTAAATAAATAAAGAGTTGTTACAAATTTTAAACTACTAAACGGCTTTTATTTGCAATCAAAAGTATCCGGTTTATTTAAAGGAAATAAATCAACGTTTTAAAAAGGTTAAAACGTAACAGTATGTATATAAAATTTTGATGGCTGGCTATAATTTTATTTTTTTTAATTTTATGAAAACCATGATATAAATACGAATTTATCTTCACATATATACATAACATTGCTTACATTGTTAGTAAATCGTGGCAATTTTAGATATTTTGCTGGGAAATGTGTTAGATATTTGATATTTGTCTTCATTTGTCGTTCATAAGTATTCTATGCTCTTCTTAATTCATTATTTTACAGGTATTTCTGGTTAGATCAAAAAATTAGTTAAATTTGACTTTGAATTTATCAAAACTAACTTTACATATAATTTAAGAGCAATTTTCCTACATTACTCGTTTCACTCAAAATATTTGCTGCATCAAATGCAAATGTAAAAAAACTTGATATTTTTACTTAAAATATACAAAGAATAATTCTACTCTGTCACCTTTTGGGGTCAATTAATAAATTGACACTTGTGATTTATTAAATTTATTTTAGAATTACTCATTATTTAAGAAAATTTGTATTTACACAATGATACGAATACTTGTTATGTAAGTAAATTTGAACAAGGTTAATTTGTAGTTGTGCATGGATATTTGTATGCTTGTGTTTTATTGTTTATTTTATTTTAAGTTAGTGATAGCATTTTAATTCAAAAACATAATAAATATATATATATATGTACATATACCAACAGTTTATTCAGAAAAGCATTAACAATATAAACATATGTTTGGATTTTTTCACAAATATAAAAATACGAAATTCACATTAACAACTGGTTTAGTGTCTTTTAGTGATCTATTTTAACTATGAGATTCTAAAAAAAGGAATCATTTGTATTTATATGTAATGTAAACAAGCAAAGTAACTAAAAGAAAATAAAACATGTTTCTTAAATTAATGTTGTACATAGAAAAATGAATAAGGAGTTATTTCGATTTAGGAAAATTTAAAGTCGGCAAAAGAAATATGTTTCAAAATGTCCTTGTAATCACTTTATAATATACTGGCTTTCATTATAATTGCATGATGTTGTATTTATCAAATAGATTATGTAAATTTGGTGTGGAATATTATTTTTCAAATAATACGTACAGACACCAGGGTACTATAGACTAGTGTCCTAAGCAGTGTAATCTATTTCATTCAATTGTTTTTTACTCATCACGTTTACTATATTGTCTCCTTTTTATTAGATTTTGTTCTGAATTTTCAAATCCTTAATTTTTGACCTTTAATCAATTATTTTCGTGAACCCACCTACAGAAATAGGTGATTAGAAATTGGTTTCGTAAAAAAAAATATATTTTAAATTTTTAATTAATTATTTTTTAATCATTAAACTTTATTTTTACAAATCGGGTCAACAATTGTCAAACATTCGTGCAAATAATACAAGAGACTCATTACAATTTATAAAAATTCCAGTTAATGAATTTGCAATGCCAAGGAAGTGTCTCAATGAAAATGTTTTTTGCGAATCTATTGTTGATATGTTGAAATAACTTCATTAAAATTTGATAAACAATGTTCGAGTTTACTATGAAATTAAAAATTAAATGTTTGAAATTTTAAAACATGTTGACGAAATTATTATTAGATGTGGTCTCTGTAATGCAATTTTACTCATAACATACATTTATGAGCTTCACACGAAAAATGTTTAGATATTTTTTTTTCATATGAATCAAATGTTTTGTATTTTTTAACGTATTATGAGTTTCGCAACTCATCTTATTAGATTGAATAAAAAAAAGCATTCGAATAAAAAAGGAACGAATGTTCTCCGACAAAAGGTATATTTTCCCGCAATCGGGAGTTCCAGGATATATGTTAGATATTCCAGGGCTAATATATTTAGTTTCTTTAACATCAGCATAGAGATGACATTCGGGCCAAGAGTAGATTATTCAAAAAACCAACTTTTTTAGATAATCGGTTTTCGGGTTATTGGTAAAAATGCATGTTTTAAAAAACTGGGCAACAGTTTTTCATTATATTTACTAGACGAAAATAGATTGCAAATAATGTGTATGTGTTCGTGATATATTTCTACAAATATGTAATTAACAACATGATACAAACAATAAATACGTAAAATTATTTTTATTTTTTTTTTTTTTATTTCAACGAAGATCCTTATTTCCATTCGAAATCAGGAAAATGCGTCAAAAATAATTCTAAATATAAATATTTATTAAAATCCAGATTTTTTTGGAGACCTCGAATATTTTATATATATATTTGTCCAATTAACAACCGGTGTTATATGGATGTATTGTTGTATATTTTATTAATTTCTGTGTTTTAAAAAATTTAGTTTGTAAATTATCTTTAACTTACAGTGATACAATATAACAATACAACGTAGGTTGTGACTTGCCGAATTGTATGTATATTTGTATTTAAATCTATGTATTACATACCTCTTCCAATATTGCTATGGTTTGACGACAATCAGGCATACGGGATGCAAATGTCGACGTCGTTGGCGAATTGTAATCATCTCGAGTCTCTTCGACAAACTCAGCAATACCAATAAGTGCGGGCGGCATTTTTGACAAGCGAACTCAAGGCACTACAAAGAGTGCCACGGCAGGGAGTCCGAAACAATTAAAAAATTTATTTTAAAACTTTTCCGAAATTGTCCGATTATATCGAGCGTGACGATGTTAGAATAAGTTGAATAGATGACACACAAAAACAGCTGTGTAGCACAAGGGCTTTATTTGTTTGCAACGCACTCACGCACTAGTTATGACGAAAAATGTTTGCAATGCAAGAACAAAACTAAAGAAAAACACATTACAACAATATGTCGTATGAGTGAGTGAATGGTATTATGAGGTTCTTGCAATTACACAACTTGTGATTTACAAAAACAACAAAAAACACACACTAAAAATAAAAATATATTTTATTGTTTTCTTTTTAGCGCATAGTTTCACAATTATCCTTAGTTATACTAAACTCTGTTTTTTTTTACACTTTTTAAGATTAAAGGTATTTTTAAGACGACACTACCTACAGTGTATTAATACTTTTTAAATTTTAAATATTATTAAAATTATCCAGTTTGTCAAGAAATCATTTTGAAAAATACATTTCATGTTTACACGGCAGTATTAAACATATTATTGTAGTGATTGTTGATGTTTTTCTGCAAATTTTATTTATTTTTTATATTTTCTTCACGTTAATTGTTTGTCTTATTAGTATTCATAAATACATACGCAACACATATGAAAATAAAAACGTTTGGAATTGTTTTAACAAATTTATAATTACCGACCGTAAATCAAGAAATCATTTGTATTTTTTGAAAATCGAATACAATTTTTCTTTAGACTATGAAAATGTATTATGATACATAAGTTTTTGACAAATATTAATACTCAGTATAAATTGTTTCTATTACTGCTTTTGTTGTCGTTGTTGTAGTAGTTGTAGCAACACCCATTTTTCGCCACTTGAAACCTTTTTTTATTTAAATATGAAATACGTAAAGAGCTTTTCCTCTTACATATATGTACTTAATTTATTTATTTTTATTTAACTGCCTTTTTTGCCATTTCATTTATTTTTATTTGTTTTCGAATTTCTTTATTTATTGTGCATTTTTTCTTCAAACTTTTTCAATCATCTGCAATTCGTTTCTTCTTGTACTTCTGCACTTCCACTTAATTCGTTTTCACAGCACTTTCATTTGTTTATTATTTTTTCATCAATAACTTATTTTTCATTTTTTTTTTTTTTTTCTTTAGTAATTACTTTTATATTTCATTGCATTTTAGTAAATATTTCATATTTTTCACTTGAGATGTTTTCACATAAAATATTTTTTGCTCGTATTACTGATGGTGTTGCGCACAAAGACAATAAATAAAAAGTATAAAGAAATGTCAATATTAATTCATTCAGAAGCCACTAGTTGGCGCGACAGTCAACAGCAGCGTTGTCAAATTGTCGATTTTAAAAATCACTAAAATCAAGATTAAAGCGCTTATATTTCAAAATCAAATTATGTAAAAAAGTATTTCAAATTTTGAAATTCAATAGTTTTGTATGTAATTATTACGGTATCACTTGAGAAATTTTTTTTTTTTTTTTTTTTTTTTTTTATTTTTAAATTTTTAAATCACAATAAATATATATAATGCAATGAAACTTATTTTGTTATGATTTTTCTCTTTGTGTTTTTTCTTTTTGTGTTTTTTATTACGCACTAACACAGTGTTGTATTTCAAAATGAACATCCACACGTATTTTACATACAGAAAGTTGTATATCGATCACACGGTATGTACATGTTTACATGTGGAAAAATGTCCCAAAACACATGCAATACATACCGTATGACCCCCTATTATGAATCGTATGTATAACGTGAATTTTGACATACACATGGGATTCCATATGTATTGAATACATGTCCAATACATATGTATTAAACATGTCCAATACATATGTATTAAACATGTCCAATACATATGTATTAAACATGTCGGAAAAAAGTCGAACAATCGATTCAGTTATCTCAAAAGTTGGATCCGTATATATATATATAAATATATAAATGTCTTTGTAAATTTGTTTGTTTGTTTATTTGTTGGTTTGTTTGAGCATCACGCCTAAACGCCTAAATCGATTTTACTGAAATTTGGAACGTAGATAGATCCTTACTTGGAAGCGTCAATAGGCTATAACGTTCTTCAATACTTGGACGAGAAAGGAATAAACGGGGGGAAAACCGGTAAAATTGGTACCTTTAGTTCTTAAACAATAAATACTAAACGGCCGAACCGATTTTATTGAAATTTCCAAAATAGATAGACTGTTATTTAGAAGCATCAATAGGCTATACCCTTTTTCACTACTTGGACTTTAAAGTGATAAAAAGGGGAATAAGGGGAAACAAGAAATTCCGGTATTAATTATATTGATTAATTTCTTTATAAAATCCTTACATATTTTTTTTTACTACGACAGAGGTAGCGAAGCGCTCTGGTTCAAGCTAGTAGTCAATAAAAGTGGAAAAAAGTGGAATAGTAGATAACAGTAAAAAAAGTCGAATAGTCGATGTAAGTCCACTTTTTAGATTGTTAAAGAAATATTTAGTTGCAACATTATACAAAAACTTTTGCAATTTGGTACATTTGCATTTTTCTAGTGTATGCAAAAATAAGTAATAAATAAAGTTTATAAAATAATGCTTTTTCTATAGAAAATTCTTCCAACATTTTTCTATAAAAACTAAAAATGTTTAGACAATTGCAGAAACTTTTAAGAGATGTAAATTTATTTATTACTAGCTGAACCGGCAAACGTTGTCCTGCCATACAAATTATTTCTAGTGAATATTTTGGTTGTTAAATAAAAAATAACGAATGTATTCTAAGTGAATTTGGCAATTTAGATATTTTTGATGCCAAATGAAGAGATATACAAAATAAAAAAAATGCGAATAAAAAGTTTTTGGCAAAAAAATTGTAAATACAAATTCTGGATAGGGACACCCTCATGACCTAGCGGTATGAAATATACTCATAGCTCCCAAATATACATACAAAATTTCATAAAAATCGGTTTAGTCGTTTCGGAGGAGTTCAAACACAAACATTGTGACACGAGATATATATTAGATTTTATATATTAAAATCTAAGTATTAGAAACAAAAGTGATAATATTATTAAATACATTATCGAAGATGCGAAATCTTAATAATAATTATTATTTAAAAATGTAATAAAAATGTAAAATAAAGTAAAAATTGTTATTTTTTAAATTTTTGTCTAGAAATTGAGAAATTCATGCAGAACATTCGAAACAAATAGTTGACATAAAAGATAACTCTTATCCCGCTAAAATAATATATTAAAAAATCGCAGGATATTATGTGAAAATAAACATCACTGGTTATTCCGCACAATCCGTCACAAGGCGAATTTACTATTAGGTGGTGTCTACAGCACAGCGGATTATTTTTTTCTTCAGTTGTTTAGATGTTTGAGCTGTCAAATTTACTACAGTTTGTTGTGGCCAAATCTATAAGAAATGTAAAATAAACAAAAACAACAGGAGGACTTTGACAGCTTAAACAACTTAAACAAAAACATATTGCAAGTGGTTTTTGTAAATGTTGTTTTTGATGTAGAATCGGCATCACCTTATAATAAATTCGCATTGCGTTGAGTGGAAAGGAAACAACTTTTGCACATTTTGCGAAATATGGCTGGAAAAAGACAAGCTCAATCTGATCTAAATCACGATAATTGGGATCGCGAAGAAGAGCCCGAGGAACGTGGGACTTTTCGCACAGCAACTGATGATGAATTGAAGAATCGTGTAATTAAAAAGGCCAAACGAAAAATTGCTCCAGGTACGGCCAGTGATGCAGCTGATGGTGGTTCCGGGACCAAAAGTGTATTCAGTGGTTTTTCTGGTTTTGGAAAAGCGACAGCTACTGCTGCAACAGCAGCCTCTTCGCCGTTTTCATTTTTAAGTAAAATTCCGGCAGTTGCAGCAGCAACATCATCGAATAATGTTAACAGTAGTACAACAACAACTGGAGCTACACCAACATTTTCATTTGGTAGTGGTTCTGCAGCGTCTACTACAACATCTAAAACTACGGAAGTTTTGAAACCATCATCTTCGTTTTCATTTGGAAATGCTAGTGCAACATCTGCTGCTTCAGCTCCCAAAACTTCAACTGTAGCGGCCAGCGAAAAGTCACCATTCTCATTTAGTTCTTCATCGGAATATTATAAGAAACTAAGCAGTCTCAATCAGGCGGTAAGTGAGTGGGTAAAAACTCACGTTGACAAAAATCCAGTATGTATTCTTTCCCCAATATTCAAAGATTATGAAAAATATTTAAAAGAAATTGAGGATGAAAAGAAGAAGGAAGAAACAAAAGACTCAACTGTAGCTAAAGACGCGACAGAAAAGCCACCTCAATCATCGACATCAGCAGGAATGGGATCCTTTAAATTTTCGAGCAGCAACAGCACTAGCGCTACGCCAACAACGACTGAAACAGCGGCAAAAACAAACGGCTTCAGTTTTGGTCTTAAGAAACCAGAGGAAACATCACCGGCTAAGCCCGCTGCAACTTCTAGCTTCAGTTTTGGTTTAAAACCATCAAGCTCTGAATCAACCACCACAACAGCGACATCCAGTTCTACCACGGCACCCTCGACTGGTTTTTCGTTTGGTAATCTATCAAGTAACACAAATCAAACTGACAGTTCTCCAAAGCCATTCTCCTTTACTCCCGGTGCCACGCCATTTTCATTTGGCAATATAAAACCTCCAACTGTAGCATCGAATGCCACTAGTGCCACAAATGAAGACGAAGATGAGGAACCACCTAAAAATGAATTCAAGCAAGTGGTGGAAGATGATGCTGTATACTCGAAGAAATGCAAAGTTTTTGTTAAGAAAGATGGAAATTTCGTTGATAAAGGTGTGGGCACTTTATATTTGAAGCCGGTGGAATCTTCGGGTAAAACTCAACTGATTGTACGAGCTGATACAAATTTGGGCAACATTTTAGTGAATTTAATTTTAAATTCAGCTGTTCCTGCGCAACGCATGGGCAAGAACAATGTTATGATGGTTTGTCTACCAACTCCCGATGTAGATAAACCAACATCAATGTTACTGCGTGTTAAAACCGGCGAGGAAGCTGATGAACTTTTGGAAAATATTGAGAAATATAAAAAGTAAATCGTGTTTGTGTTTGTTTTATTTCTTGTATTTTATGTTCAACAGTAGTATTAGTTAAAACAAAGAGAAAATAATTTTTCAAAATAATTGTTCATTGTGGTTTTCCTTTATGAGTTATGAGTAATTTTTCTGGTGATTTTTGAAATCAAACACTTTTGGGATACAATACTACAGAGAGAATTATTTCTTAAATCATAAATTTTGTAGTGGTAAATTTGTTTTTTATTTTCATTAAAAGCATTTTGAATATATCTTAGAATACTCAAAAGCTAATACGATTTTGTAAAATTGAGATTTATAAAATAAGCATTTTTAATAAATATTTACCATATTCAACTGATGATGAGTATATCGAAAGTTTTCAAAACTGAATGCAATAAATAGTAAGCTTTAAACAAACATTATCCCGAAATCGCAGGAGCCATTAACATATTCGAAATTTGCAGATTTACCCCCATTTTCACAATGTCTAGCAATTTTTAAACCTAAAGCAATTTTTAAACCTAAAGTTATACTGAAAGCTTTCATACAAAAATTATTTTAACAGACAGTATAACTTTAAAGGGCACCATACACTATCAAAATGCTTGATGTCACTTTCGTGTACGTGTAATTTGATGCTTTGATGTACACTTGATTGATGACTCGTCAATCAGCATTTTATTTCTGATTTTGTGGTGTTAACACCAATAGCGGGAATTATAATACATTTTTATTTTCACAAAAAGTGTATTTAAAAATGTCTATATCGGATGAAAATTTAATTGCAATAACGACAACATGTTTAGACAAAAGAAAAAACAAAAATAATAAAAGAAATATGTAATAAAAAAAATTATTGTCTTCATCCGACACACTTATCAACCTCACGCCTTGAAATATTTTTGTAAATGCCTTCGTGATTGATGAGAAAACACCATACACTATCAAAAAGTGACATCAAGCGTGCTAAAAATCAAAATGTTTTTGATTTCTCATCAAGCGTTGTCGGTGTCACACATACAAACACATTTTCACTAATACTACCACAGTGCTTGATGAGTATTTTGATAGTGTATGGTGCCCTTAAGTTATGGAATAACCAGACGTCGTGAAATTTTAATTTATTTTAAAACAAATCGAGTTCTAAAATTCGTGTATAATCAGATTTACATTTTTGGAATTCTTTGTTCAACAAAAAGGCTATTGATGTGCTAAGAAAAAAAATATTATTTAAAATAAGCAAGCAAAAAAAAGCTCAATATTTTTTTCGAGGCAGGGATAATGTTCACATCAGTGAACACACATTATTATCCATCTATCTATCTCCCTCTAACCCCTAAATAAACAATGGGAAAATATGCACACAAATATGCCGAAAAAAGCATGGATATTAGAGTGAGAATTTACTTTTATTTTTAAGGTTTTTTTTACAAGAGCCCAATATTTTTCAATAGGCCGAAGTTCTGGACAGTTAGGTGGATTTGCCTCCCGTGGTACAAAATTTACATTTTTGTTTGAATATCACAATTGATTGGCTTATTTTGCCACAACTGCAAATGGCTTGCCACACAAGAAACATCTTGGGGAATTTTGTTTTTTTGTCCGGTATTGTTCTTGAACATTACCTCGTCCATCAGCCACATAAAAATCATGACGCGGAAGTTGTGAAAAGTCCTACCAGTACATAAGTTAATCATCCATTACACAACAGGTGTATTTTTTTATAATATTTTACCTAAACTTTTTCGCTCGTTCTTTTGCTTCTAAGTACTTTAACGCATTGCGATCTAGAACTTTCTGAACTTTATAGGACTTCAACCCAGAATGAATCAGAGCATTTAACTTTACGAACTAATTTTCTGAAGTATTCGGTGCTATTCAAAAGATTAGTTCGACTTCTTTTGCCTTACCAATGTTTGTTAGACTTTTTTTCTTCCTGATCCAGGTTTTCTATCAATATTCAAGTCATCCTTAAACTGTTTAGTCTTTTGAATTAGTGTGACGATGAACGTTCAGATCTTTTGCTATTTTTGGAAATAAAAGTTGTAAATTAATGATTTAGAAAAGATAATATCAGATATATTTTTAAAAGCTAACTAGATTAAAAACAATAATAATAATTTGTTGGACCAAGGATATATTTTAGCTGGAATAGTATATATAATAGAGTATCGTTACTGACTGATTCATCATCGCACAGCCCAAACTAGGTTCGTCACTCTCCATATACATTTTGTTCGGAATGGTTTCAATTCCGTAGTTTTTATTCCGATCGATTTCGTTTTAGGTTCCTCAGATTCCGTTTAATTCATTAATTCCAAAAATATTTAATAATTCTGTATTATTTGACATAGTTTTTTATATTAAAACAAAAGTGAAGTTTTTGGTTAAAAATTTTAGAAAAGTAATTACAAAGAAATATCAATTCCACTTTGAAAACTGAAAGTGGTTTCATTCCGAAAGATATTTTTGAGGTAACATACCACTGAATTCAGCATACCCGAATTAGTTTAAACATGTTAATAAGGCATTTCTTAAAGGTTTATTCAATAAACTAAACCGTTTTTGAGTTATGCGAATATATGTTGTGCAACCTCCTCGATTTTCGAAATAACGGTATATCTAAAAAACGGTTAGCACCACTGAATTCTGCGTACCCGAATTAGTTTAAGCCGTTAGGTGCCCCTCTTGACAGAAAAAAATTTCAATTTCGTGCACAGTATAATTATTGGTAATCAAATAATATTTTGGTTGCTATAATAGTTATTCATAACCAAAAAATATATTTTTGATTTATGTATATTAGTTACGGGGGTCATAATAATGTCTTACGATAATCATTTGTTCTCCGAAGTAGAAACAAATAACAATTATTTTCGATATCTGTTTAAAATGGATCTTCATCCATGTTAAAAAACTTAGCAGACAAGAATGCTCCTTTTTTGAAATTCGTACCTTATAAGAAAGAGAGGGTTATTTTTTTCAAACCAATAAACTTACTTTGATAAGTTAGTATGTACCAAATATTAATTTTGTTAATTTTTGTATTTATTTTTCATAAAATACGTTTTTCCAACTAAGATACTGAAATTTATTTGGATCATCTCAATCGAGAACAAAGAGTACTAAAAAGTTTAAATATTCGAAATGTAAAACCAATATTAATAAAAATTTGTTTCCTCCAGTCATATACAAATTAATTAACAGTCCGTCATTTAGAAATTGAGTGCGATGGTGCAGTAAGTTTTCAGAATTAAAGTAATTAAATTTTGACAATATAAAATAATGCATTTAAATTTTTACAAATATCACTCCACTGTACAATGCTACGTTTAATTGATTACGCTGCTCAATCAGACAGGTATCTTTTAATTGCGCCAGTGAATCAATTAAGAGAGTATCGGGTAAATTTTGGTCTTGCATTAAATGATAACAATGATTTTATATTTTTTGTTTTATTTTTATTACCCAGAACATTAACTAATCTACTCTTAAAAAAAACAGATAAGATAACTGTAGATAAAATATAATTAAATTAATACAAATGGGATTAGATTATATTGTAAATTCTCGAAAAGACTTAAAATATTCTTTAGATTCGAATTTTCTAAAAAACATAAAGCCTTTCGTTTTGGAATTATAGAATTATTAAAGTTAAAGATATTTTTTTTAACTCCAGGGATATCCCGTATCCTTTAAAATGTTTATATTTTTATTCTTAACTAACTAAATTATTTACTGATTAATAAACAAACAAAGCATCATTTTATTGTGAAGTTACTTAAAGAAATAATAATTATTATACTCGTATAAGTAGATACATACATTATTTATAAATGCAAATATAAAATAAAATACTTATGTATAGAACGTAGAAACAGATGTGAAATCATATACATGTTAAAGTAGATTGTATTATTTTTTTATCACCATTAGGATACCAATATCATCAGTTATGTTTTCGATGTCATAGTAGACAGATTTCTCAATGGCCACCATGTCGCCAACACCAATTCGACTATCTTTGTCGTTGGCTGTTATACGAAAATTTCCCACCAGCGTAACGAAATGTAAATGGAAACGTTTGGCCTTCTTTTTGGGCTTTATTTGACGTGGCTTGAAGCGTAGGTAGCCCAAACTGGCCTTCTCGTCTGTATCGTAAAATGCATACTCGACACCTTGCAGTTCGGTAAAGGAGAGATTGGATGCGGCTGAAATTCGCATTTCCTTGAAAATCTCATCATTCTCGCCATTACGTGCGACCGAGCTGTCCGATTCCGAGATGTTTTTCAACCAAGAAATCAATTCATAGTTTGAGTTGTTGTTGGTGGAAGAGACGCGCGCATTATCGTAGCCACTTGGTTGCGCCGTCGATTTTAAGCGGGCCACACGAACTTTAAACGGTTTTACTTTTTCTACTAAATCATGACTTGATCCTGGCTGTGGCTGTTGCTGTGGCTGTTGCCGTGGCTGTGGTGGTGAGGTGTTAAGTGTAGAGCTTGTATTTCTCAATTGATCAAAGACATTGTTCAGATGATCAACTGGTGGTGGTGTATTCATTATTATACGACTACACTCAAAATTATCATGCGATTGGATCTCTTCAATGTGGTTGTTGTTGTTTTTATTCTGCTTTCGTTTTACTCTGGATTCTTTAACTTTGGGCGTCTTCTTTTTCGTCAAAATCTCTATATCTTGATTTAATGAAGTAATATATGGCTCGTTTTCCGGAACAGTTGGAAGTCGTGTTCGTCCTGAGCCTGGTTGCGAGGTTTTTGTTGACTTTTGGCTAGACACTGATTGAATAGAGTCTTTAACATTTTTTTGCTTATTTGCTTTGGAAAGTTCGCGCGATTTTTGCTTATCTTTTTGCTTCTTCTTCTCTATCATTTCCATACGTCTATTGAATGTTTGTTGAAACAGTAATTGGAATATGGGTATCGGATGTTTTAAAGGCACCTGACCACGCTTCGATCTACGAAGTGAGCCGTCTGTAGCATCAGCACTATTATCAGCTGATTCCTGTGAATCGCTCGTACATTGTACTAAATCATTTGAGGGAATTTTACTTGCATTATTTGGTCGTCCTCGTCTTTTAGGGGCTGTTTGTAAAGGTTTCTTGAATATTTGGTCATCATCATTATCGTTGTGGCTGTTGTTTGTATTTAATTGTGGAGTCTGGTTGATGGTGTTTACGTGATCTGTTTGCAACGTGTTGTTAGTGTTAGAGTGAGTGTTGTAATGGTTAGAGCTGACACCGGAATCACTTTCAAATCCTGGTGGTGGTGGTGGTAGAGCTTCATTTGTAGTAGTATTAGTATTGTAAGAGTTTTCCTCTACTTCAACTGCTGTGGTCTGCTGATATGATTGAGGTAATGATTTTCTGGGCGTAATATTTAAGGGAGGTGGTGGCGATACAACTTTCAGAGTTGTAATTTCATCGACATCTGATCTGGGAGGGGAGGGTACGTACGGTATACTTTTTTTCATATTTCTAGTACTCGAACGGTTCTTCTCCAATGCGGACTTGTCCGGGGAACTATTGATTTCTTCAGTTTCTGAGTTGCCCTGGGTGTAGAGTGAACGCTTGGATGTATTAGTTCTATTTTTACTTTTTTTCTTTCGCGTCAACATTTTTGATACCTCTAAATATTGTTTCAATACTTCTGGAATTGGCTTTTTATTGGATTTTGATGACTTTGACTTTTCTGAACTATTTCGATTGTTTCGTTTGAACGAAATACGATCCGTAGATTTTTCATCAATTAGAGATGATTCCTTGGATTTATTTTGAATATTTTGTTCCTTATCCAACGAGTCACGAAATTCATCGGGTGCTGGCGGGCATTCATCTACTTCCTCTTCGACATTTAGTGTATGTTCTTCGTCAGTAGCTTCGTCGAGGTTACGCTTTAGCAGTTCTATTTCAATTTGATCGTCTAATTGATGTTGCTTTTTAACAGCCTCCTCATGAGACCGTACAGACTTGCGGCCCGATATGGCAAAAACTCGACCCAAAGAATTACGTTTGCGCAAATCGAGTATCTCATAGTTGCTCATTCGTGCCAATTCCTGAGCAAACCTTTCACCATTTAACGGTGTACCGGGTGCTCTATTAAGAGGTATATGTTTCCTCTTAACTGTACGTCTACTGCTGTGAGCTTGCTGGGGTAGTTCCGTCTCCGTTTCGGTGCTTAGTAGCTGAGAATGGTCCATTTGCACCCTTCGTCGTGAAATAGAGCGCTTTCGCAAACGTTTCGTTCGCTTATTGGTTGCACTTGGTGCTAAATTTAATGGTGCCTGGCTATTGTTTTCTATACTACGTGATGCCGCAGCTTTGGAAGTCTCATCATCATCATCGGTTAAAATATCGGTTAGTTTTAGATTATCCTCGGCCAGTTGGTTGCATTGTTCGTTACTAGGTTCAGGTGTCTGCTCATTCTGTTTTGTCGATAATGCTTTTTTGGGATTCAGAGACTGTTTAGTTCTGGCTGTTATAATTGTATTGTTGCTGAGAATTTCTTCTTCAAAGGTCCTGTTATAGGTTTGATTTACTGGTATAACAACCACAGGCATTTCCCGATTATCTGACTGTATAATTATCGATTTTTCTCTTGCATGTGGTACATCTTGTGTTTCTGGTATTTCGACATCTTGTGATGGAAAAATAATTGACACATTGTTCCTAGGAGGAGTAGATGGTACCTCTTGTTCTTGCTGTCTAAGTGAACGATTTATTTCCAGCATTTTTGAACCTCTATGTGTTACGTTACAATTTGATTGATTTGTTCTACTCTCCATATATGACATAGAATTATTGAGATGTCGCGGTGATGTGATATTTTGAGGGCTTTTGACTCTTATTGAAATCATGGAACGATTTACGCTTCGTTCTGGTGTCTTCAATATTTTGCAGGGTGAAGGTTCTGTGTGTGATCTTAATAATCTGGAATGTCGTGGACTTTGTTTTGTAGTTCTATCTGGAGTTAAAATTACTTGTCCAGGAGTGTTTCCTTTTTCCACGGTATATGTTCGTTTCAATGGTGACTTGGTGGCTGGTAAAGATGCCTTAGTTTGTGTGTCCTCTGATGTGCTTTTATTATTTTCCTTCTCTTGGCTTTGGATTTTTCTCATGGTATTTTCAAAAATACTTTCCATATAATTTTTAAGTTCTTCATCTTTACGTTGCAATGTTCGAATTAATGTATCGGTACGTTCACAGCATGACTCATTTGAACTGGGACTTTTCTCTGTTCCATTGGGTATTAAGTTTTCTACTCCGGGTGATTGGCTCGAGGATGGAGAAGAAGGTGGTTTTTCTGGTAGTGGCTGTGAAAGGGGAGTACTACATATAGGGGGATCAAAATTAGAATCCGAAACTGTACTTTCAAATTCTTGAAGTAAAGTACGTCTGCCAATCTTGGTTAGGCGCTTCAAACTGTAACGTCGTAGTCTATCGCTAGGAGAAACACCACCACTTTTACGTATGGACGACAAACGAGGACTTAGGGGTCGAGAAGGACTTAATGGTTTTATCGAACTTGGGGGCGGAGATATACGCTGCGCCTTGTCTGGTGAACTGGGTGACATAACTTCACTAGGTAAAGGATGATCCTTTGAAACTTTGGCCACATGTTCATTAGTCTCATTATTTAAGACAGGTGATGTTCCCACTGTCTCACCATGCAGTGTAGCTAATAAATTTTCTACCTCATCATTGGCAGCATTCTCTATATTTGTATCACATTCCTCTACATTTTCTATTTGTTTTTCTTTATTTTTTTCATAAGTTTCCTCCTGCTGCTGCGATGGTGGTAGTTTTTCCAATTGTACATTGAGACTCAAACGTTGAGGTTCACAATTCATAAAAAGAAAATTTTGTCTTTGTACACCTCCTCGTCTCTTTTGAAGAAATTCCGCTAACCGATGACCATCACTATCATCATTGCTGAAAAATTCGCTTAAATCTAAGCTGGTGCTGGGCCGAGCCATTATTGTTTTTTTGTTCAATTCAAAATCTAGTATGAAAAATATAAATATTTAATAATTCTTCATATTTTCTCCAAAACTCACAGTTAAAATAAAATACAAAAATTTTCACCACTTTTATTGTTTTTAAGAGCTTATTGGGTTGCGCGTCATTTCAGTGTCGTAAAAATACTGGGTACTTGAGTGACATGGTTGTTTTTCTTAGCAGGGTTGTGTTTTTTAGTGCAAGGTTGCCAGCTCTTCAACAGGGCCAACTCCTGAAAATCACCATAACGAACATAAATCTCAGAAAAATGTTGGTGTCCAAATAAAATTTAACAGGAAGAAGTTTCATATAGAAAGAAAACACGAGACTTAGCTTCATGGCGATCGCTCCGTAATTGGCCATAGCTTCTCTATAAGGGCCATAAGAGATAATAGTTTTTGCTCATTTACTCAGCATAGGTCGGTCTTAATCGACTAAACTGTCTTACTTGTTTTAACTTATAGGTATATTTGTAAAATAAAATAGTACAAATGGCCATTATTAACACTAACATTTTTATTTGAAAGCAATGGTAATACTCGGCGTCTCTTTTTGTTTGTTTGCAAGGCGAATTCATATAAGTTGGAGTCAGTCAAACAGCTGCATAATAAATTTAAATATAAAAACAAACTTTAACATATATGTCTAAACCTTGTGTATAAACCTGATAAAATTTTGTCATGATAAACATCAAAATCGTTGTCAAGATAAAAATTATAAGGTACAATTTGACAAAATTGTCAATGCTTTTGCTCAAACAACTTTGTCTTGACAACAAACGTCATTATTTGTTATGATACATATTTGTCAAGTATACACAGGGGTTAACCCCTGTCTATACCTGTTAAATTTGTATCATGATAAACGTCAAAATGGTTGTCAAGATAAAAAATTATAAGGTATAGTCTCCATTTATTAGTATTATTGCTTCGTTATGACAAAATTGTTAGTGCTTTTGCTCAGACAACTTTGTCTTGACAACAAATGTCATAAATTGTTATGATAAATATTTGTCAAGTATAGACAGGGGTTACGTTTTATTAATAAAACAGATTAATCGATTAAAGAATAATTAATTAAAATCGATTAAGAATAAAAATTAACCCTGGATGCAAAAAATAATACTAAAAAAGGAACATACAACTGTTTTAAAAAAATAATAAGTTTTTCGAAACATTGTTGTCCAAAATATCGAGCGAAATCGTTCGTTACATAAAACGGAAGTAATTTTGAGGTACATGTAGAAATTTGCGAATCGTGAGGGGCGTTATATTTTCTTTTAATTTCTTACACTAAACCAAATATTGTTCCTTTACCATCCATCCATCATATTTAAATAAATATGTATAATCATTGAATGATTTTATAATAAATAAAATAATATCGTACGTGACATACCGTACGTGACACATTTTTCTCTTATAGTAAAACAATATATATTCTGTAAATATATGTACATATAGGAAATAAAATAGAAAATATTAATTCGGTTTCAATAAACAATTTGATAAAAGCAAACAAACAATCCGAGTCAAATTCATTTCATACTACATGCTAATTGGCAGCTTAGTTTTCGCTGCAATCTTAGTCTAAAACATACCAATTAAATTAAAAAATTAAATATAGTCAGTTTAAACTATTATTTTTGCACTTAAAATGTTGTAATAAGTTCTAAATACTTTCACATAGTAACATTTTAGTGTTTTCTTCTATTCTAGTCATCTTGAAAAAAGAGTTTGAAGGGTTTTTGTTTTTTCAGTGGTGGTAGTCATTCTCGTGATATTGCCCATATATAATTTTTATATTTTGATAACTTATTGATTTAAATGTCTTTTTAGTACCATTTTCGTGTACGTACATTCTAAAAAAAATAAATTCATTTCAAAATTTCATTTCATATGAATTCATATCAAAATAACTTCTTCAAACCTGAAAAGTAGTATTAGCTACTTTGGTTGTAATTAAGATGTGGTTTTTAAAGCATGACGTCCCTTTTTTTTCTGGGAACCATTCAAAATCGAGAAATGCTTAATTCAACCAAAAACCATTGTTATCTTTTGTTTTATAACATCCACTAAATAATATGAATAAAACATGCTAAAATTTAACAAAGTCTCAAATTAAATACCTAGGTACATTTTAAAATGTATTTCATTCATTCAAATAATAAAACTTCTTTGTATATATGGGCATAAATAAACACTTTTTTTAAATCTATGACACTTAACTGTATATCGAGGGTCTATATTCAAATCCTCTATCTTAAAAAATACAACTTTTCAGCTCTTTTTTTACGCGTATTATTACTAGAGTTATTAAAATTCGGTATTCTGCAATATTTTTTATGAAAGATATAGGCATTTTCTTCTCAAAATATTCAATGTGAATATATAAAAAATATAAGATAGGGGATTTTGCATTTTAATAAAATCAAATTTGTTGATTTCATTTATGCCATCTATCAGTTATAATGTGATTTGTTTAATATACCGGCTAACAGTACAACATAAGATACAAAATAAACAATAATCAATATTAAACAAAAAGTTATAGAAAAAATGTTTTTTTTTTTTAAGTTTTTTTTTTTTTTTTTGGAGTATGGTGTAAATTATTGTAAAATAATAGATGACACTTTAAAAGTAAACACTTTTTTAACAATTTATTTAGGGTTTTCAAAAAAAAGCCCTCGATATTATTTCCATTAATTTTTTATTTAATCCCATGAAAATTTGTTTTTTAGGTTTTGAATATAGTCCCTCCTTGAATATACAGATTTTTTTGTTTTTCAATTCAATTGACGTTTATGACAAAATAAAGGACACTTTTGTAAAAGGATAAAACAATCAGAAATATTTTAACACGAATCAATCAACTCAGACAAATTCCAAGTTCTGAATAATGATCCTTTTGTCGCATATTTGAATAATTTTAAAACAAAAACCTGGCACATGGAATGCATTTTCTCTGTCTAAACAAATATTTTTTTAAAATTAATGTAGTATGCATTTAGTGATAAAATCTAAATTTACAAGATACTAAAATTTAACTTAATTAAGGGAAGTGAAATAACACTTCATTTGGAGTGTAACTCCAAAATTAATGCTTTTCCTGTCGAAACTTGTTTATCACGGGGGAAAAAAAAGGATACATACAGCCCAATTATGAATAAAAAATTCCCTGGGAGTTTGTTCCCCGGGAGTTTTTTCCCATTGAATTTGAATAGGAAAAATGGGAAAAGGGAAAAAACTCCCGGGGAATTTTTATTCATAATTGGGCTGATAATCCTTTTGTTGTACTCGGCCCGATTTGATATTCCAAAAAATGTTTTAAAGTTATTCCCTAATGTACGTACATACTTGTATTGTCAAGTTATTTAAGTCTTTTGTTCAAGAAAGATATCCTTCAAAATAAGGGTTAAAATTACGACTTTGCAAAGGAATTTAATTAACGACATATGCAATGAATAAAAAAGCAAGTTTAAGGAAAATACATAAATTATCCTTTTCCATCCCCATATTTTTGTAGAGGGTAAGCAACAAAAGATCGTGAGAATATTTATGATAAACCACAATACAATCCAAGACAAATAAACCGGAATTCCAAAATTTTCTGCAAATAGACAAAATTGGTAAAACAATAACATAAAATGTTTAATACAAAAGCTAATTTACCATGAGTTACATACATTCATAGTTAGACTGAGATTACATACACAGGAATTGATCTTCATCGTCATCATAATTGTTGATTGCAGATTTTATTTACAGGCCGGGGATTGTGCAATATGATTAAAATAAATTTTAAACAAAGAAACATATTTGCAACAAACCACGGTCTTCAAATAATTATGCATATTGTTCCCCTGGCTTGACTATTACCTATTTCCAAAGAAATTAAACAAAGAGCCAGCAAATCTAACCTCACTTTAATAATGATTTGTTTTGTTCGCGGCAAAGTTCAAAGAATGTTTGGTGAAATATTTTAATAAATGAAATGATAATGTTTATTAATGTACACTGCGCCAGAAACACACAAAGAAGAAAAATTATCAAATTAAAAAAAAGAAAAGTGTTTTAAAAATTATATCACGTTTCCACAAACAAAAAAACAATATGCTGTTTTTACAATTTCTAATCTTTTCCGTTAAAACTGTTAATTTTAAACGGTATACTCAAAGTTGTTGTTTCTATCTTGGCACGCGAAAATTTATCAACTCCTTTTAGCTCCGATCTCTTCGAATTTTAAATGAAAAATAAATCAAATTTCGTACCAAATTTTTGAAAAGGTAAATTTATAGTGGAGGGGAAAAATGGAAAATGTAGCGAGTGATAAAAAGGATTGCCAGATTTAAAAAAATGTTACCAGTAGGGTTCTATAAGTCGATTGTTCGATTGTTCGAACAATCGACTTTTTGCTGAAAAAAGTCGAAAAGTCTAAGTCGACTTTTTGGTCACAAAAAAGTCGAACATTCGATTAGTTATCACAAAAGTCGATAAAAGTCGAATAGTCGATAAAAGTCGAAAAAAGTCGAAAAAAGTCGAATAGTCGATAAAAGTCGAAAAAGTCGACTTTTAAGATTGTTAAAAAAATTTTTAATTGCAACATTATACTAAAACAAAATATGCACAGAATAACATAATAATTTGATGTTATTGCAATTTGGTACACTTACATTTTTTCTAGTGTATGCAAAAATAAATAAATAATAAGTAAATGTTCATAAAAAAATGCTCTTTCTACATATTATATATTATCGCCTTAATACATTTAATTTTTATTGCAAGGCGCATCAATAAATGCAGAAACCATGTATTTTTTACAAAAAATGGTAAAAAGTGGAAAAAAGTCGAAAATAGTCGGAAAGTCGAAAATAGTCGAAAAAAGTCGAAAAGTCGAAAAAAGTCGATTTAACTAAAAAGTCGAAAGTTCGAAAAGTCGTCTTTTCATAAATTACCAAAAGTCGAAAGTTCGAAAAGTCGACTTTTTAAAAATCGAAAAAAGTCGAAAGTTCGAAAAGTCGACTTTTTGTTTCAACTATAGAACCCTAGTTACCAGATTGCTTAAACGCAGAGGTATTGCCAAATGGAATAACAAATTAAACGATACACTTAGAAAAATCTGTAAGTAAGAATTTTGTTTCATTGAATATCGAGGTGAATATTTAAAAAAACTTATTGTACGTCAACCCTGACCATATAATACCCTACACTGAGTAAATGACCAAAAACATTTCTCTTTTAAAATTTCATTAATTTATTTTCGGAAGAGGACTTTACATTGGAGCTATGACCAATTGTGGACCATTCGGCATGAAATTAGGTCGTGTGATTTATGTCTATGTGAAAATTATTTTTTATTGAATTCTACGTGGATACCAACATTTTTAAGTTATTTAAGCCTGATGGTCGGACTCATAATCGACTCAGAAAGTGATTCGATCGGTATACTTTAAGGTGGGTGTTAGACTATATTAGTATTTTTGGGCTTTACAAACATCAGCACAAACGCATAATATACTCTCCCCACTAGAAAATAAATTATAACAGGTAAGAGAGCTATATTCCTTTCCTATACCCTTTACCAAATTATACTTTAAAATAAAAATTTTAAATATTTCTAGGTAAACAAAATTAATTTTTGGGTTAAAAAATATTTTTCCCGATTTTGACCCATTGTCGGTCCAAATTACTTTAGCCTTATATAGATCATTGCAGTGGAATTTCAAGTATCTATCATTAGATATCCATATTGTCTATATATTAATGACTTAGTAATCCAGATATACATAGATATAGATAAATAGGCCAAAAATCGAGGTTGACCCGGTTTTTTCCTTATATCTCAGCCATTTGTGGTCCGATTTTAAATAGTAACCGACCCGGAAGAATGCCTGATATATAGATATATGAATCTAGTTTGTAAGTTATTTGGGGTCTTCAGAAAATTGATTTGATTGAGACATACACAGACAGACAGACAGACACACAGACAGATAGACAGACAGACAGACAGAGAGACAGACAGACAGACAGACAATTTCAAAATCTATAGATGATTCATGAAAATTTGTTCTTCCTTAATATTATACATACTATATTTTTTTAAACACTCTTGAAATCGATTTATTGCTATAAGTAATTATTTGAAAATCTAACTGTATTATATTTTAATTGATTCTCATTTATGAATATGTTTAGAAAATGCAACGAACGACTATTTGACGTTTTTATATTATTTTATGAAAAGTTATTAATATTTTAGGGCTGCCGTACGAACAAGTGTTTAATAACAAATTTATTATTTATACCATGTATGGTCAATAAACAAAATAAAAAAATACACAGAAATTTATTATAAGAAAACCACATTCAATATACTCAATGATGTATAAGAGGTAAAATCAATAACTCGGGTCGTATATTGTTCAAAAGATAAGATTATGGATTCTTTCATATGTTTATACTGTGTTTTGGATGTACAATATATACACACAATAAGTTTGTATATAGTTTTTTCAGTTAGTTGCACCAACTGCTTCCAAAATCAATTTAACTTGCCTATTTGATTTTAGTTGCTTTAATTTGTCCATTGAGTGAATACACATAACTAAAATGGCACCGTTGTCTTCTTGTAATGTTATAGTGGAATCTGATTTACCAGCTTGGTTAAACAAAATAAATCTAGAAAACGCCATTAGAAAGGAAACGGATAAAGATGTTCGTAAAATATTAAACATGAACATTAGAAATGCCTCTAAAGCAGGAGAAAATTATTCATCATTATTAATTCGGATACAAGCGGATGTTGAACTGGCGGGTAAGTTGAAAACATATTGCAAATTGAGTTTTTTCTACCAAATTATTGGATTTTGCCCTGAAGAAAAATTTAATTATATATTTAAAACATTTTTAAAGCTATTTTGTAACGGATTTGAATTAAAGAAAACTTTAATTTCTTAAAGTAATGAAGTCAATACATGTGTACGATGGGTAGTCACCTCTACGATGGGTAGTCATCTTGACGCGATGTAGAGGCTTAAATGCGATGATTCGTGTTGGTCATGCTGGAGGGGACAGTTTAACTTGAGTTGGCTGTCTCTGGTAGGGTCTCCCATTCCAGAAGGGCACATGTTGAGCATGAAACTAAGAACTACCCTCCCCCTCTGTCTGATAGCGTCTGTTCTCCTTTGGGGCGGCTATCAGATGTTTGCCATCGAACCATTTTCCCCTCATTGAGAGAGGTGGTTCTGATGGTGGTCCGGCTGGTCCGTAAGGGCTCTTGTTTATGTCCGTCCGAAATCCACCAGCGTCTGTTTCCCACATTGGGCGGCTGGTGGTCTGCGTCTGTTTTCCCAAGTTGGGGCGGCAGTTATTCAACACCTGGCAGCAGGTATAAAATGCACCAAAATTGTCCATTGGACACATGGAAGGTCGCGAGTCATGCCCCATGTACCCGGTCGGGGGCTTCATAATCTCCGGGGACCCTACTCCCACAGCGATGGTAACGGGCTGTGGAGAGTCGAATGTTACTGTGACCCAGGCTAGTCAGGTGATCACACCGGGCCAGACTAGTCTGCATGCTACTGGTGTCGCAGGAGGTCAATCTGGTACACCCAGGTTGGCTGACTGTAAAAAATTTAGTGCAATAGGTGGTAGTGACCTAAGCGGCGAGGTACCTCTGGATTTCTCACCAAGTACCTCCAAAGCCGCCAAAGCCCAAGCCGTCCTGACGGCTAAACCCCCTGTCTCGGGTGTCTCTAAGGGGGACGCGACTAAGTCGCCCCTCTCAAAGACCTCCCATATGCCAATTGTGCGATCAGGTCTAGTGACGGAATCCTCCTGTCCTGAAGACGCATCACCCCTGGCCAATCCCGGCTCCGACTCTAACCCTAGGCATAAAAACCCTGCTAGAAGGGCTGCTACCACCAGGCGATCCGCCTATCGCTTCATTGAGGCACTCGGCTCTAAAAAAGCCGAGGAACTCACTAAGGAGCAACAAGCTTCTCTCTCCTGGGCGAAAGCTCATATTGCTGGTCTTAAGACCGCACCTCCTTCTGCTGAATCATCAGCAGGGCCTAAACGGCAACGTTCAGAGGAGGATGCAGCGGTCAAGAGCCAGCAACCGGGTCCCAAAAGACCCAAAGCGGTGCAAAAGTCGTTTACCAAATCCTTTAGCGAGATTGTCAAAGACAACCTCGTTAGGGCGGTTATCGACCGGAGTGCCAATGACGGATCCATATCTCAATTGAATTGGGATGTGGTGAAGCAAAAACTGGTAGGGGTGTTCTGGAAAGTTCTCAAAGAGAACCCAGGCACTCCTCCTCAATGCGATGATGCTGGTTGGTACCAGGGTCACGTAAAATTGATGTCCTGTGTAGATGAACGCTCAGCGTTGCTACTCGGGACTGCTGTTGCATCATTGGGTGAGGTATGGCCGGGATCTAGGCTTGAGGTGGTATCTGTGAGTGAGATACCCCGAAAGCCTAGATCCATAGCTAAAATACCAGCTGAGCCATCTAGCCCGGAGGAGATCTTGGAGATCCTGCAGTGCTGTAACCCACAGCTTCCGACTCATGATTGGAAAGTTGTGAAGGTTACGGATACTGAGGGTTCTTCGAGAAAGGCGATCGTTGTCCTGAATAAGGAATCTTTGGGGCCGCTAAGGAAGACACAGGGGAAGGTCTACTATGGATTTGGTACGATCATCCTGCGTGTCTACCGTAGCGACAACAAAGGCGATACCTCCTCTGTAGATGATGTGAAACCCATGCTTTCGGAAGAAGGCATGGATAGCAATGTAGTCGCCGGTCCAACCGACACTGAAGATACCAACTCTGTCTCCGAACTGGTTGGTACCTTCTTTGAACGGATGGACGAGGCGATTGACGAAGACGCCCTCCTCAATTCTGATCAGGAGGACGCCGACGTCACCATTGTTAAAATGGAGCATGAAGGTGACGCAAATCAACCTTCATCACTCTAAAGCAGCATCCGCTGCACTGCTCCTCCGACTTGCTAAAAACGGGGAGGAGCTAGTCATGGTCCAGGAACCTTGGATCCACCAGGATCGTATCTGTGGACTATGTTTGAAGGGCTATAAGCTCTACTACGCTAGAAGCGCAGGTAAAATTAGATCCTGTATACTGGCTAAAAGCTCTTTGAATATCTTCATTCTGTCTGATTACAGCAATGAAGATACAGTAGCAGTCTCATGGGAAACCAATGAAGGCAATGTGTTATGGCTGATATCCAGCTACATGGCGCATGACCATGGAGAGCATCCACCAAATGATGTTGTCCGAAGTGCTGTGAAAAAGGCGAATGAATCGAGGATACCTCTGATTATCTGTGCTGACGCCAACTCGCACCACATTATATGGGGTAGTAGTGACACCAATACAAGAGGTGAGAGTCTTTTCAGTTTCATACTTAATAGTAGTTTGGAAGTAGTAAATAGAGGTTCAGAACCTACCTTCATTGTTTCGAACAGAAGTGAGGTACTAGACTTAACACTTGTGAGTGCTGAGCACCACAGTATTATAAATAATTGGGCTGTCTCAAGCGACTGCTCTTTTTCTGATCACCAATATATTGATTTCAATATTAGTGTGACTTTCAGGAATGTTGAGACCATTCTAAATAGGAAGAAGACCAATTGGGAGTTACAAGGTGATATACTCTCTCGGTCGTTACCAGACCCGCCCTCTATTGAAAGTAGGGAGGATATTGAGTTAGCAGTCGGGACACTTACAGAAGCGTTCCAATCCGCTACTAATTCGGCGTGTAAGCCAAATATTTGCAGGGGTAGGAACAAGCCTCCCTGGTGGAATCCTGAAATAGCACACGCCAGAAGGACGTGTCGTAGACTGTTCAACGAGGCAAAGAGGCTGGGTAACTGGTCGACTTACAAGTCCTCTGTGAATCATTTTAAGAACCTTACGAGGAATGCGAAAAGGAAAGCGTGGAGGGACTTCTGTAGCGGCGTGGAAGGATCCTCTGAGACTAACCGATTACGTAAAATTCTATCAACCTCTCCGGTTGTACCTAGCTATATTCAGAAACCCTGTGGTAGATGGACTCTGGATAGTAAGGAAACTCTTGAGGTCCTATTGGACACTCACTTCCCAGGCTGCCTTCCAGTCGACGATGAGAGTGTTAATAGGGCTCCTGATTATGCTGCTCCGTGTGATAACTCTGTTCCAATGAATAGGGAAAGAATCCAGTGGGCTATCAAAAGCTTCGGCCCGTTTAAATCCCCCGGGCCGGATGGTATCATCCCTGCTGATCTTCAGAAAAATGAAGTAATAGTTACACCATGGCTCATCAATATATACACAGCATGTATCAGATGGACCTATATTCCTACATGGTGGACGAGGTGTAGAGTAATCTTTATTCCTAAAGGAGGTAAGGCGACTCATACCAAACCGAAGGATTACAGACCAATTAGTCTTGCATCCTTTTTGCTGAAAACCCTAGAAAGGGTAATTGACGTATACTTGAGAATGACCATTCCGAAGGAACTCATCTCTAAATCCCAACATGCCTACACCAAGGGCAAATCTGTGGAAACAGCTCTACATTCGTTAGTCGGCTCCATAGAAGAGTCGCTATCACATAAGGAGTATTCACTTGTGGCCTTTCTCGATATTGAGGGGGCCTTTAATAATGTCAGGCCCGACGCCATCCTATCTGCGATGGATGAACTTGGGGTTGATCAATGTGTACGCCGAATAGTCGGAGTGATACTTGGTTATAGAGTCATAAGTGCCACCTTAGGTGGCACAAATGTTTCAAGAGTGGCCAATCGTGGTACCCCGCAGGGTGGTGTACTATCTCCACTCATGTGGAATTTGGCTATGAATACCCTGTTGGTCAGGATGGACAACAGAAGGATCAAAACAGTCGCATATGCTGACGATGTTGCAGTACTAATATCTGGTAAATTTCTGGATACTATATCCAGCTGTATGGAGTCTGCATTAAGTACACTGAGTGAGTGGAGCATATCGAGTGGACTTAGTGTGAACCCCCAAAAAACGGAACTGGTTCTCTTCACTAGGAGGTATAAGATCGATGACTTTAGACTACCTAGACTGAATGGAATCAGTCTTGAGATCAGGGATAATGCGAAATATCTCGGCATCATCCTAGATAAAAGGCTGTCCTGGAATTTAAACATTCAAAACAGGATTAATAAGGCCTATGTGGCCATCTATTCCTGTAAGAAGGCAATTGGCACTAACTGGGGTATTATGCCGAAGGGTATCAATTGGATCTTTAAAGCAGTTGTTAAACCCATCTTGTTCTATGGAGTATTAGTGTGGTGGCATGCTTTGGACAACGCTACTCACCGAAAGGCCGTCGAACGAGTACTAAGGACTGTAGCGATACTGATTACGGGCGCTATAAGGTCTACCTCCTCTAAGGCACTCTTTACTATCTTAAACTGGTTACCAGTGGATTTGATGGTGATACAAATGGCTCTCAACTCTGCTGTGAGGCTAAGTGCTGGATGTTCGTGGTCTGGCAAGGACCTTGGGCACTCTAGGATATTGAATTACTATGGGCACATACATGGTAATGTTGATTACTGCATCGCAAAACCTTTTTTCGATAGGCAATTCCATATTATGATCCCGAATAGGGACTCATGGCATAGCGGACTCCTTCCCCCTGATGATGTCATAAGGATATACACTGACGGCTCTAATAGGGGAAACAGGGTCGGTGGAGGTTTCTATATTGAAAACTTTGGGATTAAATCCTTCTTTAGGCTACCTGACTTCAGTACTGCTCTTCAGGCGGAAATTACTGCCATTAAACGTGCATCCAACTGGCTGAGGTATTATCGAATATCTGGTGATATATGTATATTTACTGACAGCAAGGCTGCCGTTAACGGAATAGCGGGTGTCCTCACGACATCTAGATTAACCGAGGAATGCCGGGTATCCCTAAATGAGATAGCGAGACATTCTAGGATAACGCTTATATGGGTCCCTGGACACGATGGAAATCAGGGTAATTGTATAGCAGACGCTTTGGCCAAAAGGGGTGCGATGATGAATGATGAGGCGATCGACCCTTTTTCTGGTATCTCCCTTGTTAAATGCAAGATGGCTGTTCAGCAGATACTATATGAGACTGCACAAAACAGGTGGAATAATGAACCTTCCTGTGCTATAGCGAGGTCAACCTGGCCCGCATATGATGCCAGCAGGACGAATCTACTTGTGGATTACCGTCGGGAGCAAATAAGGCTAATTGTCTCCTTTATTACAGGACACTGTTTAATTGGGGCACACGCTAGAAGAATGGGCCTACGGTACAATGATTACTGTAGAAGCTGCCATAATGAAGAAGAGGAGGAGACTGTGAATCACTTTTTCTGCCATTGCCCGGCTCTGACAAACCTGAGGGAACGCATCCTAGGATCTCCATTCCTATCATGCTTGGATGAGCTATCAACGATGAATCTTAGACGAATCTACTCCTTCATCCGGGAATCTGGCTGGTTTAATCTGGAGGCAACAGAAGTATTGTAAATACCATGCTGTCTACCCCTTGGGTATCACAAAGGGATCAGATTTGAATGGACCCAAGTGAGCTGCTTGAGGAGCGGCTGCCCATGGAACCTAACCTAACCTAACCTATGTGCTGACTGTTATAATGGAATTGTTAAGAGAGTATACTTAATTTGATTTTGAGTATTGATTAAAGAATTAATTACTTCGGACCTTTGGCTGCATGAAATTTTACAAAAATTTTTGAAATAATGAATTGTTGTGTTAAATTTTAGGTTTATTTTTCACTAGTGTATAAGCAGAGCATCGAATTATTAGATTATTTTTGTATTAGATTTGAATTGAAAACAATTTGAATCATTTATTAATTTTTATTGAGCTATTTTGTAATGGTTTTGAATTACAGAAAACTTGAATCATTCAATCAGGAATTCATTTTATAAAGAAAGGAATGAATTTCACACGTTTGAAGTACAAATGAATTAACACAACGAATTAATTCCTAGTGAATGCTTTAATAGCATGGTTAAAAGAGAATATATTTAATTTGGTTTCAGAAATTAAATTAAGAATTAATTCCTTAAACTTTGTGTAATGAGCCTGTCAAGTTCCTGATCGAAATTAAAAAATCTGTCTCCATTAGGATTTGAAGTGAGATGTTTACTATAAAGCCGAATTTAATATTTTGTTTGTACGTCATCGAACTGGACATGGAGCAAATTGGTCAAAAATGTACACAATAATTTTGTGGAACTAGAGTTTTTTTTTTTAATTTTTGTTTCTATCCGATATAGGTGACGCGTTTTTAGTCATTTACTGCTGTCTGAGGGTTGCGGGTTCGATTCCCGCCAAAAATTCTGGGTGTTTCTGCAGACAAGCAAAATAGTTAAGTGACGCGGACGAGGTTCATGTAGTTCCTAATAAAAATAAGCAATTTTCTATTGAAATTTGGTTCACTTTTTTTAATTATCGATTGAAATTTTTTAAGATTATTTCTTTAGAATTTAAACCTTTGCCGTTTATTGAAGAATATTTTGCAATTATACTGCCATTCTCTATTTCAGATGGAAAACACAAAACATTCTCATTCGTTTTAAAAGCACAACATCCCAATCCGTTTATGATACAAATTACAACCTTGTTGCGTCTTTTTCCCAAAGAAGAAGAAATGTACTACACAATTTTGCCGAGATTTGAAAAACTCTACGAAGATATTGGCAAATTCGTGCAATTTGCCCCAAAAGTTCATAGATTTGATGAAGATATTGGTGTCGAGCATATTCTAATGGAAGATTTACATGTAAAAAACTACAAAAATGTTAATCGTGTCGAAGGACTTGACATGATACACACCCAAACCGTTCTTAGGAAACTGGCTGAATACCATGCCGCATCGGCCTGTTACGTAGAGAAATATGGTCAGTTAAGTGAGGACTTCACAGCCGGTGTTTTTAGTCCAAAGAACCGTGGTATTTTACAAGAGTTCAATGCATCTGGTGCATTTCTGGCTCAACTAAAAAAATGGCCCAGTTGTCAAAAATACTATGAGAAATTACACGATACTGACATTTATTTGGTTGATCGTTTGCTAGAAGATCAAAAAGTCAACACACGTGAATTTAACGTCCTGAATCATGGTGATTTGTGGTGCAATAATATTATGTTTCAATATGACGCATTTGGTAAAATCAAAAATACTCTCTTTGTGGATTTTGCCATTAGCAAATATGGTTCACCAGCAAACGATTTGTATTATTTTATACTTTCATCTTGTGCTCGAGATATAAAATTGTCTAAATTTGACTATTTGATACGTTACTATTATGATAATTTGATAGAAAATTTGAAATTATTACAATACTCCCGTCCTTTGCCGAAATTGATAAACATTCATGGATCTCTATTAAGAAATGGTTTGGCGGGTATGTTAAAAATTGTGTTCATTTTATGTACGACATTTTTATTTGATGTACTTCTTTTAATAATGTTTCAGCTTACATGGTGGTATCTAAAGTTTTGCCAGCTGTAGTTTTGGAAAATACTGACAGTGCTAATTTGGAAAACTATATGGAAGATCAGTCCAAAATGAAAATGTCAATGTTTAATAATTCAAAATATGTTCAAGCAATGTCGGAGATTTTACCGTGGTTAGATAATCGTGGTTTGTTGGATTGGAAATAATAATTTAAACAAATTGCAATATTGTAAATTATAGTAGCAATAAAATACATCATATGTATATAAATACCAAAAATATTGGGGAAGCAACAGTACAATTGTTTCAATGTTATCTTTTTTTAATGCCTTATTAGATATATCAATAAAGTTATTTATTTTTAGAATGATTTTAAAAAACAATATTTTTATAATAAATGCATACATAATTATTTACTACTGCTGGTTAATTTTTTTTAATATTTCGCTCGATATTTTCCTCATTTTCTGTTAGAATTTGTTGTTGTAACTCCATAATTTCAGCTTTTGCCAATTGAATTTTTTTACGAAAATTGCCCATAGATTCCATTAAATAAATACGCTGATGCTTAACATCCTGTATGTTTTTGCGTAAGGCTATATTTTCTTGTAAAACTTCGTCCAATTGCTTGTTTTGAAAGTTCAATTGGGCTTGTAAATAGCGTAAACGATTCTCCTTAAAACGCATGCGTGTGGGTCGAGTACGTTCCAAAGGTGTTTTAGCATCCATATTCCTGTAATAACGTTAAATACATTTTATTATTAATTTTTATAAACTAAAACATATTGCAACACATTATACATTGTTCGAGATAGAACTTGATTATAGTTCTCTTTTTGGATGAATCCAAATACAATTTAAGAGGCTGTGTTGGGAGATCCTATTCATGTCAAAAAAAATTGTAGATCGCAAAATACTCACTAAAAATTATACCACGAAAGAAGCTGTAAGAGATTTGGTTATAAAGGAATGACAAAATATTTCTAAAAATAGGATTGATTATTATTAGTAATAATAAACAAGGGACATCCAACAAAATATTGAGTTAGGTTATAAAAACCTAAGTTTCCATTGTTTTCTCAGTATCATAATAATAAAAACTTTTGTTTGCTTTCTATTTTCAAAGTATACCTCCGTAAAACTGACCTTTTTTTAATATTAAGTTAATAAAAATCTCTTTTAGGCTGTACTACAGAAAAATTTTAATTATGTGAGACACTGTATGTAGAATATTTACCATTTATGGCCTTCATAAGATTTGAACTTCTCTTTGCACATTTCTAGTGAAATTAGGGCTTCGGATACACTATTTGAATGCCAAAAAGTATGTAAAGCTTGTTGCATTTGTTGTTGCAAATTATTACGAATGGTTTCTGTTAGTTCATCTTGGCCTTTTAAAGCAATATTTTCCCGCTCCAATAGAATTTTAGCGAATGTTTCCAAATGAACAGCATTTAATTTCGACCACATTTGTTTGTAAAGCGTTTCATATTCTTGGTAGACTTTATCACCAAAACCTTTGAACTTCTCGTAATTAGCTGCAACATTTTCTGTGCAAATATCTTGGGATTGAGCCATTTGTTTTTAAAAGTAATTTTTTGTACGAAATTTAGATTTTTGTAATTGTTTGTTTACACTTTTTAAATTCAGCGTTGCCAACTACTGTTAGACGACAGTGTTACATTATTTAGTAGTAAAAAATATGGTTGAAATTAAAAGTAAAATAGAACTAGACTCTGCAAAAACTTTAAAATGTCGTAAGTTCGAAAAGTCGATTTTTAAAAATATATTTTTATTATGTCTGTAAATACCTTTACCCACCGTCTCCATGCAGGATTTCTTGTCTGTTGAAGACGCGGTGTAACACTAACATCATGTTAGTGTTAATATTAAGCATTTCATGTCAGTTGTAGACACAGTGTAACATAAGAAATAACTTTAGAAAAACGGAACATTATTTCCAACTATAGGTTTATGTTCAATGGGTAGAGAACACATATGGCTATATTTATTTATTTGTTTACTTGTCTTCTGTTTTGGTTTTTTTAAAAATTATTTGTTTAAAAAAAGTTTAAACAATTATTTCGCAACACATTATATCATTTCCAGCCTGCATTGATACATATATTTAGTTTTTATTAAGAAAGTAAAAATTATATAAAAAAATAATATAAATATTCACAACATATTTTATTATAGCATATGTCAAAATAGAATTTTTTGTTTATATTTTTTTCATAAAGAAATGTAAAAGGTCTGAATAAAATAATTCAAATTTTTATTTACATATGCATATTTTTATGTTGTTTTTTATTATAATAATAATAATTTACATCAAAAGTAAAAATTTCCGTCATGTAAAATTTTATAAGAACCCCAATACAAATTATTTACAATTATTTGATTAACATTTTGTTCCATTTTCTCATTTGTACCTATTAGCATTTATAATTCTACAGAATTAAAAACTTTTTAAAAAATCACTGAGATGCCAACTTTAAACTGCTGTAAAATTCTTCTTCTTTATATAAATATCATTCAGGCTAAAATGATATCTTATAAAAACTCACCACGATATGTTTTCAGAGTTTGTTTTGTTCACGGCGGTGGTTTTCATGTCGCCATTTGCAATTTTAATGAATTTGCTCGCGCATTTTTTTCCGCCGTCTTTGCTTGTTTGTTGAAGCCGCATAAAAAAATCTATAAATTTTTGCTAAAAATTATTGCAAATAATTAATTCGTGAAGTTAAAGAATTATATAAATAAATACTATAAAAATAACAGTGTCTAGTGCAAAAACAAATTGTTAAAGCCAAAAATATAACAAAGCAAAAAAAAAAAAAAAAACTTAAAAGAAAAATACATAAAAAAAAACTAATTTATAGACGCAGAACACATTATCAAAGGTAAGTACACAAAGCTAATTAATTACACCTATATCATCGTATGGAGCAAAGAGAAGATAATGCAAAATCCAATCAATACCTCTGTAAAAAATAAAAATTATACATTTTTTTCTTAGTCTTGTTTTTCTGCGAAATTTTCCATATTGGTGGTTTAGAATAGAACATTTCATATACAATTTTACATACACATTTTCTTTTTGTTTGACTGTGTCGTGATAAAACGGTATTCTTAATGCTCTACTGATTTTTGTTGGTGTTTCTGCTTGTGTGCGTTTGGATTCCCGGGTTCCTATAAAATTCTTTCTTGTCAAAAATTCGTCAAAATGTTTGTTTCTATTTGTCTATTTAAATTGATTTGGTTTTATAAAAAGGGCTTTGAACATTTTTATTCATATCATTTTCGTTCCTTCTTTTCATTATTGTCTGTATTCCATTGTGTTTTTTCAATGGTATGCCCACAATTTTTACGCATGCGCCAGTAGAATTAGGTCCAGTGTTGCATTTTTCAATTGGAATAATTTTTAACTACAAACTTTTTTATCATTGTACTTTGTGTTCAAAGCCTAAGTGCATTCACCTTTTTATAACAGAGTTCTTTTATTTAATATATTTTGTGGCTCTTTTTTTGTTTGTTACAATTAGCATGTTTTAATGTTAATGTTCACCTATAATTACTTCGACTTTTACTGTCTACATCTTTGAATTTTTATATTTTCTTGTTGACTATACGCATTGAACCACATCTGCTTTTGAAAAAAAAAGTGTTAATTACTATGGCTCCTAGACAATTTCTTCACTAATATGAGAAACTTTTGTGGTGTATAAAATAGATGGAGATTTCGTATATCTGTTTAAAAAATATAAGTTGATTTATGTACATCTGTATGTGCAGTTTTTAATTGAAGCATAATTTTGCAGTAAAACTTTGCAATACACAAAATTATTTGTTGTAAATTCTGACTACCTAGCTGACTAAAATCTGTAAATTGAAATAAAAAACGATTGAAATGTTCCAGTAAAGATTTGTTTAAATATATTTTAGCCAGAAATCCTATAAGGAATTAAGAAATTATTTGAGTAAGGGATAGATTAAACATGAAAATCTGACTAGAAATAAGGAAAGCAGTCTAATAAGAAACTTTTTATCGGGACGTTAGCAAGTAATGTAAATGATGGGTATTTCTTACACAAAGAAGCTGAAGATAGCAAGCGAAACTTTTAAAAAAATCCAATGTTGGGTACCGATTCATAACGGTATTTTAGCTGTAACGGTTATTGAAGTTATTTCGGTGACGGTATTTGATGTCAGTAAATAAAGTGAAAGAACTGTCTTATTGCCCACTCAGACCGGGGCAATTAAAGTAATTTCGGAAGAAATCAACTCAAAATTAGGGCAAATAACTAAAAATATTATTGTATGATTTGCTTAATTTCGCCGAGATTTACTTGAACATCTACTTGAATATCTCTTCTAAATGCAAAATAACGAATTTACAATTTTAATAAATAGCTATAAAACAAAATAAAAACCTGTATTGTAAGATAAAATTGGGAATAAATTAAAATATTTAATAATAAAAAAAATTTGTTATAAATTATGATTTTTTTATTATTGATAAAGAAAAGTTTAAGGAATCAAGTTCGATAGATTTTGAGAAAATAGAGTCCAATAGAATCTTTATTCGGTATTAATTTTCATAATAAATTTATTTATTTTTATTTGTATCATGTTTCAGCTCATTTTTAGTTGTGCTACTCCATTAATTTAGTTGTTCTAATACATTAATTTTTTACTCCATTAATCTTGTTTTTCATCACAACCAAGTTCCTTAGAAATTTTACAATAAAAATTACGATTTAGTGTTCTATTAATTATATTTAAAACTTGTTTCTACTTCTAAATTCAATGATCTTTGTTTTTTCTTTAAAAAAATGTCGGACCAAAATCCGAAAAACAGTATTCCGTCCGAATATCTAGTAAATAGGCCTAGAGAAAAATCGTTGTCAGTTTTGAGCAGAGTCTGAAAATAATTGTTATTTAATAATTTTCAACTCAAATAATGCCATAGAAATACTTTATGCAAACTATAATGTCCAATAAAATTATTTTTCTTAATTTTTATAATAAAACTCAAAAATAATAATTTTACAGCCTTTTATTTATATTGCAATGTTTTTTTGTTTATTTGTTTGTATGTTTCTTTAGGTAAAAATTTGTAATTGAATTTTGAACCAGTTCTCGTAGCTCAATATGATCGAAAGTGTATTATCTTCATGTAGAAGTGTGCACAACAAAAGCAACAATATTATTGCTTACAATTATATTTTTCCAGTATTAAAGGATAAAAGGCCTTATTCATAACCAATTTTTAAAACAAAGTTTGTATGAAAATCCTATTTTATAAACCCTTTTATAAAATTAAAAATTGTTTAAATTAAATAATTTGTTCATAAATTTTGTTAAGTTTTTAACAGGGTTTGCTAATTATAAAGGGATGTTATAAGAATTCCAACTACTTCAAAAATACCAATGTTTTATTTAAATATTAAACAGTTTTATAGCAAGTATAATATATAGATTCTAATAAATGTCTACAAATTAAAGCCATAAGCATTTATTTTATAGGACTTCCGTGAAAACCTTCCGATATTTATGGTACAGAAAAATATAACTTTCTACAAAACTGGGTTCTAAGATCTTAAAATTTAAATATATAGTCTGGTGATGAACAATCAAACACAAAATTTTGGTTTACCCAAAAGTGGCGATGTTTTATATTTCACTTTTTCTACTTAAAAATTCTATAAATGTTTGCTGTTTTCATGTAAATATATTGTATTTTACTTAAAGTCGCCTATTTAAACGTATAACAAAAAAAAAAAATTGATATAGTGTAAATAAAATTTCACTCATGTCATATCGACCCTTTGCGCGAAAGTATGTTACAAAAACCAAATTTTACAGGAGAGCATTATTATTATTAAATTTCTTTGCTCAAATTTTAAATGCGATACAATAACCGATTTAGTAAATTAAATTTCACATACGAAAAAATTAAGGACTGAGATCGTAAAATTCTTAACACACGTTTTTCATTAAAACTTTTAACCCAAGTATTATTAGATTTTTTTTTATCAAGTTAGCTTTGTAAAGCATGTCAGTTATTATGTTTAATGTCAATTATGTTCATTTGTTGTTAATCTGATTAAAATGAATGACCAGAAAAAAGTGCGTACTAAAATTATTAAATATTGTCAACAAAACCCAATTTGGTCCTACAAAAAGTTGGCCAAACAATCAAAGGTCTGCTATCAAAATGTTTCCAATGTTATTAAACAGTACCGGGAGAACTTGTCCGTTGATATAAGGTAGAAGGAATGATCCACATGATGTTTCTAAAGCCAAAAAAATAGAAAGCATTTTCAAAAGAACTCCCAACACCTCCGGTAGGAAAGCAGCCCGGTTAGGTCTGTACTCGGACTATTTGTTACGAAAAGTTAAAGCCAATGAAGGTTTTAAAGCATACACGGCTCAAAAAGTTCCTAACGGGAAATCTGCTAAAAATTTAGAGGCCAAAGACAGAGCACGGAAATGGAAGTCAAATTGTATACAAAAAATATACCTGAATGACGAAATGTACGTAGGGAAAATTTTTCGCAGCTTCTGGGTGAATTTTTTTATGTTTCAGATGCTCGGGGGAATGTTGAAGAAAAGTTTAGGACCCTAAAGCAGACAAAATTTCCCAAAAAGATCTTGGTATGGCAAGCAATATGCAGTTGCGGCAAAAAAGCCAAACATTTGTTACAAAGGGCTCTATAAATACCGAAATTTACATCAAGGAATGTTTACAAAAAAGGATGTTTCCATTCATAAGACTTCTTAATGTATCCAAATATTTTTGGCTTGATTTGGCATCTGTTACTACGGTAAGAAAGGTCTTCAGTGGTACAAGACCAATAATGTGGTACTTGTGCCAATAGAGGCAATTCCTCCAAACTGCCTGGAACTGAGTCCAGTAGATAGATATTGGGCTCTTGTTAAAAGAGATTTGAAGAGCACAAAAAAGGTGTCCAAAAGTGTGATAGATTTTAAACGGAGATGGACTACCTGTTCGAACAAAGTGACATAAACCACTATAAAAACCATAATGGAAGGTTTTTCGAAAAATGTTCAAAATTTCATGATTAGCGATTAGAACTACATTTTTTTTTTTTGTAAATTGTAACAATAATTTCAATAAAATAAAAAAAGATTCAAAACTGTAAGTTTAATGGTATAACTTTTATTGTTTCGATCTCAGTATTTAAGTAAGTAATATTTCCATAAATATAGCGAATATCGGTATAATATTTTACTATCTAAAATACTAACATACGATAATTTCGCGTAAAGGGGTCAATATCTGATGACATGTGCAAAATCCGATACCGTTAATGTGTATACCTTACTCCGCATAGTTCCAAACTAATTTTTAAGCAAAATGAAAGTATTATATTGGTTTTGAAATGTTTTTTAGTTAAATGACTAGGTCATTTACAAAAAAACTCGATGGAAGTTTGGGTCTTTTGTGATGTCCAAACACAAAAGAATCCAAATATGTAAAGGAATATCTGAATTTGTTATAAGTTTTAATATGATATCGATCGGAAGCATACTTTAGACCTAATATAGGATTATCTTCACTATAATCGAAAGAAATTAATTTATTTTTCGGTCCAATTTGCAGACCTAAAGCTTACTGGAAAACTTTTCGGGATTTGAACTCGTACTGAAAATAAGAACGAAATTATTGTTGTTCAGAAATATATGTGTGAACTAATAATATAATTATTAATTTGATCCTACTGTTTTGTTCTTATTTTTACCAAAAATTATCTAAATTATTCTTTTAATGTTTATGTTTTTGTTAATACTTCATTATGTGCCCACTTTCCTAAAATAACTTTTTTCCTGTAATTGTAGTAATCAAAAAAATAATATAGCTTTTATGTTTACCTTACTTTTGTTGTTTATGTTCTGCACAGTACTTTAAGTGATGACAATGCAATGTTGTTTTCGTAAATTCGAAATTAAATGAAAAATGTCTAGATATGTTTCCAAAATGGTTAAAGCTGTTAAAATAATCTATAGATCAATCATAAACCTAGTGAACTTATGTTTGAAGATTTTTGAGAGCTTTTTGATTGAATGATTCAATTTAACTTCAATTCGAATCTATTTCAATTAGGCTTAATTAATTTTTTTTCAATACATTTTGTAAATGGTGAAAATCAATGAAGAAAACAAATATTTTAATTCAATTTGTATTAGACTTGAATTAACAATAATTTAATTATTCAAAGTTGAATGTACTTTATTATGAATTAATTCCATTGATTCGACGCTTTTCTTAAAAGTGTAAATATAATATTTGTTTTGCCGAACCGGAACTCGTTAACATCAAGAGAAAATAGAAATTTACATCTGTTTTCAATTTTAAATTAGCTTCTAAATGTTCTGATTTGGTGTGTAAATCAAAATTCGACTGAAAATTAATGTAGAAAGTCGTTTCTAAAAAATTTCCAGTGTAACCAACTTGGAATAACATTATAACTATTGATGTTGTTTAAAAATTTTCATAATTTTTTAACCTTTTTCTTAAATTTTAACTTGAAAATAAATTTATTCGAATAATCGACAACTATTGATGTAATCATTTCTTACTCTAAATTTAAAAATCTTATTCATACGAATAAATAAAATATTTTTCCTCGATTATTCGAATAATTTGTATTCGAATGACAACCCTACTCCTGACGTTCTAAATTAAAAAAAATATATTTACTATATATTTAGATTTAATACATGCATTTGTCTTTCAATTTACATAATAATAAATACATATATTATTAATTAATACAGCTGTTAATTTTTCTTACTAATTCACAATTCACATGGCCTGTCTCTTGGTGGGTTTGTGTAACAATGAAACCACACCATAATTTTCGCATACATACTTTACATTTGTATTCTGTGTTTATTTATTTTTCTTATTTCGTTGTTTGTTTTTATTATAAGTTTTTTTTTTTTTTAGTTTTTGGTATTTTACAATATTAATGCACATGCTGACATTGAACTAAATTCTTCTCCATTTATAAGTTTGTTTTGATTTTTCCAACAAGATGCATCTTGTGTTTTGTAATGCAGCATTACAAATGCATTGTTTTTTTGTTTGTTTCATATTATGGCTGTTTATGCAGTTGTTGTTGTTGCTGTTCATGACTTTTAAAAGTCAACACAAACACTTGTTTATGTTTTCATTTTCGCCTAAAATGGTAATAAAACTGAGATCTTAGACACTACAGCACATTATTTCGGTGTATATGTTTTAGTGCACTTTTTCTCTCATTTGCCGCCATCCGCCACACAAAATTTTAATTGAATAAAGTTTCCCAACGAATGTATGAATGAATTTCAATACCTCATAAACTACATAATTTGTAAAATTACGTCAAAGAGTATCATGCTATTTTTATACTTGTAACTCAGCAACAGAAAAAAAGTAATACATATTAACAATAATGTTTGTTTATCTTTTTTTTGTTGCAGCACTAAACTTTAAACAAGAAAATACATAAAGCAAAACATTTTTCTTGCTAAAGTAAAACTAAAATAGTAAAAAAACAAACAAATCTTCAACTAGAGTTCTTCGCAGACCAGACCACTTGTTTAATTCACTATGACAAGTAAGTACTTGAGCTAAAGTGACTAGAAACTGCTTTAGGTTTGGGTTTGTTTATATATATACATTTTTTCCTTTAGAAAATTGTGTTAATGGTTTTATTAATAAATGATAACTTTTTGTTAATTTTGTATGTATTTACGAAAATTGTTTTAATCGAAAATCTATTTTTTTTACATTACATTAATATGTTTTATGTTTGCATGCTTTATGTTTTAGATAAGTTATATAAAACCATGAGTGCATAGGAAAACTCATAATTAAAAGTTTAAATTAATTTTATGTATTGTAATATGGGTCAAAAAGTACAATCAAGTATTTTCCAGTTTTCAAAATAAAATTATATTTATTTGTTACATCAAAATCACAAAACACTACATCTTGTAAAAATAAATTGATATTTGTTTGCTTTCAACAGAGAGACAAACCGACGGACACAGCAACAGCTGTAGAGAAATATATATAGAGCGGAAACTCTCCTGTCTTAGTTATCAGAAACCTAAGTAAAAAAGTACCTAATTCTTAATCTGTGTTAGTAACAAAATTGTATATGTGTTGGTGACTTCTTTAAAATTTAAATTTTATACGATTTTCAATACGGAAAATTGGAACTCTGTTTAATAGTTTAAATCATAGGGTAACATAGAGACGAGACGTAATTGTCAAAAACCTAAGTCTGTTGTCAAAAACCTAACTCTTGCAACAACAAAATACATGCTAGTCAATGTATTTTGTTGTTGTATCAGACATATAATTTGTTGTTTTTTTGTTTGATAAATCGGAGTGTCTCGTCTCTATGTATAATTCTCTATGGTTTAAATTCTACCACAAACAAAATAAAATGTCCAAAATTAATAAAAAAAAAAAATGTTTTTTTTTTTTAGTTTTTACAAATTGAACGTGTTTCGGAAATGACACTTTTTGACACTTACTTTTATTTGTGGTAGAAATTAATTTATAGAACAGTTTAAATTTTTGGTATGTGTCTGGAGAAAATTTTTTTTACCAACACCATAGAGAAATATATGTACATAGAGCGGAAACTCTTCAGTCAAAGACCTAACTCAGTTGTCAAAAACCTAAGTGGTGATAAAGTATTAGTAAATAAAACTATGTGAAAACAAAAACAACACTCGTGCGTGTGATTATTTTGAGTAATATTTTTGTTTGAGGTTTTTCTTGTTTCCGCTCTATGTCTGTTTCTCTATGACTAACGCATATTTAGAGTTATGTACATTTTCACTAACACATGTTTAGAGTTAGGTACTGCTGTAAAAGAGTCAAACTACTTTTTATACTTTGGCTAGAACCATAGAGAAACATAGAGCAGAAACTGGAAAAAAACTCAAACAAAAAAATTACTCAAAAAAGTTACACATACGAGTGTTGTTTTTGTTTTCACATAGTATTTTTTACTAATACATTCTCACCACTTATGTTTTAGACAACTGGGTTAGGTATTTGACAGGAGAGTTTCAGATCTATGCGTATTTAACGTCTTTAAGTTACATAAGGACCCAAAATATATTTGAGTTGTGGGGTCCACAATCAATATTCGATGTGTAGTGGTGGGTTTGAAACTAAAAAGTAATATTTTCTTTAAAGAAATTGAAGCCTATGTGCGTAATAATACATAGTATATACTAGGGTGGCCCTTAATAAACTAAAGTTGGAATTTTGCCAGTCTCACCCAATATTGGTAAAAAAAAAATCATCCCTCTGAAGTTTTGAGATGCATTTACAAGGGGAAAAATTCATTTTTTTTAGTTTTTGTAAAAAAAATTTCTATTTAAAAATTACTTTTGCTATTGAATTTAAAAGAATGGAAATGTGTACGTAATTGTCGTTCTAATGAGACATAAAAAACAATAAATTGGTCAAAAAATTTAAAAGTTATTATAAATTCCTCAGACCATTAACCTGAAACCGATTTACCTAAAATTTTTTCAGCAAGATTTTTTGACCAATGTTCACCAAACTGGGGGGTGAGACTGGCAAAAATCCAACTTTAGTTTATTAAGGTCGACCCTAGTATATACGGTTCTGAAAAAATCTTGAAATACTTGCCCGATTATAACAAGTACGGTATTTGTAAAATAAAAGAAAATTGTTTAAAATTTACATGAAATCATTAAATATTAATACTGTTCAAGCAGAGTTCTCAATGCTCGTTGCAAAGCTCGCAATTCTCTACAAACCAGAAAGAGAATAAGAATTGATGAAAAATGTCGATTTACTAAGACTCGGTTCGTTCCGGAGCGTAGATCCATTATCGTACAGTACTTTGCTTTCTTCGATGTCATGGGCTGATAATCTCTACAATATTTCAAGTTGAAATTAAAAAAATCTAAATTTAAATCGAGAAATTAATAGTAAAAACAAAACATTTTTAAAACCAGCTTTTATTTAAGAATTTATTATATTGTTTGCTTAGTTTGCAAACCTGATGTCACTTTTCACAAATTTGACAGGAGTCACAAAAAACTTTATTTTATTTTTTTTTTTATTAAGTTTAAATTTTTTAAAGCAGTATAATTACTTATTATCAGCGAAACCGAACATATGTTTAAAAGAAGTATTTTATTCACATCAAATGTGCATAATAAATTAATTATATCTATACAATTTTAAAGACAAAAAATTATTTTTGTTAAGAAATTATTACAGATTCTTTAATAACCAAATTTACATATTGAAAAAATAAGAAGAAAAACATTGAAATTTTTTATATTTTTTTTTTTTAATTTTAGCGATGATGTTCAAAATGTAGTGCGCTTTTGTTAATATACTGTAAGAGTTTAACCAGTACATTATTGAAAGCAATACAAAGACATTGTTAAAATTGATTCCCAATATTTTCTATAATCTATATTCGGCTGTACCGAATCTTAAATAACCATCAACTATGTGTATTTTAGATAAATATAAAAATATTTTTTTTGCAATATTTTTCTTTTTCTTCTTAATTATTGACAAATTTTATAAATTTCTATAGATATTGATATGAAATAGATTGAATGCCATCAATCAAATTACAATTTTGATAACGATCTAAATACTACAAAGACGCTACATATGTATTTTATACTGTATACCAGTCTAAAAATATCACGTTTCTAAAAAATAATATACCACCACAAAATATGGAACATTAAAACCGATACTCTATGGTAAAGTCTATTATAAAACAAGTAAGAAAGTATGGTCGGTCAAGCCCGACCAGATAATACCCTACACTAAGTAAATGAGCAAAAACATTTTTGTTTCAAAATTTCAATAATTTATGTTCGTGAGCGATTTTCGGAAGTGGGCCTTATATGGGAGCTATGACAAATTATGGACCGATCACCACGAAATTTTGTCATGTGATTAATGTTTATATGAAAGTTGTTTATGTTGAATTTTATGTGTATACCAACATTTGTAGGAGATTTATGCTCGTTAAGGAGATTATCGGAAACAGGCCTTATATGGGAGCTATGACTAATTATGGACCGATCATAATAAAATTTGGTGACATGAATTCCCTATATATTAAACTTATTTGGACAAAAACTTGTGTAGATACCTATATAAATTAAACATTTGTGACGGATAAAATCCACTTTCGGGAGGACATTTGTATGGGGGCTAGGTCAAATAATGGACCGATTTCAGCCAGTTTCAATAGGGATCGTCCTTGGGCAGAAGAAATGATATGTACCAAATTTTATCGAAATATCTTCAAAATTGCGACCTGTACTCTGCGCACAAGCTTTACATGGACAGCCAGCCAACCAGCCAGCCAGCCAGACGGACGGACGGACGGACGGACATCGTTTAATCGACTCAGAAAGTGATTCTGAGTCGATCGGTATACTTTAAGGTGGGTGTTAGACTAATATTTTTGGGCGTTACAAACATCTGCACAAATCCATTATACCCTCCCCACTATGGTGGTGTAGGGTATAAAAATCACGAAATAAAATGAATTATCTTGCTTCAAACTTTTCTAAATTACAATTTCAAAAGAAAGCATAAGTACTTTTCTTTTCAAAGAGAAATATAACATTTTATAACTTAAAATACCTCTCAAAAAAAATTGCGGAATATTTATATATGCAAATGCCAATATGAATTTATAATTTAATAATTAAAAAAACAGACTTTTTTAAACATCTTCATGTATGTATTTCTATTAAGCTGTCAATGATTTCTAAATTTCACACATGATTGATACTGTACAAAAATTCGAAAAAGGTTTTTTGTGCATAGACATCATATAATGTTTAAATAACCAGTTTTAGATGTTTCTAATTGCATTTTTGTTTTAAACAATTATAAATGATGATGATGGCAACGATGATTCTTTGTTAAAATAACCTCGAATATTGTTTGTTAAGTTTTTAAATATTAATAATGTGTTTCTTTAAATTCCATTCTTATTGTTTATCACACTCCAAACATCTCTAGATTCTAAAACTTGTTTATGCTTACCTTTTTTTTTGCTTTATATATGTTTTATTAAATACTAGCTTGACTCGGTGCGCTTCGCTACCCCTGTCGATGTAAAAATCGGTTCAGCCGTTTAGTAATTATTGTTTAAAAACTAAAGGTACCAATTTTACCCGTTTTTCCCCCTTTTTATCCCTTTCTGGTCCAAGTATTGAAAAAATTTATAGCCTATTGACGCTTCCAAGTAAGGATCTATCTACGTCCCAAATTTCAATAAAATCGGTTCAGCCGTTTAGGCGTGATGCTCAAACAAACAAACAAACAAACAAACAAACAAACAAATAAACAAACAAACTTACAAAGACATTTATATATTTATAAGATTTAATACATTTAATAAATATAAGAAGTATAATGGTTAATGTTGAATTATTAAATATTAAGAAATATGTATGGCTACCAGAAAAAATGTGTCAAATTTTATTTTGTTATGGAACATTTAATTCTACACATTCATTAAATTAACTTAAATCTCTTGTAGATAATTAAATTAAACTTGTTTTATTTATTTCTCTTAATTATTGTTCAATTTTATAAATTTCTATAGATATAGATTGAATAGCATCATTTATTATAATGTTAATTATACTAGCTGTTCAGAAATAATTAAAAAGATACAAATATAAAATGTTACCAGCAATGCAAGTTATTTAATAGGGATGTATAGGATAAAATGTCAGTGTCTACAAGACAAAGTTGTCTGAGCAAAAGCACTAACAATTTTGTCATAACGAAGCAATAATACTAATAAATGGGGACTATACCTGATAATTTTTTATCTCCCTAAGGCAAAAAATTAAAGCAAATGAAGTACTATTGAAGTGATCACACATGAGCGGTGTTTCTGAGCGGCTAAGCGGAACCGCATTGTGGCTCATTGTGTGGCTTCGCCCATATGTGAGGCCCAGGTCTCAAACATTTGTTTGTCTTTAACATACAAATTTTAAATAATTTGAATAAGAAACACGACTGGGAAACTATTTTTTAATTTTTGTATGAAAAACACTCAACAATTATTTAAAAACTGGTGGTTTTCATATAAAAATTTGAAAATTCTTTTTCGTTCGTATTTGTGAATCAGAATTTTAATAATCTGATAAAAAAAATCGAACAATTGCACCAAATATAATTCTAAATAATCCAAATAGAACTTATCAACATGCAAATGGCAAATTAGCTACATGTGAAAAGACTCCAAAGCAGTCAGAAACTTCAATAACAACTTGAAGATTGAACATCAGCCTAAAACGAAACCAAATCTACAAGAGTGGTTCAAAAAGTCCGTGCCTTTTTGAATGAAACACAGGTTTTTGGATAAACTTTATTTTTTATTTTTCAACATAGTCTCCTTTGATCTCTATGCACATTGTCCAACTTTTCTCCATTTTGTTTATCCCTTTCAAATGGAATAAAGTTTTGTCGAGATCATCAAAATAGGTATTTTTTTGTGAGATAATTTTATTGTTGGAGTCAAATCTCTTGCCGCCGAGACATTTCTTAAGGTTTGGAAATAAGAAGTAGTTACAGGGAGCTAAACCCGGAGACTAGGTCGTAAGAGGGAGCATTTAGTAGTCTAATTCATGGATTTTTTCATGGAAACTGCACATGTGTATACGCTTTTGTGCAACCGGATATTTGCAAATGCGGGGAATGAGTAAAGCTTTCTCATACTCAGGTGATCAGTGAAAATTGAAACCACTGAGCCATGGTTTCTCTCTAGCTTTCAGTCTCCGATCGGCCAACACAAACTTGTGAATTTTTTAAATTATTTGGGGAGTTGAGAACTCAACTGGTCGTCCAGAACGTTCGGCATCTTTCTTCCTACTCCGCCTCTAAAAAACACCCTTAATAACAGTTTTTGAAATGGTGTGTACTAAATCATACTAAAGCTATGTTGTCAGCAGTGTTGCCAGTTTAGCCTTTTTGAGGCTAAATTTAGCCTTTTTATTTACTCTTTAGCCTCGAAATTTTGGTTTTAGCTTCGTGGCTTTTTTCTAGCTTTTTTTTAATTTCCAAATAGCCTTTTTTGAAATAAAAAAGGCTAGAAACTATAACCAAATTTAAAGAGTAAATAAAAATGCTAAATTTATATTTGTGAGACATTTTAATTTTAATTCATTACTGTTTTTCATTTAGCTTTTCAACAGACTCTAGAATTATGCAGTATTAAAAGAACAAATACAAATTGACAATATCAAGTGCTTCAAAATTAAAAGTATTTTATATCTGAAAGCTATAAATGTCTAGCAAATTCAGTTTCAAGACAAAATTGTTATTACACATTATTTTCATCGTTATATAATGGACAAGATTCCCACTAACACTCGAAGGCTTGTGATACTCGATGGCTGTCATTTGAAATAGCCGTTAAACGTATTGTGGATGTATGGTTCGAGTTAAAACCAACAATGCAACAAAGCCAAACATTTAAGTGATTAATATACTGATTATAATTTGGTGAATTATCTTTTTTTGAACCCAGTATTGCACAAAGTACAAAAAGTAAATAAATCAAGCATTTCAGCGGATCCGACAAATCTGTTTTCTAATTTAAAATTTCTTCTCCATAGTTTGTGTTTTCAAATTGTAACACAATGTAAAGAAGTTGATCCATTATCGTCCTCAATTGAAAATTGTTTAATGTTTTCGCCACATTTTTCATGCAAGTTTGAAGAATGAGAGATAAAATAAAGAACGGTTTAATTAGTGAAGATTCTGAAAAAATAATATGGAAAATTAAACTAATTGAGCAATTGCGACAAAGATTATCATATGAAAACTCTTCGCTATATCGATTTTCTATCCGTTGATAATATACTTAAAATAGTACTCGTAAAACCAATGTATGTGAAAAATTAAACTGCTAATGAAATTACGAAGATTATGGCTCAGGGCAGAATATTTTAAACTACAAATGGACAAATATAGAACCAACAATATCCATTTTCTGTAACTCTTTAGTACTTCCTTTAAGTACTTAATGCAGAGGTTGAACGACTTTTTAGTACAATGCGTTATTGAATATTAAATTATCATTAAAAAATTATATACTTAAATATTATTTATTATATTTTATTTATATTTACGCAAATTCTAGTTCTGATTCTTCCGATTATGATAAAACTATTATACCTATTTTATAATTGTATATATGTATCTTTAAAAGGCTGAAAATATATTAATGTATATTTTATGTAGTTATTTCGAAACACTAAAATAGTAAATACTTAGTACTTAAATTAAAAAAAAAAACAAAATTTGAGTTTTGTCTGTATAAAAATATATATGCATATGTATATATTTATTGTTAATGATTAATGTTATTTTTTGTTAGCTGCTGAAGTGTACCTTTATAATTTTATTTACTTTTATGAACATATTTTCTAGTTTTTTATTTAAAAATAAATATAAACTTAAATTCTTAATTTGTATTATTTTAGCTTTTTTTGTTGGCATTATTTTAAAGCAGTTTGGCTTTTTCTAGCCTTTTTTTGAAGTCTATATAGCTTCTTTTTTTGCCAGCTCCTGGCAACACTGGTTGTCAGATGTTATTTCCGAAAATGTCTAAAAACTTACAAATTTTGTCTTGCAACGTTGTCGGAAAAAGCATTGTCAGTCAGTCAGTACATTAAAAGACAATAATATTGTCAGACACCTGACAATCGTGTGAATACATTACGTTGTCATTGTCAGATTATTGTAAGATAATTGTCAAACTCTTTTTATTGTCAGATATGCCTATACACAGCTTAAAGGTTGTAAAAAATGCGTATGTATGTATTTCAACATGACAACCATACTTTTACTTTAGTTTAAAAATTGCTTTAAAAGATTATGTTTCAATTCGCAAATTTATGCATTGATCTACTAGATAAAGCCGAAAACGTTTTCTATTTAAACAAGAACAATATTTTTAATAATTTTTTTTTTTGTGACGCATTGAAATTGATCTATCGATCGGGAATGGAATTCTGTGACGTGAGATTATGTAAAATACATATGTATATAAACATCTAATCAAGGTTCCTTCATAATAATACCAATGACGTAAACTTGTTAATACGATATTATAAATTTATAGTTGAAAACAAATTTTTACCGAATACTGGTCCAATTCGAAACCGAATATTAGTTAAAATTCTAAAAAAATTACATACAACACACACATGACCTCACTCACACATTCGCTTAGAAAACTTGTGGTTACCAACAATAACACATCGTATATATCGACACTATAATTAATCGTGCCATTATATTACAGTATGTGGCAGTGTGGCAGTATGTGGTAAATGTGGCTGGTGTTGTCGTGGCCGTTTCGTGTTTGTTGTAGTGCAGTGAGAAAAGGACATGATTAAACATTTCCAGCACACAATTTTAAATGCTTTGAAAGTCAGTGAGCGTTAAAATATAAGTTTTGTTACCCACACATATGTAGTATGTATATTTTCAGTTCAGTAATTTGTAGGCATATATTTTTTTGTTGTTGTTGGTCTGTCAGCATAGATGGATAGTTAGAAATATTGATTGCAAGGACAATGAGACAAGAACTATTACTACAGTTACTACAACTACTAGAACTACTTATATTATAATAGCAACCACCATTTCGATATAGTATTCCCAAGGTTTATAGGGAATTGCTATTGTAAGTGTTTAGAATGACCACACAATCATATTGTCATTCTTTGGTCATTACAAAACGTGGTATGTTTGAGAAGCAATTATTACAACCATTAACCATTACTACCCCCATCAATATTAAGAATATTGTAATGCACGAACCAAAAAAGAAAAAACTAAATAATTTTTATAATTTAAAATTAAATAGTCAGTTTTGAAATGTAATTTTCGAGGTATCATATGTAATAGTACCCTGTATATTCCTTATTTGCTATCTCAGTGGACAAAATGCTATTTCTTCACTTCTAATAGTCATGTTTACACATTCTAAAATAAGCGATACTCATTCATTCTTGCAGAAGATTTTCTAGAAGGACTTAGCTTCTCCTTTTAAAAAAGTTCCATACAAATTCAAAATTGCATTAAAAAATAAGGTCTATCAAACCTTTATGTAAAATTCAAACATGATTGGTTTTGCAATTATTCCTATATGTTCTCTTTATTACAAACCATTAAATGAAATCAGAAAATCATTTCTATAAAAATGTGTACATTTTAATTTATTTAAATTTTCTTCTATTTTCAATACCAAAAATTTAAACTCTGTTTTATAAATTAAGTTGTACCACAGATAAAATAAAGTGTCAAAAATAAATAAAAAATTAATTTTTTCATTTAAACAAAATTAACGTGTTTGAGAAATAAACGTGTCCTGCAAGGTATTAAACAAATTTGACAAATATTGTGTAGAAGTGTAATAAAGTGGTTCGATCTATATTTAGACAGAAAATCATAGTTAAAATTTCAAGTATTTTGATGTGTTTAATTCTCACATATCACAAGTATGACCAGTACATAAAGCGGAAACTCTCCTGTCAAAGACCTAACTCAATTGTCAAAAACCTAAGTGCTGAGAATGTATTAGTAAAAAAACTATGTGAAAACTAGAAAAAAAACTCACAAAAAATTTCTCTTGTTGTTTCTCTATGCCTATGACTCTGTGTGTCTGGTGAAAATTAAAAAGGCACCAATACAACCTCAAATATATGTACTAGTACATTCTCACGACTTAAGGCGGTAGGGTCACACATGACAAATATTTGACGTAACCACTAAATAAAATATATTTGTATTCTTTTATTTATTTCAAAAACTTATTTTACTTAGGATGATTCAAAACAAACAATTTAGTTTTATTTTATTTGATGCTGTTTGATCTTACAAAACAATTTTAAGAGTAAACACGTCAAACAAATTTGTGCTAAAAAAAGTTACCTTTAGGTTTTTGACTACAGACTTAGGTTTTTTTTCCCTCTCAGTAACGTTTATATGGATATATTTTTCTATGGCAGTTATTTCCTAGCATCTATATTTGAGTTTGTGTTAAACAGCTTGAAAGCTCTAATGCTGATCGTTGTTTGTTTGCAAAATTAACAGCAAGCATTGTTGTCTGATTGCTTGTTGTACTCTTATCGGTGTGAAAGCACAAAAGCTCATTGTGCATATGATCTGGACGTAACAGATTTAAAGGCTTGCTTCATTTGACCTTCAATTAGGTGTTCATTTTCAGGGCTTTAAATAGAAGTTCCCAGTATACATTCTATGAGGTATTACGCGGCAGTTGTTTGCGGCAGGAATACCTCTTCTTAAGTATGCCTTCTATCAGCGCTCTATCCGAAGCGGGTATGCAAGGCCTTTCGCTTACAAGGCCTCTGCTAAATAATTCCTTTAGGAAGGGCTATTTTCTGCATATGTACATTAACCGATGATCAAATTGAATTCCTTCCAAGTTTTTTGCGATCAGTTCATATTTAACCCCGAAATCATAATTCTGTTAACCCTTTCAGACATTATAGAGAAATAGTTGGGGTAGAGAACTGAAAATTTCAGTGTAAGCAAATTTGTGGCTGCTAATTAAGAATATGAAGTCAAATTACAGGTAAATCGTCACACATGACTGCCAGGTGATGTCAAATATTTTGGACAAAGTTTCTTAGTTGAGATGTGTCTTATAAATAAATTTTAAAAAATGCATGTAATTAATTGAAATAAATATACAAATACCTAACAAATACTGAATTAATATTTACACGTTTTTTTAGAGTTTAAAATGATGTAATTATCACTTTAAAAAAGCACTGAATATTACTATGTCTCATACACTCTTATACAACGCTAACAAAAAGTAATACAAAATTAGATGTTTAAATCATATATACAGTGTTGGAAAAAATAATAGAAACGAAAGCATTTTTTTCCAATTTTGTAAGTATATTAGTCAAGTTTAGTTTTGTTAAAAAAACTTTATATGCAGTATTGTTTATCAGACATACAACATAAGAAAAAACACAATCATTCCTCTTTTCATTAATATTTTATTACACTATATGACTAACAATGTAAAGAGTCAATATTTTTGCTGGAAAAAATAATAGAAACGCGTAAAAGGATTCAATTTTTAGAGGCACATCTTTTTATTTTTTGTTAAAAAATTGTTTTATTTTAATATTTAGAATCTCTACCTTTGTTTTTCACAACTTCATTGCATCTGCGACTCATGGAATCAATCAATTTTTTTGAAAACGTCCTTGTCAATGGAAAACCGTCAAACACAGCGGTGGATCCATCATGATATAGGGTGTTTAACCAACAACAAATAATGGAAGGCATACTTTACAAATGTCATCTAAATTGTAACCAAAGATGATAATGCAAACATATTTGATTGCTTTTATGAAGTGCATTATAAGTAAATCTGACCTAATTCTCATTGGGTTTTAACTAGAGTAAAAATCGAAACCGACAATTAATCTTCGTCTAATGATTTTTTAAATGGAACTGATATGTACGTATTTCCTGTGCAAATATTAAAAAAAAGACTTCTTGACTGACTTCGTGTGCTTATGTCAATATTTCTAAAGTAATCGATTCAATCAACTTACATAGTTAAAAAGTGTATATATATAGCCTTCAGTCTGTTCATCTGCTGGCTGGTTGTCCATGTAAACCTGGTCAAATTACAGGTAGAAATTTTCAAAAAATATAATTTAATATTATTTGCACATGTTATTATTTTGCACCAAAGACGAAATCTATGTTTATGATCGGTTCATTATTTCATCTACTCCCTATACAAATATCCTCTCTAACTATGTAATTTAACTAGTATTCCTAATTTCCCGAACTTTTCCCAAACCCGGAAAACCCGTTTTTTTAATGCTAACATTAAAAACCAGTAAAGTTTTGTAAATAATTGGTAAAAATTCAATAATGTTTTATTACAGGATTTAAGAGTTCCGACTAAGTTAAATGTGGAAAAAATTAGTAATTCGTTTTATAAATCAGAATGTTTATAGATAAATTAAAACCAGAATATCCTTAGAAGTTATAATGTTAAGCATCTTAATAATTCATTTAAGAACATATATTTCAATTTCTATTAAGTCTTCATATTAGAAATAGAATACATTGGCTATAACTAAAGCACCCCCTCAGTGAATTTTTTTCATATTATATTTTTTTGTATAAAAACTAAGTTTTAAATTCTTATTATGTATTGTTAATATATTTACTATTGATAAACAAATACTTTTAAAGTTAATTTTTCTATAAGAGGTAACATTAAATCAAAAGATATTTTAAGCTGGATATAATATAAAAAAATGTTTAATTTATATTTTTTGCAAATCCTTTTGTTTTGGATGACACAAGCACATCTCTTAGGCATAGAAGATATTAAGTTTTTTATGGTGTCTTGCGATATTCCTTCCCATGATATAATAACGCCTTGAAATTTATCGTGAAAACTTCCGATCCTTATTTCTGCAATTTTCACGATTTATTTTCATATTATCAATCTCCCAAGAGTTCTCAATAGGATTGAGATCGGGAGATTGTGCAGGCCAATGAAGAACTTGAATATTATTGCTCTGTAGACAAGTCTTACACACTTTGGAGGTGTGCTTAGGATCGTTATCCTGTTGGAACCTTCCTATAAGTGGAATCTCTTCACTGGCATAAGGCAACATTACATCTTTCCATATATCACGGCTGATCCATAATCCCATTAACTTTATGAATTGGCCCAATTCCTTGACCAGAAAAGCAACCCCCAGACCATTACATTGCCTCCTCCATGTTTAATTGTTCCTTTGCAATACTTAGGATTCAGTCTGTCTACTTTTCGTCTGCGCACACGCCTTATTTCATAGGAACTTTTTAATTTGTATTTGGATTCGTCAGAGAACAGTACTGTCTTCCATTTTTGGACACTCCAGTCGATGTGGGCTTTGGCAAACTCCAGTCTACCTTTCTTGTTCTTAGCTGATATAAACGGGTTTTTTACTGGTCATCGGCTGAATAATCGTGCTTCTACTGCTCTTCTACGGATTGTTCTTTCGCTAACGCATAATCTTAAACTTGCTCTTACTTGACTAGCAGATGCTATAGGATTTTTTGCATTGCTGCTTTGATAAAGGAATCATCATATCGTGTGGTTTTACGAGGACGTCCTCCAGAATGCCCCGGTGATATACGACCAGTCTGGAATCGGCCGGGAAATAACTGATCTGTTAATTGAATGTGGTTTATTCAATTCATGCCGTGATAAGCCCGGCGTCCAGTCTTCAATAAATTTAATTTCAAATTCACTGGAGTACTTGTTCCTTGCCATCTATTGTTTTTTCACAATATACTGTATAGAACTTAAATTATACAGACTACACCTTCCTTTATTTTTATCTTCTTGAATTTTTGTTTTTGTATGTTTTATCATTTTAAATTAGTTGTTCATAAAATTAACAATATAAATTAATAAAATATATACAAAATACATCCCAAAAAAAAACCTTTTTTATCCAAAAAATGATGATGTGAAAAAATCCATTGAGTGGGTGCTTTAGTTATGGCCAATACTGTATATATTTTCCTGTTTTAGATAAATATGTTTATGATTCAGTCTAAATGACCGAATTTTTCTTGTATGGCTGAAAAATTTTAGTTGGGATGCGAAAAGTTCGGTTATTTAAGTCGAAATTCTTCTGCTTCAACTGAATTTATGTTAGTATTTTTATTCTAAAAAATAATATATGGCATTAACGTTTGATATTTATTTCGGGCACTGGCCCGAAATAAGTGACATTCGAGCCGTATGTCACAAATAACACGAACAATGTTGACCTCCAAGGCGTGTTGCTGGTTTATCAGTATAAAACAGTGACTTCACATGGTCTCACAAGAAATAATCGAGAGGTGTCAAATCGCACGACCAAACAAAGATCTTACTCCATATGCGACAATTTTGTTTATTAACAAACCAAAAATTAGCCTCATCGCTTAACACAATTTTGCGATAAAATTGTCTAACAGTCTATAAAATGCGCGAATCAATGACTGATTTTAATTTAATTTGAATAATATGGCAGCATTGTTCAAGCTTCAATCTATTCCTGATGATTTGCCAGAGTATACTGATCAGAAATGTTAAAAAGTGAGCGTAGTATGACAGTTCGTTTGACTGTTTCGTAAGTTCCATCACAATGAAAGTGGATGGGTGCTGTAGGGCACCTAAAAAAGAAAAACTTAATTGTTCCTTTTCGTTTTACAAATAGTTTTAAAGAAACAAAACTTAGTTATAATTGTTTTAATGAAATTATAAAAATGTCCACCAAAATAAAGTGCACTTGTTAAAACTTAACTTAACTTTTCTATGCTATACAAAGTGCTCACGAGCATGTGTTGTTTCCGACATGTTCTTATTAAAATTTCTGTTTTTGTTGGTGGAATCCTGTTTTATACTACCTTTTATTATACATATACAATGTAACTGTATGTGAAAGTATGTATGTATATATGAATTATATTATTAGTAATTGTCATAGGATATAACATCCATTTAATATTTTTCCGCTAAATTATAGAGTGTGTGTCCCAAGGACTATTGAAAAAGTAGATTAAAACAGGTAATGTTTACTCCTTCTATGTTATTGGACAACCTTCTTTCCGTCCTTATTTCCGTTTTCATATATACCTATGTATATGTTTTTTTTTTGTTTTTTTTTTTTGTTGGTTTTTACTACTCTTCGTCATTCACATTCACATTCACATCATGATCATACATGTACAACTATAATGTATAAACGTACGAGTATGTTTGGAGGTTTGCGTGTTTCACATTATGCATGACATGTGTTGTGTATATTTACTGTTATTGTTGTTGTATTATGGTTGGCACTGTGGTTTTGTTGTTTATGTCCTGCTCGTGCCTCGATTTGTGTTTCCGTGCTATCATTTCGTGTTGTCTATAACTTGTAATAGTGTTTTTTCTCCAACTTTTTAAAACTCTACATACATTTTACTGAAATATCTTTAGTTTTGTTTGTTATAGGGTTCCTAATCGGTATAAATGACCCGGGAATACCCGGAAACATCTTTTTTTAAATTTGCAGGATATTTTTATCGGATAATTATTGGAATTTCCTTATACGTTTTCTTCTTAAACTTGCACAAATTAAACATATTCGTTGTGTTTTGTAGACAATCGAATGATTTGAACAATAGAAAATCAGTTGATAAATAAGAATTACGATTTAAATAGCCGAATTTTTGTTACTGGACATTTAGACTAAATTATTTGATTAGCGATAAATTATTATCTCAGCTGATTAATATTAACTTTTCTAGTACGTCTATTAAAAACAAATTCAAATTATAAGTTCTTAAAAAAATTATTAAGATGCTAAACATTAAAATATCAAAGGATATTCATGTTTAGAAAAAGTAATGTAAAAAATATTAGTTTAAATTTGTTTATATACTTTCTGAATTGAAAAGGTTCTCTCTCGAAATGAATTACGCATTTCTCCCAGATATAACTTAGTCGGAGATCTTAAATCTGGTATTATTAGTATATACATGATTGAATTTTATCGATTTATTTGAAATATTTTACTGGTTTTTGGCTTAATTTAGTATTAACCAATTCCCGAAAATTCCCTTGATTTTTTAAATATTTCCCAGGAATGCAAAAAGTCCGGGAAATTAGGAACCCTAGTTTGTTGTTTTGTTGTTCTTTTTTCATTCTTTCTTACCATTTTTGCCGTCCTTGTTATTGTAATAAACGTAAGTTGACGTTGTAGTAGTCTCAGGCATGGTTACTCATTTGTCCAAATGGCTAACCGCTTGTCAATCTTCTATCATCATTATAATATGTACATTGCAGTGTACAACTGTTTGTGTTTGTACGATTGTTCATTTTACAGTATTTACATGTCGTAATTGTACAATAAATTTGAAATTTGAAAAGACAATTTTTTCTTTAAATTGAAGATATTAGGGATTCTCTAGCGAGAGTAGAAGTAACGCCAAAGGTTTGGAAATAATACTTTTTAAATACCAAACAGTTTTAAACTGTATTAAACTAAAACTTTACTTACTTTCGGCATTCATTAAAATTTAGTATACGGTTGTATAGTACTATACTGTTGTATAGTACTATACTGTTGTATACTATAAAGGAGAAACATGTTTTAAATATAATAAAAAAAAATCCAAAAACTTATATTTTATTGTAAAATGTCTAAAATCCTGGAATAGATCTCTCAAAAAAAGAAAACTTGAGTTAAAGATTAAACAATCTAAAATAGGTGTTGCACCTTAAATTCAAATAGTTTTTTTTTCCGAACATTTTTTTATATTTGAAAAGTTTTGTGAATTCGAATGAAAATCAAAAACGGTTTCAACGGAACTCAAGTATTTATACATTCTACAGATAAGTTCCCTACCAGAGTTAACTAAACAAGGTGAATGCATCACAGATATGATTTATGTTCTTATATTTTTCCAGCAGCTTTACATTTAACTCCGTCCATATATACCCAGCAGTTAAGCAAGTAGTCAATGTGTCCCTTATAGACCTTTAATGCCTGATCACTTGGCTAAATCCAATTGATATATTTTGGGTCATTTGACACGTATGTGCTATTTGTAGAGCAGAGTTAAGTCAATTGGTTACCTTTATACATCCCCGTGAAGTCAATTATCACTTAAGTGTCTCTAAGTAATATAGAGTGTAGTCAATTTAAACGTTTATTTTGTACTACTGTAAAAGTAGTTATTTTACCCAACATTGCCGGCCTACCTAAATAAAAGCGGAAGGCGGAACGTTTTTTTCCGCTTATCTTTAACGCTGAAATGTCATACCTAAATAAGAGCGGCAACGCTACGTCAAACAATAAAAACAAGGTTAACAACAAAATAAATATATTTAAAAAATAAAGTACATTACAATATTGGTGTTTCTGATTTATGTTTTGTGATTTGTAAACTAAAAATTTATAAAAATAACTAAATTTTTAATGTTCAAAAAATGAGTTTCTCGCATATTTGTTTCTCTATTTGTATGTATGTGTTTACATTTATTGTGTTTTGCAACTAACTTCCAATTGCAAGATTTTCTGACAACTAAAAAACGTTTTCCGCTCTAATTTAGGTATGCTTGTAAGTAATATATTGGAGAGTTGTCGGAGGATTGTTTGTTTCGATAACGATAAGTTTGTGGACTGTCTACGAGATGTCTTTTTAACTGACCGTACATGTTAAAATATGTAATTGAATCTATGTATCGGTTCAGCGTAGACTACTTCGGATCAACAAATAACTAGTTACGTAGCTAGTTATGCAACTAGTTGTCACCCTAAATGATAGGTAAATCACTAGTTCGGGAAAGTCTCCTAGAACTGCTGGGCAGAATCAGCTGGGCTCTTGCATACACCTGTATATGTTCCCTACCAAATGCCATTTGGAAGCCAGCAAAATTAACAAAGACCACGTATAAGAAATTTATCGAAAAATATTTAAAATACAAATTTCAAAATCTACTTTTTTTAATTTCCAAAACAAATTGTATCGTGTTTTTGTTATTTCTACCTTTTTAGAGTATTACCCTGCTTAATGTTTCTCTGTGTCTGTAATCATTGTTTTAATATTTTATAACAATAATAGAGGTAACAATACGTAAATTGTATTTCCCATCATTTTGAATAAGCATGAAAGCACTGTTACTGTGTCAAATATTCAAATATTTATGTAGATTTCTGCCAAATACGTTTTGGTAATGAACATAAAATGCACTTGCATTGAAAGGAAGAAAATAACTAACAAGAATTATATAAAATATGTACTGTGAACAACAAAATTATAAAATAACCAAATTGCTTCAATTAAATAATTTCATCATTAAGTTTCACTGACATTTGCTAGTAACAAATACATACAATATATATTGGAAAAAACGTTTTGTGGTTAACCTGCAGCCCTGACTGACGAATTTTTATATCATCGTGAGGGTTTTAATTCCCACCCTCTGAATAATCATTTACTAGTGAAAGTTATAGTAAATGATGAATGCGTTAACTCTGTAGTTCCATTTATTTTTCGAATTAGATTTATATAGATTTGTTGCAGAATTCGTCCAGAATTCGTAACGATAGTCTGCACAAGTTTCCGATTTCATATACGATATCGGACCAACAATATATTGAAGTTAGTAGGAGCAGTTGAAATTTTTCTGATTTGTGGGAATGAATTCTGTAAGAGTTCTGAGGTAAATTCATAAAAAATAAATTCTAAAGGAATTTTAGACATGTCTTCAATAATTTCCTTAAGATATTGCAGACAATTTTCAGATATGTCAGAAAAATAAATTACTTACTAGTCTGTCAAGTGTCTGAAGGAAATTTAGAGAATTTTCAGAATTAGTTTAGAAGATTCTGACATCAGATACGTCTGCATATAATTTTTACTGGGAATCTATCCATTCTAGTGACTGTATCCGACCTTGTGATTTTACTTACCATTATGTAACCGCATTAGCATTGTGATTAGTTATTTTAACATATGCATTTCCTGAGAGGAAGTAAGCTGCTCCAAAGTAATTAACGTATGAAAATAACTCACTAGCTCCCAAACATCATTTCGTTACAACATCTAAATTATATCAACAAAATGATAGTTCAATTTCTATATTGTTAGACGAAAAGCATTTTCCAAAAATTAAAGTGACTACAATCTAAATTACTTAGGGACAACATAGTGAGAATTGACTACAACCTAAATTACCTGTGATGTGTAAAGTAGCCAATTGATCAAATGATAATGAGACACATAAGTGTCTCTGTCTCAAAGCACAGAGTTCGCGGACCAATCATCTCTTGTAGCTTTCCTAATACAAATTCGGTGTAGGAACTATATAGTTCGTTAATTGCTCCAAGATTGGCCTGTCCATCTTTTGTTGAATGGTGCCAAGACCAATACTGTCATGTTTCAGTCCGCCTGACTCATTGAGTTTTAGAGCAGACTTAGACAAAATTCATTCGATATAGCTATAGAGGGGATGTAGGTCTAGCAGCGTCTCCAGGCTTGAGCTGTTGGAAAAGTAAGCTAAATTCAAAATCGTTAACAACTTTTGTCAGATATTAAATTTGGAAGAGTATACAAGTCATTAAAAAACCTTAGTATGCATTATTACGGCACATATTTCTTTGCTATTTCTTTTTCAAACCATGATATCACTCATTATTTTATTTTAATCTTGGAAACCTGGTAGTTTCAAAAAAAATGGTAAAACTCGTTTAGTAATTTATTTTCTATTCTACATGAGTTATTTCTAATTGTCTCCTTAAATGTGCTGTCATATTAAAAGTCTATATCAAACGTAGTGATCTAAATAGGTTTTTACTTTCGTTATGCATATGTATATATTTTATTATCTTTCAATGTTTGCTTTTTGTACAACTAACTAATTAATAGATTTAAGCAATTTAATAAAAAAAAGTTTAATGAGCTCACATTTAATTGATTAATTTTAATAGAAGAACATATTGTAAATAGAAATACATTTTATAATATAATAAATAGTAGCTGGTGAAATAACAACAGACAAGTAAAGTAAATAACATGTTGTGATAATCCATGTTCTCTTTATGCCGACCACTGATTTAGAGGGGACATCAATAGCACGACAATTGAAATTTAAATCCCTCTGTCAATATATATTGGTCGGCCCAAATATAACATGCCGCACATTTGAATGCATTTGCACTGAAGGTAAATTTTGTAATGCGCTTTTCTGAAGGATTTGTTGAAAGCAATAGGTTGCTTTCATTGGCATTCGTAATTTGAATGTGTATAAATCGTTCATAGGCAAAAAGAGAAATTGTAGTTTGTGTGCATGCATGGTTAAAAAATTAAATAACCGCAACACACCTGCTTCGATGAACGCTATCAAGCAACTGAGTGAAATATTTGTATTTTTTACGCTGTTGTTGTGAGTATTGTTTACGATCGTTTTGTGTACGTGTAAATTTACGAAAATCTTCGTTATCTAAACAATATGAACGCGTATCACTGGTATAAATATTCACAACCAAATTTAACAATACACTTGATAAAAAAGTTATAAATATGACAAATTAGCTATACTTTAAATTGTAGTACGTAATTGGTCAATTCACAAGGTCTCTTATTAGTCATATTGTCATAATGTCCTAATATATCACTACTCGGCGGTTCGGCTTAACCGACTCTTAGGCATTCGTTGTTGGTCTCTGCTGGTTCGTTACGATAACATAATAAACATAGCATAAAAAGTTGTATTATTTTAGTAAATTTTTTGCTTGAATAGCAATAAAAACCATTGTGAAATATTAAAACATTATGACATGATAAGAGACCTTGTGAATTGACCAAAAATGTGAAAAATTATTCGAGAAAATTTAATGGAAAAAAATTGGAAACATTTTTAAAATTGAGTATGTTTCATACTCACGACGTCAGTAAATAACACAGAGAAGTACACATAGAGTGGAAACTAGAAAAAATTAGAAATTAGAAAAAATTACTCCAAAAAGTCGTACATACGAGTGTTACCCAGCGGCAAATTGCTAGGTCTTCACTTTGTAGGCATTCTAAAAGATGTGATGTAAAAGATTCTACTCTGCCTTCTCGCAGAATATTTTTTAGTTTGCTTTGCTTTTCCTTCTAAACATCTTCATACACGTTAAAAATTACATTACAAAATAAGGTCTAACAAACCTTTATTTGAAATTCAAACATGATTGGTTTTGCAATTATTCTATAATACAATTTACTTTCCTCTCTTTGTTATAAATTATATGAAACCAGAAGAAGGTACAACATTTTCTAAAAACTTTTATAACCAGGGCAAGGTACAAACAAATAAAAATAAGTAAGCAAAAAAGCATAGAATATGCACACAAATGTGCAGAATTCATTAATATATTCCCTTTATAAAGGCTTGCTTTAGCGGACGTTCAATTAGGCCTTTAATTAGAAGTTCCTCCGTTGCAGATCTTCATACAAGCCATACAATGGAAGATCTTCTTAAATTGGCCTTCTATAAGCGCTCTAACAGAAGCGAGTATGCTGGGCCTTGGATTCCAATGACACCCCGTGTAAAATTAAAACGATTAGGTTTTTAGCAACTGAGTTAGGTCTTTGTCAGTATAGTTTTCTATCTACATATGTGTATTTTTATTCATGTTAAATACAGAATTTTAATTAAAATGTACAACAACTAAACTTTTTGTATTTGAATATTTAATAAAAAAGTTTGCTCTCTGCAATTAACTGATTAAAAATTAAGAATAATTCTTTAACATATGTTCGACTTTTGTTTCAATTCAATTTTATTGTCGTCCTTTATAGAAACCTGTCAAGTTTTTCTTTTAAAAATGTTAGAAATAATTACAACAAATTACTAGCTATAAATATATGTACATGAATGTACAAAAAAAGAAAAAAAAAAAAAAAAAAAAACACACGACCGCATATTATGGAAACTCTAAAAATTATTATATATTCTGTATGAGAAACTAAACATCTGATTAATAAATACATACATGTGGTCATCGCATATTATGCATAATAGTTGCTGTACACTAAGTATTTAACCATATTTAACCACGTATGAGCTGCTGAATCTAATTTTAAAATATGAAATACATACATAAAAATGCGAGAAAAAATATTTAACCACAAATATGTACTTTTATAGTTGTTTTTTTTAAATGATAAATGACGTTTTAGTAGAATTAACTAGGTTTTATACACGTATGTATGTATTTTTATAGATTCGTTTGGTAGTTTTTATAAATAAAATAAGGGTACTCAAGAAAACACTTAAGTTTCCCATTTGGGCAAATGTTCAAAATCGCGCGACGTGTTTCATGAACCCACCTTTTTAAATTTTGTGAAAATTTAAATAAAAACATTTAAATGACAATTACCGAATGACTCGCAAAATGTACGTATGGAGGCCTGTATATATGGAGTTGTTTCGGAAAAAAATCCTCGAAAAATGGGGTTAAAACAGTATCGGCCATAACTAAAGCAGCCCCTCAGTGAATTTTTTTCATAGTATATTTTTGTATTATGTATTATTTTCAATTATTAATATATTTACTATTGATAAAGAAATACTTTTAAAGTTAATCTTTCTATAAGAGGTAACATTAAATCAAAAGCTATTTAAAGCTGGAAAATAAAACGAACAAAACTAAAGCACCCCTTCATGGATAAAATATAAAAAATTGTTTAATTTATATTTTGTTGCAAATCCTTTGTTTTGGATGACACAAGCACATCTCTTAGGCATACGTTTTTTATGGTGTCTTGCGATATTCCTTCCCAGGCTATAATAACGCCTTGAAATTAATCGTGAAAATTGCCGATCCTTATTTCTGCAATTTTCAAGATTTATTTTCATATTATCAATCTCCCACAAGTTCTCAATAGGATTGAGATCGGGAGATTGAGCAGGCCAACGAAGAACTTCAATCTTATTGCTATGTTGCCAAGTCTTACAAACTTTGGAGGCGTGCTTAAGATCGTTATCCTGTTGGCACCTCCCTATAAGTGGCAACTCTTGACTGGCATAAGTCAATATATCACGGTACATGAACCGATCCATAATCCGATTAACTTTATGAGTTGGAACAATTCCTTGAAAAGCAACCCCAAAACATTGCCCACTCCATGTTTAATTGTTCCTTTGCAATACATAGGATTCAGTCTTTCTACTTTTCGTTCGTTATTTCATAGGAACTTTTTAATTTGTATTTGGATTCGTCAGAGAACAGTACTGTCTTCCATTTTTGGACACTCCAGTCGATGTGGGCTTTGGCAAACTCCAGTCTAGCTTTCTTGTTCTTAGCTGATATAAACGGTTTTTTTTGCTGGTCGTCGGCTGAATAATCGTGCTTCTACTGCTCTTCTACGGATTGTTCTTTCGCTAACGCATAATCTTAAACTTATTCTTACCTGACTAGCTGATGCTGTAGGATCATTTGCATTGCTCCTTTGATCAAGGAATCATCATATCGAGTGGTTTTACGGGGAAGTCCTCCAGAATGCCCCGGAAAGGAAATAACTGATCTGTTAATTGAATATTGTTTACTCAATTCATGCCGTGATAAGCCCGGCTTCCAGTCTTCAATAAATTTAATTTTAAATTCACTGGAGTGCTTGTTCCTTGCCATCCATTGTTTTTTCTTAATAAACTGTATATAATTTAAATTATATAGGCTACGCCTTCCTTTATTTTTATCTTTTGGTATTTTAAAATGCATCCGTTGTGAGTCCCGGTAACTGACATTGCAAATGTGCAGTAACATAGTCAAATTTTAAAACATCTTATAAGGGGGTGCTTTTGTTTTGTCCGTCGCGTTTTGTGTTTTTGTATGTTTTGTATGCTTTTTGCATTTGTAAAATGTAACTTACGGCTTTTTTGATTTTATATGACGAAATGTTCTTCCATTATTCCATTTCGGTCTCGACCAGTTTAAATGTTCTTTGGCATATTGTATACGAGCAGTACGGTTTTTTTATTTATTATAAATAAGAGGCTTTTTCGCTGGACCCTAGCAACCGATACTAGCCTCATTTGCCATGCTGATAAAAATCACATCACTCATCAAACTTTAGTAAATGAAAATTGTTATGTTCATCAAACTTTCACAAGTTAAAATCTCGTAATCATTTTATTTTCTTATTACCAAAAAAAAAAGCACATTCCATTTATTTCTATATCAAATAATTCCCTCTAGTGATTTTTAGTGAATACATACAAACATTTAATAAATTGTGTCACTTTTTGTCTGTGTTTAGTATTTTTGTATAGGAATATGTATGTACATATATATTTTTTTTTTGTTGTTATCAACTATAAAGCTTTCAGTCTAATTACATTAAAATTGCAATAATTAGGAGTAGGACCTTGTAATAAATAAATTACATACGAGCACATTTATTGCATGTGTGCGTGAGTTCCGCATGAAATTAAAACTTTTGTGAAAAGAAAAAAATATATATATATATAAAATATCTTCTTTCTCACCATGGGAAATTATCAGTGTTTTTCTTTTGAATGCGAACATTAAACAGGGTGGTTTAATAAAATATATAAATCATGCTATAATCAATTGATTTTATAAAGATTAACTACAATAACATTTCAATGAAATTAGGCTGTCAAATTTATAAATAGAGCAATTAAAGGGACTTTGACTAAAACTAAGAGAACGGTAATAAGGGGACTATTTAGTTTTAGAAGGTTATTAGCAGGCAAACAAAAAATAAAAGCTTTTATTATCACTAAAATTTTAATGTTTGAAGACTACGTCAATGATAAATTTATCCTCAAAGCTCCAATATGGTGTTTTTTAATTTTGCATTCAATCACTAATCCTAGGTCTCCACGTAGCAATATTTATTGCCGCAATTGTCAAATTTGATTGCGACCATTAAATTTAAGATGTGTAGACCGCAATTGCCATACGTAGCAAATCCATTGCTTAATAATTGCTCTACTGATTGCTTGAGCAATTATTGCTAAGCAATAAGCTGTCACTTCAGTTGTCATTAACGTAAAATTTCTTCTTTCTATGATTCGGTGTGATTAATGCATACACATTTAATTTATGTAAGTACAAAAAGTAATAAAAACAAAGAAAAGTGGAAAAAATCCTTCAACACAAAATATAAGCAAAATACAACTCAGTTCTTCATTCAAATTCTGGCGTTGAAAATTTTGTATTTGTGACGAACGTTTTCTCCACCTAAAGCAACCAGCAATCGGTGTGCTGTTGTTCTGCCGACGCACAGTGGTATAGAAAAAAAAAATAGAGGGAAATAAATCTGTAACATCTATAACCCTTAGTCCGGTTTGAATGAAATTGCACATGCGCAAAGAGGATGTGTTGTCGAGTTTATGTTTTGAATTTGGACCTTTTGGACCCTCCAATGGCCCGTTTGTGTCCCGATATAGAATTTCCTCGACAAGCACTTAAAAAACCTTGTCGTAGCTAGCACTTATCTCATAAAGCTTAGGAGATAATAGCATTTTAAAATTAAATTTTCAACATTTTTACCCTACCTACGCCAGTTTTTTGATAACAGCGTATCCAAATATTTCCCCATTTTGTTGAATGTCGAACATTTAATTTTAAAATGTGATTATCACCTAAGCTTTATGAGATAAGTGCTAGCTCGACATGGAGATTCTATATGTATAATTTTTTTGGAAATCGGAACACAAACGAAGAAATACAATAGTTTTAAAAATGTAACATACCCGAGGTGTCCTACTTTGGGAACCCCTGGCCGCTCATACAAACCGCACTTACGCTTTAGAAGTTACATATTTCCCTCTGTTTTTTTTTTTCTGTATCACTGTGCGACGTTTTTGCTTGTGCTTAGTAATAAAAATTGCTACGTGGAGACCTAGGGTCAGAGAAAACTGTATATAAGAAATTAGTTGATATGTGGTTGAGAGAAACGCAGTAATAAATGCAAATGGTTATGAAGAACAGATACAAGGCAAATCCAATAACATGACAGCCAAGGCACGACATGTCCGTTCATGTCGTGCTAATCTCTCTTCTGTTTTCTGAAATAATAAAGTAAACTCAAAAACCCACTTCATAGCAATGAAGTGTATAACAGTATTTTGTACAGACAATTCCATGTATGTGGCGGATTTTAATGCGGATTCCGCGGATTTTATTGTCATTTGTTATTCCCAGCGGGAAAAAGATCCAGTAAAGAGGCCTTCCTAAAGGCCTTATTTTGCAGACACAAAGAAACCCAGTCGCATTGCAAAACCTTTCAAAATGTTAACTAATAATAATCATTAGAATCCAACCGAATATTCGGTCATAATTTGACCGAATACTGGTATTAGATTATGGAAAGTTAAAGTAGAAAAATGTTTTGAATATAAATAATAGAACATAAAATTGTATTTTTTCTTGTAAAATCTCTAAGTATTTGGTTAATTCACAAGATCTCTTATCAGTCATATTGTCATAATGACCTAATATATCACTACTCGGCGGCTCGGCTTAACCTACTCTTAGGCATTCGGCGTTGATATCTGCTGGTTCGTTACGATAACACAATAAACATAGCATAGAAAGTTGTATTATTTTAGGAAATTTTTTGCTTTAAAAGTAATAAAAACCATTGTGAATTATTAGAACATTATGACAATATGACATGACAAAAGACCAATTGTGTGAAAACTATTCCCTAAAAAATACCTTTCAGTTCAAAATCAAAAAGTAAGATTAATGGAGAACTCAATGTAGTAGTTGGTCATGCTCTAAAATTAAAATAACTAATTTGTTTGAAAAATTAATAGTACATTTGAAAAGTTGTGGTTTGTTTCCGATTAGGCCGAATATTAAATTTAGTTTCAGCTTGAAAAATCCAGTTTCAGTCGCATTCTAATAATCCTACATGTAATTACATCTCTTTTTAAAATACCATATTTGTGACCACATTTGATAATTTTAAATTTTTTCCATGTATAAACGAACGACAGCAAATAGATTAAATAATAATGGTTGATTTAAAAAAAAAAAAAAAAAAAAAATAAATACGAAACTTAAATGCTCCTTTAGTTCAGTTTTTCTTTCTTTAACATTTAATTATATTTAAATAATAAAACATAAAGTTTTTTTTACATCGTTTAACAGCAAATATTTGCTTTGAAAATTGTACACAATTTGTTGACTTTCTCAACCATTTAACTTTAATGTGAAACGACAAAACGACTTAGTCTTCATTTTATTTTATACTCAATACCGCTATAGGTGAGATGTGTATGATGAGTTTGTGTTAATTTTTGTAACGCTTGATAAAAATAGATCCCAACACAATCACTTTTAAATATAAAAAATTAAATCAGCTTAATTTTTTTTAAGGCAACCACTGTGGTTTAGAAACTTTTTATTGTAGAAACAATTCGGTAGCTCATGAACGATTGGAGATATCTTAATGATATCTCCTTTTGAGTTGATTTGTATTTACATGGATTCATAGTTGGAATGGGAGCTAGTCAGCGGCGCCACAAATATTTAGTTCATATCCGAATGTGAAGAAATTTTATATTTAGATAGTACTTGAAGAAATACACTATGTTAGTTCAAGAGATTTTTGATGTGACGGCCATGTGGTAGAAATTTAAAAAAACAAATATCTGTTGTATTTTTGATAAAATTTCAAATAATATAAAAGAAATCTCCAGTTAGTAATCCTGGTACCTATAAAAATTTCGGAACATCTAAAATATATCATATTGGATAATTTTAGGGAACAGCCTTATCCAAACTTAGCCAATATTGAAGACAAATTTTAGATTTCTAAAAGTGCACAGCCTTATTTGGAAGGCCCTATATGTTATTTAAATTCATCAAAAGTTAATATATCAGACGGTAAATAAGGACAGAGAGGCGAGGCCTCTCTCATTAAAAAAACAAAATTTTTGGAACATATTTTTCCCGTTTAATTAATTAGTTCGAATTTTACACTAATTCGAACTTTAAATTTTTCTTCACGAAAAAGCACAAAATCATGATATTTTAGGGTTTTATGGTAAATTTTATTCTTGGACATAATGCCTATATCTAACCTTAAGAGGATACTCACAAACCTGGCCTGGACTCTTGAAGATTTTAGTGCAATATATGTATATCTGCGTATTAAAAAAATAACATTTCAAGAGAAGTCAAGGATTGTGAATATCCTGAAGTGCAAATATTTGAATTTTATAGGCTGGAGGTGAGCTACTTTGTCAACTACCCAATATAAATCAACTCAAAAATACCTCATTAAGATATCCATCCCTAATCGTTCAAGAGTTGCCGAATTATTTCAAAAATAAAATGTTGTAATTTAATGATCAACATAAATGAGTTTTATGCCATTAGAAAAAACATTACCAAATATGATTAGTTTGTTCACAGATTTGGCCCTAGCTGGCATATAAGATATGTTCTTTAATGTTATTTTAAATGATACATATATGCAAATTGACAAATCCATGGACCCAACATAAAATCTTAACAGTTATATAGGATTTTTACATAGTCGTGCTTGTCCGACCATGATATTCTTACATGTCTTTTCTTTTTTTAGGTCTCTACTTAAACTATTTGTAATTATAAATATTAAATGATTCAAACCAGGTACTTTTTGATGATGAGGACTAACTGTGTAGCATGTATTTATACAACCTTCCTCGTTCTCTTACTCTTCCCTACACCTACCTTTAATTTCTTTTGCCATTCACATTGTCTGTGTGTTTTTTGTATTTATAATAAAATATGCAAAATGCGAAAAAAATCAGCTGATATTGACACAAGTAAATATGTAGTTGCTATTATTCGAAATCGTATTATCATCATCTAATACATGTGTATGAATGTGTGTGTATATGTTTTAGCAGTTGTCGGTCAGTTTTCTTTCTGGAAATTATTTAATATTCATATAAAAAAAAATATGCAATTCAAATAGAATTTAATTTTTTTCTGTTAATTTTGCAAATGCAATATGCACTAGTTGTTTAAACTAATTATTATTATTTTTGAAAAATTTATGTTTATAAAACATTTAATCTAAAGTATTTTTATTGGAAATTTAGAACATTATACATTAACGTGGCCCTTAATTGTATCTCTGTCATCTAAAAACCAAATGCTTAAGAGTATACTTGTATTAATTTAAATAAAACTTAAACTGTTCAATAGGAAAATTCTCTAAAATATGGAAATTTATTCAAATATTGTACAAATTCATTAAATATTAAAGTATTTGGATATTGCTAGGTATTTATAAATTTATCCACTTTTTCCGGAAATTGTCCCATTAAAGATTTTATAGTTGGCTTCGTTACCATTTTGGACGAGGTGATCTACTAACGCTTCCTTTCCACAGGCCGAAGTTCTGAACAGTTTGGTGGATTTGGCTCCCGTGGTACAAATTTTACATTATTGTTTAAATACCACTCAAGGGCCTTTTTTCCATAGTGACATGATGCCAAATCGGGGCAGAAATATGAAGGCACTCTGTGCTGTTTTATGAAAGGTGAACGCCGTTTTTGTAGACACACCGTAATATATATTTATCTGTTTATTGTGCCGGATGTAACAAATGATTGGCTTCTTTTGCCACTACTGCAAATGGTTTTCCACAGAAGAAACTTCTTTGGAATTTTGTTTGCCTTTTTTTCCGGTATTGTACTTGAACATTACCTCGTCCATCAGCCACAAAAAAATCATGACCCAGAAGTTGTGAAAAAAAGCCAGTACATAAGTTTCACCATCCATCTGTTGTGTGATGGATTATTTTTTTATTTTTTTTTTTTTATAAAATTTTACCTCAATTTTTTTGCTCATTTTTACCGAGTTGCGATCTGGAACTTTCTGAACCCAGCATTAGCTTTGGCTCTGCGCACAAACGAATCAGAGCATTTGACTTTACGAGCTGCTTTTCTGATAGAAATGTTCGGTGCTGTTCGAAAGAGTGGTTTGACTTCATTTGCCTTACCAATATCTGTTAGACCTTTTTTTTTCCTGATCCAGGTTTTCTTTCAATGTTCAACTCTTCCTTATACTGTTTAATGGCTTTTGAAACATTGTGACGATGAACCATCAGATCTTTTGCTTTTTTTTTGATCAACAGCAAACGCTATAGGTCGAAGATTACCAACTTCTTTTGGTCTGAATTGGATGATATGGACACCAACGACATGTGGTTTCAACACATTGGATATTCTGCACGATCGATTCTCACGTGGAGGTGCTATGAACTGGCCACCGATTTCGTGCGATTTGACCTCCTTTTTCTTGTGGGGTTTTGTATAAACACAACTGGGACGAACAACGAATTCTTCGCGACGAATATTCGTCGTATGAAATAAAACACATTTGTGTATATGAAATTACACTCAATCAGTGCGTTGGACGAAATTTGTCTTGCGTAACGAAATCTGTGATAGGTTTATTTATATTTCTTAAACCGATGAAAGACGCGTCGCAAACAAAAATTTGGCATCATTTTTTTGATATATCCGAGGTGCCCCAAATTCAAAACTTTAACATATCAACACCTCCTCTATAGCCGTGGGAAATTTTATTAAAATCGGGCTATTCATTTAGAAGTTAAAGATTTATTTCCACTTTTTTTTCATTTCTCCCACTGTGTGTCATTAGGACCCTAACCACATGCTGGGCATAAGTTGAGGACTGCACGATCTATGGAGAACCAAAAGACATTAATGTTACTCCATCCAGATCTAAGTTGTGCCAGAACCACGACAGATCTTCTCGGCGTCTACAATCGGTGGTGGGCGACCTCTAAGTATGATATTCATACGGTATCCTGCGACCACGGAATAGATGTCGTCTTTATGAATGAAGCAGTCATAAACGAGCTGCGATCAAATGGATCCTGCACCTACCTCTGTATGCTCTCCTCGTATGACATGCCTCGCAGAATACTCCAACTGTGTGATGTCAAAGTTTGGAAGACTCCTACGTTGACATCCCAGAAGGAACTGTTGTGCCAACATGACGTTGTGTTCCTTGATTGGTAGAACCTTAGTTTGGTCGTGAAGACTGTGTTCGGAGGTAATTTGAAGGCAGCGAAATACGTCGTTTTTCCAGTTGTGTTTATACCTAAAGCCACAAACCAAAGCGGCCCTCAAAGCCCATGCCATAGCTCAAATTTAGCCTAAGTTATGCGCCAGAGTCATGGATAATTGGACATTTAGGATGCACACCACCCAATGAAACCGCGGCGGACATTTGCACGATGTTATATTCCATACATTATGGCATTGATAGATAGGCCTATCAAACGAATAATGAAAGACCCTTTAGTTATTTACGAAAGAGAAATTTGTACAAATTAGAATTAGAATTTTTGTCAATCACAGCTGTAGTCACACAATATTTTTTTATAGTCTTTAGAATTTTGGAATTATTTGTGTCCCATTAGAATTGTATACCTTAGGAGATATTTTTAGCCACCATAAAAAAGTGGAATATTGTAATAATTCCTACACAAATTTACTTGTCAATATTAAATGCAATTTTATAAAGTTTTTTTTTTTTCATTCTAGTTTACCATTTCCATTTAACTTTAATGTGTGGGTAGTTTTATTTGTCTTTTTTTTGTTGTTGTTTGGGTAGTTGTATATTACTTTTAGTTTGAAATAAATAAATAGAGAAAAAAAAAACTATTTGTTGTGGCTTTTTTAGTTGGACTTTGTAATTATTTTGGTTGCCATGGACCTTAATGTATATTTCCCCTAATTTGTGTGTCCTTTACTCTATCTATTTCTATTTCATAGCGTTTATAGCGCTTGCTTTTTTGTATGTATCCTCATAGAATTTTTAATGATCAATTTATGTGGAGGATTTTTATTGGCCCTTGTTTGCCTCTGTCGCTACCGCTGCCACTGCCACTGAAAACTTGTAAAAGTTTTCTACCCTTACTAAGCTAGATTAGCGCTATCTAGTCTAGTTGCTAGTTCCGATCTATTTTAATGCTTTAACATGTTTAACATGTGTTCATATTTTTTTTCTTTTCTCAAAACTAATAAAACAGGTGGAGTTTAACTTTTAATAAATTTTGATTGGTCAATTTCCGTTTTGACCAGCTTAAAATAGACTATAGAGTCGTATTGCTCATTTAAAAATCTTTCTTCTTCTTTTTTCAATCAATATCCTTTTTCATAAAGGAAATTTTTCTAATAAATAACCAGGTCTTTATTCATTGTCCATTAGTTAATTGTGTATTTTTAGTCAGTACACACTTCTTCGAAATTTTATTGTTAATTTAGTTTTTTTTCTAAAAAAAATTTTAAATTGTGATAATTAGTGCAACTATAAAAAGCTTAAAAAATATATAAAATAAAATTATAATTTGTGATATTATTTGCGCTGCCGTTTATAAGATATTTCTAAAAAAGAAACTATTAAATAATATTCAAAAATTTAATTATAAATTAAAGCTGAATAAAATACATTTTTTATTAAATTTTTTTTTACATAATTTTACATATATAAAAGGTAATTTTTAAATAAATCGTGTGATACTTATGCAAATCTTATTCACCTTGAACGAATCTAAAGTTTCGAATTGGAGCTGTAATGGTTTTATCTAAATTTTTAAATGAATTTAAACATGATAATTTGTGTTTGTATTACAAAAATATACAATGATTAATAATATAAAATGTTTGTGCTTAAAATATTGTCATTTAAATAACAAATTGAAAATAAATGGCTGTGTAGAGATTAAAATTTCGGGAAAAGTTATACTTGTTCCACCTCTAATTCCTGAATACATGCTTAGAGTCCGTACTCATTTTATTTTTAGCCACCAATAAAATTCCCATTTGAAATTAACTAGTTCAACTGTAATATTTTTCAAACTTGTTCTTGAACAAATTGCCTAAATAAGCAGTATTGTTTGAAATTGAAATCCTCGTCATAAACAACAACTTCTTGGAAATTGAACCTTTGGGAACTAGTTCTGGTGTATTAGTAAAAAAGAAACTTGATGGAACAAGCATCTAATTTTAGATATCAAGTTTTTAGTTTGGCGACCAATCAAATTTTTACTTGATATTTCGGTACTAGTGCGTTTAAAACGTTCATAACAATTTCAACGGCCATATTTTCGAACTGATTCTCGAACCCTCGGCATAAATAGCTCTTCTTTGGAAAGTTTTAAGACTCTGTTTTTTAGTCAAAATTGTCATCATGTTTCAATTCTAAATTCAGAATACCCGAAAACTTGGTAATAACTTGCAATTACTGAATAACATACTTTTCAATGACAACTAACTACATACAGGCTGTCAAATAACTAAGACTTTATATGAAAGGGATCGGTAACTTTAACACGGCATGATCTAGGTTACTCTCAACTTTTTTTTATTATTTACTTTTCATTTATTTATTGAATCTGCCTATTTTCTTAGGCATAACAATAAGTATACAAATCTTATAACTAAAATTAAATCTGATAACTCCCTAACGAGAGCTGATAAGCTCTACGAAGCCTCGACTGCATATGGCTCTTTATATTTTTTAATATTGTTACGTTTTAACCTTCTTAAAACGTTTTGATACTTTTGATTGCAAATAAAAAGTAGTTTTAGTAGTTTAAAATTTGTAACAACTCTTTATTTATTCAAATGTACAAGAACAATAGTCTAAATAGTCACTCAGTGTCCATTTACACGTTTATCAATTCGCAGAAATGCACATACACCTTATAATGTACAAGACAGTTGATGTTAACTCTAACAGCGCCTATGATAAACTCACTCACGACTGCGACCTATGCCACTATTTATACACACGCCATATTTCGTGAATCTTCTACAATGCTCTTAACGGACAAACTAGTATGTTCGAATTCTAGAGCTTTCGATGTCAAGGTTAGCAGCTTAACCGCATGCTATCAACATTGTTGATAAGTAGAAGCTTCTACTGATGTACGTGTTTATAAACATGATGAATGCTGCAGGCAGTCGTTACATACCGTTAAATTCAAATCGCTATTGCAAATTCGTTACAATATATTTGTCACGGACATTTTTGAACTCATCCTTTACCAGTGCTACTTCTAGATCTCTGTGGATGTTTTCATTTCTTATGTACCATGGTGCGTCCGTCATGGTCCTAAGAATTTTTGATTGGACCCTCTGTATAAGTTCAATACTGGTATTACTAGCAGTTCCCCACAATTGTATTCCATATGTCCAAATTGGTTTTGAAATGGTTTTATACAAGGTGACTTTATAATCAAGGCTTAGCTTTGATTAGTCACTGATTAACCAGTGTAGGCTAGACGTTTTTAACTTCATGTGAAGTCTCTTGGTTTCTATATGACGGCTTCAAGTAAGTCATCTATCTAAGTGAATACCAAGGTATGTAACATAATCTGACTGAGGTATATTAACGTTTTTAAGTCTGATAAGAGGACAACATCTCCACCTCAGTGTGAACGTAACATGTTTGCTTTTTAACTTATTTACTCGTATTCTCCATTTGTTTAACCATGTCTCCACACATCTTAGGTAGCTATATAGTATACTAGATGCTATATATGGATTTTCATGTGAGTTAATAATAGCGTTTTCATCAGCAAATGTAGAAATAGTTAATATATCGTTAGTAGGCAAGTCAGAGGTGTAAATCAAATAGAGGGTAGGTCCAAGAACACTTCCTTGTGGTACTCCTGCTCTAATTTTATATTCTCTTGTCACGTAATCGTTGTACTTAACAATAAATAAACGGTCTGATAGATAAGACTCCAATAGTTTGGAATTGCTGAACAATATTCATTTAATTCAAAAGATTTTCTTATCTCTCCTGTTATACGATTTAGCTGTTCGATTGTTCCGTGTCGTTCTCGGAAACCAAATTGATGAGCTGGGATGATATTTTTCTCATTAAAAACTGGTATGATTTTCTTTTGGAATACTTTTTCAAATAGTTTTGATAAGCAAGGAAGTAAGCTTGTTGGTCTATAGGAGGATGGTACGATCAAGTCTTTACCTGGCTTTGGTATCATTATTATCTGAGAAGTTTTGGAAAAACTTCTTGTTTAAAGAACGCATTAAATATTATAAACACAATTATTGCCACACTCAGTAGGTTTTTAATCATAGTGGGTGTAACTGAATCATTTCCAGGTGATTTTTTTGAATATTATATTATCTTTGATAACTTTGATAATGTCTTCAGGGCTTATAGCTAATATGTCATCATTAGACAATGTAGGCACAGGTGAATCTTCAAGTTCAAAAGCATTTGTTGGCGAGTTTGGCTGAAAGGATCACTTAAGTTCGATCCGCTAATATTTAAATTGAATAAATATTTAATCATTCATTAATTTTAATTAGGTATTTTGCAATGAATTTGAATTAAATAACACTCGAATGATTCAATAAGGAATTAATTCTATAAAGATTGAATTCTCAAAGGAATGAATTGAATACATCTTAATTGAAAACAATTTTCTTAATCTTAAGACTATTTGTAATAGATTTATATTGAAGAAAAACTGAATCACTTAATACATTTTATTAAGATATTTTCTAATGGATTTGAATTAGGGAGAACTTGAATGATTCAATAACGAATTAATTCTATAGAGAATTAATTCTCAAAAGCATGAATTCAATACGTTTGAAATACTAAGGAATTATGACAACCAGTAGAGTTACAGTTAGGTTGAATCATTATTTTTAGGTTGATCGAAAAATTTCGTTTGATAGCAGTATTATATTTTTCTATCAGTTTATTATATTATCAATTTCAAATCTCCATGGTAGACTACTTTGAATTTTTCAAAATAAACTCTTTTCTTAACATTCTATAGATTTATGGAATACATTTACAATTTTTTACAATTGACCATTCAATGTCAAAAAGTTTTAATGAAAAGCAGTACTGAAAAACATAGAGAAATTTCTTATTAAATAGGAAAGAGTAGGCAGTTGTTGTTTGATAATATAAATCTGACACTTGATATGATTGACTTTGTAAGTGTAAACAAACAAATAACGGACAGTCATCCATCCGTCTAGTCAACCTACGAGTACATTCATAAACATTATTTGTACATTACATATATATGTTTAAATTTAGGCAATGATATAAAAAATATAAATAAATTAGAATTTCTAAGGAGTTAACAATTTTAATTTGAGATGAAATACAAAAATTTTAATAAAAATATTACTATTTTAACATGTTATTTATTTATATAAACACTTTCTTTTTGTGTCTACCTTTTTTTTTTTTTGTATTTCTAATTATGTACATATTTGAAATAATATTCATATGTTTGTGATTCACTATCAGGGGGTAAAAATCTTTACTTTCAATTGAAATAAATTTCAATCATTTTATATCTAGTTGGTATAATATTTATTTGTACGCCAAAAAAATACACAAACACCATTATATTATGTACATTAACAGGAATTCGGTCATCATCCACATACTCAAACATCATATCAAATTCTGTTGTCATATTCAGACTCTGACTTTATATAGAACCCCCACCCATATTATGGCCATGATTACAATGTTGATAATAATGATGTATGATGCTTGTATTTGAAATATTCAAGCGAATATAAAGTGGCAAAATTATGGAGGTTTGTTTTTCTGCTGTTACGAGTATTTATAAATGTATTCAAATATTAAAATAAAAATAGATGCTTTGTGTAGCTTTATTTATAAAAAAAAATATGCATACATACATAAATTGTTATATTTTAACTTTAATGTTTATAAAAAATTAGTTTGGTTTATTTTAGTAAAAAAATTGAACAAAAGTTTTATGTTACTACTTTAATTAATAACAAAAATATGATGTTCAAATATGATAAATACTATACATGTACAAATAATTTTAACTTTATGTACGAGTATTTTGTTTAATTAATGAATAAACTTTTTATGCATTAAATTTACATATGTATTTTATATAGTTTTTCATAAAGCCCATATTAATAACACCTTTTAATTTAAATAAAATTTTAAAATTGTTTTTAATCAGGAAATCTTTTGTTAGTTGTATAACTACTTAGCTTAATTGAAGGAAATCTTAATTCAGAACTAAACATTTCATTAACTCTTTCAGCCACGCTTTTTTGTATATAAGTTTAAAATCTAAACAATTGCATTTTTTTCATTAATCATGGTTAGTTTATTATAAAAAGTAAGAAAAAATTAATCAAAACATGAAAAAAACACCCCATTCCAAGGTTTTTTTGTGGAGTGAAGTGGTTAGTTTACTAACCACCGTGGCGTTTGGCTTTAAAAATAACTATGATAAAAATTTTAGTTTCGTATACATTTTTTTGAAATCGAATATTTTTGACTAATTTTCTGACCAAACAACCGAAATATCAAAGTTACAATGAATTCGATGAACAATAAACACTCTGTGCTATTTTTATTGAATGCGTGAAAGTCTCTTAAAAAAACTGATCTTTACAATATCTTCAAATTAATATATTTATCTAACCAGAGCACCCTGACGACAAAGTTTTCCAAAAAATCATAAACGATGACTTTGAAAAATATAATTGTTTAGCAAAATGGCAATAGATGCCAATAAACTATATTTTAAAGACTATAGGAAATGTGGTTAGTAAAGTAACCACCCAACCGCAAAGAGTTTAATCATGCCATAAAACCATTTCCAACATAAAAAATTCTTTAGCCGGATTTAAGAACTTGTATTTGAATAGAATTCATACATCTTTGAATTAATTCATAGCAAAATTCATTCAAGCTTTGATTGATTAAACTTTTTGTTAATTCATATCTGTGCAAATTAAATTAAAATATGTTTTCTTTGAACTGAAGAAAAATTTAATCATTCGATAAACTGTATTAAGTTATTTTGTAATGGATTTGAATTAAACAAAACTTGAATGATTCAATAGGGAATTAATTCTATTGAGAATTAATCCCACTAGTTTACAAGTTTTTTTAGGAAAAATATTGAAGAACTTTTCAGATATTTATTAAGAAAGAAAATGCTAAAAATAACATTAAAATTGTAACATCAAATGAACAGTTTTATTTCTGTTTTTATAAATATTTTCATTTGTCTCGATCACGACACGACACTCCACTCCAACTATAGTCTCCTAGCATATGCTGATCCAAAAAACCCTGATAATTACATTCAAATCGGGCACAGTGAGGTCGATAGGAAGAAAAGTGATAATAAATCTGTCTATTCTAAAATATTGCTGCTCCGATTGCAAAATGATATACAAACAAACCGTACAGGAGGACATAAGATTTCAGAAAAATTAAATTTGTGACCAGTTTGATAACAATTTTATGCAGCTGACAAATATTTTCATATGAGTTTTTTTTCTCAATATTCAAATTCAATTCATTGATTTGTATACCCTTCACCATGAGTGGCAAGGGTATATAAGTTTTTCATTCCGTTTGTAATTTCTACATTTTTCATTTGCGATCCCACAAAGTGTATATATTCTGGATCGTAATAGATAGCGAAGTCCATATAGCCATGTCCGTCTGTCCGTCTGTATGTTGAAATCAACTTTCCGTAGCCCCCAAATAACTTACAAACTTAATTGATACATGAATATATCGGGAATTCTTCCGGCTCGGTCGCTATTTAAAATCGAGAAAATCGGCCCACAAATGGCTGAGAAAAAACCCGGATAACCTCGGTTTTGGACTATTTTTGATCTATATATGGATTACTAAGTCATTAATATAGACAATATGGATATCTAATGATAGATATTTCAAAGTCCATTGCAACGATGTACATATATAAGGCTATAGTAATTTGGACTTACAATGGGTCAAAATAGGGGGAAAATATTTTTTTAACCCAAATTTTTTTTACCAAAAAAATTTTTTTACGTATAAATTAAAAAAATTAAAAAAAGAATTTGGAAAAAATAAAAAAAAAAAAAATGTTTGAAAAATAATTTCGAAAAAAAATTTTTTTTTGTTTACCTATAATATTAAAAATTTTAATTTTAAAGTATAATTTGGTGAAGGGTTTATAAGATTCGGCACAGCCCAATATAGCTCTCTTACTTGTTGCAAAATTAACTCGTTACAGTCTTCAAATTCTTCATGTTTGTACATGTATTCGTACAATTTAATTAAATTTATTTTATCATCATTAATTCTTCTTTGCAATAAGTAGGTAGGAGGCTGCTTTTGGGTTGCTCTTTCGCAAGAAACTGAACACCTCCATGAACTTTTTTCAATATCAGTAATTCGCGACAATTGAATTAAATTTTATTTTTGCAATAAATGTGCGCATTATACATTAGAATTCATCAAAGAAAAATGTAGAACATATAAGAATAGTATTTATTCTAAGTGTAGGTTTTTATCATAAATAAATCTATAAACAAAAATTCATCTTACATTACATACATTTAGGGCACAATGTGCACGTTTATTCTATTAGATAATTACATAGTTAATCTAGAGAGCAAAATAATAGCTCACATTGTACGGGAGATACGTCATTAAATGTTTTAAACATTTTTTTAAATAATTTAATGGTGCTTTCTGCAAACCGTTTATTTGTACTTAATTTACATTTCTCCATAAAAAGTTTACTTAACCCTTTTAAATTTTAAGCTTAAGATATACGTATCTATATACGTATTTATATACGTGTCAGCTATGTTTTTTAAATAATGTATATCAAAACATTTAATATTACTAAAAATGTTTGAAAATGTATCTACTTGGTCTAACAAAAGTCCCACCCTTTAAAAATAACCCGATCATTTATTAGTTTTTCTAAGAAAATCTATTTATTTGGATCTACAAAAGCTTCTAACTGGCATTTTAATTGTAATATCGAAGAATGATAATTATCATAATTAAAAGAAATATTTAAATATTTATTTTTACAAACAAAACCAATTCATTCATATATTCGCACTTGTTTTTTTTTATTGATTTTGAGCAGCGTATTTAGGGTTGTCAGATATGTTTCTTTGGTGTTCTCAAACAGATTTTAAAATATCTCCAAATTATTTTTATGAAATCGTTTAAATTTAATGTTATCACATTGTAAAGGGAGGCTATGTTAAAAACTTATGTGTCTTGTTTGTCATGGTTCCATATGAAAATGTTGGACTTTAAATCGATTAAATGCAGGACATTGGCACAGGTAATGTTTTAACGTTTCGTCCACCTCCCCACACGCTCTACACGAGCCAGATGATACCACAAATTTGCATGGCCAGTGAACACATTAACTAGTCTACTGAGTATTGGTATATTTAGGTTAAGATTATCTTCCTTTTCAAAAATGGTTATTCCAAATATTTTAAAACATTTTATGCCATTCGATGGACTGTTTTTAAGTATTCTAAGCAAAAACGTTTATTTATAGTAAACAAAAAGAAGATTCAGTAATTGACACTTATTATATTAATTAATACACAAAGATTTTCCAGAGAAAATCCTGAAAATTATGAATTAAAGTAATTTTAGAAAAAAATTTTTTTTTTTGGTACTTTTTTGAAAAAGGTACTTTTTTAATATTCGATAAAAACCCTTCAACTGAAAAAAACTTTAAGTACAACAAGGTAAATGTAATTAAAACCCTTTAAAGTAGGGATAAACTAAAATATAGAAAATATGTTTTTAAAACAGACGACCGTTTTTCAATCTGGAAATACTGAATTTCGCCATATAAATTTCATGAAATGTGAACGTTAGAAACAAACAAAAATTCTAATTTACATTTAAATATTTTATAATATTTGCTGCTAAATTTCACAAAAAAGTTAAACAATTATTAAATTGAGAAAAGTACTTTTGTTGGAAAATTATTTTTTAAGAAGTACCTTTTTGGGGTACTCTTGTGAAATATCAAATCGCTTTAAGGTTGAGATAAACATGACTTTCAGAAAAGTAAATTTTTTTAATTATCAATTAAAACTTCATGTACCGTTTAAAGATTCGAAAATACCGAAATCCAATATTGAATTTCACCATCTAAATAAATTTTGATCTCCATATTTATAAAATGCATACTTAGATTTAAACCCTTTTATAATTTTTACTATATATTGCTAAATATTTTAAAATGTCCCACAAATCTCAAGTGATATTTTCTCTACCCAACTTTGAGGACAAATCACTAAGTGTGGCAAGCTTAAAAGTACACAATACAGAGTAGTTGTCGAACAATATTGCTGTAAGGCGGTGTACTACAATTCATCAACACCTGTTGATAGATAAAAAAAAGAAAAAAAATAAATAAAAACACAAAATTACTTAAAGTGTATTATGCATTCATAAAATTGTGTAAACATATTACATACATAAGTATAAATAAATACTTTATGTAGAAAACAAACCATTCGACTGTCTTAGCAGTGCGCCCGCCACATTCATAAAAACATCAAATACTTTTGTTAACTCAATAAGAAATGAGTTATAAACATTTTTCCTTCTTTACCATCCTACCATAAGACTGCAATACTCTTTAAAGTCTTCAATGGAGAAAAATGTACTAAAATATTAAAAAACAAGTAAGAGAGCTATAAACGGCTGTGCCGAATCTAATATACTCTACATTTACTTTAAGATAAAGATTAAAATCTTTTTGAGAAAAATTTTTTTTTTTTGCAAAAAAAATCCTGAACAAATTTTTATAAGTGAAAAAAATATGGTTGAAAAATAAAAACGTTATAACTATTAAACAAATTTTTTCACGATTTTGACCCATTTTCCGAATTACCATGGCGCTATAAACGTTGGAAAGGTCTTTGAAATATCTATCATAAGGTATCCTTATTGTCTATACTAATGACTTAGTAATCCAGATATAGATAAAAAATAGGTCAATAATCGAGGAAGTCGTGGTTTTTTACTTTTATCTCAGACATATGGGGGCCGAGTTTCTCATTTTTTTTTTAATAGCAACAGAACCGGGACTATATCGGATATATTGATGCATGAATCATGTATCTTAGTTATTTGGGGGTATAGGAAGCTTGAGTTCAACATACAGATGTATAGAAGGATATGGTTATATCGACTCCGCTATCTATAACGATCCAGAATATATATACTTTATGGGGTCGCTGATGAAATATGCTGAAATTACAAACGGAATGACAAACGGAATGACAAACTTATATACTCTTGCCACTCATGATGAAGGGTATAATTAAGTATTAAACTAACTACTCACCTATGCTTAGATGTTTGCTATTGGATCTAGTCTACTGGTAGAGTCAGTCTCCGTATTTACGAGTACATAATTCAAATAAAACAGTTTTTTTCCATTGTGTTTACAATCATTTTGTTATTTATTTTATTATTTGATTGTTATTTAACAAATTCGAGATTCAGTTGTTTTTTAACATTCAATAGCTACAGTTTGTTGTTTTTGTAGTTGTTGTTCATAACAAGTGGTTGTTATAGAAATATCATTTATAACTCTGGTTAGCGAAATAATAAATATGTTTGTATATATTTATATTTAGTTAATTTTATATATTATATTTATACTTTATTAAATTTAACTAACTTTTTTTCTTCTTATTTATATTGCAGAAAGAATGAAAATGAAACGTGATAATCATGATGATGGTCCCCATTCCGATAAACGTAGCCGTCGTAGTGACGACCAAGTTCGTGTTTTAATACCCAGTAATGTAAGTTAATAAAATTCTTATTATTTAATTAAGTTTTTATTTTTGGATATTACAATATATAGAAAAATTTGTCTAGGCTGCTAGTTTTACTAACATATAAATGTGCCGTAAAATGTTTATTTATGGTTCTCACTGGTCCTGATTAAAAGTATTAGAAATATTATACAGTTTGTTTACACAAAACCATACAAAACATACTCTACGAAATCATCTGAACATTTGTAAATTCCGTAAGAATCATTTGTTGTTGTAACATCAGTTGTTGCTGAGTACAGCCTTTGGCAGAATTAACTCGGTTCATTCCGGTGCGTAGAACAAGCTGTCGTGGGAATGGTTATCGATCTGTGATTCACAATGACTTGAGATCAAATATTTTCCCAAATGTTTGATACATATTTAGGAGTTTACTACTTTTAAAGTCGACCGTCAAAAGGCACTGTAGAGGTACTACATTTTATTCGGTGACATTGAACCTGCAATTAAATCTCTCTCTGGTGTTTACACGACATTCTGATTGGTACGGGTGTATCTATACGAGATGGCGAGACATTATAATCTGGAGTTATTCTGGGTGCCGGGTCATTCTGATGTACCTGACAATATTATCGCGGATAGACTGGCCAAAGCAGGCTCACGCTTGCAAGTCGACGAGATTGATCATTTGGTTGGTGTACCGTAGGTTTGGCACCAAATTGGACACCGACATGTGAAGGACCTGATTTTATGGACCGGAACATGATCCTTTATGGTATCACAAAAGGACCAATCCAAGGAAGGACCTGATTTCATGGACAGGAACATGATCCTTTAGGGTATCACAAAGGGACCAATCCAAGGACCCAAGTGAGCTGGTGTAACTTAGGAACTCTGAAGTTCGATATTCTTCTTGTGAATATAAATATTTCAGTTTTCTGGTGGTCCATCGACTTTATTGTCTAAGAGTACGTTCCATTACTCCGGGGAGAGTATCCGTAAATTTGCCATTAACTAACTGAACGACATGATCAGCATATCAATGACAGCTATCCATTAAAGCATGAATTTTCCCTTGCGATTGTGACTTTATTGAGTACGCAATTTCCATTTTGTTGGAGGCAGAATGAACACATTTGTCTATCTCATCATTTTGAAGCAAAATTTAAAGCAAAGTGCGATAAAGTGGGTATCGCAACCAACTTTGTCTTTTATCAAGACACCGATCCCAAGCACACACCAGGTGTTGCAAGGCTTTGGTTGATCCATAACTGTCCCAAACTTATAGAAACACCAGCACCGAGCCCAGACATTGATGTAATTGAGCATCTTTGGGAGGAATTAGCTAGAAGAGTGCATCAAATAATGTTCAGCTAAAAGAGTCCTTCCTAGAAGGAGGGAACTTAACAGAGCCGGAAGTATGCCAAAACTTAGTAAAATAGATTACAAAGCGATTACAGGCCATTCTAGACAACAAAGGGTATGCAACTAAATACTGATCGCACACTTTTTAATACATATTTTACTTTGTCCGATTATGTGTTGAGCGCAAGAAATTGAGTTATTTTGGTTTTTCTGTAAAAATTTACAGTTTTAATTATGCAAATTTTTGGTACATCTTTTTATGTTTAGATCACATTTATATCAGACAAACTCTGGTCCGATTATGCGATGGAGCCACAGTATATCCAGAAAACATGTTAAAAAAAAAACAATAGATATCAAATTTATTAATCGACTTTATTCAAATCAACCTCAAATTTCATTAAGATATGATATTCAAACCTCTATTTAGATTTCATAAATCTTTTGCAATTAGTATCAAATGCACATAACATACATTTTGGAAAAGTCTTTTTCAATTGTATTCAAAATGGTTTGAGAATGAGTTGACTATAACACTTTATAAATAATTGGTCAATTCACAAGGTCTCTTATCATCTCATATTGTCATAATGTCCTAATATTTCACAAGGGTTTTTTTATGGCTTTTCAAGCAAAAAATGTCCTAAAATAATACTACTTTCTATGCTATGTTTATTGTGTTATCGTAACGAACCAGCAGAGACCAACGCCGAATGCCTAAGAGTCGGTTAAGCCGAGCCGCCCAGTCGTGATATATAAAGACATTATGACAATAAGACTGATAAGAGACCTTGCGAATTGACCAAATGTTTCAATTTGTCAAATTAAATTTGAATGCAAAATTCAAACCTCTGTTTAAGTGTGAGAAATCTTTGAAAATAATGTTTGACATCAAACAAAAATAATGACGTTTATAGGGAATATACAAATTTATTTTAAAAAAATCTATAAAATTCCTTTAAATATCTATCTATAATTTATACAGATTTGACTAATTTAAAATATTGTTGTTTTTCAATTTATTTTCAGATTGCCGGTGCTATAATAGGCAAAGGAGGCCAACATATACAAAAAATGCGCACACAGGTATATTTTATTTTTAAACTTTACTTTGGTTTTACATTTACTCTTTAATCATTAATTTTAAATGTATATTTTTTAAATTTGGATCTTATTAAAAATTTACTAAAAAAAATTCATATTTTTTTGTACTTTCAATTGTTACTACACCAGTCAGTTTTATTTGTTGTTGTCCTTGACGTTTCAAATTTTCCATTACTTGACATTTCAAAACGAATTCGTTGATAAGTGTATCGAAATTGTTGTTGATTCGAAAACCCCAAAAGTAATTTTGTCTGTTGTACGTAGAAGGATTGTTTTTTTTTAGGACACGATTCATCTTTTTAGAAAACTCTTATCCTTTAAAAAACGAAAGTAAATTTCAGCCATGCCAAGGGTTTTTTTATATTGGTTATAGAATAGTTAATTCTTAAATGCTTTTAATAATTTTTATACAAACTGCTACTGGTATTTGCATAATTATAATGTTAACAAACTCATTTTATTTTTTTTTTAAATAATTAAAATAAAATAACATCAAATTTAATACATACAATATAATTCGATCTGTTTTAGGCCATTTTTTATACTTACTACATTAAAAATTTTTTAATATGAAACTCTCTTTAGCTTATTTAAATCGTATGTATTTATATTGTAGTTTAATATAAATACATAATAAACAAAACCATAATAAACCTTGCAATTAACCATTAATTAAATTATAATTTTTTCTCTTTCTCTTTTCTCGCCCCCTCTAAAACAAATAAATAAAATAAAAACTCAAACAAAAAAATATATAAAATAAATTAAAACTGATATAAATGATATTAAATCATGACCACCACCAACCAACCAACCAAATCCAACAATATCTCATTGATTTGTTGTAAAAAAAAAAAATTCAACAACTGCAAAAATAAAAACTGAAAATCTCAAATGACCTACCATCTGACCAATGAATTAATCAACCATCAACCACACCACCTTTGGCCAAACGCCCGCCTGAAACTGCCCGTTTGATACCATAAAATAAATCGATATGATTTGTGCCAACAATATCTTAAAAAAACTTAATGCCCGTTTGACCAATATCATCCATAAACTTAACTCAACTCGATCCGATCTGACCTGATCTGAATGCCTGTGACCGCACGATTGACCGCCTGCCATATGTGTCAATTACTTGTAACGAATTCTCAACTACGTACCTTCTTAACTGTTGGATCTTATTGAAATCACCTGGACCACCACCATCTTATATATTTATATGTAAATATATATCTATCTATATATATATATATATATATCAATCAATTGCTGAATATTCATTCCAATTGATATATAAATCTGTTGTTTATATTTGTGCAAAACAAACAACCACCACCATCACCAAAATAAAATCAAACCAAAAATAAAAACACCATTGTCACCATTTAAATAATACAAAAACCAATCCAATTAAAAAAAAACCTCTTGTTCTGCAGTATAAAGCCACTGTGTCTGTCGACGATTCCCAAGGCCCTGAACGGTAAAAATTTATCTATAAACAAACTCTTTTTTACATATATACTATATATTACACAATTTTTAGGCCTAAGTTTCTATTAATCATCGTATCTTTAACTAAATTATTTTTCAAACAAATATTTTTTTTAAAATATAAAACCATTCTTTACTTACGCAGTGCTCTACATATTAAATATTGTACATGTGTCTAGAACCCTTGCTGTAGAAATTGGTATACCTAAATAATCTCTTATATTTTAAAAAATTATCAAATCGAAAAACTCACAATTAAAATTTAACATAGATTGTTATTAAACGTGTTTCTGATAATCTTACTTACCACTTTATAATATATATTTTTAAGAACTTTTTGTTATACTTGTAGTTATTTAATTTAGCTAACTGATAGGCAGAGTTTTGAATTAATTAATTTCAATTCACTAAAATCTTAATTCAGAATTAAAAATTGCTTAAAACCATTCCCAACAAAACAAATTCTTAAGCTTCATTCATAATAAAAATCATTCAACCCTTGAATAGTTAAATTTTGTTAATACAATTCTACAAATTGATTTATGTTTTCTTTATTCTGTTTTGTTTTTGTTTAGATTCTAATCATTTATGAATTGAAATTGAAAAAAAAAATTGTCTAGCCTTTTTTAATAGACTTGATTTAAAGAAATATCAAATCATTTAGAACATTTTTTAAAGCAATTTTGTAATGGATTTGAATAAAAGAAAACTTAAGGAATTAGTTCTCAAAGAAATGATTAGGATTGAATGGTTAAGAGAAAAAATTGAATTAAGAATTAATTATTTTGAACCTTTGCTGGTAGGAATGTACATCTTTTCTTAGCGTTATTTTGTTGCCATCTCAACTAGATTGAATTATTAATGTATCAGAATAAAATACTTTATATTTTGTTTAGAATTTAATTATGTTATTGATTTTAAAGTAATTTCTCTTAAGTGTTTAACAAACAACAAGCTAAACTCATGTTTTATAATTATATATTATTAAAATGTGTAACTTTATCGCAAATTAGATACATTTCTAGAAAAGATTACAATTCAAATAACTTATAAATGTCGAATTCGAATGTTTTATACTAATTGTAGTCATAAATAACACTCTAAAGTAATTAATTTTTGCCCGTAATTTAAAAAAAATTGATATCTACGGTGTAAAATAACTAGCAGATAACTTGACATTAATTTCAAATCAATCAGGCGTGTTACGGAATTCCATTCCAAACGAAAGTGGAATTCATTCCGTATTTCGGTTCTTAAGAAAAAGTTAAACGAAAATTCCTTTCGGAATGAAACCACTTTCAGTTGTTTTTAGAAAAATTTTAATTAATTTCTGTACCAAAAACTTGAATTTGTTTTAATATAAGAAACGCTGTCAAATAAAAATCAGAAATACATAATTATTAAATTTCGATCAGAATAAAAACTACGAAATTGAAACCATTCCGAAAAAAATGTGTGACTGTCGGGAATATCTACGGATAATATATATTTGTTGAAATTACGGGCAATTGTCCACCTTAAATTCTAAATAATATGCATTCTTTATAAAGATTTCGGATATGTTAGAACATTTCAAAACTTTACACGAAATTTACAAAACGAAAACAATAAAATCGTCATATTGTTATCGTATGCCAATTATTTTGAATTCGATTTTCATCACATACCTGATAGTAATACAAATTAAATTCGAGTGCAATAATATAAAAATTAAAATTTTAAATATTGTTATAAGCTGTAGCATTTCGAATTTCAAAATCAAAACTCTAAATTTCGAATTTCTTAAACATGAAAAACAAAATTAAACTTCATTCAAAATATTCAGATTTTTTGTTTATATTTTAGAAAATTTTGTAGCTAAGTTCGAAATAAGCTTTTTAATTCTAGATTTCGAATTATGCGATGTGTTAGAAAGCTTCAAAGGTTCGATTTTAACTCGATTTGCTTCAAAAACGATAAAATGCTCTTGAAATAATTTACAAATTTCAAAACTAATTAATAATTGTTAATTTCGAATATTCGAAATTATAACTCAAAATTATAAAATTTCCTAAAATTGAATTTTTATAAAACGTAAACATTGAAAATATTTTTAGATGTATTTTGGAATTTCGAAATTATATTCGAAATGTAGTAATAATTATTGCTCATTGCTCGAAATATATTTATTTTTGTAGAGATGTTCAAACATTTTGAATAAGTTTGACAATATTGGTATAAAATATAATCATATACTTAAAATTTGTAAATAATTCGTAATTTTGAATTTTAAAAACGATTATTGAATTTCGAAATTATATTCGAAATATAGTAATAATTCTAAATTGCTCGTAATACTATCTATATTTGGTTTTGTAGAGATGTTCAAACATTTTGAATAAGTTTGGCAGTATTGACATCAAATATAATATATTTTCGAATTTTCGAAAAATTAAATTTCAGCCAAAAAAATATTTGAATATTTGAGCATAAAAAATATTATTTAATATGTTTAAAATTTTCGAAATTAATTTCAAAAATTCCAAAAATCAAATAAAAATATTAAAATATTGCTCGAAATCATATATTTTATATAAATACGTGTTTTCAGAGATGTTCGAAAATCTCAAATAATCTTCAAAATATTAGAAATGTTTGTTAAATTTTGAATATCCGAAAATAAAATATTACCATATTTATGTTCTAAGTTGTTCGTAAATTTCAAATAAACTTGAAAGTATTAGTCAAAAAATCTTAATTTGTAATTCCAAAATCGTTGAATGATGTTTGGAAGTTGTAACCACAGAGAAATATTCATAGAGATGAGACACTATGTTTTGTCAAACTCAAATACAACAAACCATAAAATATATTGACTTACATGTATTTTGTTGTTGCAAGAAATAGGTTTTTGACAACAGACTTGGGTTTTGGACAATTACGTCTCGTCTCTACACCCTTATTTCATTAAAACGAAGTGATCGAAAAAATCTATAAGTATTTCAGTACTCTATTATGCATATTTTTTCCGCTCTCTTTTGTATCACTGTGTAGTTAATAATATCAAATATCTTTAACTTCGTTGAAAGAGTTTTAAAAAAGGAAGCATTTGAAATGTTTTTAGAAAATTTCCAAATATGTTCGAATTTTTAAACATACCTTGAGAATATCAAATGGAATATATTTACTTTTAAAATGTATTTAAAAATCTGTATAATTAATTTATAATTCTAAATTTGAAATGTCCAAAATTGAAGTATAAAATACTATTTGATTCGACCTAAGATGTTTTCTTTTATGTTCGAAAATTTAAAAATTGAGATTAAGATAACAACTTCTAACACTTACACCCATAATCTATGTTAAATTTTAATTGATTAACTTTTACCAATCTACTAAGGTTTCTCCTTTCTCTTCCTTTGTTTTACTTGTTGTAAAAAAATTTACAACATTTAGCCATACCTTTGACATTTTAGGTTTAAATAAAAACATTAAACAAGTTTTGGCTAAAAACAAATTAACTGTAGTTATACAGAAGTATTTCCTTGATATTTCGTTAATGAGTATGATCAGTTTGTTTGATATACATACATATAACCAAAACAAACTTCTTATATACACCCAAAAAAAAAAAAACAGTGAAACGAAGTACTGAAGTCTGTAATTGAAAATGACCAAAGCAATGTCTAAGAGAAAAATAAATAATTTAAGGAATAACCTAAAATTATGCTTTAAATAACATTTAGTTTAAGTACCTAAAAGCATGCTTTATTTATTTTTGTTTAACCAAATATTTATACTTAAAACCATTGCATATCTCAAACAAAATTGATGAGCCACTAAAAAAGTTGAGATTGCTAATTTTTTGTGTGTGTTTTCTACCATATTTTATCATCAAGTTGTTTTTTATTATTTACTAATTGTGTGTGTGTGTGTATTTATGTTTGCTAAGCTTTTGATAGCAGGAAAACTTTGAAACTTTAAAAATTAGTTTTAAACTAAAAATTAATAAAGTCAAATAACCCCTTTTAATAAATATCTATTGGGTATTTAGATCAAAATAAAGTTCAACCTACTAAATACTGCTACTAATCACACTTAATTAATTGCCTCTTCTGTTCAGTTTTATTTTTGTTGGTAAGCTCGTTCGTTCGTTCGTTAATTCGTTCCTCAAATAATTAATCATTATCAATATCAGTATATGCTCCAAACTCTTTATTAACAACAACGTCATCATCATAATCAACATAGTTTCATATTTGTATACATATTTACTTTATAAAGACTTGATTAACCAAACCCTTTTCTTACGTTCTTGTTTTACATAAATTTTAACAAATTGCCAAAAAAAGCACAATAAAAAACCAACTATAATATTTAAGGTGGTTGCCTTGCAAGGAAAGGATATCGACCCTCTTTTCTGTTTGAAAAAAAAAAAAAAAAAATATAAAAAATATTGTATATGACATTATTAACATTCAATATTGTAAGGTATTCTTTTTCTTATACTCTTTTTATATAATTTTTTCGTTGCTGTTGTAAATACACCACCAATACCCTCCACAATCTTGTAAACATAAAACTGCTAGATGTTTAATTTTCTTTCTTTTAAATAAGTGTCCTTAAATGTATGTGTGGGAAAGTTCTGTTTGAAAAAAAAAAAATACGTTCTAATCATTTTTTTTTTAATTGTTGAAGAGAATATTTTACTAATAAACTAGAAAATTTAAAATATGTTTACCCAATAATTAATGTTTTAATATTTTTGTTTTATTTTTCTTTCCATCTTTCTTTATTAACTATAGTACCATTTTAATATCGGCTGAATTAGATGCCACCATGTCTATTATAACCGAAATGTTGAAATACTATGAAGATGTAAGTTATTTTGGCTGTTGTTAACTTTAAAACAAATTTTTTTAAATCATTGTTGTATTTCTTTTGATTTTTATTTCAGCGCGATAATGAGTACGATGTACGTTTGTTGATACATCAAAGTTTGGCGGGCTGTATTATTGGCAAAGGTGGCCAAAAAATTAAGGAAATTCGTGATGTAAGTACAATATGTTTTTTATGTATATATTTTTGAAAATATTGTTATAAGGAATTTCAGATAGATGTAAAAATCTTGTTAAATTATAAAAAAAAATAATTTTTAATTAAGGTTTAGTTCATGAATGTAGTAATCTGTACATTACTGCAGCATAATACAAGTTTAAGCATTCGAAAAACAATATTTGTTATTTCTGCATCCCGTCAAATGTATTTAAAGCAAAAGGTTGTTAAAAAGGCTAACATTTTTACCTACCAACTGAACTAGCATTGCAAGCAGAGCTTCGAATTAATTTTTTCCCTTTTCAATTAAACAGAAGCGAAATTCTTTTCTTTGTAAGAAATTTGCAAATAAGTGGTACTTTTTTTCGCTGCAAAACGTAGCAAATCAAATTGTAAAATTATTATTTCGTTATTAGGCCTTGTAAATATCCAAAAGTGATGAGACATGTTAAAATTATTTTTAAGAAATCTTAAAAAATAAGTAAACAGAAGCGGAATTCATTCTTCTTGGTATATTTGCAAGACTTGCAAATGTGTTTGCTATGTATGTCCCTGGTATTTCTACTCTTAGCAAAAATACTACAGTTTGCAAGACCACAGCAACAAAATGTGCGTCACTGCTCTGCATACGATCCGCATATGCAATTAGTTTGCACAGGCCATCTGTTTCAAATAACCAACAAATTTATCAAAAATTTGATTCTTAATAATCCTTTGAATCTGTGTTTGGGCATCCTATGGTCAAATATTAAATTTTCGGACTTCTAAAAATTCTAGAGTGGTGTGTACATGTTTTTTTAAGAACAGAGTGCAAATTTGCAATACAATAATTCTTGCCAAACTGGGCTTGTAAATATGCCACATCAAAATAGCTAAGCTAAGACAAAACCATATGCAAACATTCATAGAAAAAGAAACAAAAGTTATAATATTTCAATATGATAGGTAAATGATTTCACGCTTTGCACAAACAAATGTATAATACGAAGAGCGATTTCGATTATTGTGTTTTCTCATGAATTTTCGGACTTCTAGTAATTGTATAGATAACTTTACATGCTTTTTAAACGTGTTGTCGGGAACAAATTTGCAATACTAAACTTCTTTCCAAACCGGCCTTGAAAATATGCCATATCAAAAGAAAAAACTACATGCTAACATTCAATGATTCATAGACAAAGAAACAGAAATTATACAATAATATAACAATATGATTGGAAAATACTAGCATGTTTGCTACACTTGCAAATATAATACGAAGACCGATTGGGTTTTTTTCCAACAATTGCAGAGTTGTATGTACAGACATGATTTTTTAAACATGCTGCTCATAAGATACAGTGTGGCGAGTACATTTTCAATACTAAAATTCATTGTAAAGCGGAATTGTAAACATTTAAGATCAAATTAGCTAAGATAAGTCAAAACTACATGCTAACATTTAAATATTTATAGAAAATATTCAAAAAATTGAATATTTCAGACTTTTTACAAAATATTATACCATATGTTTGCTACAATTGCAAATATAATTGCCCAATTCACAATCAATGTCGTAGCGATGTATGCCATAAATATTTTTCAAACAAAGTTTTCGAAACAAAAACAAAACATTTATAAAAAAAACTATGACATACAACGATACAACGACACCGATTGTGAATTGGTCAAATATGAATAGTATATAAACGTTATAAACGTATTCTAACTATCCACAAACGTTTCTTGAACTCATTCTAAAATCATTAAATCTCGAACTACCGCATTTCCAATTGTATTTCAGAAATTTCTAATTGTATTTCGGAATATTCCATTTGTGTTTCAAAAAATTCTAACAGAAATACATACAAATGAAAATTTCTCCAATGCAAATAGAAAATTCTGAAATACAATTTGACATTTCTGAAATATATTTGAAATTTTCTGAATTTTAAATTGGAAACTTCTGAAAGTAAAGTGGAAATTTCTGAACTATAATTGGGAATAGTGTAGTATTATAATTTATATAGTATCACTAGCTTGACCCGATTCGCTTCGCTACCCCTGTCGTAGTCTATGTTGGAAATTTCAATAAAATCGTTTCGGGTGTTTAGTATTTATTGTTTAAGAACTAAAGGTACCAATTTTACCGGTTTTTCCCTGTTTTCCAAGTATTGAAAAAAGTTATAGCCTATTGACGCTTCCAAGTAAGGATCTATCTACGTTCCAAATTTCAATAAAATCGATTCAGCTGTTTAGGCGTGATGCTCAAACAAACAAACTTACAAAGACATTTATATATTTATATAGATAATTGTTTTATAACATCCTTGAAACATGTTTTGTGAAAATTTCAAAATTGTATAAGTGGCTTCTAGAGCATAGTCCCGGAGAGAGGATTTGATAATTGCATGTGTATAGGTGACACTACACAAGAAAGAAATAACATGTAATGTTGAAAAAAAGAACAAACATGCGGCATAGACCTGCTTTGTTGAATGTTGCCTAACAACTGAATGAAATATTTGTATTTTTACGCTCTTGTTGTGAGTATAGTTTGCGATCGTGTTGTGTACATGTAAATAGCCGAAAATCTTCGTATTCTGAACAATACTAGCGAGGAACTATGTTCTAGAGCCCTCATAAACTAACTACTTGCCTTTTAAATATGTTGTTTCACAGCTCTGAAAAAGGTCTTCGAAAAGTTAATTTCAAGCTACAGAAAACTGATTTATAAAAAAACAACATACATAATTATAATTTAAGCAATTTAAGACCAAAATTAATATGTTACTAATAGCACAGCCTTGAATTATCCCTACAAAATGAAAACAGTTTAAAAATGATGTTTATTCGTTTTTCTTTTTGATGTTAAGAGTAAAATTCATCTTATCAAATGTCAGTTTTGATAATAACTTCAACATTATGCCAAAATATATTTTGTATTAAAAGCATATATGGTTTAATGAATACATAAATGAATTGATATCGTTCCCTAAACAATTTTACTTTTTTTTTTAATTTTCATATGTTTTTTTTTTTGCCTTTTAGTAAATAGATAGATAATAATGTAATGTCTATTGTTTGGGTGTGTTGTGCAGAAGGGAAATGTATGGTTGTTGAGATTTAACATGTGGGTAAACATGTTATCAATTTGATATGCTCTCCTTCGTTATTAAAATATATACAGAACAACATTTCGATATACCTTTCTGCCTGCTGCTGTTGCTGGCTGCCTTGTCTAAGTATTATATGCCTCTGCTGGCACACAAAAGGAAACTAACTAACTTCACATAACATATATTGTAGCTATTGTTTCATCTTTTTTATTTGTCTTTGGCCAAGAGTGTATGTGGGGTCTGTGTTCTATTAAGTACATTTTTAATTTTTCTACTTACTAAAGCAAATTGCCTTGATTTTAGCAGGGTGGTCTTGTTATTTTGAGTTTTTTTTTTGTTGTATTGTTAAGTAAGGAATCAAAATTACTTAGGATTTTTATCCTTTAGACACAGAAATGTTTTTGGAAGCTACTTGTTTCTCTTCTTTATATTTATAATTTTCTTTTCATCACTTACATTATAACAGATAAATCAATATTTTTTTTCAATCTCTCTCTCTGTGGCATCTTTGGGCCAAATGTCAGCATAAAAAACCCTGTTGGAATTTAATGATACATAATACAAACAATTAATATTTGTAAGCGTAGAAAATTTATGGCAATTTTTTTTTTTTTTTTTTGCAAAATTTTAAATATTTTTTTATTTCACAGACAAAAGAAAAACCATTGTTTGTGTCATGCAAAGCTTTGAATTAATTAATTCCATTTGAGTTTAATTCACTATAATCGTAATTCGGTATTAAAACATGTAAGCGATTAATTCCATAAGTCCATTCCCAAATCTAATTTTTTAGCAATATTTTTTAATGACAATATTGATTTAAATTTGTTCTGATGTGAAAAATTCTCTTCGATTTTTTGAAAAATTTCACTTGTTTTTGGCTTAATTTAGTATTAAGAAATTGCAAGAAATTTTCGGGAATGAACCGATTTTTTGAATATTTTCCGGGAAGGGAAAAAGTCCGGCAAATTAGGAACCCTGGCACACAAACCAACAATCTTTAATTGGAAGAGTGTAAGCCTTGAGAAACACAAAACCACGATTTTTATTTGTGTTTTAATATTTATATAAACATACATATATCATTATAAATAAGACTGTTGGAAAATTTCAAATTCATACAACAAAGTAATTGTTTTATTACTTCAAAATATTTACAAAAATAAATCTGTTTCTATGATATTGTTACTAAGTAATATGAAAATTTCCCATTTTTTTTTCTGAGGCTGCTCTTAAAAAATCTCATACCTTTAATATGATTACTGATGCACTATTGAGTAAATTTAATGCGTCATAATTTTAACCAATATTTCATGAAGGGCTCTTTTGAAATGAATTTTTTTTTTTTTTAGAGTTCACCATGGCAACATATTTTGTACGTACATATATTGATATGAATGAATATTGTACCGACATATAGTAAATTAATATGTATAAATATATTTAGGTATGTGTGTATGTGATATATACTAAAAGTATTCGTTTCAATTTGAGTTCGTACCAATAAGTACTTGTATTTATGAGAGCTTTTTTTTTCATACTGGCAGTAATATGTTTGACAGTAACTTATCAACATGTCATATACACAGTGCTAAAAATATATATATTTTCTGTTTTCTCGTAAATGACATAGGAGAGAAGAGCATACATTTAATTTTCATATAAGACTTTTTGATGGGTTTGCAAATAAATGTTTTTGAGACCGGGAACAAAACAATATTTTCCATTGTTATTGACATTGCTAAAAAAACCAGACTACCTACATATTACAAAAAATAGAAGTAATTGTTTTTAAACATTTTTTGTGACGTTTATGTTTAACATTAGAGTAGAGATGATGTTATATGGAATATGCCAGTCGTTATTAAGAAGTATTGAAATTTTGCAAATTATATATTTTTTAATAAAAAAAAAAAAAAAAAACCCAAAAGAAATTATGCACTCTTGCCGCTATATACATATCGATGGCTTAATATTGATAGGCCCTAACTCATGTTTTTTTTTTTTGTATGCCCAGATTTTTGTTTAATTCGATAAATGGTCCACTCATATATCATATTGGGCCAACAAATTTCGAAACACGTGTTAGGGCCTTTCTATATTAAGTCATCGATATGTATATACCGGCACGAGTGCATAATTTCTTTTGGGTTTTTTTAGTTTAAAAAATATTAATTGTCTGCCTCACAAGGTATTTGCTATTAAATTTTCCTACATAAATCAGGTCCATAACTGGTCACCTGGGAGTATTCTAAAGTCAATTTTAACATACAGTGAGTGACAATATTCCGTATTGTGCGTAATTTAAGTTTTTTTAAATGTTGATTTCTAAGATATATTAAAATTTACTAGACTTCCTATTAAACTGTGGTAAATTTTAGCTACTTTAAGCATTAAATTTTAACAAAAATACATTGGCAAAACAGTGGAAACTTTTAAACTTCTGAAAGGAAGAAGGCTAAAACTTAAAGAATATGTAAGAAAACTATGTGTCATTATTTAAATTTTTTTTTTATTTTGATAATTTCTGTTATTAATTTTTTTTCGCACAATAAGTTATTTAAATAAGTATCTGTGCTAAATATTCAATTAATAAATCAGCAGTTTAAAAAATAATTAAAAAAATGCATGAGACTGGTTGTAATAACTGAACATTTGGGAGGAAGACCTCATAAAACTGCGCCAAGACAAGATAGTTTAGGAAAATCCCAGAAATGATTCCCGGGGTAAACATGTGAAATTTATGTTCACATGAAATATCCTTTTCCCTCGAAGGGAAAATTGCTATTGTGCTATTCTCATGAACTTTTCATTCGCAATAGTTGATTTTGTTCGTAAAAGCTGTTTACAAAATTCCATCTTAAAATTTCACAATTTTTTCACGTGAACAAAATTCATGAAGGAAAAAATGGGAAAAGGTAACATATTTCATGTGAAATATTGACTCGCGATATTGGTGAATAATAGTTCTCAAAATGTTAGCCGCTTGGTAAATGAGGCTGGTATTGGTTGATATCGACCCGCCAAAAAACTGCTCGTATACAATTTACCAAAGAACATTTAAACTGGTAGAGACAGAAATTTAAATGTTATCTTTTTGGATGAATCTAAATACAATTTAAAAGGCAGTGACTGGACAACATTTGTAAGACGGCCGAAGGAAGAGAGTTGGCGGTGGCAATATTATTGTGTGTAACTGTTTTTCAGGGCCAAGTATGGTTCCAATTCATATCATAAAAGATTCTATGACTGAAATTAGATATAGATCGATTTTAAACTATTTGGAGATTCCAGTAATGTCTCTAGGTTTGTAAACAAGTGGTTACAATTCAATGAAATGCGTGTTTTGAAGTGACCTGCCCAATCGCTAGATTACAATCCCATAGAAAATTTATCGAAAATTATAGATCACAAAACACGAGCCCAAAATTATACCTTAAAGGAAGCTTTATCAGATGCAATTATAAGGGAATGACAAAATATTTCTAAGAAGACGATTGAATCTTTAATTGCTTCAATGCATCGTCCATCGTAAACAACAAGGGCTATCCAACAGAATACTTAGTCACTTAAAGAGCCAGACTAAGTATCCAATGTTTTGTTAATACCATAATAATAAATACTTTTTGGTTTGTTTTCTATTTTACAAATTTAATTAATGTGCTGATTTTCTTTCTTAACAGAAGTAAATTTAAGGTATAAATATACAAATTTCATATGATTTTTTTTGGATTTTGTCATATTAATTAAATATTTGGAAAAGTTTCCATTGTATTGTTAACCACTGCATTTAATAACATAGTTATATTTAATTCAATTTGAAAAAAGACAGCACTTGCATTGGTTAGGTTCTATGGGCAGCCACTCGTCAAGCAGCTCACTGGAGTCCATTCAATACTGATCCCATTTTGATACTCAAAAAGTAAACACCGTTGTTTCCAAGGTGAACCAACCAGATTCTCTGATAAAGGTGTGGATGCGACATAGATTCATCCTTGATAGCTCTTCTATGGGTCGATTATGGATCGCAACAGAACTTCAGTTGCGTTGTCAAACGGCAACCACAAATTTCTGGTTGCCAATTTGTCAATAGAAATGATAGCTGCCACTTTTTGTATTCAAATCTCCATTTTCATAAAAAGTCCACTTTGTATGATTGCATACCTAACTAAGCTAACGAATTCACAAAATATAACTGCATGATAATGAACAACGAAACATATTCAGCCCAATTATGAATAGAAAATTCCCCGGGAGTTTGTTCCCCGGGAGTTTTTTCACATTGAATTTGAATAGGAAAAATGGGAAAAGGGAAAAAACTCCCGGGGAATAATTATTCATAATTGGGCTGATAGCTTTACTTACTTCCTGTACATAGCAGGACAAGTCTTTTTTTCATCCATTTCTGATCATTGTTAATTCAGAATTTTTGTCCAAATTTCCCCAAAAAGTACCTTGTTTGGCAAGCAATTTGTTCTATTACGAGAAAATCTAAATCTTTCTTACAAAAATGATTAAACTCTAATTGTCTGCGTAGTTAAATTTGTTTAAAGAAAGGTATATAAATTATTCATAAATACCCAAAAAAGTAACAACTAAAGTATGTTTATTATTATGACTGTGTGAATTATCAACACAGAATTATATTTTATTTTTGGAGAATAAGGTCAACAAGTACAAGTTTGTCATTAACTAAATACTGCAAGCATTTTTGCAAATTTGAAGAAGCCTCTAAAAGTATGTCGAACCTAGGTATTATAATAAATATGTAAATATATATTTTTTGGCATTTTACTCAGTTGGCTGCCAATTTGTAGCGAACGCATTAATGTGTATTAAAGATTTCAAGTTTTATAGCTAATTATTGTTATATTTTTTTTTTAGGAGAATAAAAATAAATTCTGTAGGTACCAGAAATGTATTTTCAATTTCTTTGTTAAATACCAAAAAAAAAAAAAAGAAGCAAAGATGAAACATGAAATAAATATAATTAGAAAACTGGATTTTAAAACAGCTGCCAGTTTAAGGTATCTGCTTGAGTTTTTGTAGGTTTTTTTTTTTTTTTTGATGAGAGCTGTAGTTTAAACTCCAAATCTTTTTTTCCATTCATTTTATATTCTGTTTTATCTGTGTTATTGTATGAAAAATAAAAGGATGCTGTTAAGAAACCAGCTGCTTCCTTTAAATGTTTAACTGTGTGTGTGTGTTTGTGGTGTTATTTTTACTCAAACGCCTGCATAAAGTTATTAGTTGCATGTGTTTTTTCTTCTTTTTTCCTTGAATCTCACAATTATCAGGTAGTTTAGTTTCCTTTTCAATTCTTTTAGATTTCTGAATTGCTTTAAATTATATTCAGCTTTCATATTTTTTTGCTTAGTGAACAAACGTGTTAAGTCTTCTTTTTATGAAAATTGAGATTTTAATACAAATCGTTAGATTAAGTAAAAATACAATGTTTTCAGTTATTTTTTTTTCTCTTTTTTATTTAAATTTCAAAATTATAATCTCAGTCAAATGGAATTTAGTATAACTACATTATTAAATATATTATTAGTTTATCCATTTTATTGTAACCAAAAAAAGCTTATTATAAATTTTTTAAGGATGTATTGGATCAGTTTGAAATCATATTGACATATTGACTACTGATATCAAACATTTTTGTTCTAATGCCCTTTGAAAGCAACTTTAGTGACAATAGAGACTTTAAATCAAATAACTGAGTTAAGAAAAGAAAAATGTTATAAGAAAATTAGTTAATTCCACTAAAATAAATACAATACAAATAATTGAAAATAAGCTAAGTCCCAAAAAAGGACTCTTTCATTATATAAATCAAATCAAATAAGTAGAATAATAGAGAACAACAGATTTCAAAAATATTTAAAACAAAGAATTTTACATCGTTTTGTATGGCTCCTGTAAAATTTGTGAAAAGGGGCTTAGCTCTTTTGCACCCTAAGCTTACGAATTGTTTTTCCTAAAGACATTTGCTGCTTGTTTTTGCTGATAAATTTCGCTTTTCCTTCCTATCTGGACATAACTGAGAATTATAACATTTAAGTCCATTACATTGCTTGAGATTCTCAACAAAATTATGAGATTTATCGATTTAATTCGTGATTGGTTGAGTTAGGATCCTTACATTGCTTGAGATTTTCAACAAAATTATGAGATTTATCGAAGAGAACCAAAGAGTCTCTTTTAGATCTCTTTGGTCATGGTCACCATAACTGCTACGATTTCTTTTAATTGTTAAACATTCATTGTAGATTTGAACAACTTTTATTACACGTTTTGATAATTTAACATTTTTGTTTTCAAAACATATTTAATTCGTGCAAGGTTTTGAAGGCATTTTTTGTACAGAACTATATTAATTATCAAGAATATATTATTTATTGTCATAAGATAAAGAGTAAACAAAAGTTCAAAAGAATTAAATTTTCAAAATCAAATAATTCATAGGCTTAATTCCTTGGAGAATTCATTATTTATAGTATTAATTCCTTATTGAATCATTCAAGATTTATATAATGCAAATCCATTCAATTCAAGTCTATTACAAATTCCATTTGTAACATATCGAAATATTTGTCGTACAATCAAAAAGTATATATATTCTGATATAGCTATGTCCGTCCATCTGTCTGTGTGTTGAAAATTTTCCATTAATACTTCCTGTTGATAATGGGCCACATCGGTCAATGATTTCACCTAGCCTCCAAACAAATGTCTTACCGGAATACTGTTTAAGCAATCATGCACAAATTAGTTCTAAGTACTCTAATATATATTTTTTTTTTTACTTGGACCAGCACTCAGGGGATGACCCCTACTCATGCAATGTATTGTGTTGGAACTAGGAAAATAGGTTATGGGAAGGAGGATAGAGGGAGTAGTGTTTGTGGATATTTGATTTGAATTTTCCTACATTGAAAGGGACAGGAAATACTTCGACAGGAAGCTTATTCCACATACGGACGGTACGGCTAAAAAACGAATTTTCCCTGTAGTGTGTTGTGCGATCCACTGACCAATCGACTACGAAAGGATGAGCCCCCGATGATGAACGCGTATTTCGTAAGAAACTACGGGTTTCGGGAACGAGTTCCCTAATTTCAGCAGAGCACATATTATTGTAGTATCGTTAGAACAGTGAAACACAACCCACATAGCGACGATATTCCAGTGAGTCAATACAGTTGGATACCCTACTGTTACCGATAAGCATCTTCGCCCTCTCCTGTATGCGGTCGAGTAACTCTAAAATAGACTTCGAAGCACCGGCCCACACATGAGAGTTGTATTCCATTTTATGTCCGATATAAGTGGTGTAAATAGTAAGGAGCTCAGATGATGTGAAGTATTTCTTACACCGCCTTAGAAAACCGAGGCACTTGAATGCTTCTTTCGACACTTGAAAAAAAGTGTTTTGTCCAGCGAACATCACACTGAATTCTCATGCCTAGAAAATCGAGAGCTTCTGATTCCTTAATATTTACACCACCCATAGAAACAGATGAAGCAACATGATCTGTCGTGCGTTTATGTGTTAACATACAACATTGACTTGAACATTCATAATTGTCTTGTGATGAAATTGGACATAAACAAGTTTTATATGAACCTAAATATTTCTACAAACTTTTGTGAGGATCGGTTCTTAATTGATCCTAACCCTCATATACAAGATTCGGTACAACTATGTATAACGCTTTTTCTTTTTTTGTGAAATATTTCCACAATGTGAACGTACCTTTAATAGGACGGGATTAAAAAGATTTTAATGGAATGAAAAAAGTCCGAGAAGCATGGATTATAATAAAATGTTAGGTACTTTCTTTGTCTGTTGTAATCTAAACAGCTATTAATTGAGATTTTTGTCAAAATTGTTTATGAACTTGGTAGACATTCACATGGTTTTCAATTAAATAACCTATAATGTTCGAAGCCCTGGTGACTATGAGGTCCAACCACTGATTTAAGACTCTTTGACCAAACTATATGCTATTGAATGTATAACAAACTGTTTAGATTACTTCTAAAAACCACCATGAACTCAAACAAATTACTTTACAGGCGATTAAATATTATAACGTTCTCATTAAAAACTTAACATTAAAGTAATGCTAAACATTAAATTGACTGACTGACGTATTCTTAGAAATTTGAATTTTTTATTTATGTAGAAATAGTTAAGAATTTTTTTTGTTGTAAAACAGACATGCATAGTTCAAATTATAGTTTGTAGTTAATGTAGTCTGTACATAAAGATTTTAAATTAAATTATGTGGAAATTGTCCTCATGCATATGATTCATTGTATTTATAATTTTTAACATATGTTAATACTTAATCACTTTGGAGACAAAGATTTGTTGTCTGTTTATTATTATTTTTTGAGATTTTTAATGTCTTGTGCCTGCTGCAATTGTCCTGGCCTATTGTATTCATTTTAAAAAATATACTCTCACTAGGTTTCCTGGATTAAATCATATGAACAAGCAGCTGCCTTTTTAGTTTTCTTTGGTAAAAGATTGTGTTTTTTTTTTGGTTTAAAAAGAAATTCTTAAACTCATACATTGTTGTAGTTATTTGTTTATACATCCTTTAGTTTTGTAACTTTTAACTTTTATATATTTTTTTTTTGTAAAATTTTCAGTTTAAAACAGGTGTTTTTTTATTGTTGTCTTGTATTGTTAAAGGAAACTGTTGTATGTTATGTTTTCCTGTCGCTTATAACTGAATGTGGCTGCTGACTACTGCTGTTGCTTTAATTGTGTTTTTAGTAAAAAGGAGGATTATTACGAGCAACAGCTGGTTTATACTTATTTGTTTGATGTTGATTTAAAATTTTGGCTTACGCCTTAAATATTAACATTTTTTATTTTAAATTTAAATCATTACAGCTGTTGTTTTCTATTAATAACTTAAAATGCATTCCTCCGAATTTAATTTTGAGATTAAGGTAATACAAACATTGAGCTAGCATTTCCTTAATTTCATTATAAATGTCAGTTTAATTTTGGAGTGTTGCTCTTAAACTAAAGTTTAATACAAAACCAACCACCCACCCCTTAAAAGATTTGAAGGTAAATTTTTATTTTTAGATTTAGTAAAGAAAATCTGTAGCAACAATTGTCTTAAATTGGGTTTGAACATATTTCAAAAACTAACATTTTATTATTTCTTCACCAGAAATGTTTCTTGTACTTTGGAAAGTAATAAATTAAAGAAATAACATCCTGTATGGATACAGGAAATATTCTAAATTTATTATTTAGAGGGAGTTTACTTTTTTCTTTTTGGGAAATTTTGTCACAATTGTTTGTCAATTTAAACAGAAAATAAAACTATAAATATTAGATTATGTTATTCATTTAGTCTGGTTAGAGACATTGTAATAAATTCTTTTTAATCAAGCTTGGCTTTAAAATTAACATTCGGAATTAATTTCGGGAATTTGTTTATAAGTTTTCTTCTTAAAGTAGCAGTATTATTTCTGCACAAATAAAACAGATTCGTTGTGATTTGTTGCCAATCCAATGCCCTTTGAAAGCAACTTTAGTGACAATAGAGACTTTAAATCAAATAACTGAGTTAAACAAAAGAAAAATGTTATAAGAAAATTAGTTAATTCCACTAAAATCAATACAATACAAATAATGGAAAACAAGCTAAGTCCTAAAAAGGAATCTTCCATTATATAAATCAAACCAAATAAGTAGAAAAATAGAGAACAACAGATTTAAAAAATATTTAAAACAAAGAATTTTATATCGTTTTATGTGGCTCTTGTAAAATTTGTGAAAAGGGACTTAGCACTTTTGCACCCTAAGCTAACGCATTGTTTTTCCTAAAGACGTAGACTGCTTGTTTTTGCTGATAAATTTCGCTTTTCCTTTCTATCTGGACAATCGAATGATTTGATACGTGTTTTTTCCATACTATTAACAGAAAATCAGTTGAAATAGAAGAATTACCGTATTTTTGTAACCCCAACTAAAATTTGTCAGCCACAATAGAAAAATTTGGTAATTAAGACTAATCATTCGGTTACCAAACATTCGGTGTGACTAAAACATTCAAATTTTTATTTAAAACAGGAACATTTATATTTCTAATATTTTAACTTAATAGAAATTGAAATTTTAAGTTCTTAAAGGAATTAAATAATTAAAACTTCATAGGATATTCATATTTAGAGAAAATAATGACAATAATATTGATTTAAATTTGTTTGATTTGAAAAAAGTTGTCTTTCGAAATGAATTACACATTTTTTCTAGATTTAACTTAGAGGGCCTTCTTAAATCTTTTAATAACTGATTTTTCTCTCAATTTAGTCTTAAAAATTTATCGAGAATGAAACGATTTGTTCAAAATTTTCCAGGGAATGGAACTCTAGATATTAGCAACAATTTCAAAGGGTATTCCCAATATAAGCAACAAATGTATTTGATTATCCCAATGTGAATCTATATAATGTTATTGGAAATATTAATAAATAATATTCAGAACCTGATAACGAACTTTTTGTGGAACTCGTGCCATTAATTTTTGTACGAGATCTTTATCCTCAATTTCCACTTGAAACGGAACTAATCTGTCGATTGTGCAAATATTTGCATATCTTTTTATACCCTTCACCTTCGTGAGAAGGGTATATATAAATTTGTCATTCCGTTTGTAATTTCCACAATATAATTTTCCGACCCTATAAAGTATATATATTCTGGATCCTTATAGATAGCGGAGTCGATTTTGGCATGTCCGTCTGTCTGTCTGTTGAAATCAATTTTCTGAAGGCCCCAGATATCTTCGGGATCCAAATCTTCAATAATTCTGTCAGATATGCTTTCGAGAAGTTTCCTATTTAAAATCAGCAAAATCCGTCCATAAATAACGGAGATATGAGCAAAAATCCGAGACAACCTCTATTTTTGTTGCCTATTTTTGATCTATATCTCGATTACTAAGTCATAAATATAGACAATATGGATATATAATGATAGACATTTCAAAGTCCATTGCAAGGATGTATATAAGGCTATATATAGTAAGTTGGACCTACAATTGGTCAAAATCGGGAAAAATATTTTTTAACCCGAATTTTTTTCACAAAAAACTCTTTTCACTAATAAATTTAAAAAAATAAATTTTTAAATAAAAAAAAAATTTTTTAAAAAAAAATTGGAAAAAACTTAAAATTTTTTTTAAAAAAAAAAAATACGAATTTTTTAAATTTTATTTTAAAGTATAATTTGGTGAAGGGTATATAAGATTCGGCACAGCCGAATATAGCTCTCTTACTTGTTCAAATTACTTTTAATAACACAATTAGCTTAATCGATGTTGTCGAATTCGTCTCATTGGTGTTTGCATCTTTTTTGGGTACCAAATTCTATTTAGTTTTGAACTCTTCTATTCAGACTACTTTCAAGTTTGTTTTTTAATGGTGTAGTATTCTTATGTTGATCGCAATACTGGTTAATTAGGTGGATTTTTCCCTTTACATGTTTCTCTACCATTCAATCGTGTTCCTTGGATAATGAAAACTATTAATTATTAAGCTGTGTGTGATCTCACTCCAGTGGCTCTGGCTTCTCCTCCCGAACTAGAGAATTTACCCAACATTTAGGACACGATTAGATCTATGTATGTATCCTAAACGGAAGTCATAATAAGACTAAACTCTCAATTACAAAAGGACACTTATTGCCAATTGGCACTGCAATAAATTACTACTGGTGGGTAAAATAAGTAGTTTCTAAAGTTTGGCATAAAAAAAGTTTAATGTGATTACACACTCCATAGATTACTTAGGGCACTAAAGTGGCAATTGACTTCACGCTAGATTACCTGGGATGTATAATGTAAACAATTGACTTCTCTTCCGACTTTTAAAGTAATTCTCTAAGAAATTCCAAAATATTGTGTTTGCTTTGAATACATTTCATTTTCATTAAAATTTATTGACGAATTGTTAATGCAATTCAACTTTTCCTCCTTTAAATCGAATTTCTTCTAGATTCTTGTTTACCGTGGACAATTTAAACTTTAAGCATTTGCTAAAAGTTCAATAAAATATTTTTCAATTTTCCCCCATTCAAGCCATGGAATACCATGTATCTTATACCATATTGACAAGTATAAAAAACGAGACAAATAAAAACAACATCTTTTTTTTATACTATAAAATATTATAACACTATTTCTATCCTAGTATAGTCATTTTATAATATAAAAAAAAAATGGAAACCTAGAACAGCAACTATTGCTACTGGAAAAATGGTGTCATTAAGCTTCGTTGAATATTAAATTTACGCACCACAAAACTTGTGAAAAAAAAAACCTAGCTGCACAATATAGAGACAAGACAATATATGTACTATAAGAAGACAAATATAAATGTGTTGAAAACTATATAGGATCTTAAAATGTATACATACTTATAAAATTTTACATTAAACTCAAGGAGAAATAAATGAAAATATATATACATATATACTTTATGACTACAAAAAATATTGCCAAAGAAATTCTTATAGAAAAAAAAAATTCATATTAAAGAAACTCTCGACATCAAACTCCCATTTTATAAGTTAACAAGCGTAAAATTAAAGTCAAAACTATACAAAATGGTCATGAAGCAAACTTTATAAAGCAGCAACAGCTTGGCCCACTAGGAAATTTAGCTAGTTGATGCTTAGAAGTCATTATTATATGTATATAAGGCAGTGGTCGGCACTTAATAGCCTTAAAAAGAGATTGACTATTCAGATGTATACCACACAAATATAAAGGAGATTCGTTAAAAGGGAAACATATAAATATTATGCATCAAATACAATATTATTTACTAATATGACATGCTCTCTTTGTGCCGACCACTAATATAAGGGGAAAGTCTTGATTCTTTAATAATTTCATATTAATAGCTGTGCTACCATTCCGAGTTTTAAATTCTCAATTCTTAAATTTCCCACTTGGCTCTTTTTGAGCGTAGCAAATAACTATGAAATTTTCTAAGAATTCAAATAGAAAAAAAAGAAACTGTAACTAAAGAACTAAATAAATAAAGAAAGTGCAGACTTAGTCACGCATTTAGTTGTGCTGATAAATATCCTTTAAATGCACGCACACACAATTACGTTTTTCTTTTACTTTATTTTCTCTCCATCCTGGAAACTGTCCTGCAGAGTTGGTAACAACAGCAAGAAATAAAACTAAAACATAAAATGCAATTTTTTGTTTTCTTTGCAGTTTAGTTTTGTAAAAAAAAAGAAAAATAGAAATAAAATTTAATCCTTTTGTTTGTAGTAGTTGTTACTATGCTCACACAAACATCAGCATGTAGTCGTCGACGTTGTTACACTTGCACTCACAACCCAGCAGTTCTGGTAACTGTGCCTCAATTTGTAATTTGGGGTCATCAGTTTCTATGTGACTTGTAAATTTTGACATTAGCATGTCGTAGGAGGAAGTTATTTGACTCAGCATGGACTCCGAAGACTCAGTCTAGTAGATGGTCTAAAATAGTCAAGATATGACAATTTACATACTGTTTACAATAAGGCGGAGGAAGTCATTTGACTTTACAAAGACTACTACAGAGATTCAGTCTGGTCGTAGGAGGAAGACTCTACAAAGATTATAGAGCTGCAGTCTGGTCGTAGGACTCTACATAGACTACAAAGACTCCGTCTAGAAGCTGGTCTAAAGTATTCAAGATATGTAAATGTTCATTCTGTTTACAATAAGGAGAAGAAAGTCATTTGACTGTAGAAATAGTCAGTCTGGTCGTAGGAGGAATTAATTTGACTCTACAAAGCCTACAAAGAGTCAGTCTGGTAACTGGTTTAAAGCATTCAATGTATGAAAATGTATGAAAATGTACTGTTTACAATTATTTAGTTACCTTACTAACATGTTCGTGTAATACAATAAGGAGGAGGAAGTCATTTGACTTTACAAAGACTACAAAGTCAGTCTAGTTGTAGGACTCTACATAGATTACAAAGTGTCAGTCTAGAAGCTGGTCTAAAGTAGTCAAGATATGACAATGTATATACTGTTTACAACTGACTGACTCTACAAAGAGTCAGTATGGTCGTAGGAGGAATTCATTTGACTCTACAAAGCCTTCAAACAGTCAGTCTGGTAGCCGGTTTAAAGCATTCAATGTATGACAATGTTCATATTATTTACAATAATTTAGTTACCTTACTAGCTAGTTAACTAACATTTACCAGTCTCAAAAATAAACTTCATTTACAACAGACTACACTCCGGATTATAAAGAAATTCTATATAACAATTGAATCTGCAATAGATTACTTCTGGGGAGTTAAAAAGAAAACCTGCAGTTCTGGCGAAGTGTCCCGAACTATTGATTTTAACTATCACTGGATTCACCAATATTTACAGAATTAGCTATGTGACTAGTTATTTTAAAATGTTCGTCTTCTAGGCGGAAGACAATAAATTAAAAAACAATAAACTCCGCATTACAAAAGGACTCTTAGTGGCAATTGACTCTCCAGTACATTACTTCTGGTGGGTAAAATAACTACTTTCTAAAGTCCAATACAAAAAAGTTAATAGTCACTACACTCAATATTATTTACAGGCTTAACGCTAGATTAGTGGATGTATAAAGTAAGTAGTGATAATTCACTCTAAAATTCATTACAAAGAAAATGTTTAAAGTCACTACACTCTAGATTACTTAGAGTCACTAAGGTGACGATTGACTTAACGCTAGATTACCAGGGATGTTTAGAATAACCAATTGACTACTTTCTGCATTACAAAGAGTACATGTGTGTCTAATAATCCAAAAATATATAAATTGGAGTCAGCCAAGTAATTAGACATTAGCTTGACTTCTTGAGTAGTCATTGCAGAACCGCTGGGTAGTGTTTTTTTGAATTTAAAGGTAAAAACAATTGAACTAACTACATTCTAGATTACTTAGGGTCACTAAAGTGGCAATTGAACCTAAACAAGCCAAAGCAACCAATATACTTCGTTTACATTACAAAGTACAAATTATTTAATGGTTGAATAACTCAAAAATATATGCATAACATAAAATCAGCTAAGTAAATGGAGCTGAATTTTCGAATTTGTGATCAAATGTTTATAAAATCTCAAATACGAAAACTACGATTAATGTTACTAGATGTTGATTTTAATATAAAAGTAAAAATACTTAAAGAAAAATACTGTATAAAAAGTTAAATTGTCACCATCAAAACTAAAGAATACCGGTACAAAATGCTAAAGAAACTCAATGCTTTCTTATGTTCTCTACAATATGTTTCGGCCATCATTAGTTGGTATACAAAAGGAAACCCAAGAAGAGGTAGCAGGAACCTTAAAAGCAAGAATAATGGTTGTGTTAACATAAAATCAACACGCATGCAATTTATTTTTTATTTTTAGTTCATCATTTCTACTCTGCTCTTGTAAGGGTGGCGATGTAAGAAAACATAGAACTATGTGTCTGCAAGAGTTAATATGGTACATTTTACTTAAAAGCCTGAAATTGCGTTCTAGGAAAACCCTTTCCACCTACCACCATTATAATGGAACCACTGCTGTTTCTGTTGCATCTTTTCTTTATTTTTATTTTTCTAAAGTCATACATTTCTTTTCATAGTTACTGCTCTCATACATGCAGAATTTTATTGTTGGTTAGAATATTTTTTCTTATTTTTATTCCTTGTGAGTATTTCATGTCGCTAGTAACTGGGTCAAAGTAATCATATATTATTGAATTAAAAACAATGAAAGTCTCCTCGGTGACAGCAGAAAAATATATTTTATGTATGCCCTGAGTATATGTAAGTATATTTTCAACATTTTAATTCTTTTCTTTCATTTTAACTTTTATGATTTGAAAAAATTTTGTTTAATGGATTTACTTAGCAAACTTTTGCAAATAGTTTAGTGTTTGTTTTTAACTATAAGGAATTCATTGTCTAAAAACTTAATAATTGTATGGTTTTAAATTACGACAGTATTTGGAAGCCAAGAACTGGTCTCATTTCTGGAATAGTTGTGTAATACGATTGAACTTTTTGACAGTACTTCTTTAGTTAGCCCTTTAGTGCCTCAAGGCACTCATAGCAAAAATGCGAATAATTGCAAATATAAGTGATTTTTTATTTCAAAAACTTTGAAAGCTTTTTAAAATATTTAAGTACGTTTTTTTAGCAACTGTTACAAGAGTTTTTGAAATGAAAAATCAGTTATATTTTCATTTATTGACATTTTTGCGATGAGTGTCTTGGGCAAGCTTAAGCATTAGATGGCTAATGTTCTAGGATGTTTTACACTTTGGGATAATATCTTTTTTGTCATAGAAATTATTCTGTACTAAACAAGAAAGAAAGCTCAAGAGCCATCAGAAAATGTTCAGAATGTGTGGAGCCAATCCAACATCTCCCAGAGATAATAATCTTCGTTCGTATTCAAATGTAAAACCTTTTGCACAAACACAAATCCGATAAGGTTTTGTAGAGACGATCCCTCAAGGAGAAAGTTAAAATTTTAGATACTTTATTTGTGTGTGTTAAGATAAAGATTGGGCCGAATATAGAATTCTGACTTCTTCATATTTTAATAAATAATTTTATGATTTTTGAGCTGAAGTATTTCCTGGTATAAGAGTGGATCCATATCAGTCCAAATGAAAGCATAAATAAAGGTAGCCTGTAGTTAAGGTCTTACTATTTTAGAGATAAGATGGGCTTAGAGAAATACCAGATCAAAATTAATTTGTTTAAAATGTATTTTGAGATTTTTTCTTGAGGATAACTAATTAATTGCACATCACATTCCCTTGGCAAAATGTTCACAGTGAACTAAAATGAAGCAACAGTTATTTATTATTGCTACAACTAAAGGTATACATACATATACTATTTAGATATTTGTATATTGATTCTTAATGCATTTTCCAAAAAAAAAAAATAAAAACAAATCCCTTAGTGACCCTCCCTCCTTCAACGACAAACACACTCGCTACAATACACACCCATTGCAATGAGAGTGTATGTCTGTCTGTCTGTCTAGCTCTATTTAATTGCTTCTAGGTAAAATAATTCCAAAGCACTTTCTTATAGATACCACATGTTGCGTTTACGTACATTTAGTTGTTGTGTTTCGATATTATGTAGTTCTCTGTGTTCAGTTATGTTAAGGAATGTGAATACAAGGAGGCAAAGCAATAATACTTATGGTTGTCTGGGTACATAGTACATACCTCATATTTAAAGAAGTATCCGGATGATACATTCGTTGTGGGTATTCTAAGTAATAGAGTGAATGTATATTATCTATCATTGGTAAAATACATGTACTATGTAGTATAGATTTTGTAATGTGCTGTTGTTAATGTTGTGTCTCCATTACCAAGCCGATTAACTTTGTCTTGTGCCGCCTGCCTTTTGTAGTTTCTAACAATGTACTCTATTTTTATTTTGAAAAAGGACCTCTTTTTCTCTCTTTCACTTAAATGTGAATTTGTGTGAGTGTTTTTTTTTTTTTTTTTTTTTTTTTTTGATGATCCTTGTGAAAGAACAAATCTTCTTTAATGCTGGCTGTAGAAAATGCTGTATGTTCCTTTAAAAATGTATAACAACTGTCAAACAATTCGTTCAGCTGTCCTTTGACGTTTTGTTGTACATATGTATGTATGAAACTATGTGTAGCTGGAATTTATTTTGAACAGTTCAGTTAATGAATGCTTAACAGGTGTTAAGAAACATTTTTTTCAACATTGGATGAATGTGTTTTCTTTTTATTTTATTTCTTCTTTCTTTAAAGAACTCCTCCGAACATCTGTCTTGTCTTACTGTGTTGTATTGTTATTTTAGTCCTTTATTTTTTTTATTGATCCTTAAATTGTTCTAAGATGTTGTTCGTTCGATTTCTTAGAAATTTTCTCATGTGCTGTTTAAGTTATAGGTTCTCAGATATTGTGTAGTTTAAAAAGTCGTGAATGTAGATTAAGAATTTTGGTACAGGAAAGCTAGTGATTTGCAAAAAATAACAATTTCTCAGTGTATCAAATTTGTATCATCTCAAATATTGTAGCAAGTGCTTAGTTTGTTGTTCCTTGTAAGCTATTTTTGACAACTTCTAAAGAAGTCAATACAAATATCTTTTTAACTGAAAATGGGAAATAATGTATAGCAAAATTCATTACAATACAATCATTTCAATAGTCTTAGTGATACATTTGAAATCTTTGCAATGAATTTAAAAGATATTTCAGACAAACATTTTAACAATTAGTAAATGAAACTTTATATATGTCTCTTTACTTAAAAAGAATATCAGCGATGTCATTCATTTAGTTCAATTCAGTGGTTCAAGGGAATTGTTAAAAAATAATCATTATTTTTAAGGACATACCTTTGCTGAATTCATTAATAGTGATGCTATTTTCCGGTATTTTAGCGAATTTCAAACTCTACTTATTTTTCGTTTCCTACCAAGTTCTTTTTCATTGGTTATGAATGTTATTCTGAAACCGATACTTCATCACTTGTATCGGTATAAATCTATACCAAACATTGATGATGGGCGATATTAAGAAAGTCCAAAAACATTCTCAAACTAAAAAGCCATTCAAATCCGACTTCCAGGCTTCTTGTAGAAACACAAATGCCATCAAGGCTTCGTGGAGCCGAACCATCCATCAGCTAACATCAGCTGAAGTTTCACGAGTTCAAGAATGTTTGAATACGTTCTAAAACTAACAAGTAAGAGAGCTATATTCGGCTGTGCCGAATCTTATATACCCTTCACCAAATTATACTTTAAAATAAAATTTAAAAAATTCTTATTTTTTAAAAAAAAAATTTTTTTCGATATTTTTTTCGAAATTTTTTTTTTTTTTAAATTTAATTTTGTGAAAAAAATTCGGATTAAAAATATTTTTCCCGATTTTGACCCATTGTAAGTCCAACTTACTATAGCCGTTGCAATGGACTTTTAAATATCTATCATTAGATATCCATTTTGACTATATTTATGACTTAGTAATCGAGATATAGATCAAAAATAGGCAACAAAAATAGAGGTTGTCTCGAATTTTTGTTCATATCTCCGTTATTTATGGACGGATTTTGCTGATTTTAAATAGGAAACTTCTTGGAAGCATGTCTGACAGAATTATTGAAGATTTGGATCCCGAAGATATCTGGGGCCTTCAGAAAATTGATTTCAACAGACAGACAGACGGACAGACAGACAAAAAGCCATCAGAAACTGTTCACTATATGTAAATCAATCCATAATTTTGTTGTATTCAGAACGTCCGTTCGAGTCCCTCTTTTAAATATTAGAGCAGTTACATCCAAGCATGCATACATCGATATTGAGTTTGTGTTAAACAGCGTTTATTTATGGCGTTTTATTTTGTAAAACTGAATATTGTCGTTGATATATTGTAGTATCTGTCTTAATACATGACCTTTTACCAGTTTTTGAAACCCAATATTTTTCAAGGTGAACATTATAATACTATTACCGAAATAACAGCAAATACCGTTAACGAAAACAGTTAAAATACTTTAATAGATATAATTGAAATTAGCGTTACTGTTACCTTTTAACCCTTTCGATTTGGTAACAAAGCCTTGGTATTTTTATACCCACCATCTAAAGGATATTAATTTTGTCATTCCGTTTGTAACACCTCGAAATATTGGTCGTGGACCCACAAAAGTATTTATATATTCTGGGTCCTTATAAAATTCTAAGCTATGTTCGTCTATCTGTTGATAGCAAGATAGGGCCTAGTAGATCAGAAATGGGCAAAATCGGTAAAACCAAATAAAATTTAGAACAAAATGTCCATGACACTTAAAATAAAACGATAAATGAGGACTTATAAATTTGACATATCAATAGCTATTGAAGGCAATATAGGGCCTAGAGAGATACAAATGTCCCCAAATATTCTATGTAGTACAGAAATGGGCAAAATCTGTCAAATCAAATATAAATTTAGATCCAAATGTCCATCTGTCTGACACTCAAAATCAAATGATAAATGAGGACCTAGAAATTTTACACAGCAATAGCTATTGGCTTACTATGTTTCCAAAAATTAACAATTGAACCGGTAAAAAGTTTTGGATCAAAATACATATATGAAAAACTTTGAATTAATTCTTAATACAATTTTCAAAAACAATTTAATTTTTATCTCTTAACTGTACCATTAAAGAATTCATTACGAATTAATTCTAGGGCTCAATTCTTTACTACTTCTAACATAATGCATTAATTTCTTTGAGAATACATTCTTAATAGAAATAATTCCTTATTGAATCAAGCAAGTTTTCAAATCCATTGCAAAATATCCGAAATTATTCAAATTTGTCTTCAATTCAAATCTATTACAATTAGGCTTTGGCTAATATTTTTTAAAATTAATTTTGTTAGTGATTAAAAACAAATCAAAACAAACACAAATTGAATGTGGATTAGATTTGAATTACCAAAATTTTATCATTCAAAGGTTGAAAGAATTTTATTATGAATTAATTCCATTATGCAAATAAAAGCCTTTGAATGAAGCTTAAGAATTTGCCATTAGTTTAATAAAGTTGTTATATTATTAAAATAAAAAAAAAAAACTGGAAAACAAATAGGAGACGTTAGAAATAAATGAGTACAAAATATCCATAAATTGTAGAACCCCAAATCTATCACAGGCCGGGTAGTTCGATTGAATGAACTTTGTTAAAATAAAATAGCATTTCTGGCAATTTCTAACCTTTACACTAAAACTATTTAAAGTTTCTTCAAACGAATACCTAAATTAATAATAATATAATTGACCCTTTTAGTGATTACTATTAAAACTATTTTTATGTCCATCTATTAATATAATCTTCAGTCATTCCAAAGTTATTGTGAAAAAGACAAAATTACTAAACACCCTCTTTAATTCATTGGAATTAAAGTTATTTTATTTTTTATACATACATATATTTCAAATGATATCACTTGGTTTATGTTTATTTGTAAATGTATTTTTTTTTTTTTAGCTTTTTGTTAAAGAGAAGAAAAAAAAAACATCCTTTTTAAATTGAACACACATCCTTTTTGTGTATTATGGCATTGCATGTCATCATCATCATCGCACACTCTTACAATTTCTCACTTCTCATTAGTTCTCTTTTCTCTCGTTTTGGTTTTGTGTGGTTTCTAGTGTAAATTTAAACACTATTTGTTGTTGTGTGTGTCCTTTTTTTTTTATTAATATTAAATTCTTAAATTCTCTGTATTATAGTTCTGAATAAATTTGTTTTGGCGTTAACCGTAAAATGCGTGTTTAACTTAACTTTTTTTTTTGTTTGTATTTTTATTTTCATTTCTTTTTTTATTTTTACATATTAAGTTGCCGTCACAAAGTCGTTGTGGTGGTCTTAGTTTTTAGTTTTATTTTATTTGGAAGTTCTTGTTGGAATTTCAATTTATTTACAAAGCTTCTTAATACAAATATAGACTTGTATGTATGTAAATACTCAACATGAGAGTTTTTTTTTTTTGCATTTGTTTTAGTTGGTAGTACTTCTTTATTTTTGTCTGAAATACTCTTCAACATTTCTATTTATTTTTTTTTCAAATACATCCTTGACTCTCTTGCGTGCTTTAGTTGGGTACTCTACTTTTGGCTTATATGGAATTGCAATCCTAAGCTTAAAATACTTTTAGTAGTTCAATGACATTTTATTTGAATATTTTGAAAAAAAAAATTAAATTGTGTAAAGTTTCGAAAGTTAAATATTTATTTTCAAAATGTATAAGTAAAATGATTAAGTACCAGGATCCGAACAAATATTCGGTTTCGTATTAGGTAAAAAATCGGATAATACCAGTATTTTGATTTTTTTTGTTTTTGGAAGAGAAAGTACCTTTATTTTAATGTTAAATGCTTAAGAAAACTAATAGGTATTTAAAAAACATCCAGAAAAACTTTTCTCTCTAAACAATTTTCTGTTCAAGATGAAAAAAGTAAAATGTATGCTAAAAATGAGCTGAAACAAACATGCTTTAAATTTAAGATAATTAAATTATTTTGTAAATTAATAGTACATTTGAAAAGTTTCGGATTAGGTCGAATAACAATTTTTGGTCAAATATTATTTTTGGTTCAGTTTCGGCCAGAAAAAATTGGTTTCGATCAGGTTCTATTAAGTACATGACAAATTGTGGTTCCAAGGAATTAAAAACAGAACTTTTCAACAAGGAAGTATGTAATCAAAGGAGAGAATTAATTCAAACTTTATCGCCTAACCATTTAATTAAAGTATTCATTATGAATTAATTCATAGGCTTAATTCTTTAGTACTTAAAACGTATTGAATTCATTCCTTTGAGAATTCATTCTTTATAGAATTAATTAGATATTGAAACAATCAAGTTTTCCCTAATTCATTCAAATCCATTAGAAAATAGCTTAATAAAATGTATTAAATGATTTTTTTCAATTCATTTTAAAACAAAACAGAAACAAATTAAATGAAGAACAAATATTTTCATTACATTTGGATTATATTTAAAGGTTCGAAAAAATTAATTCTTAATTCAATTAAATCTTAACCATTCCGTTAATGAATTCATTACGAATTAATCCATAGGCTTAATTCCTTCGTACTTCAAATATATTGAATTCATTCCTTCAAGAATTAATTCCTTATTAAATCATTTAAGTTTTCTCTAATTAAAATCCTTTATATAAAAGCTTAATAAAATATATGGAATGATTAAATTTTTCTTAATTTCAAATCTATTACAAAAAGGCTTAAGTCAATTTTTTCAATTCAACTAAATGAAGAAAAAATATTTTAATTCAATTTGTATTAGATTTGAATTGAAACAAATTTACTCATTCAAATGATGGATTAATTCTGTTATGAACTAATTCCATTATGAATTAATTCAAATTTAGATTTTAGGAATGAATGGCTGATTTTTGTGAATTAAGCTCAGATTTAATTAAAACGGGATTCACACGATGACTTTTCAGTCATGCAATTTTACCAATTCTCTTTTGAATTTGCTATTACTCCATCCCTCTTTCCAACAAAATAAAAAAAGACTAACAAATTGTTGTGTTTAAAATTTCTGTTTTGAAAATTCCATGCTGCATCTTTCTTTTCTTAAAAATAGCTTAACCACTTTTCATTTTCGAAAATTAAATATTTATTTTCTTATGAATTAAAAAAGGTGCCTATAAAGAAGCGAACAGGAAGTAGTTTTATTCGAAATTGTTGAAAACTAAATTTGTCATAAGGACTGATATCGAAAAATTCTTAACACACGTTTTTCACTAAAACTTTTAACCCAAGTATTATTTGATTGTTTTTTTTTTTTTTTTTTTTTATCAAGTTACCTTTGTAAAGCATGTCAGTTATTATGTTTAATGTCAATTATGTTCATTAGTTGTTAATCTTATGAAAATAAGTAACGAGAAAAAAGTGCGTACTAAAATTATAAAATATTTTCAACAAAATCCAACTTGGTCCTACAAAAAGTTGCCCAAACAATCAAAGGTCTGCCGTCAAACTGTTTCCAATGTTATTAAAAAGTACCGGGAGAACTTGTCCGTTGATAGAAAACTTGGTTCATGTAGAAGGAATGGTCCACAAGATGTTTCTAAAGCCAAAAGAATAGAAAGCATTTTCAAAAGAGCTCCCAACACATCCGGTAGGAAAGCAGCCCGGTTAGCTCAGTGCTCGGACTATTTGGTACGAATAGTTAAAGCCAATGCAGGTTTAAAAACATACACGGCTCAAAAAGTTCCTGACAGGAACTCTGCTAAAAATTTAGAGGCCAAAGACAGTGCACGAAAATTGTATGTTAAGAATTTTTCGATCTCAGTCCTTATGGATACTGGTACTTCTTATTTTTTATTCCAATTGATAGAATCAGAAGTTGTTATTGACTTATACAAATGTATTACACATTTGAAAGTATTTTCCCTAACAATTTCTTCTTTATACAGTGCACTCGCGGTAACGTGAACTAATTAAAACCAAGGGAGTTCATGTTAGTGAATTTGTTCACGTTAGCGATTGTCGAATTTCATGGAAAAAATATAAAATTTTATAATATAAACCTGTGTTTTACACGCTTGAACGTGAAATTCATGTATTATTATTTTCATTATTAAAATATAAAACAAAAGTTATTGATTAAAATGCATTACAAAACAAAACGAGATCACGAGAAAATACACATTGAAATAAAATTACATAGCAAATAAAATTACTCATACGTTGCCATTAAAAATAAATAATTTAGAGGATATAAACACATTTTTTATATAAGGGGATTCCCTAAACTTTAAAATACGAATTTAATGCATGTATTTCAGTGTTGTCCACATGCTTAGAAAACAAATGCAGTGAAAAAAAATTGTTCACGTTATAGAGCTTTCTGAGTTTGTTCACGTTACAGAGAAGTTAATGTAAACAAAAGCTTGTTCACGTTAGGCGGTGTTCACGTTAGACGGTGTTTACGTTACCGCGAGTGCACTGTATATTAATTTTTAATATAATTATATCGTTAGCCTGCCTTTTAAATCTAAATTTTCATAAAATATGAACTAAGCTAATGATAAAAACTTTTTTGAAAGTTGTTAAAAATAACTTACAAACCACAGCTAAATATGCACTTGTCTCTACCTTTGTGTAATAAAGTGATAAAAATGTTATACGCTGAGAAGTACTTCCATAATTTTTTTTTTTTTTTGCAGGATAATAGTTACTACTCAATGCTTAAAATATAGGGCATTATTTTTATATACCTATACACATACTACATGCTATGTATATGTACGTACATATGTATGTATGTAAATATTTATCCTTAATTGACCAACAATTCGTGTAGCCTCTGGTTCATTTGCTTGCTCACTACTCACATTCTCATGACTGGTCTGAGTTAAAGGTCTCTTTTTTTCATTTTTCATTCTTTCTTTTCTTGTATTTTTGAGCAAATTTTCAATTTTAAATGCGCATGTTTTACATTACAAAAGCCAAATGAATACCGGTTCCGATTAAATTTATTTGTATAGTATGTATATTGAAAAATTTCTTTACATAGAGAACGAACACAAAAAACTAACTACATACTCTTCTTGTTTTTTGTTATTGTTGTTTTTACTATGACATCACATGCCTATGGAAACTAAAATGATGCCATTGTACTTCAAGAAACCAAAAAAAAAAGAAAACAAACAAAAAAAAGTATCCTTAACACATCCTTTTTGAATGATGAAAAAGTAAAAGGAAGAATAGAAAAAAAAAAAAAAAACACCAACAACAACAAATTAAACACGAGTGTTTAAGTGCAAGAGTGTAAAAGTAAGTGATGGTGTGTAGTTGTTGTTGTTGTCGTTTCAGAAGAGAGATAGTTCTCAACAAAAACATTGTTATACTTTTAGCAGGGCTGTATATTTAGCACATTTTCAAAATTCGTATATTGTCTTAAAATATGAAAAATATGTTGTTTTTTTTCGTTTTTACCAGAAAAATTAATGTTTTAATATTTTAACTTTTAAGTAAATATCAAAAATGCTCTAAAATGCATTCAAGTCAAATTCCAACAAAATATTCAAAATAATTAGAATATTTTTTATTAAAAATTCGTGTAATTCAGGTTTTTTTTTTAATTAAAGAACTTCTCGAACAAAATTAAAACAATTTTTCGATTATTCGTTTATTATTCGAATAATAATTATTAGATTTTTTTATTACAAATTCGAATAATTATAATAAAGTGTAATTCAATGAATTATAATAAATTAAATTCTTCGATTATTTTGTTTTTTATTCGAATAATTAACCGGTTATTTTTGTAAAATATCTCAGTAATTATAAATTTTTTCTAAAAAACTAAATTTTTTATTCAAATATTTTTTTTTTTCATTAATAATACGAATATTTTAATACGATTTTCAAAAAATTTTTCAATTATTCAGTATTTGATTTAAATAATTATTTGAGTATTCTTTATTAAATAGGATATTTTTCGATTATTCGATTTTTTATTCGAATAATTATTACTTTTTTTCTTCTAAAAAAAACTGAATTTTTTTGAAAAAAATATCTTATTCTTTTTCGAATATTTTTTTTGTCATTAAAAATACGAATATTTTAATACGAATTTTAACATTTTGATCGATTATTAATTCAATAATTATTTGAGTATTCTTTATAAAATGGGGCATTTTTCGATTATTCGATTTTTATTCAAATATTTATTCGGTTATTTTTGTAAAATATTATAATTGTAACTTTTTTCTAAGAAATTGAATTTTTAGAAAAATTTCTATTCTATTTTTTATTCGAATATTTTTTTTAAATATGAATATTTAAAATATGTTTAGTACAAAACGAATAAACTTTTTGAAAATACATATTTTTCTATTATTCAGTTTTTATTCGAATAATTATTCGATTATATTTTTTTTTTTAAATAATAGTTTTCAAAATAAAAATAAAAAATCTATAAACACAAGCTATTTGCTAACAAGTTCTAGTACTTTAAAATGCTCGAATTTTCCCTTAAAGGAGGTATGGAATTGTTCAACTGAGAAAATATTTGAATTTTCTTTGAGTTTCCTTCAGTTGAATTGAGAACATTTCAATATAGTTATCCAAAACATTGTTTACAGTATTTCGTGGCATTTTTATAATATTTCGCTTTGAAATGTATTGGGAGTTTGATATTTTCCTGCCATTTGTCACATGAACTATTTTCTTTTCTAAAGTTTGATATCTTAAAAACGGTTTCAGTTCTTAGTTTTCAAAAAAAAAATAGCCAAAATAGTGCATATAGACAGTTGTTCGTGTAGTTATTTGCTACCAAATCTTCTACACAAATATATGTTTAAGAATCTGGGATTCTCCCTTAATATAATTGTTGATCTGGGAGTGTGCTGGAACTATTTTCTTTTCCATTGGATTGAGAACATTTCCAAATACTTATACAAAACATTCCTGATATTATTTAGTGTTACTTTTTGGTTTTTCGTGATGAAATGTATTGGGAGTTTACTATTTTCCTTTCGTTTATCTTGAACTAATTTCTTTTTCAACATTTGAGATCATTGAACAGTTTTAGTTTTTAAAGTTTTCAAAATAAATGTTTAAAAGATTGCTGATAGTAATCAATTTTTTTATGATTTTCGCTAAGAAAAGTATTGTATGTTTGAATTTACAGCGCTTTGTAGTTTGTGATAATTCTAGGTCTTTCGCGATTAAATGTATAGGGCGTTTGATATTTTCGTTTGCACGTTTAAGGAGCTTTTCTTGTTTCATTATTTTACAAATATCGTAAATTAGATATATGCTAATTTAATTTAATAACAATCTGATGGTCTTGATGAATATTTTTGAAATATAGTAAAATAATAATTTTACATTGATTTCAAAATCTTAAATTTCCACCTCTGAGCTTTTTACTGTCAACTTTGTTTTGTCTTCTCTGTTTTAACTGAGCAAGAGATGAAAAGAACAGAACTATGTTTAAGTACCAATTTAAAAATAACAATTTTATTTCGATGTGTACTTTTTTTACTTTTACTGGCAATTTTTTTTTTAGTTAAAATAAGTATTGTTCTATAAATGTTTCCTTTCAAAAGCCAGGATTGTGGGAACAGAAAAAAAATATATATAAACATATGGTTGACAACTGACTTTATTGGGTAATTGTAGCTGTAGTATGTAATTTAAAAAAGACAATTATGTTTCCTAAAGTAGACTTATTTGTTGGAATTGACAATAGTAGGTACTATGTGTAGGTACTTGGGTACTTTACATTATAATTAATCTCCAGCTGTTACTACACAGGCTTTCTCTGTATTATTTTCTCGCTCTCTCTCTCTGTCTATCTCTCTTACTTCCTTTTTTCTGTTCTCTTTTTTAAATTGCTGTTATTTTATATATTAGAGGATTATTTTTCTCCATATAGAAGTGTGTGAGAAAAACTCTACCTGCCTTCCTGCTATACCAACTAATATAGTGCCTTAGTTAAGCCTGGATGGATATTATTTTTGGGTATGATAGTTGTTGTTGTTGGTGTTGCTGCTGAATATTCAGAAGGGGATGAAAAAAAGTAGTGAAATTATTTTACTTGGTCTTACATAGTCATCGAAATTTTTGAATGCTAATCAGTACTACATTCACTTTGGTCGTGTTAACAACTCGTACATTTATTTAATTTCTTAACGAAATTTAAAAAAAAAACGAAGTCTTTAAAAAAATTTAAACAATTTTCCGAAATATAAAGAAAATTCTTAAAAAAGGACTTTTTTATTTAAAAAATAAAAACAAAAGTGTGAAAAATAACAAACATTATTTAAGTGTTTAATTAAAGAAGAAGCAAACAAAAAATAAACAAATGGAAATTTTGTATAAATTGTGTTTAAACCAACAAAAATCTTTAAATTATCGAAATATAAAATCTTTAAGGATATTTCTTAATACTTAAATTTTCATATATTTTGGATAAATCTTAAGGTAAGCAGCAACTACTACAAAAATCTAAAAAAAATATTTTAACATTTTTCAGTTGATTTTATTTGAAATGATGTTGTCATTCATTTTTTCCTTCAATTTTTTTGTGCTGGGTTTTCCTTTTGCAGTCTCCTTTGTTAGATTTCTCTAATACCAAAAATATTGTTCTCTCTTTTAGTTTTGTTTCTTTCTTTTTATTCTATATATTAATAGAAATAGTAACAATTCTTTTATGGAGAAGGGGGGGGGGGGGGGGTTTGTAGCAAGGCTCGACTACACTATTTCCTAGAGAGTAAAATGGAACATCGTCATTTTAGGAAATTGAGTTCGAAATAGTTTGAATTAATAGAACATCGGAATTTTAGGAGAATTAGTTATTTGTGTTCACTTTAGCTTAAATTTTAAAATATTTTAAATATTTCTTTATCTTTGCATAAAAATTTAGAAATAATTCGAAAATTTAACTCAAATCCCCCTCCCCCCGATCTCTAAACCGAATTTACAGATCGTTTTTAAACGAATTCACATATTTTAGTTGTATCTACAATCAATCTACAAAATCGAGCGATTTACACAACATCAATTCGTTTTTGAAAATAGTTAATTTTTGAAATTCATTCGTTTTACTGAACAGGGGGGGAAATTATTGAATGTTGCAATTCAAAGTTAAAAAATGTATATACACAACCTTGTAATGTAAAGCAATTCCGAGCAGCGCACTTATTTTGGTGTTCTGTAAATCGAATTCTCATGATTTACTCGTTTTAGTTTCGATTAGACAAAATCGTGCGATTTACAAAACAACAGTTTGTTAATTATTCGATTTTGAAAACCGCTTGGTTTTAAAATCACTCGATTTTCAGAGTAGGGGCGCAAATTTACTGGTATAAAAAGTCAGTTAATTCGGTTGTGGTACTTTTTTATCAAGATTTTATTAAAGCGCAATACAATAAATAATAAATAATCATACATACGAGTGTTGTTTTTGTTTTCACGTAGTATTTTCTACTAACACATTCCGCTTAGGTTTTTGACAACTGAGTTAGGTCTTTGACAGGAGAGTTTCCGATCTATGCTTAAAACTGCTTCACAATACATTTGACTCAAATAATACAAAAAAATAAATAAATTGCGTTAAAAGCTTTCTTACAGTATTTGTTATACCTAAAATAAAATAGTTTCATAGAATTATATTCCAAAAATGTCTCCTTTCCCAAAAAATTTTGAAATCTTTAAATTTTGAAAAATTTTGAAATTTATTTTTCTCAAATTCAATAAACTAATTTGAAATTTTCTCATTTTAATAGAAATTCTTTTGCTGGCAAATGGTGTAGATAATTTAATGTCAAAGCAGGCTCTCATTGGCTAAAAATTAATCATTTAGTTTTGTGTATATGAGTTTATGTTGATTTTAACTTAATATTTTCTAACGGAAATGAACACCAACAACTATAACACGAATATACCAACAACTAAACTAATACTAACATACAAAAATATGGTTATAAAAATGTTTGAGTTGTTTAAATAAATTGTAGTTTTCTACACCAGCCGCCAGCCCACCAAATCGTAAATACAACTCCCAGTGGACACAGAATAGAAACAGAAAATGCAGAGCAAAAAAAAAAAAGGACATTTTGAAATCATAAAACCACGCAATATATAAATGACTCATTGGGTTTTTAATTTTTTTTTGTTTCTGTTTTCCTTTCGATAAACGGAAAAAATATGACATAATTAAAACAACAGCACTTCATAATTCTTAAAAGAGTTTCCAATAACCACTTACTCCTAGTTTCGTATATATTGTATGTATAAATAAATATGTATATATGTATACTTATTTGTATATACATATACGTATGAATGGGAAAAACCGTCATAAATTCTATTTAAATTATACCCAAAGGAATTGTTAGAAAAAAGAAAAAAACGAAACAAATAATGTCCATTTTGACTCAGTCTATTTGTTTGTGGTTCTTTCTCCATTAACTAATGAAAATGTTGAGCTGTTTTAACGGAAATTCGAAAATAAATTACAAAACCAAGAAAACAAGTAAGAATCTTCTTTATTATACGTAATTATATTATGGATATATATTATATACAATATTATAATAAAATATCACTCGATTTACAGAACAGGATCTCTAAATTAAACAATCCCTCTGTTCTCTAGTTCAAATCCTATTAACACATTGACTGCCAACTTCGAGATAACTCGTATATTGTGTTCCCTTCTAGGGTGCCAACTACGAGTTATCTTGTACTCATTAAACCTGTGTAGCTACGAATAAAACCGTATTATATCAGTGCTAGTATCGATAAATGGCTTCTGGGTAAAGAACAAAATATTAAAGAAAGACGTACGAATTAACTCGTTGTTGGCTTCTTCGTAGCGATTTATTTTACAGAAACCAACTACGAGATAAAAAAAACATAATTTTTGCTTTTTGATGATACCTATGATCTAAAAAAAAAAAGAGTTTTTAATAATATAATGTGAAAAAATCAAATTGTCATTTTTGGACAGTTTTCGGAAAATTGTAATTTCATTTTTAAACAAATTCCCATATTTTGGTCTTCTGTAAATCGTATCCATATGATTTACTAGTATTACTTTCGTTTTTGAAAATAGTTCTTTTTTTAAAATCACTCGATTTATAGAATCATTCGATTTTAAAAAACAGGATGTTTTTGTTGGTGATTTTCATAATGAAATAGTTTCTGTAAAACGAAACCGAGTAACGATTTCTTTTTTAAACGAATGCACATGATTTACTGGTTTTTACTTTCGAGTAAACAAACCAGTTTCAATGTACAAAATCGTGCGTTTTTCAGAACACAACTTTTTTGATTATTCGTTTTTGAAATACCTCCATTTACAGAACAGAGGGGAAAGTCTTAAACTCTTTTCGCTGGAATTTTAATTTTAAAACCACAATTTTCTTAAATCAACAGTAATGCACATTCTTTTCAGGCAAAAATGTTGCCCTTTTTCTGCCCTTTGACCTTATTGGTGAACTTTTCTGGAAAAGCCAAAATTTAAACGGATATTTTGGGTGCGTTTAAAAATGAATTAAGTTTGTGCATCACTGATGCAATGACCTGCAAACTTTTGCAACAATAATCAAAATGATGCAAATTTATGCAGCATCACTACCAACAATTAGCATTAAAAACCTTTGACGTATATCAATGAAGGCAAATATGATTATTCGATACTATTTATTTCAAATAAAATAATAAAATAAAATAAAAATGGAAAAAATGTTGCCCTTTTTCTGCCCTTTGACCTATTGGGTGATCTTTTCTGGAAAAAAGCTAAATTGTAAACGGGAATTTTATGTCCTTTACTATAAATGTGAAAATTTTTAGCAAATAAATCTTTCTCTAGAAAATCTTGACATTTTCTTGATCTGGTTTTAAACCATTTGGGTTACGATAACTTTCTAGTTACTTCAGGTTATATAAACATTCTATGGAATACAAAAAATTTATAGATTTCCTTTGAATTGTTGAACAACATCTGTAACAAACAGACATAGCTTTTCAATAAAACAGTCAGCCTTATTATGAGTTTCGATTTAAATACAATTTCGACAGGTTTTATCTGTATTTATTGCAAATAAAATAATATAAAAAGGGCCCTTTGACCTTTTTGGTGATCTGTTCTGGAAAAATATTATGAAATTTTTTGCATACAAATCTTTCTCTAGTAAATCTTGCCATTTCTTGTTATTTTAGGTAATCCAAACATTTGATTACATACAAAAACCATTGATAGATTTCCATTGAATTGTTAAACAAAATCTTTAACAAACATACATCGCTTTTCAATAAAACAGTCAGCCTTATTATGAGTTTCGACTTAAATGCAATTTCGACTGGTTTCATCTGTATTTATTGCAAATAAAATAATATAAAAAGGGCAAAAATGTTGCCCTTTGACCTTTTTGGTGATCTGTTCTGGAAAATAAAAATTATGAAATTTTTAGCACACAAATCTTTCTCTAGTAAATCTTGCCATTTTCTTGTTATTTTAGGTAATCCAAACATTTGATTACATACAAATAAACCATTAATAGATTTCCATTGAATTGTTGAACAACATCTTTAACAAATTATTATGAGTTTCGATTTAAATACAATTTCGACAGGTATTTAATATGTTGAAAATATGCCAACAACTCTAGTAATTAGGATGACTACGCTAAAATGCCCTTAAGTTTTTAAATATGCCTTTAAATAATATTGAGCTGTATTAAACACAATCTGTATTTATTACAATCAAACAATAAAATTCTCTATATTTAACAAATACTATTAAAATTGATACCAAATTAAAATACTAAACATGGTATTGCCAGGTTTCCAAGGTTTTTCTTCAATTGCAAGCCATTAAATATATGAAAAGAAGAACATTATTCAGTTTTAATACTTACCAATTATGTTGGAAAATATTGAATTTCATAAATAAAATGTATTTTTGTATTTTTATTAACTTCCTTCTAAATGTGTGTTGTTTTTTCTATACAATCTTTATTTATTTTTTTTTTTAAAGGAAAACTGTACTCAGCTCCTTTATTTATGTATATAAACTCTTATGCATAAGGATGCACTTACATACACAGGATGTGCCTTTTACTTACTTACTTTCTGCATAGAATGGCAACCGGATGTTGTTTGTTTTCATTTCTTTAACAGTGTTGTTTTTTGTTCATATTTTTTTTGCTCTGCTCCCCACTTTTGGCCTTTTTAGTTTGAAATTAAATTTGTATTTTATTATTGATATAATAAAAAAAATCAATTCCTGTTAATACAGACATAGTTTTAAACACTTGGGAAGGGGAAAATAAAAAAATAAAAACAGTTTTCCTTTTTTTGGTTTTGTCGTTACTCTTAAGAGTGAAGTTTAAGTTAAAGGAATTTATAATTTCCGGACACCTGTTGCCATCGACAATTTGTTATATTAACATGTTAAAGGCTAAAGGAAGGTTTTTTCTATAAAAAGGATATTAATAGTAATAGAGTTTTTAGTTTTGTGTTTAACATACAGCATTTATAAGCTTTTTTTAAAGTATAAAGACGCAAACATAATTACCTGGAACAGTAAATGCTGGAAAGTTATTTATTTCAACTTTCGCTCTAACAATTACAAACATACCCCTTCTAATCTGTAAATCGAATTGGAGTTAAGATTTCGTTTTGTAAAACGAATCCACATGATTTACTCTTTTTTACTTTCAAGTAAACAAACCTGTTTCAATGTTCAAAAATCTTGCGATTTGCAGAACCTCAATTTGTCAATCAGTCGTTTTTGAAAATCATTCAGTTTAGAAAGCACTCGACAAAGCAAATCAAGAGGTTTATTATAAAATTTAAACTTTTTGCCTTTAAAGAGCTAAAGGTACTTACTGTAAGTTTTAAATATTTGAAAAGCATTTATGGAGAGTTTCCATATACAAATATGTATGTGACCTACTACAAAACATGAAGACTGTCATATACAGAATATTTTATATAATTCCTATTTTAAGTTATTTAATAAGTGTATGTATGTATGTATGAATGTATAGAAGTATGTGCAAGACCTCTTTATAACTGCTGCTTTTTTGAAATGACAGTAACAAGAACAAAAGCTGCTCATCCTAACATGTCTTGTTTTTTGGTTGGTTCGTTCACAGCTCATAACCTCCTGTGCTAGCCTTAACAAACAAACATACATACATACTTGTCAATTGCAGTGTTATGTTTTTTACCTTCAAGGTATTTACGTACTAGCAGGAGCATATACACACGTTTGTGTCATCATCATCCATCCATTCATTCATACGTTTGTACCATTCAAATATGTATGTATGTATATACACCTAGGTAGTTACCATCCATGATGCCATTGTATTTAAATATCAGATTTTTGTGGTTGACATGCTGTTGTCAGTGTTTGTGTGAGAAAATTATATGTAAAAAGATGATTCCTGAAACATGTTTAATTGTATTTTAATACTGAAAATAAGAAGAAAAAAAAAACTGGCTTGGGAACCAAAAATTTCTTTGTTGAAAAATTATAAAAAATGTATATGTCACAATAGTGTTAAATTTTTAAGGATTCCAAAAAAGAAAAAACGAAAATATTTTGGCCTCAATGTTTTCATTATATTAAATTTTGAAAGAAATGTTATTTTGTTTACACAAACTTTTCTATTTACATTTTGTTAACAAAGCCACTGTATCTTATTTTTCCCTTATTTAACATTATTCCCCTAGTTCTGTAAATCGAATACGAGTAACGTTTTGATTTTTAAATTAAATTCATATATTTTGGGGTTCTGTAAATTGAATCCACTTGCTTTACTTTCCATAAATATATCTACATTTGTCAAATATACGTTTTTTGAAAATTACTGGTTTTGAAATCATTTGATTTCAACTACCACTATTAGTTCTAGTAAATTACATTAATTTTACTTTAATAAACAAAATAAAAAAAAAAAATCTAAAAAAAATGTTCTAATAATAATTATTCTCTTGTTTATTATTTTTTTTTTTAGAAAATTGGCTGTCGCATTTTGAAAGTATTCTCAAATGTTGCTCCCCAAAGTACTGATCGCGTGGTCCAGACTGTGGGCAAACAAAGCGAGGTAATCGATGCCATACGTGAAGTCATTTCACTGACCAGAGAAACCCCCATTAAGGGTGCAGTCCATAATTACGATCCCTTGAATTATGATCGTATGTATGCCGATGAATATGGCGGTTATGGCAATATACCCGGCAGCAGTCGCCCGTCACGAGATGGTCGTCGTGGCGATAGAGATGGTGACTTTGGACGTGGTGGTGGCGGCGGCGGCGGTGGTCGCAATGATCGCAGTCGTAGCGGTGGCCGCAGCCGTGATAACAATCCCTTTATAAATCCTTGGGCCAATGATGATGGTGGTTTCGGCAATGGTGGTGGCGGTAATGGTGGAGGTTTTGGAGGCGGTAACTTTGGTGGTGGCGGCGGCGGTGGTTTCGGTGGCAATAACTTTGGTGGTGGCAGCAATAGCGGTTTTGGCGGCAACGGTCCCATGGGTGGCAATAATTTTGGCGGCAATAACGGCGGAGGCTTTGGCAATCAGGGCGGTTTTGGTAACAATGGAGGCTTTGGAGGTGGCGGCGGCGGCTTTGGCAGTGCTGGCAATCAAGGTGGTGGTTTCGGTGGCAATATGAATCAAGGTGGTTTCGGTGGCCCCTCTAACATGGGCAATGGCATGGGTGGACCGTCGGGTTCTGGCGGTTTTGGTCCTACAAATAATGTTTCCAATAATAATATTACCGGCAATTTACCCGAAGGTCATGACCCTAAGAACAGCACACAAGTTTCCATACCTAAAGATGTAAGTTTTGTATAGTTTGTTAAGAAAATAAATGGTTTATTTAATTTTTTATCATTTTTATAACAGTTGGCTGGTGCTATTATTGGCAAGGGTGGCGGCCGCATTAGACGTATCCGCAACGAATCTGGTGCTTATATAACCATCGATGAGCCCTTGCCCGGTTCCACTGACCGCATTATTACCATTTCCGGTAATCCCAAGCAAATACAAATGGCCCAGTATTTGCTACAACAGAGGTTGGTGTCAAACAAAGCCTAAACAAAAGTATGCATTTTTTTCCTTTCAATCATTTATATCATTATTTATTCATTTACTAGTTTCAATTAACATTATAATCATTTATAAAACTAAATCCCATTAACAAAAAAATTCTAACCTACATATATAATTGACTAGAATTTGAATATTATTATATTACTGTTTAATAATTTATTGTTAATGGGGATACAAAAAAAAAATTATTTTAACTCAAGTTAAAGTAAAGGTATTTGTTTTAAAATATTTGTTTATATTTATCAAATTAAAAAATTCAGTGTTTTAAGTGTAATTTTATGTGTTGATGGGTGCTCTAATTGATAATTTATTTTAGCTATTAAGTTACTCATATTAAAAACGTTAACAAGAAAATATTTAAAAGAAATCGAAATCGAAACAAAATACTCATTGTATGGAAGACTAGTGATTTTGTTGTTTTGATTTTTAAGTACTAACAATAAATCCCTTGTCTTCTTACAATGTTTATTACTAGCTGCATTTGATTTAACAAAAATAATAAAACAATATAATAATTCATACCAATTTGAATTCATGTAACAAATATTTATTTTAATTTATATTAAGTTTAAATTATATTAAAGAAAAGTGTTTTAAAAACTAATATTTAACACATCATTCATCTACATTCATTATATATATTCATAATCCTAATGGTTTTTTGATTTTATTTTTTTTTATTCATATTATCGTTGTTTACAAATTTAAATGAAAATTTTTATACATATTACATTGATGTTTTCAAAACTGGTGAAAAAAAAAATTTAATTTTCCACTAATTCGACAACTTTTCCTAATATTACTCATACTTTTATATTATGTACTAAGGTTGTTTACATTATGTACTAAACCAGCAGTTTGAGAAGTGTCAATTGGAAACCTTATCATTTACACTACATTTCAACAGCGTATTCAGTAACAAACAATAGTTTTTGAAAATAAATTCAAGTAAAATAAAATCCTATAAAATATACCACTTCGACGGCCACATGACGGCCAGAGTAGAGTAGATGTGAGTCTAATTTTTAATAACAAATAGAGAGCAGTACAAATAAGATCTCTGTGGCTTAGAGCTAGTTTCTTACTTGTCTGTTAAACGTAGCTTAACACGCTGTTATATTAAACATGAAATATATTTAGCCGGGATTTAACCAATGATTGTGTTTCTCACTAGTGGATTATCGCTTGTCAATTTTCTTAGCATTGTCATACTTTTCAGTCAAATCACATGTGCATTCCTACATAACTTTTTTTTTTGTAAATTTTAACTTTGTAAAAGAAAAAGTGACATTAAAGTTTATAAAATGTATATTCAAAATTATATTGATGTTAATAAAGCGAATCAAAACAAAGAGCTTCTGTGCTGAATTGTTTATTTTACTTTACAGTTGTTTGTGCTTTGGCATTTTATACTTAGGTTTAACTCAGTTTAGCTCAGTTAAACCTAGATTATATACTAAATAAACAATAAGTGAGAAACACAATTTTTAGTTTAATATAGGTTTAAACGAAGAATGTAGGTTATCTTTATTCCAGAAACTAGCTCTTAGTGATTATCCCATTTGACTATAAAACTAGGGGTTATGTGTTCAACCCCGATATCTGAAAAGTTTATTTCTTCTTTTTTTTCTCAAATGCTGGAGTATTCGTACTATTGAATTTAATAGTGAAGTGTTATGCAGAGTGTGCCAATCGGCTACCTGCAATGACATCCCCGTGTTCAATTCACCACCCAATAACGTTGCGAGTGGGTTGAAAATTCACTAGTGGTAGTTCTTAGTGGCTAACTAATTCGACGTAGCGGAACTAGTTCAATGAACTGCAGGAATGTTCAATCGTAGGTCTTTATATAGGTCAATTTTAGCTTCAATCGTAAGTCTTAATATAGTTAAATTTTCAATCGTAGGTCTTTATATAGTCCTAGATGAGCTTGAATTGTAGGTCTTTATATAGTTCTAGATGAGCTTCAATTGTAGGTCTTTATATAGTCCTAGATGAGCTTCAATCGTAGGTCTTTAAGTAGTGCTAGATGAGCTTCAATTATAGATCTTTATATAGTCCTAGATGAGCATCAACCGTCGATCTTTATGTAGTGCTTTATGTAGAGCTTCAATCATAGATCTTTATATAGTCCTAGATGAGCTTGAATTCTAGGTCCTTATATAGTCCTAGATAAGCTTCAATCGTAGGTCTTTATATAGTGATAAATGAGCTTCAATCGTAGGTCCTTATATAGTTTTAGATAAGCTTCAATCGTAGGTCTTTATCTAGTGCTAGATGAGCTTCAATCTTAGATATTTATATAGTCCTAGATGAACATCAACCGTTGGTCTTAATATAGTCCTAGATGAGCTTCAATCTTAGATCTTTATATAGTCCTAGATGAGCATCAATCGTAGGTCTTTATATTGTCCTAGATGAACTTCAATCCTAGGTATTTATATTATAGTTCAATTTTAGCTTCAATTTGTATTTCTTTTAATTTTTGGCTTTTTTGGAATTGTTTGCTACAAAAGATATGTAATTTTTACATCATTTAGATTCCGCAATTAAGTTAGATTTTTCATTGTTTACATACAGTAAATTATATGTTTTTCTTAACATTTTGAATACGATTTTTAGTAAACTTTTTATTGTTTACATTATGTAAACTATGTATTTTCCATGTTTCTATAAGTTTAACAAATAATATTGATTTAGCTTAGATAGTTTTGGTAGATTTACTTGAATTTTACATTGTTTACATTATGTAAATTTTACGTTTCTATAAGTTTACAAACAAAATATTGTTTTAGTTAAGCTGTTTTAAGGAATTTTACTTAAATTTTACATTGTTTACATAATGTAAAGAATTCTTTTTTTCCCCAAAATTTTTGGATTTTGTGAATTTTTAGTTTTTGTGGGCAAGAAATTACTTTTACCCGGTTTTGCATGTTGTTGACATTCTGTAAATTATGTATTTTTCCTACTTCTATAAATTTAACCAAGAGTGTTGATTTAGTTTAGCAAGTTTAGGAAACTTTACTTTAATTTTACATTGTTTACATAATGTAAATAATTAGTTTTTCTTAAAATTTTAAGATTTTGTGCATTATTTGCTTATATTTACATTTTATATACGATTTTGTGTAAACTATTTATTGTTTACATTATGTAAACTATATATTTTTCATATTTCTATAAATTTAACCAGGAATATTGATTTAGTTTAGCTAGTTTTGGTAGATTTACTTGAAGTTTACATTGTGTAAATTAAGTATTTTTCATGTTTATATAATTTTACAAACAAAATATTGTTTTAGTTAGGGAGTTTTACTTAAATTTTACATTGTTTACATAATGTAAATAATTGATTTTTCCCCAAATTTTAAGATTTTGTGAACTGTTTTTTTAAGCACAAGAAATTTTACATTGTTTACAGTATGTAAACTATGATTTTATATAAGTTAAACAATAATATTGATTAAGTTTAGCCAAGTTAGTGAAATTTTCAATTGTTTACTTTAGGTAAATATTTCAAATATACAATTTTAAACTAATTCAATAAATCTATTTGAAAATCATCAAAAAAATGCAATATGTATGAATATATTTAGTTTATAAAACAATTTATTTAACATTTCTAATTTCGATTAAAAATTAAAAAAAAAAAAATATTGGAAAAAATTAATATTTTATAAATTTGTCTTTCTAATTACAGTGTGCAGGATAACCAACGTAATAATTTTTAAAAAAAGCTATTCCTTAATAACAACAACAACCACAACAAAAAGAACAACATAGTTAAGTAAGCTCCACCAAAATATCCATCCCCTGCTAAATGATAGAGAAACAGGAGAGTAGATAATTAGTTTCTACTAACTATAACTCCAAGGAAATATGAAATTAATACAAATTCTATCTGTATAATTATAAAATAAAAATAAATAAATAAAAACAAACACATAATACATAAATAATAATAAAATAAAATAAAAACAACAACAAAACAATTTAAGTTTAAATTCTATCCCAATATTTTCTTCTAATTATTATTTCAAATTATTATTTTTCTCTTTCCTTAATTTATGTTTAAGTTAATTTTATTTAAAAAAAAAAAAAATAATAAAATAATATGAAGAATTATTATTTCAATTCTAATTGTAATGTATGTATGTCGCTTAGAAACAAACAAACAAAGCAAAACAAATTATACCTTCATTCTTTAATTATATTTTATAATATAATATATATATATATAATTTTGTATAATTTTCTAAACAAACAATATAAATAAACGACAAACACAAGCCCACCATCAACTAAAAAAAGGCGCTTTTCTTTAGCAATTTTATCAAAAAAAAAAAAAAAAAATTAAACATTTCATTATTTGTATTTGTATGTAACATAATTATTATCATAATTGATTTTGTTATAATAATAATAATGAAATTATAGAAAATTAATACAGAATTCAAATAAATGGAGCGCCTATTAAATATACCAAAATATAATGTATACTTATACTAAAAAGAAAAACTAACATCCAATACATATATACAATTATATATTTTAATTAAACATCCAGTCGTTAATCCAGTCAAATATTTAATAACAAAATACAGACACAAGAACATAAAACATCAAATTTTATTATACCCTTCACCTTCGTGAGAAGGGTATATATAAATTTGTCATTCCGTTTGTAATTTCCATAATATAATTTTCCGACCCTATAAAGTATATATATTCTGGATCCTTATAGATAGCGGAGTCGATTAAGCCATGTCCGTCTGTCTGTCTGTCTGTCTGTCTGTCTGTCCGTCTGTCTGTCTGTCTGTTGAAATCAATTTTCTGAAGACCCCAGTTATCTTCGGGATCCAAATCTTCAATAATTCTGTCAGACATGCTTTCGAGAATTTTGCTATTTAAAATCAGCAAAATCCGTCCATAAATAACGGAGATATGAGCAAAAATCCGAGACAACCTCTGAAAATTTCATCAAAAAAAGACAATTTATTGCATGCTTTGACAAAAAAAAACAACAAAGCGTTTGTGTGTTGGTTATTTCTTTGCGTATTTTGTTTTTATACCCTTCACCATGAGAGGCAAGGGTATATATAAAGAGAGAGTTGTTTATAATGAGTTTTCATATGAGCATCTCTATTATACGTAAACACCACACACACCCAACAACAACATTCTACATTACAAAAGCGCATGAGTACGGGTGTATGACTTTGTCTTTATTTTTTCAGTTTTTGTATTTGTTTGTTTGTAGGTGCACTGAACAAAATAAAGAATTGAATGTGTTGGTGAGAGAATTTACTTTTGCGCACCTCTGTTCTACAATGTGGAATGAATACGAATTATAAATCAAACACACGCATGCATAATTTCGTTTATTTTAATTTTTGTTGTTATTTTTTCAACATACAATTGTGCAAAATAATTGTTGTGTTTATTTGGTCAGTTATCAGTGAGCACTGAACGTGTGAATATGGTTGTCGGATGTTTTGATATGATTTTTTTGATATAATATTATGATTTTTTCTTGTTGTTGATATATGAAGAGTTTTGCATGGGTAAAGGCAATGTACGTAAATATGTATACTTAGGTGAAGGGTATATAAGATTCGGCACAGCCGAATTTAGCTCTGTTACTTGTTTTTAATTTGTCTTAGTTTTTTTTAGTCCAGCTTAATTTTTAAGTTTATACTAAAACATAAAATTTCTTTGACAAAAAAAAAAAAAAAAAAAAAAAAATTGAAACCAAACCATTATTTACAATATGTATGTATGTCATTTAAAATTTGAAAAGGCTAAATTTATTACGATAAAAAAAAAAGAAATGAAAATTAAAATATATTCCATTAATTTTTATGTATTTTGGTAAAGTTTAATTAAGTTAAATTTTTACTTTTGACTTTATTGTAAACAAAAAAATAAAAAACAAATTAAATAAGAAATAAAAAATAAAATTTGAAGAAAAAAGTATTTTAAAGTGTTGTTATTGCTTGATCACATAACTCTGCTTTTAGTCACTTAAAGAAGTCGGATGAAAATATCGTAGTAATTGATGTAAATAGCTTTCATATTATACACCTAATGACCTTAAAATTATGCTACTGTAGAAGTTAGAAAAGTTTAATTGAGGACATGCTGACGAAGCTCCAAAAGAATATCTAAATTTTACGAATTCGAAAGTGTCTTTCATTTAGAGCTAGTTTCTGGAATAAAGATACTCTACATTCTTCTTTTAAATCTATATTAAACTAAAAATTGTGTTTCTCACTTATTGTTTATTTACTATATACAGGCCTGTCACAGATTTTGTTCGGAATGGTTTCAATTCCGTAGTTTTAATTCCAATCGATTTCGTTTTAGGTTCTTCAGATTCCGTGTAATTTATTAATTCCAAAAATATTTAATAATTCTGTATTTCTGATTTTAATTTGACATTATTTTTTATATTAAAACAAATGTGAAGTTTATGGTACAGAAATTGATTAAAAATTTTAGAAAAACAAATAATTACAAAGAAATATCAATTCCACTTTGAAAACTGAAAGTGGTTTCATTCCAAAAGAAATTTTCGTTTTACTTTTTCTGAAGAAGCTAAATTCGGAATTAATTCCAATTTCCATCGGAATGAAATTCTGTGACAGCGTGATAATCTAGGTTTAACTGAGCATCATTGGTGAGTTAAACCTAGGTAGAAAATGCTAAAGCACAAACATACTTTGTTTTGATTAGCTTTATTAACACCTATATCATTTTTAATATACATTTTATATACTTTAATGTCACTTATTCTATTACAAAGTTTAAAATCTACATAAACAGTTATGTACGCGGTAGCTTTTTCTTATAAAATTTAAAGTATTGCCATATTTATTTTGAGGAATACACATGTGATTTGACTAAAAAGTATGACAATGTTAACAAAATGAATCCATTAGTGAGAAATACAATCATTGGTTAAATCCCGGCTAAATATGTTTCAGTTTTAATATAACAGCATGTTAAGCTACGTTTAACTGACAAGTAAGAAACTAGCTCTTAGACAACCATACAATTTCACTTCCAGCAAAATGGAATTTAAATCATGTGTAGAGCAAAACACATCGTTTAAATATAGACATAATACAATTATATTTGGAGTCCCTTTTATACACTCTAGAACTTTTAAACGATTTCAACAAAAGTGCTGCTACATATTTTGCAACCAGAATTTGTTAAAACATTCGCATCTCTTGAAATTGAATTATAAAATCAAAATTACTTCATACCGTTGAATAAAATTTGTTTAGCAGAACTCGCTTCTCGACCATGAGTTCATTGGGTTATATCCTGATTTAAGTGCTGATTTATTAATAACTGGTAAAAGTATTTAATCTAAAGAATGACAACTAAAAGTTATAAATAACAAGCACCGAATTACCGCATTCCTGATCGTATGAGCCATAGAATAAAAGCATAGAACGGAAGGAGAGAGCAATAAAATGGAAAAAATTACTCTCTTTTCACACATACGGGTGATACAATAAAAAAATACATGCAATACATTCTCATGATGACCTATCTAAAAATGTACCTACTAAATTTCTAGATATCGAATGCCATAATCCCGAATACGAAAATTATAGTTTTTCCCATATAGACCCTAATCTCGCACTCGTAATAGAAAAACTCGTTTGTTATCGAGGACAATCATTATAATTTTCTATACATTTTATTCGATATCGAATAAGAGAATCGCAAAATTAAAAAAACACACATTTGAATAAGTATTTGCTCTTATACGAATGCGCTGTATAATTTCTGAAAATTCGAAGGTTTTTGAGGTAAAAACGGGCAAAATCGATTATCTTATATCTTCTAAACAATATTAAAATGCATATTTATCTACTATTTAAAAAAGTAGCAGACATGTGTTTTTTAAATTAAAATCTATTAGGGGAGAAAACGGGTAAAACCTGTTTGTCAAATTTGTCCAAAGGTGCTCGATGGGGGTTAAATCTGGGGACTCGGAAGGCCATTCGAGCAGGTTGATTCCGTTATCAACAAACCTTTGTTTTTTTTATTTTCGCTGTGTTGTTAGGATCATTGTTCTGCATAAATATTTCTTGTTGACCACGTTCAACACTGAATATAACCTGACTCGGGAGATAAGATTCCTCCAATAAGGTTATACAGTCCATTGCACGCATAATACCATTGATACGCCGAAGTACTCCGATCTTATTGCCACGAAATCATCCCCAAACCATGAGTGATCCACCTTCAAAGTTCATAGTTTGACATATGTTGCGATCTTGTACCACAACGCGTTTATCAACCCATGTCCATGTGTGCCCATCTGACCCCACACGATTAATCTCAGTTTCATCAGACCAAGTAACTGGTTTCCAATCGTCACTGACGTTCACTCCATGGGCCTCTCTAAGCACTTAATTAGTTTCCACCGCAGTATTTGTGGTTCCTGTAAAGATTAAACCCTTGCTATTCGAATATCAGCTAAGGAGCTTTATTTTGTGTGTGTTTTTTTTTTAAATAAAGAAATTAAAGAGACTATATTTTCTTCATGTAATATCAGAATTTAATATAATTTTTCACAAAATCTATTGTGATTCAAAAAAACGTATAAAAGTTCCGTTAGTTTCAGAGTGAGTTACCAGTTAATAGCAAATAGTGTGCTTAACTATTTACAAAAGGAAAAGGTTATCAGACCAGTTATGTGCAAGAGATAATGTGTAAACTAAAATTTCATCTACTCGTAAACAGTTTTGTTTTTTGAAGTGAAACAAAAATCCCTAAGTCCCGAAAAATATCGGTATCCCTGGATTTACATTTACAAAATCCAGAATACCGGGATTTGTAAAACCCAATCCCATATTTTATTCCAAAAATCGATATTTAGTATAAAAAACTCATATATCTTAAATCCTTAATAACTTCGTAAATAGTGCGACATTAGGGAATCTGAGCTGAATCACTGAGTGATCACTCATATTTTATAACAAAAATCTATTTTTAGAATAAAAAACTCAAATAACTTAAATCGTTAATAACTTTATAAATACTGTGATTTAAAGAAAAATAAGATAAATCTGTGATCATACATATTTTAATATTTTATATCGTTGATAACTTTGTAAATACTTTGATTTTAAGGAAAAGAAGCTCAACCTGTAATTTTTTTTACTTTTTCTGAAATTTGTGCGCCTCGAAAATGATTTTTTTGATATGTCGTGATGGAAATTTTTTTCCTCATGCCAAAAGCTATCGAAAAATTTATGGCACAATATCGATTGTTAAATCGACCCACCCTATTGTATATGGTTTAATTCGAATAGGAAGTTCAGAATTGTTTTGTTCTTAACGCTACAATTTGGAAGCTATAAAAATTACCTTGGTTCAGATACTTTGGGATCGTGATGTTACATGATGTTAATACGGTAATTATTCCGGGTGAAATATATATTGTTACGTTTTTACTTTTTTAAAACGTTGGTTTATTTCCTTTAAATAAACCGGATACTTTTGATTGCAAATAAAAGCAGTTTTAGTAGTTTAAAATTTGTAACAACCCCTTATTTATTTAAAATCTACAACAACAACAGTTCAAATAGTCACTCAGTGTCTATTTACACGTTTATTAATTCGCAGAAATGCAAACACAATTTATAATCTACAAACTCAAATGTACACGACAGTTGATGCTAACTTTAACAGCGCCAATGATCAACTCACTCACGACTGCAACCTCTGCCCTATTTATACACACGCCATCTTTCGGGAATCTTCTACAATGCTCTTAACGGACAAACTAGTACATTCGAATTCTAGAGCTTTCGATGTTAATGTTAGCAGCTTAAACATTTAGTGTTGCCATACTTACAAACAATGCTAATAACCGCATGCTATCAACATTGTTGATAAGTAGAAGCTTCTACTGATGGACGTGTTTATAAACATAATGAATGTTGCAGGCAGTTGTTACAGACCGTTAAATTCAAATCGCTATTGCACATTCGTAACAATATAAACATATCTCAACATATTAAGAAAACATACATATTTTGCAAATGGAAATTATACAAAATAATTGAATTAAGAAGTAATTATTAAAAATGATAAAGGATTTTGCATTCAGAAATAATTTTTTTTTTGGTAGAGAAATTACGAAAATAGCAAAAAGATATTTGTTTTTCTTTGAATTTTCTATCCGAGATATGGACTATTTTGCCAAAAAAAAAAACTCACTTTCAAGAAAATCTAAGATAGAGGAAGATTCATGAAATATTTGTAAAAGTTTCCAGTGTATTATTAACCACTGTATGTTTATACCCTTCACCTTCGTGAGAAGGGTATATATAAATTTGTCATTCCGTTTGTAATTTCCACAATATAATTTTCCGACCCTATAAAGTATATATATTATGGATCCTTACAGATAGCGGAGTCGATTTAGCCATGTCCGTCTGTCTGTCTGTCTGTCTGTCTGTCTGTCTGTCTGTCTGTCTGTGTGTCTTTCTGTCTGTGTGTCTGTCTGTGTGTCTGTCTGTCTGTCTCTCTGTCTGTCCGTCTGTCTTCAATAATTCTGTCAGACATGCTTTCGAGAAGTATCCTATTTAAAATCAGCAAAATCCGTCCATAAATAACGGAGATATGAGCAAAAATCCGAGACAAACTCTATTGTTTGGCCTATTTTATATATATAAGGCTATACAAAGTTGGACCTACAATGGTTCAAAGTCGGGAAAAATATTTTTTAACCCAAATTTTTTTTTTTCACAAAAACATTATTCTGTCATAAATTTTTTTCACTAATAAATTAAAAAATTTTTTTTTTGAGGAATTGGAAAAAACTTTTAAAAAATAATTTTGAAAAAAAAAAATTTTTAAGTTTTATTATAAAGGGTATATAAGACGAATATAGCTCTCTTACTTGTTGTGTTTTATTTTTATTTAAAGTTTTTTATTATATTTTCAAAGAAAAAAAAACAGACATAAGTACATGTACATTAATTTATATAAAATTACATTAAAAATATACAAAATATTAATAATAATACAATAATAATTTTAATAATAAAGAAGATAATAATTTATTAATATTAAAAATTAAGTAGTAGAAATTCAAAAGCATATTTTGATTTATTAAATTAATTGACATTATATTGTTTTTTATTTTTATTTAAATATTTTCATAAGACTGTAAGGTGTATTTGTGTGTAAAACTTAAAAAAAAAACAAAGTAAAATTAATAATTTATGTTAAAACCATAGAGAAATACACGTAGAGAGGAAACGAAAAAAAAAACTCAAACATAGATATTACTCAAAACAATCACATATACGAGAGTTGTTTTTGTGTTCACATAGTTTTTTGTACTAATACATTCCCAGCACAACGTTTTTTGATAACTGAGTTAGGTCTATGACATCAGAGTTTCCGATCTATGTGTATTTCTCTATGGTTAAAACATTTACAAAAACAAAATAATTTAAGCATTTTTATAAAAGTAAATTAATTAGGAGAATATATGTACAAAAGCCAATTAAACAAAGTTGTGTTTGATAATTTTTGTTGAAGATAAATAAAAAAGGTATATTTTTTTGTAATGGTAATTAATTTAAATGATAAAACTGATTTATATATATAGAATTATATTTATTTTAGAGTGTTATTATAAATTGTTTTTGTGTCATTTTCTTTTACATAATTATTAAATATTTTTGCCATCTATAGCACCAAGTGATTATCTCATTCTTTCTTCTTTTTTTTTTGAATCTACGCATTTGCATTTTTTTAAGTGAATATTAAATTATTATTAAATTAACAAGTTATAAATCATTATACATAATTATTTATATTATTTTAATGCATATAAATTTAATAATATTAACTATTATATTAACTTTATTTAAATTTACAATTAAAGACAATAAAACTTGTTTGTTTAACTAAAGTTTACAGTACAGCACAAAAGTAAAACGCTGGCTAGAAGTAGGTATATCGTATTAAGAGGGAGATGGTAAAAGATTCTCCAGTTTTCAGGAAATTATACACTACTCTTTCACAACTGCTTCCATAATTACTTCATCTTCATTCAAAATTTAAAAGAAAATTTTAACGATTTGAATACAAGCAATTTTAAAAATCTGGTTATATTAATTCTTTAATTAAGAATTTAGATTAAGACACGTTTTACTTTTGTACCCTACTGTAAGTGTCTCTCTAATTTTTTTTGGAAACTATTTTTATGTGCATATAATTAACAAGCATTTATAATACTATACATATAAAAATTGTGTATTTATTTGTGTGTATAAATAATTTAAGCAAAACAAATGAAAAAAATAAACAATGCACTTTACTGATATACATAATAATTATATGAGCAGAGATAGTGGCGAGCAACAAAATGACAATTACAAATTAATTAGTTCTTTAGATCATTCAAATATTCAATGATTTTTTTAATTCCACTCAGTTTTGCTACTGGTAAATGTTTCATCTATCCAAAAATTTTTGTCTAAAATCATTCATATCAGTTAAAAACCTACCAACTGTCCTAAAAATTATGGTAACTGATACAAAACTTTGCATTTTACAAAATCGTTTACTTTAACATGGAGTTTGTAAATATACATCTTTTAGGACAGGTTTTTTACTTAAAGATCAAATGCCAATTAATAATCAGATTAGTTAATCTAAAAATAAATCTAATCTTACGTTAAGCCCCTTTGATGTTTTTGGGTTATAGTTTAAACTTCGTAGTATTGTCATACACAACGTCAGAAAATGTCACATTTTGTTATCAGAACAGTGAGTAATTATTAAATAATTGAGAAAATAAATTTAAAAAATTCTGGATAATAAAATTAAAACAAAAAATCTATTCAAATATGTAATATATTTTCAAATTGCTTAAATATTCTTTGCCGCTGAAGTGATCCTTTATTTAAGTTTTCCTATACCAATGTACTTTTGGATTTATTGCAGAGTTTAACCCGTCAATATTGCCCACTTAGAGCTAGTTTCCGGGATAAAGATAATCTACATTCTTCTTTTAAACCAAGATTAAAATAAAAATTGTGTTTCTCACTTGTTGTTTATTTAGTATATAATCTAGGTTTAACTGAGCATCATTGGCGAGTTAAACTTAAGTACAAAATGTCAAAGCACACACATACTACGTTTATACGCACGGCTTATTCGCAAATAAAAATATTGCAAATAGACAAATTTGCCGTATAAACAGTGAATTAATTTTTTATTTGCGAATAGCTAACTCATGAAAACAATTCCTGATTAACGACACTATTTGCAAATAAGATTTTAAACATTGCCATATGTTTTAATGTTTTTAGTTTATTAAGACGATTTTTAAATGTTTCATTGTGATTTTGCATTAATTGGATAGCAAGACAAACAAGAATTTTAGATTTTCTAATTTTTGCATTTAAAAATATAAAAAAAATTTATTATTTTTTCAAATAACATTGCTACCAAATTATTAAAGTTTACCATCCGGCATCACATAAAAACAAGAATATTCCGTAAACTAAGTAACTTATAAACAGTGAGTTAGTTAATGGCAAATCATTTTTATTTGCGAATAGGCTACGTATAAACGTAGTAACAGATGAAAAATAAACAATTCAGCACATCAACTCTTTGATTTACTTTATTAACATCAATATCATTTTTAATATACATTTTATATACTTTAATGTAACTTTTTGTTTACAAAGTTAAAATTTACAAAAAAAGCTATCTATGCGGTTGCTTTTTTTATAATATTTTAAGTATTGCCATATTTATATGAACAATTTTGAGGAATGCACATGTGATTTGACTGAAAATATGGCAATGCTAACAAAATTCACAGACGGCAATCCATCAGTGAGAAACACAATCATTAGTTAAATCCCGGCTAAATATGTTTGAGGCTTAAAATAACAGCGTGATAAGCTACGTTTAACTAAGAAGTAAGAAACTAGCTCTTAAACTATCAAATAAAACCAAATAATCCCCAACCCAAAAATAACATTCGTAGATCAAACATAATTTAATATCAAATCTTCAAGTCAAAAACCCGACCTTAAACACTCTGTGACAGGTCCCGAAACTAAACTGAACCAAACGTGTTCTTGTTTTGAATATCATTTGTATTACTCTGGTCACAGGATTAAAGTAGGATTAAAATGACTTGATAGTTTTTTTTTGATACCAGTCTGTCTCAAAATAGCTGACTGTATGTTTTTGTTATCAAACCAATTCTAAAGGGGTTTCCAACAAGATGTGTTATTTCGAATCACCCGGTATTTCGGTAGCTGTCACTTTTGAAGCTTTTATTCTTTGACATTTGACAAGTAGAAACTACTACATTACGATACACGCTTCAACATCGCATTAAAATTATTAAAATTTACTACAAAAATGGTGAAAATCTTCCAGTTTGGGTCGTCGTGAAGCACCTTGTCGGACCGCAATACAGAAACAACTGAGAATATTCAAGAACATCTGAGAATATTGCTGCTGTAGGCCAAAATGTTGAAGAAAACCCAGGTTTGTCCATTCCTCGTCGTTCTTTGGAATTGGGCATTCCACAAACGTCATTACATCGTATCTTATGGTCGGAGTTGGATGATATTGATCTGGACAACGTTTACTTTCAACAAAACAGCGCTACGTTCCACACAAGCAACGAAACCATTACTCTTTTACGGGAAAAGTTTCCGGACCGTGTTATCTCTCGAAGCGGTGATCACAATTTGCCACCGATATCTTGTGATTTAACACCTTGCGACTTCTTCCTTTGGGGCCACGTGAAAGATAAGGTCTACGCCAACAGCCCAGCGTCGATTCAAGACCTTAAAGATAAAATTCGTGTGGCTATCGAGGACATAGGGCACATTGCGATTTGGTTATGGATGAAAAGGATATGGTGGTCGTGGTCGCCATTTGGTTGATGTTGTTTTTCATTATTAACGGCATACCTTCCTCTTTATTATGAAATAAACATCCGATCATTTATCTAAAAAAATTTCATTTTTCTTTGAATACCAAAATAACACCTCTTGTTGGAAAACCCGTTATTCTATCAAATCAAGTTTGAAGTTACCAAATCAAGTTCGAACGTATTAAGAGAATTATGACTGAGAAATAAGTACCACCTGAAATTTTGGGAAGAACATGGAAATGTTTTCGATCCAGGTTATATGACGAATATACCGGATTGTTGAGACTATGTATAACGGAAAATGAGACCCTGATGATCATCGATGAATCAAGATCATATGAAAGTATCGGATTTTGTATTCGAACCAGTTCAATTTAAGACTGTGCCTCAAAGTAGCCGCGAAAAAATTCATTATCACGTGATATTGGACAGATACATTGATCTCTACAGAATGTGTACATCATGCGTTTTGTTCAAGAATTTCGGGAAATTCTGTAGGAGATATTCATCGGTTTCTCTTATATGGGTACCTGTTTATGCGGACATTGTTGGAATCTGCAGAGCTGACGAATTCCGTCACCATCCTCTCATTAGAAATAAACCACTAATTATGTAAAAACTTCATCTCATTGCATTCATGGAGACCAGAAAAATCTGGTCAAATATGAATATGCAAAGGACGAGACTTGTGCTAAATCTGCCTAGATTCTATATAAGGAGCCGTCATTAATAGTTGCTGGCCTCTAAGTGCCAACGAAATTGCAACGACTTAAAAGAGAATTAGACAACTGAGCGAATTACTTGTAATTGTCCGACATTGGTGGACTTAAGACGAATAACGTTTATTCATCGAAAACTAATTGCCAAGACTTGCCTCTCGGGATATTTCGGAAATTTCTTTATAAGTTTTCTTCTTAAATTTACAGTATTATATCTCCACAGATAAAACAGATTCGTTGTGATTGCAACAGACAATATTATTATATCAATAGATTTTTTCGATATCAGCAGCAGAAAATCCGTTGCCAAAGAAGAATTGCGATTTAAGTAACTGAATTTGTGTCCCCTCCCCAAACGAAAATTCTTCAGCCACAACGGAAAATTTCGGTCATTTAGACTGAATCATTTGATTAGCAATAAATTTGGTTATTTCTTTTCTATGTGTGACAAAAACAGGACAATTATTTTCTAGTACGTCGACTTAAATCGAATTATTAAAATGCTTAACAAGAAAACTTCTAAGGAGATTCATAATTAGAGAAAATAATGACAATAACACTGTTTTAAATTTGTTTATATACATTCTGATTGGAAAAAGTTCACTTTCTAAACGAAATACGAATATTTTTCAGATTTAACTTAACTTTGACTGATTATTATAAGAATTGAAATGGTTTTTAGCTTAATTTAGTATTAAAAAATTTACGCGAATGATATTTCCCGGGAATATAAAAAGCCTTTATTCAAAACAATAGAATGGCTGAAAAGTGACAATGAAACATAGGAGAAATGAAACTAGGTATCATAATGGGATCTATGTTTGTATCCAAGTGAGTAATGATTCGGGTGGCTGCAAACCATGTAATTACATGATTATATTTAATGTAAGGGTGACTTTACCAATTTGTATATTTTTGCTAACTGTATTTTGCTTATTTCGGTAATGGTACACTCAGGGAAATCCTTCAACTTAAAAATTAGAACGCTTCATATTAATTCAATAATGTTCATTATAATAAATTATAATAGAAAAAAAAAGCAATGCTATCTGCCTTTCCGTCACTGCTTCTGTTGTAAAGTGCATTGTAAATATCAGATTTAGTCTCATATCAAAATATGTATCATATTAATGGAAAATAAAAACAGAAATCAATTTGTATTAAAAACAGCAAACAAACAAAAAAAAAATAAAACAAATAACTTTTCTCTCTCTCTCGCTCTTTCTACACTCTCACATAGACTCATTGTATTAATTACGTTTCGATGAATTAATTAAATATTTACAACAATGTGTCAGCAAATGTTTTTCACTAGAAGATGAAGAGGAGTTATTGTGATGACTATGATGCGGTGGTGCACCCAATTCACGTGTGTATATATCCAAACCATATTGTCCTTCTTCCGGGAAACTGCAAAAAAAAAAATATAAAAAAATATATAATGAATTATAAAATGGAAAATTAATACATAGACAGAGATATTTGATATTTTATTGATATCTGTAACTGTTTTAAAAATAAAATAATAAGTGCCTTCGTTAACACAAAATGTTTACTATTGGGTGTATGACTTAAAAATGCGGGACTTTTTCAAATTTTTAGCTTTTATTTTGAAACATGTGTACAATATAAAGTTATTTATAGAATTGGCCATTTTTAGCTATGATCTTTCCCATCTTTCTGGCAACATATGGATTCCGAGTCAAAAGAACTGCTCATATTTTGAGCCCAAGAATGAATAAAACCAATATCGGCTACTCGTATCCAAAGTAAAGCTTATACCAGAGAGAACGTTCTGCATCAATTGGAACAAAAAGTAGTCGGAAGGGGAACGGACTGGACGGGTGAGGCAAAACTTCAAATGTGTTCTGAAAATTGAGTTTTTTTTTTGAAAAGCCTAATGATAGTAAAAACAACTTTGTAAGTATTTAAGAAACATATAGGGTTATACAAATATGGAGATTTTTCGAGGATCGGTGCTTTGCCTTTTAAGAATTTTTTACAAATCAAAATTTTTTTTAATTAGCCAAGTTGGAATAAGTCTGAGGGTTGTTCTGTCCACTTAAGTGAGCCAAATTTTACTTTACACGCTTTTGCATTAAGTTCTCTTTCCGAATGATATAAAATTGTATATAGTTCCGAAGACTATATATGGGCTTTTTTGGGGAAAACGTAAAAATACGGCTCTTTTTACATGTTCCAAATTTGGATGCGTGTAGCTTTTTATAGGGAAGAGATAACAGTTTGCAAGTTATTTTTATTTTATTTAGAATTTTATAACCAATATAGGTGATATTTTAGAAAAAAAAATCAACCCTCCGTAGTCCCGCCACATTTAAAGAAATCATAAAAAGATCGAGCAAAATTAAAAAAATAAATAAACATAAATATCTTCTCAACTAATGGAGATAACCTACACATGTAAGCATATTTTTTTGTAGATCTTCATAAGCACTATTTATTTTTAAAATTTCACTACATTCGGATCATAAATGTATTTTTGGTGATTTTTTTAAAAAATTTTAAAACCGTGATGACCAAGCTTGAGGGGTAAGGCACTGGCCCTCATTAGCGCTAGGAAGCTGAACATCTGCAAATCAACTCGAAAAGACCTCAGCTCTAACCATGTGAAATTTCGTAACAATATCTCAAATAGTTCCGAGATACCGAATTATTTCCAAAAAAAAAAAAAAAAAACGATTCTAAACCACTTTGCATCACTAACAAATCTGTCTTGACATCTTTAATCTTAACCAACATCAATATTTGCCATCCAAAATTTTCACCTTGCAAATGCACCACAAAAACATTGACTGACCATCACTGACAAATCTGTCTTGACATCTATCATTTAATCTCTTAACTAACTACAATATTTCCCATTGAAATCATCATTACAATAAAAACAAACACTCTCATATGCATTTGTACAATTTACTACACACCAATGACAAAAACAACAACAGTAGCGTTACTTGCATTCTTCTTTTAGTTTTCTAGAAATTTAACAAGTGTTCGGTTGTTCGGTGATTTGAGCTCGATTAATTAATTAATAAATCGTGTTAAAAGTAAAAAAATTGCAAATATTTTTACATAAATATACAATTTAAATATTTCTTAATAAATGTGTGTAAAAATATTGTCAAGTAATATCAAGTAAATTTGTGAAAAAATTGTTATAAAATTGTAAGAAAAAAATTATTGTATGAATGCAATTTTGTGCCGGTCGGCGTGTTGCTTTGGTTGGGTCGTTCGTAGAGAAAAAGTGTTAGTGGAGTGTATGTGTGTGTGTTTGAAGTATATGTAGTAAAAAAAGCTTCATACAAAGTAAATAAAGGTCAAATAAGAATTTAAGTTTATTGTACTAAATGAAGAGGAAATAAATAAAGTACAGATCTTTGGAAGCTAAAAGCTAAATAAATGAGAAATAACAAAAGTTGTAAAATAAATTAAAGCGTAAATAAATGTGTTTCGTTTTGTTTGTACCAGTTAAAATGTTGTAAGCGGAAAGGATACGTATTACATACATACATATGTTGATTGGGTAGGTGAGTGATTATTTTGTTGTACTAAGTATTAGTTAATGTTTTTAAGAGCTTTATAATAAGTTTTCAATTCAAAAACGATGATTTTAAACACCAACACTAGTGTAACAATATGTAAGGAAACGGTGTAAAAAGCACGACCCTTATTGCAATATATATTTTATTTTGATAATTTATTTTTTTTTTTAATTTTTTCGCACAATAAGTTTTTTAAATAGCTAGTCATAAACGATTTTTATGTAAAAAACTATCTGTGATAAAGATATTTCAAAGCGCTTTGCAAATATACATACATATGTATACCTACACAAATCGAAGAGATATAGTTATATATACTATATATACAGTGCCGGTCAAAATAACAGCACCACAGAACCTTAAACCAATTACCATGGGAAATATTTGTATTTCCATAGTAATTTTAATCAAATATAATATAAAATCGTTAATGTATCTCTATTTATTCTATGAGTAAAGTTTTCTTTTAAAAATATTCACCTTTCAATCAATTATATGTTATTTTTGAAAAATACCTAGATTTTATGTAGTCAAAATAATAGCACCACAGAATAAAAATATTTATAGATATTTGGAAATGGTATTAAAAGACATTGCGTTTAAATAAAAATACAAATTTTAGGTTGCGAAACCGCTTATTACTTTTTAATCATAACAATCTTGGCCCACCGTTTCGAAAATCAGGCCTTTGTGTTTCCTACGGTGGTCAAAAGTGACGATTAGTGTTGGAGTTATTTGCTGACCATTACGAGAACAAAATTTAAATTATTTAAATCCTAGAAAAGTTTCACCAATAACAATATAACATCCTCTATTAAAGGTAAAATTTCATAAGTCGCATTACCACTCTTCAACATTCAAGTACCAAAATACTTTTTGGTTAAATAATTTGATATCAGTCTTCTATATAATGTCTTTTGATTTCCAATTTCTACCAAAATGTAAGATAAGATGAATAAAAGACACAGATTTTAAAATTATAGTTTGATCGTGGTTTTCCTACTATAACATTCGAAAACAAGTAAGAAAGTTGGTTGGTCAAGCCCGACCTTTTTCTTTCAAAATTTCAATAATTTATATTCGTGAGTGATTTTCGGAAGTGGGCCTTATATAGCAGCTATGACAAATTATGGACCGATCACCATGAAATTTGGTCATGTGATTAATGTCTATATAAAAGTTATTTATGTTGCATTTTATGTGTATGCCAACATTTTAAGGAGATTTATGCTCGTTAAAGTGATTATCGGAAGTGGGCCCTATATGGGAGCTATGACTACTTATACACCGATCATAACAAAATTTGGTGACATAAATTCGGTATATAAAAAATTTATTTGGAGAAAAGCTTGTGAAAAGCCTATATAAATTAAACATTTATGATCGATAAAGTCCAATTTCGGGAGGACATTTGTATGGGGGCTAGGTGAAATAGTGGATCGATTTCAGTCAGTTTCAATAGGCTTGGTCCTTGGGCAGAAAAAATTATATGTACTAAATTTTATCGAAATAAAGAAAAAGTCATACACCCATCCTCATGCGCTTTTGTAGTTGTTTCGTTGAGTCGACAACGACTACTAAATTGTAAGAGCATAAGAATAGGTGTGATTTGATTTTGCACAGTTGTGCTATTGGCTGCGCTCCATTGCTTTATATATACCTTCTCACGAAGGTGAAGGGTATAAAAAGCAAAATGTAAAATAATTTATTTCACCCCCCAATTGGGTGATCCGCTCTTGAATTCTCCACCCTTTTTTAATAAAAGGTTGCCAATGTAACGCCATTTTCTAAAAATGGACAGGCTAATAACCCTGAAAATGATCGATTAATAGCAATTTGTTCTTCACTTTCTAAAATTATGAAAGTATGGGAAACTACCATCTTGTTTGATTTTTAACAATTTACTTAGCGAACGAGAGGTTTTCATGTAACACGATATTAGGCTCAACGGTATATCATGTCACGAATTATCGCTCCAAATAGGTAAAGTTCTCTTGATCTTCCTTGACTAAGGATATGGCAATGCGTTCTAGATTTTCGAATTCTATGGGATCCGTATAAATTTGAAATTTACTAACAGCTAGCGGTTCAGGCGGTTAAACTCATCATCCGAGAATATGCTTTCGTTATGCATGTACTGCGAATAAAGACAACTTATCATATTTTTATCCAAGTCCTCGAGGTTCCCCATGCTTTTTCACAGCTTTATATCGTATCAATGAATTTTCTATATTTTGGAAGGTTTTTAATGTAACGCCAATAAGGGGTGAGGCTAATAACCCCGAAAATGATCGGCCAACAGCAGTTGTTTTGAACTTTCAAAAACTAAGGAGAGTATGGCAAACTACAACCTTGTTAAGGTATGGTCTTGAAAAAGTATAATAATCTGTGATCACTTTTCCACTTAAGTATTTCACAAAAAAACAGTTCGGACCTTATAATATTCCAATACTTACTTAATAATAAACGTAACAATATCATCCAGTATATTATGTGTGACATATTTGGATAGTTTTTTCTCTTCAATGCCGTTTTTATGAAGAGTTGCCATAAAATCAGTTAATGGACGAGACATACGGAATTGTAAATCTAAACTGCGGCCAGCAAATATTAAAGGATCCTAAAATGTAAAACAAAACATTAGTTTCAATACTATTATTGATAAATTAAAACACTAACCTGATGTGTTATAGGTATTAAGCCAAAAAGTCTTGTAGCTTTGGTAGGGCCCCATTCGCCACTGGCACAATCTGGCAGAGGTACCATAACTGTTTGTAATTCTTCACAACATATCTGAAATTCGAAATTTAAAGTTAAGTTTTCCAATTTCTATCAAAGACTTACCTTAAATTTGCACACGGACTTAAACTTCATAGGCTCTCCCGTCAAATACTCCTGAGGCGTAACGGCATTTGCAAAAATGTCGAGCAGAAAGGCTCCCGAACAGGGTGCATGTACCCTAAAGGCTACAATATTACCAATAACTGATTGCATGACAAAACGTTTAAGTGACACGGCATCATAAGAATCCTCATCACTGTCATAGAATTTCAAATTGTAGTGGAAGATCAGGCAACTTTGCATATCAGTTGGCATAGCAATGCGCACTGTGGCAGCTCCTAAAATAATTAAATGTTCAAATAACATATAAAAGGACTATAAAACCTATAAATTACCAGTATCATCCGTAAACACCACTGCTCCATAACCTTCGTCGGCAAAATGCAAGCCGTAACGGAAGAATAATGACCGCACAAATGGTAGATTTTCAAATTCTCTCAGTGTAATAGGTCTCTTAAGTAGCTGCCATTCTTCTTGGAGGGGGAAGAATTCATAAATAAATTCCCGGGGATCCGTTAGGAAATAATGATCATCATATTCATATCTAGGGAATAACCTCATATACATAAAATTGACAATAAATAAAGAAAAGTAAAAGTAAATATATATATTTTGTACTACCTTAGACTATCATTTTTTCCTCTACCCGTTTTGGGCGCCTCCTTAGCATTGACCAGATGACGTGCACCCCAGTTACACTGAACAAAACGCCAGGCGCCAGCCACATAAACTGCATTCCAGGAATTACGGAAGCGTGAATCTTGGAATTTGACACCCGGCTGGTAACCGGCACTCTTGGAATAACCCTTTATGACCACACAATGCAAGCCCGCATAACTGCAAAGACGTTTGAACAGCACATGATAACTTTCGGTGCCATACTTAATGCCACGCAATAGACCCATGGGCGTGTCACCACGCAAATCATCATCGAAATGCATGGCATTTAGGTTTTTCACCGTTATCCAACGGAATATTGTGCGGGCCTTTTCAATGTCGGTGGTACAACGTCCCACCAATTGTCGCACCAAATCGGTAAAGGTCTTTTGATCTTCCTGGGCTACGGAAATGGCTATGCGATCAACATCTTCGAATTCTATGGGATCCGTATAAATTTGGAATTTACTAACAGCTGGCGGTGCAGGCAGTGGCGCTAACATTGGATATTCCATGGGCGTTACACCTTCGCTAAACTCATCATCCAGGAAGATGCTTTCGTTTTGCATGTACTCCGAGCGACGGGCACTTATCAATTCTAACATTTCACTAGACTGACGATCGACTAGAGCCGCTGTTTCATAACGTTCGTGTTCCAACATTTTACGTGTTATACTCTCCTTCTTTTTGCTTCGCCTTAAGGTCATATTTTTCTCCAAGTCCTCCTTTTGTTGCTCATGCCGCAGCGTGAGTATGTTTTGCTCTTCGCGATTACGCCGCGACGTAGACAATTCCTTTTCAAATTTATGCGCCAATCTTTGTAGTTCGCGCTCCCACTCTGTTTGAAATTCCGATTGTATTTTGCGATCTTCTTCCTCACGTTTACGTGCAAATTGACGATACAGTTCATCTTCCTCTTTGCGATGTTTCATTTCGAGTCGTGCCTGTTCCTCTCGAGCCTAGTAAAGCGTAAAATAAACAAACAAATAAACAAAAAAACAGTTAAAAGAAATTATTAATTATTTCAACTAATGATCATTAAAGATAATTTGTTTTTCTAAGAAACATATATTTATTGTGTTAAAAAATAAATAATAAGTAGAAAAAAGTTCATTGTAATGCATTTTGCGTTTTTCAAATTGTAAACATTAATTAACCACCTCATATTTCATTAATTTTATGGTGCAGATGTTCCCAATCGGTGGTTAAAGTAACGTATATTATACGCATAGTACCGTTTGAGTTCAATGAACTATTTTTTAATGGGTTTATCAGGAAACGCTTATTCATAATAGAGATTTAAATGGAAGAGTATGGATAAAAACTTATTTTGGTATTATTGTTAAGTCAATTTCGATAAATTTAGTTTATTTAGAATGTGTTATTTGGAAATCGAATGCTAATATGTATATTAGGACTAATCTGGGTAAACAGTTTGGTACTTTTTTATTGGGTGACTTAAAAATGCAGTTTTACAATATAAATTTATTCAAAGTATTGGCCATTGTTAGCTATGACGTTTTCCTATCTTTCTGGCAACATTTGGATTTCGAGCCAAAGGAACTGCTCATATTTTGATCCCAAGAACGAATAAAGCCAATATCGGATACTCTGTTCCAAAGTGAAGCGTATGCCAGAGAGAGCGTTCTGCATAGATCGAAACAAATAGTAGTCCGAAGGGCCAAGTTCTGGACTATAAAGCTGGTGAGGCAAAACTTCCCAATAAAGGAAGAACTAATAGTTAGTCAAATAACAAGAAAAAAATGTAGATGAATAGGACATACTCTCCATAAACCTATTGATACGAGAGCCGCCTTAGAATGGAATCCCCAAGAAAATCGACGCTACGGTCGTCCAAAAAATACATGGCGTAGAACAATTTTAAATTAACTTTAGAAATTAAATTAATTTGTAATGATATAATTAGTTGGAATTTGATTGTAGAAGGCCTATGTTCCCAAGTAGAATAAATATAGGAACAAATTTCAACATGTGGTCATAATGGAATATTACGGTTTAATGTCTGGCCACATATTCTGGGCAATTTTCGGCGAATGGTCGCTTCAGTTGCGTTCGGTACAGGTTTCCTTTGATGGTCTGGTCAGATTTCAGATTCTAATAATAGATAGGACCCTATTTGCTCCCACCAAATATATAGAATTGTCTTAGTGCCATGGATATTTGACTTTGGTGTCGATTCAGCTGGTTGGCGACACGATCTCTTACGCTTCGAGTTATTGTAATGGATCCACTTTTTATTGCAAGTAATGATTCGGTGTAAAAATGATTTTCTTTTATAGCGTTCAAGCATCATTTCGGACATGCAAAATCGTTTTTCACTGCTTTTGGATTCCTCCTGCTGCTTGAGTAGCTCCCAATGATTTTGCAAGCTCTTGTTGAGTTTTACATCTTCATGGAGCAATGCCTCCAATTCGTGGTCTTCAAACTTTTTTCTCTTCCGTGTCAAAACCACCACTTCTGATGGGTCTTCAAGAGGGAAAATTTGAACCTTTTCTTTTAATGGTTCTTTTTTTTAATATATGTAGTAAATTATCTAACTTTTAGGTATTACATGAAAGAATCAATGATAGGGGTTTAATGGTATTAAGATACCAAAAAGGGAGAATTATTAGTAATTATTGGTTCTTCAAATTCAATAATCAAGGTAAGGTATATAAGTGTTCATTAAATTTAGTGCTAGGCCCTTATTTTAGCATTTTTTTACATGTCTAGCCCGCTGCACATTTGAAACCTATTACGAAAAAAATGCCAAGCAAATTTACAGAACAACATATTGATGACCTGCTCATGGAAAGCGTAATTGAAGAAATTTCTGAAGATGAAGCAACTGAGGTAGAACAGAAGTGTTTGGCTTTTTAAGAGGAAATAGCGTGTTTCTATGTATTAGAAAAGATCGGTAGTGCTTCAAGGAGTTCCATTCCTAATCAATCAATTTTCATCCAGGAGTATAATTATTATCATGAATTTAAAAAGAAAAATAAGTTTTTTTATTTCATTAGGTTACGAATGCCCAGCTGGCTGCACCTACAATATATCAGAATCCTTTCGTCCTTTATGTCCTTGAACAAATTTTTTATTACATTGTTTCTTCCAGAAGCATAAAAAAGACTTCCGACGCGTCGCGACCCTCGGTTTTTCCTTAGGATTGAGGAGGTTAAACATTGCTGACAGTATTTTGCTTTAGTTGGGAAGCATCCTGACTTTAAACTTACAGAACTTAGAAATTTTCCAATAGATTTTTACAAATCTTTTTCTGTATAAAAGGTAGAACTCACATCAGTTAAATAAAATAAAACTATTTTAAAACAAAAAAGAGAGCTATATTCGGCTATGCCGAATCGTATATACCCTTCAACAAATTATACTTTAAAATAAAAATTTAAAATATTTTTAGGTAAACAAAATTAATTTTTTTTTTTAAAATTGTTTTCAAAATTAAATTTTTTTTATTTCAGAATTTAAAAAATATTTTTTTTCGAAATATTTTTTTTAAATCTTTTTTTAATTTTTTTTTTTTTAATTTATTACTGAAAAAAAATGTATGACAAAAATTTTTTTTCGTAAAAAAAAAATTCGGGTTAAAAAATATTATTCCCGATTTACTCTAGCTGTATATAGATCGTTGCAATGGACTTTGAAATATCTATCAATAGATATCCATATTGTCTATATTAATGACTTAGTAATCCAAATATAGATCAAAAATAGGCAAAAAATCGAGGTTGGCCCGGTTTTTCCTTATATCTTAGCGATTTGTGGGCTGATTTTAAATAGCAACCAAGCCGGAATTCCCCATATATTGATGTATGAATCAAGTTTGTAAGTTATTTGGCAGACAGACAGACAGACAGATGGACATGGCTTAATCGACTCCGCTATCTATAAGGATCCACAAACGGAAATTACAAATGGAGTGACAGGACAGAAGGGTATAATTAGTTTCTGAAGAACATATTTATGATGTTTTGAAGTTGTTACATTAGGAATACTGTTATTTCACTAAAACGAAGTGATCGAGAAAAACTATAAGCATCTGCGTACTCTATGGATCCAACAAAACAGAATTGCTAAATGAGAACCCATGTATATTTTTTTCGTTCACTTTTGTATTACTGTGTAATGGACATAGAAATGTGATGGTCCAATGTTATATGTTTAATATCAAGATTTTTTTAAATTGTAGAATAATATCATTACAATATTGCTACTGCTATTATAAAAGTTTATCATGACCTTGTGACAAGGCCTGTCAATATCAGGGAGACCTACCGCTCTCCGAAAGAAATTGAAAATATTACATATATCCGTTAGGATTTGTAGCACCATTGGTATTATAATTATGACGAATTTTTGTATGTTAAGAGTTTTGATATCAATATTAAAACCACTGCTGTGAAATTTTAATCTATTAATTGGTGATTTTTCCTACATAGTTCGATTTTGCTTGTAGCTCTCAAGCGTTAAATAAAAAATTAAAAGTTTGTAAACCTCTGTATTAGGCGCTTAACTACTAGTTACATTAAACCTCGTATTAATATATACAATTTTTCTATTATTTCGTAATGGTTTGTTGGTTAATTTAATTATAACAATCATGTTTGAGCTTGAATACATTTCATTCATTGACCAAAACTCTATATCAATATTGTGCATTTACCACAAATAGCACCACCACTCTCACATCATCTCTGCAGTCGTTAAATCTAACATGCCGTTTAACTGCAGTTGCAGTTAAAATAGTGGTTAGTATAGTAGAGTTAGTTAGTATAGTATAGTAGTTGTTGTAATTGTTAATGCAACTAACTAGTAGTAGTTTATTGTAATCAGTTTATTACACCATCTGTATCTGTCTGTCTGTCCATCTTTCAATTGTCAGCCAATTATATATTTATTTTTTTTGTTTTTGTTTTTGAATATATATATATTCAGGTTTTAATTTGCTCATATCTGATGGCACATCAGTGTTAATAAAAATTTGTTAACTCTTTATTAAATATCATTGTTGCAGCGTTTTGTATTCAAAAAAGTTTATCATGAATCTTGCTAAAAGTTTTAATGATTGAATGAATGATATCTAGCTGTTGTATAGTGTATAGTAAAATATCTATAAATGTTATTTTGTTGGAAGAATGTGGTATTATCAAAAATCATCATGAAAATGAGAAATTGTCTATAAATGTTGAATGATTTTCATAATTGCTGAGTGGCATTAAGCGTATGAAATAAAATGTGTTTTTAAATAATTGATTATTTTTAGAAAATTACAGATGATTTAAGCAGTCGTTATCTGAAATTTTTGTTTAAAACACATATTTTATAAAATGTGTAATTTGTTTAACAGATTTGAAACGTTAAAAGTTTTCAAACATACACATATAGATAATTACTTTTTATTACTGAATAATATACTTTGCAATGACTACTACATACCGTCTGCATTACTTAGAAGTTGTCCTATAATGTCTTATTTATTATCTGTTATATAATTGCTTTTTTTCTAAGCTTTCTGTGTGACCTAACTATAAATTAGTTATTAAAGTTATTACTTGTTAGTAGTTTTAGTGATATTTATCTAACGACTTATTTCTGTGCGGTTGTGATAAGTAAGTACTTGCTTCCAATGACTTTACCATGTTAAAATAATGAGTTGAAATGCTATTGTGTAAGTGGTGTCAGAATTTAGCACTTTAATTGACTGCCGAACTTTTTCCATTAAAAGGAAATATTAAAAAATCTGTTAGTTCCTGACAATTTTTAATACAAAATAATCCAAAAACAAGTACAACTTTTCAAATAATCGTTCGAAATTCAATACACTTTTAAAATAGACAAATCTTTTGAAAATCAGAATGTAAATATTTTATCTAAACATGAACATACTTAAAAGTTTTAATGTTAAACATTTCTATAATTCTCTTAAGAACTTTAAATTTCCTTTTGTATTAAGTCGACCTACCAACAATTTTAATTTAACTGTGTTTAAAATACATAAATATTTTTCGGTTTTTGTCACACAGAGAAAATAGTTTGGGTAGTGAAGATTTAAATAGTCCGACTAAGTAAAATCTGCAAAAAATTCGTTTCGAAAGAACGTATTGTCTTTATTTTTAAAGGACGAATTTTGTCAGTAATGTGTTTAGAGTCTAATCGAACACAAATTGTTTAGGTTTTATTGATGAACGCTTATTACATAAAAACCTTCATCGGGATCAAGTTCCCGAATTTTAGCAGAACACATTTCTTATAACAAGTCGTATAGTGCGAACACTGAGAAAGATATAAATGCTGAGAACAATGAGATAAGGTACGGTCACACATGGCAAATATTTACCCAAAAAAAACGTAACCAATTTTTTTAGCACGAACTTGTTTGACGTTGTTTACTCTTTCAAGTGTTTTGTAAGATCAAACAGCATCAAATAAAATAAAACTAAATATTTGTTTTGAATTTTCCTAAGTAGAAGTAATTTTTGAAATAAATACAAGAATTAAAATATATTTTATTTAGTGGTTACGTCTTTTTCGTCAAATATTTGCCATATGTGACCCTACCTTTAGCGTTGAAGAATACCGATTCAAGACGAGTTATGATCTCCATCCCAAGAGATTTATTTATGTTGAGATCATTCTAGGTTTGATAATGTTGTGATCTTGGAATTAATGTAAAATTCATTTCAAAAACCAATTCAATGTAGTCATCATTCTTAAACACGATGAATTAATGACGTTGTTTTACTGAATAATTTTGTATTATAAACAGAAAATTTATTTTTCAGACAAATATTAATAGAGTTGTGCCACTTTGAACACATTAGAGTCAATTCCTGTTTTTATTTCTAATAAAAAATTCTGTTCTTTGATATATCGAGCCCTAACCGCGAAAATAACGTAAGCGCCAAAAATCGAATTTTAACGGAAAGAGTTTTTTTCGTTTTTTTTTTTAAGTTGTGCGAAGGATTTTTTTGAAAGTTAAAATGTAGTCTATTACTGGTCTCATATATGAGATAAATGCATTTTTAAGTTAATTTTGTGAGCAACAAATTTGTTTTGGCGCTTACGTTATTTTTATCGCCACTATTACAATCAGCTGAGACTAAAATATGGCGCATACGATAAATGCTTTATAAAGAAAAAATATTATTTTAAGTTTCGAAAAAATGTATTTTTTTAAAAATCAGAAAAAAGTTTTAAACTAATATAGTAGGTGCTTAGGAAATTAAGGCATATCTTCTTCATCTGTTTCGTTTAATGCGTCTATAATATTTTGGGAATGTTTTAGGCCAATATATTCGTTATGAAAACTTTGAGGAATACTATTTTTATACCAAGGTCATTTTAAATCATTGAATTTATATGAGGAAATTTTTAATTCTGTGTTGGATAGCGGAGGAGGTCCACGTACCGTAGTAGTATTTAAATCAATATCTTGTCCTCGCTATTAAGGAGTGAGATCGTAAAATTTTTAACACACGTTTTTCATTAAAACGTTTAACCCAAGTATTATTTGATTTCAATTATATTCATTTGTTGTTAATCTGATTAAAACCCTGGTTCAGGTAGAAGGAATGGTCCACATTATGTTTCGAAAGCCAAAAAAATAGAAAGCATTTTCAAAATAGCTGCCAACACATCCGGAAGGAAAGCAGCCCGGTTAGTTGTGCTCGGTCTATTTGGTACGAAAATTTAAAGCTAATGCAGGTTTAAAAACATACAAAGGTCAAAAAGTTCCTGACAGGAACGCTGCAAAAAATTTAGATAAAAACACAGTATGGAAATTGAAGTAAGAATTTTTCGATCTCACTCCTTGTCACAATAGCCGTATTTAATTGTAATCATAGTTGAAGACTGCATCATGCTTAATTTTTTTTTCTTTGGAACAAGCTAATCAGAAAACATTTTCCAGTTTGAAAATCAGAAAGAGTCCTCATGTAAACGCTTAAATGCCTCGTAAACTGTACAATCTATGCATTTTTACACTCTCTCTAATGAACTGTCAAAAATTGTATGTTAATTCGTTTCCACAACTCCGATAAGTTTGCACGACAATTTAGGCTCGCAAACTTAAATATATTATGCATTTGATAAATCAGCTGCATTTGTTTACTTTTATTTATAATAAATAAAAATCAAATAAAATACAAATTTTTTGTACACGTGAAAATTGTGTGACTTTGGAACCGAATGATTGGATTGAATGGCATTGTGAATGGAAATATTAACCAACAGCTAGAATATAAGCAAAATCTTCCAAACTATGTTTACTATTGTTTGTTCCAAAGATTTCACTTTCATTAGAAGTTTTTAGAATTTAAATTTATACAATTTTTAAAAACTTTTTTTCTAAGAATTTTTTGAATTTATTTTTGTTTCATGTTTTTATCAAATAGACATTTTCTGTATAAAATTGCACAAAATTTAAAAGGTGGGTTCATGAAATACGTTGCGCAAATTTGCGCATTTGCACAAATGGGAAACTTAAGCGTTTAAATTAGTACCCTTAGAGTGCTTTATCGATATAAATTCATAACCGTAAGGGGTTTTTCTTGCACTTCGAATAACTATAGGCCACTCACTAGGAGCCAATACAGTTCGGTTTCGAGTAAATGATTCTATTGTACTGTGAATAGAATCAACAGGCATCATTGTATGACCAGGTAGTAAGCAAATTTGAATAGATTAGAAAAAAAGCTTGATTTGATATTTGTCCAATAAATGGGACTTATATTTATATATTTTCCCGTTAATTGTATTTCAATTTCTTTTGATTTTCTCTCTATTACTTCGGCTACTCTTACTTTAATTTATTGCCCCTTTTGGCTTTTATGTCGCTTACGTTATTTTTGCGGTAAAGCAAAAAGGTGAGTGTCGCTTACGATATAATTGAATTTGCGTTATCTCTGTATATATAAACACTTTATTTTAATTATTTCGGGTGTTGATGCGCACGACACTTTTCTATCGATTTTCATTAAAAAATCAATTTCGGAAAAATGTCGCTTACGTTATTTTTGCGGTTAGGGCTCGATATACTGCTTAATTTTGAACCTGTGTAGGAAATCGATTAAAAAATTGGTTACCATCCCCCGTCTTGACGAGTCATAAAAGATTTCTTTACAAAATGAAAAATTTCGATGTTATGTTCACACAGAAGACCATGATGGTCTTATTTCGGTAACGGTATTTGCTGTTATTTCGGTTTAATGATAATGAGCTGAAAGGTGTAACGGTATTTTAGCGGTAACGGATATCAGCCTTGATTAAAAGTTATAAAATTTTGTCGTACAATTTTTTATCTTTTATATTCTGTTTTATATTAATCTCGATATATGTATAAAAATTAATGTATGTCTGTTTATTTGTGTGTACCGTATAGGAGGCTAGACCACTATACCGAAACTCTTGAAATTTTTATTGTATGTTCTTCTATATCTAAGAGGAACAATAGGCTATTCAAAGTAAATAGTTATTATGGAATATCTGGGGAACTATAATTGTGCCGCAAAACTTCACAGGATTTTCTTTGGTACCATTGTGTGCAGCTTGGCTGAAAATTGGCGTGGCATGAAGTTTAACGAAAAATGGGATGGATCGGATGGATAAATAGTTATTTCTAAATACATTTGAGGACTGTAATTGCGAGTTTCTTTAAACTAGTGGGAGTGTCATATTCCATACAACGAACACAGTTAATTTCGAATATCTGGAGAACTATAATTATAAAAGTATTTAATAATTATACGAATCAATTTCTATACTGTACAGAGTTTAGCGGAAAATAGGTGAAATTGAATTAGTGGGCATGGTACCTCCCATACAAAGTACATAATCAATTTTGAATATAGGGATAACTAAAATTGCGAGAGTCCTTAAGCTTTGTCTGAATTTGCCTTTGTTTTTGCTTATGTTTTTACGACATTTGACTGAAAATGGGCTGAATCAGCTTAGTGGGAATGACCATTCTTATAATTGAATATCTGGAGAATTATAATACTTAAAGAAAAGCTTAAAATAAGTTATTTTGTTACCATTGTATACTTCGTTATTTTCGAATATCAAAGGAACTGTAATTCTGAGTCTTTAAACTTTGTTTAAATTATGTTGATGTCAGTGTCCTGTTTAGGTATCAGATAAAGGAAGGTGCCCCCTCTCATACAAAGTAAATGTTTATTATCAAATATCTGAAAAACTATAATAGTGAGATTTTCAAAAACTAACAAAAAATTTCATTTAATTTTTTATATTGTAAAATTCGTTCATGTTTTTTATTTTACTACATAGATAAATACTCATAGATCGGAAACTCTCCAGTCAAAGACCTAACTCAGTAGTCACAAACCTAAGTGATGCAAATGTATTAGTAAAAAAAACTATGTGCAAACAAAAACAACACTGGTATGTGTGATTTTTTGAGTTGCTTTATAATTTCCGCTCTATGTGTAATTCTCTATGCTAGTATCATATAAAATATATATACATATGTGGGTGCTGTGGAGTTTGATCATTAAGCATGATATGGTATTTGCGCCCTCGGTTCGATTCCCAGCCGTTGGCAATCAATAACATCAGTTTATAATAATTACACACACAGTCCAACAAATTGAGACATTTTGATTGGAACAGAACAGCAAAAAATAACTGATATTTAAAAAAAAAATCTATCCTCCATAGGCCCGGCATATGGATTTTGGCGATGTTTTTTTTAAATGAAGAATAGAATATTTTAATCTTTAAATGTCCTTTTTGAAAGGACTTTTTTGATGTCCTCGAAAAAGGTTCAAATTGAACCTAAAAGAGAGGAGATAGAGGGTTAAGATCTCAACAGCAGAGGCTCTGCAATCTGTACAAATAACAAACATAACGCGCAATTGGAGAGTTGTCAAATAAAAGCTTTTCTCCTCTTTTCATCACCTTTCCTTCCACAATCTATCAATGAAATTTGGAGGCAAAAAATGATTTTGTGAAAAACAAGTAAGAGAGCTATATTCGGCAGTGCCGATTCTTATATACCCTTCACCAAATTATACTTTAAAATAAAATATTTTTTTTTTAAATTTTTAATTTTTTTTTCGAAATTGGTTTTTAAGTTTTTTTAAAATTTTTTAATTTAAACATTTTTTTTTTCAATTTATTAGTGAAAAAAATTTATGAAAAATAAATGTTTTTTGTGAAAAAAATTCGGGTTAAAAAATTGTAGGTCCAACATACTATAGCCTTATATACATCGTTGCAATGAACTTTGAAATATCTATCATTAGATATCCATATTGTCTATATTTATGACTTAGTAATCGAGATATACATAGATAAAAAATAGAGGTTGTCTCAGATTTTTGCTCATATCTTCGTTATTTATGGACTTCTCGAAGGCATGTGTGACAGAATTATTGAAGATTTTGATCCCGAAGATATCTGGGGTCTTCAGAAAATTTATTTTAAATAGCTATCTAAATTGGTATAAATTTGTATGTATGTTATTTGTTAGCTTCAGAAAGTTGATTTCAACATACAGACGGGCATGGCTATATCGACTCCGCTATCTATAATTTATATGTACTCTTTCCACTCATGCTGAAGGGTATAATTATCGAGTTATAATCTTTTAATTTGAGAAAAGAGTAATAAGACATTGAACAGAAACAAAATCTAATCTAATTTGAATTCGTTCGTAATTATTTCTCCAATTTCAGTAATTAGTAATCAATATGTAATCAATTGTAAGCCTGAAAAAAAAAATGTTTAGAAAAACCAAATATGTATGTACTTATTTGTAATTTAATGCAAACAAGAGCAATTCAAATTAAAAAAACCCTGTTGGCTACAAATTACAAAATTTTTTTTTTTAAACCGTTTAAAAAACAAGTTAAACTATTAAAGATAATTTTACACTTAATTTTTTTATAATCTAATAAATGCAACAAATTGACAAATAGGCAAAGCAATAGAAAACAACATGCCTGCAAATTATACGAGGTTAATTCCGACTTTTTGGCATCATACAAATGTACCTACTTAGTATATAAGTATTATATAACTAAAATTAAAATATTACAATATATTTATAATTGAAAATTATGCAGTTTAAAAAATATGTAATAATATTTACATATTAAGTTTAAGTGTAAATAAAGTTGTGTGGAAATAGTAAAAATAACGCATTCATGCAAGTCTAATGTAGGGTACAGGCGAAATAAATCCAACTTGTAACAATAAAATTTACTCAAATGTTGCAACAAATGAAAAACATACAACAACTTTACTAAAACGGAGGCAAAAACTTCAAAACATTTTTTGCCAAATACGGAAGCAACCCGAAGAAATAAAAGAAACAAAAACTACACTGACTGATTGATAAAACAAAAGAAAATATTGCAGACCCGGCTGCAAGCAACTATTTTTATAGATAATATAAACAATGCACTCATATGTTCATACACGTACTTAAATTTGTGGTTGCAAGTTGCAACAATCATCATCATGATTGTAAATAACAACAATACTAAGAAGTTGAACGTGTATGTGTTGACCACCTGCCTTAAAGGTGATGACTGCTCTGTATTAGAAAAAGTTTTGATAAAAATGTTTTTAGCGAAATATTTGAAAATTTTTATTTGGTCAATTCCTCTTATGATCCGGTGGTGTTGTGGATATCGATCTTCATCAATGATTTGATTTAAAGTGGCCAACATAATTTGGACAACTTTGGTTTCAGAGAAAAAATAAATAATTTTAAGAAATTTCAATAATGTTTTTCGTGATTGATTTTCGAAACTGGAAACTATGACTAATTATGGGTCGATCATCATGAAATTAGTTCACATGTTTTCCCTATATATAGAACTTATTTGTGTTGAATTTTATTTGGATAATAATTATGTATATTCATTAAAGTGATTTTCGAAACTGGGCCTTATATGGGAGCTATGAATAATTATGGACCGATCGTCATTATATTAGGTTGCATAATTTCTGTATATATGAAACTTATTTGTGTTCTATTTTAAGTGTTTTATTTAAAATTAAAGAAAGCCTCTAAATTAATTTTATTTGAATACCAACATTTTTAAGCGACTAATGCTCGCTAAAGTGATTTTCTGAATTGAACCTTATATGGTAGCTATGACCAATTATGAAATAATCATCATGAAATTAGGTCAGGTGATTTCTGTGTATATGACATTTATTTTGAAATTTATTTATTATTTCGATAGGACATTTGGGCTAGTTTAAATAAAGTACCGATTACAATTTGTTCGAAATAACTTAAAAATCTGTAGTTTGCGAATAAGTTTTACATAAACAGATAGCCAACCAAACGGACATACATCTTTAAATTAATGTAAATGATACCACGAAGAATTCTAAGCAACTTTTCCCTAAAATTAAGTTTCGTACATTGCAATGCTTTATGATACACGACATTTTTTGTTTTGTTGACTGGCGCGTAAACAAATAATGCCGATGGTGTTCCGACACGGAGTAATCCCGATAATTCCAGCGAGTTTAAAAACTTGCTTGGATAGTTGACGACATCATCTTGGGAAGTAAAGGAATCCACAGATTTCAACGTCACCAATTCGGGAGCGATTTCACTTTGAATCTGAACATTCAATTCGTCGACATCATCATGATTTTTGTAATTTTGTGCAATATTTGGAAGCACCTGCGAATGAGTTCGGATTTTGATTTGGTAAACTGGCTGAAAGCGACGGGAAATTGTATGCAGTCGGTCGAAATGTCAACGGGGATTCGCAAATGTCCAGCAATTGCTTTGAAAAAATATCTCCAGATTGGTCGTCCTGCAGTTAGAAATGCAAGTTCGTAGTCAGTTTGAGTTTCTTAACGTGTTTCCACAAACATGCATTAAATTCATCGGCTGTCATTGACAGTGGAATCACTGACAATGTTTCCCAAAAATCACCTACCAATAGAATTATTACACCATCAAATTATTACACCATCAAATATATTGTTTCGTAAATCTTGCATCGTTATGTATAATGCTTCCAACGACTTTATGCGCCATTGTACTTAGATAAATCGTTCCAGCCAAGGAACGACATTCGATTTTTTTTATATAAATTGGCCATTGTTAGCTATGACCTTTTCCCTTTCTCTTTCCTTTCTGGCAACATATGGATTCCGAGCCAAAAGAACTGTTCATCTTTTGAGGCCAAGAACGAATCAAGACAATTTCGGATACTCAGTTCTGAAGTGAAGAGAATCTCAGAGAGAGCGTGCGTTCTGCATCAAGGCAAAACTTCCTAACCACTTCTAAATAGTCTTGCAACAATGCTAGGCCACAGCATTGTCATTATGGAATATTACGGTTTCATGCCTGGGCGCATATTCTGGGTGTTTCAAACAAATCAGTTGCGTTCAGTAGATGTTCCCTGTGATGGTCTGGTCAGATTTCAGCAGCTCATAATAGATAGGACCCTTTTGCTCTCACCAAATACAGAGCATTACCTCAGCGCCATGGATGTTTGCCTTTGGAGCCGATTCGGCTGTTTGTTCGGGCTTCATGATCTCTTGCGCTTCAGGTTATCGTAATGGATCTATTTTCAATCGCAAGTAATTATCCAGTGCTAAAATGATTTTCTTTTATAGCATTCAAGCATCATTTCGGACATGCAAAATCGTCTATCAAGGTCTCTTAGCTTCAATCCGTATCCAATGTCTCTGCTTTTGGAGGAATCCTGCTGCTCGCAAACGTTTTAAAATTGCTGCTTGAGTATTTATCAATGATTTTGCAAGCTCTTGTTGAGTTTGACAAGAATCTTCGTGGAGTAATGCCTTCAATTCTGGGTTTTCATACTTTTTTTGGCTGGCCTGGTCGATCTTTGTCTTCCGTGTAAAAATCACCACTTTTGAAGCGGACAAACCATCTCTCATACGTTGAAACCAATGGAACACATTTACCATAAGCTTTGGTGAGCATTCGGTGTTTTTCAGCGGCACTTTTTTCGAATTAACGAAGTAAAGCAAAACTTCCAGCATATGACGCTTTGTTGGCACAGAATTTTACATTTTCGTAGCAAAAAAGGAACATTGTTGCTTACACTATAATGTCCAATAACTAATTGAGAATAATTTTTAATTTTATAAAATTATCTTTTGTTCTTTGACAATACGGACACACGTCGGATATGCTTGGCAAGTGACTCTGAGCCTTTTGGTGTAACTTAAGTTGAATGTTGGTCTATTATTAGAAAGCATAAAAAGCATTAGGTAAATACTGCATAATATCTCTTGGGTGGATTGGGTAAAAAAGATGTATGATATTGTTTTTAAAACACCATTTTGAATCCGTCGTTTCAAAATTTCAAAATTTAAATAAGTGACTTGGGAAAGTGAGTACTAACTATACAATCATGTTAAACTTTGCTTAAAGAAGAGTCGTAAAGAAAAACTCACCAAAAAAGCGCCACCTAGCAAAAATTCCACTTAAGGACTCAGATCGAACAATTCTTAACATACAATTTCCGTGCTCTGTCTTTGGCCTCTAAATTTTTAGCAGGAACTTTTTGAGCCTTGTATGTTTTTAAATCTGCATTGGCTTTAACTTTTCGTACCAAATAGTACGAGCACTGAGGTAAGCGGGCTGCTTTCCTACCGGATGTGTTGGGAGCTCTTTTGAAAATGCTTTCTATTATTTTGGCTTTAGAAACATCATGTGGATTATTCCATCTACCTGAACCAGGTTTTCTATCAACGGACAAGTTCTCCCGGTACTGTTTAATAACATTTAAAACAGTTTGATTATTTGGCCAACTTTTTGTAGGACCAAGTTGGATTTTGTTGAAAATATTTAATAATTTTAGTACGCACTTTTTTCTCGGTACTCATTTTATTCAGATTAACAACAAATGAACATAATTGACATTAAACATAATAACTGACATGCTTTACAAAGGTAACTTGATACAAAAAATCAAATAATACTTGAGTTAAAAGTTTTAATGAAAAACGTGTGTTAAGAATTTTACGACCTCAGTCCTTAATCCTTAAATTACCTAGAATACTTTCACACATCTCCTAACTTTAATTAATACGGATTTGAAGACCACAATGAAATACAAAGTTCCTAGAGAAAACAAGATTTTAACCCATATAAAGGATGCTATATTACGGCTCTTGCATTACATATGCTGCATATATGGGTTAATTGCACCTTAAACTAAACAGTCACTTGTTTTGTTAGTTTTTTTTTCCCTCATTTATTACTCGTCTGCAGTCTACCACATACTCGTACAAATGCGTTACTAAATTATGCATCCAAGTGAAAGTAACAAAAGCAATCATCCATCCATACGCTCGTATCTCTTACATACATCCAGCCATAGAAGTATGTATACGTACACGATGGATGTATGAACGCAGTATGACCAACTATCCATTCAAACAGCCAGTCAGTCAGTTTTTTTCCATCATCATCCATTTAGTGCTACCAAATGGACAGCAGCAACAGCCAGTCACTGCATACAGGTCCAATGTATTTTTGTTATTCCCGTAAAGTAATCACTTTTTTTTTATTGGATTTTTTTATTTTTTTTATTTAATGCTGTCGTCCACTTTGTAAGTCAATAAGGCCATAAAGTCTTGTTTTAAGTGCGATTGAGTACTTTGTTCGATTTGTTTGAAAATATAGAGCGGGCGTTTTTTTTTATGAAATTTTTGAATTTTATTTTCATCATACGTACAAGTGTAAGTATTTGTATCTCCTATCTAATGTTGGCTTATGTTTTAATTTTAACTTTATTATACAAGTTTTAAGGTGAATAAAATATATAAATTTATGGTCATGGTGAATGAACACTAGTGTACCTAACATTTAAATATAATAATTATATGTATTTTTAAACATTATGCATTTATTAAAGAGTTGGGGGGGAATAAATGTAAATTTTTGCTAGCGGTAATCCCAAAATTTAATAAAAAAAAAACAAGCGTGAGTCCATTCAACTTAATAAAATTATTCGTAGTGTAACCATAAATAATTTCAGATTACTCTATATCAGGAAAGATCTAACATATATTTAACCTTTTCAGAATATTTACATATACATATAGTAACGTTCCGTCGTTATCAGGAAATTATGAAGGTGTAATAGCCTGTTGAAATGGCGCCTTCATCAGAGGTTTCCAATCTGGTAGGAGACTGCCAAAATAGAAACCTAGGATATATAATATGCTGTGATATTGACTACACATTTTGGGGAAGAACTAATATCAACAAACGTTTGAGTGTTTACTGGAGTTTAATTGTAACAATGATAACAATTAAAACAAAGACGAGGATTTAGATTTTATATTAATAAAAACATATCCCACGTTAACAATAGGCACGTCTGAGTTGATATTTCTCTAACCGATCATCAATATATAACCATCAACATTGAATATTCCTTTGGTGTAAGAAGAGAAATTCCGTAAACCCAAATATACAAAATGGGATCTATTTAAGCACAATTTTTAGTTAAAGTGAATTAACTACGAATATCTGTAATGCATATGAAAATAGTTTTCAATTGAAGTTCGGGAGGCCGAACAGTTATGTGCAATGTACATGAAAATACGATGAACAAGGCAATACGACTATTAAATTGGACCAGAGCAACATGGTGCTAGGTACACTGAGTGTAATAGGGAAATGAGGAGAAAATATTTTAGGGGTCAATTATGGACCGATCCTTACTGTTTTCTCAATTTCGGCATTTTCAGCAAATAGTCTATAAGTCGAACAATCGACTTATAGAATATCAAATACCACTTACTTACTTAGATGGCTATAAACAACCGTTAAGGTCAGTAGCCTGATTTAGAATAGTTTTCCATGCGCGTTGATCTAATGCGCTTCGCCTCCAGTTTATACCACCAAGTTTTGCGAGATCTTCCTCAGCTAGATCCTTCCACCGGAGTTTGGGTCTTCCCCTTCTACGTCTTCCTTCGGGATCGAATAATTTTCTCGCCGGAGCATTCTCGTCCATACGTGCGCTTAACTATGTTGATATTCTCGTACAACCCATATAGCTCATGATTCATTCGGTGGCGATACTCTCCGTCGACGCAGATAGGTCCATATAATTTGAGGAGAATCTTCCTCTTAAACACCCCAAGAACAGCTTTATCTGCTTGCTTAAGAACCCACGCTTCAGCGCCATATAGTAGCACGGGTAATATAAGCATTCTATAGAGTGTAATTTTTTTTTGTCGAGAGAGGGCCTTGTTTCTAAACTGCTGCTTAGTCCGAAATAGCATCTATTAGCAAGAATAGTTCTTCGTTTTATCTCCAAACTGATGTTATTTGTTTGGTTTATGGCGGTACCGAGATAGATAAAGTTGTTTACTACCTCGAAGTTATAGTAACCAACGTTCACATACTGACCCAGTCTTGTTGCTTCCTTGTTCGTTGATACCATTAACTTTGTTTTATCCTCATTGTTTTATCCCAACTTCACCGACTCCTTTTCGATACTAGAGAATGTTGCATATGCCACATGGAGACTTATTTTGCAAAGTAAAATAACATATTCGTGTCTCCAGACTTATAGATTTTTGTAAGCTTCCGAAAGTGTTAACAGATACTCTGATGGGGTATCCCAAAATTCGTGCATAATTTAAATTTGCTGCGATTTATGCAGTAAAGTGTGAGAACCAAAAAAGAACAGTTTTACACCTGACTGCTTAGAGTTAGAAAAAGTGGAGCATTCACTGACGGATCAACATCACATGCAAGGATTGTAGGTGGTATCTATTCTCTAATCTAATCTCTAGTTGAATCTGAGACTGTCGCTTAGGCTAGCAGATTACTGTAGCATAATTCAAACTGAAATTATGGCTCATAAAATAGCCGTGGAACAACTTCGGTATCGACATATCTACATATTTAGTACTAGAAAAGCGGCCATTAGATCGTTAGAAAGTGTACATCACATCGAAAAGTTTTGAAGAATGCAAAATGTCTCTATAGGAGATATCGAGACTCTCAACGGTTATCCTTGTATGGATTCCAGGACACAGGGAGAAACTGTAGAGCTTGTACTTACGAATGCTGGCACAACTCTAAACACGATCGTATTTGGGCGAGATATTGGTAATCCTCTCTTGATAAAAAAGAACTAATTTCACACATACTTTTTCTCATTGCCAATGAAAAATGGTAAAGGAAACTCACTTTCAAGGAGACCATAAAAATCTTGCTTAACATGGATATGCAGAGGACACAACTTGCGATAAATCTAACAAAATTCCATTTAAGAAGCCTTATAGAGTTCTTTAATGTTCAAGGTGCACACTGGAATGCCTTAAAACGTTTTCTGTAGAGGTAGTAAGGACGAGAAAAAAAGAGGAGACAACTAAATAACTTATATGTCACTGTCCGGAATTTGGAGACCTAAGAAGTAGAATATTTGGCCAACAAATACTTATTGACAAAACCCGTCTATTTAGGGCTGATTTAAGTTGGAGAATGACATGGCTGGAGAATGACATCGGCCAAGTGAGTTATGTCAATTAAACCTAACCTAAATACCAATGTGAAAAACCAAATATTTCTGATGAATAAATGTATTTTGATAAAATAAAACAAATTAAATGAATTCAAAACATGTGACGAATTGTGGACCGATTCTTGGTATCCTAGATTTCTATTTTTTTTATATTTTTTATGTTATATTACAAAATGATTACAAATTATATTCTAATTCAATTTACCGATAAGAGTAATCAAGACTATAAGCCCGTTGTAGTGAAAACAGGTCAGAGGGGCTCCGATTTATATTAACATGAACGTAATATTAACAAATTTTGGTTCCAATAGCTAAATTTTTATGATGTAAGTATGTATGTACACAGAGAAAACAGATTCGTGATAGCAACCGAATTTTATTTTATTGCTTTTGGTGTCGGTAATAACTTCTCTCGATTTATAACGAGCTTTCTCAGAAATCGCACTATACGAATTATTATAGATGGGATCTCATCAAACGAGTTCAAGATAAATTCAGGGGTACCGCAGGGGTACTTTCAACCCTATCTATTCTTTTGCAGATGACAGCAACATTTGCCATTCATACAGTTATAGACCAAGCCTGTCGGAGATTTGGGCAATGAGGCAAAATATGAATGATTCCCTTAATAGGGACCTTGTGACAATCTCTGAATGGGGTCATGCGAATAGAGTCGCTTTCAACGCCCGCAAGACTCAGTGTTGCATGTTGACACAAAAACGAACGACAAACAATGTTGCTTCATCTGTGTTTATGAATGGTGTAAATATTGTGGAGTTAGACGCTCTTGATGTTCTGGGCATGAAAATACAATGTGATGTCCGCTGGTCTAAACACATTTTTCAAGTGTCGAAAGAAGCATTCAAGTGTCTCGGTTTTTTGAAACGGTGTAGGAATTAGTTCACTCCATCTGAACTCCTCACTATTTGCACCACCTATATCCGACTGAAAATGGAATACAACTCTCATTCAAAGTCTATTTTGGAGTTGCTCGACCGCGTACAGCAGAGGGCGAAGGTGATTATTTGTGACAGTAAGACACCCTACTCTATTGATTCGCTGGAGCACCGTCGCAATGTGGGCTGCCTTTCACTGTTCTATCGGTACTACAATGGAATGTGTTCTGATGAAATTAGGGAACTTGTTCCTTATACCCGCAGATTTTTACGTAATACACGTTTTTCTTCAAGAACACATCCCTTTGTGGTCGATTGGCCAGTGGACCACACAACACATTACAGGGAAAATTCGTTCTTTAGCCGTACTGTACGTATGTGGAACAAACTTCCCGCTGAAGTGTTTCCTGCCATTTCCAATGTGGAAAAGTTCAAATCGAATGTTCGCAAACACTACTCCCTCTTTCCTCCCTCCCATAACCTATTTTCCTAGTTCACAATGCTTTGCATGAATAGGGGTTATTCCCTATTCGGTTGCTATAACGAATCTGTTTTCTCTGTGTACATTTAAGTAATTTTCGAATACAGGAGCTATGTGCAATTATGTTTCGATAATCAATGAATTATATATAGCGTTTTTTTAGTGGAAAATTACCACTTTTCCTTTCCCAAAAGGAAGTACAAGTTAAGAATTTAATGTCGCAAGGTTATACACTCAATTATGAAAGTGTAGTTTAATTTATGTAGAATTAAAGTAGGGTGTACCCTGTGTCGTCTTAATAATTATGCAATTTCAATTTTAACTTTTTCGTTAACAGCTTTGGTGCATTGTTGAATAAAATTGTTAGTTAGTATTGTTGTTGTTATTTCACTTGGATATAAACAACAACACACTAACAAACATCAACAATACTGTTACTTAAATAGTTAAATGGTCTTTAAGTACATTTTGGTTAGTGGTCGTTTGTTTGGTTAGTTGATGGCTGGCTTGACTTGGCTTGGCTTAGATTCTCTTGTCTTGGTTTCATACCTAGGTTTTTCTTCTATTTCTGCTATTTATCTTCTTAGTTTTCTGTATTTTTTTGTTGTTGTTGTTGTATAAATCGGATGTTCTGCACTAAATAATCTCTTAATTTATAACATTAACACAATATTACAGTTGTAATAAAACAAGCAAAAACATTGTTAATGTTCTTTAATAAAAAGTTAAGAAAAAATGTGTACAAAAAAAATTTCAAACTTTACTTGACCATTAAAAGTTTAGTCTAAAACTCAGGGGGTGCATGGAAAACAATTTAAACGAGGAAGGTAAATTTGTACTGTATAGAACAGTAGTAAAACGGTTCTTGTAGTTTATTTGAGCTTGTTGTAATGAAACAAAAAAATCATTAGATAATTTTGTTGCATGTAGGTATGCAATAATATATATATGAATTTACTATTCACTATTAGGGTGGCTCTTATATTGGATTTTCACTCTCTAGCATCTAAAAACAAATTGCAGAAAATTTTAACAAAATCACACATTTTATTTGGGAAAAGTACAGGTCTACAATGAATTTAGTGTCGCCAAGACTAAAGCAGATTTTAAGTATATTCGATACCCAGATGGGTAAAAAAACGATTTTACAACATTAAATTATTTTATAGGTTAGAAGGAAACATTCTCCTTGTTATTCGTTATACGATCCATGATTTGTAGGAAACTCGTTTAAATGGCTATAGAGATAGTGTACTTTTATGCTCATATTACATTCAAGATTTTTTAAACAAACTTTGAAAAAAGGGCTTTCAAAGCAGTTTAACACAAACTTAAATATCGATGTATGCGTGCTTGGACGTAACTGGTTTATAACTAATTCCTCGTAGGTTTCAGCTTTCTGATTTCCTATTTCCAAACCGCTACTTCTAAATTAAAAGTCTTATTTGCGGGCCATCAAACTTTTTGGAAACTTTCTTGAAAGATAGGCAAAATATAGACCAGTTTTATCTAATGCCTTCACATACAGATTCATAAGTCCAAATTGGATGTGTAATGTAGCCAAATTGATATTGATATTTTGTTTTCCAATTGTCATATACTCTCTCAGATTCCAGTCTTTCTTGATTAAATAGTAATGTTTTATAACAACACAAAAATAGCTATCATTAATGTGGTTTTTCGGTTCTGTCCAAATCATAGGTACACCAAACTTCAAATGACAGCATTTACTGTTTCCCTCTGTCTAAAATGTTCACTACATACTTTATACACAGAAAAAAATATGAATAATTTTTTTCCTAACAATCGTTTGTTTAAAATTGAAATCTTTTTTTAAAAACTATTTTATTTGGTTTTATAAATGTATTTGTTTGATTTTGACATTTCTACATTTTTTAGCTATTGCTAGTGTTGACTACGGTTAATAAGTACAAATTGTTTAAGAATTTTACAAATATTTACATAAAATATCAACAGCGTTTTTTATTTAGTGTATAAATCATAAATAATTAGCAACACTTCATCATTACTAAAATTTAGGGGGTAACAAATATTCGCATACTCATTATATGCAATATTTTTCAATTTTATTTTCAATTGTTTTTGCGAACAATAAAAATATATCTAAATAAATTTATTTCATAAGTAATGATCATACATGCAGAAAAACAGTAAAAATACGATAAATTTTTGTTTTTGAATTTGCAAAAAAAGTTTTTGTATTTTCAAACTTATATTTGAAATACCCTAATATAAGATATTTTTAAAAGAAAATTATTTAAAAATCCTCTCTTCTCTCTTGTACTTTACTCTATCTGTGTTAACAAAAACATATGTATTTGTTTTTGTAAATTTGTTCTAAATTAAAATAAGAAAGATAAAATAACAAAGAGTGCCTTGACTTCATCATTTAAGTAATTGTTGTTGTTTTTGTATTGAAAATGAAGAAGAGCCGTGAGAGAAGTAAGAGAGTTACTCAGAGTTACCACACTCTATATACTAACTTGCTTTGTGTGAAAGATACATTTTAATGAATACTCTGTTTAATATAGGTAAGTATAAGAATGTGTAGATTTTTGTTGAGTCATGTGTAATTTTTTAATTTTCAATAAATGGGAACATTGTTCCTAGTTAATGTTTGAAAGCGATCACAATTGTGGCTGTAAACGAGGAACAACATATAATGTTGCAAGGAATATGCTCGAATTTTATTTTAGTCGCCTGCATCCTCCGTTCTATTTTATTACAATTTTTTTTTGTAACTTGTAGAAAACTAACGGTTAAAAATGTATGTATATCAACTTAGGTTTGAAGAAATAAATTTGAAAACTTTAGTTTACTTGCATTTTGACCAGCGGGAGCAATAAACTTGTAAATATTGTTTAAATAAATTAGTGTGTGAAGTGCGTGAAGTTATAAATTTGAAATTGGTGAAATAATCAACTAAAAGAGGTTAAATAATAAAAAGAATACAACGTTTGACGTTTGAATATATACAGGTAAAATTGGAAATATTCTTAATGTGGAATCGTAAGACTAGTCTATAGACTATTCTATAAAAAAGACTAAACACTAGACTTGACTATAGTCTAGTCAACTCCCAAGTATTGAATGATTAATCTGTTTACTTCTCTGTAATTTCTTCATCGTCCTTTTACATAAAATTAGTGATGTTTTTTGTGTTTGAAATTTCTAGCTTGTAATTGCCTCGAGTTCATCTTATTAAGATGGAAATTAAATGCTTTTACCTCTGTTATATCTAGTTCCTTCTTAGGAATAAAACAATAGATTTTTCGCTTCATTTCTCAACCAGATATAACAGAGGGTAATATATCTCTAGAAACCGATATTATGGACTTCAGATTCGTATTCAGCATAGCTGTATCATTCAATTTAACGAATTTTTTTAATTTAATTAAATTTTTATAATATTTCTTACAGAACAAAATATTACAATGTATACGTTAAATTTTTTAACACCTACACACATTGAAAAACTTTTGGCGGATTTTACAATAGGAGACCAAGCAACATTTGAAAATAATTTAAAAAAAATGAAAAATCAACCATTAGTTCATTCAGAATCTACAAATATTTCTTTTTCAACCACTGAATCAATTGAAACTAACAATAATATAATTTCTGTAACAGAAATTCTTTCCAATACATATAATGGAAAAGAAATACTTAATTTTTATGCAAAGAACAAGATTCTGCATGAAGAACAAAGAAACCTTTTAATTTGTACAGTTACAAAATTTCTGGAGGCAAGAGGCCGCGATTTCAGCATTTCAGAGTACTCTGAAATTGAAAAGCAAATCTGCTCTATTTTTCCTACAGAACATTTGGTATGTTTTAATGTATGAAATTGTATACATGTTTACACTTATTTATATATACTTCAATAGGAATTTTATGGGAATGGAAAACGAGGAAAAATATATAACAAGCTTGCCTATTTAAAAAGGCTTACAAAGGACATTTTTAAGAGGGACAAATCTACATCTCCTGAAAATATGGCGCCAGGTTCGTTTGAAATTTTACAAACAAAATGAATAAATAAATAACATTCTTTTATTTATAGATTTAGAAGACGATTGTACTTTTTATATTCAGCAAATTAAAAGTGGCTCAATTACTGAGGATGAGTTCGATTTGTATTGGAGAAAATGTGCATCATTTCGATTTAAACAAATAATCGAATCTAAGAGCACATCAGAAATATTTAATCTTTCGCAGGAATATATTAAACCTTCCGGATTTCTGCTGGTAAGTTTAAATTCAATTTTAAATTATATATTACTTTTTAAACATATAAATATTCATATATTTTCAGATCGATATTGATTTTTCATTAAAATTCCCAAATGCCAAATCACTTCAGGAAAGATGGTCCCAATATGGTGACAAAATTATTTGTTTATTAAAAACAAAAATATCAAATGCGTCTGTTTCCAAACAACTACAAATGACAGAAACAATAGATAATGGTATGTATGATTGTATTCATATTTAAGTTATGTACACTCAAACCTCGTTTTATGCGAATTTATTTTATGCGAATTCAAATCCACGTCCAGTGGATTTTGTATGAAGCTAGTGTATCGTTTTATGCGAATTTGAATTATGCGATTTTTTGCGAAACGAATTAATCGCATAAAACGAGGTTTGAGTGTAATTTATTATTTAATTAATTTGTATTTGGTAATAATTTAAAAATAAATATATGTATTTTTGTATAAAATTTTTTTTCCAGAATCTAAAATTTTTTTAACATTTTTCAATATGCATCACCTTTTCCCTCCACCACAAAAAATGCAAACAGATGAAAGTGGTGCCAACATAAGAAAAAAACATTCAATCGCTGACTCCCAAGATGGCTTTGTAATGATGGCTGGATCTAAAGAAGAACTGGAGGCTAAAATTAGCCTACTAAAATTGCAAGGAAGAAACATTCAGCCAAAATTAATGATTATTGGAGAAATGTATAAAATACAACAAATATATATATATATTGATGATATAAAGTATCCAATATTAAGAACTTTAAATGCTATAGATATATTATTTAAAATATTTTTTGTATTCAAAAATATCCTGAGGAATCAGAGATTTTTTACATTTTTATACAAATTTTTTTTTATGATTTAAACACATCAAATAAATATTCAAAAGTATTAACAATGAAACATGACATTTTAAATAACTGAACGCCACTTTTATATTGTATTTAAATATATAAATATTTATTTTAAAATGCCAAAACACTATTAAAAAATTGTAAAAATTTGTAACTTAAAAATAAACATTTTTTAATAATAATTTTAAAATATATAAACAATTTTTCTTTTAATATTTTAATATTGTAAAATGAAATGTAAAAATATGTATTTTGCCAATTTTTTAATGAAATAATAGATTTTATTTATAAATAAAAATAATTTTGTAAATTTTATATTTATTTTCATCAATAAAAAAATTTATTGAAAATAACAAAGCAATTTTTTACTTGTTTTATTATAAATTTTTATTGTTTTTAAAGGATATTTTTAATAATTTTATTAATTGATTTTATAAAACAAATTGTTTGAATTATGGCTAATTCAAAAACAAATATTTGTCTGAATCAAAAAACAAGTTGTTTGTATATGTATATCAAACCATTTATTTTGATGTTAGATTTTAACAAATATTTTAACAGAAATTTGTGTAGATTTCCAGACACTATTTTTAAAGGTTATTTTATCAAGCTCTGTAATTGTATTATTTGATTTTATAAAACAATTTGATTAAAATTACGATTAATTTACAAACAACGATTTGTTTAACTCAAAAAACCATATGTTTGAATATGAAAATAAAATCAATTACTTTTGTTCTTAGTTTTTAACAAATATGTTGTTAAAATTTTTTGTAAATTTTTAACACAATTTTTAGTAAATAGTATATTAATTTAATAAGAAAAATTTTTAAATTTTTTCAATAAACAATTTACGAATTTGAGTACTTGATTTTACGAATTTCGTGATAGGTCCTATTTTAGTTAAAAAAATACTTGACTTTGTGAATTTTTTGTTTGATTTTGAATTTCAGTTTTTTCTGTGTACACAACCTTTGGAATCCACGATTTATTCAGGGCCTTAATATCCATCTTATAGTAATTGAAATACGTGCTTCTCATTAAGGACCGTTTTCTCATTAGGTGATTAACTTGTTTCCCAACTAAAAACTGGAGATTAAAGAAATTTGGTTTTCTCAATGTCTCATTTGCTTCTATTCTGTCGCAAAGCTAACCCGATCTCATCTGCCAATTATTTATTTATCGTGCAGATAAATTCAATCAGCTGACTGCTTGTCATAGCTTTTATGTGTTTTTGTAAACGAAATTAAATGGATTTTATAAAAAAAAAAGTTTAATAGAGGAATTAACATTAATTTGATGGAGCATGAACTCGAAGAACATGAGTTCCAAGTGAATGCTGAAAGAGTTTATCATGCCAGGTCTAACTACCTGGCAGACATGGAGGATAATGAATCTTTCAAAAGATTCCGGTTGTCGATGGCCACATTAAACAGCTGATTTATGTAAACATGCTGTCACTTAAAGGCAGGGTTTCTAACTTTTTCATCTATTTTGAGAGGTATTGCCAACTGAAAATAATGTTTTTTGTCGGTATATTGAGAAAACCAAAATTGTTAACGGACAGTTTATCGGCCTAATAAATTTATGTCGACATTTAGTAACAGGCAGTTTGTCGATACATTGAGAAAACGGGCCTAAGTCTGTTATAGGTTTTCTAAACTTGTTGACTGTGTATTAACCACAAATGAAATAAAACATATTTTGGTCATTGCGTAAACTTTTTCGCGATAAGGACATAATGTTAAAACCATTTTATTTATAGAAATGTATATATATAAGATTAAGAAAAAGGCACATGAATTTACTTATGACACCCAATATAGAAAAATGAATGTAGATCCAAAACTACATGTAGGAAAAATATTTAAAAGTATTATTGGTGTTACCAATGCACACCTAATTCAAAACTACTAACGGTATCTCGGCACCGAAACAGTTTTCTTTATTTGTTGACCTGTGTAATTGTATTAATAATTTTGATGTTCAAAGCTAAGAATAAATGATTAGTTAGAAAATTGAATAATTTTAAACAAATTATTTGAATTTTTGTGTAACTTTTGATTTTTTTATTTAATTGTTTGTTTTGATTTTTTCTTTAAATTTTTTTGAACAAAAATATTCAAATTTAAAAAAATCATAATTAAAATGTTGATTACTTAATCGATTGATTGATTAATAATTATATTGAATAGTCAGAATGTTAGATTATTCCACTAATCGCACATCCCCAGTTTAAATATAAAATATTTGGTTATATATTAACCCAGTATAACTTCATATACCAAACAAAATCATGAATCAAATATTTCAAATACCAAATTTTACATTCCAACATTTTTTTTAAACAAAAAAATATCAAAAATATTAGAATACCTGTTTTCAATTTTAATAAACTCTAAATAAGGATAAAAAAATACAAATATTAACGGTTATACCTATTAAGGTTTAATGTGGGAAGTGATTATATATTGTTAGATTTCGAGAAAAATTAGTTTTTGCTCACAAATTTGTTAAAAATATTTATTTAAAAGACATCTCGTAGAATATTTTCTAATATTTAATTGCAGTTTGTTTTGCTTATTTACGATTTTGTAATTTTAAATTTCTAGGATATTGTTAACCCTGTTATATATGGGATCAAAATTGTCCCAGACACACTAAAAATTATTATAAATATAAAATACATAAAATTTGTTTGCTAATATCCACTTTTTAGAGCAATTTCTGTATTTTACTTCAACATCTTTAACCCTAGAAAGATAATCATGTTCTGACATACGTTAAAGATAATCGTGCGTAATCATGCTGTTTGGAAAGCTAAATTGTGTCATTTTTTTGATTAATTTAAAATAAACTAATGTTGATTAATTTTTTCAATATACAGTAGTTAAATTTTTTTTAATATTAAAACGCAGCTTATTTAAAAATGAAACAAGAAAACTATGTATGGAGGGTTTATTGGATAAATTGTCCTCTATCGGATGGGTAATTTAACTTAGGAAGTATGTAAGAATTTATGAAATTATGGGCGGTTTAATTAAATATCTTATTAAGAAAAAAATCTTTCCTTTGTGCCTTTAGATGTAGAGTCAGACAAAATTTAAAAATCATCAAATATTTTCATTAAATTTCAAAACCAGAAAGCTTTCTGTAAAGCTTTCGAAGGATGGAAAATCTCTTCGTAAATTTTTCAAAATTCTGAGAAGGATTCATTCTACTATCCAATAAATTTTAAAATGATACAGGACTTCAAAACAAACACAAAATAAAACCAAAAAATCACACAATAAAATATTGAAGCTGAAAAGCGAAATATTGTCAGAGCGTGTAAAACGATCCCTTTGCATGGTCTTCCAAACTTACGTCCAAGCCTGCGCCCAAAATTTTAATGGTAGAATGAATTTGAATGGTAGAATGACTAGAAAAATGTCTTTGCTCAGCAAGAAAGATGTGTTGTTCACAGATCAGAGAAAAATTAATATATTTGGCTCTGATGGAAAATCATATGTATGGCCAAAGATTAATGAGGAGCTCATACCGAAACATGTTAAATCTACTGTAAAGCATGGTGGTGGATCGATGATGGTTTGTGGGTCTTTCTTGATAGCTGGCCCTGGTTCTCTTCATTCCATCGAAGGCATAATAGACCAAAAAATATATTTAGAAATTTTAAAACTGGAATTCTCTCGATAATAAAGTGAGACAACACTACATTTCATCTAAACAGGAGTTGAAAAGAGTTCTTACTGAGGAATATGACCCAAATTGTTTTGGGAGACATCCTAAAGCAAACTAAGGTTTAATTTGACGGGGGTAATAAAATCACTTTTTTCCTCTTCATACGAAGTGATTTGCTCTAAAGTAGATATATGTTTGACTTATGTTATATTTAATAATAGAAATCATAATACAAATATACATATAATGCAACGTATATAAAATTATATCTAAAAAACATTATTTTTTAATGAAATAGGGTCTAATCACGCAGAAAAAAAATTTAGTTGTGCATGTTTACTTTACTGTAACCATTTCAACATTTTTGCATGTTTACTGTAATCACTTCAAAATTTTTAACAATTTTATAGTCACAGTAACTATTTATATGATTGTGGTTACAATAATATGGTTAATTTACGATTCACATGATTGTATCAACCATATATACAGTAAACAAGTATATGTTTGTGACAACCATTTCTATGATATAATAATCATTTGAATCGTAAATTAACCATATTATTGTAACCACAATCATATAAACAGTTACTGTGACTATAATATTGTTAAAAATTTATAAAAATGTTGAAATGGTTACAGTAAACATGCACAACTATATTTTTTTCTGCGTGATTGATAGTTTAATATGGAAAACAAAAACGAAACATCAAAAGTCACAAAAATAGTATAAATAATACACATACGATCCCGAACGAGACACAAATTGAGAATCAAAATATAATGTTTAGTGTGATTATTAGCTGCTGTAACTTAGTTTTAAGTTAAAGTCACAAAATTTTAATTTGAATTAAAATGTTCAGCCACTTTATTAGAACAATCTTGGAGCAGAGATAACATACGATGAGTTAGGTACCGGAACGCGACGTTGAAACAGAATCAAATGGAAAATTTACCGTTAGTTGATCTTTGCTCAAACTCTTATTTTTTTGGTAATAATTTGTTGTATAATATGTTATAAGATTAGTGCAGTCATGATGTAAATATGTAAACAATAAATACTAAAGAGAAAATGTGATTAAAAGTAACTTAGAGTAAGAAAAAATATATTTAAAGTTCATCAAATTATTTCATAGGTTAGAAGGAAACATTCTCCTTGTTCTTCGTTATACGATCCATGGTTTGAAGGAAACTCGTTTAAATGGCTATAGAGATAGTGTACTTTTATACTCATATTACATCCAAGATTTCTAAAACTAAAAGGTCTATAACAGTTACCTCCAGCTTATATGCACAATGTGCGAGGTTTTACAAATGAGATTTTGAGCTTTCACAATGCTTGCTGTCATAATAAAAATTTTGACAGTTTTTAAAGTTTTTTTTATTTGTGTTCACCATCGTCTACCTTACTGTGGAAACGCCCACATTAATTTTTTTTAATTTCTACTTTGACCGAAAACTCAAAAATTTTATCGTTATCCGATTTTGCTAAAAATGTTGGCATTTGGTTTTTAGATGATGGAAAACAATTTTAGACCTTGGGATCATAAAAAATCCAAAAAGTGCAAAATATGAGGCACCCTAATACAGATATATAGTAAGTACGATTATGATTGTTTAGAGAACAAACAAATTTGTAAGAAATCATGTAAAAACATTGTAATTTTGTTCCATAACAATGAATATTTATTATTGGAATAGGCATTAAAAATTACAATTTAATATGGATATTAAAAGTGCGTTCACATTACACAAATATATGATGATTTAAGCTGGGTTGCTAAAAAATCAATATTTAACATTTCCTTTACTTTTTATTTAAAATTTAAAAAAAATTTTTAATTTTCCACTAAAAAGTTTTTTTTTAGCAACAATAAAACAAAAGATCTAAGAATCAAACCAGTTTTAATTTAACAAAAAACAAACAGTTTTTGTGTCCTAAGTTGTTTGTTTTTTTTCTTACTATAAATGTTTTTTCTTAAAGAATAAACATAAATAAAAAAATACACAATGACAGAGATATAGAAATGAATAGAAAATTTCACTTACCAAATAGAAATCGATTGGTTTTTCTCTCGCCTTATTATAGGCCTTTTGTATTTCAGTCTGTTTGAGAGCATGTGCAATATGTAGCGCACTGGCATCGAAGCGTCCATATTTGTAATCGGAATCGTTTTGTGATGGCGAACTCACCTCACGACTGCCATAACCATTTGGTGTTGATTGTCTTGAACCGAAACTTCCTTTAAGAACATAAAAAATACCAGAAAATTAAAAAGTAAATACAAAACCATATGACTATGTGTATTTTATAAACATTTAATAGAAATGTTCTAATGATAAAAGTGTTTTTATTTTTGAGAACTTTTAAAAGAATTTTATACATGCTACTTTTGGAGTAATTAAATTTAATGAAAATCTTAACTAATGTTTAATAAGCCAAAAAAAAAAAAAAAAAAAAAAAAAAAAAAAACAGTGTTCTTGAAAACTTACCATCAACTTCGGAGCGTGCACCACGTATTTGTTCATTAACAAATTTATTTGTACGTGGAGCATTTAAAGCTTGTCTTATACCCACAGATGTGTTATCCAAATGACCAGGTCCACTCTTTGGTACATGTGAATGGCAATATACCTAAAGATAGAAAAGAAGAAACCAAAAAATTATTAATTTTATACATTTTCTTTGACCATTATTTTAAATGATATAAGTAGGTAAGCATATTCGTTAGCTTAGTCTACAAATTATAATATAAAAAATGTTCTAAAATAAAAGTTGATACATTTAAGTGCTAAAGAAACGCTAAATTGATTTTTGAATATGTGTAGTTCCCAGATGTATTTAATTTGAAACTGATCACTTTCTGTTTTCATAAAACAAATAATATTCTCCGCCATCAAATCAAGGAATTTTTGTTTTTAAATACTCATGAATCCTATTGTTTCGCAAAACATTTCAAGCTGATGTTTAAAATGTTTCTTTGTTATTTGATAAAAAATATTGTTTAATTTATGGAAAAAGTGTAGTGAAATTCTAAAACTGTTACTTCTATTCTAAATTGGCCACGTTGGAAAATAGTGAAGTACCAGAATTAAGCATTTTAAATCATTACTTGGCAACGGAAGTATTTGCTGACCGATAGCATTTATCTCGTCATAGCTATTATATTGTATTTAGATAGGGAGTCATATAATTTATACCATCCGTTTGTATCCATTGTTGTTATCTTCAACTACTAGTCATCAGCCGACTGAAAGTCGAAGTATTCATCTCGTCGGATTATATTCATTAGCTATTCTTAGTCTATAGTTAGCGAAATAATGTATCTCATCGGATTACGTCCCTCAAGTTGTTATCTTATGGTGTTTTCTTTTCTGATAAAAATGTTCCATTTATGTTACCATTGGTGCAGGGGTGAAAAATTGTCATTTTCCTTTCTAAATATGTTGCATAAATAATTGGTAAATATGTTACATATCTCACCCTCAATTATATTTCAGTGTGCGATAATACCCTTTTTTGCAGCTGCGTTAAGTACTTTTTTTTATGCAAAAAATGTTTGACAACAGCTGATTTCTATTATTGAAAATCAGTGTTGTTAATGCTTATTGGCAAACACACAGAATTTAATGTCGAAAGTCGCTTTAACAGTGTTAAATATCGCTTTTTAATACAAATTTCCAATTCAATATTTGGCACGCTAAATATACATTAGTGTTAAGTGTAAAATCAAGAAATTATTTTGTTCCATTCTAATTGAAAAAAATGTTTCATTTTGCAAGGGTGTGTGTAACATGATAATAATATAACACATTTATAAGGCAGCATTTTTTTTTAGAAAAGAAAACACCATTAATTAACTACAGCGGAAAAATTTACCTCTTCTGATTGTATTAATTAGCTACATTTTTTATATAACTGTATTCGGATAAAAAAAAACACAATAGTGGAAAAGTAGATTTCAAAGGAAGCTGGTCTTTGAAGAATTTGAATGTATTAAGCCTACTCCGGATGGAAACGAAAGCTGAATCACAGATTTATAATGCTTCCAATGATCGGAATAACCAAATTTATAAACGATAGATCAAGTATTGCCTATAAATTGTATATATCTATAAACTGAACAAGTACCTATGTAATATTGTCGCTTACATTTTCGACGATGGCCAAATTGTAGATGCTGTTCACTATACATCGACGACAATGTGGAAGATATTGTCGCTAAACAATCAACAATGATTATTGCATTATTCGTCATCATTGTTGCCAATATGATCGTCAACGACAGTGTGCATGATAATATCGCTAACATTGTCGAAGATGATTTAAGTGCCAGTCATTAATGATTCGTTTAAACTGTCGCCAATATTTCGTCAATGATTTGATATGTGTCAGCAGTGTACAGGTTTGTATTATAAGATCATGATTATTACTTGATAATAGTAATACATCAAAAAACGTAACTAGAGATGAAGAACTTTTGGTCACGAAATTATCTTAATTCAACTGCCATCATTCTTTGATCAATCTTCTGAATACATTGACTGACTTTAAACGTTTATTCAAAGTTTTTATCCCCTCAGCTAAGAATATTGTGGAGATATACTTGAATCTATATAAGTGAGGTTCCATTGTGAGCATTGTGATATTTGAAATCTCCAGGGCCGGATTTCATTTTCCCTGCGTTACTAGAACGATCAATATCAGCCATCATGGCTTATTAGAATATTTAATATTCTGGAATCAGTGTAAACTCCGAGGGAATTGAAGGATATTACAGTAGTATTCATTTCCTGGTTGGGAAATACCACAATAGACTAATCAGTCTTGCATTGTTTTTATTGATAAGTCCAAATTGGTAATCAAATCAGAAATATCTTCAATGCATAACACGCATACCTTAAACTCGACACTATCGAGGAAAAACTAGACAGTACAGTGTATGATATGGGATATTTTCGGGATATAATGTATGAATCTCACAATGTGAATGTATCGTCAATAGGTAGAACAGAGAAACTTGTGACTAGTGGCAATCCGCTAGATGAAGTTATATCTCCACTTTTATGGAACCTTATGATAAGAGTTCTATTTAGGGTCTGTGGGGCGAGTACCCTGATGGCACTCGTTGTGCTCCTTATTAAATATTTTTCGAACTAAAAGTTATCTTTTGTAATCCCTTATTACCATGGGCCAATGAAAAGGATCAGGGTGGCAATCCGCCGATGTCCTAAATGTCCTAAAATTAACATATAATTCCAGAATATATGCTATTTTTTGGACTCAAAGATCTTAGGGAAACTTAATGCTGAGAAACTAAAGCTAAATCACTTTAATTTATATAAAAAAATCTTTGGGATAAGATGGGGTCTATTCTGAGTTATGGTGCTCTTATTTGGACACATCTGGATACAAAAGACATATCTTTTGAATCTGTGGAAGTTACAAAGACTAATCTGCCTTGCTATTACTAGCTTAAAAAGTAATACTCCTTAGGACTGCATCTCTGATATATCGGTTCTTAGTTTTAAAAAGTCAGCCGGACTGAAATATGAGTATATTGATCACGGCGCTATCTACAAAAGCTAGGTAGGCCTTGGAACAGGCGACGGATTATTTAGTACCTTTAAGATAAAAATATCGCCATGAGATGACAGAGATGCTATTAATTCTGTCATCTGGAATACGCGATATCTATCTGTATGAAAAGATCAAAGATGGAAACAGACTCATAACATAATAAGGTAGAAATATCTTCTGAATTGCATTTATTCCCTGTTTTAGCTTGGACAATACCTGGTTAGAGTTAGTTGCGCCGATGGTCTACGATTGTTAATTGTAGATTATCCAAAATGCCCATCTATGACATTGGAAAGGACCAGGTCTCTATTGGCTCTTGGTAGTGGAACTCGATATGAATTCTTACTGGTTACTGGATGGTCTGGACTATCTCAAGGATGTGTCACAGATAGTTTTAGTAAAATTTGTCTGTTAAGGAAAGGCGATTTTAAAAAATTATTAAAAGTATCACAATATGCCTGTTCGCTAACCTAAATGGAATGTTCGCTAACCTAAATGGATATGACACCTGAGTATAGACTAGTAATTCTATGAACTTTAATGGATTGAGAAACTCGGGATACCGTCTACAGGCTGAAATATTGGCCACTGTGTAAGCATTTATAGGGTCATTAAGCACTTATTATCTTTAAATTTAAATTAAAAAAGTATGTGTGCGATATCATCGCACACTACACATACTTTTTTAATCGTTGTGCCCAATTTTCCATGACTCTGCTGCATAAATCAGGCTCAATTTTCCTTTCATAAAAGGTTATGTTGGCTTTGAGGGCCTTTGTGGCGTGTGACTTATTCGCATGTAACTTAAGAAAGCCCCACAAGAAAAAGTCAAATAACACGACGTTAGTGACCAATTCACATCACCTCCACGTAAGATGACCATGCCCTTAAATCGCTTGTGCAAAATGTCGAATGTAGAGTGAGCTGTGTGGCACGTATCGCCGTACTGTTGAAATCACATGCCATTGATGTACATATAATCCAATCCAGAACAAAATATAATGATAATCATCGACCTATAGCGTTCGCCGTTGACGGTGATGTTAACGTCGTTCTTAAAAAAATATGGACCAGCTCAAAATCCACACCCAAGAGTGACTTTTTCGGTATACATTGGATGATTTGTATCTTATGTGGATTGGTATCGTCAAAAATTTGACAATTGTTTGCTGACGTACCCATTCATCCAGAAATGGATGATTTGTTATGAAAATTAGAACTGAATACCCATTTCTATAAAATTATTTTATAATTTGCACATGTTGTTGAATGCTATATCTGTCCATGGTGATTTGGGGAAAAAAAATGAATAAATGATAGTCAATTCGACAATATTTAAAAAATGCTATATGCCAGGAATATTTACGGCAAAATTGATCTGCCTTTACTTCTTTCACTAATTAGTAAAGTCTTTAACTATTTTTTATATTCGGTATGTGTTGTAATGCCGCTTGCGACTATATCCAGAAGAATAATAAATGGTGTAAAATGATTCCATGTAATTGGAATGAACAAAATGAAAAACATTACTTTTCACTTTATATCTTTTAAAACCGAAATGATATTTCGAGTCTGATGGCAATGTTACATGGTCAGGATTTATAGGTAAATAACTTTCATCCAACAGTTACTGTATAAGCTGCCGGGATTTTGTAACTGAAGAAACTGTTTTTTATCTCTGAAAATATTAGGCTATTCATGTGGTAAGACACGTATTCTTGGACGAATATATACTGGACAATTTACGTGTGAGGAACAGGTTGGCTATAGTACTCATTTTACTTGTATCTTAATCTAATTGAGTAGTGCATTTAATCGAAATGGAGCCCTATTGACACCACTTGACTGCTTGCTCCATACTAATGATTTAATGACTAAATATTCGATTGTATAGTTTTGACAATGATTTCTCCCTTCAGTAAAAATGTGTTCTTGAGCATTTTTTCTATAATTTTAAATGCTTCTAATATAATATCACACAATGTTACAAGTAACTTCGTACACATTAATACATCCGTACATAGATTTATGTATCTGTTTGTGTTTATACTTAAGTGTACACTCATGGTTACATAAATCTTTAAATGGTATTGCCTCTTCTGGAAAAAAAAACAAATAAATACAGACATTGTACAGAACGCTCATTCTTTTATTCATTCCTTCATTGCTGCTGCTTTTTTCGTAGTGGTTGTTGTTATTGTTACTATTTTTACTTTTTGTAGCCGGTTAACAGGTCTAATCAAACGTCAACCTTATTTAGTATACAGACGTCGACATACATTCATTCACGTTTTTTAAGGCATTCAACGTTAAAACTAATTCACCTACATATTATGCAGTCAGCTTGACTTTTGTTTTTTCTAAAGTGTTCTTTTCGTTTTATTTTATTTTCATATATTTTTTAAAAATTTTATTATTTTAGTTCTAACACTGTTTAAAAATAGCAATGGCTAAAAATAATAACAAAAAAATATTATTCACTCGCTAGTAAAATTAGGTAATGGAAATGAAAGATAGTAACCGGAAACAACTCAAATTTTGCACGATCGCTTTTTAAGAACTTGAAAGTCCCACTCATACTCCTCAACTTTCTGCATCCCACCGGAATTTTTATTTTTTAATAGTGTCGGATAAATCATACTTTTATCTCGAATGAAAATCGACGACATAGAACAGCCAAAATATTTTATTCTCAGCAGGAACGTGAATTCCAGTTAAAAAATCGACAATGGTACTTCATCGACATTTTACTCGAAGGCAGATATATTTCTTCAGTGCAAACTCAAATATTCTAGGGTTAACCTTTGATATCCTCCTTTAGATTTTCAAAACGCTATATTTCCTGGGGCATGGACAGGGAAATGTTTCTCAGTGTAACTCAATAGCGTGGATAAGAGACCGTACAAAATAATGCACACCGAATCGCAACCGGATGTAACAAGATGAAAATCTGGATAATTTATCTGAGGATACCAAGATGCTGCCGGTCGGACAACATAACTTTTTGCTGCCCATTTAGTTTCGTAAGGGATGTCAACAACCAAGTCACCACAACAAATTCAAATTCTGATTCTTATGATGTAATTGTAATGACTTCCAGGTCATAATCCCATATGACATTAATCGATGGTTTTTGTCGAACGCTCAGAAATTATTGCAGGTTATATACGCCACTAATGGCTTATTATTAAACAACTCCTCTCGATATCGCTAATTTCCTTCAACTCTTACACAAATAAAAGCCGCTTGGTTCAGTATTCTTAACTATTAAATGGAACGAGTTGCTTTTCGCCCTTTGAATCTTTGCTCTGCCTACCTCCATTTCATATCCCAACATATCTACAGACTTGCCGCCATGGGCCTTTGGATAAGAAAGAGTCAGATGGCACAATATATTATCTAATGCCTTCAACACAAGTAATTAAAATGTTAATAATTTGCAGGGAAGAAAGATGGCATGTAACATGCCAAATAATCCAGACAGTTTTTGTATTGTTGGTGGTTATTATATCTATGCAGAGTATCATAAACCTACCACGGACTTCGTGAAAGCTGCATACAGTACACTCGCGGTAACGTGAACTAATTAAAACCAAGGGAGTTCATGTTAGTGAAATTGTTCACGTTAGCGATTGTCGAATTTCATGAAAAAAATATAAAATTTTATAATATAAACCTGTGTTTTACACGCTTGAACGTGAAATTATTTTATTATTATTTTCATTATTAAATATTAAACAAGAATTATAGATTAAAATGCATTAAAAACAAAACGAGATTTCGAGCAAATAAAATTACTCATTCGTTCCCATACAAAAAATATTAATTTAGAGGATACAAACACATTTTTAATATAAGGAGATTCCCTAAACTTTAAAAATCTTATTTAATATATGTATTTCAGTGTTGTCTACATGCTTAGAAAACAAATGTAGTGAAAAAAGTTGTTCACGTTATAGAGCTTTCTGAGATTGTTCACGTTACAGAGTAGTCAATGTAAACAAAGACAAACAATGGATGCCAAATACTGTTTCCCAAAACTGCTCTGTATCTATACGGCAATAGTCAAGTGGGAAAAGATCCACTCTTAAATTTGACAAACAAGATATACGAATAATGAAGGAACGATATCAAGGAAGATGGGACCACCATATGATGACAGATTACTGCTCAAATCTCTGTCGCGATCTTAAGCGGCTATTTATTCAAGAAAATCATATAAAAGAACACTTTTTACGTACTATCATTGACTCTGTAAAATAAATTTTGTAAAGATATCTTAAAATGTTTGGTACTATTAAAAACATGTAGAAAATTAGATAAAATGTGAAGTTGTTTTCTAAATATTTCAGGACCCTTTCAATGGATTTAACATTTTTTACACAAAATAGTTCGTTGGAATTTCTAGTTTGTGCATACTTTGAGAAATGGGTGAAAAAAATTGTATTTTTCAAGGTTTTATGGACTAACCTAAAAAATATAATTTCGAACATCCTTGCAATATAAGTAAGACATCCTGATATACTCACCAATGTGACTCTACTCAAATAAAAGAGATTTTTCTGTTGATTAATAATACAGAACAAATTTTAAGGTTTGGTGGGTCGTTCGTGAAATAATAAGCAAATAATACAAAAAATGGTATAAATTATGCAAATATTAAATGTCTCTATAAAACTGGAGCTGCAAGAAAAAGACTAACGACGCCATTGTAATCAGCACTCTCAATTTAATCAAAAACAATGGACAGAAGTCTGAAAAATTTTGGTGTGTTGTCCTGTGTAATGGTTTAAATTTGTTTATATACATTATATACATTTGATTTGAAAAAGTTCTCTTTCGAAACAAAATAAGCATTTTTTCAAGATTTAACCTAGTCAAAGCTTTTAAATTTTTTATAAAAGTCTATACATTATTGAGTTTTGACCGATTTTTTTAAAATTGTTTGTATTTTTATACCCTCCCCACTAAAGGGTGTCATTCCGTGTGTAACACTCAGAAATATTCATCTGAGATCCAACAAATTATATATATTATTGATACTTATGAAACTCTAAGTCGACTGATCTTTGTCCGTCTGTGTAAAACACTCCCAGGTCAAAAATACACAACCTAATCAAATTAAATTAAATTTATAAAAAAATGTTAATAATTCTTCTAAGCTGTTTGCTATTGAAAATCAGCTAATTGGGGCTAGTATAAGTGGAGTTGTGGATCAAAATGTAATTTTCACATATATTCTGTAGACCAACTTTTTTGTAGAACGGCCCATATTTGACCATAGCCTCCATATAAAGTTCACTTCCGAAAATCACTTGAATACGCATAAATATGTTATATATATTGTTACGAAATTGAAATTTGACATAAATAATACCCATGTATACAAAAAATGCTGTATTGAATTTTATGAAGATCGATCAATAATTGGTTAAAGCTCACATATAAGGACTATTTCCGTAAAAGACATTAACTTTCATAAAGTTTTAAAAAAATCTAATTTGTATTCCAGAATCATACTACGGGATTTTTTTAAATATCGAGTCATTATTGGCTATTTCTACTATATAAGGTCCATTTCCAAAAATCGCTATAATACCCATAAAACTATTGTTAATAACGTTATTTATATGAAAATCAACCAAAATAAACCTCAAAACATAGACATTACGTCCAATATAAGCTATACATCGTAACTTATGTACGAAATTATTTGGATGGATTTTTTTTGACTAACGGTTCATAATTATTCTTAGCTCCTATATAAGGCCATCATGTGGAAAATTCAAACATATCTCGAAATCCTGTGAATAAAAACATAGTTTTTAATACTCTTTTTATAGCCACCATAAAAAAGGGGGGTAGATTTTGTCATTCCGTTTGTAACATGTCATAATACCAAAAAGTATATATATCCTATCCGATCTACCTTAAAACACGATAGCGCTCAAACGGAAGATTCTGTTCATATGGTTAATGATTTCACCTAGCCCCCATACAAAAGGCCCCAGGGAATACTGTTTGAGCAGTCATAAATATGTTGATTATGCGGCAATCCTGATAAAATTTTACACAAATTAGTTCTAAATACTCTGAAATTATACTATAAAGAATTTTGAAAATTTAAAAATATTTGTCCCTCTGAAAATGACTTGAACTCATAATTGAATTCATAATTGTCTTTTTAATTAATGAACCTAAATCTTTCCACTAGCTTTTGTGAGGATCGGTCCATAATTGCCCTACCCCCGCATATAACACCTATATTAGAAAAATATATTATTGTCAATAAATATTTTATATACTCGCAGAAAAAAAATATAGTTGTGCATGTTTACTGTAACCATTTCAATATTTGTGCATGTTTTCCGTAACCATTTCAACATTTTTAACAATATTATAGTCACTGTAACTATTTATATGGTTGTGGTAACAATAATATGGTTGATTTATAGTAAAAATGTATATGTTTGTGACAACCATTTACATGATGAAAGACTTACCATATTATGTTGCCCTCGGCTTATGGATATCATAATCTGAAAACAACATATTATGATAAAATAATTCATCATATAAATGGTTGTCACAAACATATACATGTTTACTGTAAGTATATATATGGTTGATACAATCATGTGAACCGTAAATTAACCATATTATTGTTACCACAACCATATAAATAGTTACTGTGACTATAATATTGTTAAAAATGTTGAAATGGTTACGGAAAACATGCTCAACTATATATTTTTTCTGCGTGTATTATGGTATTAACATAAATTTCGACATAAGTCATTTAAATTTTAAGAAATTAATCAATGATTCAAGTTCCCATAGAAGGCCGAAACTACGAATATAGTACTCTAACTTGTGTTTCCTAATTTAGTATTAAAAATTCCAGGGAATGAACAGATTAGTTTAATATTTAACGGGAATGGAAAAAAGTCCTAAAATTCGTATGTTTAAAAATAAAAACTTACCTCCTTATCATCCTGCTTATGTTGATTGTTATAGTATGTTTTGAGTGTTAATTTTGTGCCGCAGTGTACACATTTAAAACAACCCGAATGGAAGAATGTAAAATCCTTTAACGGGCCAACACGATCCACCTGATAAACGGTTTCACTACAACGCAAACATGTTGATTCATAGAAATTTGGACGATACATTTTCGACTTGTTTTTGTTTTTTTATTATTATTTTAAACTAATAATTAAAATTATTTAATTTATTAACACTAATATTGATACGAATTTCGTTTGGCTGTTTGGACTAACTGGATGATTTGTATTTGTATTTATTTAATAGAAAAATTTCACAAAACTTTTTCTTGGCTCTTATGTGATTGAAACGGATTTGCTATATTTTTGAGAAACATTTAAACGGCTGCATGCAACATAAATTAATGAACATGTTGCTGCTGCACTTGCCGAAAGAAAATCAATTATTTTTTACTTTCGATGTTTTCCTTTAGGTTTTGCTTATAATTCGTTATTTAAATAAATATATTTAGTTATTTATTTTTTGTTAATTTATATACAAAGCGTTTAGTCAAGTAATTTTTGTTGTTTGTTTGCTGGAGTAGAAAATCGTTTTGTTATTTTTTAATTAGTTGGCAAAGACTCCAGCTCACGTACGAATTTTCTTTTCTTGTTTTTTTCACCGTTCAATTAATTTTCACTAAAAGGTGAATAATTTCTAATTTGTATTGTTATTATTATTATTTTCGATTGAGCACACGTATCTTGCCAAAAAATGAAAAATAATAAGCAAATGTTTTGTTTCACTTATTTTTACTTGTTAGAGAAACGTAACTGTGAGGAAATTTACGCAGCTGCAGTGCTTCATAGTTTGGCATTCCGCGGGTACATTCTCCTGCCAGCAATGTGCGTGTGTGCAAATTATTTCAAATTTTTTTTAATTTTGTTTTAAAATTTTTAAAAATTTTAATTATTTCCACAAAATCCACTTCACTTGTTTCGTGTTAAATGATCTGTAATTAAAGTAAAACAAAAACGAAATGAATATTAGTTGGTAAAATAATAAAAATTTTGTTAATGAAAATTAAAAACAAACTTAATTTATATGTTAATTTATGGCTATAACTAAAATTGGTTTTAATTGTGTGTTTAAATATGATGTGTTTTAGATTTTAATTATGAAAGGTATTGATTATGTCAGCAATCAGTAAAAATAAAATTAAATTGACTTTTATATATGTACACTACAAATGTGGTCATTGATGTGGGAGTTTTCTATTTTTTTAATTTTTACTGAATTTAAGTCATTAACTAAAAAAATATTTAAACAAGGAAATTAGAGCAATGGCTAAAGGCAGAGGTATTAAAAATTGATGCTACAGCAGAAACCTAGAAACCTAGAAAATATTACGTAGTTGTTTGACAAATTTGGTTTTTGGATAAATTTGATTATGAATTAAACATATGTATATAAAATAATATTGTTAACATTAAAGTATGAGTACAATTGGAAGGAAGGAAAGTACCAAAATGTTAACTTTTTGGCGCCTCAAAGTTGATCACCTCGGGTCGCAATTTTTTTTAAAAAATCGCCATAAATCCATTTATGATACGAATGAAGCGAAATTTAAAATATAAATAGTGCTTAAGAAGATCTACAAAATATTTGCTTACATGTGTAGGTTATCTCTATTAGTTGAAGAGAAATTTAGGATTATTTATTTTTGTATTTAATCTTGCTAGATCTTTTTATGGTTTGCGGTCCTACGGGGGGTCGATTTTTTTTTCTAAACTAAATTAGTGATAAAATTCTAAATAAAATAAAAGCAACTTACTAACAGTTATCTTGTCCCTATAAAAAGTTAAAAGCATCCAAAGTTGGAACATTTAAAAAGTGTCGTATTTTTTAAGGTTTTTCCCAAAAAGGCCAATATATTTTTTCTTTTGTAGAAAAAAATTTTCTTCGGGACTATATATAATTTGTATATGATTCGGAAAGAGTATTTTGACTCACTTAAGCGGTTACAACACCCCCCCAGATCTATCCAAACTTGGCCAATTTTTAAAAAAAATTTTAGATTTGAGTAAAAAATTCTAAAAAGGAAAAGCACCGATCCTCGAAAAAGATTCATATTTGTATAGCCCTATATGTTTCTTAAATACGTACAAAGCTTTTTTACTATCACACGGTAAATAACGTCACAATAGACACTTTTCTAAAAACACTCAGTTTTTGGAACACATTTTCCCTGGTTTAGGAATTTCGGTATTTGAAAATAAAAAATGTAAAAGTTTATAATGTCGTTGATTAAAGGATAATTGAGTGTATATCAGTTCCAAATTTTGTTATGATATCTTTAACTGTTAAAATTTTACATTAATTCATATTTTATATTTTTCTTCATGGAAAATTACCATATTATAATTTTTTAGGTTTTTATTTACTTTAAAAATGTCCCAAAAATGTAAAAAATTATTTAATTTTACTAGAATATCAATTTTCAAGTCCTAAAGTTTTCAACAATATAAAAAGCCTTTATTTACTCCTCAGAAGTTCCACAAACCTTGACCCTTTTAAAAATTTTTACGTTTTTTTCATATATTGTATATATTAAGAAATATAGGAGCTACAGTTATTACTAATTTGTTATCAGCAATTCCATATTTAGGAATTGACTTACTACATTGAGATTGAGAAGGATTTGCTGTTGATAACACAACATAAAAAAAAATTTTTGAAGAAAAATAAATTTGGTGACATAAAATTGTTGAAAAATAGTCGCGGTTTTTTGCGTATGTAGATCGATTATCACTATTTTAAATAGCAAGTTGGACTATAGCGGATATATCGATGTATCAATCATGTATGCAAATTTTTTTAAAACATTGTTAACTAACGATAACATAACTTAAGCAAGTAGTCAATGTATCCCTTATAGAAAGTAATCGTCACAAATGTCTTATCACTGGGCTGACTCCAATTTGTAGATTTGGGTCATTTGACACGTATGTTACTCTTTACATCCCAGATAATATAGCGTGAAGACAATTGTCACATAAGTGTCTCTAAGTAATCTGTAGTATAGTAACTTTAAACGTTTTGTGAGTAATTCGTTCAAACTGGTTTTTTACAAATTGTGTTGATATAATTCTCATACAGTTAATTTTTATTTTTTCTAACATGTAAAATCCCAGTTAAGCAAGTAGTCAGTGTATCCCTTATAGACAGTAATTGTCATTAATGTCCTATCACTTGGCTGACTCCAATTTATATATTTTGGGTCATTTGACATGTATGTGCTCTTTGTAGGGCAGAGAGAAGTCAATTGGTTATTTTACACATTCCAGGTAATCTAGCGTGAAGACACTTAAGTGTCTCTAAGTAATTCGTTCGAACTGGTTTTATACAAATTGTGTTGATATAATTCTCATACAGTTTATTTTTGCTATAGTATACTGATATCCCATGTAAAATAGCGTGAAGTCAATATTCACTTTAGTGTCTCTTAGTAGCGAATAGGAAGTCACTTTAAACATTTATTTTGTAATGCACTTTAGAAAGTAGTTATTATATCCACCAGAAGCAATCCATTGGAGAGTTGTCGAAGAAAGGTTTGTTTACAAGCTATGGTTTATTGGGCTGTCTATGATATGTCTTTTTAGCTGACTTCTTGAGGTCAATTAGCACCTGTACATGTTAAAATAACTAGTTATGCAGCTGATAAAGTTACCAGTTAGGTACCTAGTAAGGTAACTTAAGCTATTAACCAGTATGTAAATCCAATGCATTGACTACTTTGGACCAGCTATTAGATAGTCTCATTGTAGTCAAAAAGGGTCAGTTTTTTTTAAAGATTAACTAATTAAGTACCTGTTATGATTTTTATGAAACTTAAGACAATCATATCATGAGATATCAGGTATTAATTTTAGTCAAAACAATCATTTTGACATAGTTACTGGGAGTCAAATTAAGAAAATTTATTTAATACACCACAATAAAACCCCTGGCTGATTGATATGTTTGGAAAATTAACTTGTTATCTTTTTGTTATGGATTTTTTAAAAGCAAAATTGTAAATTAACAGTTAAATGCACTTCAAATTATTTTTACAGAAGATTTATGAATGATAATGAAAATTTGATATAAAATTAATACTCTGAAATGTTGGGGGTCAAAATAAGAACAATTTTTTAAAGAGCTTTAAATGGTGAATTATGGAGAATTATTTTGATAACGATAATGAAGTATAAATAGCGACAGCAAGAACCCAAATGTGTCAGTCTAATTTAAAGCAACGTTAAATAAAGACAAACTAACTGCCTTACAGTGTGGTGTACATTATAAAGTGTGTTTTTTGAATAAATATTGTGTAAATTTGAATAAATAAAGAGTTGTTATAATTCTGAACTACTAAATTGCTTTTATTTGCAATCCAAAGTATAAACCACCGTTTTTACACCCTTCACCTTCGTGAGAAGGGTATATATAAGTTTGTCATTCCGTTTGTAATTTCCATAATATAATTTTCCGATCCTTTAAAGTATATATATTCTGGATTCTTATAGATATCGGAGTCGATTAAGCGATATCGGGATCCAAATCTTCAATAATTCGAGAAGTTTCCTATTTAAAAGGATATATATAAAGAGAGAGTAGTTTACAATGAGTTCTCATATGAGCAACTCTATCCTACGTAAGCACCACACACAACCAACAACAACATTCTACAATGTGGAATGAGATGAAATGAATAAGAATAATAAAACATTTGAGTGCGTTTCGTTTATTTTAATTTTTGTCGTTGTTTGTTGATATTTTTTCAACTTACAATTGTGCAAAATAATTGTTGTGTTTATTTGGTTAGTTATCAGTGAGCACTCAACATGTGAATATGATTATCGGATGTTTTGCAATTGCATCTGATATGATATTATGATTTTTTCTTGTTGTTGTTGTTATATGAAGAGTTTTGCATGGGTAAAGGCAATGTACGTAAATATGTTTACTTCGGTGAAGGGTATATACGAATCGGAACAGCCGAATTTAGCTCTGTTACTTGTTAAAAGGTAAAAACGTAACAATATGTATATCCTTGAGCTTAAGTCCGAGTAAAAATATTCTCAATTCGCTTTAATAAAACTTAACCACAGCATAAAATAATATATATATTCCAAGGTTGGCTACCGATTCAAAACGATAACGGTAACGCTAATTTGGATTATTTCAGTAATGCCGACTTAACGATTAGGGTAATTGCAGATATTTCGATAACGTTCCTTTAATGATAAATGTATTTTCATTCTGAATTAAATTATTAATAAAATAAACATATAAAAACTAAAAATAAGTAAACAAAGTTAGTATTCTATTTTATTTTAAATTCCGTAGATTTCAATAAACTAAATTTTGATTTTTACAATGTAATTTCAAATAATTTAATGAATATAGGTATTTATAGGTAACAGAACGATTATATCGGTAGCGGTAATTTCCGATTAGCGGTAACCTTAGTTCAGCTGAAAAGGTAAATATTGTAGGGATAGCGGTAACGGTAGCCAACAAAGTTATTTCATTTTCTCTTCTTTTAATTATTTTCACTTTCTCTTTAATTATCTGAAAACCTACTACGAAAATACGATTTTTCACAATCATAAATTTTAATTGAAACAACATTTTGCCATCGACACCGGAAAACCTTAACAACTACAACTGTGGTGACATCATCAACATTTTCCCATCAATTTATTGCATTATAAATAAATGAGTAAATAAGTTACAGTCAACAACAAACTGTCAAAAACAATATTGTTTCCAAATATAATTTAAATATTTTCATAATAATTAAAAGCCAAAACAGAAAAATACATCAAACAAATTTTAACTATGGGCACTGGCATTTGCTTTACATAAGAAATATTCAGTGATAAAAAAATAACAATTTGAAAAATTTCCAACATTTTATTGTGGCCATTAAAAGCTAAATATGTACTAGATTTGAGATACAAACTCCAAAGATAGAGACACTTGTCACACAAAACTAAAAATGAGTAAAAAAAAAATAAAAAAAAACACACAATTTAAATGAAATTTCAACTTGAAAATTAATGTTACTTGGTATTAAGATTATGTATATGATAGTTTTATATTAAAAACGTAAGACTTGGAACAAAGATATTAAAATATTTAATTAGATATTATGGTTTAATTAAAGCAAAAGAAATTATTTCAATGAGAGCCACTTGAAATATAAAAAAGTCATATATTTGAGACAATTATCTGTAAAAAAGATTCATACTAAAATGAGGGTATTAATAAAATGATGATTGAAATTTGGTACTTTTTGAATATTCGAAGGTTTAAGAAATTAAAGTACCTAAATACGGAAAATTCTATATTAAATCAATAAACTAATGAAAAACAATTTGTAAAACATATTCCAAAATGAAATTAAACAAAAATGCTACTGAATAAAATATGATTCCTATAAGATACTTAATAGTACTTTTCAAATTTATCTAACTAAGAGATTTATGACTTCAAGTTCGTTCCGAATTAGAATCGAATTTACAAGTAAACTGCCTCTCATCCCTGTCAAGGCCGGACAGTGGTAGATTAAGTGAATGACCTTTTCTGCCTCCCTCTCCGTGACAAATGAAACAATTGCAGTTAAAACAAGTAAGAGTGAAATATTCGGCTATACCGAATCTTATATACCCTTCACCTTTGTTGTGGATGCATTAATTGCCCACTTTCAACGTATAGCATCCTAAATATATAAAGAAAACTTTTAAACTTTTTATATTTCATTGCTGACGAACAGATTATATTCTAGAAGTTACAAACGAAATGACAATCTTATATATTCCCTTCTCACGAAGTTGAAGGTTATGAAAACAAGAACGCCAAACGAAACACCAAAGAAACAAAAACAAAATACGCAAAGCAATGAAACCAACACACATCCAAACATACGTTTTGTTGCTTTTTGTCAAAGCATGCAATAAATTGTATTTTTTTTTATGAAATTTTCAGAGATTGTCTCAGATTTTTGCTCATATCTCCGTTATTTATGGACGGATTTTGCTGATTTTAAATAGGAAACTTCTCGAAAGCATGTCTGACAGAATTATTGAAGATTTGGATCCCGAAGATATCTGGGGTCTTCAGAAAATTGATTCCAATAGACAGACAGACGAACGGACAAGCCTTAATCGACTCCGTTATCTATAAGGATCCAGAATATATATACTTTATAGGATCGGAAAATTATATTGTCGAAATTACAAATAGAATGACAAACTTAAATACACCCTTCTCACGAAGTTGAAGGGTATAACAAGTTCGATCCTCACGTTTAGCACTAACTCGCGACAACAAGTTGCCAGTGCAGTTACCATGCTTCAGAATCCTCATTCAGAAGCAGTATTCAATATGGATATCGAATATACACCCGTTATGGATCTAAATGCTGCTTTGTTTTCAAGAAATATACAAAAATCCCCCGATACACGATAATACCAATCAGAAAATCTGAAAGGTATCAGTATACACCGTCAGTGTTTCCCCAGACGAATAGGGTCCCCAAATGGTACTTTGGATTTTTTTCCTAGTAATGAAAGAAGGTTATGTGATAATTTCCAATGTGATTTGTGATTGCTGATTTTATAAGATTCTGATGCAAAGAAAACTGATTTTGCTCATTGTCCATATATTATATTCTGATCAACAGAGGCTATTGTAAAAAGCTTTACCCCCCTAGACCCAATCGTGCAAAGCTTTTCGTGTATTTTTACCTAACATTTATACTTTTTCAAAATTTTTTGTGACAAATATTAGATTCCTGTGTTCTATAGTGGAAGCGATATTGGTTGTTTTCTAAGAACTGGGGACTGTTAAAAATATGATAATTCACATGATTCGTTATATAAAGGAGTTTCCAACAAGAGGTGTTATTTTGGTATTCAAAGAAAAATTGAATTTTTTGAGATAAATGATCGGATGTTTAATTCATAATAAAGATGAAGGTATGCCGTTAATAATGAAAAACAACATCAGCCAAATGGCCACCACGACCACGCTTACAGGACCATATCGTTCTCATGAAATTTTTCACAACCAAAGTGGCTGCCCTATGTCACGTATTCTATGTCACGTATTCTATTATAATTTATAAATTTTGATTTCATTCTCTGTTTGGCCTTAAACTTCTTAGTTATGTTCCTATCAGGAATATTCTGATTTATGGAGCTCAGGTTTGGTATGTAAGGACTGGGATCGAAAAATTCTTAACATACATATATGATAATAAAAATTAAACCACTAAACTTATAGTTTTGATTTTTCTTTTATTTGATTGAAATTATTAATACAATTTGCAAAATATATTATTTTTATACTTCTAATCAATTGTGATGAATTTATGAACCTTTTCCGGAAACCCTTCCATTAAGGATTTCATTGAGCTTTCTGTCACTTTGTTTGATCAGGTAGTCCATCTCCGTTTAAAATCTACCACACTTTTGAACATCTTTTTTGTGCTCTTCAATTCTCTTTTAACAAGAGCTCTATATCTCTCCACTGGCTTTAGCTCCAGGATATTTGAAGGATTTGCCTCGCTTGGTACAAATAACACATTATTGTTCTTGTACCACTCAAGGCCTTGCTTACCATAGTGACAGGATGCCAATTCAGGCCAAACATAAGTGGACGCATTGGGAAGTCTTATGAATGGAAGCATCCTCTTTTGTAAACATTCCTTGATGTAAATTTCGGTATTTATAGAGCCTTTTGTAACAAATGTTTTGCTTCTTTTGCCGCAACTGAATATTGCTTGCCACGCCAAGAACTTTTTGGGAAAATTTTCTGCTTTTGGGTCCTAAACCTGATGACCCGGAAAATGTTCCATACCTACGTTTCCTCATCCATTATGCAGCAGGTATATTTTTTTGTATAAAATTTGACTTCAATTTCCATGCTCTGTCTTTGGCCTCTAAATTTTTAGCAGAGTTCCTGTCAGGAACTTTTTGAGCCTTGTATGTTTTTAAACCTGCATTTGCTGTAATTATTCGTACTAAATACTGCTCTCCTACAGTATGTGTTGGGAGCTCTTTTGAAAATGCTTCCAATTTATTGGCTTTAGAAACATCATGTGGACCATTCCTTCTACATGAATCAGGTCTTCTATCAACGGACAAGTTCTCCCGATACTGTTTAATAACATTGGAATCAGTTTGAAGCAGACCTTTGATTGTTTGACCAACTTAGGTTTTGTTGAAAATATTTAATAATTTTAGCACGCACTTTTTTTTCGTCACTCATTTTAATTAGATTAACAACAAAAGAACATAATTGACATTAAACATAATAACTGACATGCTTTACAAAGGTAACTTGATCAAAAAAAATAATCAAATAATACTTGGGTTAAAAGTTGTAATGAATTTTTCGATCTCAGTCCTCAGATAACTAATTTCAGACTCTCTTCGGGTTTTAATGGAGTTTACGAATATTTCAAAATACTTGTAAAAATAATGAAATAAAACATCAAAAAGAATTGTCTAGTTTTTGTGTCTTCTGTACAATTTGTGAAAAAGGTTTTATCATGTTTGCACACTAACGATTTGTATACCTAATTACAACTTAATTAAACTTATTAAACAAATTTTTTTTTAAAAACTTTAAACAAATGATTCAAAAAGACAAAAAACATAAAATAAAATCAAACATTCAATTACAAATTTTTGTTATAAAAATTTAATTTTCTTCCTTAACTTAAAACAGCTAGCTTTTCATTGCCGGTTTTCATATTTACAATATTTTATTTTACAAGAACTAATCATTGTTTCAGCAATCAACAAACCATTAAATTTTCATAAGAAAATTAAAAGAAAGAAAAAGAAAAAACATTGCACTGAATGATTTGTATGATTTTTTGTTTTGTATGCAGCAACGTCTATTAATCATGTTTAATATTTGGAGTATTGACAAGACAATGCCAGTGAGTGTTTGGTACAAGGCTTGTTAAATAAAAATTAAACAAAATTTTACAAAAAACACATTCACACCAGGCATTCAATCCAGACAGGCGTTGTAACACCAACTAATAAAATTTGCAGCAACAGCAGTTATTGGCTGCAATACGTAGTAAACAATATCAAACAAAAATTACCAGCAATTTAATAACAAACCATGTGAATGAATGCAACGAACTTTGGACAAGTGGTAAGAGTAAAAATAAAAACAAAATTGAAATGAATAAAAATTTATGAGCAACATTTGTTGATATTGCTGGAGCTTATAATGGAAGTATGTAAGTTTGAATGTTTGTTTGTATGTATACATTTTAGGAGTTTGAGTTTCTTTTATTTGCCACAAAAGACAAAACAGCTGCAATTTAAGAAAAATCCCCAACAATAGATAAATTCACACAATTGAAAAGGAAAACAAAAATACATACAGACAACATTTTGCCTCCGCCATCAAAAAACCACCAACAAAATAAATAAATAAGTAAGTAAATAAAAGACCCTGCACTTGTGGTCTTTGCTTATTTGCTTCTCTGTTTGGTTTCTGGCTTTCGTTGCTTTAAATAAACAAATTTGGCAGAAATGATTGAATGGCTACGTAAGCTAGTAAATGACTACAACTTGGCAGAGGTCAATGGCAATGGTGTCATCATCATTTACAATCATTTACAACCAACCAAACAAAATGCCTTTTTATGGATAAACTGAACAAAAACAACAAAAACAACAACAACAGCAGCAACAGCTATAGTAACAATATGTATTAGCCATCATCAATGTCACAGCAACAACATCACTGTAGCATTAACAACTAACGGCAGTTTTCCCCTCTTCTGTTATCTTGTTGTTTAAATGTTTGTATGTAGTTGTTGTTTATTTGAGCAATAAAATATTAAAGATCATAATTTGAAATTGTTGGATCTTATGACTTTTTTTTCTTACAAAAACACAAAATCACTAAAGTTATTTTCATAGCTGCTCTTTTTTTTATTTTCTTTCTTTTGAAATTGTGGTCATATGTCAACTAACTAAACATCATCAATGTTGATATTAGCTGTAGTAATGTTTATTTTTTTTTTGTTTGAGATTTGAAAGAAAAACAAGTGCTACATTCGGCAGTGAAGAATTTTATGTCGCCTTCACCTGTGGTTGTATTAAAATAGATCTTTGTAAAATTCTACAATCATTAATTAGGAAATTAGTACCTCTAGCTTGTTGGCTGGTTCCTACATCGTTCAGAATCAAAAATAAATATTTTTACATTGTTAGGTTTAATAAATAAGCTTTGAGCAAAGGAATGGGAATTTCTCCAATGCTTAATTCGAACACAAGTACATATCTTTTGTATACCCACCTTAAAAATGATAGGGAGTATATTGATTTTGTCATTCCGTTTGTAACACATCAAAATATTTGTCACAGACGCACATTAGTATATACATATATTCAGGGTCCTCATAAGATGCTAAGACGATCTAGTTATGTCCGTCCGCCTGTCTGTCTGCAATATTGGTCCATGATTTCATCTAGCCGCCATACAAATGTCCTTCTGGAATACTGTTTGAGTAGTCATATGTTGATTAACTCACAATCCTTATACAATTATGCACAAATTAGTTCTAAGTACTCTGAAATTTTACTGTAAAGTATTGCAAAAATCGGGCAACATACAAGATCCCCCTCAGAAAATTACTTGAAGATTCATAATTGTCTTATAAAAACACTGTACTACACCAAAAATATGGAGGGATTCTCTTATTATTTTATTGGAGTCCATAGAGTTCAGAAATACTTATAGTTTTTTTCGATCACTTCGTACTTTTTTCTTTTATTACCATTCAAACTAAAGAGACTTTTTGTAAATCGGTAGGAAAATTTCTGCATTACGGTTGTTTAGTATTCAAAAAACTAACCTTTATCAACAAATGTTCATCTTCTTTACGCTGTAAGTTGATGGTGAAGCAATAAAATATTATTTTAAACTGAACAAGATTTATAAAAATCAATGAGTTATGCAAGTTTTTTCGATAACATGTTTTTTGACCTTTTCGGGGTTTTCATAAAAATGTATAGAATTTTACATTAGTTGGGGAGCATCCTGATAAAATATATTAGTGTATGTTTAGCTTATATTTTAAAACATTTGTACAATATAAATTTATTCAAAGCATTGAACATTATTAGTTGGGACCTTTTCCCATTTTTCTGGGAAAATATGGATTTCGCGCCTAAAGAACTGCTCATCTTTTGAGTCCAAGAACGAGTCAAGCCAATTTCAAATACTCTGTTCTGAAGTAAAGCGTATCCCAGAGAGAGCGTTCTGCATCGATCGAAACGAATAATATTCGGACGGAACAAGGTGTGGACTATTAGGCGGATGAGTTAAGACTTCCCAACCTCCTCTTTCTAAATGGTTTTTAACACGTATTGCAACATGTGCGTTGTCATGGCGATCGTTGCTATTATGAATATTACGGTTTCATGTCTGTCCGCATATTCTGGTCATTTTTCGGCAAATGCTACAAACGAATCAGTTGAATTTGGTACAGGTTCTCTGTGATGGTCTGGCCAGATTTCAGCAGCTCATAATAGATAGGACCTTTTTTCTCCCACCATATACAGACCATTACCATTTCGCCATGAATATTTGGCTTTTGTGTCCATTCGGCCGTTTGGCCGGACTTAAAATACAATACCTTACGCTTCGGGTTATCGTAAGTCATGATTAGGTGCAAGAATTATTGTCTTTTATAGCGTTCAAGCAAAATTGTCTTTCAAGGTATTCGTATTGTACCCAATTTCCCTGCTTTTGGATGAATCCAGCTTTTTGCAAACGTTTTGAAATTGCTGCTCTTTGTCTTCCGTGTCAAAATCACCACTTCTAAAACGCACAAAACACCTCTCGCCCATTAAAACTGATGGAACACATTCACCTTAATCTTTAGTGAGCAATCGGTGTGTTTCGGCTGAATTATTTTTTAATTAAAGAAGTAAAGCAAAACTTCTTGCATTTGACACTTTATTGGCACAAAATTCCACATTTTCGAAGAAAAAAAACTTTGTTATTTACACTATAAAGCTCTATAACTAAGTGAGAATGAATGACAGATATGTATCCTTAAAAATGACTTATAAGTTAATAAATACAAAAATTGCGTTCAAAAGATATGTCAGCTATTGTAAATCCATCAGTTTTAAGACAAAAAATAATTGTTACATGAATCCCTGTAATTTTTGTTCGTTCACTTTTGTATCACTGTGTAATCATTAGTATTGATCGGATCAGTCCATAATTGATCCTAGCACCATATAGCCTCTACATCATAAAAAATATTTTATTGTCACATATTGATAACACTGTTACTTGTTTTTTCTTTAAACTAAAACAAAAGAGTTGAGACACATGCCAACGTTGGCTAATCGCCAATGTCATAAGTGATTATTTTTGTTAAAGTTGTTGACACTATATATTGGACGACTCTACGATATTTGAGCACTTTTTCCGAATATGCATTTGTTTTAAGTTTAAAAATATTATTTTCTGACAACCTTTTTGAGTTGACTTGTGGAAATTTCACCAAATATATGAAAATGTCGGGAGATGTAATATAGTTTTTTGTATGGAAGCAAGAGAATTTACAAAAGATAAAAAAATTACAGAAATTGTTTGAAATATTTTTTTGTGTCTATGTTAAGTTGGTTTCTATAACCACTATCAAAAAAATGGGGGTTATATTGCGTTTGTTATTCCGTCGTAGAACCAAAAAGTATATATCCGTCTGTTGTTGGTATGTTATGGCCTCGAGGAAAGAATGTACGGGAATCAAATGTTCCTAAATATTCTTTGTTGACAAAAATGTTTGGTATTGAAAACATATTGCAGATAATATCATGAAATTTGGCACACATTGTTCGGCAGATAAAAAGACAAGCTGTGCTGAAAATGCCAAGAATCTGTCAATACTTTCTCACAGTCTCTATAAAAATTTCTTCCCGGAATATGCCTCTATGGTACATAAATGCCTATACAACAGCAGTATACAAACAAATTTAGCAAACATAAGTTGTATATAAAAATATTTTTGTATGAATCGGATAATATTTGACCATAGACCCTAATCATGCATATTTTTTTCCTAAAATCACTTAAAAATGAGAGCGGCTCATTAAGTCCGTGAGTTTTTGAATTTATCTGTTAGTTGACTTCTGTTAGAACTTGAACAAGCTGCGCCATTTAGTTTGTGTTTGACAGCCATTGATAGCAGACTATCTCGTGACTGAGGAAAAATTGGAAAAAACTGACGATGGGCACTCTGCATCATAAATTTCAAAAGTAGTTTACTGAATTTCGTTGTGGTCAAACAAGAACCATAAGATTCCGCATGTTCTGGGCGCCCAGTTGTGGTATTTACACCCGAAGTAATTAAAAAAAAAATCTCGTTATGTGTTGTCCGATCACAGATTGAAAGTGCCAGAGATTTAGGAAGCCATAGCCATCTCACATGGCTCAGTGGTTTCAATTTTAAATTATCACTTGGGTATGAGAAAGCTTTCTGCAAGATGGCTGCCGCGATTGCTTACAATCGGAAGTACAAAAAGCTACACACATGTGCAGTTATCATGACAAAAATCTATGAAATAGCCTACGATATGCTCCATCTTTCACCCTATTCTTCGGATTTAGCCCCAAGTGACTATTTCTTGTTTCCAAACCTGAAGAAATGTCTTGACTACAATGATGAAATTATCTCAAAAAAAAAAAAAATAAAAAAAATACAAATTTTTATGATCTCGACAAATCTTATTTTTTGTAAGGGATAAAAAAATTGGAGAATCGTTGGACAAAGTGTATAGAGCTCAAAGACACTAATATGTATGCAAAAATTAAACTGTTATTATAAATATCATAATCAGTTATAAATTCGACATCAGTAATTTTCATCTAACAAGATTCGCTGCACATAAAAAAAAAAAATTCCGAAAAACACATAAACCTAAATAAAAATGGTATAAATGACGACACCTATCTTTTGACCTATATCTGTGTTACTAAGTCATTAATATAGACTATATGGATATCTAATGATAGATATTTCAAAGACCTTTGCAACGACGTATACAAGACCATAGTAAGTTAGACCTACAATGGGTCAAAATCGGGAAAAAAATTTTAACCCGAATTTTTTTTCTCACCAAAAGTTTTTTATCGCTAAATTTAAAAAAAAAAAAAATTTAAATTTAAAAAAATTAAAAAAATTTTACATTAAAAATATAAAAAAAAATCGAAAAAATGTTTGTTCCAAAAAATGAAAAAAAAAACGACTGGAAAAAAAATTAATTTTATTTATTTATTTTATCGATGATCCCAATGTTACAAGACAGAAATCTTATAAATACAACATAAGTCATTATAAATGGCAAATTTATATACGTTATTAATTTTCTTAACAATAAAAATAAAATTATAATAATAATTTACTGCACAGCAGTTAAAAACATAAAAAAAAAACATTTTGTTTACCTAAAAATATTTAAAATTTTTATTTTGGAGTATGTTTAGTTTGGTGAAGGGTATATAAGATTCGGCTGAGCCGAATATATCTCTCTTACTTGTTTTTACTATTACATTCTCACCACTTAGGTCTTTGACAAGAGCGTTTCCACTTTCATCAAAAAATACATTTTCGCATATAAATATTGATAAAAAGTTATACACACATTTGTTTCATGTACATACGTATATATCTTACTACTGGGTTTTGTGACTATCGATCCATAATTTTCCCTCTAATGCCTCTAATTACCATAGACATTTTTTTATGGTAAATTTAGGCATCTGATTTCAAAAACAGCATTTAAAAGTTTGTACAATCAATGGTTTACCTGCCAGGTGGAAAAACTAAATGAGTGCCTTAAGCCACTCTTGGGGCTTTAGAGATTGAAACCTAGTCCGGTTTTAGTTAGTACAGTTTGTCAATTTTTATTTTAAAAAATTTTTCTAATTGTTCATCACTCAACAATAAATCACGACTTGACTCCAATATATAAAATATAAGTATACTTTTTAAGAAAAAAAAAATATGATTGCAATCGGGAAACTTTAAAAATCTTTAATCAACGTTTAATAACACAACATAGACTTCCCATATTTTTTGGTTGTTAATGCACTTAGTTTATAAAAAGTTCTGTAAATAAGAAAGAAAAGTGATTTTAAGACGTTTCAAGGCTTATTCAAATATATAAGTACGTTTTTTAGAAACAGTTTCAAGAGTTTTTGAAATGAAAAATCAGTTATATTTTCATTTATTGGCATTTTGCGATGAGTGCCTTGAGGCATGCTTATGCATTAGAGGGTTAAAATAAAAGAATTATGTGAGTTATATTTTGTTTAAAATAGCTAGTTGGAAATTTCCTGTAGACATGTCAAGAAGAAATTATTATGACTTTTTACAAAGAATTACTTGCGACATTATCGATAAGACACCATATCCAGCTGGTATGTTGTAGGTCATGTAATTGCCAGTATGAACCAACTATATATGTATTTAGTTTATTAATTCATTACTGGGTTTCCTTTATTTTGTTCAGATATCTACTGTAATTGCATGTAATATTTTTTTTTAATTTTTTTTTTTCTTAAAAATGTTTTTTTTTTCACATGGCGTCATAGTTCATCTGATAATCTGTTTTTTTGCCATGTAAAATATAAAAACAACAACAATAAATTTATATTCATTCAGACATAAATAAAACATTTTGTTTTAACAACAACACCAACTTTTGCTCATTTCTCAGCTTATGACGGATGTTCATAAAACTATAATTTTTTTTTTTGGGGGAAAGATTTTTTATGCTACAAATACGAGTAAAACTAAAAAAGAAGACGTTTTTATGAATGAAGGTGTCTTATAAATATGTATGTATTTTCCAAAAACAATAAACATAAAAAAACATGTGTATCTTTATAATTATATAGCCTGGCTGTATAAATAATCATTTTATTTCTTAACTGATAATTAAATAAGTGGGTGGAATTTTTTACAAACATTTTTCATTATCTGTCTGTCTGTCTATGTGTTTATTTGATTTGATATTTTAGCCCTTATAAGATGTTCTAAACATTTATTATTGATAGACATGAAAAGCTAAATATTATATTGTACTTAAATGACAACATCTTTTCAGTAATATAGATTTGTAGCTGATAATAATGCGTGGTTTATGTTTATCAACTAAACTGTGGAAGTTTTTTTGTTTTGGTCATTTATTTTGGCCAGTGGTTTAGTTTCTAACCAAATTTAGTTAGGTATTTGTTTTAGTTTTTGCTTTCCAAAAAGGTAATCATTAATAATATAACAATCTGCTCAAGTTTATTGATTTTTAGTGATATCATAACTTTACTTATTTAGTCATTGACAAACAGTCTGAATTAGGAGTAGAAAGGTGTCAACATGTATTGGATTAGATAGAATTGGACTATATGACAATTTGGAATATTTGTTTAGGTATTGAGTGTAAAGGTTTTGGTTTTAATTAAAACGCATTGTTATGAGTTGCTTACAAAGTTTGATATAGTGCAATATGTGTTATAGTTTTTGAAATATATTTTGTGAAAGCCAAGCTAATTTTCATTTACATTTGCGATCAAATGTCCTAGTTTAGGTACTTTTTCTATATAAGGGTAATTCATTTAATAAGTTTTCTTTAATTTTTTTATGTTTGTATCATGTTTTGTAATAATATACATATGAAAAAATTACTTTTTCTTTTTGATGAAAAAGCTCGATGTAAAGAGATATCCGTCATTGACTATTTTAGAAGCGATGAACACATTCTCTAGCACCGTACAATCATTCAAAATATAGATATCCTATGATACTGAATGTGTGTCTTCAAAGCCATTATCTTAGTTTACATTACGCTACAATAGTCTGATATTCTCAGGCATTATATTAACTCTTTGGTTTATCTCATTGAACCATTCTGATCTAGTCGGTATCATCAATACCAATCACTAAAATAATACATGAATCATAATTTGATTTTGTAATTTTGATATTGATATCGAACAGGTCAGAAGGAGTCAATCGGATAAGAAATTTATAAAAACCTCTAGATTACAAAGAAGAGAGGATATAACATCTACTTTAGTCTGCTAAATTCCTGAATTCCTTGCTGATATTTCACATTAAGTGAATGTGACCGCAGTCTGCAGATTTACATGCCATGTGTTGATTGAAGTATAGATTGTAAAAGGTGGCGCAAAAGTAATCCTCCTATCAGAAAATGCTATAAATTTTGCCGATTATTGGTCAAATAAATAGTCAGCAATATTCCGCGTTCTGGAGCAGTGTTTATTAACGTGTATTTCGCATGTGTTTACTACACAAATGTCAAAACAGAACTGACATTAGGGGCCAATCGCAAAATTTATAGGATTTTCTGATAGGAGGATTACTTTTGCGCCACCTTTTAAAATAAATTGTTGGTAGGAATTTTTAACAGTAAGACCAACATCCAGCTTGAAAATATTACGGAAACTGTTAGCAAACTGTAGCACTGCAATCATAGCACCTTTAAACAAATTCAGAGCTTCTAAAATTATTGTTACGTTTTAACCTTTTTAAAACGTTGGTTTATTTTCTTTTAATAAACCGGATACTTCTGATTGCAAATAAAAGCCGTTTAGTAGTTTTAAATTTGTAACAACTTTTTATTTATTTAAAATGTACAACAACAACAGTACAGTCACTCAGTGTCTTTATACACGTTTATCAATTCGCAGAAATGCTCACAAACTTTATAATGTACAAACTCAAATGTACACAACAGTTGGTGTTAACTCTAACAGCGCCTATGATAAACTCACTCACGACTGCAGCCTCTGCCACTATTAATACATACGCCATCTTTCGGTAATCTTATACAATGATCTTAAGGGACAAACTAGTATGTTCGAATTCTAGAGCTTTCGATGTCAATGTTAGCTGTTTAAACATTTAATGTTGCCATACTTATAAACAATGCTAATAACCGTATGCTACTTATCAATATTGTTGATAAGTAGAAGCTTCTACTGATGGACCTGTTTATAAACATGATGAATGCTGCAAGCAGTCGTTACAAACCGTTAAATTCAAATCGCTATTGCAAATTCGTAACAATATTAACAGATTTGTATGAACTGGAACTTTTGTAAACATGAAAGAAAAAGGCAGGCTTAGTTTAAATAGACATCTCCCATAACCTCCTTTGTGATACTTGGGTAGGAAGGGGTAAAGAAGAACCAATTTCCCATAACTGACTAATTTGAGTTCATAATCAAACCATCCCGTTGATCGTATAAAGGTATCAAGCTTTCTAAAGTTCCCCTCCTGTCTGTCAGATGATGTGCTGCACTGTTTCGTCCTCTTCTTTATCATTACCACTTATACAGAAGTCATTATATGGTAAATTTAATCTTCTGGTGTGTAGGCAGTAATCTATGTAACCACATAACGAAGTTGATCACGCGGAATGTTAATCAGCAACAGTTATAAAGGGAGATTCATTTAGAGACTTTGTTCGTTTGCTTTTTTACAACAGATCACGCGAGACTGGTGTCATAAGTCAAAATTCTTTAAAAAATTCATCATGGGAAGGCTAATATCTCCAAATTATTCAGCTATATTATGAAATTCAGAGAGAAATGTTTGTATCATCCATCATTTCGGTAAGCATCTAATTTCGGAATCAGAACCTGTCAACCAACCGCCTCGATCGTGTAATATCACACCTCTGGATTTTGTTCTTTAGGGTTATGTGTCGTCAAACAGCTTTTACGATAAGCTAGCAACGATTTAAGACTTGGCAGCCAACATTACTAACGTAATTTGCGAGATACCGGTAGAAATGCTGGAGGGAATGATCGCAAATTCGACATTCGCGGCCAACATTTGTATAAAATTATTTTAGAAAAGTAAATGTCAGAGATTGTTCTTATGAGTCATTATTACGATTCCAACATTAATTATATTTTAAGAGTTTTATTAACTAAAATGAGAATAAACCTCCAAATGAATCACCCTTTATTTATACTATTTGGCAATGGTGGCTCACATGTGGTCTCAATGGTCGTTTGACACCGCAATTGTGGACTCCTACCTATCGTTTGTACGATTTGAATGGTCTACCACATCATCCAAGAGTGGGGCTCCTCTCATGGAGTTCCTAGGTAAATTTTTGTGTCCCGATATCCAGAAAAGGCCAATTGAAAAATGTCTCGCAATATCATTTAAATATACCCATCATTTTGTGATCAGATTATATGTCGTGTAGACATCCATAAGAGATTTTTGGCCGGCCTTGCTATCCTACATATATGTCAACACCAAATATTTGGTAAAACCACAGCCAGTTCGCAGCCCTATCCACGGCTGAGATCTCAGCCTGTAGAACACTAAACTGGTACGATAGATTTAAAGACACACCAGTCTGTTCAATATAAAAGTTCTACCGCACCTACCTTCGATTTCGAGCCATCAGTGAAGAAATCTAATGAGTTCTCCTGTAGGGATTGTATCAGTCCTTCCGTACGTGATCCATACTTTAAAGCTCTTGTTGAATAAGGTTCTGAGAGTGCATTAGAAAATGTTGTCTGGAAGTGCATACAGACAGCCAAATATGGTTGCAAGACAGAAGTTCCATACGGCTGTATCTAGTCTTATGATAGGGTTGAGAGCTAGGCGTTTGACCATAAGGTCAACGGGAAGTCAATTCAGCATGACAAATAAGGCTTAAGATGGTGTAGTGCGTATATGTATATGTGATCATCAGCGCCGATTTAGGATCCTTTCAAATACTTAAAGTAATTTCATAAAATTCCGAACTAAGCATGTGAATAACTCTCCCACTTACCAAAACCATATAAATTCATATCATAGCTTATTTTCAGTTCTAAAAAAAAAATCCTAAAAGTTTTTTAAAAAAATTTTGTTTTAGTTAATACAATACAGATATGTATTAAAAATACATTTAAAGAAATAAACCTCTAAATCATAAACTTTCAATTGGTTTTCAGATTCATAAAACTTTTAATTTTCAATTTATACAGTTTATATTGAAATTTATTCTTAGATGTTTATGACAATTTTTTCCTGTGTATGTACAATAAAATATTTATTTACATTTATGTAAATTATTCATAAACCACCTGAATAAAATGACACAATGGATAAAAAGTGTTTGTGGTTTAAAAATAATATTTGCGAAATGAAAGAAATGGAAATTAAATACTTTCAATTTCTATATTTCTTTTTAGCTTCAACTTTATTTATTATCTTTCACATAATTTTATTGTTATTTTATAGGTTTTATTAATAAAAATAATAATAATATCACAATAACAATAATAAAAATAGTAATAATAATGACATAATACCCACATTCGAAGACAAAATGACACAGACAGAGGAAAATGTTAAGAAAAAAGAAATACAAGCAGTTGGAGAAACATAGGAATTTATTAATTTACATTTAATGAAATAAAATTACAATAGAAAATCACTTAAGTTAAACAATGAATTTCTAATATTTTGCTTTATATTTAAGTATAAGGGCAAAAATATTCAAGGAGATTTTATTTGAGCGTTAACAAAATTCATTTTATTAAGTGTTTTTATTTTAGTTTTTAAGCCGAATAAGAATATGTCAACATATTTTTAAATAAATAGCATTTAAATAATTTAAAATACATTAAAATTATTTAAATTAAACTTTAGCTTGTTTCTATATTGTATGTGAGAAATTTCTCATTCGAAATATTTATAAACCTCTTGCTAAACATAGGCGAGTAAAATAACATTATTTAAATCATTCTGTTAAAAACTGAATGACTTTTACAATTTTTATAAGTTTTAGAAATGGGATACTGAATTATTTTTATTTATCTGACAAAGTAAAATAAAGAAAGAAAATAAAAAGCATTTTAAAAAGAGCTCCCAACACATCCGGTAGGAAAGCAGCCCGGTTAGCTCAGAGCTCGGACTATTTGGTACGAAAAGTTAAAGCTAATGCAGGTTTAAAAACATACAAGGCTCAAAAAGTTCCTGACAAACAAATTTAGAGTCCAAAAACAGAGCACGGATATTGAAGTTAAGAATTTTTCGATCACACTCCTTAATTAAATTGAAAGTTGTTAAAAATAGCTAACAAAAATCACATTTTTTTTATTTCAAAAGAAGAAAGAACTGTTCTTTTGAAATAAAAAAAATGTGATTCGCTAAGAACGGCTACATTAAGTTGCTATATAATTAATTCAAATTAACAGTTATAAATACTATTGTTTTCAATGTTATTTATAATGCTAATATTGTTGTGATACTTTCAATTATGTTTTTTTTTTGTATTTATTTAATATACTCTTATTTCAATGATTGTTAACATTTATGTATATTAAAAATTGTGTGAATATTTTAATGAGTGAGGGTATTATTAATAAAAGCCACTCCATTGTTAAGCATTTGCTGTATTCTGTGGTTTCATTAATTTATTTATTAGTTGGAAAGGTCAAGAATTGGCTAGCGAAAAAAGAAACTAAAATGACAGCAATATTATGATCTTGTGGAAGATTTAAGTTAGAGTAAAGCATGCGCATAGTGGAGTAGAATTGAATTATTTTGGAAAAAAAATTATTAAATAAAAATTGGTATTCTAATTTATTGAGCTTGAGGTCAGATTCAGGAAAATTAGCAAAAGGTCGAATAAATTTGGTTGAAAATTAAATAAAAATGTAAATTTATACTAAGGATACTTAGACAATTTAATTTAGCTAAAAAAACTTTGCCATTCATAGACCAATGTTTCTTATTTGTAATAGAAAAATTCCCGGTAGCACTTCAATAGACTTATGGATCGTTCCTTCAATAAACTTTATAATAAATTTTATATGGATTTAAAAAGTAAAAGATTCGAACATTATATTCCTCCAAACCAGCTGATCTGCAGAACAATGTAGATCTGGCCAGACCTTAGCTGATCGATGACCGTATGTACCGTGATATTCATTGTGAAGTGAGGGATAGTATCACATACTAAGGCAAAGCATATTAAAGCAATAAGTTTACCATCTTTTCTGCTGAATCTTGGAGATAATCATTGCATTGAATGTATGACATTCATTCCGAAATTATCAATACGTTTTTCATCAAGAGTTTTATTTACTAAAACTAAAATAAACCTCCAAATGAATCAACCTTTATTTATACCATTTGGCAATGGTGGCGCACATGTGGTATCAATCGTCGTCTGACATCGCAATTGTGGACTCCAATCTAGAACCATCGCTTGCTCGAGTTGAACGGTCAAACACATCATCCAAGAGTTGGATGATGTGGTGTCCCGATATCCAGAAAAGGCCAACTGAAGAATGTCTCGCTATATCGTTTAAATATATCCGTCATTTTATGATCAGATTATATGTCGTGTTGACATCCATAAGAGATTTTAGGCCGGCCTTGCTATCCTACATATATGTCACCACCGAATACTCCACAGCTGAGATCTCAGTCTGTAGAACACTTAACTGGTTCGGTAGATTCAATGGCACACCAGTCTGTTCAATATAAAAGTCTCTACCGCACCCATCTTCGATTTCTAGCCATCAGTGAAGATCTACTGATTCTACTATGGCATTCATTCCGAAATTGTAAATACGTTTTTCACAATCACAATTACATAAGAATGTCTGTGGACCACTATCTACTATATACATCTCAGTATGCCTAGGGTTGAGATTTCTTAGTAGGAAATATTGAGAAATCGCTTGAATTGGCAATTTTACACTGGTAGCTTTTCAGGATATAGAAGGGCCTTTTAATAATGTGGAATTGGCAACTATAAGAACAGCTGGATCAGTCAAGTGTTTGGTTTATCAGGGAACTTCTGAACTATAGCATCATACGTTCTAAAATGAGAACGGCCAAAAGACTCTCAGCTATTTATCTGCTAAGTCAATGGAGCATCGACAGTGGTGTGAGCGTGAGTACGGGCAGAACTGATCTTGTACTGTTTTCGAAGATATACAAGATACATATTAATCTTGATTGAATGGTACTGAACTGACACTTTCGGACAGCAACAAATACTTGGGTATCACTCTGGACTGTAAACTGAAAAGTAAACAGGCTACACAAATGGTTGTCAAATGGTTGATACGATCATGTGAAGCGTAAATTTACAATATTATTGTTACCACAATCATATAAATATTTACTGTGACTATAATATTGTTAAAAATGTTGAAATATAATATAATAAACATGCTAAGCTATATTTTTTTTCTGCGTGTAGTGTCTCGAACTGAATTCACTGAATTTTCGCTTCATCTCTACCTCTCTCTATATATTCTCTTTTAAGCAACACAAAGGTACCCACTGAAGGAACCCAAACATAGCTAGTTATGTGACTGTTTCTTTTGGGGAAGGGACCGGTTTAAGTTGTAATAATTTAAAAGAAAGTAATCTGTTATTGTAATATAGCAATATAGTGGGAAAGAGTAAATTAACATCTTTTGGAAACAGGTCACTGAACTGGATATTAGAAAATTGCTCACAAATTTAAATTAATACAAGTAAGAAAGTATTGTCGGTCAAGCCCTACCATATTATACCCTACACGGGGTAAATGAGTGAAAACATGTTCCTATAAAAAGCTCAATAATTTATTTTAGGAAGTGGACCTTATATGGGAGCTATGATCAAAAATGCACCGATCACTATGAAAGGACCTTTGTATGGGAGCTATGTGAAAGATGCCAAATCAGGCCAAAAATAAATGGACACATTAAGAAGTCTTATGAATGGAAACATCCTCTTGTGTAAACATTCCTTGATGTAAATTTCGGTATTTATAGAGCCCTTTGTAACAAATGTTTGGCTTTTTTACCGCAACTGCATATTGCATGCCATAACAAGAACTTTTTGGGAAATTTTGTCTGCTGTTGGGACCTAAACTTTTCTTCAACATTCCCAGAAGCTACGAAAAATTTTCCATACGTACATTTCCTCATCCATTATGCAGCAGGTATATTTTCTGTATAAAATTTTACTTCAATTTCCGTGCTCTGTCTTTGGCCTCTAAATTTTTAGCAGAGTTCCTGTCAGGAACTTTTTTAGCCTTGTAGGCTTTTAAACCCGCATTGGCTTTAACTATTCGTACCAAATAGTCTGAGTACTAACCTAACCGGGCTGCTTTCTTACCGGAGGTGTTGGGAGATCTTTCGAAAATGCTTTCTATTTTTTGGCTTAATAAACATCATGTGGACCATTCCTTCTACCTGAACCAGGTTTTATATCAACGAACAAGTTCTCCAGGTACTGTTTAATAACATTGGAATCAGTTTGATAGCAGACCTTTGATTTTTTGGCCAACTTCTTGTAGGACCAAGTTGGGTTTTGTTGAAAATATTTAATAATTTAAATAACGATGCATTTACCTTTACAAAATAGTAATCACCCAATAACTCAATTTTGGATTTTTTGTTGCTTGACTGATTTATTTCAAAAACTATTTAATTTATAAGTCACAAGATTAGAGCGTTTAAAACAAGGGATAAAAATTTACCTTAAATAAATTATACCTTGTTTACAGAGTAACTTTTTTTCGTATCCGGTTTAATAAACATCGTGTTTACTGGGTTATGTAAAACAACAGCTTAATTAACCCTAATTTCTTTTAACGTCTGTCTATCCATAAAGAAGGCCTAAATCTATAATACCTAGATGTTCAATATACATTTGACATAACTTTCTATAAAAGTTGTCAAGCTGTCTCTTAATACAAACATAAAGAAAAACATTACGAAATGTTTTTTGTGGCTCACATTTTATAAAGTATGTTGCAGAGGTCTTTTGTTTTAATTAGTTGCTCATATAAAAAAATAAGTTGTGTTTATTTATATTAAAAGAAAATTAAATACTGCTACTGTTTGATTTATTTCATTTGTTTTATTCATCTTGTTTATTATGTTTTAACCGCGTAATATAATTATATACTGCATATTCTCATTTTTTACTTGAAGTCATTTCATTTTTAAAAGAAGCCGCTAAAACAAAACTTCTGTACGATTTCTTTACAATTCCATTTACCATAAAGCATGAAAACAATAAAAACAAACAACAAATTCAAAATACAAAATACAAAGTTTCGCAATTGTTTGTCATCGTTCAGAGAAGTCTGAGTGTTTATAATTTTAAAAATAAATAAATCTTAAATAATATTAGAACAAATGAAAAAGCAAATAAAAGGGTTACAGTCATTGCTCATGCTCGTAATATGTCAGCAGATTTGATTTTATAATAATTTGTACGTATGTATACGATAAAATCGTGACAATTCGTTGCCTTTGTTAGCAGTAGAAACAAAATATTAACACCAAATAATAGACGTTTCGTGGCGGCAAATAACTAAGTACTAGCGATATCAAATGATGATAACAACTAACAAGCACAAATACATAATTTATGGGTGATGTAAACGATTCACTCTAAATACCCGATTGGCATATAAATTTGTCATTTAAAATTATTTTTAAACATGAATTCGAATTTTAAATTAATAGAAATATGTATGTGCAAAAAGTTCAATGTGTAATTTTTACGAAATTTTTTAATTTACATTTGTAATGTTATCACAAAGGATCATGTGTAAATTTCTATAGCTTTCATATACAAAATAAACTGTATTTAGGCTCTCATAAAATACATAGACCTTTTTGCAGGCAATTCAACGATATGCCAGTAAAGGGTGTTTTTAAGAGGCGGATAACTTTAAATTGCCTGCGCTGTTTTCCCTGACAGCTGATTTAATAGTTTTCGCTTGTTTATAGGTTAATTTAGTTAGTCAATTTATCATGAATAGACTCACGCCAGAGCAACGTTTGCAAATTGCTCAAATTTATTTTGAAAATCATGGTTCAAGCGTAGTGATATTGATGATGCAAATGTGTCAATTCATCATCGTGCTCAACAATTAAACTTGTGTCCATCCATTTTATTGAAAACTTTGAGTAAGGATCTTGGTTCTCCGTGCTTACAAAATTCTACTCGAACATCGTCATCGTTCGCGCTGTACATTTGGTGAATGGGCCGAAGGAAACACAATTTCATTTGAAAATTGTGTTCAACGATGAAACACACTTCTGGTTAAATGACAATGTCAATAAACATAATTGTCAAATTGTCAGGCCATTGTCGAGATTTGATGAGAAAAAACTTTCAAATCTACAATTCATTTAGTGTTAATATGACATCAAAATGTAGATTATCTCACTAACAGTTCTAAACAAGGCGAATTTATAGAAGGTGGCGACAGAACTACAACAAATACAACATGTACAAAAACAACAGGTACTTTGTTTTTTGTTAAAAGATAGGTGAACTGTCAAAGTTGCCTATTGTTGTTTTTGCTTTTGGGTTTGTTGTATTTTTCGCTACAAAAAATACAAGTGAATTGACAGTTCACTTGTCTAAACAATTGAATATAAAAAATAATCAGCTGTTCCAAGGCGAATTCATACAAGGTGGTGGCAGTTCTACAAAAACAACAATTGGTCTTAACAAATGTCAAAAAACAAAAATGAAAAATTAAACAAATATGTATATAAAACTTAATATAGTGTAGATAATTAAATAGTGGTGAGGGCTTAACTTATTTATGTAAAAAATAAATATTTTGTTAATAAGCTTAGAATATTTAGATATTTAAATATAAAAAGAAACTTTGACATCTGTTAGAACCAAAAAACGAAAAAAAAAAATTATCTGCTGATTGACTGACTCCACCTTGTATAAATTCGCCTTGGTTATAAAGTTAATAACTGTTTTATTTTATGGGTCGATTATGGATGACAACCGAACGACAGTTGAGTCAGTTGCCTAAATGGTATTACAGATGGCAACTGGCAGCAATCATTTTCTTTTGCCAAATTTGCAACCAAAAATTAGTGGTTGCCCTCTGGCAACGCAACTGAAGTTTGGTTGCCATCCATAATCGACTCATTAGCTATTTGGCACGCATCTATTAAAAAATATGAACTTTCAACCTATATAAGTAAAAGCAAGCTAAAGCGAATTTCTGGTTTTGCCGCCATTTTGGTAAACATTAGTTTTGACAGTTCATATTTGGCAGTCGTGTAGTAGACACGTGGCAAATTTATTATGGAAAAATATTCGATAAACCAACGTGTTATAATCGTTAAAACATTTTATCAAAATCAATCATCGATTAATTTTTGGGAGAAACAACGTGTCAACGTTGTCGGTTTCCTGATGTGAATGCTCCGGACTTCTATTTGTGGGGATATCTGAAAAGCAAGGCTTAAGCAATAATTAGAAACGCTTGAGCAACTTAAACAAAATATTCAATATGAGAATGTAATGAAAAATGTCCTGAAAAGGGTTCGCATTTGTGAGGCTAACAGAGGCGAACATTTACCTGATATTGTATTCTATACATAGGTAATTGCCGACATTAAATAAAACATTTATCAATATAAGATCCATTCTCTTTCATTTAATCAAAAAATTATAAACAAACAAAGTAGTATACCTTCCCGGCGGACACCCTGTATTATCGTATTCAGAAGAATAAAGGTTCAAAAATTAATTTTTTTTATCGAAATTTTTCGTTTCGTCACAAATATAAAAGATTTAAGAATGAAAAGTTTTTCCAATTTTCACTCCGATCATTTGAAATAATATTAATTTTTAAATCAGAACTAATATTTTGGGGCATTTTTACATTTTTCTTTATGGGGAAAAGGAAAGTTCGTATATATCAACGTCCAATAAATTCTCTCAGAATGAAGTACAGCGAAATTTGCGAATATGCATCTAGATAAGAAAATATAACATTATTGAATGACTTAAGAAGGCCCGAGTGTTACTTAATAGTCTGCAATATATGGAAATCTTATAATATAGAAGATTCTCAAAATCTGATAACAATCTAACTTAAGATATTGGGCTGTGCGATTATACATCAGTTACTCTTGTATATGTACATAATGTTTCGAATTTGCAATAGCGATTTGAATTTAATGGTCTGTAACGACTGCCTGCAGCAGATAAGTAGAAGCTTCCATCAGTAGAAGCTTCTACTTATCAACAATGTTGATAGCATGCGTTTATTAGCATTGCTTATAAGTATGGCAGCTCTATATGTTTAAGCTGCTGACATTGACATCGAAAGTTCTAGAATTCGAACATACTAGTTTGTCCGTTAATATCGTTGTAGAAGATTCCCGAAAGATGGCGTGTGTATAAATAGTGGCAGAGGCTGCAGTCGTGAGTGAGTTTATAATAGGCGCTGTTTGAGTTAACATCAACTGTCTTGTACATTTATGTTTGTATATTATAAAGTGTGTGTGTATTTCTGCGAATTGATAAACGTGTAAATAGACACAGAGTGACTATTTGAACTGTTGTTGTTGTAGATTTTAAATAAATAAATAAATAGTTGTTACAACTGCTTTTTATTTGCAATCAAAAGTATCCAGTTTATTTAAAGGAAATAAACCCCGTTTTTAAAAGGTAAAAGCATAACAATAATATACCCAATAAAATGGTATAGATTTTTGAAAGCTCCTAAAAAGAAGCGTTTACCCTCTTCCTTACAGAAGACACGATTTTTGTATAATGAGTTTCCACTTGGAAGCTGCTTTCGTTCTGTTTCGTATTAATCACAGCTTTTGTGTTATAGCTTACAATTGACTGTTTATAACCTTAAACTAAATTTTTATTTGGTTTTGTAAACTAAACATTTTCTATCAATACCAAGGACCAAGATCTAAATAATTTACTTTATTTTGCAACATCTGTAATATAAATAATGTTTAAAATTATTTTTTGAACACAAAAATCGTTAGTTTAGTGTTCAAATGTGATAACTCCCTTTTTAAAAAATGTATAGGAAATGTGTTAAATATTTTTGAAATCTGTTAACGATACATAAGGAGTGAGATCGAAAAAACCTTAACACAGGTTTTTTCTTTAAACTTTTAACCTAAGTATTATTTGATTTATTTTTTGATCAAGTTACCTTTGAAAAGTATGTGAGTTATTGTTAATCTAATTAAAATGAGTGACGAGAAAAAAGTGTGTACTAAAATTATTAAATATTTTCAACCAAACCCATGTTGGTCCTACAAAAAATGGGCCGTTTAACTGATTCCAATGTTACTAAACAGTATTCGGAGAACTTGTCCGTTTATAGAAAACCTGATTCAGGTAGAACGAATGATCCACATGATATTTCTAAAGCCTATAAATAGAAAGCAGTTTCAAAAGAGCTCCCAACACATACGGTAGGAAAGCAGTCCGGTTAGCTTAGTACTCGGACTATTTGCTACGAAAAGTTAAAGCCAATACAGGTTTAAAAACATACAAGGCTCAAAAAATTCCTGACAGAAGGCCAATGACACAGCACGGAAATTGAAGTAAAATTTTATAAAAAAAATATACCTGCTGCATAATGGATGACGAAACGTATGTTCTGGAAAAGTTTTCGCAGCTTCCGGGTGAATATTTTTATGTTGTTGATTCTCAAGGGAATGTTGTAGAAAAGTTTAGGACCCAATAGCAGAATTTGTTCCCAAAAAGTACTTGGTATGGCAAGCAATATGCAGTTGAGACAAAAGAATCCAACATTTGTTACAAAGGGCTCAATAAATACCGAAATTTACATCAAAGAATGTTCACAAAAGATGATGCTTCCATTCATAAGACTTCTTAATGCGTCCACTTATTTTTGACCTGATTTGGCATATTGTCACCATGGTAAAGAAGCCCTTGAGTGGTACAAGAACAATAATGTGGTATTTGTACCAAGAGAGGCAAATTCTCCATACTGCCTGGAGCTAAGGCCAGTAGAGAGATATTGGGCTCTTGTTAGAAGAGAATTGAAGAGCACAAAAAAGGTGTCGAAAAGTGTGGTAGATTTTAAAAGAAGATGGACTACCTTTTCGAACAAAATGACTGAAAGCTCTATAAAACCTTCCAGAAAATGTTCATAAATTCATCACTATTGATTAGAACTATAAAAATAATATTTTTTGTAAGTTGTAATAATAATTTCAATCATATAAAAATCAAATCTGTAGGTTTATTCGTTTCTTTTTTGTTAACATTTATATATGTTAAGATTTTTTCGATCTCACTCCTTAATCATAGTTTAGAGAAAATACGTTGGAGACTTATGAGTCCATTTTTAGGACTTAGCACATTATCTATTACTTATTTTGTACTTTTTAGTGGAGCGCATTTTCGTATAACATTTTCTGTTTATTTTTATCGTTTAACTCTTTTATAAGATATAAAGTGACTAGTGTCACTGAAGTTGCTCTCAAAAGGCAACATTTTTGATATCAGTTGGCGATACTATAATATTGCTAGGGAGGGTTAATAAGTCCATTACTTTTTGAATGAATCACAGATTTTTGGATAAAAAATCATTATATTTTTCAACATGGTCTTCTTTGATCTCTAACTAACCATTTATAAAACGTGTCTCCAATTTTTTTTATCTCTTCCAAAAAACGATATTTGTCGAGGTCATCAAAATAAGTATTTGATGGCCGATTCACCCCAAAAAACCCATTATTTTCACTGCTGTTTGGTCTCTGGAGTCTTGTGGTGGATCAAAGTTTCGTCCACGGTAACGAAACGGCCCAAAAACTCGTCCATTTTGTGGTTGAACAACGCCAAACACTTCTGCGCAGTTGTCACACGATTTCGATGGTGATCATTAAAAATTTAAACAACTGAGCCACGTGAGATGCCTATGCCTTTCACAATCTCTCGCACTTTCAATCTCCGATCGGCCAACAGCATATTGTGAATTTTTTATATTGTTTCGAGTGTAGAAAGCTCAACTGGGCGTCCATAACGTTCTACATCTCCGTGCTAATACGTCCACAACGAAATTCAGTAAACCACTTGCTTACTTTTGATATTGATGCTGCAGAGTGCCCATAGTATTTATCAAGCTTCACCTTGGTCACCTTAATAAGCACACGGAATTCACTTTTATCCATTTTCACCTAAAGTCACGCTGTAGTGGCTTTGATACACAAACTAAATGACGCAGCTTGTTAAAATTTTGACAGGAATCAACTGACAGGAGCTGTGTTGCCCTTTCAGTTAAGAGGTGGGAAATTCAAAAAGTCACGAAATTAATTTTAACTTTCCACGTAACGTCCAAAATTTGGCAATTTTGTAAAAAAAATGGACTTAAATTGTTTGCATATCACGAAATGGACTTTTTAAATTTTGTCAAAAAATGGACTTAGCACTTTTGCATACCAGAATATAATAACAAGAAAAATCGATATAATTGTAAAAGTTTTTTAAGCAAACAGTGAACTTTTACTTATTCTAACGTTTTGTATTAAAATCTCAATTTACATAAAATGTATACTTAGCACGTTTGAACACTAAGCTAACGAAATAAGAATAGCAAATTGTTGAAATAGTTTTTAAATTAACTAGACTATTTTGTTACGTTTGCTGTGAGCAGAAATAAAAAAACAAAAGTTGAAGTAAATAAACGCCCACTTAAAATATTTTGCAACAAATAATAGACTTAATTAACCGCAAAGCAAAACAGCAAATATTATTTGCAAACTTGCACTATAGTGTACAAAATATTTTTGTTATTTTTTTAGCTGTTTTATTTTCGCTTTAATAATATATTTCAGATAAATATGTATATATAATTTTCGATGGATGCATGAATGTTTATTTTTTGTATTTCTATGGCTGACTGAGCTTAAAATCTTGAGTCTATTAAATGACCTTGCAACTTTTTTTTTGCTACTGCAAAAAGTTTAAAAAAATAAAAGTACAAGTAATAAAAAATATAAAACTGGTAGTTAGTATTTTTGTAAGTATTTTGCTATTTTGGTAGTGATTAACGAAACAAACCAAAAAAACGATAAAAAATAAAAAACAATTAGTTTTTTTTTTTGGGCAGGTGGAACAACGAGTGTCTTGGCGTGGTTGTTGGTTTGGTTGGTACGAGAATCAAACACAATTTGTTGTTAGCGTTTCGTTTTAGTGGCCATAAGTAGGCGTTAAGTTATAACGTTAAAAATACAGTTTTATATTTATGTTTATTAAGCAACAAAAATGCAAGCGAATATTTATTTTCACTTCCGTTTTTAATTCAATTTGCTAATTTTTGCCGTTGTTTAATGTCGATTTAAAATTGTGCACAACTCCAATCATATCCAATCCAGTCCAATTCAATTCAATAAATACAATTCACTTTTTTGTGTTTAATCTTTTGCAAGTAAGTATTTCCTCAAGTCAAGTTTATTATTCATGTTAGAGAAACAATTTAAATAAAATTAAAATCTTTTTACTTTCATTTTTGTACAATTTTTAATACTTGTGGTGATTTTTGTGCTACTTTTCAAACTTTTATTTCAGGTATTTATTTGTGTTTATCACTTGTTTTTTTTATAAATAACTCAAATACTCAATTTTATTATAGGGGATTTGCATCTTGAAGATTAAATTTTGTGCTTAAAATAAAAAAAAAGTACAAAAATAAAAACTTACTATAGGAGAGAGAGACACAATTTTTCATTGGCACGCATTTAGTTTTGCAAAAAAATAAAAGTTAAATTACAAATAAAGAAAGAATTTACATATTTGTTGTTTGGTTGTTGTTTTTTTTTTTTTTGCCAACAAAGCAACACTTTCATATGTCATTTTGATTGAGCATTTCTATGCCTGACATTTGATGTGATCGCAATGTTAATGGTAATCGTCATCATCATAAACTTTAACATTAACATTAACAGCAAGTATATGGCACAGTGGATCGTAAGTGAACAATTTTTTGTGTATTATTTTAAAACAATTTGATTGTGATTAATTAGCATTTACTATTGGTGAAATATTGATGAGTGGCAGTTTAATTTGTCATTTGCTTGAAAGTAGTTTATTTTTATTAAAATTTTGTTTGAAATGATTTAGATTAGCTTAGCGTGCAAACGGAGGAGACAAAAAAACGTTCTGTTAATGCCGTTTTAGTACTTATTTGGTATGAATTTTAATGCTAAATAATCACATTTTAGAAGAGTTTTTATAAATTTTTTTTTGCCTTCAAAATCTACATTGTCATTAAAGGCCATGAAGCCTTTAATTCAAATTCAATGTTAAAAATAATAAAAGCGAAAAACTCCTATGGAATTTTTTCATAATTGGGCTGAGTATCCTAGATGATAATAAATTTCAAAATGATTTCATCCGATCGAGATGAAATTCAGAGACCATTTTTCGACAAGATCAGTCAAGAACTGTCAGAGTTAGAGGGGGAAAAAATTTGACATTTGGCCAAAGAGGTGTGTTTTCTCAACCATGTAACTTATTACCTTTTGTTCTTAGCAAAATATGTCCCAAATATATCATTTCGGCATCTTTACATTAGAAATTCCAAATATTTCAAAATTTTACCTTTGCCCTTCACCATTTAAGGGTTAAAGTTGTCCGATTTCAGTAAAACATTCAGAGTATATTAAAAATGATCTGAACTATAACATTCTGCATAGGTTTTACTTAAAATTCGTAACAGTAAGGAAATTGCTCTCATTCACCAAAATATGGCCAAAAAAATATTTTTTCCCGAAAATCACAAAATTTAAATCGTAGGTACGGAAAAACTGTAAGAGGTATTGACATAATTTTTTCATATTTTTATTCTCTATTATGATCTCAATAAATCCCAATGTGATGATCAAAACATTCTGAAATTTGTTTAAGAAAATTTTTAAAAATTTGAAAATGGAGATTTGAAACTGCCGATAAAAAAAAATAATTTTTTTGGCCATCCCTGCGAATAGGTTAACGGTATTCTACAAAGACAAATATCATACGAATGTAAATACGGATATATTTTAAGTAAAAATTAGCTTTTATTTTAATAATTCTTAAAATATGTTAATTTTGTTCCTACATTTCTTGTTCAAGTGGCCTGAGACACGTTAATGGTCTGGGGAATTTTTAATAACTTTAAAATTTTTTAACGAATTTTTATCTTTTATATCTCATTAGAACGACAATTACGTACACATTTCGATTCTTATTAATTCGATTGCAAAAATAATTATTTAGTAGCAAAATTTTTACAAAAACTGAAAAATTTGAATTTTTTCCGAATTTTAACGATAATACAGTTTGTGGGTCAATTTGACCCAAAGGAGATATAGGTTTAATCTGAAAAATATTTTTTTGACTGTAATTTTCATTAATATAAATAAATGTACATATTTATGTAACATAATGCAGAAAGTTAAGGAGTTTTACAAATTTATTTCATATAGATAGTAAAATTATAGAATAAAAAAATATAGAAGGTAGTTCCATTAAAATTTTTTTGTTAAATGAGGTTTTTTGAAGATTCCTTTTTTTGTGAGCATTATAAAAAGCGTTGCCACCTTTACATAAAATGTGTAATTTATAACTTAATGTTTAAATAAATATGTATTATGTTGTGTTGGAAGTTATTGATTCAATTCCTAACGTTCGCTTACTTATAATTAAAACTCGTTGACTATTTTTATAAGTATATAAGTATGTATTTTTTTTTTAATTTTTTATTACTATTCAAATATCTTATATCTTTTAAATGGCGGTTTAATTATATATAGCCGAGCACTTTCAGAAAATATAAAAAGTCTTTGAAATCGGATGGAAAACAATCGGATGGCACGCGTTAAAAAATTTACATGTTGAAGGTGCCCTACTTTGAGTCCCCTTAACACCGCCACTGAAGCACATGTTTCGTCCATTTTCTTAAACTTGGCTATGCCCATATCAAATTTCATCACGATCGGAGCAGTCGTTTAGAAATGCGAGATTTATTTCCAAAACATTTTGATTCTGCTCCACTGTTCATAGTTAATGCATTAGGATCGGTAATAATCGTAGATATATACTCCAAAACATGTTTACAGATTAAGTAGTATTTTGAAGTTACCTTGTGGTCATTGGGACAGAAATCTTATCCAATCTCACAAGTTTTGTTTTAACTGAAATATTACTTTTAAGGAAATGGAGCACACCATTGGCTGTTTTGGCAAATCTTTTTCGCAAGTTTTACATGTATCCAGCCACTGTTGTAGTTTGTTGGGTAATGTAGGGACTTTAAAAAAAAATATGTTAGAATTTTTGCTAAAACATTTGGTATTTTTGCAGTTGGGGAAAATGAAACGCTTGTTAATTCTTAAAATAGTGTTCACAAAATAGCTTTGTAATATTTGAAAATGATCCTTTGATCCCAATTTGAAAGTAAATATTTTTTATATTTTTTAATATTTTTCAAATTAATGAAAATAATGTACATATTCCCAAAAAATGTAAAGGCAAATTTTAAATTAATATGGCATGTCAGATATATAATTTGAAAAATAAAGAGAGAATGAAACTACCTTATATTTTTGTACTATGTGTCAGACTATGATTTTTATTTTTTTGGCAGATACAGTGGCTCACAGCTTATTTCAACCAGCACCTTAACAAAAAATTAAGCTCATATAATTTCGAAACGAAACAAGATATTGAAAAATTTTGAATGAGAGTTTATAGAAGATGTTCAAAAATTAAAAAAAAATAATTTTATTCAGTCAAATTCTACACTCTAAAAAACTTATAAATTAAAAACCAAAAATAGAGGAACACATTTAGTCACAGCTTATTTCAACCATCAACTTTTAAAATCTGTTAAATTTACATCACCTCTCGAGTAACTGTAAATTTCCAAGCATTTTTATGGTTATGTGTGTTTCAAATTATTTAAATTAATATTTAGTGTGATTTCGGTAGTTACGAGGCCAAGAAGTGTATTTTTTGAAAATGGGGCGACGCACTACTATAGAAAAGAGGGAATTAGTTATTAGCCATTTTAAAAACGGTCATTCTCGACGAAAAATTGCGGAAATGGTTTGCTTTAGTGACTCCACAGTGCAAAGCATAATATATCGGTTCGTGCTCGAAAATAGGATACGTGATAAGGGCAGAAGCGCGCCCAATAAAATTTTTAATGCAACTGATGAGCTTTACATTGTCAGAAAAATAAGGGAAAACTCGAAGCTCTCCGCTCCTAAACTGGCTACAGAAGTTAAAAATGAGCTTAACAGAACATGTAGTGCAGAAACTATTCGCCGTGTTCTTCGAAAACACCACTTTAATGGTAGGGTATCCCGAAAAAAAACATTTATTAATAAGAAAAATCAAGCAGCACGCCTCAAATTCGCTAAGGAACATATTAATAAGGACTCAAGTTTTTGGGAACAAGTTATTTTTGCGGATGGGTCCAAATTTAATATCTTTGGCTCGGATGGTCAAACTTATGTCTGGCGTAGGCCCAATACAGAACTGCAAAATCAAAATCTTAAGCCAACAGTCAAACACGGCGGTGGTAGTGTCATAGTCTGGGCTTGTATGTCATCAAGTGGGGTAGGAAACTTGCAGTTTATTGAGAGTACAATGAACAATGATGTATATCTCGACATTCTAAAAGGCAATTTACTACAGAGTGCCGAAAAACTGGGTATAAGGGAGCAGTTTCGGTTTTACCAGGATAACGACCCGAAACATAAAGCGGGTGTCGTTCAGTCATGGCTTATTTGGAACTGTCCCCACATGATGCAACCGCCAGCACAATCACCTGATCTAAATGTAATTGAAAATTTATGGGCAATTTTAGATCAAAACGTCCGCCAACACCAGATCTCGAACCGGAATGACCTTATAGCAGCGCTGAAAGCGGAATGTGCAAAAATAACCCCCCAAACCACTAGAAAGTTAGCGGAATCCATGCAAAAAAAGGCTGAAAACTCTAATTGAGCAAAAAGAAGGTCATACTAAATTTTGAAATTAAAAAAATTAGCTAATTAATAATTCAATTGGTTTTTTATAGTAAGTGGTTGAAATAAGCTGTGACTAAATGTGTTCCTATATTTTTGGTTTTTAGTTTGTAAGTTTTTTAGAGTGTAGAATTTGACTGAATAAAATTATTTTTTTTAAATTTTTGAACATCATCTATAAGCTCTCATTCAAAATTTTTCAATATCTTGTTTCGTTTCGAAATTATATGAGCTTAATTTGTTGTTAAGGTGCTGGTTGAAATAAGCTGTGAGCCACTGTATATAAAACTCATTAATGAGTTTTATTTACATATTTATCAGACTCTTACATACCTTTGAACGATATGGACAAGATGTGCTTCCAGAAGGACTGCACTACGCAGTTAACGCTAAAATGGACATTCTGCATGAACGATTTGACATAAACGATTTCACAAAGCTAACCTTTTTCATTAAGTTACAGGTCTATGACAAAAAGCCATGACCAATGTCATTGAAAATTGGACCTCTTGGATCCGTAATACAGCGTGAAGCAGTGGCGGACATTTGAAAAATATATTATTACCTCACATACACAGCTAAATAAAATTCATTTCAATATTGAAAAAACATTCCATAAGGCTTCCTCCAAAAATGAAATATTATTTTTAACAGCAATAGATTCTGTGTTCAACATTTATAAAAAATATTTAAGGATGTTTTTTTATTGATTTTAAACTTATATTAAGTAATACGAAGATGAAGTATATTTTCCAAGAAGAGCTTCAAAATTATTTCCTCAAAAGTTTTTAAATTAATAAATTCATAATTCAGTTTTCAAAATCAGATCAAGTTTTATAATATAACCATTTCATTAAAGCATTAAGTACGAATTAGTTCATTGACTACAAACTTATTGAATGAATTCCCTAAAAAAGGAATTTATTCTTTATAGAATTAATTCCTTCTTTGTTTATAATTCAAATCCATTACAATTTGGCTTAATAAAATATATGGAATCCAAATTAAATTATCAAATCTGTTAGCTCTCAAAATGTTTTTCAATTAATTTGTAATTGAATTGAAAAAAAAAAAAAAATTAATTTTAGATTTGAATTTCCAATAACTGAAAACAATAACTGAATCATTCAATGAGTACTATCATGAATTTATTCATCAATCAATAAATTCTATTGAAATAAAAAAAAACAATGAATGTAGCTAAATAATAAGCTTATTGGGAATGGTTTTATGGAATGATTTATTAATATTTTTAATTCTGAATTGTGTTTTTCTGTTTTTTTATTTGTCGTTAACCCACCGATGCATATCAGAATCTAATGACTATGTTTAAAAAAAATTTATAAAATTCAATTAATAAAAGCTCTTTACACATTTATTGTTAAGTCAAATAGTTTTAGAATTTTGGTACTGGTAAGGATATTTGAAAATTCTAAATTTATCCAAGAAGTTTTGGAAGGGATAAACAAATTGCAGAAACGTTGGACAAAGTGCATAAAGTTCAAAGGAGACTATGTTGAAAAATAAAATAATTTTTTGTGTGTCGATGTTGCCAACTAAAATGAAAATTTAGTATTTTTGAGGATACTATGTTGTCAGTATTTGGTAAGCTGGATCAAAGGATAAAAAAGTATTTTTTAGGTTTTTATAACTTTTGTGTATAACAAGAGAAGTATAGCCAGTATTCTTTTATTTAGGGGAATTATGATTTCACATAGACTACATACAGAATAAAGCTTTAGTGTACATAAATAATACGCAAAATGTTGGTATCAATAAAAAATTCATATCAAATAAGTCTCTGGAGAATAGGACCATAATTGAGCATAGTGCCCACAAAAATTATACTCCCAAAATAACACTATAATATGCTATAATATAAAGCTAATGAGATAAAATTTACCGAAAATATATACAAGTTTTGTCTATAATTTATTTCCACTGTGCAGCAACATTTCGCATATAAATTAATATATTCAAACAAATATCTATTTGTATAACAAATGATTATTTAGATGCCTGTTGTTTTAAACATGTTTTAAGTTTTTTTTTTCTTCTTTTGATTATTTGTTGCTTCTTTTATTTTATTTATGAAATTTAATTTCACCTTTTTTTCGTATTTTCTACTGCTAAAATAAACATCTTTTATTGTCTATTCAAGCGAATTGAATATTAAATTGAAGACAATTTCATTTGTATTTGCCGTTTGAGTGATGGTGCTGGGGCCACCAATAAAATAAATCTTGCCATTGTAATTTCCATTCAATTCGGAGAATTTGTAATAGAAATTGATCACATGCCAGCCGGCGAAATGTTTGAGAAATGTTTCAAAAGGTATTGTATTCTGACATAATTACAATAATATTATACTATATTTTTATAAACAACATTCAAAATAAAACTATATTGAAACATTTAATTATTTTAAACAGCTGTTAGTTCTTTTGGACCATAACTAAATAAATTATTTTAATATTATTAAATCTAAATATTTTGTTATTTATTACTCGTATTACTAACAATTAATTAATATTATTTGTTGACAGTAGTTTAAAAAAGTGTCAAAAAGTAGTCTTAAATCTCAAAATGCTATGATGGCGCTTCAACCCACTTGCAATTGAAATTCATTTAAGAGTTTTTGTTTTATTGTAATATTATTTTGAATTTTTTTGGTGTCGATTACCAGTATTTTAAGTAAGTGTTTTTTTTTCCAAAATAATTATTTCATTTTATTTAACACCCACTATTTTATTGAGTAGTTTGTTGGTCTGTATTCTCTATTTATGGCAGTAATCTTAAGTGTTCTCGTATTTGTGTTCATTTAAGTTTGTAATTAGCATTTAAAGATCAATTACATACATTTGGTATGACAATCGTATAATTAGAATTATTACTTACTTAAATATTTATTTAAGAATGTTTGTAATGAGTCAAATCATCGGCAACCTACAACATTATTAGGTTTTTTTTAAACCCACACCACTCACCAGCTGGAAATTTTACCAATCGGCTTGAAATTTAAGATTCTAAGCTGATGTTGTTTCCATATAAGCATTGTTATCGAAGTGCAGCTCTAAATTTTAAGTTAAATTTTACAGAATTTCTCATATAAGACTTTTTTTATAGAAAATAGTTATATGTACAGTGCTATTGACTCAATTTAAGCTTAATTCACCAAAATCAAAATTCAGAATTAAACATCTGTCGAATTAGCTCTCATTTATTCAGTTTGTTTTGCCAAATCACCTTGGAGGATATAGCGTTCAACAAGACGTACAAATTATAAAATTGTTGTATCAAAATGGGTGTGTTATTCGGGCAACGTTCGCCCATTTTACGGTTGCTATTACTACCGAGAGGACTATTCGCAGTGTGGTGGATCAATTTTATTCCATATTTCAGTAAACCATGAAGCATCACCTGTAAGATGACGAAATGCTCATAAAAACTCGGCCATTCGAAGACTACAATTTGGTAAGATTTGCAACTGACCCAGGAGCTAAAGGTACACCACCATAGACAACGACGTGTGCTTGCTGAATGGGCAGTGGAGCAGTTGGAAAATGACTCTAGTTCTCATTAAAAAATCATCTTCAGCAATGAGGCCAATTTCTGAATGAATGGGTACTCCAAACAAAATTGTCGAATTTGGGACGATACCAATCCACATGAGTTCGAAGAGCGTCCAATGCATCCCAAAAAAGTCACTGTTTGGTGTGGATTTTGGGCTGGTGGCTTAATCGGTTCATATTTCTATGAGATCGACGTTGGTTAGGCCATCACGGTCAACGGCGAGCGCTATAATTCGGCGATTACCAACTATTGTTGGCCGGATATGGAGACCAACGATATGTGATTTCAACAGGATGTTCATGCCACATTCAACATTCTGCACGACCGATTTGAGGGCATGGTCATCTCACATGGAGGTGATGTGAACTGACCACAGCGCTTTTACCGATTTCAATAATCTATGGACTGCGTAATCCATATAAATATATAAATGTCTTTGTAAGTTTGTTTGTTTGTTTATTTGTTGGTTTGTTTGAGCATCACGCCTAAACGGCTAAATCGATTTTATTGAAATTTGGAACGTATATAGAAGCGTCAATAGGCTATAACTTGTTCCAATACTTTTACCAGAAAGGGATAAACAGGGGGGAAATCTGGTAAAATTGGTACCTTTAGTTCTTAAACAATAATTACTAAACGGCTGATCCGATTTTTACTACGACAGGGGTAGCAAAGCGCACCAGGTCAAGCTAGTAATATAATAAATTTGTTCTATTAATTTTATGTTACTTTCTTTGAATTGGAGAAGTAAAGGTTGTGAAAGGCGTTATTAGAACAGGTTACAGCACACCAGGCAGTGAGTAGGGGTATTAGTCAAGCTACTTTATAGCCATTATTTGTTTATTTTATGCTCGATATAACGAATGTTGAGAAAAATAAAACAATATCAAACGAACGATACAATTTTTAACATTTTCAACTATATAAAGCTATCAAGAATGTTTCATGAAATGTTCAATCTCTGCAAAATGATATGTATTCCCTGGTAGAAATGTAGTTTTAATGCTGATTGAATTGCTTTAAAAACCAGAGCCGTAGAAATACAAAAAGACTTTAAAATGGAGAATTTCATGTAAATAATGGTTGGATATCTATGTATATTCAAAAAAATACTTGATTTGATCCTGATTCTTTAAGACATACGGAAAACTGCTTTATCTAGAAATAAAGCTGAATAATCTTCAATGCCGAGATGGATCGGTGCGAATTATTCTAGAAACCTCTAGTAGAACAAAGCCCCTACTTTTGATGGCAGCACAGCATTTTGTATTTTCAAGTTCCGGTTTGATACAGATACCAAGAGGAACTTTTGGAACAATGAAGACAAACCTATTGAATTGATTTCGGCCTTGAAACGAAACGCAGCAATAGTTCTTTAATGCGTATCTGTAATATTTATATTCTTTATGGGGTCACAAATGAAAATTGTGAAAATACATATAACAGTCTGGTATAGGGATGACTTTATGTATTTGTACATATAACATACATTTTCGAGATCAAAATAAATTTTATCTCTTAATTCAGTTAAATGTATTGAATTCATTCCTTTGAGAATTCATTATTTATAGAATTAATTTAATATTGAATCATCATAAATTTCTTTAAAATTCTTCTTCAAATCCATAACAAAATAGCTTCAAAAATGTATTGAATGATTAAATTTTTCTTCAAATCAAATCTATTACAAAAAGGCTTAAGACAATTTTTTTCAATTCATTTTGTAAATGATTAAAAGCAAAACAAAACTGAATGAAGAAAAAACATGTTAACTCAATTTGTAGTAGATTTGAATAAATAAAAATTTAATCATTCAAAGTTTGAATAAATTCTGTTATTAATTATCTTCAAAATTAATTCAATTTAAAGAATTAGATATTGGGAATGGATTTATGGAATGAAAGGATGATATTTTTTAATTAAAATATGAAATTTTGCTATAATATTCCTAATTTACAGTAGCATTATATATTTCGGGAATAGCCAAGAATCAAAAAAGGCCGAGAAATTAAAAACCCTAGTCATAAAGTCAATGTATTTTGAATGAAAAAAAATAATTTTATTTTTCAACATTGTCTCCTTTGAGCTCTATGCAGTTTGTCCGACGTTTCTCCAATTTTTGTATCCCTTCCAAAAATACGATTTTTTGAGGTCATCAAAATTGGTATTTTTTGTTTATTTCTTCAAGTTTGGAAACAATAAATAGTCACTCGTGACTAAATCCGGTGAATAGGATGGAAGAGGGAGCACTTCGTTGCATAATTCATGGATTTTTGCCACGGAAATTGCACATGTGCGGCAGCCAACTTGCGGAAAGTTTTCTTATACCCAGGTGATCATTCAAAATTGAAACCACTGTGCCATGTAAGATTCCTATGGCTTCCATATCGTAATTTTTACAATTAATTCAGGTGTAGAGACCTCAACAGGACGTCCAGAACGTTCAGTCTCTTTCGTGCTTATACGGCCACAACAAAATTCAGTAAACCACTTTTTTACAACTGAAATTAATGATGCAGAGTTCCCATAGTATTAATCAAGCTTAGCTTTGGTTTGAATGATGCTTAATGCTTAATGAGCAGACGAAATTCACTTTTTTCCAATTTCTCATTGGCTGTTAAACACAAACTTGTTAAAATTTCTACAGGAGTCAACTGACTAATACCTATTGACGGGAGCAGTGTTGTCTTTTCCGTTAGGAGACGGGAAAATTGAAAAAGTTGCAGACCTATTGATCGTATAAGGAATTTTGGCCGCTTTATCCCTAATAAAATTTAATAATAAATTTAAACAATTTATTTAACAAAATTTTACAACATTTTGTGTGGGCACAGATTTTTGTTGGTACCTATGACCATTATAGAGAAAATGTTTAATAACTCAATTTGTAACTGTTATCTTAAAAAGCTCATATTTCTTTTGTCGCACACACATAGTAAACATCTCAGTTTCAGTTTTTATTTCACAAAAAAAAGTATTAAATATTCTTACTTCTTCTAAATATTTTCACTTTATTTTAGAGAAAAAATTTCACTTTTTTTTTTTCGTCATGTTGCACTTTTATTGATGGCATTAAGTTTCAATTAAATTTTAAAAATCTCTTGTTCTAATTAACTTGAAAAATTTACGCGTATTTTAAAGTGTCTCTCTATTAGAATCACATCACACATTTTCTATCATATTTTTATTATTTTTCAAACCCCAACACAGAAAAGAAAAAAAAGTGAAAAATTATCTCTAATTCCACAACGGGCACGTCAAACGAAAACGTTTGAAAGAAAAGTTGTTTACAAGCGGGTTAAACAGAAATTGTGGCCATAAAAAAGGAACATCTCCAAATAAAGTAGAATTGGACATTTCAAACTGGATTTACGAATAATAAAAAAATATATAAATAAACAACAAGCACGTTTGTTGTTATTTTCGGATTTGGTTTTGATTTTCAAATCGCCTTACTTCTGTTAATGCCGGTTTTATTATTATTATAAAAAAAAAATTACATTTAACAGCGAGACAATAAAATAAATAAATAAGTTTTATTTAAAGTGCTTTGTTTTGTTTCAGGTATTTGTTTAAGCAATTAACACAATTTAGATTTGTTATCACACTATTATTGGCTAAAATAATTACATATTTCGAGTTGAAAAATAAAAAAAAAAAAAAAATACAAAAAATGGTCAACCATAAACATTTTTTTCCATTAATCTGGTAATTTAATCTTCTGTAATAAATGTGTGGTTACTGTTGATTGTGTTAATTTATTTATTTTTATAAATTAAATGATTAAAACTTGATATTAATCACAATTAGAAACATTTTGAAATATATTCAAGTATTTTAACTTTGATAGTTATTTATTAACAATGCAAATTATATGCAATGCACTATGGGTACCTATATGACAAATGATTTTCTCAAATTATATATTTTTATTAATATTTCAAAATATTTTCAAAACTGAAATATTACAATACTAAAAATTCTGTAAATTATTACTACAAGAATACACATATGTCCATTGGGTAGATTTTTTGTGTATGAAACATTTTTATTTGGAAATTTTTATTATTATGACATTATAGTAGTTAAACTCTGAAAATTTGAGACTAATCGAATAATGATAACTCGTGCTGTATCGCCTCTGAAATTAAAAAATGCTTTCGAAAAGAACAAATTTAATTTTCCAGTTTTGCTATAAATTTATTATTAAATACACTGTCCAACAGCATTTTTGGAACAGAATAGCGACGCTATAATTCTGAAAGGGCATGTTGTCATATTTGTAGAATAAACTTATAGCCCAGCTGGTCTAAATTTTTTTTACAGGGGGTCAAAGTTTTCATTTTTTTTTTTATCGAAGGCAGCATTATACTAACTGAAAAAAATGTTGTAAGTTAATGTCTGAGGGAATTCTTCTTGTCATAGTTATATTGTCGAATTTTATGTGAATTATTTTTGTGAAAGATCTTAAACTTCTATCTCCTCTCTTTTTTAGGGGTCAATTTTATCTCCTAAAGGACAAACTAGTATGTTCGAATTCTAGAGCTTTCGATGTCAATGTTAGCAGTTTAAACATTTAGTGTTGCCATACTTATAAACAATGCTAATAACCGCATGCTATCAACATTGTTGATAAGTAGAAGCTTCTACTGATGGAGGTGTTTATAAACATGATGAATGCTGCTGGCAGTCGTTACAGACCATTAAATTCAAATCGCTATTGCAAATTCGTAACAATATTATTTCGTAATAGCTTAAATGAAAAACCAGTAAATTTTACATTTGCGTGTCATTGAACTTCTTGTACTTCATATAATTCACACGATGCTGTAAAATTTCAATATTTGAATGTTGCTTTAAGTAATATTCGTATGTGCACCCGGCCAAAGGCCTTTTGTACAAGATCAAAGTTATTACCAATAAATAAAGAACCTATGAATTTTACGTGTCATTGGAAATATGGTTTTCATTTTCGATAACTTTTTACTGCGTATAAGTAATCCAAGTCTCTGTATATTTCAATGTAATCTTTAAGTTGTGCGTCTGGCCAAAGGCCGCAAGAAGTTATTAACATACAAAATAAATTAAAATTAAAACTATGCTAAAGAAAATGATTTATTTAATAATACTTTAAATTTTTACTGATAGATTAATCATTTTTTATACATTCATTATTGTGCAAAAACAAAAATTTCAGAAACTAAAAACTAAGGCACATAATCATAGTAAAGCTAAAGTCGGTTCTTTTTAAAAACAACTTTAAAATAAAAACCTTCTTTTTATTATTTTCCTACTGTGTATAATCTAAATTAAAGTATGTTTTAAATTGACTTTAACAACAAAATATGGACAAGTGGCATCGCTGAACAGATGACATAGAAAATTAAAATAAAAACAAAAAGTCACAAACAATAATAAACCTAACCGGGAAACTAAAGAAAAAAACAGTTTGTGGTGTAAAAATAGAATAGAAAAGATTAATATAAAATGTATGCTATTTTGGTACTAATTTTATTGATTCAATATTCAATAATTGCAAAATCTCTGCCAATATCTTGTAACTTAAACATTTTTGTCATTTTGTCAAGCTATTGTTAAATGAGTTATAAACAGCTTCAGCTAGTTTTATATTTAAAGTCGACTTTATCGTCAAAAGTTTACTTTAACTTGTCTATGATAGACCTAAAGTCCAATCTTAAGTAAAGATGACGTTATTTCTCTTAAAATATACTTTATTTTCAATGTGTTTAATGCATGACTATGATTATTAGCCTAAAATTATAATTTAATGACAGCTAACAATTATAAACAAATAAGGAATTTTAACAGTTTCACGATAAAGGCGAATTCAAAAATAAAAGTCAGCTGTTCTCGCGATGTAACTTATTAGATTCGTCTTGACAAAATTTAATTTAAACAAATTACAATTTAAAACAATTTTACTCTAAAGAGTACTATAACGTACAAATAGTCGGACTACGTCTTCATTAAAAAATAAAGAATAATAACAAGAAAAAAGTCGAAAATAATCAAAAAGTCGACATATTAAAAATTGAAAAAATCGTAAAGTCGACTTTTTGTTTCAACTATATAACCCTATTGAAGCACTTAATGATTGAAATGTTTGAAAGATAAACTTTAGAACATTTTAGTATGGATTTTTAAAAAGAAAGATATCAATTTAATTGGGTAAAATTTGTTGTCGGGATATATTGGTTCAAACGTCATAAAAGGTTTAATTATTAACCTTTTCACATCCAATATCATTTCCAAACAATACATATCGCACTGGTTCCTCTAAAGAGAGTCAAGTAGAGGCAAACAACTGTTTTTTTTAATTCACTACAATGAAAGTTGAAGACCGATACAACTGTATTTTTTGTTCAAAGAGTAGAAAAATTATGTAAGATTTTTACAGTGGGTAGATATGACCACTGTACATCGATTTCTTGCAAAAAGTAAAAATTTAGCAATTTGACTCTCTTTAGAGGAACCAATGTTATATGTTAAGCTTTATTTTTATAAAAAAATCCCACACATATAAAATTTTCAAGTTTAAGCACGATAGTGATAGGGTTAACGTTTCCCAAGTTTAGTAAAATCTTCGAAAAGTATTTCCTATAGATTAGTTAATACTTTTCTGCATTTGCTTTACCTAATAAAAGCAAATGTATAAATGGTGTATTGACAAGTTGAAGTTTAAATCGCAAGTACACTATAATTATGAGAAGTATTGAACTAATTCTTTCCGTTTTTAGTTCTCGAGTATGTGCTTAATGAATAAGTAATAATATTCTACATTTGTTTTATTAAAACTGAGCAACAGTATAAAATACAAAAATACTAGACTATTGACCAAATTATTGCCAACAATTTAATTTACCCCCAAAATTTCAATTTCAAATTGCAGTTGTGATAAAATTACTTTGGCGAATGGGCTCAATGCGGTTTTCAGAAATTATGATGACTTGTATTCTGTTTAAGCTATTTGATTTTTGTTTGTTTTTTTTACCCCTGTATGTTATGAAAATATTATAGGATTGCTATTAATAAATAGTAATCCTAATAGTTCTTGGTAATGTCCTTTATATGTATAAAAAATATATATTTTTGAAGTAATTACGGACCTATATAAAGGGTTTTCCAACAAGATGTGTTATTTTGAATCACCCGGTATTTTGGTAGCTTTTATTCTTTGACATTTGTCAAGTAGAAACTACGCGAATACTAAAAATGGAACGATACACGCTTCAACAACGGATTGAAGTTATTAAGATTCACTACAAAAATTGTGAAAATCTTGCAGTCACAGTTCGCAAAACTAAAGCATTTTTGATGGAAAAATTCGAGCTGTTGGTACAAGTTAGTGATGTGAAGAATAAAATCCGTGCACGTCGCTCAAGAACAACTGAGAATATTGCTGCTGTAGCCCAAAGTGTTGAAGAAAACCCAGGTTTGTCCATTCCTCGTCGTTCTTTAGAATTAGGCATTCCACAAACGCTATTACACCGTATTTTAGTCGGAGTTGGATGATATTGATCTGGACAACGTTTACCTTCAACAAGAAGTGGCTACGTGCCACACAAGCAACGAAACCATTGCTCTTTTACGGGAAAAAGGTGATCACAATAGGCCACCGAGATCTTGTGATTTAACACCTTGCGACTTTTTCCTTTGGGATCACGTCAAGATTCAAGACCTCAAATATAGAATTCGTGAGGCTTTCGAGGACATAGCGCAGCCACTTTGCGATTTGGTTATGGAAAAAATTGCATGAAAAGGATATGGTCCTGTAATCGTGGTCGTGGTGGCCATTTGGCTGATAGTGTTTTTCATTATTAACGGCATACCTTCCTCTTTATTATGAAATAAACATCCGATCATTTGTCTCAAAAAATGAAATTTTTCTTTGAATACCAAAGTAACACCTCTTATTGGAAAACCCTATATAAGTATTTATGATTTGAATTCATGTATGATCCTTATATGGAATATGCGACTAATTTTGGACCGATCGTCATAAAGTTAATTGACTTGATTTCTGTATATATAAAACTTATTTATGTTGCTCATTAAAATGATTTTCAGAAGTGGGCCTTATATGGGAGCTATATTGTGTTATTTCAGCCAGACAACCAGCCAGATGAGCATCGTTAAATCGGCTCAGAAAGTAGGGAATAATTAAATATGGCAATAATTAAACATTTTTTTTGGCAAAAATTATGAGATTTTACTCAAATTTTCATCTAGTGTCATAAATATTCCATCAGTACTCCCTGAAATTTGAAAATAATGCAAAACACCCTACTGTATTAGCTTTAATTAAAATTGCTTCAATTTATTTCTAAGTTCTTTATTTAAAAACAATTATTGCAATTATTATTTGTTTCTTACTACTGTGAAACAATAAATTTCAACCACAATAGTTCTAAGGCGAAATTAAAGTTGATCTACTGACATACCAAACTATAAGCCTTGTAAATGTTATTCAAATTTTATTTTTATGGACTCTTCAAGAAATAAATATAAAACATTCTAGAGTCCAGAAAGCAGAAATTCGAATCATCTTTACAAAATCCTTCCACTAGTCTATTTTCATTTCGCATTGAAATCATTGAAGTTGATGAAGAGTATTCGAAATTTGTTGCATACTGATATGTAAATCTTATGTATACAACTATGTACTTATAAAATATTATGGTGAATTATTTGGTTGTAATTCCAGTGATTTAGCGTAATTCGGAGAGGATTACTATTTGGATACTATATTTCCATTTTTCAATAAATAAAACGAGTTTAATGACTTATAATATCATACAAAGTGTTGAGTACATATTACAAAACTGATCTTAGAACTGCACCAGATTTGTTAGTTATCCAACAAAAATTATTTGTTACATATTCCCAGTTAATGTCATTATCAAGTCCAAAGCTTAGTTTTTTTTTATTTTTAGTTTTTTTTTTTTAATTTAATTATAGAGCAACTAAACAAAAACAAATATTTCCTTAGTAGTAGTAATAAAAGACAATTACAATTGTCTGATCAGTTAGCCTTTTTTAAAACATAAAATTAAATCTATTCATATTGTTTTTAACCCACACCATAGTGCACTTATAAAATATTTAATATATTTGAAAACCAAAAAAAAAAAAAAAAAAAAATAGAAACAAAACTTGTTTAAAACACAAATTATCTAGCTTTTCGTTATTTATTAATTTTTTTTCTTCTTTCATCTATGATAAGAGAACAAATATAACTACTGATGTCATTTTATGTGCAAGTTATATTTAAATAAAATAAAATACTTATAAAAATCATTTACAAAAATCTAGTAGCATACGAAACAAAATAATTATTTTTCAAAACAATTTCTTATTTTTTCTTAGAGTTAAACCAAATTTCTTAGAGTTTAATTAGTATTTATTGGGTGTATACTTTTATTTTTTATTGTATCTTCATTATTTAATGAACTAACAACAAGTATTTCAAATCTTATATCTAATAATTATAATTTAATCAGTCCAGCCAGTGCCGGATGAAAAATTGTTTATTCATTGTTGCTTTGATTAAATAGGCATTCATCCTTCTAGTCTTTGGATTATTGGGTGTATGACTTAAAAATGCGGGATATATAATAGATGGTGTATCTTTTGAACGCGGTTTTTAATAACTTATATGTCATTTTGAAGGGAATATATCTGGCATTTATTCACAATGTTTTTTTGCTTCAAATTTTGTGCCAACAAAGCGGAAGTGTTACTTTACTTCTTTAATTTGAAAAAAAGAGCATGAAGCACTTCGATTGCTCACCAAAGCTTATGGTGCATGTGCTACATCGGTTTCAACGTGCGAGAAATGTTTTGTTAGGTTAGAAGTGGTGATTTTGATACGAAAGACAAAGATTGCCCAGGCCAGCCAAAAAAGTTTGAAGACTGAGATTTGGAGGCATTACTCCATGAAGATTGTTGTGAAACTCAACAAGAGCTTGCAAAATCATTGGGAGGATTCATCCAAAAGCAGGGAAATTGGGTACCATACGAATTGAAGCCAAGATAGACGATTTTGCATGTCCTAAATGAAGCTTGAACGCTATAAAATTTTTGCACGAATCATTACTTGCGATGAAAAATGAATCCATTGCAGTTACCCAAAGCATAAGAGATCATATGTGAAGTCCGGCCAACCAGCCGAATCGAAACCAAAGCTAAATATCCATGGAGCTAAGGTAATTCTTCGTATTTTATGAGAGCAAAAGTGTTCTATGTATTATGAACGAACTGATTCGTTTGAAGCGAGCATTGGCCGATACATGAAACCGTAATATTCCATCATGACAACGCTCGGCCACATGTTGCAATATCTGTTAAAAAGTGGTTGGGAAGTTTTGTCTCAGCCGCTTTATAGTCCAGACCGTACACCGTCCGTCTACTGTTTGATTCCATCTATGTAGAACAGTCTCTCTGGGATACCCTTCACTTTGGAAGTATCCAATATTGGCATGATTCGTTCTTGGCCTCAAAAGATGAGCAGTTGCACCGAATCATTACTTGTTATGACAAATGGATCCATTACGATAACTCGAAGCGTAAGGTATCGTATGTGCAGACCGGCCAACCAGCCAACCAGCCAAATATTCATGGTGCTAGGGTTACGCTCTGTATTAGGTGGGAGCAATAATATCTTATATAGTATAAGTCGCTGAAATCTGACCAGGGAACCTCTACCGAACTCAACTGATTCGTTTGAAGCGAGCACGCCCAGAATATGTGGTCAGATATGAAACCGTTATATTATAAAGTTCCTGTTAAAAACTATTTAGAATGAAGTGAAAACTTTTGCCTCATTCGTCTTATAATCTAGAGCTCGCCCCGTCCGAAAACTAATGGTTTCCATCGATGTAGAACGCTCTGTCTGGGATACGCTTCTCTTCAGAACAGAGTATTCGAAATTGGGTTGATTCGTTATTGGACTGATGAGCAGTTCTTTTGGCTCGGAATCCATATGTTGCCAAAAAGATAGTAAAAGGTCATAGCTAACAATGGATAATACTTTGAACCAGGGACCGTAACAATTATGACATTTATAATAAAAATCACAACATAATTGTTATTTTTTGATTTTTATTTTTTTTTGTCAGAAATATTTGTTATTTTTTTGTGATACATATTTGTCAGACTATATAAATAAATATCATAGTGTGACAAATATGTATCACAAAAAAATAACAATTATTTCTGACAAAAAAAAAATAAAAATCAAATTTTGACAAATATTTCTGACAAAAAAAATAAAACTCAAAGTTTGACAAATATTTCTGACAAAAAAAATAAAACTCAAAGTTTGACAAATATTTCTGACAAAAAAAAAAATAAAAATCAAAAAATAACAATTATTTTTGACAAAAAAAATAAAAATCATGTTAATTTATGAAAATATAGTTGAAGACGATCAAAATGGTATGCTTGACTTGACTCTCCGATATTTTCTAGTGATGGCTTTTTTCCTTTGAAATTTCAAGAATAATTATTATTTTCGGTCCCTGCTTTGAACACATTTATATTGTATAAATTTTTCAAATTAAAAGCTAAAATTTTGAAAAAATTCCCTCAATTTTAAGTCATACACCCAATAAAAATATAAAAAAAATGTGTTTCTAAATTAATTGACACATTTGTGATGAGAATTAGTTTCACACTAAAAAAAAGAAGTTATTTTCACTTTTTAAGCGACATCATCTTCATCATAATCATTGACAAATCACTAAATAATGAACAAAACAAAAGATTTGAGACACAATCCCCTTAACACATTATCAAACAATGACGAATCATTGTTTTCGTTACCTTTTGATTTCGGTTCCTCAATTCGTTCATTCGTTCATTCATTCATTGATTCATGTAGCGTGTGTGTGTGTGTGTGCTTTTAACAGTTAAATCGTTTTAAATGACAGATTCTTTAATTAGGTCTTATTTTGGTTTTACTTTCCTGCTAAGAAAATCAACAACAACAACAAATAATAACATGAACAAGATCTCATTTATAACAAAATTCTCCTCTGCTTTATCATATCATGGCCTTGCATTAAATTTTTTATTTTATTTAGTTTTTGGGGGTTCTATTGATACATTGCTTCTTCCATTTGTTTCACTTTTTAATTATTGGTCTTTTTTTTATTTGTTTATCTTTTTTTTTTTAAAAAAAGTTTCTCATAAAACACGTTCTCATGTGTGGAGTTTTAGTAACGCACAGAGAAAACAATGAAAGCTCACAGAAAAAAAAGGAACGAAACAAAACTCCCAGCACAACACAGTAGACATTTTTGCGTACAACAACAACAATAAAAAAAATAAAATAAAAACTTGCCTAAAATCCAAACAACAACTAAAAACACAGTAGTAAAACTTACCAAACCACCCAATTTCTAGTTCTGCATGCCATTGAAATTGAGTTTATATTTTTGTTGTTGTTAATCTGTCTCTTGGTAAGATACATTTGTATATATATATATATATATATGATATAGATAGATATATATGTATATAAAACTATTCTAATGACTTGACTGACAGGTAACATTTTTTATTTCATACATTTTGCCAATCTCTTAAAAAGTATTCAAAGTAAATAACAAATTTTGTAAACAAATAATTCATTTGTTTTGTGAATATATTTTTTGTTTGAGCTACATTCATGCATACAAACATAAGTAAATAAGTATTATTTGAGACAAAGTGTTTAACAGTTGTTGTTGGCACATTTCATTGGACCCGCTCAACAAATTCTTTACAATCCGGTTTTTATTTTATTGTTTAGGTTTTAAATTTACACATTTTCTAAATGTTTAATGGTTTGAAAATAAAATTAATTGTTTCTACTGTAGGTTTTTTTGTATAGTACTAGTTATTCTAAATGTTAGCATGTATTTTTAATAATAAACATAGATATTTATATTATTTACTTAACCCTCAGTGGGTCAAAGCAAGGTCATTAAGAGTCTGGTTTTTAATTAGAGAATGTAATGCTATAAAATGTAAAACGGACAGGACTGGTAATATAACCAGTATATAATTTTAAGAATTTCTAGGAGTAGACATTGTCCAATTCTGCAAATTTGAGTCAAGCAGGTCTGAAATTTGTGGGGTAAAAAAGTTGTTTAGCATGTTTTGCATAAACAAGGCTTCAAAAGAATTAACTCTTAATTTCATTTAACAAATTTTAGCTTTTAACCATTTCCTTAATGAATTCATTGGCTTCATTCCTGTATACTTCAATTATATTGAATTCATTCCTTTGAGAATTCGTTCTTTATAGAATCAATTTCTTATTGAATCATTTAAAGTTTATTAAATTCAAATCAAGAAACTTTAAATGTTAAAATTTTACTCATTTTGAATATACTGTAATGGAGACCATTTTCAACTTCCTAAAATTCCCAAAAGCTCCAATAAGAATTTTTGTCACACTAGAATAATGTTATCGCATTCCTATTTGCGGCCAAAAAATGTATTTTTATTTATAGTAATTTAAAATTTGTTTAAACAAATTCTTATTATTTAAGAAATGCTGTCAGGATTTTATTAAGGATACGCACAATAATAAAATCAAAAAAGAATTATGTTAATAGGTTTCATACTTTTGATTTGAACTCAAAAACCCAACTATGAACTATGAATTACATCATGCAACGTCATTTGTATACATGAACAAATCGATACATACGTGAAAATAAAGACTCAGTTTTGCTTGACCGGATCAGATGGACTTCATAATTTCAAATGATAAAAAATTATTATTAAATTATATAAGATTAATATGTATATTTAATTTTTTTATGAAAATCATATTATTTTAAGGCCTTATTCATAATCAATTTTTAAATTTTTTACAGGTCTATATAACAAATTTTGTATGGAAATTTTGTTTTTTAAACCTTTTATAAAATTAAAAATTGGTCATGAATAAGGGGAAAAAGATATAACTTTATTAGACTGCTTTCAGTTGATACCCATTTTGGGATCAAATATAACAAAACCAATAACATCATTTTTTGGTAGTGTCCTAGATATAGTTTCAGATAAGCTTCAAATGTTGATCTTCGTATTGTCTGAATTGTAGGTATTTATATAGTCCTAGAAATGCTTTAATCGTAAGTCTTTATATAGTCACAGAAAAGCTTCAATATTAGGTTTTTATATAGTCCTAGTTGAGCATTAATCGTAGGTCTTTATATAGTCTCAGATTAGCTTCAATCGTAGATCTTTATATAGTTTCAGACGAGTTTAAATCGTAAGTATTTATATAGTCCCAGATGGGCTTTAATCGTAGGTCTTTATTTAGTAGTAGTTGAGATTCAATCGTAGGTCTTTATATAGTCCTAGATGAGCTTCAATCGTAGGTTAATTTTTACTTTTTTCAGCAAAAAGCCGATTGTTGGAACAAGTAACTTATATAAGGTCTTTCAAAAGCGACTTCCTTTATATATGACTAGTTGAGCTTCAATATTCCTAGTTGAGCTTCAATCGTAGGTCATTTGTAGTCCAAGATAACCTTCAATCGTAAGACTTTATATAGTCCCAGATGAGCTTCAATCATAGGTCTTTATATAGTCCCAGATGAAGCTCAATCGTAAGTCTTTATATAGTCCTAAATGAGCTTCAATCGTAGGTTAATTTTTACTTTTTTCAGCAAAAAGCCGATTGTTGGAACAAGTAACTTATATAAGGTTTTTCAAAAGTGACTTCCGAACTTTGACAATGATTGCAACCATATTGTTGAAGCTACATCTGTCTAATTGGCTGTTATTTATTCTTGGAAACTAACTCTAATTTTTATAATGGATGCTTATGCCAACAAACAAAATTGTCGAATTTGGGTTGGCGACGTCATCTTTAAATATTTCTTCGAGAACGACGTCGGCCATGCCATAACCGTCCACGGCGAGATCTATAGGTCGATGATTACCAAATTCTTTTGATCTGAATAGAATAGAACAGAATGATATGGACACAAGCGAGATATGGTTTCAACAGGATGACCCGGAGTGCCACATAGCTTATGCCACATTGGACATTCTCCACGAGTGATCTTACGTGGAGGTGATGTGAACTGGCCACCAAGATCACGCGATTTGACTCCGTTAGACTTTTTCTTGTGGGGTTTTTTCGCGGGTCTCAGGCGAATAAACCACAGAGTAGCCCTTAAAGCCACCATAACCCATGCCATCGGTAATATTCAGCCAGATTTATGCTCTAGTCATGACAAATTGGATATTTCGGATGCGCGCCACCCAGCAAAGCCGCGGCGGACATTTGCACCCAGGTATTTTTCTATGTTCGTGAGTGTCAGATCAATACCATTCAATTAGAGTTTCGTGTAAAACCTCGTACACAGTACAAGTTCAGTTTTGCCCGGATTCACATCCAGTACACTGTCAATGCTCCATCGACTTAGAGTTTTGTAGACATTCTCCATATGCTGTGATATCATATTCAGATGAATCCTTGATACTGCCACTACAATATTTCCCCCATATGTTACAGTTTTGTAGCCCATTGAATCCAATTTTTGAATTTAATAGCATCGATAGGCCATTTATGTTTTATTCAAAACTATCAGATACCCGGCTTGTGCTACTACGCTAATAATTCTTTATTAATGGAGGGGTTTTACAATAAACATTTTTTTTACCATATTATGTACATAAAAAATAGTTTTGTAAAAAAAAATACCAAAAAGAAGTACGTTCAAATTTCAAAAAGTGCCAGAGTCCTACAAATAAGTTTCAAAACTCGTGTTTCGCCCATTTTATCCTCTTAAAAGTACAAAACGTACCACACACCTGTTCACTTATTTCTTGCATAAATTTAGATTAAGTTGGATTTTTGGTGATAGCTTTATATGTTCCGGAGATATAGACATACCGATTTTACCCCCTTAGTGGATCTACACATCGGGAGAGGTGCTTCCATACAACATTTCAAGATAAACTAATTTTAAAATTGGAAAGAAATTTTTATGAAAATTCGAAATTTCGATTCACGAGTGGTCCAAATGCATTGTTTAAGGTATTTAAAACCATTTCCACAAAATTGCCTTTCCAATGAAACCAGTTTGGATTATTTCAGAGTCTATAACGGACATAAGTAGAAACATTTTTTGTGTTTTATATATATAGATTTAAGGATAGGAAGTGCTTAATGAAATACCTTTTAAAATCCTAGACTTTATATAGTCCTAAATAAACTTCAATCATAGATTTTTATATACTGTACACTTTACCAAAACCGGAAAATATATGGCATCAAGGCAAAATTTTAGAAAATTTGAGTTTTTTGATAAAATTGTAATAAATTATTATGTAGTTATAAGTGGATTTTCATAAAACTTCAGAGGAATATTCCACAATATCTCAGGATAACAGTATATTCGAGATTAATCCTTTGATTAAACACTGACTGATTTATTTAAAAAAAAATAACCTTTGAACATGTTATTTTGGTTTTATAAAAAGAAAAACTTAATGTTAAATATTCATTTCCGGCTATTAAACAAATTACTTGGTAAATATAAAAACAATTTTAAACTCTTTTAAATGATATTCATATCTTCGCGTTTTGGATAATTATAATTGAAGACTCTAAGTGAGTTGGTATGCTTAAACTTCAGTAAAAATAAAAAAATCATATAAGTATTATTAAAATCAAAATCAATCAAAACTAAATAACATAGTTCCAGTAGTAGAATTTATATTTCAGTAGCTGTTTCACTAAACACATACGGTACATATATATACTTTGTTTTTCATCCCAGTAGTTGTTTATGATAGAATAATATTTCTTTTTTTTGTAGCTTGTTACACCAAATAAACACATAATAAATTAAAAGAAAACTTTCTCACTTTTTAAATCAAATTAAACACATTCGTAACAATTAAGCCTACAAAACCACATTAATTTCTGAAAATTTTCCATTTTATAGAATTTGTGTTAAATCTATGTTTTTTCAGCTTTTCACAACAAAAACAACAACAAAAATTACAAGTAACTGGTAATTGTCATTGTTTTGTACTAATTTTATTGTTCTAATTTTCAACAACATGAAGGTACAATAAGTCACACTCAACACCTTGTCATTTCAAGCAACTTTAACTTAAACTCCCTTTCCCTATGCGAATAACAACAACAACAGCAACAATATTACATAGAAACCCATATTTATAACCCCAAAAGGTTAATTTATCCATATATGTATTCTTATATACTAAATTACAGACAAAGTTACATACTTACTTACACATATGAATATACATATGTTTGTATGTATGTACGAGTGTCTGCATAAATTAAGACTAAATACTAAATTAACACACAAATAATGAGAAGCAAATGAGACTCTATATTACCCTACACTTATGTCAAAGAAATCAAATGTGAGCAAGTTATTAATGAGTTTTAAAGAAATTTGTTAAAAATTAATTTTAATCCAATTAAGTATGTGTCCATAGCAGAACAAGTTTAATTGGATTAGTTTCGTTACCAGTGACAGAGTGTTTTAAATGTGTCGATTTAACATATACAGTGTTAGAACTAGAACCGGAACATACCGCGAAGAAAACAACCCCTTCTCTATCTGATGGTAATAAAACGATTTCATCATATTTTTAACCAAATTCAGAATTAACTTCTCAAAATATATTAGACAAGTTCATTGTTAATTTAATATTACAATACAATTATAAATAAAATTCTAACATAATTTACCAGTAGTGAAAAATATTAGTCTCTGGTAGGAATCGATCCCGTAACCCTCAGACTGACAGACTGGTACACTATCAACTAGCTTACATATTGAAAAGGTCTATCGCAAAGTGTAGTTCTGAAAAAGCTGTAAATTTGTTTAGTAGTTTTCTATTAAACTATTTAACATTTATGAAAAGCTCTTCCGAAGATTGGCTATCTCAAAAATTGTGACCTATAGCAGGTATATAAATAATAATAAGAACTCTATTATCTCATTAAATTCTATTATTCCTGGGTGTTGCAAACATTAGCCAAAAACACATAACTTCCGAAACGTCTATGGGTAGGGTCTGAAGATACAAACAAAAAACGTCAAGCACAAATATGAAAAGAAAACCGTCAACATACAAACACACTAATACCCAGTAAAGTAAACAAAAATTACAACAACTCTTTAAAAAAAAAATATGTGAAAAATTTTAAGAAATGTATGAATAAAAAAACAAATAACAAAAATAAAAAGTTATACAAACAAAAAAAAAAAATCTTTTAAGTCGCAAGCATCATACATGTATGAAAATGTCTAAATCTAATATGAATCTATCTATGAATGTATGTATCTATCTATGTCTCCCTGTATGTACAATTTATGTTTATATAAATACTACTATAATATAAACAGATAGATAGATGTGAGCACAGAAAGACAGACAGAATAGAGTTGAATTTTAACTTTCTTTTGCACACATTGATCGCTGAGCAGCAGTGGAGAAAAAAAAAAAACAAACAACAACTAAAATAAAACATAATAAAACGGGTATCATCATCACAGATGTATTTCATACACAACTTCCACAATATTGTTTGGAGTCCACAGAGTTTCAAAAGAATTAGTAGATATGTAATCACAAAAGTCAAAAGGTTTGTGGGTCAGTTAAAACGAAAAATCGAAATTTTTTTTTAAATCTTATATTGCAAAATTTGGAAGATTTTTCTGATGCCAACTTCTGTGTACTTTTTTAAAAATGGGTCATTCTATATTTTGGATAACGAAGTAAACAAAAATGTAAACAACAAAGCTAAAATACCGAATTACTTTAATTCATTATTTTAAGAGTTTAGGCTGGGTCACAACAATTATTAAATGAATTCACAAACTTTTATTTTCATCGACAACTTATTGATTTAAAATGATATTAAAGTAAACGTTATATAAAATTTAATATAAATGGCATTTGAAGTAAAAGTAAATATCATTTGTTTACATAAGTTGATTTACACTTGGTATGTAACCCAAGTCAATTCCATATCATCATACGTAACATTTGTACGCCTATAGAGTGGAATAGATATTGCAAAAATAAGAGTATCTGAAAAATAATTTGGTCTTTCTCTTCCATTCCGAGGGTACTATATTTTAAAAATAATAAAAAGTTCATTCGAAACATTGTTGTCGTACGTGACATAAAAAGGAAGTCATTTTGAGGTATATGTAAAGATATGCGAAAATTTTCGAATCGTGAGAGGCGTTATGTTTTCTATTAATTTCTTACACTAAACGAAATATTTTTCCTTTACAATCCGTCATATTTAAATAAAAACAATCTTTGGATGATTTTATAATAAATAAAATTTAATATCGTATGTGACATACCGTACGTGACAGATTTTTCTCTTATAATAAAACAGTATATATTCTGTAAATATATGTATACAAAAACTAAGAAAATGAATAGAAAATATACATTTGGTTTCAATAAACAATTTTATAATAGCAAATAAACAATCGGAGTAAAATTCATTTCACACTATATGTTAATTGGGAGCTTAATTTTGACCGCAATTTTAGCCTAAAACAAGCCAATTAAATTAAAAAATTAAATATAGTCAGTTTAAACTAATATTTTTGCTTTTAAAATGTTGTAATAATCTCAAAATACCTTCACATAGAAACATTTTAGTGTTCTCTCCTATTCAAATCATCTTGAAAAAAAGTTTCAAGGGTTTTTGGGTTTTCAGTCGTGGTAGTCATTCTCGTGGAATTGCCCATATGACAAATCATGAGTAAGAATGGGAGTAACAAATTTGTAGAACTGTTTCCAGCATTGTGAATGGAGTTTTTAAGTAGCGCAGTAGTATTTTAAATGATCCAAAAATATTGTCAGAACAGTAGTATTGGAAGAACCCTAGATCCAACGTATGATATTGATGTAGCTTAAAAAGTCAGTCAGGCCAGCTTTTAATACCTCATATAGGTCGTCCAGTATAAATTTGTGTAAAACCTCGGGCATTATAAGAAAGATTTATAATGGATAATTTGGAATTCAAATTGGAAATCATTTGGGGAAAGAGAAAGATATATATGGAAACCTACAAATAGAGTCAGAACTGGTCGAAAATATGTGCCAAACATACTGTTACGTTTTTACCTTTTTAAAACGTTGCTTTATTTCCTTTAAATAAACCGGATACTTTTGATTGCAAATAAAAAGCAGTTTTAGTAGTTTAAAATTGTAACAACTCTTTATTTATTCAAATGTACAACAACAGTCTAAATAGTCACTATGTGTTTTTAATAAACACAAACACGTTTATAAAACTTAAATGTACAAGACAGTTGATGTTAACTCTAACAGCGTCTATGATAAACTCACCGACTACTGCAATCGCAGTCACTCTTTATACACAATGCCATCTTCATCCGAGTAGCCTAGATTGTTCTTAACGGTCAAAACTCGTATGTTCGAATTCTAGAGCTTTCGATGTTAATGTTAGCAGCTTAAACATTTAGTGTTGCCATAGTTACAAACAATGCTAATAACCTTATGTTATCAACATTGTTGATAAGTAGAAGCTTCTACTGATGGACGTGTTTATAAATATGATGAATGTTGCAGGCAGTCGATACAGACCGTTAAATTCAAATCGCTATTGCAAATTCGTAGCAATACATTTAATTTTTATATTAATTTATTTGAAAAAAATAAACTTAAAAACTAAATTTTATTTAAAATCCCATATATTAATCTTATTGAAAATTTCCAACAAAAGAAAATGGCAGGATATTTTGTACATTTTATTCTCTTTTGTCAATCCATTATAACAACGTTTAGAGTTGGAAAAAGCCGATTTAGTGTAGAATGGAATGTAAGTCCCTGTCTATACTTGAAAAATATTTATCATAACAATTAATATCGTTTGATGGCAAAACAAAATTACCTCAGCAAAAGTACTAACAATTTTGTTATATCGAACCAAAAATACTACACAGAGAACCGAATTTGTTGCCAATCGAATGATTCGGTTGCACATATAGAATTTTTTGGTTTAGTAACAGAAAATCAGTAGATATAGAATTGGTTGAAGCAACCAATATTTTGTTACCACTTCTAAAATTTTGTATTCACAACTGTAAAATTCGGTTACTAAGGCAGAATCATTCGATTGGCAACAAATTTGGTTGGTATTACGAATCTGTTTTCTCTGTGTAATACTAATTTTTTATCTTGATAACCATTTTGACGTTTATCTTGACATAAATTGATCAGGTATACCCATAGGGTAAAGATAAAAAATCAGTGTGTATTGTTGGTGTTTTGTCAAAACTTTATTATTTTGTGCAAGGCTTACTAATTCTTATAGAGTCCTGTATAAGTCCTGTATAAGATATTTCTAGTTTTCCTAAAAATTTGGGAAATGTTTCCTGATGAACTGGCCTAAGCTACTAGCAAAATGCGCATCGTAACTAGCTGATAGCCACCATAATACATTTGATTTCCATATTAATTTATTTGAGAAAATAAACTTTGGAAATTTTTTAACTAAATTTACTCAAGAATAACTTTAGAATCCCATAAGTAAGATCTTTCAATTTTTTAAATATTCACAGAAAATCCGCAGCGGGAGAAAAACGCAATAAAGAGGTCTTATTATGCAGACACACGTGTGTCATTGGGAGAAAGGCCTTGCATACTCGGTTCTGTTAGAGGGCAGATAGAAGGCCTACTTAAAAAGGCTTATTATAAGGTATTTCGTTAAAGGTATGTAAGTAGGCCAGCCATATAATGTCTACAAAGGAACTTCTATTAAAAGGCCTAATTGAAATTCTGATGAATCAAGCCTTTAAGAGAATTATTAGGTAAAATGTTCTTAATGAATACAGAATAAAACGTAAAGAATGCATATAAAGGAATCGCGTGTGTAGTTTTATATATAAAATACTACTTCACGTGAACTTCACAACATACAATTTTATAAAAGACTAAATTTTAGAACAATTTGTACTTTCTTCTTTTTTATTATTTGTGTAATAAAAGAGCAAAATAAATTTTACCCTTGTACAGGGTTTTCCAACAAGAGGTTTTATTTTGGTATTCAAAGAAAAATTGCATTTTTTGAGATAAATGATTGGATGTTCTTTCTCCTACTCTATTCCTTATTTTTCTAAATGACCTTCTAAGTCAAACTTCCAACCCTATCTATTCTTTTGCAGATGACAGCAACATTTGCCATTCATATTCATTCAACTATAGGCCAAGCCTTTCGGAGATTGGGGCAATGAGGCAAAACATGAATGATACACTTAACCAAGATCTTGTGACAATCTCTGAATGGGGTTATGCGAACAGAGTCGATTTTAATGCACGTAAGACTCAATGTTGTATGTTAACACATAAACGCACGACAGATCATGTTGCTTCATCTGTTTCTATGGGTGGTGTAAATATTAAGGAATCAGAAGCTCTCGATGTTCTAGGCATGAAAATTCAGTGTGATGTTCGCTGGACAAAACACATTTTTCAAGTGTCGAAAGAAGCATTCAAGTGCCTCGGTTTTCTAAGACGGTGTAAGAAATACTTCACTTCATCTGATCTCCTTACTATTTACACCACTTATATCCGACCCAAAATGGAATACAACTCTCATGTGTGGGCCGGTGCTTCAAAGTCTATTTTGGAGTTACTCGACCGCGTACAGGAGAGGGCGAAGGTGCTTATCGGTGACAGTAGGGTATCCAGCTCTATTGATTCTCTGGAGCATCGTCGCAATGTGGGTTGTGTTTCACTGTTCTATCGATACTATAATGGAATGTGTTCTGATGAAATTAGGGAACTCGTTCCCGAAACCCGTAGTTTCTTACGAAATACGCGTTCATCATCGGGGGCTCATCCATTCGTGGTCGATTGGTCAGTGGATCGCACAACGCACTACAGAGAAAATTCGTTTTTTAGCCGTACCGTCCGTATGTGGAATAAGCTTCCTGTCGAAGTATTTCCTGTCCCTTGCAATGTAGGAAAATTCAAATCAAATGTCCACAAACACTACTCCCTCTATCCTCCTTCCCATAACCTATTTTCCTAGTTCCAACACAATGCATTGCATGAGTAGGGGTCATCCCCTGAGTGCTGGTCCAAGTAAAAAAAAAAAAAAAAAAATATCAGCTAAATGGCCACCACGACCATGCTTACAGGACCATATCGTTTTCATGAAATTTTCCATAACTAAATCGCAAAGTGGCTGCCCTATGTCCTCGATAGCCTCACGAATTCTATCTTTGAGGTCTTGAACCGACGCTGGGCTGTTGGCGTAGACCTTATCTTTCACGTGGCCCCAAAGGAAGAAGTCGCAAGGTATTAAATCTCAAGATCTCGGTGGACAATTGTGATCACCTCTTCGAGAGATAACACGGTCCGGAAACTTTTTCCGTAAAAGAGCAATGGTTTCGTTGCTTGTGTGGCACGTAGCGCCGTCTTGTTGAAAGTAAACGTTGTTCAGATCAATATTATCCAAAATACGGTGTAATGACGTTTGTGGAATGCCCAATTCCAAAGAACGACGAGGAATGGACAAACCTAGGTTTTCTTCAACACTTTGGGCTACAGCAGCAATATTCTCTGTTGTTCTTGAGCGACGTGCACTGGTTTTATTCTTCACATCACTAACTTGTCCCAACAGCTCGAATTTTTCCACCAATTTCTGTATTGCGGTCCGACAAGGTGCTTCACGACGACTCAAAAATGCTTTAGTTTTGCGAACTGTGACTGCAAGATTTTCACAATTTTTGTAGTGAATTTTAATAATTTCAATGCGTTGTTGAAGCGTGTATCGTACCATTTTTAGTAATGGCGTAGTTTCTACTTGTCAAATGTCAAAGAATAAAAGCTTCAAAAGTGACAGCTACCGAAATACCGGGTGATTCAAAATAACACCTCTTGTTGGAAAACCCTTTATAATATAGAGACAACAGACAACTTTATTTTGTAATAAAATTTTGAATGTCTAGAAAGTGAAACTCTAACATTTTTCCCGCTGGGTCCAACCGCAAGTTAACACCGTTAGAAAGCATTTAAGTGAGTCTACAATTCGAGGATGTGCAAACATATAGATATATATAGAATAGATATATCTCAAAAAACAAATCGTCTACAGTTGGTTATGGAGTACATCCATAAGCCACTGGAGTAGTTTAGGTACAATGTATTTTAGACGGATGAGTTCTCTTTTAAATTTAAAGAAAAATTATATGCATATTTTCAATGAATACAATGGATTTCAAGATCTGGTCCATTAATATACATTCAAAACCTGTCAAGATCATGTTTTTATTACTGATCAAAGTGTTCTCATGTAGCACTTCTGTTTTGTTGGAGTCCATAGATTATGGAAATAGTTTTTCCCGATCACTTCATTTAGTATTTTTAAAGTATTATTAATGTCACAACTTCAAAACATCATAAATATGTTATTTTGATACTGATTAAGAGCCATTATTACAACTTGCCTTTATGTTCCCAATAGTAAAAGTTTTTTACTATTACTTTACTATAATATATACTCATACATTTATATGAAAAAAAAAACCATAAATTTTTTAATAGATTTTTATTTACTTACATATTTTGGAAAGCCATTTTGATATGTCTTTTCACAAAGATAAGCAAAAAATAGTTTACTGTCTCACAATCAACTTAGAGTGTGAATCAAATTATTATATTTTTTTATATTGCGTTTTTTGATATTTAAACGACCGTAACTCAGCCATTTTCAACCATTTTCAAAAAGTCTCTTCGATTTGAAGGTTAAAAAATATATATTTGAAATAAAAACAATTAATTCACTTCATAAAAACAGAATTACATATAAGTGTAATTGTATTTTTCCATGCTAATAAGCATGAATATTCCCAAAAAGGCATAGAGCATTTAGGACAGGAAAACATTTATAGTTTCTCCTCTATAATTGTAAACGTGCGTTCCTTTAGCAGAAACAAATCTATTGAAATTTGTATGTATCCAAAAATTTCGAATCTATTAAAAATAATAAGATATTGTTACGAATTTGCAATAGCGATTTTAAATTTAACAGTCTGTAACGACTGCCTGCAGGATTCATCATGTTTATAAACACGTCCATCAGTAGAAGATTCTACTTATAAACAATGTTGACAGCATACGGTTATTAGCATTGCTTATAAGTATGGCAACACTAAATGTTTAAGCTGCTAACATTGACATCGTAAGCTCTAGAATTCGAACATACTAGTTTGTCCGTTAAGAGCTTTGTAGAAAATTCCCGAAAGATGGCTTGTGTATAAATACTTAGTGGCCGAGGTTGTAGTAGTGAGTGAGTTCATCATTGGTGCTGTTAGAGTTAACATTAACTGTCGTGTACATTTGAGTTTGTACATTATAAAGTGTGTGTGCATTACTGCGAATTGATAAACGTGTATAAAGACACTGTGTGACTATTTGAACTGTTGTTGTTGTTGTAAATTTTAAATAAAGAGTTGTTACAAATTTTAAATTTTATTTGCAATCAAAAGTATCCGGTTTATTTAAAGGAAATAAAGCAACGATTTTAAAAGGTTAAAACGTAACAATATAATAATTTGTGCTATTTAGTTTATTGTTTGTTAAAGTAAAACACTTCATAAATTACACATCAGAAGAAAAGTAACAAAAATTCATTTGCGAGAATATTATATAGGCGAAGTGTTCTATGAGGCTTAACACTTCATAGAATGTTCGTAAATGAATTATAAATATTAGTATTGAGATAGTATTTAAAACAAATAATGTATTTAATTCAGATTATCAAAATTTGCACTCAGTAAAATATATAATCGTAAATGGTCTAGGTTTTTATATTATCCTATACAATGAGTGGTAGGGATATATAAGTCATACTTATAAAGTGTATTCTATATAACGCTGTTGGACTGTCCGTGTATTGGGTGAAATACATTTTCCGAAGCCTCCAGATATCCTATGAACTCATACATGGTAGAAATATATCAGATATATTGATAAGAATTCTAGTATTGAAAATTAGCAAAATCAGTCCATAGCAAAAAGATAAGTAAGAATGTTAAATACACCGATTTTTTAACATTTTATAAAAAATATTAATTTTGTTGAGATTTTCCTATATGCCTATTTTCAATACCAAATTTTAGGGACACTTTTCAATAGACATTTCTTTATCATAGAACCGTCTTCCGTCAAGATTTTTATAAGGGTGATAGGAATAATCACGGACCGATTACCATTACCTTACTATTTTCAATACAAATTGTGCTTTTATAATAAGAATATCATGTGCAAAATCAAATCAATGTAATCTTTAATATACTTAAAGAAAAGTTTTGAAAAATATTTAATTTTCACTGGCCTTAGCTCCAGGCAGTTTGGAGTATTTGCCTCTCTTGGTACAAATACCACATTATTGTTCTTTTACCACTCAAGACCTTTCTTACCATAGTGACAGGGAGCCAAATCAGGCCAAAAATAAGTGGACACACTAATAAGTCTTATGAATGGAAGCATCCTTTTTTGTAAACATTCCTTGATGTAAATTTCGGTATTTATAGAGCCCTTTGTAACAAATGTTTGACTTTTTTGCCGCGACTGCGTATTGCTTGCCATACCAAGAACTTTTTGGGAAATTTTGTCTGCTTTTTGGTCCTAAACTTTTCTTCAACATTCCCTCGAGCATCAGCAACATCAAAATTTTTGACCCGGAAGCTTCGAAAAATCTGCCAGAACATACGTTTCGTCATCCATTATGCACCAGGAATATTTTTTTTATAAAATTTGACTTCAATTTCCGTGCTCTGTTTTTGGCCTCTAAATTTTTTAGCAGCGTTCCTGTTATGAACTTTTTGAGCATTGTATGATTTTAAACCTGCATTAGCTTTAACTTTTCGTACCAAATAGTCCGAGAACTGAGCTAACAGGGCTACTTTCCTACCGGATGTGTTGGGAGCTCTTTTGAAAATTCTTTCTATTTTTTGGCTTAATAAACATCATGTGAACCATTTCTTCTACCTGAATCAGGTTTTATATCAACGGACAAGTTCTCTCGGTACTGTTGAATAACATTGGAAACAATTGACGGCAGACCTTTGATTGTTTGGCCAACTTTTTGTAGGACCAAAATGGATTTTGTTGAAAATATTTAGTAATTTTAGTACGCACTTTTTTCTGGTCACTCATTTTAATCAGATTAACAATAAATGAACACAATTGACATTAAACATAATGACTGACATGCTTTACAAAGGTAAGTTGATAAGTCCTTACTTTGTGAGGATATCCCACGTAACGTAGCATGAAGTCAATAGTCACTTTAGTGTCTCTGTAACCTATAGTGAAGTCACTTTAAACGTTTTTTTTGTACTGTATTTTAGAAAGTAGTTATTTTACCCACCAGAAGCAATCCATTGGAGAGTTGTCGAAGAAAGGTTTGTTTACAAGCTATAGTTTATTGGAGTGCCTATGATATATCTTTTTAGCTGACTATTTCAAGTCAATTACCACCCGTACATATTAAAATAACTAGTTATGTAGCTGATCAAGTTACCAGTTAGGTAGCTAGTAAGGTATCTGACGCTATTTAACCAATGCGTTGACTACTTTGGACCAGCTATTAGACAGTCTCATTGTAGTCAAATTATAGGTAAAATTACTAGTTCGGGACTGTCTCCTAGAACTGCTGGGACATAATCAATATTTTTGGTGGTGGGTATAATAACACGACTATCACAATTTGTTGACATAGTTTTGCCTATGTCTCGGGCACTTAGTTCTGTACGTAGACAATATATATATTAATTAAGAGGATTAGAAAGCCGAATATAACACTAAATTTCACGTCATTACGACCTTGAGGTTCAATTAAAAATAGCTTTATTTTATCTTGTTATCATTTGATAGGGGGAGGGGGATTATGCATCTACTTTAAGGCAACAAGGTTGTGAAATTTCCAACTAACCACATTTGTACAATTACAATTTAAGAAAAATGCTAAATTATGTAAGCACATGATTACAAAGAATCAATTCCTTGGATTCCCTGGATATTTGTGCTGTCGCATTGTGTAGTGCACAATAGTTGGAGTAAAGTGTACATGAAATGAATGATCTTGTACGTATATACGTATGTAGCGTATAAAACGTAAAAATTGATACGAATAACATGAGTATTATGAGAAATTTCACATACTGAAACACCACTGACGGTGGTAACAGCCAAACAACAGCAGCAGCGTCAGTAACAGCAGTCAGCAGTGTTGGTAGTTGATTTCTTAAAAATAAAACAAAAACAGCAATAACAAAACATACGATAATAAATAAATAAAACTCTATATATGTGCAGATGTATTATAAAGTCGAAAGAAGAAAAAAAAAAATAATAATGCAAAGCAGCAAATAGGTTGTAGTGGCTGCGGCTGCAGCAGTAGCAGCAGAGTCCGAGTTAGTATGAATAAATAAAAAGTATTTGTGTGTAAGTATGTATGTATATAAAAGTATAAATGAATAAAAGTTTGTTTGGTTGTACGTACTGCTGGGAGGGAATGTATAAAAATGTAGACACTTGCTCCAAGAGACTGGGAGATAAAATTTTCTTTTCTTCTTCTTCTTTTTCTTCTTCTTTCTACCATACAATCATACTTGTATGGAACTTGTTCGATTTGTGGATTGCAATTATTTTCTTTCTATTTTCAATAGATCTTTCTTTTCTTTTTTTGGTTATAGGTAATTTCTTTTTTAAAATCTAGTTTTAATAAAGAATTTTTCAACAAAATTTTTTGTTTTGTTTAATTAATTAATCAAATAAGTAATTCTTGTTAAGCAACTACTTGTAGGTATGTATGTATAATAGTAAATATATTTTAGGTAGGTATTATTATTTTTTATTTTTCTTTATTCTGTAATATTCACTAGTATTTCTACACACTCACAAACACCACACAGAAATTCTCGTAAATTTGTTTTTTTTTTTTTCAAGAATTAGAATCCTAAGAAGTAAGTAAAATGCAAATTGTTTTTTATCCGCTCTTGTTGTACTTATTACATTTATTTGACTGTTAAAATTCCGTTACAGAAATTTATGCAAAGCTTTATTTTGTATGCGATTCGTTTCGATTTGATTTATTAATTATTTAATTAATTGTATTTAATTTGAATTTCGACGATTTTACTTTTGTTTGTATCCGCTTTTAAGTTCACTCAATGGCAACGTTCGACTCGTAACTGTTGTTGTTGAATTAGCAACATTATGTTAAGGCCGGTTCGTTAACAAAACACACAGATACTCACATGAAACACACTCTGTTAAAGCCAAATACGGACTGACTCTCACTTTACAAACACAAACTCAATTTCCACTTGCAGTTTGTTTTTTATATTAAAGCTAGACTTTATGGTTGTTGCCAGATAATGGGAAAAACTATTTACTCCCTGTTTTTTTGTTATAAAATTCCCTTGTAATAAAGTTATGTGCAACTAATAGAGGTGACACCTTGCTAAAAAATACTAGAATACTTTTACATAAAATAGTCTATAGCCCAATATATAGGCCAGTCTATAGACTAGTACGTTGTCTTGTCTATAGTTCAGTATACAGTCCCCTCTATAGTTTTTTTTCTTGTCTTGTTTAAAGTTCAATATGTAGCGGTGTTTACAGGTATGTCTATAGTCCTGTTATAGTCCAGTATATAGTCTAATCTATAATCCAGTCTATAGTCTAATATTAGTCGTGCCTTACCATATCGCCCTAGCCGTAACCATAGCAATATAATAAGCATTTTACTGTCATGGCTATAGCGTTATGGCATGTCACCAATAATTAAATACACTGTTGCCCATAAGCTTGGTTCAAACAGCTGTTTTATATGGTTACGGTTATGGCACGTCTAATTAAATCTATAGGCGCGTATCCAGGGGGGTGAAAAAATAAATCGCCTCAAAACCGAAAATACAATGTGAAATACATTTTTCTTTATTTACCCCCTCCCCACCATATGTTTGACCTGGATCCGAGCCTCGTCTAGTATCTCAGTCTATAATCCAAACTATAGGTAGATTTGTATATATTCAAGCCTATAATGTTGTCTATAGTCAAGTCAATAGTTTCTTATAAAGTCCAGTCTAGATGGCAGGGATTAGATAGCTCGAGCTCTTGAGCAAGGGGTTTGTGCTTTGATCTGTGCAATCAATGTACAAGAAGTGGCCAATTGAGCGTTCCTTGCAAGTCACTCAATGGCGGTGATAGACGCATTGTTTATGATGCGGAGATCACTAACTCTCTGTGGTTTCTGTGATTCCCCTATGATGTTCTTTAGTTTCGATGCCCTGGAAAATGTTGGGGCCTCATTTAGACGCTGTTTATTAATTGCACTATCTGCGGTTTTGGGCCGCCATAGTTTGGCATTATTCTGGCCAGAGGTTGCTGTTCTCATGGCTTTGTTACAAATATTCAGCACGTGTTGTTTGAAACTGAGATTCCCATCAACTTGTACACCAAAATAACATAAGTTGCGTTTTAAGAATATTTCTCTAGCTACAGACTCTTCGATCTGTCATAGCATCAGTTTTTGGCATTGCCAACTGCATTCCGTTTCCCACAACCATCTGTTATAACGACATAAGCTATCATTTGCAACTATTTCGATCAGTTCGTCAGTATTTTGGTTTATAAAGAGATGTTATGTCATCCGCATAACCAATTAGTTTTGCTCCTTCAGGTAGTTCTAATAATCCATCATACATCACATTCCAGAGGAATGATTCTAGAACGCAGTATTGAGGTACTCCCGCTGTTATTTGGTATTGCTTCATACACATTTCACTCTCATATAATTATATTGTCCAGACAGTCTGCTACTATGATGTTGAGATATGGACGCTTTCATAATCTGTACATCGAGGTCAGTTTTCTTGCTACTGACTTAAGTGTCAAATCTGTGGATCATATGAGAGCTGTATATAGTCTTGTTGAGTTAACTACTGTGGCTAATAAACTTATTTTACTTTGTGTAGGGTCTCCTATGTTGGACATCATGCTAGCGAATGCTGTTCTGATATTGGATTGGGTTTACAACCTATACTCTCTATGTGGGCTTTAAAGTTCAACCTTTCTTCAATTATAACACCAAGATTCGTGAGATGAGTCAGGACGTAATGGTGTGTTTTCTTATTTGTAGATTTATTGCCGATGGTTTCTTACTAGAACCGCTTTAGTTTTATTTTCCGCTAGTTCTGGATGATTTCAGCCAGAACCATATGATGTTAATGGTATCGTTGGCTAAAAGTCCGATTTCGTCGATAAATCTTAATGTGACGGTTATTACAGTGCCATCGGCAATGTCATTCACTTCATAAGGTATTGTAAAATTCTGAACATTGTTCCACAGAGCACTGTGGAACACCTGCAGTAACTGTGTATGTTTGTGCACCTTAGTCTGTATTATAGCATAGTTCTGTTTCAAAGAAGTAGCTTCTAATAATCCTCGTTATATACTCTGATATACGCAGTATTTTCTTTAAGACCTCAACCCTCAATTGCCGTTTTCCCTGTTGATCGTTGGTTGATCTCCACTAGTGGAAACATTACTGGTGATATGCTTTGATATTTGTTATGTTTCGGAATACCAACGTCTGTTTGTTCCAACGTTCTGGGAATACTTTTTCTTTCAGACAATTAACTTTGGCAAACATGCTTGATGCATTTCTAATCGCCATTTTGAGAGCCTTGCTGGAAAACCCAACGGTAACGAGTTTAAAGCTGTCTCTAGTATATAAATATGTTGTCATCTTACTGGGAGAGGGCAGGTTGGTTGTGGGAAATTTCTGCCCTTTAATCTAGTCTCTAGGCTAGAAGATGTTACCATAAGGTCAGTCTTATCCGACTTTACTTTCATGTTTTTTTTTTTATCAAAGTTCCTAGAAGAAAATTACCACACTTAAAACAGAGTTTAAATTATCTGGCAATATCAATATTCACTTACATTAATAACAACATCTACTCGCGCGGAATGCGCACACATGTAAGTGCTTCGCTTTGGGCTGTTTGTATCACTTTGCTGTTGCTGTATTCGTAGTGTTTATTGGCCATAAAGTGAGATCATCTAACCAACAAAAACCCATCAAACACAACAAAAACAACAGCTAACAAACCAGCTAAAATTCTTCAATTCATTTACGAAACGTAAGTGAACGAGTAAAAATATTTACCAACCAACTTGTGAGCACCGACTTACAATACATTCACTTGTTTTCATCTGCTCATTTGTTAGTTGTGTGTGTTTATTATTTTCATTCGTTTCTGACGTTTGGAGAGAATCCAATACGACTTACCATACAAAACAGATATCAAGGTGGTTGGAGTAAATAAAGAGTGTTTGTTATTAGAATTGTTAACTGGAAAATTTTGAAAATACTCACTGCTCTCTTTCTTGTTTTATACTTCTCTTTGATATTGGATGCATTTTGGTTTTGTTTATATGAATGTTTATAGAACACGGGATGAATCCAAAAATTTTAAAGATTTTGGGTGCAGCATTTTGAAAAACATCACTGTGCTGCCATACTGCCATATTATTATTATTGAAAATGGGGATTCCTACAATTGTTAAAAATCCTAAATTTCCTAAATTCTTTAAATGGTAATTATATATTTATATATAGAACACTTAAAGTTTATAAACAATTAATAGGTATCACTCAACAACATTTTAATGGTTTTAATAAATTTTCCGAGTGTCTTAAGTCTTTTGTTTTTGATGGAAAATTTCACGCGCATGGAGTTTGATTTTTAACAGAAACTTCTAATGTAAAACCAGCATATTCGGTAATTTTTAAAATGTATCTATAAAAAGGATGTTTCTATGTATGTGTGTATTAATGTTCCGAATGAACTCAAAAATAGCTGGACCGATTTTGAATCTCCAGAATATTCTAGCGGGTAATACTGTATAGTCAGATTTTTGATTTTCGGTCTTTGGGCGGAGGGACGTTTAAAAATCAAATTTTTACATTATACCGCTAATGCTATGTCTATACATATAAAAGTGGATGTTTGTATGTATGTTCCGTATGGACTTGAAAACGGCAAAATCAAATTTTTTACTATACCGCTAATGACATCAAAAAAAAAAAAAAAAGGATTATTGTATAATTGTTGATCGACCAAAAAAATTTTTTTTCAATTGGAGAAATATATACTTTTTTTTATTCCCAACGTTCTAACAATGACAGTGGTGTACTCTGAAGCGAAAGGAATACATTTCAACACATGTGCGGTACTATAAAAGTTATTTTATATTATCAATCAATGATAAACAATTTTGTTTACTCTTGCCTATTATGAGCATGAATAAGAAATTTCCATACAAAATCTATTAAAAAATAATATTTTGAATAACTCTCCGCATTCCACATTTAATAAAAAATAACTGTTTTATTCAAAACAAAATTTGTTTTCGAAAGGGCATCTACGTCTAGAGCCGCAGAAACGTGAAGAGAACGAGAATCACGGCTTCAGCAAATCTTCATGGAGTGCTGCAAAGACACCTCAACAGCATATCGAATGACTAGAAGCCAATCGCTCCCGAATGGCTCGATCAAGAGAAGAATCGATTTAAAGTTGCCGGCATTTTATTGCAATAAGTATGATGACTACAGAAATCACAAGTACGTACTGATTGACGCAATGAACAAACATTGCTTACATTGCAGCGCTTTGAAGTTCAATAAGGAACTCCGGGAATGTGCTGTTCGAATGGTAAAGTTATTCTGCCACCAGTTATTGAACCGCCTGAGCTGCTTTTAAGTTACATTTCCGGTGCCAATCCTATTTCCAAACACTTCCTTCAAAATATCCAAAAGTGCAACTCATGCTTTCAAATGACGTCGGCTTCATGTCCACCTTTAAAGTTCAAGGCCAAATGTACCACAGAATTGGATCATTGCTCCCGCTTCTTAATGATGATGCAAAGTTTCTTCAAATTTATTTTACTGGAAATGAGAAGCCGAACGCTATCAACGAACATGCGTGTGCATTTGCTGCAATATCCTTCTGCCGAAACGTTCTCAAAACAATTGTTGGACATCGGAAATGAAAAAATTCCAATTGATCCCGCCACAAATGAGATTTCGTTCTCGAACTTTTGGCAAATGCAAATGAATATTCAAGCCGTTATCGATAAGGTATTCCCAAGTCTTACAACCAACAAATTAGGATGTTAACAAATACAACTGAAACTGCCTAATGAAACAATAAAATACAAATCGATATCCTACTGAATTTTTGAATTCATTAGAACCAGCAGGAGTGCCACCACATTTATTAACATTGAAGGTTGGATCACCGAATTTGTCCGACACTGTATATTAAAATCAAGTTCGAAATGCAATATAAAATAAGGGCCAGCTATTGTTTTATGTTCTTAAAAATCTTTTGTAATTTAAAAATAAAATAACTTCTTCATAATATTGTGGTAACATAATATGGTAAGTCCTTCATCATATAAATGGTTGTCACAAACCTATACTTGTTTATTGTAACCATATATATAGTTGATACAATCATGTGAATAGTAAATTAACCATATTATTATTACCAAAATCATATAAATTTTTACTGTGACTATAATATTGTTAAAAATGTTTAAATGGTTACAGTAAACAGGCACAAATGTTGAAATTGTAGAGTACACTCTGAACCCATCTGTTTGAAAGTTAATATACCCCCTTCCACTAGGAATTCCATCTACGTTATGAGCTTCGAAAGGAGAATATTATACTTTATAAATGGAGATCTGTGAACTATTCTTATTTATCAGTACCTGAAATCTTTCACTACCAAGTCCAGTACCAAAAGGTTTAGGAGTAAATCTAGAGCATTCGAGGTTGTAGTGCGAAAAACACTGTCTGTACTATTTTCTGCATTTTCAGATAGAACCTTTCCAAAAAAGATCAGATGTGAACTATTTTGGAATCAGATGACACCATTCCATGTCATTCCACTTACTATCCAGAATGATGTCAAGATATTTGGCTCTTTACTTAAGATTCATCTCGAAGTCAGCTGGTATCTCCTTCTTCCTAGTAAACAGATGAAGTTCCTTTCACCAAGTCAGCATTATTCAGACCATTTCAATAGATTAACTTAATTCTGGGATTCAAATCCGCATTCCATAAAATCATTTAGAGGACACCGTCCTATTAAACGATCCTAAACGATCCTAAAACTAGTCCCGGTTGATTCCACCTCCTGGTGATGATAATGTATTGATCGACAACACATACTATCCTATAATTAAAACTCAGACTCAATATTATCGACATCGACTGTGATGTTGTTAAAAATATCCTGGATATTCAAAAAGTCTACCATGCTATGTATCCCAAAATAGAGACATTTAAGTCTCAGTTGATCTCCATATTTTATATGGACGTTCATGGGAAGATAAGCATAATCAGTTTCTATAGACATTTCCTGTGCTTTCAGAACAAGAGAAGAATAATAAAAGAACTTTTACACAAGCATTTACTGCGCTTCCATGTATTCGGAATGAATACAATCCTCGTGTTAATAAAACATATGTAATACTCAATATATATTCTATCCATTAAATTCCATACACTCTACAGTTCCGCTGGCATAAAATCATGAAAACCGGAATGTTAAGTTGAATTTCCAGAGACACTACGCTTGAGGTGGTTCAGATGCCATTAAAAGTTTTCTCAATGTGCATGTGCACTCTGTATAACTTTGCATTTTTAAAAGTTGCATAGACATTCCTATTTAGCGACTTTTTATCAGTCAGCGGTTTTCTGGATTTCAATTTTTGTATTTTTATTTATTTTTTTTTTTTAATGTAATATTATATCTTATGATTTCATCAAATATTAGGGGAAACTGGTCGACGCCAGACCTGATCAACAACTACGTACGTTTGAGAGTATTTTTCTTTAATAATCCAAACGATAGATGTGATATTTCCCCTTTTATGCCAGTCAACCTTCTGACCAGTTAACCTGTTCTGAAATCTTCAATTAAGTTAGTTAGAAACAATCAAATCAGAGCAAAATAGTTTATAACTTTAATATATTTTTCAAATATTTCTTTTAATACAACTTGTTTTCATACTTTTAACAGACAATTTAACTTGAAAACAAATATGATCGTTCTAGCACAATGATGTCTTCATAAGAGAGAATAGATTTGGTGGCGTATTTTTGAAATTATGTAACCTAAAGTGGAGATAATTGTCTTTCCAATGAATGTTAAATCAATAAAATCCGACATCAAAAGATACAATTCTGTATATAAACAAAACATCTGTTTTTTAATTTTTTAAAAATTAGAATCGCATGTTTTTAGTTTAAAATTTACAAAATTTAAAATTTACAAAATACACCAAAGAGTATGTATTTATTAGAATATGATAAAATTCGGAAGACACAAGTTGAATTTGTTTCTGATGTTTTTCTTTTTTGCATGATATTTTTTGTATATAATTTAGAAAAAGTGATATAAAATGATAATGCATAATATAAATGATATTAAAGTATAATAAATTACATGCATCTGTAATATACTAGATCAAAGGATTGTAACATATATTTTATATTGAATAAAAATATCTTTCTTATCGCATGGCCCATAGAGAATTATACATAGAGACGAGACACTCCGTATTGTCAAACAAAAAAAAAACAAATTATATATTTGATACAACAACAAAATACATTGACTAAAATGTATTTTGTTTTTGCAAGAGATAGGTTTTTGACAACAGACTTAGGTTTTTGACAATTCCGTCTCATCTCTATGTTACCCTATGGCATGGCCCCAGATTCCATTGTCTGATTTTGACAATTAAACTTAATATTTTTTACAAATTTACGAAATATTTTGTTTATGATCATATAACTTTATGAATATTTTTAAAATGGATGAATAAATGAACCAAAATAACACATTTTGGTTCATAATATCTAAATTGATTTTAATTTTGAAAAATATAGGTCATTGAATTTTATAACTCAAAAATTGACTGCTGTCCGTTTTGGGATGGACATCCCTATATTAAGTTGAAAGGTAAATAATGTAAAAATTTTATTTACTCTTACTGTGTACATTAATGTTAACAAAATTGCTGCTGTTGGGTAATTGTCTATGTACACATGTAAAGCATACATTTAGGCAGCTCAAATAAATTACCTAGCAGGGTTGGATAATATTGTACATATAGTAATATTTTATGACACCATTTTAAATTAGAATTAAGAAATACATATTGATTTTGAGAAAATAAAATTAATAATAAGAAAATACAAATTATAATTAAGAAATTCATGTAGATATTGAGAAAACATAAAAAAGAAATACAGATTCATTCTATTAAAATTAAGAAATTAAAATTGAATTAATATAAAATAAATTTACCGTAAATGAAAATTATTTCGGGAAATTTGCAACACATCATACTTCCTGAGTCACTTCAGTACAAATTTAATTCTACAATTACTACAATAGTTTATTTAATTGCATTTTTGTATCCACGTCACTCTATTAACAGTTTCAAAACCCAATTTATTATGCAAACCTAATGATGGAATATTGTCAATGCAAACAAAAGAAAATAAATCGGTATTATGAATAGATAATAAACGTTTCAGTTCCATTTTCATAATTAGAGCGGCGTAGCCCTTTTTACGTTCCGCCGGCAGTGTATGCAGAAATCTAATAAAAATTATAAAGAATTCAACAACAAAGAAATTTTGTGAAATAAACACTAAATAAACAAAAATAATTGTTATAATTACCCCGGTGTAAGAAATTCATTTGTGGATATCCAGCATATGGGTTGTTCGACACCCCGCCGAAACAAACCTATGCCACCATTCAGCTCTATTGACTGGCGAATTAAGTATAACGAATTTTCCGCCTTGTAATCCCAATGATCGTCCATGATTTTTGAATGTTTTAGGGGGTCCAAAGGAGCCAGATATAAATCTTCTGGTAAAATGCTATTTAAATTGAAAAAATAATTAACAAATAGTTATTATCAAGATTTTTATAAAATAAATTCTATTGTATAACAGATTTTTAAATTATGTATTAACACCTACTTTTCATTTGGTAATTGTCTTATTTTCTCGGTAGTTATATGCAATACGTTTTCCAAAGGTAAATACGTCCAATTTGTGTCCTTTTGACAGACCACATCATTTACTGCCTTAAATACGGACTCATCACACATGATATTAAGACTTTTAGCTTCCCAATCGATTAAATTCGTCTTTTGTAGACATTCTTTGAGTTCAGCTCTAGATTCTTCCATGGTAAATGCTGTTATAACGAAGTCCTAATATTTAAAGAAATATAGAAGATAATTTGTATTTAAAATAATAAAAGTAATTATTTTCATTGCATAATTAACAAGTAAGAGTGTTATATACCAGAGATGTACATGAGTTGATTCGCTTTTTTTCTATATGAATGAAATCACTGCATTTGTTGTGTTTTCAATCATCAAGATGTGCTAATTATATTGCTTGCAGTGCTTGCGGTCTCACAATTGATTGCCATTTTAATAATCATTTTTTAAATGCCGTTAGCAATAACAACTCAAAAATGATTACTGTGCTTTCATTTGTATGCAAAGCATTCAAATGATTCACAAAAGCTCGATGACAAGTTGAATGCATAGTACTAAATCAGTGCATTAATTTGTTTTAAATAACTTTTGGCGCGTGGTTCAAGAACTAAATTTCGTCTTATTTTGATACAATAAACTCCGAAATAATAAAAAATATTGAAAATGGTGTTTTTCGTTTTATTAAAAATAGCAATATGCAAGAAAAATCCTTCTAAATACAGTCTTAAATTAATTCAAACATACTCATATAGGAAAGTGTATATTGACTCAAAAAGCTCTTCTTATATTCATAACACTCACATTGATTCGCTGCATTTGTGAATGCTAAGAGTTTACAGAATATGCAAGCAATTACATGCATTTTGTAACAAAACAATTGCTGTGGTGAATCATGCAATGACAGTTTTCGTTTAGTTTATGTATAGTGATAACTCAGTATTCATTTTTGAAAAATAAAAAATATGTCATTTGAATGGTATTCATGCACATCTCTGTTATGTACTGCAGTGCCGAATCTAATATACAAAATGTAGGTCTTCTAGTAGATTCTACATATATAAAAATCTTTCAAACCGGATCGAGAACAAAAGTTTGGTATCATTTTCAATTTTTCATATACCCGAGATAGCCTATTTTGGGACAAGGCTCCGCCCTTTAGTGTTTAAAAACCTAAACTTCACCACTGAAGTTTAGCTAAACCAACTTTGAGGCCACTAAAAAATGTAAAAAAATTCAAATTGTATCATAGATGGAATTTGAAAATATTTAGAAAAAACACGCTTATATGTGCGGTTTACCTCTTATGATTCAAGAGATATTTAGGCTAAAACTTTTTCTGGGTTTTTTAATAAGACGGGCTTTTTTTTTATAATATCAGCTATTTTGGAAATTTGAAATAAACTGTAAAAAGGTTTGGTTAAGCCCGTGGGCATCCACTATTCAAAGCAGCTTAGCTGGGTACATCCAAAAATGTAGGCACCTATATTAGATTTGTTCTAGTATGACTTGCTATATCATACAGAGATCTACATAAAAGCCCGCCTAATTGTCCGTCTCTAAAACGGTGCAAAGGACCTTCAATGAAGAATCCATCACAAACCCTATTCCCGCATTTGAAATAAGTTACACGCCTCCAAATTAGGAACATGTAAAAAATACACTTTTTTCTAAGTTTTGTTCAAAAGATTTAATTATTCATCATAGAAACAACTTTTTCTGACTCATATATAGCCTGAAAGAGAACTTAATGTAAATGCACTGAAAGTTAATTAAATATCACACGGTAAATGACTTCTTAACTAAAAGAGTGTCCAGCTTAATGAAAAACAAGTAAGAGAGCTATATTCGGTTGTGCCGAATCTTATATACCCTTCACCAAATTATATTTTAAAATAAAAATTTTAAATATTTTTAGGTAAACAAAATGAAATATTTTTTTCAAAATTGATTTTTAAATTTTTAAAAAAAAAATTATTTTTTTCAAATTGTTTTTCAAAATTAAAAATTGAAAATTTTTTTTTTCAAAATTGTTTTTTTAAATTTTTTTTTTAATTTTTTTCCAAATTTTTTTTTATTTTTTTAAATTTATTAGTGAAAAAAAATTTATGACAAAAAAATTCGGGTTAAAAAATTTTTTTCCCGATTTTGACCCATTGTAGGTACAAATTATTATAGCCTTATATAAATCGTTGCTATGAACTTTGAAATATCTATCATTAGATATCCATATTGTCTATATTGACTTAGTAATCCATATATAGATCAATTTCAGCCAATCCGGCGACCGAGCCGGAAGAATTCCCGATATATTAATGTATCAATTATGTTTGTAAGTTATTTGGGGGCTACGGAAAGTTGATTTCAACATACAAACGGACAGAATATATATACTTTGTCGCAACTGAAAAATGTTGAAATTACAAACGGTATGACAAACTTATATATACCCTTGCCACTCGTGGTGAAGGGTATAAATATACAAATGCCTTTGATGAATATCATATAGTTTTATGAATAATTTTCAAGTTGTGGTTTTTGAGATAGGTGGTCATATAAAGTTCAAAGTCTCATAACTCAAAAACTATTGCTTTAAATTTGTTTTGCACTTTGAACTTTTAAAAGCAATGTGATTTGTGCATAGAATATTAAGTTTTATCTGAAGTGAAAAAAAATAAAAAGTTTGATTTTTGTTCGTGCTTTGTGATTCAAACGGTTATGCCTACCTTTTCTAAAACTACAATGGGTCCGAAGATAATATCATTTTATCTATTATACCGTATCTCCTTAAATGTTTGGAGATTCCTAATTTCGTGCACCACATCCTGTATTTTGATAACTTTTACAAATCGAAGCCGCTGTTAGTCTATTTACGAGCCAGAGGAATTTATGATTTGGGCACAATGAGAGGTACACATTTTCTTTATCATATTTCTTGTTGATTATTATTTGTTTCTGTGCAAAGCTGCGAAATTAACAAAGAGCAGAGATGATTTTGCGTAGAATACATGACCTCAATCCATGGAGGCGATGTGAATACTGTATTATGGAAGATAACAAATATGTCCACCCGTCATCGACATATGTAGGTATTGATCGTTTCAGAAGAAGCAATCCTGGTGAACAATAATCAGAGGTTCCTCTGTATGATAGAAAGCAGAAGAAATTCATCGATATCAACTGCCTTCAAATTATTCGAGAATAAAATGACCGTATGGGTGAAGTAGAACTCATGGATGGTCTCCAGGGTCGATACCATATTTGAGCCCTTATCACTACAGCCTGGCATACCTGGCTGGGAAAAGTGCTGCTCATCAAGTTACTGATGTTAAGTTCAATGCTGACGATAATTTTCTTGTATGGGGGGAGAGAAAATCCAAGAAATGTCGTTGTTCCAAATGCGATCTGGCTTTATGCGTTCAATTCGATCAAGATTGTTTCTGGAACTACCAGCATCGAAAATAATGTGTATTTTAAATTTATTTGTTCCCTTCTCTAAATAAAACATGTATATATACTTATACAATTTACCTGTGGTGTTATATTACATGCAAACCGGCAAAAACGCCTACAGGCGGTCTTCAAAACTTTTTACAAAGTTAACAAAGATGAAAAAAGTTTACAAAGATGACCGGTTATCGGTTTTGGATACTTTAATAACTATCATATCTTCGTGATAGTATTATTATTATTTATTTATGGAACTCAATAAATTCTTATATTTTTTATTCATTGAATATCATATCTTTCAGCTCACTGTTTTATTTTTATATAATGACCTTAGTAAACTCAACCACTTTCCAAACTTACTTTTTTTCCATTAATTGTAACAATTGTACAATTTTCAATTTTTCCATAACGATGACCATAAAATCTCACATTCCAACGATCCGAAATTATTTTATTACGATTTTTATTTAAACTATCATAATGATACAAATAACTGTATAAAAAATTATATTGACGTATTTTATGGGGCAATTCCCGCTTTAAAAGACTTAAAAGTATTTTTAAAGAATCTTTATTAAATTCAACTAAAATATCTAAATTTTCTTCAGAATCTAAAGACATTTTGAACGTTATGATTAAAGCGAACAACCGAATGAAACTGAAATGAAATGAAATGTGATCGTGTAGTCTATAATGGGAAAGGGCTGGCTGATTAGAAATTAACAATAAAACTAATACAAATGAAATGTAGAAGGGTTTGTTGATAAAAAAAAAAAAAAAATCGTAAAAAAAATTCCTATTAATATAAAATATCGGTGAGGGGAAGGTTGGTTAGTAAACAAACAATTATTTACTTAGTTTATCAAAAAGTAGACAAAAAAAAAAAAAAACATGTATTAACAGTGTTTCTGTTAATTTCGTTTTAATCTATTATTAAAATTTACGAAGTAATAAAATATTAGGGGTATTCACGCTGCACAGAGGAGTTTTATATTGTATATGTTTCTAAGGGGGCCTTATATGGGAGCTATGAGTAATTTCCGTTTCATTTATTTGTATATGAAACTAATTTTTGTTAAATTAAATTTGAATTCCTAGGAGGTATGAGCAATTATGAACCGATAGCCATGAAATTAGGTCGTGTGATTTCTGTCCATATCAAACTTATTTTTGTTGAATTCTATGTGGATACCACATTTAAAAGAGACTTATGATCGTTAAAGTGATTTTCTGAAGTGGGCCTTATATAGGAGCTATGGTTAATTATGTACCGATCATCATTGAATTAGGTGGCATGACTAAAACATTTATGACCTTCAGAGTGCTATTCTAGGAGTACATTTGTATGGGGGCTAGGTAAAATAATGGACCGATTACAGCCAGTTGCCATAGGTTTCGATTCGAAAAAAATGCATAGCTAAATTTGATCGAAATATTTTCACAATTGCGACCTGTACTTTGAGCACAAGGTTTACAAGGACAGCCAACCAGACGGGCGGACATTGTTTAATCGACTCAGAAAGTGATTCTTAGTCGATCGGCATACTTTAAGGTGGATGGTAGACTAATATTTTTTGTCGTACCAACATCAGCAAGGTGTGCACAGTGATTTCGAAAATTTTTATTTTGTAAATAATTCGAAAGCTCGTGAACGATTGCAGATATATTAATGAAAATTCACATAGTCAGTGCTGCGGTGTTTCTGAGTTGATTTGTATCTACATGGGCTCGTAGTTTGAATGGGGGATTGTGGACGGCTTCCCAAAGTTGCACAATTTATTTCCAAAATTAAAAGTTTCTAAACCACAGTGCAGTGACAGAAGGTTTTGCTATGGAATATGTAATAACTTACACATGGCGTTAAAGGTTGACTCAAACATAATTTTTTCAAAAATTTTTATTGAAAAATTCAACTTACAAACTTCAACTTCTTCCTTGTTGTTTCAAAAGCAAAAGAAACTGATTTTTTAGTTGTTTTTTTTTCTGTAATTATTTTATTTTATAAGGCATCTAAATTTATGTATAATAATTTTACGTATTTTTAGAATAATAATAATTTAAATATGTTTTCACAGTCAATAATTCAAAATGTTTAACAATCAGTGGGTGCTTTAAATAAAATATCTATTGTATTATCATTTGCTTAATTTTGTTTTTACAATTATTGTGTTTAACATTACAGTGTGTGATTTTATCTATTTATCTTTTTTTTGTTTGTTTATTAATTGAATTAATAATAATTTAACTTTTCTTAGAAATTAGAAAGACACTTGAGGTGCATTCTTAATCAACTAGTTGTAGATATTTGCATTTTGAATTAATTTAAATTTTATTATACTTAACATACTAACTACATTTTTATACATACATATAATTATTAAATATCTTTATTAATTGAAAGCTCTGCTTCTATTGATTTTACATACTAAATACATACATAAGTATTTTTAAAAACTTTAATATTTTTTTTTGTTTTTTAAATTCCCTTTTTACAGTTTTAGCATGTTTTGTGTTTAATGGTTTTAAATTGAATTTATTTTATTAATTTTATTATTGTTTTTTATTTTTTATTTGTGTACTGTGTCTGCGAGTCTAGTTGGTTTAAGTAAAATTATTTAAATTACATAAATTTTATTTATTTTTAAGTATAATTTTCTTAATTTCTTACAACTAAATTACTTATACTCGTTAAATTATTTAAAAAAAAAAATACTTTTATTTTTGTATAGAATGTTGTTTTTTACCCATGGTGTTTTTTCTTTTCTTTTTATTAAGTTAATAAATTAGTTTGTAGTTTTACTATTTAAAAAATGAGCGTGTTGTTTAATTAATTACCATTTGTTGTTGTTATTGTTTGTGGTGGCATGTCTTGCATGGAATGAGGTAACATATAGGATTTTGAAGACTTCTTGGGAAATAAATCGGAAACATAATTGGCCTGTAATTAAAAGAATTTAAAAATTTTATTAGTTCCTATTTTTTTACCATTATAGTATAGTAGAATTATAGCGTTATTTATTTTATTTCACCGCCTTAAGGTATGCTTTAAAATTTGTAACCTATAATTAAAATAAAAACTATACTAAAGTGCCAACATAAATGTACACACACAATCCACAACTTTATTCCAATAAGAATTTAAGTATTGCCAGATGCAATTTTTTTTTATTATTCTTAATCCATTAAGTGCATTATAACATGTACAATATATTGCCAATAGAAAAAAACTATACTGCTATATGGAAACTTAAAAAATAACACAGTTCCGCGTAAGACGTTAATGATATAATAATTATTTTAGAAGACTTTCAATAATTTAACATTTGCGGTATAATGTAGCAACAAAGAAATATTTAAATTTATTTACTTTAACATAAATTAATAAAAAAATAATACGTTTTAATGCAAACATTCATGTATTTTTGTGTCGGTTCTTAATGCCATTTTTAGTGGAATTGAAAATATAGATGTTCGATTCGAAAATCCTCTATTTGATTAATTTTAGAAACATTGAGGTATTTTTATTCTTCAAATATGTATTTCAAACTTGAAAGCTAATTTAATTTATTTACCTTGAGTGACAATACAATGGAAACATGTTTGAAAACTATAGTTAGTAATTTCAGTCATAGAATAACATAGACGAGACGCAATTATCAAAAACCTAAAAGGGGGTTCACACGGCATGTATTCCACAATACACACAGTTTAACACACGAAAATAGAACATGCTCTAATTGTCGAAAATGTCATAAAGCATACACATGTAATTTACATACACAAAGTTTCATAAGGATCACACGGTAATGTCCCAATACATGTCACAAAACACATGCAATACATACCGTGTGACGCCCCTATTAGATAATGTTCTATTTTCGTTCATATCTCTGGCAAGAACAAAAATAGTAAATGTATTTTGTTCTTTTACAGACTTATGATTTGTGTTATTTTAGTTTGACAAAACGGAGTGTCTCGTCCATAGAGAATTATACATAGAGACGAGACAATCCGATTTGTCAAACAAAAATACAAAAAATCATATGTCTGATACAACAACAAAATACATTGTTTAGCATGTATTTTGTTATTGCAAGAGTTAGGTTTTTGACAACAGACTTAGGTTTTTGACAATTACGTCTCGTCTCTATGTTACCCTATGGTCTCGTCTCTATGTATAATTCTCTATGATTTCAGTTTTCAAAAACATGACTTTTTACCAAAAATATATGTATATATCTAAGATAAATTCAAATTTACTAGGTCTTCTATTAAAATATAGTAAACTTCAGCATTTAAGTTTTAAAAAAATACATTTATAGCATGAAAGTTTGCGAGTAGCAAGATTCATCCAAAAGCAGGGAAATTGGGTTCCATACGAATGGAAGCCAATAGACCTTTAAACCGATTTTGCATGTCCGAAATGATGCTTAAGCGCTATAAAAGAAAATCATTTTTGCACCGAATCATTACTTGTGCTAAAAAATGGATCCATTACGATAACCCGAAGCGTGAAGCCCGCTCAACCAGCCGAATCGACACTAAAACCAAATATCCATGGTGCTAAGGGAATTCTCTGTATTTGGTGGGAGCAAAAGAGTCCTATCTATTATGAGCTCCTGAAATCTGACCAGACTAATACAGGGAACCCGTACCGAACGCAACTGATTCGTTTGAAGCGAGCTTTGGTTAAAAAAAGCCTAGAATATGCGGCCAAACATGAAACCGTAATATTCTGTCATGACAAAGCTAGGGCACATGTTGCAATTTAGAATGAAGTGGTTGGGAAGTTTTACCTCACCCGCATTATAGTCCTTTTGAACGTGGGATGGACAATTTTTTTGTTTCGTTGGTCCATTTTTGATTAACAGATAATAGTTTGAGAATATTTCATATCCATTGGTCCTTCCCTCTAGGCCCTTTCAAGCATTTAATAGTACGATGGCCTTTTGGTGATGAGCATAAAAAGAACACCACCTTGCAAGTTTGACGAATAACAAACACACTAATTTATGCCTTTGTCAACCAAAAATGTTAAACCTCCGGTAGATGCTTAATTATGGAACCCTGATAGTACCTGAGCACGAAGTTCAATGGATAAAATCAAAACAATTTCCCGTCAAATTAGAATTGGAAGTTCATACTGGAAAAACTCCCTGCTTGAACAACTGTTATACTTGACCAATTCGATATTAGATATCCAGAGGTTATTATAGTTATTAAAGAGAGTTATAAAAGTCACCATAGTGCAATCTATATTTTAAAATGCAATATTAAAGTAAAGAGTTTGTCTGAATTTAAAAACATCTCAGATGTAATTATACCAAAGCCGAGTAAAGATCTATATATAATCTAAATTTCTTGTCTACTGAAGCTACTCAAGAAAATATTGCAAAAGAAGTTTATATCAATTTTGATTATTGTAATTAAGTTAGTTCACCAATTTGAACTTATCTTCGTGAACATCAATGAAGAAATATATTGCATAAAGCCAAACGCCATCAAGATTTCGTAGACATAATCTACATCACGCTAAGATGAACCCATTTGTATATCAATACATTGTTTTAATTTTAGTTACTATAACATTTGAATAATTATTGAAAACGTTAATAAAACGTACGAATTCTGTGTGCCTAAATATACACAGGTTTACCATATTCTTTTATTTTTCAACATAGTCTCCTTTAAACTGTATTATACGCTTTGACCGATGTTTTTCCAATTTTGTGAGATGATTTCATCGTTGGAGTCAAACCTCTTTCCGTCGAGTTATTTCTTCAGGTTTGGAAAAAAGAATGAGGCTAAATCTGGAGAATATGTCGGATGAGGGAGCAATTCGTAGCCTAATTCATGGATTTTTTCCATGGAAACTGCACCATTTTGTGTACTCGATTGTGAGTAAAAGCGGCAGCCATCTTGCGGAAAGCTTTCTCATACCCAAGTAATCATTGAAAATTTAAACCACTGAGCCATGTGAGATGCCTATGGTTTCCACAATCTCTCGCACTTTCAATCTCCGATTGACCAACACCATATCGTGATTTTTTTCAATTGTTTCGGGTGTAGATACCTCAATTGGGCGTCCACAACGTTCGGCACCTTCCGTGCTTGTATGGTCACAACGAAATTCAGTACACCACTTTTTTACCATTGATATTGATGGTCCAGAGTTTCCATAGTATTTATCAAGCTTGGGTATGGTTTGAGTGATGGTTTTTTTCCGCAAAAAATATTGCTTAAAGAGTACTTTCTTCTTAGGTACTTTTTTAACGGGAATATATTTTAGAAATTCCCGAGTAGGAACCCTACAACCAACATATATCGGAAAATTTCGGGAATTTCTTAATAGATTCGTTGTAAAGACCAAATTTGTTGCTAATAGAATGATTCGAATTACCGAAAGTCACATGACAAAAAGGAATTTCAGTTGAAATAATAGAATTTATGTCACCGCAAAAAAAATTTTAGTAACAACATAATTGGAGAGAATTATTCGATTAGCAACATCGGTTATCGGTTATCACAAGCTGAACATTTTTCTGTGTGACAAAAGTAGAGACATTTTTATTTGAAACCGGAAAATTTACTGTGCGTAAGTTCACTCGGCAAATAATTTCCTGTTTCGCGGACTACTCTTGTCAATGTTATGGTCTTCTTCGAACAACCCTCTCAGATTATTTGTTTGCAAAACGATATCTGCCATCATGTAATTTTCAATACATATATAAAACAGAGAGTCACACAAAAATTATGGAAATGAATATCAACACTTTTCTCTCAAAAGTTCTCTTTCAAAAATTAAAGAATAGACCGTAATAAATTTTGACCGCTTAAACTCTTAAAAAAGTTGGATCAACATTAGACAATCAATGTTGGCTATTCCCCAACAATTAATTTCAGTGAATTTATCAATAATTTAATTGGAAATTTAGCACATTAAAACTTAAACATACTAATAACAAGTAAGAAAGTATGGTCGGTCAAGCCCTACCATATAATACCCTACACTGAGTAAAGGAGCAAAAATATGTTTCTTTTAAATTTCAATATTTTATTTTCGTGATTGATTTCCGGAAGTGACCCTTATATGGGAGCTATGTATATGCAATTATGGAATAATCGTCTTGAAACTTATTTCTGTTGAATTCTATGTCCATACCAACATTTTTAAGAGATTTGTGCTCGTTAAAGAGATTTTCGGAAGCGGGCCCTATATGCGAGCTATGATTAATTATTGATCGATCATCATAAAATTAGGTGACATGACTTTCGTATATATAAAACTTATTTCGAAGTTTGTGTCCTATTTCGGAAGGACATATGTATGGGGGCTATGTGAAATAATGGACCGATTTCAGCCAATTTCAATAGGCTTTGTCCTTCTGCCAAAAAAAGTGCATGTGCCAAATTTGATCGAAATAACTTCAAAATTGCGAGCTGTACTTTGCGCACAAGGTTTACATGAACACATAGCCAGACGGACGGACGCACGGACGGACATCTTATCATCATACTTTAAGGTGGGTCTTAGACTAATACTTTTGGCCGTTACAAACATCTGCACAAACGCATAATACCGTCCCACTATGGTTTTGTAGGGTATAAAAAGAAGACTGGTTTAATTTAATATTAAGAAATTCCCGGCAATGAAGTTTTTTTTATTATTTCCAGAAATTAAGATTCCTAGTTTCTTGAAATAAGGCTGATGCTTAGACGAATATAATACTCTTACTTTTAATATTTGAAGACTTAAAGTTATCATACTTGTTCACATGTTTTAACTAATATGTATTTTAGTTAGAGATTTTGTTTACAACATTACATTGATCGAAAAACATTGGTGACACAACCAAACTTTTCTTATGTAAGCCTTACATTTTTGAAACCAGCCCCTCCTAAATTACTAAAGAAATTTCCACATTTCAATCATAAACAAGCAATTGTCATATTTCATTGAAACTCATTTAAATTGTAACAAAATCTGCCTGAGATTTCCCAATAGAGTTGTACCATGAAATGTTTTGCATTCACTCAAAAATACTCGATATAAATGGTGCCACAATTATTTATAATTGTTTGCAACTAATTCAACTTAATTGGGCATTAAACATTGCTTTCATCTAAGATAGTCTCATGCAGACATGCATACAATGTAAGACTGCAAACTGCAACATCAACAATAACAGCAACAACAACAACGAAAATAATAAATCTGTCAAAATACATTACCGGGTTTTAAACTCAGTCAAATAGCCAACATAATACAACGACAAATGAATGAATGAATGAGGGAAATGAAATCATTTGGACATAGTGGCATAAAATATTATATTCATTCTAAGAAATAATAAAGAATTTTTGATATTTCAACAAAAATGTTGAAATTCAAGTCAGAAATTACATCAACTGTAGCGATTGCATTCGAATGCTAGTGAGAAACACTCCTTCCTCCAAAACACGTAGATTATGATTTGCGTGTCGAATCAATATATCGTACAGCTCTAACGACAACATATCGCACACTTGTATTTAGAAAAGTCTTGTTTTATTGTTGTTGTTGCATGTTGCTAGCGATAAGATTTGCTGAGTTACATATTTTTCTGGCATCTATTGGATTAATCTAATGTTTCAGATAAAGGTGTAGTAGATGGGGGGAGGGGTTTCAACCATAGTCCATTCAAAATAATAATAACACGCATACCTAAATTGGAGCGTAAGACGTTTTTTACTTGTCAAAAATTCTCATGCCCATACAATTTGTATGCAGCATACCGAAATAACGCGACGGCAACGCTTTGCAATTGGAAAATCCGATTTTGACAGCGCGTTTAATAGTGAAGTTAGTTGCAAAACACAACAAATGTAAACACATACATACAAAAGGAGAAACAAATATGCAAGAAACACATTTTTTAAACTTTAATATTTAGTTTCTTTGATAAAATTTTAGTTTACAAATCACGAAACAAAAATCAGAAACACCAATACTGCAATGTACTTCATTGTTTAAATAATCCGGGTTGTTATATTAATTTTTTTGATAACCTTGTTTTTATTGCTTGGCGTAGCGTTGGCGCTTTTATTTAGGTATGACATTTCAGCGTTAAAGCTAAGCGTAAAGAAACGTTCCGCCTTACGCTTTTATTTAGGTAGGCCAGTAAGATGTTTCTAAGTTATCTAAGTTTGAAATAGGAAACCAATAGTTTTTAAATGAAATTATTCGTTGGCAATATTTCTTTTAAGTAATATAATTCAGAATACCCCCATTTCAAATAGTACTGCAAAAAGTACAATAGTACTGTATTTTCTATCCCTGTTTTCTCTTTCAGTCTGATCTCACAATTTACAGTTGCTGTAAAGTTACTCCTTTTATTTTTGCTTGTGCCACGCTACTGTTATTATGATTATTTCTAGATGCAGATGTAATCTGGTATCGTTTGTTGCAACTGTGTCCATGTTAATTGTGACCATTTTGACTTTTGATTCCTTCCTGTTGTTTTACCTGTTTTTGGTGTTGTTGTCGCAGTTGTTGTTTTCTTGTATGACTCTCGTGTTTGTGTAATTGAGAATGGCCTTTGACGTTTTTCGTTTTTACCTCTATCTGACTGAAAGTGTTGTTTTAATGATCAAAATTATTGGAAATTAGTAATTGTACATAAAGTTATGTAAAAAATGTTTTTAAAAACCCGGTAGGAAATTTAATGGAAGGAATTGATCGATCGAAAGAAAAATTCATTTATAAACTAGACAAATACAAGGTGGCGCAAAAGTAATCCTTCTATCAGAAAATGCTATAAATTTTGCGATTGGCCCCTAATGTCAGTTCTGCTTTGACATTTGTGTAGTAAACACATGCGAAATACACGTTAAGAAACAATGTTACGCTACACTGCTAAAGAACGCTGAATATTGCTGACTATTTATTTGACCAATAATCGGTCGGTGACTTTGGCACAACGTGAATTTCGTCGCAGATTTCCTGGCCGTCCAACGCCTACTGGCGAAACACTGCGACGTTTTGCCGCTCGCCTCGAAGAGACTGGCACAACACGAGATGCTGCCAGCCGTGGCAGACCCCGGAGTAGCCGTTCTGCAGAGAATATTGCTGCTGTAGCCGAGGATGTCATGGAAGCGCCGTCGACATCGACCAGACGACGTGCCACGCAAATGGGTATCAGTCGACGGTCTTTACAGCGAATTTTGGTACAAGATTTGAAGATGTTTCCGTACAAAGTCCAGACGGTGCATCAGCTGTTAGCTGCTGACCGCCAATCGCGTCTAACATACGCTCAAGCCATCCTTAATCACCACCAAGAGGAAGATGATTTTTCATCAAAAATAATCATGAGTGATGAGGCCCATTTCCATCTTAGCGGGTACGTAAATAAGCAAAATTTACGCTTCTGGGGCACTGAAAATCCGCGTGTAACCCACGAAGAGCCATTACACCCGCTCAAAGTCAGTCATCGGACCTTTTTTCTTCGAAGAGGTCGCGGGAGCGCTACAGAGCAATGATCAACGAGTTCTTTTTGCAGCAACTTGATAAATTGAGATTGGAAAACATGTGGTTCCAACAGGACGGTGCAACGGCATACACTATACGTGCCACAACCGATATGCTGAAGGATGCATTTCCCGGGCGCCTAATCTCCCGTTATGGCGATTTGCACTGAACAGCAAGATCGCCTGATTTGACCTCTCCAGACTTCTTTTTGTGGGGCTTTTTGAAGTCGCTGGTTTATGTCAACAAGCCTCAGACTCTTGCAGCTCTTAAAGACAATATCCGTCAAGAATGCGAGGACCTATCGCCGGAAGTTTTGGCCAAAGTTATGGATGTAATGACATAAAAAGGGCTCAAATGACAATCAACTGCCATTTACATGACATCATATTCTCGACTTGATGTAAAAAAAATTAAAAGACCAAATAAAAATAATTCACAAGAAGAATCAAAGTTTTTCATTTTTTTTTTTAATTACAGCCAAAAAACGTCGGAAGTTTCCTTTGGCGCCACCTTGTATGTACATCTTATAGATGTCCACTCATTCCAAAAACATATTTTTCGAAAACTACCAAAGGAACCAATATTTGCAAGCCTAATCTCCTTTTCACAGTAAAATCCAATTAAGTTTAACATCCAAATAATATTCTCTTTCATTAACCGATTTTATCTGTGTTTGCTTTATTTATCTAAAAACTTTTGCGCTATGAAATATAGTGATTGACAATACAATGGAAACTTTCTGAAAATCCTAACAAATTCTTAGGCAATTTTTATTTTTTTAGAATTTTGTAAATACTTTCAAACTTACTTACGTTAACAAACAAAAAATATTAAAATTTATTAAATTTTGAAAATAGAAACAAACTAAAAAGTATTTATTATTATGCATAAGTATTGACAAAACAATGGAAATTTAGGTTTCATTGGCCCTTTTAGGGACTTTGTATTTTCTTGGATAGCCTTATTTTTTATTACTACTTCACAGCGACGCGACGATACATTGAACCAGTTAAAGAATCAATAGTATTCTTTAAAATATTTTGAGTGTGTTTGGGTCATTGTCGTGCTAGAGATCCGGCGATTGGACAGACGGTTACAACCGTCTTAGAAATTTTCTCCCAACACAGCCTCTTAAATTGTATTTGAATTCATCCGAATAGAGAACAGGATGGTTATTGTGTAACCCGATAGGAAAAGAAAATCATTCGAATTTTTATGCTTTATTACGAAATCGAATTACTGAAGTACCCCTAGTATTCCATTGCTCTCTCGGCTAGTTAAAATATTCTTTGACAAACTGTATACGAGAAATGAGATGTTTTTTCGCGGGAGGGTAGTAGCACAAATGAGATCAGCCTCATTTGTGCTGATGCTAAGAGTTCGATAACTAATTTCCAATTTAAGATTATTGATAAATTCGGGTGTAGTCATTTTTGGTAATTTCTTAAACTCTATTGCTAATAAATTATGTTGTCTTGGAGTAGTTTTACGAGGTCTACCTACCAAATGTTGAGTTTTTCACGAAATGTTTTTATAATTTTTTATGATTTCCCCAAATCTAGCCATTTTTTATTAACTATTTAAAAAACTTATTGTGGGAAAAAAAATTACTAAAAGAAATTATCAAAAGAAAATGTATATCTAAATAACGTTAAAACATTTTACATAGTTTTCTTACATATTTGTTCAATTCACAAGGTCTCCTATCATGTCATTTTGTCATAGGGCTGTTTTCTCATTAGGTGATTATCTTTTTTCCCAACGAAAAACTGCAGATTAAAGAAATTTGGTTTTCTCAATGTCTCATCTGCTTCTATTCTGTCGCAATGCTAACCCGACTTCATGTGCAAATTATTTATTTATCGTACAGATAAATTCAATCAGCTGACTGCAGTTCATAGTTTTTATGTGTTTGTGTTTTTGTAACCAAAAATTAAATAGATTTTATAAAAAAAAATGTTTAATAGAGGAATTAACATTAATTTGATGGAGTATGAACTCGAAGAACATGAGTTCCAAGTGAATGTTGAAAGAGTTTATCATGCCAGGCCTAATTACCTGGCAGACATGGAGGATAATGAATTTTTCGAAAAGATTCCGACTATCAATGGCAACATTTAACAGCTGATTTATGTCAACTTGGTGTCACTTGAAGACAGGGCTCCCAACTTTCATATCTATTTTGAGAGCTATTGCCAACTGAAAATAATGTTTTTTGTCGGTATATTGAGAAAACTAAAATTGCTAACGGACAGTTTATCGGCCTAATACAATTAAGTCGAGATTTAGTAACAGGTAGTTTGTCGATACATTGAAAAACGGGCCATAATGTCATAATATTTCACAATGGTTTGAATATGTTGTTATTCCCTTTCAAGCAAAAATATTCTTAAAATAATACTACTCTGTATGCTATGTTTATTGTGTTATCGTAACCAACCAGCAGAGACCTGCGCCGAACGCCTAAGAGTCGGTTAAGCCGAGTCGTGAAATATTAAGACATTATGACAATATGACATGATAAGAGACCTTGTAAATTGACCAATTATTTCTGTTTAATTATTCTTTCTTGTAATTTTGTTAAAATTGAATGTATATGTATATTTGATAAAAGGTTACGTTTTTGAAAACGGAATATTAGTTTCAAAATTTCCATTGTCACTCACTGTATGTCTGGTTATTCAAAGTGCTTCTTGTGCGATCAACATTGGTTGGATTTTGTTAATCTTTAGCTCATAATAATTAATACATCCAGTATTCGCCGTATTTTGCTTTATAAGCCTATCAGAGGAATATTCAAGTTTTAACCTCGGAAACTACAGATAGTCAGGAGCGGCACTGTGGGGTATCAAAGTAGAGCATCTCAGACATGCAACATGTTTAAACACTTGCTAATTTTAACATGAAATATGAAAATTTAAAATTTCACCATTAATAAGCGATTTCATTCTAATATTTCCTATTAGTTCAGTTTGAATTTTAAAAATTTAGATAAGTTAAATTGATACTATTATTACTCTTTAGAAAAGTAAAAATATAAAAAAAGTTCTTTAGGGAACTTCTAATGTGTTTGTATTTGTTTGATAGGTTTCTGAACAGGATTATCTTTAAAATAGCAAACGCCTAAATTATACTAATAGAGAGGTAACCTCTATTCAATTCCGCGTTTAATCTATTTTTTTTATCGAAATTTTGATTTTAGGCTAAGTGTTCTAAAAACTCAAAGCAGTGATTACAAAGCAGTGTAATAGTTTTAAATACTATGATGTATTCCAAATCATTCGTATTATTAAAAATTTGAAAAAAAGCAAAAATTTTTTGTTTGTTTTTAATGATTTGCGGGATATGCTATCAAGAAGTGTAGCGCCAGAACAAATTTCATTGCGATGTTTTAACGAGTAAACTTGTTATTGAATATTATATATTTATGAATTCTTCAATTTCAAAATTTGCATCTAAAAATGTAGTATTTTTGAAACATCGGAGACAATTTTACTCCCATTTCCACTAAAACTAACTATTTGCTTAGAATATCTATCCGATCACATGAACAAATTTCAAAACAATAGTTTGTACGAGTCAAAATATAAATGCCTTTAAGGTTGAATATTTTGGAAAATTTTGAATATGAAAAAAGATTTTTTTTTATGTTTAGAAATTTACAATAGCGGTATTCACAATGTAGAGTACTTCGCCTGGTAATGTAGTAAAAGAGCAGAATATCAAAAAAATAAAAACAAAATACATTAGAAATTGAAATGTTTGTCAATAAATAGCTTTTATGCTTTTTTACTAGGCCAAGTACTCTACATTGTGAATACCGCTAATATATTTGTTATTTTTACAATAAAAGTTTTATAAAAATAACAATTGTCTAGCTTTGTTTACAAATTTACTAGCTCTGACTTTTGATACTTCGGTTTATAAATAGAATTAACAGGCATCAAATGAGAACGTAGGATTCTTATCTGAACAACGTTTGCTCAATAGTATCAATCAATAATAATTAAGGGTACTCATTTAAACGCTTAAGTTTCCCATTTGTGTAAATGTGCAAATTTGCGCGACGTGTTTCATGAACCCACCTTTTCAATTTTGTGCAAGTTTGCACAGAAAATTTATATATGTTAAAAATGTCAAATAAAAATAAATTCAACAAAAGCTGAAAAAAAAGTTTTTCAAATTGTATAAATTTAAATTCTAAAAATGTTGAATGAAAATTAAATCTTTGGAACAAATGATGATATACATAGTTTGGAAGATTTTGTTTATGTTCTAGCTGTTGGTTAATGTTTCCATACACATTGACATTCAATCCAATCAATCTGTTCCACAATTTTCACATGCACAAAATATTTATGTTTTATTTTATTTTTATTTTTCATAAATAAAAGTAAACTAAAAGTTTGCGAGTCTAAATTGTCGCGTAAACTTATCGGAGTTGTGCAAACGAATTTCCATACATTTTTTGACAGTTCATTTGCGAGAGTGTAAAAATGCACAGATTGCACAGTTTGCGATGTATTTAAGCGTTTACATGAGGACCCTTATTATATTTTTGGATAAACAGAATGAATAGTAAGTGACCTTATCATTTTGACACTCACCTTATTTAAAGTTTCTCCAAAAGATTTTTCTAAAGTTATACTCCTAAGATACAACTACAATTTGAGTCTTATTCCAATAAATTACTAATTAAACGTTTCATAATATAAAATTTTCAAATTCAATTCTCAAAACTTCATAGTAATAATTTCATTTCGAATATACATATTTCATTTCAGTTTATTTAATCTTCTTTTATTTTAATTCAAAGCACAAGGAACTTGTTTTATATTTTAATTTATGTATTTTCAAATTTATTTAATTGTCTTTGCTATGGACAGTGGGCCAAACTGTGTTCCAATTAAACCATTTATCCGGCACCAAGTAACTCTAGAATGAAGGTGAATATTTGAAAATATATTTAGGTGAAATGCAACAAAAATGTAGTAATATGTGGAATATTGAGATTGATAAAGGCTTTAACTAAAAGTGTGCAAATTAAAAAAAAAAAAAAACTGACTTTAAGACAAACCTTGGTCATGGAAAAAGGACCAGGTCAACTTAAAGCAAACAAAACAATTCTAAATAATTTAGTAACAATACAAAGGCAACAGGTGCAAAGGATAAACAGGACTAAGGCATGCTTTAAAATAAACAAAATTTAAAATAAAATTAAGTCTAAAAATTAAGCTTTCTCCAACTGAGTTGTCGTAAGATATTAAATGTTGAAAATATGTGTGTAAAGTCATCAGATTTATTCAATTCGGTTCTTTATTGTTGTTAAGAAAGTCATATATCATTCTTCTCAGTTTTTTCATTTAGATGAAAACTCAGTTAGAGAAAATATATGAAACAATTAAAACTTACCACTACTACAGCCACTAAGGAACCAATGGCTGAACCGGCCAACACATCAGACCAATGATGTTTATAATCGGACACACGGGTCAAGGCTGTATACCAGGCAATCATGATTAAAGCAAATTGCAAGAAATGTCTCAATAATTTCGAACCATGCCAAGTCATGCGAGATTGTAAATATAACTGAAATTAAAATAAATTTAGTTGAGAATAGTTTAATAAACAAACAATCATACAAACTTACCGCTACATAGACCATTGTATAGAAAGTAAAACTGGAGTGTCCACTGGGGAACGACAGCCTAGATTCTTTTAACATGCGTTTTGTGGAGTACGGATTGCCACAAGTAAACTCTATTATATATTTACCCTGATTTGTGGCATTCGCACAGGTTGTGCCATCAGGCATAATGGGTTGACAAACCTTAAAAAATAAATCATAAATAATTTACAATAAATATAAAGCATATAATCTAAATCTTATTAATTTTATAATGCTCCTTAATTCTCATTACTAATTTAGTCTTAATAATATGAAATATTTCTGTTATTGATAACAAAGTCTTGATTGAAAAATGATCCTAAAATGATCGATTACTTTTATATTAAAAACATGATTCCATTTAATTGGCATGTTGATTATCAAAATATGTTTGCATATATTGCGTGAGTTTTAAGTGTAATTTAAACATTAAAGCGTATTTATCAATATGACATTTCAACAAATGTTTCTCGTTTTAAATGATTTCATTAACCAACATTTTGAAATTAAAATGTTAGAAATCCCAGATAAACTGCACTTTAATGCGAATTTAGTGTATAGTGTTAACACAAAATAAACTACAAAAAATAATCCTAAAAATTAAATGAGAAAAAATAAATCTTGTGCAAAAAAAAAAAAATACACTAAATCAGCAGGTGTGTGTTAGATTGTTGACAACACTATTTAGTAAACAGTGGCAAACGAAATGACACACGCAAACGGTCCAGCAGTTCTAGGAGACTGTCACGAACTAGTGATATTACCTATCATTTAGGATGACAAAACTACTAAGCATATTGTTACGAATGTGCAATGACGATTTGAATTTAACGGTCTGTAACTACTGCCTGCAAACATTCATCATGTTTATGAACACTTCCACTAGTGGAGACTAGCATTGTTTGTAAGTATGGCAACACTAAATGTTGACATCGAAAAGCTCTAGAAATCGAATGTACTAGTATCTCCGTTAAGAACATTATAGATGATTCCCGATAGATGGCGCGTGTATAAATAGTGGCAGAGCTGGCAGTCATGAGTTGAGTTTATCATTGGCGCTGTTAGAGTTAACATCAACTGTCTTGTGCATTTAAGGTTTTACGTAATAGAGTGTGTGTGCATTTCTGCGAATTGATATACGTGTATAAAGACACTGAGTGACTATTTAATTCTGTTGTTGTTGTACATTCTAAATAAATAAAGAGTTGTTACAATTTTAAACTACTAAAACTGCTTTTATTTCCAATCAAAAGTATCCGGTTTATTTAAAGGAAATAAACCCACGTTTTTAAAAGGTAAAAACGTAACAATATGTTATCCTTTTTGATTATAATGAAACTGTCCGATAGCTGGTCTAAAGTAGTTATCACATTCAAATACCGGTTACATAGAGTCAGTTATCCTACCAGCTACCTTACTGGTTCCTACATAACTAGTTATTTTAACATGTACTGGTGCTAATTGACCTTAAATAGTCAGTTAAAAAGACATCTCATAGGCAGTCCAATAAACGATTGCATGTAAACAAACCTTCCCCCGACAACTCTCCAATATATTACTTTTGGTGGGTAAAATAACTACTTTCTAAAGTGCAGTACAAAATAAACGTTAAAAGTGACTACACACTAGATTACTTAGAGACTCTTAAGTGGCAATTGTCTTCACGCTAGATTACATGGTACTTTACACTGCACTACGAAAAGCACATACATGTCAAATGATCTATATTTTGGAGTCAGCCAAGTGATCAGACATTATTGGCAATTACTGTCTATAAGGGATACAATGACTACTTGCTTAACAGCTGGGTGTTGATTTAGAACGTGTAAATGTGGTAGTCTAGTGTAATTTATTGACAGAGCTGTTAAAGTATTAAATCCATAATTTAAAATACTTTTTTAAGCGCTTAGCAGCCTATGATTGAAAATGAGCAAATTTGCGGGACGTGTTTTAAAAATATCGCTTTTTAAATTGTGTTCAATTTCAAACAGGCAATTTGTATATAAAAATGTCAAAAAATAAATAAATTTAAGCAATGGAAAATATACAAACTTTATCAAAATTTTATAAATCTCCAAAGAAACTGAAATTGCTGGAATATATGATGGTAAAGATAGCTGTCAAACGAACTGTCATACTATACTCTCATTTTGATACTCTGCAAATCATCATAGATTGTCGTTGGAACAACGCTACCAAATTATTTAAATTGATTTTTAAAATCAGTCATTGATTCGCGCAACAACGATGAAGCTCATATTTGAGGCGTATGTAGTGAGACCAATCCAGAACAGACCTTACAGACTCCATTACATCCAGAAAACTCCAACGTTTGGATCGGTTTACACGCTGGCGGCATCATCAGATCTTATTTCTTCAAAAATGAAGTCGGAGCTCACGTAACGGTCGAACAGGATGGGGTTACGTGACTTACGAAATCAAAATTTGGCGACAACTTGATTTCTAAAAATTGACCTGTCATTGTCCTCCGTGGGGCCATGTGAAGTCACTGGTTTATGCTGATAAACCAGCCTTGGAGGCCAACATTGTTCGTGTTATTCGTGACATACGGCCAGTACCAGAAAGAATTGTCTGAGCGGAAAATTTTCCATTTTTCAGAATTTTAACAAGAATATAAGATAATGCTTTGCCGTTCTGCATGAGTTCTTAACCAAATCATTCAGAGAAGAAACACAAGTTTGCGGTCCAGGTATTCCAATCGGTTTCGGTTCGGTTTTGGGATAATTTATTAAATATTAAGTGTTATAGAAACAAAATCAGTTGATAATATAGGAAATGTAATTCAAATTTAAAGTTCAAACTTGGCGGGTGTTCAAGAGGATAAAGAAAAATTGGTACTTTTTCTTTTAATAGTACCTTTTTAATATATTAAATTAGTTAGCTTATATACATTAAAGTTGGCTAATATGCTTCTCAGTAAAGAAATAATCAAGAATAGGGTGCTCAATGGTATTATGATACCAAAAATGGAGAACTGAACCAAACTAAGGAGTACTTTTTCGTTCTTCAAATAGTACTTTTTGAATTTTCTATAATATTGAACCTAGAATCAGGAAATTACTTTGAAATTTCAGTGGTTTAAGTGTGGAAAATTGTTACTTTTTTTCTAATGGTACTTTTTATTATATTAAATTATTTTAATAAGTGTATACATAATAGTTGGCTGATATGCTTCTGAGTGAAGAAAGAATCAAGGAAAGAGGGCATAATGATATTGAGGTAACAAAAACTATTATTGAAATTTCTATAATAAAGAACCTTTAAGCTGGAAACTAAACACACATGATCCTGAATGAGTTAGAATATAAAGAAAGGGACTAATTTTTCCAACTAATAGTACTTTTTTAATATTTTATAACGATGGACCTAGAAACACGAAATTAAACATTCATGGTTTAGTGAATCTGAATTCAAAAGGGATAATTAATGTTACTATTTCTTTATTGTAAAGGAGCTTTTTGAATATTTTATAATAATAAACCTTAAAATTGAAAATTAGGCTGAAATGATTCTGAATGAGTTAGAATTCACAAAAGGTGATATTAGTGATACCTTTCGTTTGTATTTTTTATAATAATGGACTCAAAAATGTTAAATTAGACATTCATGATGCTGAGTAGGAATACAAAATGGGGGTCTTTATGGAACTGTTTTTATTTTAACAATACGTTTTGAATGAGCTAGAATCCACATTACAATGAATCAATAAACATGAAAATAGAGACATGTTTTCCTGAATTAGTATTAATTCACAAATAGAGACTTAATATTACTATTTATATCTTCCAATTGGGGTGCCGAAGCGCACCGGTTCAGCTAGTACTCCATACTTTTATCGGATATTTGAAAATAACTAAGACTTTGTTACAAAAGTTTTGCATTATTTTTTTTTTTAATTAAACAGTCATTTGAAGTTTAATTGTTTGAAATACTCTTAGATCAATATGTTGTGTCATGCTTTATTAAGAGGTTTCCTTGTCTAGCCAGCGAAAGGTAGCCTGCTACATCATCTGAAGCAATACAATTTAAAAAATTTAAACAAATCTTAAGATATTTGAAAAAGTTTGTTTCTCATTTCTAAATTTTGAATTTTTCGACTGAAAATAGATTAGGAGTAAAAACCGAAGAAGAATAGTCGGTTTCGGTTTTAGGCATTGAAAATCCGCGGTTTCGGTTTCGGTTAAAACCGAATTGGAAACTCTATTTTTTTGTATGAAGTTTTATTTCCATTGCAATTTTCTAAAACTCTCTCTTTTTATATTAAAGTGGCCATGCTTTTCTTATGTTTTAGGAACAAATAAGATATTTCTGACCATTTGTTTGACAAGGAAGAAGAAGAGAAAGTAATTCTATGAAATTCAATGTACAAATGAAAATGAAATCCGCCCCGCTTCAGTCAATTGAATTTTGTCTGAGAAGCGAAATCCAAACTATAGATCCGTCAGATCGTAAAAAAGTAGCCACCTCATATCTCCGATCCGGACTGTATCGAAAATTCTTTTTGCTTCAAATAGAGATCACTAAAGAATACCATACATTACTATGGAGTTAACAACCATTTCAAAGAGTCATTTAAAGATTATGTTGGGTAAATCACCAAATCCTTCTTTACTAGTTACATAACATAGCTTGCAATAGGATAATTCACTGATATGTCACAAAATTTCGAAAAGGTAATACATTTCTTTCCTATAAATTATTGCAACTAGCCCTATTGCACCAGTTACCTGACTAGTTCTGTATCAGTCCCCAAACTGATAAGTATTTATATAAGTAGCTATTCGGTAATCATTTAAACTGAAATCACTTCATTCTTTTAGAGATTGACAAAGAAACAAACCAATTATTTGACATTACACTATCGATATCAAATCCAAATTTTGTTTGTTGGTTGGGCAACGAGTACAGCTACTGTTCATACTCTAGAACAGCAATAATTAATGTGAATGTGTTTTAATTATCCATTTGTATCTGTGTGTAAAAGTTTTAAATGTAATTTAAATCCAGCTTGGGAAGAAAAAAAAACGAAATAAATACTTGTATGCACGTAGAAGATATTTGACGATCTTTTTGCTTGAAATATTTTAAGCAGCTTTATTTTTTGTTTTTATTTCGTACCTTTTGCATAAAATTAAAATTAGATCTATTGCAGTACTCGAATGTCCGTATGTAAAGAGTAATACTTTATTTATTATTTTCAAGATAAATAGACCAACATAACATGAAAATACATTGAGGCAAGCAAAGTCATCATGATGTTGCAGATTTATTTTTATGCAATTTGAGTCCATTTCATGACATGTATGTTTTTCCTTTGAATTGTGTATCACATTATGTATGTACGTATAAGAGTATTATAAGCATTTTCTTTTTTTTTTTTGTTTTTTCTTCTGGCTTATGGAAACGTATTGTTACAGCTCTGATCCTCTCTATATGAATTCATGGATCATTTTACAATAGTGTGAGAATTTATATATTTTTCTTTGAACTTGGGTGGCATTAGTTTGGTTTTCAAACAAAAAAGGAATGGAAAATGTATGAATTCATTTCGATTTTTATATTCATTGTTTATAAATCCGTCACTTTGTGTTAAAATAAGTGTGTAACTTGCATTCCTAATTGTTGAGAAATACATATATATTTGTTTGTTATTTCGGTATTGAATTTTTGAAATTCATTCATTTTTTTCAACAATTATTTTATATTTCTTTTGTTGATTGTGTAACACAGGTGTGGCCTAGAATGTAAAACAATGTACAACCGTAAAATCCTTTAATCATTAGCAAAAAAAAAAAAAGACACACAGACATGAGGAAAACAATTTTGTTTTACACACATGTAAACTGAGAATTTGTGATAAATGCGGTGCTGATTTCAAAAGGGGATTTGTATATAAAAGTAAATCGGTAATATTATATTTCGATTTAGTTGCATGTAAATATAGTATAATAGGGTGGGTAAAACAAAGTTGAGCCATTCAATCCCAAGAATTAGTTAAAACATATTCAAAAATATTTTTCTGCCACGCCCTTTTTGGATTTTTGTATACTTTAATATTCTGATCGATTCGTATCGAATATTATAATCATGGCATCATAGATTAAAATACAGCAAATTTCAGCGTTTTTAGGTTTTAAAGTTTAATAAAAATACATTTATAAAACAAGTAAGAAAGTAAAGTCGTTCAAGCCCGTCCATAATGCATCAAATGAGCAAATATTTGTATTCGTGAGTGATTTTCGGAAGTGGGTCTTATATGATAGCTATAAATAATTTTTGGACTTCTCGTCATCCAATTAGGTCGTATGATTTATGTCTATATGAAATTTATTTCTGTTGAAGTTTATGTGAATACCAACATCTTTAAGAGATTTTTGCTCGATTTTCAGAAGTTGGCCTTATATGGGAGCTATGAGCAAAATGTGTCCCAATAGTTTAGATAGCTATTTCTTCAATCATTCGGAAAAAAATTAAAAATAAAAATTCTTTGTAATTTTTTTTCCAAAATCAAAAACTTTTTTAATTTTTTTTTTAAAAAGGGCCCACTCGAATCCCACTAAGGGACTAAACAGCTCTGAGCAAAAAAAAAAAAAAATTAAAATTTAAAAAAAGTAAAAAATGTTATGACTTGGGTTACAAAATATTTATTTTGATAGATATCCCACTCGCATCCCACAAAGCCACCAAAAACCTCTTTTGAGCAAAAAATAAAAATAAAAATGGGGCTCATTTTGGAAAAAATTTTGATTTTGCAAAAAAAAGTCAAATATAGAGCAAATTTCATCACAATCGGAAGACATCGATTTCTAAAGTTGGTTCACTTGATATGAAATGCCCCATATATAAAACTTATTTGTGTAGATACCTATATAAATTAAACATTCATGACCGATAAAGTCCTATTTTGGGAGGACATTTGTATGGGGGCTATGTGAAATAATGAACCGATTTCAGCCAGTGGCAATAAATAGGCTTCTTTCCACCTAGGGTCGAAAAAGTGCATGTTCCTAATTTGATCGAAATATATTCAAAATTGCGATTTATACTTTGCGCACATGGTTTACATGGACAACCACATATACGGACGGACATCGTTTAATCGACTCTGACTTTAAGGTGGTGTTAGGCTAATATTTGTGGGCGTTACAAACATCAGCACAAACGCATAATACCCTCCTTACTATGGTGGTGTAGGGTATAAAAACAAGGGATATACAACCCCAACTGATTTATGTGACTAGAAAGTGCATTTTTCCAAAAGAAAGAAGTTAGTGTTAAAGGAAGTCGTAGTAAAATTGTCTCCGAAATTACTTATGTAGCTAATAATTGTGAAACTGAAAAATTCATAAATATTTAATATGTAATAAAAAGTTTGTCGTTAACATATCGCAGTGAAATTAACATATCAGGAAATATAAAGGTGGAAACAAATACCAATAAGAATGGCTTGTATATATTTTAATATGAAAATCTCAATGATTTCCAAAATCGTGCTATATTTACAAATAAGCTTTAAATCGATTAGCTAATTTTTCTAACCCAAAAACTATTTTTTAATAAATCGTAAATATGAATTTGATAGAATATATGATCTGCTGTATCCTGTGATAAAATCTGGTTAACGTTCTCAATATATTGTCTTTCAAATACAGTGTATTTCAGGTAGAGATACTGCAGATCAGGGAGGCATATTTTCTGCTGAACATAGTTCTAAAAGAAGTAACATAATAATAAATGTCGGTTTTCGGTTTCAATTTTAAGCCATGAAAAACGGCGATTTCGGTTTCAGATAAAAGCGAACATGAATCTATAGCTTAGATATTACATAATATCAGGACGAGATATTCATTTAAATACTGACAGTCAGGCCGTGATGAAATCTCTGCCAGATGTATGGGAGCGTAAACATATTGACATAATAGGTAATAGATCGAAACCACACTGTAGCGAGAACATCGATCGATATATTTTGGCAATCTTGTTGATATTAGAAGTTTCCAAAATATGTTGCCTGTTTACATAGACATATACTCGTGAATTCGAAAAACCACAAAGAAAGAAGTGTAGTAGTGCTCAAATACAGTGATCTTGGCGGTCAAAATGACGAATTAGGCAAACTGGAAAAAGGTCCTTCAAATTAAAGAGTCGCTTCTAAAAAATTATAGAATCTTTCGATACATTAATACATTTTGGTCTACCTTGTATGATAATCTAAAAATAATTATAAGTCGTCAAAATAATTGTAAATTTTTTTCGACAAAGTCAATATAATGGCCACTGCCTAAATAAAATGCTGGAACAAGAATTAAATAAAAACACAATATCTTTGTGTGGCTTCAGTAAAATGAAAGAATGAAAAAAATGATTATTATTTTTAATAACCCAACATTCAATTACCTTGATGTATGATAGATATATAGCCAGAATCTCTTTTAGGTCTTGACCATTTAAGCTATTTAACGATTAAAATAAAGGGTACTTTTTAGTACTTACGAAACTGTGAACAAACAATGAATCCCGTAATTCCCAAAACAAAAATCCCAATTTTCGTATTTTTGTAATTTTGGAATTATTTGGCCCGGGATGATAAAATAATAATACGAGTAAATAGGTATACATCCCCAATAAGCATTTTTAAATGGAATTCAAGTTGAATGCAAGTTTAATTCAAGCCTTGAATTATAGTCAAGCAACTGAATTATAGTTGCTCGACTAAAGCATTCTCCAGTAAAAAGGAAACATAAATTCAAGACATATGTTGTTTGTTTACAAAAAATGTATTTTTCAAGTTTAAAACATAATTACACTTGCATTCAAGTCAAATTCCAATAAAATGTGCCAGTACTTTATTTTTTGGGGCTTTTGTGCTTATTGGGATCATGGTATCTAAAACTGTTAACCGTGGAATCCTAGCTTTGGGATTTTAGAGCACTCCAAGAAATAGCGTTCAACATTTTCTCAATTTTGAAATTTAAAATGGATTATTTTTGAACTCGTAAAATAAATTGCTTTTAAACTATTTTCATATGATTATTGTACGTATTGTTAGTTAAAACAGGGCAAATTTTAATGAAATTGGTTATAAATTATGTCCGATATTGTGAAAATACCGGACCAAATATTTTGAATTTTCAAAAACGTATAACTCGCTAACTATTAGAGATAAACAGCACATATTGATATTTTAATTTGGACGAACCACAAAAAATTCGCAATCGTTTAACATTATTGCGGGCCTAATGTGCCCTACTTTCAGCCTCCACATTGTCGCTTCTGAGGGGTCTGTGGAGTCGAGGCTTGAACTCCTCTGCTACGCTTACATGTGAAATTTTGTGGCAATCAGATTAGGCAGTTAGAAATGGCAAATTTAATACCCAAATATTTTGATTCTGTCCCACTGTGCAGGGTATATACGATTCAGCATGGTCGAATATAGCACTCTGACGTGTTTAATTGTATTTTATCTTTAATTTAAATATTTATTTCTGCAATTTGACGTCATACTCTTGGATCTTCATATACATATGTAGTATGTATTCTATTTAAAACGATGTAATGCCAATTAAACCTACTAGATCAATCTGTCTGCTTCTTTGTCTACAACTATTAAAAGTTCGATATAAAAAAAATTAATAATGTCAAGGAGAACTCTTTCTCTATTAAAATATTTTAAAACAATCGCAGACAAAAAGTAGGAGTAGACACAAGTAAAATGTTCATATAAAAATTTTATGATTATAGATGAATAAAAATTCTATATAAATTTATAATTATAGCTCTAAGAGTGCACTCTGGCAAAGTAGAAACATTTTACTGACCTTGAAAATGAACTTGTTTCAAATTTCTACCACAAATAGAATAAACGATACATACACACATCTCAAACATCTGTATAATGAAAACTGAATTGTTTAAAAATCTTCGCCTAATTACACTAATAATTCAACGAAAGAACCATGTTAAAGATTTATTTTGTTAAAATTGGGGAGACACTTAAGATAGAAGTCAACTTGTACTCACAATTAAAATGAATGGCAGCCCTAAAAATTAGTTTTAAAACAAAAAACATGACAACAGCTGGCGACAATTTTCCATTAAAAAAAAAAAACTCAAGAAACTATCAAAAATTATTTTTGAACGAACTTAAAATCTCCCCTTCAATGTGCGGATGTCAGATATTAAAATAAGTTTTGTGACAAGATTGAAGACAATTTTAAATAATGCGAATTATAGTGAAATAATGATAAATACAAGTTTTTCAGTCAAGTTTTTAATTAAAATTTTATAAAAAAAATCATACTAAAAATATGTTTTCTAATATTAGACACTTAAAATGTTATTCATCTAAATCACATTAACGAAATAAAATTTCCAAATAAAACATGTATTTGAGAACCCTCTCAAATTTAAATACAATATGTATTATATCGAAAAAAAAACAATGTCTGCTTAACATGTGTCTTTTTTGGTTTAAAGCTCTGCTTTTGAATAAATGTCTTTTGCTATGATCTCAAAAACATTTATCTTAATATAAGAAAAAAAAAAATGGTCAACTGATTTAGTTCAAGTAATACACATGATTAACAGCTATTTTGAAACACTGTTGGGAAGTTCATATACATATATTTTGAGTTAAAACTTACATCAAAGAAATGCGGTCTTAAACGTCCAATCGAATATTTCGCAATATCAGTTGTCAGTTGACTGACAGCAGCACCAAAACCGAAAATGCCGACTTTCTTATAACATTCCACCATCCAATCGGGAATTTCATAGTCCATAAAAACGTAACGCCTTGTGGTCGAGTTGCCATTTGATAGTTTTTCCTGATTTTTGGATTGAATAATTTCAACGATGAGTATCTGAAAATATGGAAGAAATAATAAATTAAACAAATTATGTGGAAATAAAATATTAAAGTCTAAAAGAAACCGGCTTTTTCAGGCCGAAACCAAACCGAACCATATATTTGGCCAAATACGAAACAAAACATAACTTTTCAATATAGGCAATTCAACGAGAATGACTACCACGACTGAAAAAACAAAAAACCTTGAACATTTTTTTCTAGACGATTTTAATAGAAGAAAACACTAAAATGTTACTATGTGAAAGTATTTAGAGCTTATTACAACATTTTAAGTGCAAAAATAATAGTTTAAATTGATTTTATTTAATTTTTTAATTTAATTGGTATGTTTCAGGCTAAAATTGCGGCGAAAACTAAGCTCCCAATTACCATGTAGTATAAAATGAATTTGACTCTGTTTTTTTGCTATTATGAAATTGTTAATTGAAACCGAATATATATTTTCTATTTATTTTATAAGTTCTGTCACGTACGGTATGTCACGTACGATATTAGATTGTATTTATTATAAAATCATCCAAAGATTGTTTTTATTTAAATATGACGGATTGTAATGGAAAAATATTCGGTTTTGTGTAAGAAATTAAAAGAAAACCTAACGCCTCTCACGATTCTCAAATTTTCGCATATTTCAACAAGTACCATAAAATGACTTCCGTTTTATGTCACGTACGATATACCCTTATTTCGCTCGTTATTTTGGACAACAATGTTTTGAAAGAACTTATAATTTTTTAAAATATAATACCCTCTGAATAGAACATAAATACCAAATTATTTTTCATATACTCTTATTTTTGAAAAATCTATTCCACTCTATAGGCGTACAAATGTCACGTACGATGATATGGAATTGCCCATATGTGACAATAAAATATTTTTCTGATATAGAGACCCTACCCCATGGTCCTACCCCATGGTCAATTATGTACAGATCCTCACAAAAGTTGGTAGAAAGATTGATGTTCATATAAAACTTGTTTAATACCAATTTCAACACGATGTTATTTATAATAAGAATATTTAATTCGTTTTCTGAGGGAGACTTTGTATGGACTATGGACAAATGTATGGACTATGGACAAATGTTGCCCGATTTTCACCATAATTTACTTTAAAGTATAATTTCAGAGTACTTGGAACTAATTTGTGCAAAATTTTATTAGAATTGCCGCATAATCAACAAATTTATGACAGCTCAAACAGTATTTCGGGGGAAATTTGTATGGTGGCTAGGTGAACAACCTAGCCTAGTCAAAAATAAGGAGTGAGATCGAAAAATTCTTAACTTCAATTTCCATGCTCTGTTTTTGGCCTTTAAATTTTTAGCAGCGTTCCTGTTAGGAACTTTTGAGCCTTGTATGTTTTTAAACCTGCATTAGCTTTAACTTTTCGTACCAAAGAGTCCGAGTACTGAGGTAACAGGGCTGCTTTCCTAACGGATGTGTTGGGAGCTCTTTTGAAAATGCTTTCTATTTGTTTGGCTTTAGAAACATCACGTGGACCACTCCTTCTACCAAAACCAGGTTTTCTATCAACGGACAAGTTCTCCTGGTGCTGTTGAGTAACATTGGAAACAGTTTGACGGCAGACCTTTGAATGCTTGGCCAACTTTTTTAGGACCAAGTTGGGATTTGTTAAAAATATTTAATATAATTGACATAATAACTGGCATGTTTAAAAAAAAAAAAAATCAAATAATACTTGGGTTAAAAGTTTTAATGAAAAGCGTGTGTTAAGAATTTTACGATCTCACTCCTTATATGCGAAAAATTTCAACCAGTTAGTACTTCCTTTCGTTTGGGTCCTATTGTATTTTCAACAGACACACTGACTGACGGCCATAGCTAGATCTTCTTAGAATCTTATATGGACCAAGGATATATATAATTTTTGGTTCTACGACCAATATTTCGATATGTTACAAACGGAATGTCAAAATCAATATAACCCCATCCTTTTTGATGGTGAGTATAATAATTATTTTAATTTTAAAGCATCCACTTTACACTTTTATTTTTCAACTTGAACAGACAAGTTTTTTTGAGGGAATAGTTTCAACAGGATTCATAGATATTTTATAGTAAAATATAAGTTTTTGTACTCAAAACAAGTTTCTATTATGGAATTCCATAATGTATGTTTATCCTTAATAAATGTTTCGGTTTCGGTCTACCGCCAAATTTTAAACGAATACTGGTATAAGTCCGATTTTTGACCTAATCCGAAACTGAGTATTCGGTCAGACTCTATAAAATATTGAAATAATCTTCTATAAATAATAATGTCCCCAATATTTGAAAATATGTAATAATATAGGTGGGTGCGTTTCATACCAATCTTTGGATTCCAAGCCAAAACAACTGCTCATATTTTGATGCCAAGAACGAATCCAACATCGGATACTCTGTTCCAAAGTGAAGCGTATTCCAGACAGAGCGTTCTGCATCGATCGAAACAGATAGTAGTCGGACGGATCACGACCTGCACTTTAAAGCGGGGGATGCAAAACTTCCCCACCACTTCATTCTAAATACTTTGTAACAGGTATTGCAACATGTGGTCGAGTGTTGCAATGATGGAATATTACGGTTTCATGCCTGGCCACATATTCTAAGCGTTTTTCGGCCAATGCTCACTTCAAACGAATCAGTTGCGTTCGGTAAAGGTTCCTTGTGATGGTCTAGTCAGATTTCAGACGCTCATAACAGAGATGGCCCTTTTGCTCCCACCAAATATAGAAAATTACCTTAGCTCCATGGATATTTGGGTTTGGTGTCGATTCGGCTGGTAATGGATACATTTTTCATCGCAATTAATGATTCGGTGCAAAAATGATTTTCTTTTATAGTGTATTTCAATGTCTCTCGACTTTAATTCGTATGGTATCCAATTTCCCAGCTTTTGGATGAATCCTGCTGCTTGCTAACATTTTGAAATTGCTGCTTGAATAGCTTCCAATGATTTTGCAAGCTCTTGTTGAGTTTGACAACAATCTTCATGGAGTAATGCCTACAATTCTGGGTCTTCAAACTTGTTTGGCTAGCCTGGACGATTGTTGTCGTCCGTGTCAAATTCACCATCTCTCGCACGTGGAAACCGATGGAACACCATTCACCATTAGCTTTGGTAAGCAAGCAAAACTTCCCGCATATGACGCTTTGTTGGCACAAAATCGTTATTATCGATACAAAACAAAAAATAAAACTTTTTTGTTTACACTATAATGTTCACTATAAACCTTCAAAATGACATATAAGTTATTAAAAACAAAAGCCGCGTTCAAAAGATACGCCATCTATTGTAAATCCCGCATTTTTAATTCATATACCCAATAGAATCTTATAATAACCTCTAAATGGGGTCGTGGCAATTATGTCGCTTCAGCTACATTTATAGTGGTGCAAACATTAAGGTATCGGACCTCTTGAGGTTCTGAACATAAGAGTTATAAGAAATGTCCTTCAAAACAGGACTCAAATGCATCAAAATGGTGTAAACATTTCTAAATTAAATTTTTTTAACGGAATTAAGTCGATTTTTGTTAAAAAAATAGAGAAAAAGGCAAAATATGCTCTAAAAAGGATAAATATGCTGCAAAAAGTAATAAATGCAAAAAGAGGCACTAACAAATCGATGTCAAAATTTGTAAAATGTTCTGAAACTGATAAATACTTTACGCACGTCTATATAGGGCATACAGGAAAAACATGAATTTGCATGAATCCAGTTTCCCTGGTAATAAAGTAGTCAACGAGACCTTCAACCAACCTACACTAAACCATTTGGCCAGTATTTTATATTTGTTTAGTATATTGTAGCATAGTGTAGCTAATCATTTTTCCCATTTTAACTTTGTTAAGATAGAATTAGCCATCTACTATGGAAAACATAAGAAAGAACATTTCTTTTATTTTGCAACAATTACAATATTTTTAATAATTTCCCAAATATGACAACGAATTAACTATATTTGTATAAATATGAAGAATAAATGCGGCATACCGCAATTTCTGTATTATGTTCTCTTTGTTGCTTGAAAATTTCCGGTATTTAATTTAAAAGGCGAATTTCATACACTTGCCATTTAACGCCATACAATAACAAAAGTCACTGTCAATGACAAGTGTAACCCAATTTAGAGGGTGTTGTTTCCCCCAAAGAATTGTGTAATTAAACCATCTGTTATTTGTATTTTTTTCTCATTCGAATTTGTCGAAATTTATAAAGTTGATTTTCCCGTTGCGTTCGTTGTTTTATTAAGTACTTAAAAGCTTACAAATGGTGCCAATAATTCACAATGATTTCAAGATTGTTCTTCGATATTGAAACACTTGTTAAAATTTATAAAATAGATTAAATTTACCAATATCAGTTTAAGAGTGAGTGTGAGTGTGTAAGAGTGTTAAACATATGGTAGCACCCAAAAATGACCTAAATTTTTCTTTATGAACTGCCTGCTTGCCTGCCATGTTGTAAATTGTAAAATTTTATTTCATTTTTTTGTTTTTTTTTTTTTTAAATTTTGTACTTCTTTTACAGCCGCCATAAACACATTCATTTAATGCAAGCCCTTTCCTGATATGATTTTTTGCTGTTTTGTAACATATTGATATATATTTTCAATATGGCAATCATTAAAATATCTGGCCCTAAAAATGGAGATATTTGAATAATTCAAAGTACTAAACAATTAGAATCTTAAATACAATCTACTATATTTTATGAACTTTATTGAAATGTTATTTATCGCCCTTTATATATATACTTTTTTTATTTTACTTGTATTTGTGCTGCAATTCTATTGTCTTGCTTGGGAACCATATGCCTAATTTGAGAAATTTCAGAAACACACATCTTGTCTTCAAATGTTCTTCTTCAAGGGGTTTTTCTGTCTTCCCTATAACTTTAAGTTTTATTTAAATGTTAAATGTTGTATCTAACACCTCATAAACTATTTTAAATATTTGTATACGAGTTCGAGTAGAACAAACAAACAGAGAGACAGACGACTTATCATACAATGTATGCATTAGAATGTTTGGTATAGTTTTAGTGTTGCAATAACAAAAACAATTGTGTTTTCTAAAAATACTAGTACTCGTTGGATATTTAAAATTTATAGACACATTTTTAATTTCCTATAAATAAGATTCGAGTACATGTTCAATATTTGTGGTGTTTGAACCCAAAAATTACCTTAAATAAGAATTTCTAAATAAACAAAGAAACATTCATTTATTGGCTCTTAAAAAGTGCTTCTGCTTCAATATTTTTAGGGAAATCTATTGGAGAGGGTATAATGGATTAGTGCTCATGTTTGTAACGGCATCTAACGTCGGTTCAGTTGGTTGCAAAATTAAAATTCTATAAAAGGAATTTTTATTGGTTGTCACAATAAAACTTGTTTCTTTGTCTATATACTCTCCGTTTATTATTTAAGTTGAGGTTAGATAATTATCTATTGTAAAACTAATTAAATATGGAGGAATATTGTATCCTGGTTCAGACAAACTTCCACAAATCTTTCCGCGTGAATTATCCAATACTTCTAAAAAATCCAACTAGAGAAGAATCTAGGCTCACGGGCATACTAACTTTATTTCGCTTGCATTCCTGTGGAGCAAGACTTAGTCATTCAGAAGAGATTTTATGTACTGCAAGGTTAGACTTTCATATATTTTGGAGATGACAATAAAATTTGACATTCATATTCCTTCAATTATAGGCCAATATAAAAGGTAAACGGGATCTTATATCGAAACTTATTGCTTTTGGTGTCGATAATAACTTATCTCGATTTATATCGAGCTTTCTGAGAAATCGCACTATACGAGTTGTTATAGATGGGATCTCATCAAACGAGTTCAAGATAAATTCAGGGGTACCCCAAGGCTCCGTTCTTTCTCCTATTCTATTCCTTATTTTTCTAAATGACCTTCTACGTCAAACTTCAGAACAGATGACAGCAACATTTGCCATTCATGTTCATTCAGTTATAGACCAAACCTGTCGCGGATTGGGGCAATGAGGCAAAACATGAATGATTCCCTTAATCGGGACCTTGTGACAAGAGTCGCTTTCAACGCCCACAAGACTCAGTGTTGCATGTTGACACAAAAACGAACGACAAACAATGTTGCTTCATCTGTATTTATGAATGGTGTAAATATTGTGGAATCAGACGCTCTTGATGTTCTGGGCATGAAAATACAATGTGATGTCCACTGGTCTAAACACATTTTTCAAGTGTCGAAAGAAGCATTCAAGTGTCTCGGTTTTTTGAAACGGTGTAGGAATTACTTCACACCATCTGATCTCCTCACTATTTACACCACCTATATCCGACCGAAAATGGAATAAAACTGTATGGACCGGTGGTTCAAAGTATATTTTGGAGCTGCTCGACCGCGTACAGAAGATGGCGAAGGTGATTATTGGTGACAGTAGGGTGTCCAACTCTATTGATTCACTGGAGCACCATCGCAATGTGGGCTGCGTTTCACTGTTCTATCGGTACTACAATGGAATGTGTTCTGATGAAATTAAGAAACTTGTTCCTGATACCCGCAGATTTTTACGTAATACACGGTTTTCGTCAAGAACACATCCCTTTGTGGTCGATTGGCCAGTGGAGCACACAACACATTACAGGTAAAATTCGTTCTTTAGCCGTACTGTACGTATAACTTCCCGCTGAAGTGTTTCCGGCCATTTCCAGTGTGGGAAAGTTCAAATCGAATGTCCACAAACACTACTCCCTCTTTCCTCCCTCCCATAACCTATTTTCCTAGTTCCAACACAATGCTTTGCATGAATAGGGTTCATAATTTTTAAACTATGTAAATAGATAGAAATCTTCTAGTCTTGTCTAGACAAAGTTACACAAATGTTTCGGCTCCCGCATCCAATACTTCTGAGAAATTAAACTGCAGACAGATCAGCGAATAGCATGCTAAAATACTGCTATATGATCTTTCGTCAAGCAGGGCTCATCTGTTCAAAAGGTTTTCAACTTCATTAATAGAGTGCTAGATCACAGATATTGCAAGGTTCTACAAGAGATTCCAGCCTTAAACCAAAAATTCTAGATATTCTTAAACGGGATATTATAATAATCTATGAATGGGGTAGTCGGAATAAGTTCGATTTTAATGCTTGAGTTGGATAATGTTGTTTCATCTGTATTGATGGTTGATGTTGAAGACCTATTGAGTTTATTGAAATAATATTGACACCATCTATATATATCAGACCAAAAATAGAATACAACTCGTATGCTTAAACCGATGCTTTAATATACAGAAGAGGTCTAACGTACTTATAACTGACATTCGAGAATTCGAATGTTTTTTACTATTCTACTATAATGCAATGATTTCTGATGTAATTACGGAAATCGTTTTTGGTACATGCATGATTGTTGATGGACCCACGACAAAACTCTGACTAGTTTAGGTTAGGTTTCATAGCATAGCTCACTTGGACAAAGTTCCAAGCGTAGTTTCCGTTTTAATACCTTGGGTCCGTCCTATGTCCTATGTTTCTTGGCCACCGTCATTCTTCAGCTATCCTGTTGTTTTGAAGAAAAAGTGGATCTTACCTAAATCACCTCTGGCTAGACAGGCATTATCAATGAGTGTTTGTTGACCAAGAATTCTACGTCTCAGGACCCCGAATGCCGGACATTGACAAAGAAGATCTTCAGTGGTTTCCACTTCTTTCTCATCATTACACATTCTACAGAAATCGCTGTAAGATATTTTTAAACACCTAAGGGCCAGTGTCCAGTATTGACCACTATGAGGTTCCTTACATCCTATTAAATTAAGTTTGTGTGAAATTAGATGTTCGCCCCTCAAGAGAGGATTTCCAATATCAAGTCTGAAATTGATCGCATGTATGGAGGTGCGGGCTTTCGTAAATGCGTCAGTGCTGAGTTATTACCATAAATGTTCCCGTGTCCTGGAAAACATACGAGATTAACAGATGAATTTCTCGCTATATACTCTAGAGACATCCTGCATTCTTGCAAAATTTTCAATGTGGTGTATACACTGTCTATCAGTAAATATGTGGAAATCCCTGCCAGATATTCCTTTATACTGAATTTGTTTCGCGGCAACTTTTATAACCATTATTTCAGTTTGAGTTATGACTCCATAATCTCATAGCCTAATGCATGCTCTTCCACTTCTTCATTTTCAAAAACCCTCGTTTGCTGGAAACTATAAATTTCGATTTGGTAACGTCTTAGTCGAGGATTTAAAGAAACATTTATACCTTTAAACTGACTTTGTTGTGGCACGACTGTTAATGTAAATCCATATTTTCAAGGTCTCCAAATCAGATTCCAAAATCGTAATATAATTATTCCGAACCAATTTATTCAACGTAGGATGGCTTTATGACGAAAATGCTTCTTAAACCGAAGGTTCCAGTGAATTGGGTGTAATGCTCGATAGTGTTCAGGCTCCAGCTACCTCTCTTCGCCATCAGGAATAGGAAATAGACCTTTAGCTTACATAAAAACAAACGTGCAAAGGCAAATTAAAGAGCATCGACGAAGGTTCACCAAGGCAACAAGAATTCAACAATACTATAAATATATGCTTATAAAAGTCTATATATTGTATTAAAGATGACATATATACAAAATTAGTATGATGGATGAATCGCTTATCATCATTATCTCATGTTCAAAAATGTCAGTTCCATAATGTTTCATAGATTGTTCAAAATATATCAATTTACACCCACCTATCCCAACTCTCTATGTTAAAGTGATACTTAGGTTCCTTCCATATAGAAGGCTAGAAAATATGTTGTTGAGACTGTGGATTTGTCAAGAAGGTACTCTCACAATAAATGCAAGGTGTACCGCTGTGGTCAGAATAAAGACAAAGTAGAATATAAATTAACGTGTTCGGGCCTTGAGTGCCAACCACTGGTGTAGGGTATAATATAGTCGGCCTTGTTACACCTAACTTTTTTTTGATACAAATACTATGTGGCATGTGTCAACACTTATTACGTCGATTCCTTTTGTGTTGCATTTAAATCCTCTTGATCCATAAAGTACATTTCAAGTATCACTCACCCACTCATTTAGTCAGTTATTCATACATGCAGCTCAATCAGTAGACAGACTGTTCAGTTGGCTGCGCCTTAATGACAGACAATCCTTAACGAATAAGTAGTGGTTTAAAATAAACACACGCAAACACATTGTATTTCCACTCTTTGGTTGGAAAGGTCATGTCTTATAATGTAAACAAACGAAAAATAAAGAAAACAAATAAACTCTAATAAACAAATTCCCATTTAAATCAACATATTGCATCATACATGACTACTCAATACTTACTGATCGTACAGCTATGAAGGAATAAAGAGAAAGTAAACGAGCAAAAATAAAGAAGTAGCAATTGAACATATTTTACTTTCATAATATCAAACGCATAATGTTATCAAAACACTTACTTACTAACATTGTTTTGTGAGTGTAGTTATTTATGTATTCGCTGCATTGACTGCATTTCAAATAGCAGCTTGTCATTTAATGGTTTGTTAAACATTAAGCAGCTGTATTTGGCGATTAGATAATGAACTTTTTTAAACATTTTAATTAAAATTTTTTTATTATGTAAGGATATTTTTATGACTGCATTTTCATTTAAAACGCGCCCTAATTATAATGCAACTGTCAGTGTTTAATGGCAGAAGCGAATGACTTTCAATTTTATTTAGATTTTCCTATTAAGTATCTGGGCAGATGTGGAGTTTATTATGGACTGTAAACTATAAAGATGATATTAATATCTAGATACTAGTCTCTAAGTCTCAATCAAATGTGTACCAATCTCTATCCATTTTGTGGAATTGCATCCATGAGCTCCACACGACTCAAGGTTGAGTAAAGCTACTGTAATGTACTAATTCCTTAGCGGAACAGTTGATCGATGGTTAAAATAGTTAAAGCCATAACTGCTCTCAAACGTCACTTGATAAATGAGGAAGAGTTTTGTTATGTAGCTTGGCGCACTTTGATTGGACCACTTTCTTTGCCATCCCGCGGGGTACTCTGAATCGGAATTTGCTCGTCATTGGGGTAACTTGTCTGGACTCAGGCATTTCAAAGATTCACTGCTCTGTATAAAGCTCGGTGCACACAATGAACTGACGTTGTGCTGGGTACCTAGTCATGAGTACCAACATGTCTGGGTGTAAACGCGCATTCATGGGCCCTGAACCTTTCTTTGCATCCCGCTTGAAAAGAATATGTTCTTGGTTTGAATTGGTATTTTCCCGACATTGGGGAGACTTTTGTGGGCTTAGACAGTCCAAACGGTTCATTACTCAGTTCAAATAAAGATCCCAAAGGTAGCTATCAATAGGAAAGAGCGATTTTAGGCTACATACTGGATTATTTACAGGACACGGTGGTCTTTGATATCGCAAATTTAATATAGGTAACGTTGAGACAAAGCAGTGCAGATTTGCGAACTGCACAATGAAACCGATGAGCATGTGCTTTGTGACTGTCAAATATTGGCGTCGTGCAGAGCGAAATGGCTCGGAAGGGCGTTATTCTTTCGAAACGCCCTTCTTTCAATAAACAGAATAGTTGGCTTCATATGTAGTCTAGATCTGATATAATGAAGTTTAGGTCTGCAAAATATGCTATGGGACGTAGTGCTTGAAGCCTCAACAATAATAATAAATGAGGAGATCCAAAAAAAAATTGTTTGATCACTTGAAGAACTCCAACATGAGATCAGGAGTTTGCAAGTTCTGAAATACACTTCGCTCTCTTTCCAACCCCACGAAAAAGGAAGATTAGGTCAAGGGCTTTTAGCCAACTTTTATTGAGAGCCCCGAGAGACAATGCTAATGTTGAAACCGCTTGGTGTGTGGGGACTCAAATATGTTCGCGAATGAGGAACAATCGTTTAGGCCTTACTTTGGTTGACTAAATAACCCGCCAGCTACCAGTAGCTCGTCACCAGCAAGATGCATCATTACTGATATACACTTCGCTCTTTACAGCACTTGCAGAGGCTTAGCAAAGACTTTGTAAACGGACTATAATCGTGGAAGGACTTCGGCAGAACTAGTTTCTATACTTTTCAGTGGTCGATAGTCATTCTTGGGGCTTAGAAACATAATTAATAAAATATAATAGATAAACGTTATCCTAGTTAGACAAAGCTGCATCAGAGCTTTGTCTAACTATGTATTCTCTTAATAACGTTAGCCGATTTTAAAAAAAATCTGAAATTTATTATTTTCTCTAAATGAAAAAGAATTTACAAAACTATTTAATTACAACTTTTAATAATCGAAATTTCCAACATAAACAAAAAAAATTAGCATAAATAACTTACCACGCCAATTGGTAGCACCAGACCAATAATGTACAACATCCAACTTTTAACCGTCGATTCTTTGAAGGGATGCATCAAAGATTCATCATCACAGAAGAAACCGCGTTTATATGAATCGCCCCATAAAAAGAAGCATAAAATGGGAAAACCAACTGTAAATAAACGAAACCAAATAATAAGGAAATTATTGTAATACTCGTATTTCTTCATTCTAAATATACAAAAGATATCGACTAGAGAATAGAGTAGGAGAAAAATTCAACAAATTGTTTATAATAAAATGTCTAAATTAACGCAAAAGTCATAAAAATCTTCACGAAACAACTTCCTCAATAATCAAATTAGAAAAACAATTTCTATAAAAACAATCGAAAAAAAAAGAAAACTGAAAAAGACAAACACATCAAATGAAAACCAAAACACCTTTGCAATACAATTTGGTAGAAGAAAATCATAATGTTAATGCACTCAGGAAATCTTAAAGAGAATTTAATTGTTTCAGTTGACTGTATGAACTTACTAAAGTTTTGAAGCTTTTTTTTTTTCATTTTTATTATTATAAACAAAATGTTTACATTTCTGTTTAGAGCTTGAGAGTTCTTTTAACTTTTCTATTTATAACCAGGGCTGTGATTTTCATGCAAATGCATGATTGTGGCCAGTTATGCATAATCAGGTTTTTCCGTGCATATTTTTCTTTTTTATTGCATATTTCTTTTAACTTATTTATCATTAGCTATCAAGCATTTGATTTTGGTATTTTTGTTATGTTATTTTGCATTTTTTTTACGACATATTCAATTTATAGATATTTTCAATTTGTCACAGTCCTGGTTAATGTCATCATATTTCAAAGAACATGCAATTATTTATTACATTATTTTCATTTTTCCATTTGACAAGTGTTACAAATTTAAAGTGTTTTTATGGATTTCATAATATTCTATTTAAAGATTAAAATTTGTGTCATTAACGGAAGTGGAATGTGAGAATAGTAGAGTCGGCAAAGTGTTTGATTTGATTTTTATCTTTATACGAGTATTATTGTAAATATATGTTTTTGAAGTGTGGGAAAACCCCATTAACGGGCACTCAGGGTTTCTCAAGTTAAATAATTATTTTAAGTTTATAGACTTTTGGAATTGTGAAAGAATTTAGTATCAACATTAGGCAACATAAATCCCCACACTCCCACATTCAGTTTATATGTTGGCTCATATAGATTCACATTCCAACAATCGAACTTCTAGGATGAGCTGAGCAACATAATCCATTGACAATAAATCAGTTTTCGATAACACAATCAATGTCCTACTTAACTGATGCTTGAGTGAGAGCGAACGAAGTTGTACCACGCAAATAGAGGAGGGACGCAAACATTGCGGCAACTGTTAAACGAGGCAAAACGTGATGGCATCGCGGTGTATGTAAATACTCTGTTAAAAAATCATATTAAGAAGGCTAACATAAGTCCTGGAGATATTTCTGTAGATATAACTGTTCAGAGACTAGAAGGCTTCACAAGATTCTATCATATATGGATATTGGACCACCAACTGCCAAGAAACTTTGAACGTATTGATAAACACATATTTTATCGCCTGTCAGGAACTTGACGCTCTGCCAATGCTCAGCACACTGCTGCTCCCTATATCAGCAATATACCGCAGCAATATACAATGGGCCATCAGAAGATTTGATTCTTTAAATATACTGATGGCATTACAGGAGCAGAGCTACTTCTATCGTTTGATCATGTCTAGCACATACTCCATATATATTGACATAATGTAGTTTCTATACAAAATGGAATGAAAGTATCCCACTCTAAGGCTAAGGACTTAATAAAAATCAGCCTTTATTCACGTCCTTCTGCTGAAGGCGTTGGAAAGGATCACTGACGTTAACATTCGATTTTCCCTTAAAACAGGCACTCTCATAATAAACAAGAGTATATCGACTGAAATCGTGCAGCATTTACTAATGAGCTAAAAAGATTTCTGGACTGCAGGTAATTTATCTCAATTGGCATTCTTGTAATGGAGGATGTCTTCAATAACGTACAATCAAGATCAGTCATTGATGCCATGAGTAGTATGGGTGTTAATTCTACTGTCGTGTCTTTGGGGGAAAACTCCTCACCAACAGGGGAATATAATCTAGTCTAGGATCCTATAATATAATGAGGGATGAAACATGAGATGCAGCGTAAGACGCAGTACTATTACCACTGCTCTGGTATCATTTCTCAATCCCAATTAAAACTCAATTTCAATTAAGAGATATTAGACAGGGATGATAGTCTATTAGATTCCTAGGGAATGCCACCACCTGGATAACAATCTTGTCGCGATGTGGTGGCTTTAGTGTGGGCTGTGGTTTTTATCTTGGCTGTGGACACCGCTGATGTAGGGTCGACTTTCGAGATAACGAACTCAAAAGCCTTCATGACCAAAGGTTATCCTCCCCTCTCTTTTCCCTTCCCCTTCTTTATCCCTTCTCTTCCCCTTTTTCCCTTCCCCCACTTGTAAGGTTAACGTGGTTGGTAGCAGTGCCGAGAACCTGAATGGCTAATTAGTGGTAAAAGATGATTAGTCGCTAACAGCTCCCCTCCGGTGCTAGGACACGGGCCGGTTGTAATCATTTTCTGTCCAGTCCATGTACGCCGTCACTGCATGGATGGTCCATCCCTTTACGTGCCTACTCGTGGGACCAAAAATGAACTTAAACAACAACGAAAACAACAACAACAATAACAACCTCCTGAAGAAGACCGGTGATCTCGGATCATCTTCAGAAGACGACCTACTAGCCTCTAGTCAAGAGACTTTGGTCGAAATGTCAGGCAGCGTGGGTGACCGTCACAGCACTCTACTGCCCTCCAAGAACTTGACAAATGCTCCTTCTCAATCGGATGCCAAGGCTGGCGACCAATTGAAGAAGAAAAGAAAAAAGAGGAAGAGTCAGAAAGACATCCTCAAATCCAGATACGCCAAGGCACTATTCATTCTTGACAAGATTGACAAGAATGCTGCCAGCGGCGCTCCACACGAACGTGATGAGGAAGATCGCGTAAAATACCAAGCTGTGGTAGATGAGTACCAAAAGGTTATGGATTCCGTACCCAGCACATCTAAGGCAGCAGCCGAAGACATAGAGAGGTCCAAGCGCAATCGCTCTCAGACAGAGGGAGAAAAATCGCCCAAAAGGAGAAAGGTTGCCGACAAAAAAGCCACTCCGGGACCCACATCAACCACGACCACATCCGCCAGGCGGCCCTTCAACGAGGTGGTTAAAGACCATCTGTTAATGGCTCTGGCGACAGAGAAAGACGGTATCATCAATCCTGTGGTAACAGAATGGGGTGCTATCGAGTCCAAATTAACCAAACTCGTGATGGAATACTTGTTCGCTAATAGGACTGGTACGGCACCTCGTTTTGACTCTGGTGAAATTCACCGGGGCTACAGGGTGATCAAATGCTTGGACGAGTTCTCAAAGGACTTTCTTAGCAAATGCATCGTTAAGATCAGTGGTGCATGGGAAGGTTTAAGCCTTAAACTGATCCCGGCTCAAGAAATCCCTATGAGACCGCGTGCTCGTATCTGGTTACCGAAGATGACAACCGATGCACATAAGATGGTGGAGTGTCTGAAGCTGCAGAACCCCAACATCCACATGGATGACTGGTCCATCATCCGCGTTGAGCAAGGCGATGGCCACACTTGCCTAATTCTCGCCATCACTGAATCTGGCTCAGTCGAGCTTGAGAAGGCGGGTTTCAAGCTGTTCTTCGGAGTGAGGGACGCGAAGGTAAAAGTGTTTCGGCCCACAGGTACGGGGAGCGGTGAAGCGGATGAGGTTGAAGCTGCAAACTCTCTGCTCACAGGGATGAAGCTCTCCGAACCCCCCACAACAGACAACAATGGCACTTAAGATAGTGCAGATAAATCTGCAGCACTCCAAATGTGCTACAGATAACCTTCGGGTACTCTTAGCCGAAGAGGACCTGGACATTGGGCTGGTGCAAGAACCCTGGGCTTCAGACTTGGACGTGAAGGGGTTCCCGGCCTCAGCATATAACATCCTCTATGCAAGAAACAATGGTAGGCCAAGATCATGTATTATTGCCAAAAAATCGATTAACATTTTTCTTTGTACGCAGCTAAGCTCAGAGGACCTTACAGTAGCAAAGGTCGAGCTACCGCATAATAGAAGCCTTACGATTGCCTCTAGCTACATGGCGCATGAGAAGACAGCTCCTCCAGTCGAAGTGAGTGCTCTACTGTCCTCTGTAGGGGTATCGGACGACATTATCCTGGGCTGCGATGCCAACGCTAGGCATTCAATCTGGGGTAGCAGTGAAATAAATGAAAGAGGTGAGTCTTTACTTAATTTCATTAACTCGAATAAACTAAGTATATGTAATTCTGGTAACACGCCAACATTCATCTTTCCAAGTTCGGATAACTATAATGGATGGGAGGAAGTATTAGATATTACACTCATAAATGATAGGTCTAAGGTATCAGTAGATAGGTGGAGGGTATCCAATAAAAGATCGTTTTCTGACCATAATTGGATTCTCTTCGATATTAGACATCAGAACTTGACAGAGAAAATACAATTTAGGAACCCAAGAAGGACTGATTGGTTCAAATTTAATGGGATCATCAGACACAAACTTAAGAATATGCCAGTTGTTGAAGATTCGATCACTGGTCTTGTAAGTATAGAGGAAAACTTTAGTAAAACTGTTGTCAAAGCTTTCGAAGTTTCCTGTCCAGTCACTAAGGCTAAGAAAAGCTTCCCTCCTTGGTGGAATTCGGAGCTATCTAAACTACGTAGGGAAACACGTAGGGCCTTTAACATTAGCTATAATAGTAAATTATGGCAGCCATATCGCGAGCAATTAAAAGTCTACAAGAAGGCTATAGTAGTCGCAAAAAGAAACTCATGGAGAAGCTTCTGTGAATCTATAGATAACACAAAAGACTCTGCAAGACTCAGCAGAATTCTAGCCAAGGGGCAATCCAACCCTACCTATATCAAAAGGAAGGATGACTCCTGGTCCGAATCCTCAGCAGAGTCACTTGACATCCTACTGAATACTCACTTTCCAGGCTGCAAGGATGTTGCTACGAATATTGAGAGTGAAGGTGAAGGTAGAACTTTTTCCAACATCGATAGAAACATCATCTCCTATGAGAGGATATCATGGGCGATTGACAGTTTCTCACCATTCAAGTCACCTGGGCCGGATGGTATAATGCCAAAGATGCTTCAAAGTGCAAAAAGGCATATTATTCCCTGGCTTCATAGAATATTTACGCTCTGTCTCTCTCTCAACCATGTTCCGGTTAACTGGAGGAGGGTTAAGGTCGTTTTTATTCCTAAAATTGGCAAAAGAAGTCATGAGAAGGCAAAGGACTTTCGTCCAATTAGTCTTTCATCTTTCCAGCTTAAAACGTTGGAAAGACTCATTGACGCCCATATAAGGCATCGACTAGAGGGCACAACAAGGCTATCTAATAGTCAGCACGCCTACCTCAAGGGTCGCTCTACAGAGACAGCTCTGCACGAGGTCGTAAGAGTTATAGAGAGATCTCTCGAATTTAAACAATACACAATGGCAGCCTTCCTGGATATAGAGGGTGCTTTCAATAATGTTACTACTCTTGCAATTCAACAAGCTCTTAATAACCTAGACGTTGAAGAATATATCAATGACTGGTTAGTAACCATGTTGAAATCAAGAATAGTTACAGCAAATCTTGGAAATAGTGTTAAGTCCAAGCAAGTTGGTAGAGGGACACCTCAGGGCGGGGTAATCTCTCCACTACTATGGCTTATCGTTATTAACTCGATTCTCATTGATCTAGACAGGAAAGGGATAAAAGTTGTCGCTTATGCGGACGATGTGGTGATACTCGTATCAGGATTGTTTCCGGATGTGATCAGCGATATTATGTCCACTGCTTTAGGGTTGCTCGATAACTGGGCCACGGTAAGTGGTCTTGGGGTGAATCCAAGCAAAACAGAACTTGTACTTTTCACGACAAAGACCAAGATTCCAAGCTTCAAACTTCCACGGTTGAAAAGCTGTGAAATCCCCCTTTCAAATAATGCAAAATATCTAGGTATTATACTGGACTCTAAATTATCATGGAAACTGAATACTCAACATAGGGTTAAGAAGGCAACGGTGGCCTACTATACCTGTCGTAAGATGTTTGGTAAAAAATGGGGACTAAGTCCCAGCATAGTTAAATGGATGTATACGGCTATAGTACGTCCAATTCTTACTTATGGATCTCTTGTATGGTGGACTGCAAATAGAAGGAAGTATGTCGTAGACCAACTATACAAAGTCCAAAGATCAGCCTGCATTGGTATAACCGGCGCACTAAGAACTAGTCCTTCAGAGGCACTGAACACTATACTGCACCTTATGCCAATAGACCTTCACATAATGGCCACCTCTGCCTGTAGTGCAGCGAGGCTTCATGCATCTGGAAGTTGGAGATCGAGAACATATGGCCATGCGGGGATTCTGGGCCTACTTCCTTCGATCGTTCTCCAACCCTCTGACTATTTAACCCCATTCACAGATTTTGATAGGCTATTCAAGGTCTTAATTCCCTCCAGGAATGAGTGGGATAGGGGTAATCTCGTATACGAATATGACACCAGGATATACACTGATGGTTCTAAAATGAGCTGTGGTGTTGGTTCTGGCGTCTTCTGTGACGAACTTGGGGTAGGTATCTCATATCGTCTTCCAAATGAGTGTAGTGTTTTCCAGGCGGAAATCTTTGCAATCATGATAGCTTGTAATACACTACATGATCATAATACTCGCGGCAATATAGGTATTTTTGTCGACAGCCAGGCGGCACTCCTTTCACTGAAGGCCTACACATCTTCATCTTCACTAGTCAGGCAATGTAAGAATTCTCTGTCAAGGCTAGGTCGTCTATCTGACATTACTTTGGTTTGGGTCCCTGCGCACAGAGACCACTACGGTAATGAAAAGGCAGACGAACTAGCCAGAATGGGATCTGCCTTAGATATCTCCAATGCGGTCTCAGTAGCAATTCCACTGGGGACTATTAAAGGTATAATCTTCAGACACTTTCTTACAAAGGCCGAGAATAGATGGCGTAATTTAGACACATGTAGGGTAGCCAAGTTGATGTGGCCATCCTTTAACGAAAAACGTACTATGCAACTGATAACTCGGAATAGGAAAGATATATCAAGGTTGCTGGCAGTATTAACAGGGCACTGGACGTTAGGCAAGCATGCAAATCGCCTGGGACTCCCTTTTAACGACCATTGTCGTAGCTGTAAGGATAGGGAAAAAGAGGAAACAATTTTCCACCTTCTCTGCGAATGCTCAGCCCTGAGTGTCAAGAGACATAAATTCCTGGGCAACCATATATTGACCGACCTTGGTGAGTTAGCTGGGTCTAAACTCAATGACCTACTGAGATATCTCTCAGCTACAGGTTGGGTCTAGGAAACTGGACATTCTTTTTTGTATACATTCTATATAAATTGCGATGTAAACGACATTACATCTGACGAGTGGTGTGGTCTTGTCAAAACGGAGTCCCTTCGACTCTACTTGATTGTTCGCGTGCAGTGAACTACCACGTAAACCAACCAACCAACCAACCTAGGGAATGTGTATATTATATTAAAAATTGCATTCGAATTTGTATGCTTTATACATGGAAATTACAAAATATTTTCTTTTGAATCAAATTACACTAAAACACTCAGGTATCTATTGAGAAGATAGCTAGACAGAGGTGTTATTATGGTATTCAAAGACAAATTAAATTTTTTGAGATAAATGATTGGATGTTTATTTCATAATAAAGAGAAAGGTATGCCATTAATAATGAAAAACAACACCAGCCAAATTACCACCACGACCATGCTCACATGACCTTATCATTTTCATGAAATTTTCCACAACCAAATCGAAAAGTGGCTGCCTCGCGAATTCTATCTTTGAGGTCTTGAATCGACGCAAGGCTGTTGGCGTAGACCTTATCTTTCACGTGACCCAAAGGAAGAAGTTGCAAGGTGTTAAATCACAAGATCTCGGTGGCCAATTGGGATCACTTCTTCGAGAGATAACACGGTCCGGAAACTTTTCCCGTAAAAAAAGCAATGGTTTTGTTGCTTGTTAAAAGTAAACTTTGTCCAGATTAATATCATCCAACTCCGACCATAAGATACGGTGTAATGACGTTTGTGGAATGCCCAATTCCAAGGAACGACGAGGAATGGACAAACCTGGGTTTTCTTCAACACTTTGGGCTACAGCAGCAATATTCTCAGTTGTTCTTGAGCGATGTGCACGGATTTTATTCTTCACATCACTAACTTGTCCCAACAGCTCGAATTTTTTCAGCAATTTCTGTATTGCGGTCCGACAAGGTGCTTAACGACGACCAAAAAATGCTTTAGTTTTGCGAACTGTGACTGCAAGATTTTCACAATTTTTGTAGTGAATTTTAGTCATTTCAATGCGTTGTTGAAGCGTGTATCATTCCATTTTTAGTAATGGCGTAGTTTCTACTTGTCAAATGTCAAAGAATAAAAGCTTCAAAAGTGACATCTACCGAAATACAGGGTGATTTTAAATAACACCTCTTCTTGGAAAACCCTTTACAATATCTGAACCGCTCTTCTATTCCGGGTTTCTGATAAAGATGCCGAATAGATTGAAATGAAACACTGGCATACACATTACGCAAAATGACATCAAAATTTTTACAGCCGGCTCAAGAACACTGAGCAATGTTGGATACGGCATCTACTGTGCGCATCGGAATTTTAGGAATATTGACATTTTTACTGATAGTAAATCATCCACTAGATCCCTAGAGCGAGGTATCTACCGATCACCCTGGTGTGGGTACCTGTACATGGGGACGTGGAAGACAATTGTATGGCTGAAGGACTTGCGGGAACTACATATCTTTATATGTACATGCGAGTAAACTGCTAATGACACGAAGGCTAAATATAATTATCAATAAAAGCTGGGCGAAAAAATCCTCTTACATCTAAACTAAAAATATCTAGCCTTTCCCAGCCTTTGGTGACTAAGATTGCAACTTTTCGGTTACTGATCGCTAACTGATAAGATACAGCAGTGGTTTGGGAATGATTACAATTAAAATTTTTTGAAAATGTAAAATTGCCTATTTTTTTTTTTTAATTAATTATAACTGATAATGTAGCCTAATCTGAAGCCATTACCGAAACAATCTGAAATCTTGAGACTATTACTTTGTAGTAAACTTTAAAATATAAATTTAAAAAAAACTTAAAATCTTTAAAATTACGATCTCTTGATTCTCTACATAATTAATGATTCAAATTAAATAATTAATCTTCATGATCATTAAAAGTTAATGTTAGTTTTTCTAAAATGTTCAATAAATCCCTTTTTTCAAATTTTAACAAAAATAAATATTAAATTGATTAATTAGGAACCAAAAATTAATGCATTAGAAAAAGAAAACAGTACTGAAACCAACAAAAAAATAATTCTAAACAAAAAACAAAAAAACTATAGAATTAAAATTCCCAGCGAGTAGCTCGAATTAAAATAAGAAGCAGCCATATCTCACGCTTGAATAAAGAGTCTCCATGAAATAAAAGAAGGGGGTGCCCTTAACAAGCATTTATGCATTCATAATTATGTATTTTGGTACATGTTTCAATTTAATTGCCGGGTACTTACACCAACAATACAAACATATTTATGGCATCCATACTGCACATTTACATTTATTCTCCTACATACAAAGTGTAATTAAAATGACATTAAAGTCAAGCAACAACATGCAATGCAACATAAGAATTTTATGCTACAATTGTTGCAGTAACTTTGTTAATTTACCACTCACTGTATACAATAAGTGTGTAAGTACATGTATGTACTTACTTCTACCATTATAAGTAGAAATCAGTCGCAAGTTGGCGGCATTACGCTCCCTACAGTTGGTGTACCGCATACGTACGCACGTTCATTCGTAATAAAGGAAACTGTAACACAATAAAATGTCATTTGAAAATCGATGGTTGGTTGGCCATGGCATAAATTTCAATTATGCGTAATACCTGCAGAAATCATCAACTATGTTACAACAACTAAAAACATCAAATACTCGTAAGTACTTTTTTATACTAGTAGAAAAAGTTATAATAAATTCCCTCGTTAGCAGCACTTTTGTTTATTATTGTTGTAGTTGATTTGTGAAAAAAAAAATATATGCAGGCACAACAATATCGTTAGTGGGCTTGTTAATGTCTAACTACAATTCATAGAATTCATTAAAAAAAACTGGGTGGTACAACCTTTCGTGTGCTGCTAGTTTTTTTAATAAGGGCGAAAGGGTTAAATCAAATCAAGCATTTATAGGAATGAGAAACAAACACAGCCCTGGACACGATCATTAATCGGTTTTTTACACAAACACAACACGAACGCCAACAAAACTCTTAATAGTTTGATTGTAATTGGGACTGCTGCCGACAAGCGAGAGATGACAGAACGTATTTTTTGAGATATAATTAAAAAAAATAAGGAAAATATAAGAAAACTAAGACGAGAGAGCAGCAAAATAAAAACTAACACATTTTGTCAACGATGTCGTCAGTCATAACTTGATTGTTTGCTTTCCATACAATGTACCGTGAGTGACAATACAATTGAAACTGTTTTAGAAAACTATATTCCGTAATTTAATTTTTCAAAAACATGACCTTTTAAATTGACTAGGTTTTCTATTAAAATATAGTTAATTTCAGCGTTTTTAAGCATTTGGGTTAAAAAACGTGTTTATACTTCTTAGCATTGGCAAAACAATGGAAACTTTTAAACTTTTACAAGAATGAAGATTAAAAAAAAATTATATGTAACAAAACTATGTAAAAAGCATCATATTTTAGCGTAATTTCAATATTTATTTTATTATAACAATTCATTTTTGTATTTTTTAAACAGTTATTAAAAATGGTTAGAGTCAAGATTTCAGAAAATTTTAATACCAAAATAAAAAACGATTTTAATGCTGGATTGAAGCAAAATCCATGTGATAAATATTCAATTAAACAAGTAAGAGAGCTATATTCGGCTGTGCCGAATCTTATATACCCTTCACCAAATTATACTTTAAAATAAAATTTAAAAAATTCTTATATTGAAAAAAAAAATTCGAAATTTTTTTTAAGGTTTTTCCAATTTTTTTAAATTTTTTTTTTTAGTTTAAAAATTTATTTTTTTTAATTTATTAGTGAAAAAAGAGTTTTTTGTGAAAAAATTCGGGTTAAAAAATATTTTTCCCGATTTTGACCCATTGTAGGTCCAACTTACTATTGCCTTATATACATCGTTGCAATGGACTTTGAAATATCTATCATTAGATATCCATATTGTCTATATTTATGACTTAGTAATCGAGATATAGATAAAAAATAGGCAACAAAAATAGAGGTTGTCTCGTATTATTTATGGACGGATTTTGCTGATTTTAAATAGGAAACTTCTCGAAAGCATGTCTGAAAGAATTATTGAAAATTTGGATCCCGAAGATATCTGGGGCCTTCAGAAAATTGATTTCAACAGACAGACGGACAGACAGACGGACATGGCTAAATCGACTCCGCTATCTATAAGGATCCAGAATATATATACTTTATAGGGTCGGAAAATTATATTGTGGAAATTACAAACGGAATGACAAACTTATATATACCCTTCTCACGAAGGTGAAGGGTATAAAAAGACAGCTTCTGTAAAAACTCAACATTTGGATGGAAGACCTCGTAAAACTACCTCAAGACAAGATAAGTTTAAGAAATTCCCAAAAATTACTCACCGGGATTTTATATTATATTGGAAACTAGTTCTCGAACGGTTAGCTGCAGGGCAAATGAGGCTGGTCTAAGTTGCTATCACCTCTTACTATTTAAAAAAACATTTAAACTGGTCGAGACATAAATTTAATACTCTCTTTTCGGATTAATCCAATTACAATTTAAGAGGCAGTGATGGATGAACATGTGTAAGACTGCCGAAGAGAAAGGACTGGACCAAGTACACAAATAAGTTAGTCAAGTTTGGCGGTGGCAATAGGGAAATATGCACCCAGTTTTGAGACTACGACAATGACCTCAAACACACCTCTAGGTTTGCAATCGAGTGATTAAAATCCAATTAGGTAGGTGTTTTAAAGTGGCCTCACTCCCATATAAATCTTTTACCACGAATGAAGCTTTTTCTGATACGGTTATAAGGGAGTGGCAAAATACTTCAAAGTAGTTGAATGCTTCTTTAATTGTTTCAAATGCATCATCGCTTTGAAGCACTAATATAAATAACAAGGAATATCCAACAAAATACCGCGTCACTAATGGGTCTATTATGAATGGCAACCGAACTTAAGTTGCTTTCTCAGTTCCTAAAACGATATTACAGATGTCAACTAGCAGCTATCACTTTCTGTTGCCAAATTGACTACTAGAAATGTGTGGTTGCCTTCTGGCAATGCAACTGATATTCGATTGCTATACATAATCGACCCATAAAAGGGACAAACAATTTTTGTAAAAATGAATCCTAAGTCTAGATTGTTTTGTCAAAAACACAGTAATGAATACTTTTAGATTTAGCCTGTCAATGCTGGGACTAGTTAACATATACTTAATACTTCCATAACATAAGTTGAAAGTAATAAAATCAGATGAAAATTTATTTTCCAATTTCAATTTATTTTAAAAATATGCACGTCTGTTAGTACAAATGTTTCCCAACTTATACCAAAATATCTGATTTATAAACAGAATTCATAATTTTAGCGCGTTTTGAGGTGATACACGGCGCATTTGGATTATAAATACCCAGCAGTTAAGCAAGTAGTCAATGTATCCCATATAGACAGTAATCGTCACTAAATATCTTACAATTTATATATTTTGTAGTGCAGAGAGAAGACAATTGGTTACTTTATACACCCCAGGTAATCTAACGTGAAGACAATTGTCACTTAAGTGTCTTTTAAGTAACCTGGAGTATAGTCACGTTTTGTGAGTAATTCGTTCAAACTGGTTTTATACAAATTGTATTGATATAATTCTCATACAGTTAATTTTAATTTTTGCTTAAGTATACTGATATCCCATGTAACATGCATGAAATCAATAGTCACTTTAGTGTCTCTTAGTATCCTATAGTGAAGTCACTTTAAACGTTTATTTTGTACTACACTTACCCTAGGTCTCCACGTAGCAATATTTATTGCTGCAATTGTCAAATTTGATTGCGTCAATGAAATTTGCGAGTGTAGACGGCGAATTGCCATATGTAGCAATCCATTGCGCAATGATTGCTATACAGATTGCTTGAGCAATTATTGCTAAGCAATAAGCTGTCAGTTCAGTTGTCATTAATGTAAAATTTCTTCTTTCTATGATTCATTGTGATTAATGTATACACATTTAATTTATTTAAGTACAAAAAGTAAAAAACAAAGTAATTAGTGGAAAATATCCTTCAACACTAAATCTCGCATTGAAAATTTTGTATTTGTGACGAACGTTTTCTCCACCTAAAGCAATCAGCAATCGTTCTGCTGTTGTTCTGCCGACGTTTTTGCTTATACTTAGCAATAATTGCTACGTGGAGACCTAGGGTTAAGAAAGTAGTTATTTTACACAACAGAAGCAATCCATTGGAGAGTTGTTGAAGACAGGTTTGTTTACATGCAATAGTTTATTCTACTGCCTATGATGTCTTTTTAGCTGATTCTTTGAGGTCAATTAGCATCCGTACGTGTTAAAATAACTAGTTATGTAGCTGATCAACTTACCAGATAGGTAGCTAGTAAGGTAACTGATGCTATTTAACCAGTATGTGAATCCAATGCGTTGACTACTTTGGACCAGCTATTAGACAGTCTCATTGCAGTCAAAAAAGGTTAATTGATCCCCTGCTTAGGACAAGCCCGTGTTAAAATAACTAGTCACGTAGCTATTGAAGTAACTAGTTCCCAGCCTAAATGATGGGTAAAATCACTAATTCTGGACTAGAACTGCTGGGTAGTTGGTATCACTGACCAATATATTCTCACTCCAAGCATTTGTCTTTTTGGTTGACTCCGATTTATAGTAACACTTAAAAACTCCGAGAACTTTCCCGGTGTGCCATATGTTCACCTTCCCTGTTTAATAAATTCTTCAAAAAAGGAAAAACAACCTACTACACTAGTACAAACAAAAAACTAGTGCTCCCCACTTACGAAGCAACATTAATCGGGGAAACAAACTCTTATTGAATACAAAACGATTCGTTAGCAATACGATTCTAAACTGAATGCGTGTTTGTTGACTGCTGGCTGCAGCAGTACACAAGTAAAAATTTGTAAAATTTCCCATTCACTTCATTCATGGTCAATGTCTAAGCGGCACTTTAACAAAAATAAATAAAATAGAAATAACTATTCATTAGATACTTTTGTCTGTCGGTCAGCCTGTAGCTGTATCTGTAGCTGTGTAAGTTGTGATTGTAAATTAAAGAGTAAGTTGAGATTTTGTGCATTAGCGGTACTCTGTTCTTAATGATACTTATACTTGTCGTATACAATGTAACCGTGAAGTTGTTCATTTATAAATGTCCGCATAGACAGACATATTGTCTGCAGCACTCAGCACATCTCAAGATTGTATATCATTTTTCCCAAATGAGAAATGGTTATTTTAGGTTTGAAGACAAAGAATACGCAACAAAAAATATACATTTCATTTGGTTTTAGTGGTAACTGCAAGGTTTGTTTTTTTCTGTGTTTAATCCTTTAATAGATTTACGAGTTGCTTTTAATGTGTTTTTGTTGTTAGGCTTTAATTGTGGCAGACAGATATGACAGAAATGTCTGGAGTTGTGTTGTATTTGGTTATTGGTAAAATAAATTTAATGGGGTTTTTATAGTTTGCAGATTAAGCATTATAATTATGTGAAAACATTTGAAAAATTGGTGATAGCAATCATATTTATTTCTATAATTGTTAACCATACAACTGAAATTGCTTTATCAATATTGTTGGCAACCTGCTGACAATTTACCAAATGTTTGAGAAAGCCTTCAGAAATTATAAATATAATTTAATTGATGCAAAAATATATTTTCTAAAAGTACTTGGCAAGTTCATTTAATCTCATTCTTTTTAAATCTTCTTGAATTTATGAATCTTTAAAATTTCCATATTTGCTGTTACTGCCACAATCTCAGCCTAAAAAAACATATTGTGATCTGGAACACAAATGCATTTCCCCATTTGCTAGGATATTAGGATATAATCCATTCTAAAATCCTAGCACAGTTCTGTCGTCTAATTTCCATCGATCGAAATGTTACTCTCTACCATGTTTCTCTCGCATATAATGTTCTGGTATGCTCTCGTCTCTTTATTGTAATGTTGCCCGCCCCTTGGTATAATACTATTTACATACATATATAAAGATTCTTTCGTAGTATTAGACTTCTGAAAAGAATTTTCTCTAGCTTATTACCTCCAAAGTTTTAAAAGTGGTGTGATTAGTAGTTCCGAATGGTTACGTAAAGTAGTTCCACAAATTCAACAGCTGAATTTTGGCCCATATATATTGAAAGAAGGATTCGAGATTAGGTTTTGTTTTTCATAATCAACATAGATTCTGATATGTACATTTTCAAAACTACTTAAAAACGTTAGAAAATTGTCAAATCTTTCAATAGTTTGCAATACAATACAGCTAAAATCCAAAAGCCATTACCGTACATTTAGCCAAAGCTTCATTTTTCACCTTAATTTAGATCAAGAGTATTCAGAGAACGATCTCATCGAAATAGCCAAAAGTGCTTATTTAAACCGCCGTGTTTTACGACCTTTTTGGGCTGTGGTCAGATGAAATATAACAAAATTGTTTGGATCCGATGGGAAACATTATGTTAGGCGCCCAGAAAACAAGGCCAATGACCCAAAATACACCAAGAAGACTGTAAAACACGGCGGTGGATCCATCATGATATCGGGGTGTTTCTCTTCTTCTGGTGTCGCTCTAACATATTGGATAAAGAACAAAATATGAGCCATGGAGGAAGAGATGTCCTTGAGATGGGAGTTTCAGCAGGACAATGATCCGAAGTACTCCTCAAAATTGGCAAAGGACTGGTTTGCTGTCAAAAAAGTACCTCTTATGGAATGGCCTTCACAGTCACCGGGCCTTAACCCCAATGGAACACCTTTGCGGAAAATAAGGACGAATTGTGGGAAAAAATCAAGGAAGAGTGGTTTTCCATTGACAAGGACGTTCGAAAAAAAAAAATGGTTAATTCCATGAGTAGCAGATGCATTGAAGTTGTGAAAAACAAAGGAAAGCAACAAGATATCAAAATAAAATAATTTTTTAGCAAAAAATAAAAATATGTGCCTCTAAAAATTGAATAATTTTACGCGTTTCTATTATTTTTTCCAGTAAAAATATTGACTCTATACATTGTCAGTCATATAATGTATTAAAATATAAATGAAACGAGGAATGACTATGTTTTTTGTTATGTTGTATGTCTGATAAACAAAACAGCATATAAAACTTGACTAATAACTTATAAAATTTGAAAAAAAATAGTTCTCGTTTCTATTATTTTTTCCAACACTGTATGTCGTTATTGTCCGAAAAACACTCATCTACAGCTAATTGGTCATCTTTGGCCTTATGCATCATTTACAACTACGCACTGTTTTAAATACTGTGTCTTCAGAACAGACAGACTCCATATTTCTTGATATGAGTATAGCCTTATGCTACAAAAAGGAGTGCTCGTAAATTTGGATTTTCGTCTTGCTAGCGGCATATTTCCTCCTTTGTAATTATACATAAAAACTAAGGATATTTTCTTATATTTATATTAAAAACATTTAATTTTAATTGTGGAGCTTTACTTAAAGTTTGGAAGCTATGGGGAATAGAGTTCCATTCAAGAGAGCCTTATTCTCAGCGAAGGAGAGTTTGCTCTAAAGAAATGTTTACCCTAAAAAGTCGAATCAGACCGTAAACATTCCGAATTGTATTGAGTAAAGCTAATCGTTTTCGTTTACTGTTTGTATCACACCTAGTTAACAGCCATACAATAAGATGGGAATTAAATAAGTTTTGGAAGTAAGGATCCTTATTTTTATTGGTCTGCAGTGATGAGTTGGTCAAATCGTTTTTAGCACTGACAATCACAATATGGTCCGATCAATTAAGAGTAGCATTGAAAATGATTCTAAGATTCCTAGCAAATTTTACTATCTCAATACAATTATGTTTGTGGTAATATAAAAGTCGTTTCTGAATCACAATGTATTTAGATTTCCTAGTACAGAACCACAGAACTTTAGCAGTTACCCACAAGTGAATACGATGGAGTTGTTCGTTTAAGAAGATAATTATTGCTTTGTCCCAACTAATATAGAGTACAATATGCTAATGCGTTTGGGAGATCATCTAAGGCTCACTGTGAAACTCATATATTCATAGGCAATAATCGCTATCTTCCAGTTTGAGTTCCAACAGAAGGTTATCGATGAGAGAGTTAAACAAATTGTTCAACTTATAGCAAATAATATTATGATCCTCCAAGGTGTAAAGTTATTCAGAAGAACCAAACAAGTTCTAAACTTCCTTTTTGAGCTCTTCCGAAACATCGGTCAGACGATTTCACATCTTTATTCCCTATCTAACAACAGATAGTGCAAAATCAGACATTGCACATATGATTGGTAATGCAAACAGTGCGTTCTTCCAACTGAAAAATATTTGGAAATCAACTATTATATCAGTCAATACTAAAATAAACATATTCAAGTCAAATGCTCTTTCAGTTGTGCTTTATAGTTTCGAAACGTGGCTGACTACAATAGCACTGAATAGTAAACTACAAGGTTTTACAAATCGCTGCTTGTGTAACATTTTGAAAAGCTGGTGGTCAAACGTCAAAACCAACGATGAACTATGTATATAGAAAACGCAAAATATTATTAATAGAAGAAAGTGGAAATGGATCGGACACACTCTTAGGAAGGATTCAGATGAAATAAGCCGCCAAGCCCTAGATTGGAATCCACAAGGCAATAGGAGAAGAGGTCGGCCAAAGACCACATGGAAAATAAGCTTGCTTAAAAATATCGAAAACAGCGGAAGAAGCTGGAACGAAATAAAAATACTTGCGAATGATCGAATATCTTGGAGAAATTTTGTAGAGGCCCTATGCTCCACAGGGAGTTAAGAGGACAGAAGAAGAAGTTCCCTACTAAAAACAGATTGTGGATATGTAAGCATATTATAGTTATAAAGGAAGAAGAGTCTTTTGATTATGATCATGATTATTTCCAAATAGTATGAGGCTATTGGTATAAAATCAAGTTTGGACATTGGGATTTCTTTAGCTATTTACCATTTTTAAGCAATGTAGCCTGATGTAAGTATTTTGTTATACAAGGAGGTATTTAACGTGAAATATTCTGACAAGATAATTGTTAAAAACATTTGAGGGGTCATGAAGCTAAAGCTTGTGAGAACCCCTGGTCTAAAGTGATTGAAGTGTTTGACTAGTATGTAAACTGTAGCAACTGTTGACACACTTTAAAATGAAAATGAACAACAACAATCAAGATAATGCGTTGGTAGGGCTTAATAACCTATTTTCAGCAGAAGTTTTATTGCAGAAGAATTGTAAGTAAAACTCGTTAGGTGGTCTTAACTAACTTTCTACGAACGTTTACAAAACGGCCATTTATCTCCATTGAAACGACATAAATGTAACAACGCCACAATACAAGATTAAAACCAGAAGTCTTAAACATTAAAACCAACAACGTCGAAATATTAAATACTACACACAATTAAAAATAAAATAAAAACATGGAAAATAATAATAAATTATGTCTTAACATCAATAAACAAAAGAAAGATTATTTAAACTATAATATTTGGTATACCATCAAATGATCAAATAAACTATAACATAAAACAATATTTTATGACAGTCATAAAACTCAGAAAATAGAGAGAGATAGAGAATGAACATGATCATAAAAGAAAAAAAAACATTATTATTTTATATGATTTTATTACTTCTACTGGCTCTATATGTACATATATTGTTAAAACCAAATGCTACTTAAAGATTAAATTCTAAAGCTAAACTCTTAAAAAGGAGGAATTCGTTTTGGGCGTCTATATAATACCACTTCTTCTCAAACAGAAGCTTAAAAAAACTCATAAACAAAAGTCAAAGAGTGAAGAATTAAATGGAATTTACTACTGCGTTTTTTGTCTGTTGAAGAATGGTCTAAGACAGGCAGCCAGTCCATCAGTGATTGAAAGCAGGGAGATTAAAGTTGTTTGCTTATTCAGTCATTATCAATAGATATTAAGCTGCCAGGGAATTATGTATTGAATATTGAGTGGAGAAAATTAAACATTTAATTCCTATACTTAACTTATTTGAATTTGTCTTATATTCAACACCATCAAGTGTTTTTAACACAAAAGATGAAAATATGAATGCACCTTCTTTCTTTATAGATAAAATATTTTATATATAGCTTAAGACTCTGTTAACTAACTACCCAGGCAGCTGAAATTATTAATGAATGATGTTGAGCTGCATTTGTGCTCATAACTGTCTAAATATAAAACTAACCCGTATGTGTGACTCCTTTCTTTGATTCTTAAGTCTTTACCTAAAAATAACTTTGAAAAGTACCTCTTTTTTTTGTTATTTTTCTTTTCCATTATTGTTTTTCTATTTTCATTATTTTTGTAGCACCTTTTGCTACCAATTCTCAATTGCATTGTCATGTTATGAGTCATAAATTGATTTTAATGTCCAACAGTGTCAGCATCATTATTAGTTTGTAGTTTTTTTCTTATTCAATAATACTCATAATAGTAATAAGTAGACAGACATACATTAATACCTATAGACATTATTGATAGTTTATTTATCCTTTTTACCTGGAAGTGTCTTGAGATGGTCATAATATTGTCTTTTATAAAAATGCAATCCTTTTCAATGTGGCCTTATATACATATACTTATGTATGTGGATATATATTTTTGATATTGAAAGAACAAAAAACTTAAATTATTTTCCAAATAATCCGAAACATTTTTTATATTAAACATTTTTTATATTAAATTTTTATAATCTTTGCCTAGCGTTAGAAAATTTATTAACTTATCCCAATAAGCATTTTTTCAAATTTTCAAACAAGTGTAATTCTAGGCATGAGTCATATGACAAACAATTGAAAAAGTAAAAAGAAAATAAAAGGAAATTGGTGAAAAAAATAATTTTTTTTTTCAAATATTTCTCAGTTGAAAGCATAATTGTATTTGACATCAACTTACATGGTTTCCAAGTTGCGTCGTTTTTGTTTCAGTTTGCGTCACATTGCTTCGAAGTTACGTCGTTAGTGCTTCGATTTGCATGGTATTTTTATACCCTACACCACCATAGTGGGGAGGGTATAATGGATTTGTGCAGATGTTTGTAACGCTCAAAAATATTAGTCTAACACCCACCTTAAAGTATATCGATCGACTCAAAATCACTTTCTGAGTCGATTAAACGATATCCGTCCGTCCGTCTGGCTGGCTATCCATGTAAACCTTGTGCGCAAAGTACAGGTCACAATTTTGAAGATATTTCAATAAAATTTGATACATATCTGTTTATGTAATCGGTCCATTATTTCACCTAGCCTCCATATAAATGTCCCGCAAATATTGGACCTTATCGGTCATAAATATTTAATTTATATAGGTATCTACACAAGTTTTTCTCCAAATAAGTTTTATATACACTAAATTCATGTCACCAAATTTTGTTATGATCGTCCATAATTTGTCATAGCTCCCATATAAGGTCTGCTTCCGATAATCACTTTAACAAGCAAAAATCTCCTAAAAATGTTGGTATACACATAAAATTCTACATAAATAGCTTTCATATAGACTTTAATCACATGACCAAATTTCATGGTGATCGGTCTATAATTTGTCATAGCTCCCATATAAGGCCCACTTCCGAAAATCACTCACGAATATAAAGTATTGATAATTTGAAAGAAAAATGATTTTGCTCATTTACTTACTGTAGGGTATTGTACGGTCGGGCTTGACCGACCATACTTTCTTACTTGTTTTTATTGAAAAACCTATTTTTTCAGCTAAAATTATAAATCTTGGAACCAATTAAATGAAAATCAATACAAATGTATGGAAAATCGTGCTTCCGTTTGCGTCCCGTTTCTACGGTCCCAATTAGCTACCCAAACCGGGGTATTAGTGTATATAAAAGAGCTTAGGAAATTGTATACATACAAGGGCCACTCTAAACAGGGACACATTGCCCTTTGTTTCTCTTGATCTCACACCTACAACATGGGGAAGGTATTGAAATCAACCTACTCAGTTAAGATCCATGATTGTAGAGTATCTCTTCTTCATCATTTTTACAACTTCGTTTAGATATTATTGTTGATGCCTCTAGCAATGAAAAAATTGGACGGATTGGAGTTTTATATCTGGATCTTCATGCTTCATGCTACTATGGTGGAATTTTAAACTGATGCAGCTAAGAAGGAAATGTAGAGAGCTTTTCGGGCGAATCTCTTCACAGTGCTTCACTACCACCAAAACCAGAACGGCAAACATGAAAGGTATGGTATGTATTACCTAATATCCGGGTACGCCAGGACTACCTAATGATAATTTAACCGGAAAGATAACACAAAATACCCCAGTCTATAATTATTTTTATTGAAAACACTGGAAAGACACTCAAAAAACACATTCTATTCTACGCCAGGAATATCCTCACTATGGGTAACTTCTACAAGGCACAACTCACATATCCTCAATATTTAAATTTGGATGTCCCGATAGAATAGACGATAGTGTGCTGGACTATCAATCTATGGGTTGCAGGTTTGATTCGCGCCAGAGAATTTAGGCGTATCTGCAGACAAGCCAAAACGCTTTACAATTCATGTTTGTCAAGGCCATAGTTGACTTAGAGATAGACCAAACAATAACGAACTTTAGGGGGTATATGTATACTGAAAAGCAGGTCTATTAAATCTAAAAGAAGCACATCGTAAGTAGTAGTTATACCACCACTTTTGTGGAACCTTGTCGTGAAAAAACGTGAGGCTGAGTGGGTTTCAATATATGGTGAACGTTGTGTTCCTTGTTAAAGGAAAATTTCTTCCAATGAGATCTCATAAAATCAACCCTAGTCGCACTACTATCATCAGTTAATGAAAACGATATTAGGATCAAACCAGCGAATAACGAGTTGGTACCTTTCACCATAAGATATAAAATCCCGGCATTTAGCCCATCAGTGGTACCATTCTGGAATCGAGAGAGTCGTATTTTGGATTCTAAGCTCTAGTTGAAATGTAATCCTAAGGGCTAAGGGAGACTATGGCGCATATACCTGCCCTTCATATCAACATCAAATGCATCACTGCTAAGTCGGGTCTAAAACTTAAAGAGTTAGGTGGACTAAATCATGAGCATATTGGTGACAGCACCATCCTACAAAATAGCATGACAATCATGGGTTAGCAGAGGGATTGTACAAACTTTGATAGCACCTTTAAGGTAAGAACTTTATGATCATGATTTCAGTCTACACTGACTGTTCAAAAATTTCAAAGCATTGATGTTAACTCTAAAAGCGCCTATGATAAACTTACTCACTACTGCAACCTCTGCCACTATTTATAAACACGCCATCTTTCGGGAATCTTCTACAATGCTCTTAACGGACAAATTAGTATGTTCGAATTCTAGAGCTTTCGATGTCAATGTTAGCTGCTTAAACATTTAGTGTTGCCAAACGTTTAATAAAATTCCCTAAATATCTTGGGAAATCAAATTTTCCCGATTAAGAACCCTAGTTAACGGTAATGAGGTTTGCACTGAAAGAAATGTTTTTAAATGACAAACATTCTTCAATTTTTTTTAATCTAATTACATTATTTCTCTTTACAAATGTTTGAGCCTAGGTTTGACATATATAGATTAATCGATGCATATTTTTCTATTGTGTGTTTTCAATTTCAAGTAAATATTATTTGAAAATAAATATACACAATTAATATATTTATTTACGATCATCACATAATAACTTTGACAGATAATACGACGATTTGAAACTATTCAATAACAATAATTCGGGGTTGATTGATATAATTAAAGCTTTAACATTAGCAAGTTAATGAAAATTCCCACCTACCCATATCACTCACTCACCCCACGTATGCAGGTGTAAGATAAATATGTATAAAAATTAAACAAACATTTCTTTTTATTAGGTAACACAAAGTTAATCAATTACAAATTGATTCATTTTATTTACAAAATGCATTAACGAAAAATCAAATAAACAGAAACGATAAAAAACGAAAATATGATATTTAAGTGTTTAATGAAAAATTTATTATTAAAATGTTTACGATTACGCCACGGCCATTTCATTTAGTGTCAGTGTGGTCTCTAAATTTATGGAAACCATTACAAAATAAACACTTTGAACTACTTTCAACTGGAGCGGGCAGGAGTATGTTAACAAAAACGCATAAGAAAACTAAAAACTAAATAAAACCATAAGTGTTTTGAAATGTTTTGATATAAAAAGTAACGTCGAAGGCTATAAAAAATAATAAAACACAAACACTGGCCCTGGCCCACGCAAACAGTTAAAGTAACACCCTACTTTTTTTACACACTTTTTTCTTTAAAAAGAAACATAAACAACGTGTTAGTATTGAATTTATGTGATATTTTCTTTTTAATAATGTTTAAATAGGAATTAAATTGTAATTGTAGGTTTAAGATTAAAAAAAATAAAAAACTATTTTATGTTTTGGTTAAAAAGGTAAAATGACAAACAATAATAAATACATACTATATTGGGAACAAGAAAAAAAGAAATAATCTACCTCTAAATACCAACATATTTAGATGTTTTGTCTTACAACCTATAAAAAACTACAGAAATTCTTGGAATTTATAAATTTTTGCTGGTAAATTTTCTTTCGAACCAATTAAAATGACTAGTATAATGTGGCCTGTTCTGTTGTCTGTCTGCCTTTTCAAATGCGAGTATGAACAATAAATAGTCTGATCTTACATTGTTTGAAAGTAGAAGAAGGCATTTTTGCCATTATTTATTTTTGTTGTCTTTCCGTCATTATCGGTAGTTCAAAAAATAATATTAGTTTTTTCTTTTTCATTTTTATTCCTTTTTAAACAAAGATCACTCACTTGCTCACTACCTTTTAGAAAATCTATTTAGTTGTTTTCTTTGGGTTTTTTTTATTGTTAAATAAATTGCACATGTTTTTTTTTTCTTTCTTACAAATACGATCACCACCACTGACTGTGATGCATGTTGGCTTACATTAGGCTGGCAGCTATTTTTCCAAAATTAAGATAGAAATGCGATTTAGAGAGTTTCGAAAAATAGAAATTTAAGCTATTTAATAGCTGAAAGACAATATCAGGGATAAAACTTGATGTAAATTGTCCAAATATGTAATTTTAAGTAAAGTCGGATAATGCTAACTAGGGTATTCAATTAATCGGGGCTTAGATTTAATCGATTAATGATCGGTTAATTTTAAATTATTCGATTAACCGAATAATTTCTATTTTAATTTTAATTTGAAAATAAAATTAATTTTGTGTACTTATTAAAGCAACAAAAAAATAAATAATTGCAAAAAAATATGGTATTTGAGATCCTTTTTATATACACATGTAAGTATTTTAGGACTTTAGTGAGATTTACTGAAATATCTTTTAAGAAAAGAATAAAATTTTAAAGGTTTCCTTTTAAACGATTTTTCTTTAGTTTTATTAAAACTTAACTTGGAAAAAACTCTCTCACTGATTGTAGATGTTGCAGAAATCGAAAGTAAGGCATAACAAAGACTATCCAATTTCTCAGTTCTTTATTCAGTTTTTTTAAGCATGTAAAACCCTCCATTATACCATTGGAGTCCTGATAAAAGACTCGTTTCAGTAATGTCTTCAGTTTCGTCTATTATCATGCCTTCCTTCGACTCATTAGGACAAAGTTCATCATGGAACATTCTAGAAAAGAGGTCATGTCCAAATTCCTTAGTTTCAGTTTTTGAGCTATACTTCAAAAAACTATTGCTAGAAGGGAATGTTCATAAGTTAAAAAATAAAATTTGTGTGTTTAAAACCATATTTCTATATAAAGTACAAAAAAACAGAAATTTCGGTTAATCGGTTAATCGACACAAATTAATCGGTTTATTTGTTATTTGAAAATCGGCAATTTTAAATTATTCGAACAGTTAGCCGACCAAAATTAATCGGTTAAGCGATTAGCGGTTATTTGATTGAATACCCTAATGCTAACCCATGACTTATCGCCTTTGAAGAAAATAAGATTTTTTCAGTTTTTGAAAAAACAAATTTTAATAAATATTTGAATTTGCATTTAGTTATAATAGAATCACAATATATTATTGGGTGTATGGCTTAAAAATGAGGGATTTTTTAAAGTCTTTAGCTTTTATTTTGAAACATTTGTAGAATATAAATTTATTCAAAGTATTGACCATTGTTAGCTATGACCTTTTCCCATCTTTCTGGCAACATATGGATTCCGAGCCGAAAGAACTGCTCATATTTTGAGGCCAAGAACGAATCAATGCAATTTAGGATACTTTGTTCTGAAGTGAAGCGTATCCCAGAGAGTGCGTTCAGCATCAATCTAAACTACTAGTAGTCGGACGGGGCAAGATCTGGTGAGGCAAAACTTCCAAACAACTTCATTCTAAATACTTTTTAACAGGTATTGCAACATGTGGCAGAGCGTTGCCATGATGGAATATTACGGTTTCCTGTCTGGCCACATATTCTGGGCATTCGGTACAGGTTCCCTGTGATGATCTGTTCAGATTTCAGTAGCTTATAATAGATAGGACCCTTTTGCTCCCTCCAAATACAGAGAATTACCTTATCTCTATGGTTATTTGGCTTTGGTGTCGATTCGGCTGGTTTGCCGGGCTTCACATTCGATCTCTTACGCTTCGAATTATTGTAATGGATTCATTATTTATCGCATGTAATGATTCTGTTTAAAAATAATTTTCTTTTATAGCGTTCAAGCAGTATTTCAGACATTCAAAATAGTCTTTCAAAGTTTCTCTGCTTCAATTGGTATGTAACCCATTTCCCTGCTTTTCGATGAATTCTGTTTTGAATTCTTGGTCTTCAAACTCTTTTGGCTGGCCTGGGAGATCTTTGCATTTAAAATGGGAAACAAATTTTCCCAGGAATTTGTTAATCAATATTAAGTTTCAGAGAATTAAACTGAATTGTCTTTCAAAAAATGTTGTTACGAATTTGCAATAGCGATTTGAATTTAACGGTCTGTAAAGACTGCCTGCGGCATTTATCATGTTTATAAACACGTCCATCAGTAGAAGCTTCTACTTATCAACAATGTTGATAGCATACGGTTATTAGCATTGTTTGTAAGTATGGCAACACTAAATGTTTAAGCTGCTAACATTGACATCGAAAGCTCTAGAATTCGAACATACTAGTTTGTCCGTTAAGAGCATTGTAGAAGATTCACGAAAGATGGCGCGTATAAATAGTGGCTGAGGTTGCAGTAGTGAGTAAGTTGATCATAGGCGCTGTTAGAGTTAACATCAATGTCTTGTACGTGTATACTTGAACATAATAGAGTGTGTGTGTATTTCTGCAAATTGATATACGTGTATAAAAACACTGAGTGACAATTTGAAATGTTGTTGTTGTACATTTTAAATAAATATAGTGTTGTTACAAATTTTAAACTACTAAAACTGCTTTTTCCGGCTTATTTAAAGGAAATAAACCAACGTTTTCAAAAGGTGAAAACGTAACAATATACTAAAGTAAAAAAATCAATTGGAAAATGTTTGAGTTACTAAAAATTCCCTCGAACTTAAAGGCCCCGCGTCAAAGGCAAAAGAAAAGGGTTTTCGTTTTGGGAAATTTTATATTTCAATAATATTGTTAACTTCCTAAGATTTATAAAACCTCCCATATGAATTTTTCTCTGATAACGTTTACCATTTTCTATTTGCGGCCAAAAATGTTAAACTTTTTTTACACCATTTCCAAAATTCCAATTTCGAACATTTCACAATTTTTAAACACATTCTAAAAATTTAAAAATAGTTGTTTATGATTTTATTAACGATGTATTGAAGAATTAATGGCAAAATGAATTAGGACAATACCTCTTATAATATTGACGTACCTTCGATTTAAACCTTAAAGATTTCAGGATAAACTAAATTTTTGGCAATAATTTGGTCAATACAGCATTATTTTCTTATTTTTCCCAGTTTTAATAAAACAAATTCAAAATATTATTACCCACAATTCATAGAAAATGGAAGGAAGATTTAACTGAAATTGAGAAACGTTAAACCTTTCACCACTAGGGTCAAAATTAGAATATTTGAGATTTGTTCAATCAAATGCTATGTTTATTTTGTTTGCTACGTCTAAAAAACATTTAACTAGATGTATAAATGATATAGGAAGCGTAAATGATGAAAATTAACCATTTTATGCTCATGGGACTAAAATGAGCTGACAACAATTTCGACCAATTTTGACTACAATATGGTTAATCTTCAGTATTTATATTCAAAAATGTGTAATAGAATGTTCTACAGTTCGTATGTCTAGCATTTCAATCAGAAAATATTTTTTTTATGAGTTTTAAAACATTGTGCTTATTATGACCCCATGTAAATCACAGGGTTAATTTTTACTAAAATTTAATCTTTACACTTTATGAAATATTTCTTTGAAGTTCCATCCGCTAATAAATACACAATAATTCGTCACCTTGTTATCAAAAATACTAAAAATCTTACTCTTGATACCGGTGGGGAAAGCCTTAACTTTACAGTTAAAATTTTCAGAATATATTTCCTATGAACTGTACTAAGCAACAGTATTAAAATGTGTTATATTGACCTAATTATTGTTAAACATTGCGTTTTTCCGGAAATCTTTAAAATCCAATTCCAAATTGGTGTTTTGAAAATGGTATACAAAATTATGTTAATAACGAAAATACGAAGTATTACCCTAATGAAATATAAAATACATACAACTACAAGAATATGTATGTACTCGTACATTGGTATGGTCTATCTATCCAACTACTACTACTACTATTAGACCTGACAGTTTATTTTTCTACAAAGATCTTTATTGCAAATATCATCAGTACATGTCATTTTCTTTTATTTGTGTACCAGTGAATGTGTACAGAAGAAGTACAGAGCTGAGTCTAGGGATTTTAGCTCCCAACAATATTGGAAGATGGAACAAAACAAAAAAAAAAAAAAAATTTAAAAGAAAATTGTTTTGTTAAGGTTCATTGTCTTTGATGGTTAAATTATCCATGATCAGGGCCACAGTCTAGTTAAAGTTAAATACAAGTAACAACAACAACGATAACAAAAATGGCATTGCAATATTATGCCCTTTTGTGGCAAGCTCTACAGACACACACAGAAGGGCGGACAGTCAAAAAGATACTTAAATAAAGATATGTTTTCAAACAGAAAAATACATAAAAATTCTTGTTAAATCTTTAAAAAAAAAAAATATTTGTATTCGTAGGCATTTAACGAGTAGTTAAGATTTCTATCTTACAGATACGAATATTTATTTTTATTTTTTGTTATCGCAATAAAATCAACATAAAATTGAATGTCTTAACAATTTGTACAATTCTGTATATAATTGCTAACCAAACATAACTATTTCTTTTTTAATGACATACAAATCGCTTAAATTGGTTTCGTAAGATATTTCCCTTGCAATATATAGACAGATTTTAAACAAACATTTTGATTTAATACAAACAAACATTAAACATATTTGTACACACATTAATTCCGATTTGATCGTTTGGCTGATCGTAGCTGTGAATATTTAAATTTAAAATAATCTGTATCCCACATCGTTATTACCGCCTGTTGATGTGACAATATTGAGTGTGTGCAACAAGATGAGCAACATCATTAGTGATCTGTGATTGCTGACATTCATACCCAGCAAACAATTCCAAAGACTGAATGAGTATAAATGAGATGTGTTAAATTACAAACTGTTCCCGAATACTCGGTATTCGCGATTACCCATTAAAACCAACAATTTCTCAAAAATTAGAGATTTAAAAAAAAAATTAAAAGTGGAGATTCCATAAACTCAATTTCCGTGAAGTTCAAGTTGCAAGAAAATTCATTAAAAAATTTTGTACGTTCAACAGAAAGTGGCCGTGTAAACATTCTACCTTAAAGAAAGCTGAATGGAAAAAATGCTTTATAAGTGGTTTGTAAAACAAAGGGAAAACTTTTTTCCAATATCAGCAGCGATTTTACTATCAAAATTTATCAAACCAATTCAGGTTTCAATGCCAGTGAAGGATGGTTGAACAAATTAAAGCGTCGACATGGAATTAGATTTTCAAAAGTTACGAGCGAGAAATTGTCTTCGAAACCTCATCTTATTGATCCATTTAAGAGTTTAAGGATTACGTTGATTAAGATGGGTTGACTCTTCACCAAATCTAAAATGCCTACTAATCCGATTTTTATTATAAGATGCTTCCAAATCGCACTCTTGTCACATGTAATTAGAAAACGGTTCCCGGAAGAAAAATATGTAAAAAATGAATAACTTTTTTGCCCTGTTCAAATGCGAATGGCACATACAAACTGAAGTTGTTGGAAAATCGAAAAACCCACGCGGCTTTAAATGCTTTTTCAATAATACTGTAATATACAACTCCAGCAATAACGTCTGGATGACATCATTTATATCCAAGTACTGGTTCCATCACGAATTTGTTCCCCATGTAAGTTGAGGAACTAAAAAGTGATGACGGTTTAATTATACTATTGCACTGCGTTTATACAACCGTTAGATCAAAACGTTATCAATTTGGTTAAATTAAATCATAGAACACAACTGCTCACCCACTTGCTTGGCGAGAAGGGAACAAATTTGGAGCTCAAACTAAAAAACTTCAATCTCAAAAATGCAGTTCAGGTTCTAGCTACGGCCTGGTATAAAATATCAGTGCCCAATATCCGAAAATCCTAGAACGCCTTGCTCGAATTCGGTACTGAATGGAGTGAAGAGAATAACATGCCCTTAAATATTTTACAAAATATTAATCACGAAGGAAACGAAGATCTTTCAACTATTGGTACATTTGTAGCTCAAATTGATACGGAACATCTTTTCACGAATGCTGACATAAACAATTGGATTCAAGAAGAATTTCATGTGGAAAATAATGAGGAGCAAATGGAATTATCAGATATGGAATCGGAGGATATATACGATAGTGTTCATGAAGAAAACAAAGTTAAAATGGACGATTGTATAACATCGATAAACATATGCATACAATGGGCTTTGGAAATTTAAAAAAATACACAGAGAATACAGATTCGTAATAGCAGCCGAATTTGTTGCCAATCGAATGATTCTATCTTCGTGACCGAATTTTACTGTTGTGGCTACAAATGTTGGAAGGAGTAAAAAAATTTGGTGGCTTCAACCGAAATTCTTCTTTATCAACTGACTTTCTGTTGATAGAACCGAAAAATCTGCAATTTCTTTAAAAATTTTTTAAATGTAAATTTATTAATAAAAGCAATTATATTTAAAAATTACATAAATTGTTTTAATAAAATTTTGGGTTCTGTTATAGCGAAAATTCTGTTTTCGCGACAGGTCTGGTTTTTAATTAAGGACTGAGATTGAAAAATTCTTAACATACATATATGTTAATAAAAATGAAACCACTAAACTTACAGTTTTGAATCTTTTTTTATTTGATTGAAATTATTGTTAGAATTTAAAAAAAAAATATTTTTATAGTTCTAATCACTAGTGATGAAATTTTAAACCTTTTTCGGAAACCCTTCCATTATGGTGTTTATAGTGATTTCAGTCACTTTGTTCGAACAGGTAATCTAACACTCTTTTGGACACCTTTTTTGTGCTATTCAATTCTCTTTTAACAAGAGTCCAATATCTATCCACTGGACTCAGTTCCAGGCAGTTTGGAGAAATTGCCTCTCTTGGTACAAATACCACATTATTGTTCTTTTACCACTCAAGACCTTTCTTACCATAGTGACAGGGTGCCAAATCAGGCCAAAAATAATTGGACACACTAAGAAGTCTTATGAATGGAAGCATTCTTTTTGTAAACATTCCTTGATGTAAATTTCGGTATTTATATAGCCCTTTGTAACAAATGTTTAGCTTTTTTGCCGTACCAAGAACTATTTGGGGAATTTTGTCTGCTTTTGGGTCCTAAACTTTTCTTCAACATTCCCTCGAGCATCTGCAACATAAAAAAAAATTGACCCAGAAGCTACGAAAAATTTTCCATACGTACATTTCTATTATGCAGTCAGTATATTTTTTGTATAAAATTTTACTTCAATTTCTGTGCTCTGTCTTTGGCCTCTAAATTTTTAGCAGAGTTCCTGTCAGGAACTTTTTGAGCCTTGTATGCTTTTAAACCTTCATTGGCTTTAACTTTTCATACCAAACAGTCCGAGTTCTGACGTAACCGGGCTGATTTCCTACCGGAGGTGTTGAAGCTCTTTTGAGCCGGTACTGTTTAATAACATTGGAAAAAGTTTGATAGCAGACCATTGATTATTTGGCCAACTTTTTGTAGGACCAAGTTGGGTTTTGTTGAAAATATTTAATAATTTTAGTACACACTTTTTTCTGGTCATTCATTTTAATCAGATTAACAACAAATGAACATAATTAACATTAAATAAAATAACTGACATGCTTTACAAAGGTAACTTGATGAACAAAAAATCAAAAAATACTTGGGTTAAAACTTTTAATGAAAAACGTGTGTTAAGAATTTTACGATCTCAGTCCTTATATTGCAGATAATATCTTGAAATTTTGCTCACGTTATTCGTATTATAAAGAACAATTTGTGTTGCAAATGTTAAGCATCAGTTTATTATTTCCTTTCGAACCCATACAAATGTCTTTCCGGAATACGGCTTTATGATACATAAATATCTATAGAATAATGGTATCCATACAAAATTTGATGAAAATAAATTTTTTTAAACAAAATGTACAAAAATCGGTATCAGTATTACATTGGTGGTTGTTATATAAGATTCAACACAGCCAAATGTAACACTCTTTCTTGCTATTCCTGTAACCCGCCAGTACTTAAAGCAAACTATCTATTTATAGTCACCTATTGTGAGGTCTATTGACACTTTACTGCACCAATATTAGCGAGTGTGAAGTTAATTGACTAAGATGAAGTGTTAATATGACAGTCATATTATAATTTAAGATGCCCATTTACCAGTGATGTAGTTGGTATTGACCCCTTTTCCCTAGTCAAATAGCTTGTCTGCTATTGGTGCCCAGAACTGCAGGAAAGTTTTGGTATTCTTGTGTGGTTAGGTTTATCTTTTGCATACAATGATTTTATTTGTTGTCTAAGTTTAACTAAACACATATGTATTTTTGTTGCGCACTTGTTAACAACCCAGCAAAAAAGATAAAAATAATATATACTTTCCCTATGGGGAAAATAAAACCCACAACTAACTAGTTATGTGACTGGTGCTTCAGAGTTAGGGACATCATTTAGACACAAGTCACTGAAATAATCAAAGGTACCTACTTATTCTGTTTGGAATATTATATTATAAAAAGACAAATTTGTTTAAAATTCATTTATAGGTGATTCAAAATAGTGGACACAAATTGCCTTCAATTACTTAACATTTTTGGCAAGTAGTAACGTTTTAAAACGCTTACAATTACATTTATTTTTGCTGGGATACATCAAACCACAATAACGCATTGTGCTAAATTTAATATAGTGATATTTAGTTTTTTTTACAGATTTTTTTCAAAGTACGTATCATAAATATTAAAACGAACTTGACATATTATGTGATTGTGTCAAGTAAGTGTAAAAATGTTATATACACTTGTCGCCTATAGATATGTGTAGTGACAAATATCTATATCAGTATATTTTCGCTTTAGAGGTATTCACTTTAATAGGAAAACAAAATTAATTGAAATTTACTGAAATCGTAAAAGTTCGTTCAAAGAATCAAAACCTTCGGTTCAGTGTTAGCTGTGGTTCTATCTTCAAGTGTATATTTATTACAAATATACCTACACATGATGACTAAACTATAAAGGAGTTCACAACGAAAGTTTACAATCTTGTCATAGGACCATTGCCTGTCTCACTTTTGGAAACATTGTTGATAAGTTACCCAGTTATGTTTCGCTCTTTGTCCCTTTTAGGACTCGATGTAAGAGCACTTTTAAGGTCAAGGTTGTTGGGCCGCAGTGTCGAGCACTTCATGACTGGTTAGTGCACAAAGAATCAAGTCGTGGGCAGCTCCCCTCCAATTTAGACAGGGGTACAACCTTTAGGGACACTATTTGTCAAAACGGGGTCCCTTCGACCCTACTTGATTGTTCGCACGCAGCGAACTACCACGTAAACCAAAAAACATGGACAAGGGAACTGACACATACTGACGTACATACCATCGTTGCTTATGAATGACAGATACTGACCCAATTGTGGGCAGCATGAGTTTCTGGAGTTGTCGAGTGACTCCTTTGGATAAATCGATGCCAATCAGCGTCTGAGGGATATGGCCTTACTTTCTGAATAGGAGCATGATTTCACTGTGATATCGGCTCATAGCCAGTAAAGCTTCAGTGTGATTCGCTGTGTCCAAGGTGAATTTGAAATTTCATGAAATTTCTAAGTACCGAGTGCTGAACTATGAAGGAGAAAGCTAAGAACGTCATGAGGTTGCCTCTGGATTATCTGGATAACATGGCTCAGAGAGATCTTATGCTGTTTAAGGCGAGAGACCTAGTCAGGAGGTACAATGTCAGTAGATTCGAAAGAATCATGGCCCTGTCAGTGATATTCTGGGAAGATTCTCTATTGAGGAACAGCCTGTGAAAGTTGTTTCTCCCAAATCCTACTGAAACAGTAAGTGAGTGATAACTATAGTCCCAGGTAGTATAACTTCTAGGGATACTGGTGGTGACTTGTCTGTCAAAGTACTCAAGTCTTCGAAATGAGCTGTAGAGGTCAGAGAACCAACACATATAATATCCAATGAATTGAGCATAAAGAAGAAGTCAGAACAATCTTCAGATTGATATCTAAAGGGCGCCCATATGGAGGTCAGTAAGAGAGTAAGCCTATGACTGTTGTCATAGATCGGAATAATCCGAATGGGAGGATCAGAACCAACACATATAATAACCAATGAGTTGAGCATAAAGAAGAAGGCAGAACAATCTTCAGATTGATATCTAGGACGCCCATAAGGAGGTCAGTAAGAGAGTAAACCTATGACTGCTGTCATAGATCGGAATAATCCGAATGGGAGGATCAGTACGGTTCTATGGTAGTTGGTGAAAGGAAAGCTCATTGATGAAATGACAAATCAGAGGACGTGTTATTAAAGGGCACTAAGGAGTTAAGGGTCGCTAAAGGAGTTATGATTATTCAAACCCACAGTTAACAATTGCCTCTGAGGTGCCATTAACTACTCACTATCCGTAAGATCGGTGGAAACCAATACCGCCAGGCCAAACAAAATTCAGATCTCCTTACAAACCAATGGAGTGTAATTACCTCACTGGTTTGCAAGAAGTATACTGGAAGAGACTTTGAATTCGCAGTATATAAATAGTATATTATCTTCTTCGCTCTACAAGGATGCTGTAAATGGTGCAGATAAACCTGCACCACAGTGAGGCAGCTTCAACCGATGTGTATCTAATCCAGGAACCTTTGATAAATGAAAATATGGTTTGTGGATTAGGGTTGAAGAGAGGTCAATGTTATAACACGAAATGAACTGAATCTAATAGCTTATCATTCTTTCAGTTGTGAAAAATCAGTTTTATCAAACATTTTAGTAATGGATGAACTGTAAGGATGGCTCGATAATTGGCACAAGGTTTATATCTTATCCTAGGGGTAAGTCTTGTTATTAAGTTCTCTAATCGATACATATTTTCATTATTGCTCGGCGTATTTATATTGTTCTGTACATATGAAATTTTGTAGTGTGAATGTAGCACTTAAGCGCTACAATTGCAGTGAATACCCTTAATAAATATATACATAAGTATGATAATATGGAAAATATGAAAATTTGTTTATGCTCGTAAAAAGCATAAACATGTGAGCAAAAAATTCACATTTACGGTAAAATATTACACAAATGTTAAAAGTATAATAAGAAATTGTTTATATTCATACAATTTTAAGTATAATAATTCACTTCCGCTAAAAAAATTATCTAACCCCTTTAAAAAAAAAACAAACATCACAAATGGTAAGGCAACAAAGAGAACATAAAGAGGAACTGTTAGATATCAGAACACATAGTGTTACTAAAATAATTTTAATATTCAGTTAAAATACAAACAGGTTTATAACATTTAAAGAGATTTGATACAATTAAAATCTTGTAATAAACACCTAAAATGTTGATTGTTGCAACTAAATAAAAAACTTAAATTTAAAACTCAAATTTTTTTTCACTGCTATTAAATATCATTTTAGAATTCATATTTTATTTCCATTTGTTGTAACTTTCTCCAATAATTCATAATTATTTATTATATTTGTTCTTTCTAAACGTACCTTTTACATGCGATAACATGTGTAAACATGACTAAACACGTACATCTCATCACCATAAAATAACGTTAAATTAATGAAAATAAACCAACCATTCCGTCCGATTGGAAAATTTATTCTAAAATTAAAAAAATTGAAATTGAAGCCCTTAAATCACTCTGCCTTTACAAGAAATACCCCGGTAAATGTGTGTCAATTCTGATAAGGTTTGTTTTAAAAGAAAAGAAATCAACAAATAAATAAATATTACTATTATATTTAATAAAAATAGTGGAGAACAAAAAAATGTTATCAAATGACAAATATAGAAATTCCATCAATCAAAAATAATATTTCAACACACCCACCAAGCGGAGAAAAAGTTTTTAAAAAAAAAAGTTTTAATATTTTTTTGATTTTATTTTGAAAAAATAAGGTCTGATCAGATAGCGCCACAAGTTCTAAGAAAATTATGTGCTTATGTGGAGAAATTTGAAATGCATGTTGATTTGATTCATCCTCATTCAGTTGAAATTTATTTATTTATTTATGGAAAACACAAATAACATCAGAAAGGTGAAGACGATGACAAATTTGGTTGTGTTGACACATGCACTTAAAATAAATATCAAATGTCACACGTACTAATGATACCGAGTACATATGAGTCGTCTGATCACAGAACAAAAAAAAAATACATAATGTTCCATTTCATTAATTCAACAACAACATTTAAGCTAATTTGTATGGAAACACATTTGGAAAGTTGAGGAAAATTGTGTTTGGTCGTGTGTTAAAAGCCAATTAAAACTCATTAAAATTCTAAAATCAGTAATTAATTTCAACACATTCATTTTTGAAATTGTCTAACAAAAATGTAAAGTTTTATTTATTTGAAGATAAATATGTTCTTAAATTTAGATCAAGCTACAGCTGATCTAATTCTTGAATTTCCTTTAAATCAATCATACGTTTAATAAACTTCCTTACATCAAAGTTACAATTTTCATATAAAATTGTCTTGCTGATGTTTGGCCAATTAGAAAAAACATCAAGATATGTCATCAGACTTTTCAAATGAATTAAGGGTAGATTTTGCGCCTATTTTACGATCCGTCCCAGTGACATTTGGTGGCCAAATTCTAGTCGACTGTTTCAGTGAACAATAAGTCAACACCCGTCCGTCAACAAAACCTAACATCTGTCGAATGCATCACCATTTTCGTGAAAGTGGGCAGCAAAGCAGTGACACGCACATGAGCTTGTTCATGCACAGACATTGACTTCGGAACGAGCTGTAAAGATCAAAAACCAACACATATAATCCCCATCGAATTCGACTTAAAGAAGAAGGCAGAACAATCTTCAGATGGATCGCTAAAGGGAGCCTAGAAGGAGGTCAGTAGATCTGGAGACGATTAGCCAATGACTACTATCATAGATCAGAATAATACGAATGGGAGGATCAGTACGGATCTTTGTCAGTTGGTGAAAGGAAAGCTCATTGATGAAATTGTCATCATTCAAGGGCACTGAGGAATTACGGATCGCTAAGGGAGTTAAGATTGTTCACATGATCCTTTTTGAGTTATTAAGAGCCACAGTTAACAATTGACTCTTAGGCGCCATTAGCATTGTGGATTCTACTATCCTTAAGATCGGTGGAAACCAAACAAAATGCAGATCTCTTTACAAACCAATGGAGGGTAATAACCTCACTGGTTTGCAAGGACTATACTGGAAGGGACTTCATATTCGCAGTAGATCAATAGTCTCTCATCTACTTTGTTCTACAAAGCTTCTGCAAGTGATGCACAACAGTGAGGCAGCATCAACGCGTCTCTAATCCAATAACCTAGAATAAATGAAAATATGGTGTGCGGATTAGGGGTGAAGGATTACACATTGTTTTTCCCTACACGGAGGTCAATGTTATAACATGTATCTTGTCATGAAATGAACTGAATCAAATAGTTTCTCATTTTTTGAATTGGCAGTGACACGCACGAGAGCTGACTCATTCATAAACATTTACTTGGCTAAGTTTGCTTTGAAACTTTGACCTACATTGATACAAACTCCAACAAACTCATGAGCTAAAGGAAAAATATCATAGACAATACCGCGCCATTATTTGAACGATTGAAATAAAGTTTTACGCACAGTTTAATAATATAGGAACATGTACCAATTTTAAATTCAATTTAATCAAAACTGTAGGTATAATTCGATTTTTTTCTTTATTTACACGCGTGATCATCCCACGATAACTCCTCAATTTTTGATCATTCGTTAAATGGGATCTAAGCACTGTGCACCGAGTTGGATGATTGCATATTGAAACTGCGGCGAGGATCACTTTTGGATAAACGTCTACGTCAACAAGTGAAATTGCCTAGGTCCAGCAAATGGAAATGTATCCGAAGAAAGTCACTGTTGGGAATGGATTGTAGGTCGGCAGCATCATTGGTTCGTACTTCTTCGAAAACTATAACGGCATTATTACAATCCTCAACGGAGAGTACCACCGATCGATGATAATCTACTTTTTTGACCAACATTAGATGATATGGATGTGAACATGTGTTGTCACACACACAAAGGCACAATGGAGATTCTGAAAGAGTGATTTGAAAACATGGATATTACACGCAGAGGCAACATGAAATCACAGATCTTTGCCAACATGCCACAAACAAACGGTGTCCTCAAATCCAACATATCCCATGCTATCGCTCAAATTAGGACTGAACTAAAAATTCACTTTTGTCCACAGAAAAAAACATAATTTTGAAATTTTCAGTACGGACTGGATGTTTTTCTCGATGTAGCTTTGTGGGACCAGAACCATTTCATTGCCATGATTAATAGATATGCTAGGAGAAAATATTGTTCCTAGGTAAGCTAATAGTTAAATAAAGTTGACTTTATGAAACCATTGTGGTCTTACCACCAGTACACTCCGATTAATGCTACGATGAGACTTTGTAGATTCTGCGGGTTACGAAAACCTTGGAGAATGAACTTTGGGATTGCCGGATGATAATTTTGGTTCGTAGTGCTTAGGCCTTCTTTAATGTAATCGAAATCAAATTAAAATTGATATCATAACCATTCCATAAATGCATTCAATATGAATTAGTTTAGTTATTTTCATTCAATATGGATTAGATTTGAAAAAAATTAATTATTCATTGATTTAATGTACTCCATTATGAATTAACTTAGTAATTAATTAAGGACTGAGATCGAAAAATTCTTAACACACGTTTTTCATTAAAACTTTTAACCCAAGTAGCTTCCGGGTCAACATTTTGATGTTGCAGATGCTCGAGGGAATGTTGATGAAAAGTTTAGGACCCAAAAGCAGACAAAATTTCCCAAAAAGTTCTTGGTATGGCAAGCAATATGCAGTTGCGGCAAAAAAGCCAAACATTTCCTACCGAAATTTACATCAAGGAATGTTTACAAAAAGGATGCTTCCATTCATAAGACTTCTTAGTGTGTCTACTTATTTTTGGCCTGATTTGGCACCCTGTCACTATGGTAAGAAAGGTCTTGAGTGGTAAAAGAACAATAATGAGGTATTTGTACCAAGAGTGGCAAATTCTCCAAACTGCCTGGAGCTAAGGCCAGTGGAGAGATATTGGGCTCTTGTTAAAAGAGAATGGATGAGCACAAAAAAGGTGTCCAAAAGTGTGTTAGATTTTAAACGGAGATGGATAACCTGTTCGAACAAAGTGACTGAAATCACAATAAACACCATAATGGAAGGGTTTCCGAAAAAGTTTCAAAATTTCATTACTAGTGATTAGAACTATAATATTTTTTTTTTTTTTTGTAAATTGTAATAATAATTTCAATCAAATAAAAAAAAATCAAAACTGTAAGTTTAGTGGTTTCTGATTTTATTAACAAATATCTATGTTAAGAATTTTTCGATCTCAGTCCTTATATTCATATAAAGGAATGCTGAATATTTAATGAGTTTTTGGAATGAAATTATGAATTTTTTTAATTAATTTGAAGCTTTTATGATTATTATCTTTGTACTGCCTGCCGAATAGGTTTGAAGCATTGCAAGAGCATATGATTTCTTTAGAGATTGCTATAGAGATCGTTAAATATTGCTTTCATCTGCAAAATAATAGAAAAGTTAGAAATTCAAGATATACGATAAGTAAACTGTAGGAGAAATAACGATATCTTAATGTATCTCTGAATTAATATTGAACTCTTTTAATGATATCACATTTATAGCAAATATGTTATATGAGAAAGGCAGATATGTATCAATAGTAAGTAGTTCTTTACACTCTTCAGAACAAAATCGAGCGGTTGAAACTCTCTTAACATAGAAAAACGAGTTTATTCCTAAATAAAAATTTAGAAATTCTTATCAAAGTTTGAAAAAAGCAGAAGTGGTATCATGATCCAAAATGCCAATAAGTGCAAAAATATCTACTTCAAACTGGTGCGTAAGTGAAGCCAGAAAGGTCGAGAGAATTGTAAAAAGTGTGAGCTGTGTATAACTTATCGAAATAATAATATATCGCAGTTTTTACTCTCAAGAATCTTCAATATTGAATCGAAGAAGTCATCGGTTTGCTGTTGACTAAAGTTTTTCGCTGAGTTGACAGTATTTTGCAGAGTTAGACTCTGGTCATTTCGGAGATCCAATTGATCAGATTTAGTAATATACATTGGCGTTTTCGGACTTCAGCAAAGAAACCCGAAATGTAAATAGAGTGCTTCATAATAGATGCTCGCACTGCACAGTGGGCATTTATTTAAAATGTTTTTTTTTTAATTTTTGTATCCTACCTCTGCCAATTATGGAGCAATTCTTAGTATAGTCGAGCGATACAAATTTTCCTTTTACAATATGTCAGAATGGAATTTCAAAATCCAGTGAATCAGTATTTTAAGAATATGAAGTTAAAATTGGAAAACTAATCAATTCAATGATAAGTTAATTGAACTAATTTTATGATGGCTGGGAGCCTATCATTTAATGTTATACCATTTCCAATACTAAATAAACATCCACAAACAAATTTGAACTAGAAGCTGCAGACTACAAAACTAAAATTTCTGAAAAACTACAAAAGCCAATCAATATGAAACTACTATTAATTAGTACAAAACCCCTTGGAGGTCATATTATTGATTCCATAAACTAGATTTCTCTGAGATTGTTATTTAAAATAATGACGAAACAAACTATTGATTTGAATCGCTAGCTGGTGACCATTAATTAGTTAGAAAGCTTTTTCTGTCTTAAATTTCCAATAAGTAGTTGGAAAATACCTACAAATACATATGTATTTGTATGTTTTAAGTTTAGTATCTTTGTTTTAGTTGCTAACTATTATTTCAAACAATTTATTGATTTTTCCTTTTCCACAAAAAACCAGTTGTTTTATCTAAGACTCATCAACTTTAATTTCGATCTATTTTTGTTTTACAATTTCTTTATTTTGTTACGCTTTTAAACTTGACACCATTTGTTTGTTGGATACTCCTTCATTGGATACCATTGACATTCACATATTTATTTATTCTAAAGATATTAATTTGTATCTTGAATAAATATCTATTGCCTGTGTTGCACTAGATTCTTTGCTTTGATAAAAGTGCATTTTTTCGTTACAAATTAAATTGAATGTGGCAGCCAGCATTTCACATTAGTGGTAATTTGATTTTATAACAAAATACAAAATAGTTTTGAAAATATTTTCAAAAATTTGTTTGTTTATGGTTTCATGCTTTTTTTTATTAAGTATTTGTAAGTATGTATCTAGAACTGAATTAGTTTTAGTGGAAAATTATTTAAATTTTTATTAGTGTGTTCTAGTAAAAATAAATGGGGTTCAAATGTGTACATTTTTATAGAAAGGGGAAACATTTAATTTGTAAGAAATATTTGATTTTATCGTCCAACAATCTTTGATGTATAATAACTAATTGAATTTCATTAGACATATCGAATTTTGAGATTTTCTTAATGTGTTGAAATGTACACGTACTTTGTTAAGCGTTGTTAATTTTTTGAGCAAATATTTTCATCAAAATGTGCTACAATTGACGAACATAATGAAAATGAGTTTCATATATATATGAAATTGTGAAATTCTCCAATTCATTAAGAAACACAATTGGTCAATTCACAAGGTCTCTTATCATGTCATATTGTCATAATGTCCTAATATTTCACATGTCCTAAAATAATACTACTTTCTATGCTTTGTTTATTGTGTTATGGTAACGAACCAGCAGAGACCAGCGCCGAATGCTTAAGAGTCGATTAAGGCCAGCCGCCGGCTGGTGATATATTAGGACATTATGACAATATGACTGGTAAGAGACCTTGTGAATTGACCAAATATATAAAATAATGAAAATTAAAAGATTTTACAGCTATTTTCATGTAGGCGAAATAATGGGCAGATATTATCAGGTTTGCTAACATTTACTTGATGGTACCTAACTTTTGCAAAGGCAAACAAAGTTAAATAATACCTTTTAAAACGTATATTTTTTATATTAAACAACTTCACAATGCCTTAAGTTGTTATTGTAATTGTCCTCCTATTTTAAAAGCTTTTTATTTTATTACTTTTATTACTTAGCTTATGGTAATAAGTTCCGCTAGAAAAATTTAACAAATTTTTTGGTATCAACAATAAAACCAATCAAACAATAAAATGTACAGATTAAATATACTTAATGACACTTAAAATTTTATTAATTTGATTTTATTTTTAAATAACATGTTTAAACTAAATAAAAAATCCCCCTAAATATTAAACAAATACAACATTTTTAACAACATTTATATTTTGTTTTTACTGATAATGAAAACAAATATAGATTTGTAATTGAAAAATATATATAACTAACTACAGTACTAAAGCTTAAGATAAGAATCTTGGCTGTCGCAATATTGATTGACCCAATACTGTTAATAACATGAATTTAGTTTTAAAATAGGTCACGTGTCACTTGAGAGATTTAGTGGGAAATGGAATTCAATGAAACGCATTTCGAATATTAGAACAACAAGTTGACAGATAAGAAATATTGGAAATTAATAATGCGCCATCATAAAATGGCTTTTTTATAGTTTTATTATTATTAAATGAGAATTTTAAATTAAATTTATTTTAAGAAAATTCTATCCCACAGAAATAGCAGAAATAGTTTTGGAACAATTTCTATAATTAGATTCTTTAATAACATCCCTGGAACTAGTGATGTTATATCTGTTGTTTGGTACAATATAGTGATTCTAAGGTACATAGTTGCTATTTAGAACTAGTTCTGAATGTTTCAATTGCAAAAAAATCACTGATGAAGGAACTAGTTTTAGAACTGCTCCTAGAATGTTTATAGATCCACAAAAGTTGTAAGTGCCAATACCCTCGTCATAAATAGCTGCTGTTAATAGCACTTATCGACACAGATTTAGCACATAACAGATCTCTGAACTATTGATAATACACTTTAGTTGCCTTCCCGAATATAGAGGGTACCTCCAACAACGTCAAACCTGAATCTGGAAGACAACTAAAAATTGATGATGTAGTAATTTCATTTGTCAGAAAATTCTTAAATCTCCTCATTTCGAAATTCGCTGTTCGAGGTGCACCACAAGGATATGTTTTCTCCCCACTGCTCTGGAATCTTAACATCAAGACTTTGCTTAAAGCTATGGAGGAAACCTGTTGCCTGGGAAATACTTTTGCATATGAAATTACGGTGCCAGCTACTGGCAAAGATGGAAACACGCTCACGAAAGTACTGGAATACTGTGCCAGAACTATTATTAAAATAGTGTCAGGATTATAGGCTCGTAAATCCCACTAAAACCAAAATAAAGCAATACAAAATTCCTAAAATTATCCAACAATGCCAAATATGTTGGACTAAAAGTGGATAATAACTAAATTGTACTCCGAATCTATCTAAGACAGATCCTTAGATAGATTACTATCTTTCTTACTATCTTCAACTGGTTACCAACACACATTTTGGCAAAACAAATAGCCGCAAAGACTGCAATAAGGCAAGAAAACATAAGGACTGAGATCGAAAAATTCTTAACACACGTTTTTCATTAAAACTTTTAACCCAAGTATTGTTTAATTTTTTTTTTGTTCAAGTTACCTTTGTAAAGCATGTCAGTTATTATGTATAATGTCAATTATGTTCATTTCATGTTAATCTGATTAAAATGAGTGACCAGAAAAAAGTGCGTACTAAAATTATTAAATATTTTCAACAAAACCCAATTTGGTCTTACAAAAGGTTGGCCAAACAATCCAAGGTCTGCTGTCAAAATGATTCCAATGTTATTTAATAGTATCGGGAGAACTTGTTCGTTGATAAAAAAAACCCGGTTCAGGTAGAAGGAATGGTCCACATGATGTTTCTAAAGCTAAAAATTAGAAAGCATTTTCAAAAGAGTTCCCAACACATCCGGTAGGAAAGCAGCCTGATTAGGTCAGTACTTGGACTATTTGGTACGAAAAGTTAAAGCCAATGCAGTTTCAAAAATATACAAGGCTCCTGACAGGAATGCTGCTAAAAATTTAGAGGCCAAAAATAGAGCACGGAAATTGAAGTCAAATTTTTAAAACAAATATTCCTGCTGCGTAATGTATGACGAAGCGTATGTTCTGGCAGATTTTTCCCAGCTTCCGGGTTAAAATTTTGATGTTGCTGATGCTCGAGGGAATGTTGAAGAAAAATTTAGGACCCAACAGCAGACAAAATTTCCCAAAAAGATCTTATTTTATTTTTTTTAAATTGTAATAATAATTTCAATCAAATAAAAAAATCAAAACTGTAAGTTTAGTGGATTCATTTTTATTAACATATATGTATGTTAAGAATTTTTCGATCAGGCTACCAGTTTAAGGTAGCGCAATTCAAGCTGAGACTAAGGATATAAAAGTAGCCCCAGAAAAAATTCAATATCACGGGATATCCACATATTTCTTGATAGCAAGGAGTTCATTAGATCTTTTGAGAATTTGTATCTCACATCAACAATTATCCAAGCCTGGCATTCTCCTTATATTTGTTACTGGCCATTGGAACATTGATGGAAACTGCCAGCAACACTCAAAATTTGAAAAAGTTTTGTTGTGATATTGGCTTTTCTCTCGCTAGGTTTAAGCAACTTATTTCACATAAACGTCATTTTATAACCGAGGAAAGATAGGAACATGACAGATTTGAAAGTATAGCAGAAAAATCTGACCTAATATGGATATGTGGAGGATAAGACTTGCCATATATCTGCCTTATAAGAGTTATTACTTATCACCACAGAGTATACAGAGGTGTCACGAGACAGAAAATAATCTCGTTTTCTATTCGTCTCTTTCTTTATAAACTGCCCTTTTCATTGTTTTGTTTTGGTTATTTGTTTGTTTTGCTTACATTACTTTGTCTACCATATTCGCGTTGTATATAGCGTTTTGCTTTAACACATCACTGATATTGTAGTACAAATATTTTGTACTACAATATCCTATTTTAAGAAAACTGCCCTTTCATCTGATTTTGAGTTTTTGAAACGTCAAATTTGAAACCTCTGTATACTTTGTGCTTATCACAAGGTGCGCTCGTGGCAACAGATTTTTTAGAGGCTACAAATTCGAAGAAGCTAGATACAACATCTCTCTCATTGCACAGCATTTTGGGGACATAATAATGTTTATTCAACAAATACTTATTGAGAAAACTTGTCTCTCGAATAGTGATTTAGGTAGAATAGAAAACTTCTTTAAAACAACCGCATGGCTGATAACCGGGTTTTTTATCCGGTTTTGGAGGTGCACTCGATACACTCTACCAGAAAAATAGTAACACTTCCCAGCTATTTTTTATCGTCGCAGAATGTAATGGATCCATAGTAATAGTAATTTATGTTAGAAGGAAACTCCAATATACCACCGTAAATTTCAAAGCAGATTCGGAACGCATTATATCTGTTACATTCCCTTCCAAATTCCTGAATCTATAACTGATTCCATGTTGCGCCCCACAGATGATAGCCACCTGCAGGACATAGATACATACATTTTACAACATTTTGAAGATGATTCTGATGTTATCTTATAATATGTATGAATGGGTGATTATAATGCTCAATTGGGGAATTATAATAAATATAGATTATAAATCTATAATGAGCACGTACACTTAAGAATAATGTAGTCAGAATGGGCGTTGCGAAACTTTCTTCAGTGTTTTAGAACTCGAATGTTATGAAGACTCCAAAAGAAGCTTCTCTATATCAGATTTTGACTAAGGAATCAATGAATGTTGGATTTAAAGCTATCATAAGTTACACGAAAGCAATGAAAAAAGAAATTCTCAGAATAGATATAAACTGTCGACAAATGCAACTTTCAGATATCTTGGAAGTACTATCAAGTGCTTTAGGTGGTACCAAAAGCTACATTCAAATCGGTTAAAAACCCAATGCATCTTACGGTATGGATGCCTACTTTAACACACAAGTTGTAAAGCTTCATTAATAAATGTTTTCACTTTATCTATATAAATATATAAATGTCTTTGTAAGTTTGTTTGTTTATTTGTTTGTTTGTTTGTTTGTTTGTTTGTTTGTTTGTTTGTTTGTTTGTTTGTTTGTTTGTTTGTTTGTTTGTTTGAGCATCACGCCTAAACGGCTGAACCGATTTTATTGAAATTTGGAACGTAGATAGATCCTTACTTGGAAGCGTCAATAGGCTATAAATTTTTTCAATACTTGGACCAGAAAGGGATAAAAAGGGGGAAAAACAGGTAAAATTGGTACCTTTAGTTTTTCAACAATAATTACTAAACGGCTGAACCGATTTTTACATCGACAGGGGTAGCGAAGCGCACCGGGTCAAGCTAGTAAATATATAAATGTCTTTGTAAGTTTGTTTGTTTGTTTGTTTATTTGTTTGTTTGTTTGTTTGTTTGTTTGTTTGTTTGTTTGTTTGTTTGTTTGTTTGTTTGTTTGTTTGTTTGTTTGTTTGTTTGTTTGTTTGTTTGTTTGTTTGTTTGTTTGTTTGTTTGTTTGTTTGTTTGTTTGTTTGTTTGTTTGTTTGTTTGTTTGTTTGTTTGTTTGTTTGTTTGTTTGTTTGTTTGTTTGAGCATCACGCCTAAACGGCTGAACCGATTTTATTGAAATTTGGAACGTAGATAGATCCTTACTTGGAAGCGTCAATAGGCTATAAATTTTTTCTATACTTGGACCAGAAAGGGATAAAAAGGGGAAAAAACGGGTAAAATTGGTACCTTTAGTTTTTAAACAATAATTACTAAACGGCTGAACCGATTTTTACATCGACAGGGGTAGCGAAGCGCACCGGATCAAGCTAGTAGAACTATAAATCTCTTTAAAATCTTTGTATAAAAATTAATTTCAGGAAAAAGTAATTTCTTATAAAAAGGAAGAATTATTTTTAAATTAGTTTAGTTTGGAAGGAGTGCACCCTATGTGCCCTTACACTCGGAGACTACTAGATCCATTGCAATTCCCTCCAAGAGTCAGATTCAGAAAAAAAGTATGCCATGGATAAATAAGGACTCACAAAGAAAAGAAGAAAGGTGCAAAAGGGGAAACAAAAAGATAAATTCAAATCTGCGTAAAGAGGGTGAAAGTGGTTACAGATTTGAATTCACAGAAGATTATTCTTTAAATAGCCAACCAATTCCCCAAATAAAATCTAATATGTTACCCAATTTACAACCTGCAACACTCCCAAGTTCATCTAGAAATCTACTGCCTAGCCAGTTTATGGCTCTGTAGTCTCGGACAAGAATCACATTTAAATATCATTCATTATTCATCAAAGGAAAACATAAATATGTGGGAATGATATGGTCGGCCCTACCCTACCCTAATATACATTCTACTTTTAATTTTATTATTCTGAATCACAACTTTAATATCAAATTTAGATATTTATAAAAGAAATTTATTTACACATGTTAATTGTGGGTACTACTTGGACGTAACACCAACAACCCCCATAAATTACTGCACAAAAGGTACCTATTTATTTCGAAAGTTTAGTCATCCAAGATGAAACCACCTCTGTTATCAAGGTACTTGTGTGGCCAACAATACAAGTTATGAAAGTATTTCTGTTAAATCCAAAATACCGTTACGTTACTCTAATCTTTAAATGATTCATATTTATTTTATGACTAAGTAGTATATACTACCTTGATTCGCATAAAAACTCCCATAAAATTTGTTGTTATAAAAAACGTTTTAATAAATAATGATAAAAATATAAAAAAAAAATCAGCACACGTGAAAATATATGTTTATAAAAAGAAAAGTTTCAAGTGTTTTATAAAATGTCTGGAAGGCTATAATTAAATTTTCAACGATATGACAGTCAAATACAATTAAATTTCTATGAGCAACAGAATCAATCATGTTTGTTTGGAACAACAACAACAACAAGAAGATGAAGAAGCAGCACAAGCCAAAACAGAAGCATTTCACTCTTTTAATAAAAGAGCGCAAGTAACTAGAAAAAAGTAAATAAAAAGATAAAAGCTTTTTTAACCAACAAAAAACAACTATATTCATTACAAATAAACAATGAGAATATTTTATAAAATTGTTTTTTATACAAAATGTAAACAAAAACACAATACTCTCCCTCTCATATGACTCAGTTAACGTCATCACTTGTTATTGTTGTTTTGTTTTTATATTTTGTTCAAATTCGTTGTTAATTTTTTTTTTTTAAAAAGAAGCAGGTAAAAAATATAATTTGTTTAGCTGCACACATAACTAATAATTTTTAAAAATAAACAACAACAACTACATACATATATAATTTATGGTTTTTTAATTATTTATTACTTGTACAAAGATTAAACTGAGAGACAATGTTGCCATATTTGTAAACAACTATTTAAAAATTTAAGGAAATTTCTAAGAAATTTCTTCATACTAACTTTAAAATTAAATAAATACATAAATCATTTTTATTACAACAAAATCAATTGTTTATTTGGTTGTTGATTTTATTTATTAAGTTAATTTTTTTTTTTTTGCAACGCACCCACTTCATAATTTTAGCACACGCTGCGTTCATTCACCTGCTGTGTTCATACTTATTCTTTGGGATTGTTGGGAAAAAAATGAGCAGAAATTGCATTTATGGATTATGAAACCATTTGTGGATTTTTGAAATCGTTGCACTTTCTTTTTTTGGTTTTAGCGTTGTGTTGGTTACGTTTGTTGTTAAGCTCGAAAAAAGTGTTTGCTGTAATACAAAAAAAAATATTTTTGTCACTTGTATATGACATGAAAATAACCCAGCAAAAGGTTTTACCAAATTATCAGCTGTAAAAGACATCAATTCTCATATTATTCTGAGCCTGTTTACTAGGATTGTCAATTATTCGAGTTTAGTTTTGATCGAATAAAAGTTTACCATTTTTTAATTATTCGAAAGATCGATTAATTTTTTAATAGAAAATATTCAAAGGAAGGTAACAGTGAATGCAAAGGAAATTCTGATCTGGAATTATAAACATAGCAAACAAAGTATTTTTGGAATACTGCGACAAACTTTTAGAACATACATAAAGTGTATAGGAATAAGTTATTTCAAGAGTAGGAAAATATAATCAATCATCTGGGGGCCTTTAGCTATCGCGTAAAAACTTGCTCATTATCGAATGCCATTTTAATGAATTTATATACATGTTATTCGATCTTGATTAACAGAATCCTAAAAATAAAAAAACTCACACATTCGAATAAGTGTACGCTAGTAAACGAATGCGAGAATTAGCCCTGATTATTACTAAAACTGCGATACATAGCATACTGCATACTGCCCAGGATTTTTAGTAAGCCAATTAAGGGCCATTAAAGCCCCTATTCAGGTTATCACTTGGAAAATAGTACAATTTCTTATCGTCTATCTTGCAATATCTGCCTTTGACTCAACTTATCCAACGCAAGTTGATGGTAACTAATACCACTATGTTCGATAAATAGTGGTGTGAGTACTTTAAGATCGACATTATCAAGCAATAGCAGCTTCTGTGATCCATTAAACCGTTTCGCATACCTGAACCCAAATAAATTACCACCATTGACAAGCGAATTATGAATTCCAAGCTAATAATGAAACATCACGAGCTGTAATAGAAAGGTTACCGTCCCAGGAAATCGCGCCAGGGCAAAACTATTATCCCATTCATTCTAAACACGATCCTGGCGATCAGCTACCCAGTACAATGGCCGCCCATTGTGCACGCCGAATTTGCTCAGAGATGTAATATAGTCCATAATGACACTCGATCTTAACTCATAAGAGCATTAAATCCTAAGTTCATTCTGGCTATCCAACATCAGACAAATTCTCAATCTCTCCCTCAAATACTCAACAACACAAATAAAGGTTTTAAAATTGAGGCCATAAACACCTACTCCAGTGTCACCTGTTTGAATCAATCTATAAATATTCTCATGCTACAAAGTTGATCCGACCATTTTATTTATAAAGACATATAGTCCAATACCTAATGTTATCGGATACCTATAATATCAATAGTACAATTAAACTTTTACCTTTGAACGAGACTAGGGTCGTTTTTAAGAATTCCGAGAAATCACATTTGTCGCCTTATTCCGTGCGCCAGGAGCATTAGCGGCACCCGTAATAGAAACACTCAATTTGGCGGTAAACAGATAACTGAATGATCTGTACACCTTTCCTGGTAGAATAAAAGACGAAGAGGCAACTACTAAGAACTTGATAATTATATCATTAAGAAAATGTAGCAAATGGTCTTATCTCTTCATCAATATCCTAACGTAAAAGTTTAACTGTACTACTGGTATTGTAGGAACCCGATAACATTGGAAGACTTAATACAGCTTCCCATACTAGCCAAATTGTGAGTGAATTAATCATGAAGGTATTTTCGCAAGAAATATTCCATAAAAACTAATAGTTTATAAGATTGTGAACTGGGTACCTGCTCACCTGATATACAAGGTAATTAAATTTCTGACGAATTAGCACAGGCTGGAACAGATATGGTTATGAACACCGCGTGTCGGGATGTTTATCCTGGACTTGACTTTGTATATAGAAATAAAGGGTCTTCCGAACTTTGACAGTTGATAGCGGCCATATTGTGGAAGCTACATCTTTTTAATTGCCTGTCATTTATTCAGTTTATTTTTCCAATTCACCATTATATCAAAATGGGTGTTCTGTTCGCCTAACACGATGAGGCCCATTTCTGGATGAAGGGGTGCGTCAATAAAAAAAAACTGTCGAATTTGGGCCAAAACCAATCTAAATGAGATCTAAGAGCGCCCAATGCATCCCGAAAAAGTCACTGTTTGGTGAGGATTGTCGGTCCATATTTCTTTGAGAAAGATTTTGGTAAGGTGCTGGACGGCAGTATGTTCCACACAGCTCATGCCATACTGGGTATTCTCCACCAGCGTGAACATCTTATGTAGAGGTGATGTGAACTGGTCACCGAGATCGTGCGATTGTGGGGTTTTCTTAAGTCTATGCGAATAAGCCACAGCAGCCTTCAAAGCCAACATAACATAATTATGTCAGGGAAAATTGGACATTTCGGATGCGCGTAACCCAGCGAAGACGAGGCGGATATTTGCACGACATTATATTCTATACAAAAAATGTCGAAGAAATCTCAAACATACTTTGTTTTATTTAAATTTAAGTTTATTTAAATTTAATTCAAAATCTAATCAAAAATCCTTTAAGCAAACGAAAGCCTTATGGAAACCTAAAAATAACACCACGTTGAGGAAACTTCTATGGAAGGTAAAGTATGAACTAATGATGATGAGATATTTTTTTAAAGCAAATACGTTTATGTAATGAAAACACGAGGACATTGCGTTCCACTTTCTCTGCCAATGCATTGAATTATCTCGATATCCATTTAAATGTTTTGCATCTTATTTCTTTTCAATATATGGTATTTCTAACTTTAATATCCTGGCATTCTTTATGAGAGACACCTGATACATATGAAAGAAGAACAAAATAATTTAAAGTATTTCGAAAGTGTTCTTTATTTGTTCCAGAATCTGCAGGAATAACCAACAGAATAATTAGATTATTGGACGTTAAAAAGCTAATTACAGCTGAAATCAAAGCTAATTTAAATAGTAAATTGCTCAAAAGATAACAATAACGTTTAATACCAGATAGTCATCACGTGTACTATTTCCCTTATCAATTATTTTTAATCACTCGTTTAACGTAAATATTGTATGAATTCTATGAAACACTATGATTTAGATAAAAAAACGTTATCTCCCCTTTGACAAACCGTAAATTATGGAAATGCAATTAGATACGGTAACTCTAGCATCAGAGATTTGCCGCAAAGGCCATTAATAAGTAATAAATATTAATTGTTTGTGAAGTTTGATTTAGAAGAGTAATGAGAATTGTCGTAAATCTCTCTTTGAAAGTTGTATACAGCTTTGATTGTTGTTTGAGTTGCAGTGTGGGAATTATGATACATTGTATGTGTGACCTTAAATATGTATTTGCAATTGAATAAACACAACAGGTACTGCCAGGTATGGAAAATTTGAGATTTTAGGAAGCTTTTAAAAATAGATGTTGAAATAATTTAAAGAGAAAACAATTTGGTTTTTAACATTTAACATCGATTGGTTTAAACATTATTGGAACGATTAGTGTGTAACATATACAAACATATACAAAAATCATAACTTTATTATAAAATATTTTCAGTTTTGAAAAATGACTGAAATAATTGCAAGAATGCTGTAATTTCCATCCCTGTTACAAATAATAATAAACGACAATTAAGCTGGTTTTTCATGATATTTAGATAGATAATGACAAACTAAGTATTTTAGAAAAACAAAAATAAAGTGGACAAAAATAAAATGTATAATTTATAATAAATTCCTTAAATAGAATTAAATAAATATAAGTATTATTCAACAGAGAGAAAATATGTTGAGGGGTGTTTTCATCAATGTGATGACCGTATGAGCAACCGGTTTTTTGTGAGTTATTCAAAGAACTTTAGGAGAGACGTAGTAATTAAGAGTACATATTAAAAAAAACCGGTTAATGGCATCATTGAAAACATTTGAAGTTTGTTTTTATTGTATTTTCTTAAGCTTGTTTTTACCCAGGGTGCGTGTGAGTGCTGCCACTTTTTTTGATTTCATTAGAAAGGACATGGGAAATGTCAGTCTGTATTGCAGTATTATTCATTAAAGTTTTGGTCGAGCTTGAGTTTTTTTAAGTAATCTTGTAAGCGGTTTCGGTTTGTGATATAATATCGAGATGGATATCCCGTCATAGTGCGAAGAATTAGATCAATGTTGATATTACTTGCCGTTTCCCCTAATTGAATTCTGACAAATTGGTCCAACTTGGTTTTAAAACAGTCTTATACATAATAACTGCAACCAAGGTTTAATTTCAATCACTCATTGAGCCATCGCAGATTAGAAGCATTTAGTCACTCTCTCGGGACAACTTTTAAAATAGGTGATAAATGGCAAGATTTTAAAAACTTACTCGGTAGAAAATATAAGAATAATGCTTCAATTATCTTAATACATAATATTTTTTTTCCAAGCCAATGCGTGATTTTTTCAAGCCAATTTCGGATACTCTGTTCTGAAGTAAAGGGTAACCCAGAGGAAGCTTTCTGCATCGATCGAAACAAATAGTAGTCGGACGGGGCAAGGTCAGAACTATAAGGCGGGTGAAACAAAACTTCCCATCCACTTCATTCTAAATAGATTTTAACAGGTATTGCAATATGTGCCCGAGCGTTGTCATAATAGATAGGACCCTTTCGGTGCCACCAAATACAGAGCATTTGGTTTCGATTCGGCTGGTTGGTCGGGTTTCTCATATGGATATATACATATGGCTTCACTGGAATGGATCCAGTTTTCATCGAAAGCAATGATTCGGTTCAAAAATGATTTTCGTTTAAAGCGTTCAAACAGCATTCCCGCCGCATATGACCTTTTTTGGCACAAAATTTGACAATTTCGAAGCCAAAAAACGTTGTAACAATATAACATATTGTTACGAATGTGCAATAGCTATATAAATATAACGGTCTGTAACGGCTGCCTGCAACATTAATCATGTTTATAAACACGTCCATTAGTAGAAGCTTCTACTCATTAACAATGTTGATAGCATGCGGTTACTAGCATTGTTTATAAGTATGGCAACACTAAATGTTTAAGCTGCTTAACAGCGAAAGCTCTAGAATTCGAATGTTCTAGTTGTCCGTTAAGATCATTGTAGAAGATTAACGAAAGATGGCGTGTGTATAAATAGTGGCAGAGGTTGCAGTCGTGAGTTGATCATTGGCGCTGTTAGTATTAACATCAACTGTCGTGTACCTTTGAATTTGTACATTATAAAGTGTGTGTGCATTTTTGCGAATTGATAAAGCTGTATAAAGACACTGAGTGACTATTTAGACTGTTGTTTTTGTACATTTTAAATAAATAAAGAGTTGTTACAATTTTAAACTACTAAAATCGCTTTTATTTGCAATCAAAAGTATCCAGTTTATTTAAAGGAAATAAACCAACTTTTTGAAAAGGTTAAAACGTAACAATATAAATTATTAAAGAAAAATCCGCGTTCAAAAGCTAATCCATTTTTAAGTTATACACCAATAATTAAAAAAAAATTCGTTTGAAAAAAACGTTCAATGTATTTCATATCAGAAGAATAAATGGCTGCATAAACGGAAATGTTATTACAAATGTATATCAAATATGCTTCTCATTGCAGGCTCGATATTATGGAACATTTCAGCTCTATTGTGATACTTTTTTTGGTGCAAATTATACTGATATCCTGATTTTCAATCACTGGTCTGTGAAGACCTTATTAATATTTTTCCCGTATTCAGCTCATCAATGAAAACTAATGATATTAGTTCAATTTTTTCCTAGTCACTCTAATTTACATATATTTTCAATAAGGAACCTGTTACGCTTAAGTTATTACGATTCAAATTATAAATGTTTCAGTTTCATGAATATATTTCTTAAAAATAAAAGATGTCTACAAACGACAAGGCCTCGTTCATTAAATATTTATCGATAACAATTACATTCCGATTCATGTGTAAACATTTTTCTGCGGTTTTTTTAATATTACTCGCCGTGAATGTTAATTTGAATATAAGTATAAATGAATAAAACATCTCAGCTGTTTGCAGACTTAAATTGAAGCAAATTTTATCACTAAAAACTTCTGAATACATTTACGATAAAACTTGATTTTAAAGAGAATTGAAATTTTGGGCATTTCATAGTAATTTACCCACAAAATTAAGCAATATGGCAACCATCAAATTTAATGATACTTTTTAAACACACACACTGACTGCCTGGCTGACAGCCAGAGACAGAAATTCACCAAAAATAAACAAAACAATGCAAAATTTTATTGATCCCCCTTCTGCACCGCAAAATGTTCAAACTTTTTGTTGGTGGCTAACAGGAGGTTTCACTTTTCAACTTTGATTTTAAAAAATTTTGTTAATTTCTACTTACCGCATAATAAAATCAAGACATCCAGACCAACTCGATAGAGAATTCGTTTATTTGTTTCCATTTTAATAAAAAATGCACTATTGCTGTTATTGTTGTTGTTATTGCTACGATGCGGATGATGGTGACTTAAATGAACTTCAATATTGTTGTTATTGTGATTGGCTATGGCCACCGTTGTAGAAGCCAAATTTATTGGATCCGTTAACGTGGAAGTTAAATTTGTGCTATTATTGTTATTATTGCGGACCGAGTTACGCGTTTGAAAATTATTAAACGTAGTTGATGACGACGACGATGGGGGAGGCGTTTGTGGTAGCGAATTAATGTATCTATCGTCAGGCCGACGTAGCGGTGTTGTTTCACTCGCAGACGATTCGTTACTCATTTGTAAGCTGTTTTTCAAACAACGTGTTTGCAAAAAAACAAAAAAAAAAAAAACTTTTTCTCCCCACTTAAAGAGAGGCACAGAGATACGGAGCTCCACAAAAGAGGAGCAAATACAAAAAGCTTTTTTGTGTGTTGCTTTTAGTGGCCGTTTGTTTATGAATGCTTTTTCGTAAACGTTATTTTTACTTTATTTTTATGACTTTGAACTTGATAGAGTGTAGGAGAGACCGATTGGGAGAGAGTATTTCTGTGAGAACTTAACGCGGGTTTTTTTTTGTAATAGTGATAAGCTTTTTTGTAGTATTTTCCTTTTTAATGTTTACTTTTTTTCGCTTATTTTGTTATTGTTTAAAAATTTATTGTTTATTTTGTTGTCACGGTAAATGAAAATTTGAACAAATATGTATTTGATAGTCAAAAGCCAGCTGAATATATTGACCATAGAATAAACGATATTGATGATTTCCCAAGTCTCTATGTGATTTGGTGGCTTTATTTGCCTTGACTTCTTCAAAATGTGTGCTTTAGTGAATCATCATTACAGATGAAAGGTAAAATGTCTTGCCAAAGGATTCCTAGAATAAAGAGTAAAAAAAGGAAAAGGTTATATTTTGTTCACCTTTTTGGTTGATGACGAATACTTAACAATGGTAGGTATAAATTATATATTTACATACATATGTACATAAAGGGTATTTTTTTAAGACCGATAGAACTTGAAATTTTAAAAAATTAAACTACATCTCACCAGGGTCAATATCATTTATATTTTCAAAAAAAATAATTAATCATGGTGTGGCAACGGTCTCCATTGAGCGTAACGCGAGCTCTGGCTTCATTTTTGAAAAAATAAGAACCGATGATGCTACCAGAATGAAAACCGCACCAAACTGTGCATATTTTGTGGATTGGTCTAACTCCATATGCGTCAATTTTGTGTATTAACAAACCCGGTAACCTCGCTTACGTCTATAAGTGCCGCGAATCGATGGCAGATTTTCAAAGTAAATTTGGTAGCGTATTTCAAGCGTCAATCTATTAATGATGATTTGCCAGAGTATACTGATCATAATTGTCAAAAAGTCTGCGTTTGACAGTTAATCTTTTCCTAAGTTCTATCAGACTTACAAAACACCCTTTATAGATACAGTGGTGGCCATGAGGTTAGCACACTAGCTACTTGCTATTTTTAAACGCAAATATTTCCTATATTTCTTAATTTTTTTATGATATCTTTTGCATGTGTGTTACTTGTCCTTCTAAGATCACGTCCCATCATGTCCAGCATTATTCCTTTATATATATTTTGCGTTTTTCTATCCAGAATAGAATAACCTCAAAAAAACACTGGACAGTATTTTAGCACAAAATAAAAAAGTTTATTCATATTAAAAAAGTAACAAAACAAAAAAAACTTATTTCACTAAAAACTTAGTACTTAGTTGGATACCCTTTATTTTTGATCACAGCTGCTAGTCTCCTTGGCATACTTTCTACAAGGGCCATACAGCGATCCACTGAAATATCATTCCAAGCTTTTTCTACTTCTTTCCATAAATCGGCCAAATTTTTAGGCTTTTCTCTTATTACATGCTGCTCCACATCATTCCAAAGGTTCTCAATAGGATTGAGATCCGGAGATTGGGCTGGCCATTTTAACACGTCGATATTGTTCGATTCCAAGCAACACCTCACTAAGCGTGAGGTGTGTTTTGGATCATTATCTTGCATAAATCGCCACCTAAGTGGCATGTTGTCCTCTGCATAAGGTATCATTGTATTTAGAAGTATATTCTGGTATACATACTGGTCCATACGAGTATCAATCTTTTTTATAGGACCAACACCATACCCAGAAAATGCTGCCCACACCATCACATTACCCCCACCGTGTTTTATTGTTTTACTGGTGTACTTTGGATTATGTTGCATGTTCGGAGGACGCCATACATACCTCTTACCATCCGATCCGAATCTACAAAATTTAGATTCATCACTCCAAAGGACATTTTTCCAAAAAATTAACGGCTTTTCCAAATGCTCACGAGCAAAGGACAACCGAGCTTGTATGTTCTTTTTTGAAACATGTGGCTTATGCTGAGAAATGCATCCACGTAAATTTGTTTCATTAAGTCTTCTTCTTATCGTTCTGCTGGACACGTTGATACCATATTTTCCTGAAATTTCTCTCTGGATTACGGTGGAGCTCTTAAAAGGATCTTCGACAGAGGCTATGTATATTAAAGAGTCCTCTTTACGTGAAGTTTTTCTGGGCCGAGGAGCCTGTGTAACATTTTTAGATGTTTTATATTTCTTAATGCATTATAAACCATCTTCCTGGAGCATTCCAAAGTATAAGCAATCTCACTTATACTTGTTCCTCTCGAGTTCATTTGTTGAATAATCTTTCGTTGTTCCTCTGTACACCATTTTTTTTTAGCCATATCTAAATAATGTTTATTAAGTCAGTTTGTCTTCCTCATTGATTAAATAATACCTAAACTTACCAATTAATATTTATACCCTCAAAAAACTTTTAAAAAATTTAATTATACTTATATGTGCTAAAATTGTGTCCAGCTTATTTTACATATTACTGCACTAAAATGCAAATTTGAAAGAGAATAGCGATAGAATGCAAAAAAAAAGTAACGGGACTTATTGATCACACCATAAACAACACTAATTACCAAAAACTTTAGTTTATAATTGCAATGAAATTAAATAATTTGCTTTAGAAAACAGCAAGTATGAAGTGTGCTAACCTCATGGCCACCACTGTATATGGACAATTCCATGAGTACCTATGTCAACAACGACTGAAAAAATAAAAACCCTTGAAACTTTTTTCAAGATTAGTTAAATAGGGGGAAAAAACACTCAAATTTTACTAAAAATAACAGTTTAAACTGACTATCTTTTATTTTTTTAATCTAAGTACCTAGTTGTATTAGGCTAATGTGGCGGCGAAAACTAAGCGCTCAATACGTATGTAGCTTTCTGAAACCGAGAATATATTTATACCCTTCACCTTCGTGAGAAGGGTATATATAAGTTATTTCCACAATATAATTTTCCTACCCTATCTATATAAATGTCTTTGTAAGTTTGTTTGTTTATTTGTTTGAGCATCACGCCTAAACGGCTGAATCGATTTTATTGAAATTTGGAACGCAGATAGATCCTTACTTGGAAGCGTCAATAGGCTATAACTTTTTTCAATACTAGGACCAGAAAGGGGTAAACAGGGGGAAAAACGGTAAAATTGGTACCTTTAGTTCTTCTATATCTATATAAATATATAAATGTCTTTGTAAGTTTGTTTGTTTATTTGTTTGTTTGTTTGTGTGAGCATCACGCCTAAACGACTGAATTGATTTTATTGAAATTTGGAACGTAGATAGATCCTTACTTGGAAGCGTCAATAGGGTATAACTTTTTTCAATACTTGGACCAGAAAGGGGTAAACAGGGGGAAAACCGATAAAATTGGTACCTTTAGTTCTTAAACAATAAATACTAAACGGCCGAAACGATTTTATTGAAATTTCCAACATAGACTACGACAGGGGTAGCGAAGCGCACCGGGTCAAGCTAGTAAACAATAAATACTAAACGGCCGAAACGATTTTATTGAAATTTCCAACATAGACTACGACAGGGGTAGCGAAGCGCACCGGGTCAAGCTAGTAAAGTATATATTCTGGATCCTTATAGATAGCGGAGTCGATTTAGCCATGTCTGTCTGTCCGTCTGTCTGTTGAAATCAATTTTCTGAAGACCCCAGATATCTTCGGGATCCAAATCTTCAATAATTCTGTCAGGCATGCAAAATCCGTCCATAAATAACGGAGATATGAGCAAAAATCCGAGACAACCTCTATTTTTGGCCTACTTTTTATCTATATCTCGATTACTAAGTCATAAATATAGACAATATGGATACCTAATGATAGATATTTCAAAGTCCATTGCAACGATATATATAAGGTTATAGTAATTTGGACCTACAATGGGTCTAAACAGGGAAAAATGTTTTACAATTTTTTTCGTCATACATCTTTTTCACTAGTAAATTTAAAAAAAAAAACTAAAAATATTAAAAAAAAATTATATTTTTCTTAAATTTTGAAAAGCAATTTTGAAAATTATTTTTTTTTAAATTTTGAAAAAAAAAATTTATTTTGTTTACCTAAAAATATTTTAAAATTTTTATTTTAAAGCATAATTTGGTGAAGGTTATATTAGATTCGGCACAGCCGAATATAGCTCTCTTACTTATTATATTAATTTTAGTATTTCAGAGATGGCACAAAGCATTCAATGATGAAACAGATACAGTGGCTCCATCGCATAATCTACATGAGATGAATAATCAAAACTAGGAATGTGATCTGGCTAATTGATTTGGTGACGATACTGACAATATAATAAATTCACTATCATGATCAAACCATATGCGCGATCAGGGCATAAAACAGTTGTACTTATATGTGTGTGTACAACAACTGTGATGCAGATGACTTGGCAATATCAAGCACTATGATGTCCGACAGGAATAATGATTTCCTATCTGTCAGAAGGAAGAAAAGGCTTATTTCTCCTAATACTGCAACACTCATAACTGACTGTTCTCAAATTTATATTTATGGAACGGTTTGGGACTAGTTCTTTATTCAATGATGTTTGCTTTTAGAACTGCATGTAGCAAGTGTTTTTTCATTGATACATTTGTTGGTGTTTTTTTTATGCAAAACTTTTTTATTTCTTTGATTCTACAAAACGTGATCTAGAAGTCATAGAGACATTACTGGTTTAAAATGTGTTAATAGAAAATTTTGAATGGTTCTGCTTTTACTCGTTCTATAAAAAATAATTTAAAATCAAATCCTCTTTATAATCGATAGCTTTTGACTTTAAAATACTGTTACGAATTTACAATATTGATTTGAATTTAACGTTTTGTAACGACGGCATGCAGCAATTATCATGTTTATAAACACGTCCATCAGTAAAAGCTTCTACTTATCAACAATGTTGATAGCATGCGGTTATTAGCATTGTTTGTAAGTATGGCAACACTAGATGTTTAAACTGCTAACATCGACATCGAAAGCTCTAGAATTCGAGCATGCTAGTTCGTTGAGAGCATTGTAAAAGATTCCCGAAAGATGGCGTGTGTATAAATAGTGGCAGAGGTTGTAGTCGTGAGTTGAGTTGAACATAAGCGCTGTTAGGGTTAACATCAACTGCCTTGTACATTTAAGTTTGTAGATTATAAAGTGTGTGTGCATTTCTGCGAATTGATAAATGTGTATAAAAACACTGAATGAATATTTGAATTGTTGTTGCTGTACATTTTAAATAAATAAAGAGTTGTTACAATTTTAAACTACTAAACAGCTTTTATTTGCAATCAAAAGTATCCGATTTATTTAAAGGAAATAAACCAACGTTTTAAGAAGTTTAAAACGTAACAATACTTTATTTGTTTAGACTCTTCTGACATCGTATATTTTATGACTAGGTATATTTTACGTAAAGATTACAAACAATTTATGTTGCTATAATTGATCAAAAATGAATATAAAATTTGAAATATATATAAACAAAATTCAAAATATGCTGTGAAAACTAATCCACAAAAATAAGCTTACACGATTCCGGTGTCAATACAGGCGAATGGTTTCAAGATAAAACAAAATAAATCCGTAGATATTGAGTTTCGATCTACATTTCTGGATATGGTAAATTCTATTAGATTTAAACATTTCCTCAGATATCTATTTTGATTTTGTGGCTTATCAACTTTTTGCAACAAGCCCTACAATAATGAATTTCATTTTTGTTTTTTTTTTAAATCAGTTAAAGAATTCATAACTTTTAAGGTCTGCTTTCAGGCAATTCATTTCATATTAACTGTCAATCATAATCATTTTTATACGAGTATAGATTTGTTTGTTGTTTTTCATACAAATAAACTCAAACTAAACAAGTAAGAAAGTATGGTCGGTCAAGCCCGACCAGATAATACCCTACACTAAGTAAATGAGCAAAAACATTTTTCTTTCAAATTTCAATAATTTATGTTCGTGAGCGATTTTCGGAAGTGGGCCTTATATGGGAGCTATGACAAATTATGGATCGATCACCACGAAATTTGGTCACGTGATTAATGTTTAAATTAAAGTTATTTATGTTGAATTTTATGTGTATACCAACATTTGTAGGAGATTTATGCTCGTTAAAGTGATTATCGGAAGCAGGCCTTATATGGGAGCTATGACTAATTATGGACCGATCATAATAAAATTTGGTGACATGAATTCCCTATATATAAAACTTATTTGGACAAAAACTTGTGTAGATACATATATAAATTAAACATTTGTGACGGATCAAATCCACTTTCGGGAGGACATTTGTATGGGGGCTAGGTCAAATAATGGACCGATTTCAGCCAGTTTCAATAGGGATCGTCCTTGGGCAGAAAAAATGATATGTACCAAATTTTATCGAAATATCTTTAAAATTGCGACCTGTACTCTGCGCACAAGCTTTACATGGACAGCCAACCAGCCAGCCAGACGGACGGACGGACGGACGGACGGACATCGTTTAATCGACTCAGAAAGTGATTCTGAGTCGATCGGTATACTTTATGGTGGGTGTTAGACTAATATTTTTGGGCGTTACAAACATCTGCACAAATCCATTATACCCTCCCCACTATGGTGGTGTAGGGTATAAAAATGAATCAGTGTTAAATTAAGCAACTTCAGTCAGTTCGTCCGTCCGTCCGTCTTGACACTTAAAATAATGTGTGACCCATGCTAGAGATAAAGTGATGAATGAGCGGACAAATAAATAATAGACGTATTCACACAATTTATAATGAGATGGGTGCATTATTGATTTTTGCCTTTAGGAGGATCACAACTAACAAACAAACAAACAATCACACACACTTGGTGCAACAAGATGATGAATGAGTGGAAAGTCAGCCCTTTTCAAGTTGATTCTTTCATTTAGTATTTCACGGTTAATTTACACCTCACTTGTTGAATGAATGAATGAATGAATAAAAGAGCTTTCTCATTGTCTGTCAGTGGATTATCAATCAAGCGTTTTTGTTTATGATTGTTAATGTAGTTCTGCTAGATATCAATGGAAGAAAACGTAAATTAATGTTTATTATTTTTATTTGTATGTATATGTATTTTCGTATGATTCATTCTAGTTGTTTTCTAATGTTAGCCTTGTTTATTTGTTAATAAACCTTGATTGTTGTGCCTAAATGCAACTTTTTCCTTTGATTAACTGGCTAATGACAGGAGTGAAAGAAAAGCTTTTGAATTTTCAAGTATATAAAGAACTTTAGGACGAAGGTTAAAGTTTATAAAAGCTTTTCAGATACAATTTATGTGGGATGGAAAAAATGGTGTTGTACAATACCAACGGAACCATAGAGAAATATACATACAGCGGACCTAACTCAGTTGTCAAAAACCTAGAGGTGAGAATGTATTAGTAAAAAAAAACATAGAGAAAATATACATAGAGCGAAAACTCTCCTGTCAAAGACCTAACTCAGTTTTATGTTATTTCCTCGATTATTTGAACGAATCGTCCAAATATTTATTTGTTGGGCTTTCTCCTTTGAGAAGCTTTTCTTTCAAATTAAAAAAATACTGCCGGGTGCTTTTTATACCCTTCACCTTCGTGAGAAGGCTATATATACCAGTTTGTCATTCCGTTTGTAATTTCCACAATATAATTTTTCGATCCTATAAAGTATATATATTCTGGTTCCTTATAGATAGCGGAGTCGATTAAGCCATGTCCGTCTGTCTGTCTGTCTGTTGAAATCAACTTTCCGAAGCCCCCATACAACTTACATACACGATTCATACATCAATATCTCCGGAATTCTTCCGGCTCGGCTACTATTTAAAATCGAGAAAATCGGTCCACAAATGACTGAGATATAATGAAAAAACCAGGACAACCTCGATTTTTTACCTATTTTTGACCTACATCTGGATTACTAAGTCATTAATATAGACAATATAGATATCTAATAATAGATATATCGAAGACCTTTGCAACGACATATACAAATCCATAGTAAGTTGGACCTACAATAGGTCAAAATCGGAAAAAAAAATTTTAACCCGTTTTTTTTACACCAAACTTTTTTTTGTCGCTAAATATTAAAAAAAATTGAAAAAAAAAAAAAAAATTTTTTAACCTAAAAAAAAAAATTTAAAAACAATTCGAAAAAAATTTTCCAAAAATTGAAAAAAACAACTTCAAAAAAAAAAATTTTTTGTTTACCTAAAAATATTTAAAATTTTTATTTTGAAGTATAATTTGGTGAAGGGTAACAAGATTCGGCACAGCCGAATATAGCTCTATTACATGTTAAGAATTGTTTTTAACAAAATTATAATTAAATGTAATAATAATTCACAAGATTTGTTTTGTATATTTTGTATTGATGTTCGTTCATGGTTGTGTTCATTAAAAAAGTACATAAAAATCCTCCCTGTTTCAAAAACATTTAATTTCAACGTGTTTAATTGCACTGTCCAACAGCATTTTTGGAACAGAATAGCGACCTTATAATTCTGAAAGGGTATGTTGAGTAGATCATTTTTGTAGAATAAACTTATAGGAAAGGGTGAATACCAGGAAATTTTCTTCTCCGTAACTCTTTTTGTTTAAACAAATTTAAAAGTTTTTAAACATCTGCTCACAATATAAACATCATGTGATTTGAAAACAATCAACAAAGTTTATGGCAATTGTACGTAAATGTATTTGCAACATGTTTGTGTTTTTATTGGAATTACAATTTTAAGAAAGAGTGCAATTACATTATCGATCATGTAATCGTATAATACACAAATCGATTATGGTGTTCAAAGAACTCTATTAGTAAATCCATTCAATGCCCTGTTTACTTATTACATTTTTCGAAAAATTAATTTGTCTGCTTGCAGTCGAGCTTATCAAGAGTTAAACAAACTACAAACATACTGACTGTTTAAACAACTTAAAACTAATGGAAAGTCAACACCAACAAATGTACAAATAAATAACAACCAGAACTAATAAGAATTTACAAAAACTGCATCTTGACCACAAATGCATACATATTGAAGACTGACGACATCCAGTTAAAAGCAAAAGCCAACAAATCAAACATTATTGCATCGATCACATTTATACATAGTAGATATGTATGTGCATAAATACGATCCCAATCAAACAGCCACAAAATACAAGAATAATTCAAACTCAAAAACTATTTATTCTTCATTAATTCAATTCAAATGTTTGCCAACGAATGAATAATCTTGTTGCCTGCTGCCAAGCACGTGCTGAGCAAACAGCAAGTGAGTGAACAGTGAACTTCGTGCGTGTCCGTTGTTTCATGTGACTTGCATGCGGTTTCCGTTCCGTTGTTGAAATAGCGATACTCAGATGCGATTCTTATCATTATTTAGCTAAACAGATGAAAAATAAAACCAAGACGTAAAATGAGAATAAAAAAATATAAACTTATTTTACACACAATTAACTAAAATGCAATAAAAGCGAAATAAATTACAGAAAAATGATGCCCTAAGGGAAGTGCAAATTGAGAGAAGGAAGAAATACACTCACTTGCTCGCACATATATATAATTTAACAGCCACGATCAGAAGAAGTTGAATTAGCATGTGCTGTAAAGACGCTAACGATGCCATTGCCATGATAATGCATTTGACAATGAAGTTCTGTTGATAGACACTGAGTATTTTTAGGACGTTTTAGTGGTTTAATGACTTTTACAGACACACTGGTGTTTGGCAATTTGTTCTAGGTTTCATTAGGAGGGTTCATGTCTGCCTGCCAAAATAAGATTATCTTACATATAAGACGAGATATCACTGTCACAATTAAACCAAACTTGGCATATACAAGTGACATGTTTATACATATTGATTTATACAACGATTGGATTGGAAAAGTACAACGATCTATAGCTACCGAAACCTGTCACTCAATGCTGCGATCTAAATACAATCTTGAAAACTTCCAAACCCGACTATCATAGGGACAAGGACATTACCAAATATATATAAAACTTTTTACATTTATTAACAGGGAACTTAGCATAAATTAAAAACAAACAAAACACAACATGGATCAAGGCCCACGAAACAAGTGTCCCCCAGTCAGTCACTTAATTCCACTTCGTTCGCAGTCACTGTCTCCCATACCCCTGTCAATGAGGGAAAGCTCTAGACAAGAACTACAACTGTCCAAATACTAGCTCAGCAACTGTGTGATTCGAAGTATGGATGACTCCTTATGTAACAACCTCGGAAGAAAGTACTACTGCACCAACATGACATTATGCTCATTGACTGATGGAACCTTAGTCTCCTCATATAGGTGGTGTTCGTAGCTTATTTGAAGACAGCCAGTGATGGTCCTTAATGCTGCATTTTTGCTAGATTTGATGGCAAAGAACTAGCATTGGACTTCCGAAATTTGAGAGCTGATAGTGGCCATATTGATGAAGCCACATCCGTATAAGTCTATGTTGAACAAATTTAAGAATCAGGTTAGATACGCGAAACGTAGGTCCCGGAGAAATTTCTGCAGCCGCCTCGAAAGTTCCTCTGAGACCAATCGTCTGCGCAAGATCCTGTCGAAAACACCAACTGTTCAAGGTTATATTCAAAAACAGAATGTTAGGTGGACCACTGATTGATGTGAGACACTAGAAGTACTCATGGACATTTCCCGAAGAATTTGCCACTAGATATAGATAGTGAATCCTAACCGAACGGCAGTAATCACAAGAATGGCCACTAGGGGTACGCCTCAAGGAGGCGTCTTATCTCCACTGTTGTGGAATCTGGCCATAAATTATCTGCTCAGGAAATTGGATCTCATGGGTTAAAAAACTGTCGCCTACGCGGATGATGTCGCAGTGGCAGTCTCTGGGATCCACTTGGGCACGATATCACAACGCCTGGAATATGCACTCAGTGTACTAAGTCGGTGAAGTACTGATAGTGGATTGAGTGTCAACCCAAGCAAAGCCGAGCTTGTACTGTTCACAAGGAAGTACAAGATTCCTCATTTCTCGCTTCCCCGATTAAATGGTGTTGAACTAACACTATCAGACAATGCAAAACACTTGGGAGTCATTCTGGATAGTAAACTGTCCTGGAAATCCAATACCCTTTCAAAGACATCAAAAGCCTTAACGCTAGGTATGTCTGTAAGAAGGCTGTAGGTACGCAATGGGGTATTGAATCCCAGTTTGTTAACTGGATATGTGATGCGGTCATCAAGCCGACACTATTCTATGGAGTCTTTGTCTGATACAAAGAACTGGACAAAGGATAAATTTGTATGCTATTCGTGACGGTTTTAATGCAATGCTGATAACAGGAGCTCTAAGAACGACCGCAACAAAGTCGCTCTTGCTATATTAAACTAGATCCCTGTGGATCTAATGGCCAGAAAAATGGCATTCACCTCGTCCTTTAGGCTAAACGAAATAGGTAGCATTCGGAATCATTCGAATAATATGGATTACAGCATGTCTAAGCCCTTCATGGAGAGAAATTTTGGTTTCTCAATTCGAGTTGGCGTAGGTGTCTACATTCATGAATTCGAAACTAGGTTATCTTTAAGACTTCCAAATGAATGTAGCATTATCCAGGCTGAAATATCAGTCATATAAAGAGCGGCTAACTGGCTCAGTTATAACAAGATATCAGACAGGGATATTTGTATACATACTGACAGTCAGGCCGCAATAAAATCTCTAACAGATGTATATACAACATCTAATTTGGTCCAGGAATGCCGGGTATACTTAAACTGGATGGCGAGACATTCAACAGTCGTATTCAAGTGGGTACGTGGACACGGAGATACTACAGGCAACTGTGTTGCTGATGAGTTGGCGAAAAAAAGCGCCATGCTGCCTGACGGACACATAGACATCCTACTTTCGTTATCCAAATGCATGCTTCACATTAGTAACTTTTACTATGAGCTTGCTCAGACAAGATGGGGTTGTGAACCCACATGTACTATTACCAGATGATGGCCCCGACTGAATCGCGGACGAACAACATATCTTCTTGGCTTGACACGGTCACAAGTGAGTAGTGTAGTGGCGGTCATTACCGGTCACTGCACTTTTGGCAACCACGCGAGGAGGCTTGGCTTGCCTTACAACGACTTCTGTAGAAGTTGTTAAAACGAGGAGGAGGATGAGACAATTTTTCATCTTCTTTATCACTGTCCGACATTAGAATATCTACGCTTAAGGTTTCTTGAACATGGTTCCCTAACTAGTCTCTCTGAGCTCTCGAATTTGAGGCTTGAGTGCATTAATGCCTTTGTAAGGAATAGTAATTGGCTAACTAGACCAAATATGGGGTTCTCCACGGAGTGACCAGTTAATAAATTCCTCTTCTCTCTCTTTCTCTCTTTCGTATCTCTTCCTCTTCAATCTTAACCACATCTTGACTGTCCCCTTCCCTTTTTTCATATCTATTCTGACCTTCTTTTTCTGTCTCTCTACTTTCAGGTAACACAAAGGGACCTATTGCCTGGACCCACGTGTGCTGCTCTTCTTCTTTACCTCGCGGCTGCCTGGAAACCTAACCTAACCTAGTGTCAATAAAGTTATTGATATCGAGTTTATATTGGAGCTAGAGTCAACTTTACTTGCTAATGATGTTTAATCATCATTACCAAGTCAAGTTTCTAATTCTAACAGAAATTAAATTTTCAAAACTTGACGTAATAGCAGGATTTACACAGTTTTCATTGGATTAAGTGATAATCTAGTCACATTTATCATTCTCATACTTAAAAAAATCAAAAGATAATTCAATTTAAGCCTGCAATAGTTATTTATTGCCCACATATTGTACAATAAATCTTCATAAACCTCGAGGGCTTAAAATGTTTGAAATAGTTAACTATTGTAACATCAAGTATTTCACCACATGCACGCAGAAAAAAAATATAGTTGTACATTGTTACTGTAACTATTTCAAATTTGTGCATGGTTACCGTAACAATTTCAAAATTTTTAACAATATTATAGTCACAGTAACTATATATATGATTGTGGTAACAATAATATGGTTAATTTACGATTCACATGAATATTTCAACCATATATATGGTTACAGTAACCATGTATATGTTTGTGACAACCATTTATATGATGAATAATTTTATCATAATATGTTTTTCTCAGATTATGATAAGAGAGCATCATAATATGGTAAGTCCTTAATCATATAAATGGTTGTCACAAACATATACATGGTTACTGTAACCATATATATGGTTGAAATATTCATGTGAATCGTAAATTAACCATATTATTGTTACCACAATCATATATATAGTTACTGTGACTATAATATTGTTAAAAAATTTGAAATTGTTACAGTAACCATGCACAAATTTGAAATGGTTACAGTAACAATGTACAACTATATTTTTTTTCTGCGTGTGTGAACATCTCTAGTACTGGTCCTATGTAACTAAAACCTTAACAATTTGCAAGTACTTAAACTTAATGAATGGCCATTACTCAAGTGGGCGCCACAGCAATAAAGCAAATACAGTACATACATATTCCCTTTCCCTAGCAACTCTTTGTGCAATTGTTAAAATAAGGAAGCAACATTGTTGGCAATTCAAATATCAACGTAAAACAAGTTCTAATACAAGATTGCAATGACGCCTACCAATGATTATTGGTCTTTGGCAAATAAGTATTTATACATATGTATGCATATTCGTACAAGTGCATATGTGGCTTAAGTGCATGTGACTGTGCGATCGTTAGTCATTATTACATAAAGATAATGTCAACTGCAAATACATACTACCGGTCATCATACTTTTACCAGCGATGTACGATGATAATGATGATGGTGATGAGGTGTCTGCATTTCAATATATTATAAACAGTCAAGTGGTTTTTGTGCAAATACTAAATAAATACATTCCGTTTGTCTGCAATTGCTTCCTCTGCTGCTCCATGTGTTCCCTTCATAAATATTCATTGCCTGGGGCAGGAAGAGACTCACTCAGGTAGTTTGGACAAAAACAAAAGAGGAGAACCAGATAAGATAAGTAAATATTGTTTGTTGTTCTTGTTGTTGCAGTTGTTAAGCAAATACATATTTCCATTTGTTTTCAAGTGATATTTTTTTTAACAATGTTGGAGGTAAGCGAAAACAAAATCTCTGCTCGATTCCTGTGGTTATTCAAATCTCTAACCAAAATAATTTATTGCAAAATTCTTGATTGTTTTACATTCTTGAAATTATAGTGATGAAAACTTCCTTGCCACAGCAATAAAATACAAAAAAATAAAAAAAAAAACCAAACAGCTCAAACTATTTTTGCAACATGGGGCGGAGTAATAAGCATGTTGAGTTACGAAAATAGCTGCAACATATTTTTTTCTTTCTTGGTTATAGTTGTCCAATAACAAATGCTGCAACTACGGCAACAACCACATCAAGTTCCCTAATGCAAATCCAACAAACTGCCAATTATGCAAGTGCAACAAGATTGACTGCTTATTGGCAAAATGCCACAATCACAGCGACCGTGGCAGCAACAGCAGCAACTGCTACAAAATCACAGCTGATAATTTTCCAAAACAAAATAATAAATAGCAAGAAAACCCCAACTACAAATCATGGCATTAAGTATTTAAATGGGGAATGATCATCATTGTGTGAACGGGAATCATGTCCTTCATGTTTTGTAAGAAATTGCTAGGAGACTGATCAGGGAGTTTAAAATAATTTCAGTTATCTGTATTAAAATATTTCAAAGGAATTTAAAATTATTGTGTTCCAGAAAGTTAATTTTTTGTTGCATGAATTTAAATTTTGTGTATTCTTCACAATGAGTGGGAAATATACATATGTAAGTTTGTCATTACTATAAACTGAATCCTTACTATATGACTAAACCTGACATGAGCGATTAACCGAATAATTAATCATTCTGATTAATCAATATACTGATCAATCAATTAATCGATTAATTAACATTTCTGATTAACTAAAACTATGATTCGGGGTTGTCATAGAATCCAATCATTGTCGGAATCGGGTTTGAAAACGACAAAAGGTACACTTGTCTTATGAAATCCAATCTAATTTTTTGTTTAATCGATAAAGAATTTAATTCTAGATCGAATATAAAACAGATTACTTTCAATTTCACAAGGTCAATGTACTTTTTCTGTCCTTTTCAAAACCGATTCCGACAATGATTGGATTCTATGACAACCCCGATTAATCAGTTAATTTGAATTTTGATTTTTCAAATTTGAATATTTCTCAAAATTTAAATTTCTAAATAATCAAATATTCTATGGTTATTTTAACGTTCTACAACTCCTTTTCAATGGTTGTGGTTTTCAGAGTGAGAGAAGAAATACAGCTATTCATAGGCAACGAGTGTGATATATATTTGTCTCTCTTTCCAAACCACAACCATTTTGACATTTTCTTTTGGTTGTTTTCTATTGCCATATTCTGGAATCAGCTGATACATATCTGTGTAATCTGTGAATTTAGCAGTTAAAATGATTCAATCAATTCTGAATATGAATAATTAAAATGTTTTATTAATCAAATAATTGATTGATCAGAAATTTTGTTAATCAGGGTGGTAGATTAATCGCACGACCCTATTTATTACCTTTGATTGACCAATAATTTATTTGTATTACATTGATATCAAACTCCTTCCATGTGGGCGTATAGACGAATACTATTTGTGATACCCTTAGAAATATTAATAAAACGAACGACTTTATGAATTCTTTGGAACTTCTGGAAATTTCGACTCAATTCACCAGTGACACATGTTTGAAACAATACAAATCACGTAAGAGTCGTGTACCAAAATATCTTAGTCTGCGCTTCTGTAAAGCAGTCACATAGAATGTGCTGCATCGATTTCTCCACTTCTTCATCCTGAAAGCTTCTACAATATTTTTTACGTTCCAACATATTTCCAATTATACATTTCTCAATGAGTTACCTATAAGAACTCTAATCGAGGTCATTGCAGGATAGTTCTTGTTCTTTTTCATAGGATATTATGCTCTGGGTATTCTGTACCAAGATATCTTAGTCTGCGTTCCTGTAGAGCGGGTCTATCACATATAATGTCCTGCAACAATTCCTCCACATCTTCGTCTAGAAACTAGTTATTATGTAGGTAACCCATGTGTTTCAACGTATGTACAATTAAAAAGTTTCCAATAAGTATATCTACAAGATGTCTAAGTTCCTACACGCAGAAAAAAATGTATTTGTGCATGTTGAATGTAACCATTTCAATATTTTTACAAGTTTTTTAACAATATTATAGTCACGGTAACTATCTATATGATTGAAGTAACAATAATATGGTTAATTTACGATTCACATGATTGTATCAACCATATATATGGTTACAGTAAACAAGTATATGTTTGTGATATGTTGCTCTCGGCTTATGGATATCATAATCTAAGAACAACATATTATGATATAAAGATTCATCATAACAATGGTTGTCACAAACATATACTTGTTTTCTGTAACCATATATATGGTTGATGCAATCATGTGAATCGTAAATTAGCCATTACAATCATATAGATAGTTACTGTGACTATAATATTGTTAAAAGTTTTGCAATGGTTACAGTAAACATGCACAAATGTTGAAATGGTTACAGTAAACATGCAGAACTATATTTTTTTTCTCCGTGTACCAAAAGAGACCTGGTCTTTTTCTGTAGGTAACATCAATCATTTCGATACCCCTTTATTGTACATTCGTCAACAATTTAATTTCCTAAAATTCGTCTTAAACTCATACTAACCCGATAAGGTGTTGTCTAAATTGGACCAGGTTGTGTATGTAATTGAGAAGACATTACGACCTTATTAGATCTAAATTTAAAGCAATGTTGTCTATAAAATACCAATAGTCGAAGCCTCGAGATCGATGGCCTGATTTTCCACCTGAAAACGCTACAATCTGAGAGAAACCAAGACGCCAAGTTCATCAGAAAAAAATCGGATTATCATAGGTCACCCCTTAGGACATAGTTCGCAGTTCAATCATATCTTGTTGGTATTCCAAACGTAAGTGCCCTATCAAAGTTCGGTGTCTGTCCGTTACCACAAGATTGACCTGCCTACTTTTGATCAATATGCTCATACTTCTGTTCGCCTGACTCATTTAATGGTCTCTAACTATTTAGCAAAAATACTCTATGTACCTGGTAGAAAATCGAGAGGTGTATTTGAGAGACCGCTCTCTACCAGACAAGAGCATCATAGGTAAGAGTAGCATTTATGGCCACTGTGTACACCAAGTTTAAAATATAAGTTTGGAGACCTCATCTCTTCTCAAAGGTCTTCTTACAGTGGCTTTCGCAATCGCTTCTCATTTGACAATATTTTGATTCAAATTTATCTTCGACTTAAAATTGTACAACCAAAATCAATTTTTATTTTCTTATTACTTTGATTTTAGAATGTTTTCTAAAACAGACTACCAAAAATTGAATTAAAAGTATTCGAAATTTTAAACGAACTTAATCTTTATTTTTAAACAAATCATAAAGTACTTTCGACAATAAAAAAGTACTAATTTGGTACTATCGATTAATTCCTAGTTGTAAAGAAAAAAACAATTCGAATGTATGGAAAAATAATTCTGTTGGTTTAATAATCGACTACATACGTCTATCCACAAATAAATGCAAGAGAAGGTTTTACACTCGAAATTCCAACTCGTTTTACGATCACTAAAATAACAAACAAGATTCGGGAGCTCTTAAGTTCAAACTTCGAACAACTACACAGAGAAAACGGTTTCGTTGTAACAACGGAATTAGTTGCCAATTTAAATGATGAAACGCTGAATTTTACAGTTGTGATTACAAATTTTTATATGGAGTAACAAAATTTTAGTTGTTTCAATCTTAATATTTTTTTGTCGATTGATTTTCTGTTGCTGGAACCGAAAAATTCACTGTGTAAAACCGAATCATTCGCGGCTTGGCCACAACAAACTTATTTATTCTGTGTAAGTATGTTTAGTTCGATTGTTAAAGGAATTCAGAAGTTTAGAAGTCAAGAAGTTCCTTAGTTTTTTAGTTGAGCTAAGTATCACAAATGTTTCAACAAATATAAGAAAATTCTGTAGCTTTTAAATCGACAAAACTACAACAAAATCAAGAAAAGTTCAAGATTCTGGCCTCGACTAACTGAATTTGTAAGTTCTTCAATTCGGCTACGAGTGCAAAAATACGAATGTAAGAAATTTCCTGAGTTCTGAATTATACAACAAATACTAAGCCGAATAAGCGCTCTTCGCTTTAATCAATCTTTTGTTACGAATTTGCAAAAGCATTCATCATGTTGATGAACACGTCCATCAGTAGAAACATCTTCTTATCAACAATGTTGATAGCATGCGGTTATTAGCATTGTTTGTAAGTGTGGCAACACAAAATGTTTAATCGAAAGCTCTAGAATTCGAACATACGAGTTTTACGTTAAGAACAATCTCGACTACTTGGATGAAGATGGCAGTATGTATAAATAGTGACTGCGGTTGCTGTAGTGAGTGAGTTTATCATAGGCGTTGTTAGAGTTAACATCAATTGTAGTGTATATTTGAGCTTGTACATTATAAAGTGTGTGTGTGTGCATTTCTGCGAATTGATAAACGTGTATAAAGACACTGAGTGACTATTTATACTATTGTTGTACATTTTAAATAAATAAAGAGTTGTTACAATTTTAAACTACTAAAACTGCTTTTATTTGCCATCAAAAGTATCCGGTTTATTTAAAGAAAATAAACCCCCGTTTTTAAAAGGTAAAAACGTAACACTATAAATTCAATTCGGCTACGAGTGCCAAAATACGAATGTAAGAAAATTCCTGAGTTATGACAATCAATTTTGTAATTAAACAAATAATAAGAAGAATATGCATTTCCCTATTAATTCTTCGCGTTATTCAATCAATGAATTAATATCATCTTAAATATTACTGACTGGTTACAAAAATACAATCGTATTTGTCTATTCCCAAACAATTTCCAGGCTGTTATAAGTTAAAAAAGATAATTAAATAACCGTTTTAAATCTAAATGACCTTTTTCTGATTTTCTTTTTGCAAACATGGGAGTTCTTGGAGTCTTTCCCTGTAATATTTCTAAAGACTAAATCATGAATGGTTTGGCATTTATTTACCTGCCGCAACTAAATACAGATACTAACTTTTACAAGCCAAAGAGTATGCGAGAAAAAGTTTTTAAGTGATCATAACAGAAAACCGCCAATCGCAACTAATTTGAAAATTATTTTAATTTTTTTTTTTTTGTCTGCATTTTTCTTCCTCTAGCATAAATACTTACATGACTACTTGAACTTAGTATGTAAGTTGTACTTGTGGAGGTACCAGTGGGGTTGGAATTATAGTGTGAAACCATAACTAATTTACTGATTTTTCACAAAGAGATGTTTTTAGTATTTTGAGTTTGCTTGACTAAAGAAATTTCTCAAAAATACAACAAAATCATTTATGTACAGGGAGACATGTAATCGGTGGGTATTTGCACATGATTTTAGAAAATTAGATTTAAGAATAATTAACAAAGAGTCAAATATTGACTTTTTCTTTAAATATTTTGGCAAAAGGATAGACAAAAAATGTCATAGAAATCATAGTATGTTTATCTTTTATATTTGTCACTCTGTATGTTTACAAGTTAGTAATCGTTTTTACATATTAACCCGCATATGTAGCAGTTTGTAGTTGCAAATGTCGGTAAGTTTTTCTCCCTCTCTCTCTACTGGGAACCAACGATCTCGTCTAATGTTATTTATTTACATGTTGATCATTCGTTTGTTTGTTTATTTGTTTGTTTGTTTGTCTGTTTGATGTTGTAGTTGTTGTTCGATGATGTTTTTCATTACGAATGTTGTCCAACATGATTATAAAATCAACAGGATTCCAAATGATTATTATAATGTTTTCAAATGCCGAGATCAGCGACAACAACAACAACAACTGTTTAAAACAAATGGTGTTGATGTGAGTTTGAGTGAATGCACAGACGACGAAATGCATTTTTTTTTTTAATGTTGGGAATTTAAGAAAAATCTCACCATAAAATGGAAAATGATTATTTTCTGTTTTCTAAGTTTCCATGATTTCCACGATTTCAATATCCTTATCGTTAGATTCGATCTAATGATTTTAATATCGCACCGTTTTGTCTGCTCATAATTTTTAATGGTTGTTGTTTTCAGCTGGTGTTAAATCGGGTTTTTAAATCTCTGTTTTTCTTTCTTTTACAGAAAACTCATTTTTAAAACTGTTTTTATTTTAATTTTTTATTTCAATTTTATGATGCACTTCCATCAACAAACAACTTGTTTAGTCATACAAATGTACAAATTGTTTTTGTTTTAAATGGAGCCAATTAATTCAATTTCCCTGGAATTAATCTAAATGTTCATTAATTTAATAAACTTTAATTGATTACTCACTCACATGTACTTTATTTAATTAAATATTACATACTTACAAAACAAACGAATAAATGAATGAGTGATTTAACTAATTAATGGTTTTCAATTTCTTGCTTTTATTTTGATTCTGCCCAAGTGACATTTTTAACAAATTATTAAGCCTTTAGTAGTCATTAAGTCAGGTGGTGGCATAAAATTGATTCAATACAACTTTAAGCTAAGAAAACTGGTAAAAAGTTTTATTTTATTGCAAGTAAATATCAACAGATTCCAATATAAGCTATAAAATCATTGGAATTAGAAATTTTACAAATTGTCGGTAACAAGCGAACACATTTCCAATTGAATGATTCACATATGTTATTGACATTTTTCGGTTATAGCAACAAAAGTATTTTGATTGTAGAAACTGAGATTCAAAAAGAAATTTGTAGAATGTGTACATTCAGTTCTCACAACGAAACAATTTCTTATCTGTAAAAATTTAGATTCCTTTCAACAATCAAAAATTAAGTCAATGATTATAAAGATGTTAGATGACCGCTGATTCAAAAACATTGGAGTTTTAACACTAAAAAAACATATTCGTTGTGGCTACCAAATCGATGCTAATCGAATGACTTAATTGTATGCATGAATTTGGATGGTTCTAGCAAGAGAATACCACTTGATAAAGATTAAATCAAATAGTGATAAGCGGTTCACTTGTATCCATAATTTAATCCTCAATCAGAAGCTTTGCATGTATGGTTCGATGGCAAAACAACCCGACGCAGCACAGTGGTTTAGAAACTTTTTTTTTTGGAAATAATTCGGTATCTCGGGAACTATTGGAGATATTATTACAAAATTTCACATGGTTAGAGCTGAGGTGTTTTTGAGTTGAATTACATTTGTTCAGCTTCCTAGGGGTAATACGGGCCAGTTTGTACCCCCTCAAAGTTGGTCACCTCGGGTCTCAAAATTTTTAAAAAAATCCCCAAAAATTCATTTATGAGCTGAATGAGCTGAAATTTAAAATATAAATAGTCCTTGAGAAGATCTACAAAAAATACGCTTACATGTGTAGGTTATCTCCTTCAGTTGAAGAGATATTTAGGTTTATTTATTTTTTTTTTAATTTTGCTCGATTTTTTTTTTGTTTTTTAGATATGGCGGCCCTACGGAGGGTCGAATTTTTTTTTCAAAATATCAGCTATATTGGAAATAAAATTCTAAATAAAATAAAAAAACTTGGTAACAGTTATCTCGTCCGTGTAAAAAGTTACACGCATTCAAAGTTGGAACATGTAAAATGGGCCTAATTTTTTACGATTTTTCCTAAAAAAGTCCCTATATTTTTTCTTTTGTAGAAACAAATTTTCTTTGGGACTATATACAATTTTTATATGTTCCGGAAAGAAACTTAATGCAAAAGCATGTAAAGTAAAATTGGGCTCACTTAAGCGGACACAGTATCCCCCAGACCTATCCAAACTTGGACAATTTTAAAAAAAATATTTAGGTTTCAGTAAAAAATTCTAAAAAGGCAAAGCACCGATCCTCGAAAAAGTTCCGTATTTGTATAACCCTATATGTTGTTTAAATACTTAGAAAGTTGTTTTACTATCACACGGTAAATAGCGTCACAGTAGGCACTTTTCTAAAAAAAACTTAGTTTTTGGAACACATTTTCCCCGTTTTAGGAATTTCGGTATTTGAAAATAAAAAAATGTCAAAAATTATAATGTCATTAATTTAAGGACATTTGGATCTAAATTAGTTCCCATTTTTGTTATGATATCTTTAACCGTTAAAATTTTACATTAAATCAAATTTTATATTTTTCTTCATGGAAAATCACCATTTTATAATTTTTTAAGTTTTTAAGGTAAATGACGTCCCAAGAATGTATAAAATTATTTAATTTTACTAAAATATCAATCCTCAAGTCCTAAGATTTTCAACAATATCAAATATTTATATAAAAAGTCTTTATTTACTCTTCAGAACCATGTGAAATTTTGTAATAATATCTCCAATAGTTCCCGAGATACCGAATTATTTCCAAAAAAAAAGTTTCTAAACCACTGCGCGCAGGCATAAACGAATCCATCTTCCAAACATCCAACACCGATGTATTCGTCTGGTTGTGCAGAATTGGACTGCCCAAGCAGGGAAAAATAGGAGAGGAATTCCACCGAATCATTTTCATTCTCAATATGACCACTTCAACAAAAATCATTAAAAATTATCAATCATTTAGAGACCATAAAAGCCTTGATGTTGAGTCACAGTAGATTATCTGTATAGACCTACAAAGTTTCCACAGTATAGACGACTTACAGCATGACAGCGGTACACTAACCAACCAGTCAATATCCTCGTCTTGCAGATGTCAAGCCAGTTCATCCGCAACATTATTGCCAGACAGGGTACGACAGTTTCAGGTTAGAATATCTCATCATCTCATAATCACAGGAGACCGCGAGAAAGCAATTGAAAGATAAATTTTTGGTAGTAATCAAGAAGTGAATGAATGGTTTATAAAAGTACTTTCGCAGAACTAAAGGGGCGTAATACCACCAACATTTTTGATTCTGGTCTTAAATGAAAACATTCTGGATCTTGAAACACTTGAAGTGGGGGCTACAGCAAGTATTGATGATGTCATTCTGTTAATTAATAGAACATTTCCGGATACACTCTCTGGTATAATGGAATGTGATTTTAAAAAATTAAGACGGTTTTCTATAAGTTTTGGCCTGGGTCTTAATCCTCAGAAAACAGAGATGGTTCTATTCACAAGGAGTGTAATAATGAACTATAGGAGGAAAGGAAGCAAAGACTCTAGGAGTGATTTTCAATTATGAATTTAAATGACCACTTAATGTGAAGGCAAATACTTACATATCGTTACCTTAATATAGAAAGGATCTAACCTTTTTTTTAAGTCGAGATATTTTGCCTAAATATGATATATGAGCAGACCATTTTTTAAAATAAACGAAAATCTGGACTTAAAAAAAACACGAGTTAGGGCCTTTCTATATTAAGGTAACGATATACAGCAATGTATTCCTATCAGTCGAGACTAGTAGTTACCATGCATAACTTGTTGAATGTTGCGATAATTAGGACAATAAAACAAGTTCATTAAGACCAGATTATCATCAGAAACATTCTGTCAATAGATAACTAGGACTCTTTGAATCATAATACTGAAGCTATTGAAGTATTTACTAAAGGTTCAAAGAATACGCGAAATGGAAGTTCTGTGAGAAGATGGTGTATTAGACATAGTACTAGGCTGACAGGCTCATGCAGCATTTGCCAAGCTGAAGTCTTTTTATACCCTTCACCATAAGTGGCAAGGGTATACATTAGTTCGTCATTCCGTTTGTAATTTCTACATTTTTCATTTGCGACCCCACAAAGTATATATATTCTGGATCGTTATATATAGCGAAGTCAATATAGCCATGTCCGTCTGTCCGTCTGTATGTTTAAATCAACTTTCCGTAGCCTCCAAATAACTTACAAACATAATTGATACATCAATATATCGGGAATGCTTCCTGCTCGGTCTCTATTTAAAATCGGCCCACAAATGGCTGCGATATAAGGAAAAAACCGGGACAACCTCGATTTTGGCCTATTTTTGATCTATATCTGGATTACTGAGTCATTAATATAAACAATATGGATATCTAATGATAGATATTTCTAAGTTCATTGTAACGATGTATATAAGGCTATAGTAATTTTGACCTACAATGGGTCAAAATCGGGAAAATTATTTTTTTAACCCGAATATTTTCTTTCCACAAAACAATTTTTTTTCATAATAAATTTTTAAAAAATTGTTAAAAAATTTAAAAAAAAAAATTTGGAAAAATATTGGAAAAAATTAAAAAAAAAAAAATAATTTCGAAAAAAAATTGAAAACTATTTTGAAAAAAAAAAATTTTTAAAATTTGAAAAAATATTTAAAATCTTTATTTTAAAGTACAATTTGGTGAAGGGTGTATAAGATTCGGCACAGCCGAATATAGCTCTCTTACTTGTTGGTATCTAAAGTGTTGTGCTGATTACCAGATCACAATAATATTGAAGGTAATGAAACTACGGATGAATTAGCACAGGCAGGAACGAATATAGAAAAAAAAATCGGTTGTGAGAATATATACCCCGCCTTTTGTCTACAAGACAATAAGAGAATAATTACGTCTTGAGACAAAGACACTGCGGAATAACTCATTGAGATAAATACAAATGAAATTATTCTGGAAATCTATGAGCCCATGACATTGCAGTGAATATTAGACTTGAGCAACACTGAATTAAGGATATATTACTACAGGATATTATATATTTTCTAATAAAGATTTGATTTGGTGAGGATGATAAATACATCATTTACATTATCCGCCAATGCACTGCAGTATCCCACAATCGGCTTAAATGGCTTGAAGATTATGGACTCAAGGCAATTGTAAAACAATCAAAGCTACACTCAGAGAAAAACTGCAACTTAAAAATAAGGACGCGTCATATTAATTCGAAAATGTTCATTATAATACATTTTAATACTGAAATACGATAAATCAATTACTTTCAACTTTAAATTAATATTTGAAATTTGTGAAAATTTATTATTTCAATATGGAATTGAAATAACAAATTTCAACCTTACTAGACTTTCGTTTATGTTTCTTATTGATTCAATATGATTTTTATTGACTATAAGTTGTTTTTTCTCTGGGTGTAGCAAAGCTGTTCTGAAAGGGACGAAGGAACTTAAAAGTAGCTACTTATGACGAGCATTGATGATAAGGAAGCTATCAATCTCTAAGAGTGTCTATGGATCAATGATAATGGTCTTGTGAAATGCATACATTGACCTCATTTAACAATGAGCTATCATCTCGGATTAGATCGGCGATCATAGGGTCATTGGACTTGTTTTCACGTATAATACATCAAGTAGTGTTTGAATCTTACCTACAGTGGAGGAAATTTATACAAAACAAGTCACTTGATTTGATCCTGAATTATAGGCATTGATTGTGGTTTTACATGAATAGGAACTGTCAGTTTAACATGCCATTATTGTTGGAGGAAATTTATACAAAACAAGTCACTTGATTTGATCCTGAATTGTAGGCATTGATTCTGGTTTTACATGAATAGGAACTGTCAGTTTAACATGCCATTATTGTTGGAGAGAGTAAATGAACACCATTTTGATTATCAACCAGCGTTGCCGCTTTGGTCCAATTGGACCAAAATGGGTAGTGTTAAGTTAACAAATTGACTTTTGGTAGTTTGGTTGGTTTGTTCCGATTTTTTTTGCATTTTGGTAGGCTATGATATTTCTAAATAAGTATTTTTAAGAACAAAATAATAAAAATCATAATGAAAAAAATAAAATATGAAGACAGAATTATCTTAAATATTTAGTTTAGTCAGGTAAATGTGTACGTATTTAATAGTGTTCAGTTCAAAAATGACAAAGGGCTCGCAAAACTTTAATTTTCTAATAATATTTTGATGTGCTGTTTTAAATTGTGTGTAGTCATTATTTAAATGGTGTGTAGTCATGTTAAAATAAATGATTAATAATTTCAGATTATTTTGGCATAATTAAACAAGTAAGAAAGGCCGAACCCGAAAATATACTCGAATATTTTCGGGTTCGGCCTATCCTGCGCTGAGTAAATGAGCAAAAACATTTTTCATTTAAAATTTCAATAATTTATTTCCATGAGTCATTTTTAGAAGTGGGTCTTATATGGCAGCTATTATATACCGATCGCCATGAATTTTGTTGGGATACCAATCGTTAAAGTAATTTTCAGAAATAAGCCTTAAGGTTTAATTAGACGTGCCATAACCGTAACCATATAAAACAGCTGTTCAAAACAAGCTTATGTGCAATAATGTATTTGATTATTGGTGACATGACATAAATCTATGGTTAAGGCTATGGTTACGGCTATAGCGATATGGTAAGGCACGACTAATTGAACCTTTAAATGGGAGCTATGGTCAATCATGAAACGATATTCATCCTCTGGGTAATTTTATAGCAGCAATAATATAATTTTAAGTTAAATTTCACAATATTTAAAACAGTGTAATTTTGTCCAATGCACAGATATCGAAATTAAATCTGGCTCTTTTAGTATTTGAAACGTGATTCAAATTGTAAGTATACCTAATTTAAACTATTAATTTACCGGGCACTGAGGAGCTTTGGAAAGCTCTAGAAAGAAATAAATGTTCTTTTGTATATTGTAATCTAATTTTAAAATTAGATTAAAAATTTATTTGTCAATCTCCTTTTCTAGACTATTTGTGATGTTGTCATAAATATTTTAATGATATTCGTTTATTTGGTTTAGTAACTTTATCATATTAATACGAGTATAAATAAATATATGCCAGTAAATAACTGGTACTTTTTAATAAGTATAAATAAACATGTTAAAAACTCATACACATTTATATTTATTTAATATGTATTTTTGAAATACTTAAATTCGATATACATAGGTGTGTACTTGTGATATTTTATTCAAGTTTTCATATCTTATCAGCTGTAAATGTCCGATAAACGTTTAGTTTATTTCTTAATAAATCGAAAAAAGCCAAAGCAGCGGCTAAACAAAGATTTCATTGTTGCAACTGACACATCAAAAATGTGTCACAATGTTTAATAAATTGTGCTCATGTACAAATAATTTGCAAGTTTCTTAATAGTCTAGAGATATGCTTACATTATTCGAATATTTGAGGAAATTTGCGTAGCCGCTATTTTAAGGATAGGTTTGCTTGATGATATAAGAGCAAACAATGTCGATGACTGTGGCCTTATTTCGTAAATATTGTTTGCAATGTGAACCTTAAAAAGAACTTTGTTTATAAACATTTTACGTATTCACTACCATATTCATAATAAACAAATTTTCTACTTTTCTTCTCGACAATTTTTTGAAAGGTAAATCTGAGAAACTGTAGAGAATTTTGTAAATAACGAACATATGTAATAATAAACACATCTAGATCAATAGTGCTAATGATTCGTTATTGAAATCATTCTCGAATCTTCTAGAATAAAGGTTTTGCTGCCACAAACTGAGCTACAGTTGAATATTTTTCGAATCGTTTGCGATAGTCGTTCTCGAATATTTGTAAGAGAAACGTGATAATATGTTCGAAAGCTCTGGTCAACTGGGAATTGTTTTAAATGACCACTTCATATTTTTTATTTTATTTAACGCTTAAATGTAGTAATGTGTTATGGAATTTTAATAACCATGTAAAAACATTTACTACTACTCATCAAAATTAAAAAATATAAAATAAACTTAAATACAATTAATTAAATATGATGAACTACCTTTCCATTAGTATTTCATGTAATTGATACACGTACTACTTATTGCATTCATTTACATACCGCTTGTCTCTGTCGCTATGTCTTTTAAATAATTAAATTCCTATAGACCACCACACGTGTTCGGCTAATCTGTAAGTATGAATATACAGTAAAAGCCTGGTATAACGAATCTCACTTTAATGAAAATCCGATATAACGTACGACGAAACATTTAACATTAATTACCTTATATAAAGAATGTTTAAACAATTTTCTGCTTGATATAACGAAAAATAAAACAAAATCAAACGAACGAACGATACAAATTTTAACATTGGCAATTATATCAAGCTGTCAAGCTCAAAAAAATCGTCGATCTCGAGGTTTATCCCCTGGTAGAAAAGTAGTTTTAATGTTGTTTTTACGACCAAAAGAAAATCACATCCCATTTTATTGAATTGCTTTAAAAACCAGAGCCATTGAAATACAAAAAGGCTTTATAATGGTGGATTTCATCCAAATAATAGTTGGATATCTATAAGTTTGACATCTAAAAGAATCAGGAGAGAAGTTATCATCCCGAGTTGATTTAGTGTAGCCCTTAAAAAATCTTGTAAACAAATATACTCCTGATGTTATTCACAACGCGAATGAAATTGATCTCTACTGAAAAATTGTTTACGCTATACACGCAGAAAAAAAATATAGTTGTGCATGTTTACTGTAACCATTTCAACATTTTTTAACAATATTATAGTCACAGTAACTATATATATATGATTGTGGTAACAATAATATGGTTAATTTACGATTCACATGATTTTCATTAATTTACGATTCACATGATTGTATCAACCATATATATGGTTACAGTAAACAAGTATATGTTTGTGACAACCATTTATATGATGAAGGACTTACCATGTTGCTCTCGGCTAATGGATATCATAATCTGAGAACAACATATAATGATAAAATTATTCATCATATAAATGGTTGTCACAAACATATACTTGTTTACTGTAACCATATATATGGTTGATACAATCATGTGAATCGTAAATTAATGAAAATCATGTGAATCGTAAATTAACCATATTATTGTTACCACAATCATATATATAGTTACTGTGACTATAATATTGTTAAAAATGTTGAAATGGTTACAGTAACCATGCATAACTATATTGCGTGTAGAAACTAGTGCTCCAAGAAGAAAGTTTCGCTAACTATTTTAGTTTCTTTTCTAACAATTTTAGTTTCTTTTCTTAATTGTTTCATAACAAAGTGTTGTTGTAAATTGTCTTCATTCAAATATTGGATTCATTGGATTGGATCATTCAATCATGGATAATCCCTCCCAATGAAGGCTTTATTAATCCTTGCTAATACCTCAACTCAACCTCCCGAAGAACAATTAATAAAAACTACAAGAAGAATTATGTTGGCCTCCTAATATCACAATACTTAAAACTTATTAAAAAAAAATCTCGTTATAACGAATTTGTCGATTTAATATACCTAATAGGACTGACAACATATCGTTCATTATACCAAGATTCGTCTGTATCTATACGATAGTAAATGATGAGGTAGTCGAGGATATTTCATCCACGTTTTGTTTCCGCTTGTCTTAATGATGGTTAAACATGCTAAATGATCATTAATTTCGCAACAAGTCGCTGGCAACATGTCATCGTAATGTTGCCAAACATGTAAGCTGGCATAAGTTGGTATCTATACACAAAACAAAAGATTGAACATGTGATTATGATGCCAGCACAAAGAAAATGTGCTATATGCATACAACATACGTGTACATTTGAGGCATTTTAATAATGCACAAACAAAATCCTTTCAAGTTTTCACTTGGAAATTGAAATTATGAAAAATGATGAGACACTGTAGAAGTTAAAAGAAGACGCATGTGCAGAATTTGAAATTATTGTGGAGAATTTGTTCTCAAAAGGGACGAACAAGTAGGGAATTTTTGGCAGTGAGTGCTTTTGTATCTTTTCTGGTACTACTTCATTCGTAAATAAGTACTATGACTTAAAAATTCGGGATTTATAATAGATGGCGTATCTTTTTAACGCGGTTTTTGTTTTTAATAACTTATATGTCATTTTGAAGGGTATATATCTGTCATTTAGTCCCAACAACAAAGTTTTTTTTTACTTTGAAAATGTGGAGTTTTGTACCAACAAAGCGTTATATGCGGGAAGTTTGGCTTCACTTTTTTAATTTAAAAAAAATGCCGAAATCTCAGGTACAGGAAAATTATGAGAGATAACTATTAACTTAATCGTTTATGAATTTTATTCTTTAATTTTGGAATTTGAACTGGAAGCTGAAATTTATAAATATTATACAAAAAAAAATTACATATTTTGGCAATTGCAAAGAGTAAATTTTATTCTAGTTAGACAGAAAAATAATATAAGAGTTTTTATGGGTTTTTTAAATTTTAACAAGTAAGAGTGCTATATTCGGCTATACTGAAAACCTTTGTTCTGGATGCATTAATTGCCCACATTCAGCATATAGCATCCTAAATATATCAAGATAACTTTTAAAAATTTTACATTTAATTGCTGACGAACAGATTATATTGTAGAAGTTACAAACGAAATGACAATCTTATATATACCCTTCTCACGAAGGTAAAGGGTATAAAAAACAACAACAACAAACGAAACACCAAAAAAAAAAAAAATACGCAAAGCAATGAAACCAACACACATACAAACATACGTTTTGTTGCTTTTTTGTCAAAGCATGCAATAATCTGTCTTTTTTTTAATGAAATTTTCAGAGGTTGTCTCGGATTTTTGCTCATATCTCCGTTATTTATGGACGGATTTTGCTGATTTTAAATAGGAAACTTCTCGAAAGCATGTCTAACATAATTATTGAAGATTTTTATCCCGAAGATATCTGGGGTCTTCTGATAATTGATTTCAACAGAAATACAGGTGGACATGGCTTAATCGACTCTGCTATATATAAGGATCCAGAATATATATCCTTTATAGGGTCGGAAAATTATATTGTGGAAATTACAAACGGAATGACAAACTTATATATTTATACCCATCTCATGAAGGTGAAGGGTATAAACAAATGTGGTTTATTACCTTTAAATAAACCGGATTATTTTAATTGCAAATAAAAGCGCCAAGTAGTTTTTAAATTGTAACAACTCTTTATTTATTCAAATTTACACAATAAATTAAATAGTCACTCTCTTTTAATACACACACTGATAATACGGTTGATGTTAACTCTAACAGTGCATACGATTTATATACACAGCGCCATCTTCCAGAAGTCTCATGAATTATCTAACGGTAAAACTACAATAGATTGTTATATTTCCACAATAAACACCTAGATCTTTTAAAGCTAATTCACATTTAATGCTGTCATACTTATAAACAATGTTAAAGCATGTTATCAGCATTGTTTATACGTAGAAGTTTCTGTTTATCCAAAAACACAAATATTAATTGGTACTATTGACTAAAATACCAAGCAGTTCTAGAAGACAGTCCCGAACTAGTGATTTTACCCATAATTTAGGGTGGTAACTAGTTACTTTACAGTACAAAATAAACGTTTAAAGTGACTTCACTATAGGTTACTAAGAGACACTAAAGTGACAATTCATGCTATGCTACATGGGATATCAGTGTAGTTAAGCAAAAATTAACTGTATGAGAATAATATCAATACAATTTTTTTAACGAATTATCACACAACACGTTTAAAGTCACTACACTCCAGATTACTTAGAAACAGTTAAGTGACAATTGTCTTCACGCTAGATTCCTTGGATGTATAAAGTAACCAATTGTCTTATCTCTGCACTACAAAGAGCACATACGTGCCAAATGACCCAAAATATATAAATTGGAGACAGCCAAGTGATCGGACGTTAGTGACATTTACTGTCTAAAAGAGATATATTCACTACATGCTTAACTGCTGGATACTCTATGCACAAACGTTTGCTCGCATTTAATTACTGTTTGTTATATTTATAAACCGAAATATCAAAAATTTGTATTTTAAAATGCATCAATATTACAAGGTCAGTGATAGTAAATCTGCAAAAAATTTAAAAAGGGTTTGATTTGAAGATTTTCTAAACATCAATTGGAGATACGAAAAATTGCTTGAAAATTATGTCGTTCGTTTTGTGTGCTGCTGAATTATTTAAAAAATTGTTAAAATTATGGTAAAAATATAAATTATGGCCGAATCTTCTATACCCACCATCAATATGTGAAAATAAAATATTTGTCTGGTATAAATGTTATATGGGTAGGGTCAATTATAGATCATCACAAAAGATAGTAGAAGGATTTAGATTCATACAAAACTTGTTTATGTCCAATCTGAGAGAGACCTTGTAAGGGGAGTAAATGTTGCCCGATTTTCGCCATACTTTACAGTATAATTTCAGAGTACTTAGAACTAATTTGTGCAAAATTGTATCATAATCAACATATTTATTACTGCTCAAACAGTATTCTGGGTGGACATTTGTATGGGGGCTTGAAGAAATCATAGACCGATATTATCCGTTTCCAATATCAAACAAACCTTAGCAACAGAGAGTATTTGTGGAAAATATCAGCCAGCTAGCTCCTTCCGCTTGGGCCCTTTCGTGTTTTCAACAGACGGACGGACATAGCTAGATCATCTTAGAATCTTATTATTCCACAGAATATATATAATAATGTGTGTCTGCAACAAATATTTCGATATGTTACAAAAGTAATGACAAAATCAATATACCCCCCAACTATTTTGATGGTGGGTATAAAAATACTCAATATATCAATTAAAAAAAAATTAACATAAGTTTTTTACTGAAATAATATACACTGACATTAAAATGTTGACGCGTTCAAAATGCATATTTTTAATATTTTGGTTTATAAATAACTGAGCCATGGAAATAGGCTATAGTGGAGGTGTAACTGAGATTAAGTTGCGGATAGGGGACGGAGTCTCACGGTTCCAAAGTAAGCATATACACAATTAAAAATTACTAGACGAGATCTCTTATAGTTTACGAGATATGCGCATTTGGACCCATGTGACTCTGACCCTCTTTGACCTCTATAGCCATGGAAAATTGTATTAAAATCGGAATATTCGTTCAAAAATTACAGATTTATTTCCACTCAGCGACTCTAACTATTATTTTTGACATCAATCGGAATTTAAACAAAGTACATTACACACAACTTTTAAAGTACTCAATCAAAAAAGTACCCATAAGCAAATAAACTCTTTCTGTTTTATTCTCTCTCTCTACATTCTCTCCTCAAAATACAAAATCTAGATACACAATTACTCATAGAGTTGATGATGATTAATAAAAGTTGAACAAGGACATCGAACGATGCCATGAGGATGACCGCAATGAAAATGCCACAAGATGCGAAACAAACACAAAGTACAAGGTGAGTTTTGTCATTCGAAACAGAATTCATAATTTAAATAAAATACACATTTCAACGGATAATGAACACATGATGATGATGATGATGATGGAGAAGAAGCTATTTGTTGTACTTTATTTGCCACATTGTTCAACGCGGCATGCCCCATGACACTAAGTAAACAGCTTTAAGGTTAAACGTAGAGGAGGATAATAAAATAATTAAACGTCATCAAAACAAACCCAAACAAAATGCCAATTTTACGTATGTAAAATAAAAAAAAATAATAAAAACGAACACAAAACAATGACAAAATGAGGTCATGAGGTGGTAAAACGAGATTTGCAAAAAATTTGCAACGAAAAAAAAAAAAAAACAAAAAATGCAATTTATGGCCAATTATTTTTTCAATGAATTAACAACTTTAAATAACACCCAAAAAGTTCAATGAATTTCTTTAAATAATCAGCTAAACAGCGCTACATGGAAAAAACTTAACACAAAATTTTTAAAAGAAAACTTTAAATTCAAATAAGCTTCATATTTCATTGTCATGAACATGACAACTGCAGCGGGTAGACAACATAAACACGCTAAAATGACAATTGAATCGACAAACGGATGGACGGACGGACGGACAGACGGACACAGACTGTTTGGCTGGCAATTTAACTGAATAAAAAAATCAAAGAAATATGATCACAAGAACACGTAAACTTTATGGTCGGAAGGAAAATTGAAACCTTCTCCCAGCAGTGGTCTGTTCAAACAGTCGGACATGTGTAATCCAACCAGAAAAACAAAACTTGTTGACTTTTTTAAATTTTATACATACTAAGTAAATTAAAAATATTAAATTGCAATAAATTTTACAGCATATTTTTCTGCATTTTGACATTGTAATTTAAAACAATAGAATTTGTACGTTGATATTTTTTTTCAGTATTTTGCTTCAACTTCTTTGATCTTGATAACAAAAAGTTTCATTAATGAATTTTAATTTAAAAAAAAAACTAAAAACCAAATGCACTTAAATATCAAGGTCTTTGTTAAAATTCTTATACGAGTACTTTAATGGGAAAAATGAAAAAAATGCAAATTATTTAAAACATATTTCAAATTTCTTTTCAATTCATTAATCTGTTTGCAGACACTCGTTCATAGTTTTTGCAGTAATACACATACATACTTCTTTGGCATTTAGCCAACTAATTTAAATGTAAAATTGTATTGCAATACAATTATTAATTGCACTTTTATTTGTGTTTAATGAAATTAAATATTTAAAAATTAGCAAACAGCTTCTGCACTTTATTTTGGAAACTCATGATCGCATCTGTTTATACCCTACAGTTTAAAAAAAGTAGCACCAGCTATTTCACTGGGATCATGTAGAAGTCCACTATTGTACATAATTTTAAGTATTATCAAGAAGCATTTGGCAGTTGATTCCTGTCAAAATTTGAACCATCTGCGTCATTTAGTTTGTTTTGACAGCCATTGATACCAAACTACTGCGTGACTTGAGGAGAATGCATTACCAAGGTTAAGCTTGATAAATACTATGGGAACTTTGCGCCATCAATTCAATGGTAAAACAGTGGTTTACGTAATTTCGTTGTGGCCGTACAAGCAAGGAAGATGCAGAACGCCCGGTTGAAGTCTCTACACCCAAAACAATTGATGAGCCTTGTGAGATGCCTAAGGCTCAGTGGTTTCAATTTTGAATGATCACTTGCGTATGAGAAAGCTTTTCGCAAGATGGATGCCGAGTTTGCTCACAATCAACCACAAACGCAATTGTGTGACAACTTCGCCGTTTACAGGACAAGTGGGTTTGTCAGCCATTAAAGACATGGCGACCGTTTTTTGGGATGCACGCGGTATAATCCACATTGACTACCTTCAAAAGGGTAAAACAATCAATGGCGAATGCCAACTTATTGGGTTGATTTAATGAAGATTGAAAAAACGACCTCATTTGGCCAAGAAAAAAGTTATTTTTCACCAGGACAATGCAAGGGTACACACTAAGGTGGCCTTTAATAAACAAAAGTTGGATATTTGCCAGTCTCACACCCCAGTTTGGTGAACATTGGTAAAAAATCATCCTGAGAAAATTTTAGGTAAATAGGTTGGGGTTAAAACGTGCCGCAAGCTTTCTGAAATTCATTTACAAGAGGAAAAAATATTTTTTTTTTCTTTTTTGTAAAAATTTTGCCATTAATTTGAAATAATTGAAATGTAATTGCCGTTCTAACGAGATATAAAAGACAAAAATTGGTTAAAAAATGTTAAAGTTATTTAAAATTCGCCAGGCCATTAACGTGTCTCAGGCCACTAAAACAAGAAATGTAGGAGCAAAATTAAGATAGTTTGAGAAATATTAAAACAAAAGCTTATTTTTACTTAAAATATTTTCCATATTTTTTGTATATGAGTTTTTGTCTTCGTATGATAACGTTAACCTATTCGTAGGGATAACCAACAAATTTTATTTTTTTTACGGCATTTTTAATACTCCATTTTTAAATTTTTAAAAATTTTGTTAAACAAATCTCAGACTTTTTTTTATCATCACATTAGGATTTATTGAGAATATAATAGGGAATAAAAGAATGAAAAAATTATGACAATACCTTTTATAGTATTTCCGTACCTACGATTTAAATTTTTAGATTTTCGAGAAAAACAAATTTTTTGGCCATTTTTGGCGACTGAGACCAATTTCCTTACAGTTATGAATTTGGAATAGAGTCTATTCAGAATATTATAGTAAAGATAATTATTAATATACGCTGAAAGTTTTACGAAAATTGAAAAACGTTAAACCTTAAATCGTGAATGTCAAAGGTAAAATTTTTCAATATTTAGAATTTCTAATGAAAAGATAGCGAAATTTCATATATTTTTGGGCCGATTTTTATGAAATTTACGAAAAATATAACATGAAGTCTAGTATTTATAATAACAGCTCAAAAATGGAAATTAACCCTTAATGGCACATGGAATTAAAATGACCCGATTTACCTAAAAATTTTTCAGGATGATTTTTTTTTACCATTGTTCAACAAACTGGGGGGGTGAAACTAGCAAAAATCCAACATATGTTTATAAAGGGCGGTTTCCATGGCAAAAATCCATGAATTAGGCTACAAATTGCTCCCTCATCCGCTCTATTCTCTGGATTTTGTTTCATTCAAAAAGTCACGGACTCATTGACCGGATCACATCACTGTATTTTCGACTATCCAACTTGCTTTAAGGAACTTTTATGCACAATAGAGGTCTTTGTATTTTGCAACCTAGGATAAGTATTTTGTACAGACCAGATCAATGCATGAGGAGCTAGAATTGCCTTTGAAGTATACCAATCAACTCAGCGTCATTTATCGATTTAACGAATTCCATCTGTCCATTGATCCAATGTAAACTTAGTATGTAGTCAATCTAAAGGTAACAATTTTGAATTGGAGGGATCCCGTTGAAAATAATTGAAATTGGTTAATTATTCGACTTAACCCACATATAAATGTAATCCCGGAACAGGGCTTAAGACTCATAAATATCTTAAATATGTCTTTATCCAAGAACGACTTAATCATAAACTTTGTTGTAAACGGTACAAAATTCGCCATAGTTGCCGAAAATAACTTAAGCACCCAAAAATCATAAATTTATTCGTTTATTAACTGAAGCTGTACTAAGTTTATAACAATTAGAAATCACTCATTTTCGATTTTTGTGAGCATATTAGTTCATATTAAACTGCTTGATTACAATTGGGATCACAACCACTGTCACAACATACATGTACTAGGGGCAGATGTGTGGAATCTATTGAAGGATTGCAAGCTTAAAAGGGATTCTCTTGTTGCCCTCTGGGACATAGAAGATAATTTTAATAATGTCAGTCCTAGTGCCATTCTGTTTGCTATGATAATCTGGGGATTCACCTTTGTATACGCTAATTCATTGGTAAAATAATAGGTAATATGTACTACGTTTGTAGGGGCCAGTGTTTCAAAACAGGCGAATCATGGCTCCCTTTTTGTGGAATGTGGCTTTTTGGTTGAGTAGGAAAACAGCGGCATTAAAATAATAAAATAAATTTCTGGATACAATATCTTGTTGTATAGAGAAAACTGAGTGATTGAAATGTTTCTTGAAGACAGATAACAAAACTGAATGGAATCGGTAAATGCTTCTCAGAAGAATTTCAAACACAAATCACTGATTGTAGAACTGGTTCCAGAACCATACCAAGTAACATGTGTTAGCTTCTCAAACAAAAGGAATCAACTCCAAACTAGTCATGCATTCTAGTAACTATCCTGGATAGTAAATGGTCTTCCAATAGGGAATTCCGAACTTTGACAGTTGATAGCGGCCATATTCAGTTTGTTTTGTCATGAATGGATACCACCATGAATCGGATATAGCTTTTCACAACACGTGCAAATGATAAAATTGTTGTATAAAAATGGGTGTTCTGTTCGGGCAGCATTCCGCGCGCTTTTACTGTGAGGCCCATTTCTTAATGAATGGTACGATACCAATCCACATGAGATCTAAGAGCCTCCAATATTACTGTTTGGTGTGGATTTTAGGGTGATGGAGTCATCGTATCGTATTCGTCATCATATTTCTTTGAGAACGACGTTGGCCAGGCCATCACCTTCAACGGCGAGCGCTATACATCGATTATTACCAACTTTGTTTAGTCTGAATTGGATTATATGAACATGAACGAAATGTGGATTCGACAGGACGGCGCTACGTGCCACATTGAACATTCTGCATGAACGATTTGAGGGCATGGTTATCTCTCGTGGAGGTGACGTTAACTGGCCACCGAGATCGCGCGATTTGACCCCATTGAACTTTTACTTGTAGGGTTTTCTTAAGCCGCAGGACTATGCGAATAAACCACAGTGGTCTTCAAAGCCAACATAACCCATGCCATCGGTCAAATTCACCCAGAGTCATGGCAAATTGGATATTTCGGATGCGCGTCACCCAGCATAGCCGGGTATATATAATGGCATCGATAGGCTTTCAAACGAATAAAAAATTTAGATAATATCTCACACACACTTTGTCTTACTTAAAAATAGGAAGCGCTTAATGAAAGATCTTTTATTATTAAATTTTTTATTATAAATTCTAATTTTTGCATGCTTTGTATGACACAAATAACTTTGTAATATTGTTAAAGATTTTATGATTGCGAATCTGAAACTGAACAGAGGGCTACGCCCGAGTCAAATTTTATTCGGATCGGACCATCCGTTTAGAAATTCCAGATTTATTTCCAAAATATTTTGATTCTGCCCCACTGTGTATTTGGCTGTGCCGAAACTTATATACCCTTCACCAAATTATACCTTAAAAAGAAAGTTAAATATTTTTAGGTAAACAAACTATTTTTTTTTTAATTTATCAGCGAAAAATTTTTACGACAAAAACTTTTATTAAATTTATTTTTTATTTTTTAAAAAATAAAAAATGTTTTGAATTTATTTGTGAAAAAAATTTTATAATTTTATAACAAAAAATGTTTGTTTGGTGAAAAAAAAAAATCGGGGTAAAAAATATTTTTTCCCGATTTTGACCAATTGTAGGTCCGACTTTATTTGGCCTTATATACGCCGTGTCAAATGTCTTTGAAATATCTATTATTGGACCTTAGGGAACATCAGAATTCATTTTAGAGGTATGGTTCATTGGGCAAAGTTTCTTATTTTGATCCCTAGAATACGATTTTTCTTGTCACTTGGGAGTTTTTTCTGTCTACATTAATGGCATAAGTAGTAATCCAGATATAGATCAAAAATATCTCAGCCATTTGTAGGCCGATTGTGTCGATTTTAAATAGCAACCGAGCCGGAAGAATTCCCGATATATTGATGTATGAATCATGTATGTAAGTTATTTCAGGACTACAGAAAGTTGATTTCAACATACAGACTGACAGTCGGACAGGCTAATCCAGATCCAGGGTCGCAAATGAAAAGTGTAGAAATTACAAACGGAATGACAAACTTATATACCCTTCCCACTCATGGTGAAGGGTATAATAATAAATCAAAGTTCCCATTCATCGATTAATTATAAAATTATTTAATATATTTTTGAAGGGTACATATAGGAAATTCTATACATGACGTAGTAAATAAGTAAATTAATAATATTTGATAACATTCATATGCGTATTAAAAATATATTATGTACCTAGGTACTTTATAAACTTTTATTTACAGATAACAATATTTGGTCTATAAAACTACCTGTTACGTTTAATAATTGCAATCTATAAAATAAAATTTAATTTATTTTTACTATTATTATTCGAAAGTAAAAATCGGATGAGATATGACTATGCTGAAATTTCGCAATTACCAATAGCTCCCTTTATTATTAAGAGACAATTGGTAACATTTTGGTTTCGGACTCAGTACCTCCGTCTCCGATAGAGTCGATCTCTGTTGCTCGTATACATATGCCCGACTATGCTAAAGCGAAAAACTGCACACTTTTGTCTGCAATGTAGTAAGCCAATGTGTATGGTATGCAGCAAACGTCCGAACACAGATTTTGTTGAGTAAAAAACCTCCAAAAAGGATGACCTGTAGTTTCTACACCTGATTATTTTTTTATGATATCTTTTATATCTTTAAATTTATACATTTGGCTGTGAAAAAATGCCCTCTAAGTTCTGATTTTCTTTAAATTCATATATATTTTTTTTTAAGTTTTTGATATATCGTTTTTGTCATACTAAAAAAAAGGTTTGTGAAGTAAAAAACCTGTTTTGTTTAAACAAATAAATATATTCATTGTTTTCTTTATTTTTTGTAATTAAAAATTTAGTAGCTTATTTTTCAAAAGCCAATAATTATAAAAAAATGCTTTTTACTAAATTTTTTTTTTAGGGGTAACATACAGTGGTGTTCAAAACATTTGCAACTGAAATCACATTTTGCCTAATTCTTTATTTTTTTAACAAAGACTTTCAGCATAAGTTTTTTTATTTTCTATTTATAAAATTCAGTTATTGCATATTATTTTACAAAAACAAAAAAAAATTTCGTAAATTTACAACAATAAAAAAATAAAGTTTAACAAAATTAGTCTAAATACAAGTGTTCAAAACATTTGCAACTCTTAAAGAAAATATTATACAAATCCAAAAATCGATTTCATTATTCAGTATTTTGTAGCATTGCCATTATTTATTATTACCTCGGAACATCTTTTAGGCATTGAGGCTATTAGCTTTTTAATATAATCTTTGAGAATTTCATTCCACTGCTTTTCCAACTCTGCAAAAAGTTCATCACGATTTCGGAATACTTTATTACCAATATTCCGTTTTGCAATCATCCACATGTTCTCAATCGGGTTGAGATCGGGAGATTGTGGCGGCCACGACATGACACTAATATTATTTTCCTCCAACCATACTTTTACAACACCTGCCGTATGTTTAGGGTCGTTATCGTGCTGGAATGTCCATGAAAGTGTCATTTCCCATTCTCCATATGGAAGCATAACTGAGCTTAGAAGGTCTCTATATATTGTGGCCGTCATTGTATTAGTAATCCGGAGAACTGGGCCAATCCCATTTCCCTAAAAACACCCCCACACCATAATGTTTCCACCTCCGTATTTCACTGTGGCGGTTGTGTATCTAGGATTAAACTTTTCGCCTCCTGGTCGTCGAATGTAGGCTCTTCCATCTGAACCCCGGAGATTGAATTTGGACTCATCGGACCATAGTATGTTTTTCCATTGCAGTTGAGTCCAATTTAAATGGTTGCGGGCAAATTCAAGGCGAGATTTTCTATTTTTTCCGACACCACGGGTTTTTAGTGCATCTAAAACTTTTAAGACCATATTCTCGGGCTCTTTTTTTAATTGTGGAAAGACTGGCATCTATGGAAAGTTCGGTTTTAACTTCTCTAGGAACTGCTTAAGGATATTTCGTGAAAAAATTCTTAATTTTTCTGTCATCTCTTACAGTAGTAATACGGAGTCTTCCTCCTTTGTGAGTTGTATGGATGTTACCACTATTAACAATGCGACAAATTGTTGATTTTGGAACGGAATATTTTAAGGAAATGTCTTTATGAGTAAGTCCACTTTTAAGGTCATTTAAAAATTCGACCTTGAAATCGGAATTGTATTTGTTTCCTGCCATTTTTCACAAAAGTAATTCTTACGATGTTAATGCTTCCAATATCTTATTAAAACTCTTATAGTAAAATAATTATGATGAGTTTTTTAATAAAATGCAAAGATCGAAATCACGAATTAATAAAACAAATGCGATTACTGTTATTTCCCAGCATTTGTTAGTGTTAATTGCATAGTTAAGAGTAAGAGTAATAAGAGTTGCAAATGTTTTGAACAGCTGCATTTTGAATACATCTTTTAAAATTAATTTTTTGTTGTTTTACTTTAACGGAATTTGTTTTTTTTTTATATTTTTAACAAAAACAATGCATGATGACATGAAAAAAATAAATGTTTGTATCGAAATGTGATTTGGAGAAAATTGGTCAATGAAAAGTTAAAATGCGATCTCAGTTGCAAATGTTTTGACCACTACTGTATACCACCACATCATTAACGATGTCCCAAAATTTCACCTCAACAGTTAATGGTTAAACATGTCGAGACAGAAGAGAAATACAGTTCTCTTCCTGGATGAATCCAAATACAATTTAAGAGGCAATGATGGAAGAACGTTTGTTAAACGGCCGCAGGGAAAGATACTGGATCTCAAGTACACTAATAAAATAGTCAAGTTTTTTTCTGTCTATGATGTGTCCAATTCACATCACAAAATATACTATGACTGAAATTGGATACAGCTCCATTTGAAACCATGTAATGTAGCCATACGGCATGACCCCAAATGTGCTTTAAAGTGGCTGCCCAATCGCCAGATCTCAATCCCTATGGGAAACTATGGAAATTTGTTGATAGCAGATGCCATTATAAGATAAATAGGAGACGATTAAATTTTTAATTGTTTCAATTAATCGTGGCTTTGAATCAGTAATAAAAATGAAGGGATAGCCAACCAAATACTGATTCACTGTTTCCATTCTTTGTCAATACCATAATAATAAATAACTTTTAGGTATAATTCCGAAAATATTGGCTGATTTTTCACAAAAAACATGACTGCCTGGTGAGCAGGTTAAACTCATCGTTCTCATAAAAGTTTAATCAATTAAGAACACAAACATTTTCGTCAAAATAAACGTCTACTTTTTCCTGCCTGGTCAAAATTTTATTTCATCAGTCCAGCCTCTTGTAGAACTTCAACCTCTGGCCACCGACTGTGTAATGCGGGTATTACATTTCATTTAATATAATTTACCAAAATTTGTCTTCGGTTTGTTGCAAAATGGTTAATTTAGAACTTATTCGCTTCCAATATCGTTTCTAAACTTAGTTAAGGTTTTTCATATATGTATGGAAATGAAAAATTCATAGTAATCAAAAACTTGACCCTGACCATAGATGACAACTAGATAGGTAACTGTGAGCCTAAAACCTAAGTCTGTTGTCAAAACCCTAATTCATGAGAATGTATTGCATGTATTTTGTTACTGTATCACCCGTATGTGTGAAAAGAGAGTAATTTTTCCATTTACATTACTCTCTCCTTCCGTTCTATGCGTTATCCTATGACCCTGACGTTTAAAGGGTTAACGTTTAGTGATATATTTCCTTGTGATAACGTAATAGTGTTCTGAATTAGTTTTATTAAAGCTTGACAACAGTATATATTATCCTAAATTATTACAAAAAACTTTGGTTTTTTCAAATAGGTATCCTTACAGATGAAATCTCGCGAACGTCATAAGAGTTATGAGAGTTTTTAAGCTAATTCTTTTTGGCTTCTAATCCCATATAAATGGCAATTCATTTAAACTAAATGTCAGATTTATAATAAAGATTCCGACATTCAATTCTATTTTAAAAATTTTGAATTTAAAAAAAAAGCTCTAAATATTCTTAATGAAATGTTAATGATCACTTCCCAAATTTTTAGTTTCTGTTAAACAAAATTTTAAAAAGTATAAAACTGGAGTTTTAAAAATTCATATAGACTACGATTCCGTTATAACTAAGCTGGTATTTCCCTTGTTAAATGCAAGATGGCTGTTCAGCAGAAACTATATGAGACTGCACAAAACAGGTGGACTAATGAACCTTCCTGTGCTACAGCGAGGTCGACTTGGCCGGTATATGATGCCAGCAGGACGAGTCTACTTATAGATTACAGTCGTGAGCAAATAAGGCTTATTTTCTCCTTTATTACAGGACACTGTTTAATCGGGACACATGCTAGAAGAATGGGCTTACGGTACAATGATTACTGTAGAAGCTGCCATAATGAAGAAGAGGAAGAGACTGTGTATCACCTTTTCTGCCAATGTCCGGCTCTGACAAACCTGAGGGAACGCATCCTCGGATTTCCATTCCTATCATGTTTGGACGAGCTATCAAGGATGAATCTGAGACGGATCTATTCCTTCATCCGGGAATCCGGGAATTTGGCTGGTTTAATTTGGAGTCAACGGAATTACTATAAATACCCTGATGACTACCCCTTGGGTATCACAATGGGATCAGATCTGAATGGACCCAAGTGAGCTGCTTGAGGAGCGGCTGCCGCCAAAATTAATGTTTAATAAAATTTGTTTCGAAAATTGAAATAGTTGTGACACAGATTAACTCTTTGTGGTTTAGTGGTCACTTTACTAACCACCTTTTCTTTAGGCTTTAAAACATAGTTTATTGGCATCTATTGGCATTTTGCTAAAAAATTATATTTTTTTAAGTCATCGTTTATGTTTTTTTGCAAAACTTTGCCATCAGGATGCTCTGGTTAGATAAAAATATTAATTTTAAAATATTGTAAACCGTAGTTTTTTTAAGAAACTTTCACGCATTAAACAAAAAAACCACAGAGTGTTTATTGTTCGTCGAATTCAGTGTTACTTTGCTATTTCGTTTGTTTGGTCAGATGCCAACCGCCACGGTGGTTAGAAAAACTAACCACCACACTCCACAAAAAACCTTTGAATGTGGAGTTTTTTTATGTTTTGATTTATTGATTAAAGTAAAAACGCAATTCTTTTGATTTTAAACTTATACCCAAAAAAAGCGTGGCTGAAAGAGTTAACATTAACCGATTTGATTCAGATTTCCAAATTGCTGTTTTATACCACACTAGTCGTTTGTAAACGTATTTTCAAACTTCAGTACCGATGCGACACAAGTAGAGTTATTGTATCATATTGTAAAATAAATATTTATTTTTAAAAGCTAGGAGAAGTTACGGTGTATATACGAAAATATTTTTGTTGTAACTATAGTTTTATCCAATATATTGTTTTGGATCATTATCCCATCATTGAAAAAAATTGTTAGTTACGAGGTATCAACTTTGACTATCGCTATTAATTCTAATAATAGCGTGTCTACACCAGTCGGTATGACCAAACTACCTCCGTTTATGTTTATACGACTTTTATATTGCATTAGAACACTTTGACAATTTGTTTAAGGTTATTTTTTGTTGTCTATTCTTTTTAGTGCAAAAATTAAAAACAAAAACAAACAAACAAAAAATTAAATAATCTTAAAAAAGCTCAATGACAACTTTAAAAAAATGAATGATGAGTGGGAAAATAGAAACAAAGACAATAAAGATAAAATAAAACGCTGCTGCTAATGTCTGCCAATTAATTTATAAGAATAACCAAAAAAATAAATGTGGTTTTGTGTTAATAATATGTATGAGTGAAATAAAAATTAATTAATTACCTTAAATTTGTTGAATGAAACAAATGTAATATTTGTTGTTGTCTATGGAAAATAATTATACTAATTTATAAAAAGAATTTGCGTAATTGTTATTTAATTTAACCACCATTAATGAATTGAACAATCTTATTAAACACTTGTAGAATTAAATTTAAACGTGTAATTATTTTATTATTATTTCTATAGCTATTTTAGTTTAATTCTTTACATACATTTCTTTTATTATTATTTTTTTTTATTTGCCTTTTTTTCAATTAAATATTTGTTGTTATTACAATTTTTTTGCTTTTTGTTTAAATATTGTTGAACATATTTACATTACGACGAGAATATTCCTATAAACAAGTAAAATATAGAAAAAAAAAATAAAATTAAACAAAACAAATAAAAACACACGCTTTAAAAATTGTTGTTGCTGCGTATTGTTGCCGTACTGTGTTGTTGTTTGTTTATTTTGTACACAAGTTGCGTATGTTGTTTGGAGAGGAAATATGTAATAACAACAAAAGAAAACATCAACAACAATATGAGATTTTTCAAATAGACATCGCGACCGTTACAACCGACCGTTTCATGCAATCAGATTTTCACGACTAACAAGATTTAAAAGTGTTGTTTTATTTTGTTGCCAGCTTTGTTCAGGTTTGCTCGGGCCCAATACATGTGCTTTATTTGTGTTTTTGTTTTTATTCTTCTTTGATTTTGCGATTCTATAGTGTTGGTGAGTTTTGTTTTTCTGTATGTGATTGAATGTGTATGTTCACTTGTTTGTATCTAAATATTTTTATTGTGTTGAGGGTAGTTTTGTTGCTAGAATTGGTGAGTTTTTTTTAATGTCTGATATCAACATGTTGATAAACAAACTTTAGCAACACTTTAAGTGTTTGGGAGCTTTGTTGATATTGTAATGTTGAAGAAACAATTTAAAAGAATTGTTGTTAAAAAGCTGCATAAATACATTCACTATCGGATGAGTTAAACTATACAACATAATATTAATAGTGGTTTGCTTCAAAGCTCCAACCTTATTTTTACTGAAGAACAAAATCATAATCTATAGGAAAATTTAAATTAAATGGTGTGGATTAACCATATTTCTTTTAGAAAATCTAATCCCCATTAACACATATTGTCGGTTAAAATAATTTGTATATGAATTCTGCCAGTTTAACTTTAGATTAAAACAACTATACATTGTGATAATTTTTCATTTTATTTTTCTTTATTGAATATTTCTTTTTAGAAATTCACAATAAGTATTTAAACTAAAACTAAAGTTGGTATTGGCGATGCAATATCCAACATAAGTGCTCGATGAATTGGTTATCTAGCCAGATCCAGTGTTTGCATTCGTCTCAGTGGCAGCAACTCCCTTGCAAGGGGATTTGGGTGATCCATTAGTTTTTACAGGTAGCTTAAACTGGAGAGTTTTATCTTCAGTTTTATCAAAGTGTACCAGTGCTGACTGATTTTTTTTTCCAATTTTTCAACGTTAGATGAGGAGGCTGTTCCCCATAGCTAGCTACCGTATAGCCATATCGGTTTTATTACTGTCTTGTACAAAAGCACTTTGTACTCCAAGTCTAGAGCGGACCGTGGGCCAATTATCCAGTGCAACTGAGCTGACTTAATATTATTTGTGTAACCTTTACTTCAATATGGTGAGTCCATGTTAAGCGGCGATCAAAATGGATACCAAGATATATCACATTGCTTTGTTTTGGAATTTTGATATTGTTTATCTGTATGGGAGGACAGTTTTCTCGTCTTATATTTTTTGAAGTTATCGTTAACAAAATTTATTAACAAAACTGAAAGAAATTTTCAATGTTTTCCACATTTTTCATTCTAAATAACAAAGTCTTAAAAAATTTGTCAAAAGGTCAAAGGTAATCCCGCAATTCCTAAAAACTGGAGAGAAAATCCCAAAAATGGTATTTTTTACAATTTTGCCCACAGGTGCTACATTTCCTTCGGGGCTGGGAAAATGCTTTAAAAATAAATAGGAATTACATCAAGGTTTCCAAGGCAGCTTTCCGTTTTCTGATCCCAGCTTTGGGATTTTAGAACATCTGGTCCAAAGTTTAATTTTTGATAAAAAAATAGGTCAAATTGCGAAAGGCGTAGGGCGACATATTCGAAAAATAAGACATGTTTTTTATACCAATATATTTTCCGTAAAGATATCTTACAGAAAAACATAAAACTGTTATATGTTCTCAAAGAAAGTTTTATTCTAATAAAAAAAGAGTTAAGTCACCTTTTCGGCCAAAAAACAGCCAAAATCTACAAATTTTTGAATTTTTAAATTGAAAATCGTTTATTTTCGGATCCGTAATTGATATTGCTCTGAAATTTTTTGCATATTATTGCTAATTTAATTATCTAACTAATGAAAAAATTCGAGTCCATTCGTTTCAAAACTACGTCCTATATTTTTAAAAAAGCGGACCAAGGTATGGCTAAATTTGAAACTGTTAATTTTTAAATGCTTATAACTCAGAAATTATAAGAGATAAATGTTTTTTCAAGACCTAGTCGAGCGCTTCGCAAAAATTTACAAATCTTTGAAATCGGATGGGAAACAATAAAACGGCACGTGTTTAAAAATTTTACATGTCGAAGGTACCCTACTTTGAGCCCCCATAGCGCCGCGCCTGGAGCATTTGTAGGGTGCATTTTTATAACTTGAACAAATACTCCTTGGTTATCCCCACATCAAATTTTGTTCCGTTCGGGCCATCCGTTTAGAAATGCCAGATTTATTTCCAAAAAATTTTGATTCTGCCCCACTGTGCAATGTGAGACTGAATTTGTTCGGAAGCTATTGAGGTATTTTCATGAATGCCTACAAAAGCGGCAGTATATACAAAATATAGGAACGGCCCTAGAATTCTTCCCTGGGGTACACCAGCGAATGTTTTTCGACGTGAAGAGATCACATATTTTGATCTGATTTGGAAAGATCTTTCGAGTATGTAAATGTTAAGCAGTTAGTAATCTAATAATGTTGTGTATTCGTCCATCATGTCAGAATTTATTTAAGGCTTTAGATATGTCAATAAATAATATTAAGAGTAGTTATCCGATGTACCTGTTCGATAGTACTGTGCTTCCTTCTGAAACCAAATTGATGGTCAGGAATAATGCAATTATCGTATAGGTATTAGGTATAGATTTAAGATTTCTTAATATGTTGCGAGGGTGATGGTGTATTTATGGATGTCTAAGGTACCCAGAATATTACCTCTCTTAGTCAAAATATGCCATGCAAAACACAATACAAGAGCTTTTATGAGCGCACAACTAAATGCTACAAATCCTCTTAATAAAAAAATTAGTTATTTGAGACTATGTTTCTGGAATTCAAACGGTTTAAGCCAACATAAATAAGAGGTATCCCACTTCATGCAGAATAAAAACATCGACGAGCTATTGGTTTCGGAAACTCATCTTATCAATAACTTATAATATTTCAGTCTTTTATATTTCAGTCTGTCTGAAAAATCTGAAAAAAGCCCTTCAATTGGAGGAGGATTGCAGAAATAGAAATTACATTCAAAGTTTACAAATACCAAACACACACATTTTTTCCTTTGGAAAGCAACGAAAACTATCAAGCCACCGGTAGAGGGACAAAGCCGTTTAAGGAAAGCTGACCTGGGGGCTAATTACCGCAGTCGAACACGATCGATTACTTATTCGAACGTGCGAGTTTTTTATATTTTTGGAATTCTCTTATTCGATATCGATATGTACGGATCACTTAAGTACAGTCTTTCAACCAAACTCGCCAACAAATATTTTTGAACTTGAGGAACTACTTGTGCCTACAATATCTAATGATACCATATTATTTAAGTATAAGCTCAGAAGACATTAACAAAGTTATCAAAGATAATATAATGCTGAAAAAATCACCTATATAATACTGAATCAAACACACATGTATACGATAATTGATGTTAACTCTCACAGCGACAACGATCAACTCAACTCACGACTGCAGCCTATGCCACCATTTATACACACGCCATCTCTCGGGAATCTTCTACAATGCTCTTAACGGACAAAAGTCGTATGTTCGAATTCTAGAGCCTTCGATGTCATTGCCCAAACATTTAGTGTTGCCATACTTACAAACAATGCCAATAACCGCATCTACTGATGGACAATATTTAATGCGATCTTTAAACAAGGAGTTTGGAAAACTTCTCAAATAATAATGATACCAAAGCCAGGTAAAGACTTGACCGTACCATAATCCTATAGACCAATAAGCTTACTTCTTTGCTTATCAAAGCTATTTGAAAAAGTAATCCAAAATAAAATCATACCATTTTTAAATGAAAAAAATATTATCCCAGTTCATCTTCATTTAGTTTCCGAGAACACCACGGGACAATCGAACAGTTAAATTATATAACTGGAAAAATTAGACTCTTTTGAATTAATTATTGTTGAATTATTATTGTTCAGCAATATTTTTGGATATCGCTCAAGCCTTTGACAAAGTATGGCACTAAGTCCTGGTATATAAAATAAAATGTTTGCTCCACCATATACCCATAAACTATTAATATCTTATCTATCGAACCGTTTATTTACAGTTAAGTGCAACGATTACGTGACAAGAGAATATAAAATTAGAGCAGGAGTACCACAAGGAAGTGTTCTTGGACCTTTCCACTACTTGATTTATACCTCTGACTTGCCTAAGAACGAACGATATATTAACTATTTCTACATTTTCTGAGGACAGAAAATGTAGAAATAGATAGCTACCTAAGATGTGTGGAGAAATGGTTAAACAAATGGAGAATACGAGTAAATGAGTTAATAAGCAAACATGTTACGTTCACACTAAGGAGTGGATGTTGTCCACCTATCACACTTAACATCGTTAATATACCTCAGTTCGATTATGTTACATACCTTAGTATTCACTTAGATAGAAAACTTACTTGGCGCCGTAATATAGAACCAAGAGACTTCACATGAAGTTAAAAAGCATGGTTAATCAGTGATCAATCAAAGCTAAGCCATGACTATTAAGTCACCCTGTATAAAACCATTTTAAAACCAATTTGGACATATGGAATCCAATTGTGGGGAACTGCTAGTAATACCAGTATTGATCTTATACAGAGGACCCAATCAAATAAAGTACCACTGGTAAAGCATGAGTTTAAAAAATGTCCGTGAGAAATACATTAAAAAGTTACAAAGCCACTTGCTAGACTTTTAGCACAGAGCCAAACGCAGTCGAGGCTTCGTTAGGGAGTAATTAGATTTAATTTTAGTAATAAGATTTGAATACTTATTGTTAGGCCTAAGGAAATATGTTGATTCAATAAATAAATGAAAAGTAGAAAAAAACAAGTACTGCAAAAAGTCGATAGCACTGAATTTCCCAATCCTGCTACGTATAAAACTAACAATCATTATAAAATCGCTGAATTCAAATAAAAACAAATAATAAAATACAAACTGAAATACTTTCCCACATATGGCAACACGTTTCGTTAAAAGTGTTTAAGTAGCGTTATTTTAAATTGCGGTTTCTGTGGTGTCGATGTGAATAATGAAAGTAAAAAATTTATTACATTTGTACGATATATTTCAAGGACAACGAGAAGGTCCCCTTTCTGAGGAAATGCTTCAGCAACTTCAAGCTTGGGGTGTAATTGCTAAGGCAGGACAGTACAAGTGTCGTTATGGCCATGTACTTAAACTCTACAAGTCCAAAAAATACAGCGATTGATGGACTTGGAGGTAAGAACTTGAGCAATATATAATCACAGACTTTTGATAAATATCAATTTTCGCACAGGTGTCACAAAAAGTTTTCCATCAAACGCCAAAAGTCTAAAATTTGTAGAATTACTAAAGGCATAAGAAAGGGAACATTTTTTGAAAAGTCTAAACTTTCTATTTTCCAAATCTTGGCATTTTCCTACTTATGGCTAGAGAAACAACTCTCTCATTGTTTCGAATGTCAAACTCCATATATAAAAAATTAATGAATTCGCTCGAATTTTCCTGAAATCACCACCGACACCACCTGGTATATAAATTCGCCTTGTTCTTAAGCAATAAAAATTAAATAAAGCAAGATGATATTTTTAAATAGCTTTTATTTATACAAAACTAAAATTAATATGTACTTAATTTTAAACTACACTTTAATACTATAATAATGTAAATAAGCTCATTGTATTTAGATTTCACTATCTTCCTTCGACATTTCATCATCGCTCCCCTTTCCAGAGGTATTCTTATCTTCTTCATTTGTAGCCAGAAGTGACATATACTCGGCATATGAAGACGGGTCAAGAGGATTGTGCAGCAAGCCAGCGAATTTCATAAATTCCAGAAATGGACTTTTTTTCTCATGTAATTTACACCATTTTAAAAATACAAATTTCTCATAGGCCCCACGATAGAACTTCTTGCGGGGATGTAGACGAAATTCATTCTTTTGTAATTCGTCATCTATATTAATATTATTTTGTGCCAAAGCAAATTTACATATTTCTCGGCAGTTTTTGTTAAAATTCACTGCAGTTGTATTTGAAATCTCTACTTGCTTTCTAATGAACGCCAACTCAGTGTTCTCTAGCCATAAGTAGGAAAATGCCAAGATTTGGAAAATAGAAAGTTTAGACTTTTCAAAAAATGTTCCCTTTCTTATGCCTTTAGTAATTCTACAAATTTTAGACTTTTGGCGTTTGATGGAAAACTTTTTGTGGCACCTGTGCGAAAATTGATATTTATCAAAAGTCTGTGATTATATTTTGCTCAAGTTCTTACCTCCAAGTCCATCCATCGCTGTATTTTTTGGACTTGTAGAGTTTAAGTACATGGCCATAACGACACTTGTACTGTCCTGCCTTAGCAATTACACCCCAAGCTTGAAGTTGCTGAAGCATTTCCTCAGAAAGGGGACCTTCTCGTTGTCCTTGATATATATCGTACAAATGTAATAAATTTTTTACTTTCATTATTCACATCGACACCACAGAAACCGCAATTTAAAATAACGCTACTTAAACACTTTTAACGAAACATGTTGCCATATGTGGGAAAGTATTTCAGTTTGTATTTTATTATTTGTTTTTATTTGAATTCAGCGATTTTATAATGATGGTTAATTTTATATGTAGCAGGATTGGAAAGTTCAGTGAAATTTTTGCAGTACCTTTTTCTTTACTTTTCATTTATTTATTGAATCTGCCTATTTCCTTAGGCCTAACAATAAGTATTCAAATCTTATATCTAATATTAAATCTAATAACTCCCTAACGAGAGCATATTAATTGGCTGATAAGCTCTACGAAGCCTCGACTGCGTTTGGCTCTGTGCTAGAAGTCTAGCAAGCGGGTTCGGGTGGCTTTGTAACTTTTTAATTAATTCTCTCGAACTTTTTTGAACTCATCCTTTACCAGTGGTACTTCTAGATCTCTGTGGATGTTTTCATTTCTTATATACCATGGTGCGCCCGTCATGGTCCTAAGAATTGTTGATTGGTTCCTCTGTATAAGATCAATACTGGTATTACTAGCAGGTCCCCACAATTAGATTACATGTGCCCCAATTTGTTTTAAAATGGTTTTATACAGGGTAACTTCTAGATGCTTTTAGCTTCATGTGAAGTCTCTTGGTTCTATATGACGGCGCCAAGTAAGTCTTCTATCTAAGTGTAGAACATAATCGAACTGAGGTATATTAACGATGTTAAGTGTGACAGGTGGACAACATCCCCTCCTCAGTGTGAACGTAACATGTTTTCTTTTTAACTCATTTACTCGTATTCTCCATTTGTTTAACCATGTCTCCACTCATCTTAGGTAGCTATCTAGTATACTAGATGCTATATACGGATTTTCGAGCTAATAATTGCGGTGTCATCAGCAAATGTAGAAATAGTTGGCAAGGTGTAAATCAAATAGAGGATAGGTCCAATAAATAAATAAACGGTCCGATAGATAAGATTTTATTTTATATACCAGGCCTTAATGTCATAATTTGTCAAAGGCTTGAGCGACATCCACAAATATTGCTGATCAATATTTCTTTAATTCAAAATATGCTTATTTTTTTGGTTATATGATTTACCTGTTCGATTGTTCCGTGGTGTTCTCGGAAACCAAATTATTGAACTGGGATAATATTTTTATACCCTTCACCTTCCGTTTGTAATTTCCACAATATAATTTTCCGACCCTATAAATTATATATATTCTGGATCCTTATAGATAGCGGAGTCGATTTAGCCATGTCCGTCTGTCTGTCTGTCTGTTGAAATCAATTTTCTGAAGACCCCTGATATCTTCGGGATCCAAATCTTCAATAATTCTCTCAGACATGCCTTTGAGAAGTTTCCTATTTAAAATCAGCAAAATCCGTCCATAAATAACGGAGATATGAGCAAAAATCTGAGACAACCTCTATTTTTGACCTATTTTTGATCTATATCTCGTTTATTAAGTCATAAATATACACAATATGGATATCTAATGATAGATATTTCAAAGTCCATTGCAAATAGTATATAAGGCTATATTTTTTAACCCGAATTTTTTTTCACAAAAAACATTTTTTTGTCATAAACTTTGGTCACTAATAAATTAAAAAAATAAATTTTTTTATTAAATTTTTTTTTTTTTTTAAAAAAATCGGAAAAAACAATTTCGAAAAAAAAAATTTAATTTTTTTTAAATTTTATTTTAAAGTATAATTTGTTTTCATTTAAAAATGGTATGATTTTCTTTTGGAATACTTTTTCAAATAGCTTTGATAAGCAAGGAAGTAAGCTTATTGATCTTTAGGAAGATGGTACGGTCAAGTCTTTACCTGTCTTTGGTATCATTAATATCTGAGAAGTTTTCCAATTTGTCGGAAAAACTTCTTGTTTAAAGATCTCATTAAATATTATAGGCAACACAATTATTGCCACACTCGGTAGGTTTTTGATCATAGTAGGTGTAACTGAATTATTTCCAGGTGATTTTTTTCAGTGTTATATTATCTTTGATAACTTTGTTAATGTCTTCTGAGCTTATAGCTAATATGGCATCATTAGATAATGTAGGCATAAGTTCAAAAATACTGTACTATATTTTAGCCATTTCCTCTGTGCTGCGAGCCAGGTACCGTCAGCTTTCCTTAAAAGGCTTTATCCCTCTACCGGTGGCTGGATATTTTTCGTTGCCTTCCAAATGAAAAAATTTATGTGTTGGGTATTTGTCAAATTGTAATTTCTATTTCTGCAATCCTCCTCCAATTGAAGGGCTTTTTTCAGATTTTTCAGACAGACTGAAATATAAAAGTTATAGCTATTGATAAGATGAGTTTCCGATACCAATAGCACGTCGATGTTTTTATTCTGCATGAAGTGGGATACCTCTTATTTGTGTTGGTTTAAGCCAACACAAGCGAATTCATTAATTTTTTATATATGGAGTTTGACATTCGAAACAACTCTCTCATTGTTTCGAATGTCAAACTCCATATATAAAAAATTAATGAATTCGCTCGTATTTGCCCGAATTCGCCACCGACACCACCTTGTATATAAATTCGCCTTGCTTAAGCACATATAGAGTTTGACAGAAGTAACGTTAGTTTAGAGTTTTTAGCATAGGATAACAAAAAGACGAGACGTAATTATCAATAACCTAAGTCTTTCAATAATAATAATAATGTTATGAGAATATATTTTGTTATTGTAACTCCCGTGTAAATAAATGCTTTTTGATATATATTCTCCACAAATATAATAACACATATTAAAATCTTTAATAAGGCATCTCATCTTACTAGCCATAATGACAAGCTTTAAAGAGCTAAAAAAAATAATCTAATAATGTTTTTTAGGGTAATTATGACCTAATAAACTCAGAACAGCCATCAGAAACTAATTTGTAAATTAAGTTTAGGAACCAGGTGCAAAAAGCTGAAGAGTGCCTCAGGTCATTGTTGCTGGTTTAGGTGTAAAATACTGTAAGATGTAAACATTAATTATGATACGATTTCAAACTAATGAAAACAAGTAAGAGACCTATATTCGGCTATGCCGAATCTTATATACCCTTCACCAAATTATACTTTAAAATAAAATAAAAAAAAAAAATAATAATAATTTTTAATTGTTTATTTTCGAAATTGTTTTTTAAAAGTTTTTTCCAATATTTTAAAAAAAAATAATTTTAAATTAAAATTTTTTTCTTAATTTATGACAAAAAAAAAAATGTTTTTTGTGAAAAAAATTCGGGTTAAAAAAAATGTTCCCGATTTTGACCCATTGTAGGTCCAACTTACTATTACTAATCGAGATATAGATCAAAAATGGCCCAAAATAGAGGTTGTCTCGTATTTTTGCTCATATCTCCGTTATTTATGAGCGGATTTTGCTGATTTTAAATAGGAAATTTCTCGAAAGCATGCCTGGCATTTGAGAAGCATAAATGAAGATGGCATTTTGAGCAAACACACTATGTTTCCGACTTTTTGCATAGTTTGCAACATCTTTTTTGCATAACCAGATTTGTCGATATTGTTATAAAGGACGTCATTAACTGGATGTTTTGGTTTTTCGCAAACTTTAGAACTTCCTGGCTGTGGATCTTCTTGTGGAGCACCAATTTATCATGAGTCAAGGCGGATAACTTAATCCATCTGCGGTCTCCAACTGCCATTCCTATAATTTTGTTTATATAACAAAAAATATAAGAAAAAAGTAAAAAACTATACAATATAACACTCTGATAAATTTAGACGCAACACGCAACAGTGCCCTGAGGTACCCCTTAGTTTTTGCGTTCTCATTGCACTTTTTGTTAATTGTTTAACATTTACAAATTCATAGACTGAAAGAAGAATATCTTACCTTTAAAAAATATATATTTCGAATAGATGATTAAAAAAAAAAAAATCACACAAAATTTTACGTGCTAAAATTATGACATCGCCCACAAAACATCTGATAGAACAAAAACTAAAAGTCAGAATGCATTTTAACCTTCGAGAAAAATGCTAACAAATCTGTAAGTAAACTCAACGTTAAACTTAAAACAAATTAATAATTTCTTTTTTAGATAATTGGTGTTTGTAATGCATGCCTTGAGGCACTCTTGCGGGTTGGAGGGTTAATAAAAAAACAAAATAAAAACAGGAATTAAGGCAAATTTTTATTTTTGAGGCGTTCGCTGTCAATTACAGAAAAACAGACCCTTGCCTAACAGAAATATTGATTGTTTAAGAACAAAATATAGTTTTCTCTTATCATTTCAAACTAAAAATAAATCTTTAGTTTAAGTATATCATTATTTTTTTACTACGAAAAATCATAAAATAATTCAAATATTTTCCAACTGATTTTTGTATAGATTACGAATACGTTTCAATTAAAATAATATTTATGACACAATCACCTCAAAAAGTGATCCTGAGTAGATTGGTATACTTTAAGGTGGGTGTTGAAATGCTTAATACCCTCTACATTGTAAAGTCTACAATATGGTGATGTATGGTATACCAATCATTCTCTTGTCGTTCAGTGTCATTTGATTCGGATTAAAAACCTTGTATATTTCATTCCCTTATAACATCATAATGCTAGATAGAAATTGTAGGTTTCAATGCTAATTTCAAGGTTAAATAAAATAATTCTCAAATTTATACGTAATCCAGCTTAAATAACCTTTATCATCAACATTTAAAAATAATGACTTCTTCGAATGTCATTAACTTGACATACTAAGTTGAAAACTAAATATTCGTGAGAGGCGCCTTAAAATGACTTGACACATTAATTTACCTACAATTCGACACAGTAAATTAAATTGCAAAACAATTGATTTTAACACAAAGAAGAGACAAATAAATCAATAAAATGCAGTGCATCCTGTCAGGTTCAATTTCATATTGACCACCAACAGGGTTTGCAACCACCACAAAAAAAAAAAAAAAAAAAAAAACAATTTTCTCTTCTTTTGTCATTAAACAGAAACTGCGGAGTTTCCTGAAAACAAAAGACAATGAAACAACAAAGAGAGTAAAAGAAAAACCCACAATAAAATGCAGACATGTCGGACAGAATCACATGAAAAATGCCCACGCATTCCAAAACAGCAAACGTGTCATGTAGAGGTCAGTGAGAGGATTAAACAACAAAAGGATGACGACGATAATAATGACGAACCACATACAAACTAAGTAAGCGATGTTGTATGCAACAACAATATCGAAAAGCCAACAATTTAACGCCTTTTTGCCACAGTTCATTTATTACATGAATGTATGAGTATGAGTATGAGCCTGGTGTGCATTAAACGTGTCCATAATACCTGGTTGCAATTTGTGCTGCTGTTTTTCTTTGTTTGTTGCATGGAAAATACATTTTATTGATTGTATGACAACAATTGAAATTGCCAGCCGACCGACACTAACATTAATGTGTTACTATCACACCTTTGAATTTCTGGAATCAATGCTGTTGCCAACGAAACTATAAATCAAGTGGAGAGATATAAAATCAGCAGGCATTAACTGGCAAAAGGTCTCGCTTCTATGTTGTGAGTTAAATCGTTTTGTGTAAATTTCAAATTGGCCTGCTCGTTGCACTGACATACAAATTGAATTCATATATATTTACAAATAAATTTGATGGTAATCTTGTTTTTTTTTAGAACAGCATAAACGGCTTACAATTAGGAATTGCAAAATTAGAAAAAATCTTTATTTATTTATTAAATGCCAAAATATGCTTTTGTGGTTTGGTTTGTCTTAATAAAAGCTTAACAGTGGTACGATAGGGGTTTGACTTGAATTTAAGTTTTTTTTTTTCAGTAGAGAATGCTACTGAAATATCAAAAACGTGATACAAGTGTATTTTAACACTTGAAACTTAGAGAAATATACATAGAGCGGAAACTAGAAAAAAACTCAAACAAAAAAGTTACTCAAAAATCACATATAGGAAGGAATTTGTTTCCACATAGTGTTTTTACTACTACATGCACACCATTTATGTTTTTGACAGGAAAGTTTTCGATCTATGAGTATTTATCTATGGAGCTAACGATTTCGATATTTATTATAAGACAATTATTAATGTTCAAGCATTTCCTGAAGAGGACCCAGTATGGGGACTAGGGACAAATGTTGTCCGATTTTCGCCATAATTTACAATACTTAGAACTAATTTGTGCACAATTTTATCAGGATTGCTGCATAATCAACATATTTATATCAAACAGTATTCCGGAGGGACATTTGTATGGGGGCTAGGTGAATTCGTGAATGAATATTGCCCATTTTCAATACCACATAAACCTTATCAACAGAAAGTATGAGGGTGGGTCAAAATTTTTGATAAAAAATTATTTTATTTTGAATCATAGTCTCCTTTGGAAACTGCCATCTTGCGGAAAGCGTTCATCATTCATAATTTGAACCACTGCGTCAATTGAGATGCTTATGGCTTCAATAATCTCTCACACTTTCAATCTCCGATCGGCCAAGACAATTTTTTTTGAATTGTTTCGGTTGTAGAGACCTCAACTGAGCGTCCAGAATATTTGGCATGCTTGTACGGCCACAACGAAATTCAGTAAAATATTTTGTATAACCTACACCAACCTTAGTTTTGAGGGTATATTGGGTTAGTGATGATGTTTGCAACGTGCAAAAATACTGTCCCAACACTCATCTTAAAACCGTTTGTGCACTACCAAGTTTTCTTGCGTCGTGAAAACACGTATCAGAAGTCGACTTCCAGAAGTCACGGCTTGCAGAAATTATGTGGAAAAATATTTTGTTGCTTGCTGGAAGTAACTTAAACGACTTAATGTAAACAGCAAGTGTTTTGAAGACTTGCAGAAGAAGTCTGGTATACATCGTGTAAACGATATGTGGTATTCTCTTCTGTTTTTAGTTTTGTTTTGTGTTTTTTCTTTTAATTCTTTTCCAAATTTATAATAATGGACAAAAATAAATTCGTTTGGAGTAGTGCAAAAAACACATCGAAGAGTGACTAAAAGCCGGTTTGTGGGACGTATAGCCAATCTCATTTTAGTATCCAGCTTTTGAATACTTGTTTGAATTAAAGATAAAATATATTCCAAATCATCATTAGACATTCTCAGGTAATTTTTCAGCAGCATTCTTCAAGTAATATTTTTTGGGATACTAAAACCTACGCACCCAATTTCTCACCCAAACACTTCTTTTTTGTTTCTTTTTATTAATTTGTTGTTTCTTTTTAATTAAATATACTGCGACATTTTTATACTGTCATTCGTACTCTACTGCAAGCTGTACTCACATTGTGTGCAAACACGTCTGCACATTTCTTGCAGCAAGTTCGTTGCAATAACAGACTTCCGCAAGTTTCGGTTTGAGTGGAAACACTTCAGCAAATACTTGCAGAAGTTCTTCCGCAAGTGACTTGCTAGTGGACACACGGCTTAAAGTACTTATATTAATCTGCTCAGGATCTTTTTCTGAGTCGATTGAGCGAATCTGTCCGTCAGTCCGTCCATGCTAACCTTGCTATTAAACTGCAGTATTCAATTTCAAAGATAATTCGAAATTAAGCACACGATTTTATATTATCTCAAGGACAAAGTCTTAATTATAAGACTATCCACACAAAATTCAACACAAATAAGTTTTATATAAGATTAACTCACACTATCAAATTTGGTAAAAATCGGTCTATAATTTACCATAGCTCCCATATAAGGACTACTAAAGAAAATTCCAGTAATGAGCAAAAATGTCTGAAATATGTTAGTATCCAAATAAAATTCAACACAAATAAGTTTCATACAAAAGCAAATCATTCTGTCTAATTTTGTTGCGATCAGTTCATAATTAGTGATAGCTAACATACAAAGCCCATTTTCGAAAATCACTTTTCGAGCATAAATCTTTTACAAACGTCGGTGGCCACATTAAGTTCAACATAATTAGTCCTAGCTCCTAGCTTAACGAGTATAAATCTCAAAACAATTCCATTAAAGTTTTTATAGATCTTTCTGTCACTTTGTTCGATTGTCCGTTAAAAATCTACCACGCTTTTGGACACATTTTTTGTGCTCTTCAATTCTCTTTTAACAAGAGCCCAATATCTCTCCACTGGTCTTAGCTCTAGGCAGTTTGGAGGATTTGCATTCCTTGATGTAAATTTCGGTATTTATAGAGACCTTTGCAACAAGTGTTTAGCTTCTTTTGCCGCCACTGCATATTGCTTGCCATACCAAAAACTTTTTGGGACAATTTTCTGCTTTAAGGTCCTAAACTTTCCTACAACATTCCCTCGAGCATCAGCAACATCAAACTATTGACCTGGAAGCTGCAAACAATTTGCCAGAACATACGTTTCGTCATCCATTATGCAGCAGGTTTGACTTCAATTTCCGTGCTCTGTCTTTCGCTTCTAAATTTTAAGCAGAGTTCCTGTCAGGGATTTTTTGCCTGTCAGGCATTTTATTACAATAAGTATGATGACACCAGAAGTCACAAGGACGTATTGATTGGCGCAATGAACAAACATTGCTTACATTGCAGCCTTTTGAAGTTCCCTAAGGAATCCCCGGGAATGTACCGTTCGAATGGTAAAGTTATTCTGCCGACTGTGCTGCTTCTAAGTTACATTTCCGGCGCCAATCCTATTTCCAAGCACTTTTTTCAAAATATCCAAAAGTGCAACTCATGCTTTCAAATGACGTCGACTTCATGCCCACCTTTAAAGTTCAAAGCCAAATGTACCACCGGCTTTCCAATGATGATGCGAAGTTCCTTCAAATTTATTTCACTGGAAATTAAGCTACAGAAGCCGAACGCTATCAACGAACATGCGTGTGCATTTGCTGCAATACCCTTCTGCAGGAACATTCTAAAAACAATTGTTGGACATAGGGAATGGGGAAATTCCAATTGATCCACACAAATTAGATTTTGTTCCAGAACTTCTGCCAAATGCAAATGAATATTGAAGACGTTGTCGACAAAGTATTCCCAAGTCTTACAACCAACTACAAAAATTCGGATTGGCTGTGGGAATCTGCAATTTTGGCACCAACAAATTGTGATGTTAACAAGCTCAATAATCAAATGCAATTGAAACTGCCTGGCGAAACAATAAAATACAAAGCGATGGCCACAGTAATGAACGAAGAACAAGCCGTCGATTATCCTACTGAATTTTTGAGGCACTTTTTTCTCGTCACTCATTTTAATCAGATTAACAACAAATGAACATAATTGACATTAAACATAATAACTGATATACTTTTCAAAGGTAACTTGATAAAACAAAAATCAAATAATACTTGTGTTAATAGTTTTAAGGAAAAACGTGTGTAAAGGTTTTTTCTATCTCACTCCTCTAACTCGGTGTAGGGTATTATATGGTCGGGCTTGACCGAGTATACTTTTTTACCATTGAAATTGATGGTGCAGAGTTCACATAGTATTTATCAAACTTAGTCTTTATTTGAGTGATGGGTTTATCCGCAAACAATAATGCTTAATGAGCACATGAAATTCTCTTTTTTCCAATTTCTTCTCAATTCACGAGGTAGTCTGCTATCAATGGCTGTCAAACACAAACTAAATGACACAGCATGTTCAAATTTCGACTGACAGATGCTTGCTGACTAAAACCTATAGTTAGTACTAACTTTAAGTTAAGATTTTATTGTTAGTTTCCTAATTAGTCTTTCGGAGCTCTCGAATTTGAGGCTAGGGTGCATTAATGCCTTTATAAGGAATAGTAATTGGCTAACCAGACCAGACATGGGAATCTCCACAGAATGGCCAATTAATAATCTCCTCTCATCTCTTTTTTTTTCTTTTTCGTACCTCTTCCTCTTCACTCTTTAATCTTTAATCACATCTTGACTGTTCTGTCCCTCTTTTTCTTTTTTCTACTTTCAGGTAACACACTGCCTGGACCCACGTGAGCTGCTCTTCTTTCTTCACTTCGCGGCTGCTTGGAAACCTAATCTAACCTAATGGCACTTCTTGTTAATGAACTTAGAAACATAAAATTATACCTAGACTGAATGAAGAAATCATTTCTTACTTATTATAAATTATTTTTATTTTTAATTAATAGTGCTGGAGACATATGCACTAAATGAACCTGTATAAATTGAAATTCGCCTAAGAGAACTTTTCTTTTTTTATATCTATTATGGAGCCCTTGGAACTCTTTGCAAAAAACAAATTGCAAAGATCAGAATAATAAAAATAAATGCATTGAAATCAAATCAGTTAATTGTTAAACCACAATTAAACTTTAGTAGTCTACGAGAGAAAATAAATTTTACTCTTACTGATATGGGTTTGTAAAACCCCAACACTTTTACAAAGAATAAGCATCCACCGCACACAAAATATCATCATTTCCATTAGACAAATGTAGAACAGAAAAACGAAAATTAATTTTCCATAAATTGAGCTCCTTATCGGCTGAAGACATTTTGAATATTCGTAACTGTCATAATTTTAAATCCATTAAAGCAATAACCGCCATATACATAAGTATGGCTGTACCACCACCAATTGACAACCGACTCTATTGACAATGAATCAACAAACCAAATGACTTGATTTCGAAATAGTTAATAAATTGAAATGTTAAATAAATAAATAAGAACAACAGCAAACACCAGGCAACCAACTGATCTAAGTTGAACACCACCAACCAACCAACCACTCATTCACTCACTCACTCTCTATCCAAATAATGAAAGAATGAAAATAAAGACATTGCATGTCGAACATAAATTTAGAACAATTAAGAGTGACACTTAAAAGAATTTTGCGTAATAATCGTAGACGTTGCGTTGTGTCTCTTCTTAACTGCTTAGATGCCTGGGGCTTCAATTGGAAATTTCAACATATGTACTCGTACATACTGCCACAGCAATAGAAATAGTATAAAAAGAAAAGAAATGAGTCTTAAACTTCTTCCAATCATCCAAATACGAATAATCGATGGCATTTAGCATTTAGCATGATTTTTCACTGGAACCATTTTTTTCTTATTTTGTTCTTGGTTCCCCACTTAAAATAAGAAAATTTCTTTATTACTGTGGTAATTTTGCGTGGGCCTTCAGTCATCATTCGATTTACTTTATCATCAACTCAAAGTGATTTCATGTTTCATCCAACCACTTGTGGGCTTTGCATCCATCCATCCATCTGTCCAACCAACCACTTTTGTATTTGATTTCGGTTTCTGTGGTTGTGCCACCACAAAAAGCAAAAGAAGAAGTCTTGTGTTGCATGTATTACTTGGTTAAATGATCATTGTTTAGGCATTTGAAAACATGCCACATGTACAACATTAAACTGCAACACTAGACTAAATTGAAGTAAAAAAGAATTTAAAACATGCTGGTTGGTAGTAAGTAATGTTGGTTGCTGGAATGGTCGCTCGTTCGGTCCTGGATTATTGTGGCAACATGTACAATTGGTAAGTCTTGTTAAGTGTCACTAACGTGTCTAACAACAGCAGTTTTGTTGTTTTCTGTTCTTGGCAAACGGCTGTTGCATTATGCTGTTTGTTGCGATAATGTCAAAGCAATAAATATGTAAAACTATAGAAAATTTATATGCAAATTGAATGCAACATTGAATAAAGAGGCTGGATGGCTGGCTGGCTGGCTGTCTGTTGTGGCAGCAAGGTTGGCAGGATAGCTGGCATCTATCTGTCTTGTGGCTTGTACATGTTGCTTCGTACATACATACATAAGTACATGTCAACTTGTATGCCACAGATGCCATTACAATATACATAGGTGCTATTTGCCAGCCACTTTAATGCTTCTGCTTAAAGCCATTCGAGATTTGTCTGACAACATGAGGCACGTCTTTGACATAACATTCATGAAATCGCCATCGTGCTCTTCATCTCAGACCCATTATGATGCAGCTATAAAGAAGATAGAAATATTCGTATATTTACGAGAAATTCTATTTTATTTTTTTTGCGCAAGGAACTGTTGAAAGCAGTTGAATTTACACACAAACAAACATACATAAAAATATTGAAATTATTTTCCAATTAATTTTTTGTTTTACTGATTTATCGATTGTCAATGTGACCAAACGTTTTTTCAATGAAGCAATAGTAAAGGGTGATTCATTTAGAGTTTTTTTCAATTGTTTTTTTATTACAGATCACGTGTGACTGGTGTCTTTTATTCAGTATGATTTAATAATTCATCATGGAAAGACTTACACCGCAACAGTATCTTCAAATTAGTCCCCTGTATTACGAAAATCAGCATTCTATGAGAAATGTTTGCATCATCGACCATCCGAGCTTTTCAGATAATTTCGCATTCCGAACCTGTCAACAAACCACCTAGAGCGTTTGATGTCACACCCTGAATCTTTTTCTTTGGGCTTATGTCAAGTCAACAGTTTTCGTTCACAAGCCAGCTACGATTCAAGATTTGGAAGACAACAATTCTAGATTATTTCTGCACTGCTGGAAAGAGTGATAAAAAATTGGACCTTCCAATTGGACCACCTACAGCATAATAGCGGATAATATTTGTAGGATATTATCTTTAAAAAGTAAATGTCAGAGATTGTTCTATCAGGTAATGATTCCGACATCCAATTACATTTGAAGTGTTTTATTTTATATTAAAAAAAAACTCTAAATGTATCACTCTTTAGTATGCATAACATTGTTATAATGAGTTAATGTACTGGCGAAATTGTTTATACCTAAACTAGCATTTAACCAGCTACTTTGTAAGTGGAATTGTTATATTAAACAAAATAAAGCAATTTAATGTAACTGTCAATATTTAAGTTATTTTTTCTAAAGCACGATCTTGTCAGATTTTCAAGTAGTATGATTATATTTTGTTGGTCAACATGTACGGTTTATTAATTAAAAAAATTCAAAGGGTTTCATAATAAAAGAAGTAAAAAAGTACAATCGGTCAAGTCCGATCATATGATGCCCTACACAGAGAATATGTTTATGAACAGCTTTCTTTTGAAATTAATATCGGAGCTATGACTAATTGTGGACCGATCGTTACAAAATTTGTTGACATTACGTTTGTATATATATAATTTATTTTGTATTGAATTTTGTTGGAATACCATAATTTTTTAGAGATTTAAGCTAAAGTGATTTTTTGGACGTGGGCCTTATATGGGAGCTATGACTAATTATGAACCGATCGTCACAAAATTTGGTAGTGCGAGTTCGGCTTATATTTGTGTTTGGATATCTATATAATTGAGATATTTATGAGAGTTTAACTATTTTCAGGAAGGGCAATCGTGTGGGGGCTAGTAGACATAATGGACCGATTCTAACCAAATTCAATGGGATGTGTCCTTGGGGTAATAGAAAAGCTTGTAATTGCGACATGCAGTTTGATTGTGTCAAGTTTCGTGTTAATAAACAAATAGTACCGAAAGTTCCTCTTTATGAGTTCCCACTTCAGTCAAAATAAAATAAAGTTCCATTATTTAAAAGAAATAAAAAGTTCCTACAAGTTTCACTTTCTGAATGCTAACTCATTTAGGATCATAAGTATATAATTTTTATTTTCTTAGATTTTAATGGATTTAACTAAAAAAATAGAAGAATGAATACCGTATTCTAACTCATTCAGGAACACATTGAGGACTTTATGTTCCCAGGTTCGTAATAATAGAAAAGTATCATAAAAACGCAGAAAAAGTACCATTAAGTCCCACTTTGTGCCTTCTAACTCAAAAATTACTTTATATGTTTTACTTAAGGTACATTATTAAAGATTAATAAAAAGGAAAAATGTGACTTTCAATAGATAGAAAGAAAATTAATATTAACCTGCAAAATTAAGGAAAAAGTCTAACCGAAATCAATTATATTGTAAAAAGACCACGCTCTTCCATTCAGTACGTTACTCAACAGTTCAAAAAAACGGAACAATGGCAAATAATCCAAGAACTGACCGTCCATGAAAAATATACCGCCACTTAGAGATAAGAAATGTACGATTTGTAGAAGGTAATCCGAAAATTAGTGTGGAGAAAGCCAAATACTGAAATGAATCCGAAGCATTTGACACTAATCTAATATGACTTCATCTGGAAATTTTATTTTTGTTGATAACGCGATTGATTAATAGAGCTGAAAAATTAGGCTTGCGACTTTTGTATTGCTTCCAACAAGACAACGATCCCAAACACACCTCTAGATTAGTAAAGGAATGTTTTATTAATAATGTTCCTAAGCAATAAAATCGCCCAGTTCAGTCAACTGATCTCAACCCGATTGAGCATCTATGGGATCACTTGGAAAGAAAGATTCGGCAGCACAATATAACGAGTAAAGCTCAGCTAAAAAACGTTATAATGGAATAGTGGAATAAAATAGAATCCCTGACAACAACAAAGCTGGTCCATTCCATGAGCAACCATTTAAATGCTGCAATTGCTCAGAAAGGAGGACCTACAGCTTATTAAATGCAATTAAGTTTAATATTGGGATTCCTTGCCTTAAACCGGTTAACTGTACCGAGACTTTTTGGTAATACTTTTCGTACAATAAATGAATTTATGTAAATTTTTATGTTTTTAATGAAAATGTTTTTTATATTACAGAAATGTCTAATTGAAATTCGGAAAATTGTAAAAGTTTCTGAAATACAATTAGAAAATGTTTAAGTATAAATTAAAAATTCTGGTATATAAATAGAAATTTCTGAAATACCAGAATTGGGAAATTCTGAAATACAAATGGAAATTTCAGAATTTTAATTGGAAATTTCTGAAATACAATTCGAAATGGTGTAGAATTTAATTCCCAACCAATAATTCCAATTTCGATTAAGTTTGACAATACTCTATTTGTGCCTTGACAATATTTAAAACTACAGCCAGTTGCACAATTTTTATTTGAAAACGATACATAAAAAGCGTATTCAATTTTTTTTATTTTATCGCTTTTAACAAATAACTAAACTATAAAGCTGGAAACAGTTAATTAATACACATTTCCTAAAGTTAATTTATTTGATAAACATACTTAAACATATGAAATAAATTGAACAAAGTAACAACATTTCAAGATTTATTTATTAAATCTAACACACGATTTCTTTGCACCTTGCCCGAACCTGTTTTGGGAAGAGAGTCCACGAAATACACACCACCTTTCAAATGATATACACTCGCCATATTGTCTTTAATATACTGATCGATAGTCTCCTCCGTTAGATCCAAACCATATTTATCTTGCATACGAACAACAGCACAAGCCGTCAAGTTGGATGCCACCAAATCGGGTATGCCAACCACACAAACCTCTGCTACACCTCGAATTTTCAATATATGTTCTTCAATTAGCTGGGGATATATTTGGAAATTAGAAGATTTGAAAACATCCTTATCACGACCACACACATGCAAATAGCCCTCGTCATCAAAATAACCAATATCACCAGAATAAAGCCAATTGCCATTTAAAGCCTTTGCCGTAGCTTCTGGATTGTTATAATAACCGACAAATTTATAGGGAGAATCCACTAATATTTCACCTTTTTCATTGGGACCCAAAGATGTGCCCTGCTTGTCTACAATGCGAACTTTATCATTTGGAGCCAATTTACCCTCTGACAGCTCATGAAACTCATATGGATATCCGGCATTTAAAGACAACCAGCCACTCAACTCCGACATACCATAGACCAACGAAAATCCCGGACGTTTAGTGTTATCTGATAATATATCAATCATTTTATTTTGTACAATTTCCGGTACCTTAGAACCTCCACACATCAAAGTATCAATGGATTTAAGAGATTTTCTTATAGCGCTAGCCTCAGCATTCAAGACTAATTCAGCCATTTGAGAGCCAGCACACAGAGTGTGAGTAACCTTATAATGTTCCACTAAATATAGAAAGTATTCTGGTGTAAATGGTTTATCGGTGATAATGCGAGTTATGCAATGGAATAAAGACGATAATAGAGTCAGAAGTCCCGAAGCCCAGTACATGGTACTGAAATTGAATACCACAGAATCAACAGTTGTATTTGGACTGAAAATAAATTTAAAAAAATATTAAATAAAAATATGAATTTTTTTAGTCTAATTTTTCGATCTTTTTTTTATTAATTTTAGTTATTGTTAATTGAGTTTGAGGTCAGTTTTATAAAATATTTGATTTTTATTTATAATATATCGATACACCTTTATGCATCATCTTTACGGAAAATTAAAATAAAATAATTGGTCAATTCACAAGGAGTCTTATCATGTCACATTGTCATAATGTCCTAATATTTCACAATGGGTTTTATTGCTTTTCAAGCAAAAAATGTCCTAAAATAATACTACTTTCTATGCCAACACCGAATGCCTAAGAGTCGGTTAAGCCGAGCCGCTGATATGTTCCATAGTTTTCAACATGCGAGAGATGGTTTGTGCGGTTCAGAAGTGGTGGTTTCGACACGGAAGACAAAGATCACCCAGGCCAGCCATAAAAGTTTGAAGTTTGAAGTTTGGATGCATTACTCCATGAAGATTGTTGTAAAACTCAACAAGAGCTTTGCAAAATTATTGGGAGCTACTCAAGCAGCAATATTTAAATGTTTGCGTGCAGCAGGATTCATCCAAAAGCAAGGAAATTGGGTGCCATACGAATTGAAGCCGAGTGACCTTGAAAGACAATTTTTCATATCCGAAAAGATGCTTGAACGCTATAAAAGAAAATGAGTTTTACACCGAATCATTACTTGTGGTGACAAATGGATCCATTACTAGAACCCGAAGTGAAAGAGATCGAACGTGAAGCCCGGCCAACCAGCCGAGTCTACACAAAACCGAATATCTATGGCGCTAAGTTAATGCTTTGTATTTGGTGGCAGCAAAAGTGTCCTATATATTATGAGCTGCTGAAATCTGACCAGACCATCACAGGGAATCTGTACCGAACGCAACTGATTCGTTTGAACGAGTATTCGGCGAAAAATGTCCAGGATATGTAGCCAGGTATGAAATCTCAATATTCCATCATGACAACATTCGCCCACATGTTGCAATACCTGTTAAAAACTGTTTAGAATGAAGTGGATAGGAAGTACTGTCTCACCCGCTTTATAGTCCAGACTGTGCCCCGTCAGACTACTGTTTGTTTCAATGCAGAACGCTCTCTATGCGATACGCTTCACTTTGAAACAGGGTATATTTTGGCTCGGAATCTATATGTTGCCAGAAAGATGGTAATAGGTCATTGAGTAAATTTATATTGTACAAATGTTTCAAAACAGAAACTAAAAATTTTAAAGAAACCACATTTTTAAGTCCGTTATGTACTATGGACACTTGTCAACGTATTACCATACAAAAAATTTGCTATTAAACATTTTAAAAATTGACTTTTATCCGGCTAGATTGAGCATTTGGACTACTGTGCATAATGGGGAGGGTTGGATTTGTGCAGATGTTTGTAACGCCCAAAAATATTAGTCTAACATCCACCATAAAGTATACCGATCGACTCAGTATCACTTTCTGACTTTCTGGCCCAAGGACCAAGCCTATTGAAACTGGCTGAAATCGGTCCATTATTTCACCTAGCCCCCATACAAATGTCCTCCCGAAAGTGGACTTTATCGGTCACAAATGTTTAATTTATATAGGTATCTACACAAATTTTTCTCCAAATAAGTTTTATATATACGGAATTCATGTCACCAAACTTTGTTATGATCGGTCCATAATTGGTCATAGCTCCCATATTAACCCGCTTCCGAAAATCACTTTATCGTGTATAAATTTCCTAAAACTGTTGATATACACATAAAATTCAACATAAATAATTATCATATTGACATAAATCACACGACCTTATTTCATGATGATCGGTCCATAATTGGTCATAGCTCCCATATAAGGCCCTCTTCCGAAAATCACTCACGAATATAAATTATTGAAATTTTAAAAGAAAAAGTTGTTGCTCATTTACTTAGTGTAGGATACTTTCTTACTTGTTTTAAACTATTTTAAAAAAAAACTGCAAAAAATATTTCCGATGTGAAGCTTGAGCATATATCGCTCATTTGCTGCAACAACGACATAACTCAAAATCCGTGTGTTTTGAACTGAGGAATACAAAATATGCGCCGTCCTTTAGTCTTTCATATAGTTTTATCAGTTTTCAAAAAAGTCAATAATTTTTTCCGTGAGAGTGGTTTTTTGTTGTAAACGTCAAAATCAAAATTCATGTTTTCTCGTATATTTGACAAGAAAAAATTTGGGTTAAATACAGATTATAAGGATATTAGTATCTACTATTCAGATCATGTTTTATTTCTAAAATCTCATGATTTGTTGAAAATTTATTTAAGAAATAGTAAAATGTCATAAAACATTCAAAGCCGTTTTTCTCGAAACGACTTTTTTTGAATTATGACGTTGTTGCAGCAAATGAGCGATAAGACATTTGTTAATAGTAAATATGAAAACAATTCATATCTTTGGTCATATAGACATGAAAATGAAAATATTTATAACAAATTAATTAAAACTGTTAATTTTTAATTTTTAGTATTTTCTTTCTCAAAGTTTGGCGCCTGGATTTTTTTCAATATATTTCCCGAAGTTAGACGTTCTAAATTAACAAATCCATATATGTTTCAAATCATGAACAAAAACCTTGTAGACTAGTGTTACTTGTACTACAAAGACTAAAGACTTAAACTAATAAGAAAGAAATTAAACTTACTATAAATCCTTATTAAGCAGAGCATAATGTGAGCTCATTACCCCCTTGGGAGTGCCAGTTGTACCCGACGAACACAGTATGACAGCAGCATCTTCTCCTTTCATATCCAAACAGGGTAACCTGAACGCAGCCGAATGCCCATTAGTTAATTGATGATCACTCTTCAACAAATCTTTAATATTCTCCACACCATCAATTTCTCCGTTCATTAAATAAATCAAAGCATTTAGATTTAAATTCTTATTTGCTTCACAGATATTTTCATAGTTTTCAACATCACAAAATATTATTTTAGGTCTAGTGTTGCTGTAAATCAAAGAAACATTTTCTGAAACAAAAAATAAATTGGAAATAATTATTGTAATTAAACAATTAATTATAACTTTATTAATTAAACTTACCCACATCAAATCCTGGAAATAAAGCATTTACCGGAGTGCCACATAGAAATGAGGCCAACATTACTGTAGCCACATGTGTGGTATTTTGAGCGTAAAGACCTATAACATCTTTAGGCTTTACATTTAGACTCATTAAATTTCTAGCCAGTGTCATGGCATAATCCATTAATTCTTTAGCTGTTAATGTCTCTCCGGTTGAATCCATGATTTGTATGATTTTTTGGGGATTTTGTCTTAACTGCTCTAACGCTACTTCACCCACTGTTAGCTGAGAGTTATACAAATCCTTTCTTATCGGTCCGTGCCATATTTTTTCGTTTGCTTCGTAAATAGTTCCTACTAGTGGCTGCATTTTGTTTTTTTTTTTGTATTATGTTCCGCACGCCTTGAGTGTTTATTTGAAACTGAACTAGTTGTGATTTTAAACAATTTGTGAGCACAATGAGCGATTGTCTATCATCGTGTATTTATTGTAGAACAAGGTAAAAACTATTTATGTATACATTAGAAGTTTTGTAAACTAAGTAGTTGAAAGCGAGATAAAGCCAGAATGATAAGCAATTTTTAAATTAAAATATGATTACTTAATTTTAAACAAGTAAGAAAGTAAAGTCGATCAAGCCCAACCATATAATACTCTACACTGTGTAAAATAGCAAATTATTTTCAATTTTAAAATTTCAATAATTTTTTTGCCGCAAGTAATTTTCGGAAGTGGTCAATTATGAAACGATCGTAATGAAATTGTGTCGCGTCATTCCTGTATATATGAAACTTATTTTTATTAAATCTTATTTGGATTTCAATATTTTTATGAGATTGATTTTAGGAAGTGGGCCTTACATGGGAGTTATTGTCAATTATGGATTGATCCGCAAAAATGTTTTAAATGTGATTTCCTTTTATAAAAAACTTATTTGTAGAGAAATTTGTATGTAAACTTATATAAATCCGACACTTATGACAAAAATTTCCCATTCCGGGGGGACATTTGTATGGCTGATAGGTAAACTAATAGGCCGACAGCCAGACAGACCGACATTATTGTATTGACTCAGAATCTTATTCTGAGTCGATAAGTATACTTTAAGAGTGATGTTAGTAATGGCAACTAGTTACCATATACATTATTTTGTAATGAGTGGTCGTTACACAGCACATTATTTTATTTAGTATAGTATGTACTTATTTGTATACAGGTTGGTAATGATATTTTGCGTTTAGCAAGCTATCTAATGTATTTGACTAAAAAACGAGACGTTAGTTATTCAACACCAGTCGAAGCCATTCATTGTTTTGTTCATATTACATATATTAATTTATATGTTTATGTTAAAACCATTGTTAACTTACGATAAACTAACTCGTACATGGAGCAGTAAGTAAGCTGCTAGACTTTCAAACACAAAAACATAATTGAGCATGCCGGTTCGATTCCCACACAAGGCATTTTTTTCTGTGTTTTTAGCTACATATTCTTACGGAAGAGAAGTGTTTCAATCAAATAATAAGTACAAGGTGGCGCAAAATTAATCCTCCTATCTGAAAATGCTATAAATTTTGCGATTGTCAGTTCTGTTTTGACATTTGTGTAGTAAACACATGAGAAATACACGTTAATAAACAATGTTACGCTACACTGCTCCAGAACGTGGAATAGTGCTGACTATTTATTTGACCAATAATTGGGCGGTGACTTTGGCACAACGTGAATTTCGTCGCAGATTTCCTGGCCGTCCAACGCCTACTGGTGAAACACTGCGACGTTTAGCCGCTCGCCTCGAAGAGACTGGCACAACACGAGATGCTGCCAGGCGTGGCAGACCCCGGAGTAGCCATTCTGCTACTCCGGCGTGCATCAGCTCTTAGCTGCTGACCGCCAATCACGTCTAACATACGCTCAAGCCATCCTTAATCACCACCAAGAGGAAGATGATTTTTCATCAAAAATAATCATGAGTGATGAGGCCTATTTCCATCTTAGCGTGTAACCCACGAAGTGCAATTACACCCGCTCAAAGTCACTGTATGGTGTGCTGTTTTCGCTTTTTTCTTCGAAGACGTCGCGGACCAAACGGTTACTGTGAATGGTGAGCGCTACAGAGCAATGATCAACGAGTTCTTTTTGCCGCAACTTGATGAATTGGGATTGGAAAACATGTGGTTCTAACAGGACGGTGCAACGGCACACACTGGTTTATGCCAACAAGCCTCAGACTCTTGCAGCTCTTAAAGACAATATCCGTCAAGAATGTGAGGACCTATCGCCGGAAGTTTTGGCCAAAGTGATGGAAAATGCCATAAAAAGGGCTCAAATGATAATCAACTGTGGCGGCGGCCATTTACATGACATCATATTCTCGACTTGATGTAAAAAAAATTAAAAGACCAAATAAAAATAATCCACAAGAAGAATCAAAGTTTTTCATTTTTTTTTAATTACAGCCAAAAAACATCGGAAGTTTACTTTTGCCCCACCTTGTAGTTCAATATCACTTAGCTCCAATATAAGTTGCTGGCTTACTAGGTAAGTAGAGTTTTTGCTCGGAATATTTTTGTGCATTACAAACATCAGCACATACGCAATATACAAGTGCTGGTCGTCAATAAGTCCGTGACTTTTGAATTTCCCGTCTCTTACCTGAGAGGGCAACAATGCTCCTGTCAATTGACTACTGCCAAAATTTGAACAAGTTATCGTGACTTGGGGAGAAATCGGAGAAAGTGAATATCGTCTGCTCATTAAGCATTATTATTTTCGGCAAAAAACATCACTCAAATAAAGGCTATGCCTGATAGGTACATTGGGAACTCTGCACTATCAGTTTCAATGGTAAAAAAGTGATTTACTGATTTTCGTTGAGGCCGTACAGACATGGATGATGCCGAATGTTCTGGACATCCAGTTTTGGCGTTAAAATTTGGAGTGATCATTTTGGGTATGAGAATGCTTTCCACAATTTGCTCACAATCGACCACAAACGCAATCGTATGAAAACTTTATAGGAGTGTTCAACCGAAATATGTACGAGTTTTTTGGCCGTTTCGTAAGCGTGGATCCACCACAACACACCAGGGACCAAACAGCAGTTCAAACAGTGGGTTTCTCGGAATAAATAGGCGTCAAAGTAGACCAAGTTGGATTTAACAGCCAATAAAGTTAGACGACCTATTTTTGGGATCCACATTGACTACCTTCAAAAGTGTAAAACAATCATAGGCGAATATTCTGCCAACTTATTGGGTTCTTTTTCACCAGAACAATGTATAGATACACACATGTGCAGTTTCCATGATCCTTCATTCGCCCTATTCTCCGTATTTAGCCCCTATTTCTTGATTCCAAACATGAAGAAATGGCTCGGCGGTTAGATATTTGACTTTAACGATGAAATCATTTCGCAAATAAATACCAATTTTGATGACCTCGACAAATCTTATTTTTTAGAGCTCAAAGGAGACTATGTTGCGAAATAAAATGATTTTTTATCCGAAAACCTGTGTTTTATTCAAAAAATCAAGGACTTATTGGCCAGGACTCGTACACTCTCCACTATGGTGGTGTAGGTCTGTATTATTTCTATACTTCAGAGTATTGAATTATAAATTACATCTGATTAATTTATCTGCCATTTAACTGCTGATTTTGAAATATTTTGCAAACAATTTCTGATTTCCGAGCCTCTTTAATTTTAAATTTTTTAAAAAATATATTTTTGTGGTATTAATTAGTTATTTACAATAGTCAGACTAAAACACGAGTAACGTTAAATTTTCTCCTCAGCTGGATTCGCTAGTGAAGGATATAAAAACTTCTCAGTTTGCACTACTTTAAACTTTTTATGTAGTAGGTAATTAAAGTCTATGCTGATGAATGTTTGAGTTCGATTTGTGTGTAAATATGCATAGTACTTACATATACAGTAAAATTCTATTTTAGCTTATAACTTGACAATACCTAATATCAATCAAAGACGTATGTCAACGTCACAACAAAGACTATAAATATATAAAGATATTGCACTGCCATACATTGTACTGCCAGTGCGAAATTTATCGATGGCAGTACGGCTACTGACACTTATTATTTATAGTCTTTGGTCACACAGTGGGGTCAAATGCAAAAATAGTGGTAATAAATCAGAATCTTTTATCAAAATGTATTGGTCCGATTGCAAAAGGATGTATGAACGAATCGTAGAGGAGGACATAGGCTTTAAGAAAACGTAATTTGTGAATGCCCTGTTAGAACACAAAGCGATATACGGGGTATCAAATTCGACCACCTCTGGCTAGGAAAACTTTGTGCAGCTAATAACTTGTACAAGTATGGCAGGATTTCAATGAATGAAATATTGTTATAAAGAAATTACTGTTTGTTTTACTAATTAGTGATCAGAAATTTAATTCTCCTCTACGATTCGTTCATACATCATTTTGTAATCGGACCAGTTCAGAATATTCCGATTTACTAACACTTTTTTTCAAAATTGACTCCAATGTTCGTTGGCGAAAAGTTTAATTATTAATTATAAAAAAATAATTTTGATAAATATGATTTGTTGTCTAATGTCTTTCTATTAAAAATAAAGAAAAACTGAAATATTACTTTGGAGTATTATATGATTGGCTTTGCTCACTGTACGAGTGCTATACCCTCGTTAAACAATCTGTTTGTGTACACATATTTGATATGGAAATTTGAAAATATTCCATTAAAATAGTTGTTACTGATTTTATTACAACATTATCTTATTATGTTATCGCTACTGCTCTCAAATCATGTCATCATAATAATGCGACTGTGGGATTAAAATCTGACTACATTTTACTAAATTTTGGCAACAATATTTATGTATTTATTTTAAAAATGGGGAATGACCAACAAATTATTTTATGATTTTTCTTCAATTTTTAATTGCTCTATTTATTTTATTAGAAAGTAGATGTCTATCATTAATGCCGAGTCATTTTGTTTTGCAAACAAAAACGTAAAGATTTTTATACTCTACACCATTATATATAGCATAGATCATAGAGAAACATAGAGCGGAAACTAGAAAAAAACTCAAACAAAAAAATTACTCAAAAATGTTACACATACGAGTGTTGTTTTTGTTTTCACATAGTTTTTTTACTAATACATTCTTACCACTTAGGTTTTTGAGTTAGGTCTTTGACAGGAGAGTTTCCGATCTATGTGTATTTATCTATGGCATAGATACTTTGTTAGTCGATAAACGATGCTGCTTAGTTTTTTTTAAAGATATTTTGATAATATTTGACACATGTATTTTAGGATTGGTCCTCAACTGATTCCACATAATGACCTTCTTAATTTGTTTAAAATTTGTTAAACTGGTATAAATTTCTTAGATATACAATTCTCGTATTTATCAGAAATAGTGTAAACATAAAATTTAACACAAATTAGTTTATTTCAACTGGAATAACTAAAGCAGTTCGGTTGAAAAGTCTTTCCCAAATTTATGCGTAATAGGTGTAGATTATTAAGCGGCCGGTCTTGCCCACTATACTTTCTTATTCGTCTAGACTCTAGAGTTGATAAAAATAGCTCATACTAGAGTCCAGAGTAAGCTATTTTTATCAACACCCCACATAGGTCGTACAACATTGCTGATTAGCAATGTGGTAGCTTATACTTATCTCAATGCTGGCATTTTTTGTCATAATTTGAGTCAGCACTAATTCAGAGGATTCTCTTTCAAACTATTTTTGGAGTGTTAATAGATTGTAGTTAATTATGTAGCAGGGATGGACAATTAAATAATTCGGTTAAAAGGTAACGCTAATGCTAATTTGGTTTAATTCAGTAACGGTATTTTAAAAGTAACGTTTTTTTTTTTTTTTTTTTTTGTTTATTTCGTACAAATTTCTTCCCGGAATATGGTTATATGGTACATAAATCCATATATAAACAAACATAAGTTCTATGTAAAAATAAATCACAAAACGAACTTCTTTTTGGATCGGTCGAAATTTAACCATAGCCCCCATTTTGAGTGCACTTTCAAAAATCGCATAAATACTCGTAAATCTTTACAAATGTCGCCATCAGGTTGAAATTGGACATAATAATCTTAATATATATCAAAATCGCCGTAACAGCTTTTACGAATATTGGACCATATAAGAACCTCATCCGAAAAACAATGAAATACGTGTAAATGTCTTATAAATACGGTTGTCACATCAAAATTCGGCACACACAAATCTCATATACATGGAAATCGTCGTATCAAATTGTGTGAAGATCGGTGCGTAATTGGTCATAGCTCCCATAAATTTCCAAAATCACTTAAATATGTATAAATCTCTTATAAATATTGTTGCGAATGTGCAGTGGCGATTTGAATTTAACGGTCTGTAGCGACTGCCCACAACATTCATCATGTTTATGAGCACGTCCATTAGTAGAAGCTTCTACTTATCAACAATGTTGATAGCATGCGGTTATTAGCATTGTTTATAAGTGTGGCAACACTAAATGTTTAAATTCTGACATTAACATCGAAAGCTCTAGAATTCGAATGTTCTGGTTGTCCGTTAAGATCATTGTAGAAGATTAACGAAAGATGGCGTGTGTATAAATAGTGGCAGATATTGCAGTCGTGAGTGGAGTAGATCATTATCGCTGTTATAATTTCAACTGTCGTGTACATGTGAGTTTGTACATTATAAAGTGTGTGTGCATTTCAACGTATTGATAAGTATAGCCTAGTACTCTGTTCATATTTACGAAAAATTATGGTTTTTTCATGCGAAAAATTTTTTATGCATAAAATTATCAGCTGTTGGTTTTTATTTCGTGCGAAAGAAGTGCTGCTTATGTTATTGTGTGGAAAAATAAGGTTGCCAGATGTATTGTACTGCTTCTACGAAATTATTTCGCATATACTTCATTCCAAATATTTTATATGTAGTTTGACAGCATTTCGCACGAAATTTTGAACAGAGTACTAAGCTATAGGGACACTGATTGACTGTTGTTTTTGTACATTTTGAATAAATATAGAGTTGTTACAATTTTAGACAACTAAAACTGCTTTTTATTTGCAATCAAAAGTATCCGGTTTATTTAAAGGAAATAACCCCGTTTTTAAAAGGTAAAAACGTAACAATATCATAATCAGTTTTAAATTAGACATCAATAAACCTCAAGTACGCAAGAATCTATAGCTTCTATTGGTTATAGCTTCCATATAGGGCCTAAATCCGGAAAATATGTTATCCTCCACCAAAAATATGGGTGTCTATTGATTTTGTATTATCGTTTGAAAAACATCAAATTATTGATCGTAAAACTTCAAAATTATATAATGGATCCTTACAAAAGTTGATAGTGCCTAAATGGAAGGAATTAGGGGAATGAAATGTTCCCGAAAATATCATTATTGATCAGAAATGTTTAGCGTTGAAAACGGCCAAAATCAGACGTCTGACGCACTATGGATCATTTAACCAGAAAACCTGGCCTAAAAGTAAAAAATGAATTTAAATAAATTTAAAAAACTAAATATGCAGCTCTATAGAAGAAAAAGTTCTGCATCATATTGTGAATTTTCAAGACTTTAAGTTGAGATTTGTAGTTTTGAGTAGCTGTCAACATAAGAAAATTAAATTCGTTTTTACTTTTCATTTTAAGAGGTTTATATGATCTTCATACAATTTGGTAAAATGATTAAGATTCACATAAAACACGTGTTTAAGTTAATTCTGAAAGTTAAAGTGAATTTCTGAAAGTGACTTTATATGGGATCAGGGTCAAATGTGGTCCGATTTTCACCAAGTTTTACAGCACAAAACTGATCCTTGCTAAATGTCATTATGAATTTTGCATAATTAACATGGAAATTCTGTACTGATTTCAAACAAAATCAGTTGGGTTCGTCCTTAGGCCTTATTAATCCTAAAACTATCAAAAAAAGTGGCGCCATTGATTCCTTATTTAGAACCACGACCACCTTCCTGTTTGCACCTTCAGGAGCGGATACCTTGACCACTTTCCAATTATGGGTCGGTAGGCCAGGATTCCCGCTCTGAATGTACGCAAGGATCTCCTCAGGTTCATGCGGTTCCGCCGGTATAACTGCGAGTGATCTCGGTCTACGAGGTATTTCACGTCCAGTTTCGCGCCGGGCCACAATTCCCTCAGCGACGCGATTGCTAGTTTAAGCAGTAGAGCTGAGCGGTCATTTGTACACGCTAGCAATTTTACATGGCCTTGATACCAGCCAGCATCATCGTTTTGCGGGGATGGACCGGGATTCTCCTTGAGTATCTTCCAGTATACCCCCAGCATACCTTGACCGATTTTCAGCCATTTCTCCTGAGAGATAGCTCCGTCCTTAACGCTCCTGTCGATAATAGCCCTTATTAGTGGGTTGCGAGCAACCTCACTGTAGGTCCTTCTCATCACGGGAGCCTCTTGCTTCGGACGTTTAGTCTTCGGCTGTTGGGTTTGCCGTTGAAGTGGTTCCTCCTCCGAGTGTTGCCGTTTGGGCCTGACAGATGCGGCTTGGTCCGCTGCATCTGTGCTTGTAGGAGGATCCGAACTGTCCAGCTCAGTCAGCAGGGCCTTAGCCCAGCTTAATTTCGACAATTCGTTAACGCATCGATAGACTTGGAACCATTTCAGTCGATAATGCGCAAGGCGGCACGCCTTTGAACGAAAGCCCTCCTAGATGGTTCTTTGGGAGTGGGGGCGTTCGAAGCTGCCGTAATGGCGGGTGAGGTTACACAGGTTGGACCCGACTTCTTGTTCGACGATCCAACCTGTAACATTGTCGCATGGACAGCTGTCTTATCGACAGTGCCCGAAGCAAGGATTGTAGCTGTTGCATTACCAGCGAGGGTTAGTGCAGCTTTGGAGGTGCTTGGCTTGAAGTCCCGGGCTACCTCACTGCTTTTGATCAGACTGTCACCTGAAGGTTGGACAGCAGATTTTTTGCATTCAGCCAGCACAGGTTTCCCCTGCTGACTTCCTGCTGTTAATGGTACTTGTTTTGATGGTACTTATTTTGGAATGATATTCCAACAATTTTTAATTTTAAACTGTAAACTGTGACTTCAAGCTATACAATAAATAAAAAAAGTTTATTTTAAATAAAAAGTTCAATTAGTTTTAATTTTGCTAAACTATTTATTTATGTATATAATTTTTATTAATCTTACAATAAGTATAACTACACTTAAAAATATTTATTTCTTTCTCATTTGCTGCACTAAATCTAAAACTTTGCCTCTTTGTACTTTGCCGGAACCAGTTTTTGGTATGGCATCCAGAAAATAAACTCCACCCGATAAATGATACATACTGGCCATTTTGGACTGAACATGTGAAATAATTTGCTCCTCTGTTAATTTGTGGCCAATGTCGTCCTGTTTTCTCACCACCGCACAGGCAATTAAATGTGACGTCAATAAATCGGGTATACCAAAGACACAAGCCTCAAATACACCGGCTACTTGTATAACAACATCTTCAATAAGCTGTGGATAAATTTGGAAATTTCTTGCTTTGAAAACATCATTGTCACGAGCACACACATGCAAGAAACCCTCATCGTCGAAGAATCCTATATCGCCTGTATGCAGCCAATTGTCAATGTAAGCCTTCTTATAGGCCTCGACATTGCGATAGTAACCAAACCAGGTATAGGGCGTTGAGATAATTATTTCACCATGTTCGTTGGGACCCAACAATTTACCTTTCTTACTGATGATGCGTACTTTCTTGTTGGCAGTCAATTTTCCCTCTGAACCCACCTTACGGTCACAAAGATAACCACCATTAAACGACAGCATACCCGAAAGTTCAGACATGCCATAGGCCACACCAAAGCCCGGCCGCTTATCATTTACTTGCAATACACTAGTCATTTGTTCCTGTACAATTAGCGGTACCTTGGAGCCACCCACCACAAGTGTATCAATACTGGCCAGGCACTTTTGTATTTTCTCCACATTCTCAGTCATTATTAATTCGGCCATATGACCCCCATTTGTTATCATATGTGTGATCTTATGACGTTCCACCAGCTGCAGAATGTAATCGGTTGTAAACGGTTTACTGGTAACAATGCGCAAGCAACAATGTGTTAATGAGCCATTCAAGTTCCAAAGTCCAGATGCCCAATACATGGTACTGAAAGTGCACACCACTGAATCGGATTTCAAATTAAGGCTAGATTTTAGGGAACCAAATTAATTAACTTTAAATGATTATTTTATAACAATTGTGTACTTACTAAATTGGTTGATTAAGCAATGCTCGATGAGAACAGAGTACGCCTTTGGGGGTACCGGTGGTGCCAGACGAGCACAAGATGATGGCTGTATCATCACCTTTTAAGTTGACGCAAGGAAATCTGTTCAATGAGAAAATATTAAATTAGCAATTTAAGATTTTATTTTAAAATATCTTATTGGAAGAGTAAATTTCTACTGTTACACTAAACCTTAAAAACGTTTAAATTTCAAACATCTATTTTTACACTATATGGGGCCATAACATTTTTCGTTTCATCCCTATTATAAAATTATTCGGATAATAGTTGTTATTAACTCGAGTAATAAAAAAAATTATAAATTTTTATTCGTAGAATATTTGGTACCGCTTATTCGGGTACCAATCCTATTGTAGCTGGCATATGGCAAATTTTTCCCACAGTAGTGAATGTACAGTAGTCGGAGAATGGATTGTTTACAAGAAACCGCTTATTGGACTGCCTCTGTGTAACTAATACGCGAGTTCCCTGATACTGAGTCAACTACGAACAACAGACTATTAGACTGTGACTTTGTAGATGGTATTTGGTTGGCTTGACTTCTAGGAGATGTCTATTTAGGTTAAATTAGCTTCTACTTATGACACATACATCTCAAACTAACTATTTATGTAGCAAATTAAGTAACCAGTTAAGTAGCTAGTAAGGTAACTGACTCTGTGTATCTGATATGTGAATCCCATATGTTGACTACTTTGGACCAGCTATCAGGCAGTCTATTTGTAATCTATGAAGAGTCAGGACAAGCATATGTTAAAAGAAGTTGTCACGTAGCAAATTATGTAACCAGTAGTAACCTAAATGATAGGTGATCACCCAGAACTGCTGGGTAAACTTTAAATTAAACAGTAACAGAGCTGTATTCGGCTGTGCCGAATCTTATATACCCTTCACCTAATTTTACTTTAAAATAAAAATTTTAAATATTTTTAGGTAAAAAAAATTTAAAACATTTTTTTTTAAATTTAATTGTGAAAAAAATTTGAAATAAAATTTTTTTTTGTGAAAAAAAATTCGAGGTAAAAAATATTTTTCCCGATTTTGACCAATTGCAGGTCCGATTTACTTAGCCTTATATACGCCTTTGCAAAATACTTTAAAATATCTATTATTGGATATCCATATTGTCTATATTAATGACTTAGTAATCCAGATATAGATCAAAAATGGAGGTTGTCCTGGTTTTTTCCTTATATCTCAGCCATTTGTGCCGATTGTCTTGATTTGAAATAGCAACCGAGCCGTAAGAATTTCCGATATATTGATGTATGAATCATGTATGTAAGTTATTTGGGGGCTACGGAATGTTGATTTCAACATACAAGCGGACAGACGGACATCGACTTCGCTATCTATAATGATCCAGAATATATATACTTTGTGGGGTCGCAAATAAAAATGTAGAAATTACAAACGGTATGACTAACTTATATATACCCTTGAAACTCATGATGAAGGGTATGAAAAAGTACTTCACATTATATATTGTCTAGAGTTAAAAGGCTAGTAAAATTTAAGTGAATGCAGTTTAAAAATGCACTTCAATTTAAAAAAAAAATGTTACCACAGAAACTTAAAGAAATAAGTAATTTAGATAAAAATTATTTAAGATAAATTAACTTAGCAACAAAATATTTGGTCTCTTTATTTATACACAAGATACGAAATACGAATATTTTGTTTTCACAGCATTCGTGAGAATAACAAAGAAATTAATAATAATACTCACTCAAACGGTTCATTTATAGGCCTGTCCTCCACTTTAACCAAACTCAATATGCTGGGCACACCCATAATTTCACCATTCATTAGATATTTTGGAGCAGACAAATTTAAATCCTGGCAAACTTTAACAGCAATTTCATAATTTTCTACATCACAGAAGATAATCTTGGGCTTAGTAACTTCGTAAATCAATTGCACATTATCTAAGTTTTTAAAGAAAACCAAAAAAAAATATACATATATATTTTATTAATTGAAATCCTGGACAAAAATAAAAAAAAAATATTTGTTATACCTTTATCGAAACCAGGATACAGTGCATTTACCGGGGCACCACACAAATAAGCGGCCACCATTACCGTGGCCGTGTGTGTAGCATTGTGTGCAAACATGCCCACAACATCGCCTGTCCTAATTCCCATTTTCAATAAATTTTTACTCAAAGCCGTTACATGATCTAGAAATTCTTGAGCCGTCATTTGTTCATTCGTTGCATCATTGATCTGTATGATCTTTTGAGGATTCTTGGAGAATTCCCGAAATGCTACTTCACCCAGTGTCAGGTTTTCATGATACAAATCCTTTTTCTCTGGTCCGGACCAGAGTTTTTGCTTCGCATCGTAATAGGTGGCCGTTAAGGGAAACATGACTGTCTCGTTTCAAATATTGATCTTGACTGCTGTAATCAATTTTGAAATAAATAAAAAGAATAACTGAAAATATTTTCAGTTATCTGCTGGTAAGAATGTGTATGTGCGTTATTTTGTTATTTGTTGTTCATTGTATTGAGTTTGAAATGAGATAAATAGCTTGCCTGCTGAATACAAAAGGAAATTTGTACTTAAACAGATTTAGATTCAGTAGCGTAGATCAGTTGATAATTTTATTATTTAATCTGCATGTTATTTATTTGTAACTATTTATATATTTTTTTTGTATATGTACTTATTTAAAGAAAATCTAATTCATACACTTAGAGAAATTTATGACATTTTTATTGGATGACTAAGCAAAAAATTACAATGACAAAATGAATGACAAGCTAGGCTTTATGTCTACATACAGTGGTGGCCATAGTAAAATTAAAACCTTCATAGTATCAATAAATAATTAATTCTATTTTCCAATTTAAAAAAGGAAAGAAAAATTTTTTATATTTTCTGTTAATCTTAAACAATAATTTACTTACAACTAAATGTCATAAAAAAGCCTGTAAGAAACAATACAAATAAAAATAATTAAAACTAAGACCGAATCATTCGATTAGTACAACCTAAAAAGTTTTCTTTCTCTGTGTGAGAAATATTTTAAAAACTTTACATTTCTAGTAGGCATATCTGGAAAACTATGATATCTAGAGCCTTCAAACTTAATACTAATAATTTTGCATTACATATACATCTGTGTAATTATAATAGGTAAAGGCTGTAAATTTTGGATTGCGATTAGTAATCAATTAGATTACATTTAAAAAATAATTTAATTGATTACAAAATTCTCTTTAGAACAATTTCTAATTACCAAGGCAAGGATTTTCATGCACTAAAAAATTAAAAATATGCGCTTATAATATGCACTATAAAGAGAGAAAATATGCACTAAAAATGACAAAAATATGCAATAAAAACAAGTTTTTTATTTGAAATATATTTATTAATAAAAGACAGATATAAATTTCAGGTCACATTTTCAATATATATGTACATAAAAGGTTTTAAATATATTTTTTCAAAGTAAAAATAAGAAAATACATGTATGTATGTACATTATACAATATTTATATTAAAAAAAATCAGTCAGTTATTTATTTTCATGTTACAAAATTACTTAATTTAGATTTCTATTTGTATAAACAAATAAATTTTTTTTAAATTTCCAAAAAGAAAACTTTGTCTGTTAAGATGAAAACAGCTTTAATACATTGAAAATGTACGCTAAATATGAACGTTAAAGGTGCATATTTAAATGAAGCCAGTTCAATTGGAGAATATTAATTTTCAATTTGATTTTCTTCATTAAAATTGCTATCTAATTGTCAAAAATTTTTTTATTATATGAAATCCAGTGTTTTTCTGTAATATATTCTTTAGTTTTGTTCTAATTTGGTAAGAAATTTCTCCGTTTAGATTATTAATTTTATTGGCAACATCATCAATTAATTTTACTTGTGCATTCACCGAATTGAATTCCTGTAGTTTAGTAATAGTTTCAGAAATAAAGATATAATTTGAGCACAGAAATGCTAATTGGATTTAATATTATGTCACAAAGAGAACAATGTAGAAAAGTCGATAAAAAAAAAATTTCGAAAAATCGAAAAGTCGACAATTTCAAAAAGACTTTTAGAATAGAATTCTAGTGTCAATATATTTACTATTTTTACAACACTAAATAGAGTTGCCAAATATATGTATGTACAGTGTACACTGATATGTCCAAAATATGTCCAAAAGAAAATTAAATATGCAATAAATTGGAAAAATATGCTAAATATATGCATTTAAAAGAAAAATATGCAAAATATGCATTTATAACAAAATATGCAAAAATATGCAACAACAAATCTATGCCATTTTGTTGCAAATTCTTCGATTCGGAAAGATAAATTGTCAAAAGTGATTTTGAGTTACTGACTACAAACATGCATTTGCATAGAAATCCTTGCCCTGCTAATTACTAATCGATTACGATTACAATTAATCTAAAAGTAATAAAGATTACTTGCGATTACAATAGAATAATCAAACATAATCAAAAGGAATCAAAAAATATAGTCGGATTATTATCAATAATTATCAACAGTAATCATTAAAAGTAGTTGAATTATTATACCCTTCACCTTTGTGAGAAGGGTATATATTAGAGTTTCCAAAAAACCGAAGAATTTCAAAACCGCGGTTTCGGTTTTAAAAAATTGTAAACCGATCGGTTTCGGTTCGGTTTTGTGACTATTTGTTAACTATTAAATCAGTTGATAATATAGGAAATGCTATACAAAATTAAAGTTCAAACTTGACGAGTGTTGAAGGGGATAAAAGAAAATTGGTACTTTTTCTTATAATAATGAACCTATAAGCAGGATATTAAACACACATGATCCTGACTGAGTTAGAATATAAAAAAGGGATTTGCGGGTACTTTTTCCAACTAATAGTACTTTTTGAATATTTTATAACGATGGACGTAGGTACACGAAATTAAGCGTTCATGGTTTAGTGAATGCGAATTCAAAAGGGATAATTAATGTTACTATTTCTTTACTGTAAAGGTACTTTTGAACCTTAAAATTGAAAATTAGGCACAAATGATTCTGAATGAGTTAGAATTCACAAAAGGTGATTATAGTGGTACCTTTCTTCTGTATTTTCTATAATAATGGACACAGAAATATGAAATTAGACATTCATGATGCTGAGTAGGAATACATAATGTGGGTCTTTATGGTACTGTTTCTATTCTAATAATACGTTTAGAATGAGCTAGATTCCACATTACAATGAATCAATAAACATGCAACTAGAGACATATTTTCCTGAATTAGTATTAACTCACAATGGGAGACTTAATAGTAATATTTTTTATTCCAATCGAGGTGGCGAAGCGCACCGGGTCAATAAGTACTCCATACTTTGATCGAATATTTGAAAATAACTAAGACTTTGACAAAAATTTTGCAATATTTTTTTTTTAATTAAATAAATAAATAGTGATTTGTAGTTTAATTATGAGTAAATACTCGTATATCCATATGTTGTGTCATTCTTTATTAACAGGTTTCCTTGCCTAGCCTGCTACATCATCTAAAGCAATTATTGTAATACAATTTAAAAAATGTAAACAAATCTAAAGATATTTTTGCCGATCTGTTTTTAGATATATTGGATGAATAATTGGATGAAAAAGTTTTTTTCTCATTTCTAAATTTTGAATTTTTCTACTGAAAATAGATTAATAGTGAAAACCGAAGAATAATTGTCGGTTTCGGTTTTAGGCCTTGAAAAACCGCGGTTTCGGTTTCGGTTAAAACCGAATTGGAAACTCTAGTATATATAATAGAGTGACAATCAGTTGTATAGAAAAAAATTTGAGTTCGATTTTTGTAGGGTGCCGTGTGGAATATTATGACACTAGGTCTAAAGGCTAAGTACTGAAAATTTGAGCCAAATCGGACAACGATTTCGGGTCGCGCATCGAGGTCAAAGGTCAGATATATGTCGTTTTAATGAGATATAAAAGACAAAAATTGGTTAAAAAATTTTAAAGTTATTAAAAATTCCCCAGACCATTAACGTGTCTCAGGCCACTTGAACAAGAAATGTACGAACAAAATTAACATATTTTAAGAAATATTAAACTAAAAGCTAATTTTTACTTAAAATATATCCGTATTTACATTCGGGATGGTCAAAAAAATGTATTTATTTTAACGGCAGTTTCGAATCTCTATTTTCAAATTTTTAAAAATTTTGTTAAACAAATTTCAGAATTTTTTGATCATTTATATATTTTTGGGCCGATTTTAATAAAACTTGAAAAAAATATCGGATGTCACCCTAATACAATTTTGAAATAAAATTGTTTTCAAATTTTGAAAAAAAATTGTTTTCAAATTTTTTTTTTAAATTTACTAGTAAAAAAATAAATGAAAAAAATTTTTTTGGTAAAAAAAAATATTCGGGTAGGTCCAAATTATATATAAGTTTGTCATTCCGTTTGTAATTTCCACAATATAACTTTCCGACCCTATAAAGTATACATATATATTCTGGATCCTTATAGATAGCGGAGTCGATTTAGCCATCTCTGTCTGTCTGTCCGTCATCATTCTGTCAGACATGCTTTCGAGAAGTTTGCTATTTAAAATCCGTCCATAAATAACAGAGATATGAGCAAAAATCCGAGACAACCTCTATTTCTGGCCTATATTTTATCTATATCTCGATTACTAAGTCATAAATATAGACAACATGGATATCTAATGATAGATATTTCAAAGTCCATTGCAACGATGTATATTAAGCTATAGTAAGTTAGACCTACAATGGGTTCAAATCGGGAAAAATATTTTTTAACCCGAATTTTTTTTTCACAAAAAAAATTTTTTTCACTAATAAATTAAAAAAAACAAATTTTTAAATTAAAAAAATTTAAGACAATTTTTTTTTTAATTTTATTTCAAAGTATAATTTGGTGAAGGGTATATAAGATTCGGCACAGCCGAATATAGCTCTTTTACTTGTTTTTTTATTAATTTTGTATATTTTTGATTAATTTCTCGTAATCGTTTGTAATCTTGATTATTTATAATCGTAATCAATTAGTAATCGTGCGAATCTGAATATAATCGTTATTCAATCTTACTTCATCTTTCGAAAAAAAAAAATAATGTAATTACTAAGTATTATGATTAGTAATCATTACTTAACAGCTATGCTTTACAATCCATATAAATATTTAGGACAAAAATGGGTCACCTCCCATACAAAATATATATAAAGTTTGAAGTCTATAGCCGGCTGGGCCTATTTTATTGAAATTTTTATAGTGTCTTCTCCAGCACTTGAAATTCTATGTTGATGTGGCAATGCACTTACAAAATAAATAGTTATTAGCGAATATCTTGAGAATTGTAGTAGTGAAAACTTTAAAATAGTTTAAATTTTAAATGATGAAAGCTTTTCGCAAGGTGGATGCCGTGTGACAATTTCGCAGGAGAGTTTGGCGTTGTTCAACCGCAATATGGAAGAGTTTTTGCGCCGTTTCGTAAACGTGGATGACACCTGGATCCACCACAACACACCGGAGACCAAACAGAAGTCAAAACTGCGCTGAAGAAGGCCAAAGTGAGCTTGTCAGCCAATAAAGTCATGGCGACTGTTATTTAGAATGCAGGCGGTATAATCCGAATTGACTACCTTCAAAAGACTAAAACAATCATTGGCCAACAATTATGCCAACTTATTGGGTCGATTTAGCGAAGAATGCTTTTTTCACCAGGACTATGCAAACTACACACATCTGCAGTTTCCATGGAACAAATCCAAATTTAGCCGCGAGTGACTATTTCCAAACCTGAGAAATGGCTCGTAGGAAACAGATTTGACTCCAGCAATAATGAAAAAAATTGGAGAAACGTGGAAAAAAGTGTATAGAGCTCAAAGGAGACTATATTAAAAATCAAATGATGTTTTATCCAAAAACCGGTGTTTCATCCAAAAATTAACGGACTTTTTGATTTGCCCTCATATAACAATAAATGTGATTCACCAATGAAAAAATTATCTTTCAAATGATGGGCCATATATATAAATTATCCCATAAACACATGATCTCCAATGTATACCTCCCTTAACTACTTCTTTGACATGTACTAAATAAGGGACATGTAACTAATATTTTCAGACGTACAAACATCAGTATATATGTATATACATCAATGCAAACGTACCCTGTAGCCAGCCTAGAACCATATGTCCATTTTTAACACTATTTATCTATCGACAATTGCACTAGTTACAATTTTGACAACTTTCCTTTAAGCGTCAGTAGAGATACCTTAGACAGTTCTAGTGTATTTCTGGTGACATTTCCAACGAACGCGTCAATAGTTTGTTTTCTTTTTATTATGCTGTGCAGTAGGGATATAACTATTGACATTTTTTGCAAATATGCAAATTGGCATAGCATAGTCGAATAGAGCATTAAAAAAGATGAAATACCACGGTATTACTTTTTCGCGGTTGTTAAAAAAGTTCACGCACCAAACGCAATAAAGTTTTTGATTAAATATTTTAAATTTTTTTGATATACAATATATTTTATTTAGGTAATAACTGCGGACATACTTTAAAAGATAATTTTAAATATGGGAAGTATCCCTCACACTTGCAAAAAAAGAATATGAAATTATTTACATAATTTTTCAGAGAAAAAAAAAATTTGTTTTATTTTAGAAATTGTTGTTGGTGCGTGATGTTTTTGATTCCAAATGACCTAAAACAATTATTTTCATTACTAATACAACATTGGCCATCACGTGGTGGTATGCCAAAAATTTCGCGAAAATTAGTTATATGCCTACTGTGCAGTCAATAGGTATAGAAAATAACTATCTATTCAGTAGTGATACGGTCTACTGGTGGATTTTCAATGACAAGCTAATGTTAAATGTCAATAGAAGATTACATTGGCTAGGGTACAAATGGTATGTAGTACTACTGACAATGTCACTAGTAAATCCCTACAAATTCACTATTGGCATTCCCTGCAGGGTATATAAGCAAAATATTTTAAATTTTTTATATAAATTGTATATTTTAGTATGTTTTTAGAAAGTGTTCTTGTAATCAGTCATTCCATAGATAATTCAGAAAATGTCGTGACTTGAATTGTGAACTCTGATCAAATTATCTATGTATATTTGTTACAGCACTTAATTTACATCACGCATGTTTATTAAAAAAAATATATATATGATATTACAAATATTTTTCAAAGTTTCATTCATGCATGAATGAAACATGCTCATTTAAATATTTTTTAATAATATACTTATGTACATAATTCTAAATTTTTAATAGATATTAAACCAATTTTTTTATTATTTATACACACCTTTAACAATTCTCTAAGTGTAAGTTGAAAGTTGATTAATTTGTTTTCATCTCAAAGCTACTAGAATACCCCTCGAAATAAAGACCTGCGATGAGATAACGCTGGCAATAAAGAAGCTTATGAGATAACAAAAATTAATAAAATAAATATATGTGATATAAGTGATTACTCGCCTATTTGCTTTTAAATTGATAACACTGTCCAACAAATTTAGACTTTTTGTTTGGAACAGAACAGCGACCCTATAATTCTGAAAGGACATATTGAGTAGATCATTGTTGTAGAATAAACTTTTGAATATTTTAATCTTTAAAAATCCTTTTTGAAAGGACTTTATTTGATTTTCTCGAAAACAAGAGAGGAGCTAGAGGAATAAAATCATCCACAAAAATGATCCCCATAAAATTCCACAATATAACTCTGACAATAATAATTCTCTCACACTTTTTTTTCAGTTAGTATATTGCACGTTTCGACCAAAAAATTATGACTTTGACCCATTGTAAAAAAAAAACTCAGAACAGCTGGACTATAAGTTCATTGTACAAAAATTATCTACGCAACATGTCCTTCCAGAATTACAGGATCGCTACTATGTTGGACAGTGTAATTAATGAAGACACATAAGTAATGTGTATAAATCTATATATAGAAACTAATAATATTGAAATATTTGAATTAATTTTAAGTTACATAAAAATAATTTAATTTCATTGCAAAATTTTTAGCAAAAATTGATCGGAACAAGTGCCCGAGCTTTGTTAAAAGTTTATATTTTTCTGGGGATAAATAACAAACTATGCACAGTGGTTTAGAAACGTTTTTTTTTTTTTTTTTTTTTTTTTTGTTGGAAATAATTCGGTATTTCGGGAACTATTAGAGATATTTTTACAAAATTCTAAACTACTGTGCTATAGAAGGGTAAATATTAATGATTTAGTTATCATCAAATTGGTACTAAAAAAGAAAAAGTCGGGTTTGAAAATAATCTCTTCACTTTTTATTTCGTAAACATAGTAATAAAATTGCAATAAAAATATATATTAATCAAAAAATAACTTATAAAAATGTTCAATAAAAAACTTTTTGCTTGTATCAACCAGATCAGTTGCGACTAACGGAGGGTTAAATATTTGATTTTATAAAGTATTACCCTAAGGTACAATGAAGGGATGAAAGCTAATTTATTCGGCTCTGACGACTTAAATTATGTTCAATGGTCACAAAGAATAATAACCATCTATGTAAAAATGTTTAACATTCAGATAATCTATATATATAAAAGAGTAACGTTACTGACTGAAAGACTGACTGATCATCGCACAGCCCAAACGACTGAAGCTAGAATCATGAAATTTTAACTGTGGGTTCCTCCCTCCCCAAAACGATCCGATAAGAAGGGATTTTTGAAAATTCGAAAGTTTAGGGGTTAAAAAAGGGTAAATTCGGTAACCTTATATTTTCAAAACTAATAAAGATACAAAAAAACTTAAAATTGCATGTTACTCCATTTAAAAAATAAGCTGACAGGTGTTTCGTACTTTTTCGAAATTAGAACTTTTTAGGGGAGAAAAAGGGTAAAAACTCTATTTTGGTACTTTTTGCCACCCTATGTGTCTTTTTAACTAATAAACATAGAAACAAATTTTAGATCGTATTCTTTACTTATCAAAAAATAAAAAATATAAGTTTGGTCCTTTTTGGAAATTCGAACCCTTAAGGGATAAAAATTGTGTTTATTTTTGGTACTTTTTCATAAAATATGTTTTTTTTTTATAATTTCACATAGAGATACGAATATTTTATTATGAGCTCCCACCACGATACAGAAATTTATTTGAATATAATTTTACCACCGTAATGGGTATAAAAAAGGTACCAAAAAGGGGATAAAATCGGGAAAATACATTTTATTTGAAATTATTAAGCCATTTTTGATAATTTTTTTAACATTGGATTGATACAAAAATTAACTAACAATTTGTCGAGTGCCAAGGTTTATATTGGGCCAAATCCGGGTAAACAGTTTGGTACTTTTATTAAAACATATTTATTCTTGGGCACATTAACACAGATTTTAATCGTTTGATACATGTCTTTAGCATAAACAATTTTGGCAAAATGGAATATTTTTAAATTTCAAACTTAAGGGGTGTTCAAGGAGGAAAAGGGGATTTGGTACTTTTTTCCTAATGGTACTTTTTTTAATATTTAAAATTATTTCACTTATCGACATTAAAGTTAGCTGATATGTATCTGAGTGAAGTTAGAGTTAGGAGTAGAGGATAATATTTAGGTACCAAAATGTGAGAACAGAATCATAAGTACTTTTTTATTGTTCTAATGGTACTTTTTGAATTTTCTATAACAATAGACTTAGAAACATGAAATTAAGCATATATGGTCATAAGTGAGTGAGAATTCTAGGGGGAGACTTATTGGTACTTTTTCTTTATTGGAATGGTACTTTTTGTAATTTCTCCAATAATGAACCTAGAAACATGAAATAAAGGTTATATGGACCCGAGTAAGTGGGAAACCACAAGTGTGGGCTTTTTGGTACTTTTTCTATATTCTAATGGTACTTTTTGAAATTTGTATAAAAATGGACTTAGGAACACGAAATTAAGCATATATGGTCCTAAGTGAGTGAGAACTCTAGGGGGAGACTTTTTGGTACTTTTTCTTTATTTGAATGGTACTTTTATTAATTTCTTCACCAATGAATCTAGAAACATGAAATAAAGCTTTTAAATGGGCCGAGTGGGTGGCAATCCACATGTGGCTGCGTTTTGGAACTTTTTTATTCTTCTAATGGTACTTTTTGAATTTTCTATTACAATGGACTTAGAAACATGAAATTAAGCATACATGGTCCTAAGTCAGTGAGAATTCTAGGGGGAGACTTTTTGATACTTTTTCTTTATTCGAATGGTACTTTTTGTAATGAATTAATAAACATGAAACTAGAGACATGTTATCCTGAATTAGTATTAATTCACAAACGGAGACTTAATAGTACTATTTATTCCATCCAATTGGGGTGGCGAAGCGCACCGGGTCAGCTAGTACATGATAATTTTGAGTCTCTTCCTCATTTGCAACACCATAAAGTTATTTATTATAGTTCCTTATATAAAGAGAAGTTTAACCATGTGTGGGTTAAATTTTTCTAGTTTCCGCTCTTGTTGTTTCTCTATGGTTCAAACTATAAATTTGTTCCTCGATTATTCGAACAATTTTTATATGAATGACAACCAAACTTTCAAGCTTTTAATCGAAGCTGGCTTATATACGACTTCACATAACCCCATACAAAATAAACCAAATCTAGGCGGCCAGTTCACATGCCGAAATTAGCTGCTTGACTCGGAACGTCCATGATGCAGACCCTATGTTGCTCGAAGTGCACATTAAGCATTTCTCATAATACAGCTGAATAGTTTGGAGACCTTGTTACGGTATAAGTCTAGCCATGAATTTTTAAACAAAACTGAATATAAACAAGATTGTGGTATGACACCCTTTTATCTTTAGAAACCAATAAACTCAATTGTGGAAATCAAAAATAGACATTTTTAGAATTTATAATACAGGACAATGCTAATGGTTGTCGAGCTGAAAGGTGAAGCCATCCTTGGTTAAAAGGCCCAATTGCGATGAATAATCATCAAATTTTTCAAAGTTGTACAGAACCCACTAAATAACAATAATAATAAAAATTTTACTTTTAAAGATTTCTGCTCACATTTCTTTGAAACTTGTAACATCAATAGAGAAGAAGTTGGGCTTTCATAATATTGTCTTTAGAGTTTTCAAGCTAGACAGTGATACAATGGGCCAAAGTTGGTCAACTGTGTAATGAAAAAACATGTTCGGTCATGTACATTTTTCCAAAATAAACCGAATTAACGTTTTCTGCCTTTAGATATAATATTCCAAATGTTCAACTATCTATTGACATTCTAAGTTTGCAGTTTGAAACAAATATGACCCGTAGTTTAAAAGATACATAATACAGTCGAACTTCTCTATAGTGAACTTCTATACATTGAAGCTCTCCCTATTATGAATTGATTTCAAACACACAACTTGTTCCGTTCCAATTTCATTGTTTTTGATCTCCTTATAATGAATTTCCATACAATGAAGTTTTCTATACAATGAAGCAATTTTGCAGGTGTAATATTTGACTCACATGCGTTTTTGTCTCCATATAATGAATTTTTCAAACAAATTTCTGTTACGCATACTAACAGCTCTGTGTACCGAGAAAGATGCCACATATAATGAGGGGATTCCCAAAAAAGGAAAATATGAACAAAAAAAGAAGAAAGCCACATTAATAACAATTTTGACATCAGTTGCCGGTGTTCAGTGATCGAAAATGACGCAGCGAAGTAGCATTTCTCTTGAAAATAATTATTAATTATTAATAAAGTTGAAGAAGGATTAAAAAAAAGATGTGGCTAGGCAGTTTGGAATTCTTCCCAGTACATTATCAAATATTTTAAAAAACAAGGCTGTGATTCTAAAAAATGTAGAAGACGAGCAATTGAGCACTAAACGCAAAAGGCTTCGAACCTGCTTTTTTGAGGATATTGATGAAACAATGCTCAAATGGGTAACTGCCGCACGTGGTAGGAATCTTCCTATATCTGGTCAATTAATGAAGTAAAAAGCCAAAGAGTTCGCTGATGCATTGGGACACGAAGATTTTGAAGCTAGCACAGGATGGATAGACAAATTCAAAAAACGGCATGGTATTGTAGCAAAAACTACTTTTGTGGAAATGATTATTATACCCTTCACCTTCGTGAGAAGGGTATATATAAATTTGTCATTCCGTTTGTAATTTCCACAATATAATTTTCCGACCCTATAAAGTATATATATTCTGGATCCTTATAGATAGCGGAGTCGATTAAGCCATGTCCGTCTGTCTGTCTGTTGAAATCAATTTTCTGAAGACCCCAGATATTTTCTGGATCCAAATCTTCAATAATTCTGTCATACATGCTTTCGAGAATTTTGCTATTTAAAATCAGCAAAATCCGTCCATAAATAACGGAGATATGAGCAAAAATCCGAGACAACCTCTGAAAATTTCATCAAAAAAAGACAATTTATTGCATGCTTTGACAAAAAAGCAACAAAACATATGTGTGTTGGATTCATTGTGTGTTGGCTTCATGCTTCATGCTTTGTGTATTTTGTTTTTTTTTTTGGTGTTTCACAAAAAAGCAACAAAACGTGCATATGTTTGGATGTTTGTTGGCTTCATTATTTTGTTTTTTTTTTTTTGGTGTTTGACAAAAAAGCAACAAAACATACATATGTATGTTTGGATGTGAGTTGGTTTCACTGCTTTGCGGTTTTTGTTTTTGTTTATTGGTGTTTCGTTTCGTTTGGCGTTGTTGTTTTTGAGAAGGGTATATATAAGATTGTTGTTTCGTTTGTAACTTCTACAATATAGCAATAGCAATTAAATGTAAAATTTTTAAAAGTTTTCTTGATATATTTAGGATGATATACGCTGAAAATAGGCAAGTAATGCATCCACAACAAAGGTGAAGGGTATATAAGATTCGGCATAGCCGAATATAGCACTCTTACTTGTTTTAAATAAAAATGGAAAAATTTATAATTTTTATATAATGGTTTTGTTATTTGGTATTACAAGGTTTTGATGTGGAATAAAAATGGAAAAGTGTAACCCAAACTAATATGACTAATTATTTTAAATAAAAAGTGGGGGAAAAATATAATTTCTGTATAATGAAGTTTCTATACAATGAAGTGATTTTCTGGTCCCGTCAAGATTCATTATAGGGAAGTTCGACTGTAATTACCATTTATTTTCCACAGTGGGACCGTGCATTGTTGATTTTTTGGCTTTTAAGCGAATAATTAATTTTTAAACATTTATTAAATTTCAATAAATGAAAATGTATGTGATTAACTAAAGTCATTAATTGCAATTTAAGCATATTTATTTGGTAATTTATTATAATAAATTTCCATGGAATATTATTCCCTGCATTCTGCAATTCATTAAGTGATCATAGTTCTCCTTTCAGTTTTTTTTTTTTTTCTCTTTTTTCCTTCACAGCCAAAATGAAAAATATATAATTTAATATTTTATTATCTATCGAATTATCACCCATACTTCTGTCTTACAAATAATTATACAATCTATAAGATACAATACGATACGAAGCGATATGGACAACAACAATCTTTCTTCGTACTTAACTTTTCACATACATTTTCATTACGAAGACTATTAATAATTTTTTTTACCACTATTTTGTTATTAATCTACATTCAAATCTGTGAAAATTTTGTACGTAAATTTGATTAATTGTTTTACATTAAATTTTACTCAACGTACTCGTAGTACATGTCTGTCTGTCTGTCTGTCTGTCTGTCTGTCTGTACGTGCATAATTAATTTATGTGCAAGTTCGGTGCAGTTACGCGAGCATTACGTACTTTGTATGGCGGGAATTACATTTATTTGTACAATTAAAATTTATTAAATAAAATATTTATACATCTGAATGCTTTTATGCGGCTGCGAATGTACATATAGTGTTTGAATATATGTAAGTACATATGAAGAATGAATCTATATAAATATATAAATGTCTTTGTAAGTTTGTTTGTTTATTTGTTTGTTTGTTTGTTTGTTTGTTTGTTTGTTTGTTTGTTTGTTTGTTTGTTTGTTTGTTTGTTTGTTTGTTTGTTTGTTTGTTTGTTTGTTTGTTTGTTTGTTTGTTTGTTTGTTTGTTTGTTTGTTTGTTTGTTTGTTTGTTTGTTTGTTTGTTTGTTTGTTTGTTTGTTTGTTTGTTTGTTTGTTTGTTTGTTTGTTTGTTTGTTTGAGCATCACGCCTAAACGGCTGAACCGATTTTATTGAAATTTGGAACGTAGATAGATCCTTACTTGGAAGCGTCAATAGGCTATAAATTTTTTCAATACTTGGACCAGAAAGGGATAAAAAGGGGAAAAAACGGGTAAAATTGGTACCTTTAGTTTTTAAACAACAATTACTAAACTGCTGAACCGATTTTTACATCGACAGGGGTAGCGAAGCGCACCGGGTCAATCTAGTTTTAAAATAAATATTTGTGAGTATAGGGTGGTATAAATACGGGTATTTTTTAGGATATTTTATTTTGGCAATAAATCTGTCCTTTCTAACTGCCGATTAGAATTGAAATGAAATTTTACACAGTCGTATCAGAAGAGTATTCGAGCTTATTTTTTGAAATAAGGCGCTATGGTAACTGTAACTGCTATTACTCTTTGCTACCCAGAAAAGTTTTTCTAGGGAACTTATAAAGCTTCTATATATTTTTTTTAAGTATCTCAACAGTGATAACTTTAACAAAGAAAACTCCCACAATATGCTAATAGCAATTTCCCTATGCCCTTTCGAATTTAACCTACATATTTATTATCGAAATTCTAAATTTCTGCTTAGTGCTCTCTTCAAACGAATCAGTTGGGTTCGGTACAGGTTCCTTGTGATGCACAGTGGGGGAAATGAAAAAAAAAGTGGAAATGAATTGCCCGATTTTAATAAAATTTCCCATGGCTATAGAGGAGACGTTGATATGTTTAAGTTTTGAATTTGGGCTTATAACACCAAGGGGGTATATCAAAAATTAAAAGTGATGCCAAATTGTTGTTTGCCATCCGATTTGAAAGATTTTAATGTATATGCAATCTACTCGACGAGACATTGCTTTAGTCATATATTATCTCTTATAGTTTACAAGTTATTTTTATTTTAAAAGTAAAATTTTATTTTTTTTTAAAAAAAAATAAAATTTTACTTTTTTGCTAATAACGGATCCAATTCTTTATCGATTTTCTTGAAATAACTGTTTTTGAATTAACAAAAAATTTATAAATAACAGTAAGAAAAAATTAATTAGAAACCTTTATTGAGTCAGTTAAGTTATGTGCATTCAAACTTAAAAAAATAAAAAAGTCGGATTTTCGCAATTTTTTTTTTTCGAAAAAAGTAAGTTCTTTTTTCGATTATTTTTAAATTATACAGAAAATGTATAATAATAAATGTTTTATAAGTTTCTAAACGATAACATTACGGGAAGTATTATAAAAGCAAAATAATATCAAAATTCATATTATTGCGTGGTCCAGATCCTTCCGAAGTAGACCTATTTTTTATGTAAATTTCAACTTTAGACAACATTTTCAAAAAATTAAGACCTGTTTTGTATGTCCCAATATGTTCTTTAATATTGTGCAAAGGGATTTCATAGCCCTGAGCTTGGTGCTTTCAATAGGTCCAAAAATCAAAAATATCACTATTTTGGGATTTTTTAAAAGTTATTTGGGAATTGTAGGATTGTCAAAAACAAAAAAAAAACTAATTTCTTTTCCACTTCTCTATTGCGATTAAAAGTTTCTATATAAGTGTAAAATTTCATTAAAAACGATTAATAAACAAAACTTTTATTGCATTTTAAAAATTAAAATTTTCCAGAAAAATCAGCTACCATTTTTTATTCCCATATTTTTGAAAAAAGTATTCTGTATTTTTTTTAATTTTTAAAAATTTTATACATTTTTTAAAAGAGGACATAATTTCCAACACGTTGGTATATAATATGTATATCTTTTCTTTTGCCCGTTGAATCAGTAAGCTTTGGTAAGCAATCGGTGTCCTTCAGCGGCACTTTTTTCAAATTAAAGAAGTAAAGCAAAACTTCCCGTATATGACGCTTTGTTGGCACCAAATTCGACATTTTCGAAGCAAAAAAAAACTGTTGTTTACACTATAATGTGTAATAACTAAGTGAGAATAAATGATACGTATGTACCCTTCAAAATTACATATAAGTTATTAAAAATAAAAGCCGCGTTCAAAAGATATACCATCTATTGTATACAATTCCCATTTTTGGGATTTTTTAAAATATATTTTGGGAATTCTGCTTTTATTTTTCCACAAAATGTTTAAATTGTTATTAGTTTTCTATTTAGAATTTCAAATTACATGTATATTGTTACGAATTTGCAATAGCGATTTGAATTTAACGGTCTGTAACGACTGCCTGCAGCATTCATCATGTTTATAAACACGTCCATCAGTAGAACTAAAACTAAATGTTTAAACTGCTGACATTGACATCGAAAGCTCTAGAATACGAACATACTAGTTTGTCCGTTAAGAGCATTGTAGAAGATTCCCGAAAGATGGCGTGTGTATAAATAGTAGCAGAGGTTGCAGTCGTGAGTTTATCATAGGCGCTGTTAGAGTTAACATCAACTGTCTTGTACACTTAAGTGTACATTTCAGCGAATTGATAAACGTGTATAAAGACACTGAGTGACTATTTAAACTGTTGTTGTTGTATATTTTAAATAAATAAAGAGTTGTTACAAATTTTAAACTACTAAAACTGCTTTTATTTGCAATCAAAAGTATCCGGTTTATTTAAAGGAAATAAACCAAGTTTTAAAAGGGTTAAAACGTAACAATATAATGCATATTTAATGTTTCTCCAAACAGCATACTTTAGGATAATTTTTCGGACCAACCAATTTACTACCAGAGCATGTATTCCAGTCAATTTCATGCGAAAATATGTTGATTCTGCCCCACTGTACATCGTGTCATCCGGTCATTATCGTAACTCCATACTATTAAATACTTCGGTTTACTAACTTTGGGAAATACTGCAACATTTTTCAACATGATCCAGTCCCTGGAATCTATTCGTAAGAATGAGCTAGAAACCATAAACCAGGTGTTGAAAAAATTGTGTTCCAAGATGATCTACTACGAAGCCAGACGAACCAGCTCCATGAACACAATCGTGTTCCAAATATATCACTTAGTATACAAATTAGAAATAAGCTGACATAGGTGGAATTATATTACATTTCAAATTCAAATGATTTCATAGACTCTATTATTGAAATTGTATTTTCATAATTTAAAATTATTTATAGAATAACGGTAACGGTATCTACAATTATATCGGTGACGGTAAGTGCAGTTGTTTTGGCAACGATGTAGTCGAGCTGAAAGGGTAACAGTAGCAAACCTTGATATTTCGCCCAATACATTTTGGCGAAATATTATTAACATAATGGAAGCAGTTTTTTGTGCCGCGCACGTTTTGAAAATCCCGCCATTTTTCTCCTATTTTGAAAATTGTCTAGCTTTTTTTAAAAATAAAACCGACAATCCTAATGCCAATAACAACTAAGTTTTGTTCATTTTATTTATTTCATTTTTAAAAAGACACTTCCATTTGTACCACCCTTTGTATGTAACAGTACATATTTGGTGTGTTTAGATGGTAAGTAGAAGGAAAAATTAATTTATTTCAAATGGTAACTACTATAATAATCGTAAAGTAAAACAAACATATAGTTTTGAACCAACTAAGTACAAATGAATGTCTGTCTGATTGTGGAGGCAAACAAAAAAAATACACGCCACCACAAACCATTTTACTGGGAAAAAAAATGTGGAGAAAAATATATGTGACAACCTATTAATGGTTGCAAGTATGCCGTTAAATGCAATTTCGATTTACTTAAATGTTTTTAGTTGTTATTCCTATTTCACCTCAGATATTGCACTGTGGTTTCAAAGTTGGTTTTTTGCAAGGCAAATTTATATATTTTAACTCAATTAAAATCATCTAATCAAGTAATTATGTATATAACTGCGGTAACCATAATATGTTTTTTATGTTACCATTCACATCATTGTAGCAATCATATATAAGATTATAGAAAAAAAAAATATGTTTATGGCAATCATGTTTATGATGAATCAATATGGTGAAGTTATACATCATAAAAATGGTTGCCACAAACATATACTAGACTACTATATGAATTACATGTAAATGGTACACATAATTATACATACACATAATTACAGTAACCATTATATTGTAGAAAAAACTTGTAAAAATGTTGACATGCAATGTAAAAATGGTAAACATGTACAAATATAGTTTTTCTCTGAGTGTAGTATTAGATGATTTTAATTGAGTTTTGTTAGATAACTTACGAAGAAAAGTATGAAAAACTTATTTTCCGTGATCCTACACAAGGAAAACCAAAAATTTATTTAGAAAACTTCAAAAATAAGTTTTTTTTATGACCAAAATTCGCATATGGAAATGAAATCATTTTGACCCTGAGCAGTGAAAAATTTAAGATATTTAATGAATTGTCCGCATGTGGCCCTTGTATAGAAACTATATATTGTTATGGACAAATATTTACAAAATCCAGAAATATGAGTTGATTTATGTCATTCATCTACATAAATATGTCGACATTTATGCGCATTAATATAATTTCAAGATGTGGGTCTTATCATGATTTTTGTATACAAATTACTGATCTGTTTAAAATTTTGGTTTGATATTAGTGTTGATTAATGTGTTTTTCGGAAGTGACGATATTTATAAAATTCGGTACTGCAATTATTATGTACATAAGGATTATTAGTGACAAATTTTATTTAGATAACGGTGTTTATAAGAGTTTATGCTTATTTAAGTGTTTTACAGAAGTCGGCTTCTCTATGGGGGCTATTGTCAAATTGTAATTTCTTTTAATATGTAACCTATTTTTGCTGAAATTTGTATATATACCGCTATTTTATAAACATTTATGAACCACAGAATAAGATGACAAATCTTGTAGTATTATTCTTGGATAAAAATTTCTGATCTGTGTAAAATTTTGGTTCAATTTAGACACGAGGGTCGCCAAAAAGTCCCTGCCTTTTTGAATGAAACACAGGTTTTTGGATAAAAAATTATTTTATTTTTCATCATAGTCTCCTGTTAGCTCTGTGCAATTTTTCCAGCGTTTCTCGAATTTGTTTATCCCTTCCAAAAAATAAGATTTGTCGAGATCATCAAAATAGGCATTTTTCTTGAGATGATTTCATCGTTGGAGTCAAATCTATTACCGACGAAACATTTCTTCACATGTGTGTACCCATTGTGCACCCGATTGTGAGCAAACGCGGCACCCATCTTGCGGAAAGCTTTCTAATACACAAGTGAGATTTCGCTTTCACAATCTCCTGCACTTTCAAACTCCGATCGGCCAACAAAATATCGTAAATTTTTAAAATTGTTCGAGTGTAGAAATCTCAACTTTTGTTCTGCTAGTGCGAATTTGATTATTTCCAATAACAAACTACACAGAAGAATTATAAAGATTTTAATATATGATATAAAAATTCATAAGTACCAAGAATATATATACATATATGGGACTCAGATGAATATTTCTCAATGTTACACATGGAATGACAAACTTATATATACCCTCATTCACCACTTTTGGGGGTGCAGGGTATAAAAAGAAATATTTTTCTAATAGCGTGAAATTTCTCCGCTGAGTACCTCAACACTGTTAATATATCGCAATTTTATTATGTCACATACCTTGTTATTAATCTAGATCGACGACTTACTTGTTGCTATCACATAGATACTAAGAGAATTCACATGAAGGTAAAAGCTTCTAGCCTTGGTTAATCAGTGAAGCCTTGAGTATAAAATCACCCTGTAGACGACCGCTTTAAAACAAATTTAGGTACATGAAATTCAATTATGGGGAATGGCCAGCAACACCAGTATTGATCTTATACATAGGGCCCAATCTAAAATGCTTAGGTCTATGACGGGAGCACCATGGTACATAAGAAATGAAAACACCCACATGGACTTGGAAGTATCATTGGTAAAGGATTCAAGAAATTCAAGAAAATTCGTGAAAAATATATTGCAAGTAAACTGCAAAACCATCTCAGCCCACTTGCAAGACTACTTGCATATAGCCAAACCCGATCAAGGCTCCGTAGAGCAGATCTACCACCTCGCTAACATGAGGGTCATTTGTTCATGAAGGCTCTCTCATTAGAGAGCCTTTAATTTTAGTTATAATATTTTAATACTAATTCTTTGGCCTTTAAAAAAATGCATATTCAATAAATAAATAAGGCATAAAAAACATATATCGCTCATTTGCTGCTACAACGTCATAATTCAAAAAAAGTCGTCTCGAGAAAAACGGCTTGGAATGTTTTATGACATTTTAATATTTCTTAAATAAATGTTCAACAAATAATGAGATTTCAGAAATAAAACCTGATTTAAATAGTAGATGGTGATATCCTTCTAATTTGTATTTAACCCAAATTTTTTCTTGTAAAATGTACGAGAAAACATGAATTTTGATTTTGATGGTTACATTGTAAATTAATTAATGATGGTAAATTAATTGATATTTTTGAAAACTGATAAACCTACATGAGAGACTATAGAACGGCGCATATTTTGTATTACTCAATTCAAAAAACACGTATTTTAAGTTATGACGTTGTTACAGCAAATGAGCGATATGTATATCGATCTGTGATATTTTAAACAATCATGGTATTGGAAAATAAACACAAATTTAACTTTCTCTAATAAAGTTTAATATTAGTTTTTAACTTTGAACCACAGTATTACTTATACAAATAATCCAGTTTTTTTTTTTTTTGCTGGCGACTCAAAGAATAACGACATTACAGGCGTAAAAAGACTCATTACATGCTTATCCCAGCAGTCAAGCAAGTAGTCAATGTATCCCTTATAGACAGTAAGTAATTGTCACTAATGTCCGATCACTTGGCTGTCTCCAATTTATATATTTTGGGTCATTTGACACGTACGTGCTCTTTGTAGTGCAGAGAGAAGAAAATTGGTCTGTCGGTCTGCCTGCCTGTCTGTCCAGCTGTCTGTTGAAATCAATTTCCTGAAGACCCCAGATACCTTCGGGATGCAAATCTTCTATTATTCTGTCAGACATGCTTTCGAGAAGTTTCCTATTTAAAATCAGCAAAATCCGTCCATAAATAACTGAGATATGAGCACAAATCCGAGACAACCTCTGAAAATTTCATCAAAAAAAATACAATTTATTGCATGCTTTGACAAAAAAGCAACAAAACGTATGTTTGGATGAGTGTTGGTTTCATTGCTTTGCGGATATTGTTTTTTTTTTTTTTTTTGGTGTTTCGTTTGGCTTTGTTGTTTTTATACCCTTCACCTTCGTGATAAGGGTTTTCATTTCGTTTGTAACTTCTACAATATAATATGTTCGTCAGCAATTAAATGTAAAATTTTTAAAAGTTTCCTTGATATATTTAGGATGCTATACGCTGAAAGTGGGCAATTAATGCATCCACAACAAAGGTGAAGGGTATATAAGATTCGGCATAGCCGAATATAGCAATCTTACTTGTTTTGTACTGTACTTGTTTGTGAGTAATTCCTACAAACTGGTTTTATACAAATTGTGTTGATATAATTCTCATACAGTTTATTTTCTTTTTGCTTAAGCATACTGACACTGTTACCTAGTGAGAAGCCAATTGCCACTTTAGTGTCTCTAAGTAACCTAGAATGTAGTCACTTTAAACGTTTATTTGTACTGCACTTGAGAATGTAGTTACTTTAAACACCAGAAGTAATCAGTTGGAGAGTTGTCGGAGGACGGTTTGGTTACAAGTAATCGGTTATTGGACTGTCTGTGGGATGTCCTTTTAACTGACTATTTGAGGTCAATTAGTACCAGTACATGTTATAATAACTAGTTATGTAGCTAACCAGGTACCAGTAAGGTAACTGACTCTATGTAACCGGTATGTGAATCAAATGTAATCCAAATGGGTAAATTGACCGCCTGCTTAGGACATGTACGTGTTAAAATAACTAGTAATGTAGCTAGTTATGTAACTAGCAGTCATCCTAAATGAAAGGTAAAATCACTAGTTCGGGCCAGTCGCCTACAACTGCTGGGATGTATTATGTTGCTTGATCATTATAACTATGACCGACTGTATGTTTGTATGTATTAAAAGTAACCAATGTAATTAAAAATAATAAAATATTGTTGCACGTAGAAATCGTATAGAAAAAGGCAGGAAAAAAATACTTTGTCCAAATCAAAACATTGGCATTTATGGTGGAATAAAAATTCATGTTTCTCTGAATTTCAAATTTCCAAAAAGATAAACAAAATATTTTTATTGCAGCCAAATGAATGAAAGCAAAAAAAAAATACACAGTAAATGCACACAAATTGTATTTAGCATTTTTTTGTGTGTAACTTTATGGACGCAAAAAAGATAAATTTAAATATAAATTTTCAAAACTTACCTTGGATTTATCTCTGTTTGTAAACACAACGGTAAACCAAACATTTGTAAAAATAGAAAACAAATTATTATTTTTATTTTTTTTATATTTTTATTTTTTCTGCTTAAATTTTATTACGAGTTTTTTTGTTTTGCTGTTTGTTGCTGTGTTGTGGTGTAAAAATAATACATTTTAAATTACAATAAATACTTTTAAAAATGTGTAAAATTAAACTTAAAACTAAAGATGAACAAACTTAATGAGATTACAAATGCACAAATACAGAGTAAAATGAATAGAAAATACAAATTAATTAAACTTAATACAGCGTTTTAAATATATAGTAAATAGTGTATATTTTGTTTAAATAGTTGTCATATTTCTAAACTTTTTCAAAAAGAATTTTAAATAAATGTTTTATAAAAATAAAATTAAAGCAATTTAAACCAAAGACAAAAAAAGTGTAAATATTTATATTAAATAGAAATTAAATTTAAAGGGATTTAATCCCAACTTATATAACAACGCTTACACTTGCCTAATTAAAGCATTTTTGTGGAATTCATTTACGAAATGTTTTACTGCAAGTGTAAACGCTGACTTAAAAAATAATAATCTCCCATGAGGAAAGTAAACCAAGCCAATGTTGTATGAATACATTCTTCTATCGCCAGATTTACTCATTCTACCACATCGAACATGTCTAGGAAATTATAGAGAAATAAATAAAAAATATTCGTTAAGAAAATATTTCAATATGTTTTTAATTAATTTACACTGGAGAACTAAAAGAAACAAAAAACAAAAAGCCAACATGTTTGAACACACGCAAATCTCCATTAGGATTACTAAACATTACTTATCATTAGATATGCAGTTGAAAATGTAATAAAAATTATAGTTTCAAGATGTATCGCGATTTAAATTGATACGTCTTACAGAAAACTAGAAATTTTTCATATATCCTGAAATCCACAGAATCTACACAGTCCCATGGAAGTATAATCCAGAATGTAGTGGTAGTATCTAAGACAACAATCCAGTTGTCTTAGCTCAACATACTTATCGAGCGAAAGTAGCCTAAGTTCATTATTGGGGAGTTATACCCAATAGTGAACTGCATCTCTAACGGGTCTTTTCTCTGGCATATACGTTAGAGATACCGATGAAGATTCCCGGTCAAAAAAAGAAGGCCAAAAAAGGAGTCAGCTTGTTTGTGGACCTGCATCCATTATAATGTTAACCTCTTGTACTTTCCTAGTTCGTTCAGAGATGTAATACAGTCCATGATAATTTCTGCCCTTATCTCCTACAACGTTAAGGACATGAGTTAAGCCCGTATATACAATATAAGGAGAATAATTGTACCCCTCTATTAAGTACTACCTAGTCTGAAAGTTTGAAGGATATTTTCCCATGGGATTGGACTTTTAGAAATGTGTTCTAAAGATAGCCGCTCCGAAGTCAAAACTTCTCCTCATTTTATCCGTTCGTGAACCATTCTCTGTCAACGTTTGCTATTCGGAATTAGGATATCAAAGGTTCTGTTCAATACCAAAAGCGATAGTCTGTCGTCAGGCATCCTGATTAGGCTTAATAAATCACAGAGTTCCGTGTGTTGTAAATGACACAAGGATAGTCTGCGCTCCCATTTCAAGTGCCATTTGAAGGTTACATTTAGAGCCTGTTCCAGCCTTTCCTACATTGTTACGTCGCTTGTATGGTATCCGATATTCCATATGGGTCAAACTAAATGATCTTGAATGTCAGCGTCTTCAGCGCCAGTTCTTAAAAACATCTAGATCAAGTTTAATTCACATCGCTTGGTCAATTGAGTCTCATTACCAAGGCATGTTTAAATATGCTCTAAAAATTAAAATTTTCAATATAGTCTCCTTGGAGCTCTGTGCGATTTATCCCACATTTCACCAATTTGTTTATCCCTTCCAACAAATAAGATTTGTCGAGGTCATCCAAATAGGAATTTGCTTGTGAGGTGATTTCATCGTTGGAGTCAAATCTCTTTCCGCCGAGCAATTTCTTCAGATTTGGAAACATGAAATTGTTACTCGGGGCTAAATCCAGAGAATAGGGCGGAAGAAGGAGTATTTCGTAGTCTAATTCATGGATTTTTACCATGGAAACTGCACATGTGTGTACCTTTTTGAGCAACCGATTGTGAGCCAACGCGACAGCCATCTTCCGGAAAGCTTTTTCATACCCAAGTGATGACTCAAAATTTAAACCACTGAGCCATGTGAGATAGCTATGGCTTTCACAATCTCTCGCACTTTCAATCTCCGATCGGCCCACACCATATCGTGGTTTTTTCAGGGTAGAGACCTCAACTGGGCGTCCAGAATGATTCTTCCATGCTTGTACGGCCACAACGAAATTCAGTAAACCACTTTTTTACATTGAAATTCATAGTGCAGAGTTCCCATAGTATTTATCAAGCTAAGCCTTTATATGAATGGTGGTTTTTTTCAGCAAAAAATAATGTTTAATGAGTAGACGAAATTCAGTTTTTTCCAATTTCTCCTGAAGTCACGTGGTAGACTACTATCAATGTCTGTCAAAAACAAACTAAACGACGCAGCTTGTTGAAATTTTGACAAGAGTCAACTGACAGATGCCTGTTAACAGGAGCAGTGTTGCCCTTTCAGTTAAGAGCCGGGAAATTCAGAAAGTTGCGGACTTTGTTTCGAGATCTACAACCAAATTTCGATGTCTGGTTGTGAGTAAAAATACGAAAGCAATTTTTTTTTTAAAGAAATTAAGTATTTTTTTTTTCTAAAAACTTGTCAAATATGTTAAAGTTTTTTGCTTGAAATACTTGGACTGCTCATTATGTATTATGGAAAGCTTGCTGACTTGAAAACCGCATAACCTTCTTTTATGCTATCATGTTTACATCGAACGTTTTAAATATGTTAGTGGACTATTTGACCTTAAAACGAGTTGACATGTTTTGAATAGAGGGTATCAATATACTTTTCTACAATACAAACACAGTGTACTCCAGTGTAAACACTTTTCATTATACCAGTTCTACTTACCACTATTATGGCATACAGTGTACCAATGAGCGAACCAGCCAAAACATCGGTCCAATGATGTTTGTAATCGGAAACACGTGTCAACGATGTGTACCAGGCGAACATAAGAAACATAAATTGTAACAAGTGCTTAAACATTTTACTACGCGAACAGGTCATGCGTTTATGTAGATAAATCTATAAAAAAAAATAAAAAAAAAAATGTGTAAAATGCAACATGTTGTAAAGATGTATGATAATGATGATATACTAGATGCCACACAAAGAAAAGACATTTATCTATTTTTCATTTTTGTGTAGAGCTGTCTTTTTTGAACTTACCGCTATATAGATCATGGTAAAAGATGTAAAACTAGCATGACCACTGGGAAATGATAGATGGGCTTCTTTAAGTATTTTCATTGAGTAACCCAAGCCGCGACATGTAAAATCTTCAATGTAGCGACCTTCATTGGCGGGATTATCGCAATTTGTGCCATCGGGTAATATGGGCTGGCAGACCTTTAATTGGGAAACAAATACGTATAAGATTTCTATTTAATACAAATGTATATCACTAGGGTTTTTTATTTATACTCAAAAAGTAATAATATGGAAACTGTTTAATATTTTCTTCTATATTCTTACATATTTGGCGTTAAATTAATTATGATATTAAAATTACCATTATTTGAATAAATATACAATTAATTCTGAATGAAATCTGATATTTACTTAAATCGATTGTAAAATGTCGTACCATAGAGAAACAACAAGAGCGGAATCTAGAAAAAAACTCAAACAAACATTTTACTCAAAATAATCACACATACGAGTGTTGTTTTTGTTTTCACATAGTTTTTTTTACTAATACATTCTCAGAACTTAGGTTTTTGACAACTGAGTTAGGTCTTTGACAGGAGAGTTTCCGCTCTATGTATATTTCTCTATGTGTCGTACTATCTCTTAGTAGTAAAACTGAAATTTTTGAGATATTTTGTTTTTAGTTTTATGGTATTTTTTTCATATTTAGCATTTTTATATCCACCACCTTAAACATGGATAACTCTCATATCATTGATTTATTTTTATGCCTTCCAAAAAATAGGATTTGTCGAGTTCATCAAAATAGGTATTTGTTTGTGATGTCATTTCATCGTTGAAGTCAAATCTATTTCCGCAGAGCAATTTCTTCAGGCTTGGACACAAGAAATATACACTCGGGGATAAATCCAGAGAATAGGGCGGAAGAAGGAATATTTCGTTGTTTAATTCATGGATTTTTACCATGGAAACTACACATGTGTGCACCCTTTTGTGCACTTGATTGTGAACAAACGCGGCAGCAATTTTGCGGAAATCTTTCTCATACCCAACTGATCATTGAAAATTTAAACCACTGAGCCATGTGAGATGCTTAAGGCTTCTACGCTCTCTCTTGCACTTTCAATATCTGATCGGCCAACTCCATATCGTGAATTTTTTCGGGTGTAGAGACCTCAAGTGGGCGTCCAGAACGTTCGGCATCTTCCCTGGTTTAACAGTAAGTCACTTTTTTACCATTGAAAATGATTCTGCAGAGTTCCATAGTCATTTGAGTGATGAATTTTTGAGCAAACATTAAAGCACACGAAACTCTCTTTCGTCCATTTTCTCCTCAAATCTCGCGGTAGCCTGCTATTAATGGCTGTCAAACACAAAATAAATTATACCTGTTGACAGGAGTATTGTTGTCCTTTCAGTTAACTCTTTCATTCACATTTTTATGTGTATATGTTTATAAACAAAACAATTGCATTTTTACTTTATGAAAAATAAGAAAAACTAAAAATACAGCTAAAGGCTTTTATGGAGTAAGGTGGTTAGTTTATTAACCACTTTGGCTGTTGGCATTAAAAATAATTATGATAAAAATTTTCTTAGCGTATATATTTGTTTGAAAACTTATAATTTTGACTAAATTTTCTGAACAACACAAACGAAATAGCTGTGTAGGTGAGACATTCTCCAATTCTTTTATATCATTTGATATACCCCCACCCTCTGTGTAAACAAACGGCTCTTCCAGTCGACAATTTTTTCACCATTTTGGTTCCACTACAGCAGTTTGAGTAGATAAGTCACTAACAGAAGTATTAGCCAAATTTGATAATATTTTAACTGGAGCCCCGAAGGTATGTCACCGAGCACCAATATCAGATCGACTTGCTCCTAATAATTCTCTTTTTCTTCGTGTTCAAGACGGCAGACACATTGTCATCCGAAGGTATTCCTTCGAACAAAATATCTTCAATTTAATGTTCATTGAGTAAACGCGGCATCCTTACAAAATAACATGATATTGTTACAAATGTGCAATAGCTGTTTAAATTTAACGGTCTTTAACGACTGCCTGCAACATTCATCATGTTTATAAACACGTCCATTAGTAGAAGATTCTACTTATCAACAATGTTGATAGCATTATTAGCTTTGTTTATAAGTATGGTAATACTAAATGTTAAAGCTACTAACATTAACATCGAAAGCTCTGGAATTCGAATGTTCTAGTTGGCCGTTGGGATCATTGTAGAAGATAAACGAAATATGGCGTGTGTATAAATAGTGGCAGAGGTTGCGATCGTGAGTTGAGTTCATCATTGGCGCTGTTAGAGTTAACGTCAACTGTCTTGTACATTTATGTTTGTACATTATAAAGTGTGTATGCATTTCTGCGAATTGATAAACGTATTGTTGTACATTTTAAATAAATAAAGAGTTGTTACAATTTTAAACTGCTTTTATTTGCAATCAAAAGTATCCGGTTTATTTAAAGGAAACAACATTTAAACAATATAATATAGAGAAACACAGTATATAAAACCTATTTCAGTCACAGTGGTTAGTAATCTAACCACTCTATTACTTACGTTATTTATCAAAGAGCATTGTATAAAATATTAGTATATTAGCACAAGCCGACCAAACAATCACTAAATAACAAAGTAACACTGAATTTGATGAACAATAAACACTCTGACCTTTTCTTATTGAATGCGAGAAACTGCGGTTTACAACATTTTCAAATGAATATATTAATCTAACCAGAACAACCTGACGGCAAAGTTTTGCTAAAAACTTAAATGATGACTTAAATTGTTTAGCAAACTGCTAATAGATATCACTAAAAATTATTTAAAGACTCTAGAAGAGGTGGTTAGAAAAGTGACCACTAAACCGGAAAGAGTTAAGAGGCGGGAAATTTAAAAAGTCACATACTTATGATTATGAGACCGATTATAATATTATGTTGAACATTTGAAAAAAACTTCAAACAGAAAAATAATTTAAATTAAAAATGTTAAAGTTGGGTAACAAATACGAGCCAGTACCTTTTTTCAGTTTTAAGGTGAATTGAACTGTATGCAAACATTTGAACTATTCGTTTATGATACGAGAACGATATCATATATGATAGTTTATATCATAGAGAAAATATACATAGAGCGGAAACTCTCCTGTCAAAGACCTAACTCAGTTATCAAAAACCTAAATGGTAAGAATGTATTAGTAAAAAAACTATGTGAAAACAAAAACAAAGTTTTTATCTAGTTTCCACTCTATGTGTATTTCTCTATGGTTTATATCACGTAGATAATATCGTTTGGTTTATTAGGATATGATATTTTTAGATTTTTTTTAATATTACTCAAATTTATAATATTTGTCACATTTTATTTCAACAAAATATAACAAATTTTACTTATACTTCACCTATCAACAATTACTCTACCCGCATTAAAACATTCCCTCTCAAAAGCTATTATTTTTTATTTGCATTTTAGTCTAATGCCCAGCTACTAATGGTGTTTGTATTTATTTATTCTAGCACTTACCGCAAAAAAGTGTGGCCTCAAACGTCCAATGGAATATTTGGCAATATCAGTGGTCAATTCACAAACACCTGAACCAAATATTAACAAACCAATACGTTTATAACACTCCACCATCCAGTCGGGTATTTCCAAATGCAAAAAATAGTAATTACTGCTTGATAAATTGCCAAAAGTATGCATTTTATGTGAATTCGATTTAAAAAACTCAACGATTGTTATCTGTAAATAGGAATAAAAAAAAAACGAAATTAATTTTCATTAATACTGTCTTACTAAGTTAAAATAAACTAATTAATACTACGAGTCAATTAAAGGCTCTCAGAAAAAAAAAATCAGCAAACTGCTGCTACGAAATTGGAAATTTTAAATTACACCTAGAACCCTTATGACAGCTTAAGCTGTGGCTTCTGGTTTTGTGGGTTTTCCCTAAACGAACTTTACTTATTCAAGCTTAATATTTTGGGAATTACTCATTTATGTATCTCTCAATTCTTATCACTGTAATTTAAAAGTATTACTGATGCAGACATGTTTTAATTCAACTAAACTGATAATTCAAATATAAACAATAATAATAAATAATGAAATTCATTTTGTTTTCAAGTCTTGTGAGTGCAAGATTAAATTAATATTAAGTTGCCTTAAATAATACAAAATATTTATTAATTTTTAAATTAAAACATGTCTTCGTATATATGGTTGCTAGTAGTCAATATTTTATTTGTGCAAGCCATTGAAGATGTAAGTAATTGTTAGTTTGCCTAAAGTTTTGGAATTTTTAACTAATTTCTTTCAGTGTTCTGAGGATTCTTGCGACTACAGTGAATTGCTAACGCAATTTATGCAATACATTAATAGAAATCAAAATCTTACCTTAAATGCCATAAATATGAGTGAACGTTTAAATAAATTAGAATGGCAAATCATAAAATCTGATAACAGAATTCATCAACTTGAACAAAATCATTGTCAGTATAAACAAAATATTATGCAGACCGATAAGAGTTGTATAAATGAAAATGAAAGTAATTGGATTGTGATACAAAGACGTCAGGATGGTAGTGTTGATTTCTATCGCACTTGGAACGAATACAAAGATGGTTTCGGCCAAAAAAATGGAGAATTTTTTATAGGTCTTGAAACGTTGCACAGGCTAACGGACAGTGGCATAGCTTACGAACTATTGATTGAAATGGAAACATTTAGTGGCAGTAAACACAATGCAAGCTATAGTCAATTTGTTGTGGGCAGTGAATCGGAGAAATATAAGCTTAAGAATTTAGGCAGATACCATGGCAATGCCGGAGACAGTCTTAATTATCACTTGCATCAGTGGTTCTCCACAAAAGATCGTAGAAATGATCAAAATCCTAACGAAGACTGTGCCAAGTCATATGAAGGTGGCTGGTGGTATAATGAATGTCATCACAGGTATGTCGATAGATTATCTTATGTTATTTGTATTTTAAGATTATTATTATTTCTTTTTTATTTAGTAATCTTAATGGAAAATATCACAAAGATGAAAATACCCAAAAAGCGAATGGAATTCACTGGTATAAAGTCACCGATTATAATAAGTCATTGAAATTTGTAGAAATGAAAATTCGAGCTACAACTTGTCAGAAGAAATAAAACAATTATAAGTTTAAGAATAGTTTCGGAAATGAATAAAGGGCCTTATTCATAATTAATTTTTAAATTTATCAAAGGTTTATAAAACAAATGTTTATATGGAAGATTGATATTTTGAAATGGCACTAAACTTCAACTACATATATAGTACTTTTTAACAAAAATTAAAGTACTGAATGTATTGCTTGTATTGCAATACGTTTTCCATTTTAAACATGACACACGTTTAGAAAGAAATTAAACATGATTTTAATTATCAAATTTTATTTCGAGGATTTGTGCCAAATGTTTCTAAGATTTAGAACAAAGTATTTGATTGAACTTTTGAATTAGAAGGAGGGAAAAATCAAAAGAGCTACAAAATGAAGTATAATGCATTTGAAAATTAATATCTAATATGTTTATCGTAAAAGAGAATGTAAATTTTTAATTGGTCTACAAATTAATTATTCCACCCGAAGCACAGTGGGGCAGAATAATAATATTTATAAATATTGAAATAAATCTGTCATTTTCAACTAGCTGACATGAAATTTCAAGAACAGAGGAATGTTTGAGTTAATTTTTTGATCGTTAATGACCGCCAGAGATCGGTCAAGAACTCTCTGAGTTAGAGGGGTTCAAAATTTGACGTTTTGGTCAAGCAGGAGTTTTTCTCATCCATGTAACTTATTACCTATTGTTCCTAGCAAAATGTGTCCAAAATAGTTTAGATAGCTATTTTTTCAATCTTTGTAAAAAAAAAAAAAAATTTCCGAAATCAAAAACTTTCTTGACTTCATAAAAGAAAGCTTACATATTTTCTTTAAAGACCCGTTTGGTCGCTTAGTGGTATGCGAGTTGGATATCTATCAAAATAAATGTTTTGTAAGTCAAAAAATAAAATCTTTGACATTTTTTGGTAAATCAAAAATTGTGTTGTCTTTTTTTTCAAAATGGGTCCTTCGGAAGACATCGATTTCAAAACTTGGTTCACTTGACATGAAATGCCCCATATATATAATATATTCTTAAATACTTCGATTTGGCCTATGCATGAGCTATTTATTACTTATATTGGGTGGATGGCATTAAAATGTGGAATTTACAATAAATTACGTATCTTTCGAACAAAGTTTTTGCTTTAAATAACTTATATGTCATTTTGAACGGTATATATCTGTCATATCTTAGTTATTGAACATTTTAGTGTAAACACCAAAGTTTTTTTTGATTTTTTGTGCCAACAAGGCGTCATATGTGGGAAGTTTTGCTTTACTTCTTTACTTTGAAAAAAGTGACACTAAAGAACACCTATTGTCCACCAATGCTTATGATGACTGTGTTCCATGGGTTTCAACGTGCGAGAGATGGTATGTGCGGTTCAAAAGTGGTGATTTTGACACGGAAGACAAAGATCACCCCGGCCAGCCAAAAAAGTTTGAAGAGCAAGAATTGAGGCATTACTGCCTGAAGATTGTTGTAAAACTCAACAAGAGCTTGCAAAATCATTGGGATCTACACAAACAGCTATTCCCGAGAGCAGCAGGAATATTTGGTACCATACGAAATGCAGCCGAGAGACCTGGAAAAACTATTTTGCATATCGAAAATGAAGCTTGAACGCTACAAAACAAAAGAAAATTTGCACCGAATCAATACATGCGATAAAAAATGAATCCATTACGATAACCCAAAGTATAGGAGATCATATGAGAAACACGGCCAACCAGCCGAATGGAAAAACGCCTAGAATATGCGGCCAGACATGAAACCGTAATATTCCATCATGACAACGCTCGACCACATGTTGCAATACCTACTAAGAAGTATTTAGAATTAAGTGGTTGAGAAGTTTTGCCTTACCCGCTTTATAGTCCAGACCATACCCCGTCATACTACTACTTGTTTCGATCTATGCATAATGCTCTCTCTGGGATACGCTTCACTTTGGAAAAGATTACTTACGCTTCCAAACGTTTCGTTTTATAAAATGAGGGCCTTAGATACATACTTACTATGATGTATATTCCAATTCATTCATATTATTATTTTACCAATCCCGGACTAAAGGTGGACTTTATGGGAAAAATTTTAAAAAATACGAGAATTTTTATATTTTGTTTGTTTTTTGGGAATTGCGGAAATAAATTTTCCTAAATCGTGTATGTATTTGTACCTTTAAATTAAAGCTGTAACGTCGTAAAATTAAACATTGCTATATGTTAACGAGCAAACCTTTTATTGAATATTATGGTCTATTTATGAATTCCAGAATTTCACAATTTTTGTCTAAATATGCAGTATTTTTGAAATATCGGAGACAATTTTACTATTTTTTTACAATACAATTTATGATTTTCTGAAAGAGATTACTACAGAGATTATTCCAATATAAAAAATGTGTCCAATTTTAAATAGGGGTTTTTTACAGGTCCTTCCAAATATAACCCATTTTATGTCGAAATCTCGGATTTTGCTTATTTGTTCTAAAAACCCAAAGCAGGGAATCCCAAACGGAATACAGCTTTATGTATTTACCTTAGTATGTATTTTATATGCCATAAAAGCCTTTTACTCGACTCGCACCAAATGTGGTCCCAATGGGCAAACATTCTAAACTCACACACATAGTAACTCTGCGTACTTTTCAATGAATAAACGGATAAACGATCTGAGTTGACCTACATTGAGACCACACAACACCATTCCTGAGGGGTCTTTAGGATCCATCCATATAAACTGGAACACTCCTCTGCTATTTCTATGAGAAATTTCAAGTCAACAGGATATTCAATAGGGAGGGTCGATTTTAGGGACGCAAAAAAATCGCGCAAGTGACAAGAAAAATCGTATTCTAGGGATCAAAAAAAAAATCTTTACCTAAGGAACCATATCTCTTAATTGAATTCTGATGTTACTTATTTTGACCCAAAGGTCAAATTTTGAAAAATCCCACCTTGAACCATTTAAAGTGCTCCAATAGAGTCTAAATGTAAGATCGACCCCAACTAACTTTGGAGGGCCGATCCACCCATGCCAGTGGCACACCCCTTGGAACGCCCTGGTGGGTTGCCATAAAATTTCAAAAAATCACCATTTATGACAATTTACATGAAACAATCAACGGAATGGCTATGTTTGTTTTGCTTGTCACTTGGGCGATTTTTAAATCGACCCACCCTAATATACATATATCCTAAAGGCCTTATTCATAATCAGTTTTGAATTTGCGAACGACAACTGAGTCTTAACAGAATTATGAGTTATGCATATTTTCAAATGATTGTGAAATAAAAAAAGTTTAATATTCTTCCAGGAAAAAGCTTAAAACAATTGTCCAATTCTTATCACGTTATTGGAGAGCACGTAAGATCAAAATTAAACATCAACTGACTTATTAAACTCAAAAAATATTTAAATGAGATTAAATACATAATTATAATAGAATACAAATTATTTATTTGATTTAATCATGGATTCATATTTGTGGCTGCTAGTCCTCAACGTGCTATTTGTCAAAGGCATTGAAAATGTAAGTATATAATTAGTAATAATTCGTTAAGTGCTATTGTAAAATGTTTAAAAACTTCTAAAATATTAATTTCTTTCAGACTATAAGAGATGATAATGACAATAATAATGAATTGTTAGTACAATTAATACAATTCATTAATATAAATCAAAATCTTACATTGCATGTCTTGAATTTGAACGAACGTTTAACTCAACTAGAAACGAAAATCTTAAAATGTGAAGAAAATACTAATCAATTTCAACAATTCATGAAGAACGAACAAAATGTTACGCCCACAAATTTGAGTTGTGTAAATGAAAAATATAGTGACTGGATTGTCATACAGAGACGTCAGGATGGCAGTGTTGATTTCTATCGCAATTGGAATGAATACAAAGTAGGTTTCGGAAATAAAGATGGGGAATTTTTTATAGGTCTGGAAATGTTGCACAGACTTACGGATAGTGGCGTAACTTATGAACTATTGGTTGAAATGACAACATTTAGTGGCAGTAAATTTAATGCGAGCTATAGTCACTTTGTTGTGGGCAGTGAATCGGAAAATTATAAGCTAAAGAATTTAGGCAGATTCAAGGGCGATGCTGGAGATAGCCTGAATTATCATTTGCATCAATGGTTTTCAACTAAAGACCGTAGAAATGATCAAAATCGTGCTGATCAAAATTGTGCCCAGACATTTGAAGGTGGTTGGTGGTATAATGAATGTCATCAAAGGTAAATGTTGATATTTTTATATTAAATGATTTTTGAAGATTTAAAGCCATCTCTCTTATTTTTACAGTAATCTTAATGGACGCTATTATCATGTGGAAAATACTCCAATAGCAAATGGCATACACTGGTACAGAACCACCTATTATACTTCGTCACTGAAATTTGTAGAAATGAAAATTCGTGCAAGATCTTGTCGACAAAATTAAGAGATATTTTTAATAAAGAAAATCAATTTTGTTTTTATTAAAAATGTTATACATATTTTACTAAAAATAAGTTACAATTGCCCACACTTTGATATACAATTTGTATATTTTAACATTTTCACTAGTCAAATTTTTGTATTCGAATTTTATTAAGATTGGATTCTGCGTTTAGATTTATTTCCACTTTTTTTAAAATCACCCACTGTACGTTGATACACCAGCAATAAATTAAATGTATTTTTTACAAATTTTCAGAACAAACTCAGTTAATTTTTTGGGTTCATTCATGATAAATTAGGAACCAATAGGGAGGGATAATTGAGGATGAGTTTGGCAAGTAAACATAAGATCAGTAAAATAATCGAATAAGTGACGAAATATATGAAAAGACCTGGGAGCAGCTATGTAAAATTTAAGTCTATATAGTTTTAGAAGCGGTTTTAATAATTAAACTATTTGTAGGCATTTCAAACAATATGTAAAAAATAAGAAAAACTTCTCACATATATTGCCCACAATAATTAACATCTCATTTTCCCACTAAAAAACATACATAAGTCACTACTTGTTTTATTAGTTTCTATGCCACACATAAAAATCTAGACTATAATAAAAAGCCGCCTTTAATCTCAAAACAAATCTTCAAATATCTTTATTGTAAATAATAAAATTTAATTTGCCGGCATTTCAGTCATTCCTGCTTTTGTTAACTTTAGTTTATGTAAAGAGTTAAAAACTTTAACAAGTTCTTTAAGATAAAAAACAAACATGCATCCAAACAACAACAAAAAATATTAAAAAAAAAGAAAATTGTTGGTGTAATTTAGTGTAATATTTTGTGTTAAAATGCCTGTAGTTACAACAGATACTTGTGGTAAGTAAATATTATTCCTACAATATAAGTATTTGCTTACTTACCACGAGTGTGTATCTGTACGTACATAGTATCTGTGTTTGGATTAAGATCAAAGCGAGCATAAATAATGCTGCCAACGATGCTCAAATGTTAAATCTTAAAATGCAGATAAACAATATTTAACATTATGATTTCCTATATAATAAAATAGAAATATACAGACATTTGTTGAATTAAGTAAGCAGGCAGCCAGAATTTTTAAATTCTAGCTGTGTGTATCGTTTGTACATATCTGCAATTTGAATAGTTTAGTTTTTTATTTACATTTGTTACTTTAGCAGGCAGTTGTTGCTTCCACTTTCATATTGCAGCCGATCTTGTTATACTTTTGAAGTACTAAACTTGTACTTGCACAACTAAGTCAGCACAAACTAAAATGCCATATTATTTTTAAACTTATTAGAGATGAGCACGTGAATGTAATGTTGCATGCTTGTTAGTTTATAAGTTGTCATACTCATGAAAATCATTAGCATTAAATTAATACGAGTTCAGATTTTCACGTTGAGCCAACAAGTTTTTATAGCCCTTCACCATGAGTGGTAAGGTTATACTTATATAAAAATGTGATTTCGTTTACCTTATGAGGTAACAATATATTAGATATAGTCACAAGAATTTCAGTATTGAAAATCAGCAAAATAGTCCTCGAAATGCCCAAATATGAGTCAAAAGTACTTGCAGAATTGTCTGTGGTAAAATAATTATCCAAATAGGCCCATTAATGGCAGATATATAAAAGAAATCTGGTTTAAAAACCCAGATTATGCAATTATAGTGAAATTTTCATTATATACAAATCTGTTTCTCTAATAAAGTCTTATTTATCGGTGACGGAAACTTTCGAGTAGGTGAGGCTTTAAATTTGTAAATATTTTGTCCTATATCTCGAATACTTAATTGTGTACAAAGACAATTTATATATCAAACGACAGGTATTGGGTGTATGTCTTAATAATGCGTATGTTGTTTTAAATAACTCATATGTCATTTTGAAGAGTACAGATCTGTCATTCATTCTCACTTAGTAATTGACAAATAAAGTTTTTCTTGCTTCCAAAATGTCGAATTTTGTACCAACTAATCGTCATATGCGTTAAGTTTTGCTTTACTTCTTTAATTTGAAAAAATGTGCGTTGAAGATCATCGATTGCTCACGGTGAATGTGTTTCATCGCTTTCAAAGTCTGAGAGATGGTTTGTGCAGTTCAGAAGTGGTGATTTTGACACGGAAAACAAAGACCGCCCAGGGCAGCCAAACAATCCATGCAGATTGTTGTCAAACTCGACAACAGCTAAATCATTGGTAGCTACTCAGCAATTTCAAAACGTTTGCACGATTCATCCTAATGCAGGGAAATTGAAGCTTAGAGACCTTGAAAGACGATTTTGTATGTCTGAAATGCTGGTTGAACGCTATATAAGAAAATCATTTTTGCACCTAACCATTACTTCCGATGAAAAATGGATCCATTACAATAACCCGAAGCATAAGAGATCGTATGTGTAGCACGACTAACCTTCCGAATCAATACCAAAGCCAAATACCCATGGCGCTAAGATAATGCTCTGTATTTGTTGTGACCAAAAGGGTCCTATCTATTATGAGCTGCTGAAATCTGACCAGACCATCACAGGGAGCCTGTACCGAAGGCAACATACTCGCTAGACGCGAGCATTGACCGAAAAACGCCCAGAGTATGCGGCCAAACATGAAACCGTAATATTCCACCATGCCAACGCTCGCCCACATGTTGCAAAACCTGTTAAAAAGTATTAAGAATGAAGGGGTTGGGAAGTTTTGCCCCACCTGCGTTATAGACCAGACCATGGCCCCGTCCGACTACTATTTGTTTCGATAGATGTAGAACGCTCTCTCTGGGATACGCTCCACTTTGTAACTGAGTATCCGAAATTGGATTGATTCGTTCTTGGCCTCAAAAGATGAGCAGTTCTTTTGGCTCGGAATCCATATGCTGCCAGATAGATGGGAAAAGGTCATGGCTAATAATACTTTGAGTACAAATGTTTCAAAATAAAAGTTTTTTGAGAGCGATTCAAATTGTAATCAGGCTGTTAAATTTAATACCGTCTGCAAAGTGAAACACTCCAATCTGACGCGTTTTTCCAAAAAATAGCTAACTGTCAATAATACCGCTTTTGAGTTATTGTCCAATTTTTATCAACTTTTTCTAGCATTGCTCGCCCTATGTCAAGAATAACACGAACAATGTTGCCCTTCAAGCCGACAATTGTTGCTGGTTTATCAGCATAAACCAGTGACTTCACGTGACCCCAAAGAAAATAATCGATAGGTGTCAAATCGCTCGACCTTGGAGGCCAATGTGTAAGTCCATTTCTGGAAATCAAGTTATGGCGAAATTTTGATTCCAATAAATCGATGGTTGCGATCGCCGTGTGCACGTAGTGCCATCCTGTTGAAACCAAATCTCGCCCGGATCATGGTCATGCACGCAGAAAAAAAATATAGTTGTACATTGTTACTGTAACCATTTCAAATTTGTGCATGGTTACAGTAACAATTTAAAAATTTTTAACAATATTATAGTCACAGTAACTATATATATGATTGTGGTAACAATAATATGGTTAATTTACGATTCACGTGAATATTTCAACCATATATATGGTTACAGTAACCATGTATATGTTTGTGACAACCATTTATATGATGAATAATTTTATCATAATATGTTGTTCTCAGATTATGATATGAGAGCATCATAATATGGTAAGTCCTTCATCATATAAATGGTTGTCACAAACATATACATGGTTACTGTAACCATATATATGGTTGAAATATTCACGTGAATCGTAAATTAACCATATTATTGTTACCACAATCATATATATAGTTACTGTGACTATAATATTGTTAAAAATTTTGAAATTGTTACTGTAACCATGCACAAATTTGAAATGGTTACAGTAACAATGTACAACTATATTTTTTTTCTGCGTGTGGTGCGGTAATGATCTCCATTGATCATAAAGCGAGCTCCTGTTTCATTTATAAAGAAATAAGGTCCGATGATGCCACCAGCTTAAAACCGCACCAAACGGTGCATTTTTCTGGATGTGATGCAGTCTGTAGGGTATGTTGTGGATTGGTCTCACTCCATATGCAATTTCGTTTATTAATTAAGCCAAAAATCAGCTTCATCGCTGAACACAATTCTGCGATAAAACAGTCATCTATAAGTTGCGCGAATCGATGACTGATTTTCAAAGTAAATTTGGATTATTTGGTAGCATTGTTCAGGCGTCTATATGTTCATGATGATTTGCCAGAGTATACTGATCGTAAATGTCAAATGCTGAGCGAGTTCTTTTAACAGTTAACCGTTTCGTAATTTCTATCGGGCTTAAAATCACTTTAATTTTAGGAATAAATAGAACACTGTCACAGCTGCGAACTCTTAATTCAGAATTAAAAAAATGTCAGCTATTTATTCCATAAATCCATTCCCAAAAGCTAAAGGTCTTATTCATAAACAGTTTTAAAACAAACAAATAAGAATGCTATATTCAGCTATGCCAAATCTTATATACCCTTCACCTTTGTTGTTGTGGATGTTTGCTGTTGTAAATATATCAAGAAAACTTTTAACAATTTTACATTTAATTGCTGACGAACAGTTTATATTGTAGAAGTTACAAACGAAATTACAATCTTATATATACCCTTCTCACGAAGGTGAAGGGTATAAAAAAAACAACGCCAAACGAAACGGAACACAAAAATACAAAATACGCAAAGCAATGAAACCAACACACATTCTAACATACGTTTTGTTGCTTTTTTTTTTCAAAGCATGCAATAAATTGTCTTTTTTTTATGAAATTTCCAAAGGTTGTCTCGGATTTGTGCTCATATCTCCGTTATTTATGGACGGATTTTGCTGATTTAAAATAGGAATTTTCTCGAAACCATGTCTGACAAAATTATTATTGAAGATTTGGATCCCGAAGATATCTGGGGTCTTCAGAAAATTGATTTTAACATGGCTTAATCGACTCCGCTATCTATAAGGATCCAGAATATATATACTTTATAGGAAAATTATATTGTGGAAATTACAAACAATAGAATTTTTTCATCGTTGAATTAATTCATAACAGAATTCATTCATCTTTTGAATGATTAAATTTTTGTTAATTCAAATACAAATCGAGTTAAAATATTTATACTTCACTAAATTTCTTTTTGTTTTTAGTCATGTAAAAAATGAATTGACTTAAACCTATTTAAAATTCATTTGAATTATAGAAAATTTGAACCATTAAACATATTTTGAAGGAGTAAGGAATTCGTTATGAATTTTCTAATGTATTAATTATTTGATTTTGAAAATTTAATTAAGAATCAATTCTTTCGAACCTTTTCTATAATATTAATAATCTGGTTCGTTATGGTAATTTTTAACGTACATGTTCAAAAACACAAGCACAGATTTCACTTTAAGCATTTTGTTTTGCCACACACTGTAAGTCATACGCTCCTCACTATAACATTGAACTAGTAACAAAGACAATTTGTTTAATTAAGAAAACAAATTTTATTCGTTTAAACAACCATTAAAAACATAAACAATTAAATGATTTAAAAAAAAAAAAAAAAAATTTTCTTAATTTTTTGTTTTGATTTTTTTTAGCTTTTGCCGACTGTTTGCTGTGAGTAAATATGAATTGTAAAGAAGCAACAACTACAATATGTAGTACATGCTTTGACAGCTATGACAACGTTACTATAATAACACCAACAACAACAATAATAATAATATGTAATTGTAAATAACAGCAGCCGTTAAATAAACAATTCACATCTTTACTTTCAATTCTTCAGTCGAAATAAAGTTTCAAATTCTTTGGTCTGGCAAAACAAATTAAAATGGCATTCAAACGTTTATTACTACTGCATTAAATTAAATTGATAGAGTATTTAGAAATCAAAAAAAAAAAAAAAAACATGTTGTTTCTACTCACCATCGTAATTGGCATTAAAAAACACATCAAATACAGCATCCAACTGGCCACGGTCGATTCATGGTAGGGATGCATTAGCGAGTCATCGTTACAGAAGAAGCCACGTTTATACGATTCACCCCATAAATTGAAACTTAATATGGGTAGACCAACTGCAAATATTGGAAAAACAAAATGAACAAATTTTATAAATTATAAATAAATAAAGTAATAGATATAAGTGTGTGGGTATTTACAAGATTTGTTTACAAAATAAAAGATTATTTTAATAAATTTGTTGCTTCCATGCTTATTTATGAGAATACCCTACAAATATAAACGTATGTTGTACTTAAATTATTTAATATGGTAACATGTTATTTAGTTAAGAAGAAATTTCGTTTTTCTCATTTCCGAAAATAAAACAAGATTTAACTCAACAATGATATACCGGGATACTGCGATTTTTTTAAAGTTCTATTTTGTATTTGTACATAAAATCACACCTTGAACTCCGAAATATGCCGTAATACTCAATGGGTTGATAGCTTCAAGCATAGAGAAATATACACAGAGCGGAAACTCTCCTGTCAAAGACCTGAAACTATGTGAAAACAAAAACAACACTCGTAGATGTTATTATTTTGTGTAATTTTTTGTTTGAGTTTTTTTTAGTTTCTCTATGGCTTTAAGTAAGTCCCTAACACCAGTTTCATGGTAAATTCCTGAATTTATGGCCTACTTTTCAATCGCCTGCTAAAATTTGAAACCATAAAAATTTTTTTAATTAAATTCTCATGCCTCGTTTCCTCAATTGTTCCATACTTAATGTCAAGCAATTTGTCATTACTGGAAACACATTCAGTTTAAGATTCGTTTCATAAAAACAAAAAATAATAAAAGTCTTGATCACTTTTAAAAGCTGTCAAATACTCGTGCAAAACCAATAATTGACAACAGTAGCAGTACAAATGACAGCAGTCATTTAAAATATAACTGACACATGCATACTAAGTTAAAGAAAATTGAGAATTGCTTTTACTTAGGGGTGTTCAGAAATAAAGTTGTCGATTGCTGTTGTCGTTGTATTTAATTTTAAGATATCAGAATTACCAAAATTGCCATTTACTTATATTAAGTTATAAAAAATATAGTCATAGAATTCTAAATTGATCTAGCTAAAGTTCAGAATGTTTTTCATTATTCGAAGTAGTTTGATAATGAAAATCACTAAAATCGATTCAGTAGAATCCAAAACAATTTTCAAAAATCCCTGCAGTTTTAGACAGTAGTTTTCACAAATGTCTATTTTTATGGCTGACTCAAATATATTTATTTATATAATTTTGCACGTGTGCACATTACAAAGAATGCAAGAGAAGTCAATCAGTTACTTTATACTTCCCAGGAAATCAAGCTTGAAGACAATTCTCTTAATAAGTAAAAATTATTGTACTGCACTTTGGAAAGTAATTATTTTGCCCACTAGAAGTAATATTCAATCATCACTTACTGTCCCTTTGTAATCTGAAGGGTTGTCTGTTTAATTTTTTTTTATTTTCATTACACTTTAAAGTAACTTTGAAAATAGTTTTGTATTATACTTAAGATACTAGTTATTTAACTAAGGGCATGTATCGTATGTGGTTAACCCTTAGTAGACAAAATTTAAGTCGATTTTAAATTTGTCTATATTTTATTTAGTGACTTGTTAATTTACTCACGTAAAATAATAGACTGGATATTTGACTTTCTCTATGTAACTACTACTACGTGTGTTCCCTGATACTGAGCGGGATTTACAACAGATGGCATATCATTTGAAAGTGGTTTTTGGTTTTAATAACTTATATGTATGTCATTTTGAAGGGTACATATCTGTTATTTATTCTCATTTAGTTATTCAACAATATAGTTTTTTTTAGCTTCGAAACTGTAGAATTTTGTACCAACAAATCGTCAGATGGTAGAAATATTGCTTTACTTCCAACTTTGAAAAAAATGCTGCTGGAGCACAACAATTGCTCACAAATGCTTACAGTAAATGTGTTCCTTCGGATTTAACGTGCGAGAGATGGTTTGAGCGGTTCAGAAGTGGTGATTTTGACACGGAAGACAAAGATTGCCCAGGCCAGCCAAAAAAGTTTGAAGACCAAGAATAGGAGGCATTACTCCATGAAGATTGTTGTCAAACTCAACAAGAGCTTGCTAAATCATTGGGAGTTACTCAAGCAGCAATTTCAAAACGTTTGCGAGCAGCAGAATTCATCCAAAAGCGACCTTAAAAGACTATTTTGCATTTCCGTAATAATGTTTGAACGCTATAAAAGACAACCATTATTGCACCGAATCATTACTTTCGATGAAAAATAAATCCATTACCATAACCCGAAGCGTAACATATCGTACTTGAAGTCCGGCCAACCAGCCGAATCGACACCAAAGAAAAATATCCATGTCGCTAAGGTAATGATCTGTATTTGGTGGGAGCCAAAGAGTCCTATAATGAAATCTGGCCAGACCATCACATGGTCAACTGATTCGTTTGAAGTGAGCATTTGCTGGAAAACGCCCAGAATATGCGGCCAGACATGAAACCGTAATATTCCATCATGACAACGCTCGGCCAATACCTGTTAAAAACTATCTAGAATGAAATTTTAATTTTGCCTCACCCGTGGAGAGCGATCGATGCCGATCGCTCTCGCTCTCTCTCTCTCACTGGCATACACTTCATTTTGGAACAGGGTATCCGATATTGGCTTGATTCGTTCTTGGGCTCAAAAGATTGGCTCGGAATTCATACGTTGCGAGAAAGATGGGAAAAGGTCATTATTGCTAACAATGGCCAATACTTTGAATAAATTTATATTGTACAAATGTTTCAAAATAAAAGCTAAAAATTTTAACAAATCCTGAATTTTTAAATCATACACCCAATATTTATAACAGACCATTAGACAATCTCTTTATAGCTGGTATGTGATCGGGTTAAGTACTAGGAGTAATGACTATAGTGGCGATTTAGCTAAGGACTAGGTATGTAAGGTCCATTGACTTTCACCTGGGATTCGATTTATAATCTCTTAATGTTTTGAGTTGATGGAGCCTAATCCAAAACCTTGTAATTAATCTACAGATCGAATATTATTAAAAATAATTTAGGCTGATATATTTTGGAAAAAAGTTAAAGTTTTATACCCACCATTAAAAAAGATAGGGGATATATTGGGTTTGTCATTCCGTTTGTACTACATCCAAATATTTGTAGCAGACCCACATTAGTATATATATTCAGGGTTCTCATAAGATTCTAAAACGATTTAGATATGTCCTTCTATCTATCCGTCTGTCTATTGAAAAGTCAATAGGGCCTAACGAAAGGACTTAACTGGCTGAACTTTTCCACAACTACTCCCAGTTGATAAGATTTCTTTGGTATTTAAAATGGCCAATATTGGTGCATGATTTCCCCCCGAAATACTGTTTGAGCAGTCAAAAATATATTGATTAAGCGGTAATCCTAATAGAATATTGCACATATTAGTTCTCAGTACTCTGAAATTATACTGTCTAATAATAATTAATATCGAGATGAAATTGAAGATCAACAAGTTTTATATAAACCTAAATCTTTCTAAATACCAACTTTTGTGACGATCGGTCAATAATTGACCCTGCCTCCCGTATAGCTCCTATATCACAAAAATATTTTATTATCAGATATTAATGATGGGTATACATGATTCGGCACAGCCGAATATAAATAACACTCTTACTTGTTTCAATTTAAATTTGGCCAGAATAATTTATATTTTTATTTAAAAAATAGTTAAAATCAAAACTGCATCACAAATTGCATTTGCATTATGAATGCGCTTTTATTTATGTAATTAAAAGATGCCATAATAACCATTAATATGGTTACACAATCCACCAAATAGGCCGACAGCTTTACAAGATATGAATACATAAACATACATACCTACTTTGAAATCGCGAGTTTATCAAAATTAGAAATATTAAAAACAGAAATATCAAAATGGATTCATAGAGTATATATTAACCAAATTTTAACTAAGTCTGACCCATGGTCAAAAATGGAAATTTTATAAATAGTTCATGAAATGACTGGTATGTTTTTGTTTTGTCACTAACTGTATGTATTGTTACGTTTTATTCTTTTTAAAACGTTGGTTTATTTGCTTTAAATACTTAAACCGGATACTTTTGATTGCAAATAAAAACCAATTTTAGTAGTTTAAAATTTGTAACAACTCTTTATTTATTAAAATGTACTACAACAACAGTCTAAATAGTCACTCAGTGTCTATTTATACGTTTATCAATTCGCAGAAATGCACACACACTATACAACGTACAAACTTAAATGTACAAGACAGTTGATGTTAACTCTAACAGCGCCTATGACTCATGACTGTAACCTCTGCCACTATTTATACACACGCCATCTTTCGGGAATCTTCTACAATGCTCTTAACGAACAAACTAGTTTGTCCGAATTCTAGAGCTTTCGATGTCAATGTTAGCAGCTTAAACATTTAGTGTTGCCATACTTATAAACAATGCTAATAATCGCATGCTCTCAGCATTGTTGATAAGTAGAAGCTTCTACTGATGGACGTGTTTATAAACAAGATGAATGCTGCAGGCAGTCATTACAGACGGTTAAATTCAAATCGCTATTGCAAAATCGTAACAGTATATAATAGCTGGTTTCATTGACAGACGTGAAAATATGTAATTGATTAATTGAACTTCCCTAATAGTGATTATAAAGTTTTCGGCTTGAAACTGATTAAATGTCTCCATAGTAAAATGTCACAAGTGTGACAGAGTTATTAAGGACAAAAAGTTAGTTGAGCATATGTCATGAAGTAAATACATTATATAGGAAGTTTTCAGCTAGGATATTAATGTAATGAAAATACGAAACTGTGTATATAAAAATTGCAACCAAAATATCTAAAAATTTATGGAAATTTTGAAAAAATCGTGCTTTTGTTAGTAGGGTACCAGTATAACAATCATTCTTATTTTAATATTTTATTCTTTAAAATTTTGTTATTTTTTGTTTGTTTCTATTTGATACGATCACATTAAATTACATTGTGCCTAATCATTAAATAGCAGTCGTAAGTAAGTAAGTAAGTAAGTATTCGAATGTATATGGGGAGTATGGGGTATTAAGCAGGTGTTCGTTCACATATGGCAATTAAATATTTTCAGTATCAATAACACACAACCACCATCATCATCCAATAACCAACCACACACACACTCGGTAGGTAAGTAAAGGTATACAAATGTTTGTAAGAGTATCCATGTATTACCTAACAAATTGTATTAAATCCATTTGTACTTGTTTAATTATTTACACTTATAGACAGCCAGACAGACGGATAGACAGACAGACCGACAGCCACGTATAAAAAGTCGTTTCTTTATGAATTGCAATTTTGAAATTTAATTTTTTTTGCACAAAAATAAACGGAAAGCCAAGAAGTTAAAGTAATGTTAAGACATTTGTGTAAGACCATTGTGTATTTTTTGTTTAAATGATTGGAAACTTGAATAAAATTATTTTAAATACTTGTTACAAACGAATTGTTTAAATATCTTTTGGTTTTTTTTTTTTTTGCATAATTACTCTCACTAACAGCGAATATAAGATGTATGTGATGGTATTTGATATGACGATTTTTGTAATGTTTGGAATTATGTAAGTGGCTTGATTAATCATGCCCATAAATATTATGATATTTATGTAATGTTTTATTATCACTTATAGGTGTTTGGGGAATCATAACTGTCAAATTACCCGTCCAATTAACATCACCTGCTTGAAGTGTTGCAATAATGATTTATGGTTAATTGTGTTCCAGGAAATTGTATGTTCATAATAACATTTATGTGCCAATAAATTAAAAGTTGTCCCAAAATTTCATTCAAAATTTGAATTTTCCACTATTTGTAGAGTAAAGTTTTGGCAACGAAAAACAAGTAAATGATATATGTATGAATATTGATGTTGACGGTGTCACTTGATATACAGCCCGTGAAACAATTCAAATACTGCATGACACATTTATAATCCAGTTGATCAGAACTGGCCTCTAAATCGAGCGATTTAACATCATTGTGTTGCTTTTTATAGGACTACTAGCTTGACCCGGTGCGCTTCGCTACCCCTGTCGTAGTCTATGTTGGAAATTTCAATAAAATCGTTTCGGCCGTTTAGTATTTATTGTTTAAGAAATAAAGGTACCAATTTTACCGGTTTTCCCCCTGTTTACCCCTTTCTGGTCCAAGTATTGACAAAAGTTATAGCCTTCCAAGCAAGGATCTATCTACGTTCCAAATTTCAATTAAATCGATTCAGCCGTTTAGGCGTGATGCTCAAACAAACAAACAAACTTACAAAGACATTTATATATTTACTAGCTTGACCCGGTGCGCTTCGCTACCCCTGTCGTAGTCTATGGTACTAAATTTCAATAAAATCGATTCAGCCGTTTAGGCGTGATGCTCAAACAAACAAACAAACTAACAAAAAAAAAAAATTTTTTTTAAACAATTTTTTATTATTATTTTTTTTTTTTAAATTGTTTTTTAAAAGCTTTTTCCAATTTTTTTAATTTAAAATTTTATTTTTTTTTCAATTTATTAGTGAAAAAAATGTATGACAAAAAAAGACAGACAGACAGGATCCAGAATATATATACTTTATAGGGTCGGAAAGTTATATTGTGGAAATTACAAACGGAATGACAAACTTATATATACCCTTCTCACGAAGGTGAAGGGTATAATTACAGATATTTACCCCTCAAACTGACATATAAGTTGTTAAAAACAAAAACCTCGTTCAAAAGATACGCCATCTATTGTAAATCCCGCACTTTTAAGTCATAGACTCAATACAATTCAGAAAACAAATAGCAAACTAAAGGAAAACAATCTTGCTTAAATTTTGGGACACCCATTACTTATATTTCACTTTTACTTCATATTTAATTTTAAAGGTTTTAGAAGATGAAGCCACTGATTCACCCCCTGTGTTTCATTTTAATAGCACTGTAAATAACCGCTAATCTCCTCCTATTAGTAGTCAACTTAGAGCATATCGGACCTTTTCTTATTTGAAAGCCCCATGAATGCCATAATCTGTGGAATATGCCATTGTTCAAATGTTTGCCGATGCTTCGCACGTTGACATGGAACCAAGAGGATAAAATTTCAATGGCACTGACGCATAGACCCAGTTTTATTTCAGTTATGGCCTAAGTTATATTGTCTTTGGGAGCATCAGTCGATTGCAGCTTGTTGGCATAGACCTGCGTCTTCAGAAAACTACCAAGAAAAAGCGGCGCTTCAATCGCACTATCGTGGTGATCATTTTATGTTCATACCATTCATCCAAAAATGCGCCTCGTATCTAAAGATAAAAATTATCAAAAGGATAATGATGACGTTTGCAATATCGATGTTCTGATCAAACGTGTAACTAGACATGGTGATTACATATCAGAGACTGACAAATACAAAATAGATTGACAGACCCCGCCAACACAATCACTTAGGTTTTTGACAACTGAGTTAGGAATGTGACAGCAGAGTTTCCGATCTATGTTTATCTATGTATATTAGACATAGAGGAATATGTATAAGCTGAAACTACAGTGAACATACGAGTGTTGTTTTAGTTTTCACATATATTTTCTTACTAATATATTCTCAATAATAAGGTTTTTGACATCTGAGTTGGGTCTTTGACATGAATTATATTGCCTTTGGCAATAAAACAACACACGTATGTGTGATTATTTGGAGTAATTTTCCAGCAGTTAAACAAGTAGTCAATGCATCCCTTATAGACAGTAATCGTCACATATGTTTTATCACTTGGCTGATCTAATTCATATATTTTGATCATTTGACACGTATGTGCTCTTAGTAGTGCAGAGATAGAGCAATTGGTTACTTTATACATCCCAGGTAATCTAGAGTGAAGACAATTGGCACTTAAGTGTCTCTAAGTAATCTGGAGTGTAGACACTTTAAACGTTTTGTGAGTAATTCGATCAAACTGGTTTAATACAAATTGTGTTGATATAATTCTCATACAGTTAATTTTTACTTTTGTTTAAGTATACGATATCCCATATAACATAGCATGAAGTCATTAGTCACTTTAGTGTCTCCTAGTAACCTATAGTGAAATCGCTTTAAACGTTTATTTTGTACTGCACTTTAGAAAGTAGTTATTTTACCCACCACAAGCAATCCATTGGAGAGTTGTCGAAGAAAGATTTCTTTACAAGCAATCGTTTATTGGACTGCCTATGATAAGTTTTTTTAGCTGACTATTTAAGGTCAATGAAGCTGATCTAGTTACCAGTTAGGTAGCTAGTAATGAAACTGATGATATTTAACCAGTATGTGAATCCAATGCGTTGACTACTTTAGACCAGCTACTTATTAGACAGTTACATTGTAGTAAAAAATGGTCAATTGACCCCCTGCTTAGGACATGCACGTGTTAAAATAACTAGTCACGTAGCTATTGAAGTAACTAGTTCCCACCCTAAATAATGGGTAAAATCACTAGTTCGGGACTGTCTTCTAGAACTGCTGGGTTGTTTGTTTGAGATTTTGCTAGTTTCCGCTCTATGTGTATTTCTCTATGATGTAAACTACTACTTTTAAAAAAAAAAAACAATTTCAAACAAACGTTTTCCTATTATTGTGGTCTGTATTTAGGAATCATTATTTCTTAACATCTATAGATACTTTAAACAATTAAATTCGGTAGTAAAAGCCATAAAATAAAATCTAAAAATTGCATACATCAAATTCTAATTAAAAATGTTAATTTCATTTCACATGCAATAGAAATCATAAAAATCAAAGAATTGTTAAATTTGTACATATCTACAAAGATTCCTTGTTAATCAGACAGAGCTACATTGTATGGGAAAATTCAATTAAATTTTACAACTTGATTAAGCAAACTACGAACTAAGTTAGCATTCAATTAGTTACTTAAATACATAAGTATTTATTTCATTAGTTTCATAGATTATCAAACAGAATGGCGATGTAATCAAATCCCTCATGTTCATAAAAAAAAAACATATAAAAAAGTGTAAAAATTCAACTATAACCAATTGGCCATAAAAATTTAAAAGATACATTTCGATTTTCTTTTCCTTTAAGATAATTTTATGTATGCTAAAAATAGAAGATAGTAAATTATCTATTTTATGAAGTACAAAAATATTCAAAAAAATTTTAGTATTTAGCAAATAAGAAAACTAATTGGGTGTGTGCCTCCTGGGGGGTACTACAGCAGCATTGCAAGGGGGCCGCTAAAAAAATTAGCACCAATTTGTTTATAACGTAATTAAATGTTATCAAATTAAGGAAACATGTTAACAAAACATTTATTTTATTACTAAATGCAATTTTCTTTTAAGTTTTAGCTGTAAATCATCATTTTCAGCGTAGTGGGGTGCTTTTCGTTTTACACTAGTGTAATGTAAATCTTTTAGTTACACTTAAAAATATACTTACTTTCTGCATATTTGAATTGCCATAAAATTTGATATGTTTAGTGGAGCTTAAATTACGCAATAATGACAAATATCAGAAGTTGAATTTAAAATCAAAATACTAGGTCAAACTAGAACAGCATGACTTGCTAAAAGAGAGAGAGGAATTTCAAGATTTGTGATTGAATATCATGTTTAGTGTTGTTATTACTTAATTGGAGATAAGACAACCGCTGGTTAGAAAACGCTCAAATATCAATAGTGGGCTAGGTAAGTTTTTCAAATATCTCATTGATACAAAAGTGAACGAAAAAAATATGCAGGGGTTCCCATGTAGCAATTGTGGAATTATTGGAGTCCATAGAATACGGATATAGTTTTAGTTTTTCTCAAACAATATTATAGTCACAGTAATTATTTAAATGATTGTGGTAACCATAATATGCTTAATTTACGATTCACATGATTGTATTAGTCTTATAATTTAGGTTTCGGTAAACAAGAATATTATGTTGTTCTCGGCTTATGAATATCATAAACAACATATTATGACATAATGATTCATCATAAAAATGGTTGTCACAAACATATACTTGTTTACCGCATCGGGTGGGTGTGTATTAGTAAAGCGAAGTTTAAACAGAGAAAAATTTCTGCAAATCGGATAGACAATGGCTGAGTTACGATAGGTTAAAGTCAGGGTAGAACTAGGGGTGCAACTGCGAGTAAAATATATAAAAACTATTAACTCTCTCCGAAATTTTATGGTTGCATGATTTAGGTTTTTGACAGCAAACTTAGGTTTTTTGTATCCAAGTAATTTCTATATTTTATTCTATGGTAAGGACCCTCTTCAAATAAAACAGAATACCGTCAGCTATTACGTAGTATTGTTTTTTACTGAAATAAGAATACAATATTTTACGGCCTCACGATCGTGCAGAAAATAATTTTTTTTAAACGTGCGTCTTTTGAAACTTAAACGACCCTAACTCAGCCATTTCCCAACAGATTTTCAAAAAGTCTCTTCTATTCGAAAGGTAATCGATACTTATTTGTATTGTTATTTCACTACATTTAATAATAAAACAAGTAAGACTATGGTAAGACTATTAATCGACTCAGAAAGAGATTCTGACTATTGTGGTGTAGGGTATAAGTAGTACTAAACACATATGAGAACCTATGCATAATTTTGGTGTAGCATTGTGTGTTGGGTATTCGAAGTTTTTTTGTAATAGGAGGTTTATGCCAATAAACTGCAATTGACCAACAATACTGTGCTCATCGCTCAAATTCAGTCGGATCTATGGGGCAAAGTCAAAACCACCATGCGAAACTGCTGCCGAAATTTGAATGGTGAATATGCTATACTTGGGCTAATAAAGAAGTAATTAGTATGACACCTTACACACAGCTTGTTATACCCTTCACCTTCGTGATAAAGGTAACTATATATAAGTTTGTCATTCCGTTTGTAATTTCCACAATATAATTTTCCGACCCTATAAAGTATATATATTCTAGATCCTTATAGATAAGCCATGTCTGTCTGTCTGTCTGTCTGTCTGTCTGTCTGTCTGTCTGTCTGTCTGTCTGTCTGTCTGTCTGTCTGTCTGTCTGTCTGTCTGTCTGTCTGTCTGTCTGTCTGTCTGTCTGTCTGTCTGTCTGTCTGTCTGTCTGTCTGTCTGTCTGTCTGTCTGTCTGTCTGTCTGTCTGTCTGTCTGTCTGTCTGTCTGTCTGTCTGTCTGTCTGTCTGTCTGTCTGTCTGTCTGTCTGTCTGTCTGTCTGTCTGTCTGTCTGTCTGTCTGTCTGTCTGTCTGTCTGTCTGTCTGTCTGTCTGTCTGTCTGTCTGTCTGTCTGTCTGTCTGTCTGTCTGTCTGTCTGTCTGTCTGTCTGTCTGTCTGTCTGCCTGTCTATTTAAATCAACTTTCTGAAGACCCCAGATATCTTCGGGATCCAAATCTTCAATAATTCTGTCAGACATAGTAAGTTGGACCTACAAAGGGTCAAAATCGGGAAAAATATTTTTTAACCCAAATTTTTTTGCACAAAAAACATTTTTTTGTCATAAATATATTTCATTTATAAATAAAAAAAATTAAAAATTTTAAATTAAAAAAACATTTAAAAAAAAATTTAAAAAAACTTTATAAAAACAATTTCGAAAAAAAGAATTAAGAAAAAATAGTATAATTTGGTGAAGAGTATATAAGATTCAGCACAGCCAAATATAGCTCTCTTACTTCTTTTATTTCATTTCAGCATGGACTTTGAAATTTATAAGGAAGTGAATCTTTTCAAATCAACTTATCGAATGATTCCGCAATTTTACCCAAGTCTTGTATAAATTTATCAGATATTCATTCGAGAATATTTTATTATTTATTTGAGCCCTCTAGATTTTTTCTTTAAACATTTCCAATGTTTCTTTAAAAATTTTTTTCCACCGAAAAACTGAAACAATTATGGGTAATCGTTTTTTCACCTAACCCAAAAGAGGCAAACGTATCATAATGCTTATATCTTAGCCATTGACCGATCTTGCTGATTTTCAATAGAGAAATTCTCTAACGTAAATCAGATATATTGCTGCTAGCTATAGGTCCGTAACATATCTGGAGACTTTTGTAAGTTGATTTCAAACGACCTACGGACAACATAGCGTCAACATGTTTACCTATCCAGAATATATATATTTTATGTAATTATATAATTGGAATAAAATGTATACGAAAATTGTAGAGAAGGCCAGGGAACTAAATATATAACCATTCGGTTTGAACACAGAATAGATTACAGGATACCGAAGTTGACCACCTACGATACGGTAGGATTTTAATTTTAGCTTTTTTGTATGCAATGAGACAAAGATAAAATCTGCTTACTCTACTAATCCTTGAGGGAAGAGAACCAACACAGAGCTGGTAGCTTGATTAGTTCTCGGGGTAGTTACCGATTAGAAAATTTATATTTGTTAATATAAAATATGTCTATCGCATAGCAAATAAACGGACCAAAATTTACACTGAATGATAAAATAACCAACAGCTCAATTTTACTAAGCGACTTTGAGTTTGGATTTCCTAGTCTTCATGCTTACCGAAAGGTTTTGTTCTTCACTAAATGCTGGTTAAAGATCTTTAATATGTTTTTAAATGTTCCTTAGCATTATCAACCAGAACCCAAAACCCCCTACAATACCTTTTCCTTTTACAGGGTTGTCTAACTAAAAGCAAGGTAAATTGTATCTATACCTATACATTCCTCACTTAATAATCATATACGATAAATTGTTTTGATTGTTTTGTTTATAGAATATTTAGAATAGAAACAAAAAAAAAAAAAAAAGCCAAAACGAAATAAATAAACCTCGTTTTGTTTTCATTGTATGAATATTTTTGCGCATTTTCATTGTTTGTTTATTTAATCAAAAGTGTTCTCCAGCCATGCTCTACATCTAAACAAAATATTCATTAAATTTTATAAATATATGATTTTTTTTTCTCTTATAGTTTGCTTTATTTTACTAAATGAATATTCATTTAAGTATAAATGTGTGTAATTTACATTCATATAATGTTTAGACATCTCCCCCTAGAGTGAGTTGAGTATTTTAAATAATAAATCCAAACTAAATGTTGGATTTTGCATAAGTGTTTTGATTCTAGATTTTACTTGTAAATTTATGCATTATTCGCCAGTAAATATTTCCCTATTTACATGTTTGCCAGTGAATATGTATGTTTTGATTTTTATGTTGATCAACAATATTTTCCCCTCTTATTATTTTTGTTGAAAATTTTATTAGATTCTATCTGTATTTGTGTTTGCTTAAACGAGGGTATCAATTAGAACTTGTGGTTTTTATAGTGTGAGATTTAAATGTTTGTGTCTTTTAGTTTGTAAATGCGACAAAGTACCCTTTTCGACCTGAATAATTGTGGATATTTTAACAGTATGAGACTGAAACTACATGTTGGACCTTGTACTGGTTGCAAACAAAATTTTCTCATTTATGCAAACTTTTAACTCTGAAGTATCTAAATTAAATGATCATGTAGTCGTCAAATTTGGAACAAGCTTATTGATATGAAACATCGTGCTTGTTAATCTAAATGGTCCAAATTAAAATCTCTCTAATTATTTGTAATTAACAACGCTGTTAAAAAATGGACAACGCAACGTGCATGACAACTTCATAATCAACAAGTAAGAGAGATATATTCGGCTGGGCCGAATCTTATATACCCTTCACCAAACTATACTTCAAAACAAAAGTTTTAAATATTTTTAGGTAAACAAAATTTATTTTTTTTCCAGTTGTTTTTTTTTTTAATTTTTTGAAAAAAAATTTTTTTTCGATTTTTTTTTTTTTAATTTTTTTTAAATTTAAAAAATTTTTTTTTAAATTTAAAATTTTTTTTTTAATATTTAGCCAAAAAAATTTTTGGTGAAAAAAAATTCGGGTTCAAAATTTTTTCCCGATTTTGACCCATTGTAGGTCCAACTTACTATGGTCTTATATACGTCGTTGCAAAGGTCTTTGAAATATCTATCATTAGATATCCATATTGTCTATATTAATGACTTAGTAATCCAGATATAGGTAAAAAAATAGGTAAAAAATCGAGGTTGTCCTGGTTTTTTCCTTATATCTCAGCCATTTGTGGACCGATTTTGCTGATTTTAAATAGCAAACTTCTCGAAAGCATGTCTGACAGAATTATTCAAGATTTGGATCCCGAAGATATCTGAGGTCTTCAGAAAATTGATTTCAACAGACAGACAGACGGACAGACAGACAGACAGACAGACAGACAGACAGACAGACAGACAGACAGACAGACAGACAGACAGACAGACAGACAGACAGACAGACAGACAGACAGACAGACAGACAGACAGACGGACATGGCTAAATCGACTCCGCTATCTATAAGGATCCAGAATATATATACTTTATAGGGTCGGAAAATTATATTGTGGAAATTACAAACGGAATGACAAATTTATATATACCCTTCTCACGAAGGTGAAGGGTATAAAAATTATACTATTCATACAAAAGGAAGCATTGCAAAGATTTTGATGTACAAAATATATTACGTCTTTAGTGCTTGTTGTTAAACATATTGAAATATATATTTAATAATGCCATTTACTCATGAAGTATTCCTATTTTTCTGGAGCATTATTGCCACTTTCCATTACTGTATAAAAATGATATTGTACTCAAATAAATATGTTATGCTCTGCTATGTATGTTGTGACGACTCAAACAAATTGTCTTGCATTGCCTTGCCATCTCACACACATTGTGATGTTTAGTCATTACAACAGTCCAATCGCCAAAAATGGTATTAAATATTTATTTCCTAGACTGATGGTCCAGAGAAAAAACATAGTTTAGCATGGTTACGATTTGTAAAATATTCGATGAAATAAACTTCTATGTTTTTAAAAAATAACAACTGTATTTTTAAAATGTGTTGAAAGTTTTTTCAATATCTCAGTTCGTTTAGACATGACAAATTATTTGCTTATACCCTTCACCAAATTATACTTTAAAATAAAATTTAAAAAAAAAAAATTTAATTTTTTTTTCGAAATTGTTTTCAAAAAGTTTTTTCCAATTTTTTTTTTAAATTTTTTTAATTTATTAGTGAAAAAACTTTATGACAAAAAAAATTTTTTTGTGAAAAAAATTCGGGTTAAAAAATATTTTTCCCGATTTTGACCCATTGTAGGTCCAAACCATTATATACATCATTGTAATGGACTTTGAAATATCTATCATTAGATATCAATATTGTGTATATTTATGATTTAGTAATCGCGATATAGATCAAAATTGTCCAAAAATAGGGGTTGTCTCGGATTATTGCTCATATCTCCGTTATTTATGGACGGATTATGCTGATTTTAAATAGGAAATTTCTCGAAATCATGTCTGACAGAATTATTGAAGATTTGGATCCCGAAGATATGTGGGGTCTTCAGAAAGTGGATTTCAACAGACAGACAGACAGAAAGACAGAGAGACATACAGACAGACATGGCTTAATCGACTCCTCTATCTATAAGGATCCAGAATATATACATTTTATAAGGTCGGAAAATTATATTGTGGAAATTACAAACGGCATGACAAACTTATATGTACCCTTCTCACGAAGGTGAAGGGTATAAAAAGTAGATTATTTATTAACGTCTTTCTTGTTTGCTTATTCCAAAAAGCAGCATTGGTCGAAAATTGAGTTTAATTGAACAATATTTCAGGTTTAACAGACTAGAAATAAAACGTCATGTTGACTTTTAAAAATGTCTGAAGTAGCAACTTCAATCATTTATTTGAATTGTTGTTGTAGCAGCTCCACTGTTGACGAGATTTCTTTCCTATGTAAAAAATCATTCGGTTGATACATTTGTCTCTCACACAGAGAAAGCAGATTCGCAATAGCAACCAAATTCGTTGTCAATCGAATGACTCGGTTGCACACATAGAATTTGTCGGTTCTAGCAACAGAAAACCAGTTGATCAAGAAGAAAATCGGTTGAAGCAACGAAACTTTTGTAACCCTTTTCAAAATGTTGTATAAAATTCGGTCACTAAGGCAGAATCATTCGACTGGCAACAAATTCGCATTCTACTACGAATCTCTGTGCAGTTGTCAATCTTTGGCCCAGTGAGACTCGGGTAGTTTCGGAGCGTAGTGCAAATTGTTGAGGATTTGAGTTGTTATAGACCGTTGGTAGGCAAATAGAGAAATTTAATTTGTGCGTATGTATGGCTAAAAAATAAAATATCCGCAACAACATCAAGCAACTGAATGAAATATTTGTTAAAATTCGGGTTGTGTACTTGTAAATTTACGAAAATCGTCGTAACCTAAACAATATGAACGCGCACCACATTCTGTCATGTCATTAAAGAGCACAACATGGCAATGTTTGTTGTGACACAACATTTGTATAGAAAAATTATTACTTAAAAGAAAATAAACCTACTACAATCCTCCCCTAGAGATAAAAATATGCAGTAAACAGGCTTTCATAATGGCCATATTTTGCAGACCTAAGGACAGCTAGCCGCATTGTTGTGAAATCGTTTCAATTTTACATGGCATGTCATTGGGACTCTACTCGCTGCTTGTTCCACGGCTGATAGAATACCTACTAAAGAAGGCCTTTTAGAAGGTCTTCCATTGTTATCGTTATCGGTTTTATATTCGTTCTAGAATTTTATTCTTTATCGATTAAGCAAAAAATTACATTGGATTGCATAAGTCAAATGTACCTTTTTTGTCGTTTTCAAAACCGATTCCGACAATGATTGGATTCTATGACAACTCCGATTAAAGAATCACGTGGTTTTTTAGAAGACTAATTTTTTTTGAATGTTGTATCTTTTTCTGATTTCATGTAATTGTTTAGTTATTAATATTTATTACCCGTGTAATAAAGACAGCATAATTAATTTTATTATAGAAACAACATATAGGAATGATTGCAAAACCAATCACTTAAGAATTTTAAATAAAGGTTTGTTAGACCTAATTTTGCAATGGAATTTTGAATGTGCATGACATTTTTTAGAAGGAGAAAAGTGGAAGACAGATTCCAATACAAAGATTTTTGATGATGCTATTTTTAAATTTTACTCTCTGTCTATTCTTGGGAAGTTCTTCTTTGGCTGTGTATATTTGTATATTCGCTCTACTACTTACTTCATAAAGCCGCTTTCCATTTTTATTATTTTTCATAATTTCTTCTTTTTTTTTTAAATTACTCACATTAATATGTAAAATTAAATACTCATACAACAACTCATAAATGTTTTTTTTTTAAGATCACGAGCAAAGTGCAAAAAGTTCAATTGAGAATAAATGATGATAACGACACAATTATTCAAAAGCAACAAATACAAGATGGACTGACTAACAGACAGACTCTCTTCATGAATGAAAGTAAAAGTATAGAAATTACAAATTTGTATTTACAAGAAAATTAATTAATAAAAAAATTAATAAATATTTCGATAAGTACATTATTTAACAAACAATCCAAGGGAAAGTAATAAGTTGCAAAGAAAGTCAAAATTTCGCAAAATACGAAACTAAAATAAGATTTTGAATCATTCATTATTGTTTATGAAAAACACAGCATAAACACCAAGGGTATTCAATCAAAGAGGTAGCGAAGCAACAAACTTTTGAAACAAATTTGTATGAAAAATATTCAAAAATATTCCTTTTATTTTTCAAAACGTTTCAATTTATAAATGAGCCCATTACAGCCTCATTTTGTAAAACAAAACGTAAATTTGTATTTATAAAACGAAACATTTTGAATCGTGAAAAGAATAAGGAATACTAGACATTATTGAGGCCCCAAAACACAGAAATCTTTTGAAATTAAATTTTTTTATCCAACTTTTTTAACTTTTGTCCATTCTTTTCACAATATTGGACATTTAAAAGCCAACCATGACGACAAACGTTAAACAAATTTTGCATGGAAAAAATTTAAGTTTAAAACCCTTTTCCCAGTATTCTTCATACAAATTGGTTACGTTTCTGAACGTTTCGTTTTATAAAATGAACCCCTATACTTAATTTCCATTTTCTGAGAATTGTTGCAAAATCAATTATTTGTTTATTTCTTTTTTATTTGTAAATATTGCTACTGAATCAACTCAGACACTAAATCTTGTCTGCAGATGTTTAAATATTGACACACTTGAGCTCAATCAATATAACTCTAGCGTTTACTACTCGCAGTGGGTCATGTATGTTTGTCGACAGCTAAAGATAACAAGAGAAAAGTTTTAATGAATTGTGAGTAGATCCTAGACCTTGGTCATATCATTTGTTACACACTCATGAGTTTTTACTCCTACTATATTACAATTAATAAATTGTCGTTATTTTTTTATTTTTTTTAAATAAATATTTTGGAATGAAAAAAGACATTCTAAAATTTTAGTAAATTAAACAGGATTATAAAATCTGCTTAATTTTACAATTAAACAAGTAACCTTATATACCCTTCACCTTTGTTGTGGATGCATTAATTGCCCACTTTCAGCGTATAGCATCCTAAATATATCAAGAAAACTTTAAAAAATTTTACATTTAATTGCTGACGAACAGATTATATTGCAGAAGTTACAAACGAAATGACAATCTTATATATACCCTTCTCATGAAGATGAAGGGTATAAAAACAACAACGCCAAACGAAACGGAACACCAAAAAATACAAAAACAAAATACGCAAAGCAATGAAGCCAACACACATCCAAACATACTTTTTTTTGCTTTTTTGTCAAAACATGCATTAAATTGTATTTTTTTATGAAATTTTCAGAGGTTGTCTCGGATTTGTGCTCATATCTCCATTACTTATGGACGGATTTTGCTGATTTTAAATAGGAAACTTCTCGAAAGCATGTCTGACAGAATTATTGAATATTTGGATCCCGAAGATATCTGGGGTTTTCAGAAAATTTATTTCAACAGACAGACGGAAATGGTTTAATCGATTCCGCTATCTATAAGGATCCAGAATATATATACTTTATAGGGTCGGAAAATTATATTGTGGAAATTACAAACGGAATGACAAACTTATATATACCCTTCTCACGAAGGTGAAGGGTATAATAAGTGTTAAGTTAAGTATTGTCTTTCGCAATCAGCTCAGTTCCTTTAAATTATCATGTTGGTAGTATTGCAGTCCAAAACGACAGCTGATATTTTTGATCGTGTTTGTTTCAATTGTATGTGAGAGGTACTTTTACAGTTTTAAAGCGAAAACTTATTAGTAAAAATGAATAGATTAGATTATATCTAACGATTATAATCGTATGTTTGTCGCGGTTATATAGTTTTCAAAGATGAAGTTTCCAATGTCATAATAGACTTGACTACCCCATCCCATTTAATGTTAATGCCAAAGAGGGTCTGTCCATTGGTACTGAAATTGTTTTGTAATGGTCATGATAATATACATACATATTTTCAATTTTAATTGCCAACTCTTATAAAGAAGCGTAAAAGCGGTCGGTTGATCTTATATTTTTTCTTAAAGTAGTATACATGTTAAAACTATTAAAGAGCTTTAAAATTATTATTAAAATATCGTTACCAGGAAATGATTCTTATACGAGTTCTATACGTAAAGATGTGAGTGGAATCATTAACAAATTATAAAGTAAGTATTAAAAAAACATTAAAATTTTATGAATTTTAACAAGGTTGGCTACCGTTACTACTAACCTACCGTAACTCGTAAAATACCATTTCAGTTCGACTACAGTTACTGCTAAAATGCCTTCACCAACATGACTGTAATTACCGCTAAAAAACTGTTACCAAGATAATTACAATTACCGTTACCTTTGTTCTAAATTATGAAAATATATTGGGTGTATGACACAAAAATGCGGGATTTTTTCAAATTTTTCCTTTTTATTTTGAAACTTTTGTACAATATAAATTTATTCAAAGTATTGGCCATTGTTAACTATGACCTTTTCCAATCTTTTTAGCAACATATGGATTCCGAACCAAGAGAACTGCCCATCTTTTGAGGCCAAGCAAGAATCAAGCCAATATTGGATACTTCCAAAATGAAGGGTATCCCAGAGAGACTGCTCTGCATCGAACGAAACAAACAAACAGGCAAAACTTCGCAACCACTACATTCTAAAAGCTTTTTAACAGATATTGCAACATGTGGCCGAGCGTTGTCATGATGGTTTCATGCCTAGCCTCATATTCTGGGCATTTTTCGGCCAATGCTCGCTTCAAACGAATCAGTTCGTTCATAATACATAGGACCCTTTTCCTCTCATCAAATACAAAGAATTACCTTAGCGCCATGGATATTTAGCTTTCGTGTCGATTCGTCTTGTTAGTCGGACTTCACATACGATCTCTTACGCTTTGGGTTGTTGCAATGAATCCATTTTTCTTCACAGGTAATGATTCGGTGCAAAAATGATTTTCTTTTATAGCGTTCAAACATCATTTCGGACATGCAAAATCGTCTATCAATGTATCTTGGCTTCAATTCGTATGGTACCCAATTTCACTGCTTTTGAATGAATCCTGCTGCTCGCAAACGTTTTTAAATAGCTGGTTGAGTAGCTCTCAATAATTTTGCAAGCTCTTGTTGAGTTTTACGACAATATTCATGGAGTAACGCCTCCAATTCTAGGTCTTCACACTTTTATGGCTTTATCTTCCGTGTCAAAATCACCACTTCGGAACCGCACAAACCATCTCTCGCACGTTGACACTGATGGAACACATTCATCATAAGCTTTGGTGAGCAATCAGTGTGCAATCAGCAAAACTTGCTGCATATAATCTGACCAGAGCATCACAGATTACCTGCTCTAACGAAACTGATTCGTTAAAAGCGAGCATTGGCCGAAAAATGCAATAGCTGTTAAAAAGTATTTAGAATGAAGTGGTTGGGAAGTTTTGCCACACTCGCTTTGCCTCCGACTACTAATTGTTTCGATCGATGTAGAACGCTTTCTCTGGAATACGCTTCACAGAGTTTACGATATTGGCTTGATTCGTTCTTTTTTTCATACAACCAATATTTATGCAATATTAAATCTAATCTTTGTAATGAAGTTTGGCTACAGTTATCGATAAACTAACGTTTCCCCAAAAATATCCTTTCAGCAGTTATATCAGTAACGGTCGTTACCGCTAAACGACCGTTACTGATATAACTGCAATTACTGTTACCGTTATAATAACGCCACCGTTAACAATATTCGATAAATAATTTTCAATTAATAAAATACAATTTTTTTATTTCAATACTCAATAGCGTTTATGAAATAATCAGAATTTAAAATGTAATGTAATCCGTTGAGAAACTTAAAACCAGTTGATATTGAACTATGTTACTGACTTATAAGTGTATAAAAGTACAAAATAAAACGGATTTTTACCCGTAAAGGTAGGGGGTCACACAAGGCAAATATTTACTCAAAAAAGCGTAACCACTTTTTTTAGCACAAATTTGTTTGACGTGTTTACTCTTACAAACAGCATCTAATAAAATAAAAAAATCCTTTTCGTCAAATATTTGGCACCTTAACTCAAGATTATGGAGGTTTCTTTCAATTTTCAAAAACAGATTCTTGTTGTACTCGATAACAGCTACCACAAAAATAGTATCACTTCCCAGCTTTTTTTGTATCACTGTGTAATTTTTTTTTTACGAAAATATTAAGATGAACACCCATAATATATAACTGAAATACGTAGATACCAGTTCACTACACTTATTTTATATATATAAGCATTCATACATAAATAATTATTTTCCTGGTCACTTAAACAGTTGCTAATAAAATAATTTTAAATACACAAATAAATATCTGTATGGAATGTTTAAATATGTATTTTCAGTTCATAAAACGTATAAAACTACACTTACCACAGGCCAATATTATTAAATCCACCAATAGACGACAGCATATTTTCCGGGTGCCATACAACTCCATTTTGTGTTTATCACCTGGTCCAATGCCGATAACGCCGCCACCGCAGACGCCACCAACAATAGCGGAATTCCCGAAAATATTTAAACTTTTCTCGTTTTTATTATTATTGTTGTTGTTGCCGTAGTTGTTAATGTGATGATTATTCAACGACAATGTTGTACTTGTTGTTGTGTTCGATGACGAAGTTGTTGTATCACTACCATGACCGGTAGCACCCAGACCATTAACACCCACCAAACAGCCACCATTAGCGATTGTTGCTGCTGCCGCTGCGGCGGCAATTGTTGCTGTTGTCGTTACACCCACACACACGCCACCATTGATTGTCGGTGAAGATGGTTCACTGCAGCTACTCTGACTCTCCAGCCTCTTCAGGGGAGTCGTATCGCAAACACTGTTCGGTCTTAAACTATTCATTATGAATTTCTTTGTGTTTTCCTCTATCTTACAATGATGATGAAGATGATGATGGTGTTTCGATATTTTGTCAGTTGTATATTGTACTCTTTTAAAAATTGATGTCGCGAGTTTTTAATGTAAATTGTAATCTTTAAGTAGTTTTTATTTGCTATTGTTGTATTCGAATTGTATATAGTGCAAATTATTTACTGGCTCTCTTTTGTATGATTTTATTGTAGTTGTATTAATATTAGTTACTATATTCATGTGACGTCATAAATTATTCTCACTTGAGTGTATCTGCACTCGTAGTAGGTATTCAATCGCTATTTATTTCTTTATTTCTTTCTTTTCACAATTAATTTACTAGAAATGTATCTTATTTTGCTTTTGTTACAGTTACTGTTACTACCGTTGTTTGTCGCCGTGGCCGTTATTCATTTGCTTACAATTTATGAGAGGCGTTGCTCTTACGTTAAATACTGATGATGATGATTTCAATAAATAATACAACAACTCGGTTAGTGGCGCTTTATTGTTGATCTTTTTTTTTCAATTTCAAGTGTTTTTTATGTCTTTCGCTTTCGTATCTCTTGATCCAAATTGATAAATTGTAAGCTGTTTTGTTGAAGGATTTTCATTTCAGTGTGTCTTCGTGTACCTGAAATTTTAATTTACAAATAATTGAGGTAAATATTTTTGTTAAAAAAAGGAAGGAGTATCAAATTGTTTGGTATTACATGAATATAATTGATCAAATGGGGGTTATAATTACAAAAACAAAAAAACCAGTAGGAGAGTTTTAACCAGCTTAGCATACCATTTCTCCATTTGTATTTGTACCAAAAATAACAACTATACCACTATTCGGACTGTTCGTGTAATTTAAATAACAATCGAAATAAGATCGATTGAAATATAGTTCACTTTATTATTTTATATTGTCGCTGAGTGTGTAAAAAGAGCTACTTATGTGTTTTTAACAACATTTCAGAAGTGCGAATGAAAAATGGATCCATTACGATAACCCGAAGCGTAAGAGATCATATGTGAAGCTCGGCCAATCAGTTGAATCGACAACAAAGCCAAATATCTATGGCGTTAAGGTAATTCTCTGTATTTGGTGATATCAAAAGGGTTCTATCTATTATGAGCTGCTGAAATCTGGGCATACCATCACAGGGAACCTGTACCGAACGCAACTAATTCGTTTGAAGCGAGCATTGACTGATTAAACCGTAATATTATTATTATGACTGTTAAAAACTATTTAGGCATAAGTGGTTGGGAAGTTTTGCCTCACCCGCCTTATAGTCCAGGCCTTATCCCTACCGACTACTATTTGTTTCGATCGATTTACAACGATCTCTCTGGGGTACGCTTCACTTCAGAACAGAGTATCCTACATTGGTTTGATTCATTCTTGGCCTCAAAAGATGAACAGTTCTTTTAGCGCGGAATCATATGTTGCCAGAATAATGGGAAAAGGTCATAGCGAACAATAGCCAATACTTTGAATAGATTTATATTGTACAAATTTTTTAAAAATAAAGCTAAAAAAAAACGCATTACATTATTACAATATTTGTAAAGCATATTGAGCCATAACAGCGAAAATATCTTTACCACTTATGCACTTAAGATATTTTCGCAATTAGGACTCGATATGTAGGAAATTACGTTAACTTATATTAAATTCTGCAACATTCTGATAATCTCCTATTTAACTCAATTTGTACTTCCCGTTAATAGGAGTACTGTGACTAATATGATGAAAGTAGTTCTTATTCTAAAATGCCGAAATCACCATCTGGACCATATGTACTAGGCTGGTAGTCAATGTAACTGTTATAGTACGATTACAGGAAGTAAATTTAAACTTAATTTTCTGAAACTCTTGTCACCTATTTTACATTTATTTGAATTTCATCTAAATAAAATTACATTTTATCCAAGTAACTTTATATGGTACTATGTTGAAACGTTTATTATTAGTCATAAATAAGATGCAATTATGATGAAAATCAGTCGGATTAGACCCCTTCAAAGGTACGAAAGAATTAATTAAATGTTCAAAATCAAATTGATTTTTTTCTCTAAACCATTCCATTAATGAATTCATTACGTATTAATTCGTTGTCTTAATTGCTTACTACTTCGGACGTATCAAATTCATTCCTAAGATAATTATTTATTTATAGAATTAATTCCTTATTAAATCATTCAAGTTTTCTTTAACTCAAATCTAACACAAAATAGCTTAATAACATATATTGAATGATTAAATTTTTCTTCAATTCAAATATTTTTATTCAGCTTGTGTTAGATTTGAATTAGCAAAAATTTAATCATTCAAAGGTTGAGTGAATTAATTGTATTATCAATTAATTCAACAATGAATGATTTCTATTCAAAGAATGTCATTTGAATGAAGCTAAAAAATACGGCTATGAGTGCAATGAGTTGTGGGAATTAATTCGAAGCTCAGAATCTGTTGAACCCTTTTTTAGATTTTTTAGTTATTTTGGCTTATTCCTCAGCCAATAGCGATATTCGTTTGGTTTCGTTTGTTCGGTAAAATGATGATAAATAAGACTTTCAGATTGTGGAATAAACAATTTTAAAAAATTACACATATGGGCAATTCCATATCATCGTACGTGACATTTGTTCGCCTATAGAGTGTAATAGATTTTGCACAATAAGAAAAATAATTTGGTCTTTATGTTCCATTCCGAGGGTACTACATTCTAAAAATATAATAAATTCTTTCGAAACATTGAATCGAATAACGGTATATCGTACGTTACATAAAACGGAAGTAATTTTGAGGTACATGTAGAAATATGCGATAATTTGCGAATTGTGAGAGGCGTCATGCTTTCTTTTAATTTCTTACACTTAACCAAATATTTTTCCTTTACAATCCGTCACATTTGAATAAAAATAATCTTTGGATGATTTTATAATAAATAAAATTTAATATCGTACGTGACAGATTTTTCTCTCATAGTAAAACAATCACTTTAAACTATTATTTTTGCACTGAAAATGTTGTAATAAGCTCTAAATACTTTCACCTAGTAACATTTCAGTGTTTTCTCCTATTCAAATCATCTTGAAAAAAAGTTTGAAGGGTTTTTGTTTTCTCAGTCGTGGTAGTCATTCTCGTGGAATTGCGCATATGTATGTTTATTAGGTGCAATGATGATATATACTCATTAGTTTAACCTTAAACATGGCTTGGTGATCTGGATCGATCACATACATATTTGTGACTAAATGTTTATATATGATTATCAATGTGCCCCATCTGATGAATGAAAAGCTACATATATGTTATGCAGACAAAATGTATGTTAACTCAGAAAATGTAAATGTTACGAATTATTACGAATAAGTCCATCAGCATCAACAAAGCAAAAATTAAAAGTCTGTAGCAGTGATCGACAAAAAGTGAATCCCTAACTGGAATTATAAAAACATATTATGCACTGTTTTTCTCTGTTTTAGTCTGATCAGCTATTGATCGTCATTGTAGTTTCATATTTGATCATTTTTAAGAATTTTATTGACAATCGTGTTGTTTTATGAATGCCGACAAATAGTCTGGAGCCATTAAGGTTCGAAAAGCACTAACATTTTATACCGACTCAGCGAGACAAATCTTGTCAAACCCCTGCCCGAAGTTATCATCATACTTAGAGCAGTAAGACGATCGACATGACTTCTAATATCAGCCCCTCAGTAATTGTATTGGAAAAATTTGACAATTTATATTCAACTGTGAAAATTGTTACAGAAAAAATATTTTTATTTCTAAACTATGTAATATATCTTAAGGGGTCCATAGACACATACTGCCGATGAACCCTTCGTATACGTGTGTGATTGATATTTTACTACACACTTATCAATCATCATTTAAAAAAAATTAAAATTAAAATAAACATGCGTTTGGGAACAAAAAAAAATATATTATTTTCTATTTTTCAGTAACTAAAACGTCAAATTTAAAAATAATATTTCAGAAAAATTAAAAAATTCATATTATTGTTCATTTGAACAACTGTCAGCAATATGAGTTCATTTCAAAATCAAAACTATTTTGATTTTTCATACTGCAATGTCTGTGTGTCGCATACATAAGCAAAAATTTAAAATTTACCAACACATGCTTATTGCATGAGCAGTATGTGTCTATGGGCCCCTTTACTGAGATCTTACTGCACTATAGCACTTAACTGGTTACTGAAATAAACAAAAAATTTCATACGAAATATTTTATTAGGAACTTCAAAAGTAAAATGACAAATGAACTTTATTTGTCTGAAATAACTATTCGTCACCATACACTCGTTCTACTGTATATTCTGCTTCCGTTGTAGGCCATTGAAAAATATATGGGAACAAAATAGATTAGGGCCAGTCAAGCGATGTTACTTGACTTATTTCTGCACGGATATCTCGGTTTTGCCATAATAGTGGGCAATATTAAATTTGTTTTGCGTTAAACAATGCGTTTACTTTTACAAAACATAAATCACACAATTCGATTTTCGATTTTTTGTTGCTTGACTGCTTTTTGAAATATAAAATGCAATTCTAATCGTTTGAAATTTATTTCAAAAAAGGTTTTTCCTCGGGACATTCTAACGATGAACAAAAACTTTAATGGTCTTCTAGGTAATTAAAGATTTATTTAATTATAATGTTAAAAAGCAAAATCACCATGAAACATTAATAAACCTTTGATAAATTTCAATATGAAAGAAATATGTATGAATAAAAAAATAGTTTTAAAAAACTAAACTGATTTTCAAAATAATTTGAAAACAAAACAACCAAATTCTGTGTTAATGAAGTCTCAGGTATGTGGGTAATTTCCACATTCCTTAGTTACAGGTACAAATAAACAAAATTCACTGAGACTTACAATTGTTACAACGACAGTTTGTTAAAATATTTCAATAAATTTGTAGATCAAGCACAACTGCTTTATTTATCAGAATGACTTAACCCAAATATAGATACACAACCATAAAATTATTAGATATTTAAGCTTATTGTTGTAGATCGAAAGACGGAAAAAAGTTTAAGAACCAATCAACACCAACAATATAAACAACACAAATTATCTCCGGTTGTATATTTCAATTATATTTATATATATTTTTTTTTTGGGTTTGTTTTTGTGGTAAATAAAATTTATGGCCACTTATTAAATTCTCAAGGAGTACCTTTGTATGAACGCGATCACAGCTACACAATTATCCAGACACAAAGTACATACATATTCAAACATTATATGTATGTAAATAAATAAAAACAAATCCAAAATATTTTCAAATATTTCGATATTTTTCATTGAAAATTGTATGCATATGCAAACAGTTTCATGAAAACAAGAGACTTTAGACAAACACCGGAGAAAAGGTAAACAAATTGATAAAACAAACATACGAACGTATAAATAATTTCAGACATAAAATTCGAATAAAAAAAACCTCTTCAGGAATAATTTCAAAATTTGTTTTCAAAGGTAAGTGCTAATGGATGTTTTGTTTATCTAACGGATAATAACAAATTTTCTGTTAAATATCTTTAACAAATAAAAAAATAAAAATTCGAAAACAAAACTTCTTCTATAATGATAAAAAATTGACATGATTCCAGGGGTATTTAGTAGACAGAATGTAAACAAAACGAAAAGTATTTTCACAACCAAAAGTCAGCCAAAATTGCGATAAGTGCCACCAGTATTTAGTACAAGGTATGTATATAATCAGTCCACTTCATAAAAAGAACAAGAAACACTGATCTGAAGTACCTTGTCAAACTGCTTGTTAGATAATAAGTTATCCTTAAATTACACACTGCTATTTAGGCTTAAACACATTCAGAATGTCTCTTGAATAAATTTAGTTGCACAATTTTTTTTTCTTTTTCCAATTACAAGTTATTTTCAATCAAATTATACACTTTTCTTTTTTTTTATTTAAATTTTCATAATAATAATTCTCGTGAATTTGCTTCAAGTATCCGTTAATATTTCCCGCCGCACGAATTTATTTATTTAACACATTTTACGTACGATTTCCGTTTGTATCCGTTCGGTTCGTTTTTAAGCGTTCATGGTTGTATCGCAAACAAACGTATCTAAACAACTGTTGTGTACCGATCGTGCTGTAAGTTTTCCAACTTGTGTATTTGGTCATGCAACATTTACTAACACGAACAATTATCACCAATGTTGCAACATTTGTTGTTTGTCTATGCATTAGATACATTTCCTAATGTTTGGGGTTGATTTCCTTTCATGTTGTGATACATGTTGCAGTTAACAAATATAAACTCAATTTGTTTATAAACAAGTTGTTGTAATAAGGGTTAAATGCTTAGTGATCGATTTGTTGCATTAGAATTATGTATCAAGAAAATATTCTTAACAGAATCTTATTGGATTTGTAAGCTAAATTAATGAGTTTATTAGTGAAACTAAACCAATAAGTTTGTAAATAATTGTCTGTGTAATCTAATATTTTTATTTTTATAAAAACTCAAGGAATGTTAAATTGTCAACAACTTTGTAAATAATCGTTAAATGCTCAATTATTTCAATATATTTCTTATCAATAATCTATATTTCAAAAAAATTGGAAAAAATTGTAAATCGTCAAATGGAGAAAAACACCCTGATTTATGATCACCAAAATCAATTTAAATCTTCCAAAAATCTTCATTCGTCCATTGCTTGCAAATAAGAATTTAATCGAGAGTAATATCTTATTCTGTATTCATTCATATTTTTATCAATAATTGATTATTGCTATAAAAGCTTTGTACATAGGCATATTGAAAAAAGTAGATCGATCCGTGATCATTCTCATTTCTGATCAAAAATCAATATTTTGTAAGAAAAAGTCTAAAATTATATAACTTTGCAGAAAAAATGTAATCGAGAAAAGAAGCTCGATTTGTGAACAATCACATTTCTAATTAACAATCGATTTTTCCTACAAACACTCTAACAATTTTAAATCTTTAATAACTTTGTAATCCGATTAAGGAGCTCGATCTTTCATAATTCTGATCAATAACAATATTTTTTAACGAAAATTTAAAAAAAATCTTAATCTTTCACTAACATTAAATGGCGAAATACTTCTCGTTCTGGAGATCATTTTTATTTAATTTTTTTTATTATTTTTTTTTTTTTTTGAACTAAAATGGAATTTGCAACCAAAAAATAATAAAATTATTTACAAATTTCTTAGCGTCTAATCGAAAAGAAAATTAGATGGATCTGTTACCATTTAAATTTCTGTTCAGAATATCTGCTTGTAAAATGTATATCGAACTACAATGTAGTTCCAGTCACTGGATTAGAGTCTAATACTAAGTACAATATATATTTAATCGATCGTTTCATTTTCATGATTGAGAGCGAGAAGTACAGCAAAGTAGTAAATTGTTTGACGTTATCAAGAAATGAAAATAGCGGTTAAGTTTTTTTTCGTAAAATATTTTATCTGTGTTACACAGTGGGCTAGAATCAAAATATTTTGGAAATAGACCTGCCATTTTTAACTGGCTAATCCCATTAACATAGGCGTAGCAGAGGAAAGCAGCGGCTTTCATATTATATTTATTTCTTATAGTTAGCGAGATATACGCATTAGAAAATTACAAGTTTTAAATTTCACCTTACCTTTGCCCAGTTTTTTCACAATATCAGACACAATTTATCACAGATTTCAATTTAAAATTTAGAAAATATTGAATTTTCGTATTTAATTGACCGTAGTCCGATATTACTTAGTCTATGCTATCTAGAACAAATTTTTCTTAAAGAACTCATAATGTTTTTATACTTTTTATACTTTATGGTATCTTAACAGGAAAAGCGGTAAACTTTAAAACGCCTAAAGTAGTAGGGGTTTCCCTAGGTCCTTCCCATTTAAATCTATTTTTTTATCGAAACTTTTAATTTAGGCTAAGTGTTCTAAAACCTCAAAAACTGAATTCCAAAACGGTTAACAATTTCAGATACTATAACGTATTTAAAATCATTGATACAATTTATTTGCCAGTCCCAGGCCAAATGTGGACTTTGCGAGATTTTTATTTCCTAAATCGTACATTTGTTTCCACATTACTACACCTACATAGCCTCTGCAATAAAATTTTTACAAATGTACAATATTTATATTATTTTCTTAAAGATATTATAACAGATATTATTTCAACGCAAAAAACGTGTAAAATTTGAAATAGTGGTTCGTCATGTAAAACTGATTTTATGTATATTCTATACCCTGATTCAAACATTATACTTATTTCTTTAATTTACGAGAAACTGCAAAGGTGAAAAAGCGAAAATAAGCGATTTTACAAAGTTTTTTTGGGTGTATGACTTAAAAATTCGGGTTTTTTTTTAATGTTTAGCTTTTATTTTGAAACGCTTATACAACATACATACATAAATGATAATTTTCCATCTTTCTGACAACATATGGACTCCGAGCCAAAAGAACTGTTCATCTTTTGAATCGAGAGCAAATCAAGCCAATTTCGGATACTCTGCCTATCCCAGAGAGAGGGTTGAACATCGATCGAAACATATAATAATAGTCGGACCGGACATGTTCTGGAAAATGAGGCAGTTGAAAAAAAACCGCTAAACTTCAATCTAAATAGTTTTTAACATGTATTGCAACATGTGGCCTAGCATTGTCATGATGGAATATTACGGTTTCATGTCTGACTGCACATTCTAAACGGTTTTCGGCCAATGGTCGCTTCAAAGAATTATGTTGCGTCCGGCACTGGTTCCCTGTGATGGTCTGGCCAGATTTCAGCAGCTCATAATACATAAGACCGTTTTGGGTCCACTCTGGATCCGCGCCTGCCTTAGCGCCATGGATTCGGCTTTGGTTTCGATTCGACTGGTTGGCCGGGCTTCACATACGATCTCTTTTTCATTTCGGGTTATTGCAATGGCTCCATTTTTCATCGCTAATAATCATTCGGTGCAAAAATTATTTTCTTTTATAGCGTTCAAGCATCATTTCGGACATGCCAAATAGCCTTTCAAGGTCTCTCGGCTTCAATGCGTATGGTACCCAATTTCCCTACTTTTGGATGAATCCTGTTGCTCACAAACGTTTTGAAATTGCTGCTTGAGTAGCTCAAATGATTTGTCAAGCTCTTGTTGAGTTTGACAACAATCTTGACCTAGAAAGAAACTTCGAGTGACTACGTTTACCGCTTTCCCATTGTCTTAGATGTTCACTACCCACTTTACACACAATTTTTGGAACTCACGGCTATTCAGGGCCTCAATCTCCATCTTAAAGTAATTGAAATACGTGTTTCTCACTAAGGGAATCATTTTATAAAACGAAACGTTTGGAAGCGCAAGCAATTTGTATGAAGAATACTGGGAAAAGGGTTTTAAACTTGAATATTTTCCATACAATTTTATTTTAACGTTTGTCGTTTCGTTTTATAAAATAAGACCCTAAGTTTGTTATAGGTTTTTAACATAGGGTCTAATGCATTTGTGCCGATGTTTGTAACGCCAACACCAACTTTAAAGTATACTGATGTACTGAGAATCACTCTCTGAGACAACTATACGATATGCTTCCGTCCATAGGGTTGGACCAACGCCTATTGAATCTGGCTAATATCGGATTATTATTTGACCTAGCACACATACAAATGTCCTCCTGAATTAGGACTTTTTTTCATAAATATCTTATATATATTGGGTAGGCAGACAAATTTCTCCACAAATACGTTTTATATAAAAAAATAAAATAAAAACAGATTTAAAAATGTTATGCGGACCGATCCAAAACAGACCATAGCTCCCATATAAGGCCCTCTTCGGAAGAATTCCAGAAATCACACGACCTAGTTTCATGACGATCATTCACGTATAACAAATTAATGAAATTTTAAACGAAAAATATTTTTGCAGATGTATTTAGTGTGTGTAGTATACTTTCTTACTTGTTTTAGTTGCAACTTCTTTTATGAGTAAATAGCGCCAACAATTTTCTTTTATGCAATAAATAGTTCACAAGAATTACCAGAGAAATTATGTTTTTACTTCCATAACAATTGTATCCATCAAACATTTCAGTACAATTTTTACACCTGCATGTGAAACGTACAACTTCCTATAATGTCACTGTCATTAAGTATTTAATACGATTTCTTAGGCGCATAGAAATGAAAAGAAAAACTTCCAATCGATCAAGCAGAAAATTGTCACACTATGACTTCATCGAAAATGTATAAATATAATCAATAGTGTTTGAAACAGTGTATTTAAATACTAAGGCTCAATCTTTTGTGAATTTCAAACAAAACACTCGTAACTATTGCGCAACTAAATAACAAAACCAAACATAATTTACAAAATAGAAAATCAAAACCCATTAACACAAATATAAGATTTGAAAATACACATACAATTTTGTACTCGTAATTGTTGTTCTCACTCACACATTTTTTGTTTTTATTCATTAATTTTCAAAATTATAACGCACAATGACAAATCGCAACAAACTGACAATGACACCGAAAAAGTATTAGAATATCTAACACCACTCGGCCTTTTTCTCTTTGACAAAGAGTCTTAAGGGATTGAAATGTGTGCGTGTGTGTGTGTGTGCAACAACATATGAATTTGTTGTTGTCACTGTTGATAAAACACAATGGGGCTTATAAAAACTATGTAGCATTTACAAACTGTAATGCAATGCATTGAATTGATCTGTACTGAATTGTAAAATATCAATTTTATATAGTTTTGTTAGCGAGTAATAAAATAATGTTTATGAATTTGAAAAACATTCGCACTGTAAGTGTTATTGTGTTGTTGTATACTAATTGTAAAAATAAAATTAATGACTGCAGGAATTGTTATGTTTTGCTGTGAGACATACAAGTTGAGAAAAATTGACATTAAGCGGTAATAAACTGAAACGAAACGCATAAAAGGAACATTTTAATGTCCAAATGTTGTTACACTGTGACAAAAAATATATGTACATGTAGAGAAATTATGTTTACTATCAACTTTTTGTAAGTTAGAACTTAATTCAAATTTTCAAATTTAGGCAGTTCATGGTCATTCAAAATTTTATGTTTCTTAAAAATTTTAAACTCGCTTTGGTTTGTCGAGGTTCATTTCGCTCAATTTCAGTTGTATATAAATTTGTAACCGCTTATCCAGTTTTTAGATTGTAATATTGGTCTCATAGTAATGCTAATGAACCCTAGTTTCAATATATTTTCCAAAAAATCCTTCTCTTTCAACACAGGTTATTGAATCAACAAATTTCCTTGATCAAAAAAGATATCCTCCATTTCCTACAGATTTTCCTAAATTTGAAGCCTTTGTATGGTTAACAACACATACAAAATTCAGAGTGGTACCAAGAGAGATAATCCAGTCAGCATTTGGAAGATTTGTGGGTGACTAATCACCAAACTAAATCTTTTTCGACTAGTTTTGGTGACCTAAAACAGATTAGTAAGTTGTACGCTTAAAAAATAATTCTCATTAATAATTAAAAACTGATTCGACTCAAAAATTACTCCAAAATGATTCAAAAATGAGTGGAAACTGATCAGAAGAGGGACATATAAAATAATCATTTAGACGAGTCGCGGATAGGGTACCATTTTCTCCCGGAAAAATTATCACTTATTATTAGAAAATGCGCGCATATTCCATATTTTTAATCGAATAAATATTTACAAAATAGCGACCCTATAACTTTGAAAGGGCATGTTGAGTAGATCATTTTTCTAGAATTAACTTATAGTTCAGCTGATCTGAGTTTTTTTTTACAGTGGGTTTACAGTTTTAATTTTTTAATCGAAGGGATCATTATTCTAAATGAAAAAATTGTTGTAAATTATTGTCTGAGAGAATTCTTATTGACAGAGTTATATTGTGGATTTTTTTTAAGTTTTAAATGTTAAAGAATAAGGATATCATTACAAAATTCGGAACTTCTTTGGGAAAAAACTTAAAAAATATGGCGATTTTTACACGATTTTTACATAGGGAGCAAACGAAAGGAGATAGTTGGCTGAAATTTTCCACAAATACTCTCTTTCGGTCCATGATTTCAACTAGCCCCCATATAATTGTCTCCCCGGAATACATTATACTGTAAAGTATGGCGAAAATCAGTCAAAATTTGACCCCATACAAGGTCCCCCTTCAGAAAATGACTTGAACATTCATAATTACCTTATAATAATTAATATCGTGATCGTGAAATTTGACATATACAAGTTTTATATGAACCTAAATCTGTCTACCAACTTTCGTGAGGATCGGTTCATAATTGACCCTACCCCCACAAAGCTACTATATCAGGACTAAACGATATCCGTCTGTCCGTGCGTCTGGCTGCCCATGTCAACATTGTACGCAAATTTGACACATACAAGGACGAAGCCTATTAAAACTGGCTGAAATTGGTGTATTATTTCACCTAGCCCCTATACAAATGACCTCCCGAAATAAGACTTTTTGGTCATAAATGTCTTCTTTATATAGTTATCCACACAAATTCCTCCACAAATAAGTTTTATATAAAAAAAAATAACACTTAAATTACGAAAAATTGTAATTGTAGGGCACCATCATAAACCAATTCATTGCAAAAACTTAAAATATTTCCTCCAAAGTAAAGAACATCATGGGTTTTGACAAGGTTATGAAGAAAACTCCAAAAAAAAGGCCGACAAACCCGATTTTTGGCAAAAACTCGTCTTAAGCGACCTCTAAACCTCTTTCGAAAAATCTGAAAAAATCTCAAAAATATTTGAACCTTTCAAATTATGCTTGAGCACACTAATGTAAATATTAGAGATGACAATTCCGATCACGAAAATTCCGGAAAAATACGAGATTTTTGATATTTTAGGAAGATTTTTGAAGCTCCCAAAATACCTAGAAAGCTAAATTTCAGCATACTTATAATACTAATCTTGCTTCAAATCCAAAAAATGTTTCTGATATAGGGATATATTTTTATGGACTGATCCTCACTAAAGTTGGTAGAAGGATTTATTTTCATATACAACTTGTTTATTAAATTTCATAACGATATTAATTATTATAAGAATGTTCAAGTTATTTTCTGAAGGGGACCATGTATCGGGACTAGGGACAAATGTAGCCCGATTTCCGCAATACTTTACAGTATAATTTCAGAGTACTTAGAACTTATTACGTGCAAAATATTATAAGGACTGTCGTATAATCAACATACTTATGACTGCTCAAAAAGTATTTCGGGGGACAATTGTATGGGACTAGGGGCAATCATGGACTATCAACAGAGAGAACTTGTGGATAATTTTAGCCAGCTGGCTCCTTTCGTTTGTGCCCTCCTTGTGTTTTAAACAGACAGCCTGAAGCTTTATGTTATAAAATAAAACAATACTTTTATATTTCATTTTTAATATTAATAGGGAGCAAACAAACATTTTCGACAAAAATTCTGCGGTTTCAATTACAAATAACTTTTAAACTGCCTTACCAATTTCTACACTATTAGTCTCATAGTAATGGTAATGTACGCTTTCCTAAAAATCCTTTTACTATGAACTTAGCATATGTACTAAATACAGATTTGTTATGGATTTCTCACTGTTATAAAGTTCAGAATACGGGTATAAATATGAAATATCTTTTGTGTCAAATTTATTTTAATTTAATGCATTACTTTTTCCTTCGTTATATTTTTACTTAAATATATTAACGAAAAAAATTGTTTTTATTGTTAAATTTTATGTTAAATTCCGGAATTTACATTTCTAAAATCCCGAATCCCGGGATTTGTAAAACCCAGTCCCGTACATATTTCTTTAAATTACGGGCATTACTGGCCTACCTAAATAAAAGCGTAAGGCGGAACGTTTTTTTCCGCTTAGCTTTAACGCTGAAATGTCATACCTAAATAAAAGCGTCAACGCTTCGTCAAACAATAGAAACACGTTTATCAAAAAAATACATATAACAACCCGGATTATTTAAACAATAAAGTACATTGCAGTATTGGTGTTTCTGATTTTTGTTTTGTGATTTGTAAACTAAAATTTTACCAAAAAAACTAATGGTCTCATTTTATAAAACGAAACGACAAACGTTAAAAAAATTTTGTATGGAAAATATTCAAGTTTCAAACCCTTTTCCCAGTATTCTTCATACAAATTGCTTACGCTAGCAAACGTTTCGTTTTATAAAATGAGGCCCTAAATATTAATGAGTTTCTTGCATATTTGTTTCTCCTTTTGTATGTATGTGTTTACATTTATTGTGTTTTGCAACAAACTTCACTATTAAACGCGCTGTCAAAATCGGATTTTCCAATTGCAAAGCGTTGCCGCCGCGTTATTTCGGTATGCTGCATACAAATTGTATGGGCATGAGAATTTTTGACAAGTAAAAAACGTCTTACGCTCCAATTTAGGTATGCGTGTTAGTCATATAGAAAAATGCCTGTACTATGCCTGGAATACACTTTAGTTGTCTTTCTCGATATTGAGGGTATCTTCAACAATGTCAAATCGAATAATACTATGAGACAATTGGAAATTGATCATGCGGTCATATACATAATCTGTCAGAAGACTCTCCACTGCTATGTGATATTAATATTAACACGCTATATTTAGGAGTGATACTAAATGCAACTTGTATACACAATCCTGTACCACCAAAGCGCCAGCAATATAATAGAATTCAAATAAGTATAACTCAGAAGCTGTAAATTACAAATGATACAAAGTCTAAACTTGAGCATTAGGAAGGTATTAAAACCTGTTGAAATCGGACGAAACATCAAAACAATTGACAAGTGTATACAAATGTCAGGTGTCCTAATTAGAAACAACAAACCGTTGCTCATGAGGAGTCCGGGGATTCCGTATTCAAAACATAACAGCAAAATTCGACTTTTGTAACTTGTGCTTTCATTGACTTAGGTTGACTACTTTGGCCTATTGGACCTTGGTATATAAGTAGTCTAACGAGGAACATTTTTAGTTTGTTTTATTATATTCACTCCATCAAATGAATACTCTCTTCAATCTGCACATAAATTTTCTTACCGTGTAGCCATTCATAAAAACATAACGAGGGGTGTTTTTTGTTTTGAAAAATTGCACAAAGGAAGTTATTCTTCTATGCCTTGTGTTTGCGACTCGAATTGTTAGACTGGGCGTTTCAATGCCTTTTTAACTAATGTTCGCATAAATCTTAAATCTTTTAATAGTTTCTCATAAAAGTACTATTTAGAGTTCTTCTTCAGCTTTCCTTTTATTTATGAGAGTTATTGTTTTCCCGTTTTCAAAATAAAACTCGTTTCTTATACGCTTGCTTAAGATTACAAGGGATTGAAAATAAAATTATAAAAATGAAAAAAAGCTTATGCCATGAATTTATACAATATTAGCATTCTGTGCAAGTACTAACGTACGTATTAGTATCTGTGACTATCAGTAAAAGTACAATATTTTATCTAGGCGATATTCAGATTTAGATACAACGATATTTAAAAGTCACGTTTGTTTTGCGTCTCTAATAGAGAAAGAGAGAAAACTGAAAAACTATGTGGCATTGCGCTATGGGCACAACTGAACCCCAACAACTACAAAAAAAAATCAAATTTTATGCTTCATTAGATGCGGATGCAAGCAACACCTTTTAATGTTTCGTTTCTTTTTATGTTTTTTTTTTTTTTTTTTTGTTCAACTCGTGATACATTGATTTAGCACATTTTTTGGCATCATGTTGTATTAATGATGTTTGTTGCAATGTGCATACACCACCCGTTCATGTATTGGATGTGTGATGTTTGGGGTGATTGGTGTTGATGTTGTTATTGTTGCTGTTGCTGTTACGATGTTGCACTATTGTAGCTGACCATTCATCCGTCCATGCTGTTTGTTGATTTTTATCTGTTGCAAAACACTATTGAGCGGCATTTGTCTTGTTACTCTTCAATTTTTGTTTGAACGTGAAAACCGTGTTGTTACATTCAGTTAAGTTGTACAAAGGAAAGGGAAGTTATGTTGTGTAAAGTTTAATGTGTTTCGTCCATCAATAGATTAAATGTTCGTTATTTATGACGATATTGTTGTTGGTTATATTTTGCTAAACGCGTCCTTGACTTTTGCAATATGCCAATAAAGGGTTATTTATACTATTTTGCGCTTAGCAAAAATGTTAAGACCGACTTACAGATTTTATTATCGCCTCCAAAAAAACTTGATTAGGCCCTATACAACTTAATACTGATTATATTGACTAAAATATGTCACATTATTGTGCTACCAAAAATGGTCCTCTTAAACTACGATGCTAACAATTGAGCAACATCTTAACTGAGCACTGTAAATCATGTGAGGAGACTTAGATTGCCCTAGTAGAGGGTGAAACCCTTCCCATCTATAGGATATTTCCGCATTAGGTTTCTATGTACCGTTCCACAGTGGGGCAGAATCAAACTTTTTTGGAAATAAACATGTAACATTTTTAAACACGTGCCATTTTTTTATTTCCCATCCGATTTCAAAGATTTTTATATTTGAAAGCATACATCTAGGTCTTGAAAAAACATGCTTGCGTGTGCTATTTATCTCTTATAATTTCCGTATTATAGGCATTTCAAAATTGAAATTTTAAAATTTTGGAATTTTGCAACGGTCCGCTTTTTTAAAATTATAGGGCGTTCCTTTGAACCAAATGAACTCAAATTTTTTTCGTTAATTAGACAACTAAATAACCAATAATATGCAAAAGATTTTAGAGCAATATCAATTACGGAAAAAAAATAAACGATTTTCAATTTAAAAACTCAAAAGATAGTAGATTTGTGTTTTTGGGCAAAAAGGTGACTTAACTCTTTTTTTATTTAAAAAAAACTTTCTTTAAGAACATATAACAATTTTATGTTTTTCTATAAGATATCTTTACGGAGAACATTTTGGTATAAAAAACATGTCATAGCTTTCGAATAAGTCGACCCTACGCCTTTCATAATTTGACCTATTTTTTATCAAAATTTCAACTTTGGGCCACATGTTCTAAAATTCCAAAGAAAACGGAAAACTGTTTTGGAAACCTTGATGTGATCACTATTTATTTCCAACGCATTTTCCCAGCCCCAAAGAAAATGTGAATCCTATGGGCAAAATTATAAAAATACCATTTTTGGGATTTTCGCTTCAATTTTTAGGAATTGCGGGATTCCCTTTGACCTTTTGACAATTTTTTTTACAGTTTATTATTCAGAATGAAAAATTTAAAAAACGTTGAAAATTTCATTGAGATTTGTTAATACTTAAAGATTTTATTCCATATTACATATTTATTGAGCTTCTAAAACTAATATATTGCACTTTTTCATAGCGCCGCATCTGGAACATTTTTAGGGTCCATTTTAATAACTTAAATTCGAATACTCCTTGGCTACGGTCACATCAAATTTTAATCGGATCGGACCAGCCGTTTAGAAATGTCAGATTTATTTCCATAAAATGTTGATTCTGTCCCACTGTGCGTTCCTTTGACAGTCTTTATGAACTCTCAGACATGCAGTTTGAATATATTGATGGCTTTATTAGGATCAGCAATTGGTTACCTAAACAGAACATAGGAATTTCCTCGGGGTGTTCTCAAATTCGCCAAAAGACTTGCAACTTATTATTTTTTCCTCCTCTGACCTCTTCCTTTCAAAATTTTAATTATTTATTTTACTATCTAGCTATCTATTACGTCTATATGCCCCTTCTCCTTTTATATCTATAGCTCTCTCCATTTCTTCTGTTTTCAGGAAACATAAAGGGACCAACTAAATGGACCGAAGTGGGCTGCAGGAGGATATCGATGATTCCGTAGTTTTACCTTGTTAAGTACTTGATCTCCTCGCGTATTGTTGGAACATAGATATACCTAGGGATGATATTATGTCTAATGTATGTTGATTGTTATCTCTACAGCTTTTCAATGTTGCATGAAGAGGCTGGATGACATACGACTATATTGGTTTTATTATAGGCTTGTACGAGAGAACATTACAGCCCAGGTATAGCGCTGAGAACTAAGGAACCAGTGCATGTGAGTACCCCTCAGTTTTATATTTGTTACTTTGGATGCTATGGTGGGTCCATGTTAGATGGTAGTCGAGATGTATACCAAGTTACCTTACATGGTTTTATTAAGGTTAATTGATATTGCTAATCTGTATTCAAATGTAACTATCTCATCTTAAAGTGAAAGAAACTTGAACACATTTTGTAGCATAAACATTTATTTTCCATTTGTAAAGCCATTTCTCCAACTCATTGATGTGTGACTGGAATTGTTCAGATGCTACAGAGTGTAACCAGAAACACTTTAGTTGAACAAAGCCAAATGATATATCACACATAATGGAAGGAGAAAATTTTGGGAGTAATAAGTATTTAATAAAAAAGGGATACTAATCTAAAGAAATCTTATGCTCCTATGTACCCATGTCAAAAAATCAAAACTTCGTTTGATTTATTGGCTATATAAGGCCATAGTCAAACTACTGATCACTTGTTTGGTGGCCTATAAAGAACACACGAAGTCATACGCAACTTACAGTGATCTCCTGTACTCCTGTATAGTGATCTGAAAATGGATATATTTTAAGAACTCAAATAAGATAAGTAAAACTGGGCATTCATCGCTAATTATAGATGTTCATTATAACGACATTAGGACTGAATAGGAAACATCTTAAATTTGTTGGTATAAGGAGATTACAACGAGCACACCACCGAGGGACAACTGGGAGAACCAAAACCGTAATCTGGAAGTTATTGAACTATACACGAATGGCTCAAATATAGAGAAAAGGACATAAATTCCACTTTATCTGCCAATGCGTTGCATCAACTTGTTATCGATTTAAATGTTTTTCATTTTGTTTCATCCAGAATCTCGAAGAATTAAGGGTGATAAATCCACTGAAGATAATGAAATACATTAAATTAACAAAGCTTATGAAAATAAGAACCAAGATAAGTCTAGGAGATAAATCATAAGCACTACAATGAAGGCTTCATGCATCGGACAGTATCTCTCCCTGAGGACATGTGAATCCACATAGAACTCTTTAAGGTGCTCTTCTATCATGACCTAGGATTTTAAATTAGATTTTTGGCTCATATCTTAATGTGAAACAGACACATTTTTAGTCCCCAAAACAACCCGGACACCCTCCACCAATTACTAAACGAAAGATTTTCCCCCAAGAAAGATCTCACGGAGGAAATGCTACAACAACAAAAATAAATGGATACCAAATCTAAAGGAAAGAGTAAAAAAAGAGTCTAAAGCTTATTGGGAAAACCTCGTTTGATTTCTTAGCTATATGTGGTATTGCTAGTATTATTGGAGGAAAATCTTCCAGATAACATTTTTTAGTGCACTTGCAGACCATTAATCTCGAGAAACTTTGGTATGAAGAGTCACTCCATATATACGGAGGGCAGGGTATCGAGTTGGCAGAGGTGTCTACATCGAGAAATTTGGAATAATGATATCGATAAGGATTCCGATTAGGTATAGTAATATTCACGCTGAGGTATCGGCTATATAAAATGCGGCTACTGACTTCGATATAAGAAGATATGTAGGGATATTCGCATATATACTGATAGTCAAGCTGTAATAAAGTCTATGATAGGTGTATAGACGACAACGAGTCTGGTCCAGGAATGCCTGGCATTCTTAAATATAATGTCGAGAAATTTGACAGTGTGCTCAGATATAGAGGGTGATTCATCGTGAGGTTTGATTTTCAATATGCTTTTTTACAGATCACGCGTGACTCATATCAAACTGCTTTGTAATTTTTGTTCGTTTGGCAAGTCATCATGGAAAGACGGCGTCTCCAAATTGTTCAGCTGTACTAAGAAAATCTGCGTTTTAGTGCGATTCGAGGAACTTACTTGATGAAGCAGATTTTTGGCTCAATGGATACGTTAATAAACAAAATTGTCGTATTTGGACCGATGAGCAACCCGAAGGGTACCAAGAGCTACCATTACATCCATTAAAACGACAGTATGGGTGGTTTATGGGCTGGTTAAAACATTGGTCCATATGTCTTCAAAAATTGTCTCACTTAATTTCACGTTTTGCTACTGTAAATTGGCCACTTAGATCGTGCGATATCACACCTTTGAACTATTTTCTCTGGGGATATGTAAAGGATGAGCTCTTCAGGATGCCTTAGAAGCCAAGATTACTAGTGTTAGTAGCGAGATACCAGTCGCTATGCTCGAACGAGTCGCCCAAAATTGGACCTTCCGACTAGACCACCTCAGACGTAGTCATGGTCAACATTTACATAACATCATTATCAATCAATAAATGCCATAAATTGTTTTTTAACCAATAATAAACATTTTAAGATCACTTTCAAAGTTATGTATTTTATTTTACATTATATATCAAAGCTCACGATGAATCACCCGTTACAAAAGCCAACTGTGCCACTGATGACCTTTCGAAAAAAAGCGCCTGCTGTCTAATGGGACATAGACTTTCTATGCGACTTTCCGTTTTTTATATGAAAAGAATGTACAGATTTTAAACACACCCTTCAGCCACATTTTTAGTCCCCAGAACGACCCGGGCACCCTCCTACAATTACTGTGCGAAAAGAACTCTCGGAAACAGAGGAAATATTAAAACAACAAAACATAATTTAATAAGTACTTATATAGAAACTTCCGTATTAAAAATCATAATGCCACATTTTATTTATATATAACTTAGTTGTTTTATTCACTAGTTAAACTCCATTATAATCGCATTGAAATATTAAACATAAAGCCGTATGAATATTAACACATGTACTGTGTATGTATGTTAGTCCTTAAATGTAATAATTTATAATTTAAACAATTATTTTCCCTTGTCAAATTGTCCACATTCTTGAGCCATAAAATAATTTATTCATTTCGTATGAGCGGCTTAAAAATAACGATTATTTAACTAAATGGGCTTAAAATGTTTACACAAACATGATCCAACCAACAATTGCACTAAATAACGACAAGAAAATTACACAATTTCGGATTAAATTGAACAACAACAGCAACAACACAAACACAGCCACCCAATATAACTAATACTTATACTCGAACTTGTATTTAGGTATATACATACATACATACATACTATATATGTATGTATGTATATGTGGAACTCATAACTCCGCCTCAAGGAGTTTGACCACCTCACTTACTGGCAACACTTGGCACTGCTTTAACTTTAATCAAAATGTATGCGATTCTATTAAAAAGCGAAAATAAAATCAAACAAACCCAAATCAACGGCAGGTTTAAAAGTTGTAAATTTATGATACTGCCCCAACATCTGACAACAACACTGCTGGCACAATGTATTTACGAATTATGTAGCAGTGTATCGGTGAGTGTTGATAATATGTATCCACCCGACAGTTTCAAATATCATAAACAGGTCACTAATTTTAAAGTTTTATTATGAAATGAACCACGATATTTAGAGTGATATCCCTAGGTTAAAGTGATTTAACACAAAATTCGTCATGTGACTGTTTCCAAAGTTATAGTGACCGGTTATATTTATTTAAAACTTTACATGTTAGGACCTGTCACTTTAACTTGTCACATGCTGTAGTGAGTTTAGGTCCTCTGTGATAGCTCATGGATTTAACCCATCTGTTCTGATTTGGATATTATAATACTGGACATACAATTTAATTAAAATTAATTACTTATATATTTTTCAATTTTTTTGTTTCAAATTCAAGTGAAGTGATATCTCTTCTATTCACATGTCACGGTTAAAACAATTTTAACAACTTTCCCGCAGATATACAATGATTTCGATTTATGCCATCATTACAAGAAAGAAAGTGGGTGCCCCGATAGACTACACGATAGTGTGCTGGACTATCAATCTGGGGGTTGCGGGTTCGATTCCCGGCAGAGACTTTGGGTGTATCTGCAGACAAAAAAAAAATCTCAGTTTTTTTACATTCACCCAGTACTAAAAGAATGGGCTCTACCTACTCATTGATCAACTTGTTTAGGTTGTGCAAAAACATATTTCATTTATCCTATATTGTATGCGACAGGTGATTTGTTCCATTCACATAAGGATTAGATCTTCTGGCAGATCTTGTTATATGTAAATAATCAGGATATCGGTAACAAGTGACACACAAGCAAAGAAACCATTGCTCTTTTACGAGAAAAGTTTGCGGACCGTGTTATCTCTCGAAGAGGTGATCACAATTGGCCACCGAGATTTTGTGATTTAACACCTTCTTCCTTTGGGACCACGTGAAAGATAAGGTCTACGCCAACAGCCCAGCGTTGATTCAAGACCTCAAAGATAGAATTCGAGAGGCTATCGAGGACATAGGACAGGCACTTTGCGATTTGGTTATGGAAAATTTCGTGAGGCAAAACTTCCCAACCACATCATTACAAATACTTTTTAACAGGTATTGCAACATGTGGCCGAGTGTCGTCATTATGGAGTATTACGATTTCATGTCTGACCGCATATTCTAAGTGTTTTGCGGCTAATGCTCTATTCAAACGAATCAGTTACATTCGTAATAGCTAGGACTATTTTGCTCCCACCAAATGCAGAATTACCTTAGCGCTAGGAATATTTTGCTTTGATGTCGATACGGCTAGTTGGCCGGGCTTCACATACGATCTTTAACGCTTCGGGTTATTGTAATGGTTCCAGAGTAGCTGCCAATGATTTTGCAAGCTCTTGTTGAGTTTTACAATGCTCTTCATGGAGTAATGCCTCCAATTCTTAGACTTTAGGCTTTTTTGGCTGGCCTGGGCGATCTTTGTCTTACGAGTCAAAATCATCACTTCTGAACAGAACAAACCACGTTGAAACCGAGGAACACATTTACCATAAGCAATCGGTGTACTTCAGCGGCATTTTTTTTTTTTTTTTTTTTTCAAATTAAAGAAGTAAGCTAAACTTCCCGCATATTACTCTTTATTGGTACAAAATTCGTCATTTTCAAAGCAAAAAAACGTTGTTGCTTACACTATAATGTTTAATAACTAAGTGAGAATAAGTGACAAATATGTACCCTTCGAAATGACATAAGTTATTAAAAACAAAAGATAGACCATCTACTATAAATCCAGCATTTTTAAGTCATAAACATCCAACTAGGGTTACCAGTTTTACTTTTGCAAAAAGCGGGACAATTTTAAAAATAGGTGATAACTCCTGCTGCTTGCAAACGTTTTGAAATTGCTGATTGAGTAGCTCCCAATGATTTTGCAAGTTCTTGTTGAGTTTCACAACAATATTCATGGAGTAATGCATCCAATTCTTTGATTTCAAACTTTTTTTCGCTAGCCTGGGCTATCTTTGTCTTCCGTGTCAAAATCAACACTTCAGAACCGAACAAACCATCTCTGGCACCCTGAAATCCATGGAACACATTTACCATAAGCTTTGCTGGGCACTTTTCTTAAATTAAATTAAAGTAGTAAAACAAAACTTCCCTCATAAGACGCTTTGTTGGCACAAAATTCGATATTTTTGAAGCAAAAACAGTTTGTATGCGGAAAGTTTAGCTTTACTTCTACAATTTGAAAAAAAGTGCCGTTGAAGCACATTGATTGCTCAGCAAAGCTTAATGTTCAATATCTAAGTGAGAATAAATGATTTTTACCCTTCAAAATGACATATAAGTTTTAAAAAAAAAAAAACGCGTTTAAAAGATAAGTCATCTATTGAAAATCAAAAAAGCGGGAATTACGAATATCGAGTGGGACGGGGAATTTCATCTCTAAAAACGAGACAATCCCGCTAAAATCGGGACATTCGCCAACCCTTTATGCTGTTAAATTGGTATTTTATTTTATCCTCTTATTATTTTTGAAGTTCGTTCGAGCACATGGTTGTTTAAAAACATTTTTCAAAGCCTTTGAATAGGTTTTTAATCAATCTTGGATTTTTCACTAACTAGATAACGATCTAGCCGTGGTGTGGTGACTTTTTTTAGCCTGTGATATTTATCAAGATAATGAATTCAAAAGTCTCAATTCCCATCATTTTTAATACCTTTACATTTCCCCCTTTCCTCTCTTTTCCCATACGGTTATCGTATGTAGTTGATAGCAGTGCAGAAAACCTGAATTACTAGCTAGTGATTAAAGTGAACTAGTCGCTAGCAGTTCCCTTCCCTTTATTTTGTCTAATCTAAAATAAATAAAACCAAAAACATCGAAACATCTCATTCGAATACGATATTTCCGTGTCCACACAGGAGATCTTAGTCGACCTCTCAAACAGGGAGGTTAAGAGTTGTAGTAGCCAGCTGTCAGTGAACCAATAGCAAGAAAAAGAACCAGAGAGCCTTTATTAAACCTAGATGTTCCAAAGCGTTATTTATTCTGGACAAGATAGCTAAAAACGGAGTCACTCTCTAACAAGAGATTTTGAGACCACTCTCAGAATGAGAAGTGCAAATCACCTAATGAAGAAAGGTTATCTAGAAGATCGCTCCTGGAATAGCTCCAGTGTACTCCACAAGAGAGCAATTTAACGATCTGGCGAGCAAAAAAGAAGATGTTATTACTTCTTTATAGCCATACTAAGTAAATTGCAGAACAAATTGCTATTCATCATTTAACAATCCAACGCAATGAATACTTACAATGTTTCCGACAATTCTTTCCTGGAGAAAAAACTTTCGGTTGATACAGCTGTTGCTGAGTTGACAATCTATGGCCGAGCATGACTCGTGTCGAACTTTAACTTGTGAGACATAATATTACAATAGTGCATAACTAGTTCCACGAACTGCTGGGAAACTAAAGTATGTATATTGAGCATGTGTAAATGTATGCAAATATTGAAGTATGACGTATGAAATAAGATATAACATGACGTGATATTTGCTAAAATTTTGAATGATATAGACACAACTCAGTATCGAGAGCAATGATTGATTGAATTTAATGTTAAAATTAATAGAGATAGATTTATTAGCAATAAAAAAATTGCTCTGACATTACTTTACATTCAAAAATAAAGAAATTGGCTTAATTAAACTAGTTCTTATTAATTGATGGCTACAACATGTAAAACATTTCATTATATCGTTGTTTCAGCAGAACATTTAAATCTATAATAAAGTTTTTCTTAAAAAAAATCATAATATTAACATTGATTTGTTTGCAAAACAGAAATTTACATGAAACAGAAATGACTCACACGCATGAATTGTTTGACAGACTGTGTGGCACCCTAGGATTGAAACCACATGTCGTCCTTATGTATATCTTGTAAACTAGGCATAAAAATCTGGTCTATTATGAAGCGACTGCAAGCAGTATTAATTATTGTGCATGAACAGCCGCGCAAAATTAGGCCAATGATACCTCCAGCATAAAATCAGTTTGAGTTATTTATCAATATGTTTTCGTGTGTAAATTTTGGAAAACCATTTTTAGAATGAATAAATATGTATGTAAATATGTATACTTCAGGTATTTGAATAACTTATTTCAATTTCAAAGTGCGTTTATGTCAATACTGAAATAAAGTGGAAAAAATGTAATAAATCTTTAAAAAACGGCAAATACAACCTACATATACAACTCAAAATTGGAATCAATAATAATCAAACGGTTATTTTCTGAAAGAATTTATTGAAAGCACCCGTCAACGCCATTAAAATATAAAATATTCTAAACTTTTAAGCATAATAATACTTAATCTGCCTCTTTAATTTTACACATCACACTTAATTATCATGCGATTAGTCTAATATTGGCAAATAAATTAAATTGTTACAGCATGATTTTTAAACAATTACTTAAATGAGCTTAACGGCACCTTCAACAATTCCGTCAAAAAACATAATTTTTCAATGAGGGCGTTTACTTAATTTGCTGTCAATTATTTTTTCGAAATATGAATCATAATATTTAAGCTCTGAATTTACAACATGTTCGCTGATAGGTGCGTTACTTTTGAATTCACAATACACACACCCAGTGGGAAATTGAGTCCTAAACAGATTGAGATAATTTGCATTAGGTATAAAAATTGAATATAAGGAGAATCCATAAGCAGTTAAGGAAAATTTACACTCATTCCTGAATCATGGAACAATGAAAATGGTATGGGTGTCAATCCAATGAAGACTGCTACTTTTCGGACTGCTACTTTTCGGAAGGAAACAAAAATTTCATATTTCAAGTTTCCTCGATTGAATGGAATTATTTTGAAATTCTCAAAAGAAGCCAAATATCTTGATGTAAATTTTTGTTGTGCCTTTTAGACTTGTAAGAAGACCTTTGGAAAAATGTGAGGTTTCAAATCGTATATTGTAGACTGGATGTCCAAAGCGGTCATTAAACCTATCTTGTAAAAAAAAGATTAAGTTAGGTAAAAAATTAAATTTTAATTTTCAAATTCGAATATCTCGTAAATTATCATATATAGTTATAAAGTAACTTCCATATATATTAATATCTTTCAAATCAGATGGCCACTTAGTCTTTAAAGAAAAAATTCAAAACATAACCTATTCTATAGCCATGGTAAATTTGATTAAAAACGGGCTATCCGTTTAGAAATAACAGATTTATTTCCACTTTTTTCAAAATTCCCCACTGTGCAGCGGTGAACCACAATTTCCACATGAAGAACATGCTGGTTCTTAATAAGGACTCGACTAGACTTCCCCTGAAGAGTGGAAAAGACAAGATATACATTAGAGTATCCAAAAGCGAAACCGAAAACCGGTCAACCGGTTTTTTCATCTTTGTAAAATCGACCGGTTTCGGTTTTCTTTAACTTTTCGGTTTTTTTAAGACGGTTAACCGGTTTTAACGAAATACTTTGTAAAGCTTATTTGAACATATAACTTAAAAATATTTTGATAACATTTTTAAAAATATTCATTTATTTTTTAGAAAAAACTGGGTAACCGGTTTTTAGAATGACAAAACCGAAACCGGTTTTTTTAAGATGAGAAAACCGAAACCGGTTTTTTATAAAACACTGTTTTCGGTTAAACCGGAAACCGGTTTTTTGAATTTGCATTTTTTTGGACACTCTAATATAATGTTTTCAAAAATGTATACAATTTTTAAGAATTATAAAATTCATAGAAGATTTTTGGCAAAAATAACCGAAAAACATTGTAGATGATTTTTTTGGAAAATTTAAATTTTTAAAATAAATTTTTTGTTTATGAATCTTTTATAATGCAATTTTACAGTTATATAGAAATTTTTGATCAAAATGCAGATTTGTTATGGAGAATCCCACAATTCCCAAAAAACATTTCAAAAATCTTAAAAATTTTTTTTTTACTTTGAATGCAGATATGTGATTAGAAAAAATTTGGCCTATAGTTGAAATTTACATAAAAATAGGTATAAAGATCCTAGAAATTTGTTTTCTCTTATAATATTTCTAAAATGTTACCTTATACAAAAAATATAAATACATTTTGTCAATTCACAAGGTCTCTTATCATGTCATATTGTCATAATATCCTAATATTTCATAACGGTTTTTATAGTTTTTTAAACAAAAAATGTCCTAAAATAATACTACATTATATGCTATGTTTATTGTGTTATCGTAACGAACCAGCAGAGATCAATGCCGAATGCCTAATAGTCGGTTAAGCCGAGCCGCCGAGTCGTGATATATTAGGACATTATGACGATATGACTGATAAGAGACCTTGTGAATTGACCAACTATTTATTTTCTGCATAACTAAAGATTATTGTAGGTACTTTTTTCGAAAAAAAAAAATACTCTATTTTAATAATCTGAACTTTTTGACTTAATAGTGATTTTTAAACAATTATTTATATTTGAAAAAATTACAAAAGATTTAGATCAGCTAAGAGATAATATATTGTTATATTGTAGATCTCATTAAATCACCATATACATATATAAATATTTTTCAAATTTTACATAACTTTTAATTCTTCATATACCTGAGGTGTCCCTCTTTGGGGCACTGAGGCTCCGCCCCCACCGACTCTGAATTCAAAACTTAAACTCAACTACACGTTTGAAAGTTATAGATATATTTCCACCTTATTTCGAAATTCCACCACTTTCCATTGTCCGCATATGCACAGTGGTTAAGAAAAGTTTTTTTTTTAATAATTCGGTATATCGCGAACTATTGGAGATATTGTTGCGAAATTTCACGTGATTGGAGCTGCGGTGCTTTCGAGTTGCTTTACATTCGTTAAGCTTCCTACCGCTAATGGGGCCAGTGTGTGGCTCCTCCAAGTTGGTCACATCGGGTCTCAAATTTTTAAAAAAATCGCCAAAAATACATTTATGATCCGAATGAGCTGGAATTTAAAATACAAATAGTGCTTAAAATGATCTACTAAAATACGCTTACATGTGTACGTTGTCTCTATCAGTTGAAGAGATATTTAGGTTTATTTATTTTTTTAAATTTTGCTCGATCTTTTTATGGTTTTTTAGATGTGGCGGGCCTAAGGAGCGTCGAATTTTTTGTAACAATATCTAAAATAGTTCCCAAAATACCGAATTATTTCCAAATAAAAACGTTTCTAAACCACGGTGATATGGTCAACCACCAGGGTGTTCATAGACAAACTCCACAAAAGTGGAGATAATTGTTCTTCCAGCGGAGTGCCACGATTCGCCAGTTTACATGAAAATACAGCATGAAAATCTTACATGAAAATATGAATAAAATATCCTAATGGGTATTATAGTTAATAACAATATCTTATATACATAAGTATGTACTCGTAAGTAGAAATATATTTTGTTTATATCCATTTGTTACATTATTTGCATAAATTAATAGTAATTCTAATAAACTTAGTTGGTCTGGAAGTGAAGTGCAGCAAACATGTGTGTAAAAGTCAGCTCCCATACTCGTTATCTGCTACTTTAAGACACTTACAAATCATACTTCCACAAAACTCCTGCTGTGTCGAAAAGAAGTGATACAAATAAAATGTTAAATACACGAAACACAATGATGTGTGGTGCATTAGCTACCAGTACAACAAATACATGTAAACACTAACATTTTATTTCATTTAACAAATTAAAAAATAACAAAACTGACAAACGAACAAACTACATTTCCTATATGATTTTATTAAGTATAACGAATTTTCATCTATCCATTCATTCATTCATACATTCATTCATTTATACGTTATTAAACTCTATCATTCAAACATTTAAATGAGAATTCAATACAATACTTTAGAAAATAAACATGAAGATAAACTCCTACACAGTTTTAATCACACATTTACCGTGTGACAACAAGTCGTTCATACAGTATTTGAGAATCACTTTTCGAAAAGTAACAAACTTCAATTCTAAACTCTAATGGACAGAATGTCTAATAAATAGCGAAAAACTAAAAAGACGAACAAAATTGTATACAATTTACTCTAATATCATGGAGAATTATAAAAAAAAAAAAATGGGGCTAGAGAAAAGCACAATTTTCACACTTTTCAACTGCCAAAATTGTGTTCGCACTTTTCGACGTATTTTGAGGTCATAATTTGAGTTGATAATTCGTCGGAAAGAAAGAAAGGAGCAAATATGTTAACAATAAAGACCCAGCAGAGAAGGAAGATTTTTTGAAACGGAAACAATGACTGGAGCATCGTACAAAAGAATCTCAGAAGACGCATTCCATGATCTTACTTAGTTTAGGTTAACTTGTCTTACTTACATAGCTTTCAAGCAGCCTTTTTATATCCACCCAAACGAAAGGGTGGAAATTTTCCACAAATACTCTCGATGATAAGGTTTGTTTTTTTATATATTAGAAAAATATTTTATTGTCATATATTGATAGTGGGTATACCAGATTACTTATTTTAATTGACCACCATATTCATCGAATCTTAATACAATGTAAAATTTCTAGGGCAATTTTAAAAGGATGCAGTAGAAGATGGACGCAATTATTTAGGATTTTAATAAGAGCAAACAATTTTAAATCTGCGATACCAAATTTAAAAGATGTATTCGATTCCTTATTTATTGATTCCCAATGTAGGTCATAACAAATCATTATGAGGTCTGTCATGAAGTAGTTAATGGGCTAACGCCCATGGGGATCGATCAATACATTTCCCATTGAGTTTGTTATATTAAACATATCCAGATTTTTAAATATATTGAATGATTCAATTTTTCTTCAATTCAAATCAGTTTTTTTTTAATATATTTTGTAAATGATTAAAAGCAAAACCATAGTGAAATATACATAGAGGGAAACTCTCCTGTCAAAGACCTAACTCAGTTGTCAAAAACCTAAGTGATGAGAATGTATTATTAAAAACAAGAAAGAGAGCTATATTCGACTGTGCCGAATCTTATAACCCTTAACCAAATTATACTTTAAAATAAAATTAAAATTTTTTTAAAAAAATTTTTTTTTTTCAACATTTTTTAAAAAATTTTTTTTTCCAAATTGTTTTTTCATTTTTTTTTTATGTTTTTTCGAAATTTTTTTATTTAAATTTTCTTTTGTGAAAAAAAAATTATGACAAAAAAAATATTTTTGTAAAAAAAAATTCAGGTTAAAAGCTATTTTCCCGATTTTGACCCATTGTAGGTCCAACTTACTATAGCCTTATATACATGGACTTGGACTTTGAAATATCTGTCATTAGATATTCATATTTTCTATATTTAAGACTTAGTAATCGAGATATAGATCAAAAATAGACAAAAAATAGAGGTTGTCCCGATTTTCTCGATTTTAAATAGCAACCGAGCCGGAAGAATTCCCAATATATTAATGTATGTATCATGTATATAAGTTATTTTGGGGCTACGGAAAGTTGATTTCAACATACAGACGGACATTTTTATATCAATTTCGCTATCCATAACGATCCAGAATATATATACTTTGTAGGGTCGCAAATGAAAAATGTAGAAATTACAAACGGAATGACAAACTTATATATAACCTTGCCACTCATGGTGAAAGGTATAAAAAGTATGTGAAAACAAAAAAAACACTCGTATTCCAGCAGTTCTAGGAGACAGTTCCGAACTAGTGATTTTACCCATCATTTAGGGTGGGAACTAGTTACTTCTATAGCTAAGTGACTAGATATTTTAACACGTGCATGTCCTAAGCAGGGGGTCACTTAATCCCTTTTGACTACAATGAGACTGTCTAATGGCTGGTCCAAAGTAGTCAACACACGGTATTCATATACCGATTACATAGAGTCAGTTGCATTACTAGCTACCTAACTGTTGACATGATCAGTCACATAACTAGTTATTTTAGCATACAGAAGCAAATAGTCAGTCACAACTTCATATCACAGACAGTCCAATAAACGATAGCTTGTAAACAAACCTTTCTTCGACTACTCTCCAATGGATTGCTTCTGGTGGGTAAAATAACTACTTTCTAAAGTGCAGTACACAATAAACGTTTAAACTGACTTCACTATAGGTTATCAAGATACACAAAAGTGACTATTGACTTCATGCTATGTTACATTGGATATCAGTATAATTAAGCAAACATAAAAATTAACTGTATGAGAATTAATCAACTCAATTTGTATAAAACCAGTTTGAACGAAATACTCACAAAACATTTAAAATGACTACACTATAGTTTTCCTAGAGACACTTAAGTGACAATTGTCTTCTCGCTAGGTTACCTGGGATGTATAAAGTAACCAATTGTCTTCTCTCTGCACTATAAAGAGCACATACGTGTCCATTGACCAAAATATATAAATTGGAGTTAGCCAAGTGATCAGACATTATTGACAATTACTGTGTATAAGGGATACATTGACTACTTGTTTAACTGCAGGGATGTGTAACTTTTTTGATTAATTTTTTTGTTTGAGTTTTTTTTTAGTTTCCGCTCTATGTATATTTCCTCTATGAACAAAACAAAAACCCTAATTTTATAAAACGAAACGCCTTTTAATGATGTTGGGAATTTATTTCAATTCAAAATTAAGATTTTAGTGAATTAAGCTCAAATTTAATTAATTAATTAATTCGCATTTTGTCGGAAAGATTCGATCTATAAATTTCGAGTTGTGTTACTAAAAGTGTAACATTCTCCAGATCTTCCTATAGTCCTTGAAATCGCATACATGTTGAACCATTACTATTCCTTTGTGAACCGATATATTAATTTGAAATTTCTAATCTGGTGAACTTTGCGAGATTTACATAACATCATCCCAGCAGTCCTTGACACAAGATAACATATTATTGTAAATATAACGTTTATGAGGCTAACTCAGCCATTGGTAACTTACAAAACTGAGTTAAAGCCTCAACATGTATTAATTAATATCTGTCACTCTGTATCGCATACAATGTACACGGCTTAACGCGAAGAAAATTGTAAAAATCATAATTAATTTGACTTTTTGCTAAAAACAATCAATTAACTAGTGTGAATAATGTTGTAGACTTTGTTGCACCACTTACAACACTTACAACAATAACAAATCCAGACAAACACAACAATATTTATTTGCATGTGACAAGCTGGCTTCAGCTTCAGCTGCCACACTCATAAATGTAACTGAAAATATCAGAATAATAAAAAAATAAAAAATACTAAAAACTTAACAAATAACAAACGAATTTAACGAATTAACGCGACACAAAACGACCGTTAGACGAATGTTAGAAGTGAATGCTGAATGTGTTCATGCTAAAGCACTTAAGGAGTCAAAGGTACATGTAAAACGGTTGCTTCGTAAATCATATCGAAAAGGCAGTCAACTCAAACTCCAATACACCTTGAATTGTTAGCAAAAATGCTAAATTAACACGTAAAGATACTGGATAGAGCTTGTTTGTTAGTGGTGGATACAACTTAAATCACGAATAGCCAAATAATTTTACACAGAAGTGTATGTATTGTTAGTTGGATGGAGTGTATAGTATAATAATGAACAAATAACGGCAAACAAATGTTGATTTTGAACTACCTTTAAGCTGCAAATATGTTTTACAAAATATGCATTTAAACCAGAACTGATTAATTAATCCTAAGCCGGAATAACTAATTCCCAGAAAATTAAATGTTTATTCAATTCTCTTTTAACAAACATCCAAATGCTGAATTACGGAAAAATTAAAGTCAAATAGTGTCTACACAAATTCAGAAACCATATTAAAAAGGGGCTATCCAATGAAAAACCAACAAATGAAGTTGTATAGCCCAAATTTCAGTCTCCATACCCAGCAGTTAAGCTTGCAGTCAATGTATCTCTTATGGACAGTAGTCGTCACAAATGTATTATCACTTGGCTGACTCCAATTTATATATTTTGGTCATTTGACACGTATGTGCTCTTTGAAGTGCAGAGATTAGATAATTGGTTACTTTGTACATCCCAGGTAATCTAGCGTGAAGACAATTTTCACTTAAGTGTATCTAAGTAATCTGGAATTTAGTCACTTTAATCGTATTGTGTGATAATTCGTTCAAACTGGTTTTATACAAATGAGAATTATATCAAATTCTCTTATAGTTAATTTTTATGTTTGCTTAAGTATACTGATATCCCATGTAACATAGCATGAAGTCAATTAGTGTCTCTTAGTAACCTATAGTGAAGTCACTTTAAACGTTTATTTTGTACTGCACTTTAGACAGTAGTAATTTTACCCACCAGAAGCAATCGATTGGAAAGTTGCCGCAGAAAGGTTTGTTTACAAGCTATCGTTTATTGTACTGCCTATGATATGTCTTTTAGCTTACTTTTTCAGGTCAATTAGCATTAACACGTTAAAATAACTAGTTATGTAGTTGATCAAATTACCAGTTAGGAAGCTAGTAAGGTAACTGACGTTATTCAACCAGTATGTGAATCCAATGTGTTGACTACTTTGGACCAGCTATTAGACAGTCTCATTGTAGTCAATAAGGGTCAATTGACCACCTGCTTATGACATGCATGTGTCACGTCACGTAGCTATTGAAGTAAATAGAACAGTCCCGAATCACTAGTTCGGGACTGTCTCCTAGAACTGCTGGGAAGCTACCGGTTAGCCGGTTCTACTTGTAATGCGTGGTGTTACACAGAGTACACAATATTCATATTTTCCTTTTTTTAAGAAGTTAAGACGAACCTGGACTACGATTAGCTTACCCGAGCCGACCTACCCTTACTTTATATTACATTTGTATATAAAATCTTACGAGAAACTTTATTTTTTTTATTAAATCTTTTACATATTTTCGAATTCTGATTGGTCAAAATCTTTAGGTCCGAAACCCACATTAAAGTAAACCATTCGACACAAAATCACTTTTTGTGTCCATTAAAATCTTGCATTTAAACTATAACTTGTAATTTGAAAAATTTGAAAAATAATTTAATCACATTTGACACCTATAATTATTTTAACTCAGGTATATAGTATATTAAAATCAAATATGATCAATCCATTATTTCACAGAGCACCTATACAAATGTCCTTAAAGAATTGTAATTTTATGCTCAAAAAGGGGACAATCTAATAATTATCTATCCATAATTGACCATAGCTCCCTTATAAGATCTACATCTATGTTTTCTAAATGTTTTTTAAACAGCAGGGTAGGTGAGCAAAGTCTCCTCCTCTTCTTCATTATGACAGCTCCTACAGTAGTCGTTGTACCGTAGGCCCAGCCTTTAAGCATGTGTCCCTATTATACAATGTCTTGTAATGAAGGAAACAATTAGCCTTATTTGCTCTCGACGAAATTCCATAAGTTGAATCGTCTGCTGGCATCATATATGGGCCAAGTTGACTTCGTTGTAACATAGAAAGGCTCGTTTGTCCGCCTGTTTTGTGCAGTCGCATATAGTTTCTGCTGTATAGCCATCTTGCATCTAACAAGGGAAATACCAGAAAAGGGGTCGATCGCCTCCCCATTCATCATCGCACCCCAATTCATCTGCTATACAATTACACTGATTACCATCATGTCCAGGGACCCATATAAGCGTTATCCTAGAATGTCTCGCTATCTTATTTAGGGATACCCGGTATTCTTCGGTTAACCAAGATGTCGTGAAGACACCCGCTATTCCGTTACCGGCAGCCTTGCTATCAGTAAATATTCATATATCATCAGATATTCGATTATACCTCAGCCAATTGGATGCAGTAAATTCCGCCTGTAGAGCCGTACAGAAGTTAGGTAGCTTAAAGTAGAATTATATCCCAACAGATGTACGAAACGTATGCTGAAAGAAATTGGAACAAAAATTGTGACGCTGCCTAAAGAAAAAATACAATTGGTCAATTCACAAGGTCTCTTATCAGTCATATTGTCATAATGTCCTAATATATCACGACTCGGCGGCTTGGTTTTAGGTATTTGGCGTTGGTCTCTGCTGGTTCGTTACGATAACACAATAAACATAGCATAGAAAGTAGTATTATTTTAGGACATTTTTTGCTTTAAAAGCAAATAAAAATCATTGTGAAATATTAGGACATTATGACATGATAAGAGACCTTGCGAATTGACCAATGTACTATATGATGGTTTTATACAAAATATAGCGTTTTCTGATTTGCTGCAATTTTTTCCGCATACGTTAGAAATTATGCTTGCCCTACTGTTGTGATATCCCACTCGCATCCCGCTAAGCAACCAAAAACCTCTTAAAGGCCGCTTAGTCCTAAGCTTTCTTTAGAGCAAAAATAGGTCCATTTTAAAAAAACATATTAGATTTTGCAAAGAAAATTCAAAAATTCTATGTTTTGAGTTACAAAACATTTATTCGCATCCCACTCAGCGACAAAAAAAGCTCTTAAAGGAAAAAACCTAAGCTTAATTTTGAGAAAAAAAGACCCATTTTGAAAAAAAAGTCAAAAAAGTTTTAGATTCTGGAAAAAAAATCTAAAACATTTTTAATTTTTAATTTTTTGAAACAGTGAAGAAATAGCTATCTAAACTATTTGGGACACATTTTGCTAAGAACAATATGTAATAAGTTACCTGGATGTGAAAAAACAGCTGTTTGGCTAAAATGTCAAATTATGACTCCCTCTAACTCTTAGAGTTCTTGACCGATATTGTTGAACAATTGTGTCTAAATTACTATCCAATAGGACTTATGTTGGTTCATCCCGATCGGAAAACATTGATTTCAAAATGTGGTTCACTTGACATGATATATATCGATTTTCCATGCATAGAACCGAGTATCCAAAATAGAACCACACAAATTACCACAAAATCGATGAAGCCTTGTTTTTAATAGCCATTTATAATCCAATTTTCAATTCCTCATATATTAGTATCGTCCGCATTAGATACTGTTATGTTATAACCTTCTTAAAACGTTGGTTTATTTCCTTTAAATAAACGGGATACTTTTAACTGCAAACAAAAACCAGTTAGTAGTTTACAATTTGTAACAACTCTTTATTTTTTATTTTTTAAATGTAAAACAACAACAGTTCAAATAGCCACTCAGTGTCTTTATAAATGTTTATCAATTCGCAGAAATGCACACACACTTTATAATGTACAAACTTAAATGTACAAGACAGTTGACGTTAACTCTAACAGCGCCTATGATAAACTCAACTCACGACAGCAACCTCTGCCACTATTTATGCACACGCCATATTTCGTGAATTTTTACTTTACTTTACAGGGTAGCCCATACATCTGTACATCTTACATTTTTTTGCACTGTAAGGTTGGACCTTGTCGGTTTTTAACGCCATACTTTCAAAAGCTTACCTAAACATTACTCTTTTCCACTTTAAATATGCAGTATTGTCTTTAAATTTATCAAATTTATTGTAAATGTTGTCTAATAAATGAATATGTTGACAATTTTTATATTTAAAAAAATATAAAAATATATATTGTAAAATTATAGTTGTCTTTTATTTAAAATCTTTTTTAGTCTTCTAATGCAATAGCGAAAAGCCAGAAACTTGAATAAAATATTAGCTGTGTACTATAATGACTGGTTTCGAATTTATCTAAATACTTACTTACAAACACATACACATACACAAACGTAGTATATAATTGTAGTTAGATTCTTATATTCATTTGACCATCTCGGATAGCATCTTGCGCCGACATTAACAAGTGATGCGTTTATATACAGTGAGCGAAGTGAATTTAAAATATTCCTCCCCAGACAGTCGGTAGCTAAATACTCATAAATCACCGGTGCTGCTGATTTCGCCTGTACAATTAAAGATTGTGTTTTATGATTGGTCTCCATGAAGAACTATAAGAAGAAGCCTCTCTTAGACGGCCGTTTGTAAAAGTTTTACATGAATCTAATATATAAAAAAGTATTCAAATACTTTATATTTGGCGTTTTAATGTAGTATAAGCCTTTACGGCAGTCAGTACGTCAGTTTATCCATTTATGCAAAGATAAACATTAACACCTGCGTTTAGACTGTTCAATTACAAGATACAAATAATACTTTTTAATAAATAATAAACCAGTAAATATGGTTTCAATGCAACCAACAGACTAAAATATTTAATAAAAAACCAAAGTTTGTCTTCATTTATTTACTGTGCAATGAATTTTGGTTTTATTACTACAAGTCAACTAAATACTACTTCTAATAAATATTTTAGAATTCGCATGTATTCAGTCAGATACTTTTTTGAAGATGCTGTATCATTTGAAGATCTTTAAATGCGTTCAAGGTTTAATTATTTGTTTACATAAATCTAAATAAATAAATTTATTAATTTAATTGATTTATGAAAGTTCTAGACGACCTTTGAATTTTAATTCATTTATCAAACATTTTGCTAAATATCTAAATTTATCTGTCACAAAGATATTTTTTTATTAATAAATAGCATGAAATAGAAAAGTTTAACCAAAATTACTTGTAGTTAGATAAATATGGATTTTGTTTATCTTTATACTACATGATAGTATTCGCCATAGCTTTGTAAAGTATTAAAAAAGGTAATGACAAATGATGAGAATTTGTCAAGCAATTCCTTGTGACTAATTATTTTATTTTAATTTCAATCATTATCGATTGTTTTTTAATAGAATCAATATGAAGATCATGTGCTAGTCAACCCAAAACTCACCATGGCTTATTGACTTATTCACCAAAATCCTCCAATAAATCTAATATATAAAAATCTCCTCCGAATCGGCCCAACCAATTTTTATGAAATTTTTTGTATATTTGGCATTCAAACGTTTTACCTTTTTTGTTCCTGTATGATACAGAATAAGGTTAAATGTGTAGTTTATATTTCTTTTGATCTCTGGGTCTTATAATTTAGAAATAATTTAATTCGAATTGAGCTACAGTAATTGAGTCAATTGGCCTATTGACCCATTTATTGCCAAACATAACGTTTTTCAATATATCCTAAAAATTCAAATAGCCGATATAGCAAATGGGGGAATAGTGTTAGAACTTACGATAGGTATAACTGCCAAACGAACTGTCTTAGTGCGCCCATTTTTGAACAGTTATGATCAGTACACTCTGACAAGTTATCATGAATAGATTGACGCTTGTACAACGTTTTCAAATGTTAATGCCATGTATTGATCTTTTGAATAAAAAAACTAAACGGCATTTCTAAACGGCTGGTCCGATCGCGATAAAATTTGGCGTATGCTTAGCCAAGTTCTCGAGATTAATTTATTAAAATGGGCCCCTACTAATGGTCATATTAAATTTCGACATATAAAATTTTTAAACACATGCCATTTTTTCCCCTATCCGATTTCAAAGATTTTTAGTTTTTTGGAAAGCGCTCGGCTAGATCTTGAAAAAACATGCTTGCGTGTGCTATTTATCTCTTATTATTTCCTATAACTAGGCATTTAGAAATTGAAATTTTAAAATTTTGCCATATTGGTCAGCTTTTTTAATAATATATTTCGTACTTTTGGACCGAATGGACTCGAATATCTTTTGTTAGTTAGACAACTAAATTACCAATAATATACAAGAGATTTCAGAGCAATATCGATTATGGATCCAAAAATAATCGATTTTGAATTTAAAAATTCAAAAAATAGTAGATTTTTGCTGTTTTTTGGGCGAAAAGGTGCCTTCACTTTTTTTTATTAAAAAAACTTTCTTAAAGAACATATAACAATTTTATGTTTTTTTGTAAGTTATCTTTATGGAGAACATTTTGGTATAAAAAACATGTACTATTTTTCGAATATGTCGCCCCTACGTTCTTCGGAATTTGACTTATTTTTTTTATCAAAATTTCAACTTTGAGCCACATATTCTAAAGTCTCAATACCGGGATCAGAAAACAAATTGCAGTTTTGGAAACTTTAATGTGTTCCCTATTTATCCCCAAAGTATTTTCCCAGCCCCAAAGTAAAAGTGGACCCTATGTGAATAATTGTAAAAAATACCATTTTTGGGATTTTTGTTCCAGTTTTTAGGAATTGTGGGATTACTTAGACCTATTGGCAAGTTTTTTTACATCCTCTTATTTAGAATTATAAGTTTAAAAAACGTTGAAAATTTCATTGAGTTTTGTTAATAAATAAAGATATTATTACATATTTATTGAGTCTCTAAAACTAAAATTTGTATAAAAATTGTAATAGGATTGCAAATATTGGAAACAATTTGATCCACATTTACTCCGAACTACTTTGTTTGTTTAGATAAGTTAATTTTTGGTATTACAAAAATATTTGAAGTCAATATCTCAAATTTTTTAGTTTGAAAAAGTGGAATATTTTTGAAGGACGCAGTTTTAAAGAGGCATATTTTTGAAATATAAAAATCTTTGAAATCGGATGGGAAACAAAACACATGTGTTTAAATATTTTACATGTCGAAGGTACCCTGGAGCATTTATAGGGTCCATTTTAATAATGTTCCTTGGCTACGCCGACGTAAAATTTTATCGCGATGGGACCAGCCGTTTAGAAACACCAAAAAATGTTGATTCTGCCCCACTGTGCGCTGATGGGAATGGTCAAATATTGCATTTTTGATTTGGATATCTTTTTGGGCCGATAATCCTGTATAGATTATGATTCCATTCTAAATAAGTGTCAAAATTACAATTTAATAACAATTTATTGGCATTTCAAAATATTTAGCTTGGCTTCTTTATCCTTTGGTAGTAACTACAGGATTCTAGTACTACCACGATCCGTTTTCTTAATTTAAAAACATTTATTAAGAAATTATTATTTATTTTTTTTTCATTTAATAATAATTGATTAACTTTAGCCATTTATTATGAATAATATTAATACAATGAATTAATAATTCAAATGTTACTTAATTTAACCACAGCAATATTAAGTTTTGCACTTAAAAGTTTTGGTTTGAAAGCAAAATAAGTAGCAGTTAATTTCCTGTTATCATTATGTTAAATCTTATTAAACTGAATTCAAAAAATCGTTTTACATTAAGTTTAAATTGATTTGAAACATTTTGCAATACATATTTACTTAAAGTAGGACTTACAAAAATCTGAACCTTAAACCAGAGAAACCGTTTTGTTTTTTTGCTGTTGTTGTTTTATAATTTAAAAAAAATTGCTGTTACAATCTGTTTTAATTAAAACACATACACAAAGATAATCACTGTCAATTAAACAACATGGACATGAAACAGAGTTGTCGTTTTTGTATTAACAACCTGCGCATTGTAGGAACTTTCAGCATATTGGGTTTTTCATGTTGTTCGCAACATAATTTTAGCAATTAAAGAAGAAGTAAGAAAGATTTCAAATATATATGCATTCACACTATACAACTATCATAAAAAGTTAGAGAGTTATATTCGGTTGTACCGAATCGTATATAATCTTTACCTTAAAAGTCAAATTAATTTTTGTTTGGCCATAAAATCAATTTATTCAACAACGTCTCAGTTATTTGGTGAACACAAACCTTTCCTTTGACATACATGTTGTTCATGTACAGAACTAAGTATACGAGTTATATTTCCAAAAAAATTGAGGTTCGATTACAAGTTAGCTCTCAATATGATCTTTCCATGCAGAAAAAAAGCATACGTATCAAATTTGTTCGAATTGGCTTTGAAATTACGACCTGTACTTTGATTACAAGGTTTACATGGACAATATGGGGGTTCTGCATGGAGATCATGTCCAATGAACTGTGCTACTTCGACAGAACGTGACCATAAATCCAGTGGATGTCGTGCAGTAGGGTTGACTGAACAGTTAAATATGTGTGGGGTGTCATGAGGACACTGGCCACACGCGTGTTCTATCTTGGCCTCGATTGTGCCAAAATGACCAGAATCTTCTCGGCGTATGCTATCGGCAGTGGGGCTCCAAATACGACATTCATACGGTATACTGCTAAAACGGATTTGATGGCGTCTTTATAAATTTTTTTCAAGCTGTTAAAGTAATACGAGCGTTGATCAAATGGATCTGCACATACATCTGTATGATATCCTCGTATATACTTAGGCCTTGTTTAGCATGCTTTAAAGGGACCTCCAACTGTGTGATGTCGAATGGGATAACTTTCCAGAATGAACTATTGCGTCTTGGTCGGTAGAATTCAGTATCCTTATGAAGATGGTGTTCGGAGGTTACTTGAAGACAGCCTGTACTAAAGGCTGCATTATTACAGCTTTGAATATTTCTCCACTGGGTATTACTCAACGATGGTGAATACTCTTGAGCAGTATAACTAGTTGACCACTGACCGACCTGTCCCCCCCTTGGGGCATGGATAAGCATCTTGGTGAGCTCCACACCTTGATGTTATGCCTTAAGGGGAAATATGGAGCGAAACCGGGGCTCCGAGGTGCACGGGCCTCATTCCTGGTATGAATTTAATTTATTAAATTCGCAACTGACTAGAGTCTTATCTAGCATAGCGGGGATCCTATGGCCCAAGGACTTCGGTCCTGTAGGATCATTGCTAAGTTCACTTCGGTGTACCTACACGCTAGGTTTGTGGTTGAAACCCTAAGCGGGTAGTGCTAGTGCTAAATTTCGGACTACCAAATGTATCTTACTAGGTGCTGTTGCTGACTCAACAGAGCCATTGAAAGTAGCAGATACCAACTGGCGTGTGTGCTCAGGAAACGTATTGAGGTAGTAGCATTCGTGATGTATTGGTCGTTGGACTCTGTCGAGGTCAAAAGTGTGTGATAAAGTACACTAACTTTGACTTTTATCGGCTGGGAACTTTTGAAGTCAGAGACCATACATTGGACTGGATTACCAGGCCGGATGTTACAGCCTTGTTAATTGTCCTTGGCTGGTCAGTTGGCTAGCTAGCTATGGATGGCAGTTATTAGATAGGCCAAGCTCTCGAGCAAGGGGATTGTGCATTGATCTGTGCAATCAATGTACAAGAAGTTGCCAATTGAGTGTTCCTTGCAAGTCACTCAATGGCGGTGATAGACGCATTATTTCTATCCGGTGTTAAGACCACCGTGGGTTTAAGCCTATGCGGCAGGTACCCACGTAAATCTTAGATACATCTGACCGACCAGTCGTTTTGTAGTTTGCTAGCAAGGTTTCTTTATCCATACCCCAAGTGCTGCTGGCTAGTGCCTTAATGTCCTTTTACTAAATGCTCTAAATTTATTTTTAAACATTTCATTACAATAGTATTATTTTTTTTCTTGGACCAGCACTCAGGGAATGGCCCCTACTCATGCAAAGCATTGTGTCGGAACTAGGAAAATAGGTTATGAGAGGGAGGATAGAGTGAGTAGTATTTGCGGACATTTGATTTGAATTTTCCTATATTGAAAGTGACAGGAAATACTTCATGAGGAAGCCTATTCCACATACGGACAGCATGGCTAAAGAACGAATTATCCACTGTCCAGTCGACAACGAATTGAGGAAGAACGTGCGTTGCGTAAAAAACTATGGGTTTCGGGAACAAGTTCCCTAATTTCAGCAGAGCACATACCATTGCAGTATCGGTAGAAAAGTGAAACATAACCCACATTGTGACGATGTTGCAGTGAGTCAATAGAGCTGGATACCCTACTGTCACCGATAAGCACCTTCGCCCTCTCCTGTACGCGGTCGAGTAAATCCAAAATAGACTATGAATCCCCGGCCCACACATGAGAATTGTATTCCATTTTCGATCGGATATAAGTTGTGTAAATAGTAAGGAGATCAGATGGAGAGAAGTATGTCTACACCGTTTTAAGTAGAAAACCAAGGCACTTGAATGCTTCTTTCGACACTAGAAAAATGTGTTTTGCCCAGCGGACATCGCACTGAATACTCATGCCTAGAACATAAAGAGCTTCTGATTCCTTAGTATTTACACCAACCATAAAAACAGATGGAGCAACATTATCTGTTATGCGTTTGTGTGTTAACATACAACTTTGAGTCTTGCGTGCATTGAAATCGACTCTATTCGCACAACCCCTTTCAGAGATTGTCACAAGATCTTGGTTAAGCGTATATTCATGTTTTACCTCATATCCCCAATCTCCGACAGGGTTGGTCTATAATTGAATGCATATGAATGGCAAATTTTGCTGTCATCTCCAAAAGATTAGATTGGGTTGGAAGTTTGACGTAGAAGGTCGTTTTAAAGATAAGAAATAGTGTAGGAGAAAGGACGGAGCCTTGCGGTTACCCTGAATTGATCTTGAACTCGTTTGATGAGATTCCATTTATAACAACTCGTATAGTGCGATCTCTGAGAAAGCTCGATATAAATCGAGAGAAGTTATTCCCGGCTCTTAACTGAAAGGGCAACACTGCTTCTGTCAACAGGCATCTGTCAGTTGACTCCTGTCAAACTTTGAACAAGCTGCGTCATTTAGTTTGTGTTTGACAGACAATGATAGCAGACTACGTAGTGACTTGAGGAGAAATTGGAAAAAACTGAATTTCGTCTGTTAATTAAGCATTATTATTTGCGGGAAAAAACATCACTCAAATAAAGGCTAAGCTTTCAATGGTAAAAAATTGGTTTGCTGAATTTCGTTGTGCTAAGCTCTTCCGCCCTATTCTCTGGATTTGGAACCGAGTGACTATTTGTTGTTTCCAAACCAAAAGAAATGACTCTACGGAAAGAGGTTTGACTCCAACGAAGAAATCATCTCAAAAAATATCAAAATTATCCCACTTTAAAACTCCGTTCTTCAAATATATTTCACATTTTCATATTTTAGTATGGAATGTGATTAAGTCAGAACCATTGAATTTTTGCTGAATAAAATAGTATTAAGAAAATTTATAAACATTTTTAGTATGAAAATTTGAAATATTATTGAATGTCGAAGGTACTCTACTTTGAGACCCCATAGCGCTGCCCCTGGAGTATTTTTAGGGTCCATTTTAATAACTTAAACTTGAATACTCCTTGGCTAAGCCCATGTCAAATTTTTTTCCCGATCGGACCAGCCGTTTAGAAATGCCAGATTTATTTCCAAAAAGAAAAGTGCATAACATTTTATTATAATCCATGTTTCATGTTCACTTTACGACGACCACTGATATGGAACTTATCCACAATATTTTTCTACGAATCATATTTAATAAAAAAGTTCATTAATAATGTAGCATTAAACTGGTTCGACCACAGGTTCATTGAGTGATTGCTATTTTGGTTGCGACAAGAGTTAAATCATACGAGTACCAGATTATCGTTATAAATTAATGGGGGAATAATCACTTCAATTAACTGCAACGTGTTCGCAAGTTGTATGAAATAATGTATGTATGAACTTAATGAGAGTAGAAAATATGCATCATAAACAAACCTGCAATAGTCATCATTGATATAAGAATATCCATTCAACATAAATTTACGTAGTACATAGTGGCATGTTAAAATTAATGAACATTTTCTTAAAATACGACCACATAATTCCATTAAAGTTGATTGTCATAATTATGGTTGGTTTTTCTTTATGTGTTTTTTTCGCTCCTCGTTTCATTATTTCCTTGATGAAATTTGTAATCCTGTCTTTTACATGTCAGCCAGCCAGTCAGTCACTCAACAACAACAGCAGCAGCAGCAACAACGCCAACATTATAGTAAATCCATCTTAATTTACTTCAAACTGAGGTGTGTTGGAAATCCTTTGAAAGAAAGAGGAAAAAAGTGGAAACAAATTTAACCATATTTGAACTAGTTAATGAAATAAAATACAAATCAAATCAACCAGATGTGTGGCTACTGGCGCCAACTTTTTAAACAGTTTAATGGCGCTTAAGTGCCAGTAGATATTTTCGTTGTCTTTTCTCGACGTCAACGAATGTTTTACATTATTTTGGTTTAATTTTTTTGTGTTTTCATATGCCAACATTCAACTGGCAATAATTTGTAAAATTGTTGTTAAAAAAATTTAACAATTGTTTTTTTTTTTTAAATTTGCAACAACATTTTGTATTGTGTTTAGTGTTACAAATTAACTTTATATTGTTGAAATGTTACGGTAGCTGAAATATAAATCTGTTGATCATGTTGCACAGATAACAAACAATTCTGACATGATAATTTAAGTTTAACTTCCGACATCATTTATAGTTTATAACACTTTAAGTATTGCTATTTGTAGATAAACATTTCTAAGAAACGTAACGTATGTATATTTGTTAAAGATAAATTAAGAACAACTTATCATTAAGATACTGACTGATCCACACCAATGGAAATGGTTTATGTTACATGTTCTCTTCATTCTAGATAAGTTAGCCCAGCCATACGCAATAGAACGCACTTATCTACCTGCGTATTAATACGTCAAACATTAAAATTACAATCATTAAACTTCCATATTTACTTACTACAAGTTCGAGAGTGCCCAGGCACAAGTACGAGTACGAGTAATTACAGTCATTAGTTATTAATCATCGGTAGCATATTAAAATGTCAAATACATCAGCAAGATGAAGTGAATCCTACATGGGCGAAGCATGTAACACAATATGGCAACAATGTTGTGACAACGCTCAACTACGCTGCTGAGAATGGACCAACTTAAATCCGACAATGATTTACTGTTTAAAGATCATTATTTGTGTTGCATTTTAATTTATAACAGGTCTTATAGGCTTGTGGTTTGCACTAACACTTGGACCATTTGACGTATTAAAACAAACTATTTTATGAATGCAGTTTCATAAATGGAATGCAAAGGAATTCGTTAGATTTACTTACACTTGGAGAAATAATAAGGTAAATTTAATTACCATTATCAGTAACAACAGGTTTAGGTCGATTAGATTAACTAGCACTACATCCAATGTTTTTTGATCTCTCACCTAGCTGAGTCGCTTTCCTGCTTACGCGGAATTATGATAATGTGATAACCTGACACAATGTGATCTCTGACACAATTTCCTGATTATCGTACTATCATTTCCGAAGGTACAACTACTGTTACTCATCGCCTACTTCATACACTCCAGATCAATCTTGTTGTTAAACTGCACATCCATCTCATTTAGAAAAGAGATATTTTAAGGTTATATTGTTAAGAATTTGCAATAGCGATTTGAATTTAACAGTCTGTAACGACTGTCTGCAGCTTTTATCATGTTTATAAACATGTCCATCAGTGGATGCTTCTACTTATCAACAATGTTGATAGCATGCGATTATTAGCATTGTTTATAAGTATGGCAACACTAAATGTTTAGACTGCAAACATTGACATCGAAATCTCTAGAATTCGAACATACTAGTATTGTAGAAGATTCACGAAAGATGGCGTGTGTATAAATAATGGTGGAGGTTGCAGTCGTGAGTGAGTTTGTCATAGGCGCTGTTAGAGTTAACATCAACTGTCTTGTTTGTGCATTAACAACGTGTGTGTGTGTATTAAAAACACATAGTGACTATTTAGTCTGTACTTAAACTGTTTTTATTTGCAATCAGAAGTATCCGGTTTAATTAAAGGAAAAAAACCAACGTTTTCAAAAGGTGAAAACGTAACAATTAACTAAAGACTATTGATATTAATAGCGAATTCACAATTTTTCCGAAACTTTATCCACTATTTGAGTTATGCAGCCTCAAAGTACTACATTAATAAAAGTAATACATAAATAATACGACAAATATTGTTGAAAGTTGTCGTGTATGAAATACGATTAATAAATCCTTCAGATTTACTTTTAGTTTAGCATTTGATACAGCTTACACAGGTCCATTCAATTGTTTTGTTTCCTGAAAATATGGGTAATTAAAAAAGGATAAGTTATTAAAGGAGTTCGATATTAACACAAAGTAAAAGCAGAAGTTTCAGTCTAATTGCGTGACTTAAAGGTTCTAATCCAAAAAATAGTCAATATGTCTGATACAGGCATCAAAGCAGTCCAACCCTGTATCCGATAATTCAGAAACTCTGATGGTGGAACGTAAATCTTCTAGTACTGAACAAAGATAGATGAGATACAAAATCGTCTTATACTCTTCCTTGTTCAGACAACTTCAGCAGAGTTTGGTAGTATGAATTTATACGGAAATCACCACCACCATTTTGCTTTGATCTTAATGTTAAACGCAGCTTGCATGTCATTAATAAAAAAAAAATTACAGTTGGCTGCCATTTTTACAGCCTTCTCAGCCTTCAGCATACTGCACACATTTGGGAACCTCAGAGGTTAGACAAACAATCTATAAAGCGAAGAATTTTAGATGCCTGTATCTCCTAATCCCGTGGCCGAAGTTTATCGAGAAGAAGGTTGGAGAGCAATAGTCAATGTTATCTGGAATATTTTAAATAATACCAATAATGTTACCATAACAGTACGATAAATGCGTCGATCTCATTAAACCTAAACGCTTTATTCAATGTTAGTTTCCTGGCCATTATGGCCAACGTAGTAATTTGCAGGGCTCCTGTTATCACAACCACAATCTCCTTGATACTCTTTTAAAGATAGTTCAGTTTGTGGTCCTGTCTAGTGCTTTCCATCAGACAGCGACCCCATAGAATAATATCTGTCTAATGACTGCATCATACTGCCAGTTCACATATCTATTCACATCATACCTATGGTTTTCCTGCAAATATACATTGCTGCCATGGCCTTTGCTGATAAAGCCAAAGTATTGGGTTTCCAGGACAGTTTAGTGTCAAGAATAATAGCCAGCTATTTTACAATATCCGAAAGCATCACTATGTATGAATGTGCCGTGATTGAATCCCAGCGATATCGTGTTCAATTGAATCCGAAGAAACTGCTACTGCTATATTTCCAAAGGAGACAGAAGTGGAGATAGTGCGCTCTTTTGCGACTTAACATCGAAATCGTCTAAATTCCCTAATGGATGATCCTGCACTTTAGTATGCCCATGATGAACCTAACTATGGATTATGTACACGCAGAAAAAAATATAGTTGTGTATATTTACTGTAACCATTTCAACATTTTGACAAGTTTTTTTAAAAAATATTATAGTGGTAACTATAATATGATTAATTTACGATTCACATGATTGTATCAACCATATATATGGTTACAGTAAACAAGTAAATGTTTGTGACAACCATTTTTATGATGAATAATTTTATATCATAATATGTTGTTCTCAGATATATCATAATCATTTAAGAATTTTCTACGTGTAAAATGTTTAACATGAACCACTTTTAAATTCATTCATATAATTCATGTGGATTTATATATGATTTTTGTTCATGTATTCACGAGGACGACGTAAACAGACGAGTTATTCATTATTTGTAAATGTTAATCAACATTTTTTTAATGATATTAACAAATTATTGTAAACAAATTGAATGTTGATCTCCTAGTAAATTTGAAATTTGTTTTCCTAATCATAAGAATTAATGATACGAAATAATTTATATTTTAATTTTAATTTCCACTTATTATACAACCCTCATGCAAAATGAAAAAAAAAAACTGAAAACTCATATAGATTAATTGATTGGCTTCCATGCGCTCTACTAATTGATGAGTGTTAGAAGTTCCATATATTATTTCTTTTTTTTTCGTTTTTACACTTTAAGTTCTTAACCAACCATTCAGTAATTTTGTTCATTAAGACCTGCTTAAGTTAATTCATTAATTTCATATAACAAGTTTTGTTGCAGAGTTGCAGGAAATTATTGAAATAAGTAATATGGAGTTTAATTGAATATGTTTAACAGAGAGTGTAAGAATTAAAGGTTTACATACTTAAATACTCGTATATTGAAATGTCTTACAATATCATACATAAATGCTGCATTACTTTGCCTTTTTAAGATGAAACATTTATTAACCCATTTACGAAAAAATGTTACTTGATTCGACTCCTGACAAAGGTAAGTTTGCTGAAACATAATAAATCTCAAGTTTTTGAAAATGGGTATACCTTAAGGGAGCGACTTATCTGCACTTCTCTGGAGTTGGACCACGAACTGTTTGATCATAAGCTGCTTAGGAAATTGGATTAAACTTTCATATTTGCGAACAGTGATAGTTTCATTTGAACAGGTCGGTAAATTAAGGCGGAACTGAAAACGCTATGTCGAAAAACATCGACAGTGTGATATCGATTAAAATTTAACTTGTTTTCGAGCAGATACAAGAATAAACTAAACTGTTATAGAAACATTATACTTTGGCATGAACATCTGCAGTGAATGTCTTCAGGAATGTCATAGGCATGAGATGGGGCATCACACCCAGAGTTGCTATTTGATGCGGTTGCTAGACAGATATTATTCTATAAGGTATCTGTCTGGGTAAAAGCACAGAAACCATACCAATGAATACAACGATGTCGCTCTTTACTTTGCTAAACTATATCCCGGTTGATATAATGACCAGAAAATTGGTATTGAGAAAAGCACTTAAGCTTAGCACGTTCGGATCATGGATCATATCGTCGTGCCAGTATTATTGAAAGTATACAAAAATTGCATAGTCTCTTCTACTTGAGAAACTTCGGGTCTTAAATTCCGAAAAATACGGAATACGTGAAGAGATTCTCTGCTGATACGATAAACATCTGCATTTATGCGGACGGCTCTAAAAGACGGGAAGTGTCTACATCCTGGAATTTGGGACAAAGATCCCAAATGAGTATAGCATTTTTCAGGATCTGGTATCAGCTATAAAAAGAGCAGCTAACTTGCTTAGTTATAACAAAATATCGGGATATTCATTTATATTTTAACAGCAATGCTGTGATAAATCCCTGACAGGAGTATACACAACATGGAGTGGCTAGATATACGACAGTTGTACTCAAATTGGTGAGCAAACACAGGGAAATAACAGACAAATGTATTGCTGGTTACTTGTCGAAAAAAATAGGTACGATATCCTATGGATATAGACTTTCTATATGCCATTCCGTTGTCTACGGGTAAGCAAAGTATAATTGATGCTAACAATGAACTTGCACAGGCGAGGAAGAAATCTTTCCTGCATAATCACAAGGATAATATGGTCTAGGTTGAACTGAATGCGTACGGCATATCTCCTTGGGTTGCCTTATTATGACTTCTGAAGGAGTTGTCACAATAAGACAATTCTCTGTAATTGTCCGGCAATTGTTCCTTTGACAGTCTCTCTGAACTCACGGATATGGAGTTGGTATGCATTAATAACTATATCAGGAATATTATATAACTGATAATCAAGACTGGAATATCTAAATCACATATAATTATTCGTTCAAAATCCAGCGCAAAGATCTGTTTGTCTTTTATTGATTCATTTGCCAGCCACATCATGAGGCTGAGGATTTTCGGGAGACGTTTTTCATATGATGTTAGTAACATGTTTTTATCTATTATATTCGTGAGTCCACGTCGTTGATGGTACCGCCTTCAGGGATAAAGCCGCTATCTAGGTAGTAATAGTGATTGATGTTTTGTATGATCGTTTTATTAAGTCGGAGTGTCGGGGATTATTGTGATGTCGTCTTTTTTAGTAGCCAAGGGCTACAGCCATTCTTGTTTTTAGCGTATAATTTCGATATTATTGTATCAAGTCCAGTTTTCCGCACTCAAAGCCATCAGGGGACGAACATGATCGATTATTTATCTGTAAACAACACGATGTCTACAATGTCACGCTTATTTTAGAGTCATTGTATAATAATTTTATCCTTGTTATGAAATTCATTCCATATTTAGCTTCGATCGATAGCTTCGAAGGCCCTGTTAAAGTCGACGAAATTTGGCTCTGTTATTGTAAATGTTTTCTTAAATGGTTTCTACTAGAGGTGCCAAACGGGACTGGATTTTTTCAATCCCGGGATTCAGGATGTTTGTTTCAATTTAAACAAGTAAAAGAGGTATATTCGGTTGTGCTGAATCTTATATACCCTTCACCAAATTATACTTTAAAATTAAATTTAAAAAAAAAAATATATTGTCTATATTTATGACTTAGTAATAGAGATATAGATCAAAAATAGGCCAAAAATAGAGGTTGTCTCGGATTTTTGCTCATATCTCCCTTATTTATGGACGGATTTTGCTGATTTTATATAGGAAACTTCTCGAAAGCATGTCTGACAGAATTATTGAAGATTTGAATCCCGAAGATATCTGGGGTCTTCAGAAAATTGATTTCAACAGACAGACGGACATGGCTTAATCGACTCCGCTATATAAGGATCCAGAATATATATACTTTATAGGGTCAGAAAATTATACTGTGGAAATTACAAACGGAATCACTATTTCGGAAGCTTTAAAAGGCTTCCAAAATAGTATCAAGAATACAGCAATTATGATGAGGTTTATACAAAAAATTAAATATTTGTTAATCCTGATAAATCTTCAAAAATCTCGAAAAAATAACTTAATTTCGAGATGCGTGTTCTTGGCGGAGTTTAATTGACCCTACCTAACTTAAAACTCCGCATTAAAAATTGATACTTAGCGACAGACTCTCCACTTTAGTGGGTCAAATAACTACTTTCTAAAGTGCCTTACAAAAAGAGTATATAGCGACTACACCCTATATTACTTAGAGGCACTTAGGTGAAAATCAAGTTCAGGCTAGATTACCTGGGATGTATAAAGAAACCATTTGACTTCTCTCTGCATAACAAAGAGCACATGCGTGTCAAATGACCCAAAAATATATAAATTGGAGTCAGTCAAGGAATTAGAAATTAATGAAATTTATAGGGGCATGATAGAGTACGTAATTATTAGTTTGGCAATGCATGCTGTAAAACCTTTAATGGTATTTGCATGATTTTATTGAAATGATTTTAAAACTTTAAACACATTTTTTCTAGATTTCATTAAAATTATCAATATAGTTACAAATTATACATTAACTAACTTTATTGTTTGCCTTTAATACTTTACTAAGATGAAAATCAATTAAACCATTTTAGATTTAAACTGATGAACCCGATTAACTCCCAGAATACATTCAAGTTACTTTTAATCTCAACTTATAATACAGTTCTATTCAATACACAGAGAACACATAACTAGAAGTTATAAATTGTAACAGTGTGCTGCTGTAAATTAACAATTTCAATCATGTGATTACAACTTCAACAGCATGCTGCATTAGAAAAATGCATTGTATCTTGTGTATTTCACAATAAAGTATTTATTTTTATGGCATTAATTTTATAAAAATATCATAATATTGTTAATTTACGTTGTAAATGTTTAAAAACTAATTCACTACTTTAAGCAAATGTTAAAAATTAATGTAAATTTGACATTAAATGCTTTTAAAATAAAATTAATTTGACGTATAAAATACTTATACGCCTTTTCTATAATAATAAAATGTATAAATATGGGCATGTTTGCGAATAAATATTAAATTTCCAGTTTACTCGTTGTGTGTGTTTGCCAAGATTTTCAAATAAAATATTTAAACATGTAATTGCATTGGAAATTTAAGAGCTTTACTAAACGAAAAAGAAAATTTAAATGAGCTTGAAGACAAAAGATTTTAAAACGCAAACCTGTTGATGAACAAACGACTACTGTCCGTCCATCAGTATTGTGTACTAGAGTTGCAAACTGAAGTTGAAAATTATTGTATGTATTTAAACATGTGTTTATCCCTTAATCATGTAAATAAATTCCTGGAAATTTACTAATTATTTTGTCTATACCAGTGGTTATTGGTAACAAAGGAAATTCCTTAGACCTTTTTTTCTTAAAATAACAAATCATTGCTCTCGTTGCCTTACAATAGTTCATAATAAATGAATAATCGTGTTTTACATGCAGCTCATAACACGCCTTCCTTGTAACAATAATTAATATAAATTGTTTTAATTTCCACTTCTACTCTCAGCTCAAAGTTAAACTCCATTTAATTTGCATAAAATAACCGCATGGAAAATCTACCACTTGGTTGTTTCCCAGGTTTACGAGTACGAGCGAGTGCTCCTATGAGCTAAGGAAAATAATTGCCATTGGCCTCAGGCTTTCAAAACCAAATTGGTTGTTGATGTCTGGCATGTGTTTTGTCACTTAAAAGTAGTTTCAATTATTTATTGAATAATATATTTTGGAATTTTTTTTTTTATTAACATAGAAAATTTATTGAGTTTCATAAAATTAATATCTACTTGTACAAATGCTACAAATTAATTTACACATTTTGAAAATTGAATTTAATACAAACAAATTACCGTATTCGATTCGTGTTCAACATATAGAAGAAACTCTGTTGCCAAAAACCCAAGTGGTGAGAATGTGAACTTTATGAATACAATCCCAACAGTTCTGGGTTACTGTCACGAACTAGTGATTTTACCAATAATTTAGGGTCAACAATGGTTATAGAATTAGCCTAGCGGTAGTCTATTGACCCTAAATAAGTTACAAAGACTAAATTCCAGATTTCAAATGGACCCTTTGCAACAATTGACTCTCCAGTAGACTACTTTTGATGGGTAAAATAACTACTATCAAAAGTACAGTTCAAAAAATGTCTAAAGTGAGTACAGACAATAAAATGAAAATTCACTTCACGCTAGGTTACTTGGAATGTATAAAGTAACCAATTAACTTATCTTTGCATTACAAAGAGCACATGTGCGTAATGACCCAAAAATCTATAAATTGATTTCAGCCAAGTAATTGAACAGTAGTGAAAAATACTGCATAAAAGAGATTCATAGACTCCTTGAAAAACTGCTGGTTTGATTTATTCAGCATCATTTTGTAATGTTGATCGTGCAGTATGGTTCCCAACATCTCAGGTAGATGGTCCTTTATAAATATACTTATATATGCTGCATAATAGCATATAATATAAAACAAGTAAGAAAGCTATATTCAGCTGTGCCGAATCTTATATACCCTTTACCAAATTATACTTTAAAATTAAAAAAAAAAAATTTTTTTAATTTTTAAACATTTTTTTTTTCGAAGTGTTTTCCAAATTTTTTTTTTAAATTTTTACTTTAAAAATTTATTTTTTTGAATTTTACGGCAAAAAAAAGTTTTTTGTGAAAAAAGATTCGGGTTAAAAAATATTTTTCCCGATTTTGACCCATTGTAGGTCCAACTTACTATAGCCTTATATACATCGTTGCAATGGACTTTGAAATATCTATCATTAGATATCCATATCGATGACTTAGTAATCGAGATATACATCAAAAATAGGCCAAAAATAGAGGTTGTCTCGGATTTTTGCTCATATCTCCGTTATTTATGGACGGATTTTGCTGATTTTAAATACGAAACTTCTCGAAAGCATGTCTGACAGAATTATTGAAGATTTGGATCCCGAAGATATTTGGGTCTTCAGAAAAATGATTTCTACAGACAGACAGACGGACATGGCTAAATCGAAAATTATATTGTGGAAATTACAAACGGAATGACAAACTTATGTATACCCTTCTCACGAAGGTGAAGGGTATAACAACTGTGTTTTCCGAACTACGATCCCGGCAGCTGAGGCAATAACTATTGAGACGAATTCAAAGTCTTCAAGGATCTTTACTAAACACTCAAGAACCCATTTACATTATTTTTAGGGACTTTATTTTGCGATTGTCCGAACAATCGACATTTTGCTGAAATAAACTTTTTGGTCGGAAAAAAGTCGAACAATCGATCGTTATCCAAAAAAAGTCAAAAGAAAAAAAGTCGACAATATAATTAGCAACTATATATTTTTTACATTGAAATAGGATAAAAGTTCGAAGGGTCGCCTTCTCATAAATAACAAAATTCGAAAAATGTACTATTTAAAAATTTAAAAGTCGAAAGTTCGAAGGCTCGACTTTCTATAAATCGAAAAACTTTGACATTTTGTATCAACTATAGAACCCTAATTAACATTAAGATCAAAAAGTTTTTTCGAATTCTGTTAATTGTACAGTATCTGTCCTATTTTACGTCATCCATCATCAGCCCTCTGAATATGCACAGCAGTTAGGCATGCAGTCAATGTATCCCTTATAGACAGTAATCGTCTCAAATGTCCAATCACTTGGCTAACTCCAACTTATATATTTTGGAAATTTGAGACGTATGTGCTCTTTGTAGTGCAGAGAGAAGACAATTGGTTACTTTATACATCCCAGGTAATCTAGCGTGAAGGCAATTGTCAATTAAGTGTCTCTAAGTAATCTGGTGTGTAGTCATTTTAAAAGTTTTGTGAGTAATTCGTTCAAACTGGTTTTATACAAATTGTGTTGATTAATTCTCATACAGTTAATTTTTATTTTTGCTTAATTATACTGATATCCCATGTAACATAGCGTGAAGTCAATAGTCACTTTAGAGTCTCTTAGTAACCTATAGTGAAGTCACTTTAAACGTTTATTTTGTACAGTACTTTAGAAAGTAGTTATTTTCTTGCCCACAAGAAGTTATCCATTGGAGAGTTGTCGAAGAAAGGATATGCACGTGTTAAACTAACTAGTCACGTAGCTATTGAAGTAACTATTCCCCACCATAAATGATGGGTAAAATCGCTAGTTCGGGATCCTTTATATAATCCCAAACGGTATTTCAACACATGCAGCATCTCAAAGATCATTATTTGCGCAGTAACCCAAGTTTAGATTTAATTAGCAATCGCCTAAAACATAGCTCAATTGAGTCCAAGTATAGGTCCCGTTGTCTATATCCTTTTGTAGTCATTGCAACTTCTACAAAAGGAAGCCGCAGCCTTGCATCTGGAGTCCAATGACCAGTAATGAACGGTATCTGGTTTCTTATGTGGAATATAATCAGATGTCTTCTGAATATTCATATTAGGCCATATTTCCCTGGTCGCCTTGTAATTGAAAGAGATAATTTTCTTTGGCAATGAAATAAAGTAAGCGTGAAAAAATAATTCTTCTCTAGAGACACCCGGCATTCTGGGACAATCTTTGATGTGTTCTAATGACCACTTTGCTATTAGTAAATATGTGGATATCCGTTGAAGCTAAAGTTGTTCGGCGGCTACTTTTATAGCCATAGTTTCGGCTTGAATAACAACGTTACCATAATCTGATTGTTTCATGACATCGGATTCTTTCATGTCATGTTGATGCTCTAAGGAGAGGAAATTGCCCACCTGTCACACTCAACAACGTTAATATACCGCAGTCTGATTATGTCACCTACCTTAGTATTCACCTAGATAGATGGCTTACTTTAGGTCGTCACATAGAAACCAAGAGACTTCACATGAAGCTAAAAGACACTAGCTTTCATTGGTTAATCAGTGATAAATCAAAATTAAGCCTTGAATATAAAGTCATCCTGTATAACACCATTTTAAAACCAATTTCGACATATGGAATTCAAATATGGGGAATGGCTAGCAACACCAGTATTAATCTTATACAGAGGGCCCAATCTAAACCCACCATGGTATATAAGAAATGAAAACATCCACTGGTACTTGGAAGTGCCATTGGTAAAGGAGGAGTTCAAGAAAGTCCATGAGAAATATATTGTAAAACTGTAGAACCATCCCAACTCGCCTGCAAGACAAGGCTCCTTAGGGCAGATCTACCACCCCTCAAAGATGAGTGCCATTTATCCATGAAGGCTCACATGTTAGAGAGCAACTAGTTTTAATTTTAGTTGTAAGACGTAAATACTTTTTGTAAGGCCTATAAAAGGCAGATTCAAGAAATAAATAAAGCGTAAAGAAAAAAATAATTTTGATTCGTCAGTGATTATTTGGATGTTATATTTGTCGTAAAAACTGGATTAAAACGGATTCAGGTGTTGTTTCAATATTGACGGCACATTAATTTATGGCATAACCATAGTTATTATATTTTCATTTCTGTGGCATTTAGTTTCAATTAGCGTTCACGGCTAATTCTTTCTTCAATATCCCTGCTGATAATAAATATTGCAACAAAAAAATTTTTAAAATAGTATTGCATCATGCATTTTTCCAAACACATGAATACAACGGCTAAATTTTTAATAATTCGAAAAGGCGATTCCTGACTTTTTAGAATTATAATTCTATACCGGTGCCAGATTATCGCATAATTTTTCTCCCTACACATTGCAATTTGTCGAGAAAGGAACCTGTAGTGAACTCAGTTACGTTGTTATTTATATTTTGTAAATCGCTTGAAATCCCCTGCAAAAACATTGTAATGACCTATAATTACAGAATAACATACTTTTCAATTCCGTCTGCATTTTTTAGAAGTAGTCGAATAATAACTTATTTATTTTCTATGCATAACTGTATATTTGCAAGTCATTTGCATGAGCACATTTTATTTTCCCGGATAATGGCTTCTGTAATAGTTACGAAATGAAAGTAATCACCATAATCCTAGATTCTTACACATTAATGGAAATTATATTCATAGAAGCAAAATTTCCAAGACAAAGTAACCCCTAGAAACAGAATTGCCATAACAACTTATTAAACAAAATAATACGGGGATCCTTTTGACTTTGATTATTTTACACAACAAAATAAATAATTGTCTCAGTTTACAACGCTTTCAGTTCGTTTAACAATAAAAAATGGAAATTATAGAATTTTTACAAACCACTGAACAAAAAAATATCAAAAGTTATATTGAAATGAAGGTATAAATAAATATTTAAGTATATATATTAACACATGCCAATTATTGATTAATATTGAAATCTTTAAGGTTAAAGAGAAACTGCTGGAATACGAGGTGGTATTACAAGAACGACAACAAATGTAAGTAAATAATTATAAAAGTAATTATTTCCTTAAAAGCTGCACTGCTTAAAACATTAAAAATGTGTACAACTACTAGGGCTCGTAATCGGAAAAAATTTTCATTGAAATCCCCGTGAAATTTTAATCGGGGAATATCTTCTTAAAGTTACAGTATTATTTCTGCATAGATAAAATGATTTCATTCGATTTTTTCGATAATAGTTACAGAAAATCAGCTCTCTTACTTGTTTTTATTTTAAAAATATTTCTTTTAATCATGGTTCAAGGTTGGCAGACATTTTAGAATTCGAAAATATGCAATACAATGAAGAACTCATACTGCTGCTGAATGAAAAATTAAATGAACAATTTAGAAAACGTCTTGATTGGCTGAATACAAAACGCATGGAACAGCACAAGGCCGAAGAAGAACTACTTAAGTTAAAAAATCAACAAAGAGAATTGTAAGTTTTCTAAGTACATAAGTACAACCAAAACAATTTAATTCTTCTCCTAAAAATCTCTTCCCTTTTAAATTTTAAGAGAAAATTGTGAAGAATGGAGTCATATGCAAAGCAAACACTTACTTTTGGACTCTAAGAAGGGACAACTCTATCAAATCGAAGAGAAAAAGCTGAGAATGCAAAAAGAAAAAGCGATCGATAAAATGTGGCACGATGTAATGGAGCGTTTAAATCGTGAGAAAGAATATCAGGAGATATATGAAAATAAATTACTCAAAGTAATAGAAGCAGCAAATCAATTAAAAAATCAAGAAATCAGTGATCAGAATAAAAAGCAACAGCTGCTGGAGTCACAGCAAGATATAAAGGAATTTCAAGAGGAGTAAGTTGTAGAAATTATAGGACGTCTAATTTTTGTGAAAGGAAACAGTTAAAGATTTGAATAATATCATTAGTTTCTTTCTACAAAATGAGGTACATATACACATACATATAAGATGTGTGTAAAATTAAAAAAGGAATTTTATAAAACGAAACGACAAATGGAAACAAATCAATTTTCAAACTGTTTTTCTAGTATTTTTCATATAAATACGTATTACGTTTCAAAACGTTTCGATTTATGAAATGAGCCCATAAAAACTTTAACGAAAAATATTTTTTACAGAAATCAAAAGGCTTTATTTATGGAAGATAAATATCGTAAAGATGAAAAGCGCAAAGAAATCTTAAACAAGACTCGTCACGAGCAACTGCTAAAGGTATGATTAACAATTTTATATAAAATACATACATATGTTTAAATTCAGAGTATTATTACCAGGACAACCAAAAATATGCAATATAATATTTTATGCAGTGCATTGTATAAACATATGAGTTAGTTATTTAACCGTTTCAAACAATTTTAAGAATTATGGCATCGTTTTGTTGGTGCATATTTTGAAGCATATTTTGAAGCATATTTTGAAGCATATTTTTGCATATTTTATTTTTTTTAATTATTTTGTTTTTTTAATATAATTTTATTGTTTGCATTATAATTTTTAATCAATATTTTACTATTTTGATAAGGTCCAATGATAATTGACCTAAGTAACTTAAAGAAAAATTGAGAGTACCCATAATCAACTTATCATTGTATTTATGTTGACTTAATGGAGCTTAATTTCAACATTTGAAAATGTTATGTCATATGGGTAACGTCTTATGAAATTTTGGATACATTTAAAAAACAATTTACCACTATGGTTGGACATTAACTAGTTTCCACTAATATAAAATTAAACAACTAAGGGACATTATTACAACTTGCGTTTATGTTCGAAATAGTAAAAGGTTACTTTAAGTAATAGAAAAAGGTAGCTTTAAAATTAACTTTTACTATTACGAACATAAAGGCAAGTTGTAATAATGGCCCTAAGTATTCAACAAATCTTCAGAATATTAAAACCCATCGAAAACCTTGGATTCAAAGCTCGTTGATAGATTTACACAAATTGTAATGAAGATATTAAGAAATCATTGAAAAACTATATACATATATATGAAAAAGGAAGAAACATAGGAAATGTCATGGTATTTTTAGCCCCAATGATAAAACAAATCATTTAACTATTGTAAGGCTTTTTGATAAATGACGAATGCACCAAAACATTCTCCATTGAGTTTTTGAAACATAATTCAAATGATAAAAGAGAAATTTATGCAAAACATTCTCTCCCCACTGATCCTATAAACATGTTGGCACGTGAATTCAGAAAGTAAAATATTATGGTACTAATTACAAAACAATGTTTTGAAGTATTAGGCAGTTTAAAATTGAATTGATCAATTGATTAAGATTGTCTAATACTGCTTTCACACCTATAGTTAAAACCTGGTTTTAACGTTAAAACCTTAATCAGCTGATGTTGCGTTCACACTACAAGTTTTCATAAATCTGGATTTAAAATTTATTGGACAACAACTGTTTTAGTTTGTTTTTTCCCACCACATTTCAATAAAAACATTTTCATTATTTTCTGTCCAAAAGCCCCTTTGTCAACGGTCTTCTTCGGCCATTTTCGTGTTGGTAGCTCTCAATTTAGTACATCGTATTTCATAAAACCTACTTAAAACCGATTCAAAAAAGGTTTTAACATAATAATTTTGTATGATAAAATCAGGTTTTAATAATGGTTTTATAATGGTTGAGTTAACATTTACCATATTACCAGTGTGTTTTTAAAGTGAGTAATATAAAAATATGTATTAAAAGAGAGTGACTATTTAAATTGTTATATAAATTTTAATAAATAAAGAGTTGTTACTATTTTAAAGCTTCTTGGCACTTTTGTTTGCAATTTAAAGAATACGGGATATTTAAATAATACTAATAAACTACCATTTTTAAAAGGTAAAAACTTAACAACATTATGTATTTATTTGCAGAATTTGAAGAAACATCAGAAAATTTGTTTGAGTTAAAATATTCTAAACTTGTTTTTTAATAAAAAACGTGAGATTACGTAACCAGGAAATGCTTCCTTCACTATTGTGGATCCTGCTATGTGTGCGGTTGCACCGTCTTGCTGAAACCACATGTTCACCAAGCCCCGCTCATTCAATGAAGTCGTTTATCATGGCCATGTAGCGATCGCCAATAACGGTTACCGTATTGCCGATGGCGTCCTCAAAAAATGTTGCTTATTGACGTAACCGCTTAAATGATAAGGCGTCTCGTCTCATGATGATTTTCGACTGAAAATTATCTACTTCGTTGCTGACATTTTTATCGAATCTTTCCAAACTACTCTTTAATGTATTCAATACGATAACCGCGTATTTCTTTAGTAAATATATATTGGGGAACAAAGGAATTATATCCGAAAACGATAATTTCAAACAAAATCCATTAAATAAAGAACTAGTTTAAAACCGTTCTATCAAAAGGGTATTGGTTCAGAAGTAACAAATACGAACAGAAATCAATCACAACGCTTTTTTAGCTTTTAACTTGACAAATCTTCAAATAACTTGGCAATCAAGCCCATTCAAAGACGTATGACATCCCTCAGACACTGCATGCAGCCTACCACATACGATATTAATAGTTTTTGTAAATAAATATTAAAGGTTTTATAAACCTCTTAAAGTTTATTCAATCTAAAAGAATCGATTATATTTAAACCAATACTCATTTACATTCGTAAATCATAGAAATCATTAATATCTTCTAAAATATTTATTCGATCTCAAATGTTAAAACGGGCTTGAATCATAGAGAAATACACATAGAGCGGAAACTAAAAATAAACTAAAAAAAAATCAAACATACAAGTCTTGATTTTGTTTTCACATAGTTTTGTTTACTAATACATCACTAAGGGCCGTTTTCTCATTAGGTGATTATCTTCTTTCCCAACGAAAAACTGCAGATTAAAGAAATTTGGTTTTCTCAATGTCTCATTTGCTTCTATTCTGTCGCAAAGCTAACCCGACCTCATCTGCCAATTATTTATTTATCGTACAGATAATTAAATAACAGCTGACTGCTGTTCATAGTTTTTATGTGTTTGTGTTTTTGTAAACGAAATTAAATAGATTTTATAAAACAAAGTTTAATAACAATAATTTGATGGAGGATGAACTCAAAGAACATGAGTTCCAAGTGAATGCTGAAAGAGTTTATCATGTCAGGCCTAACTACCTGGCAGACATGGAGGATAATGCATTATTCAAAAGATTCCGGCTGTCGATGGCCACATTAAACAGCTGATTTATGTAAACATGTTGTCACTTGAAGGCAGGGTTCCCAACTTTCACATCTATTTTGAGAGGTATTGCCAACAGAAAATAATGTTATTTGTCGGTATATTGAGAAAACCAAAATTGTTAACGGACAGTTTATCGGGCTAATAAATTTGTGTCGACATTTAGTAACAGGCAGTTTGTCGATAGATTGAGAAAACGGGCCTAAGAGTCTCGTTTTGTAAAACGAAGCGTTCAGAAACATAAGCAATTTGTATGAAGTATACTGGGAAAAAGGTTTTGAACTTGAATTTTTTCCATACAAAATTTGTTTAACGTTTGTCGTTTCGTTTTATAAAATGAGGCCCTAAGGTTTTTTACAACTGAGTTAGGTCTTTGACAGGTGAGTTTCCGATCTATCTGTATTTATCTATGGCTTTAAATGTAAAATACGATAGATATAATTTTACACCTGCGATAACGATTATAATACAAATCTACACACCAATTTTGCGATTTGAATTCTGAGGATTTCGGGAGAAATGCAATTATTTATCAATTTTAATGAAACAAAATTTCAAGTAAATATTTAATATATTTTTTTACAGTCTCAAATTGCAGCAAACTTTGAAAGAAAATGTTTGGAAACTCAATTGTCTTTAAAGGATGCACGCTTGCAAAAGGAGCGCGAGGATCAGCTTATTTTATTGGAATTAGAGCAAGCTGAAAGGGAAAAGGTATAATTATTTTGTAAAATCAGAGGTCCATTGTATAAAAATGTTTTCTAATTCAATTCAAATATTTAATTTTTAGATCCGCAACAATGAGTGGCATAAATATTATTTGAAAAATTGTCGTAAAGAGCAACAAGAAAAATTAAAAGGAGAACATGATTTTGAGAAAATGTATTTAAATACTGGCTGTGTTTTGCAACAAGGTCCAAAGAAACCGTATGGTAAAAATGCACGTTAAGTTCTTTTAGTAAATAAAATTTTAATAACTAAATAATGGGATCATTTTATGAATCGAAACATGTTGAAACATATGTGGTTTCGTTTTATATAATGAGGCGCTAAATATAAAATTGTTTTACTTTCAAGCAAGCAGTTTTAATAAGAGCCTGATTCAGAAACACGACCGGAAAACAACTCAAATGTTTTGTATGAAATATTATTTGAAAATATGGTGATTTTCATATCATAAATTTTACGTAATAAAACAAAAATCGTACCACTAATAATAATAATATTTGATAATAAAAATTATTCTATTTAACTGTTGAACTTTCAAACACCTGGCAACAATGGTAAATTGTGTTATTTATTCACAGATATTTTTGTACATATCAGCACCATCTAATGGGCAATTATTAGCACAGACATCTACCATTGTATAGAAAATTCCCAAAATTTAGAGACGGTATTTTCCAATGCATACACATATTTAAACACATGTATTTAAAAAGAAAACTTCCCACAAATAAATTTACCACTTAGGGCCTCATATTTATTTAAACAACTAATCTGACATCTAACAAAAAAAAACACTAGTAGAGACAACAATCTTATAATTATTTAGCAATTATTTTATTATTCGGGGTATTTATTTTAGAGAAAAGTCCACAAAGGGAAATATATACGTCAGCTAATATAAAATAAATTACTCATGACCACAACCAATTTTTCAAATTGAAAAAAAATCCTACAAATTAACACTAGGTTTTAATTGGCAACCTTTAAGATGCACATAATAAAGTGATACTGCCTTAGACTACAACCTAATAGAAATTATTCAACAGAGATTTTCTCTAGGATTTTTATGCATATTTATTTATTAATAAAAATAATGCGCCTTAAATCATGTTTTATGAAACGTTAAATTTTTTTCCATTTTAATAAATGTTTTTTAACAAATCTCTTGCATATCTTAGGGAAGTTACTTTTTATAATAAATACATAGAAATCTTAGACCTATTCAACACACTACCGTTAACTTTAAAAAAATACCCATAACTGCTATTATGTAAAGGGGTTCACAATAAGTTGAAATGGAATTAAAGGTTCCGAAGAATTAATTCTTAAATAAACTTTCAAAATCAATACAATCTTATTAAATAATTCATAGGCTTAACTGCTTATTACTTTAAATGTATTGAATACATTCAGTGTTTATAGAATTAATTCTATATTGGAGCTTTCTGTACTTGAAATCTATTAAAAAATAGCTTAATAACATTGATTGTATGGAGCAAGGATGCGGCCAGCTCTAATTCTATGGATTTTCAGTTAACCGGTTTTACAGTTTTTATCTCTTGGTTAACCGGGTTTTAAAATTTTATTTTGAAATCAATAAATTTCATATTTGGTAATTATTTTTTAAACATTTCACCCTTATTCATAATCAATTTTTCAAAGGTTTATAAAAGACATTTTTATGGAAATTATGTTTTATAAACGTTTTATAAATTTTAAAATTGATTATGAATAAGGAGGTTCGTCTGAATTAAAATCTTAACTATGGATTTAAATTAGTCGTCCTCTGATACATTGGAATTCCGTATAATTTAAGAAATTTAGGCACCAAATCCTATTATTTTACAGACTTTTAAGAAAGTATACAATCATTTAAAAAACGAATAATGTTACGTTTAATTACATTTGTTTTTAGAGAAAAATCAATGAGATGATAAATATTGTTAAATTGCATCAGCATAGGCGTAGTTAGTCCTAACATTTTTGACATACAGTGTCTTGAAGTGACTTGACAATCGTTAAGGAACTTTAAAAGTAATATTATTTACAAGGAATTCGAAGCAGACTTCACCATTAATTGCATTGATCATAAATGTTACATTAAGCATATTTTTTCTACAGTGTAATGTTGGCAATTTTATTAACAATGTATGATGAAAGGTTTATTTCAGGATTTCAACGTAAACCACATAAACAGAAGAGTAAGAATTGGTTTTGTACAGATTCTATTCGATGTACTCGAATATTATAATAAGGATCCCAGATAAGAGAGCCATATTCCAATAGGTCTTATTAAAGAAATGTAAAGTTGTTTTGTGATGTAGGGGTCACTAAATTCCTTAGCTCAACGTTTTATACATGCAAGTACACCTATGGCTTTATTTATTGTCATAGTAATGTGCGAAACAAAGTTTAATTTATGGTCTAGTAAAATTCCGAGATCAAGAAAATTTTCAACAGAATTAAGCTGATAATCACCCAAAGTATAGTTGAGAAGCGCATAAGTTTAAATTTTTTTTTTAAATTTAATTCCATTAGATTTTGACTGCACCAGGAAAATAAATTGTTTAGGTCGGATTGGAGATAAAAATGATCCACATATTGAGAGAAGCTCAAAAATATTTTGTCATTATCCGCATATATTAGAATGTTGCAAAAATTTAAAACATCCACAAGGTCATTGATGAACAAGGAGAAGAGAATGAGACCAAGGTGGCTCCCTTGAGGGACCAGAAGTAACCAAAATATTTTTGGAGTATTTATCATTGAGATCTATCCAAAAGATACGATTATATCCAGTTTAGGCTGCGAGATGTTAAACCCAGAAGGTCCAGCCTAATAAAAAGAAGGTTGTGATTTAGATATCAAAAGCTTTACTAAAATCGGTATATACGGCAGTTTGTTTTCTTTGAACAAAGTTTTTATTTATATGTGAAGGACATTCGTTGTAGTAGAAAAACCTTGCCGAAATCCATGTTGGAACGATGACAGTATAGACGATGATTGATGGTACATGTAATCAGTAATAAAATTCTCAAAAATCTTAGGAATTGCACTGAGTTTAGCAATGCCTCTATAATTGGAGATATCAGATTTATTACCAGATTTAAATAAAGGAATAATGTAAAAAGACCTCAAAATTTTAGGAAAATAGCCATATTTAATGGATGATTAGCACAATAATGTTAGATGCAGCGTGGAACACCATCAGAACCATATTTATATGAAAGTTTTAGTTTATTTAAACTTCCCAATAAATCAACTGTGTCAATATTCGGGAACGATATAGCACAATTGGTGTATAATGATTAGCAGTAACTATCAGAGACATATTGTGCATCCGAATATGTACTAGCAAAAAAATCTGCAAACATATTACTCTTACATTAACGTCATCATAAATAAGATTCACAATTGTTGAGTTTCATTACAGAAGGATATCCATTTGTTTTTCGTTTAGAATTGACAAAGTTGTTAAACGCTTTAGAGTTACAGTTTAAAATCATTCTTTATTTTAAGTAAAGCTACATATACACGGTAGTCAGATTCTCAGGAACATTCTCAGAAAATGGTTAACAAAACCATGAGAACTTATGTTGAAACATATGGTTGTTAACCATTTATTGATAATTTTCTGACAACTTTGTAAGAATATAACAAACGTTTATACGTAGCTTAAGTATTTATTATATAAGAAATTGTTGAGAGTATTGTATTTAGCACGAGAAACAGAGTATTTACCATAATCTATGAGCAAGCCATATTTCTTAAATTTTGTATATGTTATGAATTTAATGTTGAAACTTTTCTCTGCGAAGAAGATATTATAATTCAATGTTGAACAATAAAAACTAATGTTTAAGCCTAATGTTTTCCTGTGCTCTTCGCAGCCTCCTGAAATGATTTTACGAACCCCTAGAAGACAGTAGAATCCCATTTGAGACCGTTTCTTTAAGTAATCTGATATTATTATTGCCACAGTTAATAATTGTTGATCATTTTCAAAGACATTAACCTTCTTAAAGCAAGAAAAATAACCTATTCGAAAACAATCTTAGAAAATACATATTACTTTTTTCAATATGATGAATTTCCCCCAAATTATTTTTACCCCTATAAAACATCGCTAGTGAATTTTAACATTTTGTTATAATATTTAAGAAAACATTTAAAAAGTCTAATTCCAGACAACAACCTATTAACATTTCCACTTATTCACAGATTACTGTAAAGTGTTTACTAATTGTATTTGTTTAACAAAATATCCCCTAAAAAATATGAAATATTCCCCAGTCTCTTAGAAATAACCCAAATAATATTAACATTATAAAAGGGTATACATACATACATTCTGCAATGTAAATTTATTATGTCTAATTGAAGACAACAACCTATCAACATTTCCATTTATTCATAGTGAACAGTAGTGTTCACTAAAAACAATTATATGATTAACATTTATAAATATCCCCTGAATTACAAAATATTTCCCAATCTCTTTGAAATAATTTGGGTAAATATTAGAGCCCCATTTTCTAAAGCAAAACGTTTGGAAAAGTAGGTAATTTGTATGAAGACTAGGGGAAAGGTATGAAACTTGAATATTTTCCATAGAATTTTTTTTTTTGATGTAGTTTGGATTTATTAATTAAGGCCTTTATTAACATTCTGCATTATAAATTTGTACCAACTCTTTATAACTATTTATTGAAATTTTTAAAAACATTTATGTTTCACTAAATGCTAAAGAACATTTTCTTTCGTATTTTATATTGAATACAGATTTTAATTCGTCTCTTTATATGATTTCCCTTTAGACAAATATCCCTGTTGGTACATATTTTTGTTTTGTTCCCTTATATGAGAGATTATTTTATTTCTAAATAAATACTTCTTTGTTATTTTATCAGTTTCTCTAGACAACTACCTTTTAAACGATTTCCCTGTATGTCCAAATAACCCAATGCAATTTTATTCCCTTCCATCTCTGTATTTTTATTCAGATCCCCTAGATGAAATAAACCATGAAATTATTACAGATAAACAAGTACCAATAAAATTTCCTACATTTAGGAAATTCCCAAACCGTTAGAAATATTCCCAATTTGTCTGAGATAACTCAAGTGGGTTTGTGAATTTGATATGTTGCTAATGGGAATATAAATTTCCCCACAAATGTCTTATTGTTTTATAAAACTAGTATTTCCCCTTAAAATATTTTACAGTAGCACGGATTGCCACCATGTTTGTTAAAAATTATCCCTATATTTAGTTTAGACAACCAACTGCCTTTACAGAATACTATAATTAGCTGAATAACAATGTATTTACGTTATTAGGTTTAGTAAGGACTTAAACCTTTGGGGAGGGGAAATAAAGGGTACATTTTAATGTTAACATTAAAGTATGAGGGGAAAAACATTGGAAAACACATAGACCCAAAGGCATATCACCATTTTTATTTACCCCAGACAAATCAAAAACAAAAATCAACCAACCGCAAAGTCAATAAAAACAAAACAAACTAAAATAAGAGTTGTTTCACGTCGTTTCGTTTACTTTGGTTTATTTTTCAAACACACATAAAAAAAAACAATTAATTCTAAATAACATGTCTACTAGTTAGGGAGGAGAGATAAAAGGAGAAATGTCTAGCTCTTGAAATGTTATTTACTTCCATCTAATAATTGTTTGTTTGTATTACTTATAAAATTTATAATTTTTGTACTTGGGTTATTTTTATTCGGGTGATTTTTGACAGACTTGTGATAACAGCACATTGCATGATGTGTAGCTTCTAACGAATTTCCCCTGGTTTTCTTTCTTTCAAGCAAACAAACAAACGCCTGCATGTGTGTGTGTGTGTGTTGTATTGACTCTCTTAAAAGATTTTTGTATGATGTTTTTGCCGTTGTTTGTTTGTTTTTGTTTTTTTCTGGTGCTTTGAGTGTGAGTGAATTTTTTTGAGAATCGGTGTTTTTTTACTGTATCGAGGCTTTTGTGACAGTTGAGTTATTTCTGGCATTTCCTTTCAGTGTACTGTAGTGCCGACGCGATAAAATTTCAACGTCTTTGCAATTGTTATAGTTTTAATAGAATAAAAAACAATGTTAAGGTTACAATAAATTTAATAAAAAGTGTTAAATAGTTTAATACACCCCTATCACTGCAAGTGTTGATAAAAATCCTATTGAATTTGCCGAAATTTCAACTGAATATATGCAAATGAAAATTGTTTTATAAATGAAAGCAAACCTGAAAAAAATGTGGAAAAAATTAAAAAACGAGTGTAAAAAGTCACGACGCTGATCAGTTTTTTTTTTTTTTTTTGTTTTATTTTTTTTTTTACTAGTTTTGTCTGTTTTTTTATTTAATTTATTTGATGTTTCATTTTTGAGCCAAGTTAATTTGTTGATAATTTTTAAATTGAGTATTGAAAGCAACAATTCATAATCGTATAATATAAATTTAACTACTATTTGTTGTTGCCGAAAGTCTGGCGAAATAAAACTAAAATAACAATCATAACAACAACCAAAAGATATACAAAAATAAATATAAATAAACAACAACACAACAAAAAATATAATACAAATAATATAATAATACATACAGGAACAATAACAACAACAAACATCAAATAGCATTAAATTATAAAAAAAGAAGCAACAACAACAACTACCTACATACATACATTCATTCGTATAATAAGCAAAGAAAGAGCAATGTGTTGTGTTGTTAGTTGTCAAATAAGAAAAACCGAAATAATAATAAAAAAAAAAAATTATAAAAAAAGAAAACAACAGAAATACTGGCTGCCTGGCTGGTTGAATGGTTCGCTAGTTGGCTGGTTGCTGGCTGGCTGGCTGGTGCTTTTGTGTGCTTGTGTCATGACGAATGTTGGAAGAAGATTGTTGTTTGTTCCGTTCGATCTTGATGGTGGTGATTGTGTGTGGTACATGAAGTATTTTTGTTGGTGTTGTGCTTGCTGTTCGTTGTCGCAGTCATCGTAGTCGCCGTAGTAGTTTTTGTTGTTTGTATTGACTGATAGCGCATACATACATATGTATGTATGTGTGTGTGCTGTTTGAGTTGTATGGGTGGTGGATTTTTGATATAATTATTTTAGGTGCTGATCGTTTATTTTGTTTTTATTTATTTCTTTTTTTTTTACTTTTTGGTTCTGTGTTTTAAAAAAAAAACAAAAAGCATTAAATATTTGTCACACAATACTCGCCAGCAAAAAAAAAAATTCCGAAATAAACAAACACACACTTTCTAAAAAAAATTCTCTACCACACCACAAAAAAAATAAAACCAGCGAATAATTCCATTAAACAAAATCACCGAAATAACACAGCAAGTTGTTATATTATTAACAATATTTGTTATTTCATTTAATATTAAAATGCTAAAGATCATTTTGTATTTGTTTCTATTTTAATTAAACATTTTGTATAATTTTTTTTTTTTTTAAATACAAGGTTATATTTTTTCCTAAAAAAATGTCTCAAAAATAATAAATTATTGTTAGAGATGTTCACAAAACAACTTTGATAAAATATAGGTACCAAATGGCCCATTTTTAGGGTACTTTTTTTCGTATTTACTGTGAAATAGCAAACAAACAGGCAAAAGTCATTGACCTTTAACGCATACCGTCTAAAACATAGAAAAACATGCGCGTTTGCGCACATTAACGCTATGAGAACAAATTTAGTAGTGTTCCTAAAACGTTTGGCAAATCTTGTCAGAGAATCATTTTATGAATCATGAGGTTTATAACATTGTTTACACATTAACCTGGTTTTTACTGTCAGAAACGTCATGATAAATTGCCCAAAAGTGGGCAATTGGTAAAAAGTATTTGACAATTTCCAATGACCTTTTATGATAGTTAATCTACAAGCAGCAAGGGTGTGTCGGAATATACATATATTGCTTTTTGAGTTGGAAATTGTGAAGGGATTTAGTGAGCACCAGTGGCAGAGACCGTAAGAAGGCTGAAGAATTTGCAATCAGCCTTATTCTATTTGGATCGTCGACGTCGTCGTCCATATTAAGTCAAAAAATGGTATATGTTTCATCAATATAGATAACAAATGGTTACTATTGACAGAATTTTATACTTTTATAAGTCGGCTTAATGTACAAAACGCTGTCAAAAGTTACCAATTGTTATCGATATCATCGAAACATATACCATTTTTTGACTCAATATTGACGACGACGCCTAATAGAATAAGGGTGAATATTTTGTCAGGTAATACAACTTCCAGAACTTTCCAAAAACGTTATAAAGAGACCTATAAATAAGTTTTGTACCTATAACTTAAAAAGTCTTAGGGCCTCATTTTATAAAACGCAACGACAAACGTTAAACAAATTTTGTATTGAACAAATTCTAGTTTAAAACCATTTTCTCAGTATTCTTCATACAAATTACGTTTCTTCGTTTTATAAAATGAGGCCCTTAGATAAAAAATATTTTTTTTTGACCGGTATCGTCACTTTCCATTCTATTAAAATTATATTAAGTGGCACCATTCAAATAAGGCTGTGATTGTAGAAAGTGAAGCTATTTTTTAAATTGCTCCGTACTCTGTCTTAACAAAATTATTTATAAAAATTAGATTATTTATCATTTTCTTAAAAATCACTTTTAAATACCCATGTTTGTATGTATTAAATAAATATCAATGGATGACATTTCAATTCTTGACAATTCATCATTTGATATCCAATTTACTTCATAACCTAGTTATAGGTACTTATACATATTCCACAGAATAACATCCTGGAAATGGATCTTAACTTTTCTTTAATTTAATTTAACCTATGTCCATACATATATATTTTTTTATGGAAAATATATTGAGAGAATAATCCTAGATCCATAGATTGGAAACTCTCTTGTCAAAGACCTAACTCAGTTGTCAAAAATCTAAGTGGTGAGAATGTGTTAGTAAAAAAAAACTATGTGGAAACAAAAACAACACTCGTATGTGTAACTTTTTTAAGTAATTTTTATGTTTGAGTTTTTTTCTTGTTTCCGCTCTATCTATATTATATCTATGCCTAGAACCATAGAAAAAATATACATAGAGCGGAAACTCTCCTGCCAAAGACCTAACTCAGTTGTCAAAAACTAAAGTGGTGAGAATGTATTAGTAGAAAAACTATGTGAAAACAAAAACAACGCTCGTATGCCTAGAACTTTCTTAAAATGATTTTTCTATACTGAGGCTCGAAATACTTATAATACTACTTCCGAATAACTTTGTATTACATTTCATGCTTTAACAACTCAGTGATCGGCACACATAACCGGAAATTTAACTGCAGCCAACACTTATGTATGTCAACGAAGATCACACAAATTATCAACAAAAATCAAATAGCTGATCAGATGACAATAGAGGCAGAAAGAGCATAACAAATTATTATTATCCCTGTTCCATATTCTATTTATATGTCGAAGGCTGCTCTAACTACTTTACACATAACAAAATTGATCAGGTTAAATCAGGTTTTAACGATCTAATATTAATATGTATTATTTATATGCTTGCTTTTTGCCAATCCTAACAAGTCTTGAAGATTATAGTTTTCTAGTGATTAATGTTAAACATTGACATTTAAAGATAAATATATTAATAAATCATAAATTTTTGAAGTTTATTTAAGAAACAAACAAATTTCGGTATTCATATTACATACCTACTACATTTCAAATTAAAGCCAACTACCAAAGTAAGATCTTTTTCAGTCATACTATTTGTACTCTCTAATATGATTTATTTGCAAAAAAAAGTACTTACATTTTTGTAACATATTATCCCCCTCAAGTACAAACAGCAGCAGCAAAATAAACAAGTATATAGAAAGAGAACCAAAAAAAAAAAAAAACGGTAAAACGTGTTTCATTCATACATGTCTGACAGTCCGTCAGTCGCACTGTCTATCACTTTGAATACAGCGAACAAACAACCACAATTTGAGACAAATGATACATCATACGACGAGTACTATTTATTTGTTGCTGCTGCCCGTCCTGCCTGCCTGCCTGCCTGCTGTATGCCATTCAATTTTGGCTTGTAAAGCAACAATCAGCAAGAATTACTGCATACAGCAAGCAACGTGTTCTTTCTTTTATTATTTTTGTGTGTTTATTTCTATTCTGCTTTACTCATTTCAATTTTGTTAAAAAAATTTAAATTATTATTAAACTTGTTCGTTGCTTATATGGTTATTTACTAAAAATAATGATTATAATTTTGTTAGTTGTACTACATACTTTTCATTTTTTTTGTGTGTTTATGAAAAATTCGTTGTAGGTAATTTTTCATAATTTATGGTTTCATTTTAAAACAATAACAATTCTAAGATCATCGTCATTAGTAGATCATTAACCTCTAGTTCTCTTCATGTCACCACCACTGCCAGCAAACAGTAACCAACCAACAACGAGCAACCACAACAACAACTTAGTAATACATAGCAACAACTAACATCGTCATACCTACTATGTATACATACGAGCAGCTTCTTCTGCTTACTTATTTATTGTTATTATTTTTCTTTACTTTGTGCTTCTCATTCTTACAGTATTATTATTTTATTTTTTATACCTACCTACAATTATTTTTATAGTTTTGCACTATTTAACTCGTATGTGTAAAAATAAATTCTTTTGTAGTCTCGTCAAATATTTTGAAGTTTTTTTTTTTTTTGGTTATTATTACTTCTATTTCCGCATTCGCTTTTCCGATATCTGTTTTAGTGTTGCCAGGCTATCATTTGATAGACTGAATTGTTACACAGCTTTAAAGTTTAAAATACACCATTTCCAATTGTATTTCAGAAGTTTATAATTGTATTTCAGATATTTCCCATTCAAATTCAGAATATTGCAAGTGTATTTCTGAAACTTCCATTTGTATTTCAGAATTTTCTAATTATAAATGGTGTTTTTAAAGAGGCGGAGAACTCTAAATTTAAATAAAACAGAGAAAAATGTTTTCAATATTCATCCAATTGGCTTTATTAATTGTACGGCGTTAATGTTTAATGTGTGCATATGGCCGCCGCCTCGAATATTCGCTTCCTAGTGCTCGATGCGCAATATATGGCGTCTTTCGTAATGCGTATTATTGTTAAGCGAAAACGATCGATAGTTTCTCGATTTAAGGTTCAATCATAGCCATATCACATGCATTTTACTGTTATGTCTATGGCGTTATGGCATGTCACGAATAATCAAATACATTGTTGTCCATTATCTTGGTTCGAACAGCTGTTTTATATGGTTACGGTTATGGCACGTCTAAATTAAATTAATGAGCATCATAAAATCAAAACAACCGAGAACTGTTAAATCACCTGTCACAGTGCTGCCAAAAAAACACCCTTTATTTCAGAATTTTCTAATTGCATTCAGAAATTTCCATTGGTATTTCTATTAAAATTGTCTGAAATAATAAAGGAAATCTCTGAAATACAATTGGAAAATACTGAAAAATCATTGGAAATTTTTGAAATACAACTAGAAAATTCTGAACTACAAATAGGAAATAACTGAAATTTAAGTGAAAACTTCTGAAATATAATTGGGAATATTCTAAAATTCAATTGGAAATTTATGATATATAATTGGAAATGGTGTAGAATTCCCAAATACATATGTATTTTAAATATTAAGGGACCCATTTCAAAGCTGTGAAATTATCCCTAAAAGTATGCTACAATATTTCAGATTTTGATCAACATGCATAAAAATAATAAGTTTACAATAAAGAGAGATATGAAAGAGCCAAACGATTTTTTAACTTTAAGACACTTATTTAGAATATCAAGGCATCAATTTCCATTGTGCTTAGCTGGTTTTCAAAATTCAAAAGTGTTTGTCATTCCCTCCATTACCATAAAAGCCGCTCAAAGTACAGTGTTTTGCCAGAAACCAACGAGACAGACTGGATACACCGTATCTTCAGCATTATGAAAACTTCTTCGGTAGACGTTGAGCCGCTGATCCAGTCTCAAAGCATGATTTCCTACGATGCGGTGTCCCTTGCTAGTTTATACCATTAGCCTTCTCAACTCGCAACGGAATTCAATAGGTATAGGGTTATTTTTTCAGGTTTTTTTTATTTAATTTAAAATTAAACACTTAAAATAGAATTGGATGTCTGAATCTTTATTGTGGCCCGAAAGAAATATCTTTGGCATTTACATTTTTACCCAAGATTACCCTGTAGTTGGTCCATTCGATAACTCTTTCCAGCATTGCTACCGGCTACAAATATCTCGCTAATTTCACATAAGCCTTAAAGAAAAGAATCCTGAGGTGTGATATTGCACGATCTAGGCGATCAATTGACTGGTGCGAAAAGCGAAAATGATTTGTCAATAAAACCATTGTTGCTTGATGTGCGCGAAAAACATTTCTCACCTAACTCTGTAACACAGCTAAATATTTTGGAGAAGTTATTTCTTTTCATGATGAGTTTTGAAAAAATACTGAATAAAAATAAGATGACAGTACGACAACAGTCACCCTTTCTCTATGAAAATACATCTAAATGAATCATCCTATAGATTCGTACAACCAGCGTCCAACCAAGAGTTTGAGGAAATCAAGTAAATAGTGTCAAAAACACTTAAAAAAAAATCACTTTGGGAATTAATAATGGAATAAGATGTCGGGCAAATGTTCAAATGCTCTTTCCACACAATTTTGAACCACCAAAACGCTTCGCTTTTCTTGTCAATATAGCGCCGAATTTGATCTTTCAAATAGCCCCAGAGAAAATAGTCCAGAAGGTGGCGTATAACTGACATCGTCAGATCGAGAAATCACGCGACCGGCATATTTATCAACTGAATTGTTTGGATGACCAACCGTTAGAAATATAATAAACGACTTTTTCTTCAGAAGATTGAAGATCTCTTACTCCGAAAAGGCACATTAATAGATCTATTGTATTAATAAGGAAAACCAATCGCCAAAAATTCAGCAATCGAATGAAACATATGAACTATTGATCACTCAAAACATCTGAGTCACAATTGTGATTTTTAATGTTGAATGATTAATGTTAGCTGAACAAATTCCAAAATTTGTAAGAGTTTAACATATGCCGATGATACTGGAAATCAAGTTCGAGATTAGCCTGTTTTTCAGTATATGATAAACAGAATATTCTCTACAAATTCAAAGAAGATCTTTGCTATGAGAAGCCACTGTACAACAGGGTCTCATAGAGTTTTAAAGTTTTACTAACCGAAAACGCTATACGAAATACAAATTATATTTTCAGTATTCACAAAATATATAGTCCAGACAACCTATTTATTTCTGGGCGATTATTAAACATTATGAAAAATTACCCAAATAGATGGGCGATTGTTCATTAGCGTGGTTCATCACAAAATTCATTGGAAATTTTATGTTTAATCATCGTAGGGTTTCGTGGATTTTCCTTAGAAATTCCATGTAGATTCATATTCAATTTCTTGTAGATTCATATTAAAATTACAAAGGTTTTTGCAGATGCGCTGTTAAATAAATTTAGGTCTTTCAGATTTTTTGTATTTTTCGTAATTTATTTATCTAAGAAATCTGACTGACCAGATGTCGACGAAGCACGAACTGCGACTTTTTAATTTGCAGTAAATTAAAATTACTTATTTTGCCAAATAAAAAAATCTCACACTAGAGAATACTTAAATTGAAGATTAATTTGTAGAATAAAAAATACAAATAAATGATAATTTCACTTTTCTTAATAATGAACTCTGTATTTGCATTCTCCGAATTTCGATCTTATATAAATATAATGACTAAATATCAAGTTTTAATTGTAATGGAAAAATACTTTATATGTATTTTACTTGTGTATTTTTATTACTGACTACGACTTTTAAATTTAAATACGATTGAACAGTATGAAAAACCTGTATTCGTACAGCCCAGTTTAGATGAAAGAATGAAAAACTTTTTTTTTTAAAGCTTAACGAAAATTTTAAAGAAATTTGACTTAAAATACTCTAGATCTTCAAAAACTTCTTTGATGTGTTTCATCACTTCATATCGTGGAAATTGTTGAAAGTAAAACAGATGTTTAGATTTCGTCTGAATGAACTCAAAGTATTGTAATAAAATCCAATTGAATATATCTGTGAAGACCAAACAGTAAATTTCTGGGTACGAAATCAAAATATAAACTTTAAAAAACATTTCATATCATCAAAGATTTTTACACATTTTGTGGGCTTCATAATTTCCACATGTATTCTTTTTAATCATATACATACATAATTTTATGTATTTTTGCTGCTTTCAGAGATATTTCTTAAGCTGCCCGAGCACTAAAAGATATTTAATTCAGCATACTTATAATACAGGGTGGTCAAATTTGAGGTTAGGAATGAAATTGGCTTAAAAACACACTTTTGTTGAAAATTCAGTTTTACTGATAGAAAAATGACGAATTAATAATGGAATATGTCGGGCAAATGTCCACCTCTAGCACGTTGCTACAGATACGATTTCTTCACAAAATGTTGAAACACATTTCTGAAAAATGCTTTGCTTAACTCGTAAATACATAGTCGAATTTCTTTCAAACTATCAGTTATTGTTACTGTGGTTTGTATACGTAAATCCTGTCTTTCAAATACACCCAGAGAAAATAGTCCAGCGGCGTTATATTACAAGAACGAGAAATTATCCGGTCTAGAAATTAATCTTGCAACAACTGAATTGTTTGGGTGGCTCTAAGCGTTATCTTGGCGAAACCAAAAATCACTGATTTCAACATTAGTTTGTTTATCGAACCTAATATTCGGCCTAATCCGAAAACAACCGCAACTTTTCGAATACCTTCGAATCACCTAAAAAATCATTTTTAAATTTGGACTAGATGGTCGAATATGCTGCAAAAAGTTGAATCTCTGAGAGAAATTTCTAGATAATTAAAGACTTACCCTCATTCATAAACAGTTTTTAAATTAATCTAAGTTTTACAAAACAAATTTTACATGGAAATTTTCTTTTATAAACCTTTTATAAATTTAAAAATTGTTTATGAATATGGGATTAAAACTAATTTAGCGGATAAGCTTTCTAAACGAATTAAGAACTGTATGAATATGAACATTGCATACTGTATATAAGCAGATTTATCATTAACTACGTCATATCGAATCATGTTTTGACACTATCAGAAATTTAATCAAATTGTGAGAAATTTGTGATTGCAAATTTGTCATCACTTACTTCACTTTAGTTAGCCCACACAGCTGATGTGTCAATATAACGAAATAAAAATGAAAGTTATCCCGATTATGTCGTGTTCTCCTTACGCTCGATTCGGATACCGAGATGATCTCTTTTTGTGTTTTGTGTCTTTGCATAGTCTGCTTTTGTTTTGTCAATTTTACAATTCATTTCATTCGTATGTGTGTTTTTAATACACCTCTGCGATATAAAGGGTGATTAATTTGGAGGAGTTTTTTTTTTTTAATTTGTATACAGCCACAAAATTTATTCAGCTGTATTACGAAAATTAGCGTTCTGTGAGAAATGTTTTGAAATTGTTTGCCTCATTAACAATAATCGAATTAGGGGTCCCAAACCTGTCAACTGGATCATGTGATTTTACACCTCTGGATTATTATATCTTTGGGTTTATGTAAATTCAAAGGTCTTCGTCGATATGCCAGCTACAATTCAAGACATGGAAGCCTACATTACTAGCGTAATTTACGAGATACAGGTAGCAATGCTGGAATGAGAGATCGAAAATTGGAACTTCCGAGCATTTAAATGAAATTATCTTTAAAAAGTAAATGTTAGAAATTGTTCTTTCGAGTCATACATCCAATTCTATACTAAGTGTTGTATTTAATTGAAAAAAAAGCTCTAAATGAATCACCCTTTATATATGAATGTGTGGTTTGAAGTGTACTCTTCTTCTTCACCTGTTAAAATATTCTATTTTTGTTTGTTGTTGTTTGTTTTGCTTTCTTTATTGTAGCTCGCACACACACAGAGGCAGACAGCAAATTTTTTTTTTGTATTTTTTTTTTTTTATTTATAATTTTTGCTTAATTCTGTTATTAATCTCTTGTTAATGATCTTCAAAAATAAAGTGTTTATTTTCGTCTATAGTGTATTCGGGGTTTATTATTTATTATTAAACTACATATTTTTGTTTTTAAATCAAAATACCTACAAATAGTGTTAATTAAAATTTTTCTTTTTTTTATTTGCATTTAAAGTGTATTGTCCCATATAAAATAAACAATATTTAAATGTTTATTTATGTTGAAAAGAAAAATCAACGTGAAATTTGTTTAATGTTTGTTAATCTGTAACGAAAAATTTGAAAAAAAAAAAAAAAAAAAAAAAATTAATTATCAAATAAGTGGAAGAGAAATAAGATTCAGTAGACTAAACAAATATTAAAAAAACAATCCAGAAAAAAATGACTTCTAAGCATCAAATAAAACAACAACAGCATTCACAGCAGCAGCAACACACATTCGGAGATGGTGATCCCTTTAATTATGAAGAACTAAATGTTATTGGCACGGGTAAGTAATTCAAAAAAAAATAATTTAAATTTTTAAAAGAAAAACAAAATATTATATTATGTTTTTGTTTTATTTATTTGTCCACATTCGATAGATGATAAATAAACTCCCGTTAATTTGAATTTCCCAGCAAAATGTTTTGTACATGTTCAAACATTTCTGTAGACTGTTGATAAAAATTGTAGGTTTTATATTTTGGCATTCATATTAAACAGATTTATCCGATACACGTGTTTCACACACGTGTACAAGTTAGAGTGCTATATAATCTTAGAGATTGACCCATTGCCGGTCCGAGGCAAGGAGTTATATAGGTCGTTGGAAATGTCTTTAAATGACTATCATACATGACTTTGTAATCGAGATATAGGACACAAAATGGAAGTAGTTGTGGTTTTTTGCTTATATCTCAGCCATTTATGAGCCGATTTTCCCAATTCTAAATAGCAACCGAACAAGGACTGTGAGTTATAGGGGTTGTTCTGAATGTTTATTGAGAGAGACTGGCAGACAGACATATCTATATCGAATCCGATATCTGTAACGATCCAGAAAATACTAAATATTGTTACGTTTTAACCTTTTTAAAACGTTGGTTTATTTCCTTTAAATAAAGCGGATACTTTTGATTGCAAATAAAAGCAATTTTAGTAGTTTAAAATTGTAACAACACTTTATTTATTTAAAATGTACAACAACAATAGTTCAAATATTCACTCAGTGTCTTTATACACGTTTATCAATTCGCATAAATGCACACACACTTTATAATGTACAAACTTAAAAGTACAAGATAGTTGATGTTAACTCTAACAGCGCCTATGATAAACTCACTCACTACTGCGACCTCTGCCACTATTTATAAACACGCCATCTCTCGGGAATCTTCAACAATGCTCTTAACGGATAATGTCAATGTTAGCAACATAAACATTTAGTATTGCCATACTTATAAACAATGCTAATAACCGCATGCTATCAACATTGTTGATAAGTAGAAACTTCTACTGATGGACGTGTTTATAAACATGATGAATACTGCAGGCAATCGTTACTGGGTTTTCTATACATTTATACTTCTTAGCATTGGCAAAACAATGTAAAATGTTAAAAATCTACAAGCAGACCAAAACAGAAATAATATGAAAGAAAACAATGTAAAAACTGAGTTAGGTATTTGACAGCAGAGTTTCCGATATTTGCGTATTTATCTATGGTTTATATAGAAAACACAATATCAAAAATTTTATATTTTGTTTTCCATATATCACTTGGCGCCGGGACTAAGAAAATAATGCCCTTAAACTGGTCGATCTTTTCGGATAAATCCAAATACAATTTTAGAAGCAGTGATGGTAGAACATTCACATATCATAAATGATGATTAAAGAAATTCGTTTCTAATGCGATTAAATGTAAAACATTGCCGGTCCAGCGTTTCGTCCTCTTTCTCACATGCTCTACGAGCCAGATAAGTCTTCAACTCTGTATGTCTATTTAACACATTTGCTAGTCTTCTGAGTGTTGATCTATGTGAGTTCAAAATCTACTTTGTCTCAATTTGCTTTAATGTCAAATGTTCTGCTGACTGTAGATTTTTGCCAGCTTCTGACACTTTGGGAAGAATTTTACATTGTCCAGGTTGATGATATAAATACAAGATTCCATCCAGTTGTGATCTGGGACTCATATTATTTTAGGATTTCTGCAATTTTAGTAAGAACTTATCTAATTCTTACATTGTTTAATAACCTCTTGACTTACCGTAAAAATACGAGTTAGAGTTTAGTTATAACTCTTTTCAAACATTTAGCCATAGGATGGAACCAGTGTTATGTCCCTGATCATAATAGTAATTATATTTCGGTTTTATTCGTAGAAACCCTTCCCGTTCAGTAACCTATTTTTAAACCATATTTAAATAGGTATGTTTCTTGGCCATTCCTTACTCTTGTTACTTCATCAAATTGTTCACCTTCCGGCATTATGATAATACAGTTAATATTTATTTGGTTAGAATTCTGTCACGCCCTTCAGTTGTAAAATTACCTTCTCATGGTATCATGGTAATGCAGTTAATGTTAACATGTTTCGATAGAATTCTATCAGGTCCTTCAGTTTTAAAATTAACTTATTTTCGCTTTCATCGATTTGATTCTCATTGCTTCCTTCTTCTCTAAAGATGTAGTCCATACTATCACGACATATGTTAGAATTGGTCGTAGTACACTCGTGTATAGCTAGTGTGTAACCTTCGGACTTAAACCCCATTTCGAGGTAATCGGTCTTCAGTAGAATTCCCATATTCTATTTTGCTATCAATGTGGTCCTTCCAGGACAGGCCCCAATCAAGTGCTACTGCAATTTTGAAACACATGTAATATGAATTGGTACATTCAAATTTAAATCTTATCCGGATTCATATTGGGTACTCTCTAGGTCCAGGGGGGAATTAAAATTTGTTATACATTTTTTAATTTTTATATGAAAACTTTTTGGCTGTGGGGGAATTCATTATTAGCTTTGTTCGTTTACTTGCTTTGGGCATTTTCAATACAAAAAATTAACAAAATTTTGGAAAATTTAAAAACTAGTTGGTAAACGATCATACTAATCATTGAAAACTGCAGGAAAAATATATTAATTTGCATGTTTTTTGTTTTATTAGTGTTTTTACATTTTTTTCTTTCAATCTATTAATAATGAACCGATTTTAGTAAAATATATATATGTACTGAAGCTAAAGTCAACATGACTGGTTGTCATAGGATAGAATGCTTCTGAGCTAACTGTTTTGTCTTTGCATATTTATCTATATATATATATAGATTAAAATCGGAGAACGACCTATTTTTATACCGAGTTTCATTTAATTGCTTATCAAATTTAAGTGATTTGTTAATGAATCGATGCTGTATTATGAACTTATGAAGCTTGAGAAGTCTGTTGTCAAAAACCTAACTCTTTCAACAACAAATTATATGTTAGTCAATGTATTTTGTTGTTCTGATTTATGATTTGTTGTCGTCTCTATGTATAATTCTTTATGGTTATAACTTTGCTGGGTAAATTCATTTAAAGCCACATGTTTGTTCGATCACAAATACCCAAATTAATTCTTTAAATCAGCTGATTAAATTTAACTTAATTTAACAAATATATTTTCATTTTTAAATAAAGGTTAATAATATTTATTTTATTGTCTGAAACCGACAGACAGACCAGCGATATTACAGACGCCAGCACCTGCTAAATAATCATGATATTTTAAAACTGGAATAAATGATTTTCCAGATCACATACATAAATAATTACATACATATATTTATAAAACACAATAAATTAAGTCTGCTGATCTTATTTGATACTCGAACTCACTTTTTATCTGAAATTGAATTGATGAGATGAACGTATCCATATGATTTAAATGAAAGAAACGATTGTCGTCACAGTCTGTCTTCCTATAATTGTAAATGCATGCAGACAAGAATGTTTTTATTGCTTTTATTTCGAATATGGATAATTCTAATGAAGCTGTTGTATTACGTGGGCAGCACTAAATGTTTTTGCATGCTATTTATAGAAATGTATGATTTGATAACCTAAAATAATATGCTTTTCATTCCAATTATCTGGATGACAATATTATCTATCACTTACATTATAGAAAGCAATATCATTCCAGTAGCTTAGAAAGAAATATCGTAAAACTTACAGATTTTGTAAACAATAAACAGCTGTTACGAACAAAATCAACTATTGTGAATGAAAAGTGCATGGGAATATCACGATAGCAATTTTCCCTTCGTGGGAAATGGATATTTTATGGGAACATCAATTTCACATATTACAGCCGATATGGGTGATTATTCCAGTCATATTTATTCGAAAATTGTTTTTTATAATTTGGTGACCCGTTAGTTTAGTTGGTAGTGTACTGTGTAATGTTACATACCCATCTATTTGGGTATAACGCAGCTCGAACGTCCCATTCTTATATCTTATTTGGCCAAATAGCGAACTCCAAAGTTTCTTCCCCCCATACCCTACATACTACATTGTCCGAAAGCCACTTGCGTGTAAGGTGCGACATCAGTTCGTCTCAATACTAGTCTCCATGTTTCGGAAATCTCCCCATAGTATTTTAGAAGTCATTCTAACGGCAGGTTTAGGTGCTTGTATGTTATGCCCATTTCCATTAGTTCATCCAATGGTGATTTCTAGGTTCACATCTTGAGTAGACATTTATTTCGCTCTTACATTGTGGTACTGTTCTGAATGTTACAGTTTCATCTATAAGTTCTCTGTGTTTGGTAAGATTGGCCTAAAATATTATATTGTCGCTGGAAAGTCAAAAGAATTTTCCAAATTTCAATATAAATCCCAATACCCATTTTTTCATTAGACTTTAATCCGTCGTTTTATGTTAGTTTTTGGATTGTGTGATGTTAGCATTTCTACCTTCCATAGATTCGTTTCGGGAATTCAGGTGATACAGCCAATGTCTATATTCTTAACGCGTGATGTTGCGTCTTGTTAAGATGTTTAATATTTGCTGATTTCCTGGTTTGGTCTTGTTGTAGTAATGACTGCTTCATATTTTAGTTGAATATCGATTTGAAGTAAATATTGAAATAATTTTCTCAACGCCTTTTGCGAAGGAAGTTCATATTGCACCGCTAATACCTATGCAGCATTGACTTCGTATCTTTAAAAGACGCTTGCACCTCCTCTATATCTTCTATTTATTGAGGTATTGACACTTTAACTTGTGTTTATTTATTGAAGGGCAAAAAGCATTTAACTAGTTTATATGAAAGGGAACAAGCCACTTTAACATGTCGAAACTGGCACATTTTACAATTCATTGATAAATTCAATTGATAAATGTTCAACATTTTAACAAATTTATATATGTTCTTTTTGTACACGTGTGATATTTAATTTGTATAAAACAATCGACACACACTTTTATCAGGGTCACCGTTCTATTTTAGTCTTTTTGGTATGCTCAGTTGCAATTTGCTACAATAATACCATAATTAAATAATTTTCAGGAAAAAATGTTATTTGTTAGCCATGAATAACCATTTCAAAGATAAGAAACATTACTCGTAAAATTCTATACACATATTTTAAGGCTTTAAACGTGATTGGGTACCGATTCGAAATTGTTTAAATTTAACGACATTTTTGCGATACAATCACCCTTATCGTGGTTGGCGTAAACGTCATACGCCTACGATAGTTTCATACTAGATTAAAGAAACAGTTTGCATTTTATCTTTAATCTTTTGCGAAACAGTAGTAGGCGTAAGACGTTTACGCCAACCACGATAAGTGTGAATATTGGATGATATATAATTTCGGTCTAACCTAAATTATTAAAATATGTTTAAAATAACTGGCCAAGTAGCGCATAGGATAATCAATCGTGTTTATTAAAGCTAACCTTTTGGGCTGAATTAATCGCAAGTATTTCTCACTGCGGGAACTTAAAAGAAGTATAGCTTCGTTGGGGACGCTCTACCGAACTTTCTATCGAAAAAATAGAGTCGTTCCAATTATCGTTTTGGCGAAAGTAAAATCGTGGCTCTGGATACTTCCAAGGCGTTCGATAGGCATGTCATGGTGTCCTCTTATCAAAACTAATTGCTTGTTTTGTAGGTAATAACTTCTCCCGATTGATATCGAGCTATCAAAGAGATCATACCATAGAATAAATACATAGATTACGGTCTTTTCACACACATATAGGTGATACAATAACAAAATACATGGAAATACATTCTCGTGAATAACGTTTTTGACAACCGACTTAGGTTTTAGGCTTTCAGATATATATCTAGTTGTCATGTATGGATCGTACAATACGTTTTGTTGTAGATGATATCTCATCAAATGAGTTCATTAATTCAGGAGTACCGCGAGGCTTCTTTCTACTTCTCTATTCCTTTTCTAAACGCCCTTCTACGTGAAACTTCCAACCGTAGAGAAACATGGAGCGGAAACTAGAAAAAAACTCAAACAAAAAATTACTCAAAAAAGTAGTTTTTTACTAATACATTCTCACCACTTAGGTTTTTGACAACTGAGTTAGGCCTTTGACAGGAGAGTTTCAGCTCTATGTGTATTTCTCTATGCTTCCAACCCAATCTATTATTTTGCTTGATGTTCCGGACATCCGCTGGACTAAACACATTTTTCAAGTGTCAAAAGAAGCATTCAAGTTCCTCGGCTTTTTAAAACGATTGGCCACTGGACTGCCGTTCTGTTCGTATTTGGAACAAACTTCTTGGTGATGTATTTCCCGTCACTATAGAATAGTTTAAGTCGAATGTCCACAAATACTACTCCCTCTTTTCTCACTCCCATAAACTATTTTCTTAATGAGAGCTGGTCCAAGATGAAAAAAAAATTATTTATGTAATGGTATTTTAGCATTAACGGTAATTGCTGTTATTTCGAAAACTACATTTTTAAGAATAAAGGTAGTGCTTATGTTAGCCAACCTAGCTTCCAAATCTTTCTTAACACTTCAAAACCAATTGTGCTGTTGTTTTGTCCTTATCGTAAATTAATCGTTACCAAAACAGTCGAAAATATCGAAATATGGTATCTTCGAATTCTCTATAAGCGAGATCGTCTGTATTAAATGTTTTTATTTGATAACACAATGACTTTACATCAGTATTGATGTTACAATTAAATTGAATGCAACATCAAAACAAATGTAAGCAAACGGCAGCAGCAAAAAGTGCATCGTCGGCAACATTAATTGTGTTTTAGTTACAATAAAAAAGAGAGAGAAAAAACAATGAATGCAATTATTTGTGACATTGACCCCTTTGTTATTATGTTTGTTTTTGTTGTTTTTATTATTATTTTTATTTTGGTTTTCTGTTGAGAGCTTTTTTAGTATTTTTTTTTGTTCATATATTTGATTGTGTATTTATAAATGCTCTTGTTTTGATTTATTTTTATTTTCATGCTCTTCACTACTACTATACGATCCACTACCATCGGCTATGTCTCATTAATCATCGAACACAATCTGACGTTGTGGTCTCACTGACGTTTAATTCATTCATGGGTGTATGTTGTTGTTCGTGCGTGTGACTGTGTAAATGTTTAACTCTCCCCTCCCCCTCACACAGGTGCTTATGGAACTGTATATAGAGCACGAGACAATCATACGGGAAAAATTGTTGCCATTAAGAAAGTACGAATACCACTGACAGATAATGGTGTACCCATGTCAACATTACGTGAGATAGCTCTTTTAAAACAACTAAATGCCTCAGATCATCCAAACATTGTAAAGTAAGTATTGTAAATATATGTATGTATGTATGTAGTTGCAATAATGTGCTAACTTTATGTGTTGTTAGAATAATAATGTACAAGCTTGAATTAAATATTTACTTAGATTAGAAAGTTCAATTATTTAAACATTATACTTATTTAGCTTGCACATCAATCATTCCAATTGAATGCAAATCATACAACCTGTCACTCATGGTGAATTAATTGATTAACAGCGAAGATCTAGTTTATTCAAATCTGCTGTCAAAAGTTTTGGCCACAGGGGTGGTTGAGAATATTATATTTTAGTGGAATAACAAAAAATATTAAAGTTCGACCAAATTTTTGATTTCGAATTAAGTCAAAAAAAGGTTTTTAGAAATTATTTGGGCGAAAATAGATTTTAGATTTTTAAGGGGGGAAAAAGTTTAGATATTTATAAGATAAATCCAAGGACTTGTATGTTACTGTAAAATTTCTATGATAACTACTAAATATTTAAAAGTATCCAGAAAAACTGTTTCATCAAAAAAACATTTTTCTGTTCAGTATGAAGATAATAAATAAATGGAGTTTGGATAAAGCCGAATGTTAGCTTCTGTTCGGTTTCTATAAATTATTTTTTTGAATATTCTTCATTTGGAGGTCTATATTTAATTTTATACTCAACAATATTGAAATATGGGTTAGCCAACTGTAATGTTTCTTAACGAAACATAACCATAACTTGAACTGAATCTGTAAAAATACGATTTTCATTAATTGAATGAATCTTTAACAAGTATGAGAGCTATAAACAAATATGTTTATAGAATTCGGCGCAGCGACTTTTCTATATATTTTGTTTATTTGTCTCGAATTTCAAGTCAATAGCATTATTTATGCTTATTTAAGTGATTTTCGGAAGTGAACTTTATATGGGGGCTATGGTCAAATATGGGCCGATCCACGAAAAATGCAGTCATGTGATTTCATTTAACACGAGACTTATTTTTGCTGAATTTTGTATGGATACTACAATTCTGTGGGCATTTATAGACTATAGCACCATATTTCGGGAAGAAATTTGTATGGGGGCTAGGAGAACTCATAGACCGATTCTTTTAATTTTCAACAGAGTTAGTCCTTTTATCATAAAAATAACGAGTGTAAAAGTGTATGGTATTATTTGCAATATATTTACAGAAATAACAAAAAATATAAGAAAATTATCAATTTTTTTTGTAGGTAGTCTCACATTTTGATTCATAACTTTGGGCCTTCTGTACCGATTTTGCTGATTTTCAATACCAAACTGCTTAGGACAATTATAAACATTTTTTTAAAGAGTTTGCTAAGTTTGTTTGTGTATGTTGGACGTAAGCGTGTTTTACATAGACATACAGAAGGACATAGCTCAATCGAGCTCATAAAGATTAATAATATATATACTTTGTTGGGTCTTAGATGATTATTTCTCAATGTTACACACTGAATGACAAACTTATATATACCCTCATTCACCACTTATGGTGGTGGAGGGTATACAAAAGAGAATTTCCTTAATTGACATCTGTTAGTCGTGTTGATTTTAAAAGGCAAATAACTTTAAAAAGTTCTTATTTTTTTCAAGAAAACACCTAATACCGGTTTTATATTTTATTAAAAACAACATTCGTCTTATCTTCTATAATTGCACTAAAGTATATTATTAAAAACAGTACGGTTAAATTCCATCAACGGTCCGCTAACCCTGCCATAAGAATTTTATTTTTTCATCTCTCAACATTCTACTTGTACATTTCAAACACACTACAGAAATCTGCAAGTGGATATTCATTTTCACTTCATAGTTTTTGTTTTTGAACAAATAAGTATTTGGTCTTGGCATCTGAATTGCATTAAATCAGTACTTCCCAATCTTTTTTAAAAAATACCTTACAAATATTTTGAAAAAACACCAGTTTTATTTCTTAATTTCTATTGTTTGAAGTTCTGAAGTTCAATTTATGAAGAATTATGGACCGATCCTCTTATTATTTAGCAGTATTATTTTCAATTAAATTAAACTATCTTAATTTACACTAATACCCAGGTTTGCGTCGCTTCGTTTCTGTGATTTCGAAGTTGCGTCTTTTTGTTTCAGTTTGCGTCGCATGGCTTCGAAGCTGCATCGTTAGTGCTTCCATTTGCATCGCTTTTGTTTCAGTTTGTGTCGCATAGCTTCGAAGTTGCGTCTGTAGTGCTTCGATTTGCGTCGTTTTTGTTTCAGTGTGCATCGCATGGCTTCGAAGTTGAGTCGTTAGTGTTTTTTTATTGAAAAATATATTTTTTCAGCTAAAATTATAAATCTTGAAACCAATTAAATGAAAATCAATACAAATGTATGGAAAATCGTGCTTCGGTTTGCGTCGCGTTTCTCCATGCCCAATTAGCGACACAAACCGGGGTATTAGTATAGACCTTATGATCAATTGTGGACCGATCCTTATAACATTTATTATAATTTTTACTGCTATGGATAATTATGGACCGATCATTACAAAAAAATTGATCAGTTTCTACTAATAGATAGTGATAGCGCAAAATGGTTCACTATCAATATTGAAGTTTAGTGGAGAATTTTAAAATGTTCATATTTAAGACATTTAGGGATAAAGTCTTATTTCGGTTGGTCATTTGTATGGTGGTTAGGTGAAATAACATACTGATTTTAACAAATTTCTAGATTATTAAGTTTCGGATTTGGCAAAAAATCGGCCTAAAACCAATATTCGATATTCGGTCAAAATTTAGCAGAAACCGAAATTTTTGTAAAGAAAAAACATCTGTTATGGAATTTTAAAGGGGAAACTAGTTTTGAATATAATTAGTAGAATACAAAAACATATATGTCTAAGCATTCCATATATACGTTTCCCTTAGTAAAACGTTTCCCTTTCTAAAGAGTTAGTCGGAAAAAACCTATACACTATTCCAAACAAAACTTATCCTTGGTCCAACAAATTATTATTTTTTTTAATCACGATAGCTTTTAAAAATATGTCAGATATTAACTTTTCTAAATCATTAATTTTTAACTGTTATATCAGTCAAAATGGTCACTGGAAAAAAAGTATGTACGTGAAAAAATAATTGAAACTTTTCAAAAAAAATTCAATATGGGACTTTCAAAAAAATAGCAAACGATTTGAAGGTTCCGCCATTTTTCAAAATTAAAAAAAAAAAAATTTGTTTTTCTAAATTATTTTTCAAAATATAAAAAGAAACATTTTTTCGAAATTGTTTTTTTTTAATTTTTTTAAATTTTTTTTTAATTTTTTAAATTTATTAGTGAAAAAAAATTAAAAAAAAAAAATTGTAAGTCCAGATTACTATAGCATTATATACATCGTTGCAATGGAATTTGAAATATGTATCATTATTGTTCATATTGTCTATATTAATCACTTAGTAATCCAGATATAGATCAAAAATAGGCAAAAAATTGAGGTTGTCCCGGTTTTTTCCTTATATCTCACCCATTTGTGGGCCGATTTTCTCGATTTTAAATAACGACCGTGCCGGAAGAATTCCCGATATATTGATGTATCAATTATTTGGGGGCTACGGAAAGTTGATTTCAACATACAGACTATATATACTTTGTGGGGTCGAAAATTAAAAATGTAGAAATTATACCCTTTCCACTCATGGTGAAGAGCTCTGCCGAATCTTATATACCCTTCACCAAATTATACTTTAAAATAAAATTAAAAAAAAAAAAATTCCAATTTTTTTCATTTAAATTTATGACAAAAAAATGTTTTTTGTGAAAAAAAATTCAGGTTAAAAAATATTTTTCCCGATTTTGACCCATTGTAGGTCCAACTTACTATAGCCTTATATACACCATTGCAATGGACTTTGAAATATCTATCATTAGATAATCGTAATCGAGATATAGATCAAAAATAGAGGTTGTCTCGGATTTTTGCTCATATCTCCGTCATTTGTGGACGGATTTTGCTGATTTTAAATAGCAAACTTCTCGAAAGCATGTCTGACAGAATTATTGAAGATTTGGAACCCGAAGATATCTGGGGTCTTCAGAAAATTGATTTCAACAGACAGACAGACGGATATGGCTAAATCGCTCCGCTATCTATAAGGATCCAGAATATATATACTTTATAGGGTCGGAAAATTATATTGTGGAAATTTCAAACGGAATGACAAACTTATCATAACAAAATAAGTTTCATCAAGTTAAATATACACGCAGAGAAAAAACATGGTTGTGGTAAACATAATCTAAGAGTAACATATTATGATAAGATTTGTGATTGTAGTCTAAACATATTATGATCATTATTAGTATCATAATATGTTCTGAAATAATCATATTATGATACAGATCAATCATAATATGATTTGAATTAATCATATTGGATATAAATCAATCATAATATGATTTAATGGTTGTACATAATATAATATGTTTACCTATTTATCATTATTTAGTTGTTGGAAAAATAATTATGATTCAGTAAACAACATTCATATTTATAATTGCGATGAAAATATAAACGTTTACAGTAACTAAAATACTGTTGAAATTAAACTAAAACAACAATTATATGTTTACGACAATATATTTGGTCAATTCACGAGGTCTGTCATTTCATAATGTCCTAATATTTCACAATGGTTTTTATTGCTTTTCAAGCAAAAAATGTCCTAAAATAATATTACTTTCTATGCTATGTTTATCGTCACCAACCAGCAGAGACCAACGCCGAATGCCTAAGAGTCGTGATATATTAGGACATTATGACCATATGACTGATAAGAGACCTTGTGAATTGACCAATATTCCAATATATATCGAATTATGTTTTTTTTCTCTGTGTGTATTTATTGTGATTTAAAAATTTATTTTTATATACATATGTATATAGGTAAAAACAACAATTCTATAAACTAATAGAGGTTATGTCACGCAATTACATATGTACGTGTGAACGTGGAAATTATGAATCGTATGTATGTATAACGTGAATTTTGACGTACACATAGAATTCCATATGTATCGAATACATGTTCCAATACATATGGAATACATACCGTGTGAGCCCCCCTTTTTAGTTGTAAAACTAACAATTTTATAATGGAATCTTTAAATTTTCTGATTAATATACATATCCAGTAGGTATTTATCATATTTGGACAAATAACACGTACATCTGATAAACATCGTATGGTGAGGTCTACGACCTACATTGGGAAGCACTGGCTTAAATCCACTTCGCTGTTTAAGCTGACATCACTAACAATGTGCACATGCGCCTAGACGTCAATACTAACTGTAAACATAGAGTATTTAGAGAGAAAAATTCTGCATAACAGCAACAACACCTTCAGACCAAATAAGAGGAAGAAGATGAGGAAGTGGAAGTCTGTGGGTTTATTGTACCTATACACATTCTTGTAATGAATTGCATTCGTCATCCAATCGTGGCTTACAACAATTGAAGAGATGTCTGGCTGACTGGATGCGTCATCAAAAGCCGTTAAATAGATAAAAAAAAGAATGTTATGTTATTCTCATATAGGTATAGATTGTTGTTGTTGCTGCTGTTCTAGTTGTTGGCATGTTTGAAACATACAAGAGTACGTGTGTTTAACTGAGCAGTAAGTCATGCATGTATGTATAAGTTGCCACTACTATCATCTAGTTTTGTCGCTACCGTCTGGCAGTCCGTCCCTTTGTTGTTGTGTCTTTCTGTTCGATCGTTCGTTGATCGTCTGTGAGTTAGTTAGTTAGATAGTTGTTTGTTTGGCGCTGTGTACTCTTTTGCTTAGCGATGGTATTTAAAATTGATGGTTTACTCGTCGTGATGGTGGTGTGTAGTCGGCATGGTCTGTTAAAATGAAATAAATACTTTGTTTTGGAATAAAAATGTTCTAGCTTTATTTTTATAACCCTTGTGTGATTACAAATCCAAACTAGACGGCACAACGGCGCCGTAAATGCTGATAAGTCACGCTGTAGCGAATATTTTCTGTGTACATACTCTGTTACTTTACTTTACTCCTCTTCCATTGAAGAGAATTATTTAAAAAAAAAATAAAAAATACCCACCTTCATAACAAAATACTAAGTACATACATGCAAACCTATCTTCTGCAAGAGAGAGGGGTAATAATTTGTTTGTAAATTTAAGGGGAATTCTGTTCAGAAGAGTATACAAAAACAATGAAAACAAAAGCACAAAATCCTCTTTTTATTTGCACATAAAATCCAAGAAATGAGAATAATAAATCGTAAACAGCAAAGACAAACGACAGAGTGTAAGATTTTGGGGAAATTGTTTATTATCTGCTAAAAGTCAAGCAACAGACACTGTTAAATATTTATAAAAGTCCAAATAAGCAAACGCGAACAGCAAAAATGCCGGCCGGTCGATCGGTCTCATTGAATAAATCTACTACTGCTCCTCTACTACTCGTTCGTAGCAGCATGTTCGCTCGTCATGCTCTAACATTGAAGTCCAACAACAACAAGCACTTTATCAGTAAATTTTATACAAAGTTGCTACAACAATAACAGCAATTGATATAATAAAAACGTCATGTTTGGCATTAGTCGCAAATTCGCAGAGGACTTTAAGTACAAACGTCAATCATCACAAAGCAAACACAACCAAAAACGAGCCAACCAACTCAACTGAACAACCATCATACTCAATGTGTATGTATATATGTAATAATATCAAAGCAAACCATTCAATACATCCAACCTTAACTAACCTAAGACCTAAATACTTCCACAATCTCTATACATATTATTGTTTATTTTTCACATTAAATATACAAAGTGTTTTCCAAACACCCCCACCAGCACCCCCCAAAGTGCTTGATTACAAATAATCATTGACTGAATGAAAATAAGCTGCAACAATGTACATATGTACATACATTTAGTATATTTTATTATTTAATAACAAAAACCAGCCAGTCAGACACATACAATTATTATTATTTGCCCGATCATATGAGTTCGCAATCAGCTGTTTGTTTGCTGTGTTTACATTTTATTAATCTTGTTTTTCTTTTTATTTTCTTTGCCTTTTTATTCAAGGGGAATTTGCACACGATACACCCATACATTAGTCTGATATTAAAATAAATACACACATCCAAACAAGCTCTCAACAGGTTCTCTCTTCATCTCTATCTGTTTGTGTAGCGCTCTCTAGAATTTCGTCGAAGTGTGTTTATTTTTGGGACAAATTTTTTTCATTTGCCGAAAGGGGAAAAGCGTTCTCTGAGTGATATTTCAGTTCGGTTACTCTCTGCGTTTCTTTGTTTATGTTTTTTGTTTGAGTTTCTCATTGAGTGGATTTTGATAGTGTTGTGAGTGGACACAAATTTAAGAGTGGCGCTAGCAACACTTATTTCCAAATGTTGACAAAGTTGTATTTTATGTTTTAGGACAGGGTTATAGAAAATTTCAAACTAATGTTTACTATTGATATGTTGAGCAATAAAATCTATTATGTGTATTAATAAAGAACATAAGGCACATAAAATGTTTGTACAAAAATTGAACCTCAAAATTGTTAACCTGTAGCTATAGAAAGTTTTAAAAATTCGTTAAATACATACAGTATTGGAGAAAAAAAAACATACGCAATAAATTCCTTCTAAGTTGAATGTTGTAAACTTTTTCATAAACATGATAGCTATTTTGTTGGCATAAAAATGAAATATTTGATAATTATACCAGAATCTTTTTATTATCTAACAATTATCTTTCTAAATAAAATTTTATTTGCAAAATATTAGAAAAATCTAAAAATTTAAATTGAATTGTAGAAAATAATAGGGATATAATAAAGTTAAAAGTATTTCTAGCCATTAAAAATATAATACCTATTTTTACATAAAATAATATAATTTTTTGGTAATTTTGGCTAATTGGTCCATTTGATTGGTACCTGAAGAGAGAACGGCTAAAAAGACTGGAAGGCAAATTGGTGTATTAAATTAAATTTAGAGTTTAATTTTTTTATTATTTTAAAAAAACTTTGAAAATTAGAATTGATTTCGTGAAAAATTTATGGGAAAAAGGAACAAGTACCTAAAAATAACCGTCAAAAATAAGTATACAGTTGATGGATAACGCTCTATTTTATATTAGCAAAATCCGAAAATAAAAAGTTGATATTTTGTTGGTCCTCCATTCAGCTTAATTACGACCTCTAGTCGCCTTTTCATGAAGTTTACAAGATGTTCAGTTATATCTTTAGTAATTACCATCCCCCCTCCTTGGAGTTCGTCCTTAGATGAAATGCTTCGTTTTGTAATATTCCGGTCTAAAATTTCCCACAGTTTCCCTATTGGGTTAACGTCTGGAGATTGCGGAGGTGAATTTAACTGCTTAGGAACGTTATACAAAAGCCAATCCTTAACAATACTGGCTGTGCATTGGGTCATTGTCTTGCTGGAAGACCCAATTGTCCTTTAAAATTTGTTAGTTGTCTCGGCTATTCATTGTACTTGCAATGAATATAAGATTGTCAAGTCCAACAGCTGACATAATGCCCACTCCATCAAAGACCCACCGCCATGTTTTACGGTAGAACTGAAAATAACTCCTTTAAATATACAAGAATCGAAACAAGTTAAGCTTTATTCCGAATAAACGCAAACAAAAAATTACTCAAAATAATCACAACACTCTTATTTTTATACCCTATATGTATATAAGTTTGTCATTCCGTTTGTAATTTCCACAATATAATTTTCCGACCCTATAAAGTATATATATTCTGGATCCTTATAGATAGCGGAGTCGATTAAGCAATGCCCGTCTGTCTTGAAATCAATTTTCTGAAGACCCCAAATAACTTACAAACTTGATTCATACATCAATATATAATTTTTCCGCATCGGTTGCTATTTAAAATCGAGAAAATCGGCTCACAAATGGCTGAGATATAAGGAAAATACCGCGCTAACCTCGATTTTTGGCCTATTTTTTATCTATATCTGGATTAATAAGTCATTAATATAGACAATATGGATATCTAATGATAGATATTCCAAAGTCCATTGCAACATATATAAGCCTATAGTAATTTGAATTTAAATTTTGAAAAAAAAAAAAAAATAATTTTGTTTACCTATAAATATTTAAAATTTTTATTTCAAAGTATAATTTGGTGGGCACAGTCGAATATAGCTCTCTTACTTGTTTTGTTTTCACATAGTTTTTTTTTACTAATATAATTATTCTCATCACTTAGGTTTTTGATAATTGAGTTAGGCCAGGATGCACTAAGTAAGGTGAAATCAACAACACAGCTGATTTTTATTTATTTATTTTGAAAATGCTTGGGTTTTGTCAAACTGAATTTATTTTGAAAAAATAATATATTTTATTTTCAAAGAAAAAAATTTTTAAATCAAAAAACATGAATGAAAATGTGAATAAAAAGATTTCATACAATGCAATTTGGATAAAGCACTATTAAACCGTTGTTCTTTTTCAACTATAATTTAAATTTAACGGCAGTTTTTTAGTTAATATGCCAAAACAAAATTTGTTTATTTTTTATTTGACGAATTAAATTTTGACAAAACCTGTGCTCTTGTCAGCAAGAAATATTGTCTTTGTTGTGTTTGTTGTCGAAACGCTCTCACCTTACTTATTACATCATGAGTTAGGCTTTTGACAGGAGAGTTTCCGATCTATGTGTATTTATCTATACATAAAACTATTACGAATTATTACAAATGGTTAAACTATCCAAAACACTTCACAAATTTTTAAAAATATTAAATAATTCGTTATAGTTTCTAAACAAAGTTTAGAATGAGGATCAAATTAAATTTTAAATATCAAATTTTGATTTCAATTCAAGTTTGTAAAAATTTTCCCAGTTTCTTATTTCGATATTAAAATTATAATAAAATGTACTATATTTCTTGCTCGATATCGAATGACATAATCTCAAATAAGAAAATTGCGATCAGTTTTACTCGATATCGAATGGGGTAATTAGGCCTCTGGTTTAAATTTGTTTATATGGAGCATTTCATGTCAAGTGAACCAACTTTTGAATTTATTGTCTTCCGACATTTGCACCATAGTTAGTTCTATTGGATAGTAATTCAGACACAATTTTTTAACAAGATTGGTCGAGAACTTTCTGAGTTAGAGGTGTTTTTTCTCATCCATGTAACTTATTACCTATTGTTCTTAGCAAAATGTGTCCCAAATATTTTAGATAGTTATTTCTTCAATCTTTTGTACTTTTTTTTCCAAAATTAAAAACTTTTTTGATTTTTTTTTTCAAAATGGGCCCTATTTATTTTTTATCTTTTTTTTTGTTCTCAAAAGAAAGCTTAGATATTTTCCTTGAAGACCTATTTGGTCGCTTAGTGGGATATCTATCAAAATAAATATGTTGTAACTCAAAACATACAATTTTTTACTTTTTTTGCAAAATCAAAAACTTTGTTGACTTTTTTTTCAAAATGGGGCCTTTTTTAAAATTTATTTTTTGCTCAAAAGAAAGCTAAGGTCCATTCCTTAAAGTTTTTTTTTTTGTTCGCTTAGTGGGACGGGAGTGGGATATCTATCAAAATAAATATTTTGTAACTCAAGACATACATACAATTTTTGACTTTTTTTTGCAAAATCTAAATTTTTTTAAATTTTGTTTGTGCTCAAAAGAAAGCTTACGTCCATTGCTTTAAGAGGTTTTTGGTCGCTTAGTGGGATGCGAAATATTTTGTAACCCAAGTCATATAATGTTTGAGTTTTTTTTTTTTTTGCAAAATCGAACTTTTTGCTTAAAATAAAGCTTAACTTCATTCCTTTAAGAGCTTTTTGGTCTTTGTGTCTCAATCGGAAGACATCAATTTCAAAAATTGGTTCACTTGATATGAAATGCCCCATATGTATATTCTGATTTGAAAACGAAACGAATTTCACTTTTTTTTAAGATTCTTATAATAAAAGTATATACATTAATTTTTACCGAATCTTTAAAACATGTTATTGGTTTTTGGCATAATTAAGTATTAACCATTTCACGGGAATGAACAGATTTTTATATTGTTTCCCGGGAATGAAAAATTTTCGAAATATTGAGCATATATATATTTTAGGTCCATTTAAATTCAAAGACGTTCTTGACATGTTCGACCATCTGTTTTTGAAAATGGTCTAATTAATCGTATAACCAGACATCGTGTTAATTATTATCAAGAAATCATAAATAAGTAATATTCAATAACTAAAATTTTTAATTATCTTTTTTAGATTATTCGAAGTATGTCAATTCTTAGAACGGGAAGGTCAACTAATGGTTTTATTGGTTTTTGAGCATTTGGAACAAGATCTATCTGATTTAATAGAACGTTTGCCCAAATCTGGTATGCCTCCAACTACAATACAGGTAATGCGTATTAAATAAATTGTTATTAATAATTCAATCCCTACTTAATATATGTGATTGTATTTTTTAGCGACTTTCTCGTGAACTGCTGACCGGTGTTGATTTCCTTCATTCTCATCGGATTATACATCGTGATTTAAAACCTCAAAATCTGCTAATCTCCTCACAGGGTCATTTGAAAATCGCCGACTTTGGTCTGGCAAAGACCTATGATTTCGAAATGAAATTAACTTCGGTTGTTGTCACATTATGGTATCGTGCCCCAGAGGTGCTGTTGGCTCAGACATATAATAGTTCAGTGGATATATGGAGTTCAGCGTGTATAATAGCTGAAATGTTTTCACGTAAAGCCTTGTTTCCTGGTACCTCTGAAGCCAATCAACTGGACCGTATATTTGAGTATGTATTTTTTTTTTGTGTTTAACTTAAGTATTATTAAAATTCTGTATATTTTTATTTTATAACAGATTAACTGGTCGACCTACAGCACAACAATGGCCTAAAACAATATCATTATCTAGAGAACATTTTCCTTTGCGGCATCCTAAACAACCAAGGGATTTTTGTCCCAATCTTTGTGAATATGCAAATGATCTGCTGGCAGTAAGTTGACGGACGACTGACTGAATTATTAAAGTTATACATATAAAAAACAAACTAAATATATGTAAAAATAATTTTATATTATTCAATTTACGTAGATTCGAGTACATTTTCAAATTTTTCGCCATGTATTTAAAAAAAAAACTAGTTGGGTATTTCACTCTGTTGTATGTCACTACAAATCTGCAGATATCCTCAAATTCTTTATTTTTTTTGGTCAAGAGAACCGAACAATTAACTATATTCCCATACCATGAATTGCCATACATAAATGCCAGCAACTTTCTTTTTGTCACACTGTGATATTTCGGCTGAGTGAATTACCAACAACAAAATGCAACTGGCAAACATTTTTATTAAAAATGTATTTCTAAACTATTTTGTAGTCATGCTAATTTTATATAATGTACTCAATCTGATCTATTAAATTGAAAAATATCTTTTACTTTTAGTATTTAATGTTACAGCACCTATAAAACGTCCGAAAATAATATTTATTTATCTTTTTTTTTCTTAGCAAATGCTGTCGTATGATTTACGTTTACGACCCTCAGCATTGGCCTGTTTAGAACATGAATATTTCCAGCAGGAGCCGCTTTAATAGTAGGATTTCTAATTATATCAATTAATAATTGTTAGTTTATTATCATTTAATATTATTAAGTTATATACATGAAACAATACGCAGAAACATACATAAATATACAAATATTCCTTTATGCATTTTAAATTACAATTAAAAGTGTCCATTAAAATTCTGAAAATCTAAATGCGCCAACTGCCTTAGTCAACGAAATTATTATTCAAATTTATATTTTTATAATATTTACAAATCACAACATACATATATTTATCACTTAAAATAAATGAGCTGGTGTCTGAAATGAGTCCTTGTCCGTGTGATTGTGAGTTGTGAATTTAAAAAATATTTAATTTTGTATTGTGTTCATTTTTATTACTAGAGAAAATTATTCACATATGTATAACTATTTCTGTTTTCATTTAAATATTTTGATTTGCCTTCATTCGAAATCTTTATTTATCTCATATTTTTCGTTTATTGTTTGTTTTTTTTTTTTTTTTCTTTCTTTCGTTTCTGGAATGCAAAATCTATATGTTTAAAAATATATAAAATTCATAGGTTTTTTATTTAAGATTTATGTTTATTATTAGTAGTTTTTGTAAAAAAAAATACACTTTATTTAGTTTTTGTTTGTAAGTCTAATTAAGTTTATATGTATATGTATGTTATCTTATAAAAAAAGTTAAACAATAAAATAAAATAAACATTTAACTACTTATATTGTTGCGTATGTCAACATATAAAACATAGCATATTTTGTAGTTTTAATTAATTTTAAAATTAGTGAACAGTTATTTAGATTTGACTTGTATTGGAGAGCGATTTTATAACCGAATTTATTATACGGTCAGAATTGTAACCGTTACACTGTAGTCCAATCGCAATTGGAAATTTGTATATTTTTTATAATAGCTAATATGCCCTCATACAATCTTAGCATGTTTATAGCCTGCACCATCATAGTGGGGAGAGTATATTGCGTTCGTTCTGATATTTGTAACAGCCAAAAATGTTAGTCGAACAGTAATTAACCCCAACTCATTTCAATAATGCAAAAAATAAAAAGAAAAAGCGCTAACTCATTTAATGTTGAATGCATATTTTTTGGTTTATATTAAAACAAACAACTTTTCTAAAAGTATATTTCGATATATTACAAATTTTTAGTTGTTTATTTTTCACTTTCAGATTTTATTCAGTTTTTTCCTTCTACTGTAAAGTAACTAAAAGTTGAAATACGACCTTTCTATATTAAGCCATCGATTTGCAGAATATGCTGAATTTTCTACACAACAATTGGTTTTTTCAAGTTTTTTACACTTTTCACTTCCTTCATAATTGAGCCCAAGCCTCGAAAAAACGTGACTAATCACCGAAATGTTCTTTTGCGAACTTGAAGTGGGATTTCGCCAAACTTCAAAACATTATCTATTAGTAATTTGCATTTAAAAAACTAGCTTTAAGTCTAGTGAAACGAAACTTATTGAGAAATATTAAATAAATTTTCGATATTACTTTTGCCGTATATTGTTTTAAAAAGAAAAATGTATTTATGTGAAAACATTTGAATATCGCCTAGTAATATTTGTTTAAACAACTGCTTAATATTCCACTTTGTGGTGTTTTGTGGCACCCAATTAGGTCTAGTTTCAAATTCAAACATTTTTTGAATGGTACTTTTTTCTAATCTCTTTAAAATATTAAGAAATTTTGACAAAAATATACTTTTATGTACTTACTTGCGTAAAATCATTTTCATAACAACACATCATGTCCTCGTACTCGTTAGGACTAGTTTTATCAAAAAAGAAAATGTATCTTCAATAGCGCAATAAAACTTGTCATAATACATTGGGTGCAACGTTTACATCAATTAAAATTATTTGAATAGAATAGGTTAAAATAAAGAATTTATTTAGTTGGTAATGGTTTTATGGGATGAATTGCAGACATTTTTTAATTCTGAATATACTTTTAGGAGAGTCAAAAAAAATATAATTGTGTCATATAAATTTCAAAGGATCTTGATCCTTCGAAATCAGTAAAAATATTTGCAAACATATTTGTAATTTAATAGTAATTAATGAGGCTTTAAAATGGTAAAATACTAAAACTGCATATGACCCTTTTTGCAGATAGCCGACGATATAGCAAAAGAGAAAATCTGGTTTGTATATTCATATTTTTAGGAGGTTATATTGCTTATAAATCCTTTTTGTTAAACCTGGAAAAATCTATAACAATTTTCTATTCTGGCCAGTATTTTGTAAAAAATAATAAAAATACTCATTAATATCACATTTATATTGAAAAATGTATTTATTTTTTTTTTTTTTCTTAAAATATAGAATTTTTCTTTTATTAAATAAATAAAAATTAACAAAATGTAAAATAAAGTCTTTAAAGACAATCTCATAACGATAACAAAGTCTATTAGTACACGGCAAATAGGAATGTAAATTTAAATACATACATTTTCTAATTAATGAATACGCATAGTTAGAATAAACTCAAACTAAACTAACAATAATATAAAATACTAAAGGCAACACTAAATTATCTACTTGATCAGTGCGGGCCTCTATAAGACACGTTATAATGGTGGCTAAAATTAAAATTAAAGATTGTACTGAAGTCAAGGTCATCAAATCGAGTAGACATAATAAGACAACTGGCGTTATCACGGCTACAATATAGGCAAGAGAACCCTCAAATGTACGCGAACTATCTGGAAATATTAAAATAAATACATTAATTAAATATATTCAAAGGAATTTAATTAATTTATTACTTACTTCTCCATTTAGTGTGACCAAATTTCGAACCGATCACACTGGCCGCTGTATCACCAAAGCCGACCGTTAAAATACCAGCAAATAATGACAACAGTTTCGGATTCAATCCATAGTCATTTCGATAACAAGGACAGGGTAGAATCCACATGGGCATCGAGCAACCGATCAACAAACAAAATGGTGTAAATGCTATAACGCCGGTATCTTTTTCATCGGCAAATGAATGAAAGGCACTTTCTAAAATGTTTGCAAATGGTGGCATGCGTAATATTCGTAAGAGATCAAATATGGCCATAAGAGCTAGTGCCACTCCCGATGCAATATAAAGAAATGTGCATTCATATAGAAGACCCGGTACATAGACTAGCACCACTAATAAATGAAACATTTTTCGGACACGAGTCGAAGCTTGTTTGGTATTACGACGCAACTGCCAACTAATAACAAATATTGTTGCTGCCACCAAACCCAAATAAAAAAGTATTATGTAGAGCTGTTAATAAGATGAAAGATATAGTGTTAGATAAAAAGCTTGTTAACATAATTATATTTTTTCATTTTGTTAAATTCTTACCCTTTTAGAGTCTCTGAATATAAATTTGAATAGAAAAACTATTGGTAATGGCTTCGTCACCGGGGATAATGTAGCACCAAGGGCAAAAATTGCCATTAATGGATAAAACAATAAGGGTTGGCGTAAACATTTAAAAACTGCCAATAAAATGCAAACAACCAAAAGCCAAAGTAATGCAAACTGAAAGTAGAAACAACAAAAAATTTACATAAAGCATGAATTTATTCTATAAGTATATGATAACAACTTACCATCATAATAATATTTAAATTAGCTAAGTCACCAAAAACTTGAACCGCATTCTCACACAGCCACCCATTCAATATCAACATACAATTTATTGCAAAGAGTAAAATACCCTGCACTAGTATCGAAGCTTCGCCGTATGTAAAACTCATGGGCATATAACGCATGACAAGTATGTAACATCTTTGATAGAATATGGTAGCAGCTAGAGTCCAGAGCAGAGACCAGGTCCATGTTTCATTTAAAAATACTTTAAATATACCGGTGCCACAAATGAAGGGTATAAAGACAATCAACCATTTGTAGAGTTTGGCTTGTAGATTGAGATATACAAAGAAACTTATTGTCTGTATACATAAAGCCACCGAAATAATTGTGACTATTTTGTAGTTTACTGGCATGTCTGGACATTGTGTTTGATTCCTGATTGTGGTGTAGTAGCCAACGACTAAGGCTAACGGTAAAAGACAACAAAGCCAGTATCCGGGTGAAGCACGGGGTCTACAAATAAGAAGATGCGTGTGTGAATATATACATATTTATGATATAAGAAACAGATATTGTTAAACTATTTGGTTTGCAAAATATTTATACTATTCAATACCTAGGTGGGCAGTGTATTATAGGTATGTTTGTAAACTTCTAAAACAAAAGTTGAATACCCAACCAATCGATTTAAATAATTTTACTCCATAAGTAACTAGTCACTGATAGATATAAATTTGCTGAAATTACGGGCATTAGAATTACGTTTTGAGTAGATTTAGTAATATTTGTCCGACTGACTGTTGTCAAAGTACTGGTCGCAATTTCTAATAAAATTCTTTAATATTTATTGACAACAACGAAAACTATTGAAATTTTTTAGTATCGGCTCATGTTTTAAGCGTGAAATTGTGCTTTTGATTATCTATATTTAAACAATTGTCCTAATATATGGGGGATTTTACGACAAGTGAACCAACTTTTGAAATCGTTGTCTTCCGATCAGGATGAAATTTACACCAAAAAACAAGGGCTATCCCAGCAAATACTGAGTCACTAAAAATGTCCATTGTTTTGTCAATACCATAATAATGAAGACTTTTTAGTAGGTATGTTTTATATTTTCAGAATTTAATTAATCATTAGAATCGCCCGATCACTTTTAAAAAGCTTTTTGCCACTTTTATGGTAAAATAATTGGAAACCCTTTATATAATGTGCATATCTAGAGAAAATAACCTTTTAAACCATATATGTTTCATCAATATTGAAGGAAAATAACATACTTAAAAGTGTACCACAAAAAAACGTGTGGCCTATTTATATATAAGAATATTTACTGTAAATATAAGTTAATAAAAGTATATATCAATGAAATACTAAAAAAATACAAATTTATTACCAATACTACTTTGATATTCGAAATCCTAACATGTTGAACAAAATGTTTTTAATACTTGTATTTAATACAATTTGTAAAACAATAATTTTTAAAATCGATTTGTAATTGAATTTTATGTTATTTTTTTCTTCAAATAACATAAAATTCAATTACAAATCGATTTTAAAAATTATTGTTTTACAAAGTGTATTAAATACAAGTATTAAAAACATTTTGTTCAACACCCCTTCTCAATTTGTAAAACATTAGATAAGGCCAATAATTTTACGGAATTTTGCTATCTTTATATTTTGCAATGGTTTTGTTAAAAGATCTGCTAACATATCTTCAGTAGGACAATATTCGAATTTAATTTCTTTAGCTTGCTTGATTTCACGTACAAAATAATATTTAACATCAATATGCTTTGTGCGAGAATTGATTTTCTCAATGTCTAGTAATTTCAAACAGCTTTGATTATCCTCTTTCAGAGTAATATCATCAATACTCAATTTAAGATCCTTAAATAACATTCTCAACCACAAAAGTTCTTGAGTAGCTTCAGCTAATGAAACAAACTCTGCTTCAGTTGAAGACAAGGTTACTTGCTTTAGTTTTCTGCTAGCATATGAAATTGTTGCTCCTCCTAGTTGAAACACATATCCACTTGTGGATTTTCTTTCTTTTGTATCACCAGCAAAATCTGCATCAGCATATCCAACGAGTTTGAGATTTTCTGCTCCAATACATAGCTTTAAGTTTTTAGTTCCATATAAGTATTTCAATATTCGTTTAACCTCATTCCAGTCTCTTTGTGTGGGACATGATACTTTTCGACTTAGAATGGATACAGCAACAGTAATATCAGGTCTTGTATTATTCGATAAATATAATAATGATCCAATTGCACGTCGGTATAAATCATTTGACTCTAACTGATCACTTGATGATACATTTTCTTTTATATAGCCAACGTCTAATGGTATTTTAGATGGTTTAGAATTTGATAATCCATAGTTTTCTAAAATTTTCTTGATATAGCTCTGTTGATGTAGGAAGAATTTTCCGTCAATGTTTTCTACTTCAATTCCTAGAAATAATTTCAGAGTTCCAAGATTAGTAATTTTAAATAAATTTGAAATTTCTTTAATTAAATCTTTTATAAGCGATTCATTTTTCGTAATAATTAGGATGTCATCAACATAAACTAGTAAATACATAATATTATCGTTATTTCCTTTTGTATATAAACAGCAGTCAGTATTTTATCGTCACTAATGACGACCGTGTTGCTGCAAACAATATATTTTTTAGTTTCAAAAGTTCACACTATGGCACTCGTTTCTTAACATTTCTATCTTATCAGCATAATAACTTTTGACTCTTTTAACACAATTACGTGTTTAATAGTTTTAATAGATTTCCCAAAACTATGACACCACACTACTTATTTGCCAAAGTCCAACAGCACATAACTGCATAACCAAATACACGCGCACCCATATAATGTAAATAAATCTCACCTGGGAACGATGTCATTGTATTTCTGATGACCAATACCGCACATACGTGCCTGTAATTTTTTTAGTTGAGCATCTTCATCACTGCTGCTGGTATCAGTAGTACTGTAGTTACTACTCCCCTCACTGTGGCGTATTCTCATGTTATTTTTTCTATCTTTATGCAACAATTAACTATTTGTTTTATATATTTTTATGAAATTTCTTTACATACATGCAAAAAAAAAAAAGTGTTTTATAAATAAATTATTGATTCACTCAAAGGTTTCCGTTGTAACAACAGCACCAGACTTTTTGATTTGCTTGTGGGAAGGTTATTGTTTATTTGCAACAAATATCTTTATAGAACACCACATAATTAATGTGCACATTTCAAGTTGAGTTTAAAAAGTTTAGTTTTTAATGAAAAATGCATTTTTTACCGACACGGTAAAAATAACACAACATAAAAACAACACAACATATTTCTTCGACGCACCTGTTACAACTGATTTGTTTTTAAAAAAAATTTGTAAATTCATTAAAAACATTCCAAAAAAAAAATGGCGAAATCTGTTTTTGATTTCCCAAAAAACAAATTCTGCGACAGAAAACCCCTTCAATCTGTCACCCCACACGAACACTTGTAATCCTTACCAGCATGACAAATTGTCTTTACATTGCTTATCATAGACTGTCAATCACCCCATGTAAATTAGATGGGATGATTGAAAGGGTGATTGACAATCAGGATTTTTTAGCGCTGCCGTTCCAATTGTTTCCAGTCGTGGAAATTTTCAAAAACAAATACAAAATACAACTCTGTACGAACAAGGAACAAAACAGAATATCAGAAAATAGGGTTCTATAAGTCGATTGTTCGAATTATCGACTTTTTGCTGAAAAAAGTCGAACAATCGAAAGTCGAAAAAAGTCGACTTTTTAGATTGTTAAAAAAAATTTTAATTGCAACATTATACTAAAACAAAATAACATAATAATTTTATATTATTGCAATTTGGTACACTTTCATTTTTTCTAGTGTATGCAAAAATTAATAATAAATATATGTTTATAAAAAAAGTGCTCTTTCTACACAAAATATTTATATAAAAACTAAAAGTTTTTAGACATATCGTATATACTCGAGTTACAGAAACTTTTAGGAAAATATTTGATAATAAACATGCCAAATTTACTTATTATTTATTTTTGCATACACTAGAAAAAATGTAAGTGTACCAAATTGCAATAACATAAAATTATTTTGTTACTCTGTGCATATTTTTTTTTAGTATAATGTTGCAATTAAAAATATTTTTAACAATCTTAAAAGTCGACTTTTTTCGACTTTTATCGACTATTCGACTTTTATCGACTTTTTTCGACTTTTATCGACTATTCGACTTTTATCGACTTTTGTGATAACTAATCGAATGTTCGACTTTTTTGTGACCAAAAAGTCGACTTAGACTTTTCGACTTTTTTCAGCAAAAAGTCGATTGTTCGAACAATCGAACAATCGACTTATAGAACCCTAGACTTGATGTATTTTCGTCACCCCCCAAAATCAAGTTGATTTTATACAAGGTATGTTCAGTAAAACAGCTGATTATTTTTTTTGTACATCATATTTATGAAAGGTGCGTTCAGTTAAATAACTGATTATTTATTTTGTACATTTAACCGTCAAATTTTTTGAATTACGAGTTGCTAGATACTCCGATTGTAATGTGCAAAATTTTTAAGAATAAATGTATTTTGTAAACAAAAAAAGTTAAATTCATACTGCTTTTAGATTGTGTTTTGATGGCATAAATATGCATTTCCCTTAAATCTTTTGGTTTAGAAGTTACAAGGCAATATTGTGTCCCGATCCGATTTCGGTAATGTTATTTTAGCGACTACCGCTTCGCTGGGTAACGCTATTTGCTGTTTTTTTTCGCAAACGACAATTTAATTTAAAAATAAAAAGAAGTTGATAACATGGTTTTCATTATATTTTGAATTTTGTAGATTTCCAAATATAAGAAACGGTAACGGTATTTATAAGTAACGGTTTTCACGATAGTTGAGCTGAAAGGTTACTTTAGAGGTTCAAGCCTAGCTTAGAGGTTACGGTAGCCTAGCCTATATCGGAGATGAAAACGACCTCGTTTGACCAAAGACCGTCTATTAAGATGTAAAAATCTATCCCCGACCTATAGTCGCATATTCAGAAAAAGTTTATCAAAATTTAAATTTTGTTCCATCTTTGAAATTTTAAAATGCAGTTAATAGAAAATTGAATTATTTATTTTATTAAAGGTATTTAGAGACGACAATACTGAGTATTAATATTTGTTAATAACGTCGTCATAAAAGTTGTATTAGATTTTCAAATCATACAAATGATTTTTTGATTTATACTATGTTCAGACATGCATTCTTAATTGTCTCAATTTAATTTTAATTGCGCAATTAAATTTAGTGTTCACACATAGATACTCAATTAGCATTTGGCCACAAGTGTTACGAGTCCCGAAAAAGCACCATAACGAATTAGGTGCCGACCAGCTCACATGCATGATTCTTACTCACGGTGTGAGCACCTCCCTTCGTTATGGCCCAAAGAACTGTCACAATAAAATTCTGATCGTTACTATATACAAATATTAAATGGAACACCTATGAAGTGGAGTTAGATGTTCACTCCAATCTGCCCTTTCCCTACCATAATCTCCCATACCTATATATTTACGGGGATCCCTTTGAATTTATCAACCACACCACTTACCTTCAATAAACCACTCTGTTAAATATGATTATTCCTGCATTTTTTCTTATTCACTTAATCATAACATTTTTTCCTTTATTAAATCGATAAGCTTAAAGTATAAAGGTGATCTAATATTATAAAACTCTATTTCAATAATAAGAACTATAAATCTAATTTTTTTAACATACAGATATTAATATAACAAAACAACTGTGTAACACTAATTCCTTAACTAATTTATTCCTGCCTCAACAAATACCAAACTAAAAACCATAAAAATTTCATAAATACAACAAAATCCCTTTATCTATTTGTTTCCTCATCAACTATATGTCCCAATAATTTGTTTGGGGGTTCCTATACGTAAACTACTATCAGCCTAAGAGAGCTCACTTAAACGATTGTTCTTCTGGCTTCTTTATGCCTGATTTAAATTTCTCTACCCGATTTGATGAGAACACTAAGACCGGAATATTAAATAAATTTTATGGAATAAAATGTTAGGTATTTATCGAAAAGCTAGGGTCAATTAAGATTAATATAAAAAAAAAACAAAAATGACTAAAATAACTAAAACTAACAAACTTAAACTAAAAACGTTAAGATTTATATAATGGTGGTTAAATTGATTCAATATAGAGGATTATTAATTGTTGTTTTATTTTTTTTTTTTTTCAATAAACACTTCCCTGTTTACAATGGCTCTTCCTTTGATGATATCATCCAAGTAGAATTTATAAAGCAGTTGTTGCGCTTTGTGATTTTTCCAAAAAAAAATGTTGTAGTCCCCTTGTTTTGTTCTGGCCCTGCTCCAGTTATAGGGGACTAAGTGTTTCAAGAGTTCAAAGATGATTACTGCAGGGATTTCCTTAGCTTCCTGTAGCTGAATCTGACCTGCTATAATTATTAAACTTAATCAGCATACTTCTATTATTTAGGCTAAGACGCTCTATCTTACCTTCTTTCTTTAGCAAGTTTATTTTTAATATTTCACTATGTGGTATATTTTCACTATTGAATATTCTTTGCTAGTTTTTCGTTTTTTTTTTTTTTTATTGTTTAATTTAAATTAAATAAAATTTTTTCCTTTTTCTTTTTTTTTTTTTGTTTAATTTAAAACAAAAGTATGTCCAATGTTTATGGGTTGTTTATTGTCCTCTATCTTTTTAAGATGGCTGAGCAGAAACTTATATTTATACCCTATATGTTCCAAGAATGTTTATTCCAATTGGGCCTGTTATATTTATGCTCCTTTAAATCATACCTTCATCGCATTCTCACATCGCATACCCAACCATCCTTTTCTAATTTTCCCACGATTTGTTTATAAACATTGAATAGCCTTATTTGAATTTAACGAACTATCAACATTTACTTTCATTCATAAAATTCTACGTACACATTTCCCTCACACTGTGTCTGACCACCCTCATTATATCACATCTGGCAACCCTTTTTACTACTACAGATGTTACGGCGAATTCATAACATGTGAGAAATTTAAACAAAAACATTAATTAATGACAACAAAGAAGCAGACAACATATAAACTGAGGGTAAGTATTTATTAAAATATCTTATAATTAATAGTTAATAAATTTTCTTTTCTTTTCAGGAATGCTGGTAAATGCGTATCGTTTCAATTCAATTAAATTTCTAATAATAATCTGTTTTTTTTTTTCTTTCTTTCAGATTTTTGAGTTTGGGAAAGGTTGTGGCTTAACTCCACCACATGATTTCAGACCATTCCCAGGTCGGTGTTTCCACTGCGAACTGACCACTCGCATACTCTCCTGGTGGAACCCTTATCAAATAGGCCATCGAGCCAATACTTATCTGTAGTGTAGCCTAACAAAAACTAACAACAAACAAAACCAAAAAATTTACTAACATTATATTAACCAAAATTAACAAAATATATATTAATTTATTATATTAACAAAATTTGTTGTAATAGGGTACGGCCACGGACAAGGCAGTCAGAACTGCTGGCCAACAGGAATAGTACCCCCAAAAAGGTATCTTATAAGTACCCCCCACGCAAAATTTTTTTTTCAATTCCCTTAGGCATAATGTCAAGGGGAATTTTGCTAAAGGGCACTGCAACACAAGTCAAGCAGACATTCTTCATTAGCCTCACTCTCTTCTTCTTTATACTCACGTAAGGTACAAACATTTATCCATGGTTCCTAAGTAATCGCTGTAAACTCAGATAAAAAAAAGTAGACATTCAATTTAGTATTGGAAAGACTCGAAAAAATTTAAATGACTATTATGATGATCAAGAATTACAGATAATATATTTTGTTAATATTATTATGGATATTTTTTTCATTTTATTGAATATAACAAATTGTTTTTTAATAAGGTTATGGTAGTATAAAAGTGACTTTTTATGTGGTAAATGTATAGTATGTATAATCAATAATATTTTATTTTAGTTATGTATTATACCAATTTAAAAAGATGCTTAATGAGAGATGAATTTTTGTTTTTTTTTATTTAACAATATTAAGAATGAATAAATTCGTTTGCAAAGAAAACCTATTGATTAATAGATAGTTTTTGTTTAATTATCTGTTTATAAATAATTTGTTTTCATATTAAATATTAAAGGGATTTACAGTTCCAGGTCTCATCAAAGTCCTCCTTTAAAAAAGAAAATTATTATGAGTGTTGTTCGAAAGTGTTTTCTTTTGGCTCGAGTTTTAAAACAAGGAATGAATCCTATTTAAATAAAAAAGCCTTTGAATGAAGCTGAAGCATTAGATTTTGGAAATGAAGATTTATGAAATTAATGACAGACACTTTTTAATTCCGAAGTAAGATTTTAGTGAATTAAGCTCAATTTGAATTAATTCAAAGCTCTGGTTTATAACAAATTCAAATTGTTGGAAGACGTTACAAAGGTAGATAAAAGTCCCAAAGACGAATACCCATTATCCTGAGAATACTATGAGTTTATCAGAGATATTTGGAAAGATTTCTATAATTCAATATTTTGTCCATGCTCAGTTTGGTTTTCATAATGCAATCCCATCAACATTTTTCAACAGGAATGAAAATTTTGACAAGTTCTAAAATTGCACGATATTGCATATTTTAACAGGGTTGTTGTGTAATTAGATTCGAAAGAAAATCATACATATTCGAACGTTTTCCTTTTCGAATCGAGTTACACAATAACCTCCCAGGGGTTACTCCCTAATTCGATTCGAAAGGAAATTTTTTGGAATTACAATGTATTTATCATACATTTTCGAACATTTTCGTTTTCGGATTGAGTTACGTAGTAACCGCCCAGGATGTAATTCATGTGGATTCGATTTACATAACAAAAAAATATGTGAATTTCCCCTAAATTACACAACAGGGGGGAAAATTTGTGTCTAAAAATTGGTAAAATCAAAATCTGAGAAAAGTTAATGTCTTTATAGTGAAGGTCATACTAAATGCGTATTAGGAAAGGAAAAATAGTTTTATTATAGGTATGATTTTTTGAAATTAAATAATATGTTGCACCCTTCATCATAATATACTTTAAATTTAAATATTTACGAAAAAAAAAATGTATCAATTAGAGACAGTAATTGTCACTAATGTCTGATCATTTGGCTGGTTTCAATTTATATATTTTGGGTTATTTCACACGTATGTCCTTTTTGTAGTACATAAAGAAGTCAATTGGTTACTTTATACATTCCAGGTAATCTAGCGTGAAGTCAATTGACATTTAAGTGTCTCTAAGTAAACTAAAGTGTAGTCACTTTAAACTTTTATTTTGTACTGCACGTTTTTGTGAGTGATAAGTATAAACTGGTTTTATACAAATTGTGTTGATATAATTCTCATAGTTTATTTTTATTTTGCTTAAATATTCTTACATCCCAGGCAATCTTGCGTCAAGTCAATTGTCCCTTTAGAGTCCAGAAGTAATATATTGAATAGTCGAATGAAGGTTTGTTTACAAGCAATCGGTTATTGAACTGTCTAGATATCTTTTTAACTGACTACTTGAAGTTAATTAGCATCCGTACGTGTTAAAATAATTAGCTATTTATGCCCGTAATTTCAACAGATATCTATCAGTGCTTAGCAACTTATGGAGTAGAAATATTTTTTATTTTTTACTCGTAGATATTGATTTGAAATTAATGTGAAGTTACCTTTTAGGTAAATTTATCTGCTGGGTATTTTACACCGTAGTTATCTATTTGTTACAGTTATGTAGGTAGCTTGTAACCGCTTTGTGAATTCCATACGTTGACTACTTTGAACCAGCAATCAGACAGTCTATTTGTAGAGGTATATTGCCCTGTTTAGGACAGGCACATATGAAATAACTAGTCACGTAGCTATTTATGTAACTAGCGGTCACCCTAAATGATAGCTATGTAAATCACTAGTTCGGGACAGTCACCCAGAACCGCTGTGTATGGTTTGTTTTACACTTTTTTTGCTATTTCCCACACTTACTGGCTTTTTGGTATTTTTGACTATAACTTGAAATAGTTTCTTTTCAAAAATGTTATATCGCGGGCTGGATTAGTTTTAAATCTGTTAGATTGAGAAGATTTCAAAATACCTATTCAAAACATAGCTGACGGTAGTTTGTGACATTTTAAGTTCTTTTTTGCTATGAAAATATGAACTGTATAAACTTTTCAATACAATATTTAATAAAAGACGAATTAAATCTCAATTTTTCTAAAAATAACTAAGGAATAATTAAATTCTTTTTTTTTATAAAAAATTGGCTTTTGAAAAATACGTATTAACAATGAAAAACTGACTAACAAATGGCTAACATTCCACTTAACCACTCGTTAGTTAGCTCATGGTTTTTGATTTTCAATACTGCTGTAAACAATTGTTTGATTAATTAAACTTTGTGACATGACTTAAAATCACTTGGTATTATTATTTTCAATATTACATACACATGTATTTTATTGTAAATAAATAACACAACAAGTTGCATGACATGAGGAGAAATGAATGAAACTGATAATCCCTTCAATTGTTATTTGTAGTTTTATCTTCATTGTTATTATCATTTTTATAAGTTGTTAATTGTTATTCTTGAATTGTCGTACATAGTAAATTAATTTTACCTATGGTAATTAATTGAAATAGATTTATATATATTATTTTTTATAAAAAAAATGAAATAAAATATTATTGCGAGTTTATTGTTATATTTTATAGCTTATTATTTCTTTCTTTTTTTATCTAATAAAACATAAACAAGCACTTGATCAAGAGTAAGAGAAATTAAAACAAGAAGCAATTAAAAATTATAAGAATAATTAGTTTTATTTTAAAATAAACTGAAATTGTTAAAAAAAAAAAATAAAAATAAAATAAAAATTATGTTTTTGCATTTAAAAAGAATTGTATGTATAATTAAATAATAATTAAAAAATATATTTATATGTATGTATATAATTAAAGAAGAGTGAGGAAAGATAATTTAGGAGAGAGAGTAAGAAAGAAGGAGCATGATTTGAAATTGTCATTTAAATAATTTGCATTATTTAATACAATTGTTTTTTTTTTTTGTTTTGTAATTTGTTGAGGTGATTTGAATTTTTAATTATGTTATTAAATTAAATAAAATAAAAGCCAATGACTGTATTTTTCCAATTAAAAATCTCACTTATTTACAACATGCTCATTAGTAACATTCGAATAACTTCGAATAGTTTAATAAGAAAAGAATTTAGACAAAGAAAACGTGTCACATGAAAATCATTTTCATTTTTTTTTATGTATAAATGCATTTTTCCAATACTTTTTTTATTTGATTTTTTTTATATAATGTTTTTTATAAAAATTTTATTTTTTATAATTTTAATATTATTAATTTTAAGTAGTTAATAATAATTAATATTTTTGTAGGTATGTGAGGGGTAGTAAGGGATAATAAGGGTTTGTTTGGTTGGGGGAATGGAGTTTAGGGTGTTGGTAAATTGGAGCAAAGGAAGAATTTCTAGTTGTAGTAGTAAGAAACAATATATCATTTAATTTATTATTTTTTTGTTTTCTTTTCGTTTTTTTTTTTTCATCGCGTTTCTCAATATTATTATTATTATTTTTTGTTTGTTTTTTACAAAGAACATTTTGTTTGTTTTTAATTTAATTGTTGTGTTTCCTTTCATCTGTGTTTTTGTTGTTGTAAAAAATAAGTAAATTTTATAAAAAAAAAAAAAATTAACAGAAATTAATGTAAAAAACGTTTTTTTTTTTCACTTAATTTGAAAAAAATAAAAATTTTAAGATTTTAGAATTTAATTTCCTGAATCATCACCATCTAATGATTCATCCTGTACTGAAGAACTGTCATCACCCCGTTTTGAGGATGGTGTACCGGTAAGACGGCTCGAACTTAGACCCATGCCGCCGGTGCGTCTGAAATAAAATAAATTGGAATAAATTAGTTGTAATCGAATAAAATTATAAGCAGATTTCAAATTTTAAAACATGCAATTGTTAGTCAAACAAATTAGTGGTACATATTTTTGTACACGTAACAAGTACAAGTGTTACATTATGTATTAACGAAGACTGTGTAGTTATACATTTCATCTGTTCTGTAAATCGGGTGATTTTCAAAAACGATTAATTCATTTATGCAACAAATGTAGACTTCTGGAAAAACACACGATCATGACAGTATACTTCGTCTCTACTACCAAAGTGTAGTAAGTAAAACCCTGTACTCAGTTTGTCCATTTTGGTGACCAATTTTTTTTATGGCCCCCTAAAAATTCTGAAGATCAGTGGGCCCTCAAAAAATGGTGTCAGGGTTTTACTACCCTTTGACAGTAGAGTCGAACCTATACTGTCATGATCGTGTGTTTTTTGCACAGATGTAGTGTTTCAAATTGATAATGCCACTTGCTGCATAATGTTATGATAGTCAAAGTTAAGTTTTTGACTCCTAAATCAATGTCGACGGATTTTAATATGTACCGCCAATGAAGTAGTCATTGGAGAATATATATGAATAATAATTTAACAATTCACCAATTGGGAAGTTTATCCAAATCAGATTGAGGATAAGTTAAGTCAACTTTCTCTATCAAAGAAAATCTTCTACATAAAATATGATATTACTATTTATGTTCTATGGAATTAGGAAGAACAATAACAAAGCAGGAATTGAAGAGGACCGAGGTGGCTTCACTGTGGGACTCTGCCAAAAACATATCCAATTACAGAAAATAAGGCTATGTTTATGATTCATTCACTAAGTAAGAACGTACCAAATTAATAAAAACAAGTAAGAGAGCTATATTCGGCTGTGCCGAATCTTATATACCCTTCACCAAATTATACTTTAAAATAAAAATTTTATATATTTTTAGGCAAACAAAATTAAATTTTTTTTTTCAAATTTTTTTTTTCAAAATTTAAAAAAAAAAATTTTTTAAAAATTGTTTTTCAAAATTTTAAAATTTTTTTTTTTTCGAAATTGTTTTGTTTTAATTTTTTTTTTTTTAATTTTTTTGAAATTTTTTTTTTAATTTTTTTAAATTTATTAGTGAAAAAAAATTTATGAAAAAAAATTTTTTTTGGTAACAAAAAAATTCGGGTTAAAAAATATTTTTCCCGATTTTGACCCATTGTAGGTCCAAATTACTATAGCCTTATATACATCGTTGCAATGGACTTTGAAATATCTATCATTAGATATCCATATTGTCTATATTAATGACTTAGTAATCCAGATATATATCAAAAATAGGCCATAAATCGAGGTTATCCCGGTTTTTTCCTTATATCTCAGCCATCTGTGGGCCGATTTTCTCGATTTTAAATAGCGACCGAGCCGGAAGAATTCCTGATATATTGATGTATCAATTATGTTTGTAAGTTATTTGGGGGCTACGGAAAGTTGATTTCAACATACAGACGGACAGACGGACATGGCTATATCGACTTCGCTATCTATAACGATCCAGAATATATATACTTTGTGGGGTCGCAAATGAAAAATGTAGAAATTACAAACGGAATGACAAACTTATATATACCCTTGCCACTCATGGTGAAGGGTATAATAACCTAAGAAACCAATACTATTATCTAGCTTCGCTATTAAGAAACGCTGAAATCTGTATATAAATTAGTTTATTGGCCTTTGACAAATCAATACGATGTTAGAATACGATTCCGAATCGGAAAAATTTTCCCGCGTATTCCTGGAAAATTTTTCGGAATTTCTTTATAGTTTTGTTCTTAAAGTTACAGTATTATTTCTGCACAGATAAAACTGTCAACTGAATAATGGGATTATATTTATAAAATTTTTGATACTAGCAAGAGAAAATCTGTTGACATAGACGAATTACGATTTAAATAATTGAAATTTCTTCAGTCACAACATAAAAATTCGTTCAGTTCGCTTATCACAACCAAAACTATTTTCTCTGTGTGACAAAAGCAGAATAATGTTTATTTAAAACAGGAAAATTAACTTTTCTTGTAAGTCGATTTAATACAAGTTACAATTTTAAGTTCTTAAAGGAATTATTTTATTAAGAGGCTAAAACATTAAACCTTCTAAGGGTATTCATATTAAGAGAAAATAATATGACAATCATATTCGTTTAATTTTGTTTATATATATTCTGATTTAAAGAAACGAATTACCGATTATTTTAATAATTTTATTGTTTTTGGCCTAATTTAGTATTAAAAAATGCCTATGAATGAACATCTTTTCTGTTTTTTTTTGGAAAAAGTCCGGAAAATTAGGAAGTAATATAGGCTTACTTCCATAAGATTTATTGACCGTTCACGATAAAAACCATCTTGAGATTGTGATATCATCGATGAAGATTGTTGAGACAATATTTCCGTTATATTTTTCTCAAATATTTTACGAATTTCACTAAAATTACTTATTGCCCTGTAATTATTTTGATATCATTCCAGTTGGCAGATATATTTTAAAATATTATTTCCATAATAAACCACGTATGGACTCTGTTTAAGTTTTTATTCAAACAAGTTTAAACAAGACCAATTTTAAAAGTCAAACGAGATAAATCTCTCAAAAATTGGTAGCTTTACAAGAAAACTTTGAAAAAGCACATCGTATCATAATATATGTCTGTAAATTACGTATTTATGACCATACAATTTTCTACGAAAACAAATTTTATGGCTGTGGCTTTAAGAATTAATGAAATTAAGATCGTTATTGCTATTTTACAAGACAATTAGATATATATGCCGTCCATACTTACATATATCAATTTAAGTTTAAGTTTTCCACAAACTCTAGAAACTCACAGATTACACTCCCAAGAATTACATGTGCCACATTTGAAAAATCGTTTGAAGTTAGAATTGGAATCAAATTAAAAAAGTCCTTTTTATACATATTGTTGAAAGTGCTGATGAATAACAAAAGTGACCTAGCATTACATTACCATTACACGATGTAACTGATTTGCTTACTTTCTTCCTTCACTTTTCTTTCCATTTTTTACTTTCTTTTCTTTAAAAATTCTCTAATCTACATTAAGTGTAATCATCAATTGTTAGTCTAAGCAATCATATATGACGCCCATAAGTTGGCCATATATGATTGCTTAGACTATTGTAAACTGTGAATTATTATAAAATAATAAAAAAAAAATTATTTCAGAATTAAAAAATTTCACAATTCATTCCACAAAACCATTTCTAACAAATTCTTTAACTTCATTTAAAGGGGCCCATAGACACATACTGCTGACATATACTGCCGATGAACCCTTCGTATACGTGTGTGATTGATATTTTACTACACACCTATCAATCATCACTTAAAAAAAAAAATAAAATTACAATAAACATGCGTTTGAGAACAAAAAAAAAATATTATTTTCTATCTTTCTGTAACTGAAACGTCAAATTTAAAAATAATATTTCAGAAAAATTAAAAAATTCATATTATTGTTCATTTGATCAACTGTCAGCAGTATGAGTTCATTTCAAAATCAAAACTATTTTGATTTTTCATACTGCATTGTCTGTGTGTCGCATACATAAACAAAAATTTAAAATTTACCAACACATGCTTATTGCATGAGCATGAGCAGTATGTGTCTATGGGCCCCTTTAAGGCTTTAATTTGAATAGAATTCATTCATTGTTTAATAAATTCACAATAAATTTCATTCAATATTTGAATGGTTAAATTTTTGTTAATTAAAATCTAACACAAATTTAATTAATGTATTTTTTCTTCATTCAGTTTTGTTTTTGTATTGCTCTTAATCATTTACAAAATGAATTGAAACAACTTGACTTAAGCATTTTTGTAATAGATTTGAATTTTATTATTCAATAAATTTGATTAAGCTATTTTGAATTCTGTAATTTAAATCCATTGCAAAATAATCCGTAATTAATTCTATAAATTCCCTTTATTATCTATTAATTCTCAAAGGAATGAATTCAATACATTTGATGAACTAAGGAATTATGACAACGAATTAATTAGTGCTGAATGCATTAATGGTATTGTAAAGAAATAAAATCTAATTTGATTTGATTTTCAAAATTATTTCTGTCTAACCTTTGCTATACAATCCTGGTTTAATCTAGCTATAGAATTGTCAGTTGAGAAACATATTTTTACATATCAAAATAAAAACTGGGAAAAATTGAACGTGCATGTGAGAAATAATATTCTATACAAACTTCAGAATACTTAACTGAATGTTTGGAGGGGGGAATAACGTGCAAGAAAAAGAAACAAATCAAAACTAAAGACTTATAAGATACAGGAGACATTCAAGTATCTATGGATATGAGGATAAATTAAATATGTAATAAAAATTAAAACAAAGTGTGGGAGGACAAGGATAAAGAAGAATCCTGGTTAAATCAAAAATTAAAACTTACACAGATTAAACTCTAAAAAAACGATAATTATTTGATACAAAAAAAATTTAAAATATTTTTGACACGAAACGAACGAAACAAATATTGATTGTGATGTGTTGTTGTTTGTTTTGGTTATGGAACATTTATAATTAGAAATTAGATTTTGCTTCTACTACTAGACAGACAGATACACTGTTTATTGTATACCCTCACAATTCATTATAAGAGTAGGATCCTTTTTGGGCGAATAAGCCTTAGCCTTTTCAGTTTCGGCAACTTGTATTGATCTATTTGTTTTTTCGTATTTGTATTTAAAAAAAATAATAATAATAATCGATAAATTGTTTCTAATTGCATATTTATATAGAAATGGGTAAAATTATTGAATTGAATTTGCATATTTACCTTAATTTTGTTTTAAGGGAATTAATTTCACGATTCATGGCTTCTTGGCTTTCGATCATATCCTCGCATTCACGCTGGTATTTGCGTTTTTGGGTCTTTTCCTTTTGTAACTCTTCCTCTGTTTCGTCCAGATTACGTTTAAGTAATTTCATGCGACTATTAAGCTGTAATAAATATAAATATTTAATATTGATTTCTATACATTAAAGTTAGAACAAGATGTTTGCGGCGTAACTCACTTTATCTATTTGCTCTTTGTATTGATCGGCATGTCGGCGCTCATCTTCAATGTTTAAGCCCAATTCCTTGACTTTCTTTTCCATCTTGCGGTTGGCTTTCTGCTGCAGAAGACGTTCTTTACCCTCGTTATCGAGTTGTTCTTCCAAATTGGCAATCTTGGCTTCGAGTGCGGCAATTGTGGCCTTGATTTTGGTTCTTTGCGCTGTTTCGATTTCGGCCAGTTTAGCTTTCAGTTCCTTGTTTTGGCGTTCCAAAAGGGCTCTTGTGTTTTCGTTCTTTTGCGCATTCGACTTTTCTGTAGCCAATTCCGTTGACAACTGTTCGTTCGACAATTGGGCCTTGCGACTACGATCGAGTAGTATTTCGGAGTTGGATTGTTCCTCTTCGAGTTCTTCTTCCAATGAGGCAATGCGGGCTTCCAAACGACGCTTCTCGTCAATCATAAGTGTTCCCTTGCTGGCGTTGGCAGCTATTTCTTCGGCCAACTCATCACGTTCTGTTTCGGCGGCACGACGCGCTCTCTCCGAACTGGCCAGATCTTCTGTGAGTTGCATAACTTCAGCTTCAAGGGCTTTCACTTTGCGTTCGGCCTCTTTGCTAAGAGCTTGTAGTTCCTCCTTGGCGGCCTTGGCTTCTTCAGCTTCACGTAGGGCATCCTTAACCTGTACTTGCAACTTCTTGGCATGCTTGAGGGCGTCTTCTTTCACTTTATTGTGCATTTCCATTGTGGTTTCCATTTCTTTAAGATCACCTTCAAGTTTCTTTTTGGCAGCTACTGCGGCTGTACGTTGTTTGCGTTCTTCATCTAACTCAGCTTCGAGATCGCGCAGTTGTTTGACCAGGCCCCGACGTTTCTCTTCGGCTTGTTCTTCCTTGGCTTGCAGATCACGTTCAAACTGCGAACGCAAAGCTTGCATATTAACTTCTAACCGCAATTTGGCATCTTCGGTCAACTGGAGATCATCTTCCAATTCCTCATTTTGCGCTTTTAGCTCGGCCAATTGGGATTCCAGGGAGCGTTTAGCCTTCTCCAATTCGTGCACATTTTTGTCAGCTGTACCTTGTGTATTGGCCAGATCGTCCAATTCATTTTGCAGAGCCTTGCGTTTGGCTTCCATATCTTCGATTTTGTCATAGGCCTCGTCCAATTCGCGGCTCAATGAAAGCACCTTTGTTTCCTTTTCGCGGGCTTCACGCTCGGCCGTATCACGTTCCTGGGCATATTGTTCTGAAATCGATTTCTCTTCGGCCAATATCTTATCGAAGTTCTTTTGTTTCTTCTCCAATTCAAGCACCTGTTCAAGTAAAATTTAATACAAAATTAGAAAATAAAACCGTTGACATCTAATGTGTACTTGCCTTTGTGCGTTGTGCTTCCAATTCAATTGTGGCATCTTCCAATTCGGACTGGATCTTCTTTTTACTCTTGTCCAAACGATCATTTTGAGCCTGCAATTCCTTGACTTGTCTCTCCAAATCTTCAATGCTCTTGTTCAAACGTTTCTTGCCCTCTTCCAACTCCTTAACCATATCGGCATCTTCTTCGGCCTTCTTTTTGATGTCTTGCATGGTGACCGAGAGCTCGGCCAACTTGCGTTCGTAGTTCTTTTTTGTTTCTTCATCTTCTTCGAGCTGTTCCTGCAGCGCTTCCTTCTCAGACTCAAGTTGACGCAACTTCGAACTTAGTGATAATTTCTGGCGGGTTTCTTCTTCGAGTAATTGTTGGGTTTCGGCAAGTTGGGATTCCATATTGCTGGCTGATTTGACTGCGGCAGATGCTTTCAATTCTGCTTCTTCCAGTTGATTCGTTATGTATTCGGCTTCCTGTTGAAGTTTTGTGCATTTCTCTTGCAATTCTGAGCGGGCACGCTCCACTTCAGCCAATTTCACCTATAACAATGAATGATGGTGTTGATGAATTTCTATTTGAATTTCGATTTCAATCTCAACGCAAATGCTACGAGTACAAACAGCCAACATACTACTCTATTCTACACTCAACTACTACTCAATACAGAACATAAATCAATCACATACATTAATAAAAATAAGTATGTATCTTCAAATAACGTCGAGATTTTTTCAGATTAAACTCATTGACTTAATGAGACTTGCAGTATCGCAAAATAGTGGGAGAATGGAGAGCAGAAGTGTAAATAGTGGTTAGAAACCACAAAAACCTTTTAAGTCTCTAATGAAGCGTAATTATAGTTGCATAATAGTTGCTGTTTGTACTGTAGGTATGTTCACATTTTTAATTTTTATTCATTGAAGGAGATTTTGCGGTCGAAGCTTTCAGACCGCACTAACTACTACTATGTGTCGGACAACTTCATTGAATTAGAATATTCACATTTGAAATTTACCTGTAATTCAGCAATTTGAGATTCGGCCTGTTTACGACGACGATCATTTTCTTGGCGGGAACTGTTGACACTACGTAATTCGGTAGCCAAATCGGCATTTTCGGCTTCCAAAGTACCCTTGGCCTTCTCCAGCACAGCTTTAGCTTTGCGAAGATTCTCCAGTTGTTCATTGATACCATTTAATTCTTGGACATGTTTATGTCTCATCTCAGCTATCGATGATTCATGATTGACAGTCTCTTCCTCCAGAGATTTTTTGAGGGAAGCCAATTCCTGCTCACGTTTAGAACGCAATTCTTGTTGGGCTATAAAAATAATGGGACCAAATTGAAAAAAAGTCGCAAAAAATATTAAAACAAAATGAAAACATTACCTGCGGTTGTGTCTAGGGAATCCAAAAGCTCATTTTTAAGAGCTTCCAATTCTTCACCTAAATCGCGACGTATTTTCTCAGCTTTAGCTCTGGCTGCCTTTTCGGCTTCCAAATCTTCTTGTAACTCGGCCAATTGCGATTCTATTTCTCTTTGAGCTTTTTGGGCTGCTGCTTTGGATGCTGATTCTTCATCAATTCGCATTAGGGTTTGAGTAAGTTCTTCTTCACGTTTCGACAATTGTACCTGGAGTTCCTCTACTTGCGTACGGCGTTCGTTAAGTTGCTCCTTAAGATCTGCCATCTCTGTTTCGATTTTACGTTTGGTACGATCGGACTCTTGCCTTTGCTGCTGATCTTTATGGAGTCTCTCTTCTAATTCAGCTATGGTGGCTTCGTGTTTTGCCTTTAATTTAGACAAGTGTTTGGCTTTTTCTTCTTCTTCGGCCAAGGTTTGTGAAAGATCATTTGCGCGTTCCTCCAGCAATTTCTTCTCCTTTACCATTTTCTGGTTTTGATCTTCGGTGAGGGCGAGTTCTTCTTCGTATTTCTTAATTTTTCCATCAAGTTGCACCTTTTCCAATTGCAATTTTTGCCGAGCCGCTTCCTCCTCTTCCAATTGTTCCTCGAGATCTTGTATATTCAATTCAAGTTTCTTCTTTTCTACACCCAAAGACAATACGCGTTCTTCCTCTTCTTCGACACGTGTCTCTAATTCTTGCATCATATCTTCCAATTCCTGTTTGCGAGCCATCAGTCTGGAACGCGACTCTTCCGCTTCAGCACAAAGTTCTATTTCAGCTTGCAACTGTTCGGCCAATGAGGTCTTCTCCTCCAACGCCTGTTGGTACTTGCGCTCAAACTCTTGGGTACTCTTTGCGAGTGTATCAAGTTTTTCGCGCACTTGCTTAAGCTCATCTTCCTTTTGAACGAGCTTCTCTTCTTGCTTCGTAACCTCGAGCAGAGGTTTGACTTTAGTGTACAAACGCCACCACTGCCAATTCCGTAACTTCAAATAGGCAGCACAATTACGCTGAATAATACGTATGGCATTCAATTGTTGCAAGCGCTTTTGATAGTTACGTCTGGCCAAGAAACCACGGCAGAATGCTTGGAAATTAACAATAAGATCGGTTATCTTATAATCACGCTCTTCTTCGAGATGAGCTAAAACACCAGCGCGGAAGAAGATCTTCGACTGACCGACACGGAACAAATTCGAGTCGAGTTCCAGAGCTGCAATCATTTTCTCGCAAGCCTTCTTGCCATCCATGAAGCCCTTCGGTATGACGTTGGGTGTAAGCAATTCGTAACGTTGACGGAACTCTTGGAATGGAATACGATTGGGGAAGCCCTGGCGACAAATACGAATACCTTCGAGCACACCATTGCAACGCAACTGGTCGAGGACCAGAGGGGCATCAATTTTGCCAGCACGTTTCTCATGATTCGGTATGATACAACGCACAAAGTTTGGATTGGTGTTGCGCAAAGTGTCCATAAGTTTAGCCAATTGCTCCTTGTACAAATGTGATACCGTACGGAACATACCCTTGCGGGTACGAGCTCCGAACTGGGTATCGGTAAGAGCTTGATGAGCCATGCCAACAATTTCGGCATCTTTCCAAATGTTGACCACAAATGGATCTTGCGAGTTCTGTAGCAGAGAAACAATGTTTTCATTTAGCGGATCCATATTCTTCATCAACCACTTGGCAGCAGAATAATCCACCTTGCCGGCGTAGTGTACAATAGCAAAGTCGGCTACACCACGGAAATCTGTTTTCATGAATTTCGGATGCATTGAATGTGCTGACACCAATTTCTCGACGAACGTCTTGTCGGTGGCCTTGGGGAACCAACACTCCTCATCCAAAAGAGCCATAATACCACCTGGTTTATCAATCAAATCGATCGTCGGCTGCAGATCCAAGCCGAAATCAATGAATTTCCACTCAATACCTTCTCTCTGATATTCCTCCTGTTCCAATATGAACATGGTGTGATTGAAAAGTTGTTGCAACTTCTCATTCGTGTAATTGATACAAAGCTGTTCGAATGAGTTCAACTCGAAAATTTCGAAACCAGCCATATCGAGAATACCAATAAACGAGGCACCCTGACGTTTAGTACGATCCAAAGAACGATTAATACGATTCACTAACCATTTGAACATGCGTTCGTAGCACGCCTTAGCAATTGCTTCCACGGCAAATTCCACCTGCTCCTTGGTCTGGGCCTTCGTAACGAAGTCACGACCCACCTTAATGCGAGGCGTTAGGAACGCTCTGGTCATGTCGGTAACACTCAAACCCAACAGATGGGCAATCTTCTGAGCCACCGTGTTGTCGGGCAACGTAGCCTGATCGTTGTTGCGTTCCTGACGGAATTTCATACAGCCAAACAGCAGCACTGCACTCACGATGCGGAATATTGAATTGAAGTCATCGGATGTCATGCCCATGATGTTCATCGATTTGACGGTAGCTTGATATTCGGCAAAATCATCGACACCGGGCACGGGCAGACTGCCATTTGAAAGGAATGGATATGTTTTAATATCATCTAAGATGAATTTTTCACGTTGTTCAGGCGTAGCGCCAGCGAGTAATTGATAGAAAATATGGAATGTTCTTTCGTCTTTAGCTTGACGAATGGCACGAGATTTTTCGAGTAAATACGTTTCAATGTTGGCACCCGAAATATAACCAGAAGCATCAAAATTGATGCGTATAAATTTACCCTAAACAATGATGGTAAGTTAACAATGAGTTACTTCTATTATGTTTCAGTTTTTAATTCTACTTACAAAACGTGATGAGTTATCGTTCTTCACGGTCTTGGCATTACCGAAGGCTTCTAAAATTGGATTGGCTTGCAAAAGTTGTTGCTCCAATTCACCCTAAATTATTGATAAAAGAAAATAAATTGTGAAAGAAAAAAAGAAACCAAAAATTAGTACAAAATATTTCTTTATTAATGAAATTAAGCATTTTTTTTTTTTTAAGTTTTAATAATAAAAGATTTTTAGAAAAAAGCTAAAACGACAAAAAAAACAAGTAGTTTGCAACAAAACCATCTACAAAGCAAATTTATTAAGAATTATTATTATTTTTTCTCTTAATATTATTGTTAGTAAAATTACATTATTATTTATTTTGTTTTTACAACATATTACATACAGAAGTGGATTCAACATAAAAAAAATAAAATTAAGTGTATAACTAATAAATAAGAAACTCTAAAATACACAACAACTTCATTACAATGATTTTGTTTATTTAAAATTTTTGTGAAATTTTGATAATACCTTGTGAAATATAGACCGGCTTCCGGTATTTTCTGTTAATTTTGCATTTTCTATATCATGACAATGATTTCTTAAACATTCTGTTTCAGACATACCATGGACATTGCATTGAATTTTTAAGTTATTCTTAACATTTACTTGCAAATTCTGAAATCAATTTTTAGTTAAAGCATACAAAAATATATTAAAGACAATGAGATGATGAGATACGTAGTATGTAGTAAGTATGTGGTGATAATGATGAGTTCAATTTAAAATATTAATGTTAGATTTGAAGAGATTTTGAAAAAGAACAATCCCTTTAAGGGATTTGTTTATAAGTGCTGAATGTAGAAATTATTAGTCGGTTTAAATTAAAAAGTTTTGTTAAAAAAAAATATACATGTTTTGTTATTTGGAAAAATGTAGAAATTAATATGTATACATATTTGTTCCTGCTGTACTTTCTAACAGGTACAAAGGGTCACCTTTTCTTTTCGCTATTTCCAGCTATTTAATATTCGATCTATAAATAAAACTGCACTTCTTTAGATAAAACCAAAATATATTAACTTCGATTTTATTTATTTCACAGCATGCCAGTTATATCAGTTCTATACTGTTAATGGTTAAATTGTTTGAAGACTATCACATTCTGGGGACTAATTACCGCATTCGATATTGAGTACAATTGATCGTAATTTTCTTATTTGAGATTATGGCATTTGATATCGAGCCAGAAATTTAGTATATTTTATTATAATTTCGATATCGAAATTATTTTTCAATACGATAGCTCATTCAATCGCGAATGCGGTAATTCAGCCCCTTGTTCGTTTGAATCCGAAGCAAAGTTTTGAAAAAATTAATTCTTAATTCCATTTCCAAATTCATAACAATTCCATTAAATCATTCAGCACGAATTAATTCGTTGTATTAATTTCTTAGTACATCAAACGTCTCATTCTTTTAATTAATTCAAATCCTTTACAATACAGCATAATAAAATATGTTGAATGATTAAAATTTTCTTCAATTCAAATCTAACTTCTGAATGACGTTAAAGAACTAGTATTTGGGAATGGATTTATGAAATGAGTGGCTGACATTTTTTAATTCCGAATTAAGAATTTAGTGAATCATGTACAAATTGAATTAATTAATTCGAAGCTCTGATCCGAAGCAGAAATACAATTGTTGTGGAATATTTTAATTCAATTTACAGAGTCTCAAAAGTATTTTTTTAATATATTAAAAATCCTAAAATCTATCCATAGATTACAATTTAAATGCTTCGGTTTGTTGGAAATTGTGCTGAATAATAGATTCGGTTCTGAAATAAAAAGATTTAAGTCGGACTATAATGAATTTTATGATCTTAAAAGAAAAATCAAACAATTCAGTGGTATTTAATCACTTTTAAGGGTCTCTGTATATTAGAATTATCAAAAAATGTATAATTCAAAGGTTGAATGAATTGTGTTATAAATTAATTCAACCATAAATAAATTCTATTTAAATAAAAACCTTTGAATGAAGCTAAAGATTTAGATTTTGGGAATGGATTTATGGAATGAATGGTTAACATTTATTAATTTCGAATTAAGAATTTATTCAAAGCTCTGATCCGATGCAGAAATACAATTGTTGTGAAAGGGTTACAAAAATGTTAGTCTAAATAATATTTTCCTTTTTTTCAAAACTAATTTGATTAAAATTTTATTGTGGCATGGTAAAATTTAATTGAAAATTTTGTTTAAACTGTGTTTTAATTTAGAATCTAGCTACTTATGTGCTGTCGATTCTAAACAATACAATAAATATTGCGACAATGAAACGTTTTACTCATAATAATTTGTATTAAAAATTTAACATATTTATGTATGACAAACATTTGATCTACATAAATTAAATCAAAACCGCAATTAAAATTTAAATATAAAATAAAATATGTATGAAAAACTACAAAATGATCCTCCTCTATGAATATCTATCTCAAAGAAAATAATGAAATAATACATAAATAAATTGTAGATAATTATGAATCTTAAGTAATGATTATTATTGTTATAAATAATTAAATATATTACAATATTGTTTGTATATATTGTGATACTTTACCGCAAGTGTTCCTGCAGTACTACTACTCTAGATATTTTGGAAAATTAATGACACAAATGTTTAGCATCGCAAGAAGTTTCGTTACGTTTTTTTTATACATATAAAAAAATAAATAATCGTAGACAAGACGACAATAAAAGGTTGAATGGTGGTAGAGGTTTACAATTACAAAGTTTTTTTTTTAAATTTATTACACACATAATAAAGTGGTGTAAAAAAAATAGTAATTTTTATTATGGGTGGGGTAACAACAAACAGTTTTGATTGTTTAATAGATTCAAATTCAAATCAAAAATTTAAAACAGTTACAAAATAATAATAATGAAAAGAAAAAACAAAGACGTTGTTGATGTTAAAGATGAGATAGTGATGATGTTGGCGATAATGGAGTTGGAGAAGATAGATGCACATGGTGAATAAGATTGATGGCAGGGCGTAATTAAATTTATTGATTATTGGATGATAAATAGAATATGAAAAATGCATTAGAATACCGGAGATCAAAATAAATGTTTCTTGAAATCGGGGGAGTAAACTTAACAACAAAACGGAAACACCAACTTAATAAAATTAAATTAAAACAAATCTAAATAAAAAAAAATAACATAATTAAACAATTTTAAGCGCATTAGAACATAAATAATAAACCAAACCATAAGAAAATATGTATAAACAACTAAATTAAACCATAATTTAAATAAAAAGCATAAAATTTACAAAAATGGGTTGATATAAAAAATAAGTCACAAACAAAAAAACTTAAGAAATAATTTATATACAAAACCAGGAAATACTTACAATAATTAAAGCCGGATGTGGTCCCTTTATTGGTGTTTAATTAAAAAAACATACATATTGGATTTTTAAAATATTTGATGGATTTTTGTTTTTTTTTTTTTTGTTTTGATAAAAATAATTTATTTTGCAGGAGTTGTTGATTTGTAGGTGGGTGGTTGGTGTTGTAATATTGTGTTTTGTGTAATTGAATATTTGTGAATATTTTTGTACAATTGTATTTACAATTAAATAAATTTTTTTATAATTTAATATTTTTTGGATTTTGTATTTTGCAGCAATAACCACATTATGTTTACAACAACCAAATAGTGTGTACAAATAGTAGTTTTTTAATTATATTGTTGGTATATTTGTTTGTTTTTTGTTTTATTTTTTTTTTTAGGAGCGTGTTTAAATTTATATTGCAGAAGTATACATGAAAATAAAAAAAGAAAAAAATAAATGAATAGAAAAAAAAATCAAATTAAATCAAATTAAATAACAAAAATTTTAAATTTAACATATAGATAATACAAATTAAATATTTAAAAATTCACCTACACCAAAATTCATATTGCAATTTTGTTGCAGTGATAAAGTACATGTATTTATGTATGATATAACAAGCAAAATAAAATTGAAAATTCGTTTGTTTTTAACACATAGAAATTGAAACGTAATTTTCATTACTTCAATTTCAATATAACCGTTATTCTAAAAAATACCTATTACTAAACTATTATGGTGGTTTAATCCTATTTCATTTTAAATACTTATTTTAATTTCAAAATCTGATTTATATAATGGTATAATATGACTTTTGAAATGATTTTGAATAAGAAAATAAAAAATGCAGTTAAATTTTTTTAAAAAGACAAACTGCTAAAAAAGAAAGCAACAAGTTTTTAACAAAATAAGTGCAAGATTTTAAAGTGCTAAGGAACAAGTTCAAGGATATATAGTAAGTTTCACTTTTTTATTACTTTCATTGAGATTGCGATAAGTACATAAGTTTGCAGTTTAAATCCTATGATAATTTAAACATGTTAAGTTATAGATAAGTTATTGGAAAGTACACTTTAAGGCTTATGACTTTATTTAAATGAGAACAACTCCAAAAAGCATTCTTGCTGGAATTCAAGTTGAAAACAAGTGTAATTCCAGTCTTGAGTCCAGTGTCAAACAATTGAATTAAAGTTTTATTACACTTTATATCAATAGCAGGTAAAAAAGGAAACATAAATTCAAGCTACATGTATTTTGTATATTTAATTTTTTCAAATATTTTTTAACAATAATTATACCGGCATTCAAGTCTAATTCCAAGAAAATATTCAAATGCTTGAATTTTTTCGTTTTTAAGAAATTCCTGGAAAACTTTTGCCGGGAAATTTCAGGAAATTTTCTTCCTTAAGTAACAGTATTATTTCAGTACAGCTAAAACAGATTTGTTATTTGCATCCAATCGAATGATTCAATACTAGCAAAAGAAAACCAGTTGACACACACAAATTCCGATTTGAATAAGCTAACTTTTATCACCCCAAGAAAAATTCGGTCATGTATACTGAACCACTGATTAGCTATAAATTTGGTTATCACAATCAAAACTATTTTCTCTGTGTGACAAAAACAGAAAAATTTTGTATTTAAAACATGAACATGTACTATGTTGAAAAAAATGTACATTTTTAAGTTCTTAAAGGAATTATTGAAATGTTTGACATTAAATCTGATTTTTAAAAGTTCTTTTTCGAATATTAAATATTTAATAATGCGCAAGATAGGATTTGATTTTAGACCTATGGTTTCTTGAGGAAACTTTCTTAGAATTTTCCGTAGACGGACGGATATTGTTAAATCGAGATCGTAAAATTCTTAACACACGTTTTTCATTAAAACTTTAAAGCAGCACGGTTAGGTCAGTACTCTGCAGTTGCGTCAAAAAAGCCAAACATTTGTTACAAAGCGCTCTATAAATACCGAAATTTACATCAAGGAATGTTTACAAAAAAAGATGTTTCCATTCATAAGACTTCTTAAAGTGTCCACTTATTTTTGGCCTGGTTTGGCATCCGTCACTATGGTAAGAAAGATTTGAGTGGTACAAGAACAATAATGTGGTATTTGTATCAAGAGAGGCAATTCCTCCAAACTGCCTGGAACTGAGTCCAGTGGAGAGATATGGGGCTCTTGTTAAAAGAGAATTGAAGAGCACAAACAAGGTGTCCAAAAGTGTTTTTTTACGGAGATGGACTACCTGTTCGAGCAAAATGACAGAAAGCACTATAAAAACGTTAATGAAAGGGTTTCCGAAAACGGTTCAAATGTATATACAAATGCGATATTCGTTTAAGCGATCATTAATCTCTATCGTTAGTTGCACAATTCCATCGTCAACTTGTTTGCAAATAGGTAGGAGATCGCACTGTTGTGTCAACAAATAATTACATGACAAAGAACTAGTTTAAGCATTTGTTCAACTGGTGACAAAATTTAGGTGAATCATGCATGATTTTAACATTAACGTGTCATTGGAGATCACGGATTTCTATGTAAGAGAATATAAATAAACTGCTCTTCATTCGAAAGTTCGATTACAACCAATGTATGTCATACATTTAACTCATTAAGGTAATTTTTTGCATTAAAAATTGGTTTTCATTAGCAAAGGCTTCAATAATAACAAGTTTATTTGAATTAAGGAAGGCATATACAAATTCCTCTCGGATTATGGTTTTTTGCTCAAACATTTATTAAAAATATTAGTATTCATACCAAAATCAGCACAAACAAGTTTAATATACATATACGGAAAAATTTATACAAAATTTCGTAAGGATTACAATTGCTGTAGTTTCCACTTCCGAAAACAACTTTAACGGGCATAAATCGCTTAAAGATGTCGATATCCTAATGAGATTCGTTTTCACAAAAATTACATTACAAAAATGTTGTAAGGATCAATCCATAATTGACCATAGCTTTCATATAAGGCCCTCTTATATATGAGTTGTATAGAAGCAAAGGCTACAATCTCCACTAGTTTCAATAATTTTGATAGATGAAGAGGTAAAATTGAGTCAGATATTAGAGATTCATCATTTCCTAAAAGGTATTTTTTCACCCCCTTTTGAACATGTGGGTGAGGAAAGAAACGAAGGAACTTTTCAAACATTTACGTAATGTCATGTCACTTGGTTTCTGTTGGAGCGGATTAGACTGCAACTGAGAACATCAGCATCTAGACTGTTCTCTCGTAGATAAGACTTAATTTTGTACTTAAGCTCGAATAGATAGATTTTTCATTACCAAAGATCTAAGGGTTGGAAAACATTGAGTTGAATTTTATATGATTAATAAAAATTTCTGTTTTTTACAAACCGCAAAATGCTTGTGAAACATACTGTAATTCCCAAAAAAAAAAATATATAATAGAAATATTGTAATAAGCATGAACATTTCTTTTAACTTATTTGAAACAAGCTCTAAAGGAAACATGTAAAACTTAACGCACCTTTTAAAATTGAAAAACAAAACGAAAATTTAAAAAAAATTAAATATTTAGCTTAATATTTACAGAAATAAATTTAAAAAAGTGTTAAACAAAAAGAATTTGCACTTATTTTAATTAAAACTAAATAAGTGATTTTATTAAAAGATCTAGTAACTAAATCTGTCTTATAATGACTTACTTTCGCCTATAATATTGAATAGAAAATGGTGTAGGATAAATGAAATTTGTAAAATTCAATACGCTCAACAAAGAAAATCCATTTTTGAAAAGAATTCCTAATTACTCTAATAAAATGTTTTGGAAACAAATAGTGTATTTTATCAATTAAACAAAAAAAAAAGTTTGTTTATTTTTTTCACGCTAAGATAAGATTAATTTTAAGTACATACATATAGTTTTCATTCGTAATTATTATTTTTATAGAATTTCTGTTATCATTTTCATTTTATCGATTCATGTTCAATTGAAATGAGAGTGTGTGTTTGTGTGTTGTTATTAATCGAATCAATGTAAATGAGTCATTAGGTCTAAAATTTTACACTAATTTCGGAAACAATTTTGTTTAAGTTTGTTTTTTTTTTATATACATAGTTTTTTTTTTTATTTATTGACACAATTTATATTTGGTGATTATTTATTTTGTTAAACAGCTTTATTCTAAAATGCATAAGAAACTATTTTTAGTAATCATGATACAAGTTAAATAATCATCACTAATAAATAAGCAGAAATGTTTGGTTTAGGTAATTGATGGCAATCAAGATGCTGTTGTAAGGAGTGCGAGCGAAATAATTTGTGCACTTTTTTAGGGTTATAACTTTGTTTAGATGTTCAGTTTGTGTATATTAAACTAGATTTTTATACGGATTATGAAACGTTAAAGACATTTTTAAGCAAAACAGCACTATTCTGTGAGAGTTTTTATGTAGTAGGCGAAATACTGAAGCGACCGATCATAACCAATATGTGCCGAATTTTATTAAATTAGCTTCAAAGTTGTGAGCTGCACTTTTAACACAAGTTTTAGGTGGATGAATCTCCAGAAAGACGGATATCGTTACACGATTATGCAGTGATTTAGAGTCGATTTGTATATAAATACGAATTAAAGATAAATTTAATTAGAATAAACGTTTGTAGTACTACGAAATTAGTTCGCAATGAATATTTTAATGGAACATTTAAGTGAAAAAATAAACCTTGATTTTGAAAATTGCATTAAGAATTAATTCTTTCGAACTTTTGTTTAAGATGATATGATTCTACACCAGTTAGTTTTTAATGGTCATTCTTCACCAAACGAGTATCTCAAATGTGTATTCTCATAACCTAAATTCAAGATTTTATAACTGTCTTTATCTGTATGATCACAAATTTTTTTTTAAGAATTATATACTTGAAAATATCAATTATAATTATAACTAATGGGTCGATTATGGATGGCAACCGAACTTCAGTTGCCTAAATGGTATTACAGATGCCAACTGGCAGCTTTCATTTCTGTTGCCATATTGGCAACCACAAATTTGTGTTGCCCTCTGGCAACGCAACTGAAGTTCGTTTGTCATCCATAATCGACCCATAAGTTCGAAGAAAAACAAGGAAAATGCCTTGTTTCCCAAATTTACATTTTCTAGTAACAAACGTTGGAGTGTTAAGACTGTCTGCATTCAAAAATATTGAAAAAGTTGAAGTACTTCCCACAGATATATTGAAATCTTAAATTGTTCAAGAGCAATTTCAAGAAATTTTAAAATAAATGTATAAAATATAAATCATTTAAAAGAGATTCCTTTAAATATACATTTAAAAACTCATGATTTTATCAATTCTCTGCTGCAACTGCAAGTTTAATAACTAATTAATAAATGCATGTTTTAGTGCGGAAGTAGAAGAAAATTTCCACTCAAAATCTACATTTTCACATTGACTCAATAGCAAATCGATAAAATCATGAAAAAGAAAACAAAAATCTCAATGGGGGGTTCTATTTTAAAATAAAATTTCGTTTGTTTTGTTTGTAAAAATGCCGCCACTATGTGATTGAAAAATTATTTTCAATTATTAGACATGATGCCAGGCACACTACGAGTACAAGTACTACAGCAACGGCGTCGTCGTCATCATCATCATTGTCATCCAACAAACACATCGTCAGCCAAATGTGTGTGTGTTTTTTTTATAAAAAAAAGAGGGGGAATCGATCTATATACAAATGAATGTACAATTTGAAAATGCTATTAACCCTTCAATTTGTGTCTGCCATTTAACAACAGCAACAGCAAAAAAAAAAAAAAAATGAGCAATTAGTTTCATTTCCAAAATTTATTTCAATAAAAATTTGTCACATATTAATAAATGAAATTGTTCGTTACTTTTTTTAAAATAATTTCCAAACAAAAATTGTAAAACCTTGACTTAAATAGTTAATCTTAATGGTGTATATGTGGAATAATAATCATGGCCTTCAATTTGTAACAAATGTTTGTACCAATATAGAACTCTAGACCTTTTCAAACTTCATTCATACATTGATATGTAAACAAGGATTACAGTTTTAATTCATTAGATTTTCTACAATTTCGTATACCATGATAAACATTTTCTATAAAACTCGGCTGTAACGAAACAACCCATCTCAGGTTACATACTTGTTTATATTATTTTCGGTTATGGCAATTTAATTTCAGTTTTACCTTATATGGCAGATATTTATTTATACGAGTACAATATTTATTTATTATTTGCTGCTTATAGAAACCAACAAATGTTTTTTGAAAACTCAAATGCCAGCTTTTTTTTCATTTTTGTTTCTGTTCTTACAGACACCTTTTGTTAAAGATAAAGTGACTCATGTGCAAAATATTCCTGATGTTTTCATTTTTTTTTTTTTTTTTTCAATATAAATTTTAGCTTTTGGTATGCCTTGAGAAAACAAATGACTTTAATACGAGTACTATACAAATGAGTACAATATATAATTTTTTTTTCACTACTGTCAAGATAAGCTTCTCCAGCAAATGTCTTAAGTATGTTTATTTTTCAGTTATGAATTTAAAAATAATATTAAGTATAATAAAATTTGTTAAAACGCTTGTTTGAAATAAAGAAAATAAAGAAATTCTAAATAAATTACCAAATACAGAAAGAATACATACATACCTATAAAGGTATATATTCAAATTTCAAAATTAATTAACCGAACGAACAGTGGAAAATCTCATTATATGCCAGTTGCAGTTAAAATAAGTCTACTTACTACCTTCCTACTGAAAAAGGAGTTCAGTCGAAAAAATTAGAGCATACATTTGTGGTAATAACACTAGAACTAGAGTCTTTTATTTCCCGGGAAATCGGGATAAATTTTTAAATTTCCGGGATCCCTGGAATTCCCGCCTAGAACAAATTATTAAATTTTAAGAATGTAGACTTCGTTAAAAAGCTAAAAATATCTTTGGTTTTAAAATGTAATTGGATACAAATAAAAAAATCCAATTCAAATCTATATATATAAAAATGAAATGGTCCATGTATGTAATGTCATCACGTGAGAACAGCTGGAGCGATTTAGATTATTTTTATACCCTACACCACCATAGTGGGGAGGGTATAATGGATTTGTGCAGATGTTTGTAACGCCCAAAAATATTAGTCTAACACCCACCTTAAAGTATACCGATCGACTTAGAATCACTTTCTGAGTCGATTTTGAAGATATTTCGATAAAATTTAGTACATATCATTTTTTCTGCCCAAGGACCATCCCTATTGAAATTGGCTGAAATCGGTCCATTATTTCACCTCGCCCCCATACAAATGTCCTCCCGAAATTGGACTTTATCGGTCATAAATGTTTAATTTATATAGGCATCTACACAGGTTTTTCTCCAAATAAATTCTATATATACCGAATTTATGTCACCAAATTTTGTTTTGATCGGTCCATAATTAGTCATAGCTCCCATATAAGACCTGCTTCCGATAATCACTTTAACGAGCATAAATCTCCTTAAAATGTTGGTATACACATAAAATGCAACATAAATAACTTTCATATAGACATTAATCACATGACCAAATTTCATGTTGATCGGTCCATAATTTTTCATAGCTACCATATAAGGCACACTTCCGAAAATCACTCACGAATATAAATTTTTGATATTTTGAAAGAAAAATGTTTTTGCTCATTTACTTAGTGTAGGGTATTATAAGGTCGGGCTTGACCGACCATACTTTCTTACTTGTTTTTTATTCGATTTGAAATGTTCAGATGGTTTGTAAAGAAAAAAAATTCGGAAATTTAACTAGAACAAATTCGTTAATATTTTTATTTTTGCTATAAAAAGTATTATAAACAAATTTTTGATTTAAAAAGATCTCAATTTAATATAAAAAACCAGTATGTATTAAAAACCAGTATGTATTTTTTAAGGAAAGCTTTTTTGTGACCCATATTTTTTTTTAAAAAATCTTCGGAATTAAAGCCTCACCCTGAAAAAGCTTGGTAATAACTTTCAATCACTGAATAACATATATTTCAATTGATACTACATACCGCCTGCATTACATACAAGTAGTTTTATAATGACTTATTTATTATCTGATATATAACTGCTTACTTCCTAGTCATTTGCATTATCATATTCAGTTTTTACTGATAACGGCTTCTGTGCGACCTAACTAAAGTCTTTACTTGTAACTTGTTTTTGTTGGGAATGTAGTAGTTTTTTTTTTTAATATTTTCCAGATTTTGTTCAAAAAGTCGAATAATTTCTTGCTGATACAAATTTCAAAGCTGTATTTAATTTGTTATAAATATGAACTCTTGGATAGTTACAGTAAACAAATATATGTTTGTGACAACCATTTATATGATGAAGGACTTACCATATTATGTTGCTCTCGGCTTATAGATATCATAATCTGAGACAATGGTGCGCAGCCCATAGCACAATTGTGCAAAATCAAATCACACGTATTCTTATGCTCTTACAATTTAGTAGTCGTTGTCCACTCAACGAGACAACTACAAAAGCGCATGAGTATGGTTGTATGACTTTTTCTTTATTTTTTAAATTTTTGTATTTGTTTGTTTGTAGGTGCACTGAACAAAATAAAGAATTGAATGTGTTGGTGAGATAATTTACTTTTGCCCACCTCTGATCTGAGAACAACATATTATGATAAAATTATTCATCATATAAAATGGTTGTCACATATATATGGTTGATACAATCATGTGAATCGTAAATTAACCATATTATTGTTACCACAATCATATAAATAGTTACTGTGACTATAATATTGTTAAAAATGTTGAAATGGTTACAACATGCACAAGATGTTAAAAATTGGGTGCCCCGATAGACTACACGATAGTGTGCTAGACTATCAATCTGGGGGTTCGATTCCCGCCAGAGACTCTGGCAGACAAGGAAAAAAAAAGCAGTCGAAGCTTTGGACAATATTGAGACCAAGTATGGAAATGTTAATACCATCGTACTTTTGTTGATACTATTTCATGTCCATGACAAATTTGATACTCTCAAACTATTTTCAAAAATTATACAACAAATCATTCATAAAGTTTTGTTGTATAATTTGTGTGTATAATAATATAGTCTATGAAAAATTATTTGTATAACAGTTTCTTCTGTAGAACATTTTCTGTATGACAGCTTTTTTTTCTAGAGTTCGACCGTATTTTCGGTTTCGACTTTAAGAAACATGAATATAATACAATAAATAAAATCCAAAAAGTTATATTCTATTGTAAAATATTTAAGCATCTAATAAAAACTGTTCCCTCATAAAACACATTTCAATTCAGAATTTAAGAGTACATTTTAATGGTTTTGGTTTGTTTCGAATTAGGACGAATAATAATGATTTTTTGGCCAAATATAAAGTTTGGTTTCGGACTGAGATAACGCATTTTCTGTATAGAAAATGTTGTTTATAAATGTCTATTAGTTTGTGTATAACAGTTTTTCCATAGGAAAGTATGTGTGTAACAGTTAATTCCAAAGAAAAGTGACCAACACATGTATGTAGGTAAACAATATAAACAAATTATACATTTTGAGAAAATATTTTTAAATTAAAAAAAAGGTCACTATTTGACCTATATATTCCAATAAAAACTCCATTTAACAGCTTTCTAACTACAACTATCACCAAAAATCATGATTTTATGAAACTAATTAATTTGTTAAAATCGGTTTGTTTTTCATTTCAACAGGTTGTCATTATTAATAAGTAAATTATGTATGTCTATAATAGATCTAGTTGTTGTTATTGTTTATATTTGATGCCTTATTTTACTCTCAATTAAGCATTTAATTACTACGTTAAATATGTAACATAAAAACAAAAAACGACTACAATGTATGTATTCGTATAAACATTAACAAATTTTAAGATGTTGAATAATAAGTAAACAATTTACTTTGAGATTTTCTGTGTTTGTTTGCTATTTCAGTTTTTAGTTTTTTATTTATTTTATATTCAAGTACATACATAATAAACAAGTTCATTGCAAATTTCAACAAATACAAATGGAAAATACTACTATGTTGGTACAAAAAAAAAAAAACATTACAATTTACAAACAAAAAAACATCAACAATTGTCTGTCAAAATCGTATTGTAATTGTATGGCAGCTTTAAAGGCGCATGCGTGCACGTCAAATGTCAATAAATAAATTTTAATTAAACGTATGTATGTATGTATTTTTCCCTGTATCTCTCTCTCTCGCTACCTCTCATTTTTTTCTGTTCTTTAGTCATCTAAAATAGTGTCGTTTCTTATAACAATACTATATACATACATAGTAATTTAAGCATTTAAGAAGTTTTAACCAATTTTGTTTAAAACTACAACTTTGTTTGCTATTGTTAGCCAAAAATACCAAAAAAATAAAAATAGAAAAACAAAAAATATTTTCCCATATTATATTGTTGCACATTTTTAAGAACAAGTTTCCTTATTAGACAAGGTTTTTTGTCAATTTATAAATTGTAGACACAAAAACTCGCAACTTTTTAATAATATCATAATCAATTATGGTTTTTATTTGTTGGTTTTTAATTTTTCTTTATATATTTTGTTTAATGAAAAAAAAAAAAAAATATGTGTAAATTGTTAACTTTATATGGGCATGGTTAAATTAACTAGGTGAACATAGAGTCTCACTAAAGGAGCTAGATACATTTTTTTAAGTTTAAAATACAAATTATTAATAATTGACTTTAATTTTCAAGGAAATTTAATTTGAAAATTTGTTGCCGCCATAAAAATCTCATAGATTTTCATGATTATTTAATCGCAACATCTGTTAATTGAGAACTACTTTAAGTTTACTATACGTAATCGTAAATTAACAATGAATAATTGATTTATGTTCTCAAGGAATATAATTGCTATAAAAGTTTAAAATAAAATTCTTATAGTTTGGTTAATAAACTGTGACAACATCTGTTAATTAAGAAATATTTGTTTGTTTAATTAAGAAATCTTTAAATGATTAAAGTCAGTAATTTAGTATATAAACCGCCAAGACAACAGCTTTTAAACCTGTTCCCTTGTCTTCCATTGCCATTAAGGCATATTTTACATATCTCTCTCTCTGTTAAATTACATATTTTAATAAACATTTAAATCTTTTACATTTAAATGTGGGTGTAACTCAGTAAAAAAAAAAAATTCTCTCACGTTTTATCCAAAAACATTTCAAAAACCTAATAGATTTTCTTTGTTTAACCATATTGAATAAATTATAGAAATTCAACAACAAAATAAAACTTTAATAATAGTGCTATAATAATTACAATTAATATTAAAAATAATTAATTTTACTTACCGCACCAGAACCTTTAGGTTTTGAGGCAGCCACATACGCTAAATACTGTATGACTTTTTTAGTATTTTCAGTTTTACCAGCACCAGATTCACCAGTACACAGAATTGATTGATCTTCTCGATCTAAAATGAAACAAAACAAACCATAAATTAGTTTCAAAATCATTAATAATAAGTTATCAATATTAAAATCTTTTGCTGTTAGAGAAAAATAAACACCAATATTATTTTTATTTCTTTAGAACACTTGAAGCTGTTTAATTGACTTTTCTAATACTTGTCTACCATATGGTAGTTACGGATTTTTAAAGACTTCATCATCGTCATCATGAATAATTAAACAAGATAACAAACGAAAATTTAATTGCAAAATATTTAGACACGCACATTTATTCAACACTTTAAATAGTGTTGATTTTGAAAATAAACATTTTAATTAAGAAACACTTAAAATAAAATGTTTTTCTAAAATTTAGCAGCAAATTAACAAAAATAAATAAAAAAATTGAGACCAGTTTGCTAAGCAACAAATGTAAATGTTTAAATTTGATTTATACTTAGAGCTTTCTTAAGTTCTGGCCCCCACAGTCATGCAATTGACATGTTTATGTATTTTTGACCACCCATGATTTAATTGCTTCTCCTAGGCCAATGTGTGTTAGAACTTTAACTGGTCCATATTTTCCTAAGAATTAGTTACATTAGTTACATTAGTTTTCTACCCCTTAGGGCCCATCACAAGACATCTTTCTGTTGAACCCTTTCACGACCATAAGACTTATTTTTGAACAATTCTTGAACACAGTACCAATAAAACTGTCAATTTTCACAGACAGTAAAAATTAAAAGCTGTAACCGAACTTGTTTTAATCTAAACACAATAATAAGAGACACGTTTACGAACTAATTTAAATTAAAATGGAACCCACTATTTTTTTCGTTATTTAGTTATTCAATATTTTTGTGTTGGGACACCGGTGTCCCCGTGGTCATCAAAGGGTTAAGCCACTTTAATTTCTTTGAATGATTACGCTTGCGACAGCGCAACAATAAAACATCTGTACAGCTTTTTCTAATTCACTGAAACGCTTTAATGAACTAACACAACACTATTTGCGTTTGTACGAATTGTTATTATTTGTTGATACATTATCATCTAAAGATATCGACCCGTAACAACAAAAATATCATAAACAACAATGCTTGAAATACGATAATTTGGAAACGTTTATAAAGTCTATTAAATTGTATAAGTTTTACCAAGTACTATTTAGCTTATACTACAAACAATAACAAAAATCCTTCTCCTGCTAAATATGTTGTTTTGCTCTTAAGATTTTCGTCGCTATTATGACTCAATATGTCTCATTTCAATTAAACTTAAGAGTACCCGATAGTTAGTAGTGAATTATCAGTTTAGATGTTGCGGGTTCGATTCCCGCCATGATGTTTCGATATGATATAAAGCGTGACGAACACTTCTGTCAGAAAAACATCTCGAATAAATTAAGCTAAGCCAACGTTAATATCGCCGGATATAGTAAAGAATTCTGAAAGTTGACGATCACAAGGCAGTAAAGAACAAGGAAACTAAAAATATGACAAAAGACGATTGAATTATTTGTAGGCTGAAATACATTTATTAGCGTAAGACCTAAAAATGCCAGGGATTACGTTTAGTCATGCTTTGAATAAGAACTTTGAAATGTTCTCAATCCAAAGTAAGAAATGGTTAAGTACTAACACCGGTTTACGTTGGCAAAAGCATGGCGCCAAGATGCTAAATTACAAATAGATTAGTAATATGTAAGGAACTCCTAAAGCAACAAGTGTCTGTTTTATAGAAAAATAAAACTCAAAACTAGTCCCAGCAAGTTGTATGATCAACTTCCCCTTAATGTTGCCCTATCGAAAGGTATTGGGCCATCAAAAAAAAAAAAAAAAAAAAAAAAGAAACTGCGAAAGAATGGAGGTGTTGCCCATGACAAGAAAGATTTTCTGTCAGAAAAACATCTCGAATATATTAAGCTAAGCCAACGATAATATAGCGGGTATATTAAAGAGTTCTGAAAATTGACGATCACAAGGCTGTAAAGAACAAGGAAACTAAAAATCTAACAAAAGACGATTGAATTATTCGTAGGCTGAAATAAATTTATTAGACCTAAGAATGCCAGGATTACGTTTAGTCATGCTTTGAATAAGAACTTTGAAATGTTCTTAATCCAAAGTAAGAAACTGTTAAGTACTAACACCGGTTTACGTTGGCAAAAGCATGGCGCCAAGATGCTAAATTACAAATAGATTTGAAATATGTAAGAAACTCCTAAAGCAACAAGTGTCTGTTTTATAGAAAGAAAAATAAAACTCAAAACTAGTCGCAGCAAGTTGTATGATCAATTTCCTCTTAATGTTGCTCTATCGAAAGGTATTGGGCCATAAAAAAAAAAAAAATGACAAGACAGATTTTACCAATCACCCTGTTAGCATATGTGCACAACTCCTCTGGGAGATAAATAGGGTCCACTGTGATTCCCTTCGAGAGATTTAAGTCTAAGTCTCTGCAGTCTAGAGAATGACAAAATATGTGTTCCATTGTCTCTGTTTCCTCAAGATCCTCACAAAAATCGGGAGTGCTATTCTCCCATAAACTAGATTTAGCCCCCACCAGAATCCTCAGACTAACATGAAGTTCCTGCAAGCATAATAGGCATTGAGTCCCCTTTTTAAATTCATGTACATAATAACTTCGGGTAAAGATAACTAACTCTATTTTCCCCGGGTTCACACCTGAGATCAGCAATGAATCACTTTTTTGCTATTCATACGCACTTATGAAAAGTATAAGTGAGTAGCCATCATTGAAATTAAACTACTCTGACGTACTTATACTCACAATAACATTGATTTATAAGTATGCGTAGCATTAAATATGAATCCGATGTCGACATCATACTCATAAAAACTCAAATCTGTTTGAATCATAAATAACCTCAGCCTGACTTATAATTTTAGGAAAATACTCATGATACTTATTATTGATTCAACTCATTCGTCTCATGCATGTTTTTTTTAGTGTAATTATACAGAATTCGGCAGCACACAACTTCATAATGAACATTTTAATGTTCGTATTCGAATCATTATTTTGCATCGTCTGTACAAATTGAGTTAAGTAGAGTCGAAATCAACAACGTCATAAATATTGTTAAGTATGAGTATGATGATCACCTTGTATAAGTACAAGAAATTTTGAGTTATCATTCAACTCTACTCACTTTTTCACTACTCATTGCTGATCTCTGGTTCACACCTTGACAATCAGCCCAAGAAGCCAGTTGACCTAACGGTACCTCCATAATCTCACTGATAGTAAGAAGGAATTTTCCCTTAGTCAGAATAACTTCGTTGTCTGCATAAGCTACTATCTTCCCGCCCTTTTCCTCAAAAGTCTTTAGGACTACATTGACCTCTCTTCAGCCCTAGGTTTTTAATTTATAATATTGCTGTCAAGCATCAGTAGGCTCATTATTAAAGCTATTTCATATCCATTATTTATATAGAGGTAATCGAACACAGGCCCCAAATAATGCTTAATGATCAAACGAGCTAACCAATGACGACACAGCATTAAACAATTCCCTGGAATGGATAAAGTCCGGGAAATTATCTTAACATAATACTATCTTAAAACAAACTACATAAACTATCATTTAAGTGGGAACATTTTGGGGAAAATGTTCTGTACAATCTAGTATATATAGCATTGTCCTAATTTTATACGTACTAAATAAAGAAATGTGTTTAACTATTGTTCTTTCGCATTTAAACACGCACCAAATTCACTTTTACAGTATTTTTTGTTTAACATAATTAACCAAATTTTGGAGCCAATAACATAAAAACCCAGCTCTTAAAGTATTTTGGATATTACTTATTCTACAAAACATTATCTACATTTATAAACTCATTTAGACAGACATTTGTTTTGAATCTTCTTTAAAAAACAAAAACTAAATTAAAATAAAAACTCTCCTTTTTGGAGTGGTATTTTGGGTGTGTCTTTTTTTTTTGTTGGCATTTCAAGTATCCATTCCGTCTTTTGGTTTTATTCTTTCTTATATTCGTACTGATTATTTTTATTCCCCATTTCTTTAATTTAATCTTGTGCCATAAGAATATTTTTATATTGAATTTAATGGTGTTGGGCTTTTGCTGATGTATTTTTAAAAATAAGAACAGTTAATTTTCAACTTCATAAACATAATTAAGTAATTGATTTCAATCTAAAAATAAATAAAAAGATTTATTTTATTAAAACACGCAGCAAACTACTTACAGCAATGAGTACAAGTTTGTTTCTTTTTAATAATATATCTTTAAAATACAGAAGTTTAATCAACCCTTAAAGTTTTTATATAAACTTGCAGTTTCAGTTTCCTTTTAATAAAGTTGAGTTTGATAACACAAACTGACTTTCTTTTAAATTTCATTATAAACATTTTAATATAGAGTATTTTGCATGAATCATGCTATTAAAATGTGTACTTAAACAAAATGTAGTAAATGTGATACTAAAACTTCATCCGTTGCAGAACTAGCAACATTAATGAACCAACAAAAAGGAAAGATATAAAATTGTTTATCAACACTCCTTCCCTATGACTCATTTGTTATAAAATTCCAGCTATTTTTCAAAGATAGGTTTTCACTAAGTCTATAAATTAAAGGAATTTTTTCGTTACCATCTGGAATAGTAAAAACTACTTACTTAATTTTTACACTTAAAATCAGGCCTACGTAAGTAATTCTCATTGTCTATAGAATATTATTTGAAATCTATATACTACTTAATGATCCACATAAAAGTGAAACTAGTACAAAACCAAGTAAAAAGATTGTGATTTTATTGATAAACACATGGACAAATGAACTAATGAATGGATGGACGACGACGGATGAGTCATCAAATCATCATTAAAACGTATGCAAAATATCAGAAACTATAAAATTGAATGAAAAAGTGTGAGTTTTTTTTTTTTTTTTTAACGTGTCTAAATACATTTTAACACACATACACAGTATTGGAGAATGGTCAAAATATATAAAACCAGTTACACTATTTTTTCTCAGCTGGATGAAACAATGTGACACAGATAATATGAAGCAATATGGGCAGACAAGTTTTGCGAAAACGAAAATGTTTAAACCTTTGAAACAATTATTTGAACCATTATTTTATTAAACATTAAATTAAATGCTACTAAAGGTATTTACAGACGACAAAGACTGTTAGAACTTACGAAAGGGTTAACTGTCAAACGAACTGTCGCCGATTCTCGCAACTTATAGATGACAGTTTTATCGCACAATTGAGTTCAGCGATGAGGCTCATTTTAGGCGTGTAAATCACACCAAACGGTACATTTTTCTGGATGTAATGGAGTCTGTAGGGTCTGTTGTAGATTGGTCTTACTTCATATGCGGCAATTTAGTTTAATAACAAACCCGTTAAGCCAAAAAAAAATTTGCCTCATTGCGGAACACAATTTTGCGATAAAACAGTCGTCTCGTCTCTAAGTTGCGCGAATCGAGGACTGATTTTCAAAGTAGATTTGAATAACTTGGAAGTATTGTGCAAGCGTCAATCTATTCGTTATAATTTATCAGAGTATATTGATCATAAATGTCAAAAACAGTATGACAGATCGTTTGACAGTTAACCCTTTTGTAAGTTATATCTGTCTTAAAAGATACCCTTTATTTATAAATACATACTCGATACAAGGAAAATAAAATGTTTTTGAATGGTTTAAAATAATGTATGAATACCGACCGTAAATCAAAAGAAAATTTTTCGCAGCTTCCGGGATAATATTTTAATGTTGCTGATGCTCGAGGGAATGTAGAAAAGTTTAGGAACCAAAAGCAGAAAATTTTCCCAAAAAGTTCTTGTCATGGCAAGCAATATGCAGTTGCGGCAAAAGAAGCCAAATATTTGCTACAAAGGGCTCTATAAATACCGAAATTTACATCAAGGAAAGTTTACAAAAGAGGATGCTTCCATTCATAAGACATCTTAATATGTCCTCTTGTTTTTGGAATGATTTGGCATCCTGTCACTATGTGATGCAAGGTCTTGAGTGGTACAAGAACAATAATGTGGTATTTGTACCAAGAGAGGCAAATCCTCCAAACTGCCTGGAGCTAAGCCAGTGGAGATATTGGGCTCTTGTTAAAAGATAATTGAAGAGGACTAAAAAGGTGTTCAAAAGTGTGGTAGATTTTAAACGAAGGTGGTCTAACTGTTCGAACAAAGTGACAGAAAGCTCAATAAAAACCTTAATGGAAGGGTTTCCGGAAAAGGTTCATAAATTCATCACTATTGATTAGAACTATAAAAATAAAACAAAACTGTAAGTTTAGTGGTTTCATTTTATATATGTTATATGTATGTTAAGATTTTTTCGATCTCAGTCCTTAATTTAAAATTATTTATAGAGTAGCGGATATGGTATTTACTAGAGTTTCCAAAAAACCTAAGAATTTCATCGGTTTCGGTTCGGTTTTGTGATAATTTCTTAAATATTAAGTGTTACAGAAACAAAATCAGTTGATAATATAGGAAATGCTACATAAATTTAAAGTTCAAACTTGACGAGTGTTCAAGAGGATAATTGAAAATTGGTACTTTTTATTTTAATGGTACCTTTTAAATATATTAAATTAGTTAGCTTATATACATTAAAGTTGGCCAATATGCTTCTCAGTAAAGAAATAATCTAGAATAAGGAGCTCAATTGTATTATGATACCAAAAATGGAGAACTAAACCAAACTAAGGAGTATTTTTTCGTTCTCCAAATACTACTTTTTGAATTTTCTAAAATAATATTGAACCTAGAATAAGGAAATTACTTTGATTTAAACTTGACGGTGGTTCAAATGTGGAAAATTGTTACTTTTTCCTCTAATGGTACTTTTTATTATATTAAATTATTTTATTGATATGCTTTTGAGTAAAGTAAGAAAGTCATTAAGCCATCTACTTATATGACATTGAGGTAATAAAAACTAGAAGTATTTTTTCGTTCTTCGAATGGTATTTTTTGAAATTTCTATAATAATGAAAATTAAACACATATAATCCTGACCGAGTTAGATTCTAAAAAAGGGACTCACAGGTACTTTTTTCCAACTAATAATACTTTTTGACTATTTTATAATAATAAAACTAAAAATAAAAAAATTAGGCACACATGATTCTGAATGAGTTAGAATTCACAAAAAGTGACTTTAGCATTTCGTATAATAATGGACCCAGAATCATGATGTTGAGTAGGAATACAAAATGTGGTACTTTTTTTATTGTAATAATACGTTTCGAATGAGCTAGAATTACAATGAATCAATAAACATGAAACTAGAGACATATTATCCTGAATTAGTATTAATTCACAAATGGAGACTAATTAGTACCAATTCGGGTGGCGAAGCGCACCGGGTCAGCTAGTACATTAACAACTAAGTCTTTGTTACAAAAATGTTGCATTATTTTTTTTTTAAATTAAAGAAATAAACTGTCATTTGAAGTTTAATTGTCAGAAAATACTCGTATGATCAATATTTTTAAATGAGTTTGTGTAATTCTTTATTAACAGGTTTTCTTGCCTACTTTGCGAAATGTAGCCTGCTACATCATCTGAAGCAATTATTGTAATACAATTTAAAACATTTAAAGAAATCTTAAGATATTTTAATCGATTTGTTTTTAGAGATATTGGATGAAAAAGTTTGTTTCTCATTTCTTAATTTTGAATTTTTCTACTGAAAATAGATTAAAAGTAAAAACCGAAGAATAATTGTCGGTTTCGGTTTTAGGCCTCAAAAAATCGCGATTTCGGTTAAAACCGCACTGGAAACTCTAATATTTACGATTACAGTTTAGTGGTAACGGTAGCACATTTTAGAGGTAACGGTAGCTAACCGTGATATATTTCAATTAAAAAGATGGTTAAGACAATGGAAATTATGATATAATGATTCATCCTAAAAATTTTTGTTACAAACATATACTTGTTTACTGCAACCATAAATATGATTGACATAATCATGTGAATCATAAATTAACCACATTATGGTTACCACAATCATATACATAATTGCTGTGACTATAATATTGTTAAAAAAAACTTATAAAAATGTTGTAATGGTTACATGCACAACTATATTTTTTCTCTGCGTTTTGTTGTAAACCAGTACATTTGAACATAAATACCCTATTTGTTAATGCTAATATGTGTCACACTGTCATACCATTTAGCTATTGGAACATAAACACAACAATGAATGATCAGTCATTCACAAACGGTTCAAACGAAAAACAAAAAAAATAACAACTCTCAAGCGTACAGGAAAAAAATACAGTTGATTGTTGTTGACACATAAATGAAGAAAGTCTTGATAAATAGTGTGTGAGATGTGCTGATGGCTGGCGGTGTTGGAGGTGCTGGTGGAGGTATCGTTCAAATGGTTCAAAGTGGTAGTAGTGCCAGTGTTGGAGTAGCATACAATTATAATGAAATGAATCATGGTTATTCAAATAAATAGCATTTTTCTGTTGTTGTTGTTGTTGTTACCATATATAGTATGAATTTGGAAATTAGTTTGAGTATTAAAATTTCCAAGAAAGGTATTTAAATTGTTTAAACTTATTTTGTGTGTATTATTATTTATTTTAAATAATGTAAACAAATATGATAAGATAATGTTTATGTTAATGGTGCGTGTATATGTATATAATGTAATCACTCACTCACCAGTCACTAAATAAATGTCTTTTTTTATTTTATTAATAATTTTTTTTTTTTTTTTTTGTAAGGGATTAAATTTCATTTGAAATTGAATTAATTGAAATTAATGTCAAGAACCTTAGGCAATTATAAAAAAAACATATAAAAAATAAAAACATTTTAAAATACGCAATACAAAATGTAAAATAAAAGACCTTAAAAGAGTTACAAGCTGTTAAAAGTTTTCCTAGCCAGAGGTGGTCGTCTTTGTATTTTAACAAGATCTTCACAAATTTCATTTTCTTAAAGCCTATGTTCTACTCCACGATTCGTTCATATATCATTTTGCAATCGGTGCAGTAGTTTAGAATATTCTGATTTATTACCACTTTGTTTTCGATCGACACCACTGACATCGTCTGAAATGTTTATTCTCCACTTTTCCTGATTTTCCTCTTCCTTACTGAAGACATGACATTTGTATGGTGAGTTCTCACTTGGAATCTGTTATTGTGTATTCCCTTACACTATTGCATCTAAGAAGCGTTTTTTCCAATCATAAAACAAATGTTTTTATTCATAACTGCTTTTTAAAAAACACCAAGATTAGCTTTTATATATAACTAAACAAAATTCTTTAAATTCCTAAGGAAAGATAATATAATACTAAAAGTGTGAGTAAATAGATAAATTACAAACAAAAATGGTTGGTAACTACAATATGTGGAGTATTCGTATTATCCCTCCCTCTTTCTTTTATGACATAAATTTCAAAAACGAAATTAGAAAAATAACAAATCAAAATACATATTATTTTTCTTAAAAAACTAAAAAAATAACTTGTTTTATCTTATCAATTAAGTAAAAAAGTTTCTATTATCCCAACAAAAGGTCATTAGCAAATATTGGTTTATTTGGCAAAAAAAAAAAAGTATTATCACAGTCCAGATAACAAGAAACGAAAAACTGTTAACATTAGTTTGCTTGCTCTTTTATCGCAGTTCCAAGAGTTCATTTTTTTTAATCTCCCTCTTCTTCTTAAGAGAATATTTAACGTAATAATTTTAAAAATAAAATATGTAGTAAGTAAAGCAATTTAACAAAAATGATAATGCCAGAGTTAAGGGAAAAAACAATACAAAGAATTTTACTTCCTATTTTTTTATTTTTTTTAATAAATAACTACTTATAAGCGTTATAAAATTAAAAGAAATCTACAAATGTAAAACTTACCTTGCAACATAGATCTATAGGCGGTGTCTGTTATAGCAAAGACATGGGGAGGTACTTCGTGTCTTTTTATGCCCTTATACCGTTCCATAATCTTTTCCGTGTAGATTGGTAACTTTTTGTAGGGATTAACAACAACGCAGAAAAGACCGGAATATGTCTGCAAAGAGAAACAGTGAGAAAAAAACAAATAATTAATGTGTGTACTGATATAAATGTGTAAAATGCTGGAATAAATATTTCTGCACGAATGAGTTTTAAGCGAAAACAGCAAGCAGTCCCGTCCAATTATGTAGGAATGTAACGCTCGTAAACTTTAGTAAAAATAAATGTAAAATTATTCCAAAATTTAACGGTAGAGAACCATGTGTCATTTTAATCCAAAATTTAACTGCAGAAAACCATGTGTCATTTTCATGGGTAACAGCGAATACTTTGTAATGACTTGTCATTACCGACTAACATATACACTTGATAAGGACTACTAACTGTGTTAGGCATTACTTAGAAATAGTTTAGTAATGGCTGGTATATAAACCTGTTATATATATATATATATATATATATATATATAAACCTGTGTAATACAAGTTTTTTATTTACACGAGTATAATAGATTCTCAATTCATTATTGGTCAATTCACAAGGTCTCTTATCAGTCATATTGTCATAATGTCCTAATATTTAACGACTCGGTGGATCGGCTTAACCGACTCTTAGGCATTCGTCGTTGGTCTCTGCTGGTTGGTTACGATAACACAATAAACATAGCATAGAAAGTAGTATTATTTTACATTTTTTGCTTGAAAAGCAATAAAAACCATTGAGAAGTATTAGGACATTATGACATGATAAGATACCTTGTGATTTGACCAAATATTTTAAAGCGCTTAAATGTTCTAACAGTTTAATCTTTGTAATATATTGAATCTATGATTAAAAAATGCGGGATTTACAATAGATGGCGTATCTTTTGAACGCAGTTTTTGTTTTTAATAACTCTTATAGTCATTTTGAAGGGTACATATCTGTCAAAGTTTTTTTTTTTTTTGCTTAGAAAATGTCGAATTATGTACCAAAAAAGCACCGATTGCTCAGCAACGCTTATGGTGAATGTGTTCCATCGGTTTCAAAGTGCGATAGATGGTTTGTGCGGTTCAGAAGTTGTAATTTTTAAACGGAAGACAAAGATCGTCCAGGCCAATCATAAAAAGTTTGAAGACCAATAATTGGAGGCATTACTCCATGAAGATTGTTGTAAAACTCAACAAGTGCTTGCAAAATTATTCGGAGGTACTCAATCAGAAATTTCAAAACGTTTGCAAGCAGGATTCACCCAAAAACAGGAAAATACGAATTGAAACCGAGAGGTCTTGTAAGACAATTTTCCATGTCCGTAATGATGCTTAAACGCTATAAATTTAAATCAATTTTGCACTGAATCATTACTTGCAATGAACAATGTATCCATTACGATAACCCGAAGCGTAAGATATCGTTTGTGAAGCCCGGCCAACCAGCCAAATCGATACGAAAGTCAAATATTCATGGCGCTAAGGTAATGCCCTTTATTTGGTGGGACCAAAAGGGTCCTATCTATTATGAGCTGCTAAAATCGACCATCACAGGGAACCTATACCGAACGCAACTGATTCGTTTGAAGCGAGCATTGGCCGAAAAAAACCGAGAAAATGCGGGCAGATATGAAACCGTAATATACAATCATGACAACGCCTTCATTCCTGTTAAAAACTATTTAGAAAGAAGTGGTTCGGAAGTTTTGCCTCACCCGCCTTACAGTCCAGAATTTGCCCCGTCCGACTACTACTATTTGTTTCGATCGATGCAGAACGTTCTCTCTCGGATACGCTTTACTTCACTTCAGAACAGAGTATTCGAAATTGGCTTGATATTTTCTTGGTCTCAAAAGATGAGCAGTTCTTTTGGCGAGGAATCCATATGTTGCCAGTAATATGGGAAAAGGTCATAGCTAACAATGGCCAATACACTTTCAATAAATTTGTATTTTACAAATGTTTCAAAATAAAAGGTAAATATTTTAAAAAATCGCGCATTTTTAAGTCAAAATGATCCGAGCTGCTAGTAACAGATCATTTAGTATCAAAAAACTAATTAAAAGTGGAAACGAAATTTACAGTTTAGAGAATATTCGCTTTCTTTATGGGTTCATCTATTTCATAGGGCAGCTAAAGGCTATTTTTGCCAGTTGTTTATATTATGGGTAGATTATGGATGGCAACCGAACTTCAGTTGAGTTGTCAGTTGCCAAAATGATATTACAGATTGCAACTGGCAGCTATCACTTCATTTCAAATTGGCAACCAGAAATTTGTAGTTGCAACTCAAGTTCGGTTGCCATCCATAATCGACCCATTAGGTCCCTTACTTTACAAATGCATAAACGTATATAATTGCTTCTTACATGCCCCTTTACAAATTATTACATCATACATCAAGTAATATTTATACAACATACATACATTTAATTATTTATATGTTTTATATGCGTATTATCACGTTTGAATTGGATTTTGGGTAACTATTTTTTTTTATTCGTTTAATTTTTCAAACTAAATAAAACTTAATGTATTCGTAAAAGAAATAGAGCGTGGTGCCAAACATGGTTTGAAAATAAAATATCAGAACAAGAAGAAAAAAAAATAACAAAATACAAAAAAATAATAATAAAAAACACATTTAAGCAAATTAAAGTTTAAATACAAAAGAATCAAATAAATATAAAATATGTAAGTATGTATGTAGAATATAACATACAATATGTTAGCAATATGTTTTTTAAAACCATGACTTACAAGAATCAAATAATGAATCTAATGTGGCATGCTACTTCTACTACTACTACTGTTTACTCTTAAATGAATCATAATTTTATCACCTTTTAGGAATTTCACAAAAATATAAAGAACAATATTTAAAGCTAAATCAACAAAGGCAAGTCAGTCATTAAACATTTTTAAATGTGTCCATGTTCAAGGCGACAAATTCGAAATCAACTTTAGCTCTAAAAAATGTGCAATAAACGTGATAATGAAGTGTTTCCACGATGCATAAAGTTTTGGGTGTCATTCATACAAAAATATCACGTAATATGATTTATTACTATTATTTTGGGAAACACGATTATGATGACTTCATTGGTAGTATTGAATTTTGATCCTTAACACACTATGTTGAGAATTCATTGTATTGTATAGGTACATTTATTTACATTTAACCGTGCAGCTTTTTAGTTTATGAAATATTCGAAATTACAACAAGCTACGTCAGTTACGGCTATACATGTAAGTGCAAGTTTACATATGAGGCTTAGCTTAGCTGCTGAAAAATTCCACAAATGCTAATGCAAGTGAACAGTGAGATTTCCAAAATGTCACTAATTAAGTAAGCATATTAGGTAGGTTTCTAACCTATCGGAAAAAGCGTTAAATTTATTAGGAGTGAGATCATAAAATTCTTAACATACGTTTTTCATTAAAACTTTTAACCCAAGAATTATTTGATTTTTTTTTTGATCAAGTTACCTTTGTAAAACATGTCAGTTATCATGTTTAATGTCAATTATATTCATTTGTTGTTAATCTGATTAAAATAAGTGAACAGAAAAAAGTGCGTACTATAATTATTAAATATTTTTAACAAAACCCAACTTGGTCCTACAAAAAGTTGGCCAAGCATTCAAAGGTCTGCTGTCAAACTGTTTACAATGTTATTAAACAATACCGGGAGAACTTGTCCGTTGATAGAAAACCTGGTTCAGGTAAAAGGAATGGTCCACATGATGTTTCTTAAGTCAAAAAAATAGAAAGCATTTTCAAAAGAGCTCCCAACACATCCGGTAGGAAAGCTGCCCGATTAGCTCAGTGCTCGGACTATTTGGTAAGAAAAGTTAAGGCTAATGCAGGTTTATAAACATGCAAAAAGTTCCTGACTGGAACGCTGCTAAAAACAGAGCTTTCCGTGAAGTTAAGAATTTTTCGATCTCACTCCTTATGTAATTTTGAATGGTAAATATCTGTCATTTATTCTTAGTTATTGAACATTATAGTGTAACCAACAAAGTGCCGCTGAAGCACACGATTGCTTATCGAAGATTATGGTGAATGTGTTTCATCGGTTTCAACGTGCGAGAGATGATTTGACATGGAAGACAAAGATTGCCCAGGCCAGCCAAAAAATATTGAAGACCAAGAATTGGATGCATTACTCCATGAAGATTGTTGTCAAACTCAACAAGAGCTTGCAAAATCATTGGGAGATACCCAATCAGCAATTTCAAAACGTTTGCAAGCAGCAAGATTCATCCAAAAATAGGGAAATTGGAACTGAAGCCGAGAGACCTTGAAAGACGATTTTGCATGTCCGAAATGATACTTGAGCGCACCGAATCATTACTTGCGATGAAAAAGAGATAAACATAACCAGGCGAATCGACATCAAAGCCAAATATCCATGGCGCTAAAGTAATGTTCTGTATTTGGTGGGAGCAAAAGGGTCGTATCTATTATGAGCTGCTGAAATCTGATCAGTCCATCACAGGGAACCTGCAACTGATTCGAGCATTGGCCGAAAAACGCCCAGAATATCCGGCCAGACATGAATAATATTCCATGATGACATCGCTAGGCCACTTGTTGCAATACCTTTTAAAAATTATTTAGAAAGAAGTGGCTGGGAAGTTTTGCCTCTCCCTCCTTATAGTCCAGACCTTGCCTTGTCCGACTACCATTTATTTCGATCAATGCAGAACGTTATGTCTGGGATACGCTTCACTTCAGTACAGAGTATCCGATATTGGTTTTTATGTTGCCAGAAAGATGGAAAAAGGTAAAAGATAACAATGGCCAATACTTTGAATAAATTTATATTGTACAAATGTTTCAAAATAAAAGCTAAAAATTAAAAAAAAAATCTCGCATTTTTTAAGTCATACACCCAATATTAAAATGCTAGTTAGGTTCGTTTGCGTCTAAGATGACGACATATTGTTGAGGGGATGGTATTTCCCTATAAAAAAATAGTGAAAACGTTGTTATTGATTTAGTGGCAAAACAGTTTTTATTTCCTTATAAGTTTTTCAGAAGAAAATTAATAATATAAAAATTTCAAAAGTGTTCCAAACGATGTTTTCAACGTCAACATTAAATTGTTTATGGATTCCTTAGGAATTTCAATTACAAAAAAAAAAAAAAAAATACAATTGATTCAGTTTAAAACTGTCATCATATTCTAATACAGTGACAGATAGTGAGTGAGTGGCTTTTGTCGGTCAATGCAAGTAGAGTATGTAAGTGTAAAACAAAAAGATTTACAGTGTGACAGTTAATGGAAACGTAAGGAATTTGGAATAGGAAATTAAAGGCTAACAAACAAATAGAATATATTAAAATGATTATTGGAATTTAATAAAAAATACTAGGTAAAATATTTATATTTGAATTTTTAAAAATCTCTTTCTACACAACAAACGAAACCTTGAAAAAAATCCTTAATATTTTGATAACCATGCCACAACCATCGTAAATTAATTAAGAAATATTTAAATGAATATTTAAAAAACATTTCATTTCAACAAAACTGAAATCCATAAAACAGAGAAGAGAAACTCAACTAAAACAAAATTACGTGTATTTAAATTAAAAAATAAATAAATAAAAACACTTAAAAAAAAATAAAAAAAAAAAACTAAATCTTAATATTCAAGTACTTGCTAGTCAGTCAGTCAATTTTATATGCAGTGTAAATATATTTTATATAATGACCAAATATGGTCAATACCACCTAAAAATGAGTTAAATGTTTAACTGAGAATTACTTAAATATAAAAACAGTAATAATAAAAAAACATGACAACTCAATATAAACATATAAAACAACAACAAATATTATTAAGTATTTAAATAAGCAATAACAACAACAAAAAGAAATAAACATTTTGCCGAGTTAAGGAATGAATGCAAAAAATAAACAAAATTAAAATAATAATGCACACTAAACTAAAATTAAAGCACATGGTTTGCAATTTATTTTACACCGTAAAGTCATTTACAGTGCGGTCAGTATGAAAAAAAAAGTGTAAAAAAAAAATCAAGCGAGAGTTATTTTGTTTTGCAGCATTGATGGAATTTTAAATGCACTACACGTAGCACAATAATTTCATTGGTAGCAATTAGTTGCAACAAGTAAAATCATCAATAAAAAAAAGAGTAATTAGTTAATTACTTTGTATGTTACACTCAGAGTTTCGTATTAATTTATTCAATTTAAACTCAATTCGATAAAATCTTAATTCAGAATTAAAAAATTTCAGCCATCCACGTTATGCATCCCCCAAAAAACAAATTCTTTAGCTTCATTCAAAGGCTTTTATTTAAATCGTATTCATTCACTGTTGAATTAACTTATAACGGAATCAATTCATAGTAAAATTCATTAAAATATAATCAACATTTAATTAAAATTCAATTTCATTCAATTTGTTTTAGTTTTGCTTTTAATCATTAACAAAATGAATTCAAAATTATTGCCTCAAGCTTATTTGCAGAGCTTCGCATTAATTAATTCAATTTGGGCTTAATTCACTAAAATTATAATTCGGAATTAAGAAATGTCAGGCATTCATTCCATAAATCCATTCTCAACTTATAATTCTTTAGCTTCCTTCAAGGGATTTTGTTTAAATAGAATTAATTCATAACGGAATCAATTAATAGTAAAATTCATTCAAATCTAATCAAAATTATATTTCATTCAATTTGTTTTCGTTTTGCTTTTAATAATTAACAAAATGAATTCAAAATAATTGCCTAAAGCTAATTAATTCAATTTGAGCTTAATTCACTAAAATTTTAATTCGGAATTAAGAAATGTCTTGAATCCATTCTCAACTTCTAATTATTTAGCTTCCTTCAAGGGATTTTATTTAAATAGAATTAATTCATTGTTGAATTAATTCATAACAGAATTCATTCAACCTTTGAATAATTAACTTTTTTTTAATTCAAACCTAATACAAATTGAACTAAAATATTTTTTCTTCATTTTGTTTTTATATGGCTTTTAATCATTTACAAAATGAATTGAACAAAATAGACTTAAGCCTTTCAGTAGTAGATTTTAATTGAAGAACAATTTAATCGTTCAATAGATTTTTAAAGCTATGTTGTAATGAATTTGAATTGAAGAACATTTTATTGATTCAATAAGGAATGCAATAAGAATGCATTATCAAATGAATTCAATACATTTTCAAAGGAATTAAGCCTATGAATTAATTCATCATGAATTCATTAACAGAATGGTTAAGAGTTTTCGAAAATAAAATTAATTTAAGTCAAATTTTATAATTCAATAAATTTTATTCAACTTTTTTGTAACGGATTTGAGTTAAAGAAAACTTGAATGATTCAACAAGGAATTAATTATATAAAGAATGAATTCTTAAAGGAATAAATTAAATTAAGGAATTAAGCCTATGAATTAATTCATAATGAATTCATTAACAGAATGGTTAAGAGATACAATTTATTTTGAATCCGAAAATAGAATTAAGAATTAATTCTTTAAACCTTTGCTTATTTGTAAATGATTTGAATTGAAGAAAAATTTTATAATTCATTAAATATTATTAAGCATTATTGTAACGGATTTGAATTAAAGAAAACTTGAATGATCTAATAAGGAATTAATTATATAAAGAATGAATTCTTAAGGGAATAAATTAAATTAAGGAATTAAGCCTATGAATTAATTCGTAAGGAGTTGCTTAAGAGATAAAATATAACTTAATTTTGAAAATTTAACTAAATAAAAATTAATTCTATCGAAACTTTAGTTGCACTCGTCTCAAAGAAGATTGTTATATTAAATAATTGCTTAAATCAATTAACTCTCTGGGAAAAAATCTATTTAAATAGGTACTGTCAAATTACACATACTTCAAAATTTTATTAATTGAAAAGTAAATCATTAATTAATTATAGATATGCAAAACATTTAGTCTAACGTGTCGAGTAAGGCTAAATAAATGTTGCAATTTATTGCTTTTATTAATTAAACTCGCGATCCTTATAGGATAGGATCCTTAGTAGAAGCTTTAATTAAATAGTAATACAAAAGAGAACGACAAAAATATGCATGGGTTCTCATGTAGTGATTCTGTTTTGTTTGAGACCATAAAGAACGAAAATATTTATAGTTTTTCTCAAAGTGTTTAAGCGAAATAACGGTATTCTTAAAAAACATTTGGCAAATTCACAAGGTCTCTTATCAGTCATATTGTCATAATGTCCTAATATATCACGACTAGGCGGCTCGACTTAACCGACTCTCATGCATTCGGCGTTGGTCTCTGCTGGTTGGTTACGATAACATAATAAACAAAGCATAGAAAGTAGTATTATTTTAGGACAAGAGAGAGAGAGACCTTGTGAATTGACCAATTATAAATGTGTTCTTTTGAAATTGAAACTTTCTTTTGTTTGAACAGTTTAAACAGAAAACATTTTCTGAAAATCAGTTGGAAAATGGCTGAGTTACGGTAGTTTAAAGTGATGACAGTCTCTAACTTAAGACAAGTATTTTACTGTCTCACGATCAACTTTGAGCGTGAAGAAATTGAAAATTTGTTGAAAAGTGTTTTCTTTTAAACTAAGCCATTTTCCAACTGCCTTTCACAAATTCCCTTCTATTTTAAAAGTAAAGCATATATGTATCTTTAAAATAAATTAAATCAATTGAATCAATTTCAAAACAACAAACTTATGATTTTTTGAAGGTGTAACTTTAAGAATATTGTTAATTCCACTACCTTTACTAATAACAAAAGTATTAAACGAAGTGATCGAGAAAAACTATAAGTATTTCCAAACACTATGGACTCCAATAAAACAGAATTTCTATATGAGAACATCTGTATATTTGTGGTGTAGCATAGTGTTATCTTTTGAACCCCTTTCTCGAACATTTCTCGTGTAAAACATTCCAGAATGTTTATCGAAAGCTACTAGAAAATAAGCTGTTAGAGCTCACATGCCGCCAGTCTTGGGGATTTGTCCTCAAAGTTGTGGATTTATAAAGCATTTGGTGAGACAAAATTTCGATTGCGGACAGGGAATATTTTAAAAAATCTAGGCAGTGTTATGGGAACAAAATATATGTCAGTCAGTTGACCGCAACTAAAAATTTGAAGCCACCATAGAAAAGTTCAATTATTAAGAGTGAATCATTCGATTAGCAATAAATTCGGTTATCACAACCTAACAAGTTTTCTCTGTGTGACAAAAAATTACTTTTCGATTCTTAAAGGAATTATTCAGATGCTTATCATAAGAACTTCTAAGAAAATACATTAATTATGATTTGAAAAGGTTGTCTTTCGAAACGAATTACGCATTTTTTCAGGATTTAACTTAGTCAGATCTTATGAATCTTTTAATAAAAATATAGACATTATTGAATTTTGATCGATTAAAATGGCTCTTAAAAAAGTTGGACCAACATTGCACAAACACTTAAATATTGTGTACTTAATTTCTCATTCCACAAACTTTACATTACTTTTTTTTACGTATGGGTCGATTATTAATGGCAACCGAACTTCAGTTGCAACCACAAATTTCTGGTTGACAATTATAGCCGTTAGTTGCCTTCTGTAATACCATTTAGGAAACTCACAACTTAACATTAGTTCGGTTGACATCCATAATACCCCCATTATTTTTGTATTTAAAATTTCCGAGGAATTCCCGAGAATGGACGTTGGACCAATATTCGAAAAACTTTGCCATAATTTAGTATTTAAACATTTTCCTGGTAATGAAAAAAGTCCGGGAATTTAGGAAGCAATCGATTGTCAATAAATTCGGTTGTCTCAACGAAACAGTTTTCTCTGTGTAATTTTCTCGAAATTTGTATAGACACGTAATTTTGTTAACCAAGATAAGATAATGATGCCAAACAACATCTAAATGATGGAGGTAGGAGTTGTTTGCTTTTCATTATCTCATCTTGGCACAAAATAAATTATTAGTTAAGAGGTGTCAACATCTGACCATCGACATGAGCCAGTAAATCAGTTACACGAGAAAAAATAATTTGTAAATTTATTCAAATTTATTCGTAAAGAGTAGCAAACATAATGCAAAACTAAATACTACACCCTACCTACTATTTTGTAATGTCAATTTACTGTAAAAACACCAAAAACGTGAAACGCTTTTCAATTAAGTATGCAAAAAAAAAACAAATAATAAAAATATAAAAAAAGCTACAGAGAGATTGCCAGCCAGCCAGTCAGTGAGTTAGTAAGGCAGGCTATAATAAGATGACAACAATTACGATCTGGTTTCAGCGTTTGTGGCCATTTATGTAGAATTAAGTCAATGCAACTTGAGGCAATTAAAGCGGTGTGTTTTTATAATATCTACAATATTATTTTTTAATTTTGTAGAGTTTTGTCGCGTTACGAGTAATTTCAATTTTGAAGCAACATGTGGGGGCAATAAAAAGGGAATAATCGAAAAAAAAAATCTTTTAGCTGGGGGGTGTAGTTAGCTATAAACTATGTTTCTAAAATTCTTTTGCTGTCATCATACTTCATTAAGTCCTCGTTTTGCCAATATTTGGTATTAAAAACTTAAATTGGCCTCAATGTGCCTATATGTTTTTTTTGGTTTTTTAGATCTTTTGTGTGTTTTTTTTTTTTTAATCATAAATTAAAGATTTTTTGTTTGCTATTCTATTCTAAGTATTCAATTCATTTTATTTATTTACTAAATTTTTGTTGAATACCTTATATGGTAGTAAATTGTAAAATGTTGTTGTTAAGATTAAGAGGCATGAGTATTTTTTTTATTTATTGTATTTTGTGTGGCAGCGAAAAAAAACGAACACTACAGATTGAGTTGATCATGATTAGTTTATATTTTTTTTTTTTTGTTTAAATTTATTTCAATACAATTCATATGTGTTTGAAAGAAAAAGATTTTAAATTTATTACAAGAAATTGTTGTTGATTTTATTTTAAAAATATAATTAATTCGTCGCATTATACAAAAATATCACGCATCATAAGGAAAATAATAATCTTTGAGTGTTTACAGATGAAATAATTAGGGTTTCTATGCGGGAAATTTTTACCAGGAATTTTTGTGTGAAAACATAGGGATTTACTTTATATATTATCTTCTTAAAGTTATAGTATTATTTCCGCACTGATGCAACAAGTTCGTTTCGATTTGTTGCCAATCAAACAGCAGAAAGTCAGTTGAGAAAGCAGAAGTACGACTAAAATTTGTCAGCTACAATAGAACGGGTAACAATTAATTCAGTTATCTCAACCAAAACAGTTTTCTCTGTATAAGAAAAAAACAAAAAAAATATTTATTTTTAACTAATTGGGAACATTATCGTGGGAATTCCCGGGAACTTTAAAAAAAAATTCTCACATGAATATTTCAACCATATATATGGTTGAAATATATGTTTGTGACAACAATTTATATGATGAAGGACTTACCATATTATGTTGCTCTTATATCATAATCTGAGAACAACATATTATGATAAAATTATTCATCATATAAATGGTTGTCACAAACATATATATGTTTACTGTAACCATATATATGGTTGAAATGTTCCTGTGAATCGTAAATTAACCATATTATTGTTTCCAAAATCATATATATAGTTACTGTGACTATAATATTGTTAAAAATTTTGAAATGTTTACAGTAACCATGCACAAATGTTGAAATGGTTACAGTAACAATGCCCAACTATATTTTTTTTTAAATAACGTTGACCAACATTGGACAACCAAAAAATATCCCAGCAAAAACTTTCATTGAAAATTAATGAGTTAAAATGTTAAATTCTGGCCCTTCAGTAGTTGGCCTGTAAATTTTTTGCAGCGTTCCTGTCAGGAACTTTTTGAGCCTTGTATGTTTATAAACCTGCATTAGCTTTAACTTTTTGTACCAAATAGTCCGACCACTTAGCTAACCAGTCTGCTTTCCTACCGGATGTGTTGGGAGCTCTTTTGAAAATGCTTTCTATTTATTGACTTTAGAGACATCATGTGGACCATTCCTTCTACCTGTACCAGGTTTCTATCAACGGACAAGTTCTCCCGAAACTGTTTAATAACATTGGAAACAGTTTGATAGCAGACCTTTGATGGTTTGGCCAACTTTTTGTAAGACCAATTTGGGTTTTGTTGAAAATATTTAATAATTTTAGTAAGCACTTTTTTCTGGTCACTCATTTTAATCAGATTAACAACAAATGAATATAATTGACATTAAACATAATAACTGACATGTTTTACAAAGGAAACTTGAACAAAAAAAAAAATCAAATAATACTTGGGTTAAAAGTTTTAATGAAAAACGTGTATTAATAATTTTACGATCTCACTCCTTACTCAATAGCATTTTAACTCATTATTGTAACACAATGATGTCATTGGAGGCAAGTACTTACCACAACCGCTTATTAACATGTCATTACTTTAGCATAACTAAGAATAGTTACAAGTAATGACTTTAATAACTCATTTACAGTTTGGTCTAATAGAAGCTGTTATCAGTAAAAACATAATGAGCTCATGCAAATGACTACAAAATAAGAAGTTTTATAACAAATAATAAATAAGTCATTCCAAGTAATGCAGTAAGTATTTAGTAGTCATTGAAAAGTAAATTATTAAGTAATTGCAAGTTATTACCAAGTTTTTGCTGGTATTATATACAGCATTTAAAATGCTAGCAAAGCTTTAATGGTTTTTGGTGTAACTTTAAATTAAAAAATTCCCGGGAAATTATTAATCCTACATGAAATTCATGGCACAGTATTGCAAAGGATTTCTTTGCACATCAATTAATTTGGTTTTTTAAATGTTGAATACATATTTACTCACTACAGTCCCACTGTGTTCACATTTACACATTTTTATTTAAAATTTTATACATTTCATTCTTAATACTCGTAAATTTACTTGACTTTACAGCATTGAAATGTTTTATCATTTATTTGAATATTCTATGCAACACTTATTTTTTGCATTTTCAAATTTATTTCATATAAAAATAAAAACTTATTGTGACAGTTTTGCGTAATTTAAATTTAAAAAAAAAAAAAAACAGATAAATAAATAATGTTTTCAAAAACAAATGACAAATAAATAAAACTGACAATATGAAGGGAAAAAAAAATTAAAAAAAGAAGGAATTTTTCCAAGACACGTTGATCATTTAATGTACATATATATTTTATTTTTGGGTGGGTGTAGTGCAGTGAAGTGCTTGATTAATGTTAAACAAAAAAATTCAATTGTCAATATTTATTTTTTCACAAAATTTATGACTTCCAAATAAAATTACGTATGTATGGTATGGGAGGGACTTGGTTTTTTAATTTGTCAATAATTAAATAACTTGGAAGAGTACAAAAGTAATGAAATTTCTAAAAATAAATTTTTTGATTTTGCTTGAGAAATTTATAAGTGCCATGTCATTATTAAGTAGTACAACAGTACTAATTTTTGTGCGTTTGTCTTTATAAACCTACAATATTATGAATATTTTCATTGTTTTTGTCATCTTATAGTTAGTTGTGAATACATGCAATATTTATTATACAGTGTGAAACAATTTAATAAACAGTTAATATACATATTTTAATTCTGAACAACATTGTTTATTAAATTCTCATAAAATTAATATGTACTCATCTCAAGCTATTGAACTTGAAAAGTGAAACAGCAGCTAGTATTCTTTATGACATATCATTAACAAATTGGTAGTGTGACAATGGCATAACATGACAACTCGATTGTGTAGTCGCAACATAATATAGCAAGATTTCGTCAGACTTTCATCTGCTTTTTTCGGTTGCCATATTAAACTAAGTTCTAAATTCTTCTCTTCTACAGTTAGACTGTTTGGCTTGGGCTATTTATTAAATATTATGATAATAAAAAAACAAGTAACATTTGAAAATATACAAAAATTCTATAAAAACCTTCCTCATATGTTGATAACTTTTAAATATTCTTTGTTGGATGGTTTCGGTTTAAACCGAACACGAAACTTTCTACCATTCCTGTCATTTTATACACATATGTATATAAGTTTGTTATATATCCATGTGTATGCTGAAATAGATTTTATGGAGCACCACCAGGTATCCTACGGGCTACGGTTCCGAATTTTTGGGACTTTTCAGATTCCCAAGAAATAATAAATCTAAGTAATGCCAAAAACCAGTAAAATGTTTAATATATTAAAAGACTTGATTTCCCACTAAGTTAAATCTGGAAAAAAATGCGTTATTCGTTTTCAAATCAATATGTATATAAACAAATTTAAACCAGTATTGTCACTAAATTTTAAGCATCTTAATTATTCCTTTAAGAAAGTTTTACATAAATATGTTTCTGTTACTCAGAGAAAATAGTTTTGGTTGTGATAACCTAAATCGGAGTTTCCAAAAGACCAGAAAAATGAGAAGTGAAAAGGAGGCAATGTATTAAAAATTGAAATTTCCGAATTTTTTTTTTTAACCATCTCCTGAAAATTTCGAATCGAATAAAAAAATCAGCCAAATAGCTCCAGCCGTTCTCATGTGATGCCATTACATATATGGACCATTTAATTTTTTTTTTATATATAGATAGATTATGTATAGAATTGATTTTGTGAGAGTCATAGCTCAATTTCAAGTTTTATTATCAGGAGATATGATCAATATTTTAAAATGAATTCAAAGGTCTTTGTTATAAGGTTTCAAAATATGGATTAGAAGGTTCCTAGTCACCTTAAACAATTAATGAAATACAAATGATAAATACGAAACTCTAGTCTAAATGGTCGAATTTATCTTTAGTTAGGGGACAAAAATGGCGCTACGAACAGAATGAATTAAAGTCCCAAAATGTTATATAAAAAAAAAAACAATGTTATTTAGGGACTTAGTGCATTTTTTTGGGGATTTTTTTCATTTCCAGAATAAGGGACTTAGTTCATAATGAAATAACTCCCAAATTTCTAAAAATCAAATAAATCTAAATTTTTTTTGTTGGATTTCTCCTCTCGGATGTATCAAAAAGAGGCTGCGCTCAGTAACGAGTTTTTGCATTGCCGGTTATCTCATCTGGGGTGTATCATAAACCTTGTTGCCGAGCCGAAGGCCTGAAATGCAAGAAATCTTTACTAATAGAGGTCACACGGTATTTATTTTTCCACATGTAAACATGTACATACCGTGTAATCCATATGAAACTTTGTATATGTAAAATACATATGTATGTCTTATGACATGTTTGGCAATTAGAGCAATTTCGTCTGTTTAACAATTGATCAATTCACAAAGTCCCTTATCAGTCATATTGTCATAATTCCCTAATATATCACGACACGACGGCTCGGCTTAACCGACTCTTATGCATTCGGTGTTGGTCTCTGCTGCTTCGTTACGATATACACATAGCATAGTAGTAGTATTATTTTCAGGAAATTTTTTGCTTGAAAAGCAATAAAAACCATTCTGAAATATTAGGACATTATGACATGATAAGAGACCTTGTGAATTGACCAATTGTGTATTTTGAAATACAACACTATGTGAGTGCAAAATAAAAAACACAAACAAAAAAAACATAAAATAAGTTTCTTCAACTTAAATATATTTATTGTGATTTGAAAATGTATTAAATTTATAGATATATAGTTAAAAACAATGGCCCATAATCATAATCAAACACTAAAGTCGGTTCTTTTTAAAATTAAAGTATGTATGTTTTAAATTGAACCGACTTTAAAAGGGTGCCACCTCAAATGTAGAAAATGTTTTCATACAATATACAACAAAATATAGACCAGTGGCAACGCTGAACAGCTGACATAGAAAATTAAAAAAATAACAAAAAGTGATAAACAATAAAAGTAACAGGGAAAACTAAAGAAAAAAGCCGTTTGTTATGGCAAAATGGAAAAGATAAGATTAACATCATATTTAGGATAATTTGGTACTAATTTTAATGATAACTGTTCAATAATTGGAAAATCTCTGCCAATATATTGTAACTAAAACATTGTTTACTTTTTGCCGAACGTTTTTACATGGCGAAGAACAGCTGATGCTGTTTTTAAATTAGTTAAAAAGAACTTTATCTAGTTTTATATTTAGAGTCGACTTCAACGTCAGAAATATACTTTAACTTGTCTATGATAAATATAAAGTCCTTTCTTAAGTAAAGTCAAGTTTAATTCTCTTAAAGAATACTTTTTTTGACTATGATTATGGGCCAATAATTTAATAAACTAATAGAGGTTATGTCACACGCAATTACATATGTGATAACATGGAAATTATGAATCGTATGTATAACATGGAATTCCATACATGTCCCAATACATATGGTATACTAGAGTTTCCAATTCGGTTTTAACCGAAACCGCGGTTTTTCAAGGCCTAAAACCGAAACCGACAGTTATTCTTCGGTTTTCGCTTTTAATCTATTTTCACTAGAAAAATTCAAAATTTAGAAATGAGAAACAAAATTTTTCATCCAATATCTCTAAATACAGATCGTTAAAAATATCTTAAAATTTGCTTCAATTTTTTAAGGTCAAATTTGTTTAGCAGTTCCTATATTATCAACTGATTTAATAGTTAATAAATTATCACAAAACCGAACCGAAACCGATCGGTTTTCAATTTTTTAAAACCGAAACCGCGGTTTTGAAATTCTTCGGTTTTTTGGGAACTCTATAGTATACATACCGTATGACCCTATATTTTTTTACATTATTCTCCATAAATTTCATTATGTTTTGTACCAATTATAGAGAATGGTTTTGATTTTCTTCCACAAGAAAAAATTAATCTGGCTCTGATAGAATTTGTAGTGCAATTTATATTTTCTAGGCCTTTTTATGTTACTCACTGTACAACAACATTATCTAAAATATTTACATTTATAAGTATATATTTTCATTATTTTATATCATTTTGTGTTTAATGAAAGAGACATTAGGAAAATTTTAAGAAAAAAAAAATGCAAATTAAAATATTTATCTTAATTTTCTAAAGACATTTGATAAAATGTGTGTGCGATATAGAATTTTAAATAAAATTATAAAAGATGACTCAATTACACAAATTTGTTAATTAATGACAGCAGATAACACATTGAGAAATTGTATGGGTTGTTAAATTTGACACATTGGTATTAATGTTTAATAATAGATCTATTATAAGAAGAGGCAATTAAAAAGTTTACAATTTCTTTAGCAAATATCCAACAAAAACTCCACTTAACAAATAATCTACAGTGTAAATTAAATGAAATAAATTATACTGGTGCTTGAAATTTCGGTAACAAAAAAACTGATGCATTTTACAAGAGATGTTTAAAATTTCGAATTTTACTTTCATGAAACATTTTGAAAGTATTGTAAGTTTAGAATAATTTGGAAACACCTATTAGCTAAGCTGAGATTTGAGCCTGTGTCAAATCTACCACCTATGTTTAAGAGTCTAGGGTATTTCTCACTTCATTACCAAAAATTACGACTTCATTTCATATTTAGAGTGATCATTAAACTAAAAACTGAACTCGATTACTAAACGAATTACTAGGATGTTATTTAAGAATAGAAACGAAATAAGGCTGAGTGTAGCGATTAAGGCTACAAAAAGAAGACAAACAGAAAACTAAGGGTAGTATTAATCTATCTAAAATAATAATATAAATTCTAAATAAATTAGAATATGATACATATCTAAAGGTATTTGTTTGTATTTCTAAAGTAAAGAATTCGTCAAACTTGTTAAATTCTTTATAATTTCTGCAACATGCAAATAACAACCACAACCATTCTATACAATTGTTTTTAGGAAATAAATTATTATTTAAAAGGTGAAAAAATATACAAAAATAAAACATCTCTCTTAATAATATTACGTCAATGTGAGGCACACAAAAAAAAAATTTAAAAACAAGTAATTGATAGAAGAAAAAAATAATACGATGATTTTTCCCCAATGACTAAAAAAAACATTTTCTTTCTTTAGTCATTTTAACAATTAGCTCTCTATAAAGACATTTATTCATTCATTCATACAAGTATAAATAAATATTTACACAGATGTTTGATTGGTTACACGGACGGACGGACCAAACGACAGACCACAAAAGGTGAAGACAACATGAATAATTTAAATAAATTTATAAACACATCACACAAAAGGTATTGAAATATTTCATATTAATTAATAACAAATTAAAATTGTTTCGCTAAATAAATTGAATACTGAAAAAATATATAGCAGCAATGAATTGCTAACAAAATATTTGTCTCTTGAGTTTATAAACCCCTATTTAAACGGTAACAGCAGCAGCAACAGCAATAATAACAACAAATAGGGTATAAAAATAATTAAGTGGGTTTTGAAAAATCTGTCTATACTTAGATATTTATAATAAATGCGATCGTAACAACAACAACTAAAGAAAAATAACATTAAACTATAACAGACCATAACATTGAAATGTATTAAATCAATTGTTATTGTAAATAAGTAGAGCTCAAGAAATTAAAATGTATTACAGGAAAGTTTTTTTAGAGCACGTTATCATGATCCTGATCACTAGATCTAGAACTAAAATGTATAGAAACGTTTATCAGTGTGTCCTGCTGCAAATGATTTTTGACAGTACTTTGACTTTGACTCGTATTTCCACTTAATGATAATGTAAAAACAGGGTGGGCAAATTTGAGTTTATGTTTATGGCTGTCAAATGATGAAATGTCAAAAATTGAGCTGTCATCATTTGACATTTATTTAGTACAAACTTCAGAGATTTTAACAATAGAACTATACGCTAATTGTGAAAATTGGCTTTTAGAAAACTTTGTAACGTGCAGTCAATTCATCAACTTAATATAATAAATACGAATACAACATATTAATATATTAGTATTGTATACTTTTGTTAATAATTCCTAAATACGTAGTTTATTTGAATTTTAATATAAGACATCTAAGAAAATCATGATCAAGGGAAGCATAATCGAAGTCCTGATCTACTTATACTTTGCTTCCGGTTAATAAAGCATAATTAGACGAGCTCATAATTCATACTTCGTACTAATGCCGTAGTTAGCCAACCGAGAGCCGAAGCATTTATATAGTCGGATTGTACTCATTAGCTACCCATAGTCAATAAGTTGTAGTTAACCGACGAGAGCTGAAGAATTTATCTCCTCGGATTGCATTCATAACTATATTTACCTATAATTATTCGTTACCCGACCGAGAGCCGAAGCATTTGTCTTGTCGGATTTTACTCATTAACTAGCGTTTATCTGGTCGAATCCTCTATTAGAAGCTTCGCAGATTAACAAACATATGCCAAAGATACAAGACAGATCTGAGGTAAAGAAGATTTCAAAGGAAACTGAACTTTGAATAACCTGTACAGACTAAGCATACCCCCGGATGGAAACAAAAACTGTATTACAACTTGAACGAAAACAAATCATTTTTTAACAGAATCATCTTTAGTGAATAGGCTTATTGTCCATTTTAACAATATCCACAAACAATCCTTGAACTGAATTTATAGGTGTTATTGGTCCACTTTTTTTTAAAAAACGACGTTGGCAAGCGCTATATATCGATGATTACCAAATTTATTTTGGCCAGAACTTTATGATGTGGACACCAACGACATGTAGTTTCAACAGGTAGGCTCTACGTGCCCACAGCTCATGTCACATTGGACATTCTGCTCGAAGGGTTTGGGGGCATAGTCATCTCCGATATCGTGCGATTTCACCACTTTATACTTTTTCTGTGGGATTTTCTTAATTTCACATAGAAATAAGCCACAAACCACAGCGACCCTCACAGCCAATACAACCCCTGCTATTGTTCAAATTCTACATTTACATTTAGGTTGTGCGCTAGGGTAGGTCAATTTGTTCGGGTGAGAAAAAACGTGACAGGCGTATTGCACAATCGGAATCTACACAAAATTCTAAGAAAATTACCAAAAGAAAGTATGGGTCGAAAATTAAAACGTAGCTTCCACCGAGAGACAAAGATTTAAGATTTGTTTTTAAAAATTCCTTTACTGTGTATTTTGAAGATTCTCAACGGGAGCTAGGTTTTGATTTTAGACCCATAGTTTCTTGGAGAATTTTTCGTAGATTACGTTTTTGCTATACGCCTTTTGACCAAACGGGAATTTGCATGATGTTATATTCCATACATAATGACATGGATAGCTCTTTCAAACAAATATAAATATCGGTGATATCTCACATACACTTTGTTTTATTTAAATTTAAATATAGGAAGCGCTTAACGAAAGACCTTTTATGACGAATCCATTCTCTTCAAACACTGAACTTATTAAACGATGGGTGTGAGTGTATGCATGGCAGTTGTAGACACATTGTTGGTGGTCATTTAGCAGAAAGAGTAAGAGCTTCGGTACTGCAGCAGCAAAAAAAAAAATCGAAATGCATCTGACAGTTGCGGTTTAATTTCATTATAGACTTGGTTTGCCTTTTAATAAAACACTATTGACGAGTTATTTATTATTTGTGTGTGTTTGAGTATTTTTCTTATTCTAAATAACGAAATGACGCCATAGACACAATAGTTTGCAACCTAAACTATAAGAAAAATTATTTAAAAAAAAAAACTGTTAAATAATACACCCATCGTCATCAGAAAAAGCGCTATTGCTATTGAAAAAGTAGCGTATAATCAAAGTAACGTATAATACACGTACTAAAAGAAGAAAAATTATATTAATATTATTAATAATAGCCATAAATTTAAAATATTTGTTAAACGCTGAGGTGTTACAGTGTCGTGTTAAATATTTTTAGAATTTTTTAATTTTTTTTTTCAAAGGTACATATTTAAATAAATTTGTTTATAAATGCCACATAATTATTTATTATTTGGCATTGTTGCAATAAAAGAATTGGCGCCTATTTGTCACAGTTGGACATCGGTCAATCTTTTTTAAATTTATTTAATTTTTTGGTTTTTTGAGTGATTGCTAAATAAATTAATTGCAAATTAAATAAATTTATGTAAAAAATAAACACAGTCGTCTCAGTTGAAATTCATTGAACTGAGTGGGTATTATAATACATGTACTCTCGTACATTTTAATAAAATATTTATGAAAAGTGTATTTTTGAAGGGGGTTTCTCTTAATAAAATGTGGAGAAAAACATGTTGGAAATATTTTATTTAATATTTTTTATTAACTTCAATTATAAGTTTGGATAATGTGCTACGTAAGTATTTTAATTGGTTTCAGTTTTTTTTTTTTTTTTTGCTGAGTGCAACATTTTTTTTTTTTAATTTTATTTTACTCTACATTTTAACATAAACATACTTTCGATGCACCACATAAATTTGTATAATTTTAATTTACAACAACTGCATGTTACTTAGGCGTTGCCACCTAATTAATTCAAGATATACCCCCCAAAATATTGTAAATAATTATATTAACAGATTGCATTTAAGGTTTGTTGTCGTTGCTGTTGTGTTGCACACACCTTTTAGACAGAGATATAAAAGTATAAATTGCATATTTTTCATTTCTGGGAAAACAAAATGTTGCCCCTTTTCTTACAATATTGCATTTTTGCTACTATAATTGATATATATTGCTAATCAATTTGGTCCAAAGTAAAGGTATTTAAACGGTCTGCCCAGTAGTATATAAACATTTTTAAAAAAGCGTTAATATTTTGTGAGATTTATAAATATTTGAATATACTGTATATGCTGTATATATCTTTGTCCAAATTGTATAATTTTATGATGATTTTATTTATTTTTGAGCTATCCAATATCTGTTGAGATAGATTTTGAAAATACTTTTTTGTGATACCTTATTTGCTGAGGTGTCTAATACTTTACAGAAAAGAGGGCAGAAAAAGTGCAACATTTTTCGCATAATCACAACAACAGTATGTATAATACGTATGGTTATAATTGTGCGAAATTTCGCATTTTCACAAGGTGACGTAAATTGCGTTAAAATCTTTACAAATAAACTATCTTTCACAGAAAAGTTCTGTGAACAATTTTGCCCTTTTTCTGCCCTCGGTGCTATGAAATATAAACCGCTATTTGTTGTGTAAGTTGTTATGAACGATAAGTTAGAGTGCTAATATATATATATATTATTATTTATAACCCATATGGGCTTCGGAAAATGTATTTCAATCAACACAGGAACGAAGGATCAAGTATATATATTCATTATAGGATCACATTATAAAAAAATGCTAGTCAAGATGTCATGAACAAGAACAATTGTTTGATTGTTTCAGCTATAATGTGCTCCATTCCTACAATATATCAAAGCTTACTTCCGAACTGGAATTGATGCTAATTTAAAATATCACTTTAAAACATTAATGTTTAAAGGGATGACAGGATAATTTTGCTTGTGTTTGACTCTATATATAAATCATTCATTTGCAAACATCGAAGGATGAGTCGAATTGTTATCCTGGTGATATAAATACGTAATATCTGAGTTTCATAATGTCTATATACACAGAGACTTTTTATACCCTTCACCTTCGTGAGAAGGGTATATATAAGTTTGTCATTCCGTTTGTAATTTCCACAATATAATTTTCCGAACCTATAAAGTATATATATTCTGGATGCTTATAGATAGCGAAGTCGATTTAGCCATGTCCGTCTGTCTGTCTGTTGAAATCAATTTTCTGAAGACCCCAGATATCTTCGGGATCCAAATCTTCAATAATTCTGTCAGACATGCATTCGAGAAGTTTTCTATTTAAAATCAGCAAAATCCGTCCATAAGTCACAAATATAGACAATATGGATATCTAATGATAGATATTTCAAAGTCCATTGCAACGATGTATATAAGGCTATAGTTAGTTGGACCTACAATGGGTCAAAATCGAGAAAAATATTTCTTAACCCGAATTTTTTTCACAAAAAAAATTTGTTTGTCATAAATTTTTTTCACTAATAAATTAAAAAAAAAAAAAATTTAAATTACAAAACTTTAAAAAAAAAAATTCGAAAAAATTTTTTTTTTTAATTTTGTTTTAAAGTATAATTTGGTGAAGGGTATATAAGGTTCGGCACAGACGAATATAGCTCTCTTACTTGTTCATACTGTCATCGATGAATCTGTATTTACTAGGGTATATAATTAATCGGGTTTCTGGTTTAATCGGTTAATCGAGCAAATAATTAATCGAGGTTTAGATTTAATCGGTTAATTTTAAATTATTCGATTAACCGAATAATTAATATTTTTATTTTATACTTATTTAAGTATTTTATTAATAAGAATAACAATTCAACCAAAAAATAAATAATTCTATTTAGTTTTAATAAAACTATACTTCGAAAAAACTCTATAGCTGATTGTAGATGTTCGAGAAATCGAAAGTAAGACATGATAAAGAAGCATTTAAAATCCTCCATTATACCATTGGAGTCCTGATTTTGATTTTTCTTTTAATAATTTTGATAAGTTTTAATAAAATACTCGCTTTGTAATGTCTCTAGTTTCGTCTATTATCATGTCCTCCTTCGACAAATACATGTAAATTAAATATGTCAGTTGTTATACTCACTAAACATGTTTCTTGGATGTTCGTAATGTAATTTTATTTTGACATTTGTATTTGAATTAAATCGGAAAAATAAATACAAAAAATATGTTAAAGTGCAAAAAAAAAAAAAATTCGGTTAATCGGTTTATTTGCTATTTAAAAATGGTCAATTTTGAATTATTCGACCAAAATTAATCGGTTAACCGATTAACGGTTAATCACTTAAATACCCTAATATTTACTAACTCAAACTCAGCTTTCGTCAAAACATGACCGACAATCACCTATAAGATTTCCATTCATCAGTGAATAATACATACGCTTACCCAGAAAGTCATTTGCGTGAACATCTTCGTACTTTTGAACGTATTACATACATTTCTAGATGTTCACACTTCGAATTAAACAAGTTTGTCCTTTATCAAATTAAATTAATGCAAAATTATATAATTTCGTTTAGTGTTTAGGTTTGATAATGATTTGTGATTAATAATTTGATATAAAAATGAGAAAACAAAATTTTCCAAAAAAAAAAAAATAATAATTTAAATCCAATTTATTTTAAATTTGAGAGTGATTTGTGAATATAATTCAATAACAAATGTAAAATAATAACCATTGTGCAATTATTAATTCTCACATAAACCTTAAAATGAATTTAAATGTGACTTTGAAAACTTTGTTAAGGTTTGAGATGCCTTTGAGAATTTTCAAACATAATGGATCTACTAATTTTATTTGCTAGAAAAATCCTTCTGTAGTAAAAAATTACAAACAAATTTTTGATTTCTTTCAAAATAAATAGCCAACAATGATTGTAGCTCATTGTTGCGAATCGATTAAATACTTTCAAAACTCTTTTTAACACATTTATAACAAATTGCTTTTACAACGACAAATATCAAACGATTTTTGTTAAAAGCAAAAAAATAAAATACAGAAACCCAAACTGAATACAAATTAATTAAATTATATAAAAAATCTCATATGCATATGTACTACATACTCTATGTAAATACAATACAAAACCTACAAAACACAAACAAAAAAAACAAGAATTTTTTTTTCAAATCATATAATTTTAGCGATTTTTATCGACTTCTGTTTTAGAATTTTTAATTGAGTGTAAAGAACTTTTGAAAACAAAACGAAATTGTACGTACAACCGTTTTATTTATTTGTTTGAACATTATTATAATAAAATAATTTTAATAAATTTTTGCGTGAGTGTTGTTGGGTTGTTAAGTTAATTTTGTTGTTTGTTTTAATTTCTTAAAGCTGATTTCGGCAGTAATGTAGTTTGTTTGCTTGCTTGTTTTTGTTTTAAAGGTTTACAATTTGATAAGCAAGCAAACACATAAAACAAAAAAAGTATGTAGCACAATATTTAAGCCACCTACCTACTTTACGTAGATAAAATGAAATTTATGTTTTACTTTGTATGCTATACAAAAAAATGGGTTAAAAAATTAACATTTTCAAATATGCAAACATTCGTAGTATGTATGTATTTTCGTAGTATGTATTTAAATTCGTTCATTTAACGGCTGAAAAGACAAAATGGAAGTTGGCGTTTGGTTTGCTTTTTTTTTATTTTATATGAATTTTTTGGATGATTAGATTTCCGTTGACTGCAAATTTAAACATCAACGTTATTAAACATGATTGTGACTAGAAAGATGAAGGTCGTTTAAAACTTTAAGAATTAAGCAAATTAAAGTACAGCTAACGTATGTGTTACAACATGTAACCAATCGTTATATAAAGTTTCCAAGTGCAACTTACAGATCCGTGCAGACTTATTTTCCTGCGACCTGCTGACATTTTCTAAATTTCTCATACTTTTTATCCAATGTCAGTAAAGCAAAATCATCAAGTTCTCAATAGCATTTGAGTAATGTAGCATCATAATGTACTTAACACAAGTTTGAATATTACTGAAATGTCTTCATCCATCAAACACGGAAGTTTAAAAGCAAATTGAGCTTGATTTGAAATCAAAATATCTCTAAAATAAAAGCTTTCTAGAATACTTGGTAAATATTCCATTATAAGCATATCAAACGTATTTCTCAAAGTTTTCTCAAACCTAAGCAACGGAAACATCACATATGAATTTAATTTGAAGTTGATTTGAAAAAAATAAATATTTTAAAAATTCCAATCTCTCAGTTTAACATAGAATGTTATTCTCAAATCAATCTCAAACCAAAAATTTAATTTAAATTTGTGAAATAACTTCCAAAAATTGGTATTTTCAACAATGTGACATTAAACTCTTTTCTCAAAACGCTCTCAAACCTAATGTCAAATCTGAGTTATAAAATTGTTTTCACATATCTTAATAAGTATTTTAAAAGAAAAATTTACAAAAAGGAACAATTACATTGTTTTAAATACATTTTTATAGTATTTTAACCATGCTATTAAAAATAATAATCCAAATTTGAAATACGTCATAGTGACATTTGAGAAAGGAATTGATTTAAAATCATTATAAATTTGATATGAAAACTTTAAAATCTACACGTAGACTGTAGCACTACTGACTAGGTAGCAATTTTGGCCTATATCTGTTGACTGCACACCAATAAAAAAACACAAACTATTGACGCGTTTGTTGACAATGTCACTATAAATATACTAGAACTGCTGTCTAACGTATCTCTACTGACGCTTAAAGGAAAGTTGTCGACATTTTAACTAGTGCAATTGTCGATAGAGAGTGTTGACATAGAGACACATTTGAGAATAATTGTAAAATAATATTTTATAGAAAATGGAGAAATCATAATTTTTAAAATTAGTTCTTTCTGAAATCTACCTGCACTTGAATTTAAATATGAAATTCAAACCTCTTTGAATTTTTATTTAAAGAATAAAATTCAATATCAAATTGAGAACATTCAAATGTCCAAACTTTTTTGAAATCAACCTCAAATTAAAAAGTGATTTTCAAACTAGGGTTTAGGTTTGAGAAACCTTGGAGAATTATATTTGATATTAAATTAAAATAATATAATGTTCCAATAGTATTGTACTTTATGTTCGTTGGACTTAACACGTCACACAACACATATTTTTATTCGTTTGTGTATTGATCACCAATCGCTATTTTCTTTTCATTTGTTTATGATTGTCATACCCCAGCAGTTAAGCAAGTAGTCAATGTATCCTTTACAGACAGTAATCGTCATAAATGACTTAACACTTGACAGACTCCAATTTATATATTTTGGTCATTTGACACGTATGTGCTCTTTGTAGTGCAAAGAGAAGACTATTGGTTACTTTATACATCCCAGGTAATCTAGCGTGAAGACAATTGTCACTTAAGTGTCTCTAAGTAATCTGTAGTGTAGTAATTTTAAACGTTTTGTGAGTAATTCGTTCAAACTGGTTTTATACAAATTGTGTTGATATGATTCTCATACAGTTAATTTTTACTTAAGTATACTGATATACCATGTAACATAGCATGAAGTCAATAGTCACTTTAGTGTATCTTAGTAACCTATAGTGAAGACGCATTAAACGTTAATTTTGTTCTGCACTTTAGAAAGTAGTTATTTTAACCACCAGAAGCAATTACAAAGCTATCGTTTATTGGACTACTTATGATATGTCTTTTAGCTGATTATTTAGATGATTATTATTAACACCCGTACATGTTAAAATAACTAGTTATGTAGCTGATCATGTTACCAGTTAGGTAGCTAGTAAGGTAACTGACGCTATTTAACCAGTATGTGAATCCAATGCGTTGACTACTTTGGACCAGCTATTAGACAGTCTCATTGTAGTCAAAAAGTGTCAATTGACATCCTGCTTAGGACATGCACGTGTTAAAACAACTATTCAAGTAGCTACTAAAGTAACTAGTTCCCACCCTAAATGATAGGTAAAATCACTAGTTCGGGAGTGTCTCCTAGAACTGCTGGGACCCTCTTAAGAGTCTTCATTCCTACAATATATAAGGGGTAGTGATCTATAGTTGAAAATATATAGTTTGGTACAATCGGAGTGGTTGATAGAATTTTACGTAATCGGTTAGTCTCAGAGGATCCTTCCATGCCGCTACAGAAGTCCCTCCAGGCTTTCCTTTTCGCATTCCTCGTTAGGTTCTTGAAGTGATTCAATGAGGACTTGTATACCCAACCACTTAGCCTCGGTGAACAGTTTACGATTCGTCCTTCTTGCGTGTGCTATTTCAGGATTCCACCATGGAAGCTTATTCCCACCTCTGCGGGTAATCGGCCTACAGGCTAAATTAGTAGCTGATTCGAACGCTTCTGTGTCTCAACTGCTATCTCATTATCTTTCGTACTCTAAATAGAGGGCGGGTTTGGTAAAGACCGAGAGAGTGCACCACATTGCATCTCCCAATTGGTCATCCTACTATTTAGAATGTTATTAACACTCCAATAAGTTACACTTATATTGAAGTCAATATATTGGTGATCGGGAAATGAGCTTTTTTCCATTTTTGAATAGTTGAATTTTGGAAATTTTATCCCATTTTAATCAGAGAGAAATAATTTTTTTTTTTTAGTTTTTAAACAGAAATAAAAATTTGACTTTTATCGACTTTTTTCAATCGAAATCTTTTCAGCAAAAAGTTGATTGTTCGAAAGTCGATTTATGGAACCCTAATAATGAGCCGATAATAACGCTTGAAAGCATAACACTAACTTTTAAAGTTTAACTTTTTTAATAAAAAGAATAGGTTAAAAAAATAACGTAAGCATTCAAAAGCCTAACACGTTACGTAACCAGGCAAACGAGCAGACAGAAGATGTAATGCCAAAAGTAAACTACACATTGCAACATTTGTATGGGGGACAAGGGTAAATAATAATTAAATATTTACTTTAAAAGGTATTCAGTGAATTCTGCGTTATGTTCTACTCTCATCATCATCATCATCATTTTATAATGCACATATGAGACAAAGATGGAAAGAAATACACTAAAACCTTGAAAAACGATGAACAAAATTGATAGGAACTAAATTAAGCAAATTTAAGCAATGAATCTATTTGTTGAATATAGAAAAAATAACATAGAAAGGTCCTAGTTATTTGTGCTTGCAAAATGTATAAAAGATCCAAATAAACAATTGTTTAAAAGAGAGCTTAACGCAATGTAAATGTAGATTAAGCAAAATTAGTGAAAAATTTTAAAGAATGATACAGTTCTTAACATACAAGAGGTTTAGAACTACTTAACCGTACAATAACTCGCTAGTGTATTCCTATACAAAAGCTTATACTTTTTCATATTGAAACCTATATTTGTACGGTTTACTTTAAACAGCAAAAACACATTTATAAAATGGACATCTGTTTGTTTAACACAAAAAAAAACAGACAGACCACAACCCACCGACTGACAAACTTAGTAAATAAACTGCAAACAAAAAAAAAAAAAAAAAACTGTATAATAGCAGCCTGGCCAGCTATTTAGCTGACTGATTTGCAAGATATCTGTATGATTTCCAAATAAATAAAAATAAGAACAAATACAAAACGTTATAACGTCATGCATTGGTTTGGCAAATAAGAAAAGTTTGTTTATATTAAAAAAAAAATGAAATGGGGAAAAAATACATTCATACTTTTAGTATCTTGCATATAAAATCGTAGTCATAAACGAAAATGTTAATATGTATATAGAATTAAAAAAAGAAAAAAATCAGTTTGTACTTACATAAATCAAACCCGAGTAATATCTGTCTTTGATATTGTGCAAGACGGATGCCTCGTTGAGACATGTTAGTTCGGCCATATCCTCGACTTTGTCGAATTTAGGCGGGTTCATTTTTTGTATATCATCACGTAGAACCATAACACGTTTACCGGTTTCGGTAAGTTCAACTTCGACTTCATCGCCATGTTCACGTTTAATACTGGCAGCGACAAAGCCCTGTAATAATAAAAAAACAAGAAAAAGAAAAATAATTAAAAATGTGTATAAAGTAAATAGATAGTAATTGTTATTAAATAATAATAGTTAGTAAGGAGTATAAAATATGAACATTTTAATATCGGTCTTATCTGGCCAAAATTTGGTCGAGTACCGATACTTTTATAAAGAAAAAACATTGACTATGAAATTAAGTCGCCGAAATTTAAAAAGAATAAACAAAATAGCTATCCCTTAAAGAAAACTTTTGGTTCAAGATGAATGGTGTCCACAATGTACAAAAAGAGATGAAAAATTTGAAATTTGGAAGTAAATTTGCTGTCAAAATATGAAATGTTAAGAGTTGAACGAAAACAACGTATTCATCCATAAAACCAACTTTAGTGATGAGACCCATATTCAATCTTTCACATAACCGGTAATATTTGTCACTTGGACGGCTCGTGATCAGAGGTCCAAGTCGATCGGCGTATTCTCATAAAATAAAATGTTTACTACCACTATGTACTCATAAATTGCTGGAGTCTTATCTATCGAATAGACTTTTCAGAGTTAAGTTCAATGATTATGTGACGAGAGAATACAAGATTAGAGCTGGCGTTCCACAGGGAAGTGTACTAGGACCTACGTTATATTTGATTTACACCTCTGACTTGCCTACGTGCGATAAATTAACAATCTCTACATTTGCGGATGATACCGCCATTATTAGTTCACACGAAAACCCACTCATAGCATCTAGTCAACTGCAAAATTATCTCGTACGTGTGGAGACATGGTTGAAAAACTGGCGAATAAAGGTGAATGAGCTGAAAAGTAAACATGTTACGTTCGCTCTAAGGAGAGGAAATTGTCCACCTGTCACACTCAACAACGTTAATATACCGCAGTCTGATTATGTCACCTACCTTGGTATTCATCTTGATAGACGGCTTACTTGGCGCCGTCACATAGAAACCAAGAGACTTCACATGAAGCTAAAAGCCTCTAGCTTTCATTGGTTAATCAGTGATCAATCAAAATTAAGCCTTGAATATAAAGTCATCCTGTATAAGACCGTTTTAAAACCAATTTGGACGTATGGAATTCAATTATGGGGAATGGCTAGCAACACCAGTATTGATCTTATACAGAGGGCCCAATCTAAAATTCTTAGGACCATGACGGGAGCACCATGGTATATAAGAAATGAAAACATCCACAGGGACTTAGATGTGACATTGGTAAAGGAAGAGTTCAAGAAAGTCCGTGAGAAATATATTGTTAAGCTGCAAAACCATCCCAATACGCTTGCAAGACAACTTGTGCAGATCCAATCCCGATCCAGGCTCCGTAGAGCTGATCTACCACCCCGCTAAGATGAGTGCCAGTTAACCATGAAGGCTCTCTTGTTGGAGAGCAACTATTTTTAATTTTAGTTATAAGATTTGAATACTTATTGTTAGGCCTATAAAAGGCAGATTCAATAAACTAATAAAAACGTATAAAAAAAAAAAAAAGTCGATCGGCGACAAGCCGGCTTAGTGCCGCCGTCGAAAAATTTTTTCGATGAAAGCCGCCGCCATGTCCGTCAACTGAAACCGGCTGCCGTCGACCAGCAGAGTCGCGTTGGAAACTACCAGAAAAAGACAGGTAGTTGAAATTACAAATAAAAATATTAAATTTAAACTAATAGATTAAAATTTAAAATAGAAAATATCTGATAGCAGACAGGAAATATTATCATTTGTAAATAACGGACCAACAATTGGAAAAAAATTTTGCGACGCTGGGGCTTGTGTTAATGAAAAAAGGAGCCGTCTAAATGCAACAACAATAAAAAAACAATTGTTTATACACGACAATTTCAAAATTGTTGAGCCTTTAATAAATCCACAATAGTGAAAATATTTTTTTAATTAAATTTTAATACTAAATAAGTTTAAATGTAAACTTCAATAAGCTATAAATATCTATATACTTGTTAAACCTGATTTTTTTATTTTTTTTGTTAATAAAAAATAATTTAAAAAATTAAAAACAATTTTTATAATTTGTATCGGCTTCAGCTGACTTTGAGCCGCCGCCGACTAAATTTTCTTCAGCCGCCGCCGCCGAATATTTCCCCACGGCTTGGACCTCTGCTCGTGATTAAACTCCACACTGGGGCCATTTGAAAGATCATGTTTATGTCAACAAACCACATTCCATTAAAGCTCCGAAATATGAAGAAATTCGGCGCAGTATTTTCGAGATAAGTAAAGCGTTTGTGCAAAATTGTATGAAAAGAGCGGAATCTGCCGACGTGTTAGAGGTGGACATCCATTATTAATTCCCAATGTATACTTTCCGTTGGTATCAATAAAACCTCTAACCTCAAATAGTACTTTTGAAAAGTTTCGATTTGTTTCCAATTAAACAAAACAATGATTTTTGTTTGCGAATATTCGGTTCAGTTTCGGTCTAAAAAAAAAATGATTTCGGACGGACTTTAAAAAATATCCATCAATCTTTAAAAAAAAAAAACGTCGTGTTCAACGCACCAGTTCGGTATCATGTGAAAAGAGGAGTGAGTAATTAGCTTCTTGACATCCAAAACCGAAAAACTTCGTTAGCCATTTCCGAAGCCAACTTTAAGTTAAAGTCATAGGCCCCTTTCATATAAAGTGTTAGAATAAGAACCTATCCCTATACCCGAACAAACAATCAATGTATCAGTTCTATTTAGGTTTCTTTCCCCACAAAGGCGCCCTTAGATTCTATAAGATTCACATTAAACATTGAAGTTTGATGTCAAATTTAGATAGATTTGAAATCCTTTCTCAAAATAATTGTGTACTAAAAAAATTAGGGAAGTTTATTTTGAGTTTGAGAAATATGTTTATTCTCAAATTGGTCTCGAGCCTTTGAAAGATTTAATTTCTTAGAACTTCAAACATATTTAATTCATTCCTTATAGAGTTGATTCGTTATTGAATAATTCAAGTTTTCTTTAATTCAAATCTATTACAACCTTTACAAAATTTATTGAATAATAAAATTTTTTTTGATTCAAAACAACAACAAATTGAATGAAGTAAAAATATTTTTTGTTAATTTTTTTATTATTTTGGATTTATGTAAATATTATAAACAATTTAATTCAGAATAAACCTTTTTACCGTTTTGAATCGGTACACAGAGAAAACAGTTTCGTGATAGCAACCGAATTTGTAGCCAATCGAATGATTCTGTCTTTGTGGACGAATTTTACAGTTGTGAGTACAAAATTTTAGAAGGAGTAACAAAAATTTGGTTGCTTCAACCGAAATTCTTCTTTATCAACTGAGTTTCTGTTGACAGAACCGAAAAATTCTATGTGTACAACCGAATCATTCGATTGACAACAAATTCGGTTGCTATCACGAATCTGTTTTCTCTGTGTAGCCAATTGAATTAACAATTCAAAGCTTGAATGGATTTAAATGAATTCTATTCAAATAAAACCTTTTTATGGAAGCTAAAGAATTTGTTTTGTTGGGAATGGTTTTATTATGAATTAATATTTTAGTGAATTAAATTTCAAAATTTCTTCTCCAAAAATCCACATTGGAAATACATCTGAGAATAATATGAATAATAATAATTAAAAGAATTTGAGAACAATTGGAGAATCACTTGAGAATATTGAATATTAAATTAAGAATCTAATTTTTCAAATATTTTTTTTAAAATCAATTGAAAACTCTGTTTACGTTGAAACCTCTGTTTAGGTTTGAGAAACGGTTGAGAATTATGTTTGCAACCAAAAAAAAAAATTTAATTTTTCAAATGTTTGATTTTGTGCTTTTTGGGTTAATTGCAGGCAAATCGTGCACTTCTCATCCCAATTGTCTTTATAATCCAGTGTGAGAAATTGTCAAATATTTTTATTAAGAAATACAAAATTTCTAATAAAATCTAAAACTTCTTTATAAACTTATTACAATTATTTCTTGAAATCTGTGCAAGTATTCTTCAATTATTTGTATTTAATTTGTTTAAACAGCATCTCGAAATCGAACAGCATGCATTGAGTGTTTAAGCATGTGTAAAATCTCCTAAACAATCTGTTTGCAATGCAAAATGCATCATTAACAATAATAACAAAAAAAAAACGAATAACACAACTGGTATCTTTTCGCGCGTATATTTGAAATACACAGATACAAACTCACACACGCTCAACTACACATGAAATAGTTTCATACTAAAAATTCAAAACATAAATTGGTACAATTTAATTTTGTAGAATGCTGTTGCAGTGTTGTGTGGTGCATCATATTGTATTGTGTGTTTTCTTCTTATTTTGCCAGATTTTTTATTTTCTTCTCATTTACTTAAACGTCAAGTTGAAGGAATTTCAATTTGAGAGCCTTGAACTTGTTTTGTGTGCTTTATTTTCTTTTTATTAAGAAACCACACAGCCGCCAACCCAGAATAAACAAATAAAAATACAAAGACTGTGTCTGAGTAGAACTTTTTTGCATCAAGATAGATATGATGACGACACACCACATCACGTTGAAGGCAAATAATGATAAACATAACCCAACATTTTAAGTTGTATTAAAATAAAATAATAAAAAAAAAATGGAGAAAGAGTCGCAATATGGTTGCACACACATGGTATCATCACATCATCATTGCAATATACTACATGCTGCATCCATCCTCATTTGGCACAATCAAAAATCTATATGCAAAAAAAAAACACACACACATTTCAAGTAGAGAAGGATCAGCAGCTAAAAATTCGCATGTGTTTGTAAATAAAGCACCAGATCTGAGAGACAAACAGAAATTTAACAATTATACCAATGAAAATGGTACGTTTATGGCCTTTTCCTGATTTGGAAACTTTAAAGGGCGAAATACGACGATATTTTTGTGCCCAAAATAGCCCATTACCGATTTTTGCCTTAAAATTTAAGATTGTATGACTTAAAAAAATCCGAGATTTTTTGAAATTTTTATCTTTTATTATAGTATTATCCTCTTCCCATCTTTTTGGCAACATATGGATTCCGAACCAAAAAAACAGCTCATCTTTTAAGGCCAAGAACTTATCCCAGAGAGAGCGTTCTGCATCAATCGAAACAAATAGTATTCGGACGGGTGAAGGCCTGGACTACAAAGCGAATGAGGCAAAACTTCCCAACCACTTCTGTCTAATTACTTTTTACCAAGGTATTGCAAAATGTGGCCGAAAATGGTCATGATGGAATGCTACTGTTTCTTTCTGTCCGCATATTCTGGGCGTTTTTCGCTAATGCTCGCTTCAAACGAATCAGTTGCTTTCGGTACATGTTCCCTATGATGGTATGGCCAGATTTCTGCGGCTCATAATAGATGGGACCCTTTTGGTCCCACTAAATACAGAGCATTACCTTAGCGTCATGGATATTTGGCTTTGGTGTCGATTCGGCTGGTGGCCGGCAATAATAATGATTCGGTGCAAAATTGATTTTCTTTTATAGCGTTCAAGCATTATTTCGGACATGTTAAATCGTCTTCCAAAGTCTCTCGGCTTTTTCCCAGCTTTTAGATGAATCCAGCTACTCGCAAACATTTTGAAATTGCTGTTTGGGCAGCTCCCAATGAGTTTGCAAGCTCTTGTTGAGTTTAACAACAGTATTCATGGAGTAATACCTCCAATTCTCATATGAATCTGAATTTGAGAAATAATTTTATTTTCAAATTGATCTCAAATATTGTCCTCAGATGTAGGAAAAAAAATAAATAATTAAACAGATCTAAGATAAAATTAAATTAGCATTCAGCCCAATTATGAATAAAAAATCCGCGGTAGTGTTTTTTCCCCTTTTCCCATTTTTCCTATTCAAATTAAATGTTAAAAATGGAAAAAGGGATTTGTTTATTCATAATTGAGCTGATTATGTTCTCATCTTGGGAACAAATTTTCTTAGATACCCAATTTTTCTTTCTAATACGAAAAAATAAGTAATTAGTGTACCATGGTACTTTACAGCTTTTAATTGTACACCAAAAAGTACTTTTACAGCAACTTGTTTAACCCCGTTCTAAGTAGTTTGTTCTAGGCATATGAAAAAGCAAATAAAAATATGACAACCAGGCGTATTCTGTGTCAAAATATGTGTTTGTATGTGAATATAAGATGTGTGTATATTTGTTTTTATAAAATTGCATTTGCCAAGTGTAAATAATGATGAAATGCAGTTGTTTTTTTAATATAATTTATCATTTAGTAGTGTGTGGTAAAGAATGCTGCAGCCGTAGTTTATTTTTGGGACAATTAATTTACATTTAAAATGTAAATTAAAATAAAACAACCATAATTTGAATGGAGTTTCAAGTTAAAGATTTACTACAGAATGTCCTTTTTGCTTTTTACCGACTTCATTATTATAAACCTATCCAAATTTCTTAATTATCTTTATTATCTAATATTTGAAACATATTTTTAAGTGATTTCAATAGCAAACATTTTTTACATGATTTTGTTTGTTTGTTAATGTAAAACCCAATGCTTTTGTTTATATTTAAATACTAATTGTTTGAGTGGTTTTACTTAAAACCACAATGAAGAAATTATATAAATAAATTTTGTAATTCATTCACTTCAGAAATAACTTAAACTAGGTAGAAGAATATGTAATCTTTTAAAAAGAAAAAAATATGAGATATTGTTAATTATTTATCATTCATTCATGTACTTTAAAATTATCAGTCAACAACAACAGAGAAAAAACAAACAACACAATATTTTATTACAAATTAGAGAGTGCACTGGCTTATCTCTTTGTTTGTTTGTTTTATGTTGTACCGGTGATAATTAGAAATTCCTTAACTTCTTTAATAAAATATTAAAACCAAAAAATAAAATCCAACATGAACAAGTAATGCCCGTTTTCTTAATGTATAGACAAACTGCCTGTTACTAAATGTCGACATAAATTTATTACGCCGATAAACTATCCGTTAACAATTTTGGTTTTCTCAATATACCGACAAAAAACATTATTTTCTGTTGGCAATACCTCTCGAAATAAATGTGAAAGTTGGGAACCCTGCCTTCAAGTGACAACATGTTTACATAAACCAGCTGTTTAATGTGGCCATCGACAGCCGGAATCTTTTGAAAAATTCATTATTATCCATGTCTGCCAGGTAGTTAGGCCTGGCATGATAAACTCTTTCAGCATTCACTTGGAACTCATGTTCTTCGAGTGCATCCTCCATCAAATTAATGTTAATTTGATGGAGGTACATGTCACCAAACTACCACCATTCACTAGTAAATAGTTATGCAATGACATGGACTTGTTTAATTTGATATTTAACTATCTCGCAAGTAAGTTAGTAGGTAACCTATGGTGATTTTTGAAAGCTAATACAATCGTCAGCACAGAACTAGAACCAGAGACAGCAGAAATATTTTAAAATAGTCAGGAAAACTAAATTTACAATTTTTAATATTCTACCATCTATTTACACACATTCACACTCCACACACAGAAACCGGAATAAGTGTATTAGAACTGCTACAACCAGCTCTTCTAAACAAACTCTACTACTAACTACCTCTTAATAAATAGTTGTATTACATTTTTTTTTTCAGTTTTTGCTTTTAATCTCATCTAGACAAACCACTTTCCTCTGCAGGTAGGTAACTCTAATATAAAGAGCGTTCGTGTGTGTGTGGTTATAAGAATTTAAATAATGCAGTTGTTATCTTCTATGGGTGCAGCCAACTAACTACTACTCGACGAATAACTAGAACTACAACTTCTTCCACTTCTATAGCCACTAGGCCAGCAATTTTATTTATAACAAACAATCCAATCTAACAATCAAACAAAAAAGCCAACTACAACTTGGAAACTAAAAACCAGTAGCTGCAATCAATTTCAAATAAGTAAAAGTGTTTCTTTCATTAAGTACGGAAATAATAGAAATGACACAAAAATAATGTAACAGAGCTATATTCGGCTGTGCCGAATCTTATATACCCTTCAGCAAATTATACTTTTAAATAAAAATGTTAAATATTTTTAAACAAACAAAATTAAAAAAAATGAATTAAAAATTGTTTCTCCAAATTTATTTTTTAATTAAAAAAAAATGTTTTTTAAATTTATTTGCAAACAAATTTTATAAAAGAAAAAAATTTGTTGATGAAAAAAAAACCGTGGTAAAAAATATTTTTTCCGATTTTGACCAATTGTAGTTCCGACTTACTTTTGCTTTATATATCGTTGCGAAGTTCTTTGAAATATCTATTATTGGATATCCATATTGTCTATATTAATGACTTAGTAATCCATATATAGATACAAAATAGGTAAAAAATCGAGGTTGTCCTGTTTTTTTTCCTTATATTTCAGCCATTTGCGGTCGGAGCCGAACAAATTCCCGGTGTATTGATGTATGAATCATGTATGTAAGTTATTTGGCTATATCGACTTTGCTATCTATAACGATCCAGAATACATATACTTTGTGGGGTGGCAAATGTAAAATGTAGAAATTACAAACGGAATGACAAACTTATAAGTATACCCTTGCCACTCATGGTGAAGGCGAGTTTAATATGCGAGCAAAAAAAAAATTAAAATATTTGAAAACAAAAATATTTAGTAAAATTGATCGTGTTCATGTTTAATAAGAATTAAGCTAAAGGATCTAAAATAATGTATTGTCACATTTTTGCACATTTTCTAAAAAACTTGTTTTTCAATCCAATGCTTGAAAAACTTGCCCTGATTACATATCTTGTCATCTATTCGAAAAATTTTATTTAATTTTTTTTTTTTTGTTTTTTTGTTGCTTAGTGTTTCTACTGCTCCTTAAAAGTTGTTTTTCTTTGTACTATGTAAAATTTGTGTCATACTCCCTTTTCTATTTACTATAAAAAAATGACAAATTAATATCTCTTATCTATTTTTTATCCACATAATTCACAACCAATTACCTCACTGGATTTTCGATATACGTAAAAAAAATGAGAGCAGGGAGTAGAGAGTTCATTTATGCAATCAATTCTAAAAAACAAAACCATAAATTATGAAAATGTCATCGAAGTACAGACAAATAATTGCATGACTATGTAAGTACTTAAGTAAATCATTCTGGCGACTGTGTAAAAATAATATGAGAAAGACACAAAGGAGGAATGAAATAACTTTTGCAACATCGCTGCGTATTGACCAACGTCACCACAACATACACTTTTCAAAATGTTCTATGCTGTGTCACAATATTGAAAGGATAACGTCAAATAATCATTTTCCTACTTTTGGTTTACAATATTGCCACAATACCTTAATATATACAATTATAATACTGGATTAACAAATGGAAAAGAGGATACGATTGTACGTTTTTGGTACTATTTCATATTTAAAAGTACCTCAATACTTCGGTGACTCATTTGATACCTTCAAAAAATGTATAGAACATTTTTTTAAACACAAATCTACAAATCCCTATATAATCTGAATGATTTGATGTTTGAGATTACCATGTCCTTTAGAGAGTACCACCTTACAAGCAAAAAAAAAAGTGCGCCGTATACCCTCTAGTATTGCGTATTTTTGAAAGGCAGTTACGCCTTTATTTATTTTTTATTACATATATCTAAATTTACAGTCGGATCTTAAAGAATGATATATCACTGTTTTTGTCTTGAGAAGACCAATGTATTTCAATATAATTTTTCTATTATTATGAACATTATTTTTTAATTTGCGGATTTTCCCTGAGTGTTGGAATGACCCATGGAACAAGAATAACTATGCGGCTTTTCTACATTTGTTCGCACCCCTAAAATTTGACCCAACCTACTCTATACCCATTGGAAAGAAGTTTAACCAATTAGCATGTTTATTTTGTGGCTGGATTTAAAGAAAAACTAAAATGTTTTCTATAACAATTTCATCTATGGAAAATTGTTTGTATAACGGTTTTTGCATAGACAAATTCTTGTATAACAGGTTTTAAATCGGAAAGTACGTGTATAAAAGTTTTTTTCTATAACAGTTTTCTATAGAATATTCGTTATTACAGTTGTTTCCACTGAACATTTTTTGTGTAGAACCGGTTTTTCTATTGATAATATTGTGTATAACAGTTTTTCTATGGAACATTTTTTTATGCCTGTTAATTCTATGTAAAATTGTCTTTATAACAGATTTTAATCGAAAATTTTATATATAGCTGTTTTTCTATATATTATTTTTTGTATAACAGATCCATCTATAAAAATTGCATGTATAACAGTTTTTCCATAGATCATTTTTAGTGTAACAGTTTTTCTATTGAAAATTGGGTGTATAACAGTATTTCTATAGAAAATTTTTTCCAACGAAAATTGTGTGTAATATTATTTTTTTAATAGAAATTTTAGTGTATAACAATTTTTCTGCATTACAATTATTCTATGGAAACTTGTCTGAATTATAGTTTTTCTATAGAAAATTGTTGTATTTCAGTTTTTCTATAGATATCTGTCTGTATTACAGTTTGTCTATAGAAAATTGTATGTATTACAGTTTATTTTTATAGAAAATTTAGTGTATAACAATTTTCCTATAGAAAATTGTGTATATTATAATTTTTCTATAAAAAGCTTTTTCTATGGAAAATTGTATTAAAACATTTCTACAGAAAATTGTCAGTATTACAGATTATTTTTATAGAACATTTAGTGTATAACAGTTTTTCTATAAAAAAAATTGCCTGTGTTAAACATTTTCTATAGAAAATTGTCAGCAATACAGTTTTTCTATAGAAAATTGTATGTATAACATTTGTTTCTACATGAAATTTGTTTGTTAATAGTTATTTTTTGAATAAAAGTTTGTGTATAACAGTTATTCTAGAAGATCGTATGTATTATAGTAATCTATAGAAAATTTTGTGTATTACAGTTTATGTATAAAAATTGTCTATATTACAGATTTTTCTATAACAAATTTACTGTATAACAGTTTTCGCAATGGGAAATTTAGTGTATAACAGTTTTCCTATAGAAAATTGTGCGTATTACAGTACTTCTGTGAAAAATTGTCAAATTTGTTTGTATAACAGCTTTTCCATAGAATTTTTTTTTTTATATGGAACACTTTGTGTATAACAGTTTTTCTATTGAAAGTTGGTTTCTTCCGAGAATATGCATGTATGCATAACAGTATTTCATACAGACGATTTGCATCGAATGATAAATTTCATAAACTTGAGGACTGTATTTTTATTTTTACTATGTTGTAAACGATTTTTGTAAAAATAAAACAAAATATCTATGGTGGTAATTTTGTTTTAATAGTGTTGTTGTTTTACACAATATTTGAAAAGAGTTGTAATTTCTGCCTGCCTATTTAAAGGGTTTTAATTAGCATTTATTTTAAATATGTGTGTCATTTGCAAATAAAAAATCTTAAAAGTTTTTAAAAAATCTCAGCAAAATTATTTAATTGAAAAATAAAAATTAAGCTTTAAATAAATTTTGCAAACAATAACAAAACAAACCAAAATAAAACTAAACGAAAACAGCAGCAACAACAAAAACCATAATAAAAGAGAAACCAAAACAACAATATAAAATTTCTGACGGAAAACCAATATAAAAAAAACACATACAAATAAAAAATTGGAGCAAATGTGGGCGAGGTAGAGTTTCCTTAAAATACAATATAATTTTTTACGTTTTTTCGCTTTTTAACCAAAATTTATAGAAAAAAAATAAATAAACAAAAACGACTACGTACTGCTACGATAGACAGTTAAGTAACAACAGCAGCAATAGCTGGGACAAAATGCGAATTATATTAGCCACAAAATGACCACGACAATGTGGAAGAATAATGATTAACTAAACCAGCAACAGCAAGAAAACCAACTACTAGTGGTAAAGAGTATTTAAAGATTCGAAATTACAAAAACTATATGAAACCAAAAATATTACAAACAATTATGTATATTATTTAAGAATATAAGAAAGCTTCACAAAAACAAAATAATATTTTATTTGATTTAGAAGCAAAGTCTGCAATCTCCATTTTTTTCAAGAACTTTTCTAATAATGCCATCTAGTTACATTTAAAGAATACTTTCAATCAGCCAGTATGCCAAGATCATATACACTATTAATCAATATAAATCAATGGCCAAAGACTACCGATTAAAGCAAAGACAGATAAGTTTATTAGATGGTCATTCTTTCAAAAATGTATTTTATTTGCAAACATTTCATACTTTTTGGTTTCGAAACTAAGCTTTTTGCAAACAATTTTTTTCTAATTATTTATTACTGAGTGTTTTGAAAAATGTTTTCTTTTCAATTTTATTATTGTTATTGATTACATAAACTAAAAAAGTGAAGATTGCAGCCTTTGCCTCTTATACCCCTCATTTGATAACCAGCGTAATTTTAAAGCTCTTATTAAATATTTAAGAACATTTGAGCAGTATCACCACTAATTGTTGAGAAAGCCAGTATACAGATAGAATTCTCGAACGTTTACATTTGAGAAAGATATTGTTACGAATGTGCAATGACGATTTGAATTTAAAGGTCTGTAACGACTGCCTGCAGCATTCATCATGTTTGAAGGCACGTCCATCAGTAGCATGCGGTTATTGCCATTGTTTGTAAGTATGGCAACACTAAATGTTTGGGCTGCTGGCAATGACATCGAAGGCTCTATATTCGAACATACGAGTTTTGTCCGTTAAGAGCATTGTAGAAGATTCCCGAGAGATGGCGTGTGTATAAATGGTGGCAGAGGCTGCAGTCGTGAGTTGAGTTGATCATTGTCGCTGTTAGAGGTAACATCAACTGTCTTGTACGTGTATTATAGAGTGTGTGTGTGTATTTCTGCGAATTGATAGACGTGTATAGAGACACAGAGTGAATATTTGAACTGTTCTTGGTGTACATTTTAACAAATTTTAAACTACTAAAACTGCTTTTTATTAGCTATCAAAAGTATCCGGTTTATTTAAAGGAAATAAAACCCGTTTTTAAAAGGTAAAAACGTAACAATATTTTTTTAAGTAGAAATTTGTAACCGGTTACGGCCAATAGGCTAGGTTATTGAAAATAAATAAATAAATAAATAAATAAAAAAATATTGATTTCAAATCATTATCAATTTGAGATCAAATTGTTTATTTAATCGACTCAAATGATATTTGACTAGAAGCACGGTAACGAATATTTCGTTAACTTTCTTCAAATAATGAACCAAGAAAAGAAAGAGTGAAGTCTGTGGACCCTATTATTTCGATATCAAGAAAATGAATCTATTATACTGTGATACATTCATCAATCTGATATATTTCTTTCTTTTACTATTGATCTATCTATATATACTAAGTAGGCCCAAAATTCAAAAATCATTTCGTAATGTTTTCAAACAATTGTAGAAAGTAAAACACAATTGTAGGTAAAAACAAAAAACTTCAGTGAAAGAGTGTGATCAACTAAAAAAAAAACACAAATAAAATGTGTATAAAGTTATTTTTCGTGCAAATTTTTTATATTTAAGTTGTATTTGTTTTTGTGTATTGAACAATCAAGCTATATAAATTCATGCGAACTTGTAAACATTCGAGGAATATAAATATTTAGCATAATTAAGTGATCACAGACATAAGATCGGACGTAGAAAGAAACTCTTTAAAATGTTTGAAATTTAAGTGTTTTTTATGATGTTTATTTAGTAAAAGTTGTATGCTTTTTTTTTGTTATTAACTAGTGGAGCAGTTATATGTAGGTATGTGAGTTGGTTGATAGTGGGATGGGGTTTAGCACTTGATGGTACTCAAATGTCTTAAAATAAAACGTGTGGTTTTTGGAGATATTTTGGTATTTCTTTTTGTTTAATTTGTTTTTTTGCTAAAGGCAATTCTTTTTTTTAATGTTTTTTGAAATTTGATTTTGACAGATAGTTGTCTTGGTATACATTTTGACAAATTGAACTGAGTTTCTATTCCCAAGGTCTGGATTAAGGAAAGCCCAACAAATAGTATTAGGCGTAATTAAAAACAAGTAAGAGAGCTATATTCGGCTGTGCCGAATCTTACATAACTGTGCCGAATCTTACAAACTTACATACAAAATTAAATTTTTTTTTTTTCAAAATTTAAAAATACAATTTTTTTTTTCAAACTGTTTTTCAAATTTAAAATTTTTCCAATTTTTTTTTTTAAATTTTTATTAGTAAAAAAAAATTATAAAAAAAATTTTTTGTGGAAAAAAAACGGGTTAAAAAATAATTTTCCCGATTTTGACCCTTGTAGGTCCAAATTACATTAGCCTTATATAAATCGTTGCAATGGACTTTGTAAGTTTATTAATTTAATGGTAATTTGGTAAAGGCAAATCAACTTTTAAACATAAAACTAGGAGCGTTTAATCCTGACTGAACTAAGAACCAAAAGTTAATGAACTCTGTATTTTCAAAATCTTTTGTTACACCCTCAGACCCTTAAAAGAATTTCTATTCATTCACTAAAATGTATCTATAACTTTGCATTTGGAAACTTAAAACCTTATAATGTTTTTAGCAACAATGTTCTTTATACAATTCTAATATCTGTACTTTTTGTTATTCTCAATCTAACACGATTTTTTACAATTATAAGCAACATTTTTTGCAACAAAATATTAAAAAATAAAAGAACACAAATAATTGTTTACAAAACTGTTTCAAACAACTAATTTTAAATGGATTTTTTCCATAATTTTTATTTTTGTATGCCATAACACATTTTTTTCTCATTCCATCTTTTTTAATTTTTTTTTATTTTTTTTGAAGGTTCACTGACTTTAGTGGTTTTCAATTACTACTACATCCATTGTATCGTTCGTTATATTGTCGTTATTGTTGTAGTCGGTTGGTATCTGGTACATAGTTGGCTGGATGCCTGGCTGTATGGTTGGGTCTTGTACTTCTCGTTGTAAACACGTCGAATCACATACTCATACACATGATGATGATGAATGCCACAAAGCCAACACTAGTAGTTGTAGGTGGTTCTGCATGAGTCCACAATATTTTTTTTTTTTTAATTTTTAGTTAAAAAAAAAAAAACAAAGTATGAAAAACACACAAATTTGTTTAACAAAATTTATTAAAAAAAAAAAAAAGTCCAATTTTGAGAACAAAACAAAAGATAGAACACAAGTTTGCTTGTATAAGAAAATATAATAGAAAAGAAAATGCAACGAATTGTTAAAAAAAAGAAAGAAAAAACACATTTTTTTCTGGGTTAAGATGTGGGTTTAAGTCACTATGAAAAAAAAATATAAAGAAAACACGCTTAAGCAGACAGGCTGTTCATAGACTGGATATGAATGAGGAAATATGAGTAAATATAACACACCCATTAAGCTAAAACTGTGGGTTTATAAGTTAGAATTTGCATTTTGTCTTTAGCACTTAAATAAAGTCACTATTGGGAAAAAATGTTTCCCTCAAATTCTCGGGTATATTTTTTTTCCTTGGATATTTAGGACAATTTTTTATAAACTTTCTTCTTAAAATCACAGCATTTTTCAGAATTGTGAAAATTGATTTTTCGCGCTCAAACACTTTGTTTTCCTTCCTTTGATTAGTTAAAACAAGAGCGTTATATTCGCCTGTACCGAATCTTGTATACCAACTATCAATATGTGATAGTTATAAGGGGGGTAGGGTCAATCATGGACTGATCCTCACAAAAGTTGGTAGAAAGATTTAGATTCATATTAATCTTGTTTATGTCCAATTTTTCACCATATTAATTATTATAAGACAATTATGAATGCTTATTATAAGACAATCATTTTCTGAAGGGGACCTTATATGGGGACTAGGGACAACTGTAGCCCGATTATCACTATATTTTACAGGATAATTTCAAGAAGGTCTAAATACTCTTCATGTAAATTTATGCAAAAATTTATAAGGATTGGGCATAATCAACATATTTATGGTAGCTCGAACAGTATTCTGGGTGCTAGGTGATAATAATGAACCGATATTGCTCATTTTCAATACCAAACAAACCTTATCAAAGGAGAGTATTTGTGCTAGCTCCTTTCGTTTGGGCTCTATCGTGCTTTCAACAGATAGACAGACTGACGGACGGACATAGCAACACCCAGAGAATATAATTGTATATGTTTACTGTAGTTGTACATATTAATCACATTGTGGTAACCATAATGTGGTAAAGTTAAGATTCACATGATTGTCGCAATAATATATATGATTGTAGCAAATAAATTTATGTTTACGGCAAAAACGGTAGTTATTTTTGGTGTAACGTATGCTAACATTGTTTTTATTTCTATTTCCAAAAAAAAAACACAAGACACTGTGAGTGCCCATTCAGGAAATTCCACCTCAATAGCAAAAAACATTTAAAAAGGCCAAAGAAGAATTATTAAATATACATATTGCTTTTTAATAGAAAACTGAAATGCCGGTTAAATCGTTGCATAAACGGAGGACTTGTTAGCAACGAAAATAATATGATAGAAATAGGGAAAAAAATAAAACAGAAAACCTGGTTTGGAAAAAAAAAAATAACTAAATGAAAATGGAAAAGATGAGCTAATCGGATTTACTTGTTATTTGTTGTCTTGATGTATTGCCGCTAATGTGGGCAATCAGATATAAATACATACAACGTGTACGAGTTAAGTATAAAGTAGACACCTAAGTATGTCTCACAAGCATTTTAGAAAAACACACACAGGCTGGCTGGCAGTAATAGAAATAAATTGACTGACAGACAGACAGACACCCAGATGTATGGACGAATGAACTTATTTGAAGAAAAGACAACAACAACAACAAAAATAAAAAATAAACACAATCACACCCAACAAGTTTAAGTCAATAAATATAGTCATGTTGGGCTGTTAAATGAAACCACAAATGATCGATCAGTTTTGTGTGGAGCTTAAATTTTCTTTAAATATTTTATCATTATTGTTTGCTCGTTGCTGAATATTATTCAGTTCCTTAAAACAAAACTCTATTGGCGATGAGATGATAAAACTCAACAAATATATAAAATTTGTTCCATTATTAAGCTGTTTACACAAGTTTCTTGTTAAAACTTTGGTAATACCTTGGAACAAACACAATGTACATATTCACTCAATTATGTGGTTGACGGCTTAAAAGCGCCATTAACAAAACTTAAAATATTGTTTTTTTAGTGTATGTTTCTACACTATTTCCAATTGTATTTAAAATTTCCAATCATAGAGAATTATACATAGAGACGAGACACTCTGTTTTGTCAAACAAAAATATAACAAATCATATGTCTGCCACAAAAACAAAAAACATTGAATAACATGTATTTTGTTGTTGGAAGAGTTAGGTTTTTGAAAACAGACTAAGATTTTACCTCTTGATTATATTTCAATAAATTTTATTTCAGAAATTTCTAATTATATTTCGGAATTATTAAATTATGTATACATAAACATTTTCTTATGTATTTCAGAAAATTCTAATAGAAATACAAATGGAAATTTCTGAAATACATTTGGAACATTTTTAAGTATACATAATTTAATAATCCTGAAATACAAATGAAGACTTCTGAAATATAATTGCTATATTCGGAAATACAATTAGAAAATCCTGGAATATAATTGGAAATTATTGAAATTCAATTAGAGACTTCTGAAATACAATTGGAAATGGTGTAGATAGTACAAAGGTAGTAGAAATAAATGATTCTATGACAATAGTTTATAAATATATTAATTGAGTCTACGTACACGTACATACATAAGTACTTTACGTACGCTCTATGAGTATGTAGAAATATTAAAATAAATATTGAACCATAGCTGTCTACAAACTCAGTGACTCTAAAGAATTTGTTCATTTTAATTAATAAAGACAGTAAAATGAATTCTCAAAAAATTTATCGCAGCCTTATATTCCTGTTTGATGCGGTTGAAAGAAGACAATCACAAAGAACATGCTCTGAAATTCCGAATATTTTAACGGTATCTAAGAGAACAATGGTAATTAATATAGGCCTAGGCGGATATTTCTTAGGATTTGTATATATTCCCTGTAAATGTTACTCAAAAGAACAATAGATCTCCGAGTGGAAGTGTACTAAGTACATTAAGTATGTACACTAGAGTGATCCCAAAAAATGTATTTGAAAATTATGAAAGCACTGCTATTCTTAGATTTGTACTTTGGATTGTAGAAAAAAATATTTTTTTAGTTTTTTGCAAAAATTTTGCCATTAAATAAAATTTTTTGCATTTTTTTGTAAAATAATCTTTATGTGGATAAACAAGTAAGAGTGAAATAAAAATATTTAGTGAACACAAATTGTGATACAAAAAATGTTGAAGACAAAATGTGGATTAAAACAAATTTTTCTCTTTTGATCCATGTTGTTGGAAAGATCTTTGAAATGTCTTTCATTTGATATCCATATTGTCTACATTAATGACTTAGCAATCGAGATATAGTAGGGGAAAATATCGAAATCGTGGTTTTTGCGATTTCAAATACATAGAATAACAAAATTTTATGTAACATTGCCACCCATGATGAAGGATATAAAAATTCCCCAGACCATTAACGCGTCCCAGACTACTTGAATAAGAAATGTAAAACAAAGCTAGATGAATATTCGAATATGAGTTTTTGTCTTCATAGTTATCCTCATTTTCTCAGCTATGGCAAACAAAAAAATTAATTTTTTAACGGCAGTTTCAAAACTCCAATCTTTGTGATAAAGCAAAAAGTGCAATACAAGCATTATTTTTGGTTTTACAACATTGTCCCTACATTGAAAAACAATTATTAGTTCTAATTATGATGGATACCTTGGCTGATAGCTTATTATTCATTTAGCTGATTGTCTTTTCTGCTCGCATTGGCACAATTTACTATTATAAACCTTAACAAATATCACTCCTCTACATTTTTAAAAAGCCACTTAGAGCCTTTCCATTCTAAGCTAACTGTATTGCTCTTGTTATGTCTGTATATAAATTTCTAAACCACAGTCACTATTATTATTTTGTTTCTGGTTTCTGTTTTAATTTGCAGGAAAGCAACGTGTCGTATAGTGTTAACTCCCTTAGGAGTCTGTGTATGACTCATGTTGCACCACTATTTTACAATGAATAACAAATTTGTAAGCATGAGCAAGGAATTTTGTTTCAAATGACTAGGCTTTTGTTTACACATATAATGACAGCTATTTAAAGGAGTACATATTTAATAAAAATTACAAAATATTTTCTATAAAAATTTAAATTTCGCTACCATGGAGATTTGCAAATGAAAATTAAATTAATAAAAAGTGTCATAAAATGGAAATTTAAAAAAATCAGTATTTCACAATAACTTAAAATGCAACAAACTGTTATCAGCAATATTTTGATAACTTCAAAATTAAGAACTAAATAATAGGTTTACGAAAAGAAAATAGTTATAGAAGAAAATGGTTTTCTCGAAAATAACTTTATGTCTGTATACCTATAAGCAAAATGTCTAAAACTGTCCATACCATGGAACAACACTTTGTATTGCTTTGGATAATACTGGTACTCTTTCAGTACTTTAACAAAATAACTATTTGTATATTTGGAATCTACATCACAGTACAAATTTTAAAAAATTTACTTGTTTTTTTATTATTGTTTCAATATGTATTGATTTTTAAGAATTTTTTTTATTTCGCCTTATAAATTATTATAAACATTTTTTAGAGCATATTTTTTAAAAGTTTAAGAGCCTATTTTTCCCATTTTTCCGGTTATTTTATACGCATAAAACGTTTTTTAGAGCATATTTTCGGTTTCCCTGGTGATTAATTTTGAACAACATTTTTATGTAAGCTTAAATATAATAATAAAATTATCGCTTATAAAAAAAAATATTCAAAAATTCATTTCTTTCTTAATATTCTTACAACAGAATTCAAAAAAAAAATACAATTATTATGCGTTAACATAAAAGCAAAACAACAGAAAAAATCGTTATATTTTTATGGCTTTTAATTTAAATTAATATTTCAATTGATAGAAATAAAATGGCAACAAAAAAAAAAAAAACAAGGAACACAAGCGGAGGGAAAAGACTTATGAATATGTATTGCATACATAATGAAAGAGTGAGACGCTTACAAAAATATTACAATTCTGAAGGCGTTCATTTCATTTGTCAAACAATTTATTTAACTATTTATTTATTGTTTTATTTTGTATTAATTGAAATTTATAAAAAAAATGAACGAGGGCTCATAAGAAATATTTAATGAAATGTATACTTCTGTAAAGACATATTATTTATTTAATTTTATTAAAAGAATACTTTTTTTTATTATAAAATTAATAAAAAAAAAAATCGTTGTTTTATTATTTAAATATCAGTAGAATAATATCTGTCATTTGTAGAAAATAAAAAATGAAGTTCATTAACCCATAAAAATCAGCAACAAAAAGTACTAAAAGAATCTGCTCTTCAAGATTAAAAACAACAAAACCAACAACAATTATTGAATGTTGTCGAATTAACACGACAAGAAACCATTAAAAGAAACGAAGAAGTGTATAAGAAAAAGAATCGCAAATAAAAACAGTTTGTTATTTTTTCTCTCTTTAACAAAATAACAAAACATGTGTAAAGGAGACTATTTGTGAGGTAATGTGTGTGAGTCTGTGTATGACACAGGGTTGTAAAATAGAAATTATTTATTTTTTTGCTTAGTTGGAAAATTCTTATTTTTCAAGCATAATATGTTTAATATTAAATATTCTTTTCTAAAAAAAATCGTTAATTTATTAACAATAGTTCTGTTCCGAAGTACCGATTCCTGTTTTGCAAGGGCATTAGATAATATTGTTGCTTATATCGTTGTCTTAAAGTTTAGAGCTATAGTTTACATAGTACTTGTGAAAAAAGAAACCAAAGAATTTTAATTATGTTAAATTTAAAACCAATTTTTTAAAATAAAGTTTATTTGTAAAATTTAACTTTTCACACATTTATATATTTAAGTAGTGTTTTTCAAATTTACAATTCGAAGAAAGTACTTTTTTACAAATTTACACTTTTAAGAAAGTAGCTTTTTACAAAACTATATTTTTAAGAAAGTATCTTTTTACAAAACTATATTTTCAAGAAAGTAGGCACAAATTTACATTCTCAAGAAAGTACCTTTTTACATAATTACATTTTAAAGAGCGTACCATTTTACAAATTAACGTTTTGAAGAAAGTACCTTTTACAAATTTTTATTTTTAAGAAAGTACCTTTTTACAAATTTACACTTTACAAAATTTAAATTTTTAAGTAGATCTTTTCAAATTTACATTACAAACAGGAAAGTACCTTTTTACAAATTGACATTTTTAAAAAAGTATCTTTTTACCAACTTATATTTTTTAAGAAAGTACCTTTTTACAAATTAACATTCATAAGGAAGTACATTTTTAAAAATTATAATTTTTAGCAAAGCATCTTTTGTTGTAAGAGAATAGCATTTTAAGAAATAACTTTTCCACGAAAATACATTTTTAAGTACGTTTTTAATTTTGATCATATAATTAGGGCCCATAGTTAGTGTTAAGTTCAAGTTAAATTTTAATTATTAATTGAAGTAAAAGAGAGTCCTAGTCAATATCAAAACTCTCAGTTATGGCAAACGCAAAAAAAAATATTTAACAAAAGAAAAAATGCAAAATAAATCTGTTGCTAATTCATAAGTGTGTGTGTGTGTGTGCAAGTTATTATTCTTTAAATATTATATTTTCTTGTTATTTTCACCCATTTTTTTTTTTTTTTTTTTTGTTATTGTGATGCTGAACAATAATTTAAAATATCAAAACAATAGGCAAATATTGCATGTGTATATAAATTATAGATAAATAATCAACAGAAATAAGATAAATAAACAAAAAATAAAAAAAGAACAACAGATAGCGATACCGATTATAATATATTGATATATTCTCTAGGCTTTTCATTATAGGGTTGACAATACTATACGGATATTTGTATGTTTGTATGAAAATGCGTACTTGTGTTGGTGTTTATTTATAATAATTGAAATAAAGTGTTTAATAAATAATTGTCTTTATATAGACCGTAGACAAAATACATTCACATTAGATAGTATTTGTTATTAGACACTGTTTTTTTTTATTTCTTTTATAAATATTAGCACAATTGCCAGGAACTTTTTTTTCTATTTGCAAATTATTATATTGATAATAAAAAGTAGTTGAATATAAATTTAGTATGTTAGAGTATTAATAGATTAATAATTAATTAAATCAATTTTGTAGTTTAAATAAAAAATTACAAAATGAAAGATCCGACTTTTCGCTATAATATTTTGTTGTATACCCTATTTTTTTGCATCTTATGAAATGGATCTATATATAATTATAGTGAAGGTATGGGAATAGGGTTCCTAATGTTTTAGGGGAATAATAAAAATATTTCGCCTTCCACTGAATTTCCTCGAATTTGTTAATTAGGACAAAAAACAGTAATTTTTATTTAAATAATCGGTAAAAATTCAAACCATTTATATATTTTTATTAAAAGAGTTAATTTAAACATTCTTATGTTTTTGTAACACAAAGAAAATATTTTTGGTTGTGATAACCAAACTTATTGCTACTAAATGATTCAGTGTAAATAACGAAATTTTTCGGTTATGACTGGAATTGTTTGAAGTGGTGACAACAATTATATTTTGTAAATCTCTGTCAATAGATTTTCTGTTGCGAATAAGGAATACAATTTAAAAAAGAATTCATTATCAACCACTGAATATGTTGCACATATCTATTTGAATTATTTTAGAATAATTCCTATTATCTACTAAATCGATTCAGAAGCTATTAATATATAAATGAGTTAAACTTAATGGGCTCGTGTAAATATTACAATTGCAAAATACAATACGTCAAATCGGTAGGTACCTATATTTGTTATTTATGAACATAAAAAGAAGCCTAAAAGTTCAACGACTTAAAAATATACAAAATATGTAAATGACAAAATTATAAATAAATTAATTAGTATTAACAAAAGAGAAATTAATATAAAGCTATAAGAAATGATTAACTAAACAATATTAAAAGAAATAAAATTCAAATGCCAAACATTAAAAAAAAAATGAATCATAAAAGATGTGTGGTAATTTAGGGATGTTGTTATAAAAGCCATTTTAAAATATTTGCAAGAAACAAATCGTTATGAGTCAGGATTTTAACACAGAAATTTGATAAAGCAAAATTGAGCCGAAACTAAAAGTAACGGAAATATAAATACAAAAACTTAGATATGCAATAAAAATAAAATAAATATTTAAAATAAAACATACGAGAGTTATCTAAATAGTTAAGTTTCCCAAAAATGTAGCAAATGATAATCATTCAGCGTAATGAGATGAGGAGACCTTTATCAACATTTTTGATATTGTTGCGTATAAAACATAAAGCAATATTTCTTTTTTTCAAATTTCACAGTTAGACATATTACCTATAAGGTTCCAATGATGAGGTCATCGTTGAATATGTTTTGGAAACTATATTTGCAGATATAAATTATCATAAAATGCTTAAATTCATTCAAAAAGTTTGTATTTTGGTTCAAATATAAAGGTATTTCACTGTGAATTAGAAAATGAGCATTTAAATGCAATATGAATGAACAGTCCCAGAGGGTGTGAGTACAAAGAAAAATCAATATAATTATAAATTCATTGATTAGTCATTAGGTAAACACACACAAACACATATACAGAGATACGCTCAGGCAAAAAGACCTATAACAGAAAAGGCAACAAGTTTGAAGATTTCTTTGTCAGGGAATTTGTGTTGAGTGCGAGCGTGTGTTTTTGGTTTTTGACTCACAAACCTTTTTAAAGAAAGTTGAACAACAAAAACAAAAATAAGTACGAGACAAAAATCCACATAAGAAAACCGGTTGGTTTCGTTAAATCAAAAAAGTTGTTGTCTTTTTGTTTTTAAAACTAATTCAGAATACAGGTAAAAACAAAAGAAAATAATGAAATTGGTAGCCTAACTCAAACAAAGCTCAAGAAATTACAGTTTTTAAAGAAATATTAAAATAAATAAATATGCAATTATTAATTTTTAATTAATTTACTGACCTGATTTTCATGGGGCACCCAAACTAAACGTTTTTGTGTCCATTCAGCCTGAGTTGCCGGATCATTGAACTGATTGCGTTCCACCGAAAGATACTTCAATTCGGGATCGTTGCGATCAACTTCTTCAGCCATTTTTTTTATCTAAGTTTTCAGTTTTTTCTTATATAGTTAAGATGATAAATAATTATTTTAACACACAAATGTTATTTTGCAATAAACACTTTTTAGTAGAAAATATTCTTTCTTTTTCTTATTCTGCTCTCTCTTTATTTTAACACACAACAATTAAACACTTTTTATTTATTTTATATTTAATTTCGTAATTTTTTTCTATGTTTAAATGTAAAAAAATAATTTATTAAAAATTCGTTGTCTAATCTAAAATCTAAAAACAAACAGAACAGAAGAAAATATAACAACAAAGAACAATATTAATCGAAAAAATTTAAATGAAAAATTTCATGCTGGCAATACTAACAAGAAAAAAGTTTTAAATGAGAGATAGAGTGTAAAGTAAAAAATTACTCATTCACTCTGGTTTAACACATTTTTGACATTTCACTTCTTTTCTTGCATTTGTCGGCAAAAAAAAAATGAGAAAATGGAAACGCAAGCAAAAATTTATGCAAAAACATGAAATTTTTTATTTAAAAAAGTAATTTTATTGTAAAATCCAAGGAATTATTTTAAAATTTAAAGCGGCCAACAAATTCATATTATTAAATGTGTTCTTTTTTTTATTCCTTAAAAACTAAATTTAATTTTTGGCAAATATTCTTATTGGAATTTTTTGTGTCTCCTTTTTGCTTTATTTTTTATACACATCATTTTTCATGTTTGGCTTAGGCAATAAAGAAAAAAATCAATTGACATATGTATTACACACTTTTTTAATATTTAAAAAAAAATTTACAAGTTTATCTTTTATTGTTTCTTATAAAACAAAATAATAAATATTTAAAACAAAATTCCGTAAATCCAATTTAGCGACCGAACTGCCACTCTGTACTTTTAAGACTGAGTGAGTCAAGTTTGGAGTACGAGTATTTTTGTAAAAATTGAGCAAGGCCGAACAAAAACTAGTGCTGCAAAAATGTTTTTTTCTTCTATTTTTTGTAAATGTCTGTTTTATCTTTTTTTTTATGTCGCGGCACGTAAATCTTCGTTAAGTGCATGTGTGTGTGAGTGTGCATAGCTTCAAGTAGCCGCTTTAAAAAATTATTATATTCTTAGCAATTTTTAATTTTATAGATTTTTAATAAGTTAACCAAAAATGTATACTTTTCTTTATTTATACAAAAAATTTCTTTATCTTTCTACCATTCACCAATCCTTTTTTTATCTTTTTTTTACTTCTTGTTCTTCTTTTATATTTTGTTGGCCGCTTTTGTTTGATGACTCAAACTTCAATTTTCCACACTTTGTGATTTATTACAAGTTTATTTGTTAAACCAAAGTTGCTTGTTATTTGTATATTTACTTTTTTTAACTAATTCTATTACATTTATATAAAATGTTAATATTTTTGCAAAACTTTATTCACCTTTAATCACTTCAAAAAATGCACAAAAATTCTTTCACTCGTTACACGTAGGTTCTCCCGACCGACTACTTATATTTGCTGGGCGGGTTTCGTTGAACTGTTTGATTTTTTTTTTCGCTGCTTTCGTTAAATTCTCACGCCCGTGAAAAAAACAAACCACACAAACATATTGATTTATCATAACAGCTGACTTATAAAAACAAATACTTTTTCTTGAGTGGTGAGAAATTCTTTGTTGTTGTAAATGTATAATCGTGTAGATTTGTTATTCATTTCTATTTTATAAACTGACAAACCGAAAACATTAGCTTAATTACATTAAACAAACTCTTGTGTTTCATACATATGATAATTTTAGGTGCAAATCATGCCGAATTTATTATAAGGTGGTTTAGATTCTACAAGTATGTACAACATTTACAAAACAACATGCGATTTATTATTGTGTATCCCTGCGTTTACACATGCAAGTAGATTGATGAAAGTTGAGTATACATATTATTATCAAAAATTTCGAAAAATTCATCGAATTGTTTGCAAGTTGCTTGAGTGTTCACACATGAAAATAAAAGTTCATTTTGCAAATGTTACCCTGCGTTTACACATGCAAGTAGATTGATGAAAGTTGAGTATACATATTATTATCGAAAATTTCGAAAAATACATTTTACATGCAAGTAAAAGTTCATTTTGCAAATGTTAGCAAAGGAGAATGATGCCGCCAAAAAGGCACAAATATAAGAAAATTACAGCGAATTAGATAAATAAACCTTTTTACTATCATCATTTGCTATTTTTAAGTCCATTTGGGGCTTGAAACCAAATTTAGTTATTTAAATAAATACAATAAAGTGTTACCATATTTTTTAAATACAAACGTTTCATTGCAGAAAGTGTCAAAAAATCACTGTCCACCTAAATTCACTAGACAGTGAGCTGCGTGTGTGATTGTGTTTGTGCAAAAGTGTGAATGGATTGTGTTTTTCGAACTGTTACTTGCGTGTGTAAACGCTAGGTAAGAACATTTTTATAAATATTTGAAATATTAAAAAATAATTATATGAACGATTTAATTTTGATGTTGCCATATTTCAACATTTTGTTCCATTACTTACTGTCATTTATAATTCAGATGAATAATGTCTTCTCTATATAAATTTCAGTAGGCCTAGAACAAGGCGAATTCATACAAGGTGGTGGCAGTTCTACAAAAACAACAATTGGTCTTAACAAATGTCAAAAAACAAAAATGAAAAATTAAACAAATATGTATTAAAACTAGATATATTGTAAATTATTGAATAATGAGGGCTTTACTTATTTATGTAAAAAATAAATATTTTGTTAATAAGATTAGAATATTTAGATATTTAAATATAAAAACAAGCTTTGACCAAGGTGACTGACTCCACCTTGTATAAATTCGCCTTGGCCTAGAATATCTGATTTAAAAAACTCACCACTAATTCCAATATACTGTACAATTAGTTGTTAGAGTTTGTATTGTTTACGCCGATCAAGTGTCAGTCTTTTTTGCCGGACAGGGTTGTAGTTACGATTAGTACTGTACAATTTATTTTCAAGTATTCGGGTATGAAAGTAATCATTTGTTCATCATTTCTATTATTTTTATACATTTGTCTTTTTTGCTTTCATATAGCTTTTTTACTAAAACATTATTTTCCCTACGTTTGTATTTTAAAAGAAAAGTTATTTTTTACAGGCTTTTATTTAAATTACAATGTTTATTTATATGTTTTTTATGTCAAATTTTGTAACTGAATATTTAACCAGTTTTCGTACCCTGAATAAGCTGGATACGGAAATTCGAACGTTTTTACCCCATTCATTAAATTTTCTTGAATTCAAATCCATTACAAAATAGCTTTAGAAATGTATTAATGCAAATCTATTACAAATAGGATTTAGACAATTATTTTCAACTCATTCTGTAAATGATTAAAAGCTAAACAAAAAAAAATCAACACTGAATGAAGAAAAAAATATTTTAATTCAGTTTGATTTAATTATATTTTGATTAACATACATTTAATCATTCAATAACCTTTTAATTCCATTATGAATTAATTCAATGATGAATTAATTATATTTAAATAAAAGCCTTTGAATAAAACAAAAGAATTATATGTTGGGAATGGATTTATGGAATGAATGCCTGAAGTTAAACTCTAAATTAATTAATTTGAAGCTCTCCTTTCGGATAACTCGTGTATTAGTACGAAATTCAAACTGAATTCAATACGAATTTACTTTCAAAATAATGAATGAATTCCGTCTGGCTGGCTGTCTATGTAAACCTTCTGCGCAGATTACAGGTCGAAATTTTAATTTAATTTCGGCCCAAGACTGAAATCAGTCCATTATTTCACCTAGCCCACATATACATGTTCTCCTGAAATAGGACTTTATCGATCATAATTTTATGATGATCAGTCCATAATTAGGCATAGCTCACATATAAGCTCACTTCCGAAAATCACTTTAACGAGCATAAAGCTCTTAAAAATGTTGGTATCATAGTATTCAACAAAAAAAAGTTTCATATATCGCTCATTTGCTACAACAACATCATAACTCAAAATCAGTGTTTTTTGAACTGAGTAATACAAAATATGCGCCGTTCTATAGTCTTTCATATAGTTTTATCAGTTTTCAAAAAAAGTCAATTTTTTTTGCGTGTTTTTTCTTGTAAACATCAAAATCAAAATTCATGTTTTCTCGTATATTTGAGAAGAACATTTTTTTGTTAAATAAAGATTAGAATGATATTAACCTCTACTATATAAATTATGTTTTATTTCTGAAATCTCATAATTTGTTGAAAATTTATTTAAGAAATAGTAAAATGTCATAAAACATTAAAAGCGGCAAATGAGCGTTATGTAGATGTAAATGACACGACCTAATTTCAAGGCGATCGGTCCATAATTGCTCATAGGTCCCATATAAGGGCCACTTCCGAAAATCACTCAAGAAAATAAATTATTGAAATTTTAAAAGAAAAATGTTTTTAATCATTTATTTAGAGTAGAACATTATATAGTCGGGCTTGACCGACCATACTTTCTTACTTGTTTAAATTTAAAAACAAAAATTTCGTGAGTGATTTTCGGAAGTAGGCATTTATGGGAGCTATGACTTATCATGTTCCAATCGTAATGAAAATAAAGGTACGGTCACACATGGCAAATATTTACTCAAAAAAGCGTAACCACGTTTTATAGCACAAATTTGTATGACTTGTTTACTCTTACAAGTGTTTTGTAAGATCAAACTGCATCAAATAAAATAAAACTAAATATTTGTTTTGAATTGTCTTAAGTAAAAGGAGTTTTTAACAATAAATAAAAGAATTTAAATATGTTTTATTTAGCTGTTACGTCTTTTTCGTCAAATATTTGTCATGTGTGACCCTACCTTAAGACACATGATTTGCTTAGAAACAAAACTTATTTATGTTGAATTTTATTTGTATACCAAAATTTGTATGAAATTTATGATTGAGTCATTTTCCGAAGTGGGAATTATATGGCTAATTATGAACAGATCGCCATGATTTCTTTCTATATGAAACTTGTGTTTGTTATATTATATTTGGATTCCAACACTTTTATATTTATGCTCGCTAAACTGATTTTCGAAAGTGGGCCTTGTATGGAAGCTATGTCCAATTATGGACAGATAGGCATTAAATTAGGTCGCGTTATTTATTTCTATATAAAACTTATTTTCCTTGAATTTTATGTGGATGTTAACATTATTAAGAGATTTATGCTCGATAAAGTAATTTTCGGAAGTAGGACTTATATGAGAGCTATGTTCAACTATGAATGGATCCGCATACAATTTTTAAATGCAATTTCTTTTTACATAAAACTTATTTGTGGAGGAATTTGTATGATTATCTTATAGGGGCTAGAAGAAATGAAGGACGATTTGAACCAGAAAACACCTCAACACAATACTAAATATGGATTAAAACAGTAGAAATAACAAATTATAACTAATTGAGGCACATTTATCTTTACAGTTTATAAGATTCAAATGAGAATCATATTTTATTAACAATACAACACTTCTTATTATTTTTTATTTCTTTGAAATTACAATGTTTTTATTATTTAATTGGAAAAAATTGTATTATAGACTTAATTCTGCGCAAAAGAGCATTGTTAAAGTCGGTTTCACCATCTTGCGCCACATCCATAACTGAGCATAACTTCTTCGAAAATGTTTCGTTGAAAACCGAAATAAGGGTTTTCTTCAAATTCAACAACTCCTCGTTAGTAAAATTTAAAGCATTTGCAGCTCCTACGCCATGCATATTATCGGCATACAGAAGAATAATGTCACGATTATTTGATGAAATATACCTCATATAATAGTCTAGATGACTCCATAGCAGATATAAACATTGCTCGATGATGAAAACGCACAGCGATAGTTGAATTTGTTTGTCTTCGTGTTGCTTTATTATTTGCAAATACTTCTCATTGGCCGAAGAATCGAAACTCGAGTGGATAAGAACGGATCTTTGTCTATACAAGCCATCTAAAATTGTTTTCTGCGAATGGAAATACTCAACGGACCCTTTTAGTTGATTTATAATAATGCCAAGGTTATACTGATGATATATGGTACTGTTGCGATTGTCTTCCATGTGAACGCCTTCACTTATGGTGGGTGAAAACAAAAGTCCATTAGTTCTATGGTCGACCGAATTGTTGGTTACAATGTTTCGGCAAAACAAATTTAAATTAGCGGCTATTTCCAAAAAGTACGTGATATGAACTGAAGTATTCTCGTTCGTGTCCTCGTACAAGGCATGGCCAGACTTCTGAATCTCCTTAAAATTAGAATCGTTAACCGTGAAACGTAAGTAAAGCGATAACATGAGTTTTTTTATTCTATACACGTTGACGCCAATGTCGCCCATCAAATCCGAATTCTTAGCTGCGAAGGCTTCCTGGCTAAATGTTCTGGCTATGATGCCGGTGATGAATGAGACTTCTTGCAATAATCCAATATCGGAAAATGGTGATCCGGATCTCAAAACGATTTCAATCATGTCGCAATGGGAGAGTAAAAAGTGCATTACTTGCGATATAACAGAATAGTTTTCCGTTCCCAAAGTTGTTACAAGACAATCACATAAATTCAGTGCTGGGAATAGTATCTGTCTATAACGCGTATCCACTCTGGGAACAAATTCCTGTAACTCATTTTGGTGCCACTCTTGTCTTCGTTTTAAGTCGGGATGCATGTCAAAAACTCTCATGCTGGACAACACATCCAAGACTTTATTTGATAGTAGAAGTTCGGCGCCCGCATGTGTGTTAGCTAAGCGCAGTAACATGGACATTTTCGATTCATACACATACAGATATTTCATATTCTCGGGAACATTTGACAAGGTGTTGCAAAGTTCTTCGTCTGATTTAGCCAAGCTTTCCACTATGTGAGACAAGTAGCCATGATGTGATATAAAATTCATAATTCCTGACATTGTGTCAATGTCCAACAACACATCTATACAAGCTAAGGCTGACATTTTGCAGATTTCATGCCCCGCTACACAATCATGACATATGATTTCAATCAACTTTTCACCGAACTGCAAAATAACTTCAACAGCCATTCGTATATATGTCGAATCAGATGATAGGTAGTCATTACCATGCGATTTATCCAAACGGGTGATGTAATTTTTATTTACATTTGTTGATTTTTTAGTACTTTGATCTCTGATGATCCTCAGACAGTTTAGTAAAGCTGCATACAGATTAATGCGCAGTTTTTGAGAAGCTACGCCGCTTACAATTATCCATTCAAGTATATATTTCAAAATACATTTAAGATTTAGTGTATTTGATTTAGATGATTGTGTTTGATTCATTTCCGAGTCTGGCGTATCTACGGATTTGATATCAGATTCTTGAACATTATGAAAACAGCACCGTAAATTCACTAGCAGCAAGAGTATGGTGCCGGAGATGATGACAGACATTTCCAAGATTATCTGATTAGGCGCCACTTTCATTAAAATCCTTTGTAAAATTTCAATTATTAGTTCTTGTTTTCTCTCAGCAGGAAAAGCACAACTTGTGACACAACTGAATAAAATTTCGGTAACATAGCCCCAGGACTCCACAAATTTGACAGTGGCGAAACGTTTATTCCTTTGTTCGTTGACTTTAAGGCCGTGCAATAAAACAGATTCGATTTCCTGCAATATAAGCCGCCTCTGACCACTCGCTATGGTACTTTGAACCATTTTCAATTCACTGTGTAATATTTGATGCATTTTCTTCAAATCCACCAACATGTGGCCCTCTTCGGTTTTGTATTCACACTCCTTTAAAATTTGTTCAATAAGACCTCTATCGAAAAATTCCCACTGTGGCGTCGCGAGCAGCTGTAGATCTAGATCAATTCTATTGAATAGCTCACACAATATATTGTTTTTCAGTCCTGAAGATAGATGCTTACTGGTATCGAAGTTGGCATTCGTATAAAAATGGGTCAGCTCTATGGCTGATTCTTGTTTATTTTTCGGATTAATACCCAAAAATATTTCCGATATATGTTGGAATCTACTTAGCTGACAATTCGATGCAGTTATCTTCAATTCAATGGCAATGCATTTTAGCAAATTGCTTATTTGATTGATGACATGTGAATTGGTGATTTTTAGTGACGGCATCAACATCAAATATCGGCAAAGAAAGTCGTTTCTTGTACGTAGATAACGCAGCACTTGATCAGATGTTTTAGGGTTGGCACATACCGAATGCAGCAGTTCAAATGCACGCTCTATTACCCTCTCCACGTCAGCATCAAAACACAAATTGTTTGTTTTCATCTCCAAGTGATTTTCCAACAATGTTACAATAGATCTTGTGCAATTAATACCCAGCTCTAGAACACCATGCCTTTGACCCTTGTTCATTTGTAGATCTTTGAAATGTTCAAATCCCATTAGAAATTGCCCCAGATTAGGTGTATGTTGGCACAGGCAACTTTGTATTAAACGAATGATGGCTTCTTTGATTTGTAATTTTATTTTTGGTATTTCATTAGTTTCCTCAAAATTTACTTCATTCGATTCAGCCTCAGTTTTCACTGGTATGTATTCGCTTTCCAAGCACTCAACAAAACCCTGGCGCAGTATAGTTTTAGTGCTTTCATTTTGAGTAAAGATGCCTACAATTTGGGAGTTAGCACTTGGCTGTTTCGAAATCATGTGAAGAATTTTTATCGCTTCCAGAGTGTGGTAGGGCAGCCAATTGAAATAGGTCAAGAAGTATGTAGAATTTAAAATATGATCCGGTTTCTTACTGCGCGGATTAACATCCAATAAAATTTTATTAAGTCCTGACAGAAGAATGGCACTATTGGCATTAGAATGGGCATCAAAGTAAATATCCTGGTATTTTAAGCCCAGTTTCACAATCTTTAAACAGTACAAAGCACATTCTTCTAAATTGGTTTTTCCTTTGAACTTCTTGCAGTCATCTAATTGGAGCCGTGAATCGTCAATGATCTGCAGGATCAATCGCAACATATCTGATTTTGTGTGCAATTGCAGCATTATGTAAAAACCAGGTGGCGTGGCGTTGTCGAAGTTTTCACAGAAATCCTTTGGATTTATAACATAAATATCCAGTAAGTAATGAATAATTTTCAAGCATTTCGCACCAATATTCCATTTTTCAGCTTGGTCCTTATAGGTTCTGTTGTAGAACTTTAAAAATATGCCATTTATTAAGAACTTTAAATATGGCTCAAATCCTGGTTTCCTGGGACCATTTCCGAGATGTTTCGGTATAACAGTTGTAATCAATGAATATAGTAAATCTAAAACACCTTCAGTTAGAGGATAATTTTCCAGACGGCACTCATTTTGCTCGATTTCAACTTCCAGATTACATATTTCGTATTGAACATTTGTTGGTATCGTGGCGATGATTTGCGAAGCTTCTAAATTGTCCCATAATAACGTGGCGGTTTCCTTTGATTGGGCCAGTGATGATAAGGTTTGCAAGATATCGGCTTTCAAGTGCAACGGCACAGAACAGCCTAATAGGCCGATCAATGTATAGAGAGGATTCCAGTTCGGGTGCTCACATATGGCAATACGGGCCACATCATCATATGTTGTGACAGATTTGATCACTTCTAGAACTGCTCTTAGCCCCTCAATTTCATCGGGATTAATATTACGGCTGGATATGCGATTTCTGTAAATCGTGTCGCTCGTAGAATAGAATTCCTGTTTCAAGTTCGTATAATATCTGTTCAAACACGAGAAGAAGTGCTCCCACGACAGTCCAGTGCTTCCAGTTAAGCCTGAAGCCTGTTTTAATAGATTAAATGTACATCTTGCCGATCTCTCACAGCTGGCTAAACCAGCTATCATTTTCAAATAGGGCACAAAGAGAGTTGATGGTAATAATTCTCCGGCCAAGCGTATAAATTTAAACAGAGACACCGAACGTGTTGTTGTAACACAGTTTGCTGTCGTTTCGAGTGGTCCCCAATATTCAACACATAACCCCAGACCAGCTTTATTGCCTTTATAAAATTTGCCTATACACAGCAACAGCATTTCGAAGTTGTGATCCAAGTTACTGGGAGGTTCCAGACCTTCTTTTGCAAAACTAATAAGAGTTTTGGCCGTCTCATCTGCTCTTCCCCGTAACTCAGTTACTTTGGAATGCATAAAATCAATGAAATCCGTGAATATCATATGTATACGCCTATAAAAGAACTGATTTTTATAAATAATCTCCTTTTCAATTATCGAATTGTGAATAAATTTAAAAATGTTGCAACATATAGCGTCATCTACAAGTTGTTCGTCATAATCGGTAACTATGGATGAAGAATTTTGTAGATACTGCGAGGCATGACGTAGACCAGAAATGGCTAGTCCAAATGAAAACTTGATGAAATTTCTTATACCATTATTGTTGTTTTCTAAACTTTTGTCGCTCATTAACGCCAGGTATAACTGCTGCACAAACTCATTGTCTTTAATAATATTTAAATTATTTATCAATCGATTATCATCTTGCTTTTGTAAAATATTAGTATCATAAGAATAAATCACAGACATGAGAATCGTTAGAGTGGTATCATCAATCATGCCGGTGGATTCACTTGATTTGTATTTTGAGAGATTTTTTAGCAGTTTGATCACTATTGTCTTTGGCAGACTTCTTTGGGCAGACCAATTGAATAAAGTCATTGCTAGAGACATACGTATTTCCTCAAACAGCTCTGTTATTTGATTACGATGTTTATTGGAGCCCAGAGCCCGGTTTTTAGTAAGCAACACCATCTCACTCGTTATGTCCAATTCATCCAAAAGGTCAACAATTCTTTCTAATATATTTGAGTCATCGACCAGAGACTGTGAGAACGAGGTGGACAATGAAATTAATTCCTTTGGCACTTCTGAAACCCAAGACACACCACTTATAATTTGGAACAAATCTCTTACAGAATTTGCTACAGCTTTGCGTCCATCGTAATACAAGAGGACAGCAATTAATCCACGTGGTAGATCAGGATATTGATTCACTTGACGCTGAGCAGTGCAAAGTAGCTCCAAAGCTAAATATTCGTCTAAATCAAACATATCGGATATGATAAAACATTCATCCACAAGATCTTTAGATAAAATAAGGGTTCTTCTGTTGGCAGTGACTGGAATTCCTTGTGAGATATGTTTTTGGAGTTCTTTACGATTGCGTTCATTTTTTGGTGGATTTTTCAAAAGATTGATGAACACTTGTCTATTTCGTTTCAAACACATTTCCAAGTTAGCCATCAAATCTTCTGTGGGGCTCAGAATAGTTTGTTCGATGATTTTGTACATCTGCTTAAATGGTGACCACATGTCGTCAGGAATTACTTCCATTTTGGAGATATTAAATATGCAGTTTCACAAAAAAAAACAAATAAAATTCGCACAAATTTGCAGCTACACAAAATTTACAAAAAAATGCCGACAATTAATAATTAGAAAGCACGTTTAATAAGATGGTATTGTTTACCGACTGATTGTTTGTCTTTTGATGTGTTATTATTTAAATCTCTCAAATTTACTTGTGTTTGTTGCTGAAATAAATCTTACAATAAAAACTCGTACAGCAAATGATACAGTCAGAATTTGACACTGTTGCCTGTTGTTTTTGTAATTTTGTAGTTGTTGGTGAGCTGGTATCACTTTATTAAATACGCTTTGAACACGCTAGTAAAATCCGCCAAATACCAAAATTTCCAACTATGTGAGCAGTGTTGTAAAATTTTTCGTTTTCAAAAACACTTAAATCGAAAAGTAGTCACATATTTTTATTTTGGTTCATTATAAAAGTTACAAATTGGAAAATGTAGATCAAAGTACAAAAAGTTTTTTTAGTATACAGAATAAAGTTTCAGCATTAATAGCACTGATTAGTACAGATATGCAACAAATGACAGTTGTCTAAAAAGTAGTATAGAACCGTATGGTTATTTTGACGTTCTACAACAATTTATCAATGGCCATTGCTACACGTTCAATATACATTGACTGCGATCCAGTATTGCGATATAAAACGAGTATCAATCCATTAAAATGAATCGCGATTCAAATATAACAAAATATATTAAACGTGTAGCAGTGCCCTATGGTTTTTATATTAGAACTTCGAAGTTCTCTAACTAATAAACTTAAAACTGGCTTTCCAAATGATTACTGCGCTGCCCCGATTTTTTATATACAAATCGCAAATTACGCTAGATTTTAAAAAAACCTCAATGAATTCATTAATTATCGAAGTAATTTTTTTAAGTGTATCTTGATAGCAAGGCGAATTAATACAAGGTGGTGTCGATAGCACAGCTGATTATATTTTTCTTAACTTGTTTGGAGGCTCAAACTATCAAATTCACTACCGTTTGTTGTTGCGAATACTACATCAAAAATATGTGCGCCCTATTTATAATATTTAAAAATTACATTGAATATACAGAAACTTGGATTTTATGCAGTGAAAAGTTGTTCTGATGTCACCTTCTATAAATGCGCCTTGGCTCCCTTGTACGTAAACAAGTACAACATTTACACAATCCACTAGTACATTTGACATCTCATACATCTAAAGAATTAAAAAAAAAATCAGCTGTGCTCTCGACACCACCTTATAGTAAATTAACCTTGTAAACAACTCTGTAAATGACAGCTGTCATTGTTTCTGTGTTTTGTTAAGAATAACTGAACAAGAGAGAATTACCAACACAAAAAGAAGTAGTAAAAATAATTCATCAGATATAAAAATTCAGCCGAGCAAAGTGTATGTCACAGATGATGAGATAGAGTTACTTAAATTTATAAAAAACAATTACAAATAATTATTGATAAAATAAATATTTTATAAATTAACATACAGGTGTGTAAATTGCAATAACAAGTGAAACAAATAGTCCATTAACAATTAAAAAAGGACTAAAAACAAAAGTTTCAGTAAAAATTTTGTAAATCAGCCCAGGGAACGCCCACTGAAAAAATAAAAACGAAGGCGTAAAAATAGTTTTTGTTAAAACTTGTAATTATTAATCTCTAAATGAAGTAAGTCAATTTAATTTTTTTATGGTATTTCCAAAAAAATATATATGCTTGTTTATGTATTAAGCTTATTTAAACCACAACAAAAATCATTTGTTAAATTACAGAGATTTGAAATGGCTGCCTTAAGTGACACGCCCACACCAACAATGTTAACATCAACGTCAGAGGCTGGTGGTGTCTCAATAAAAATAGAACAGGGTGTGTTACGTGAAAATGATGATGAATATGAAGGGAGTGGATATAATGCCGAGAGGCGGGGTATCCCGACTACACAATATGAGTCAAGCCACCCACCTGACATGGAAAATGCTTCAAACGGCATGAGTGAAGACAACTTCAATATGTACAGTATTTCCCACAGTATTTTCCATTCGGACGTTCAAATTAAAGCAGAACCACCGGTGGACATCGATGACACCCATCCCGACGAAGAAGCTGAAGAAAGTAGAAGTTTTCACTTGCAGTCACCAAACGCAACTAGCTTCAATACAACACCAAAAATAAGGCTTACTCCTACCAGCAAACTAATAGCATCACCAAATGGAACCAGCGAGAACAAAAGACGTTTCGTATGTCCCTATGAGAATTGCACAAAAAGCTATGGCAAAAGTTCACATTTAAGATCTCATCTAACTTGGCATACCGGCATTAAGCCATTTGTATGCAAAGAAGCGGGATGTGGCAAAGGTTTTACGCGCTCAGACGAACTTAATCGTCACATTAGAACGCATACGGGTGAAAAGCCATTCGAATGTGTACAATGTACTAAAAAGTTTTCACGTAGTGATCATTTAACCAAGCATTTGGCCACACATACTAAACAATTGGCAGCAAGTAATAGAGCGCTAGCAAAAAAAATTAAAATCGATAAAAACTCAACTGCGGAAACTGAAAAAGCTATTTCTACAGTTCCTTCCGTAGCTGTGGTAGATAATAATCAAAATTCCGAAAGCATTAATTTTAAAGATACATATGTGCCGAAACCTAGACTAAATTCACCAGAACTAAACACAAATCATTTAGAAGCATCGCAAGCAGTTAGTTTGAAAATAAAACTAGAGAAATCAGAAAATAGTGATGAGTATAAGATAGCGGCGCCCCAACAGGAAATAAAAATAAGCCCAAGTCCAGCATCACCTATACGGCAATTAGAGTTAAATATTAAAAATGAACCCGAACTTGTTATTAATCCTGAACCACTAGATGAATCACACACCAGTGAATCAACAGATGTGTCACATGATCATGAACCTGATGACGATTCCATTATGGCTGAAGCCAATTTGCCACCATTAACGGGAAGTACGCCTGTACCATTACTTGCATTTGCCATGGCATCTCATGTCAAGCCGCCATTAAAGCGCGTGTCAGACCTTGTTTACGATTCGACAAGGCCATTTCCATGCACCCATTGCTTGAAGAATTTTAAGCGACAAGATGATCTCAATCGTCATATGCGCACACATACCGGTGAAAAACCATTTGTTTGCAATGAATGTGACAAACGTTTTACGCGTAGTGACCATTTGAAAAAGCACATGAACACTCACACCAGAGTAAGATGATTTGCCAAACTGCATTGTTCTCAATAATCACTACAAATAACTGTAGCGTTTAAAGTGAAAAATCTAACATTATTAATTTTCTTTTAAGCATAGTATTGTTGTTATTTAAAATTTTCTAATTCTCCCAAGACTACACCATTTCCAAATGTATTTCAGAAATTTCCGATTGAATTTCAGAATTTACATTAATAATTTGTCTCTTAATAGCTGGTTTTTGCGAGAACAAACACGTTTTCATCTACGACACATGCAAAAAAAAACAACTTTTATTACTGCATAACTTCTAAACCAAAAGTGAGTGATTTATACCATTAGTCTTAGAATCGCAGCCGATCAGAGTCATATATTTAAGTCGAAATTTTTAATTATATTTCAGATGTTTCTAATTATATTTCAGGCATTTCAAATTGTATTCCTATTAGAAATTCCGAAATACAAATTTCTGAAATACAATTGAAAAATTCGGGAATAAAATTAGAAATTTCTGAAATATAATTAGAAAATTGTGAAAGAAATGTGTATTGGAAATTATGGACTCAAATGACACATCAATGCGCTTCTGACACTAGTCTTGCAATAAAATTACTACAAATGAATATTGTTCCAATGGAAAATAACATCTAGAGGTTGAAGACAATTTGCAATATTGACTTTATGAAAAGTCTCACTTTTACACGGCAGTGAAATTCTGTAATATCCTGGAAATATTAATTAAGTAAAAACTAATTTTTTAAATTTTACAGATCCAGCCAGGGCGGTTACTGCGTAATTCAATCAGAAAACGAAAATGTTCGAATTTGTGTGCTAAATACGTTGAAATTCGAAATGATTTCCTTTCGATTTGAATTAGATTTTGGAAGTAAACAAATTTTCTATGAATTGGAAAACTTTTAAGTCAACCAATCTGAAAAAAGTGAAAAGTATAGATTGCATTAATATTAAACACTTATTTTTAAAAGCAAACAATATTTAATTCAAATCTGTTTAACAACAACAACATTTCGTGTATTTTTTCTTTGTTTTTATACCCTGTGTTTAGACTATTTGCATTTGTGTTGTAAACCCGGAAATATGTTAATTGTATTGCAAATAGTTAAAATTTTGATGAAACTCAAATAATTCTTTTATTCTTGTATCACTGGAGACATTTTTGAAAAATGTTAATAAAAATAGTTAAAGTACTATTTTTTAGCTTGTTACTTGTTTTTTTATATGTTGAGTTTAATATTGTTATTTTAATTTTTGTAAAATTAAATTTTTTTTTCAGATAAAATTTATTGAAAAAATTTTACTTTATCTATGTTTGACTTTGCTAAGTTAACAGGCCTTAAAAAATAACTAATTTAATTCAAGTTGAATGCTCAGGTCTATCCATAACTATGTCTGTGCTTACCCGGCCAACTTATTTTGTGTGAAAATTCCTATTAATTAGCCTAAAATTGTTCATTGTGTATAAGTCTGTAACTGTCTTAAGATTTCAAAATGATTTCTCTAACAACCTACATACACAATTGTTGTATTAAATATATTTAAATGTTGAATATTAAAAACAAAATTATTTTAATTAAATTAAATAATTTATTATCTTGTAATTTATATCTCTAAGGTTAGGTTTTACTGTATATAAAATATTAACTTTAAGACGACTCATATGTAAATATATAAATACATATTAAAATAAAACATTAATACAAATTAAATGGGTTTTAATAAGACTCAAAGCATCGTTACACACATAAAGTATACAAAATGTTTTTAGGCCGCAGCAGTATGTACAAGGGTTTAAATTATTACACCTACTTTTCAAAAGAAATCAAATAAATGTATTTTATGTTAATCGAAACTAAAAGAACAATTATTTATACAATTTTGTTTATCAAGCTTCGACTTTCAGTGGTATAGCGTGTGGGTGGGTGTGGCAAGAGCACCAGAGAAAAAGTTAATAACATTGAATGAAGCCTAATCAACATTTATAACTATACTAGCTGACCCGACAGACGTTGTCCTGTCCATATATTAGAAAAAATGTTTGTGTTCGATTTGTGAATTTGTGAGAAGCTGTTTGAATTATGAAAAAATAGTAAAAAGAGACAAACAACGTACTTTTAAATGATAATTTTTATTTATGTAGGTTTGAGGTGTGTTTAAATTACATTTGATTTGAAAATATGTACAATATATGGTGTTATATTTACATTTTGATTGAAAGATCGATGTTCAGGAACCAATTAAAATAAAGAAATACTTTTTTCTGTTGCTTTGCAGTGATATCGTAGTTTCCTTCATTGCAATGCTTTATGATACACGACATTTTTAGTTTTGTTGCCTGGCGCGTAAATAAATAATGCTGATGGTGTTCCGACACGGGAACAGGCGACATACAATTGACCATGCGAGAAGCATGGATTTTCAAGGTTAATGCCGCAAACACGCAATGACTGCCCTTGAGATTTATTAATTGTCATAGCGAATGCAAGCCGTACCGGAAACTGCAATCGTTTAAAATCGAATGGCATGTCGGTCAGAGCCATTGGGATCCGTGGTATCAAAACGTCTTCTCCTTTGTACTTTCCTTTAAGTATTGTTGCTTCGATGACGTTGTTCATCAGGTTTTTTACCGCAAGTCGGGTGCCATTACAAAGACGTGGTTGGTTTATGTTTCGTAACATTATGATTACCGATCCGACTTTCAGTTGGAGATTGTGAGGCGGTAATCCGGGTAATTCCAGCGAGTTTAAAAACTCGGTTGGATAGTTGACAACATCATTTTGGGAAGTAACGGAATCCACCGATTTGTACGTCATCAATTCGACAGCAATTTCACCTTGAATCTTAAAATTCAATTCGTCGACATCAATGTTTTTCGCAGCCAATATAGCACGTTCGCTCAACCAATCATGATTTTTGTAATTTTGTGCAATGTTTGGAAATACCTTTCGGATTAGCTCGGATTTTGATTCGGTGAACTGACAGAAACCGGGGGGAAATTGAATGCAACCGGTCGAAATGTCAACCGGGATTTTGCCGTTGCCAATGTCCAGCAATTGTTTGGAAAATGCTTCTCCAGATTGATCGTTCTGCAGCTCGACACGCATGTTCACAGTCAATTTGAGTTTCTTGAAGTGTTTCCACAAAACGGACGACTTCAAACATGCATTAAGTTCATCGGCTGGCGTTGACCGTGGAATCACTGGCAATGTTTGCCGAAAATCCCCTGCCAACAGAATCATTGCACCACCAAAACGGTTTTGATTGTTTCGTAAATCTTGCAAAGTTTTATCTAATGCCTCCAAAGACTTTTTATGCGCCATTGTACACTCATCCCAAACGATTAGTTTGCTTTGCTGCAAAACTTTGGCCATTGCACTGTTCTTGGAAATGTTGCATGTTGGATTTTCATTGATGTGCAACTTCAATGGCAACTTGAGTGCTGAATGGGCAGTACGACCGCCTTCCAACAACGTAGCTGCAATTCCTGATGAAGCAAGTGCAAGTACAATATCATTCTGCGAGCGTATCGTGGCCAAAATCAACGCAATCAAAAAAGTTTTTCCAGTTCCACCGGGAGCATCCAAAAAAAAAATTCCTCCAGTTCCATCTTTCAGAACTTTCATAAGAGTGTCGTATGCATATTTTTGTTGTCGATTCAACAGTGGAACGTTTGTTCGTACTAATTCCTTCAAGGCATCGCAATCATATTGTATTTCGCGTCGCAACTCTTGATTAAATACGTCGTGCATCGGTCGATTGGTAGCTGCCATGCCTAACTCAGACAATACCTTGTTCGCCATCATCAAGCACATGTCCTCAATTAAAATCAAAGCCTCGTTGTAAATTTCCTCATTCAGTTGCAAATTTGGATTTGATGTTCTAATACGCACCTGATGCAAAATATCATCACACATGGCATCTTTGTATTTGCTCCATAAATCAGTCGGTTTGGATGGGCAGCATGTTGAAACAATTATCGAAAACAGTGTTCGTATTTGATGAGCATTTGATGAAAGCACAGCATCTTCGAGGGTGCATTCCCAATGAGCGTCATTCTCCAACAATCGCAAGCGTTGACATGCTTCTCTATACGTGTCACACAATTCACCATTTATAGTTCTCAAATCTTGGAATGATGTTGGGCCACGAACGTTGACTAATAGCAAACGCAAATAGAAACACTCATCGTTTCTTGGATGAACTGTGTAAATACGACCTAATGCGTTGGTGGAAAATAAATTGGGGAAACCTGGAACAGGATTTCCTTGTTTCCGTCGTTGAAATTTCTTTGTCGATTGATTCCAAGTATAATATCTTGGCATTTCGGAGTATAGTAACGTTCGGGCAAATTCATCGTTCCTGCACATTTCAAAAAATCTGGTCAATGTTGTAGGTGGCGGTCGATCAACTCGTTGTAATACATTCTCCTCAGTAAAGTACACTCTTTGACCATTTTCCAAATGTACGGCTAAATGAATAACAGAAGGATGTCTTTCATGAATGCTAAATGAAAAAATGCGCCAAATTGCTTCGTTACTACTAACATAGCGGCCCATTTGAAATTGAGTGACTTCATCGATGGAATTCTCCGCACTAACTCCAATCACAGCCATGTCACTACCTTTGGTCACATATTTGCAGATGTATTTGATGGATTTCACGGAATGGCAAGATTCGACGTTGATATGTGCTTTGAATGTTTTGGAGAGTAGTGGCGAATACGGAACAATCCAACGGTTATCAATTTGAATGTCCTGCTGATTCACTTTCACCATTGTTGATCTTCCATTGTCAGCAATTGAACGGCGACGATACAGTGGGTAACCATCATTTCCGGTAATTGTTTCAGCTACTAATGGCCTTGGATAACGCTTCGAACATTTGCCGTCGACCATACACGGAGAAAGGATATTTAATGATCCACAGGGACCATGAATCATGTTTTTAGTAACAACCTCGTGCAAGCCTGGATCTTCTACTTCATCAGGAATTTCAGCTGATATCACATCATCGATTTCATTCGGTCTTATCTTCTCAATCAACCAAATGAGGATATGCGCGTGTGGTAGTCCGCGTTTTTGCCACTCTACTGAATACATCCAGCAGCGCGTCTCGCCGAACACGCGATACTTCACAATGAAATCCATCATCGAACCAATAGCAACGGAATGGTCTGCACTGTAATCGACTGTCCTGTTGTAATGAAATGCAGCTCGATGAGTATTTAACGCAACATTTGTTTCTCTTCTTGCACGTACATTTGAATTAATTATCACTCGGTTGGATTCTATAGAACGATTGTGTCTCATTCGATGCATATCTACTTCGTTTGCATATTCTCTTTCTTCTTGTGTACGTGCAAAACGTGTTTGTGATAATCGATTTCGTTCAATTTCATTTCGCTCTTCGAGTTGTTCCGCAGTTTGATTAGATCGAAAATACGCTTGATTTGAAGCATTGCGAGTTCTGCGACCTAAATTGCTCCTTCTTATTGGCGGCATTACAATGCGATAGAATTTATTGACTTTGCTCTTACCTTTTAACCGTTTATAACTTCAAAACCCACAGTCTATAGTAGGTTAATCTATAAATTTGTTTGAGGTAACACGATTTAACTTATTTCAATTAATGAATTGATTGCAATGTACTTACAATGGAATCTTAATTCAAAAAAAAACTTATCACCGTTAGTTAACTTTTTTAGAAACACTTTAAACTTTTTTTAATTCACAATTAACAATTGCACTTATTTTATTTTTCGTCCACCGATTAATTTGATCAACAATTTGACAATAAGCAGTCAATCAACATTTGCACAAATAAATTGGAATGTAAATAAAAAAGTAACGGTATTTTCGGACAAATCGCGAAACAATACAAAAGTAATAACAAATGAGTTATTTACAACATAAGAATATCCCAGCAAAAACTTTACTTACAAATAAGCCGAAAAATAAGGAGAATTTGACAAATCGGTGCAGCCGTTTTCCGATTTTAGATAAATCGAAAAAAGTGGGCGTAAAAGTGGGCGTGGTAAATTTTTATTTCAGTAAAAACTTAAATTAGATTACTACGATCATTTAAATAAAAGATTAGCCATATCGGTGCAGCCGTTTTCCGATTTTAGATAAATGGAAAAAAGTGGGCGTAAAAGTGGGCGTGGTAAATTTTTCTTTCAGTAAAAACTTAAATTAGATTACTACGATCATTTAAATAAAAGATTAGCCATATCGGTGCAGCCGTTTTCCGATTTTAGATAAATGGAAAAAAGTGGGCGTAAAAGTGGGCGTGGTCAATTTTTATTTCCGTAAAAACCTAAGTTGGACTATGACGAACATTTCAGTAAAAAAATTGTCCAAATCGGTCTAGCCGTTCTCAACTGATGCAATTACCAACGAACGACAATTGATTTTTATTTATATAACTAGCTGACCCGACAGACGTTGTCCTGTCCATATATTAGAAAAAATGTTTGTGTTCGATTTGTGAATTTGTGAGAAGCTGTTTGAATTATGAAAAAATAGTAAAAAGAGACAAACAACGTACTTTTAAATGATAATTTTTATTTATGTAGGTTTGAGGTGTGTTTAAATTACATTTGATTTGAAAATATGTACAATATATGGTGTTATATTTACATTTTGATTGAAAGATCGATGTTCAGGAACCAATTAAAATAAAGAAATACTTTTTTCTGTTGCTTTGCAGTGATATCGTAGTTTCCTTCATTGCAATGCTTTATGATACACGACATTTTTAGTTTTGTTGCCTGGCGCGTAAATAAATAATGCTGATGGTGTTCCGACACGGGAACAGGCGACATACAATTGACCATGCGAGAAGCATGGATTTTCAAGGTTAATGCCGCAAACACGCAATGACTGCCCTTGAGATTTATTAATTGTCATAGCGAATGCAAGCCGTACCGGAAACTGCAATCGTTTAAAATCGAATGGCATGTCGGTCAGAGCCATTGGGATCCGTGGTATCAAAACGTCTTCTCCTTTGTACTTTACTTTAAGTATTGTTGCTTCGATGACGTTGTTCATCAGGTTTTTTACCGCAAGTCGGGTGCCATTACAAAGACGTGGTTGGTTTATGTTTCGTAACATTATGATTACCGATCCGACTTTCAGTTGGAGATTGTGAGGCGATAATCCGGGTAATTCCAGCGAGTTTAAAAACTCGGTTGGATAGTTGACAACATCATTTTGGGAAGTAACGGAATCCACCGATTTGTACGTCATCAATTCGACAGCAATTTCACCTTGAATCTTAAAATTCAATTCGTCGACATCAATGTTTTTCGCAGCCAATATAGCACGTTCGCTCAACCAATCATGATTTTTGTAATTTTGTGCAATGTTTGGAAATACCTTTCGGATTAGCTCGGATTTTGATTCGGTGAACTGACAGAAACCGGGGGGAAATTGAATGCAACCGGTCGAAATGTCAACCGGGATTTTGCCGTTGCCAATGTCCAGCAATTGTTTGGAAAATGCTTCTCCAGATTGATCGTTCTGCAGCTCGACACGCATGTTCACAGTCAATTTGAGTTTCTTGAAGTGTTTCCACAAAACGGACGACATCAAACATGCATTAAGTTCATCGGCTGGCGTTGACCGTGGAATCACTGGCAATGTTTGCCGAAAATCCCCTGCCAACAGAATCATTGCACCACCAAAACGGCTTTGATTGTTTCGTAAATCTTGCAAAGTTTTATCTAATGCCTCCAAAGACTTTTTATGCGCCATTGTACACTCATCCCAAACGATTAGTTTGCTTTGCTGCAAAACTTTGGCCATTGCACTGTTCTTGGAAATGTTGCATGTTGGATTTTCATTGATGTGCAACTTCAATGGCAACTTGAGTGCTGAATGGGCAGTACGACCGCCTTCCAACAACGTAGCTGCAATTCCTGATGAAGCAAGTGCAAGTGCAATATCATTCTGCGAGCGTATCGTGGCCAAAATCAACGCAATCAAAAAAGTTTTTCCAGTTCCACCGGGAGCATCCAAAAAAAAAATTCCTCCAGTTCCATCTTTCACAACTTTCATAAGAGTGTCGTATGCATATTTTTGTTGTCGATTCAACAGTGGAACGTTTGTTCGTACTAATTCCTTCAAGGCATCGCAATCATATTGTATTTCGCGTCGCAACTCTTGATTAAATACGTCGTGCATCGGTCGATTGGTAGCTGCCATGCCTAACTCAGACAATACCTTGTTCGCCATCATCAAGCACATGTCCTCAATTAAAATCAAAGCCTCGTTGTAAATTTCCTCATTCAGTTGCAAATTTGGATTTGATGTTCTAATACGCACCTGATGCAAAATATCATCACACATGGCATCTTTGTATTTGCTCCATAAATCAGTCGGTTTGGATGGGCAGCATGTTGAAACAATTATCGAAAACAGTGTTCGTATTTGATGAGCATTTGATGAAAGCACAGCATCTTCGAGGGTGCATTCCCAATGAGCGTCATTCTCCAACAATCGCAAGCGTTGACATGCTTCTCTATACGTGTCACACAATTCACCATTTATAGTTCTCAAATCTTGGAATGATGTTGGGCCACGAACGTTGACTAATAGCAAACGCAAATAGAAACACTCATCGTTTCTTGGATGAACTGTGTAAATACGACCTAATGCGTTGGTGGAAAATAAATTGGGGAAACCTGGAACAGGATTTCCTTGTTTCCGTCGTTGAAATTTCTTTGTCGATTGATTCCAAGTATAATATCTTGGCATTTCGGAGTATAGTAACGTTCGGGCAAATTCATCGTTCCTGCACATTTCAAAAAATCTGGTCAATGTTGTAGGTGGCGGTCGATCAACTCGTTGTAATACATTCTCCTCAGTAAAGTACACTCTTTGACCATTTTCCAAATGTACGGCTAAATGAATAACAGAAGGATGTCTTTCATGAATGCTAAATGAAAAAATGCGCCAAATTGCTTCGTTACTACTAACATAGCGGCCCATTTGAAATTGAGTGACTTCATCGATGGAATTCTCCGCACTAACTCCAATCACAGCCATGTCACTACCTTTGGTCACATATTTGCAGATGTATTTGATGGATTTCACGGAATGGCAAGATTCGACGTTGATATGTGCTTTGAATGTTTTGGAGAGTAGTGGCGAATACGGAACAATCCAACGGTTATCAATTTGAATGTCCTGCTGATTCACTTTCACCATTGTTGATCTTCCATTGTCAGCAATTGAACGGCGACGATACAGTGGGTAACCATCATTTCCGGTAATTGTTTCAGCTACTAATGGCCTTGGATAACGCTTCGAACATTTGCCGTCGACCATACACGGAGAAAGGATATTTAATGATCCACAGGGACCATGAATCATGTTTTTAGTAACAACCTCGTGCAAGCCTGGATCTTCTACTTCATCAGGAATTTCAGCTGATATCACATCATCGATTTCATTCGGTCTTATCTTCTCAATCAACCAAATGAGGATATGCGCGTGTGGTAGTCCGCGTTTTTGCCACTCTACTGAATACATCCAGCAGCGCGTCTCGCCGAACACGCGATACTTCACAATGAAATCCATCAGTGATTTTAATTTTTGTTTGAAGACTCTCGCGGTGACGTCATGGCGATCGATGGGTGATTGGCCAGGGAATAATTCTTGCCGAATTTCTATCCACTGTGGATTGCAAGTGAAAGTTATGAATAAATCTGCTGTACCGTAGTGTCGAACGTAGGTTATATCATCCTGAGCATATTCATGCATATGGCGAGGACTTCCGACGTACGTTGCTGGGAGAATCGTCATCCGGCCGATATTGTGTGCGTTCCCGTCCACATTTATGGCATCTCGAAGGTGTATGTACTCTTCGGAACGCAGTTTTTTCTGGTTCAATCTAATGAATGTCAATCTTTCTGTTTCTATTTTTACATACATATCGACAGCATATTGGTGGAAAAGACGACGACATTTCAATATGTGATTGTCCTCATTTTCACGAACCATCAGTCGAAATGCATAATAGTTCATTGAACTTACTTTTTTGTTTGTTTCAGCGCCTGTACATTAATTTTCGCGTCAATAAAATTAATTGATCTTATAATAGAAAAAATATAGATTTGATATTCACCTGTAAGCGGATTTATCATTTTGATCGAGAAATGATAACCGTCTTCACCTTGCCAAAATATGATTGGATATTGTAACGCATCATATGATCGGTGAGTTTCGTACACACGCTGCTGCTGATTATTTCGTCGATGTAGAACGATATCACGTGATTCCAAATTTTCACCAACGACGACAATGGCGACATCATCAATTGTTGGTGCATTGAAACGTCTTGCGTGTTCTCCCGTAGGAGTCTTATCGGCTCTGATAACAATTTTGTGATTATCAGAGGGCATGCGGTCTAGTGCGGTTTTGAACAATGCAATCAATTGATTGTGTTGATGGAAAAAAGTTTGCAGTTGCTCAACAATTGGTCTTTTTACCGAACTGTTGTATGCACAACGCTGTTCTACTTCTTGTGGAGCATTGCCCATGAAGTAAATCTGCAGAAATTTATAGTCAGCACCCGGAACTGGCAAAAGCGAACCTGCTCGATGATATATTTGACCTTGAATCTGTAATGTTTAATTTACATAAGAAAACAAAATAAAATGCTGTAAGTGGTGAAATTACCTTGAAAGTAGGCATGAAATTATCCCGAATCACATTTGTTGCGCCAAATGAAGTCATTTGGAAACAATTGTTGTAGTTCTGGATTTGTGTTAGGAAATGCTTGGAATGAGCTCCTGTTCCAGAAACCAATGAGAGCAATGGCTCTGGTGGTGGAATCAACGGTGTCAATTTCACTTTGCCACTTGCGCAACACAATCCAGGAGTTTCATTTTTATATTTCAATGCCTTACAATGTGGGCACACAACGCTCATCGAACCAATAGCAACGGAATGGTCTGCACTGTAATCGACTGTCCTGTTGTAATGAAATGCAGCTCGATGAGTATTTAACGCAACATTTGTTTCTCTTCTTGCACGTACATTTGAATTAATTATCACTCGGTTGGATTCTATAGAACGATTGTGTCTCATTCGATGCATATCTACTTCGTTTGCATATTCTCTTTCTTCTTGTGTACGTGCAGAACGTGTTTGTGATAATCGATTTCGTTCAATTTCATTTCGCTCTTCGAGTTGTTCCGCAGTTTGATTAGATCGAAAATACGCTTGATTTGAAGCATTGCGAGTTCTGCGACCTAAATTGCTCCTTCTTATTGGCGGCATTACAATGCGATAGAATTTATTGACTTTGCTCTTACCTTTTAACCGTTTATAACTTCAAAACCCACAGTCTATAGTAGGTTAATCTATAAATTTGTTTGAGGTAACACGATTTAACTTATTTCAATTAATGAATTGATTGCAATGTACTTACAACGGAATCTTAATTCAAAAAAAAACTTATCACCGTTAGTTAACTTTTTTAGAAACACTTTAAACTTTTTTTAATTCACAATTAACAATTGCACTTATTTTATTTTTCGTCCACCGATTAATTTGATCAACAATTTGACAATAAGCAGTCAATCAACATTTGCACAAATAAATTGGAATGTAAATAAAAAAGTAACGGTATTTTCGGACAAATCGCGAAACAATACAAAAGTAATAACAAATGAGTTATTTACAACATAAGAATATCCCAGCAAAAACTTTACTTACAAATAAGCCGAAAAATAAGGAGAATTTGACAAATCGGTGCAGCCGTTTTCCGATTTTAGATAAATCGAAAAAAGTGGGCGTAAAAGTGGGCGTGGTAAATTTTTCTTTCAGTAAAAACTTAAATTAGATTACTACGATCATTTAAATAAAAGATTAGCCATATCGGTGCAGCCGTTTTCCGATTTTAGATAAATGGAAAAAAGTGGGCGTAAAAGTGGGCGTGGTAAATTTTTCTTTCAGTAAAAACTTAAATTAGATTACTACGATCATTTAAATAAAAGATTAGCCATATCGGTGCAGCCGTTTTCCGATTTTAGATAAATGGAAAAAAGTGGGCGTAAAAGTGGGCGTGGTCAATTTTTCTTTCCGTAAAAACCTAAGTTGGACTATGACGAACATTTCAGTAAAAAAATTGTCCAAATCGGTCTAGCCGTTCTCAACTGATGCAATTACCAACGAACGACAATTGATTTTTATTTATATAGAAGACTATATATAACTTGTATACATATCTTAAAAGGCATGTACAGTAGTAGGGTGGTTCGATTTGTATGAATGCAAAAGAAAAATAAAAAAAGTAGAAGGAAATGATTCTACGAAGAATTCTCAGCAACTTTGTCCTAGAAACCATATTATTTTTGAAGGTCAAAATCCATTTTAGAACCATGGTTTCTAGGACGAAGCTGCTTAGAATCATCTCACTACGATTTTTTGTCTAAAAAAATAGACCGACCCTAATGTCAGGTATGTTTGAAACAAAAAATATTTAATTTCATTGGAATTTTTTAGCCAAAGGAACGTAGAATAAGAAACAACGTATGGGCATTTTACGCCCACTTTTGTGTGTGTTCATTTAATATTTTTATTTTTATATTCTCTACTTAATGAGAACATACATACATATGTATGTATATATTTGTTATTTCGAAATCCTCATCACTTTATACTTAAACTCAAAATCATATAATAACCTGCCAACTGTTGTTGTAGATTATAACAATACATGTTTGTTGTTGTATTGTATAAAGTGAAGGGTCGTTCATTAGTCGGTTTGGCCTGTTCTGCTAACAGCGCTGCCTGCCACACCTTTTTCCTGTTTATTTCGTTTACGTTTTTACACTATATTTTACCTACTACATATGTAGCACATAGATACATATTAGTTTAGTTTTCAGCTTGCCATAATATATAATTTATGAACTCATGGTACTGTTGGGCGTTGTTAAAATTTCTTTTAAAGAGGGTGTGGTTGTTTTAGTTTTCTATAAAGTTTATTTGATTTATTATTGTATCTACTATATATAAAAAAGGCATCATTTGTAGGGAGTCGAAAAAAATCGATACTCTCAATTAAAATTATTTATATCGTTTGTTGGAATGTGTATACATTTATTAAAATGGCAAGCTACTAGGGTATTTCCCAAATAGCCTGACTCGACCAATAATTTCGTAAAGGAACAAGTCGTCGCACTGTGGTGAACAAAGTTATTTAAAGTCCTTTTTTATGGATTTTGGTCCTCTGAAATCATGTTTAGCAAGTTTTAGGATAAGCTTTTGTCAACTAACAGGAAGGTCTAGCCATAGATTCATACAGATAGATAGGAAAATCTCCTGTGAAAGACCTAACTCAATTGTCAAAAACCTAAGTGGTGAGAATTTATTAGTAAAAAAAACTAAAACCAGACTCGTATGTTGAGCAATATTTTTGTTTGAGTTTTTTTCTAGTTTCCGCTCTATGTGTATTACTCATCCTTTTTTAAGTTTAAAAAAAATTACACATAGAGAAATATACATAGAGCGGAAACTCTCCTGTCAAAGACCTAACTCAGTTGTCATAAACCTAAGTGCTGAGAATGTATTAGTAAAAAAAAAACTATGTGAAAATAAAAACTGTGTGTGATTATTTTAAGTAAAATTTTTGTTAGATTTTTTTTTTTTAGTTTCCGCTTATGTTTTTTCTCTATGTTACATGTTTAGATAACTATTTATGAATTAAAGTGCTTGTAACTCGACAAGCTACAAAATAAAAATATTGAAAAAATGTAAATATTCATGAAAATTCGCTTTATATTTTTAAGGGCCATTTTCGCCAAAATTTATTTTATATGTTAAACTGAAAACGGGCACATTATAACTGCCAGTAAAGATTTTCGTTTTCATCATCCTTTGGTTAGATAACTAAAAAATTATTAATCTATATATATATAAAAATGAAATGGTCCATGTATGTAATGGCATCATGTTCCTAATAAGAGTCATTTCTTAATAAGAGTCATTTTTTGTAGAAACTTGAAAAACTAACATTAGTAAATAGCTACCGAGCGAAGCTAACTAGTTTATAATATATAATAAGTATAGACCAAGTCGAATTCATTTAATAAATATACTTTAAAGTGTTGGACTAATATTTTTGGACGTTACAATCTTCATCATAAACTAAATATACCCTCTTCACTATGGTGGTATAGGGTATAATAAAACGTCAATGTTTATTTTTTGTTTAATATACACACAGCATCAAAAGTGAACATTCAAATTTTAATCGATGGATAGATTTTAGGATTTTCATTATCTTAAAAAAATGAAATAATTTGTGGTGTTTCCTATCTGTGTAATCCGTGATATACATATTCAATAATAAAATATAAAACGTCTGTTTACATAAATCATAGAACATTCAAAGTCTGCCTCAGTCGCAGTAGGCAATAATTGGAAAATCATATACGGTTCAAAGATCTCAAATATGGGCGATAAATGGTACAAGTCATGTCGTCTTGAGCTGCAAGGATAATTGTTCGATTATGGTTACTTAATCTCCACTAATTTAAAAGTCCCCAGATATGTATGTGTTATTCAGAATAATCTCGAAAGATTCGGCACAAGGGTCTAATCTTATATATCCTTCACCAAATTATACTTTAAGAAAAATATTAAAAACATTTTATGGTGAAAAAAGTTGGGTTAACAAATCGTGGTAGTCGTGAATTATGTGAATATTTGTTTGTTATACAAAAACAATTAACGGCAAAATTATTAAATTAATTAAAATTATCTTAAACAGTTTAAAAGTTAGTTTAGTTTAAAGTTTATATTTCTTAACAAAATTTAAAGTAATTTGTATAAAAAAGTGAACGTTTTTCTGTGTTATTTTTGATTTGCGTGGATTTTAGGCATTTTTGTTTGAATTTTTCAACATTTTCTCCTTAGAGCTAGTTAGAGTGATAAAATATTGATATCAAATAAAATTTTAAAGAACAATTCGCGGAAATTGTAAGTCCATTTGTCAACTTTAATCAGAGCTTTGGGTGTGCCTCTTACTTAAACATTCAGTAAATAATTCCGCTATATTTGCATATGAGTAACAAAGGAACCAAAATATTCGATGGAAATCGTACCAAGATACACTTAAAATATTATATACACAGTACCATCTTCTAGTAGTTTTATGAATTATCTAAAGCTTTTAGTAGATTTAACAGTTAATTTTGTTATACTTATAAACAATGTTAATAACAGCATGTTACCAACATTGTTGATAACTATACGTTTCGAGCACCGGAAATGTTTGTAAACATGATTAATGCTGCAAGCAGTCATTACAGACCGTTAAATTCAAATTAATAGTGCAATATCGTAACAATATTTAAAAATTTAAAATGAAGATTTAGAGATTTTTCTGAAAATTATTCCATTTTTGAACATTTTTACAGATGTAAAAATATATATCACTAACAACAATATTATGAATGTGCCCAATGTCTGTCATAAATTATATTTACGTATTATAATCTGAAATTTACGGGTCTATTATGGATGGCAACGGAACTTCAGTTGCGTTGCCAGAGAGTAACCACAGATTTCTGGTTGCCAATTTGGCAACAGAAATGATAGCTTCCAGTTGCCATCTGTAATATCATCTGTAATTCAAATAAAGTTCGGCTGCCAGACCCATTAAATCAACAATACAATATTTCTTTAATATCACAATAGTATTGTCGTCATCATCATAAAAATTGCACATTATAATCGAATAAAAACGTTTAGGATTCCATATAGTATGTTGAAATCATCCATAAATGTAATAAACTTAATAGACAATTTTTATTTTAGAATAAAAATATACATTTCTTTAAAATAGATAAGTAGAGTTTATAGGACGTTTTAAACTAAATTGTAAACTGTAAGGACCACAACATCGACATATTAATTCTTAACAGATTTCATTAATTTTTGTTGTTGTTGTTGTTTGCGATTGCACATATCTTTCAAATCACGTTCACTGATTGCTATAGCGTTTAGACTTTTTATGTTTTCTTTTTGAATCGGTGCCCAAAGGTTGTCTGGCACCATCCAAATCAAACGATTCTCGAAATAGTTTTAAGCTTTGTTCGTGGGCTTCGGCTACATCAGCTAAGTTTTTGGCAACACTTTTCTCTTGCTGATACAAAGTATTGGATTCGAAGGAATTACATGTTTCCGGATCCATACAAGTTTGCGATTGATAGTAGTCATAGTTGAAAGCTGAAGCAATCGTCTCGGGATTAGGAAATGTTGTGGATATATGAGAATAGTTGTCATCCTCTATGGGTTCATAGATACTTTGATTGAGAAATTGAGATACTGAGGATGCATAGACGTTTTTGTTGTTAAGAGTTAAAGGGCTGTTACTGTAACCGCCAGCATTTCCGGTATTGTTAAAGGCATATGCCGCAAAAGAACTAAAAGCCGATGATGGATTTATTGTTGTGGGTGAAGTGAGACGTTGTAACACAAAATTATCTACAAAGGCTGAATTTGAGCTTTGCCCTGGTCAGAACTTTAAGTCTTTTATGGCTTGTGGCAAATCGGGCAGTTTAATATCTTTAATCTGTTGTGGAATGTTCATGCTTTTAACCGCACTCACTGCTCTCGCTGGAGCAGCTGAAATGCCGGCTTCTTGTTTGACAAGTTTATTTTGCTCCTCAATTCTTGCCATAATATCGGCCATATTTGTCTGCAATACCATACCACCCATCACCAGTTCGGAGAGTATGTGATGCACAGCATCAGCATGGAAGATTAAATCGAGTTCACACACATTTTCAAAACACTTATCGAGTGTCTCCACAAAAACTTGTATTAAATCCAAAATACCCAATTCACTTTCCGAAGAGTCCACGCAAAACACAAAGTACAGTGTAGCATAGTGCCGATAAATGAGTTTGTAATCTGAACCACCAATCAGGCTGCAAACACATCATTGAAAACATTAATCATAAAATATATGTATCTTTAGTCTCACTCACCTGCCTCCCTCTAGAAAATTACAAACATTATCATCTCGCTTAGAAACCAATTGGAATGTCTCTTTAATTATCTGCTGTTGCATGTCTTCATTCTGTGGAGAAAAACCAAAGTGTAAACATAATGAAACTCAAATCCAAAGATGATCACAGAAAGAAAATCGATAAAATGTGTGACTTTAGAGAAAAATTTCACTTACAAAATATTGATAGAACTTGGAGAGGCGTGGTTTGCCATGATTATTAAACACTAAAATAGCTTTAATCATTATTGTATTGCACTTATTTTATTTTTTAAACTGTTATCAATGCTTTGTTGGCTAAAAATTTAAGATGCATTTAATTTTTTCTTGATGTTTTTCTTTATCAGAAATAAATAACAAAACTTTTACATTCAGTCAGTGATGGTAAATTAGAGATTTTCGTAACACAAATCTAGCGATTTTTAAACCAATTTATGGGGGAAGAGTTTAGCCACCGTCTCCATAAGTTTTTTACATTTGTATGTTCGCAAATGTCAAATTCTATTGCTTACAAGCGTCTCCAACTGCAATTAACTTTGATATAAAATGAGGCAGAATAACAAAACTAATTTGTTTATATTTATATTAATCTTTACCAAGGTGAGCACAATATTACAACACCTCACAATTTTCAAATAGCCACAAAGTAAAGATGTTTATGTTTTCCATATTTTCAAACGTTTGTAATGAAAATTATATCTTAAATAAAAAAACAATAGAAAAACACTTATAACACAAATTATACATATATTCATATATATGTGATGGCTTGGCAAGACGTATGGTAATTACTGTATTATCTAAGATTTCTATATTAGCAAATATCAAATTCAATAAATAAAAAATAAACATGGTTAAACACACGAAAATGGAACATGCTCTAATTGCAAAAAATGTCATAAGACATACACAAAGTTTCATATGAATAACACGGTATGTAGATGTTTACAAACATAAGCTGAAGCACTAATAAATTTGTGTAACGATGCAATAACACTAATAAATGGTGACTATAACTGACAATTTTTTCTCTTGACAACCAGTTTTAAGTTTTTTATGACAAACATTTATTAAGTCCAGACAGCTTTGTCTTGATAACAAACGCCATTAAATGTTATGATATTTCTAATGTGTAGACATAGTGATAATTTATCAGCTGAAACAAATGAAAGCTCTCGGGCATGTTTTTTCAAGTGTATTTTATGCGAAAACTGTGGCAATACTGAATTTTGACATAAACAGCTGACAGTATTTTATAGGAAAAAGCAAAAATGTTTTTGTAAAAAACAAGAATTTTGCCTTATTTTATGTGGAAAAATAAATTAATTAAAAACCAAAACAAAGGGAAATAATAAAAAAAGTGAGCACATTAAAAAAAACACGTAAAATAAATCAGTGATTACAAGCATTGCAAACAAATCATATTATACAAAGTCTAAAATATTATACCTATATTAAGGCGTAACTTTCGTGTGTCAAATTGAATTAAAAATATAATTTAGAATAATAAAACTAAAAATTGGAAACACAAAAGCAATATCAACACAAATTAACTTAATATAGAAACCAAATAAGATAATAATACGAATGAAAAATTATGTCGCATATAAAATGCAAAACGATAAATAAATTAAGAACAAACTGAGGGTATGTATTCGTATTTGAAAAATAAGAAAAAAAAAAAACTTAATCCATATAGTATGAGCTTATGTATATATTTTTGTTTGTACTACTTTGCAGATCTTTCCAATAATGCAAATGTCAATTTGTAAGATTCAGATGTTTCAGCGTCTACGGAAACATACTGCCGCTTATCAAAACTACAATACGAAAGAACATTTTATAAAAGATAATAGAACGTTGCACTACTATACAATTCCACACAGAAGAACGCTAGAAATTTGATTAAGTCAATCTTGTAATAGGAACACTTGAAAACTTGTGCTAGAGAAGAAGACATTTATTTTAGCTGATGAAAAAAACTTAAAACATATTGTAAATTGTGATAACCTTTTGAAAACAGGTCAACTCAAAAAAGAAAAAACAAAAAAACAGCATCAACATTCTACGTCAACTTTTAAAAGCTCGTATACTCAGTCTAATAGCTGTAACTTCTCTAACATCGTCCCTGTCCTCGTCATCATCCTTAACCGCCAAACTGTTGTCATTACTGTTCTCTTCCGCCTCCACTTCAGGCCAATCGCATACATTCGCATCTTTCGTTATGTTGTCTGATGCGGATGATAGCGATGAGCTAGACACCATCGCTGATGTCATGGGTCTGCGATCACAAAGTAGACTGGACAATTTTAGGGAAATGTGGTACCACATATTCTTGTGGGCCCTGTTTTCCTCCATTTTCATACACACTTGTGCCGCGCTGGTAGCATTTGTTACGCTACGCAAGCATAAATTTGGACGTTTCTTTTCCATATTGATATTAGTGATGGGGTTCTTGTCGCCGGCTCTAAGCGGTATTATTAGTAGTGCAGTTATTGCTTTTGTACATCGTGCCTCTAGTTTACCCATGTCTCCAATATATGCCATGGTTTGGGGTGTAGGGCAAACCATAGTATCGGCGTGTTTAGGATTTACACGTATTTTGGCTACATTGTAAAGTTTACTTACTAACTCTATATTGACTGTGTAAATGCTAAAGATATTTAAATATTACATTCTTTCGTTAAAATTCTATAATTTGTAAACGTTTTTTTTTAGTTTCAAATGTTATTTGTAGTTCTCATTGTACATTACTTTTTCTTAAATTTACTTATATACATATGTATAAATAAATTTCTATTGTTTAAGTAGTATGTAAACTTTAGCTTAATAATTTGCATCTAATTATCATATACAAAATTATAAAATAATAACAGTAATAATAATAAAAATAATAAATATTTAATCAATTCCAACACAATGTATTTGTAGTAAAAGAAACTTGATGGACTTTGGACAACAATGATATGCTAGTTGTGCCATGAATGACATGTACATATATATGTAATTGCAAAACTTTTACTTAAAAAAAAGAGTTAAAAATATTTTTGACGAAACTATCACATTGTCCAAATATATACGTCGTGATGTAGTGGAAAGACCTTGAATTACCAGACAGAATTTAGTATCAGAAATATTGACAAAAATATGTAAAACAAGTGAGAGCTCTATATTCTGCTGTGCCGAATCTTATATAGCCTTCACCAAAGTATACTTTAAGCGGATATATTTATGTATCAATCATGTAGGTGAGTTATTTGGGGGCTTTTGGAAAGTTTATTTCAACATACAGATAGATATGGCTACATCAACCTCCTATCTATAACGATCCAGAATATATATACTTTATCTAGTCTCAAACGATAATTTCAAACGGCATGACAAACTTATGTATACTTTCCAATCAAAGTGTAGGGAAGGGTAAACAAATCGAGGTAGTCTTGGCTTTTTGCTTATATCCCAGTAATTTTTGGACGATTTTCCTGAATTTGAATGCAACATAGCCGCGAATATAGCGGATATATTATTGTATCAATAATGTATGGAAGTTATTTGGGGACTTAAATAAGTTGATTTCAACATACAAACGCACATAAAAATATCGACTTCGCTATCTTTAACGATCCAGAATATATATACTTTATCGGGTTACAAATGAAAAATGTAGAAATTACAAATGAAATAACAAACTTATATATACCCTTACCATTGTTATACCCTTCACCATGAGTGGTATAAAATTGATCGATTATAGACAAACAGCAGGATTTATTTAAATTCATAAAATATCTCTTTCGAATAGGGTTCATAACCGGCATAATTCATCCGAGAATATTTTTTAGAAATTGGCGGGAAATTTCTAGTATGCCGGCTTAATACAAATTGAAATTTTACGGTCTTAAAGGAATTATTGCGATGCTTAATATTAATACATCTAGGGATATTCATATTTAGAGAAAACAATGATAATACTAGTTTAAATTTGGTAACAAACATTCTAAATAAATTACACATTTTTTAGATTTAACTTAGTATATTAAATATTTCCCGTGAATGGAAAAAAACGGAAAAGTAGGAACCCTACTTTCGAAACAAGATAAAACTTTATTAAAATTATAAATTAAAAGTATTAAAAAATTAAATTAACGTTGTTGGTTCCTTTGAATTATAAAGCATATAAAGTTTATAGGACAATACATTACCAATACGTCGATCGGTTTGCAGAGCTATTGGTCCTGAACGTTTAATTTTCAAATCAGATATTTCCTTTACAGCATCTGGATTATTTTTAAGATCATCTAAAAGTTTTTTCGGACACGAATATTTATCTATAATAGTTTCTGCAATTTCCAGTGTGACCATGGGCAAACGGTTTAAATGTTGTTGCCATAAACGCCCAAAGCCATTGGTGCCCTCTACACGAACACACTGTTTCTTGTCATTGGCAAGATACTTTTTAAATGTGCCCATTATCTCAGACTTTTGTTTTTTATAGGGGACCTCTGCTATGGCCTTAGTTAAACGCTTTAGTTGATTTAACAATTCCTTAGTGGTGGGTTCAACTTCCAAAACTTTCAATTGATGCATGACCTGTAGTTCTATTAAAGCCGTAGATATTGCAGATGAATGTTTTTCCTTGGAACGTAAAAACAATACTATAGGTACTTTATTTGCATAATGTTTTTTAAAATCGTCTGCTATTTTGTGCAAAGCGGCCGATTTTATCATTTGTAGTAACTCTGTGTGAGTTAATATTTTGGCAACCTGATCTTCCTTTTGCCATACATCGCTTAAGGCATTGGCTTCATTGGGTTTTAAAGCTAATTGGCCCATATTGCGCTCCCATACTATAGACTCCTTAATGGGTAAGGTTCTAACATCATATTTAAGTTCTCCGGTGGCATTGTTAAGCTCAGCTATAAATTCCCGGCCATATGATGCCGATAATATATGGGAATCTACAACAACCCGTACGTATTTTTGACACTCTCCGGGCTTAATACGTTTTTGCTGATCCCGTATGGTCTTTTTCCACAATTTATCCGATTTATTGTCCATTTCAATGACTCCAATAAAAAAAGAAAACAAATGAAAGAAATGAATAGTTAATACAAATAAATTTAATTTTCGATTAGCGAAAAATTAGCAACACAAAAATTTAAATCTGATATGAGAAAAAAAACTTCAACGAAATATTTTAAATATTGTACACATAAGCCAAAGGTTGCCAAAGTTCCAAATAATGCACATACACTGAAAGAAAAATTATTTTTCTAAACAAACATTTGGATTTTTTAAAACAAAAGAGGCGCGTAAGCTGTTAAAAAAGAAATATATATTTAAAAATAGATATATGCAAATATACTTTAAATTTAAAGTTAATAACTTACATTTTATGTCTAACAAAAGATTGGACAGCTCTATATTAACAAAAGTCCAAAATTAATCTTTTTTAATATTCCACAATTTTTATATTCTATAGTAAAATTCCATTCGAAATAAAAGACAAACATTTTGTTTGCTTAAAATCGTGAATCATCATAAAAACCACTTTTTTATCATTTTTGTTAATACAATTTTCTTACTATTTCTTACAGAATAAATAATTTTAAATTAAATTTGCACAAAAAAATTTAGAAACTTTTTATTTGCAAAAAGTTACAAAGTATAAAAATCTAATAAACTATAATAGCAGTGGGACTTTTGTTTTGCTTTTTATTATTTATTTAATGTATTTATTTGTTACCACACATTAGAAATTTAAAAAGATGTTGCTCCAGAGCTCGTCCTAGGGGATCAGTAATCTTCAAACATTTATTTACATTGAGTGCTTGATATCAAGCTCAATTAAAACAGTCAAGCAAAAATTACGTTCCACTGGAATGAAATTTTTTAATTGCGTAAGTTGGAATTAATTTTTACATCAACCCTGTATTTACTACTAAATAATGCAACACTGCTTCAGGTCTGGCAGCAGACCTTGTGCTGGCAATACTGCTCTATCAAAACACAGCTGTTACTTTTAGGTTATGTTTGAAAAAATGTACAATAATACAAAACAATAAAATGAGCAATATACTAAGATTACTTACAAATCCATTTAAAAATGTTTGCAATAAAACACCTATACGTCTATTAAGCCGACAGCCAGTGGCACAAAGTCTGAAGGAGGTGTTCACATTGAAAACAAAAGTGTGTAGATTTCAACAACCAGCTCCCAAGCTTTTTACCGGACAACAGCGATCGAATTTGTGCACAAGAGCGTATGACATAAACACAAATGTTGCCAAAGACGTTATATTGTACAAATATGAAAATCCAAACTTTTTCAAAACCTTAAACATATTTGGTATATGTCAATTTATGTTTTGGACATACTTGTCCCATTTTGCTTTTACTACGTTGAGAGATGCGCCAGTGGAGCAAAAGGAAGGCGAAGAATTGAAATGGTTTGAACGCATAAATTTGGGTGAAAATAAATATCGTAATGGCATAACGGCCATGAGCTTCCTGATAGGTAAAAAAAATTATTTTTTAAATGTAAAGTGTCTTATTGCTTTTGTTCTTTATTGCAGGCTATGGTATTTTGGCAGCAGTTTGGATGTTTACATTACGCTCTGTACGATTTCTAATTCTGCGTAAAGGTGGTCGGGACGTTACACTTGTTACATATGGGCCATTCGGTCATAACCGCATGATGACAGTACCTCTTAAAAGTGTTTCCGCTCAGCAACCTAGAGAAATGGCCGAAGTGCTTTTGCCTTTGAAGGTTCGCAATCGTTCACTGTTTTATGTGCTCGATATGAAAGGAGAATTTAAGAATACCCAACTCTATGATTACACTGCCGGTCTGAATAGACGCTTTTAAATTTTAGTAATATAAAGTCTATTTTATTGTTTAGTTAATAAATCATTGTAATTTATTGTTGAAAAGCACACTGAACGTTGTCTATAAAAAGTCTTACATGGTAAATACTACAAACTATACGGAAATCACACATGGGGGAGAATTTAATAAACGGGTTCAGGTTTTTGTGTTAAAAGCAAACCGAAACGTTTTTTGATGGTAAGGCGTTGTCTGGAGTATTTATCTTCCGGTGAGAAATGAGCAGGATGGGCTGATATTGTTGGCATGCCATCCTCGGTGCGTTTCTAGAAAATAATTCAAAATTAATTAGTTCTAACATTTGTTTCTCCATACAAATTATTATTATTACCTTTAAAGTGTAGACACGTTCACCATTTTCGTTTAAAGTGTACATTAAATACATGTTTCTGTAATTTCTATTAAAATTTCCACAAAAATTAAAATTTAGCTGCGAGTTGTTAACACGTGCACTTTATTTATAATAATAAACAACAGGGTGTGCTGAGTTGTCAATTAGGTAGAGCAGTATTGCCAGCACAAGGTTTTTAAAACAAAATGCTTTATAAATACTGTTGTCAGATCTGAAGATTTATCTTCATTTTGGCGATTTTCTCAAAAACTATTTTATTTTAAAAACCGATCGGTTTCGAATTATTCGACAAACTGGGGTTTTTTGTATCGTTAACCAGTTTTTATAATTAAGAAAATTTTTTTAATTTTTGTCTATACTTTTTGACAATACTTTCTATGCCAATAGGTAATTCAAACAATATAGGAATTAGTAATTTGATGTTTGGTATCTATTTCGAAGTTTTTTTTTGTTTATTTTATTGTCAATTTAAAATATTTTTGGTGCAAAAGGAAATTATCTAAAATTTTTGTTATATTAACTAAGAAACTTTGTAAATGCCATTCTACCCTTGCGCTTAGTTAAATTTATATAATATTTTTAGGAAATATAACATATGGATGTTTTAAATTTTTTGTTTTTTTAACTTAAAATATCGGAATTAACGAAGATGTATTTTTCAAATATGATGAAAAATAGGTAATACGTTGTTTAGGTATTTTAAGTAATTAAATTATATAAAACATTAGGATACGTTTTTGTAACTTTACGCTTGAGTAATTTAGCCAATTTTAGCCTTTATTGAGAGGCTATGTACTTCTTTGTACTGATATAAGTAATATTAATAATTAATAAAATAGTACATCTGGCATCTTTATTCCTAAGTCGGCATTTGCTTTTGCGAAGTGGCATCATCGCTTATGTTGACAGTTTGTAAAGTTGACAATCTCATTAAACAGATCTAATTTTATTGTTTGTGTGTGCGAAACACGGCGTTTTCGGTTGCGGATGAATTTGTTTCATATATTTTACAAATCCACAAACATTTTATAATTTATTCGAAACAAAATTATTTAAAGTGCTCTAAATATTAATCGCAGCCTTTTTGTTAAAAGGCAGTTTTTTTTTTTAAATTTAATTATATGTAGTTTAGAGGTAAGTTTTTTAATGCTATTATTTTCGATATACATACGTACATGTGAATGTGTTTGGTTGTGCTACAATTGTTTATATTCGTTATTAGGGTTACCAAACTTACTGTATTAATGAATATTGTGGGTAGTTTTGTGTATGTGATTAGTGAAAATTTAAAAAAAGTGTTAGGAACTAAAAAATATTGAATATTTATAAAAATACTATTAATTTCTTTAAATTTTGAAGTAAAACATTAATATCATTTTAAGAATTATTTTATCTATATTTTTAATAAAATTGAACTATTGGATAAACTTTTGTATATATATATTTGTTTTAATTTGTTAAAAATTTACATATCTCATTTTTTTAAAATAAAAAATCAAATTTGAATATTGAATTATTATATAAACAAATCAGATTGGAGACATATTTTTCTTATAACTAAATTTTCTTTTTGAAACTGAGTTAATTTTTATCAGTTCAAAATTAAATCAGTTTTCCCGACACTTTTTTTTGATTTTGAAATCTCTTTTTACACAAATGGTGCGAAACGTATTTATGGAAAACCTGATTGATTCCGAATTAAAATTGTTCATTACTAATATTTGGCTTAACAAAAGAGTAAAACCAAACATATTTAATTAAATGGAAGGACCCATAATTTATTTTATTTTTATTTTATTTATTTATTGATAATTGTCGCATGCCTTTTAGAAAATCGTAATATTGTTACTATCTATAATGGATTTTCTATATATACATATTTTTGGAAATACTTCAATATTTTAAAAGATTTATAAATATTTGAGCTTAAATCATATTTTTGACTAAATTTAACAATTTTAGAATATATTTTATTATTATTTATTGAGCACAATATGGGATTGTGGTTATATTTTGTTTTGCAAGAAAGCAAACAAAATAACATGAAATTATAAACAAGTTTTGTGTTTTAATTAAATGATAATGATTTTTGCTTTAAATTTTATTTTATTTAAAAGCAAAAATCATAAATAATATAGATTCCGACCGAATATTCGGATTCGGATTATGTCTAAATATGGGCGAATACCGAATAACATATATAGGAGCAAAAAGTTTTTTTTTTAAATATATTAAATAGAATACAAAAACATATATTTTTAAAATGTAAAATGTCTAAACATCCTGTTCCCTCAAAAATATTGTTCAGTTCAACATAAAAAACAAGATTAATGGAGTCCAGAATGTAAAGTGGGTGCTGCGGAGTATCTAAAAATGAGGCGAAATTAATAGTATATTTAAAAACTTTTGGTTTGTTTGGGATTAGGTTTCGGTCGCACATTAACATATTAAAGGATAATATAAATATACCAAGGTCGGGTACTGATTCGAAACGGTAATGCTAATTTGGAATATTTTTGTAATGTTATTTGGAGTTATTTCGGTAACGATAGGTTTGTGACAACTGACTTAGGTCTTTGACAGGAGAGTTTCCGCTCTATGTATATTTCTCTATGGTTGTAGTTTATTATATTTCAAATGTTGTAGACATAGAGAATTATACATAGAGACGAGACACTCGGATTTGTCAAACAAAAATACAACAAATCATATGTCTGATACAACAACAAAATACATTGACTAGCATGTATTTTGTTGTTCCATGAGTTAGGTTTTTGACAACAGACTTAGGTTTTTGACAATTACGTCTCGTCTGTATGTTACCCTATGGTTGTAGATTTCAATAAACTCAATTATAGAAATTCAAAATTAGTATTTATATAATTTAAATTATTTATAGAATATCGGGGACGGTATTTAGACGTAACGGGCGGTATATACGATTATAGCGGTAACGGTATTTTAGGTGTAACAGTAATTGCAGCTAATTCGGTAATGTTAGTTTAGCTGAAAAGGTATTTTAGGGGTAACGGTATCCAACCTTGAAATATACATAAAGTAAAGACTTTTTGCTAGAAGTTTGCTTTAGCAATAATAAATACATATAACAATTATAAATAAAAAAAATAAATCAACATTTGTGTAGGTCATTATATACAACATAACTTAATTTCATAATAATATCGTTAACTTTTCGCCATAACTTAGGTTTAATTTCATATCAGATTTGCCAAAATAATCATAGAATATTTTAAGAAGTATTTATAAATATGACAAAACACAGAATGAGCTGTAAAACATCGTTGATTATACCTAATTTTATAAATTTTGGAATTTTTGGCGATTTTAGATTAACCGTTTAGGAATAATAAAATATCATATAGGGTAGCCTTAGAAATTATAGTGCCTGTATAAAGTTACCAAATACTGAATTATTTATTCTAAATTTCATTTAACTTTGAAATTTTTTTAAAATAACAATTCTTTCACCTTGCGGCACAGTATAGTAACTTTTCTTTTCGATTTCATATGACTATATGACATAACCTCAAATATTTGTTATATTGATTTTTGTGGATTCTGTTTTTCTGTTTTTATACAAAATGGCGATTTTTGCTAATAAAACTAAGCAAAGAGTACACATTTGTATAGAAAAGCAAAAAAGTCTGAAATTCTTGAATATTTAGCAAGGCTTACATAATACAATATGGCCGCCGCCTAAACGAGTCGTGGAATATTTTCAAGTCTGTTCATAATACATACATATAGATAAATGTCAGATACAGTTTTATAAGTTATACTACTATACATAGTATAAGCTTTTTTGTCATTATTATACATATTATATTTTTGTACTTTTTTACGTTTGCTTGCTAAAGACCCCAATCTATTGCATGTTTTTTGTATGAAAACATTTTACTCTGTCTCTTTTTTTACGTGTTTAATCATTGCTCTCTTTCTCTCCACTTTTCTCTATTTCTATTTTTGACTACAAAAATGGCTTTTATCGGGTTTTTTTATTAAAAAATATTGATTTTTTTTTTAAATTTTTATATAGACCGATTCTATAATGCTATTTTTAAGTATTAAGAGTTTTTATGATATATTGTTTTTTTCTTCTTTTTTTTCGTAATGTCATACATACGTTCAGTACTTGGGTAAAAACAAGTGTCTTGCTTGCCTGCTTGCCGATTACCCATATGAATGCATGTATATGTTTGTATAAAGATGTGTGTATAAATATAATATATTTAGTACTATTAATTTGTATCTTATATAGATTTTTCGTTTGTTTTTTACCAGATATAGTCATATGTACTTTGTATAATGGAATAAGATTTTATATTTCTATGAAGTTATCTTTTCGATCTGCTAGTTATTATAACTTTGTAGTTTTATATCCATTAACTTTCACTATTATTTCTCCAAAATTAGTTGATTTATTTATGCATAAGTACTTATCTATCGTTAGTCTAGTGTTTTTGCTCTCATTTGTTACTTTCATAGTTAATTTGTAGTTTGTACCCATGTACTATGTAAGATTTTTTGAAAATCAGAATTTTTTGCTTCTTCATTTAAAATTAACTAGGATGTATTTTATTATTAGAATTATTGAATAATTGTAGGTTGGAATAAATGTATTTTTTATGTTTTTACCAGCATCTCTATTACAGTGACAAAAATTTTGTTTATTGAATTATAATAGGTATTTCGGCTTATTAAACTATTTTTTTACAAAATTAGTTTCTGTATTATTGCTAAAAATTTTAAGATTTCTTTACATATTTTTTATTTATGAAAACTAGTTTGTATCAATTTATGTGTATACATATTGTGTTTGTACATACATATGTACTTTCTTTAAGTGTATGAGTAGAGCAAAACAACAAACATGTTTTTGTTGTTGTAAGTTTATAATTGTTATAGTTTAAAAGTAAATTCTTTTCTTTAGAGAACAGTTGTAGATTTAAAAAAGTTTTAAAATAATTTAAAAAAATTATTTTTTTTTTATTTTTTATTTTTTTTTTTTAAATTTTACTTAAATAAATAATTTTCTTATATCTACATATATACATAAGTTATTGTCCTTAAATTATTATTTTTTATAACAAAGCCAAGTTTTTTTTTTGTAAAATTTTACACAAGACGGGAAAAATAGAAAATATAACCAAAGAAATTATAAACAAAGAGCATACACACAAAAGAGAAAGAGAAGAGAGAGAGAGTAAGTACGTGTATATACCCATATGTACATACATATTAATAAACAAATTATAAAAATTTTTTAAAAATTAACAATCAATAAACAAAAATCTTCTAGGTATAAAGCCTATATATTAAATAACTTTTTTAATATTAATATTAAAATTTTTATATATTATACATTATACCTACAATTTTTAATAAAACAAAAGCGCAACAAAACAAAGAGAGGAGACTATGGATTTAGGTAGTAGCATTTCTTAAATTAAACAAACATAATTAAAATTTTGTTTAAAAAGTTTCAAATACCCATATTGTTAATGAATTTTATTGAGTCCAGGGAATCTGAGGGTCATACTGAGATACTACTATATATTTAAATTTATTACATAGATACATACTCATTCCGTAAAGCTTTGTATATATGAATACATGTATGTGTGCAGATGTATGTGTATGTACAAAAACAAAATAAAAAGCGGCGTCATAAGTGAGACAAAAAGACACTACTAAATAAATATCTGTATCTGCTTGCTGTATTTTATTTTGTAGTAACATATTTTTTTGTTCATATCTTTTTCCCCTATTCTATAGAAAGTACTGAGTATGTACTTTATGTATGGATAGTAATGATTAGGTCCCCGTATTATGATTACGTACCTATAATGATTTTGATACCTACTTTCGCCTTTAAATTGGTCCTCAGGTACTTAGTACCTATTACGTTTAGGATTTTGTTTAGTATCTATATATTTGTTCAATTAACATTTATTATATAGTCCTTAAATTATTTAGTTAAGGTTTTTTTTTTTTGTTGGCTTTGTATGAGCAAATTTTCAGTTTAATTTGTGTATGTATCCATTGAAAACGCAAATACGCCCATGACTTTTTTGTTGTGTATTGTTCCACACTACATGTTTTTTGTTGGTAAAACAATATTTTATCGAAAAATAAAATTTAAAATTCTAAACAAATTTCTATAATTTTCAATTTAAAAAAAAAATTTCACAATTTACTACATTTTATATCAAAAGCTCGTTTGCAGTTTTTTTGCAAAAAAAACAGCTTTTTTTATTTTGTGGTTATGACAGCAACAAAAACAAATTGGCATAAAGATATTTAAAGAAATAGGTATATAAAATATGTAGTTTATTACTCTAAAATGCATACAAATAGGTAAACTACTACATACTTGTTTGGTTTACAAAAAAGGTAGAATTTTCTTTTTAGTTCCACATACAATCCACTTTTTTTGTGTACTATAGTAGGTATTGATATGTAATAGTATAATTTATTTATAATTAGTTTATAGGTACATATTTATAGTTTTGGTAAAAAAAACTAAAGCCCTTTCAAAAAATCCTAAAGAAACAAAATTTAGCCCATAATTGTTCCCCTCTCCCCTCTTCAACAACCCAATCAACCATCCAGTTTGTTTTGTTGTTTCTTTTTTCATTCGTTAGTGTTGCTTGTGTCATGGCGGCATCATTTGTTGGCGATTGCTAATGTGCACATAATATACAGATTTTAATATAGCATGGCTTTGTTGGCTTTTTACCTAGTAATATCTGTATTAAACTGTAATAAAATGTAAAATTCTATATTTAATAAATTTAGAATTGAAATTCTTATACTAATTCGTTTCAATATGTATTGATAAAGGTTTTAAGAACCACTGCTCTTGATAAGTAGGCAAACCGACGGCTTACTAAAGTTAAAATTTAGCTTTGTTCATTGACCTATTCCTTTAATTGGCTACATACTTCCTTATTTTTTCCTTAAAAATTATTATTTTGACATTTACCGATTGTACAGTTTGAAATAAATCTATAACCCGAACAAATAAATAATACGAACGTACCAAAGTCGTATCATGCAAGTAAAAATATCTTTCATTTTTGCTTTGTATGTTGTTGTTCAGTTCTCTGTTTCACGTGTAAACGTACGGTCGCGTTTTATTATATTCACATTTTGCGTATTTGTTATTCATCTGTAAGTCTCTGGCCTAAAAAACACTATTTTGGTTTAAAAGTAGAATTTTAAAAAACTAAAATCTTCGCTAAAACTACAAAATATGTAAGTTATTTTTTTTTTTTTATAAAAACTTTGTTTTTTGTTTACTTTGTTTTGCTCTCCCTCTTCCCCCTCTCTATCGCTCTCTTTACACACATTCTCTCTATGCGACTCTGTGTTTAACATTAACAAAACGCCATCTTGTTTTTTGTAATGAAATAAAAAAAAATTAAGTAATGTACTTAATTTGGTTTTGCTTCCCATTTGATTTCTAAATTATGTTACTATTTGCCACTGTGTTCCCAAAAAACACTCAGCTCACAAACAAACAGTTGTTTGTGTATATATGTATGTACCTACTTAAGGAACACAAAAAAAGTGAAACATTTTGTCACACTTTGACATTTTTTTAATATACATACATACCTACTTACCAAGAACTATTTTGAAATCTAGGTTTTATAATAGCTTAGAGTTCACCAAAATATCTGAACGATATTGATTAACACATTGTATGTACAAATGTACTTTCCCATGCATTCATGAGATTGTAATGCCGACGGCATTGTTTCAATATGTGAACATAGGGAAGCATTTATTTTGTTCAATAGTATAATAAATATGTATATTTGATAATTAATAATTACATAATCATCGGACATTTTTATTAATAATTTTTTTTTATAGTGCAGAAAATTATATTTTCCTTAAGATTTGATATTTTTTTAATTCATACAAACATTTTTGTCTCTATGTATTAGTGTTGCATTATATCAATAATCGAGTACAAAAATAACCGATTACTTTTGCATGGGAACTTATCATTTATATTACTACGTTAATAGGTTTTTATTTTGTATTTGTTTTGTATTTAAATGAAACATATAAAAATTTGTATATCACTGCTGGGATCGAATCAATTTCAATGTTTTCTATTTTTGTATATATTTTTTGGTTTGGGAACCATCGATTTGATAATATAGAAAGTATGTTGATAAATTTAGTATGGATTTTATTATATTATTGTATAGTATATCTATAATGTATTATAATGTATTATTAATTCAGGAATACAGCTTTGTAATATATGTATATTTAAATTGGCCTAAATGGCTTTATATATTACAATGAATAAAATGAAAAATAAAATAAAATAAAAATAATATGTACATAATTTATATATTTATTTTTTTTTATATTTGTCGATAAAATTTGGGAATTTATAAAATTTTAAATGTAACAAAAATTCGGAAGACCAGCTACAGTGTACTCTCTCTTTGCGGACACCTCTCTAAAGCGGACACGTCACATAAACGGACACTTTTTTCGGTCTCAAAAACATTCTTTGGGATTATTTAATACTCTCATAAGCGGACAAATTTGTCAGTCCCTTAGGTGTCCGCTTATGAGAGAGTACACTGTATAAATATTCAATATCCTCTCTCTTAGACTTTCATGAAATTTAGTTTTTGATTGCAAAATATTCAGCAAAGAAGCTTGTATAAATTTAAAATAAAAAATAACTACAATTTTATTGACATTTTTCAATTTCTCTATATTTAAAAAAATTATATTTCTGAATACAACTCTACATTTTTAAATAATTACTTTTTAATTCAACCATTTTATATAATTTCTAGAGTCCGACTGAATATTTGTTTTCGGATTAGGAAAAAATAGCACTAAAGCAACTATACAGTATTCGCTAAATATTTTACCGAATACCGAAACTTTTATAAAGAAAAAACATAGTTTGAATAAAATTAATAGAATACAAACAATTTTATTTTATTGTAAAATGTCGTAAGATTTCTGTGAAAACTTTTCCTTCGAAACTAGACAGGTAACTGAGAGCCAAAAACCTAAGTCTGTTGTCAAAAAACTAATTCATTATAATGTATTGCCATGAATTTTGTTATTGTACCGCCTATATGTGTGAACAAACAATAATAGTGTATCATTTTTTTAAATTTATATTTCTCTCTCCTCCCGTTGTATATGTTTATTCTATGGTCTACATCACAGATTACGCAGATACGAAACAAATGACAGTTCTCAAAAAAGTAATATCGAATGGTATGGTTATTTTGACGTTCTATAACCACTTTTCAATGGTTATGGTTGGCAGAGCTAGAGAAAAAATACAATTTTGTGCCATGATTCTTGCAATGCAAAACGTTCTATTAGTTGTATTTGTACAAAATTAATATTTTGTAGGAACAAAAAATTTTCTATTGTTCTTTAATAAATTTGCCAATAATGCAAATTTTTAAAAATAAATTATGTGTAGAATTTATTAGCGGCCTTAAAAATATATTATAGAAGAATGAATTCAATATTTCTCATAAATAAGCGAAATAAACAGGGACCGAAAACACCTATACAATAGCGTAAAGTATTCGTTTAGTTTCAACATCACTAATAGCGTGTGGTAGAGCAGATGTTTATTGTTTGACTGAGATGGTATGTTCAGTCAATGAAAAAAAATATAAACTAAACAACACAACACAATTGACTTGGTGATGTTAAACAACAATACGAGTATTCGAATCTCAATGAAAATTTGAATTTTGTTTTATTTCACTCTCAAATTAAAAAAAAAAAATATATTTACCCTCATATTCTTAATCAATTTTAATATTTATAAAATTTTTATAAAACAAAATTTGATTTGATGAACAAGACCTTTAATAACAACGAATTACATTATTATTATTAATAATTTTCAGATAACCTATTTAATGTGGACAAAAAAAAATAATAATTTTAAGCCAGAAAACTAATTAAAAATAAAAGTTAGACCAAGATGATGGAAGTTAAGCAAAATACTGCCGTCGATTTAAATGATTTGTTGACATCACCGAAGAGTAGCGGTACTGATGAAGTGGATGATACTATAATGTCCGATTTAACAGATAGAACACATGATTTAGTGAAATGTGATTTAATTAAAGCTAATGGTATGTCCGATAATCTTATACATATGTATATTAATTGTATATTTTAAAAGTTATTTTAATATAAACGTAATTTTCACTCAGATAAAATAGAAAATGCCGCAGAATTAGGAAATGGTGATGCAGTAATGGTATCCTTAATAAGCGATGTAGATGTTGATGGCGATTTAAATGCCTCAGTTAATACTGAACTGGAAGATGCTCTTTTAGCGGAAGATGATGTCTTGCCCAAAGTCACAAACACTAAAGCACTTGAAGCAACATCATCGTCAACTGATGATATTTTGGCTGATAAAGTGGAAACATCAAATTCGACAACCAGTTCAAATAATGTTCGAGATCCTGGTGATGATTTGGACACATTATTATCCAAAATAAATGATATTGTTGAAGATTGTATTGATAATGAAAACGAAAATACTGTTAATAATAATCTGAAATCAGAGCAAGCCGTAAACAAAATTGGCGAAACTCAAAAAGAGAGCAATTTACATGAGAATATGTTATTTGAGGAAGAATCTAAAGTAAATCATGAGTCTGAGGTGAAAGGAAAAGAAATATCTGAAGATACTAAGCAAGCTACCATAGATAATGAAAGTAATTCATTGGAGGATAGTGAGGCAACTGTAAATGAGACAAAAGAAGAAACCATGTCCCCCAATTTGCCGACAGCTACGAAAGTGCTTGAAAATAATATAGGAGAGGTCATGGAAGAAAATAAAAAGTCAGATATAGACGAAAACGATACTTCGGTAGCAGAAAAACAACTTGACGCTGGTAAGGACAGCAGCGAAGAAAATTGTTGTGACACTGTATTAGAAGATTATCAAAATCAAGATAAGACTGAAGAATTAACTGCAGAAGTAGTTCAAGACAATGAAATAACCTCAAATAGTAATGAGCTTTTGGAAGCTGTAAAAACACCCTCACCATCTAATGTTGATGTTGATAAAACGTCCAGTACGGAAGTCCCAGATGCAACTGAAGTTAATGATGCCACGCAGAATACTGATAAAGGAGTGGAAAATACAGAATCATCAACATCACAAATTGAGGAAAAGACTTCAACTGAAGCCATTAAAACTTCCGGCAGTGGGGAAAATTATGATTCTGATGATGAAATCGTGTTTTATGTTGATAAACCTCCAGAAATAGAAGAATCCAAAGAGACGGAAACAAAATCGATGGAGACTGAAACGGTAACAAAAACTACTCCTGCAACCGAAAATTCTACATCGCAAAAAGAAACACCATCTTCACAAAAGAAGATTGTTGAAGATGATGATGACATTGTGCTATTACTGGACGATGAAGATGAAGAAGTTGAGCAAATCAAAAATGAAAAAGAAAAAGAAAAAACTGCAGAAATTTCGTCTAAAAAACGAGAAGAGCAGCAGGTAACCGAAGAAGCTAACACCTTCAAAGATCCGAATGCCGCAGTAGAGGCAAAAGATATTAATATTGACAATTCGGATAATGCGCGTGATGACTTTCTTAACGAAAACTCAAATGAGAATGATAAGTCTGTGGAAAAACCGGAAGTAGCTGAAACACCCGAAGAAACCAACAGTAATTGCAGCAGTAGCAGTAACCTTTTGCAGGAGGCAAAGTCCATTAAAACTTCAGTAGAGGAACCAGCTCCCGAAGAGCCTGAAAATGAAGAAGAAGAGGACGAAGGTGATGTGGAGTTGATTGAAAGTGAACTGAAAGCAACTGAAACTTCGGAAAAGTTAGACGATTCTGAATTGTCGCCACCAACTAAACGCATACGTTTGAGTGAAGACAGTGAACAATCTTCAAAGACAGAAGAGTCAAGTAATGAGCCAAAAGATGATGCCTCCCCAAAGGCTATGGAAACTAATAAAGAATCTCAAGAAGCACTGGATGAGGAAAAGAGCTCTGAAGAAACTTCCTCTACTCTTAAGCGCACCCATGATGCAATTGAAGTAGAAGCTGAGGAAAAATCAAATGATTCAAAGGTTTCCAACGAGGGTGTTAATAAGAAACCCAGAACGGATGATTTAAAAGCTGAAACTGAAGACTCTGCAGAAAAGCCGGTAGAAATTAAGGATGACCAACCCTCTGAAGATATTAAGCCTGAGGAAGATGATAAAAAAGATATTAAGGCAGTTCCATCCTATCAACCCATACCCCTGTATCCTCCACCTAATTTGCAAGTCTTAAAGTCTGAGCCTGCAATAAGCCTAGACTTTTTAAAGAAATTCCGCAAATCTTTTGACAACATGACCAAACAAGATCTTGAAGAGTTAGTTCTACAGAAAGTCGTCGAGGCCATTATCCACAGAAGTGAGTTTTCAGAAATGCGCGAACTAATCGAAAAACAGGAGAAATTAATTACGGCCCACAGATCTAAGATTTCCGAACTCTCAAAACAATTCCGAGACCTGGAAATGGTGCACAATCGTGTGGTCAAAGACATAGAACAGCGTAACTCACAATTCATAATGCCAGTAAAAATTACACGTGCAGTGGGTCTCCAAGTGTATATACCTAACAAAAAGTCTATAACAGAAACAGCTTCCAGTAGTACAGGCCCCAGCAATGTACCCTCGTCACCACAACGACCCGTCTCGTCACAAACTGTTACTGCTAGCTCGACATTAACTCCACCACAAAGGCAATTTATCGCTTCACAAACAGAGACACAGCAACAGCAACGGCCGGGACCTACATCATCCTCTGTACCGGCTAATACGGGTACTGTTCGTAGAGGTTGTGTGCAAAAAATTACTCCGATTCGTCCAGTGCCTGGTTCCAATCAATCATCGTCATCAGCTGGTCCTACAACTGCTGCTGCAGCTTATCGTAATACTGCAACACAGCCAAGGATATTGAACAAAAATGCTACGCCTATTGTAAATCCTACATCCATTCAAAGGTCACGTTACTTGGGTTCAAATCAAGACGGTCAACGTATGCCATCACAACAACAAATTTCTAGAACCCCAAATATGCCAGCTAATAGGTACGTTAAAAATCTGATTTCCTACAGTATTATTATTATTATATGATTTCGTATAGTATTATCGCATTCGTGAGCGAGTAAAATTTATAGTAATTTTCGATGTTGACCAAAAAATCTAGTATATTTTGTTATAGAGTTTCGCTATCGAAAATATGTTTCGATACGAAGCTCATTCGATTACGAATGCCGAAAGGTGCAGCCTCGATTTTAAAAGAGTTATATGTATAGAAAATAAAAAAAAAACCAGTTAGAGTTGGATTGGATTGGTATAGCTCAAAAACATTTGATAAGTGTACAAATTTTAAAGTTGGTTCGACCCCAAACCTACTTTAAAGTATTCTTTTTACATTTTATCTTGAAAAAAGGAATTTATATATTTCCAATAATAGAAGATTCTATTGCAATTGATAAACATAATTTTAACTCCGGTGGGAAATATGGTTCACTTTAATAATATAAGATTTTGTTTCATATTTCTCCGGCAGTGAACTACATGAGGTTCGCAAGTGAGTTTTATTGCCATTTTTGTAATTTATTGTTAACCTGTAACGGCATGTAGTAACTAAATGTGTAAACATTGTGGAAGAAGGTTCACAGAATCTAATATACCCACTCCGGAATTGAAATTATGTGTTTCCACATAGAAATTCATTCAATTTTGTTAAAATTTAACAAAATGACAATAAAAATAAATTAAAACAAATCATAAATCAGTGATGTTTATTTTATCACAGAATATTCACCATTCGAATACTTTAAATAATAATTGAAATAAAATATATAAAAACGTTTGTATTTTAATATATTTTGGCTTAATATAAATTTACTAGACTCAAATATAAATTTTTTCTCCAAAAATTAGTTTTTATAGTTTTTAATAGTTTTAATAGTTTTTGAAAAAAAAAGAGAATTAACTAATATTTTATCCTAATTGCAAGCAACACTAACACCGAAAGAGGGGAAATAACTGAGAATCATTGCCAGCTTAGACAAAAAACAGTATATTAGTTATTGTGCCTTTAACAAACGTTTATGAATAAAATACTTTTATTAATGGTTTTTAAAGCTAAACCCCCATATGCATAAACAATTTATAAATTTATCAAAGGTTTATAAAACAAATTTTGTATGGAAATTTTGTTTGATAAACCTTTTATAAATTTATAAAATGTTTATGCATATGGGGGAAAGTGTTTAACAAATTTGTGTTTTAAATCTACAATAAGTTTTTTATGCATAAGACCTTAACTGTTTAAATAACCTATACTTCAGAAGCTATAGTGACCCAAATAACAATATTAATAAATAAAAATTTATATTTTGTCTGCAAATTTTTTTAATAACTGTTTTTTTTTTTACATTTTTTTGTAGTCAACGAGTGGTTGCTAATGCTGCAGCACAACCAAAATCCTCCACCAACGTTGCTACGGCGGTGCAGCGTCGTTCCGAACCCATACCGCCATCTACCGCTGCCAGTTCGACGAGTTCGATTGTGGATAATTACATAAATACATTGACTCATCTTACTGGAGGTAATACGGCGGTTAGCATAACACCTGCCAAACCAAAAGAGAAAGCCGTTATAGATTTGACTGATGAGGACGAGACGCCAGGACAAACACCAAGTGTTCAACCTGCCACTCAAGCGCCGGTAACTCAGGTGCCACGGCGAAGTTTGCCTGGGCAAAACACAGCAAATTCGCAACTTCAATATGGACGGGCAGCACCTCCTCTAGCACGCATACCTCCCGGCAATCAAATGGCCAATAATAAAAATCGACAACTGTCTTCTTTGCAAGGTAGGATTAAAATACGAGAGTCATCCATAAAAATTATGAATGATAACACAAAATATTCTTTTCCATTTAACATTTCAGCTCAAAAGAGTGGTTCATTCACATCTATTAGCACACCTCCTGGTACTAGTATAACTCGTATTAATGTGCCTCCAAATTCCACAAGTGTCCAGCGTGTGAAATATAGTCATCCAGCACCGTTACCCGCCACTCCTCCACAAGCATTTAATCCTGCGTGGAAACTGCCGCCTCCCCGACCCACAATACGCATTAGTAATCTTGACAACGGCATTGTTATCTCTTGGACCATGGAGGAATCTATGGATCGGCATGCAGAATGTGTAAGCTATCAGATTTATGCCTATCAGGAGACCTCAGGACCACCAATGGTCGATTCTTGGCGTCATGTCGGCGATGTTAAGGCCATGCTCCTACCTATGGCTGTTACCCTTACCCAATTCCAAGAGGGCCAACGTTACTACTTTGCCGTGCGTGCTGTCGACTGTCACCAGCGGTTTGGTCCCTTTAGTTTACCCAAAACTTGGAGTTAAATTTGTTGAATGCATCATACACACACACACACACGAGCTCCTTCCCTTTATAATTGTACCACTTTTTTTCTTTTCTTTTTTATCGTTTTTAGTTGTTTTTAAACTACTCGCTTTTAGTTTCTATAAATATTAAATTTTTAATCTTATTCCTACAGAAAAAAGAAAGAAAAAAAAAATACTTTAATTTTGTTAATTTTTCGTTTAATTTTTATTATTTTTTTATTTATATTGAAATCACAAACCAACCAACCAGCCCATTTTTTATACGCACACCCATTTCCATGAATAAATAGAAATGTAAGAACTCTTAATTAATACAACACACATAAATACGTAAACACCATTCTCGTAAATTCATACAAAAAAACAACAAATATCGCCAAGTACAAACCTCATTAGATCCAAAGAGGTTTCGTCGCTTAATCCAGAATATTTTAGTTTTTATTGAGTATTTTTACTGTGTAGTCTTAAATTGTACTCGTATTAATTATTAATTAATATATTAAAATATAAATTAAAATACACAATAAATATTATACTGTAAGAAACGTACACATACACACAGACATTTAGATTTAAAAATGTAATTGCTGCTAAATCTTTAATTAAATTATAATTAATTAATTTAATGTTAAATATGAAATACATATAAAAATCTTATAAAAAGCTACTCCCTTTATTAAGTTCCTTAAAATATACACAAATAAAACTAACAAACAAATAAAACAAGTACATAAGAGTGCTATATTCGGCTGTACCGAATCTTATACACCTTCACGAAATTATACTTTAGATAAATATTGAAAACAATTTTTTGGGGACAAAAATATTTTTTCCTATTTTACCCATTTTCGGTCCGAATTTCTATGCCGTTATATACCTATACAGTATCGGCCATAATTAAAGCACCCCATGGATTTTTTCATATCATAATTTTTTTTAATAAAAAATGTTTTTTGGGATGTATTTTGTATATATTTTATTAACTTATATTGTTACTGTTCATATAATGTTCATTTAGTGCAGGATATTTTTATGAACAATTGATTTAAAATGATAAAACAAATAAAAATACAAAACGCGACGGACAAAACAAAGGCACCCCCCTTATAAGATGTTTAAAAATTTTACAATTTTTCTGCATATTTGCAATGTCAGTTAACGGACAACGGATGCATTTACAAATTCCAGAAGTTTAAAATAAAGGAAGGCCTAGTCAGCAATATTTAAGTTTTATACAGTTTATTGTGAAAAAACTATGGATGGCAAGCAACAAGTACTCTAGTGAATTTAAAATTAAAGTTATTGAAGACTGGAAGCCAGGCTTATGACGGCATGAATTGAGTAAAAATATTCAATTAACAGATCAGTTATTTCCAAGCTGATTCCAAAGTTTTTGAAGAATAGTCGTATTTCACCGGGGCATTCTGGAGGACATCTGTGAAAAACCACACGTTATGATGATTCCTTGATCAGAAGAGCAATGCAAAACGATCCTACAGCATCAGCTAGTCAAGTAAGAACAAGTTTAAGATTATACGTTAGCGAAGAACAATCCGTAGATGAGCAGTGGAAGCAGGATTACTAAGCCGTTGACCAGAAAAAAGCCGTTTATATCAGCTAAGAACAAGAAAGCTAGACTGTAGTTTGCCAAAGCCCACATCGACTGGAGTGTCCAAAAATGGAAGACAGTACTGTTCTCTAACGAATCCAAATACAAATTAAAAAGTTCCGATGGAATAAGGCGTGTACGTAAAAGTAAAGGAGAAATACTGAATTCTAAATATTGCAAAGGGACAATTAAACATGGAGGGGGGCAATGTAATGGTCTGGGGTTGCTTTTCTGGTCAAGGAATTGGGTCAATTCATTAAGTTAATGGGATTATGGGTCGGTTCATGTACCGTGGTATGTTGAAAGATGTAATGTTTTCTTATACCAGTGAAGAGATGCCACTTATAGGGAGGATCCAACAGGATAACGATCCTAAGTACAGCTCCAAAGTTTGCAATACTTGGCTACAGAGCAATAAGTTTCAAGTTCTTCATTGGCCTGCTCAATCTCCCTATCTCAATCCTATTGAGAACTTGTGGGAGATTGTTAATATGAAAATAAATCGTGAAAATTGCAGAAATATGGTTCGGCAATTTTCACGATTTATTTCAAGGCGTTGTTATAGCTTGGGAAGGAATATCGCAAGACACCATAAAAAACTTAATATCTTCTAAGTCTAAGAGATGTCATCCAAAACAAAGGATTTGCAACAAAATATAAATTAAAAATTTTTTTATATTAAATCCATGAAGGGGTGCTTTAGTTTTGTCCGTTTTGTTTTCTACCTTTAAATATTTTTTGATTTAAAGTTACCTCTTATAGAAAGATTAACTTTAAAAGTATTTGTTCATCAATAGTAAATATATTAACAATTGAAAATAATACATAATACAAATTTAAAACATTGTTTTTATACAAAAAAGTATAATACGAAAAAAATTCACTGAGGGGGTGCTTTAGTTATGGCCAATACTGTACATAGAGCGGAAACTCTCCTGTCAAAGACCTAACTCAGTTGTCAAAAACCTAAGTGCTGAGAATGTATTAGTAAAAAAAAACTATGTGAAAACAAAAACAACACTCGTATGTGTGATTATTTTGAGTAAAATTTTTGTTTGAGTTTTTTTCTAGTTTCCGTTCTTGTTGTTTCTCTATGGTTAAAACCTACCACTGACGTCGATAAATGTATGCGAAAATCTTTTGTTTTTATGAGTTTATGTATAGACGTCAATCCAAAATATTAATTGTAAATACTTGGGAATTTTAAATATTTTCACGTCTGTTACAGAATTTGTACGAACGTGATATTAACGTATGTTTCAATTCGATACGTTTTGGTTTTCGTAAAAACGTTCTGCTACAAAAACACAATAAGGGTCCTCATGTAAACGCTTAAATGTCTCGCAAACTGTGCAATCTGTGCATTTTTACACTCTCGCAAATGAACTGTCAAAAAATGTATGGAAATTCGTTTGCACAACTCCGATAAGTTTGCGCGACAATTTAGACTCGCAAACTTGAATTTATTGTGCATTTGATTAATCAGCTGCTTTTGTTTACTTTTATTTATGAAAAATAAAAATCAAATAAAATATAAATATTTTGTGCATGTGAAAATTGTGTAACTTTGGAACAGAATGATTGGATTGAATTACAATGTGTATGGAAACATTAACCAATAGCTAGAACATAAACAAAATCTTCCAAACTATGTATATCATCGTTTGTTCCAATGATTTAACTATCATTCAACATTTTTAGGATTTAAATTTCTACAATTTATTTTTACTTATTTTTACAGCATTTGTTGAATTTATTTTTATTTGACATTTTTAACAAATATAAATTTTCTGTGTAAACTTGCACAAAATTGAAAAGGTGGGTTCATGAAACACGTCGCGCAAATTTGCACATTTGCACAAATTGGAAACTTAAGCGTTTAAATGAGTACCCTTAATGCTTATGAAAGGAATATTTATTTGTTACTCCTAAAAGTACGAGGGTGGGTCAATTAGTCCGTGACTTTTTGAATTTCCCGCCTTATAACTGAAAATGCATCGCTGCTCCTGTCAACAGGCATCTGTCAGTTGAGTTTTAGTTTGGGTGTGTTTGTAAATGCAGTAACATTGCATCACATAATAAAAGTTTAGCGTTCGAAAAAGCATAATTGTTTTAATGTAAGTTGTTGGCAGTGATGCCGCAAATTTATGCAACCACCGCAGAAGATTGCTGGTGATTGCATCAGTGATGTAGAAATTTACTGTATTTCCGAACGCACCTTTTATGTTTGGCAGCTATTGGTAGCAGACTACCTCGTGACTTGAGGAGAAAATGGAAAATAGTGAAATTCAGTAAACCACTTATTTATCATTGAAATTGATGGTGCAGAGTTCCCATAATATTTATCAAGCCTAGTCTTGGAAACTGCCGCCTCCCCGACCAACAATACGCATTAGTAATCTGGACAACGGCATTGTTATCTCTTGGACCATGGAGGAATCTATGGATCGGCATGCAGAATGTGTAAGTTATCAGATTTATGCCTATCAGGAGACCTCAGGACCACCAATGGTCGATTCTTGCCGTCATGTCGGCGATGTTAAGGCCTACCTATGGCTGTTACCTTTACCCAATTCCAAGAGGGCCAACGTTACTACTTTGCCGTGCGTGCTGCCGACTGTCACCAGCGGTTTGGCCCCTTTAGTTTAATGCTTTATTTTTAGCGGAAAAAAGCATTCAAACCAAGACTAGGCTTGATAAATATTATGGGAACTCTGCACCATCAATTTCAATGATAAATAAGTGGTTTACTGAATTTCATTGTGGCCGTACAAGCACGGAAGATGCCGGACGTTCGGGAAACCCTGTTGAGGTCTATGCAAACGAAACAATTGAAAGAATTCACGATATTATGTTGGCCGATCGAATATTGAAAGTGCGAGTGATTGTGAAAGCCATAGGCATCTCACATGACTTAGTTATTGAACATTAAGATTTGTTGAGCAATTGATGTGATTCAGCGACACTTTTTTTTATACCCTTCACCTTCGTGAGAAGGGTATATATAAGTTTGTCATTCCGTCAGACATGCTTTCGAGAAGTTTCCTATTTAAAATCAGCAAAAACCGTCCATAAATAACGGAGATATGAGCAAAAATACGAGACAACCTCTATTTTTGGCCTATTTTTGATCTATATCTCGATTACTAAGTCATAAATATAGACAATATGGATATCTAATGATAGATATTTCAAAGTCAATTGCAACGATGCTAAGTTGGACCTATAATGCGTCAAAATCCGGAAAAATATTATTTAAACCGATTTTTTTTTCACAAAAAACATTTTTTTGTCATAAGTTTTTTTTTTACTAATATATAAGTATATAAGATTCGGAATATAGCTCTCTTACTTGTTCAAATTATAGAAGTAATGCAAAACTTTCCGCATCAAAGATTTTTTTTGCTTCGAAAATGTCGAATTTTGCTGAGCAACCGACGTGCCGCTGAAGCACGTCGGTTGCTCAGCAACGCTTATGGTGAATATGTTCCATCGGTTTCAAATATGGTACATATTCACCACATATTCACATATTCGGGAGATGGTTTGTGCGGTTCAGAAGTTGTGATTTTGACACGGAAGGCAAATATCGCCCAGGTCAGTCAAAAAAAGTGTGAAACCCAAGAATTAGAGGCATTACTTCATGAAGATTATTGTCAAACTCAACAAGAGCTTGCAAAATCATTGGGAGCTACTCAATCTGCAATTTCAAATCGTTTGCAAACAGCAGGATTCATCCAAAAGCAGGGAAGAGACCTTGAATGCTGCATCAAAGCTATAAAAGATAATAATTTTTGCACCGAATCATTACTTGCGAAGAAAAATGGATCCCGGCAAACCATCCGAATCGACACCAAAGCCAAATATCCATGGCGCTAAGGTAATACTATGTATTTGGTGGAACCAAAAGCGTCCTATCTATTATGAGCTGTTAACATCTGGCCAGACCATCACAGGGAACCTGTATTAAAAAAATTATTCGTTTGTAGCGAGCATTGGCCGAAAAATTCCCACAACACTCGGGCACATGTTGCAGTACCTGTTAAAAACTACTTAAAATAACGTGGTTGGGAAGTTTCGCCTCACCCGCTTTATAGTCCAGACTTTGCCCGTCTACATATACCTAGCATTTACACATGCAAGTAACAGTTCGAAACACATTCATACGTTTGCACTAAATATTCGCGAATTACGTCTTCAGGAAAATCAGGAACGGGCATCTACGTCTAGAGACGCGAAAACAGAGAGTGAACGTAAATCACGTCTTGAGAAAAATCGCGAAAGGGTATCAACGTCTAGAGCCGCAGAAACGGAAAGTGAACGCCTTTAGCAAATGCGTCGCAGTGCATCTTCATCGAGAGATGCAGAGACTCCCCAAAAGCATATCGAAAGACTAGAAATTAATCGCTCGAGAATGGCACGATCAAGTGAAAGAATCTATTTAAAGGAGGCGGCATTTCATTACAATAAGGAACGTACTGATTGGCGCAATGAACAAACTTTTTCTAAGCTCGTCTTTCAATTGCTCCCGTCAACAAGCTGAATCAGTAAATTCAATTGAAACTGACTGGCGAAACAATGAAATACAAATCGATTGACACAGTAATGAACGAAGAACAAGTCATCAATTGTCCTTCCTAATGCTTCTCCGTAACTAAACGCGTTAATTGAGGAAACAATCATCGGTGGCGGATTCGAAGGGGAAGACGTACCGATTCCACGCATACCGATGATTCCCAACGACTTTGATCATTTGAATTCAAGCGGCTCCAGTTCCCGTTTCGTCTTGCTTTGCTATAACCATTAACAAAGCACAAGGACAATCGTTGACTATTGCTGCTTACATTTGGAAAATTCATGTTTTTCACACGGTCAATTATATGTGGCATGCTCTCGAGTTGGTACAAAAAAAAAAAAGGATGAATTATAGCTATAATATCCCATTTGCCTTAAATACATTGGTTTCTACTTTTAAGGGAATAGCATGAAACTATAGATATCTGCTACAACTTTGTCATATGGCCACCTCATCCGCCGTCATCTGGCTACAGATAATAAGTGTTAAGCATGCGAAGTCAGTTTTGTCCGACACTGTATATTAAAATCGAGATACAATATAAAGCAGAAGGGTCAGCAACGCGGACCGGGTTCAGCTAGTTTAATACATATTTTTTCTTATTTTAAAAGAAATGATATATTGTAGGTACAACTAAAAATATATTTAATGAGTAGGTTTTGTACGTTGCTTTTCTAAAAGTGCGTTTCATAATAGAAAAATCTTGGAGCATAAATAGTCCAGCCAAACAATGAACTTTACGCGATAGGTAACCCAGTTCGTGAAAAAACGCACTCACAAATGACCTTTTGTTAAAGGTCGGCACCGATTATTCATAAAATTTAGAATCTGCAAGTGAGAGATCGCAGAAATTCTTGTTGTGAGATTCGGGAAGAGACTCGGATGGAGTATGAATCGTTAACCGATTATCAACCAGCAACGTTCCTTCAATTAAATGACGAATTGAATATTGATTTTAACACGAAACTGTTTTCTCATGCAACGTAATAGTTGTCAGGTCTTACACATCGACGATCTTCTTGGCCACTCGTCGAACTGTTGGTCCGAAGTCTAGTAGATTCAGAGCATGTGAAGTTGTGGACTCCACAATTCCTTTTAGCCTTATGACCTGTAAAAGAAATGAGTTAGAAAAGAAGTGAATTTATTTGAAAGAGAAACCGAAAAGTTAGAAAGGAGCTAACATAAAGATGAGTTTTACTGTAGGTCGTGTTATTACGCTTCTTTGGGTCAGCACATCGGCAACGCTTGCACGATTGTCCGATCTTTCTTACCTCTAACTAGTCGTCAGGAGTTCGGAGGAATTCTTTCATCCTTTATAACAACCAGTGTGCCCCGTTGGTTATGGTTTTTGCCATTTTACTCTCCTTTAGGTATTCGTTTTTCCATCGCAGACAGAACTTTTGATGGATCACCTTCAATCTTTGCCTCCTATTGGTAATTGATATGGCGGAATCGTTTATCTGAGGTAGATAGTTGTTCATGTTTGTATTGAAAAAAACAGTTTTTTACGTCAACTTCCCATAAACCGTCCAAGTGTAGAGCGCCACGATATCAGGTGTATGAGTTGATATTTGGACATATATGCCTTTTCAGACACATCGCAAAGTACATGGAATTTGAAACATAACCAATCTATCGAGGAATACGTATGAACTTGGATTGTGGTACGAAGTGTGCTTTGGAACGACTAATATCTGCCTATATATAAATAATCGCCATTTATGAATTAGTTAAGGTAGATCCTTTTGTAAAATCGGACCTACATGAAGTAAGGAATTAGGCTATGCCCATTGGATGAAGGAGATGAGATATTGAAAACTTTGTAGTCGCACTATTGGGCTTAATGGCCACATGATGTGGAAGATAGTAAACTGTCATAAGTATTTGAGAAGGTTGGTTGGTTAACGAGGACTTCGTTTTGACAAGACCACACCACTCGTCAGCTACAGTGTCATTTACATCGTAATGTTTTCTAAAATGATGGGTTTAATAGATATCTCAATAGGTTATTAAGTCTAGACCCAGATATCTCACCAAGGATGGTTAGTATGTAGTTGCCCAGGAATCTGTGCCTCTTGACACTCGGGGCTGGTCATTCGCGGAGAAGGTTAAATTTGAATTCGATGGCATTTAAGGAATCTTATTAAGAATGAATAAAGCCTTGGCGTATCTTGCTTTGATTGAAGAAGATTATTTTTAAGGTTTTTAGAGGGTAGTAGAGTACTGTGTATGTCACTCACGCTCACGATCGATCAAAGTCTCTTGACTGGACAGAAGGATCCGAGATCATCGGTTTTCGTTTGTTTGTGTTTGTATTCATATTTTGGTCCCACGAGAGGCACACAAGGAGATTGATCATTCATGCAGTGACTTCGTACATGTACTATACACAATAATTACAACCGGCCCGTGTCATAGCACCGGAGGGAAGCTGTTAGCGACTAATCTTTTACCAATAATTAGCCATTTAGGTCCTCAGCACTGCTACCAACTACATTATCCTTGCAAGTGGGGAAGAGATAAATAGCGGGAGTGATGGGATTTGAGTTAATTATCTCAAAAGTTGACCCTGCATCTGCGGAATCCGGAACCTAGATAAAGACCACATTGCGTCAAGATTGTTATCTAGGTGGTGGGGAGGCTACTTTGGTCATATGACCATGTTCTTCGTTCAACCTTACTTATCATACTCCACTTTAAGGTCCGATGTTCGAATCAATCTAGCTAATATCAACTGGATAATATTTGGAATATTTGAACCATTATCTTTGAAGAGACATATAGTATCGACCATCAGAATTTCGGGTTATGTTTCAAACAAATACATCCGCACAAACTCGGTCTGATAACGATCTTTTTTGAAAGAAACTCCACCTCCAAAAAGCGTGAGATTTCCTTACAAGATACCTTAAATACTGTACCCGACAAAAAACCGCTCCCATCTTCTCTGCAAATATCTCCTAAGTTATGAGAGATAATTGATAGCTACGACGAAGTTTTTTGTAATGCTTAACGAGTAGATCCTATATATGTAAATTTTTTTTTGAAATTGGGCCCATGCTGTCCAAATTCAAAACTTAAACATAACAACACGACTTCCTTGCGCATGTCAAAATTTATTCAAATCGGACTAAGGGTTAAGAAGTAACAGATTTATTCGTTTTTAGCCCTTGTAAATGCATCTACAAACTTCAGAGCCGTTGCGCCGCCAGTTAACGTATCCTATCATCCTATTTTACAGAACGTATTTCTAAAATACATAGAACAATTCTAGGGACAATTTTTTGGAGCACTCTAGACTATGTATTTTAAATTACTTGGAGTGTTGCCATTTATAAAAAACATCTGCTTTTTACAACTTCTTAAAATATATTTTTTCAATTTTTGGCTAAAGATTTGAATTTAGACTATACTGCAACCACGAACATATAATACCATTTCTCTTAATAATTTGAATAACCTATGTATGATAGACGGCCATTTTGGTATTTGCAAAAAATTTAAAAAAAAACTTATAGCTGTACCCAAAAACTATTATTGTACTAATTTCGTAATCCTGTTTTTATTATAAGTGCGGAAGTTTCCGTTATTTCTGGAAATAAACAGTAAGTATATATTGCTTGTATTTCTTTCAGTGTACGATAATAATGACTGCATTAAGATATGACAATTGTGACATGGCGAATTGTCGACATCCTTGCAAATTGTCTTGACATTGAACTCCAAGTTGTCGTATCACATTACAATTTACAACAAAACGTTTCTTGTTATTTATATGAATGAAAACGACTAAGAGACTTTGTTGTTTGAATTAAAGAGTTTTTTTTTTGGTGGGTTTAGGTTATTGATTTTAATTCGAATAACATTAAATTGTATAAATGGGTGACCATAAATACTTATTTTAATACTAATTTTAGACCATGATTCACTACCCTATTCAGTCGTACGATTTAATAGAACACTGACAGATTTCTAAACCACTTAAAATAAGAGGAACAAATTACAACGATGGGCCTGTATGAAAAACACTCTGAAATTATTTGAAACCTGAGTCATAGATAAATACACAGAGAGATAATGTTCTAAAATTATACTACTATGTATGCTATGTTTAATGTGTTATCGTAATCAACCAGCAGAGATCTGCGCCGAACGTCTAAGAGTCGGTTAAGCCGAGCCGCCGAATCGTGAAATATTAGGACATTATGACAATATGACATGATAAGAGACCTTGTGAATTGGCCAAATTTATAATTGGGGGATTCAAAGGGTTTGCTATAAGTCATATTGTCAGAATATCCTAGTATATTATGACAATTTTGAACTAAAAATTCTATATTACTGTTAAATTTCATTCAAAGACATTTATAAATAAAGGCTCAATTGAAAACACTTTTGCCTTTTATTCCAAAAAGTCTTCTATAATTTTTTTAAATATTAAAAATTGTACACATTTGGAATTACAATACAATAAACTAAAAAAATATGGTCACCCTACACATAAAATATGGATAGGATATTTATTTATAAGTACTGTCGCTTCCCAGCAGTTCTAGGAGACAGTCCCGAACTAGTGATTTTACCCATCATTCAGGGTGGGAACTAGTTACTTCAATAGCTACGTGACTAGTTATTTTAACACGTGGATGTCCTAAGCAGGGGTTCATTTGACCCCTATTGACTACAATGAGACTATCCAATATCTAGTGCAAAGTAGTCAACGCATTGGATTCTCATACTGGTTAAATATCGCCAGTTATCTTACTAGCTACCTAACTGGTAACTTGATCAGCTACATAACTAGTTATTTTAATATGTACGAGTGCTAATTGAACTCAAATAGTCAGCTAAAAGACATATCATAGATAGTCCAATAAACGATAGTTTGTAAACAAACCTTTCTTCGACAACTCTCCAATGGATTGCTTCTGGTGGGTAAAATAACTACTTTCTAAAGTGCAGTACAAAATAAACGTTTAAAGTGACTTTACTATAGGTTACTAAGAGACACTAAAGTGACTATTGATTTCATGCTATGTTACGTGGGATATCAGTATACTTAAGCAAAAATAAAAATTAACTGTATGAGAATTATATCAACACAATTTGTATAAAACAAGTTTGAACGAATTATCACACAACACGTTTAAAGTGACTACACTCCAGATTACTTAGAGACAATTGATTACCTGGTATGTATAAAGTAACCAATTGTCTAATGTCTGCACTACAAAGAGCACATACGTGTCAAATGACCACAATATATAAATTGGAGTCAGCCAAGTGATAAGACATTAGTGACGATTACTGTCTTTATGGGATACATCGACTACTTGCTTAACTGCTGGGTTATTAATAAGTAAGTACACAAACACAGCCCAATATTCTTAACACGAATACAACAAATACACTTAAAATGCATGCAGTATATTTATACTGTAAAAACAAGTTAGTATACTATATTCTGCTGTACCGAATCTGAAAGGAGGATACTCCACCTAAATATAATGAGAATTATGGAAACTACATTAAGTACTGAGATCGTAAAATTCATAACACACGTTTTTTATTAAAACTTTTAACCCAAGTATTATTTAATTTTTTTTTGATCAAGTTACCTTTGTACTTTTACTGTTACCAATGTTATTAAACAGTACCGGGAGAACATGTCCGTTGATATAAAACCTGGTTCAGGTAGAAGGAATGGTCCACATGATGTTTCTAAAGCTAAAAAAATAGAAAGCATTTTCAAAAGAGTTCCCAACACATCCGGTAGGAAAGCAGCACGGTTAGGTCAGTACTCGGACTATTTGGTACGAAAGGTTAAAGTCAATGCAGGTTTAAAATCACACAAGGCTCAAAAAGTTCCTAGCAGGAATTCTGCTAAAAATTTAGAGGCAAAAGGCAGAGCACGGAAATTGAAGTCAAATTTATAAGTATGGCAACACTAAATCTTTAAGCTGCTAACATTGACATCGAAACCTCTAGAATTTGAACATACTAGTTTGTCCGTTAAGAGCATTCCCGAAAGATTGCGTGTGTATAAATAGTGGCAGAGGTTGCAGTCGAGAGTAGAGTTTATCATAGGCGCTGTTAGAGTTAAAATCAACTATCTTGTACATTTAAGTTTGAACATTATAAAGTGTGTGTGCATTTCTGCGAATTGATAAACGTGTATAAAGACACTGAGTGACTATTTGAACTGTTGTTGTTGTACATTTTAAATAAATAAAGAGTTGTTACAAATTTTAAAGTACTAAAACTGCTTTTTATTTGCAATCAAGGGTATCCGGTTTATTTAAAGGAAATAAACCAACGTTCTCAAATGGTGAAAACGTATCAATATGTAATTATATTTTTATTATTAGGAAATATTCAGATCAAATTTCGTATTTTTAGTTCCACTTGTTTCGGCCATATCATGTTATTATTTGTTGTGGCGGGTAAACGTAAATATGTGTCCCTAAATAGCTGGCCGCCACTGTATAAAAGAGTAATGTTAGCGAGTGACTGACTGATTCAACATCGCCCAGCCCAAACACCAAAAAGTAGAGACATGAAATTTGGACTATAGGTTCCCATCTCCCTTTGTAGTTCCACTTAGGGGGTAAGTTCGATAATCTTATATCTTCCAAACTAATATAGATATAAACAAAATTTAAAATGCATCTTTATCTTCTTGAAAAGTTAGCATACATGTGTTTAAAACCAATAAACATTCACATAAATTTAAAATATATGTTTGATACTTTTTGGAAATTCGAACAATTAAGGTATAAAAACTATATTTATTTTTGACTCTAGAGTCTAGAGTGAATCAATTCAAACCAAATCAATCTTTAAGCACTCATATTTTATACCAAAAAATAATTTTTACTATAAAAAAACTCAAAAATAAGCTTAATTGTAATCAATCATATTTTATACCTAAAATCCATTTTTTTAGTAAAAAATTCAAATATCTTAAATCGTATATAACTTCGTAAATACTGCTATTTTAAGGAAAATAAGATCAATCTGTGATCACTCATATTTTATACCAAAAATTGGTATAAAAAACTCAAACATCTTTAATCATTAATAACTTCGTAAATACTGTGACTTTAAGCTCAATCTGTTTTTAGTATATGAATACTAGGGATGCCAAACGGGACTGGATTTTACAAATCCCGGGATTCGGGATTTTAGTTAAATGTAAAAAAACATAAAATTCAACAATAAAAACTATTTTTTTCGTTAATATATTTAAATAAAAATATAACAAAGGAAAAACTAATGCATTGAATTAAAATAAATTTGACACAAAAGATATATATGGGGCATTTCACGTCAAGTGAACCAACTTTTGAAATCGATGTCTTCCGATCTGGATGAAATTTGCACCAATGTTAGTTCTATAGGATAGTAACTCGGACACAATTTTTCAACAAGATCGGTCAAGAACTCTCTGAGTTATAAGAGGTCAAAATTTGACATTTTGGCCAAACAGGTGTTTTTTCTTATCCATATAACTTATTACCTATTGTTCTTAGCAAAATGTGTCCCAAATAGTTTAGATAGCTATTTATGCAATCTTTGGAAAAAAAAAAATTAAAAAAATTAAATAAAATATTTTTGACTTTTTTTTTAAAAAATCAAAAACATTTTTGACTTTTTTTTCAAAATGGGCCCTTTTTATTTTTTTTTTTTATTTTTTTTAAGAAAGCTTAGGTCTTTTCCTAAGTGACCTATATGGTCGCTTAGTGGGATGCGAGTGGGATATCTATCAAAAAAAATATTTTGTAACTCAAGATATGAAATTTTTTGACTTTTTTTGCAAAATCAAAAACTTTGTTGACTTTTTTTAAAAAAATGGACCCATTTTTTAATTTTTTTTTTTGCTCAGAGGAAAGCTTATGTGTTTTTCTTTAACACCTTTTTTGTCGCTTAGTGGGGTGCGAGTGGGATATCTATCAAAAAAATGTTTTGTAAATCAAGACATCAAATTTTTTACTTTTTTTTTTGCAAAATCACAAACTTTTTTGACTTTTTTTCCAAAATGGACCCTTTTTTATTTCTTTATTTTTTTCTCAAAAGAAAGCTTAGGTCTTTTCCTTTAAAACCTTTATGGTCGCTTAGTGGGATGCGAGTGGGATATCTATAAAAATAAATGTTTTGTAACTCAAGACAAAGGTTTTTAAATTGATTTTTTTCATATTTTCATATTTCAAACCTTAAAAAAAACCACTACAACTGACCGATAATAACCACTGGAGGGGTGCAATGTGAGGCCGACCGCTATTAATTTTCCGCCCCCAAAATTTGTCTGAGTTTTGCATCTTGCGGCTTTTTTTATTCAATCCTATAGGTAGTTTTCAGCGCAATAATTTATATTCGTGAGCGATTTTTGGAAGTGGACCTTATATGGGAGCTATGTCAAATTATGGACCGATCACCATGAAATTAGGTGGTGTGATTAATGTCTATATGAAAGTTATTTATGTTGCATTTTATGTGTATACCAACATTTTAAGGAGATTTATGCTCGTTAAAGTGATTATCGGAAGCAGGCCTTATATGGGAGCTATGACTAATTATGGACGGATCATAATACAATTTGTTGACATGAATTCCGTATATATAAAACTTATTTGGAGAAAAACTTATGTAGATACCTATATAAATTAAACATTTGTGACCGATAAAGACCACTTTCGGGAGGACATTTGTATGGGGGTTAGGTGAAATAATGGACCGATTTCAGCCAGTTTCAATAGGCTTGGTCCTTGGGCCGAACAAATGCGACCTGTACTCTGCGCACAAGGTTTACATGGACAACCAGCCAGCCAGACGGAAGGACGGACATCGTTTAATCGACTCAGAAAATGATTCTGAGTCAATCGGTATACTTTAAGGTGGGTGCTAGACTAATACTTTTGGGCGTTACAAACATCTGCACAAATCCAATATACCCTCGCCACTATGGCGGTGTAGGGTATAAAAAGTGATTTTTATTCCTGAGGTTAACATATTATGAGTATTACAGTATCGCGGCTATGAAATTTTAGTTACGTATGTTACTTACCATCGGAAAGGCTAATGTGTCCAGTTTCTCTGCGTAAGTTCAATTTTTAAGGTTTACACACAAATATGAAAAAAATCAAAATAGTGCATATGCTAAAAATTTAAAAACCATTGTCTTGAGTTACAAAACATTTATTTTGATAGATATCCCACTCGCATTCCACTAAGCGACCATAAAGGTTTTAAAGGAAAAGACCTAAGCTTTCTTTTGAGAAAAAAAAATAAATAAAAAAAGGGTCCATTTTGGAAAAAAAAGTCAAAAAAGTTTTTGATTTTGCAAAAAAAGTCAAAAAATTTCATATCTTGAGTTACAAAATATTTTTTTTTGATAGATATCCCACTCGCATCCCACTAAGCGACCATATAGGTCACTTAGGAAAAGACCTAAGCTTTCTTAAAAAAAATAAAAAAAAAAATAAAAAGGGCCCATTTTGAAAAAAAAGTCAAAAATGTTTTTGATTTTTTAAAAAAAAAGTCAAAAATATTTTATTTAATTTTTTTAATTTTTTTTTTCCAAAGATTGCATAAATAGCTATCTAAACTATTTGGGACACATTTTGCTAAGAACAATAGGTAATAAGTTATATGGATAAGAAAAAACACCTGTTTGGCCAAAATGTCAAATTTTGACCTCTTATAACTCAGAAAGTTCTTGACCGATCTTGTTGAAAAATTGTGTCCGAATTACTATCCAATGGAACTAACATTGGTGCAAATTTCATCCCGATCGGAAGACATCGATTTCAAAAGTTGGTTCACTTGACGTGAAATGCCCCATATTTATACTCGTATTCTGAACTTTATAACAGTGAGAAATCCATAATTGAGTACATACGCTAAGTTTATAGTTAAAGGATTTTTAGGAAAGCGTACATTACCATTACTATGAGTCTAATCGTGTAAAAATTGTCAGTTTAAAAGTTATTTGCAATTAAAACAGCAAAATTTCAACAGCATGTCCGTCTGTATATTGAAATCAACTTTCGGTAGCCCCCAACTAGTCCCGAACTAGTGTTTTTACCCATCATTTAGGGTGATATAACTAGCTACGTGACTAGTTATTTTAACATGTGCATGTCCAAAGCCCTTTTGGATTACAATGAGACTGTCTGATAGCTGGACCAAAGTAGTCGACGCATTGGATTAACAAACCACTTACATAGAGTCAGTTACCTTACTACCTACCTAACTGGTTACTTTATCAGCTACATAACTAGTTATTTTAACATGTACGGGTGCAAGCGGAAGCTAATTGATCTCAAATAGTCAGTTTAAAAGACAAACAAACCTTCCTCTGACAACTCTCCAATACGTTACTTCTGGTGGGTGAAATAGCTACTTTTAAAGTACAGTACAAAATAAAAATTTAAAGTAACTACACTCCAGGCTACATACAGACATTAACGTGACAATAGTCTTATCGCTAGGTTACATGGGATATCTGTATACTTTAGGCAAAAGAAAATAAACTGTATGAGAATTATATCAACACAAATAAAAAAGTTTGTACGAATTATGCACAAAATGTTTGAAGTGACACACTCTAGATTACTTAGAGACACTTAAGTGACAATTAATTTCACACCAGATTACCTGGGATGTATAAAGTAACCAATTAACTTATATCGGCACTACAAAGAGCACATACGTGTCAAATGACCCAAAACATATAAATTAGAGACAGACATTAAGGTTACATTGACTACTTGCTTAACTGCTGGTTTATTTTTGACGTGAGAGTGGTTTACACAGCCAGACGGAGATAGCTTAATCGACATAGAATTTCATTACGATCAATAATGTTCATACTTTGTTGGGTCTCAGATGAATATTTCTCAATGTAACACACAGCATGACAAACTTATATATACCCTCATTCACTCATGTTTGAATATGGAAGTAAACGAAAGTTTTACCCTAATGGAGAAGAATGTGCATACTGCTGCATATTCTATTAGTTGTAAAACAGCCAAAAAACCTTGACATTATAGTGGAAAAAATAAACAAGAAATTGAAAAACCAGCAGCAACAACAGGAGAAAACAAAGTCAAAAACGGAAAACATGACGTAAGGAGAAAACAAAACAAACCACGCATTGCTAATTCCCAAACAGTCACTTCTATACATTAGGAATACACTACACTAATCGCAAGATGGCAATATATAGTTCAGTATTTGACTGCTTTTTCATACCACAATAATTTAGTCAACTTGCAAGTATTTCAAGGAGTCCACCGATTCATTGATGTTTCTCACTCGTGATAAATTCCATTAAATATTAGAGAAATAGATGGAAAAATATGTTAAATAGATCTAGGGTATCATAATATAAGGATGGCCGATTATACTTTCAAATTTGTTTTAATTTTGGTTTGTTTTACATGCATACATTTATATACACATTTATTAATAGTGTATGCTTGTACAATGTACATATGTACTTGTATTTCGCGTTTATGATAGTCTAACTATTACATCTTCATATGTATGTGTTAATATCCTTTGTCGTTTATGAATATTTTGGCATTCAAAATCCTCTCAATACAAACATATAGTTGTATATTAGGATGGCTCCATTTTTATGTTGCCATTAGTCATTTGTGTGTTGCATGAAAGTAACATAAAGGTACTTTTTTAGATTTATATAATTAAATATTTAATAATTAAACAAATGGTGATTGAACGATTTTGGATTCCAAAGTATTGTTACGTTTTAACCTTTTTAAAACGTGGGTTTATTTCCTTTAAATAAACCGGATACTTTTGATTGCAAATAAAAAGCAGTTTTAGTAGTTTAAATTTTGTAACAACTCTTTATTTATTTAAAATGTACACCAACAACAGTTCAAATATTCACTCAGTGTTTTTATACACGTTTATCAATTCGCAGAAATGCACACACACTTTATAATGTACAAACTCAAATGTACACGACAGTTGATGTTAACTCTAACAGCGCCAATGATAAACTCAACTCACTACTGCAACCCCTGCCACTATTTATACACACGCCATCTTTCGTTGATCTTCGAATTCTAGAGCTTTCGATGTTAATGTTAACAGCTTAAACATTTACTGTTAACACACTTATAAACATTGCTAGTAACCGCATGCTATCAACATTGTTGATGAGTAGAAGCTTCTACTAATGGACGTGTTTATAAACATGATGAATGCTGCAGGAAGTCGCTACAGACCGTTAAATCCAAATCGCTATTGCACTTTCGTAACAATATAAAATTAGCTTAAAATAAAAAATAAAAAAATGAAATAATTTTATAAACAATTAAATGAGTATAATTAATACCTGAAATTCTTCTTAGTTTTTAATGGCAAGCTGTATGAAAAATAAACTGCGATTTTAAAAAATCTTGATACATTCGGCAAGCTACGTTCCACTATGATAGGAAAGTAATTAATAAAAGTAAATAATAAAAGGTTTTTAGATATTTGAAAATAACTATTTACTTTCTATGTTCTTATACCACCTATTTATGGGAGACGGCATGTCCCTTTCTCCGATCCCCTTAATATTTAATAATATTAAATTTATTCTTATAAAGTTTGAAGACTGACACGATTATAGTTCTGCAGATATTCGAAAATAACTATTTTCTTTTGTATCTATTGTTTCTTCCAATTATTGAGGAACATACAGTAAACATTTCAAGAGTATCGGGCCAGTGGTTTATCTTCCTATAAAGAACAAACAAGTAAACAGACATGCATTCATTTTTATAAAGAGTGAGTCAGAAAAAACTTATACACACTATTCCAGCCAAAACTTATCCTTGGTTCAACAAATTATTATTTTTTAATTCCGTTAGCTTTTAAAATTATGTCAGCCTTTCTTAAAACAGAACAGAGTGCCTTCATATTTCTGGCCCGATTTGGCTACTATCGATGCTACTATCGAGAAAAGGACCTTAAGTGGTATCCAAAAAATAATGCCAATTTTGTACGACGGGAGGCAAATCCACCCAACTGTCCAGAACTTCGGCCTGTGGAAAGGTATAGAGCTCTTGTAAAAAGTATATACATTTTACATCGTTAAAGATAGCAGATTCGATATAGCCATGTTCGTTTGTCTGTCTGTCGGTTGAAATCAACTTTCCAAATCCCCTAAATAACTTACAAACATGATACATCAATATATCGGGAATTCTTCCAAATCGGTTGCTATTTGAAATCGATAAAATCGGCCCACAAATGGATGAGATAAAAGGTAAAACCTAGATTTTATCTATATCTGGATTACTAAGTCATTAATATAGACAATATGGATATCTAATGATAGACATTTCAAAGTCCATTGCAACGGTGCATATAAGGCTATAGTAATTTGGACCTACAATGGGTCAAAATCGGGAAAAATATTTTTAAGCCGAATTATTTTTTACCAAAAAAATTAAAAAAATTAAAAAAAAAAATTTTGAAAAAATATTTGAAAATTTTTTTTTTTTTTTAAATTTTGAATTTTTTTTTTTTTATTTTGAAAAACAATTTAGAAATTTTTTTTTTTAATTTTGAAAAACAATTTTGAAATTTTTTCTTTTAATTTTGATTACCTAAATATATTTAAAGTTTGTATTTTAAAGTATAATTTTGTGATGGGTATATAAGATTCGGCACAGCTGAATATAGCTCTCTTGTTTAATTTTAAATTATAAAAAATAAAAAACAATTTATTCGAGTATTCGATTAATCGACAATTATTGATCGAATAATTTTGTATTCTAAATTGAAAAATGTTATTTACTCGAATAAGTCGAATAATTTTTATTCGAATGACACGAAAATTAAATTGAATGAAAATTGAAAATTAAAAATTTGAACAAAATCGGATAACATTTAGAAATTTCGGTCAAAGCAAATTAAATATTGACATAAAAATTCAATTAAAAGTAGTTTTTGTATTTCATTAACCCATAAATGTTTCATTACACAAACAAAAAGTTCTGACATCGATAAACTATTATATTTTGATACCAGAGGTGAGGAGAATAATTTTAGACCTTGGGAACATCAAAAATCCAAAAAGTTCAAAATAAGGGCCACCTTAATATATGTACATACATATGTTTATATTGCTGTGTGTATGTAAAACTCTCAAATATTATATAGTTTAAAACCTTTAGCGAGAAAAGAAAATCAAAAGTTGTATTTCTGTTTATTTTTTGTTGGTTAAATTACCTTGAAGTCTACTGTGAATTTTAAAGGAAGGAAAAACAATAGCAAACATCAACAAATTGTGGTGAATTTTTTTCCTTTAACAAAGTCCATATCGTGTCGAAAAAAATCCAATAACATCTGCAATATGAGAATATAAATATAAAATCATATACAAATATTTTCTAAGTACATACTTACATACATACATATAAACATATGTGTAAATGTGATAGTGTCAATACAATTTGTACGTCATTTGATTTTTGTCAGTTGAAACTTTTCAAATCGTCACGTGTTCAAATGCATTGCTAAGAATTTATATCCTTTGGAGATTGAGAATAAAACTATAAGAACCTGATGATGACTCATGTTGTGCTTCGGTGGTAAACACAAATGTTGGTAGATTCTTTTTAAATTCATACTTATGTTTGTGTGTGTGTAGGGAAATAAGGTGAAATAGTTTTTATTACTCGTTCTAAGTAAGTATGAGTTGTTATTATGTATTCATTATATGTACATTCATATACGCAGAGAAAAAATATGGTTGTGGTAAACATAATCTAAGATTATTTTAACACTTATGATCGAAACGCGTCGTGAACGCTAAACGCGCTAAAAAATATAAATATTGTTTTAATGTGAGATCTTTTGTTTAAAGCAAGGTCCATTAATAAGGTCTGTGCAACTTATCAGATGATCGTTTTTTACATACTCTGCTTGTCAAAATGTTTGTTTATGTTGGCAGGAGCTTTCACAGTCTGCCTTTTGTTTTTGTTGCTTTTATGTTTGTTGTGGGAATTTGACAGCTTGAGTTTCTAAACAAGTGAAGAAAACATAATCAGATGTGCTACCGACACCACCTTATTGTGAATTTGACTTGATGATGGTGTTGTAAGGACCGAGACGCTTCCGTGTGGTCAACACTATATTTCTTCCACAGAAGCAGAAGCCCTCAATTACAGAAGATTTAAGGCCAATAACCCTCACATCGATGCTTCTTCGCTGGTTTCATTCTGTCCTGGGTAAAAGAATATCTCATTGCATCAACTTCGAACGCAGACAAAAAGGATTTATGCGTACTGATGGGTGTGCCGATAACACGACCATGATTAACCTACTTCTCAGGGAGAATCATCAAAGTTATGCTTCTTGCTATATTGCAGTCCTAGATGTCAGTAAGCATTTGATTCGGTGTGGCATATTACAATCTATGGGACTCTCGAATCGTACGGCCTGCCGCAGGAGTTGGTCGAATATATTAGGCATGTGTATACCACTTCGCGCATCAAATTCTCTGGCGATCCATGGGAATCGGATCAACTGGTTTTACCCGGTAGAGGAGTTAAGCAGGGCGACCCTTTGTCTCCAGTACTGTTCAACTTAGTGATAGACAGACTGATCCGAAAACTCCCGCCAGAGTTAGGGTGCAAGATTGGTAATTTCATGACCAATATTGCTGCTTTTGCTAACGATCTGGTCATCTGGGCTTCAACGCCACAAGGACTTCAGAAGCTGCTTGATATAGCAAGTGAATTCCTCGGCTCTTGTGGACTCAAATTGAACAGCTACAAGTGTCTGTCGGTGTCCATTAAAGGGCAACCGAAACAGAAACGTGCGGTTGTTCAAAAAGAGTTCTTTGTCGAGGGACGAGGTATAAAAGAACTGAAGAGGTCCAACGAGTGGCGTTACCTAGGTGTGACTTTCACCGCAGAAGGAAGAACTAAGCCATAACGTCAGGAAACCTGACGTTATGGCTTTGAAGAGCAAAAGATCTACGTGCTAAATGCACAGGTCGTAACAGATGGCCGTGATCTGTCTAACATGCACAAGGAAAATACGGACAAGTATAACACAGGGCGTTATTATGGCTTTAACTGATAAATACGGACGCAACCAGGTGCACTTTTGTGCTATTACACTAAATTGGAGAGGAGTTTGGTGTAGGAATCAGTTAATAGGTTAATTGAGTGGGGGTTGTTAGGGAAAAGGGATACCGCTTTAGTTAGTACAAGAGTTATGATAGGATAAATAATCTCGCATAGAAGGTTCATGTGTCTCGCCGTTATAGATCGGTTATCGATTAGAGTAGCTTAGGAGTGACCTTGCCCCACGAACGAAGGGCGGTGTCCGTACTGACCTAGTCCGGACTAGGTAGACTGTCCTAAAATTAAGCCTGGTCCCGCAGGCTGCACGTATTGAAATTTAACTCTAAGGTCAAAGAATATATAATATTCCTGTAAACACCTCGAAAGAGATGCCTACAGGCGTCAAATATGGTGAAACGGTAAGCTACTCTAACCGATACCCGATTTATAACTGCAAGACCCCATGAACCTGATTTCTCCCTAGTGCTCTGAATGTCAAAGTGAAGAAATTCAAATAAGCGCGGGTAAACGGCGGGAGTAACTATGACTCTCGATGTCACCTATTCCTATCATTGTAGAGCAAAATTCACCAAGCGTTGGATTGTTCACCCATGCAAGGGAACGTGAGCTGGGTTTAGACCGTCGTGAGACAGGTTAGTTTTACCCTACTAATGACAATATGTTGTTGCGACAGCATTTCTGCGTAGTACGAGAGGAACCACAGGTACGTTGGATTATGCCTGCACGCCTCTAAAGTCGTATCCAAGCAGCCTTCTCATGCGGTTATAAAACAAAGTAGAATCCTTAGTTTTAACCTTAATGTAGATCACCCGGTTTAGAAAATGTATAGTTTTAGCGTTGACGTAGATTCTCTCGATCACGTATCATAATATCTTATTTATACTGCAGTTCCTCTAGGGATTTTATCGGAAGAGAGTCATCTCAACAACAACGTCATACATTTGGATTCTTTCCCTAGACATACTTGGAAAATACTTTGTATGCACGAGGATAACATAAGGAGGTACGTTCAAGATCTATTGGATCCTATTTCTTACATAAAGGCTTTCAAAAACATTCATAAAGAAGACGTCAAATTTGTAGTTGCAGAATGTCGTAGTTGTAGGTCGCCCTCCTTTCATAGCAGAACCTGTCTCGGAAATCAAGAGTCGTTTTGTCATAACTGAGTTAGGAATGCAGCAGCAGAGATATTGTATACTATCCTTACAGCCTGTTTATAGAACAAGTTTTATGAGTTACATATGTAACTGTTACAAAAACAAAACACGCTTTCTCAATCTTCTGTATCTGTTCTGTAAACATGCTGTTAAATTATGTCCAGCTTTTGACCGGGACGGTACCCGTGTCAATTACCGTATTTAATTTTCTCTAGTAGATTTATCAACAAAACTCGTAGAATTTGCCCAAATACTTGGTACTGAGCTTCATGCGAAACCCATCGATTAAACAATATATGTTCTGAGCAATTCGATTAACTGTTAATTAATGTGCGTAATTTGCCTACTGGGTAGTGCGGCATACAAGAACAAAAACAAAAGAACATATGATTGCCAGAAAGGAATTTAAGGAATGCACTAGGAATTTAACCACTGTAAACAAAACAAGGATTCGGCGCATATTCAATTACCACAATTACTCTCAGTCACGCTCTCTCTATATCTCTCTCTCTCTGTATTCACCACTAGAGCTCTCAAACCAAAACATTGCAGAAATCCACCATTACCGTTGTTTTCTGCCATCATTAATTGTCGTATAAACGATATGATTGTTACAAAACTACAGTTATTCTAGAAATAAACATTGCAAAGGGTTGTTTCGACCATCGCGCTCCTTAATGTCTTCTCGTGCGGTTATAAAACAATAAATAAATTTAAAGAAACTCATGTTTTTATTTTTATTTCTAGTGCTTCTAACGGTAAATTGCATTTGAAATGTTTCAGTTAAGGGTGGATTGTCGTATGTAACGGGACATGGATTCGAATTCAGACGGAAGTTAAATAAAGTGAATTAACATCATAATCATATAGAAATGAATGTAATGAAATAAAATAAAATATTAATGTATTCATTATTAAGTGAATTAAATGTGGGAAAAAAAATACATGAATAATGCTTAACAAATTAGTATTGTTTTATTTGTATAAATAAATTTTTATAAATTATTGAAATACGTGTATGTAATTTACTATAGTTAATTAAATTATAATAATATTTTATTTGCCTTAGTGTTGTAAGGCGACATTTGTATTCGAATTTGTGAAATTCAAACCTGAGTGTGGTTTTGAAATAAAATATCGGTATAATACGCATTATTTACTCATACAAACCTAAAAATATTGACGTGTAAATGGCCTTCTGTAATTTTGCCAAGTGTTTGTGTTAAATGAAAATCTATTCATATTTGTCTAGTATAAAACATGTCGTAGTTATTTAGCTGTGACTTAAAAATGTTGAAATAAAAAAAGAAACAGAAGAATAAGAAAATCAATTGTATTTAAAGTGTTACGCAAATCTATGTAGAAGTTCTTCTTACCGTTCTTCTAACGTTTCTAAAAGTGAATGAGTAAACGAACGAGTGAGTAATAACAAAAAAAAAAAAATTATATTATTCTTTTTTTTTTATTGATTTTCAATTCAGAATATTGTTACATTGACATAACTTCCTTACCGGTTAAATGTGTAGGAATAGGAAAATGGATGTAATTTGAATTTGTAATAAAATATTAAACAAAGTATAACTTTTTGAAAGGTTTCTTTAAAAGTGCATACGACACATGGTTCGGTAAGAAATTATATATATTAAAAATGTTTAAGATTTTTGTGGACTTAGGAGTTCTCTCGACATTTATCATACAGGTTTACTTTAAATTTTGATATACCACTTTTATTGTTTAAAGTTTATACACGTAGAATAAAAATATAGTTGTGCATTGTTAATGTAACCATTTCAACATTTTTAACAATGTTATAGTCACATTAACTATATATATGATTGTGGTAACAATAATATGGTTAATTTACGATTCACATGATTGTATCAACCATATATATGGCTACAGTAAACATGTAAATGTTTGTGACAACCATATATATGATGAAGGACTTACCATATTATGTTGCTCTCGGCTTATGGATATCATAATCTGAGAACAAAACATTATGATAAACTTATTTATCATATAAATGGTTGTCACAAACATATACATGTCTACTGTAACCAAAAGAAATACATAAATATTGATTCTAAGGAAAAGTGTAAGGCAAAGAAGAGAGGAAAGAAGAAGAGATTTAGTGATTTATGGATCGGAGCCCGAGCTGAGCCAATCAGACAGACTTATAAACCCGTTCAACTGATCAATTTCTATCAAAGGTATATAAGAAAGATCATTAAAGAACGAAAGTCCTAAAGTACGTACTTGCTTGACTTCCAATGTAGCATACTTGCATAGAAGATTATTTACAGTTTCATCCTTTTCCTCAAGATGGCAGCTTCTGCAGTGAGACGTCTGGTGTTTACCCCAAGCCTGCAATATTCAATGAAAATACCAATCTACAATGATTTTGGTGCCGCCAAAAATAAAACTGAGACGATTCCAACTGTATACTTATTTTTTCAATGCTACGTGTAGTTTTCGAAAAAAAACGATTTTACAACATTTCATTAAAAACTTATTTTTTAAGATTTTCTACTATCAATGTCCTTACTACACTCTCGTGTGATACTCCAAAAGTGATATGCAATCACATGTTCGTACCGGCGACCTTGGTATCAATCTTTGATGGAAACGTTCTCCTCATTCTTCGCTATACGATTCAAGATTTTCAGGAAACTTGTTTAAATTAATGGGCAAAATAGTTTAAGCTCATATTATATACAAAATTTTTGATTTCCTAACATATTTTTTACAACGACATAGAAGATTTCCCAGCCGCTGCTTCTAAATCATTCATTGAATTAATTTAAAGTCTTATTTTTGGAAACTTTTTTAAAAGAAAGGCAAAACATGGACCAGTTTTATCTATTGCCTTCACATACTGCTTCATAAGACTCATTTTTATGTGTAATATAGGCAAAAGTAATCTTATCTCTGGAAAGCACTTTGACCAAAACTTCCGGTCCTCACATTCTTGACGGATATTGTCTATAAGAGCTGCAAGAGTCTGAGGCTTGTTGACATAAACCCGCGACTTCAAAAAGCCCCACAAAAAGAAGTCTGGAGCGGTCAAATCAGGCGATCTTGCTGGCCAGTGCAAATCGCCAAAACGGGAGATTAGGCGCCCAGGAAATGCATCCTTCAGCATATCGGTTGTGGCACGTGCAGTGTGTGCCGTTGCACCGTCCTGTTGGAACCACATGTTTTCCAATCCCAATTCATCAAGTTGCGGCAAAAAGAACTCGTTGATCATTGCTCTGTAGCGCTCACCATTCACAGTAACCGTTTGGCCCGCGACGTCTTCGAAGAAAAAAGGTCCGATGACTCCTCCAGCGAAAACAGCACACCATACAGTGGCTTTGAGCGGGTGTAATGGCTCTTCGTGGGTTACACGCGGATTTTCAGTGCCCCAGAAGCGTAAATTTTGCTTATTTACGTACCCGCTAAGATGGAAATGGGCCTCATCATTCATGATTATTTTTGATGAAAAATCATCTTCCTCTTGGTGGTGATTAAGGATGGCTTGAGCGTATGTTAGACGCGATTGGCGGTCAGCAGCTAACAGCTGATGCACCGTCTGGACTTTGTACGGAAACATCTTCAAATCTTGTACCAAAATTCGCCGTAAAGACCGTCGACTGATACCCATTTGCGTGGCACGTCGTCTGGTCGATGTCGACGGCGCTTCCATGTCCAGTCTCTTCAGTGTTTCACCAGTAGGCGTTGGACGGCCAGGAAATCTGCGACGAAATTCACGTTGTGCCAAAGTCACCGACCGATTATTGGTCAAATAAATAGTCAGCAATATTCCGAGTTCTGGAGCAGTATAGCGTAACATTGTTTATTAACGTGTATTTCGCATGTGTTTACAACACAAATGTCAAAACAGAACTGACATTAGCGCCCAATCGCAAAATTTATAGCATTTTCTGATAGGAGGATTACTTTTGCGCCACCTTGTACATCTTGGTGATGCTCCATACCTTGGTGTTATGCCTCAAGGGGAAATATGTAGCGAAACCGGGGCTCCGAGATTCCACGGTCCTCATTCCTGGTGAGAGTCTTATCAAGTACCATGGGGATCCTTTGGCCCCATGACGTTTGTCCTGTAGGATCATTGGTGAGGTCAATTCGGTGAGCACGTGGTTAAAACCGAAAGCGGGAAGATGATCATTGGTTAAAGTACTGATGTTTGTGCTAGTGGCAAACTTCGGCACACCAAATGTATCTTACTAGGTGCTGTTGCTCATACAACAGAGCCACTAAAAGTAGCAGATAGCAGCTGTCGTTGTGCTTAGGAAACGTATTGGGGTAGTACTTAGCATTCGTGATATACTGGTTGTTGGGCTTGGTTCTAGGTTTAGGTCAATTGTGTGTGGTATAAGAACACTCACGTTGACTTTTATCGACTGAGAGCTTTTCAAGTCAGAGACCATATATCGGACTAAATTACCAGGCCGGATGTTGCTGCTTTGATAATTGTCCTGGGCTTATTAGTTAACTAGCTAGCTATGTATGGCAGGGATTAGATAGCCCGAGCTCTCGACCAAGGGGTTTGTGATTCAATGTACAAGAATTTGCAAATTGAGTGTTCCTTGCAAGTCACTGAATGGCGCTGATAGACGCATGGTTTCTATCCGGTATTTAGACTACCATGCAGTTTAGCACCTTGCGGTAGGTACCCACGTAAATCTTAGATACAGTCCCATAGACAGAAACATGGAAATTTGGGTACACTTTCTAGGCCTAAAAATTAAAATTTTTTGATCGACTCATATAACTCCATGATTTTCCGTGTACTTAAGTTTTTTAAAAGCAAGATTTACGTTTTGAATTACGTCAAAATCGCTATCATGTTCACCCGAAAAAATTTCCACCATCTCTGTGTCCGACAAATCTGATAGATGTTGATTCATAGAAGATAGTAGGTCGTTTGAATACAGTATAGGGCTTTTAGCAGACGGCAAATCAGGATATGTCATTTTCCTTCTATTTATACCATGTAATTTAACAACATCAAAATGTGGTTTTAGGGTTTTGTCAAAATCATATGACTACATTTAACGCTTTCTCACTGTCTTAAATGTTAAAATCAATTTTTTTAGATATAGAAAGAACTACGAAACGTTATAACCCACTTCGAATTACGGTTCTACTAGTCGTTACCAAACATTTTAAAAAATACGCCAAATTGTATTTTATTATTAATTTAATCCATCGTTTATTGGATATTTCCAATCCTTTCCAGTACAGTTTGTCTACAATTTCAAAGTAAGATTGTTATTCGAAAAAAATATTATTAGATTAAAGAAATATGCTTTACTTCAATTAGGATATGAAAAGTACTTAAATTAAAAAAAAAACTCATTCATCGCAAGACCTCATAGAAACCGATATTAAGAAAAACGGAATGTTTTCCAACTGGCATGCTTATGCTCGTTATTTGATATTTTTCATTTATTTATCTCGTTTTAATTTCGTAATTAATTTTCGATTGTTACATGATTTCGCACACACACACAAAAACACATCAATCATATTAGGAATAAATTGAATTTAAGACAAATTTAATAAAATAAAAAAGGGAAAAAACAACAAATATCGAAAACTAATAATGTTAGTTTAAATACCCAGCAGTTCTAGGAGACTGTCGCGAACTAGTGATTTTACCCATCATTTAGGGAACTAGTTACTTCATTATGTATGTCCTAAGCACTTGACACTTTTTGACTACAATGATACTGTCTAATAGCTGGTCCAAAGTAGTCATCGGATTGGATTCACATACTGGTTAAATAGCATATGTTACATTACTATCTACCTAACTGGTAACTTGATCAGCTACATATCTAGTTATTTTCACATGTACGGGTGCTAATTGACCTTAAATAGCCAGCTAAAAAGACATATCAAACAAACCTTTCTTCGACATCTATAGAATGGATTGCTTCTTTCTGGTGGGTAAAATAAATACTTTCTAAAGTGCAGTACAAAATAAAAGTTTAAAGTGACTTCACTATAGGTTAATGAGAGACACTAAAGTGACTATTGACTTCTTGCTGTGTTACATGGGATATCAGTATACTTAAGCAAAAATAAAAATTAACTGTATGAGAATTATATCAACACAAAATTTGTATAAAACCAGTTTGAACGAATTATCACACAACACGTTTAAAAAGTGTCTACACTCCCGATTACTTAGATACACTTAAGTGACAATTGTCTTCACGCTAGATTACCTGGGATGTAGAAAGTAACCAATTGTCTTTCCTCTGCTCTACAAAGAGCACATACGTGTCAAATTACCAAAATATATAAATTGGAGTCAGCCAAGTGATAAGACATTTGTAACGATTACTGTCTATAAGGGATGCATTGACTACTTGCTTAACTGCTGGGTACACTTCAAATATACAGACATATTTACTTTCAATGTTGTTGTGGATATGAATGTATGAGTGTATATGATACCTCTATATACACAATTGTAAAAACAACAAACAAGTACCTACTATAAAGTCCTTAAAAATAGTATACTGCTGATGGGGATAAATAGGGAGTGGATTTATATATCGTTACCTTAATATAGAAAGGCCGTAACTCGTGTTGTTTTTGTAAGCCAAGATTTTTGTTTATTTAAATGGTCCGCTCATATCTCATATTTAGCCAAAAAATCTCGATTTAAAAAAACACGAGTTAGAACCTTTCTTTATTAAGGTAACGATATATAAGGGTGGCGATTTTTGAACTTTTCGGATTTTCGATGCTATCATCAAATGTTTAAATATAAAATATTAAACACTAATATTATCAATCCAAACAAATATGTAATTTGAAATTAAATATTAGTAAATGGGATATGAAATGAATTTTAAAGAAATCATTTTTAACAAATTTGTAAAAAAAAACAAAATTTTCTCGAAATCCGCCAATTTCAAATTTACGATATGCATGCAAATTTTTGGCATCAAATTATGAAGAAAATGTTTATATTTAAATACATATCTATGAAAAATTGGCGATGTTCTATATTATTATTAAATTTACCCTCTTATTCTAAACTTTGTGACAGAAAGTGTCTAAGATTTACGTGGGTACCTGCCGCAAAGGCTTAAACCCACGGTGATCTTAATAGCGGATAGAAACGATGCGTCTATCGCCATTGAATAACTTGCAAGGTACACTCAATTGACAACTTCTTGTATACTGATTGCACAGATCAATGCACGATCCCCTTGCTCGAGAGCTCGGGCTATTTAATCCCTGCCATCCATAGCTAGCTAGCCAACTGACCAGCCCAGGACAATTATCAAAGCTGAAACATCCGGCCAGTCCGATGTATGGTCTCTGACTTCAAAAGTTCCCAGCCGATAAAAGTCAAAGTGAGTGTACTGATATTACACACTTTTGACCTCGACAGAGAACCAAGCCCAACGACCAGTACATCACGAATGCTACTGCCTCAATACGTTTCTGAGCACAAACGCCAGTAGGTATCTGCTACTTTCAATGGCTCTGTTGAGTCAGCAACAGCACCTAGTAAGATACATTTGGTAGTCCGAAATTTAGCACTAACCCAAATATCAGTCCTTTAACCAACGATCTTCTCCCCGCTTTGGGTTTCAACCACAACCATAGCGTACCTCACCGAAGTGACCTCACCAACGGTCCTACAGGACCAAAGTCCTGGGGCAAAGGACCACCGCTATACTAGATGAGACTCTAGTCAGCTGCGAATTTGAAATCGTTAAACTTTAATCTATGATTTAACAAAATTTTTATACATCCCTGATAATATTCTAAAGAGAAATTCTAAAATGTTTACCTTTTTTGGCTGCAAATAAAAATGGTTAAATTTTTTTCAAAATCAAACAAAGAACATATCAAATTATCTTCATTTACTTCTGGTATTATAATTTTTGAAAAAATCGAATTTATCCCCTTGCGATTTTGCGATTTCTCACAAATGTTCAGTATTAAAGTTTTATACCAAATGTCACATGATTTCAAGCCGCACTCCTTTGTATTCAACCTAGTGTGCAAGTGCTCTGTATATATGTATGTGTATTAGGTTCATTATTGGTGTTGTGCAAATGTATACAAACAATAATAAACATTTTTGTAATGTGGCAACAAACGTATAAAACCAAATAAAATGACGGGATGACTGACATAAACAACACAACATAAAACAACAATAGTGTCATCAATGTAAATATTGTCTGACATACATACAAAAACAAATAATAAAACTTTATACAATAGCAACAAAAAAGAAAACAAAAAAAAGAAGAAAATACAATACAATAAAGGTGTGTTGTTGGTATCATTCGAGTTATACACATGTATAGCAACAATAATAACAACAATATATTTACGTATATGATGGAGAAGAATGAATGGAGTGGAGAACAATAAAAACATGGTAACAAAGAGTATTTAGTAATGGCGTCCGTACAAACGTACATACATATACATATGTACGTACACATGTACGTATGAGTATTTTTGTACTCGCATGTTTGTACATATTTATGTATGTATGTGCAAATGTTTGTTATGCAAGGATATGTAATATAACACATTATCAGCTGTTAACAATTATTATATTTATTCATAATATGTACAAATATTTAGTATTTAATATACAAATACATACATACATATTGTTTAGAATATTTATTATGCTAATTTATTATGAAGGCCTCCACATTTGACTAAATGCTTAACTCCTCTTACTGTTTTTGTAGTTTTAAAGTATTAAAACTTGAATATTTGCGTGTAAATCGTAGGGACTAATAATAAATGAGGAAAAAGAATAATAAATTGAAATAAAAATTAGACAATATTTTTAAAAATAATTGGTCAATTCACAAGGTCTCTTATCACGACTCGGCGGCTCGGCTTAACCGACTCTTAGGCATTCGGCGTTGGTCTCTGCTGGTTCGTTACGATAACACAATGAACATAGCATAGAAAGTAGTATTATTTAAGGAAATATTTTTGCTTGAAATATTAGAACATTATGACAATAGGACATGATAAGAGACCTTGTGAATTGACCAAATATGTCAGAAATGATACCATACTTTATGGTCCTTAAAAATATCATATTATGTATTTTTAATGTCAACACAGATTTTTACTTATGTTTTCTATGAAAATGGAAATATCCTTCGGCTTAACTGTCATTTCAAGCGAATTTTTAGCTTAAAACTAAAAGCAATTTTTCTTTGTTTTTCTCGTTATTGAAACAGTATTCTTCATATTTAACTTTTAAGTTATTTAATTTTGTTGAAATTTGATTAAATTTTAAAATCTCTTTGTCGGTATGCAAATAAAATATAACAGAGATAAGTTTCATATAGAAGTCAATTACACGACTTAATGGTCATAGCTCCCAAAAAGGGCCACTTCCAAAAATAAACTATTAAAATTTTAAGAGAAAAATATTTTTGCGTATTTACTCAGTATATTATAATTAACCCGGTGTATGTACTTCGCAAAAAACTGTATTTTTTTTTTTTTAAATCACGCTAATTCATTCACTTTATAAGGCGATCAAACTCTGTCTTTAATGAGGGCACATCATATGTCTTAAACAAAACTCAATTATATAAATTTTAAATTAAGGACTTTGCGTCTAAATTTTTTATGCCACCAACATACACAAAAAACTAAAAAAATAATTCAAATCACCAAAATGTTGGCTGCAAAATCAGTTAGCTTATACAACTATAAATCCAAAAGTTGAAATTAGTGGTAAATAAAATTTAAAAAACTTTGTCTATTTCAATATTTTTTTTATATTTTTCAACTTTAGGAAACTGTAACTAATAAAGATATATACAACAGATTATTACAGGTATCCAACAAATGACAGTTGTCAAAAAAGTAATATTATACCGTATGGTATGGTTATTATAACGTTATACAACATTTATTCAATGGTTGTGGTTTGCAGAGAGAGAGAGAGAAAAAAAAAAATAAAATTGTGATATAATTGTGTATTTGTGCACAATTATTTTGACATTTTCTTTGCCGTGTTAATGAAACCAGCTGATTCATATCTGTGATATATACCTTGGATTCAGAAATTTTTAAATTTTGCTGCTAGTAATATCATTGACACAAAATTATTTGCTCTTTTGTCAAAATCACAAATACTTAAGAAATAATGAACAATATAAGTCAGTTTCATAGATTTTAAATAAAAAGAGTTGTGGATTATAATTACAATAAAACACTTTAATCCTGTTACCCGCAAGAGTGCCTCAAAACACCAATTAACTCAAAAAATAATTTTATTTTTTTTTAAATTTAACGGTGACTTTAGTTACAGATTTGTTAACATTTCTCTCGAAGGTCGAAATGCATTCTGGATTTTAGTTTTTGTTCTGTCAGCTGTTTTGTGAGTGATGTCATAATTTTGGCACGTGAAATTTGGGTGTGATTTTTTTTTTAAATCAAAGTTTTACTTGCTTTTAATCGTCCGATATATTCGAAATATTTTTTTTATAAGGTAAGATATTCTTCTTTCAGTTTATGAATTTGTAAATGTTAAACAATTAACAAAAAGCAGAGAGAGACCGCAGACGGCTGTGGATCCACAAGAAGATCCACAGCCAGGATATTCAAAAGTTGGCGAAAGAGCAAAACATCCAGTTACTGACATCCGTTATGACAATATCGACCACTTTCCAATTTGGTTAGACAAAAAAGGTGGAAAAAGATGGTGCAAACTATGCAAAATATCGCAAACTCGGTGGGTTTGCTCAAAATGCGATCTTCATTTATGCTGCTCAAATGCCAAAAATAGTTTTTATGAGAATCATCGTAGAAAGTGAAACATATTATCTTAGTTTTTGTATCTATTTCATTAGTTTTTCAATAAAATTGTATCATAATTAAAGTTAACATCATATTGTTTTTATACCCTTCACCTTCGTGAGAAGGGTATATATAAATTTATCATTCCGTTTGTAATTTCCACAATATAATTTTCCGACCCTATAAAGTATATATATTCTGGATTCTTATAGATAGCGGAGTCGATTTAGCCATGTCCGTCTATCTGTATGTCTGTATGTCCGTCTGTCTGTTGAAATCAATTTTCTGAAGGCCCCAGATATCTTCGGGATCCAAATCTTCAATAATTCTGTCAGACTTGCTTTCGAGAAGTTTCCTATTTAAAATCAGCAAAATCCGTCCATAAATAACGGAGATATGAGCAAAAATTCGAGACAACCTCTATTTTTATTGCCTATTTTGTATCTATATTTCGATTACTAAGTCATAAATATAGACAATATGGATATCTAATGATAGATATTTCAAAGTCCATTGCTACGATGTATATAAGGGTATAGTAAGTTGGACCTACAATGGGTCAAAATCGGGAAAAATATTTTTTAACCCGAATTTTTTTTTCACAAAAAACTCTTTTTTCACTAATAAATTAAAAAAATAAATTTTGAAATTAAAAAAAATTTTTTTTTTTAAAAATTTAAAAAAAAAAATTGGAAAAAAAAATTTAAAAAAAATAAGAATTTTTTAAATTTTATTTTAAAGTATAATTTGGTGAAGGGTATATAAGATTCGGCACAGCCGAATATAGCTCTGTTACACTTAAACCGGCAACAGTGCCCATTTTGCACACTCCACCTTTTTGCACCTGGTTCCTAAACTTAATTCGCAAATTAGTTTCTGTTGGCTGTTCTGACCTTATTGGGTATAATTTCAGCCCAAAAAATTTTTCGACAACTTTTTTTTAGCTTTTTAAAGTTTACGGGTTAGAGGATTAACATATGATTAAGTTTATTAAATTTGGACAATTTGTTATAAAAATATACACAGAAACGTGGTCCCATTCTGAACTTTATATAAGTTTTTTAATCGAGCAATGACTCATATTTAAGAAAATTCTTTTGAATTGAGAATGCGTTTTTATTAGATATCCTTTGTTCAAGGATGATTTTCTTTGCTATATCCTGTTTTGATGAGAAACATATATGAGAAAATATGACTAACAGTTCTAAAGTTATTAACAGTTTTACTTTAGATATTTTGCAAGCATCTATTAAAAAATATGAATTTTGAACCAAAATAAAGCGAATTTCAAAATTCTGGAGAACTTTAAATTTTGTATTGCCATGGAAAACATGTACATATATCAAATGTTATCGTATTCAAGTATTTATTATTTATCGACATTTTTCGTTTCGTCCCTATTCATGACACAACAATAGTTGTATTCGCGTACTTGATAATTTGCAATAATTTGTACAAATTATCACTGGAAGATACGGGATTCCGTTCATTTACTTTTATAAACTTGTAACGAGAGAGCAAAAGAGTGTTAAAAGTGACAGTTCGTAGATAGAGAACATGATATTTTTTACTGGACATTTTTTGTCCGTGTCGCGTACTTTTTTGGGTTATTTTTCAGATTGTTTTTACTCTTTAAAATAAAGTTAGTGGATATTTTTACTGGAAAGTACGCAAAACACCTAATATAAGGTAGAATCATAAGAAAATACGTTCTCAATTATACAATTCCTGTAACGTCAAACAAATGAAAATATGAAAAAATCAAAATGAAATGTCGAATATTATTTTTAAATATTTCTTTTTGGAAATTGTTGAAGAAAAATTTAATTTTTTGGAATATATTTGAGTTCAAAACTTTCCCAATGTTTTTACCTTGTAATGACTGTGTCATGGTCCCTATTAAAAATAAATTGTTTTATTTCAATCTTTAGTTTAAACTTGAAAAACTTTCAATATTTGTATGTGAACGTGTGTTCGAGTATGTCTTAAAAATGAGGGATTTTTTCAAATTTTTAGCTTTTACTTTGAAACATTTATAGCATATAAATTTATTCAAAGTATTGGCCATTGTTAGCTATGACCTTTTCTCATCCTTAAGTCAATTTTGGATACTCTATTCTGCATTGTAGCGTATCCCAGAGAGATCGATCGAAATAAATAGTAGTCGGTCTGGGCATGGTCTGGACTATAAGGCGGGTGAGGCAAAAGTTCTCAGACACTTTATTCTAAATACATTTTAAAAGGTATTGCAACATGTGGCCGAGCGTTGTCATAGGTTCTCTTACGCTTCGGGTTATCGTAATGGATCAATTTTTCATCGCAAGTAATGATTCATACAAAATCGTCTTTCAAGGTCTTTCAGCTTCGATTCTTATTGTATCCAATTTTCCTGATTTTGGATGAATTCTGCTCCCAATGAATATGTAAGATCTTGTAGGGTTTGATAACAATCTTCATAGAGTAATGCCTCCAATTCTTGGTCTTTAAACTTTTTTAGTAGGCCTTTATCAAAATCACCACTTCTGAACAGCACAAAACATCTCTCGCACGTTGAAACAGATGGAACACATAAACCATTAGCTTTGGTAAGCAATCGGTGTGCTTCAGCAGCACTTTTATTCAAATTAAAGAAGTAAAACCTAAATATCCGCTTATGACCTTTTGTTGGCACAAAATTCTACATTTTCAAACCTAAAAAACTTTGTTGTTTACACTATAATGTTCAATAACTAAGTGAGAATTAATGCAAATATGTATCCTTCAAAATGACATAAGTTATTAAAAACAAAAACCGTTTATTGTAAGTCCCGCATTTTTAAGACATACACCCAATATTTTGATAATAACATCTAAATGGTTATTTGGAAACCATAATTTATAGGATATTTATGGTCGTTAAGGTAATTTACGAAAATAAATTATGATTATCGTCATTTTATTATGTTACGAACATATATATTTATTAATTTTCGACCTGATAAAGTATATACATCTGTAAATATATTCTGAAGTCCACATAGTCATATCCGCATATCTGTCATCTTTCCGAAATAACTTACAGACATAATTGTTACATCAATATATCGGATATGGTTCTGATTCAGTGGCTGAGATATAAGCAAAAAACTACGACTATGGTTAAGAGATAAAATGAATTTTGTTTCAAGTAGACAAAATTTGCCTTTTGAAAACGTGGGTTTATTTCCTTTAAATAAACCGGATACTTTTGATTGCAAATAAAAGCAGTTTTAGTAGTTTAAAATTGTAACAACTCTTTATTTATTTAGAATGTACAACGACAACAGTTCAAATATTCACTCAGTGTCTTTATACATGTTTATAAATTCGCAGAAATGCACACACACTCTATTACGTACAACCTTACCCAGCGGCGAAAAGAAGTAGTAAGCAGGCCTTCTGGAAGGCCTTATTTATCAGACACAAGGCCTTATTGCCCCATTCCATACTCATACATTTTTTACACACGATGTCCTAGCCAGCCAAGGCCTTCTGCTTTACCTTCTTCAACAGGCCTGGTAGTAAGCCTTCTTTAACAGGCCTGATAGATGGCCTTCATCAACAGGCCTGATAGAATAAAAATAATAAAAACAATAACTACCACGTAAAAAAATTACAGAATGCACAACCGCTTTGTCACAGAATTTAAGTAAAACTACTTTAAGTTTACGTCTTTTTCTCTTTTCACATTTTGTATTTTTATTAATAGTTTTTGTATTTGTTTTTTTTTGTCTTTGGAATGTGATTTTGTAACGGGACATTAACGTAAGTTTATGTTTTTTTATTATACAAACCTAGAATGGAGTAGGTAGGCCTTCCATAAGGCCTTCCTAAGAAGGCAAGCGGGCATGAGTACTGGATCTAAAAAAAGGTCTAGGAATCGGTCTAGGAATCGGTCGGGAATCTTCTACAATGCTCTTAACGGACATACTAGTACATTCGAATTCTAGAGCTTTCGATGTTAATGTTAGCAGTTTAAACATACAGTGCTGCCATACTTACAAACAATGCTAATAACCGAATGCTATCAACATTGTTAATAAGTAGAAGCTTCTGCTGCAACATTCATCATATTTATAAACATAAACGTGATGAATGTTGCAAGCAGTCATTGCGGACTGTTAAATTCAAATCGCTATTGCTAATTCGTAACAATATTTTTTTTCGATTACAATCAAAATTAAAGGCTGGTTTAAAAGTATTAAAAACCTAACTCAGCTTACAACTATCTATTTTATATGGAAATAGTCTAATAATTATTTTTACTAACATAAGAAAATAATTTTGGAAAATGTTTTCCCACAAAATCTCTCCAAATTCTTCCATATACCCTTCTCCAGTTTATAAAATAAATATTTCACATAATTGACCATGTTTTGGGTAAACATTAGATTTTTTATTTCCTAAAATCATTTAAAAAGAAAGGATTAAAGCTCTTTCTTTCTTTCTTGTTGATCTTTTTAGATTTTGCCAATAAATATTTAATACCATACAGGAGTATGATGGTACGGTAAGGGTGTGGGGGTGTATTAGGTGAATCTTATGCAGGATTAATTTTGTAACTTTTTGAAAATACTAATACCAATGCAAATGGAAGGGACTACTTAAGTCCTGTCAATATTAAATGTCTATTTAATAAACACAATTACGAAAAGGTTTAATCAAATTACACATATTGTGTAACGTTTAATGCGACTGTGTATATGTGGGTGTGTACGTGTGTGTTAGTGTATGAATTGAGTGGCTATCCTTTTTTCTTGTTTAAATTATTCTCAAATTTCTAAACACACAGGCTCTTGAATAAATTCAAACACACACACACACATATAGGTGGATGTTTGAATGTATGTATGTGCTAAATTTGAATTTTGTGTGTTAGTAGAGTATTTAAACATGTCCTTTCTGTACTTTCCTTGATAACAAAATTCAAGGATATTTAATATTGTGTCCATAATGATGACAGTCAGCAATTTATGTATATATGTATGTATATGTATATGTTTGTATGTATGTGTGTATTTTAGTATTGTGTTTGTACTTGTATGAGTTTCGGTTTATGTATATACACATGTACTTTTTCATATATGTATGTGGAAATTTCAACAATAATAATAACAACAGTAGATTGCCAGCAAAAAATAATATTAGTGATGGCCTTTTACTGTTCATAACAACATTTACATGTTGTAAGTTGTGGGAAAAACAACATTTAGAAAATTTATAGGAAAAAAAAAAAGAAAAATAATGAAAACTACAAAAATAGAAACTAATAGAAATGGACACACCCTCTCGAAATGTGGTGTGACAATGGTGTCATTCGATAGTTTAGTTTATTTGTTGGTACAATGTGTGCAAAAGTATCAATTGATATATACTTACATTAGGTTGGCTCTTACATTGTTTTCTTTTTTGTTTTTCGGTGCTCCCAAGATCTAAAATTGTTAAGAAACTTAAAGCCGATTTAGCTAAGTTTGGTTTGTTTTTCAGTTGAAATCAAAAATATATTACGTCATGAACTTTTTATACCCTTCACCTTCGTGAGAAGGGTATATACATATAAATTTGTCATTCCGTTTGTAATTTCCACAATATAAAGTATATATATTCTGGATCCTTATAGATAGCGGAATCGATAAAGCCATGCCTGTCTGTTTGTCTGTCTGTCTGTCTGTCTGTCTGTCTCAAAATCGGGAAAAATATTTCTTAACCCGAATTTTTTTCACAAAAACATTTTTTTGTCATAAATTAAAAAAAATTTTGAATAAAAAAAATTTGCTTAAATATTGGAAAAATGAACAAAAAAAAAATTTTATAGTATTATTTGGTGAAGGGTATATACTTGTTAAAAATAAGTTAATAAACACGTTTAGTGATTTCTCGAGTAATTTTTTCAATATCCTCTTATTTGGTTTCTAATTTATTACAATAAATTCTTGCACTCATTTTTACATACGCACTCACTAACTATATAATTATACACTGCTTTTAGGAGTGGAACTTTTATTGGCACAAAATGAAAATATTGTTAATCAAGCCAAATCGTTAATGGTATAAAAGGTTAGGGTCAAAATTCATAAATTTCTTATATTGGAGCAGTCTACTTATAATACATAAGATAAAAGAAATAATATACATATGTACATAATATTGCATTATTTATTAAAATTATTATTGATTATTTTTATTTGCTTCTTGTCATATTGTTACAAGCAAGTAATTGAAGGACTATGCACTTTTGATGTGAAAAACATGAAAAGTTCTTAGTTACAAATTTATGCAAATTGTCATTTGATAATTACTTTGATATGACTAAAACTACCTCAAAACTGAATATCATGTTAGTGCCATATGGCAACGGATCAGGTGATGGTTGGTTTAGTACTTTGGAAAAGATATACTGATGTTTAATACTTTTAACGAGAAAAACGTAAAGAGATTTTTTAAAAACCAAACATATTCCTAATTTTTTCAACCATTTGAGACAAATCAGAACAATTGTCCCTTACCAAAGACAAAGTCTTTTCATTTAGACTACGTTTCATGTAATAATTTTAGTTTAACAATTTTAAATAATTTAAACATAGATTTTTATGATAATTTGGAAAGTTTCTAAGCTCAAAATTTACAAAGCAAAATGGAATATTCATTATGGAGTCCACGAGTTAAATTAGTAACTTTTATACTTTCCTATATAACGTTACTTAAAAGTAATGGAATTTTTGTGCTCTGAAACTCACCTTGTAAAGGGTCTTTCACTAAGCGCTTCCAATCATTAAATTTAAATAAATCAAAGTGTGTGTGAATTATCATAGACATTTTTTATTCGTTTGGAAGGCCTACCGATGCCATTATGTATGGAATATAACATTGTTCAAATGTCCGCAGCGACATTGCTGGAAGACGCGCACCAGAAATTTGCAATTTTCTATTTTAAACTAAAATTATTACATGAGATGTAGTCTAAATGAAATAACTTTGAAGTACTCTTTGGTAAGGGACAATTGCTCTGAAGTGTCTCAAATGGTTGAAAAAATTCTCGTTAAAAGTATTAAACATCACTATATCTTTTCCAAAGTACAAAACCAGCCATCAGTCTTAATTTGACTGATCACATGGATTATGTTGGATTTGAGGGCCGCTTTGGTCGCTGTCGACCCAAATTCGACAATTTTGTTATTTACCGTTTCCATTTATCCAGAAATGTTCTTAATGGTGAAAAATGGACGAAGTGAGCGGAACGTTGCCTGCTTCAACAATATGGCCGCTATCGACTGACAAAGTTCGGAAGTCCCTATTGGATGACACCTTTATTTAAACAGGGTGATTACAAAACAATTTTTTTAATGACTTGAGTATCTTCAATAATATTCGTATACACTGAATTTTAATTGAACCAGTAGTTTAGAATGTATTTATTATTATTTTCATTTTACTGTGTAATCAGACCTTTCATTGATTAAAATATTAAACTTGAAAAATCTTAATTTGTATGTAAGATCCGCAACCAGTAATCCATCTGAATTGGTTTTTAAAGATCAAATCGAACTATAAATTATACATTTTGTGCGCTACATTGGATTCGCCATTTTAAGTTTTGAAGTTCAGTATACTTCATTCGCTATATTAACCTAATAATCTTATTTGAGAGAGTTTTTCTATATTTCTTAAAAGAAATAAAATCAGTTACAAATTAAGACACCCAATTGCTATGTTGCATCTACCAATTGAAATTATAACTTAAGACGCAATAATTTGAGATCTTTTGTAAGACGATCGAAGGGTCCCCAAGTATACAAATAAGACACTGAAGTTTGGCGGTGGCAATATTATGGCGTGGGCAAGGTATTAGTCAAATTCATATTATAAAAGAAACTACTTATGACGGGAATCGGATACAATGTGATTATAAAATTTTAAGTCGATCTATCTATGTCTGTCCATCTATTGAATACACGATAGGGCCGTGAAGGAAGGACGTAGGGGATGTTCCTTGTTGATCAATGGGTCAAGTTGAACTAGAGTTATGAAATATCATACATAATATGACAAGCTCTTTTGAAATTTTTAAGATTCGGCTTATGATTTCTCCTAGTACCCAATATAAATTTCTTCCCGGAATATGGTTCTATGGTACATTAAAGCCGGTAGAATAGCAATATCCAAAAATCACAAAACAATATTTTGTTTGGATCGGTTCATATAGTCCCAATATAAAGTGCACTTCGTAAAAGTTCTCAAATACACATAACACTCTTATAAATATCATTACCAGGTAAAAATTCGACTTAAGTAATCGTAATATAAATACAAATTTTATTAAGATCGGTCCATAATTGGTCATAGCTCCTATAGAAGGACCACATTCGAAAAACACATTAACCAAAATAAATTTATTATACAGATAAGTTATATGTATGTAAAAAGGAAATGTCTTTTTTTTGTAATATCTTTACAGATTTGATTATAGCCCCCATATTAGGTCCACTTTCGAAAATCACTTAAATACGCATAAATATCTTATATACTTATATAGTAATCAGTTTGAAATTCGAAATCAATAATACGCATATACTAAAAACTATATCGGTACCTAATTTTATTAAGATCGGATCTCAACTGGTCATAGCTCCTATATGAGGACCAAAATAAATTTCTTATATATAAAATTTTACACTGATCACTTGTACGTATGCAAAAATTATATAACTGTATTTTGTGAGGATCAGTCAATAATTGGTCATATCTCTCTCATAAGATCCTCTTCCGAGAATAACTTTACAATGGTAGTGTCGAGAGGGAGGGAGTTAAAGTGAAATTTACCCGAAAATATTATTTGTTGATCAGAATTGTAAAAAGGGCAAAATCGGTAAAATTAAAAAAAATTAGACAGAAAACTGATATTTGCTAGTAGCTAACTTATGTATCCAAAAATATGTTTAATCGTTAAAATGTTTTGGATTAAAATAGATATATGAAAAACTTTGTTCGCACCACTTTACGCATTGCTACGTTTTTACCTTTTAAGAACGGTGGTTTATTTCCTTTAAATAAACCGTATACTTATAATTGCAAATAAAAGCGATCAGTAGTTTAAAAATTATAACAACTCATTTTTTATTCTGATTAACACAACAATTTAAACAGTCACTATCTTTTAATACACACATATATATTAACACACTTTATAATTTACAAGAATACACTGGTAGTACAGTTGATGTTAATTCTAACAGCGTCTATGATATACTGGCTGCTCTGCAACTCGCTGTTACTATTTATATACACAGTTCCATCTTCTACTAGTTTCATGAATTTTCTAAAGGACAAAACTAGAATGTTAAATTTTCACAATGATTAATAAACATATCTTTTAGCAGCTTTAATGTTGTTGTTAGCAGCATTAACAGTTAATGTTATCATACTTACAAACAATGTCAACAACAGCGTGTTATCAACATTGTTGATATGTAGAAGTTTCTACTGATGGAAATGTTAGAAATATGATAAATGTTGCAAAAAGCTGTTATATACCGTTAGATTAAAATTTATAATGCTATTATTTTAATGCCAATAACATTTAAATGTATGAATCTTACAAGGTGAAATTTACAACTAAGATTTGGTACAGCTGAATATAACACTCTTGCTTGTTTTTGTTAATATGAATTTCTTAAGAATTTGTTTTGATTGGAAAAGTTTACATTGTATTGTCAACCGCTGTATGTATTAAAATAATAATTGCCTTTTACATTTTCCTTATTATAATAAAGAATTATCTCGATTTGTCAAATGTCATCAAACCGATAAACCTTTCTGAGGTTTGAGAAAGTTCGTATAACAAATTTCTTTGAACCTGTCGTTTTAAGCACAATAACCGGAATCCTGAAAGGGAAGTTCTAAAATAAACAAAATACCCAAATACAACAACTGAAAAAAGAAATGCCCTTTCTATATTAAACCATTATTATAATATGTATATGACAGTTATAAAATAAGTCTATTATATTTCATTTCTAAAACTCTTTACCTCCAAAACAGCAAACGCTGTGGGAAAATCAATGTATTATAGTATGCACAGTCCTTGAAATAGCAGAAGAAAAATGAATTATTAAAGAAATTATACTTGGCAAGAAAACTACATATTTTGTAGTTGTATAAATAACAAATTTAGCAATAAAGAATTAAGCACGCTCATATTTAGTAAAGAAAAAAAAAAAAAAAGAAAAAACTTTAAACAACTTGTGCTAAACTAAACTTTTTATAAAAGATAAAAAGGACACATTCAGTCATTCATTAAACATTGAAATGAATTACGTGACACATGATGCATGATAATACAAGGCACAGCAAGAATAAGCAAAACTAATATTTTAAGTATTATATATACTACATACTATTTAGTTTAGTACAGAACAGAACCACAAATATTAAAAAAAAAAACCAACAGTTGACTTTAAAATTAAAAGCAAATCTAAAACTAAACAAAAACATACATGCATATTTTAAGAACTTTAATTGAATATTTGCAAACCAAAAGGGGTAAAAACCTAAACACACATAAAATAGGATTTAAAATACAATTATAAAATAACAAAAAAACTGTCAACTTAGTTGGAATTTAAAACATTAAGCTTAGGGATTTAAGGGGAAATGAATGTTTATTGTACGAGTACTTCCGGTTATTAAAAATAAACCAAATGGGACCATTTTCTGTGTTTTTTGTTTTTGTTGCAATGATTTAACAAAATAGTTTTCGTAACTTTTCTTTTCATTATTATAATTTACATTGGAACAATTTTACTTCAATGCTATAACCACAATTACTTTCGACTTAAATGTATGCAAAAATCCCATTTATTTGGAACAATCCGATTAAAATATACCATGAAATGGAAACATTACTCAAAACTTACACTTTTATTTGAATTTAAACTTTTAATACTCGTTTTACAGCAAATATAAACATACAATTTCGTGTTTATCATGCTTTTTAACGAAATATTTAAAAATTAAAAAAATAGTTTTCAATTCAAATAAACGCTAAATGAGAATTAACAAGTAACAGTTTTATATTCTGCTGAGGCGAATCTTGTGTACCCACCTTCCAACATAATATATTTTAAAGTATAAGAGATAACTTAGTGAAATAAATAGGATTTAATACATTCTAAATGAGATAAAAGAGGCCATCGGAAAATTAAGAAATAACAAGGCGGCAGGCGATGATGGAATACCAGCCGAAACTCTATGGACTGACATCGAAACCACAGCTGAACTTCTACAGTCTCACAATACATCAGTCTGGGAGGAAGAAAGTTTGACTCCAACTTGGAAAAAAATGGACCATTGTTAAAATACCGAAAAGTGGCGAGTTAAAAGATTGCACCAACTGGCGAGGAATTACTCTGCTTAACACCATATACAAGATACTGGCAGTCATAGTACAAGAAAGACTTCAAAATAAAATAGAGAACAATCTGCTAGATGAACATGCAGGTTTCCGGCCAAATAGAAGCTGCTTAGATCAGGCAAATACGTACTCTACGCATTATAATAGAGTAATCTATAGAATGGGGTATCTATATACTGTTCATAGACTTCAAGAAAGCCTTCTATATCATCAGACGGACTGCCATATGGAAAGCATTGACAAGGAAAGGAGTACCCCAGAATATAATTCGCATCATCAGAGCTTTAAACGAGGATACAGAACTCTCAGTTCTTCACAACGGGAACATTTGGCAAACATTTCATACTAACGCTGGGATAAAACAAGGATACCCTTGTGATGGATGATATCATGAGCCAAGTCTGTTTAGTGAGAAAAGGAATTACATGGAATCTCTGACGCCAGCCTCGAGGATTTTGATATTTGTCTACTCTAGCACAAATTCTCTAACAAGCAAGTGAAACTAGAAGATATGGAAAGATTAGCTTGTAATCTTGAACTTGAGATAAATATCAAGAAAACCAAAGCCATGGGAATAAACAATGTTAGCACAGAGAGCATCATGCTACAAGGTCAAATAGGTGAATACTTAGATACCTTCCGCTATATAAATAGACAAATGGCGGTGCAGAAACAGAAGCATGCAGCTGGTTCAAGAGAGCGTGAGCGGTATTCGTATGACTAAAATCTGTTTGGAGAAGCTCGCACATACCCAAAGGAACCAGGATTAGAATATTCAATGCGTGTGTAAAGTCAAGAACACATCCCTTTGTGGTCGATTGGCCAGTGAACCGCACAACCCATTACAGGGAAAATTCGTTCTTTAGCCGTACTGTAAGTATGTGGAACAAACTTCCCGCCGAAGTGTTTCCTGCCATTTCCAATGTGGGAAAGTTCAAATCGAATGTCCACAAACACTACTCCCTCTTTCCTCCCTCCCATAACCTATTTTCCTAGGTGTATGCTTTGCATGAATAGGGGTCATCCCCTGAGTGCTGGTCCAAGAAGAAAAAAAAAAAAACTCTACTCTGTTGTACGGCTGTGAAACCTGGCTAGTATAAAATACAATGGCACGAAGTCATATGTAGGATATTCTGAATCAGCAACTCAAATCTCTGGAACTTAACCAACCAGGAACCCATACTGAAGCAATTTAAACGCAGCAAATGAAGATAGATCGGCCAAACCTTCAGGAAGAAGCCCGGTAGCTCAAGCTCAAGAAGCCGTGGTCAACTCAAGAACACCTGAAGACGCACGATACTCTAAGAAGTAGGTCAGTGCAAAACTGATTTCAATGTTATTAAACAGTATCGGGAGAACTTATCCGATTATAGAAAACCTGGTTCAGGTAGAAAGAATGGTCTATATGATGATTCTAAAGCCAAGAAATATAAAGCATTTTCAAAAGAGCTCCCGACACATCCGGTAGGAAAGCAGCCCGTTTAGCTCAGTACTCGGACTATTTGGAACGAAAAGTTAAAGCCAATGCAGTTTTAAAAACATACAAGGCTCAAAAAGTTCCTGACAGGAACTCTGCTAAAAATTTAGAGGCCAAAGATAGAGCACGGAAATTGAAGTCAAAGTTTATAAAAAATGTACCTGCTGGAAATTTTTTCGCAGATTCCGGATCAATATTTGAATGATGCTGACGCTCGAGGGAATGTTATAGAAAATATTAGGATCCAAAAGCAGAAAATGTTCCCAAAAAGTTCTTGATATGACAAGCAATATGCCGTTGCGGCAAAAGAAGCCAATCATTTGTTACAAATGGCTCTATAAATACCGAAATGTACATCAAGGAATGTTTACAAAAGAGGATGCTTCCAGTCATAAGACTTCTTAATGTGTCCACTTATTTTTGGCCTGATTTGGCATTATGTCACTATGATAAACAAGGTCTTGAGTAGAACGTGAACAATAATGTGGTATTTGTATCAAGAGAAGCAAATTCTTCAAACTGCCTGGAGCTAAGGCCAGTGAAGAGATATTGGGCTCTTGTTAAAAGAGAATTGAAGAGCACATAAAAGGTGTCCAAATGTGTGATCGATTTTAAACGGCGATGGACTACCTGTTCGAACAAAGTGACAGTGAATAAAAATCTTAATGGAAGGGTTTCCGGAAAAGGTACATAAATTCATCACTATTGATCATAGTATAAAAATAGAAGGTAGTTTCATTCTCTCTTTATTTTTTCAAATTCTATATCTGACATGCATAATGATTTTAAAGTTTTCATAAAAATAGTAATGCCATATTAATTTTAAATTTTCCCTTACATTTTTTGGTAAAACATAATTTTCAATAATTTGAATATGTATTAAAAAATATAAAAAAATATTTATTTGATGAACTATACATTACCCAACAAACGACAACAGTGGCTGGATATACGTAAAACGTGCAAAGAAGATTTGCCAAAACAGCCAATGGTGTGCTCCGACCATTTCCTTAAAAGTAATATTTCAGTTAAAACAAAACATGTAAGATTGGATAGGATCAAAATACTACTTAATATGTATACATGTTTTGGGGTATATATGTACGATTATTACGGATCATAATGCGTTAACTATGGACAGTAGAGTAGAATCGAAATTTTTTGGAAATAAATCTCGCATTTCTAAATGACTGCTTCGATCGGGATGACAAGCAGCATTCGAGTTTTAGATTTGAAAATGGACCCCACATATGCTTCAGTGGGGCCGGTAAGAGGACACAAAGTAGGGCACCTTCGACATGTAATTTTTTTAAACGAGTGCCATCCGATTGTTTTCCATTCGATTTCAAAGACTTTTTATATTTTCTGAAAGTGTTCGGCTAGATCTTGAAAATACAGCCGCCATTTAAAAGATATAAAATATTTGAATAGTAATAAAACCTATAAAAATAGTCAACGCGTTTTAATTATAAGTAAGCGAACTTTAGGAATTGAATAAATAACTTCCAACACAACAGTAAATATGTATTAATTTAAATACTAAATTATAAATTACACATTTTTTGTAAAAAATGTCTCGAAAAACAAAATCATATTTAGGAATGTGGCACCTCTTTTTATAATGCTCACAAAAAAAGGAAAGACCATCATAACAATGGTTGTCACAAACATATATTTGTTTACTGTAACCATATATATGATTGACACAATCATGTGAATCGTAAGTTAACCATATTATGGTTACCACAATCATGTAAATAGTTACTCTGACTATAATATTGTTAGTGGACCTACTCCCTATGTAGGTCCACTAAGATAGGAATTTATGTAAATTCGATGTTTTAGATGATAAAAACGGGTAAATTCTGTAACTATATATTTTCTAAACTAATACAGATAAAAAAATGGACAGGTATTTGGTACTTTTTTGAAATTCGAACATTTTGAGGTAGCAAACGGTTAAAAACTATATTTTGGTACTTTTTTGCAACCCCATGTATCGTTTCAACTAATAAACATAGAAATACTCCTCAAAAAATACCAAATAAGAATTTTGTACTTTTCGAACCCTTAAATTTGTATTTATTTTTGGTACTTTTTTCATAAAATATGATTTTCTATTAATTGACTTCCACCACTTCATTGTAAATAGTTTTTAATAGGTTTTGCTTAATGTGGTCGAGCGTTGTCATGATGTAATATTCTGGGCATTTTTTGTCAAATGCTCGCTTTAAACGAATCAGTTGCGTTCGGTATTGGTTCCGTGTTATGGTCTGGGCAGACTTCAGCAGCTCATAATAGATATGACCCTTTTGCTCCCACCAAATACAGAGCATTACCTTAGCGCCATGGATATTTGGTTTTAGTGTTGATTCGGCTGGTTCACCAAACTTCATATACTATCTCTTACATTTCGGGTTATTGTAATGGATCCAATTTTCATCGCAAGTAATGATTCGTTGCAAAAATTATTTACTTTTATAGCGTTTAAATATCATTTCGGACATGTTCCATCGTTTTTCAAGGTCTCTCGGCTTTAATTCGTATGGTACCCAATTCCTTTGCTTTTGGATGGATCCTGTTGCTCGCAAACATTTTGAAATTGCTGCTTGAATATTCCCCAATGATTTTGTTGAGTTTTACGACAATCTTCATGGCCTCCAACTATTGATCTTCAAACTTTTTTGACAGGCCAGGGCGATCTATGTCTTCCGTGTTAAAATCACCACTTCTGAACCGCACAAACCACCAGTGTGCTTCAGCGGCATTTTTTCAAATTAAAGACGTAAAGCAAAACTTGCCCCACATGACACTTTGTTGGCACAAATGTTCAATAACTAAGTGAGAATAAATGACAAATATGTACCTTTCACCTTTTTTTTTCCCAATTTTTAAACCGGGTTTTACAAAAGGGTGGTTTTCGAGTTATTCGACAAACCGATTTTTTTTTGTCTCGAATTATTCGACAAAACCGAAAACCGGTTTCACAAAATTACGCTTTTTCGAATTATTTGAAAATTGGATTTTGTTAATGTCGAATATTTGTTAACTCTAATCTCTAGTACAGTAGTAAGCAAATAGAGGCATTTAATTTGTGTGTAAAAAATAAAATATGTGCAACAACATCAAGCAACAGAATGAAATATTTGTATTTTTACGCTCTATTGTTTTAATTTACGAAAATCTTCGTAACTTGAACAATATGAACGCTTACCAGTGCCATAGTATAACAATACCATACTATTCTCGCGTATACTTGTTATAACTAATTAATATTACTTATACGCTACCATGGTTCATGCGGAAAGTAATGTCATGTATTAATCGTTCGAATAAGAACATTTGTTGTATTAAAACTTGTTATATTTTAAAATTTCAATTTTTATCGGACTTAAACAAAAACACCCTTTCCATTTAATCAGCTTTACAACAATACCAAACACAAGTATTCCCGGCCAATAACATAACAACGGGGCACCGTTAATAAGCCTACAGCCTTGCCCGAAATTGTAAAACACTTTTCATACATTGATACAAATGCCTCAGTCAACTCTTACAAATTCAACATTGTTAATTCTTTGTATCAAACATTATTGGCAAACACTTTAGGGCTAGCTTTGTATTGTGTTGTTTAACCCTGAGCACTTGAGGGTTAAACTGCAAGGTTAGCACAAACAAAAAAGGTCAGTGCAAAAAGAAGAACAAACACTCGGACACAGAAAATTGTAGCATGTGGGTACAATAAAAGCACAGAAACTCAAACTAACTAGCCACAAAATTGTAACAGCAAAAAGTATGCACTTGCTATATATTTACAAGTACAATAACTTTTTATAAAATTTAAATAGAACAACAATTCTAAATTATATTTATTTTATTTTTCTTTACAGATCGCTTTTTTTCGCAAGACAACTACATACAATAATGAAAGACATCACGTGTAGAAAATATTTGTTAACTCTGGCTTCGAAAAATGCTGATGGCTTGTATTGCCAACAGGCATAAATCTTAACAAAATCATCACAGGTTGTGCGTATCAAGTGTATCTTTCAAATTACTTTTACACAAAATCAACAAACTATATTTTGCGAACCAAACGAATCGAAAATCAAACAGAAGAACATTAAAAATCTTACGCAGGTACATATTTATATGCTTCGATCCATGTACTATGTATTTGAAAATAGAAAAAACATAATCATCATCATTGCACTATGGGTTAGGTTGAATGTTAATTTGCTTCAATGGTTATTTTAATACTACGTTCAAGCACACATACTCAATACTCTTTACTTTTTACTCAATTCAGATTTAAACAAGGGAATTATTTTATTATAATACGAGTAATACCACATATGTATGAAAAACCACACTGGGCTGAGCAGAATGATAATAATAATAGATATTACATCGAAAAAACATAGACTTAATCCATATGTAAATCTTCGTTTATTCCCAATAGGGTGGCCTTTATTTTAAAATGCTGAAAATTTGTGCAAAATCGGGTACTTTATTATACCCATACATGTTAAAATTAAGGTTGGCTACTGATTTAAATTAGCGTTAGCGGTAATTACTGTTATTTCGGTAACGATATTTTAATGATAACGGTACTATCATCCCGAAGTAAATTACACGACTCGACAGCCAAAAAGGGCTACTCGAGCAAAACATATTTTTAAATCAAAAATCAAAAGCAAAATCTGTCCATAAATAACGGAGATATGAGCAAAAATCCGAGACAACCTCTATTGTTGGCCTATTTTTGATCTATATCTCGATTAATAAGTAATAAATATAGACAATATGGACCGACAATGGGTGAAAATCGGGAAAAATATTTTTTAACCCGAACTTTTTTTTCACAAAAAACATTTTTTTGTCATAAATTAAAAAAAAAAAAAATTTAAATTAAAAAAAAAATTTTTTTTTTTAAAAATTAAAAAATTTTTTTTTTTAAAAATTAAAAAATTTTTTTTAATTTTTTTTTTAAAGTATGATGAAGGGTATATAAGATTCGGCACAGCCGAATATAGGTCTCTTACTTGTTCCTATACAATCCGTCATATTTAAATAAAAACAATCTTTGGATGGTTTTATAATCAATAAAATTTTATATCGTACGTGACATACCGTACCTGACAGATTTTACTCTTATAGTAAACCAATATGTATTCTGTATACAAAAACTAAAAAAATAAATAGAAAATATATATTCGGTTTCAATAAACAATTTGATAATAGCAATCTTAGCCTAAAACATAACAATTAAATTAATAAATTAAATATAGTCAGTTTTAACTATTATTTTTGCCCTTTAAATATTGTATTAAGCTCTAAATACATTCACACAGTAACATTCAAATCATCTTGAAAGAAGTTTCAAGGGTTTTGTTTTTTCAGTCGTGGTTGTCACTCTTGTGGAATTCCCCATATATCAGTTGGCTCCTGTCAAAATGAGTACAAACTGCGTCATTTAGTTTATATTTGACTGCCATGGATAACTGAATAACTCGTGACATGAGAAAAAATTGGAAAAAAGTGAATTTCGTTTGCACATTAAGCATTTTTTTATGCGGGTAAACAGCATAATTCAAATATAGGCTAAGCTTGATAAATACTATGGGAACTCAGGATATTCAATGGTAAAAAAGTGGTTTACTGAAATTCGCTGTGGCCGTACAAGCGCAGAAGATGCCGAACATTCTGGATGCCCAGTTTAGATCTCTACATTCGAAGCAATTGAAAAAAATCACGATATGGTGGTGACCGATCGGATATTGAAAGTGCGAGAGATTGTGGAAGCGATTGGCATCTTACATGGCACAGTGGTTTCAATTTTGAATAATCACTTGGGTATGAGAAAGCTTTCCGCAAAATAGCTGCCGCGTTTGCTCACAATCGGGTGCACAAATGTACATATTCTATGGCTACGAAATGCTCCCACTTCCTCCCTATTCTCCGGATTAAGCCCCTTGTTTCAAACCCTGTATCGTTGGACAAAGTGCATTGAGCTCAAAGGAGACTATAATAAATAAGATAATTTTTTATTCAAAAACCTGTGTTTCATTCAAAAATGCAAGGACTTTTGGACCCACCCTCGTATTTAAAGAAGCAGCTATGCAATTAATTAAGTAAGGAGATGGAAAATTCTCATCTTCCAGTTTAATGCCAGCATTTTTTACCACAGCTAATGTACTTAAATTTTTTTTAATACAACAGAAACTAGACACTTTTGCGATTAATATTTTGCATTAAAGTTGGAAAAACATGAAATATTTCTTAAAATATTCAAAATTAAATTTTAATTAAAAAAAAAATAAAAAAATACTTTTTAAAATTAACTTCTTTTGAGCAGCGGAAGGTTAAACAATTTAATTTGTATAAGCCTTAAATGTGTCTGAGTTGAATAAAGAATATTTTAAGTTTTTTCAACAGGTGTGTAAACATAAAAATTTCTCGGTGTTCAAACTCTGAGCCACAACTGGTTGTGCGAAAAACAGGCATTTTCTAAGTTCAAAAAAAGTTCAAATTCTATTTAACACTTTAGTCGTTTTTTCATTATTATTCATTATTTTTTCTTATTTTTACTAAAGTAGAAGTATTTGTCTGAGTTGAAACAGAAAACTCAAACTAATATGTCGGATTTCGATTCCACAGTTTAAAAAAAAATCTATTTTCGAATTACCAAGGAAAATTAGTCCAGGAACCATTATGTTTCAAAAAGCACCGCTCTATGCGTCGTTGACTCGTTTTGGTAAATTTTTTGTCCCTCTGTAGAAAAAAAAAAACATATTTCTTTATTATTACTTATTACCATACAAAATATGTTTGTAATAAAATGAACCAAATTTCAAAAATGTGCCAAAATCGATTTGAGTTTTATTTAGAAGGATTACAATTCCATTTAAATTATATTTCTGAGATATGGGATACACCAAAACTCGGTTTTCGCCTGTTTTATCCCCTTAAAAATTGGTTGATATTTGGTGCTAGCTTTATTAGTTCCGGAGATACAAATTTTACCCATTATTATTCCCTTAAACTTCGAATTTCCAAAAATCAGCACATCGGGAGAGGTGCCTTCATACTAAATTTCAAGACTACAATTCCATTTAAATTTAATTTCTGGGATATAAAAAAGTACCAAAATTCGATTTTGCCCGTTTTATCCCCTTAAAAGTGCAAAAATTTTGAGGCACCCGTAACCCGTTTTTAACCCTCTTAAAATTCAAATTTTCAAAAATGCCTTCTTGGATGATCTACACTTCGGGAGAGGTACCTTCAATTTAAATACATGCAAATTATCAAAAGTATAAAATTAGGAAAAATTCTTGTATGAGAAAATCGGCCTCACGAATGGACCGAATGGACCACTGCACTATTTTAGCTGTCTTAAACCATCTTTACAAAATGGCCGTTCTAATGATACCGCTTTGGAGCATATCGGTTGGATGGTATTAGAGTCTATAACGGACATAGGTGGAAACATTGTTGTAGATTTCATTAAACTCAATTTGTCTCCTCACACATTCACATGCTGGTATGGAACAGAAGTTGCGCAATATTGTTGATCATGCTCTCACTGCTGGTCAGAGAATAAACATCGGTAAAACGAAAATAATGCGCATTTTTATCGAAAATAATACCCCTTTTCACATTGGTGGCACACAACTTGAGGAGGTATAATCTTTTTGCTACCTTGGAACCATAATTGACAGGAAGGGCGTCTTCAGCGCAGATATTTCGGCACGCGTAAAGAAAGCAAGGCAAGCTTTTGGAATGTTGACCAACGTGTGGAAATCGTCCAATATTTCTCAAAGAACGAAGCTCAAAATCTTTAACTCCAACGTAAAGTCAGTTCTACTGTATGAGTGTGAAACATGGAATGCCGCCAGCTCTGATGTTCAATCTATGCAAGTTTTTACATACAATCTCCAACTCTCGTCTTTGGGAAACAACTCAACAAATTCCAATACAAACGGAATTATGTAAACGCAAATGGAAATGGATAGGTCACACACTTCGTAAAGGCAATAATGATATTTCTGAGCAGGCACTCGAATGGAATCCCCAGGGAAGCAGGCGTAGAGGTCGACCTGCTCATACATGGAAGCGGCAGATTGATGTGGAATTGACGAGAGTTCGTAAAAGCTGGAGGGAAACTAAAGCCATTGCAAGCGACAGATCCGAATCGAACGAACTAGTTACGGCCCTATGCTCCTTATAGGAACAACAGGAATTAATATATATATAATTGTCGAAATTAAAAATTTGTATTGTTACAATTTAGTGCCATTATTACAACTTCCCTTTAAGTTTGTAATAGTAAAAGGTAACTTTAAGTAATAGAAAAATGTTGCTTTAAAGTTAACTTTTACTATAACTAACCTAGAGGCAAGTTGTAAGAATGGCCCTTAAACTATTTATAGAATATAGGTAACAGTATTCACGATTATATCGGTAAAGATGTTTTAACGTTAACGGTAATTTCAATTATTTCGGTAACGGTATTTAAGGGGTAACGGTAACCAACCTTGGTTTAAATATAAAATATTTGACATCGATAAAAGCCATTATAACTTTTTAACCAAAAAATCATAACATTTTATGTGCAAATTTTACATTTTCAAAATGTTTTTTCAACGAAATTTCAAAAAATAAAAATATAATGTCGTTTTAAGTTCTACTAAATGCTAAATGAAGTTTAAAAAATGAAAATTTTAACGCTTGGGTCTATTATGGGTGATCGTAGCGACCGATCTGAAACTGGAGGATTTAGCGGAAATATCTTAAAATTACTTTTCTTACATTAATATTGTTTCTTTGTTAAATTTAAACATTTTGTGGAAAAATAATCCCAAAATTTCCAAAAAATTTAAAAAAAATACCAAAAATAGGAATTTTAGGATTTTTGCCCATTGCGATCACATTTGATCTGAGGCTGGTAAAAGAATTATATGGCATATTAAAAACATACTTTGGGATTTTAGAACAATTAGGCTAAATCCGATATATCGACATAAAATGGGTTAAATTTCGAAGGACCTGTAAAAAATTAGAAGTATTCATCGCAGATCCACAAAAGTATGTATATTCTGGGTATTTATGAAATTTTAAGATGATGTAGCAATGTATGTTCGTCTGCCTGTCTGTTAAAAACACGAAGGGGCCAAAGTCTCTGTTGATAAGGTATTGGAAATGGGAAATGTCGGTCCATGCTTTCACATAACTTCATATAACTGTCGTCCGGAATACTGTTTGGGTAGTCATAACTGTGTTTATTACACGGCAATCCTGATGATATTTTGAACAAATTACTTCTAAGTACTCTGAAATTATACTGTAAAGTATGGCGAAAATCGGGCAACATATAGGGCCCACCTCAGAAAACGACTTGAACATTCATAATTGTCTTATAATTGTGAGGATCGGTCCATAATTGACACTACCCCGCATGTAACCCATGTATGTATCTGAAAAATATGTATGCATACCTAAATGAACAGCCTTACTAGCTAAAATTTGAGTCCTACAACCCATAGTGCTCTGATGTTAGATACACCTTTATTTTGTAAAAAAATAAATATTTAGAAATTTTTCCACTTTTTTTATAATACAGTAGGTACGAACTGCTGCTTGCTGTCTATTAATAGTAAAAAAAGAAAAATATAAAAAACACTCTCACCCCCTGCTGGCAGTATTCTAAGTTTGTAGCCCAAGGACGAAATGTTAAAATGACACTAAGTGCACAGTCATTGTGGTGAGCAATAATAACAGCAAAAACAAAAACGGAAAGAAGAATATAAATCGAAGACAACAACAGAAAGTGTAACAAAAGATAAAAAACTGTTAAAAAAAATGAAAATGTTTTAAAAAAAGGTTTCTATGGATACTTGAAGAACAAAAAAGGAAGCAAAAAAAAAAAACGTAATTTTCCATAAAGAAAAAAGAAAAAAAAAAAAAACAAGAATAAACCTTAAACCAAACAAACGTTTTTGGCACTTTTGAAACAGTATGTATTATTGTATGTGATGTAAGATTTTGAATTGAGATTTTTCATTTTTAAAACAAACAAAAATCACACAGAAAAAAAAAAAAAAACAATAGAAAAGCAAGTAAAAGAATCTCAAAAAAGTGTTTATCATAGTATTTGTGTACAGGAATTGTGTGTTTATGTGATGATAATAATGTTGATGATGAAGAAGAAGCCAACTTCCGTTTAAGGAAATGTGAATCATTTTACTCTTATACTAGATATTGTATAAGTGAGTGTAAGTTTATGTGAGTGTAAACTACTGCCACAACTAATCTTAACACAAACATATTCTTGTGATATATTTCTACTCTCAACTACAACCGCATCTGGAGCAGTATCAGCAGCAACCATCATCACCATCATCAGTACCACCACCAACCATCATCATCGTCGTCATCAGCAAAAAGTTTTGTTGTACAAGAAGGAAAAATCAAGTCTTAAAAATTGTATTATCGTATAAATCACAATGGCAAGGTGAGTGTGTATTATTTATTTATTTATTATTCTGCCATTCTATTCTTAAAAAATTCTTTGTAAGTTTTTTATTGAGATTTTTTGCTATTATATTCGTGCATTTTGTATGAAAATTTGGGCAAACACTCTTGAGGCGGTATACATTAAAACAAATTTTTTTATATAAATTTGGGATTAATTATAAACGTTTTCAAATAACCCAGCAGTTTAACATGTAGTCAAGTAAGTACTTATTGCTATAGAAAATAATCGTCACTAATGACTACTCACTTGGCTGTCTACAATTTATATATTTTTTGGTCATTTGACATGTATGTGCGAATTTGTAGTGCAAAGGGAAGTCAATTGGTTACTTTATACATCCTAGGTAATCTATCGTGAAGTCAATTGTCACTTAAGTGTATATAAGTCATCTTGTAACTTTAGACTTTTATGTTGTAATGTATTTAAGAAAGTAGGTATTTTACCCACCAGAAGTAATCTGTTAGGGAGTCAATTGTCACTTAGTGTCACTTTTTTACCTATTTTTTTCGTTTTATTCCACTTTAGGGATAAGCCATTTAACTCACTACAAAGTATAATATAATTTGTGTCAGATTTTCTAGGTATTGTCGTTTAGACCCTATAAAGTTTAAATTGTAAATTTTGTTTTTTATTGGACCCGATTTTTCCATTTTTAATATCAAACATTTCCGATCAACGGAGAATATTTGGGGAAAAATTCATACACCTAGATCCTTTATCTAGTCCCTATCGTGCCTTTAACAGACATACGGACGGACAATGCTAAATCGTCTCACAAATGTCGTATCACTTGGCTGACTCCAATTTATATATTTTGGTTATTTGACACGTATGTACTCTTTGTAGTGCAGAGAGAAGACAATTGGTTAATTTATACATCCCAGGTAATCTAGCGTGAAGACAATTGCCACTTAAGTGTCTCTAAGTAATCTGGAGTGTAGCCACTTTAAACGTTTTGTGAATAATTCGTTCAAACTGGTTTTATATAAATTGTGTTCATATAATTCTCATACAGTTCATTTTTATTTTTGCTTAAGTATACTGATATCCCATGTAACATAGCGTGAAGTCACTTTAGCGTCTTTTAGTAATCTATAGTGAAGTCACTTTAAACGTTTATTTTGTACTGCACTTTAGAAAGTAGTTATTTTACCCAGCAGAAGCAATCCATTGGAGAGTTGTCGAAGAAAGTTTTGTTTACAAGCTATCGTTTATTTGACTGCCTATGATATGTCTTTTTAGCTGACTATTTAAGGTCTATTAGCACCCTTACATGTTAAAATTACTACTTATCAAGCTGATCAAGTTACCAGTTAGGTAGCTCGTAAAGTAACTGACGCTATTAAACCAGTATGTGAATCAATGCATTGACTACTTTGTACCAGCTATTAGGCAGTCTCATTATAGTCAAAAAGGGTCAATTGACCGCCTGCTTAGGATATGCACGTGTTAAAATAACTAGTAACGTAGCTATTGAAGTAACTAGTGTCCACCATAAATGATGGGTAAAATCACTAGTTCCGGGCTGTCTCCTAGAACTGCTGGGCTGATACTCCTAATAAAACAAATGATATCTTCCAGTCCTATAACACGTAGTAACTTCCAGTAATATTCAGCAAACTCCATCCACGAATATTATACAGGTTTGTCTGTTTGCTGCGATATGTCTAAGTTCGTTTTACGATTTCCTTTACCTCCTGTTAAATTTGGCCTACCTCATTTCCTCGAGCCTTGGGTAGTGCATTCGAATGTTTCATGGCAAATTATGTCGTATTGTTTTCTTAATGTGTGTCTGAGCTATTTATATTTTCTTCTCCTTATTTGAGTGTTAATGTTGGGCTTGTTCGGAAATGCATCACTGCGTTGCATTTGATGCGCAGTACGTTCTAAAATGCAAAAGTTGGCAACACTGCAAATGTCTTGAGTTCTAAAAAGCAACACTGAAACAAATGATGCGCAAAAAACCATCAAACAAGCATCACGAAAATGGCTGATGCATTGTCTGGGCATCAGCATCGTAAACTAATCACAGATGTGCAAACTAATGCAGCGCAGTGATGCATTTCCGAAAAGGCCCGGAAATGCATCATGTGTTAATCGTATAATAGGAGCATTGGATAGGAGAAACGACAGTCTCATCGACATCCTTTGTTCTAAATTTAAATAGAACAAAGCATGTCTGAGATATCATCGACATTTTTTCCTTTGAAAGACCTATCGATGCCATTATGGATGAATCCAGCCGCATCGCTGGATGCCGCGCATCCGAAGTGTTAAATTTTCAATGAATCTTACTCATAAATCAGGCTAAATTTGACTCATTACATGTATTATGTTGGCTTTAAGGATCGCTGTGTGTGGCTGAGACTTAATAAATCCCCACAAGAAAAAGTCTAACGTGGTTAAATCGCACGATTTCGGCGGCTAGTTCACATCAGAGTTCAGCAATGAGTAGTGAAAAAGTGAGTAGAGTTGAATCATGACTCAAAATCTCTTGTGCTTATACGCATTCATATTTATTACAATGTTGTCGAGACTCATATTCACTCGTAAAGTTGGAGGTAATCATCATACTCTTACTTAACAATATTTATGACGTTATTGATTTCGACTCTACTTAACTCAATTTATATAGATGATGCTAAATAAGTATGATTTGAATACGAACATTAAAATGCTCATTATGAGGTTGTGTGTTGTCGAATTCTGTACAATTATATAAAAAAACATGCATGAGGTGAATGATTTGAATCAAAAGTAGGTATCATGAGTATTTTCCTGAAATTATAAGTCAGGCTGAGGTTATTTATGAATCAAACAGATTTGAGTTCGTATAATGCTACGCATGCTTTATTGTTATTGTGAGTATGAGTACGTCAGAGTAGTTTTATTTCAATGATGGCTACTCACTTATACTTAAATTTCATAAGTCTGTTTGAGTAGCAAAAAAGTGATTCATTGCTGATCTCTCATCCCTCAAATCGCTCGTGCAGAATGTCCAATGTGGCATGTAGCGCCTTCCAATTGAATCTACATGTCGTTGCTGTCAATATCATCCAATTCAGGCCAAAAGAAGTTGGTAATCATCGACCTATAGCGCTTGCAGTTGACGGTGATGATCTGGCCAGCGTCATTCTCAGCATTGTAGTTCCAACAATGTCTACTTTGGTCAATACGGCCTTTGATATTTTGAGACTTTGCCTTCGATTGCAGTCCCAGGATCCGTTGGTAGCATCTAATTACCGATGAGATATAAAACTATAGTAGTAGCAGATCGGAGACCCCACCTGGATGTCCCTCACTTCCAACTACTGTCACAAACCTTGTTCATTCACAAACTCCGGTACACACCACATTCTAACCTCTTAAATATCCATTAGCCGACATAGAGCTCTTTTACAGTCCCCATTAGCTTGAAGATGGCAACAAGCGCTGCCGACCTGTAGAATAAATATACACCCCCCCCAGCGTCTTTTGAGACTCAGACGCTGCATTTGTCGGGAAGTCAATATGACAGCCTTATGTGTTATCTATAAAGTAAGGATGTTCAAAGCTAAAACTGTATTTGTGTTGGTGAGCGAAGGAGAGCTCCACTGAAAGAACATATTTTAGTGAAATAAATAATAGATTTTTAAGGATTTATTTGTTAGCAATAATCATTTATTGAGAGTTCGTTATTAATAATTTTCGACAAATTTAAAAATATTTAAAATATGTAAATAATTTTTTTGCTTAGTAAATTACGCTGTCTTGATTAAAATCATTTCAAATATGAAAAAAATTGTTTAGAAAAGTAAATTGGGGGCAAAAAACAGACAACACTTCAATAATTTTTTAAAGTTCGAAATATATTAAACAATCCAAATATTTCTTTCAGTGATCATGAAAAATATATTTAAAAAAATGAAAAAATAGCAGTACATCCGCCTAGCTTGTACATTCGTCGCTGTCTCAGTGACTACTAAACAAAAGAGAATAAGAATATGTGTGTTGTTAGTCAGCGCGAAAGCACAATGAAATACATCCTTTAAACATTCTTTCGAATCCAAGTCAAACGTCCCTGTCTGAGAACACGATTTCGATTCCATGAATAAGGTATTGCCCATATAGTCATAGAGTCGTAGAAAGTTCTAACTTGTAGAAAATCTACACTATTTTTCTTCAGCAGTCATTTAAAATATCGAGCGAAATAAGGGTATATCGTACGTGACATAAAACGGAAGTAATTTTGAGAAACATGTAGAAATGTGTCATTTAATTTACTAATGGCATGCCATTACCAAGTTTTTGCTGGTTATGTTTCTCTGTATATTATTCTGTATCTTAAATACTTTTGGTAAAATAATTTAATGAGGGTTTTTCACATATTTACAAACAACTCGTACATGTCATTAATTAAAAAAAAAAAAAATGTTAACTGAATAAAGTGGAGCGCATTAAGTTTAGTAAATACTCTTAAAATATGTTGCGTATTTTATTTAGGTTACAGAACATCATTTATTTTAAACATCATCTATATTTAGTTCATAATTTTAGTATTTATGTCTTTCTTTTTTAATAAATCCTTGGTGACCGAAATTAAAATAAGTAAATACATCAACTTCATGTCAAAACTATGTAAATACGGTTGTATAGCATATTTCCTTTTATTTGCAAATTTGTTACACTTTTTTTAAAATTTTTGTTAGAAAATACATTTAGTAAGTAAGTAAATACAAACATATAAACATAAATATGTATGTTCATCTAAGATGCAAAAGGCCATAACTAACATTTTAGTAATTTTACAGCATTTTGTTTTTACATAAATGTGTGCTTAACGTACATTAGGGTGGACTTTAATCTTGGGCTTTTTAGATTTTCGGCCTAACATTCTAAAAACTACATATTGAAATCTTGAGCAAAATCGGATAGCCTTCAGAAGTTAGACATTTTATTTGAAGTTTCAAGTTTTCGTTCAAAGTAGCAATATTTTTCAAAAAAAATTAAGAAAGAAATTCCAATTAACAATAGTTTTTGTATTTTAATTACCTATGTATATAATATAATGATTTTTATGATATAAAAAAATAAAAAAAATCACTGGAGTTTACTCTCTTTTGAGGATGTGTGTATATGTCCCTACAGTCCCTACAGTTTCAACTAACAATATATATATATTTTGGGACATTATTTCGTCACGTCTGTAAAATTATAAAAATGTTAGTTAGGGTATTTTGCATTTGAGATGAAGATACATATGTATATAAATGTCTTTTTGACATATACATATGTACTCGTATATACAGTGTCTTTCATATGTAAGTATACGAATTTTATTTTAATATTTAAATTCATGAAATAACATTTTATATAAAAGAGAAAAAGAAGTAAACTATGAAATGTCGGTTCAGGTACCTCACAAAATTATAAGAATTTTTTGTTTAAATGTCCGTTCAACTTGTGAGTACGTGTTTGATTATTATTCTTTGGTTTACTATAGTTTGAATGGAAGTAGTTATACAATTGGTAAATTCACAAGGTCTCCTATCATGTCATATTGTCATAATGTCTTAATATTTCATGAGTCGGTGGATCACATATATTTTATATCCCCAAATTAAAGTTTAATTAATGTCCTTGTTTGGAATATGCACTCAGTGTACTAAGTCGGTGGAGTACAGACAGTGGATTGAGGGTTAACCCAAGCAAAACCGAACTTGTACTGTTCACAAGGAAGTACAAGATTCCTCATTTCTCGCTTCTCGCTTCCCCGATTGAATGGTGTTGAGCTAACCTATTGGATAATGCAAAATACTTAGGAGTTATTCTGAATAGTAAACTATCCTGGAAAGTCGAAAGCCTTGACGGCTATGTATGTCTGTAAGAAGGCGATAGGTACGCAGTGGGGTATTAGACCCCAGTTCGTTAACTGGATATGTGATACGGTCATTAAGCCGACACTATTCTATGGAGTTTCTGTCTGGTGGAAGGCATTAGACAATGGCTCAATTTACATGCTATTCGAGAGGGTTATGAGAAGAATGGCAATCCTGATAACAGGAGCTCTAAGAACGACCGCTACAAAGTCTCTCTTTACTATATTGAACTGCATCCCCGTCTATCTAATGGCAAGAAAAATGGCATTTACCTCTACCTTTAGGCTAAACGCGATTGGGGCGTGGAAATATGCTACATACGGTCACGCCAGAATAATAGGTAGCATTCAGACTCTTTCGGATAATATCGATTATTGCATTTCTGGACCCTTCTTGGCGAGAAATTTCGGTTTCTCAATTCCGTATAATACGGAAGCAATGGACGGACCTTTACTTGACACAACGGGTCTCTCAGTCTATACAGACGGTTCTATAAAAGGAGATCGAGTTGGCGTAGGTGTCTACATTCAGGAATTTGACATTAGGTTATCTCTTAGACTTTCAAATTAATGTAGCGTAATTCAGGCTGAAATATCAGCCATCAAAAGGCCGGCTAACTGGCTCAGTTATAACAAAATATAAAGCAGGGATATTCGTATATATACTGACGTTCAGGCCGCAATAAAATCTGTAACAGGTGTATACACAACATCTAATTTGGTCCAGGAATGCCGGGCATCCTTAAACAGGATGGCGAGACATTCAACAGTCGTACTCGAGTGGGTACGGGGACACGGAGATACTACAGGCAACTGCGTTGCTGATGATTTGGCGAAAAAAAGGCGCCATCTTACCTGACGGAAACATAGATTTCCTATGTGGAATTCCGCTATCCAAATGCAAGCTACAAATTAGTATGAGCTCGCTCAGACAAGATGGGGTTGTGAATCCACATGCACTATAACCAGAATGATATGGCCCCGACTGAATCGTGGGCGAACAACATATCTTGGCTTGTCACGCTCACAATTGCGTGGCGTAGTGGCGGTCATTACCGGACACTGCACTTTTGGCAACCACGCGAGGACACTTGGCTTGCCCTACAACGACTTCTGCAGAAGTTGTCACGACGAGGAGGAGGATGAAACCATTTTTCATGTTCTTTGTCACTGTCCGGCATTAGGTGATCTACGTTTACGGTTTATGAGATACCGTTCCATAAATAGTCTTTCTGAGCTCTCGAATATGAGGTTTGAGCATTTACTTCTTAACTACTTAATCTTCCACTTCTCTCTTTTCATTTCTATCTGCCCCTCTTTCTTTCTAACTTTTTACATTCAGGTAACAAAAAAGGGATCATTGCTTGGACCCACGTGAGCTGTTCTTCTACTCTTCAACTTCGCGGCTGCCTGGAAACCTAACCTAACGTTCTTCTGCAATATAAACTGAAATAAATCTTACTCTAGAACAAAAATCTGTTGCAAATATGATACAAAAAGTTCGTCCAAAGCAACTGTCAACCTGCTTTGTCAAAAAAATTTGATTTTATTTTATTCACTATATGCAATGTTTATGTAAAAGTCAAAGTTTTTGCCTCAAAGTTCCCGACATGTCGTTCCAAAGGCCTTTTACAAAATCAAGGCTTCACTTTTATTGGCCAGAATTCGTTGCGGGTTTTCACTAAGATAAGTAGGGAGTAAAGAGAAATCTTAGTAAATAACCGCGCGAAAAGGATGAATAATAAGTGGCAAGGAAAAAATCGTATTTTAAAAGTGAAGCCTTGATTTTGTAAAAGGCATTTGGAACGAGATATCAGGACCTTTGTGGCCAAAACATTGACTTCTACATAAACATTGCATATGGTGAAGAAAATAATTTAATTTTTATTTTCCTTTTTGTTAAGAAACATAAAATCAGCAATAATTAATAGCATCAGTTATGGCATGTATTGGTAGATTGTGTTGGAAACTTTAAATTTTTTAATGGTAATATGGACAGAAATATATATATGAGTCCAATTTTGAACTCTACTGTTACAAATATGGGCTTAAGATTCAATTATTTTTATTTCAAACAAATACATTTCACAATAATGCAGCCTGGAGGGCTTACATGTGGGTTCCTTATAAAAAAAGTGTTTCTTTAAGATACCCCAAGGTTTACCTTGGGAATAATGTAGGTAAAATACCTATTTCCCCCATAACGCCCATTTAAATGTCTTTATATGAAGGCTTTGTAAAAATTTCACCCGAATTGTGACCCAAATTGCTCAAATAAGTTCCTAAGTACCCTAAAAATAATCGCTATCATAAGGATATATAGTTTAAATACGAAGAATCTCAAAAATTCTTTTAGTTTTGTGAGGTATTTTTTCACACTTTTTTTGCAAAAACTTATGTGAGTCACTGTAGAAGTGTGTACTTGTATCCCAGCAGTTAAGCAAGTGGTCATGTACACCTTATTGACAGTAATGGTGTTTTCTTTTCTAAAAAAAATGATGCCTTATAAATGTGTAATATTATTATCATGTTACACACACCCTTGCAAAATGAAACATTTTTTTCTATTAGAATGGAACAAAATAATTTCTTGATTTTACACTTAACACTAATGTATATTTAGCGTGCAAATATTGAATTGGAAATTTGTATTAAATAGCGATATTTAACACTTTTAAAGCGACTTCCGACATTCAATTCTGCATGTTTGCCAATAAGCATTAACAACACTGATTTTCAATAATAGAAATCAGCTGTTGTCAAAAAATTTTTGCATAAAAAAAGTACTTAACGCAGCTGCAAAAAAGGGTATTATCTCACACTGAAATATAATTGAGGTTGAGATATGTAACATATTTACCAATTATTTATGCAACATATTTAGAAAGGAAAATAACAACTTTTCACCCCTGCGCCAATGGTAACATAAATGGAACATTTTTATCAGAAAAGAAAACACCATAAGTGTCATTAATGCTGACTTCAATTTATATATTTTGGGTCATTTGAAACGTATGTGCTCATTGTAATGCAAAGAGAAGTCGATTGGTTACTATATACAGCGTGAAGATAATTGTCACTAAAGTGTCTCTAAGTAATCTAGAGTGTAGTCTCTTTAAATGTTTATTTGTACTGCACTTTTCTGTGAGTATTTCGTAGAAACAGCTTTAATACAAATTGTGTTTAGATAATTCTCATACAGTTTATTTTCTTTTTTGCTTAAGTATACTGACATCCCATGTAAGCTAGCGTAAAGTCAATTATTACTTTAGTTTCTCTATATTATCATACAGTTTATTTTCTTTTAGCTTAAGTATACTGACAGTTAATTGTCACTTTAATGTCTCTAAGTAACCTAGAGTGTAGTCACTTTAGAGGTTTATTTTGTGCTGTACTTTAGAAAGTAGTTATTTTAACCACCAGAAGTAATCTATTGGAGAGTAGTCGGAGGAAGGTTTGTTTGCAAGCAATCGGTTATTGTCCTTCTTGGGAGATGTCTTTTTAGCTGACTATTTGACGACAACTTGCTTTCGTTTATGTTAAAATAACTAGTTATGTAGCTAAACAAGTAATCTGTCAGGTAGCTAGTAACTGACTCTATATAATCGATATGTGAATCCAAATCATTTACTACTGCGGGCCATCTATTGGACATTTGTAAGATTTGTAATCTATGTAGGGTCCATTGAAACCCTGCTTAGGACACGTAAATGATACAAATAACCAGTCAGTTAGCCATTTATGTAACTAGTGGTAACCTTAAATCATAGGTTAAATCACTAGTTTTGGACATTCACCCAGAACTGTTGGGATATGTATGTATATGTTGATGTGTGTACTTGTATATGTCTATTTAAGTATGTATGCAAGTGCTCATACGTGTGTATGTAAATTGCTTTACGTTAATACCTGAAAATGCTTTGACACTTATGGGAATTTCAATAATGCCTTGAGTGAAACGTTTCAAAGTTGTTTATTATTTACCATTCCACGAAACTTTAAACACATGCATTCTTTTAAAGATAAAATGTTAAAAATTCGATTTTTGTATTTCCGGCTGTCATAAATCCCTTAACATAAATAATAGAAAAGAGCTTTGAAAAGCAGCAGTAATATTTACGTTTCAATATAGAACAAACATTTATATTAACAAATTTATACTAAATATTTTATATTTTTATTAATTTTTAGTGTAGAGGTCTAACTTTGCTGCCTCCAAGATGATTTTAGCTTAACTAAAAATAATACAAATTTAATTCGATCGGTCCATACAAGGCTTATTTCCGAAAATCACTTTAAGGAGCATTGGTATCCACATTCAGAAACAGAAATAAGTTTCATATAAGTAGACATAATTTAAAAGACAGAAATTGATGACGATCGGTCCATAATTGGTTATAGCTAACAGTGATATTTACTTTTATTCAAAGGTTTTTTTTATGTTATGTTTTTATCTTTATTTATTTTGTTTAACAAAATACATTTTACTTTATTTTAATAAAATTCTAATTTAAAATAAATGGAAACCTTTTATGGGCTCTCAACATTTTGACCTTTTGGAAGTGTGTGTGTTTTTTTTTGTCATTTTGTTGAACGTTTGGTTTTATTTATTTGTTCGTCAATTTATTGGTCAATATATGGTTTGTATTGGTTAAATGCAGGTCATTTGATTTAAAATATATTATAAAATACACAAAGAAATATTCACTTTTATGTCCATGTCATTTGCCAGATTACTGTCATAACTCAAAAAATATATTTTTAAAATAAGTTTTATTATCATAAGTATATATATTATTAGTCATTATATTACTCTTTCAATAACTTGTTATACAAATCCTGTTTAGATGTAAGTGAAAACATAAAATCAAAAACTTTTAGTTATGACAGTCTTAATGCAAATAAACGATATGTAAATTTTCTTTTTTGAATGTCCTTAGAATATTAATAAAATTTTCATTAAGCATGCAAACTGCCACATACAAACACTCCCACTAACACCTCTACTAACTCACTTCAACCATCTACTTATCACTTTTGCTGTTCTGTACTGTTCTGCTCTGTCCTCTGTTTTATGTCATGTCGTGCTGTGCAGTGTTTAGCAATTAGGCAACATTATCCTTTTTTGTATGGATTGAAATTAAGTTATTTTGAATTTTAATAGGTTTATGTTATAAAACAATTAACTCTTATATTTAAATTTATTATGTTATTTAAAGAGATTACTTTTTTCTATTTCATTTGAATTGGGTTGATTAGACACTAACAAACACATACACAGACACACACAAACACATTGGGTTATTAGTAAGGACATCGTATAAGTATGTATCCAACACCCAGCAGTTCTATAATCTGATTATCCCGAACTAGTGATTTTATCTATCACTAGAGTTACTAGGGTTGTCAATTATTCAAGTTTTAATTAAATCGAATAAAAGTTCATTCGAATGAGTAACTAGTAAAAACTATTATTCGAATAATTTTATAAAATATATTTAAAACCAGAATATTTTTAGTAATTTGTTTGTTAACAATGAAAAAAATACAAAATTAATATGTCATTTATTTCGTGAAAGATTTAAAATAAAATGCGATTTTTTGATCCTGGGATCTTTCAGACTATACTGAAATTTGGCACACATATACTATAGTTGTGTAGTTCTTGAATGATCTAGTTCAATTGAACTATTCAGTAAAGTGAGCGAAGTGAATCATTTATCGTGCTGAGCGTTTTCAGCTCAGTACTGAGCGGTTTTGTAATATCCACATATTTCTTTCAGTATTCATTAAAGGACTACACAAGCATATTCATTTTTTTGTCTTCACTAAACCACATGCTTCAATTCACTCGTCAATGCAGAAAAATTCCATCGCTTGTACTCTATATCATATACACATTGAAAAGTGAGTATTGTGCGCAACAAAAATAAATCGAATGTATATGATCGTATGCTACTCACAAAACGAGATGGTCATGATACAGCATACTGAACTAATGAGCTAAAGGAGCGACCTAGTTCATTTGAGTGAGCTGAGCTGAAAAGAGCGGTCACTTCACTGAGCTAATAGACCCGACTCTAACATATACCCTGTGGAGCCATTTGTTTTATTTACAATATTTTTTTTTGTTTTGAAAAACTCGCGATTTAATTCACGATATCCTAGAAAAACAAAATTGAGAGAATACCTAAATGGACTCTAGAGCATATATAGTTGTGGTCAGCTAATTAGGGACAAAATTGTTTGCTATATTCCATGTGATTCTCAATTAAATTTTAAAATATTTCCATAAAATTCGTATAAGACCTTCACGTCCATCAGTAAAAGCTTCAACTTATCAACAGTGTTGATGGCATGCGGTTATTAGCATTGTTTGTAAGTATGGCTGCTAACATTGACATCGAAAGCTCTAGAATTCTAACATACTAGTGTGTCCATTAAGAGCATTGTAGAAGATTTACGAAAGATGGCGCGTGTATAAATAGTGGTAGAGGTTGCAGTCGTGAGTGAGTTGATCATAGGCGCTGTTAGAGTTAACAGCAACTGCCTTGTACATTTTAAAGTGTATTTGCATTTCTGAGAATTGATAAACGTGCGTAAAGACACTGAGTGACTATTTGAACTGTTTTTGTTGTACATTTTAAATAAATAAAGAGTTGTTACAAATTTAAAATACTATAACTGCTTCCATTTGCAAACAAAAGTATCCGGTTTATTTAAAGGTAATAAACCAATGTTTTAAAAAGTTTAAAACGTAACAATGTATTGCTTATTACAATATGGATTATTTTTAAAATTTTGTTTTATGCACATGAAAAAATCGATACATATGTGAAGGTAGATAGACTATTCGGGTATTTAACTAATCAGGTTTTTGATTTAATCGGTTAATTTTAAATTATTGAATTTCTATTTTAATTTTAAATTGAAAATAAAACCACGAATTTTGTGTACTTATTTAAGCATTTTATTAATAAAAAGAACAAAATCATAAAACCAAACATTACCGGTTAATAGATTGATTAACCGATTGATTAAGGATATCTTGATCGGGTCAGATATCCTTTAAAATGAATTTTGTAGTTTATGCAGAAGATATTTTATTTCAATTTATAAAAAACTACAGATTCTTACCATTTTTGCTGTTTAACAATTTATATAATTAAAATTTGGATTACATTATCTGATTTGCTCAACATTTTTCCTTATTCACCACAAGTGAAGAAAAGTAGTATAAAAAAGGTTATGCAAATGCATATATGGGGCTTTTCATGTCAAGTGAACCAAGTTTTGAAATCGATGTCTTTCGATTGGGATGAAATTTGCAACATGGTTAGTTCTAGAGTTTCCAAAAAAACCGAAGAATTTCAAAACTGCGGTTTCTGTTTTAAAAAATTGAAAACCGATCGGTTTCGGTTCGGTTTTGTGATAATTTATTAACTATTAAATCAGCTGATAATATAGGAACTGCTAAACAAATTTAAAGTTCAAATTTGACGTGTGTACGAGGATAAAAGAAAATTGATACTTTTTCTTTTAATGGTACCTTTTTAATATATTAAATTAGTTAAAGTTGGCTAATATGCTCAGTAAAGAAATAATCAAGTATATGGTGCTCAATTGTATTATGATACCAAAAATAGAGAACTAAACCAAACTAAGGAATATTTTTTCTTTCTTCAAATTTTTTGAATTTTCTATAATATTGAAGGTAGAATCAGGAAATTACTTTGAAATTTCAAACTTGACAGTAGTTTAAGTGTGGAAAATTTTTACTTTTTCTTCTAATGGTACTTTTTATCACAGATGATGAACAGATACGTCACGGTGTTAAATGATATTGAGGTAACAGAAACTATTATTGAAATTTGTATAATAATGAACCTATAAGCAGGATATACACACATGATCCTGACTGAGTTAGAATATAAACAAGTAAGAAAGTATGGTCGGTCAAGCCCGACCATATAATACCCTACACTAAGAAATGAGCAAAAACATTTTTCTTTCAAAATTTCAATAATTTGTATTCGTGAGCGATTTTCGGAAGTGGGCCTTATATGGGAGCTATGACCAATTATGGACCGATCACCATGAAATTAGGTAGTGTGATTAATGTCTATATGAAAGTTATTTATGTTGCATTTTATGTGTATACCAACATTTTTAGGAGATTTATGATCGTTAAAGTGATTATCGGAAGCAGGCCTTATATGGGAGCTATGACTAATTGTGGACCGATCATCATAAAATTTGGTGACATGAATTCTGTATATATAAAACTTATTTAGAGAAAAACTTGTGTAGATACATATATAAATTAAACATTTATGACCGATAAAGTCCAATTTTGGTAGGACATTTGTATGGGGGCTAGGTGAAATAATGAACCGATTTCAGCCAGTTTCAATAGGGTTCGTCTTTGGGCAGAAAAAATGATACGGACCAAATTTTATCGAAATATCTTCAAAAATGCGACCTGTACTCTGCGCACAAGGTTTACATGGACAGCCAACCAGCCAGCCAGACGGACGGACGGACGGACATCGTTTAATCGACTCAGAAAGTGATTCTGAGTCGATCGGTATACTTTAAGGTGGGTGTTAGACCAATATTTTTGGGTGTTACAAACATCTGCACAAATCCATTATACCCTCCCCACTATGGTGGTGTATTGTATAAAAAGGCAATTTCAGGTACTTTTTCGAACTAGTAGTACTTTTTGAATATTTTATAACGATGGACCTAGAAACGCGAATTCAAAACGGATAATTAATGTTACTATTTCTTTATTATAAAGGTACTTTTTTAATATTTTATAATAATAAACCTTAAAATTAGGCACAAATGATTCTGAATGAGTTAGAATTCACGAAAGGTGATTATAGTCTAACCTTTCTTGTGTATTTTCTATAATAATGGACACAGAAATATGAAATTAAACATTCATGATGCTGAGTAGAAATACAAGCATCTGTTTTTATTCTAATAATACGTCTAGAATGATGAGCTACAATCCACATTACAATGAATCAATAAACATGAAACTAGAAACATGTTTTCCTGAATTAGTATTAATTTACAAAGGGAGACTTAATAGTACTATTTCTTTATTCCAATTGAGGTGGCGAAGCGCACCGGTCAGCTAGTACTCCATACTTTTATCGGATATTTGAAAATAACTAAGACTTTGTTACAAAAATTTTGCATTATTTTGCCTGCGAAAGGTACCCTGCTATATCATCTGAAGCAATTATTGTAACACAATTTAAAAAATTTAAACAAATCTTAAGATATTTTTTGTTATCGATCTGTATCTAGAGATATTGGATGAATAATTGGATGAAAAAGTTTGTTTCTCATTTCTAAATTTTTGAATTTTTCTAGTGAAAATAGATTAAAAGTGAAAACTTAAGAATAATTGTCGGTTTCGGTTTTAGGGCTTAAAAAACCGCGGTTTCGGTTTCGGTTAAAACCGAATTGGAAACTCTTGTTAGTTCTATTGGATAGTAATTCAGACACATTTTTTCAACAAGATCGGTCGAGAACTTTCTGAGTTAGCAACCAGGAGTTTTTTCTCATCCATGTATCTTATTACATATTGTTCTTAGCAAAATATGTCTCAAATAGTTTAGACAGCTATTTCTTCAATCTTTCGGAAAACAAAAAAATTAAAAATAAAAAATTGTTCAAATCAAAACCTTTTTTGACTTTTTTTCAAAATAGGCCCTTAAAAGCTTAAATATTTTCCTTGAAGACCTATTTGGTCGCTTAGTGGGATGCGAGTGGTATATCTAACAAAATAAATATTTTTTAACCCAAGTCATACAATTTTTGAGTTTTTTTTTGCAAAATCGAACTTGTTTTCCTTAATGGAAAATGGGGCTATGACCTATTATGAGCGTATCGGTATATTTTTGTCGAATTTCATTTAAACCCTATTAACTCTTTCCGATTTAGTGGTCATTTTACTAACCACCTTTTTTATAGACTTTAAAACATAGTGTATTGGTGAATTAAATTTTTCGAAGTCATTGTTTATGTTTTTTTGCAAAACTTTGCTGTCAGTAAGATAAAAACAAATAAAAAGAACACAGTGTTTATTGTTCATCGAATTATACGCTACGAAAATTTGTATCATAATTATTTGAAAAAACATAAAAAAGCCCCTTGGAATGGGGTGGTTCTATATCTTCATAGAATTCAATATAGAGATTTTTGTATATATATGGGAATGATTTGTGTCAAATTTCAACTTGATAACGATCATTATTAGATATTTATGCTTATTTAAGAGATTTTGGGGGCTAAGGTCGAATATGGATCGATCCACAACAAATTTACTATTGTGCTTTCTTTTAGTACGAAAGTTATGTTTGCTGAATTTTGTATGGAAACTGCAATTCTCCAGGTATTTATAGACTGCAGCACCATATTTCGGAAAGTAATTTGTATGGATTCTATTAACCAGTTAGCTAGCAAGTAAGGTAATTGACACTATGTAAACCGGTATGTGAATAGTCAATGCATTCACTTTGCACCAGTTATTAGACAGTATCCTTGTAATCTATGGAATCCAACTAGGACACGCATATGTTAAAATTTACTAGTCACGTATTATATAACCAATTGTGACCCTAAATTATAGGTAAAAATACTAGTACAGGACAGTTATCCAGAACTGTTGGGTACTTACATGCATTGCATATACATGTACATTAGGTTGGCCCTCCCATTTTTAGGATTAAGTCAACGAGCAAAAAAGCGTTTTAAGAAAAACTAAAATTTCATTTTAGTTGGAAATATTTACATTATATATTGGGGCTAGTCTTATGTCTTTAAATTTGTATATAGTAATTTAATATCGTTTAAACTACTTAAAGTGTGTAAGAGTAAGAGAGGTTTATTTCTATAATATTGAAACATTTTCTTAAAGTCTTATGAATGCAAAGAAACTATTAAATATGTAATTGAATCTAGCCAACATAAGCAGGATTAGAACTTAACTTTATTATACAGCACACAGAATTTGTTTTGAATTATACTAACTTGATGAGGTTTATTAAATAAAAAAAAAACACTATAATTCTTTTAAAATTTTTTGATACAAAATTTATTAAATTATTGGAAAGAACATTCCTCATCCCTCTCCAAACTAGGTAAATTTTGAAAAAAAATTTTTAGAATAATCTAAAATCTTTAAAATGGTTAAGCTCTTATCAAAAAAATTAACTTTTTTTGGATGGCCCAGTTGTATTTTAAATGCTCAAAAAGCTAGTAAGTACACGGTAATGAAAAAAAATAAATTTTTGGAGCACACTGTGTGTAAGACTTAAAAATGCGAGATTTACAATAGTTGGCGTACCTTTTGAACGCGGTTTTTGTTTTTAATAACTTACGTAATTTTTAAGGGTACATATCTGTCATTTATTCTCACTTAGTTATTAAACAATATAGTGCAAACAACAAAGTTGTTTTTGCTTCTGTAATATCGAATCTTGTAACAACGAATCATCATATACGGGAAGTTTTGCTTTACTTCTTTAATTTAAAAAAAAATGCCGCTGAAGCACACCGATTGCTCACCAAAGCTTATGGTGAATGTGGTCCTTCGGTTTCAACGTGCGAGAGGTGGATTGTGTGGTTCAGAAGTGGTGATTTTGACACGGAAGTCAAAGATCGTCCAGGCCTGCCAAAAAAGTTTGAAGACCTAGAATTGGGGGCATTAATCCATGACGATTGTTGTAAAACTCAACAAGACCTTGCAAGATTATTGAAGCTACTCAAGCAGCAATTTCAAAACGTTTGCGAGCAGCAGGATTCACCCAAAAGCAGGGAAATTGGGTACCATACGAATTGAAGCCAAAAGACCTTGAAAGACAAGGTCTTTAATTTTTGCATTTTTTCACCGAATTATTACTTGCGATGAAAAATGGATCCATTACAATAATCCAAAGCATAAGATATCATATGTAAAGCCCGGTTAACCAGCCGAATCGACACCAAAGCCAAATATCCATGGCGCTATGGTAATGATCTGTAATAGGTGGGAGCAAAAGGGTTCTACCTTTTATGAGCTGCTGAAATCTGACCAGACCATCACAGGGAACTTATACCGAACTCAACTGATTCGTTTGAAGCGCGCATTGTCCGCAAAACGGCCAGAGTATGCGGCCAGACATGAAACCGCAATATTCCATCATGACAACGGTCGGCCATATGTTGCAATATCTATTAAAAAGTATTTAGAATGAAGTGGTTGGGAAGTTTGGCCTCACCCACTTTATAGTCCAGACCGTGCCCCGTCCGACTACTATTTGTTTCGATTGATGCAAAACGCTCTCTCTGGGATACGCTTCACTTTGAAAGAGATATCCCATATTGGCTTGATTCGTCTTTTGGCCTAAAAAGATGATAAAAAAATCATATATAGAATCTCCTCTCCTTGATCTATATATGCTCCAAATTTTATTATGATCTCTTAATCTGTTCGAGTTTTACAATAATTCTAATTTTAAATTTTTCTTCACTATACAAATTTTATGTTTTTATAGTTAATGTTATTCTGAAATTTATCGGAAACATTTTTTCTCAAAAAATCTATAAATTAAAATTGAATCTTTTGCAATACCCTAGTCAGGATTTTTATTAAAACTGGATCCAAATATTTTCCGATTTTTTTTATTTTTTCGTGAATTACCAACAAATGTACAAGTTTTTTAAAAAAATTATTCTTCGAAAATCGGCACTGAGTGAAAAAATGTTTGGCCATTATTTACGAAAAAAGTATTTACATTTGTTTGATTTACACACAGTACAATATTTTTGAAGGACGAAGATTTAAAGTGGCATATTTTTGAATATAATTGATATATTGACTTGAATTTTTTTTTAAGGCCAAAAATTAACTTATCTAAGCAAAAAAATTAGCTAGGAAAAAATGTGGACCAAATTGTTCCTAATATTTGCAATCATATCAAAATGTTGATACAAATTTTAGTTTTAGAAACTCAATAAATATGTAATAAAATCTTTATTTATTAACAAAACTAAACGAAATTTTCAACGTTTTTAAAATTTTTCATTCTAAATAATAAAGTGTAAAAAAGCTTGTCAAAAGGTCAAAGGAAATCCCGCAATTCCTAAAAATTGGAGCGAAAATCCCAAAAAATAAATTTATTACAATTTTGCCTACAGGTTCTACATTTCCTTCGGGGCTGGGAAAATACTTTGGAAATAAATAGGAATTACATCAAGGTTTCCAAAACTGCTTTTCATTTTCTGATCCCAGCTTTGAGATTTTAGAACATGTGGTCCAAAGTTAAAATTTTGATAAAAAATAGGTCAAATTCCGAAGGGCGTAGGGGCGACATATTTGAAAAATATGACATGTTTTATATATCAAAATGTTCTCCGTAAAGATACCTTACAGAAAAACAGAAAACTTTTATAAGTTCTTATAGAAAGTTTTATTTTAATAAAAAAAGATTTAAGTCACCTTTTTGCCCAAAAAACAGCAAAAGTCTACTATTTTTTGAATTTTTAAATTGAAAATCGTTTATTTTCGGATCCGTAATCTATGTTGCTTTGCATTTTATTGCATATTATTGGTATATTTTTAAAAAAGCGGACCAAGATATGGCAAAATTTTGAAAATGTAAATATTGAAATGCCTATAACTCGGAAATTATTAGAGATAAATAGCACACGCAAGCATGTTCTTTAAAGATCTAGCCGAGCGCTTCTCAAAAATGTAAAAATCTTTGAAATCGGATGGGAAACAAAAAAATGGCACGTCTTAAAAAATTTTACATGTCGAAGGTACCCTACTTTGAGCCCCCATGGAGCATTTGTAGGGTCCATTTTAATAACTTAAACTCGAATACTCCTTGGCTACGCCCAAGTCAAATTTTATCCCCATCGGGCTATCCGTTTAGAAATGCCATGGCAGAACTAACAAGGTACAATAAATAGAATGTATGTTCAACGAAATGTCTCAGAGAAAAATAAATTAATTTGTGGTTGTATTAAGAAACAGATTAATATATTTAAATTTGTTCGTGAAATATTTAATACATACTTATTAAAATTTCTCCAAATAAATGTGTTGGTTTTAATATAACGTGCAAAACATCGCGAAAACCAAATACATAGTGATGAGAGTAAATGCGTTATTTGACGTTGTAGGGGTAAATATAGACAACTCTCCCTAGTAATTGTACCTGGTTGATTGTGCCATGAGTTATACTAGATTTAAAAAAAAATCAATTTCTCTGAAAGATGACCCCATGTGAAAAATATTAAAAAATTAAATGTAATTTTAAAATAGATTTTTTTTTGCTTGGATCAGCACTCAGGGGTAGGCCTCTACTTATGCAATGTATTGTGTTGTAACTAGGAAAATAGGTTATGGGAGGAAGGAAGAGGGGGTAGTGTTTGCGGAATTTGAATTGATTTGAATTTTTCTACATTGAAAGTGACAGGAAAGACTTCAGCAGGAAGCTTATTCCACATAAAACTGTACGTATTTCCCTTGCCGAAGAACCTGTATTTAGTAAAAACCTTCAGAAACGAGTTCCCATTCCATTGTAGAATCGGTAGAACGGTGAAACACAACCCACATTGCAAAGATGTTCCAGTGAATCAATATAGCTAAATACCCTACTGTCACCGATAAGCATCTTCGCCCTCTCCTTTACGCGGTTGAGTAACTCCACAATAGACTTCGAAGTTCCGGCCCAAATATGAGAGGTGTATTCCATTTTAGGTCGGATATAAGAGGTGTAAATAGTAAGGTGATCAGATGAAGTGAAGTATTTCCTACACCGTTTTAGAAAACCAGGGCACTTGAATGCTTCCTTCGACACTTGAAAAATGTGTTTTGTCATGCCTAGAATATTAAGAGCTGATTCTTTAATATTTACACCACCCATAAAACAGATGAAGCAACATGATCTGTCGTGAGCTTGTGTGTAAACATTCAACATTGAATCTTGCGTGCCTTAAAGTGGACTCTATTCGCACAACCCCCTTAAGAGATTGTCACAAGATCTTGGTTAAGCGTAACATTCAGGGTATTCCTCATTGCCCCAATCTCCGACAGAATTGGTCTATAATTGAATGAATATGAATGGCAAATGTTGCTGTCATCTGCTAGAGAAAATAGATTATTCGGACAGTGATAACCATTAAATATATATAAAATAAAGTCAAAGAAAGGTGAATTCCTATCGTCAGGTATTATATATAAAATCATGTTGACTCTGTTGTTTTAACAGAAATTTAAACGAAATATTTATCTAAATAATACAACAATATTCCAGATATATCTATCTGGAAAGACCTTCGTATGCACGAGCAGGACCCGTTAGATCATAGTTCATACGAGGCATATTCAACCGACATTCATAAAGAAGCCAAAATTTCGCGGTTTCTGGATGGTGCACGAATACCGCACTTGAAGGTAGACTTTCTTTAATAGCAGTTATTGGGAGAAACCTGACGCAAGAACAAGGGTTGTTGTAGCATCACTGTGGAGGGGATAGATCAGCGGTGTAACGGACGAAAACGACTTCTACTTCGAGAAAACTATTTGCTACCTATGGTTCCGGCTGTGCTCAGGGAAAATGGGGTGGAGAACTTGTTTTCTGAAAATAGAATGTCCTATTACAAATAATTAAAGATATAGGTAGCTACACATATTCCAACATTGATACCAACTTAAACAAAAGAAAAACTAAAACTTGAAACAAAAACAAAAACAAACTAAAAGTGAATGAAATAACTGAAAGTTATTAATATCGTGAAGTATATAGTAAAGAGGAAGTAGATGACGTTACCTCCTTAATGTTCTTAACCCTCCCTACCTTTGCTATCTTCACTTGAACCATATAATAAGATAGCCCAACTCAATAAACCAGCTGTTTTTTAAACCTTTCGTGGAATAATTAACGATATATTTTTAAAACATTATAAATGTCAAACAAATTTATTCAAAAGTTAAAGAAAATTTATAACAAAAATTCATATTAAAACAATAGTCATATTAAAACCAATTAATAAAAAAAAATGTTTGTTGGGTTGTTCAAATTAAAACTATACATACAAAATTAATGTTAAAGTTAAATTTAAATGTCAGCAAATATTCTGTTACTAACATAAGTATGTTAATATTTAAGATATATAAAAAATATGGTTTAATTATATTTGAAATTGAATAATTTGAATGTTAATATTTTAACAATTGGAAAATAAACATTAATTAAATGAAGGAAATATGTTAATTTAACATTTAAACAAAGTATTGTGTATGTGTATAAAAATGAGAAAAAAAATTACAAATTTAAAACACTCACCAATATTGGATCCGATGATACAGCAGGCCTGATGTCCATGGATTTGAAATTTTGAATTTTAGATGAAATTTTAAGGTTCCTTTCTCATTTTTATATCAAATTAAGTGTAAAGATTATGATAATTTATATAAATATTTGCAAACTATTTTTAAAATTTTAACATTTTTAACAAACAAATTATGAAATATTAAAGACAATAACAAATGACGTACAAAATTAAGACATGAAAGCGATTTTAAAATGACAAATAAAAAGTAAATATGATTTAAAAATTAAAATATGTATAGTCTAAAAAGACTTTTAGATAATTATTTTATCGGTTATTTCAATATGTCCTCTACAAAGACAAATCAAATTAATGTAACCAGAATCCACAGGGATTCTGGACAAATATTTCCGGTCTTAATGTCAAATATGAAAATTTTTGTCAAATTGCAGGAAGAATTTGTTGATAGGAAAAGAAGTATTCAAAAGGATTGATGACGAATGAGAATTGGAATTAACTTCGGCAGGATATGTACAAAACCAATGTAAATGCCAGTAACCAAATTCTCATTAAAAAAAAAGTTATCAAATTCCCAAAATATGTGGCCAAAAGATTGATCCAAGGATCATTTACCACCAAAATACGGGCTATTGTCGATAGAAACGTAAAAGTGACTTCCGGTTTCCTAACACCGTTTCCTTTATTAGGAAACTAATCGTTTTTTCCAAAGTTAGCGACCAATATTCCAGATATCAAGTCTAAAAAAATTAAGAATTCCAAACTTAATCAAACACACCCTAATTTATAAAACAAATTCCAAAATAATCTTACCACAAAACCAAATTAATAATTCCTTCCTTATAGTCCTTTCCTTCCAAACGTATCCCGCAAAATTTCCGTTTTCAAAAACAAATTTATGAATAAAATATTTGTGCTACCTAAGCTTTCAAAATTATATTCCAAAATGAAAATTTCCACACATTTCAATTTTAATTTCAATTGACAAAATTTTCAAAACAATGAGAAAGAATATAAAATTTGTATTATACCCAATAAACATTTACCGTATAAGAGAGACCAGACCTCACAGCGGGGTTGATGTCTACCAAACAACTTATGCTCAAATGCTGACATCGTCAACAAAAATACTCCTATATATTCCATCATTCTTAACAAAGACCAGATTTATAAACTAATTCGGTAGAAGTAGCACAATCCTTTGGCCTTGACCTCAATCATGAGTCCTCGTATTAAAACAAAATTATAGTGTTAGAATTTTCAACAATACTATAACTAAGTTTTGAATGAATATGAATGGCAAATGTTGCTGTCATCTGCAAAAGAATAGATAGAGTTGGAAGTTTGACGTAAAAGGTCGTTTAGAAAGATAAGAAATAGAGTAGGAGAAAGTACGGAGCCTTGCGGTACTCCTGAATTAATCTTAACCTTGTAGGCCCAAATATGTTATGAAATATTTTGCAAATAAAATTCGGAAGTTTTCGAAAAGTTTTTCAATAAAAATTCATAATCTTTCTTTCCAGCATAGCAGTTTGAACTAAAAATCCTATATAACTGTAAGATTTCATTCAAAAACATTTATTAATAAATGTTTTATCGCATAATAAATTCTAAGGAAAACATTTTTGCCTTGTTATTGCAAAAAGTCTTCTATGATTTTTTGAAGTATTAAAAATGTTTAACATTTTTGTAAAGCAGATACAATTTCCTACACATCCACATTTTCTCTACCACTCGTCAGACTTATGGATTCAAAATCAACAACATACAGGAAAATTGTTGAATCTTGCCGTTTTGTGATTATTTTTTGGAACTGCATTACCGACTCCTGCATTACCAAACCAAAATCTCTGTACATATTTATTTATTTAGGAAATTGTTTAATTTAAAAACTGACTTTCTCTACTAAATTTTGCTATAAATATATTTACAATAAATTTAAATTGTAACCTGCTTTACTTACAGGTTCTTAGGTCAAAATCTTCATATTTTTATCTGTGTCTTTCGACACCTCACAAAGTCTTTTGTATGATAATTTCATCACATCTTATTATTATGTATTTTCTTTTTTTAATTTCAACTCTTTTATTATTAATAAATAATTATGCATGAATTTCATTAAAATTCATGCTTATAATCATACTCATTGGCCTGAACTTGTTTTTATGTATAATAAAAATGAAATGCATAATAAAATGCAGCTAATTATTATGCAAAACATGTTTAATTTGATGGAATGTTGTAGAAAAACTCAAAGGAAAGAAAATGTAGCGTAGGAAAATTCCAAAGAAAATACTCATAAGTGTTCAACTATATATTTAGCAATAAACACAATTAATGCAGCAAGAAAATTGTGGTAATTTTCATTAAAACAAAATGAGAATGAATTTCATAATGGTGGAGAAATGTGCAAAATGCTGTGTCTTAAAAGAAAGACTAGAAAAAATATATTAAAGGATAAAGACATAAAAATGTAGAACTTTGAATGGGAAAGAAATTGTATTTTTAATTATACTTTAGATAGTTTTTGTTATTATTATTTTTTTTATTAATTTTATATGTAATGGAAATCCTATGCCAATCTGTTGTAACTTATTTTCCTCTCCTACCATTATCATTGCCAACCATATGGCGTCATTTTCAATGCGTTGCCTAATAATATTTGCATTTTGTTTGAATTGTCGTTAACTGCTAAAAATAGATTTCTTTTTGACATTAAATTGATTCGACAACAAAGAATGCAAAAAATAGTATGAATTCTACTATTGTGGGTGTGGATTTTCTTTTACAATTCTCCAATTTTCCTTTGCACTTGGCCCCGGAAAATTGGAAAATAAAGAAACTTTGTTAACAGTTCTATGCACGCAAATAGACATTTAGACATTTCTTTTTTTACTTTTTCTTTTTTTTTTCAATGTGATAATCTGCAAGGGAAGTCTTAAAAACGAAATCATTTAAATACGTTTTCTTTATTTAAAAAGAAAACGACAGTTTTTGAAATGTAATGCAATAAGATGGCAATGCAGTATACAAATAATAAAAGAAGCTTTATTTTTGGGCTTTGTGAAAAATAGTTTTTACATTTACGGAATTGTCTTCAATTAATCTTTAATCTGTCAACCTTATTTTCTTATTTTTTAATTTGTTTATGGTACGCAACCTGCAATTAAAAAATAATGACAATAGCACCACATTCAATATTAAATTCAATGTCACGTCCAACCTTGACTCAATCTTGAAGTTGTTTTCCAAATTCCACCAGTAAATCATACTGTTACGTTTTTACCTTTTAAAAACGGGGTTTATTTCCTTTAAATAAACCGGATACTTTTAATTGCAAATAAAAGCAGTTTGAGTAGTTTAAAATTGTAACACCTCTTTATTTATTTAGAATGTACAACAACAACAGAATTAAATAGTCACTCAGTGTCTTTATACATGTTTATGAATTCGCAGAAATGCACACGAACTTTATAATGTACAAACACACATGTACACGACAATTGATGTTAACTCTAACAGCGACAATGATCAACTCCACTCACGACTGCAGCCTCTGCCACCATTTATACACACGCCATCTGTCGGGAATCTTCTACAATGCTCTTAACGGACAAAACTCGTATGTTCGAATTACAGAGCCTTCGATGTCATTTCCAGCAGCCCAAACATTTAGTGCTGCCATACTTACAAACAATGCCAATAACCGCATGCTACTGATGGACGTGCCTTCAAACATGATGAATGCTGCAGTCAGTCGTTACAGACCGTTAAATTCAAATCGTCATTGCAAAATATTTGTAAAAATATTTTTATAGATCTTGCAATTGCTCAGTAAAAACTCTACTTACCTAGTAAGCCAGCAAGTAATATTGGCGCTAAGTGATAACTATTTATTATTTGACTGAATCACTAGTTATTTTTGTTTGCGATTAGCAAAATTCATGCGTCTCGCTTACAAGAATATTTAGCTAAAAAAAACAGACAAAAATTGTCTTGTGTGGGAATCGAACCGGCGATGAACCATTTACGTCTACTTTTTCAGTCAAATACCAACCTGTACAAAAATAACCTCTACTAAATAAAATAATGTGCTGGGTAACGACCACTCATTACAAAATAATGTATTTGGTAACTAGTTGTCATTAAAAAAATTCACAAGAATTTAGCTGGGAGATTTTGAACTCTTGATTAATATATAACCAATGAGACCTGGAGTCTAATTAAAGCTAAGACTAATAGAGTATCATTAAAATAAGCTCTAACCTGACGTTGAAAAGCAAGCAGAATTTGATATGATGCATGGCTTAGTTTGACAAGTCAAAATGGCACACAGGGAGCAAAACCATACCATAGTACAAAACTACATAGAGCAATTATGAAATTTTCTCACATATTCTGCTAGGTGAAAGCAATTGAAAAATTCTAATGGTGGTCTTAATGTAGAGGTCAGTAGCCAGTTGCAGATGTTGGAGGATTTTTACACTGAACATACAATGTATTCTCCACGCGATAACGGAAATTGTAGTTATTTCGGTAACTCTATACAATAAGTAACGGTAGTTGAGCTGAAAAGGTATCTTAGGCGTATCGTGACCAACATTGACTTTCCACGCAATTGAAAATCTTATCATGTTCTTATTAGAATAAAAGCCCTTTAAACAAGTATCTTATTCCGAAAAATCTAGTTATTAAAGAACCCATATCGGATATTTTAACTTCTACATTAACGAACGACCCAATTTGAGACCATATAAGTTTGCATTTATCATATTAAAAGCTTAAGAATCCATATGTATTTCACTGACTTGTAGAAAGCATTTTATAATCTTAATTATTATGTTATTTGTCATGTGTAAGTGTGCAAAGGAGAATGACAGGAAAATGGAATTCCTTTTCGTTATGTTTGTCTCCTCTCCTCATTAATATGTTATGTGTTTGAGGGTGTGAAACCTACTTCAGTGCCTTCGAAGGAAGTGTCTCACTAGAGAATTTCTCAATCGGAGAAAAACATATTAAAAGCCTTTTTGAAACCGATCTGAAGGTCCAATTCACTACCTCGCAGAGTAAAACTCAAAATGTTTAAACGGATATAAAATTCTCCCCAAAAGCCCAACAATGACATCATCAAGAAATGCGATAGAATGAAACTCAAACAGTAGCGTTTCGCACATAACTGCAACAAATCTAAAAGTTAAAACAAATTCATACCCTATGCTCCTTAAATTTTTAGAAATTATTTAATTCATCATATTCTGCATTTTGCTTCTTTATTTATGCCCAGAACACAAGAGTTTTTCAATAGAAATATTGTAAAAGGATGAGAAAGTTTTAAAATTTAATGAATCTTAAGTTTTGGAAATTACTGGTTTGTTAGTAAATTACTTAAATAAAAAAAACTGAATTTCGAAATCAAATAAAGCAGATACTAATGACCATTACAAAGTAAAACCATGCAGTTTAATATATATAGGGTGTACCACAATTCAATACAAGAAAAGAACGGGTATTCAATGTTGGAAAATAATCTTGCTAAGCTTTGCAACACAGAAAAAAGTTTCAACATAAATAGTATGATTTGATTTGATTTCATTGATTTCAATTCATAAAATTTATAAATAATTTCTTAAATATTAGCGGTATTCACAATGTGGAGTAATTGGCCTAGTAAAAAAGCAGAAAAGCTATTTATTGACAAACATTTCAATTTCTAATGCATTTTGTTTTTATTTTTTTGATATTCTGCTCTTTTACTACATTACCAGGCCAAGTACTCTACATTGTTCATATTTTTTGTTTTTAAATAAAATCTAGGAGGCTTGAAAAAAATATTTCAATTTTCATTTATATTTTTATGTTGTTTGAAAATGTTTGAAATTTTCCTTGGAAAATTTTTTTCTTTTTTATGATTTTCAGCTACAAAATGAGCAAATATGCGTGATATTGACTGCATTTTTTGAAGCAGATGAAATGCTTTAATATTAATGGAAGCTAAATGATGTTTAATGATATTTTTTTACATTTCAGACTTTTTTGATTCATCTTGAATAATTGTTAATATAGGGCTATTTTACAAACATATTTAAACTAAGCCATTAGGTAATGCAATTGTAATGCAATTTATTATAAAATATCTAGAAATTTATTCAAAAAAAGCAAAAAATTCCATCATGTACACTTTCATATTATTTATGAACTTGTTCTTATTCTGAATGAAAAAAGTTTGGGAAAAAAAGTCATGTTCGATTAATAATATCTATTACAAAATTCATTCCAGTTATGAATTTCTTTTTTCTGTGAACACATTATCATCTTGAAGGCTTTCTTAATCGTCAAAATTTCAATATTTGGGGTTCAGAAAAATAAAATTTCTTGTCGAAAAACCCAATGAATTCAAAACGTGTTACTGTTTGTTGCGGTTTTTTGGCTGAAGGCATCATTGAATATTTCTGTATTAACTGTTACTGGTGCTATATCTCGATACGATATCGTAGTTTTTTCTAGCTAAATTAGATGGTATTGATATTAACAACAGTTGTTTCAAGATCGTCATTTCCTGGCGGTGTTCTACCTCGTTCTGGTAATCAGAATTGGCTCTCTAGATCATGTGATTTAACACCATTGCACAGTGGTCCAAATGCTCAATCTAGCCGGAAAAAGCCATAACTCGCTTTTGAAAAGCCGTACCGACATGAAACTTGGTACGTTTATAGATTTCATCAATATAAACAATCTGAGCAAAAAATCTGGGTTTGTTTCAACCCTATAGACGGCGAAATGGCTGGACCGATTTTCCTGAAATTTTCACACCGTCTTTCTGTATGTGTAGAAGGAATTAAAGACTACCTTTTATTAAAATTTTAAGTGGGCGAAATGCAACGCCAACCTTAAAAATAAAAATCGACATATTAAAATTTAAATGAAATAAAAATCGTTGACGCAAAAAGTGGCAGCTAATTTTTAAAAGATTAGAAAGCTACATCTATATAGATGACGACAACATAAAAACTTAAGCTTAACTCTGTTAAATTACCATTTGAAATTCTAACAGAATTTGGACATTGAACAAAAATTTCACATTTAAAACACACATGAACATAATTGCATTTTTTTTCTAAACAAAACATATTTTCTGAAAAATTTAAACAGTAATTTTTACTCTTACCTTTGTTATATTAATTACACCAACAATTTTGTTTAATTGTTCTTATTATTTGTTGACGACAATTTCCCTTGCACTGTTAAATGTCACTTGAGATATTAATTTTTTAACAAAGAAGCAATTACTTGGTTTTGAAGCAATGTATCAATGCTAGCGTAGCTATCTAAATAAGAAAAAATATGCTGCTATGTACTATGGACATTTGTCAACATATTACCATACAAAAATTTTGCTTTTAAAACATTTTAAAAATTACGTTTTTCCGGATTGAGCATTTGGACCACTGTGCATTGGATTTCTCTTTCCGAGCATCGAAGAAAGAAACTCAAAGCTGCTTTTTCCATTTTCAGCCACATTTATGCCGTGAAAGCCATTTGACTTTATGATTCAATAGAAAAAAAACTGCATTTTGTATTTAATACAGTTCTTGCGTAAATGTTGTTATACCCTTTAGTTGCTAAGTATTACCAATAAGAAATTTTGCAAATTACAAATAATCGATGCACACTTCTTTCCCTCAGCTACAATGTGACTTCGAATACAAACCTAATCATTTGAATTCCTTTATGTTTTCTGACTTTTATACCACAATTATACCAACAATTGTAAGAAATAGAAAAATTTGAAATTAAAAAGTTTAATCCATAAACTTTATTTGTACTCAATTTTTGAGGCTACAGTGTCAATCAAAAAAGCAAACTGCAGCATATTTTAAATCAGAAACTAATCACCAAAGGTTCGTATGATTACATTTCTCTTCAATTCAAATCTATTCCAAAAAGACTTAAATTAATTTGTTTTAATTCATTTTGTAAATGGTTAAAACAAAACAAATTGTATGAAGAAAAATCTTTTAATTCAAGTTGTATTAGATTTGAATTAATAAAAATTTAATCATTCAGAGATTGAATTCTGCTATGAATTGATATCATTATGAATTGATTCAATGAATGAATTCAATTCAAATAAAAGACAATGAATTAAGCAAAATTGTTAGTATTTGGGAATGGATTTATGAATTGATTTGTTAACACTTTTTAATTCTGAATAAAGGTTTTTTGCATTAAGCTCTAATTGAAATAATAAATTCAAAGCTCGGCTACTCACACAGTTTTAGCCCTATTTTCTCAATTTCTGGTTATTTTTTATCGTGACGATATACTGACAGTTCTCATAAAATTGGAACTATATTGTCTCGAAAATCGATAACCAGAGATTGAGAAAAGTGGGATAAGTATATTAAACAAATATTATTTTAAATATAAATAATTTCATAAAAGGAAACCACGATGTTTTAACCGACATTGTACAATAGGAAATTAACATCATCACACCCCCGAATCAATAGAGACTTACTCACATAAAAATAAGTATACCAATGTATGTATGTAAGTATCTATTGGAATATGCACATTAGTATTAGTGTTTTAAAACTATTTTACTCTTAACTAGGCACCTGGGTTAATAAAACTTTATTTATTTTTAAAAATTTTAGAGCAATCTAAATAATGTACACCCACAAACTAATATATACCGATTATAAGCTTCACCATAGTTAAATTGGTAGTTCATGTTGTATTACGTGGTTTGGTTTTAGTTGGCCTTCTCTACTTACTTAGAATTACTATTTTAGTTTCTATTGGCAACTTTAGAAATATGTTTATGCAGCACCTTGCAGCCCCTCAGAAACATGAACCGTAAACGGGTGGTTTGAGTAAATGATAAACGCAGATTTATTATAATATGAGATATATATACAAAGGTTAGGTTAGGAAGGGGTGTACACTCTGTGTACTTCCACTCGAAGAGTGGTCCATTGTGATTCCCTTCAATAAGTAGAAGTAGATTTTTATTAAAATTGATGAAGAAGAGTCCGAAAACCGCCTAGTGAGAGGAAACAGAAAAAGAAAGAAAAAGAAGAATAGTAAGAAGAGAAAGATTTTCCTTGCGGGTTCGGATTTTCCGTAGATCGTCTCTTAAATAGCCATTCTATTCTCTTAGTGAAACCCAGTATGTTGCACAGTTCACAGCCAGTAACATTTCTGACTTCGTTCAGAAATCTGTTTCCTAGCCATTTAAGTCTAAGACTCTGTAAAATAGTGCAGTTCCACTTGATGTGTTCCACTGTCTCTTGCTCCTCTACATCTCCACATACCCTACAAAAATCCTGTGAGTCGTTATCACATTTGCCTTTGAAGGTCCCAATTGCGCAATGGCCGGTTATCACTCCTACTAGAATCCTTAGATTTTATCTATCCAAATCTAACAGTGCTCTGGTTGCTTTAGCATTCAGTTTTGGCCAAATGGCCCTGGACACTTAACAATCCGTCCTACTGCTTCAAGATTGGTCGGTATAGTTACGGAATCTTTCTTAAATTGACCTGTAGTAGTGAAAAATAGGTGGTTTTACACACCTTCCCCTGGTATCACGATCTAGATCAGAACCATGTCTACCCAACACAATCTTATTGAGTAGTGTAGAAATAAAATATTTTCTCAAAGAAAAAAATATGTCGACCAAAAACATTTTTTATCATTTGAGAAATAAATGCTTTTTTCACGGCCTCAGCAAATGCGCCGCAGTGCATCTTCATCGATAACTACAGAGACACCCCAACAGCATATCGAAAGACTAGAAGCCAATCGCTCCCGAATGGCTCGATCAAGAAAAAGAATCGATTTTAAGTTCGCGTCACTTCATTACAGTAAAGATGATGACTACATGGACGTTTTGATTAGCGTAATGAACAAACTTTGCATACATTGCAGCGTTATGAAGTTCTCTACTTCCGGGAATGTGCTGTTCGAACGGTAAAGTTATTCTGCCACCTTCTAAGTTACATTTCCGGCTCCACTCCGATTTCCAAGCACTTCCTTCAAAATATCCGAAAGTACAACTCATGCTTTCAAATTACGTCCTTCGTGGCAACTAATATCGTAAACAACATCGGCTACATGTCCACCTTTAAAGTTCAAGTCCAAATGAAGCGCAGAATTGGATCATTGCTCCCGCTTCCCAGTGATGATGCGATATTACTTCAAATTTATTTCATTGGAAATGAAGCTACAGAAATCGAACGCTATCAATGAACATGCATGTGCATTTTCTGCAATACCCTTCTGCCGAAACATTCTTAGAACAATTGCTGGACATCGGAAATGGAAAAATTCCAATTGATCCCGCCACAAATGAGATTTCGTTCTCAGCCATTGTCGACAAGTTATTCCCAAATCTTAAAACCAACTACAACTACGGATTGACTGTGGGTACATGAAATTTTGGCACCAAAAAATTATGATGTTAACAAGCTCAATAACCAAGTTCAATTGAAACTCCCTGGCAAAACAATAAAATACAAATCGATTGACACAGTAATGAACGAAGAACAAGCCGTCAATTATCCTACATTCATTAGAACCAGCCGGAATGCCACCACATGTATTAACATTGAAAGTTGGATCACCGACTTTGTCCGACACTGTATATTAAAATCGACATCGATATTCAATATAAAACAGGTGTTTTCTAAGGGCCAGCAACGCGGACCGGGTTCAGCTAGTTTTTTTTTATAAAATTTGACTTCAATTTCCGTGCTCTTTCTTTGGCCTCTAAATTTTTAGCAGAGTTCCTGTCAGGAACTTTTTGAGCCTTGTATTTTTTAAACCTGCACTAGCTTTAATTTTTCCTACCAAATAGTCCGAATACTGATCTAACCGGACTCCTTTCCTACCGGATGTGTTGGGAGCTCTTTTGAAAATGCTTTCTATTTATTTAGAAACCTCATATGGAGCATTCCTTCTATATGAAACAGGTTTTCTATCAACAGACAAGTTCTCCCTATACTGTTTAATAGCATCAGTTTGGCGGCATGCCTTTGATTGTTTGGCCAACTTTTTGTAGAACCAAGTTGGGTTTTGTTGAAAATATTTAATAATTTTAGTACGCACTTTTTTCTTGTCTTTATTTTAATTAGATTAACAACATAATTGACATTAAACATAATAACTGACACATTTTTCAAAGGTAAATTGATAAAAAAAAAAATCAAATAATAGTTAAAAGTTTTAAGGAAAAACGTGTGTTGTGGTTTTTTTCGATCTCACTCCTTATCTATCTATCTTTTTGGCAACCACGCGAAGAGACTTGGCTTGCCCTACAACGACTTCAGCAGAAGTTGTCAAAACGAGGAGGAGGATGAGACAATTTTTCATCTTCTTTGTCACTGTCCGGTATTGGAAAATCTACGCTTAAGGTTTCTGGAAAATCGTTCCCTAACTAGTCTCTCTAAGCTCTCGAATTTGAGGCTTGAGTGCATTAAAGCCTTTGTAATGGGGATCTCCATGGAGTGACCAAATAACCATCTCCTCTCTCTTTCTCTCTCGTATCTATTCTCTCACTCTTCAATCTTAACCAAATCTTGACTGTCCCCTTCTATTTTCTTCCATATCTACTCTGTCCTTCTCTTTTTGCTTCTATACTTTTAGGTAACACAAAGGCACCTATTTCCTGGACCCACGTGAGCTGCTTCTTCACTTCGCGGCTGCCTTGAAACCTAACCTAAACTATCTATCTATCTCTATATATATATAAATGAATGTATGTCTGTTTATTTGCTTGTTTGTACCTTATACAAGGCTAAACTCTACCGCTCCTCTTAAAATTACTGTATGTTTCCCTATATCTGGAAGGAATAATAGGATACTTTTTATTTTTAAATTTGAAGTGGGCGTGTCACTTACCATAAGAAGTAAATAGTTATCTGTATAATCTGGGGAAATATAATTGTAAAAGCCGCAAAACTTCGCGGAATTTACTCGGTACCATTGTGCGCTTCTTGACTGAGAAAATGGACTGAATTTGAAAAATTGGCTTGGCACCACCCAAACCATGTAAATAGTTATTTTCTAATATCTGTAGAACTATAATTGTGACAGTCTTCAAACTTTATACCAATCAATTTCTTATCAGATCATGAAGTTTAACCCAAAATGGGACGGATCGAAACTGGGAGTGTGGACCCTCCCGAATATCTCACATATTATTGTACATAGTTTGACAGGAAATGGACGGTATTGTATTAGTGGTCGTGGCACTTTCCACACAATGTAAATTCTTAATTTCACATATTTGCAGAACTATAATTGTAAAAGTATTTAAACTTTGTACGGATGTCTGAAAGTGGACTGGATTGTATTAGTGGGCGTGGCACCTATCATTCAAAGAAAATAGTTATTTTATAATATCTCAAGAACTATAATTGTGAAAGCCTTCAAACATATGAATCAATTTCGTATCACTGCATGAAGTTTAAAAAAAATGGGAGGGATCGGTACAGGTGGTGAGTCGCCGCCAATAAAAAGTAAAAAGATATTATTCAAACATTGTCCAAATAACTCTCTCATTTTACATATATATTTTTTAACTCTAAACTTTATATTTCATTACGATACAGGTAGCGAAGCACACCGGGTTTTAGCTAGTAATTCTATATAGATTACATACTCATTTCCTATAAATGCATGTTAAAACTTCGGAACCTATTTGACTGCAGTTTAAGGCATTGGAGTATATTATATAAATGTCATAAACCCTAATGTCTATACATATGAATGTTGGCACATTCGTAATTTTATCTTAATTTAAAACCAACTTTATCTCTTTTAATATGGTTAAATAATTTGTTTGACTACCGCCACACAAACTCATACACACAATACCAAATCTACTCCTACACAAATACAATTTTTATCCATATGATCAGTGTAGCCAGATGAGCGGATTTCATGATTAATTAGGTTACAGAATTTCGTGAGGGGATTTTACATTTTTGGAGAGTATTAATTTAGATTTTATACTGCTATTCATATTTTGAGTAAGGCAATTTTCATTTCTCAATATTTTTTTTTTCCAAATTTAGTAAAAAACACAAAAATATTTGATAGAAATCAAACTTTTATTTGATTTTATGAAAATTATTTGAAAAAATTATGAAAAGGCTGTAGGAAATAAGGGTTACTGGGTTACTTTTCCTTAGTCATTGCAAGACATCTGTTAAAACTATCATTTAATTTTCAGCAATTTGACCTATGTGTAGCAACGAATACAGTATTATAGGGAATGCAGTATTGTACTCTTTAAATCGATAAGTTTTCCTGCCTAAAAATATTATTTGAAGAAAATTAAAAAAAAATATACATTCTCAGTATCATAAAAATATACATTCTGAGTATCATAAACAGACTTTTTCGAATACGACTTTAACTGAAAACAATGAAGAGAGCTATATTTGGCTGTGACGAATCATATACACCCTTCACCAAAATGTACTTTAAGATAAAGATTGAAAATATGTTTTTATCTGAACAAATTTTTATTATATAAAACAATTTTATGGTAAAAAAACTCGGATTAAAAAATATTTTTACAAATTTTGACCCATTGTATGTCCGAAATACTATAGCATTATATACATCGTTGGAAAGGTCTTTGAAATGTCTAGCATTATACATAGATCCATGTTGTCTATATTAATGACTTTATAATCCAGATATAAATAAAAAATGGTTGAAATGTGAGGTAGTATCTTATATCTCAGACATTTGTAGGCCGTTTATTTTCGATTTTAAATAGCAACTGAACTGGGTCTATAGCGTATATATTGATGAATGAATCATGTATATAAGTTGTTTTGGGGCAACGGAAAGTTAATTTCAACATACAGACGAATAGACGGACATGACTATATCAACCTCGCTATCTATAATGATCCAGAATGTATACTTTGTGAATTGTTATCAGAAGGGAATCGGCCTTGCAACTGAAACCTTTTTACTTTTTCACAAACATTCTCTGTTTATTAATTTGATTTCAATCACCGAGAGAGATTTTCTATATGAAAATAAGAAAATATGGTCAAAAGACTAGGAATTTTTTTTTATTTTTGAATAGAATCCATGTTTTTATTAAAATTAATGTATTTCTATATTAAAAAAAATTTTAAGACAAAATTAGGAATTTCAATTTTGAAACGTGGATTTTTTGGGAATTTTCGATTTTCAGATTGGGGACATAAGGTATAATTTTATCTGGTAACACTGCAAAGGACTCCTCAACACCAAACAACCCACAGCCGCTCATTCAATTTACTTCATTAAAATATTATACGAGAACGAATGAATGAAGAAGCTGAAGAAAAAAAAAAAAATATGATTATAATTTTTTTTTTATTACACGACGCTATCAACAGATTATAATAATGTGGTCCTTTTAAAATTACTCAACGAAATAAGAAAGAATTCCATAGAAAATTACAAAAACAAAAATAAAACGCGAGAAAGAAAAAGAAATCTTTAATTCAAAATATACAAAAGAATACAAAATGTAATGAAATGGATGGAAATGTAATGAAAGCAGCAGAGTATAGTAGCATCAGCAGCTGTTAAGCTTAGCAATTTATGATGACTTTAAACAGCATCAGCTGTGACCTCACCAACCACAATCCATTAAAGAAACTTCCGTAACGAAGGCCACACCACAATTTAACGTGAAATATAAACTGACTATTTAATGCAACACAAAAATAAGCAAATGGAAACAAGGAAACGCAAGAAATATTGTATATATCCGTTCTACTATGTTCTTCATACAAACTGGGTCGAATCTTTTTGTTACTGCTATTATCTGCAAATAAGTATAAATGTATTCACAGTTGTTGGTTTTCGTTTTAACAAATACTTACGATATTTTTGGGAGGAGGTATAAAAGCTCAAAGGAAATTCCTTTGAATCTTTATTTCGAAAGTGTTTTGAAAAAGGATTACAGCAGAAGTTTCCACACAGATATTACAATATATAAAAGTGTTTGTAAATGGTATTAGTTTTTAATAGTGGGTACAGAGACAGTGGAAACTTGGTAGCCCAAGAGTTAAATATTAAAACAAGTAAGAATGTATAGTCGGCCTAGCCTGACAGAGAGAATATACTCTGCAACAATGTAAATCTTTAATCCATACACATGAACAAATCGTAAAGTACCAAAAGTGTAGTCTATTTGTGATTCTCTGGTTCTAATGTCTACATATGGTCCGAAAGAAGTACCTAGTCAATAGTACTACTGTAAGTACTCGACTTCCAATGACACGCACATGTTAAATGTCTATGTCTGCGGTATAGTAAGTCACTAGTACTGGTGACTATGTCAATAGTAAGTCAGAACAGTTACACTATTGACATTTCCTGCAGGGTTATTACTTAAAATAAAAAAATTTAATAAAAAGAACAGACGAATATTTTATTTTATACAGCGGAAGTTTGAAAAAATACATAAAAAGTCTGTGTTCAGGTCTGAAGAGTTTATAGCTTTGTCTTTCGATAATATTCCGTAATTCAGCCAATAACTTCTTATACAAACTATCAAAAAAGATGGGGGTATATTGTCATTCTGGTTGTAACACATCAAAATATTTGTCACAGACCCACATTAGAATATGCATATATTCTGGGTCCTCATAAGATTCTAAGATGATCTAGCAATGTCCGACCATCTGTCTGTTTGCTGAAAATACGAAAGGGCGAGCTATCTTAAATTTTCCACAAATAAAGAGTGTGCCAAAAAAAAGCAATATTCACTGTCCTAAGGGACGACGTGATCTCACTCTACACTGATGGTTCAAAGACTGAACTGGACCTTTTGCTGTCTCTGCGATTACCCGATACCTGCACGGCTTTCCAGGCTGAGATATATGACATCGATACAGCCGCGAGAAGAATCCGGGAACTGAATCTCGAAAATAATTCTAACTTTATTAAGTCAAAATGTTCACTCAACTGCATATAATCACTGGCACAACTGACACAACATCACGTCGAGTCCCAGGACATGAGAGCATCCTGGGAAATGAAGTATCTGACGAATGCGCAACGAACGGGTCGTCCCTAGACGTATCTCTTGCGCAAAGGGATATTCACACTCCCTTGGTGACCGTATCGAAATTGATAAATGAATGGGTTTTGAGTGAGACGGAACTCAGGTGGTCAAATATCATCAATTGTAGAATATCCAGATTGCTCTGGCCCACTCTGACAGAAGATATGACTAGGACTCTTTTGTCTCTTAGTAGGAGTTCGATTAGGCTTCTTACGGGTATAATCACTGGGCACTGTATGATTGGACGCATGTCGGAAAGTATGGGTTACCCACGTTATAGCTATTGTAGAAGTTGTTTGGATGAGTAGGAGGAAGAATCGGTACAACACCTTCTATGTGACTGCCAGCCTTACAAGAGCATAGGCTACTATATCTTGGTAGAGCTCTTTTCCATGATCTGGACTGTCTCAGAGATGTGTCACTAGTAAATATGATCAGATTTATTAGAAGTACCGGCTGGATCTCACGGGGATCACAAGAAGCACATAGTCAACGAAATTAGTCAATGAAATTTCAACATAAGGAAATGGTAATTCACAAGGCCTCCGAGTGAACTCGCTAACTTGCGAGCCACCCAAGTAACCTAACCTAAGTTAAATAAAACTTAAACCCATAGAATAATCGCATAGAACGGAAGGAGAGAGAAATATCAATGGAAAAAATTACTCTCTTTTCACATATGCGGGTGATTCAATAACAAAATACATGCAATACATTCTCATGAATTAGGTTTTTGACAAAAGACATAGGTTTTTGGTTCTCAGTTACCTATCTAGTTGTTATTTATGCTTAAATTCTCAAAAATACCAAAATTTATTGAAATATTGTACAAATTCATTTAACATTAAAATATTGTCATATTACTCGGTTTTTATTAGAGTATTCAATTAATCGGATTCCTGGTTTAATCGGTTAAACGAGCAAATAATTAATCGGGGCTTAGATTTAATCGGTTAATAATGGGTTAATTTTAAATTATTCGATTAACCGAATAATTTCTATTTTAATTTTAAATTGAAAATAAAATGAATTTTGTGTACTTATTTAAGCATTTCAACAAAAAAATTAATAATTGCAAAAAAATATGGTATTTGAGATCCTTTTTATCCTTTTACATGTGAGTTTTTTTTAGGACTTTAGTGAGATTTACTGAAATATCTTTTAAGAAAAGAATATAATTTAAAATGTTTCCTTTTAAACGATTTTTCTTTAATTTTATTAATACTTGTCTTGGAAAAAACTCTCTCACTGATTGTAGATGTTGGAGAAATCGAAAGTAAGGCATGAGAAAGACTATCCAATTTCTCAGTCCTTTATTCAGTATTGTCTTCAGTTTCGTCTATTATCATGCCTTCCTCCGACTCATTAGGACAAAGTTCTTCATGAAACATTCTAGAAAAAAGGTCATGTACAAATTCATTAGTTTCAGTTTTTGAGCTATACTTCAAAAAACTATTGCTAGAAAGGAATGTTCATAAGTTAAGAAATAAAATTTGTGTGTTTAAAACCATATTCCTATATAAAAAAAGAAATTTCGGTTAATCGACCCAAATTAATCGGTTTATTTGTTATTTGAAAATCGTAAATTTTAAATTATTCGAACAATTAACCCACCAAAATTAATCGGTTAACCGATTAACGGTTATTCGATTGAATACCTCAGTATTTATAAATTTATCCACTTTTTCTAAGAAATCCTCCCATTAAAGATTTTATAGTTGCCTCCGTTACCTTGGGGTACCTTTCCTGTGCTCTTTAATTCTTTTTTTCTCTAAAGGCCGAAGTTCTGGACGGTTGGATGGATTTGAGTCAAGTGGACTATAGGCAATTTCAACCATTTTTGTGGTCAAAACTATAAGGAATCACTGAACAAGGATTAAAATCGGTATACGGAGTTTTTCAAGGTTGTTGATTTCGAATTTGAGGTAAAAATTTTTCAAATTCAAAATGGCGGATCCAATATGGCGGCGTATATTTTAAAACGTCTTCTGATTTACATTAAAATCATTATAACGGATTCCTAATTTCGGATCCAACTCTTATATGGGAACTCTCCCATATAACACATAATCCGATTCCTCATTCAAAACATTGCTGCTTTCAACTTTACCAACAATAAAATTGTAAACAGCAGCATTTTTCTCCACTTTCTTTTGCTCATCCAATCAATCTTCCACAAGTTCGCTATTTTGCAAGCGGAGGCTGCCACGAAAAATTCTGTTTTTCAAAAAATGCAAAAAAGTACAACATGAAATTGACAAATTAAACATTCTTGAAAGAGGAAAACATGAATGGTTTTCACAAACATATACTTGTTTACTGTAACCATATATATGATTGATACAATCAAGAGAATCGTAAGTTAACCATATTATGGTTACCACAATCATATAAATAGTTACTGTGATTACAACATTGTTAAAAAACTTTTAAAAATGTTAAAATGATTACTCTAAACATGCACAACTATATTTTTTCTCTGCGTGTATGGAAAGACAAAATCAATATACGCTCCATATTTTTTGGTAGTGGGTATGAAAACATTAAAAGTCTGTGATCAAGTTGATTTTAAAATAAAAATTAATTTTAACAACTACGTTTTACTCAGTTTATGTTTTTGCATGAACCATGTGAGCGTATGAGTATTATTGATCAATCATAATAAGTATACTCAAAAAGAGAAAATTACGATTTTAATGTCCGAAAAGAAACTTTATCTAATTTAGATCACAGGTGCTAAAGTAAATTTCTCAAACATTTTAATCATGCCGTATTTTTAAGGGATTTAAAAAAATATGATATATTTTAACCCCAAATAAATTAAATAGTTAATTTAAATTAAAATTTAATTTTAAAATCTCAAGCAAAATTTATATTAGAAGTTCCATCAAATAACTACAAAATATTTCATTAGATTTTATGAAAAATCTCTGCAGTTAATGACTTATCTGATTAGAAACATTTCCCTATAGTCAGCCTATAATCACACTCTTAACTACCTAGTCAGTAGTGCTACAGTCTACTGGTGGATTTTCAAGCAAATGTTAAATTTCAATAAAATATTACATTGGCTGGGGTACATCTGGTCAGTAGTACTACTGACTACGTCACTAATAAATCACTATAAATCCACTATTGGCATTCCCTGCTAGTGTTCTAGTGTTAATAATTATTTTAAATGTTTAATTATGTTGAATATCCTTAAACATAATTAAGATGCAATTCAAGTGTAAAATTAAACCTTTTATAATGTCTTTGTTAATTACACGAAAACTGTTATTTAAAAAAATTAGCAATTTAAAGATGTTTCCCAAATGTCTTATTTAAATCGTTTTCCCAAAAAATCTTCAATTAAATACTTTTTCTCAGCAATTTAATTATGTTAGCTTACTTAGCCTTGAGCTGGTGGCTGTAAAATTATGTTCAACTACTAAAAAGGATACTGAATAAATAGCCAAACAAAAAAGGACAACCATTGAGATAATGCTAAAGAAAAATAAAATAAATACTTATTAACACAAATAAATCCAAAAAAAAAAAACAAGCGTATTTGCTAAGTTTTAAAGGAGCTTTCAAACAATTTTCTGCTGTTGCTCACATTTCTTCTCATTATAATTTTAATTAACATTTCGCCGTAAAATTAGTTTTACGTTTTTTGTTCTTAAATGTTTTTCTCATCTATTTTCATTTCAGCTTTAAAGCTCTGTCAAGTAAATTATGATTTCTAAAAGTAATTTCTTTTTCTCTCCCTCCTTTGGATTTTTTTTTTTAAATAAAAAATATATAATCATACTAAAATAAAAAAAGGGGAAAATGAAATATTTTTGGTTGTTTTATTTTTTGTGGAGTGGCATTACAACGACAAATACGTTTAATTGTTGTTGATCATGAAATATGAAAAATGACTTTTTAACTCGTTATGTGAGTATGTGAAAAATGTGAATTCCTTTCTTTTTTTTTTGGCTTTTCTTGTTAACAATGTCATGACAATAGAATATTAACAAACAAAAAATGAGAAAGAGAGAAAAAAGTTTGAAGCTTACACCTACACAAGCACATATACATAACTACGTACCCCGCAGTTCAAAGTGTTAACTACCTGCCAGTTTTTAAGGACCCATTTTAATATGCAAATTAGACCGTACCTCAAAAAAAGAAACCCCCGTACACCCTCTAATATAAAGTATTTTTGCAAGGCAGTTTCGATTTTTTTGCCCTACGTACAGGTCTCCTTTTTTAAATTTGTCGTTATATCTTTGGATCTTAAAGCCTGATATATCAATGTTTTTTGTCTCTAGAAGACCAATATTTTACTCTAAGGGCCATTGACTTTAACTATCTCGTTCAAGTATTTATGTACGGCACACTTTTCTTTGCTTATAATGTGGTACGCTCTAATGCACATGCCACTGCATTGAGGTTTTAGCTCGACTCGAACTTACGTTTAAATTAATATTCCTTACTTGTTTTTGGTGGACATATCTAAGTATTTTAAAACTGCAGGGTATTTAATATAAATTCCTACATAAATTTTCCAAATAAATAAATAAGCATTCAAGCTTTGTTGTTGCGTGTTTGTTGAAATATTGTTAAGAGAAAATGTCAAATACGAACGATTATGACTGTTGTTGTTATTAATAAATGAAGGGAAATATGTTTATATTCAACTGAAAAGCATTTTATGGCAATTTATTATTTTTTAAAAGCAAGTTAAATGCAATGTTTGTGTTTTTGAACCAATTCTCGCTACCCGAATAGACTGAAATTTGTCATTCATGCTAAGACCGGGTGACAATGCAATATTATGTTCGAAATCAAGTTCAGAGTTATGTTCGAAACATTTTTAAAACTGTTAAAATAATCTCTGCATGAACCTGACGAAAACAATGCAATATTATGTTTGAAAATTATAAATTAAATTCGAAAATTCGAACTTATGTTCGAAAAATGTTTAAAGCTGTTTAAAATAATCTCGAAATCATGAGGATTCTTAAAAAAACAATTTTAGTTTTATTTCTGGCCAATTACTTAAATAATCCAAAAACAATATAGAAATGTTAATGAATTTTCAAATACATATTCTCAATGTAGTTTCAGAATATAAGCTTTTTAAGATATGTGCGAAAGGTGCTCTTTAAATACTCTAAAAAGATGAAAATAAACTTTATATTAAATCAAACGTCAAGACGCTTCCTTTTTTAAAAAAAAACTCATGAAAAATCGAAAACGGCAGAAATTGTTCCAGTTTATTGCTTTAATGCAAATCCACATAAGGACTGAGATCGAAAAATTCTTAACACACGTTTTTCATTAAAACTTTTAACTCAAGTATTATTTGATTTTTTTTTTTTATTAAGTTACCTTTGTAGAACATTGTTATGTTTTATGTCAATTATATTAATTTGTTGTTAATCTGATTAAAATGAGTGACCAGAGAAAAGTGCGTACTAAAATTATTAAATATTTTCAACAAAACCCAACTTGGTCCTACAAAAAGTTGGCCATACAATCAAAGGTCTGCCGTCAAACTGTTTCCAATGTTATTCAACAGTACCGGGAGTACTTATCCGTTGATAGAAAACCTGGTTCAGGTAGAAGGAATGGATCACATGAAAAATAGAAAGCATTTTCAAAAGAGCTCCCTACAATCTCGGACTATTTGGTACGAAAAGTTAAAGCCAATGCATGCTCTAAAATATACAAGGCTAAAAAAGTTCCTAACAGGAATGCTGCTAAAAATTTAGAGGCCAAAAGCAGAGCACGGAAATTGAAATCAAATTTTATAAAAAAATATTCCAGCTGCATAATGGATGACGAAACGTATGTTCTGGCAGATTTTTCGCAGCTTCCGGGTCAAAATGTTGATATTGCTGAAGCTCGAGGGAATGTTGAAGAAAGGTTTAGGACCCAAAAGCGGACAAAATTTCACAAAAATTTCTTGGTATGGCAAGCAATATGCAGTTGCGGCAAAAAAGCCAAACATTTGTTACAAAGGGCTCTATTAATACCGAAATTTACATCAAGGAATGTTTACAAAAAATGATGTTTCCGTTCATAAGACTTCTTAATGTGTTCACATATTTTTGGCCTGATTTGGCATCTGTCACTCTGGTAAGTGGTAAAAGAACAATAATGTGGCAAATTCTGCAAACTGCATGGAGCTAAGGCCAATGGAGAGATATTTGGCTCTCGTTAAAAGAGAATTGAAGAGCACAAAATAAGTGTTCAAAAGTGTGGTAGATTTTAAACGGAGATGGACAACCTGTTCTAACAAAGTGACAGAAATCAATATAAAAACCATAATGGAAGAGTTTTCGAAAAAGGTTCAAAGTTTCATCACTAGTGATTAGAACTATAAAAATATATATATATATTTTTTTTTGTAAATTATAATAATAATTTCAATCAAATAAAAAAAACCCCAAAGTTTAGTGGTTTCATTTTTATTAACATATATGTATGTTTAGAATTTTTCGATCTCAATCCTTATATGTAATAGCAACAAAATTATATATCGATCATAAAAATCTATTGATTCATTTCGAATCTATTCACAATTAAGTGAATTCGTCATTTTCACAAAATTTTAAATTTTTGTTTGATATACATAAAATTGAGTAGTGTTCTTCTTTCGATTCGATTGAATTCTGGAAACATTTTCCCCATGTTATGTATAAATTTTCATATGTATATTGCGTTTCAATCGGCTCAGTAGTTTCGTAGTTATAATAACAAATCGAAGCAAAATATATATTTTTTACAAGAAAATAGCAATTTTTTTTTGTTTTAAAAAATCATGAAAAATCTAAAACGGCAGAAATTTGTCAGATTTATAGCTTTATTGCAAAGCCACATGTAATAACAATAAAAGGAGATATAGATCATGAAAATGTATGGATTCTATTCGAATTTAGTCACAATTAAGTGAATTTTCACAAAATTGTATGTGCTTACATGCGTGTACTTTGAGTGGAAATTTTAAAAGTGTTTTCGTTTTGTTACAATTTTGATGTATTGTGATTCCATATTTGTGCTACTAGAATTACAATACATCAAATTTGTGTAGTGTAATTTTTTCGATTTTGTTGCCGTGTGTTATGAGTACTGAAGGCAAAAGGAAATTTATAAATTAATGATTTTTCTATATTTCTTATACATTTTCGGCTTAAATATAAAACGTTTGATTTATGAACAATTTTCAAGCCAGTCCAATCATATAAACATTTTTATACATTTTCCTATAAATTTACGTTTTTTTGAAAATTTTATATAGATTTGTTTAGAGTAATTAGCATCATTATTTTAAAAAACTTATAGCTTACATGATTCGTCATGTTTTACATTGAAGATAATTACATACACAGTCTCTTACAAAAGTTTACATACCCCTAATATATTTCATCTTTATTAATAAATATTTAGTGAAAAATGATTTAATTATTTTTTTTTTATGCTATTTCGGATTTATTGAGATAAAATAAACACAAAACTAATTTATTTTCATTAAATTCTAATAAAAAAACATAAAATAATTAAATTTTTGGCATAAAGCTAATTTACATAAGTTTACATACGGGATAAAAAAAAACTTAAAAAAATTACATTGATATTTTGTGTGGCCTCCTTTGGCTTTAATTACAGCAGATAATCTATTTGGCATGGACAAAGCCAATTTTCTTGTTATTTATGGAGTAATTTTGTTCCGTGTTTTACGGTGCAATTAACATTTTGTGGTAATAACTCTGCATTAGGCTTTCGCCAAACTTTTGTTCGTCCATCACCTCCAAAAACCATAAATTTACATTCATCAGTCAGTATTACCCTCTCCCAAAATGTAGGGTCATTTACTTGAGCATTTTCGTACTTTTGGGCATATTCTAAGCGCTTCTGGATATTCACAGATCTAAGTAATGGTTTTTTTCTGGTAACTCTGCTATTGTACCCATTTCTCTTGCTACATCGGCGAACAGTCTGATCAGAAACGGTAATTTCTAGATTTGTTCTCATTTTCCGGTTTAGTTCGACGGCACTTAGCTTAGGATTTTCTTGAATGGAATGTATAATAGACCGTTCTGTTGGTTTGTCGAGAATGCGGGTAGGGCCACTACGAAATTTGCTTTTATAATTTAAATTTTCTTTGAAATTTTTTATTATTGTTTGGACTGTGGTTTTACTTAGATATAATAAAATTCCAATTTCATTAAAAGATATGCCATCATTTCTCAACTTAATGACGCTTTTTCGAATTGGCTCAGAAAATTCTTTGCCTTTGCACATTTTCTTTCACTAAAAATACTTTTTGATTTTATTTTGCCAGTGTGATCAGTTTTAGTGAAAGTAAACTTTCTACCACTGATTTTACACAAAGCATCATAAAAATTGTAGCGTAAATTTAAACGGTACAACATTTTTTTTCCAGAGTATGTAAACTTATGTAACATTAAAAGGATACCAATTACTCGTGTTTTATTGTTATTTATTTAAAATACCAGCAAAATATTATAAAATATTATGGAAATATATTTTTTAAGTGCATTAAACAAAAAAATAGAAAAATTTCAAACGTATGTAAACTTTTGTAAGACTGTGTTTATGCAACAAATGATACTTGTCAAAAAAGTAATATTAAAATGTATGGTTATTTTGACCTTCTACAACCACTTTTCAATGGTTGTAGCTTGCAGAGTGAGAGAAAAAATAAAATTTTAAGTAAATAAAAATTGTGATATATATTTGTCCATCTCTTCAAACGACAAACATGATGACATTTTCTTTTGCTTGTTTTCTATCGACATATTACTGAAACCAGCTGATTCATATCTGTATAAATATTTGTGTTTTACATTTTCAAATCCTTTTTATACCCTCCACCACCACAAGTGGTGAATGAGGGTATATATAACTTTGACATTCCGTGTGTAACATTTGAGACCCAACAAAGTAGATTGTCCATTGAGCCATGTCCGTCTGTCTGTTTGTTTGTCTGTGTAAAACATTCTCACGCCCAAAATACATAAACAAAATTAATGAAATGTACATCAAAATATTTATAATTTGACTAAACAGTTTCGTGTTGAAAATCAGCAAAATCGGTTCACTAGAACCAGAGTTATGAACCAAAATGTGAGACAACCTAAAAAAATATTGATAATTTTAAAATATTTTTGTTATATGTGTAAATATATTGCAGATAATTCCATAAAACTTTATAGACGTTATTTTTATGATAAAAGGACTAACTTTAGTGAAAATTATAAGAATCGGTCCATGATTTCTCCTAGGCCCCATATAAATTTCTTCCCGAAATATGAAGTTATGGTCTACTAATGCCTACAGAATTGCAGTATCCATACAAAATTCAGTAAAAATAAGTTTCGTGCTAAACGTAATCACAACACCAAATGTATTGTGGATCGGCCCATATTTGACCATAGCCCCCATATAAATTTCATTTCCAAAAAATCACTTAAATATGCATAAATATCTTATAAATATCGCTATGAAGTTGAAATTCATCATAAATAATTCCCATATATACTAAAATCGCTCTACCTAATTTTATGACGATCGGCCCATAATTGGTTATAGCTGCCATATACGGACCACTTTCTAAAAACACATTAACCTGCATAAATATCTAAAATATATCATTATCAAACCACAATTTTACATAATAAGATAATAAGATTGTATATTTCAAAATCATATTACAGGATATTGTGAATATCGTTTCATATTTGACCATAGCTTCCATATAAGGCCCACTTCCGAAATTCAGTTAAGTACTCATAAATCTCTTATATATATATTTTTCATGCTAAAATTCTATAATACTCATATACATAGAAATCGCTGTACCAAATTTTACGATAATCGGCCAATAATTGGTCATAGCCTCCATATAATAATCGGAAAACACATTAATAAAAAACAAAATCCGTGCTGAACCAAAATTTTACACCGATTAGTAATTTGTATCGAAAAATCATACTACAAGATTTTTTAAATATCGGTCAATAAGCCGCCATATCTCCCATATAAGGTTAATAATATCTAAAAATCGTACTACTGAATTTTGTGAATAAAGGTCTATGATTGGCCACAGGTCCCATATAAGTTCCCATATATCCATAAAACTCTTAGAGATTAAATTCAATTACAATACATAGAAATCACGTTAAAATATTTTACGACAATCGAATCATAACTACAGGTTCATAATTACACAGAAAAAAGTTTCAACATAAATAGTATGATTTGATTTCATTGATTTCAATTCATAAAATTTATAAATAATTTCTTACATAGTATGATTTTGTTCATATTTTTTGTTTTTAAATAAAATCTAGGAGGCTTAAAAAAATATTTCAATTTTCATTTATATTTTTATGTTGTTTGAAAATGTTTGAAATTTTCCTTGGAAAATGTTTATGTTTTTTATGATTTTCAGCTACAAAATGAGCAAATATGCGTTATATTGACTGCATTTTATGAAGCAGATGAAATGCTTTAATATTAATGGAAGCTAAATGATGTTTAATGATATTTTTTTACATTTCAGACTTTTTTGATTCATCTTGAATAATTGGTAATATAGGACTATTTTGCAAACATATTTGAACTAAGCCATTAGGTAATGCAATTGTAATGCAATTTATTATAAAATATCTAGAAATTTATGCAAAAAAAGCAAAAAATTTCATCATGTACACTTTCATAATATTTATGAACATGTTCTTATTCTGAATAAAAAAAGTTTGGGAAAAAAAGTCATGTTCGATTAATAATATCTATTACAAAATTCATTCCAATTATGAATTTCTTTTTTCTGTGTATATAAGGCTCATATTTGGAAAATTCATTAAACGCGAATATATATAAAAATTGTGTGATTTAACTTATGACCATATTCAAAATTTTGAACTTTGTCTAAATATATTTGTATACTCTTTTTATACCCTTCACCTTCGTGAGAAGGGTATATATAAGTTTGTCATTCCGTTTGTAATTTCCACAATATAATTTTCCGGATCCTTATAGATAGCGGAGTCGATTTAGCCATGTCCGTCTGTCTGTTGAAATCCAGGATCCAAATCTTTAATAATTCTGTCAGACATGCTTTCGAGAAGTTTCCTATTTAAAATCAACAAAATCGGTCCATAAATAAAGGAGATATGAGCAAAAATCCGAGACAACCTCAATTTTTGGCCTATTTTGGATCTAAATCTCGATTACTAAATCATAAATATACACAATATGGATATCTAATGATAGATATTTCAAAGTCCATTGAAACGATGTACATAAGACTATAGTAAGTTGGAGCTACAATGGGTCAAAATCGGGGAAAATATTTTTTTAACCCGAATTTTTTTTCACAAAAAACATTTTTTTGTCATCATTTCTTTCACTAATAAATTACAAAAAAAAAAATTTTAATTAAAAGAAATGTTTAAAATTAAAATTGGAACAAACAATTTCGAAGAAAAAAATTAAAAAAACATTTTTTTTTTAATTTCATTTTAAAGTTTAATTTGGTGAAGATTCGACAGACCCGAATATAGCTCTCTTACTAGTTTATACTCTATTTCATCACTTGAGATTAATAAAGAAATATGTTCAGCCAAACGCGTAATGCTAACCAATTATCAGGTATATAAATGTCATACGTTATAATAGGAACAAAAGACAAACTCTGTTGCATATAGTAAGATCTGTAGTTATTTTAAGTATAAATTGCTGAATTAGATAAAAATTTTTTACATTTGAAATAACATAACTTCTGCGTAAACTGCTTAGTCTTTCTAACAATTGTTATATTATTTCAATTTTTATATCATCATATATAGGTGTAGGGTATTTAGTATTCGGCACGGCCGAATATAGTACTCTTACTTGTTTTAACTAATTTTATGAAAATAGTTCTTCATTCTAATAAATGTAAATGAAGATTAAAACTGGAATTAAAACTGCATTAAACAGATTTGAAATTTACTGATTTCGAGGAAATTATAGTTTATAGTCACAAATTTGTTAAAATTATTGTCTTACACGACAATTATGAATGTCCAAGTAATTTTCTGAGAGAGTCCTTGTATGGGGACTAGGGACAAATGTTGCCCGATTTTCGGCATAATTTAGAGTATAATTTCTGAGTGCTTAGAACTGTTTTGTGCAAAATTTTACTCAAACATTATTATCAACAGAGAGTATTTGTGGAAAATTTCAGCCAGCTATCTCTAGTTTGGGCTCTATCGTGTTTTAAATAGACGGATATATTGAAGGTGGGTATACAAGATTCGGCACTGCCGAATATTTTTTATTAGTAGAATATAACCATTTTCAATATATAAAAGAATACATAATTTTTTTTAAAATTGATTATTATAGGTACCATTAATATGTATTAGATTTGTGTTAACAACAATTTAATCATTAAAAGGTGAAATGAATTTGGTATGAGTTAATTCAACAAGGAATCAATTCAAATAAAAACCTTTAAATATAGAATTTCTTATGCTGGGAATTATATTTTTAGTAAATTAAGCTTAGATTTAATTAATTAGTTCGAAGTTTTATTTGACACAAAACTGGAAACTTCAATTAAATCCTGTAACGATTTTTTTCAAATCATCAGCATTTGGTTTTTAGATGACGGAGAACAATTGTCATTGAAAACCTCCAATCTTCTTTTTAATTAAGTTTCCTTCATCTTTAATGTTTTTCACTCACAAATTTAGCATGAAATCAAATATAAATAATATTTAAGCATATAATCTCTATACATCAACAGTTGTAAATATGACACAAGACTTTCTTAGTTTTTTTTTTCGTATTTTGACATTTAAATTGGCTACAAAAGAATGCTCCCAAGGCTACTTTCATATAAAATACTTGTTATTTATGTGTTTATTTCGGTTGCTGTTTAAATCCAAGGTGTTAAAGTATTTTTGTGTAATTTTCATTTTGTTATAAGTAACATTCTGTGCCGCTTTCATTTGCATAAATATTTCCTTATTTGGTAAATGTCTGAAAATGTTTCCAAACATTTAATAAAGTGCCGCCTTAAACAAAAGCCACAACAACTTTTTGTTCAGTTTTTTTTTTTTTTTGTTTTGTTTTAACAACGATAAAACAATTTTTAAGTAGTTGCTGGTTCGTTTTTTATACCCACTACCAAAATGATGGTGGCTATATTGAGTTTGTCATTCCGTTTGTAACATATCGAAATATTCGTCATATACTCACAAGCGATTATAAAGAGTCTGTCATTAAGCGCTTTCTATCTTTAAATTTAAATAAAGCGATGTGTGTGAGAGATATCATTGACATTTTTTATTCATTTGTAAGGCCAATTGATGTCATTATGTATGGAATATAATGTCGTGCATTATATTAGATCAGCCTGCATTAGACAGTGGCATAGGTTATATTGAATTTGAAGGCCGCTGTGGTTTGTGGCTTATTCGCATAAACCAGCGACTTAAGAAAATCCCACAAGAAAAAGTCTAACGGGGTTAAATCGCACAATCTCTGTGGACAGTTCACATGATCATGCCTTCAAATCACTAGTGCAGAATGTTCAATGTGACACGTAGCGCTGTTCTGTTGAAACCACATGTCATTGGTGTCCATATCGTCTAATTCAGGCTAAAAAAAGTTGGTAATCATCGATGGTTATGGTCTGGTCAACGTCGTTCTCGAAGGAATATAGAACGATGATGTCGTGTCTATATTTCTGTGACTTTCTCGGGATGCATTCGGGACGCTCTTGGATCACATGTGGATTGGTATCGTCCCAAATTCTACGATTTTGTTTGTTGACGTACTTATTCATCCAGAAATTGGTCTCATCGTGTAAAATGATCGAAAAGCGCTAATTATTGCCCGAACACCACACCCATTTTGATATAACAATTTTATATTTTTCACGTGTTGTGGAACGCTATCTATATCCATCCATAATGATTTGGCAAGACAAACTGAATAAATGACAGGCAATTCAACAATATTCTGCTATCAACTGTCAAAGTTCGGAATTTCCTATTGGAAGACGTTCAAGATTCTGGGTTCTTATTAAATTCAAAGACGATCTAGCTATGTCCGTCTGAACGTCTGTCTGTCTGTTAAAGGGACGATAGGGACTACAGGGAAGAACTTTATTGGATGAAATTTTTCTCAAATATTCTTTGTCGGTTAGAAATGTTTGGTAATGAAAGTGGACAAAATCGTTGATCACCACACTCAAAATCGGTGATTCATCATACTCATGTATTCGTATAGGTAACGATCGGTGTCAGTATTATACTGGTGGTGGGTATATAAGATTCGTCACAGCCGAATATAACACTCTTACTTGTTCAGTTTCTTTTTGGTTTTAGTCATTTATTATTTTCATTATCATAAACTTCTTTCTGCCTTTGAAATTACTCCCCTTGTGCACCCCTTTTTGCCGTCCAGTTTATAAGCTTGATGGCGTTTTTTTTGTTTTTTGTTGTTATTGTTGTTGAAGTTGGCGTTTTATCCTTAAGTTGACTTCCGGCTCAATTTACTTTCAATGTGCTTTAATTTACTTGAAAACAAAAAAAAAAAACAAAAATCCTTCTGTATGATGAAAATGATAAGCACTTTGTATTGTTGGTGGTTTAAATGTGTATTGTAACCCAGTAGTTCTGGTGTATTTTGTTGAACTATGTAATGAATTTATTAACCATTTGGTGTTGCTTCAGCATAGATTACAAAGAGACAGTCTGATAGCTGGTCTAAAATAGTCAATGTTTGGTTAAAAATTACACTAAGTTACAATAAATTTTGAATTAGATTATTTCTGACTTACTTAGGCAGACTAAACTGACATTTGAATCTATACTAGATTACCTGGAACGTTAAATGTAACCAATTGGCAAAATTCTCAAGTGGCCCAAACATATATAAATTAGAGTCAGTCAAGTAACCAGAAAAGAGTAAATTGTCACTATTATAACTGCAGCGATAGCATGCCTGGAAGTGTAATTGTAAGCTGGGTGTGTGGGTGTATACTCGTAGGCTTTCCTCCTTGTAATAAGCTTAAATGTTAATCCTTTACTTTAATCATCTTAGATATATCGATGTGTCTGTGTATTTGTAGGTGTGCGTAGTAAGAACATTTGTCTGTTTTATGGTTGATTGACCTTTAACCTTTTGCGGTTCTTTGGTGTTTAAAAATAATTTCGTTTAACGATTTCTTGCTCAATGAAAGGGTTTCATTAATTTAATTTGTTATTAATGAATGTCTAATTAATTAGAAATTCAAATTCCAATTAAAAATAGTTTTGTATTTTATTTACCCATGGGACTCTGTTCTTTCTCCTTCCCTTTTTTTAATTTTCATGAATGATCTACTCAAATCACTTCAAATCCAATTTATTCTTTAGCGGATGACAGTAATATTTGTCACTCATATTCATTTGAACATAGACCAACTTTATCTTAGATTAAGCTCTCAAAAATGTATATGGATGACTTGATAAATTGATACCTTATAACAATCTCTATAGGGGGTTAATTGAACCGAGTTAATTATAACGCACTAAAAACTCTGTGTTACCTATTGACACACAAACGTCTTGAGACTTCACCACATTCAAGTATTCGTATGGGTATCTAAACTGTTGGAGTTTCAGTCATATATTTAATGTTGCGAAGGAAACATTTAGGTGCATGAGTTTCTTGAGACATTGTCGGACATTTTTCTCCCCTTCCGACCTTCTTCGTTTATACACTAGCTTCATTCGTCCAAATAGAATATCATTTTAGAGCTGCTGGACCGGGTTCAAAGAAGGGCGGTGGATCTTAAAGGGAATGAAACTATTATCTGGTTTATTGATACTTTAGAACATCGTCAGAATGTGGAATGCTTATCCTTATTTAGCAGATAATATCACGGGTGTTGTTCAGCAGTATTATACCTAATACACACGTTTCCATTCAGAATACACTACTAACACATGTTAAAAGTGCCATATTTTTTAGGTTTTTTCCAATAAAGACCGATATACTTTTTCTTTTGTAAAAAAAAAATTCTTCAGGACTATATACAATTTTTATATGATCCAGAAAGAAAACTTAATGCAAAATCATATAAATTAAACTTTGGCTCACTTTAGCGCACACAACACCCCCCAGACCTAGCCAAACTCGGACAATTTAAAAAAAAAAATTCAGATTTAAGTAAAAAATTCTAAAAAGTCAAACCACCGATCCTCTAAAAAACTTCATATTTGTATAACTCTATATACTTTTTAAATACCTAAAAAGTTTTTTTACTATCACACGGTAAATAACATCACAGTAGGCACTTTTCTAAAAAAACTCAGTTTTTGGAGCACATTTTCCCCGGTTTAGGAATTTCGGTATTTGGAAATAAAAACTGTCAAAAATTTTAATGTCATTGATTTAAGGATAATTGAGTCTATATTAGTTCCAAATATTGTTATAATATCTTTAACCCTTAAAATATTACATTAATTCAAATTTTTTATTTTTCTTCATGGAAAATCACCATATAATAATTTTTTAAGTTTTTAATGTAAATGACGTCCCAAAAATTTATAAATTTATTTAATTTTACTAAAATATCACTCTTCAAGTCCTATGGTTTTCAACAATGTCAAATACTTATATAAAAAGCCTTTATTTACTCCTCAGAAATTACACAAACCTTGCACCCTATGGAAAATTTTTACATTTGTATATACATACAGTGTTGGAAAAAATAATAGAAACGATAACATTTTTTTCCAATTTTGTAAGTATATTAGTCAAGTTTAGTTTTGTTAAAAAACATTTATATGCAGTTTTGTTTATCAGACATACAGCATAAGAAAAAACATAATCAATCCTGTTTTCATTCATATTTTAATACACTATATGACTAACAATGTAAAGAGTCAATATTTTTGCTGGAAAAAATAATAGAAACGCGTAAAAGAATTCAATTTTTAGAGGCACATCTTTTTATTTCTTGTTAAAAAATTGTTTTATTTTAATATTTAGAGGTTCTACCTTTGTTTTTCACAACTTCATTGCATCTGCGAGTCATGGAATCAACCAATTTTTTTTTTTTTTAAAAATTCCTTGTCAATGGAAAACCACTCTTCCAGTTTTTTTTCCCATAATTCGTCTTTATTTTTCCGACTGATGCCCTCCAGCTTCCTCTGGAGCACTCCCCAAAGGTGTTCTATTGATTTAAGGTCCGGTGACTGTGAAGGCCATTCCATAAGAGGTACTTTGTTGACAGCAAACCAATCCTTCGCCTATTTTGAAGAGTGGTTCGGATCACTGTCCAGCTGAAACTCTTATCTCATGGACATCTCTTCCTCAGAAAATGGAAGGATTATGCTTTGCAATATATTTACGTAGTCCGGGGCGCATATTTTGTTCTTTATCCAAAATATTGAACAGACACCAGAAGAAGAAAAACACCCCCATATCATCATGGATCAACCGCTGTGTATGACGGTCTTCTTGAGCTGTGGTCAGACGAAACATAGATAAATTTGTTTGGATCCCATGGGAAACATTATGTTAGGCACCCACACAATAAGGCATATGATCCAAAATACACCAAGAAGACCGTCGAACACAGCGGTGGATCCATCATGATATGGGGGTGTTTCTCTTCTTCTGGTGTCTGTTCAATATTTTGGATAAAGAACAAACTATACGCCCCGGACTACGTAAATATATTGCAAAGCATAATCCTTCCATTTTCTTAAGGAAGAGATCTCCTTGAGATGGGAGTTTCAGCTGGACAGTGATCGGAACCACTCTTCAAAATTGGCAAAGGATTGGTTTGCTGTCAACAAAGTACCTCTTATGGAATGGCCTTCACAGTCACCGGACCTTAAACTAATAGATCACCTTTGGGGAGTGCTCCAGAGAAGGCTGGAGGGCATCAGTCGGAAAAATAAAGACGATTTGTGGGAAAAAAACAGGAAGAGTGGTTTTCCATTGACAAGGACTTTTTCCAAAAAAATTGGTTGATTACATGACTCGCAGATGCAATGAAGTTGTGAAAAACAAAGGTAGAAGCTCTAAATATTACAATAAAACAATTTTTTGACAAAAAATAAAAAGATGTGCCTCTAAAAATTGAATTCTTTTACGCGTTTCTATTATTTTTTCCAGCAAAAATATTGACTCTTTACATTGTTAGTCATATAGTGTATTAAAATATGAATGAAAACAGGATTGATTATGTTTTTTCTTATGCTGTATGTCTGATAAACAAAACTGCATATACATTTTTTTTAACAAAACTAAACTTGACTAATATACTTACAAAATTGGAAAAAAATGCTTTCGTTTCTATTATTTTTTCCAACACTGTATATTACATACGAGTTGGCGATTTAAAAAAAAAAAATTGAGACCCGAGGTGACCAACTTTGAGGGGCAACGCACTGGCCCCCATTAGCGATAGGAAGCTGAATTGTTTCCAAATAAAAACGTTTCTAAACCACTGTGCATACGTATGTGGAGCCTACTACCTGACAACGTTTTTACTTGGTGAGAATTTAAGTTTCCATTCAACCGATGCTAGATGCTTTTTAAACGAAATTTCCAAAAAATAAATGTTTTTGGCTACAAAATGTATGTATTTTTGTACCCACCATCCAAAAAGATGAGGGTATATTGATTTTAACCTTCCATTTATAATACATCAAGATATTTGTCGCAAACCCCCATTAGTTGTATAACTATTCTGGGTTCTCATAAGATTCTTAGACGATATAGCAATCAACCTCTGTATCTCTGCTGAAATTTTTCACAAATAATATCTGTTGATAAGGTTTATTTGATATTGAAAATGGCCAATATCTGTCCATGATATCACCTTGCTCCATACAAATGAACCGTCGGAATATTGCTTGAGCAGTTGATTATAAGGCAATAAAATTTTAAATAAATTAGTTCTAAGTACTCTGAAATTATACTGTAAACTATGGCGGAAATCAGGCAACATTTGTCCCTAGTCTCCATACAAAGTCCCCCTCAGAAAATGACTTGAACATTCATGAATTTTGTTCAAAGTAAATTTTAATTATTTTCCAACAAAATAAATTAGAAAATTAGAAAAAATCCATAAAATGTATGGATTTTTTTTATACGCATTATGAATTGAATTTATTTGATATCAATTCATATAATTTACTTACAAAACTTATTCTTTGAATGAATAAAAATTAAAAATTGTAATTGGAATTTATAAAGATTGAAATTGAGAAGTGATAGTCATGAAATGGACTGATAATGAAAACTTACAGACTAGTTCGAACGTACTATTATTCGTACATTTTTAAAAGATAAATTTACAAATTTATTCAAAGAATAAATTTTATTATACGATAAAATATTTGTTTATGAAACAGTTTCATATGTGTAATTGTTGGATTTTTAATAACATATATGAACATTTTTTCCTGTAAATTGTATACAAAAACATTTATAAATAAATATATTATCGCATAATGAAGAATCCATGTTTGTAAATTTATTTCCGAACTAGTGTGTGGTTTTTCAATCTCAGCCATTTCATCACTATCACCTCTCAGAATTATTATTTTTATTCATTCAAAGAATAATTTTTGTACAATGGTATGAATTGATTTCAAATGAATTCGATTCATATTAAGTATAAAAATATCCATAAATTTTATGAATTTTTTTTTTATAATTTTTCAATTTATTTTGTTGGAAAATAATTTAAATTTTCTTTGAACAAAATTCATACTCAGAATTAACAGTTTTTGAGAATAAATATGCTTAATAAATAAATATGCTTAATTTCATGTTTCTAAGTCCATTGTTATAGAAAATTCAAGAAGTACCATTAGAACAATAAAAAAAGTACCTATAATTCAGTTCTCACATTTTGGTCCCTAAATATTATCCCCTATTCCTAACACTAACTTCACTCAGATACATATCAGCTTACTTTAATGTCGATAAGTGAAATAATGTAAAATTAAAAAAAAATAACCATTAGGAGAAAAGTACCTCCTTGAACACCCAAATTTGTTTAAGCTATAGACATGTCTCAAACGAATAAAATCTGTGTTAATGTGCCCAAGAAAAAATATGTTTTAATAAAAGTACCAAACTGTTTACCCGGATTTGGCCCAATAAAAACCTTTGCACTCGAGTTCCAAATAACAACCTGTTAGTTAATTTTTGTATCAATCCAATGTAAAAAAAAATAATCAAAATTGGCTTAATAATTTAAACAAAATGTATTTTCCCTATTTTATCCCCTTTTTGGTACCTTTTTCATCCCCATTACTGTGGTAGAATTATTTTCAATTGAACTTCTGTATCGTGGTGGGAGCTCATAATAAAATATTCGTATCTCTATGTCAAACTATAAAAAAAAACATATTTTATGAAAAAGTACCAAAAATAAAGACAAATATTATCCCTTAAGGGTTCGAATTTCCAAAAAGTACCAAACTTATATTTTTTATTTTTTGATAAGTAAAGAATACGATTTAAAATTTGTTTCTATGTTTATTAGTTTAAAAGATACATAGGGTGCCAAAAAAGTACCAAAATGGAGTTTTTACCCGTTTTCTCCCCTAAAAGGTTAGAATTTCGAAAAAGTACGAAACACCTGTCAGCTTATTTTTTAAATGGAGTAACATACAATTTTAAGTTTTTTTGTATCTTTATTAGTTTTGAAGATATAAAGTTACCGAATTTACCCGCTGTTACCCTTTTCAAATTTCCAAAAATCCCTTCTTATCGGATCGTTTTGATTCTAGCTTCAGTCGTTTGGGCTGTGCGATGATTCATCAGCCAGTCAGTAACGTTACTCTTTAATATATATAGATAACTAGCAATTGAAGTGTTTCAAAAAATCGAAAAATGTATTTAATATTACTTAGCTGCTTCAAATTGTTGGCTTGATAAAAAATTTAAATTGTCACACATGACGTATAATTGTTGTATTTCAATTAATATTCCTTATACGCCCCAATATACATATAAGGAATATTAAAATTCCTCAAGTCTTAAAAAACTGTGGTTTGAGATTTTTTCATAATAAAAATTTTATCAAATCCCGACAATTTTTTACAGTTATTTTATGAGGTTGTCATATTACGACTTTTATAAATAACAAATTAGAAACAAATTTAGCTAAATTTGTAAAAAGTGGATTTTTTTTTAAATTTCAACGGCCATTCGAATCGAAGGTGTAATTTATAAAGTAATGTGTGTTTTTTAATTTTGTAAGCCCGAGGTTATCAAATTTTGTGGGGGTGCCCACTTACCGCCATTCCAACTACAAATACAAATCAACTCAAAAACACCTCATCTCTGACTGTGTACAATTTCATTCACGAGCTACCGAATTGTTCCCATAACTAAATAGTTCAAGTATACCTAAGTAGTAAATTGTTCCTGTTTTTCCTCTCTAGCTTACAGAATTGGTAAATTAATTAGAGTAAAGCGAAGGAAGCACTATTTTATAAACAAGTTCTAAATAGTCCCTAATGTCATATTTTCTCGTATCGGATCGGATCAAAGTTATCATAATACAAACTGAAATATTAGAGCTTAAGAGGAATGAAATCTCTTTTGGGAAGATTGGAACTATAAATTTGATTTTAACTCAAAATTAGTTACATTCAGGCATAGATAAGTCGATACGATCGTACTATATTTCCTTCTATTTCATATTCAAAAATACCGTAGTACTCATGTGATTCATTTGATACTTTTAAGCTCTTTTCAATAGTTTATGTAACTGGGGAATGATTTTTCTATAGAAAATATTGTATGTAAGAGTATTTTCCAGAGATAATTCTGTGTTACCAGTATTAAAATAAAATCTTCAGCATAACAGCAGTTTCCATTGAAAATCTTATGTATAAAAATCTACAAAAAATCCTCAGAATAAAAATTTCAATTGAATAACAATATTCTCTATAGAAAATCTTCAATATAACAGTATTTACTATACAATATCTTAAGCAAAACATTATTATCAATAGAAAAATAGTATAGCACTATGTTCTACAGAAATTTTCTGTATAACACAATAGAAATTTGTCAGTATAACAGTATAACCTATAGAAACTTTTCACTATAACAGCATTTTATATTGAAAATCTTGTTTATAATAGTATTTTCTATAGAAAATCATCAGATTAACAGTATTTTCTATTGAATAACAATATTCCCTACATAAAATCTTCATTATAACAGTATAGATATTTTCAGTATAATACTAGTTTCTGTAGAAATTCTTCAGTACAACAGTATTTACTATAGAAAATCCTAAAATTATATTCCTTATAGAAAATCTTTATCATAACATTATTTTCTGTAGACATTTTAAGTATAACAGTTTTTTTCTATAGGAAATCTTTAGCATAACATTATTTTCTATAGAAAAATAGAATAATTCTGTGTTCTAAAGAAATTTTCAGTACAACACTATAGAAATTCTATTTGCTTTAGAAATTTTTCAGTATAACATTATTTGCTATAAAAAATTTTCAGTATAACATTATTTATAGTATATTCTATAGACAATCTTCAGTATAATAGCATTTTCCATCGAAAATCTTGTGCATAACTATAGAAAACCCTCAGACTAATAGTATTTTCCATTGAATAACAATATTATTTATTCAAAGGCTTTTATTTAAATAGATTTCTTTTATAGTTGAATTAATACATAATGGAATTAACTCATAATAGAATTATTTCAACCTTTGAATGATTAAATATTTGTTAATTCAAATTGAATACAAATTGAATTAAAATATTTTTTTTTCGTTCAATTTGATTTGGTTTCTTATTTATAATTGAAGAGAAATTGAATTATTTAATAAATATTATTAAGATATTTTGTAATAAGTAGATTTGAATTAAAGAAAACATAAAGGTTTCAATAAGAAATTCATTTTATAAATGAATGAATGAATTCTTAAAGTAATGAATTTATTAAGGAATAAAAAAAATGTAATGGAATTCTTATGTGGATATATTTAATTTTGAAAATTGAATAAAGAAATAAGAATAAATTCTTTCAAACCTTTGCTTTTAAAAACATCATCATTACAACAGTATTTTACAAAAAGATACTTGCCAATAATTGTTTGTGGATTTTTCCACTGTACATTTTGCATCTCCTATTGAAAAATAGTATCTATGTTTGAACACAACTTAATGTCAGTCACATTTTATTATCAATTATTCCTTCACTTCCATCATTTCAACTTCGTACATATCAGTTGTCAATGTGTCAAAACAGATTTCTGCTTTAATATAAAGTTAAACTTAACTACTACGAGGAAATCAAGTACGATGTCAATGCAATGATTTAAAAAGACTTGATAAAAAAAAGTGAACATTTGTATTCTGGAATATTTCCTGTTAAAAGCACAATAAATAATGAGAAAATCAATATGATTACTACATAAATAGTAGGAAAGCCTGAAAAAAATTTTGTTGATGTTGCTACCACAAAAAACTTCTTTCTTACTACATGTCTAAACTTGTCAAATATTATCACAACATTAAATGATGTTTGTTATCAAGACAATGATGTTCTGAACTGACAATTTTGTCATAACGATGCTTGATAATTTTTTCTCGAGACAACCATTTTGAAGTATAACATAACACAAATTTATCAACTATAGACATGGAGTTACAGTTTTGAGAAATTTTATAATGCAAGACTAGTTATTCATATTTAAACGTTTCTATGATTCATAAATGCGATGTTATGTTTAAGAAACTCAAAGCAATCTCATTTAAACACATTTCATCGTCAAAACTATCTATTCACAGTTAGACTATTATATCAAGTGCTTCAATTTGAATAGGACAGTTTAGTGGAGCCTTGGATTTAGAAGTTTCACAGTTTTGTCAAGCCATCCTATTATAGATATGAGGAAAATCATAAATTTTGGTGAATCATTGCAATTGAATTCAGATGTCTTGTATTACTTTTCACATGCTTAAATCCTTAGTAATTCAAGTGTATTGAATTCATTCGTTTATCACAAGCAAAAGTATTTTCTCTTCTCAGTATAAAAAAAAAACAGAAAAATGTTTATTGAACGCATAAACATTAACTTTTCTTAATAAAAATTTAAATGTTAAGTTCTTCAAATAATTATGTATGACATTAAATGTTTTTATAAATCAATGACATAATACTGGTTTAAATTTGTTTGTATAGATTCTGATTTGAAAAAGTTCTTTTCTGAAACGATTTAACTTAGTCAAAACTCTTTAATCTTTTAATAAATGTAAATTTTGATCAATTATTTTAAAAATTACTCATGGAGTAATACCTTCAATTAATGGTCTTCAAACTTTTTTGTCTGGCCTGGGCGGCGATCTTTGTCTTCCGTGTCAACATCACCACTTCTTAACCGTACAAAGCATCTATCGCACGTTGAAACCGATGGAACACATTTACCGTAAGCTTTGGAGAGCAATCGGTATGCTTCAACGGCATGTTTTTTTCAAATTAAAGAAGTTAAGCAAAACTTCCCGCATATGACGCTTTGTTGGTACAAAATTCGACATTTTTGTAGAAAAAATCCTTTGTTGGTTACAGTATAATGTTTAGTAACGAAGTAAGAATTAATGATATATATGTACTCTTCAAAATGACATATATATTATTAAAAACAAAACCCGTGTTCAAAAGATATGCCATCTATTGTAAATCCGGCATATTCCCAATATTAAAAACTTGAATTTGGACACAAGTGCTTCTGAAAGACGATTGAATTGAAATAATTCTAAAATTAATAAAAAAAAATGTTAAGGTCGCGCACATATACACACACATTTTAATCAAATTATTCAAGGGAGAATTATGAAACGTTTATTTAAAGCAAGGCTATGCTCGTCATCTAGTTGATTACGGCCTGCAGTGCTGCCAACTTTTTTTTGGAGAAATCGTCAATTAAAAAAAAAAAAATCGTCAAAATCGTCAAGTTAAAAAGAAAAAAATCGTCGAGAAATCGTCAAGACAAAAATACGTTAAAAATACCAAAAACATTTTTTTATTAACTTTTTAAATATTTTTATTTTATTTACATGTAAATAAAGTTTTTATTTAATAAAAAAAAATGTAATTTAATTTTGGTATTTAATTCTGGTACATTTCTGTGTGACATTTTTTTAATAAGTCATTTTTAATTGCTATATTAAAACACTGAGAATTATTTAACTTAAGATAATCTTTTGAAAACAATATTCCTTGTAATGTTGAAGTATCCAAAGCATTTCTGGTTTTTGTTTTATTTAAATTTACAATATTAAAAATTCTTTCAACGTTGGCCGACGAATGTGGTAGTGCCATTAAACTCGAAACAAATTGTGTTAAAATTGGGAAGGCCTTTGCATTATTGGCTCTTTTTAAATTAGAAACATTTTTCCAAAACACCAATGTTTCGAGTTCAGTGAATTTCATATTACGTAATTCTCGAACTTCATTATCAAGTTCTTGATATTCTTTTCCATTTAATAAATTTGGAAAAAGTTTGGCCAATTGTAAAATTGAATCATTTTTTTTGTTTAAAGCTACGCTTGGTTCAATGGAGTTTAATCCTTCTAAAAGTTTATCGCCAAAATCAAAACGTTTTAAAATTTGTGAAACCAATTCAATATAAAATTGGACGCAGAATTCAACAAATATATTATATTGACTATATTCAATATTTAAACTAGATTGGTTCTCCTTCACGTAAATGCCAAGATACACTTCATCTTTATTTAAAAATATGTCTTCGTTATTAAAACTTTGGATTTCAAAATTAACCAAATACTCTTCTTTCACAAAATTTGATAAGACGGTTTTTAACAATCTAGACAACTCACTGTATATATTTTGGATTTGTACACTTTCACTTTGAAAAAGTTTGTTGACATTGTTTATAAGACGAAGAATATACTTTAAAAAATAAAAATATAACTGGTGAATACCGTTCAAATTATTTAGTATGTCTTCGGCTGTGTCTATAAGATCAATATTGACCGCGAATCCAAAATAAATTTTTAGTGGCTCGAAAAGTTCAAGTAAACGGTTAACAACTGATTCCAGTGAAAGCCACCTGGTCTGTGAAGGATGAAGAAGTTTTTTCGGTTTGAATTCCAATAAAGATTGAATTTGTTGAAATTGATTATTTCTTTTAGGGCTGTTTGAAATGTAATTATATATATTACGAGTCAAAGTTTCCACTGATGATGGCAGCTTCAAACAGGCATATGAAGAGCACAGTGCTAAAGAATGGCACACGCATTTTAAAATAAATAAATTAGGTATTTCTTTTTTAAAATGGCTTGCCACGGAATTGTGTTTTCCTGTCATATTGGGAGCCCCATCTGCGGCAAAGCCTATCATGTGTTTTTGATAGTCAATCTTGTTATCCAAAAAATATTTTTTTATTGCTGTAAATAAAGAGGCTGCATCACATTTATCGACTTCAATCAAACCAAAGAAGAAATCATATATTTTAAAATCTAGACAAACTCTTGATACCAAACACATCAGTTTTTTGTTACTGATATCAGTAGATTCATCTATACATAACGAAAAAGCATTGGTATTCATGATTTCACATATTGTTTGAAGCTGAGTTTTACCGACAGCATTTTTTATAATGGCTGTAGCTTTTGTTCTTCCAATCGATATGTTTTTTGCATAATCGGAATCTGTAAAAGAGTTTTTTACCAGCTTTGACAAATGATCCATGGTAGCAAATGCAACGTTATGTTCAATTAGAAATAAACATAGTTTTATTTCTATTCCTTTTGAAGGGTCCGTTTTGAAAAATGATGAAATTGTTGGCTGGTTTTCCAAAATAAAATTTGCTGCCTCCGAATGCTTTTGAGTTTCCATATGTCGACTTATATCTGACCATCCAGATGATATTTTCAATATGGATTTACAAAGCTTGCAATAAAGGTTCGAATCTTTTTTAACTGCCCATGAATTTACTTTTGGGTCTTCGAGCCACGCTTCTTTTTTTCTTGACATACGGGCTCTTCAATTTCGATTGTTGGTTCTGTAAATATGTATGTTAACTTAATATACTAATTTACATTAAATGAACAAAAACTTACCACTTCTAATAACAAACTTATCCATTTTTCAATTATATGTAAGTGTATTTTTTTTTTTGTTTCAGATGAACTTGTACCTAACTTATCCTGTGTGTTCTTTAGCTTTTAACTTTTAACTGACAAAATTTTACAGGTTACTATGTTATGGAAACAAAAAAATTTATACAGTATACTTTTCTCTTTACTTATCACACAAAAACATAGCATACAAAAAATTAGCTATCTTGCTTAGTCGCCTTTTACAATGTAGAAATTGAAAGCCAGACAGAGAAACAAAAAAAAATGTTCAGTACAGATAGTCGTGTACTACATTGCAAAAGGGGATTTACAAAATTTGAATTTTAGGAAAAAAGGTTACCATATGTTTTGCTTTTAAAAAATCGTCATTTTTGTTCGTGGGAAAAATTAAAAATCGTCAATCGTCATTTTAATACATTTGACTTAAAAAATCGTTAAAATGACGATAAATCGTCAAAGTTGGCAGCGCTGACGGCCTGCCTCTAGGCATATATGCTGTCTATATGTGTCTCCATCATTGTAAGTTCGTTGTCAGGTCCTTGAAGGCACTGATATTGTTAAACGTACGTCCTAAGCTGACAGATATCTCGTTACCGTCTTGCACTGTTAATCTTCGCCAGGAGTTTCTAGGGCAGACACGGATACAGGGGGGTGAAAACAGGAAATTTCCTCCCTCAAAACCGAAAATTTATAATATAAAAAAGGAAGAAAAGAACAAGTAGGAGATCTTTATTCGACTGTTCCGAATCTTATATACGCTTTGGCAAATTATACATTAAAATAAAAATTTTAAATATTTTAAACAAAATAAATTTTTTTTTTTTTTTTAAATTGTTTTAGTTTTTTAAAAATTTTTTTTTAATGTTTTAAAATTTTTTTAATTTTTTTAAATTTATTAGTGAAAAAATATTTATGACAAAAAATTTTTTTTGGTAAAAAAAAATTCGGGTTCAAAAATATTTTTACCTTATATACATCGTTACAATAGACTTTGAAATATCTATCATTAGATATCCATATTGTTTATATTAATGACTTAGTAATCCAGATATAGATCAAAAATAGGTCAAAAATCCAGTTTATCCCGGTTTTTTCCTTATATCTCAGCCATTTGTGGGCCGATTTTCTCGATTTTAAATAACGACCGAGCCGGAAGAATTAGTGATATACTGATGTATGAATCAAGTTTGTAAGTTATTTGGGGGCTACGGAAAGTTGATTTCAACATACAGACGGACAGACGGACATTGCTATATCGACTTCGCTATCTATACCGATCCAGAATATATATACTTTGTGGGCCGCTAATGAAAAATGTAGAAATTACAAACGGAATGACAAACTTATACATATATACCCTTGCCACTCATGGTGATGGGTATAGAAAGTTAAAGTCACACACATTCACAAATTGTTTGAATGAAATTATTCATGGGAAAATAATTAAACGTTTATATATAGCCTTGATCGTCGTCTAGTTGATTACGGGCTGCCTCTGGGTATATATGCTGTCTATAAGTTGTCTCCATCATTGTCTGTTCGTTGTCAGGTCTTTGAAGGCATTGATATTGTTAAACGTACGTCCTAAGCTGACAGATATCTCGTTACCTTCTTGTAATGTTAATCTTACAAGAATTTAAAAAAAAAATTTTTTTTCAAAAATTTTTATTTTTAAAATTGTTTTAGTTTTTTTAATTTTAAAATTTTTTTTTTTAATTTTATTAGTGAAAAAATATTTATGACAAATAATTTTTTTTAGTACAAAAAAAATTCGGGTTCAAAAATATTTTTACCGATTTTGACCCATTGTAGGTCCAAATAACTATAGCCTTATATACATCGTTGCAATGGACTTTGAAATATCTGTCATTTAATATCCATATTGTCTATATTAAAGACTTAGTAATCCAGATATAGATCAAAAATATATCAAAAATCGAGGTTGTCCCGGTTTTTTCCTTATATCTCAGCCATTTGTGGGTCGATTTTTTCGATTTTAAATAGCGACCGAGCCGGAAGAAAATATCTAAAAATATCTATATACAATACAAAGAGTGAGCCAAGGTGAAGGGTATAACAAAATACGCAAGGCAATGAAACCAAAACACATCCAAACATACGTTTTGTTGGTTTTTTTTGTCAAAGCATGCAATAAATTGTCTTTTTTTCATGAAATGTTCAGAGGTTGTTTCGGATTTTTGCTCATATCTCCGTTATTTATGGACGTATTTTGCTGATTTTAAATAGGAAACTTCTCGAATGCATGTCTGATAGAATTATTGAAGATTTGGATCCCGAAGATATCTGGGGCTTCAAAAAAATGATTTCTATAAGGATTCAGAATATATATACTTATAGGGTCGGAAAATTATATTGTGGAAATTACGGTGGTGGAGGGTATACAAATATAAAATAAATTTTACTTTATTTAACCCCAGAATGTCTGACCTGGATCCATGCCTGTTCTAGGGCGACCTCTTTTCCAGCAAGTGGAAGTTTTCGAAAGGTATGACCGACCATCCAAATTCTCTTTGACGGATTTCAATATAAATGTCATTTACTTCTGCTCTGGGCCAAAGATGTTCATTAAATATTGTACGAGGCCAAACGATTTTAAGGATTCTTCGAAGACATCTGTTATCAAAAATTCATAGTTAATTTTTAATATCTTCGGTAACAAAGCAAGTTTCGCATCCATAGATACGTTTACTTTATTATAAATGTAAGTTTTATAAATTTCTATGTATTAAGAAATTTTTATATGTAACCGGCGTAAATCTTAATTAGCTTTATAATTAATAATGTACAATAATTAATTTATAATTAATAATGTACAATATGATTTAAACCACTATGATACTCATTGGCATATCGTAAGGATCGTAGTGATGTACAAAAGTACGCGGATTTTTTTTAAAATCGTTGGTTGTTATGGTATATCATTTAAAACTACATAAAATGTTTTATATAATTATGATTGGTATGGTAAACCGAACCGGGTTGGCTAGTACTTTATAAATGTGTATTTTTTTTATCAGGAATAATAACTACAATAATAAATTAAAAATTCCACAGAATGTCATTGTATGATTTTAATTTTATTTAATTCCAAAATGTTCTGGGAAAATTCATATTAAGTATCAACGAAGTTTAAAAAATGGTTTTTAATGAGAACTTTAGTAAGCAGAATTGGAATTTAGCAACAATAATATTAGTTGAAGGACAATGTTTTCTATTTTTTGATACCCTGGAATATAATTATTTAATTTCAAAACCATTTTCTGGTAAGTTCACATTTTCTACGAATCCTTGAGAATGTTGCTGACTGAGAATAAATTTAAGTTATTATTATTTCCAATGTTTTCTATTTTTAGATACACTGAGACACAATTTCAATTAAATTAAACAACTTTTAATACCTAAGTCTAGAATTTTTGGTTATACATGTAATTTTTATAATAGCCCTAAAAACCCAAGGATAATTAAGAGAAAAAATACTAAAAGAATTTATAAAATATAAATTGTTCTTTACAATACAGTAAACAACATCATTATTACATATAATAAAACAAAACAAATTAATTTAATTTAATACTATAACTACTACTAAATTATAGAATTTAAACTAAAACCGACATTTATCTTCTCTATTTTTATGGGTGTTTTTTATTTATTTATTCTACCCAAAAAATAATGTGGTGCCATTATTTAACTTCACTTAAAATCCAACTCTAATAAACATGCAGACACATACATGTGAATATAAAAAAAACCCTGCAGTTTATGTAACTACCTAGGAGATACCCACGTGAAATCAGCCATTCAAAAAAATTGCAAAAAGCTTCAAAGATCACACAAGAACTACTAAATTCTTAGTGGCTAAAAAATTCTTCGTTGCGGAATGAGTTCTGTGAACAAATTCTTCTTCCAGAGATTGATAGACTGTATCATTTTATTAGCAATAAATTCGATTAAACTATTTCCTCTGTATGAGAAAAACAGAAAAATTTTTATTTAAACCAGGAAACTTAACTTTTCTTTTCGGCCGACTTAATACAAATTGATATTTTGGGTTCTTAAAAGAATTATTAAGATGCTTAACATTAAAACTTCTAAGGATATTTATGTTCACAGAAAATAATGACAATAATATTAGTTTAAATTGGTTTATATAAATTCTGCTTAAAAAAGTTTCTTATGAAACGAATTACGCATTTTTTCCAGATTTAACTTATTTGAACCTCTTAAATATTTTAATAAAAGTACACACATTATTTGACCTAATATAGTATTAAAAAATGCCCGAGAATTCCCGGAAAACGACAGATTTTTTTATTTTTTCCCGGGAAGGGAAAATCTCCAAGAAATTCCGGTGGTTTTATGATCCCTTTCCGAAGACTCATTTACGAATCTACCAGAAAGAAATCAGCAGCGTTATCAACGCATTCAACTCAATTTTTCGTTAAAAATCTTCAAAAATATATATGTTATGAAGGTGGGTCAAAATGTCCGTGCCTTTTTGAATGAAACACAGATTTTTGGATAAAAACTTATTTTATTTCTCAACATAGCCTCCTTTGAGCTTTATGCAAATTGTCCAACGTTTCTTAAATCTGTTTTTATCTGTTCCAAAAAAATAAGATTTGTCGAGGTCATCAAAATAGGTATTTTTTTGTAATGAAAATTATTGACTTATCGTATTTCAATATAATTTTTCTATTATAATCTATTATAATGAACATTATTGAATTAATATGAGGCGTTCTTATTTTTAAGTTGCAGGTTTTCCTTGAGTGTACAATAAAAATAGTCACTCGGTGCTAAATCCGGAGAATAGGGCGGAAGAGAGAGCATTTCGTAGCCCAATTCATGGAAACTGCACATATGAGATGCCTACGACTTCCTACCATATCCGATCGGCCAACACCGTATCGTGATTTTTTTCAATTGCTTCGGATGTAGAGACCTCAACTTGACGTCATCTTCCGTGCTTATAAGGCCACAACGAAATTCAGTAAACTTTTTTTACCATTGAAATTGATGGTTTCCATAAAAGAAATTCACTTTTTTTTTCAATTTCTTCTCAAGTCACGAGATATTCTGCTATCAATGGCTGTCAAAGACGAAGTTTTTTCTAATTCTGACAGATGTCTGTTGACAGGAGCCGTATATTATTTAAAGGAAATGTTTTTGTAATGTAATTAACGCAAGCATTTGTATGAGTTGCTTTTCCTTTGAAAAATAATCCAATTTTCAACAAAACAAACATAAATTTTTGATATTCTGTTTTTGTAAGAGTATCTAACAAATAAACTAGTTATTACCAAACTATTTCTAAGTAATGCAAAGGGTATGCAGAAGGTAGGAATGCCAAACGGTACTGGGTTTTACAAATCCCGGGATTTTTGTTTCACATCAAAAACATCAAATTTAAAAATGAAAACTATTTATTTCATAAAAATATTTAACTAGCGGACCCGGCAAACTTCGCCTCGCCCCAATTTTAAGCCTTCAGACAAACTTTAGAGTAATAATACAACACAAATATTAGTTTCATACAATAACTCGATTTTTGCAATTTTCCGACTTTTTCGTAGGGATTTTCCAAAATTTTCTCCTCGAAAATACGAACAACTGACAAACAATTTTACAGAAATTGGCCCAGCCGTTCTCATTTTATGAATTACTATACATTTTTATATCCTTCACCTTCGTGAGAAGGGTATGTATAAATTTGTAATTTCCACAATATAATTTTCCGACCCTATAAAGTATATATATTCTGAATCCTTGTAGATAGCGGAGTCGATTTAGCCATGTCCGTCTGTCTGTCTGTCTGTCTGTCTGTCTGTCTGTTGAAATCAATTTTCTGAAGACCCCAGATAACTTCGGGATACAAATCCTCAATTATTCTGTCGAAATGCTTTCGAAAAGTTTCCTTTTTAAAATCAGCAAAATCCGTCCATAAATAACGGAGATATGAGCAAAAATCCGAGACAACCATTATTTTTGGCCTACTTTTTTATCTATATCTCGATTAATAAGTCATAAATATAGACAATATGGATATCTAATGATAGATATTTTAAAGTCCATTGCAACGATGTATATAAGGCTATACAAAGTTGGACCTACAATGGGTCAAAATCGGGATAAATATTTTTTTAACCCGATTTTTTTTTTTTACTAAAAACTTTCTTTTGTCATAAATTTTTTTCACTAATGAATTAACAATATTTTTTTTTTTAAAAAAATTGGAAAAAACTTTTAAAAAACTACTTTGAAAAAAAAAAAAAAATTAAAAAAAATATATTTTTAAATTTTTTTTTTAGGTATAATTTGGTAAAGGGTATATAAGATTCGGCACAGCCGAATATAGCTCTCTTACTTGTTTTATATATAGATTATTTTAATATATAACAAAACAAAAACTAATTTATTGAATTAAAATAAATCTGGAATTTATTAACGGCTGGGTGCCATCGTGGGCGTAGACAAAATTCGAGTTTAAGTTAAACAAATACTGGAGTATTTGTAGGGTTCTAGGGCGACACATAATAGGGTACCTTCGACATGTAAAATGTTTAAACACGTGCAAGTTCTTGTAAAAACTTCCTTGCGTGTGCTATTTATATCTAATAATTTCTTTTTTTTAGTTACACAACTAAATTACCATTAATATACAAAAGATTTCAGAGCTATGTACGATTTTCAATTTAAAAATTAAAAAAAAAATAGATTTTTGCTTGTTTGGGTGAAAAGGTTAGTTAACTCTTTTTTTTTATTAAAAAAAACTTTCTTTAAGAACATATACCAATTTTATGTTTTTCTGTAAGGTATCTTCACAGAGAATATTTTGATAAAAAGAATACTATGCCCTATGCCCTTCGGAATTTTACATATTTCTTGGATCACATGTTCTAAAATCCCAAAACTTGGATCAGAAAATGGAAAGCAGTTTTAGAAACCTTGATGTGATCCATATTTATTCCCAAAGTATTTTCCCAGCCCCGAAGAAAATGTGTAAACTATGGGCAAAATAGTAAAAATATAATTTTTGGGATTTTCGCTCCGATTTTTAGGAATTGCGGGAATCCCTTTTTACCTTTTGACAATTTTTTTTACACTTTGTTATTAAGAATGAAAAATTTAAAAAATTTTGAAAATTTCATTGAGGTTTGGTAATAAATAAAGATTTTATTACATATTTATTGAGCTTCTAAAACTAAAATTTGTATCAAAATTTTGATAGGATTCCCTATATTAGGAACAATTTGATCCAGATTTTTCCGAACTAATTTACAAATCAATATCTCAATTAATATCAAAAATATGCCACTTAAAAAATCGAAAAAGGCAAAAAATGTTCAGATTTATTACTTTATCGCAATGCCACATGTAATAGGAACAAAAACGATTGGTTCCTTTCGAATTTATTCACAATTAAGAAAATTCGCTCAATTTTATAAAATTTTAGTTTTTTTGTTTGATATACATAATGTTGAGTAGTTAATGTTCTTCTTTCTATTGATTGAGTTTTGAAAACATTTCCCCCATGCTATGTACAAATTTTGACATCGAAATTCGTTTAATTTTTACTATTGCGGTAGTAAACTAATAAACTAATGAATGCACACTGAATTGCTCTCCTTTTGCGTTGGCTACCTGTAACGGATAATTTTTTGCATACAATTCTTTAATGTTTAATTTTATAACAAAAATAATAATATGAATGTTGCCAGTGCCAAAGGTGCCAAGCTACACTTTTAAAACTGCAAGGAAAAGTTTCTAAATAAACACTAATACACACACAGACATCTTAACTTACATGGGTATATGTGCGCAACATTTCTAAAGATTAAATACGGGAGACCGTTGTAAGAAGGAAAAAGTTCCTTTAGGTTTGATAAATTTCACGGTATATGCATCATTTAGAATTGACTTAAAATAAAATTAACACAATTTATAAGAATTTATCTCCAAAGTATAAGAATGCTATAAATAAAGATGGCGTATTAAAACACCAACAATAACAACAACAACAAATGATAGAATGGAAAACAAAAACAAGAGATAACAGAAAAAAACAAAACAAAACCAAACAAATAAGAGTGATTGTCATTATAATCAGAGAAACATTTGTGGAATTCCTAGATGGTGTGAACTAACTGCCAAAGCGAAAACGTTTGTGAGTACATATTTAAAAATTCCCCGGTAAGTGCCACTGTAAAATGTAAATGTTCTACGCTGGTATCTACGATCATTATCTAGTTATATGTAATGGTGTGAAGTAAAATATAAATGGTGTTTTAAAAGCAATTTGTTTGTAGTTGACAAATAAAAACATTGAGATTTTTATCGGTGACTACAAAATGCCAATTGCAACAACCACTTCAATGAGTGAAATTGTTCCAGAAATCCAATAGATGGGTAGCTAAACTTGTAGAGAAGGAAGTAGTAACGGAAAATATTGCTGTTGTTGTTGTTGTGTTGTATTTACAACTACACAGAGACAGACGAAAATTACTGTATTAAAAACTCATTTAAATGGCGATTTATAAAAAAGATAAATAATGTTTTATTCATCCGTGGCTACAGTCAGTCTACTTGGAAGAATGAAGAGAATTTGTGTCAGCTGAATTGGAAAATTTGGAGATTTTTCATTTAACAATACTTAATTAAGAATTATTAAATGAAAATTAGATTTCTAGGAATCCTATTATAAGTTTAGAAACAAATATGTAGTAGCCTTTGAAATCTTTATACTCACAGTGGTTTAGAAACATTTGATTTTGGAAATAATAAGGCGATATATTAATGAAATTTTACATAGTCAGGTGTTTAGCTGATTGGTTTTTTCATAGGTTTGCAGTTATAAAGGAGACTAGAGCCCGGCTTAAAAAATTCCAAAACAAGTCAAGTAAAATTTAGTTCTTATCCGATTAGATATACTTTAAAATACATCTTTTAATTCAAGAGATATTTAGCACGTTTTTTCCAAAATTTCATAGATATAGTTACGTTTTAACCTTTTTAAAACGTTGGTTTATTTCCTTTAAATAAACCGGATACTTTTGATTGCAAATAAAAGCAAATAAAAGAGTTGTTAAAAATGTTAAAATACTAAACGGCTTTTATTTGCAATCAAAAGTATCCGGTTTATTTAAAGGAAATAAACCAACGTTTTAAAAAGGTTAAAACGTAACAATTGGTGTCAGAAGTGGGATTGCAAAATAATAAGCAGTCATGAAGTTTGAAGAGCTAAAAGTAGAATTGCAGAAGAGGTTGATAGATGAACTTAAGCGGCGTGATATTGATATCGGAGCATATGAATTCGAGTATAAGGAAGAAATGGAAGTTTTTACACGTGCAACATCAAGCAGCATGGATTTAAGCACAATGTTTGCGGATATGACGGAAAAGATGGAAGGAATGCAAATTAAACTTCAAGAAACTTCTTAAGTAAACAACGAGAACCTGGATGTGAAATTGCAAGAAAATTCAAGAGCCAACAACGAGAAGCTGTAAGCTTCAAGAAAATTCTAAAGTCAACAACGACAAACTATTGGTTGAAATGGATGAGAAATTTCAGGAAAGTTCTAAAGCTACAGATGAGAAACTTCAAGAAATATGTTTAGTTGTAAACAGCAAAATGAATAACCTTGAAATGCAAGTCAGAAAATTTGATAAAAAGCTGTCAGATTTAGAGAATGAGATAACCAAAGACGTTGATAATAAACTGCACGATCTGTAAATAATAATAAATAATCTTCAATATCAAGATGGACCTGTACGAATTATTTCAGAAACATCATTTAATGTGTTCAAGTTCCAGTTTGCTACAATTGCCATTAGAAACATGTGGAATAATGAAGAAAAAGCTATAGAACTGATCTTGGCCTTGAAAGAAAACGCAGCCATAGTTCTTGAAAGCGTGCCAGCGAGCAACAGAAATTCTTATGATGACATAATGGAGGTGTTACAACGTAAGTACGATGGCGAACATAAAAAGGAATTATACTGAATGGAATTGCGTGCAGAAGCCAATGAGATGCTACAAGACTTTGCGATGGAAATCGAGCGTTTGCTACAGCATATTTATCTAGGGAAAACCATCCTATTTTGGAACATTTGAAGATAGAGGCATTTGTGAATGGCATTCGCGATCCTGAAATTAAACATGCGGTATGTGCCACACCCAAGTCATCATTTACTGAAATCGTCTCTTTCGCGCTGTTACAAGGAATAGCTACGATAATTTCATAGCCCTAAGTATGTAATGTGCGGATAATCGGGGTTGAATTAAAGAAATTAAAAGAGGCAGTTTTAAAGGCTTTAAGTAAGAATCAAAGTAAAGCCAAAATTAAATGTTATAACTGTGGTAAAATCGGTCACAAACTGCAGAGCACCTTGATGATCTTCATCAAGCGTTACATTAGCCACCTTTAAAACGAGCTATGACTGAGGGACAGGATCTGACACCTGACGGCCCTACCATCTCCATATCAGTAATGCAGCAGGAAAATAACAATCTTACTGCTAGTGGGTATATCAACGGTCAGAAGCACATCATTACTAGGGACAAAGGAGCGTCGCAGTCTATCATCAGATCAGATTTAGTAAAGAAAGCAATTGAACCAATTTGCAATATAAGTCTACGCATCGCTACTGGAGAGCCTGCCACTGACCATGGTAAAGTTAATGTGAAGCTAACTATTGGTGGCATTAGCGTAAATCATGTCTTTGTTGTTGCCGATATTGTGGATGAAGTAATCATTGGTGCAGACTCATGATTAGTCATAGCATTACTTTGGATATGGGACAAAAAGTCATGAATTGGCGAAATGTTAAAATACCTCTTGACGTCGGGTATGAGAGCAAGTCTCAACTAAGAAGGCTAGTATTTGTTGAGCACCAAAAGTTGCCACCACAGTCAGAGGATTTGGTATGGGCCCGTGAGGAAGAGGAGGATTGTGTAGACAATGCTTTATGGGTGTTGAAACCAGCAGATGTGAAAAGTGGCCATGTAACGATGGATGCCCTCATTGAACGTTGTAATGACAAAGTGGTTCCTGTTGGAGTGCTTGGTCTTTCCCGAGGTGAAAAGGTCATCAGGCCGGGTTGCAGGTTGGGTAAATGTGCTTTAGCAGAGGCAGTGAAAAATTGTGAGGAAACTTCTACTGATGGACGTGTTTATAAACATGATGAATGCTGCAGGCAGTCGTTACAGACTGTTAAATTCAAATCTCTATTGCAAATTCGTAACAATATTTAGAACTTATTCCAGGCGTAGTTTTGATTTATTTTAAGTAAATTTTTATACAAAAATGGAATTAATTATATTTTAAACAGGTACGCGAAATACTGCACTCAGGGAGATATAATTTTAGGATATATTTAACCCTATTAACACACTTTAGTGATGTTTCTATAATACAACTGAAAAAATCTGCATTTAAATAACATTGTAAGCAGAAATGGTATAAATTTCAAGCAAGATTGGTATTTGGCATTTGCATCTTAAAACAATTGTTATATTTTACATTTTTTTGGTTACATTGGGTTAATACAAATCTGAGAACCTAAAGAATTCAAAAAGTATTGTTAAAAAAAAATTAAAAATAATAAGCAATTAAACGATTGAAATAAAACTCGAATAATTGACAAACCTATAACATATGTACTCGTATTATACAACAGTATTAGCAACTCAAGTATAACCTTATCACCATGGAAAAGGTATACAAATATTAAAGTTTATACAAAAAGGAGTTAATTACAATATTAAGTCTGGTGGCAGTCACCATAACAATAGACATTTAAGCACAAAAAAACATATTCTACAGGTTTTTATGTTATGTGAAATAAAGAACTGAAAAACGTGAATTTCACAATGAAACAGTTTTTTTTTGTGAGTTTTGAAATTATAAGATTACATAAAAAGTAGTGGTATTATGTTTGTTAATCATACAAATTATAACGAAATAATTGTCGATATTTTATTACTTTTTTCTAAATCATGATTTTGACAGTTCAAGGAGTTCCATAATTTTTGAACTTTTCCTCTTCAGAATTCGATTATATTTGGTATACGTGTCCACCATGGCCATATAAAATTTAAAGTTCTCCAGAATTTCGAAATTAGCTTTATGTTGGTTTTTGTATAGGTTCAAAGTTCATATATTTTAATAGATGCTTGAAAAATACCTTAAGTAAAACTGTCAATAACTTTACAACTGCTAAAAAAAATTTATAATTTTTGATCTTATATTAAAGAATAGTAGATTTTAAAGTTTTTTATAGAAATCTGTTTCTCATCAAAACAGGATATAGCATAGAAAATCGTACTTGAACAAAAGATATCTCAAAAAATATATTTTCCATTTTTCAAAGATTTTCCTTAAATATTTAATATAATACAGTAAAAAAGTATATCATCACCGAGTATATGAGGTAATCATTATTCTATTAAAACTTCAATAATTGTTATTTCTTTGGTAGTTTTTGAAAGTAGACCTTATATAGGAGCTATGATCAATTATGGACTGATTGTTCTTACATAAAACTTATTTTTGTTCAATTTTATTTGGTTTTCCACATTTTTAAAGGAATTATGATCGTTAAAGTGATTTTCGGAAGTGGAGTTATATGGGAGCTATGACCGATCGCCTTGAAATTAGGTGTGATTTTTGTCTATATGAAACTTAATTGTGTTGAATTGTATGTGAATACCACCATTTTTAACAGATTTATGCTCGATAAAGTGGATCTTATATGTGAGCTATGGGATATTATAGATTGATTCAAAACAAATTTTTGAATGTGATTTAATGTGAAGAAATAAATAAAATTTTTATGACGAAAAAGTCCTATTTCGGGAGGACATTTGTATGGGGTTTAGGTGAAATAATGGTACAATTTCAACCAGTTTCAATACGCTTCGTACTTGGAGCGAATAAAAAAATGTGCCAAATTTTATCGAAATATTTTGAAAATGGCGACCTATTCATTGCTCATAATGTTTACAAGCACAGTCAGCTAGCCGGACGGACGGCCTCGTGTAATCTGTTTAGAAAAGTTATTCTGAATTGATCGGTATACTTTAAGGTGAGTTATTTTTGGCTTAACGGGTATGTTAACAATAATAAACAAAATTGCCACTTATGGAGTGAGACCAATCCACAACAAATTTAAAATTTCATTACATCCATGATAATGCACAAGCTGGTGGCATCAACGGACCTTATTTCTTCAAAAATGAATTCGAAGCTTCATCAATGTTTTTTTGTATAAAAATATGTATGACGAGATGTGATTTCAACAGGATGGTGCTACGAGCCATACGTAGTCCGCAACCATTTATTTATTGAAATCAAAATTGGGTGATAACATGATTTTGAGAAATGCACCTACCAAGTGGCATCCAAGGTCGTGCGGTTTGACACCTCTCGTTTAGTCACTGGTTTATGCTGATAAAACAGCAACAAATGACGCCTTGGAGGCTAACATTGCTCAAGTTATTCGCGACATACCGCCAGCAATGCTCAAAAATTGTCCCAAAATAGGAGATCTATAATGCGCTTCGTCAAATTTAAATAAAAAAAAATTGATTTAAATTTACTTTTTTGAGTTATTTTTACAATTTTAATTTATATCGTTGGATAGTAAATTGTGGATAGTAAATTATCCTGGATCTTTCAAGGACATCAAAAGCCTTGACTGCAATGTATGTCTGTAAGAAGGCCATATGTTCGCAGTGGAGTATTAGACCCCAGTTGGCTATCTGGCTATTTGGTACGGTCATCTGCTCGATATTATTCTATGGAGTCTCTGTCGGGTGAAAGGCACTAAACAAAGGCTCAATTTGTATGCCATTCAAGAGGATTTTAAGGAGAATAGCAATTCTGATAACAGGAGCTCTAAGAACGACTGCAACGAAGTCACTCTTTTCTATATTGAACTGGATCCCTGTTGATCAAAGGCCCAGAAAAATGGCATTCACTTCGGCCTTTAGCCTAAATGCGATTGGGGCGTGGAAACATGCTTCATGCGGTCACGCCAGTAAAATAGGAAGCATTCAGAATCTTCCGGATAATACCGATTACTGCAGTTCTAAGCCCTTCCTGGCGCGGAATTTCTGTTTCACAATTCCGCACAACAGGGAAGTAATAGACGGACCTGTACATGACACAACAAGTCTCTCAGTCTATAGCGACGGTTCTGGCAAGGGAGAATATCGGCCATTAAAAGGTCGGCTAACTGGCTCAGTTATAACAATATATCAGGCAGGGATATTCATGTATATACTGGCAGTTAGGCCGCAATAAAATCTCTAACAGGTGTATACACAACATATAATCTACTCCAGGAATGCCGGCCATCCTTAAACAGGATGGCGAGACACCAGTCGTACTCAAGTGGTTATGTGGACACGGAGATATTACGGGTAACTGTGTTGCTGATGATTTGGCGAAAAAAAGGCGGAGACATAGACTTTCTATGCGTGATTCCGTTATCAAAATGCAATCTACAAATTAGTAACTTCTAATATGAGCTCACTCAAATATGATGGGGTTGTAAACCCACATGTACTAAGGACTGAGATCGAAAAATTCTTAACATACAATTTCCGTGCCCCGTCTTTGGCCTCTAAATTTTTAGCTGACATGCTTTACAAAGGTAACTTGATAAAAAACATCAAATAATACTTGGGTTAAAAGCTTTAATGAAAAACATACGTTAAGAAATTTTCGATTTCAGTCCTTATAACCAGGATGATATGACTCCGACTAGACCGAGGAAGGACAACATATATTCTTGGCTTGACACACTCACAATTTAGTGATGTAGTGGCGGTTATTACCGGTCACTGCACTTTTGGCAACCATGCGAGGAGACGCATGGTAGAAGTTGTCAAAATGAAGACGAGAATAAGAACATTTTTCATATTTTTTGTCATCGTCCGGCACTAGGAGATCTTCGCGTTTCTGGGACATCGTTCCTTAAATAGTCTTTCTGAGGTCTCGGACATGAGGCTAGAGTGCATTAATACCTTTATCAGGTATAGCAATTGGCTAATAAGGTCAGACATGGGTATCTCCGCGGAGAGACTTAATAACCGCCAACTGACTGGTGCGTAATGATACTCTCCTCTCCACTCTTTTTCGGAACTTCTTCCTCTTCACTTTTCAAACTCTTCATCTCATCTGACTTTTTAGTTCTATCTGTCCCTCTTTTTCTATATTTTAACTTTCAGGTAACACAAAGCGAGCTACTGCCTGAAACCACGTGAGCTGCACTTCTTTCCTGTCTCCACTTAGCGGCTGCCTGGAAAGCTAACCTAAGTTATATAGGGCTTCAAAAGATACCCTGTATATAAGGACATGCTTACGGCAGGGAAAGAACGCATGTTTTGCCAATAAATTTGTCAATATGCCAATATTGTATAGTGTTGTTCAGTTTCAATAAAGCAAATTTAGAATATTCTTACTCAATACCTGAAAAATATACACTGAAGAAACGTTAGAAATCTGAACTTTGACCCAGACGATGAAATAATCTGGATCAAAGTTCAAATTTTCGAATATTAGGGATTTTTTATTAAAATATAGCGAAATCGTATGCATTTATTAGAAATATTATCTTTGGTCTGAACATTAATTATAGTAAAACTTAACGCTTTGATGTACTTGTGGTCAAAATAAGGCTTATTTTAAATCACAATCTTATTGAAATGTTTGTAAAATTAACTTTAAAAAATTTTAGCTGATTTGAAAAATGCCATCTTTTGTGCTAAAAATATATGTACATTATTGCCTTAAACACTCCTAATCCTGGAAAAACAACAATTTGTTTTATTTAATAGTATTTAGTGCTATAGTTTAAATCCAAATAAATTACTCGTACAAAATACAATTTGGTAGTTATACATAAATAATCATCTTCTTTAACAGATAAAATAATAAGGATTTCTTGTACATTTGAAATGTTATAGGAATGACAAAATGCATTTATTCTACGTTGTTATTCTCGCTGATGCTAAAAAAAAAACAAAATAAAAGACAAAACAACAGACATTTCTTAAAATAGAAGTTGTAGACGTTTTCTTTTTAGATTTTCGAATATATTCTTTATATTTCTCTCTTTATTTTCTGCTGATGTGCTTCTTTTATTTCTTTCACTTTGCTGACAAATAAACATGTCTGTCAACTGCCTTAAGTCGTCTACGTAGTACAGTCATTGTAGTCGTTGTTCGTAGTTATCTTGATTCATTATGTCTACTTTAATGCAACCAGACTCATACATTTATACAAATACCTAAGGAAAACACCCTGCTGTTCTTGGGACGAAAAGCTATCAATGCATACTTTATTTGTAATGTGACCTCTTACTTTGACATGTGACTGTTCTATGAGGTAAAAATTAACTTTCACCTAGGTAACATTAGGAGAATTATATCACAAGTGGCCAACGAATTCACCAGTTCTAAGAGATCTACGATCAATGGTTACTACTACTTTCCACTATCCTAAATGAAGGGAACCGTCACAAAACTGTGGCTCGGAGTTAGAGGCTATAGTTATGTTATAGTTCTAACCTTTTATATGAATGGATCTGACTCTTTAACATGGCGTTGGCCTTATTAGAGGGTACATTGAAACCTTTTAAACACTCTGAGTCATGTCTTGGAACTAGCACAAAACAGCTAATAAATATGTCATTAATTGACTACTTCTAAGTAAGTACAGGTGTTATCTAGTAGTCATTAAACATTATGCTATTTAGTAATTATTACAAGTCATTACAAAGCACCCTAAATTGTTGCTAAAAATCACTAGTTTGGGAAAACATTATCAGAACTGCTGGGATGTAGATGTAGCAGGAAATGTACATACAAATGCAGATTAAAATAAAAATACACATACAAACAAACATATTTGCTAAATCAACAGATAGAAAATTGTTAAAGAAGGCAGTATAAAAACTTCATGGCTGAAAGAATTTGAGAAATCTAAAGGGTCTTCCAATAGGGACTTTCGATTTTTAACAGTTGATAGCTGCCATATTGTTGAAGCTACATTTATCGAATTACCTGTCATTTATTCAGTTTGTTCTGCCAAATCACTCTTGATGGATATAGCGTTTCATACCACATGCAAATTATAAAATAGTGTTATCAAAATGGGTGTTCTGTTCAGGCAACGTTCCGCGCACTTCGACCCTTTTACGCGATGCGACTCATTTTTGGATGAATGGGTACGTCAACAAACAAAATTGTGGAATTTAAGAAGATGACAAGACTTTAAGAAGATGGAAGACTTAAAAAGTCTTCTTCTTTAAACATTAATTTTCGGTCAGTATAGATTTTGATTCAGTTTGTATAAAAAACCATCATGACATACTTTATCAAACGCTTGAGAAATGTCGATGAAGAAAGCAGAACAACATTTACAAGTAAATAAGTATAAAATTGTTTTATCAAAATGGGTGTTCTGTTCAGGCAACGTTCCGCGCACTTCGACCATTTTACGCGATGCGACTCATTTGTCGAATTTGAGACGATGCCAATTGACATGAGACACAAGAACATCCAATGCATCCCGAAAAAGCCTCTTTATGGTGTGGCTTTTGGTTTGGTGGCGTCATCGATGTTGGCCAGGTCATCACCGTCAACGGCGAGCGCTATAGGTCGATGATTACCAACTTATTTTGTCCTGAATTGGATGATATGGACACCAACGGCATATGGTTTCAACAGAATGGCGCATTCCGCACTAGTGATTTGAAAGCATGGACATCTCACGTGAAGGTGATGTGAACTGTGTTGTATTCGCAACTTTTCTAAGTTTCGAATACACCAAAAACCACAGTAGCCCTCAATGCCAACATAACCCATGCGCCAGAGTCATGGAAAATTGTATATTTCGGATGCGCTTTTGAAACGAATACAAAATTTCAGTGATATCTAAGACACATTTTGTTGTATTTAAATTTAAAGATACGAAGCTCTAAGACCCTTTCCAAAAATGTATGTAACGACTATTAGACTGCTTTAAACTGGTATGAAGAAAAAAACATCATACTTTAAAACACAGCATACTCTTCAATTCTTCGACTTACTATAGATAATAATCGTTAACACTGGAAAGAAACATTTTTTAGTTTAGAAATGCCTTTACAAGGAGCATAAGTTTATCGAGTTGCCCCGAAAGACTATATGATAGTATGCTAGATGAAAGACTAGATGATATTATCAGTCTTAGGGTTGCGGGTTCGATTACCTCCATAGAATCTGGTTGTGTTCTGCAGACATACCAAAATGCTTCGCATTTATGGATTTTCCAAAGTTTCGCTATTAAATATTTTATATCTCATTACATATATCTTTAATGCATTTTAGCGATAGTTGAGTTGAAAGTGCATTTTAGAGATAAAGGTAGCTTAGTGGATAATTGAGTTTATAGAAACATTACTTACTAAGGTGACCCACAAAAAGTGTTAAAGGCCTGTAAAATTTTAGACCCCTCACGAAATTCAACTGGTGGTTGGTCTAGAAATGATTCTGAAAAAGGGAATCTGTTTGTTAATCATTTGAAACAAGTATTTGCACTGAACACATCAAATGAAACAATTGAGTTGCAACCTGTTGTACCTCATTTTGGAGCAGCCGTACACCTACGTTTTAAGATTCAAGAGATCGAACCGGCTATTGTTGATTTAAACTCCAAGAAAGCGTCTGATATTGACAAAATCAGTAACAAGATGCTTATGGAACTACCTCGGATAGCAATAAAAACAATTCTATTGATTTTTAATATTATATTACGCCTTGAATAGTATCCTCCAGAATGAATCATACAGATGCATCAGCCTATTGTCTAATATATCAAAGCTGTTTGAGAAGATACTCATGAACAAATTGTAGCCGATGCTAACTGAAAACAATTGTATTCGGAATCATCAATTTGGATTTAGAAGAAAACACAGTACTATCGAATAAACTCAGCATTTGAGGATTAAAAATATTGTTCTGCTCTCTTCATCGACATTTCTCAAGCTTTTGATAAAGTATGTTAAATTGAGTCAAAGGCACATAAGCTATTGGAAAGTTATTTAACTGGTCGAACATTTAAGCTTAAAGAAGGAAACTTTTTAAGTCCTCCCCAACCCATTGAAGCTCAAGTACCCCAAGGCAATATCTTGGGACCTTTTTTATACTTGATATATACATCTGATATGCCAACTAACAATCGCACTCATACCTCAACATTTGCTGATGATACTGCTATTCTAAAAATTCATGAAAACCCTCAAGAAGCATATCAATGGAAAATAAAAGTCATCGATCAAAAATATAGACATATCATGTCCCCCTATTCACATCAATAACCAAACAATAATTCAACAATCGAAAGTTAAACACCTCGGATCGTCGCCTTACATGGTAAAATCATATAGATGCAAAGTTGACTCAAATGAAATTGATATTAATTTTAATTAATTGGTTCATTGGCAGAAACTCTAGGCTTAGTTTAAATTGTAAACTTCTACTTTATAACACAATCATAAAACCGCTATGGTGTTATGGGATCCAGCTAAGGGCTACGGCCTCAACGTAAAATGTTGAAAAAATCCATAGAAGCCAAAACAGTTTTTAAGAACGTATATCTAGTATATCACAAACTCGATTATACACAAAGATCTAAACGTACCCTTTGTAAAAACTGAGATCAAGAAACATGTAGAAAAAAATATTTGAAAAAGCTTGAAATCCACCCAAATCCACTGGCTCTCAACATATTAGATAAAAGTGGCAGCATTCGATTAACCCTCTAACCGGTAAGACCACTTCAAGGCGGTCTTCGATTTTCGGGCCAAAGTGCTGTATTAAACATATTATCGCTTCAAAATAGTGAAAACTGTCTTTTGACAAAACTTTTTTACATTTTCTCCTCTCTTACATTGTTGTTTTCACCCAGTGCTGTATTATCCTTTTATTTTACTTTTGTGTTAAAGATGGATATTACTAAACGTCCTTATACGAAAAACATCAATTTGGAGAAAATGTCTGATGAACAATTTGTCGAGTTCATAGATTCTGTAGAGTTCTGTAGACAGCACAGATGAAAGTATTGATAGCGATGACAGTGTTGCTGATTTAACTTATGTTCCAAAGACGAAACACCATTTCCGTAAAAACATGCCCAATAAGCCGCATAAAAGAGGGATTAAATTGTTCGTGCTTTGTGATTCAAACGGTTTTGTCTACCGGTTTAAATCTACAATGGGTCCGAAGATAATATAATTTTTCCTGTTATACCGGACATTGGAGCTACCTAAAATGTTTGGAGATTCCTAATTTCATGCATCACATCCTGTATTTTGATAACTTTTACAAATCGAAGCCGTTGTTAGTCTATTTACAAGCCAGAGGAATTTATGGTTTGAGCACAATGAGAGGTACTAAGTTTGTTTTGTCATATTTCTTGTTGATCATGATTTGCTTTTGTGTAAGCTGTGAAATGAACAAAGAGCAGAGATGATTTTGCGTAGAATACATGACCTCAATACATGTAGTCGATACGAATACTGTATTATGGAAGGATAACAAATATTTCCTCCTGATTCAGAAGAACCAATCCTGGCGAACAACAATCAAAGATTCCTCGAAATTAACTGCCCTCAAATTATTCGAGAATACAATGATCGCATGTGTGGAGTAGATGTCGTGGATGGTCTCCAGGGTCGATACCATATTTGAGCTAAGACTCGCAATATTAGGATTTGGTTGTTCTTCTATTTTGTGGACATGGTCTTTACAAATGCATTCTATATACAAACGTTGGCATGCCGATGAGGCCAATCCTTCCAACAATGTGTCTGATTAAAGAACTTCTTGTACAGCTTCCAGATTTGCGTGAGGAAATAGCTGCTGGGCTTGTTTCTTTCAAAAATATACGGTCAGTAGGATGACCATCTGTTCCAAATCTCGGTGAGCATTTATCACAACAGCCTGGCATATCAGATGTTGGGAAAAGACCTGCTCATCAAGTTGCTGATGTTCAGTTCGATGCTGGCGATCTTTTTCTTGTTTGGGTGGAGATAAAAGCCAAAAAAGGTGCAAGCATTGCAAAAAATGTGACACCCAAGTCGTTTGTTCCAAATGAGAGCTGGCTTTATGCAGTCAATTTGAAAAAAAATTGTTTCTGGAACTACCACCATCGAAAATAATGCGTATTTTAACTTTGTGTGTTCCCTTCTCTCAATAAAACTTAGCACAGATGAAAGTATTTACCTTTGGTGTCATATAACTCGTTTTACCTGGCGTTTGTTCAGAATGTTTTTTTCGCCTGAAAATTAAAACTTACGCTTCTATTGACTACATCTACTTGAAAAAAAAAAATGATTGGCTTCTTCGGATAATTTTTAAGGTCTTGCCAGTTAGAGGGTTAAGAAAGAGGGACACATCAAACCTAATCCAAAGACAAGAAGGAATAATGCCAATTTAATCAGAGCAAAAATGCATAAACAATTTGTTTTAAACTTGTTTTCGTTTCGAATCATTAGAGTCAGATATATTAAGCTCTTGCATGTTGAACTAGTTTACCGATACGGAAAAGTGCAATAACATTCCATGTATCCGGGAATGTGCGTGAGTTGTCGTCAGAGTATTAGTCGTGTTGTATTGGGTTGTGAATTTCTATTAAAGCAATTTTGGTCAAATATATTCTCTCTAACTAACACTCTCACTTTCCTAGATCCAAATGTTTTTAACAAGGGTTGTAAGGGGGAAGAGTCTTACATACCCAGCTTTTCATATATGTATATTTATTTATTTTCACATTTTCTCCGCCTAACAGCTATATGTTATATTTAAAATCATCCCGATTAGTTTAACTAATCTTTAGGATAACAAAATGGTAGGGCAACTAAATATAAAAAATGAAAATAAAATTAAATTAAATGTCTTGCGAATACCAGAGAAAATTTGTTAAAATGTCCATTATTTTTCATATTTTCCCCCAACTTTTGTTTGTATTTGATGCAGCAATTTAAACGAAACATCAGCCAACAGTCACTTTGTCAGATAGAACGAAACAAGTCAGCTCTTTATAACTTCAAATATGAAGACGGGCAAAAAAGTTTGAGTTCATTATTTGTGTTTTATTTTTATTTTTTTGTATTCATAGAATTCATATCTTGTTAAGTTTTCCGTTTTATTTCGTAGAACTCCTGACGGTAGCAGTTCATGTCCTTTCGAGCAATAGAGGTACAAAAAAAAAAAAAAGAAACAGAAACAGAATGATACGAGTAATATTATGAAAACAAGCAAACAAACTGAATTGGTATACTAGCAAGAAGTACAAAGTATTTTATTGTTGTACTAAGTATTTATATTGTCCTGTCTGTTTGACTGTGTATATTTGTCTATTTAAGTTAAATAAAATAAAAACAAAAATATCTTTTGGACAAATAAACAATTGTCCAAAAAAAAAAAACTCAACTAAAAGAAATTTGTTTGTACATTTTTATTTAAAGTCCTTGTTATGAAAGAATCCTGGTTAAGATTAATTTTTGATTTGTTTCGTCTGGTTGAGTCGCTACTCATTTTGTGTTGGAATTTAAATGGTTTAACAATTTATTTATACAGTCAAAACTTGTTAAGGACATAACATTACTGAATAATATACTTTGTCATCAATACTAAATACCATCTGCATTACTTGGAAGTAGTTTGAAATCACGGATTTCAAATAATAAGTTTAAAAATGTGCAAAATTATTGAATAAATCGTATTGTTAATTTCCTAACCGCTTCAATGTAGGTAAGAGGGTAGCAGCATACTTCTGTTTTAAATCTTGGTTTTAGTAGTGGAATTATTTAAAGCTTCTAGCACGTTTTGAAGCATGTCAAATTAAGAGAAACGAAGCAATTTTCACGTAGTTAAATTTTCGTAAAATATTTCAGTTCTTATACCGTCTCCTGATCTGATTTTTCAATACATAGGACAATGATGAACAATCGTGGATTTTCCACAGATAGGCTAAAGGATATTAGGCCCTAGGATACATATATATTATAAAACGCTTTCCAATAAGGACGGGTCGATGTTGAAATGGAATAAAACAAGCTGTGTGAGAGGTTTGGAGTATGAAATGTCCGCCGCAGCTTTGCACAGAGTCACTGTTTCGAGAGGTTCTATTTTCAATGACTCTGACACATTGATCCGGCTGAATTTGACCGAAGGTTTGGAATATTTTGATTTTGGGGATTTTGGAATATGAAAACGTTCACAGACTCCGGTATTAAATCTGGTAAATTTCAGGATACAATATCTAGTTATATGGAATCGGCATTAAGTACACTGACTGTGTGAAGTGTTTTGAGTGTTCTTAGTGTGAACCCCCAAAAGACGGAACTGGTTCTCTTCACTAGCAGGTACAAGATCGATGACTTTAGACCACCTAGACTTAATAAAATCAGTATTGAGATCAGGGATAATGCAAAATATCTTGTCATCATTCTAGATAACAGATTATCCTGGAATCTAAACATTCAGAACAGGATTAACAAGGCCTATGTGGCTATCTATTCTTGCAAGATGGCAATTGGTACTAACTGGGGTATTAGGCTGAAGGGTATTAAATGGATCCTTAAAGCCATCTGGTTTTATGAAGTACTAAGTAGTGTGGTGGCACGCCTTGGAGCATGCTACTCACCGGAAGGCCGTTGAACGAGTTCTAAGGACTATTGAGATACTGATTACAGGCGCTATAAGGTCTACCTCTTCTAAGGCTCTTTTTACTATTTAAAACTGGTTACCAGTTGATTTTATGGTGACAAAAATGGCTCTCAATTCTGGTGTGAGACTGAATGCTGGCTGTTGGTGGTCTTGGGCACTCTAAGATGCTGAATTAATATGGGCATATACATAGCAATGTCGATATATGGCTGCGCGGACTCTTCCCCCGGACGATGTCATAATGGTATTCTTTATTGAAAACTTTGGGACAAAATCCTACTTAAGGCTACTTAAGGAAATCACTGCTATAAAACGTGCATCCAATTGGCTGAGGTATTATCGAATATCTGAAGATACAAGGTGGCGCAAAAGTAAACTTCCGATGTTTTTTGGCTGTAATTAAAAAAAAAAAAATGAAAAACTTTGATTCTTCTTGTGGATTATTTTTACTTGGTCTTTTAATTTTTTTTACATCAAGTCGAGAATATGATGTCATGTAAATGGCCGCCGCCACAGTTGATTGTCATTTGAGCCCTTTTTATGGCATTTTCCATCACTTTGGCCAAAACTTCCGGTGATAGGTATTCACATTCTTGAGGATATTGTCTTTAAGAGCTGCAAGAGTCTTAGGCTTGTTGACATAAACCCGCGACTTCAAAAAGCCCCACAAAAAGAAGTCTGGAGTGCTCAAATCAAGCGATCTTGCTGGCCAGTGCAAATCGCCAAAACGGGAGATTAGGCGCCCGGGAAATGCATCGTTTAGCATATCGGTTATGGCACGTGCAGTGTGTGCCGTTGCACCGTCCTGTTGGAACCACATGTTTTCCAATCCCAATTCATCAAGTTGCGGCAAAAAGAACTCGTTGATCATTGCTCTGTAGCGCTCACCATTCACAGTAACCGTTTGGCCCGCGACGTCTTCGAAGAAAAAAGGTCCGATGACTCCTCCAGCGAAAACAGTACAATATACAGTGACTTTGAGCGGGTGTAATGGCTCTTCGTGGGTTACACGCGGATTTTCAGTGCCCCAGAAGCGTAAATTTTGCTTATTTCCGTACCCGCTAAGATGGAAATGGGCCTCATCACTCATGATTATTTTTGATGAAAAATCATCTTCCTCTTGGTGGTGATTAAGGATGGCTTGAGCGTATGTTAGACGCGATTGGCGGTCAGCAGCTAACAGCTGATGCACCGTCTGGACTTTGTACGGAAACATCTTCAAATCTTGTACCAAAAGTCGCTGTAAAGACCGTCGACTGATACCCATTTGCGTGGCACGTCGTCTGGTCGATGTCGACGGCGCTTCCATGACATCCTCGGCTACAGCAGCAATATTCTCTGCAGAACGGCTACTCCGGGGTCTGCCACGCCTGGCAGCATCTCGTGTTGTGCCAGTCTCTTCGAGGCGAGCGGCTAAACGTCGCAGTGTTTCACCAGTAGGCGTTGGACGGTCAGGAAATCTGCAACGAAATTCACGTTGTCACCGACCGATTATTGGTCAAATAAATAGTCAGCAATATTCCGCATTCTGGAGCAGTGTACAGTGTAACATTGTTTATTAAAGTGTATTTCGCATGTGTTTACTACACAAATGTCAAAACAGAACTGACATTAGGGGCCAATCGCAAAATTTATAGCATTTTCTGATAGGAGGATTACTTTTGCGCCACCCTGTATATATATGAATATTTACTGATAGCAAGGCTGGCGTTAACGGAATAACGGATGTCTTCACGACATCTAATTAAACCGATGAATACCGGGTATCCCTAAATGAGATAGCGAGACATTCTAGGATAACGCTTATATGGGTCCCTGGATACGATGGAAATCAGGGTAATTGTATAGCAGATGAATTGGCCAAAAGGTGTGCGAGGATGGATGAGGATGTTTGTATAGCAAAAACTATATGAGACTGCACAAAACAGGTGGACCAATGAACCCACCTGTGCTATAGCGATGTCTACTTGGCCCGTATATGAAGCCGGCAGGACGAAGCTACTTATGGAATTCCGTCGTGAGCTACGGCTAATTGTTTCCTTAATTACAGGACACTGTATAATTGGGACACATGCTAGAAGACGGGACCTACGGTACAACGACTACTGTAGAAGCTATCGTAGCGAAGAAGAGGAGGAGACTGTCAAACTTAAGGGAACGCATTCTCGGAATCCCATTCCTATTTAGATGAGCTATCAAGGATTAATCTTAGAATCCACTCCTTAATCAGAGAATCTGGTTGGTTCACCTCGGCGACAAGGGACGTATTATAAATACCCTGCTGTTTACCTCTTGGGTATTATAATGGGATCAATTATTGAATGGACCCAAGTGAGCTGCTTGACAAGTGGCTGCGCATGGAACCTAACTAACTTAATGACTGCGTTGTATAAATCCTGCTAAATTTGACTAATGGTCTGGGATATGTTCAATTGCCATGACTCTGACACATTGATCCGGCTGAATTTGAGAGAAGGTTTAGGATATATTGATTTTAAGGATTTTGAAGTATGACAACGTTCACAAACACTGTTTCGAGAGGTTCAATCTCAATAACTCCGGTATTAAATCTGGTAAATTTCAGGATACAATATCTAGTTATATGGAATCGGTATTAAGTACATTGAGTGAGTGGAGTGTTTCCAATAGATCTAGTGTGAACTCCCAAAAGACGGAACTGGTTCTCTTCACTAGGAAGTACAAGATCGATGACTTTAGACCACCTAGACGTAATGAAATCAATATTTAGATCAGGGATAATGAAAAATATCTTCATTCTAGATAAAAGATTATCCTGGAATCTAAATATTCAGAACAGGATTAACAACGCCTATGTTGCCATCTATTCTTGCAAGATGGCGATTGGTACTAACTGGGGTATTAGGCAGAAGGGTATCAATTGAATCTTCAAAGCCATCTTGTGTTATGAAGTTCTAAGTAGTGTGGTGGCACGCCTTGGAGCATGATACTCACCGGAAGGCCGTTGAACGAGTTCTAAGGACTATTGTGTCGATATATGGCTGCGCGGACTCTTCCCCCTGACGATGTCATAATGGTATTCTTTATTGAAAACTTTGGGACAAAATCCTACTTAAGGCTACTTAAGGAAATCACTGCTATAAAACGTGCATCCAATTGGCTGAGGTATTATCGAATATCTGGAGATACAAGGTGGCGCAAAAGTAAACTTCCGATGTTTTTCGGCTGTAATTAAAAAAAAAAAATAAAAAACTTTGATTCTTCTTGTGGATTATTTTTATTTGGTCTTTTAATTTTTTTTACATCAAGTCGAGAATATGACGTCATGTAAATGGCCGCCGCCACAGTTGATTGTCATTTGAGCCCTTTTTATGGCATTTTCCATCACTTTGGCCAAAACTTCCGGCGATAGATCCTCACATTCTTGACGGATATCGTCTTTAAGAGCTGCAAGACTCTGAGGCTTGTTGACATAAACCCGCGACTTCAAAAAGCCCCACAAAAAGAAGTCTGGAGTGCTCAAATCAAGCGATCTTGCTGGCCAGTGCAAATCGCCAAAACGGGAGATTAGGCGCCCGGGAAATGCATCGTTTAGCATATCGGTTATGGCACGTGTAGTGTGTGCCGTTGCACCGTCCTGTTGGAACCACATGTTTTCCAATCCCAATTCATCAAGTTGCGGCAAAAAGAACTCGTTGATCATTGCTCTGTAGCGCTCACCATTCACAGTAACCGTTTGGCCCGCGACGTCTTCGAAGAAAAAAGGTCCGATGACTCCTCCAGCGAAAACAGCACAATATACAGTGACTTTGAGCGGGTGTAATGGCTCTTCGTGGGTTACACGCGGATTTTCAGTGCCCCAGAAGCGTAAATTTTGCTTATTTCCGTACCCGCTAAGATGGAAATGGGCCACATCACTCATGATTATTTTTGATGAAAACTCATCTTCCTCTTGGTGGTGATTAAGGATGGCTTGAGCGTATGTTAGAAGCGATTGGCGGTCAGCAGCTAACAGCTGATGCACCGTCTGGACTTTGTACGAAAACATCTTCAAATCTTGTACCAAAATTCGCTGTAAAGACCGTCGACTGATACCCATTTGCGTGGCACGACGTCTGGTCGATGTCGACGGCGCTTCCATGACATACTCGGCTACAGCAGCAATATTCTCTGCAGGACGGCTACTCTGGGGTCTGCCACGCCTGGCAGCATCTCGTGTTGTGCCACTCTTTTCGAGGCGAGTGGCTAAACGTCGCAGTGTTTCACCAGTAGGCGTTGGACGGCCAGGAAATCTGCGACGAAATTCACGTTGTGCCAAAGACACCGACCGATTATTGGTCAAATAAATAGTCAGCAATATTCCGCGTTCTGGAGCAGTGTAGCGTAACATTGTTTATTAACGTGTATTTCGCATGTGTTTACTACACAAATGTCAAAACAGAACTGACATTAGGGGCCAATCGCAAAATTTATAGCATTTTCTGATAGGAGGATTACTTTTGCGCCACCTTGTATATGTATGAATATTTACTGATAGCAAGGCTGGCGTTAACGGAATAACGGATGTCTTCACGACATCTAGGTTAACCGATGAATACCGGGTATCCCTAAATGAGATAGCGAGACATTCTTGGATAACGCTTATATGGGTCCCTGGATACGATGGAAATCAGGGTAATTGTATAGCAGATGAATTGGCCAAAAGGTGTGAGAGGATGGATGAGGAGGCGATCGGTATTTCTCTTGCAAAATGTACGATGTTTGTATAGCAAAGACTATATGAGACTGCACAAAACAGGTGGACCAATGAACCCACCTGTGCTATAGCGATGTCTACTTGGCCCGTATATGATGCCGGCAGAATTGTTTCCTTAATTACAGGACACTGTATAATTGGGACACATGCTAGAAGACTGGGCCTACGGTACACCGACTACTGTAGAAGCTGTCACAACGAAGAAGAGGAGGAGACTGTCTAACTTATGGGAACGTATTCTCGGAATCCCATTACTATCGTATTTAGATGAGCTATCAAAGATTAATCTAAGACGAATCCACTCCTTAATCAGAGAATCTGGTTGGTTCACCTCGGCGACAAGGGACGTATTATAAATACCCTGCTGTTTACCTCTTGGGTATTATAATGGGATCAGTTATTGAATGGACCCAAGTGAGCTGCTTGACAAGTGGCTGCGCATGGAACCTAACTAACTTAATGACTGCGTTGTATAAATCCTGCTAAATTTGACTGATGGTCTGGGATATGTTGACTTTGAGGTCTTCGGTCAATTGCGACTTATTGGCATAGAGATTGTGCATAAAAAACACAATCAGTACATTTACTAATGTGGCATATTATAATTTTCTTAAAGCATATGTCCTCCTCTACGATTCGTTTATACTTCATTTTGCAATCGAACAACCAGTTTAGAAGATTCAGAGCGTTATTCTTAGAGTATTCATTTTGGCTATTATTTGTTTTCAGCTTCATTAGGTGATTGGCTAGTTTAGTGACATGTCTGAAATATTTTGGTTGTGAAGGAGATATTCAAATTTGCCTCTTGTAGTCTTATGATCTGATCATTTAATTCAGAGGGTGGTGCTATGTTAGAAGGCTATACCAGCTAAAGTTGACAGAAGAAAATAAATTCCTTTAAGGAAACTACTCGTATGATGATAAGGACTTACTTGAAAATCGTCTTACATGAAATATGTTTTGTGTTTTTTATGTAAATTTGCCAAGACCTTGGGAGCATTGAAAATAAAATAGGAGCCACTCTTTTGTACATACATATATTTGTTTGAAATGCAATGAATTATTGTTAACTTTGTATTGTTTGTTTCCTCTTTTTAACTATATACTTTGTACTAAATAAATTTTAAGTTCTTATAAACAATTTTTAAGCTGCTTATTTCGTTCGTTTGTAATAAATACGTACAAGTACTTATATGTAAGTTTAACATTTACTTTTTTTTCTTCTTATTGCAGGTAAGAAATGTCAACATTGAATCGATTCATTTTCATATTTCAGTAAGTATGTAGTCAAATAAATGTAGATATAGTATAGTATAAGTATAAATATATGTGGACTATAACTGGACTCACACTCTCACTCAATTGCACAAATTAATCTACAGTAGAGGGCAAAATAGTTTTAAGAAATGTTTAAATTGAATATTAAGGCATATTAAATACAAACATGTGTGCATATTCCCATAAATAAGTTCATAGTATTTAAATTTAAGGAAGTAAAGAGTTTTACATTCGGTCAGCCCTAGACTGGCACTATAAGATTCTCTTTTATAAGATGGTTTTGAATGTTCCAACAATCAAACAATCGATTATTACCAACATGGTAAAACTATTGAAATATGCAGATTCCCTTAAGGTTGAGATTTCAATACTCTTTGTAAATTTCTAAAATATGAGTCTAATTCCTTATTATTGGGATTTCGTATTCATCGTTTTATTAAGAACATGTTGGAAGTTCATTAAAGTTCTAGTATCTGGAGACAGCCAGACCAGTTATCCGAGTATTCGTTTTGTCATATTGTTTGTGGGGTGATTTTGACACGGAAGACAAAGATCGCCTAGGCCAGCCAAAAAAGTTTGAAGACCAAGAATTGGCGGTATTACTGCATGAAGATTTTTGTCAAACTCAACAAAATCTTGTAAAATCATTGGGAGCTACTCAAGCAGCAATTTCAAATCGTTTGCAAGCAGCAGAATCCATGCAAAAGCAGGGAAATTGGGACCATACGAAATGAAGCCGACAGATCTTGAAAGACGATTTTACATGTCTGCTTGAACGCTAGAAAAGAAAATCATTTTTGTACCGAATCATTACTTGCGATGAAAAATGGATTCATTACGATAACCCGAAGCGTAAGAGATCGTATTTAAAGCCCGGCCAATCAACTAGCGTATACTGAATGAACAACTGTGTTTCAATTCACAAATGAACCGAAGCCTAATGATCAGCTCAGATATATCGTTCAGTAGATTATTAAACATCAATAAGTGGATGTAGATCTTTCGAGTAAACTCATCCTAAGCAATAAAGAACATTTTCATCTCGATGTTATAAATAGTATTAAAAACTGTTATTAATGAAATCTTAGGTTAGGTTAGGTTTAAAAATTGACTATTAATTGAACAATTATATTCACATATCAATAATTTTGATGTCATCCGAATGCCAAACCTTCCAGTTATAAATACCAGTTTTAATAATCAGTTCATCTACATCAAACTGACTTGTTTATTGATAAAAGAAAAAATGGTTGTACTTCGAGACGTATGTTTAATATTGTTACGTGTTTACCTTTTATAAACGGGGTTTATTTCCTTTAAATAAACCGGATACTTTTGATTGCAAATAAAAGCAGTTTTAGTAGTTTAAAATTGTAACAACTCTTTATTTATTTAGAATGTACAACAACAACAGAATTAAACACACACACTTTATAACGTACAAGACAGTTGATGTTAACTCTAACAGCGACAATGATTAACTTAACTCACGACTGCACCCTTTGCCACCATTTATACACACGCCATCTCTCGGGAATCTTCTACAATACTCTTAACGGATGTCATTGCCAGCAGCTCAAACATTTACTGTTGCCATACTTACAAACAATGCCAATAACCGCATGCTACTGATGGACGTGCCTTCAAACATGATGAATGCTGCAGGCAGTCGTTGCAGACCTTTAAATTCAAATCGTCATTGCACATTCGTAACAATATTTATTTAGAGTTTAGGTTAAAAAATTACCAAAACTTAGATTATAATGAACGGATTTCAAAAATGTTAACCCTTATAAGTACAAGTTTTAATAAACTGTTCACCTAAAGCAAAACTTTTTAAAATTTTATATATATTTATTATGAGCTGCTGAACCATCACATGGTCTGAATACAACTGATTCATTTAAAGCGAGCATTGGCTGAAAAACGCCCACAATATTCCAGACAAGACACCTTAATATTCCATAATGACAACTCTAGGCCACATGTTGCAATACCTGTTAAAAACTACTTAGAAAGAAGTGGTCTCTGCTGGGTCGTTATGATAACACAATAAACATAGCATAGAAAGTAGTATTATTTTAGGACATTTTTTTCTTGAAAAGCAATAAAAACCATTGTGAAATATTAGGATATTATGACAATATGACATGATAAGAGACCTTGTGAATTGAGCAATTGTTCCTATGATTGATTAACAATCTCTGTTAAAAATAGTAAGAATAGTTGCATGATTTCTAGTCCCCTTTCAAATTTCTGCCCGGAATATGGTTATATAAACCGGATACTTTTGATTGCAAATAAAAAGCAGTTTTAGTAGTTTAAAATTTGTAACAACTCTTTATTTATTTAAATGTACACCAACAATAGTTCAAATATTCACTCAGTGTCTTTATACACGTCTATCAATTCGCAGAAATGCACACACACACTTTACAACGTAGAAGCTCAAATGAACACGACAGTTGATGTTAACTCTAACAGCGCTAATCATAAACTCACTGACTACAGCAACCGCAGTCACAATTTATACACACTGCCATCGTCATGTGAGTAGCCTAGATTGTTCTTAACGGTCAAGACTCGTATATTCGAATTCTAGAGCTTTCTATGTTAATGTATGCAGCTTACACGTTTACTGTTGCCATACTTAAAAAACAATGCTAATCAACCGCATGCTATCAACATTGCTGATAAGTAGAAGCTTCTACTGATGGACGTGTTTATAAATATGATGAATGTTTGCAGGCGGTAGTTACAGACCGTTAAATTCAAATCGTTTTTTGCAAATTCGTAACAATATGGTTAAAAGAAATCACAAAAATATATTTTGTTTGGATCGGTCCATTTTTGATCAAATACGCATAAATTTTCAATGCTACGAAAAATTGCATGGGTAAAAAAACAAAATAAACGATTTTACAACATTTTATTGGATGCTTGATTTAAAAATGCGGAATTTTTTCAAATTTTTAGCTTTTATTTTGAATGCCTAAGAGACGGTTAAGCCGAGCCGCCGAGGTTATGTCAAATTTTGGTCCATAACTCTGGTACTACCAGACATGTCGGATCAACAAGGAATATTTGGAGAAAATCATCCTAAGTATTTCCCTAGAGGCATTATCGTACCAACATGAACGGACATAGGTCTTATAAATTTATAAGAACCTAGAATTTATATGTATATACTTTTTGGTTCTACTACCATAATTTCGATATGTTACAAAGGGAATGACAAACTCAATAAAACTTGACTATTTTTGTTTTTAATACATCACCTTAAATATTCTATCGTATCATTATATACTTATTAACGATTTGGAAATCATTGTACATTTTAATTTATTAGAAACTTGACCACATGTCATATTCACCTTATACTCAATTTGTTTCACACTGTACTTAACACGACGGTGTGCACATTTCAAGGCTCAATTTTTTTGCATCGATATTATGAAGCCATTTAAGTACATATCAGTAGTGTGTTAAACAGCTTTTAATGGTAATTAACAATTTTCACAGTGTACAAAGTAAATTGGATGGACAATATTGATTTTGTATGTACACACTCGTTGCCCGTATTAATATCACTAATGCAACACATCAGCACAGAGCGTAATATAAAAAAAGTGTTTAAAATAACACATCCTATAATTAAAATATGATTATGTTAAATAATAAATTTCTTTAATAACAAAGAATAGCATTCATGTATATTTCATTTATCATGGTTAAGTTTGAGTATAAAAGTAGAATAATAATCAGAACATGGTGTACAGGGGGAGATTTTCGAAATGAAATTAAAAAATCTGCGTTATGCAATTAACGGATGAATTTTTAATTTGGAAATTAGAGAGCTATCGAAGGCGGCGTTACATGGCTTCTAAGTAGGGCACTTTAGGTTCATGAAACATTTAAAAATGGAATATTTTTTCGGCTTTTGGTCCGATTCGAAAGATTTTATTGTAATAAGTATATACCGAATCTACCAACTAAGGTCTGCTATATACATCTTATATTTTACGATATACATATTTGCATTTATAACTTTTTAAAAGAACATTTTATACTAAAGATGTGCGATTAATCTAATATCATGATTAATAGAATATTTGCTTAATCAATTATTCGATCAATCAAACATTTTGATTATTCATATTTATAACAAACTAGCTGACCGCACCGACTTCGCTCGTTATCTATTTACTAATGTTAGTTCTTCAAGTTTCTCCAAAAAAAATATTTTATTATGAAAAATGAGAAGTGAAAAGGAGGCAATATATTACAAATTTAAATTTCCGATTTTTTGATTTGTTTCTTTACAAACCATTTCCTGAACATTTTAAATCGAATAAAATAAAAATCATCCAAATTGCTCCAGCCGTTCTCACGTGATGACTATTTCATTTTTATATATATAGATTGAATGATTTTAATTGTTCAAAGCAAAGAATAATGGAATAGTTAGAAATTTTAATAATTTCAAATAAATTATTTGAATTTTAGTTTAGCTAAAAATTGTCGGGATCGGAACAGTGGATCTGGATAACTAAAAATTGCGAGAGTCTTCAACTTTTTTGGCTGAAAATGGGCGGTTTATTATGGAGTAGACTTGGAACCTCACATGCAAAATAAATAGATATGTATTATCAAATATCTGGTGAACTGAATAAGAGAAAGCATTTGAGAGTAAAACTTTGAAAGGTTTATTTCCAAGCTATCAAACTTATCAGTCTACAAAGTTTGACTTAAGATGTGGGCGTGGCATCTTCCATACAAAAAATATAGTTATTTTCGAGAACAATAATTGTGAAAGATGTATTCCACATTGTAAAACATTTGCTGCAAAACATTTTTAAATTCTATTTTGAAACTGCATTTGTGCCCACACAGTGAAGCTTTTGCTTTTCAGTTTTTGACATTTCTCTACAGAACGAATATGAACGAATAAATGTGGATGACATACTCAACAAAAACTTCATGTACATGAAACAGAGTACCCTATTCCATTCCTCTTTCCCCTTTCATCAACGAACTCAAATGTTTTGCAGAAAATGTTTCACAGTATGGATGGGGACTACAGCGACAGTGGCTGTAGGACCTCAGTTAGATGGGAGAGTTCCCTCCATATTGGATCCGCCATTTTGAATCTGAAAAATTTTACCTCAGATTCTAAATCAGCAACCTTGAAAACACCCGTATACCGATTTTCATCCTTGTTCAGTGATTCCTTATAGTTTTGGCCACAAAAATGGGTGAAATTACTTATAGTACGAATATCTAGTGAACTGTAATTGTTCCTTGTGTAAATTACGTTGATGCCAGTGTCCTGTTATGCCAAAAATTAAGGGAATCGGAAAAAGTGACGTGCTCCATCTCACACAAAGTAAATATTTATTACGAAATATCTGGAGAACTATAATATTGAGATTTCCAAAACTTTGCGTGAGTTATTTTGTTACCACTGTACGTATTTGAGAACAACAACAGCTGAACGTGGTTCGGAACAAGGAATGTGTCCCCTCCCATTCAAAGAATTTTCATATTTCGCTAAAATCGCTGTATAATGTAATAGTTTGATTTAATTTAAATAATAGCTTGTCTTAAAAATTATTTTTTGTTATTAATTTAATTGTTTTCTGTTTTTTCTTTTCTGAATACTTAAATATGAAAAATTAAAAAATCATAATTTTGGTTAATGAGAAATGTTGATTAATCGATTAATTAATTAATGAGTATATTGATTAATCAGAATGTTTGATTATTCGTTTAATCGCACATCCCAACTTTATACAAAATACTAAAAATTAAGAATACTTTCAAAATGTTTGTTTCTACAAGAATCAGAGCCTCCCAAATTAGACAACTTATGTAAATATCATCTATAGAGTAGAAACAACCGTGCGGACCAGTAATCATTTTTTATATGAAGTTTTGACAACTTAAAAAGTAGACGGAATCCGCACTAAATTAAAATCTATTTTAATTTCATTGCAATTTCTCTAAAGCTCTCATCTTTTCACTCTCTCTCTCTCTCTCATGGCTATGCTTTTCTTATATTTTACTATCAAACACTATAATTCTAACATTTGTTTTTGAATAATTCTATAAAACACATCACAATACACAACAATATACAAATGACAATAAAATCAGCACCGTTTTATTTAATTTGCATTTTCCCTGAGAAGCGGAATCTGCATTAAAATGCGCCTGATTGTAAGGACTGAGATCGAAAAAATCGTAACATACATACAGTGTTGGAAAAAATAATAGAAACGATAGCATTTTTTTCCAATTTTGTAAGTATATTAGTCATGTTTAGTTTTGTTAAAAAAAATGTATATGCAGTTTTGTTTACCAGACATACAGCATAAGAAAAAACATAATTAATCCTCTTTTCATTAATATTTTAATACACTATATGACTAACAATGTATAGAGTCAATATTTTTGCTGGAAAAAATAATAGAAACGCGTAAACGGATTCAATTTTTAGAGGCACATCTTTTTATTTTTTGTTAAAAAATTGTTTTATTTTAATATTTAGAGGCTCTACCATTGTTTTTCATAACTTCATTGCATCTGCGACACATGGAATCAACCAATTTTTTTTAAAAATTCCTTGTCAATGGAAAACCACTCTTCCTGGTTTTTTTCCCACAATTCGTCGTTTTTTCCGACTGATGCCCTCCAGCTTCCTCTTGAGCGCTCCCCAAAGGTGTTCTATTGGTTTAAGGTCCGGTGACTGTGAAGGCCATTCCATAAGAGGTATTTTGTTGACAGCAAACCAATCCTTTGCCAATTTTGAAGAGTGGTTCGGATCACTGTCCAGCCGAAACTCCCATCTCAAGGACATCTCTTCCTCACCAAATGTAAGGATTATGCTTTGTCCAAAATATTGAACAGACACCAGAAGAAGAGAAACACACCCATATCATGATTGATCCACCGTCGTATTTTACGGTCAAAGCATAATCCTTCCATTTGCTGAGGAAGAGATGTCCTTGAGATGGGAGTTTCAGCTGGACAGTGATCCGAACCACTCTTCAAAATTGGCAAAGGATTGGTTTGCTGTCAACAAAATACCTCTTATGGAATGGCCTTCACAGTCTCCGGACCTTAAACCAATAGAACACCTTTGGGGAGTGCTCCAGAGGAAGCTGGAGGGCATCAGTCGGAAAAAAAGGACGAATTGTGGGAAAAAAACCAGGAAGAGTGGTTTTCCATTGACAAGGAATTTTAAAAAAAAAATTGGTTGATTCCATGTGTCGCAGATGCAATGAAGTTATGAAAAACAATGGTAGAGCCTCTAAATATTAAAATAAAACAATTTTTTAACAAAAAATAAAAAGATGTGCCTCTAAAAATTGAATCCGTTTACGCGTTTCTATTATTTTTTCCAGCAAAAATATTGACTCTACATTGTTAGTCATATAGTGTATTAAAATATTAATGAAAAGAGGATTAATTATGTTTTTTCTTATGCTGTATGTCTGATAAACAAAACTGCATATAAATTTTTTTTAACAAAACTAAACTTGACTAATATACTTACAAAATTGGAAAAAAATGCTATCGTTTCTATTATTTTTTCCAACACTGTATATGTTAATAAAAATGAAACTTACAGTTTTGATTTTTTTTATTTGATTGAAATAATTATTACAATTTAAAATATTAAAAATATATTTTTATAGTTCTAATCACTAGTGATGAACTTTTGAACCTTTTTCGAAAACCCTTCCATTATGGTTTTTATAGTGATTTCTGTCACTTTGTTAGAACAGGTTGTACATCTACGTTTAAAATCTATCACACTTTTGGACACCTTTTTTGTGCTCTTAAATTTTTTTTAACAAGAGCCCAATATCTCTCCACTGGCCTTAGCTACAGGCAGTTTGGAGAATTTGCCTCTATTGGTACAAATACCACATTATTGTTCTCTTACCACTCAATACCTTGCTTCCATAGTGACAGGGTGCCAAATCAGGCCAAAAATAAGTGGACACACTAAGAAGTCTTATGAATAGAAGCATTCTCTTTAGTAAACATTCCTTAATGTAAATTTTGGTATTTATAGAGCCCTTTGTAACAAATGTTTGGCTTTTTTGCCGCAACTGCATATTGTTTGCCATACCAAGAACTTTTTGAGAAATTTTGTCTGCTTTTGGGTCCTAAACTTTTCTTCAACATTCCCTCGAGCATCAGCAACATCAAAATTTTGACCCGGAAGCTGCGAAAAATCTGCCAGAACATACGTTTCGTCATCCATTATGCAGCGGGAATATTTTTTTTTTATAAAATTTGACTTCAATTTCCGTGCTCTGTTTTTGGCCTCTAAATTTTTAGTAGCGTTCGTGTCAGGAACTTTTTGAGCCATGTATGTTTGTGCACCTGCATTGGCTTTAACTTTTCGTACCAAATAGTCCGAGCACTGAGCTAACCGGGCTGCTTTCCTACCGGATGTGTTAAGAGCTCTTTTGAAAATGCTTTCTATTTTTTTCTTATATACAATTAAGCTATAGCTATCACTTCCAAATTACAAGCTTGACAGATATTTTACCGAAATAAGGCAATGTTATGAACAAATTTAATTAAATCGATCAAAAATATCATGTTAGAAAATCTCAGTTTAAAAATACATTTCTTTCTTAAGAATTGTTCAACTTAAAAAATGTAAGTAAATACACAATTAAACAAATTTCTACTAATAAAAAAAACAAACAATATGCTAAGAAATATAATTTAAAAGCTACTTATATCACGGTCGCACTGTTTTTTTAATTAAGCACTTTTCATTGCATACCCTAGGGAGGTTCAAATTTACAATTTAACTGCAACATGATTTGATAATGCAGTTAGACAACAAAATAATATAAACTATTTCAAAGGCAAAGCAGGGTGTAGGTAATACAGTGTTGTATCAATAAAATAAAGAGGCGAATTGTTAATTTGATCGGTACAAATTAAATTTAGTTTTTTTTCTCCCTCAGAGTACGTTAGTTAATTTTTTCCTTATTAACAATAATTTTTGTGGTTTTTTTATTTTGGTAAGATATATACATACATATATTGCGTGATTATGTTTTTTGTCTGAAATTAGACGTCTGATTAGTTTTATTTATTTTCAAGCACAATGTCAAGAAATTTTATATTTTACAAATTTCGTTATTCAAATAAAGGCGTTTGATACAGTGCTACCCATCGATTAAAAGAACTTTGGATATATATAAGATTAAAATTTTATTACGTTATCTTAATTCGTTCGAATTTTACACTAATTCGAATTTAAAATTTTTCTTCACAAAAATTCCCTAATTCATGAAATTTCAAATTTATATGGTAAATGTTATTCTGAAAATTGATTGAGTCCTAGTATTTTCAAAAATAACAAATACACATTATTTTTATATGCACCCTACATTGTATATAGGGTTTAAGGTTTCCCAAAATAATTTTCTTTCGTGAAAAGGGAATGAAATGAAGTTTAATTTACTGGAAAAATTTGTTAAGAGTTAAGAATTTTTTTTTAATTATATAATATTTTAAAAAAAGGAAAACAATACACTGTATTAGCATTTATTACTAAAAAAAATTTAAAAAAATATTTCATAGAAATTAAATACTATCTTGCGTTCATCGAGAATTTGCAATAAATAAAAAATGATTTTATCACGAAAAAACCTTATAACAGAATTTATGAATATATTAGGTAATTATTGTGAAAAATTATAAATGTTCATATTTATTTTGAAGAATACATTTTGAAGAATTTTGAGTGTTGAAATTTAAAATTGAATATATGAATATTTTCATTGAAATTAAAAGTTCTTGAAAACACCTTATTATACCTTTCACCTTCGTGAGAAGGGTATATATAAATTTGTCATTCCGTTTGTAATTTCCACAATATAATTTTCCGACCCTATAAAGTATATATATTCTGAATCCTTATAGATAGCGCAGTCGATTTAGCCATGTCCGTCTGTCTGTCTGTTGAAATCAATTTTCTGAAGACCCCAGATATCTTCGTGATCCAAATCCTCAATAATTCTGTCACACATGCTTTCGAGAAGTTTCCTATTTAAAATCAGCAAAATCCGTCCATAAATAACGGAGATATGAGCAAAAATCCGAGACAACCTCTATTTTTGGCCTATTTTTTTATGTATATCTTGATTACTAAGTCATAAATATAGACAATATGGATATCTAATGATAGATATTTCAAAGTCCATTGCAACGATGTATATAAGGCTATACAAAGTTGGACCTACAATGGGTCAAAATCGGGAAAATATTTTTTAACACGAATTTTTTTTTCACAAAAAACATTCTTTTATCATAAATATTTTTCACTAATAAATAAAAAAAAATAAAAAATTTTAAAATTGGAAAAAACTTAAAAAAAATTTTTTAAAAATTAAAATTTTTTTTTTAAATTTTATTTTAAAGTATAATTTGGTGAAGGGTGTATAAGATTTGGCACAGCCGAATATAGCTCTCTTACTTGTTTTTATATATGTTCTTTGTGTCGTAGGCGGTGGTAGACTTAACATTAACTGTATTACCAGTACATTTTTGTAAATTACAAAGTCTGTGTATTAAGAGAGAGTGAATATTTAAATTGTTGTGTAAATTTAAATAAATAAAGAGTTGACACAAGAGCTGTTACAAGAGTTGTTACACTACTGATCGCTTTTATTTCCAATTAACGTAATACGATTTTTTCGAAGAAAATAAACCACCGTTTTTAAAAAGTAAAAACTTAACAATATTTTTATTAAGTTATTAGTTTGTTATTATTATGTGATTTAAACATATTTTTTTATTAAGCTTGTTTATATATAATTTCGTAAAAACTGCAACAGGAAAAACATACAAATCATGATGGAAACAATTTTCAGTGCGACAGTGTTTAAAATTAAATTAAAAAAAGGTATAAATCACTTTTGGAGAAAAATCAAACAATTTTTTATAAGACATGAAAGTACAACATTTTAAAATTCATCACATTGAAATATTGCCTCAGGTTTCACTAAATCTACGTTTGAATTGTTGACCCCGAAAACCATTTTTGGTTTTGTGTGAATGCCTTGGTAATAAAGAGCTATTAATTTAAGCCAACTGTCATAATAAAAATCCGTTTTATTTTGACTTTTTCATTATAAATGTGTTTGACATAACGGAATCGCCCATATACAATTGAAAACACACAAAAAAAATTGATTTCAAATAAAAAAATCGCCAACATTTACACTACAAACAGTTTTAGCGATTTTTATAAAAAGACAGTTCTCAACACTGCAGCAGAGAAATACTCTAACAAGAAACGTCAATAGTAAGACAAACAAAGAAAAATAAATAGAAATGTGGAAAGGAAATAAACTCTAATAAATTAAAAATAACGGGAAATTGACAAAAAAAATTCGCATTTTTACACACAAATTTTAATTGTTTTTATTTAAACAAAATAAAAATGCAAGGTTTTCTCTACTTTGAAGAAAGAGAGAATGAAGAACACCAAAAGAAACCGTTGTGTGGCAAAATGTTGTTGCTCTTCCTGTTTGTTGTGATTTTCAATTGATGATATTTGTTGATTTATAAAACGAAATGGAAGCGAAAAGAAATCCAAAAAATTAAAAACAACATTATTGACGAAGTACAAGCAAATAAACATACACAGATATGTAGCTACAATGTATAGTAGATGTTTTGAAAACAAAACTTGAAGAAGTAAAGAAACAAAACTAAAAAGAAAAAAAAAAACAAGATTAACTAAACAAACGAATAACGATTGACTAAATGCGGTAAAAAGATACGTATGCGAAACTACGAAATTCAGTCGAGAAAATACACTTTTGGAGTGCGGGCTGTATTTATGTAGTTAAATTTGCTTAAAGAAAATCAAGAAAATCAACGTTTTACTTATTTCTGTCCGTTCGTTGGCGTTTGTTTTTGTTTACTGGTGCGCCAGGCCAGCTGATTATTTGGGAAATATACCTTAAATTTTTAAAATAGTGGAAAAGAAAAACGCATTAAAAATTGCTCATAATAAATACGCCACAAAATTGTGAATAATTTGTTAATATTTCTTCCAAATGGCGTATTTTCCAATCGATATGTATTTAATCGTTAACAAAGTGTGAATTTATAAATAAATATTGAAAAAAAAGAAGAAAACAAATTAATAATCGTGATGATTATGATGAAAAAAAGCAGTAAGAAATAATAATGGCACGAGAGTGTAAAAAAAATAAATAAATATGAGTGTGTTTTCGTGAGAGTATGAGTAGTGAGTTTTTATTTTTGCATTCTAATAAGAAAAATCTATATGGAAAAGGAAGAAGCAAAATAGCCAGAAAAGTTCCAAAACACACATTAGTGTAAAATTCACCAGTAAATTAAATCATATCTAAATAAATAACGAAATATTTAAATACAAAAATATTGCAAATAAATCACAAAAATATTTAAAAAGAAAAAATAGAAAAAGAAAACATTTTTCTACATATTGCCAGTGCTAGTGAGTGTGTGTATAAATAAGTTAATAAAAGCAACAACGAAAAAAAATTAAAAATATTGTACACAATATTTATTGCTCAATACCAAGTGTCTAATGGAAATAAAACAAGTCTTAAAACAAATTAGTTTTAAACTTATAGTTAATAAATATTAATAAAAGTGAAAATCTGGCAAATACAGCACAAATATCTAAAGAAAAATCTATAATTTTTAAATGAAAAGCTTAAAAAATCATTAGTGAAAGCTAATAAAAATTTACACCAGAAAAAATAACAAGAAGAAGCAAAATAAATGTTGCAAACATTGTGTTGATTTGTTTTTTTTTTTTTATTATTTTCTTGTTTCATCTGTTACCATCCCATCCAACGTAAAATACGTGTTAGTGCTCTCATTTAAAATTACCAACCCAGCCCTCTCTAACGCTCTGTTATTATTGTTTTTTTTTTTTTCGTCGAGTGTTTACATTTTATATACGAACAAAATATCTCTCTCACTCTTGGCTTATTGAGTCAGAGTATATTTCTCTCTTTTACACACATTTTCCATATGTGTGTATTTGCTACTTTGTTGATTAACATCGTGTTTCCATAAAACAAAAACAACAAAATACAAAACTAAAAGAAAAAGATAAAACAAAAAAACAACGAACAAGAAAACAAAACAAAAATCTCAATAGACTTAAACAGCTGTTGACATAATTTTACTACTCCACCAACCTTGGCGAAATAGCAGTACAATAATTTTTCTATAATACACTTATTTTTATCGCATTTTTATTTTATTTTACCTTAAAATAAAACAAACAAAAAAAAAACAAGAAACAAAAAACAACTAACTACAAAGCAACTATTATTGTCTACTGATATTTTGAGACAACAAAACTTTAACTAAAAGGTAAGTAAATACATTTATACCTACATACTTTGTTTCGAATTTTTTATACATTTTTAAGAAATTATTTAAATTTTAAAACTAGTTAGTACATACATACCTATTATTTAAAAGTTTATTTCCAATTTTTACTACTGGTTTTTGTTAAATTTATTAAAATATGTACTAGAATTTTATGAATTAACCAATTGTATGTCGTCATAAATTTCGTAAATGTTGCAAAAACACCCAGTGTTGCCAGCAGTGTTTTATTAAACTTAAATATAAATTTATTTTACAGCTAAATTTGATTGTTGAACTAGGTATATATAAAGAATATTATTAAATAAACGTTTAAATGGGTTATAAGGAAACATTTTTTATTAAAAATTTATTTTAAATTCATGACATTAAAACATAATTTTTATGCAAAAAAGTGAATAAGCGATTTGTCTGATAAAACAAATTATTATTAAACTTTTTTAAAGAAGTTAAACAAATAAATGGTGTTTTTTTAAGCCCGATAGAATTTTCAAAAGGGTTAACCGCAGTCATCAATTTATTGAAAACAAAATTTGGCGATAACTTGATTTCGAGAAATGAACTTCAAGGTCGTGCAAATTCACACATCTCGCATGTTTCCTGTGACGTCACGTGAGCCCAGAATTGGCGTCTTGAAGGCTAACATTGTTCGTGTTATTCGTGACATACGGTCCGCAATGCTAAAAATTGAACGTCCTGATTGCGCTTCGTCAAGCCATATGCATGAATTCATTTTCAAATGTCAATGCCATGTACATATTGATTTTTCAAAAAAAAATTTTTTTATTAAAATTTACTTTTTTATTTTTTAAAATTTTAAGTTCCAACGGTTTAAAAAAAACAACTTTACTTTTATCTAGTTCCATTAACTGCCATAATCATTTCGGGAAATAAGACCTTTGAGACTCTAAAGTTTAAAAAATTTTGCAAAATATCGCTATGGTATTTTCAGAGTACTGCCCTGCATGATTATCCAAAATTTTGTTGTTCTCGATAATCTAGTGTGCTTGTACCCAACACAAATGCTTTCATACAGTCTTATACCAGCTTGCTGTTGACCCTGTGAACCCGCAAAACCTTAAGGCTGCCAATGTAATATTTGACCGCCAGCATTTCTGCCTGAAATACACTACATTCATCCGGAAGTCTTATAATTTTCCTAGTGTGTTGTCTCCACTATTTAGACGGCAGATTTTACTATCCATGAAAACTTTTAAATACTTTGCTTCACCGGCTAATATAAGTTTCTCTCGTCCGCTCCACTTCATATCTTCTGGTGAAGAAAACCTGTTCCGTTTTTTCGCCTTTGTCCCCCAGTCTCTTGGTTTCGTCCTAGGAAGAGAGACCATCAAGCGATGTTTGCATGATATCACCGGCAGTTAATATGTTGAATGTTTCAAAGATACCTTATTAGAAAACTACAAATTCAAGCTATCCCAAATTTATCTCTAGCTAGTTTAAGGCACTAGCAAATACACCTGATATGGGAGTCACTACATCGTTGTCAGGGATAGCTTAGAGGTGTGTTAAATAACAATAACCAGAGAATAGTACCCAGTAAATGGAATTTATCAGAGAGATACTGATGATGGAAAACGCCTGAAGGTAACATTATAGGCAAATATTCAACCATTAGAAAGTCCAACCTTTATCCACAAGACTCATGTCTCCTTAATTGAGTTATGCTCCATTTACACTCCGAAAAGTTCTAAATGACGGAATCCTACAAGATATCTTGCATTGCAAAATCACCAACAATACAGATGGAATATGTATTGACAAAGGTTCTAGATAATTGCGCTTTAAACCTCGTATATTTTAACTTGGAGTTTTTGAGGACAAACTCCTGTTAGCTCTTCTGTTTAACATCTACCTTTCTAAACACTCTGCATTAATTATATTACATTATATTATATTACCTCGCCAACAGCATCTTGGGCTCGATGTTCAATGATGGTAGCATATTACGCCGTTGGGTGTACTTAAGAATGAGGTCCATACAAGACAGCATAACTGATAAGAGCTACCAATGTCGCACAGTGGCTTAGAAACGTTTTTTTTTTTTTTTTTTTTGGAAATAATTCTGAATCTCGAGAACTATTTAAAATGTCGTAACGAAAATCCTCAAGGTTGAAGCTGAGCTCTTTTCTTGTTGATTTAAAGTTGTTTAGCTCCAACATTGTGCAATTTCGTTACGAGATCTCCAATAGTTCACGAATAGTACCGAATAATTAAAAAAAAAAAAAAAAACGTTTCTAAACCCCTCCTTGATCTAGTTTCAAGATGTGTTAGATAAAGTTTTTTGAACTTTGTTTTGGTTTCTCAACTTTTGGTTGATGTAGGTGATGTGTGAGGAAAAGAGAAGGAGGCTGTCGAGAAATACCCATACAATTTTCTGGTTTTGTACAGTAGGGCAAAATTATTTCCTTGGTTCATTGGTAAAAGTTGTCCATTTTGTGACACGCCCATTTTTATCTTGCGATATTTGGTTTTATATCCTGTGCAACATGTTTTAGGTTATCTTTCAACTGTGCAATGTAGAATTTTGAACCGACTTATCCCATGATATTCCATAAATAACTTTGTTTTCCTGCTGTTCAAGCGGCGGCTTTAAGCTGAATGTGTCGTGTGATGTCACCTGTTCAATATTATTACAGATCAATATTATTGAAATGTTTTTTGTTATTATCAATATGATTGCAATTTTCTAAACTTTTCTAGACGTTTTAGATATGATTAACCTGACACTGATTCATACTTTGTTTATATTGCTTCTACAGCTTTATAACTACTATAGATGCTGTTACAAAGATAATGTGGGGGAGCAAATTCTAGAAGCCTCCTATTTTTTCAACATCGATCTATTAAGTAGGAAGGAGTCTTATGTCCAACATATATTCATCAGAAAATCTATTTAGTTAAGCATGACAAGGGCGTGAGTACTGCTAGTAAATGTTCTATCTAAAAAAGCATTGCATGTTTCTCATACTTCCTTTGTATTTTAAGCTTTTCGGCCTTTCATGTTACACACAACGCTTTTTACGCGTACATACCAAATAAAATATAATTTGTCAATATTAGCTGACCTGTTCGAATGCCCCTTCTGACGCTTAAAAGAGTAGAAAGCAGACCAACTTTCCGCATTCTATGCGTCAAGCCAGCCTAAGCTTTTGTGTTTGTAACTTGATTCGTACAACTACAATGATTCTGCTTTTTTGACAGATGTGTAGGATGTGAAAAAGGGTAGAATATTTGGTGGGGACCTTCAGCTTTTAAAAGATCCATCATATGAATCTCAGTTGCTAATAATGCTATTTTCTATTTATAACTTAATTTAATAGCGCTACTTTGACAACTGCCATAAATTAATAATATATATACATTTTTATGAATATTGATATTTAGTTTATTTAATAATCTACCATTTAGAGTGCTACTTATTTATTTCCCATAAATTCTATGAAATCTTTAACATTTCATTTGTAAACGTGTTTTAAAAACTCCCCTCATAGAAAAGTTATGAATAATTTTATTTTATTGCAGTAAGTAAATCAACTGTAACTGATTGTATAAATTTATTAGTAAACTTCTTGGAATTTATCTCTTCCAATAAAGTATGAATGTTATATATTTAAGAGATAAAAAAGTTACATATATAGCTACGTGACTAGTTATTTTAACCCTCTAATTATTAAGCATGCCTCAAGGCACTCATCGAAAAATGAAAATAAATGCAAATATAACCGATATTTAATTTCAAAAACTTTGAAAACTTTTTAAATTAATTTAAGTACCTTTTTTAGCAACGTTTTTTACATGAGTTTTTGAAATGAAATATTAGTTATATTTGCATTTATTGGCATTTTGCGATGAGTGCCTTGAGGCATGCTTAAGCATTAGAGGGTTAATACGTGCGCGTCCTCAGCAATGGGTCAATTGACCTTACATAGATTACAAACAGACTGTTTAATAGCTGTTCCGAACATTTAACATCTACAACAACAACAGCAGTTCAGATATTCACTCAGTGTCTTTATACACGTTTATCAATTCGCAGAAATGCACACAAACTTTATAATGTACAAACTTAAATGTACAAGGCAGTTGATGTTAACTCTAACAGAGCCAATGATGAACACACTAACGACTGCAACCTCTGCCACTTTTTATACACACGCCATCTTTCGGGAATCTTCTACAATGCTCTTAACGGACAAACTAGTATGTTCGAATTCTAGAGCTTTCGATGTCAATGTTAGCAGCTTAAACAATGCTAATAACCGCATGCTATCTACATTGTTGATAAGTAGAAGCTTCTACTGATGGACGTGTTTATAAACAGGATAAATGCTGCAGGCAGTCGTTACAGGCTGTTCAATTTAGCTTAATTTCATTTGAAATATTGCTTCCGGTTTTAAATAAACTAAAATTTCATGATTTTCCAAAAAAGTAAAATAACGACTAGAATCAGATTACTTATGGAGCTACTATTTCCAACATATCAGTAGTAGACATAACAGTGATGGCTGTAAAAAGTTAAAGTTTGTCCAATATCGATTGATTTGTTTAAATTCCCTAAACAACTTTATAACTCTCAGGAACCCATGAGTTGGCATTTCTGTCCATTCTGGATTCAGCAAAATATAGTAGATTTTTCATATAATTATTATTGTGGTTTTGCCTTTTTTGCACTTTTTATTTTCCCATTATTATTGTAACTGTTTGCCAATTTAACTATATTTGGTATGTAAATGTTACAAATATGATAATCTGTATAATTTATGCGATAATTACAATATTTATACAATAATTTATTGCTGATAAAATTTATTAAATAATTATTTTAAATTATGTACAACTTAAGAATAAACATACAAACATAAGGACTGAGATCGAAAAAATCTTAACATACATAAATGTTAAAAAAAAACACACAGTTTTCATTTTGTTTTTATTTGATTGGAATTAAGTATTATAACAATTTACAAAAAATATTATTTTTATAGTACTAATCAATAGTGATGAATTTATGAACCTTTTCCGGAAACCCTTCCATTAAGGTTTTTATTGAGCTTTCTGTCACTTTGTTCGAGCAGGTTGTCATTCTCCGTTTAAAATCTATCACACTTTTGGACACCTTTTTGGTGCTCTTCAATTCTCTTTTAACAAGAGCCCAATAGCTCTCCACTGAACTCAGCTTCAGGCAGTTTGGACGAATTGCCTCTCTTGGTACAAATACCACATTATTGGTCTTGTAACACTCAAGACCTTGCTTACCATAGTGAATGGAAGTCTTATGAATGGAAGCATCCTCTTTGGTAAACATTCCCTGATGTAAATTTCGGTATTTATAGAGCCCTTTGTAACAAATGTTTGGCTTCTTTTGCCGCAACTGCATATTGATTGCCATACCAATAACTTTTTGGGAAAATTTTCCTAAACTAAACTTTTCTACAAGATTCCCTCGAGCATCGGCTACATAAAAATATTGACCCGGAAGCTGCGAAAAATGTTAAATACGTACATTTCGTCTTCCCTTATGCAGCAGGTATATTTTTTGTATAAAATTTGGCTTCAATTTCCGTGCTCTGTGTTTTTAGCAGAGTTCCTGTCAGGAACTTTTTGAGCCTTGTATGCTTTTAAACCTTCATTGGCTTTAACTTTTTGAACCAAATAGTCCGAGTACTGAACTAACTGGGCTGCTTTCCTACCGGATGTGTTGGGAGCTCTTTTTAAAATGCTTTCTTTTTATTGGCTTTAGAAACATCATGTGGACCATTCCTTCTACATGAACCAGGTTTTCTATCAACGGACAAGTTCTCCCGATACTGTTTAATAATATTGGATTCAGTTTGACGGCAGACCATTGATTGTTTGGTCAACTTTTTGTCGATAACAATTGGTAACTTTTGACAGCGTTTTGTACTTTAACCCGACTTATGAAAGTATTAAATTGTTATCGATATCGACAAAATATATGGCCAATTCCACGAGAATGACTACCACGACTGAAAAAACAAAATTCCTTGAAACTTTTTTTCAAGATGATTTGAATAGGAGAACACACTAAAATGTTACTATGTGAAAGTATTTAAATCTTAATACAGCATTGGAAGAGCAAAAATAATAGTTTAAACTGACTGTATTTAATTTTTTAATTTATGTTTTAGGTTAAAATTGCGGCGAAAACTAAGCTCCCAATTAGCATGTAGTATGAAATGAATTTGACTCTGATTGTTTTTTTGCTATTATTAAATTGTTTATTGAAACCGAATATATATTTTCTATTATTTTTTTTAGTTTTTGTAAACATATATTTACAGAATATACAGTGCACTCGCGGTAACGTGAATACCGTCTAACGTGAACACCGCCTAACGTGAACAAGCTTTTGTTTACATTGACTACTCTGTAACGTGAACAAACTCAGAAAGCTCTATAACGTGAACAATTTATTTCACTGCTTTGTTTTCTAAGCATGTAGACAACACTGAAATATATACATTAATTTTGATTTTTAAAGTTTAGGGAATCCCCTTATATTAAAAATGTGTTTGTATCCTCTAAATTAATATTTTTTGTACGGCAACGAATGAGTAATTTTATGTCGTGATCTCGTTTTGCTCTGTAATGCATTTTAATCAAAAATTTTTGTTTTATATTTTAATAATGAAAATAATAAAAGAAGAATTTCATGTTCAAGCGTGTAAAACACAGGTTTATATTATAAAATTTTATATTTTTTCCATGAAATTCGACAATCGCTAACGTGAACAATTTCACTAACATGAACTCCCTTGGTTTTAATTAGTTCACGTTACCGCGAGTGCACTGTATATTGTTTTACTATAAGAGAAAAATCTGTCACGTACGGTATGTCACGTAACGATATTAAATTTTGTTTATTATAAAATCATCCAACGATTATTTTTATTTAAATATGACGGATTTTTATGGAAAAATATTTGATTTAGTGTAAGAAATTAAAAGAAAACATAAAGCCTCTCACGATTCGTAAATTTTCGCATATTTCTACATGTTGAGGTACATTACTTCCGTTTTATGTCACGTACGATATGCCCTTATTTCGCTCTATATTTTGGACAACAATGTTTCGAAAGAACTTATTATTTTTTTAAAGATACTCTTTTTTTGGCAAAAACTATTCCACTTTATAGGCGTACAAATGTCACGTACGATGATATGGTATTGCCCATATACCATTTTTTGACTCAATATTGACGACGCCAAATAAAATAAGGGTGAATAACTGACATGCTTATAAAGGTAACTTGATAAAAAAGAAATCAAATAATACTTGGGTTAAAAGTTTTAATGAAAAACGTGTCTTAAGATTTTTTCGATCTCAGTCCTTACTATATAAACAAATTTAACGTTTAACTTAACTGAGAGTTTCAGTGATTTCTTGTCACTCTTTGTTATTAGAAATCAGTTACTAAATATCATACATATGGTATAGTAACCAGTATTAGTAATAAATATATTAGAATTGTTTTTCTTAAAAATAAAAAAAAACTCGTTTTTATAAAAATTAATTATTATGTACCTATATAAATACATATATATTTTTTAACTTAACTTAATTCTTAAACTTAATTTTAACTTAATTCATCACATGAACCCACACGTCATTTCATATTTGACTTCTCGTATTAATTTTTGCCATTCATCATCAGGACTTGACTAACTGCCGCTAATAAAAATAAGCGAGAAAAGTGTGTATTCCGGTATTTGGCAAATGCACGTGTTAAAAGTGGTTGTCAGTAAAAATCCTAATTATAAAGGAAGTAAGTGCATCTTAAATTAATGGGTTTTTGACATATAGTCATTATTATTGTAACAACTAAAATTGATTGTTTATGAAAGCAAATCTTTGAAAGTAAATGATAAAAATAAATTCTTATACAATTTAAAATTGTAACCGTTGCCAAGTGGGACTTGCAGGAATTAGTTCGTTATTCAGTTGTATAACTGGACTTTATACTTTAAAATAATATTCAAAATATTCAAATGATATGAATTTATATTTAGAATTATGAGGTCTAGTTATAAGTCGTTTTTTTAATATCACATCGGGAAATTTTACAGGTCAAGGGATGTTGGTGACCTGTAAAATTTCCCGTGTAAAATTTCTCAAAGATTTTGTCAATTTTCAACAGAATATGAAGCGTATAACATTTCCGTAGTACAATATTTCAGCAATATTGACCACATGCTGAATTTACTCTGATGATATTTGGAAATGAATATGACAAATTGATAAGTTAACATACATTTTTAATGTCCAATTTAAATGAAAATTTATGTAGTCCTAATCATCGGTTTGTATTTAGAAGGTAACATAACTTTATTAAACTACCTCTTCTTCTTTATTTGGCTATTCATTTTCCGAATGTTAGCGACCAATATAATAATTACATTTGATTCCATTATATTTCTAACAACTTCATAAATTTCTCAATATATAAAAGATTTCTTACATCTCGGATATGAGTCCACACCATGATGTTATTAAGCCATGTAGTTTTCTTTCGTCATCTTCAATGTTTGCGAAATTATTTGAATTATTTTTTATTTTGGGCATCTTATAATATGGTTCAAATATGCTGTCTTTCGTTTCTTTATAGTGACTAGGAAATCTCTACCGCGGTGAATTTTTCTTAGTACTTCGCTGTTCGATATAAAGTGAGTCCATGTTATTTTGAGTATTCTTCGATAGATCCACATTTCAAAGGCATCTAGCCTCTTTATATCTATTGCTTTTATGGTCCATACCTGCATTGCATATAGTAGAACTGAGCATACATAGGTCTTGATAAAACGTAATTTAATCCTAGAGATCACAGATTACACAGATAAAAATCAGCTGGTTCCAGTAATATGACAATAGAAAACAAACAAAAGAAAATGCCGAAACGGTTGTGGTTTGGAAAGAGTGACAAATATATATCACACTCGTTGCCTATTGGAAACTGTATTTTTTCTCTCGCTCTGCAAACCACAACCATTGAAAATTGGTTGTATAACGTCAAAATAAGCATACGGTTTGATATTACTTTTTTGAGAACTGTCATTTGTTTCTTATCTCTAATAATCTGTGGTAGATATTGTAACTTGTCAATGACATAAAAGTAAAAACTCGTCGTAATATCCGCTGTAATGCTTAATATTATAAACAATATTGAATACAAATCAGCTGGTAAGATAAACGCTCTGAAATATCATTATATAAGTATGTATTTGTAGCTTAATTTAGCCTATTATTTTTGTTAAGTATAAAAAAACGAGTTTCAATTTAATTAAATTACAAAACTTTCCGCCCAAAATTGTTGATCGATCTGTGGTTGTTTTACTAAATATTTATGACTACTAAGTAAAAAATCATTAAAGGTTCTAAAAGCCCACATGTCGAAAATACAAAATTCGTACTCAAAATTACTCAACACACATTTTGTCAAGTCTGTTTGGCTGTGAGAGTCGGTTACTGTTTTTGACGTTTTTGTTTTGTTCATCGTTCGTTTTATGTCAGCTACCAGGTATGTTAATTGAAGATTTTTAAATGTTTGTTAAGCTTAAATGGTGGATTGTTTTAGATTGTACTTAACGAGCCAGACAGTTTAACAAACTGTTATTATAAAACTTTATTTTTATATATTTTATTCGTAACATATAATCAAATTTGTTATCGACTACATTAAACGAGTTTTATAATATCCGAATCAATTTTTTTAAACATTTGAAATTTTGACATAAAACATTTACAAAAGAGTAAACAAATTCTTATCTATATATATAAAAGTGAATGTTTCTTGGTTTGCTAAAAGGCTCACCCGATTTTTTTGAAATTTTTACAGTATGTTCCTGTATGTCTGGAAGGAACTATAGACTACTTTTTGTTTTGAAATTCCAAATATTTAGGAAACTATAACAGCTATAGTCCTGAAAGTTTGCATAAGGAATTCCAACGTTTGTATAAATATTTGAGGCAAAAATAGGAGTAGTAGCCACAGAGAACGTGGCACCTCCCATATAATGATAATTCAAAAAACAATCGAATATATAGGATACAATAAGAGATAGAGTCCATACATTTTGTACGGTTATTCTACCATCAATACTAATAAGTATTTAGGTCAAGAATGGGCGGACTATCAATTGTGGGCGTGGCACTTGTCATACATTTTAAATACTAAAATTCATATCTATCTGTATAATTGTAAAGCCTTGAAACTTTGTATTAATTTTTTATTTATTTGCAATTCACATTACGGTTAGAAAATATGAAATAAATAAAGTACTTTTTATTACATTAGAAAATAATTTTAAGAAAAACCAAATATATTGTAAATCATTACGGTACGTATGGCGAAGCACACCGGGTTTTAGCTAGCAAGTTATAAAAACTAATGGCGTTTTCTTTTCTAGCATAAATGATGCCTTTATTATGACTTTTATCCTTCTTTGTGTTCTTTTCTGAAAAATATGTAGTTTGGTAAGCGAATAACATGTTCTTTTCAAATAATGTTGCCCTAAAACCCCGAAAATATGCAACATTTTTCACCCTTACCCTTTTAAACAGCTGTTCTTGAAGTTCTTTTGTGTTAATGAAATAGTTTTTGTATTTTTTATTAAAAGTGATAAAATTGAAGCAAAATGTGTAGTTTTAGAATATTTATTAGCTACATAAAAGAAAATTTTATAAATGGCAATGATGTTTGTTTGTGATCGTTAAAAATTTAACACATTATGAGTGTATGAGTAATAGGGTGGGCCGATTTGTAAGAACTACAATTTGTCGATATTGTGCCATCGATTTTTCGATAGCTTTTGCTTTTCGATTTTTCGATAGGTTTTTTTATGAGGAAAAAAGGTTCCACTACGACATATCAAAAAAAATTTTTTCTGGTACTAAGTAATTGTTCTCTTCAATAATGCAAATAATGCTTTGCACTTGTGTGTACCAGCAGCATTAACGCAAACTAATGAGGTTAGTCTCTCCTTTGAGACCTTGTGTCATTCTATGCAATTTTCATTATGGCAAGCCAAACTTCTCTCAAGTAAACACTTTCCATTCTCCATTATCCCATTGGGGAGTTTTTTCATTAATTTGAATTCATTTAATTTTTCCAAAAAATATATATTTTTCTGCAGCAGCATTAAGTTTGTGAATATCAAGTAGTTTTTTCTTAAATTTTGAGTGGAATATTTCACTGTTAATTCAGAAATTTGAGTTCCTTTAAATCGTTCCTTCCGGAATTATTCATAAACTGCAAAATCTTCCTTTGGTTTTTAGCAGATTTTTTTTTAAAAGATTTTCGGTTTCCAAAGCCAATAACAGAATCACTTTGTTTTTTATAATGTCTAACACTCCTCGTCCCAAAAGTTATCGAAAAATCGATGGCACAATATCAGAAAATGTTGGCCTTACAAATCGATCGAGGGAATTCCAATTTTTCGTTTTATTCACATTGTATTTGATTGTTCAAAAATAATCGAAAAAAATTATAATCCCGTATAATTGACGTTGCCGGTTAATCGAGGCCTCACTGTATTTTCTATCCAAGGTAAAATTGTACGCTTAAAACGATGGTGATATCATATAAAAAAAAAACTAAAATTTTTTCGACCAAAACTCGTTCAAAATTTTCATGTTCGTTGAGATGAAAAACAGGAGGAATAAAACTGTTGCATTTGACGATATAGCAGTGTTGATATCTGTTAAATTTCTGGATACAATATCGTTTTTATGGATATAGCATTGAGAATACTAAGTAAGTGAGTGGAGTGCTTCGTATTGACTTAGAACTTTAATTAATTACTCGAAACTGAAGTATCACTGGACAGACTAGGCCCAATGACACCACTTGTGCTATTCCGACGTTGATTTGAATCATAGGACTCATTTACTTAGTCGACTCTATATTATAAAAACGCATGCTATTAGACGGTTCTATGCTCTATTGTTGAAGCTGTCATAATGAGGAATGAAATGTTTCACAACTATTATGTCATTGTAAGAGGGCTTTTTCCTCACAGAATCTGGTTGGGTTGTTACGGAAACAACGCGTGTAGATTGAGGGATCCGCATCACGATTGTATAAGGTTTGAGCCCAAAGAAATATGTGCACAAAACACTGCTCCAAAAAAATGAGTTTTTTGTATTGTAGAAATACGTTCTTTAAAATATTAGGATGATAACGTTAACTCGTGGCAAAACGGCAAGGGGGGAAAACTAAATTTCTTAGTGTTTTCAAGAATTTTGGCATTAGGTTATAATTTTTGCATTTTAATGCTAATAGACTTTAAGATATATTTTTCTAAAGTTTTATAAAAACTCATCTTTCCGAAAGAAATTCTAAATACTTAAAAATTTTACCTTTAAAGTAAAGCTTTCTGGATATATTTAAAGTTACATGGACTATGTATAATATATAAAAACAAGTAAGAGAGCTAGATTCCGCTGTACCGAATCTTATATATCCTTCACCAAATACTTTAAAATAAAAATATTAAATATTTTTGGATAAACAAAATTTACAATTTTTTTTTTTTTTAATTTTTTTTGTTCATTTATTAGCAAAAAAAATTTATGGGAAAAAATTTTTTAAATTTAAAAAAAAAAAAATGTTATTTTTTTGAGAAAAAAATTTTATAACACAAACATTTTTTTTGGTTAAAAAAAAAAATTCGGGGTAAAATATATTTTTCGCGATGTTGACCAATTGTAAGTCCTACTTACTTTGGCCTTAGCTACGCCGTTGTAAAGGTCTTTGAAATTTAGATATATGTAGATAAAAAATAGATAAAAAATTGAGGTTGTCCGGGTTTTTTATATCTCAGCCATTTGTGGGCCGATTGTCTCGATTTTAAATAGGGACCGAGCCGGACGAATTGCCGATATATTGATATATAAATCATGTATGTAAGTTAATTGGGGCCTACGGAAAGTTGATTTCAACATACAGTCGGACATGGCTATATAAAGTATATTTGGCCAAGCCCGACCATATGATACCCTACACCGTGTATATGATTGTAAACAGTTTTCTTTTAAAATTTATATGGTAGCTATGAATAATCACCATAAAATAAGTGTTACACTATTTCCAGATAGGGCAGTTGAATGGACTGATTCCAACCAAATTCAACTTTAGGTCAGCTTTTTGCTTTTTGTCGAATTAGCTTTGAAATTGTAGTAGTTTGATTACAAGCTTTACATGAACGGGCGGCAAGTGACCCTGAGCAGATTGGTATACTTTTAGGTGGGTGTTGGGGCAATGTTGTTTACCGTTACAAACATCAGCACTAACCGAATGTACATTTTTAAGTCATTAAAAACTTAAAAATGTTGAGACCATACTAGACAATAGTGTAACGTTATGCTACGATGTCTACAACTCTTATACATGTAAATACGGATATATTTAACTCTAAAATATGCTTTTATGTGTTTGAATATTTATTAAAATATGCTGTTTTCTAAATTTCTGATTCAAGTGGCCTGAGATACGTTAATTGCATTTTTCCCTCTTCTAAATGTCTCACCAAACTTCAGAGCCGTTGTGCCACCAGTTACCGTTATACTATCATCCTAATATCTGTACCTTAATAATTTTTTTTTGCCATACAATCTTGGTGCACTACTACAGCACTTTTAAATGTGCAAATATACTAAAACAATGTTTAATACTACTGAATTTCCCATGTCTGCCAGTTACAAATAGTAAATTCGTTTTAATATTTTGTTGTGTGTTGTTAAAATTGTTGTTGTATTTTAAGATTTCTGAATTTTTTATTGTTGCTTCATTATATGTCTGCATGTATAAATTAATAAGTTAGTAGTTACTTTTTTACTATTGTTTTTATTTGTCCCTTAATTTTCTCAAGCTAACTTTTTTTCTCTCATAATTATCTTTTGTTTTTGATATAAAATTGTTGTTAGTTTTTTTCTATTTTGTTTTCATATTTTTATTATATTGTTTGTTGTTGATGTTCGTCTCGTTTGCTGTTGTTGTTTTTACTGTAATACATGGTAAGAGTGTTACCAGCGTTGAAAAATCTAGATCAATAATATATTTGTGATTTTATTGGGTGGTGGCTGTCAGCTGTCGTACATAAGGGTGGCTCTTATTTAGCTTTTTTACGATTTTCGTTAGAAGTTGCACATTTTATTTCATATTGAACGTTTTAGGCCAAATAAGCCATATTTTCAAAAAAATTTAAAAAAATTAAATATTGAAAAATATCCAATTTGTATTTAATTTACACATAGATGTTTGAATATAAAAATTTTCCGACTATATATATTTGGTCAATTCACAAGGTCTCTTATCAGTCACATTGTTATAATGTCATAAAATATCACGACTCGGATGCTCGGCTTAACCGACTCTTAGGCATTTGGCGTTGGTCTCTGCTGGTTCGTTACGATAACACAATAAACATAGCATAGAAAGTAGTAGTTTTTTTAGGACATTTTTTGCTTGAAAACCAATAAAAACCATTGTGAAATATTAGGACATTATTACAATATGACATGATAAGAGACCTTGTGAATTGACCAATTGTAATTTGGTAAAATTTCATGCAAATCTCAAATTTTACATGTTCATAATTGTTTAAAAAATGATTTTTTAAAACAACATTTTGTAGCTTATGTTCTAACATTTAATATCAAATTGTTTCTTATGGTTGCTTATTAACGATTTTGTAATTTTAAATTTCTACCACATTATTAACCCTTATATAGCTGGGGTCAAAATTGTCCAAGTTATTTAAGTTAGGCCTAAAAACTTTATTTAGACTTCATTAACCCATTATAACCAGATATCAATAATACTGTTTTTAAAGAAATTTTGCATATCATTGTGATATTTTTTCAAAATGTTGGCTTTTATTTTAAAACATTTTTGTACAATAGAAATTTATTAAAAGTATTGGCCATTGTTAGCTATGACGTTTTCCTATATTTCTGGCAACATATGGATTTCGAACCAAAAGAACTGCTCATCTTTTGAGTGAATACCAGAGAGATTATTCTGAATCGATCGAAACATATAGTAGTCGGACGGGGCAAGGTCTGGATTATAAAGCGGGTGAGCCACAACTTCCCAACAACTTCATTCTAAATACTTATTAACAGGTATTGCAACATGTGACCGAACGTTGTCATGATGGAATATTACAGTTTCATATATGACTGCATAATCTGAACGTGGTTAGATTTCTGCAGCTTTGGTGTCGATTCGGCTGATTGTCCGGGCTTTACATACGATATATTATGCTTCGTGTTATCGTAATGGATCTATTTTTCATCGCAAGTAATGATTCGATGATTTCCTTTTTTAGCTTTCAACCATAAATTCGGACATGCAAAATCATCTTTCAAGGTCTCTCAGCCTCAATTAGTATGGTACACAATTTACCTGCTTTTGGATGAATCCTGCTGCTCGCAAACGTTTGGAATTGCAGCTTGAGTAGCTCTTAATGATTTTGCAAGCTTTTATTGAGTTTTACAATAATCTTCATAGAGTTATGCTTCCAATTCTTGGTATTCAAACTTTTTTGTTGTCTGGCCTGGGCTATCTTTGTCTTCCGTATCAAAATCTGAAATTCTGAACCGCACAAACGAAGTAAATCATAATTTCCCGCTTATGACGCTTTGTTGATACAAAATTCGACATTTTCGAAGCAATAAAAACTTTGTTGTTTACACTATAATGTTCACAATAACTAAGTGAGAATAAATGACAGATATGTAACCTTCAAAATGACATATAAGTTATTAAAAACAAAAACCGCGTTCAAAAGATACGTCATCTATTGTAAATCCCGCAATAATATTTTCTGTCGTTACAAAACATACACATAATATCCTTCTCAAGATAGATAAGTATCGAAAAGAAGCAAGATTTGTTTCCAAAGGCAGTTGTCACGCGCTCGTTTTGTACACTATCTGCAAGGTGGCGCAAAAGTAATCCTCCTATCAGAAAATGCTATAAATTTTGCCGATTATTGGTCAAATAAATAGTCAGCAATATTCCGCGTTCTGGAGCAGTGTAGCGTAACATTGTTTATTAACGTGTATTTCGCATGTGTTTACTACACAAATGACTAAACAGAACTGACATTAGGGGCCAATCGCAAAATTTATAGCATTTTCTGATAGGAGGATTACTTTTGCGCCACCTGTTACAAATACATTCACAGACATGTATTTTGTAGGATTTTGCCTCGAGAAATACGCTTCAGTTTGCCCGAGTCTTTAAATCTTAGATCCGGCTTGGTAGCATCGCGAATCTCTGCACCTTGTTCAGAATGTAGAGGTGTGTTTTAGTGTCCTCTAGTGATCTACCAGACAAGACAAGATCACTATAAGCCTGAATAGGGCTATTGTTTGATAACCATCTCTTCCCAAAGGGTTTCTTTGACGTATTAATGTATTAAATAGTTGTTAAAGTACCTCAAAAAAGCGCTTCTTAGATGCAGTAGTGTCTCACTATCTTTAATATTTGTGTATTTTCAAACACTTTATAATGGTACTAGCAAAAAAAAACAATGGAGAAAATCAAGAAAACTTTCTTTTTTTTAATAGCAGTGGAAAATGAAAAGTTACAAGAGAAAAATAATTGAAAAGAAAACGTTAAAAATATTTTTATTTATAAATCATTTCAATTACAAGTAGTTTGTTACAAACTCTCTCTCTCTCTCTCCTCTCTGTGTTTAACTATTACACTCTTATAATAAAAAAATACAAACGAATAGTTTGTTTTTTTCTTTTTATTGTTAACAAATGTGGTTGTTGTTAAGATTCTGAATTTTATAATTTTTGAGAATTCAAAAAACGTGATTAATTTTTAACTGACCTTGAGAATTAATAATAAAACAAAAACTAAAACTATAAATAAAACTGAAAATAGTATGTAGTAAATAAGTATTAATAACAATAACGAGAAAAAAATGCGTAATAAACGAGTTAATTCAATATTAATATTTATTTATTTATTTATTTATTATTGTTACACCTTTAATGAGCAGCGAGCGGAGTAGGGAGAGTAGAGTGAGTAATGATTGAAGAGCGTGTGCTTTGCAGGCGCTGACTTGTCGTATTTATTGACACATGGGGGTTACATTAAGACTTTTTGATGGATCTTGTTATAATGGCCAGTATTAAATTGTAATTTAATTTTAATTATAAATTAAGTGTTTGTTGGGCGTGCCTGGATGGAGACAAAGCAAGAAACCGACAAACCTAAACACCTGACGAATAGATCACGAAGCATCCTTGTACTGCCTAATTAAACGTTATTAAGCCAGTCTGTAGAGAGCCAAATGCTATTTAACATGAACAATACAAAGTTTAAGGTTTAGGTTTTAGTAATATGCAATCAATGTCATTTTTAGTTTTGGGAAATAATTGTTAAGAATTCAATTGAAATTTTGATAGTCATTGAAATACAAAACTTTTGTGTGATTTTTTTTCTATAAATAAAACTTGTGCGGTAATTAGTATTAGCTTTAGCAACAAAAAAGTAATGTTATGGAGTGTGAGAATAAATTATAAAATTAATTATTTATAAAAATGTCAGCTACAAATGCAATGTCTCTTTTTAACACTGATTGTTTTTTATATGCAATTAAGTTTGATCAAAATGATACATATCTTTGTCCCAATACAAGTCAGTTTTTTGAGATTTTTGTAACAAAATGTTGTATTTTATAAATTTTTTTTAATTTTTTAGATTCTCAAATTTGAATTAACCAAATGAAACCAAACAAGTAAGAGAGCTATATTCGGCTGTGCCGAATGTTATATACCCTACACCATATACTTTAAAATACAAATTTTAAATATTTCTAGGTAAACAAAATTAATTTTTTTTTTCAAAATTTAAGAAAATTTTTTTTTTTCAAAATTTAATTTTTTTTTTTTATTTTCAAAATTTAAAAAAAATAATTTTTTTCAAAATTTAAAAAAAATAATTTTTTTCAAAATTTAAAAAATTTTTTTTTTTCAAAATTTAAAAAAATAATTTCAGTTTTTTAAGTTTTTTGTAAAAAATTTTGTATTTCATCAATTTTTTTAAGTTTTTTATATTTTAATTAACCAAATGAAACCAAACAAGTAAGAGAGCTATATTCGGCTGTGCCGAATGTTATATACCCTACACCATATTATACTTTAAAATACAAATTTTAAATATTTCTAGGTAAACAAAATTATTATTATTTTTTCAAAATTTTAATTTTTTTTTTTCAAAATTTTAATTTTTTTTTTCAAAATTTAAAATTTTTTTTTTTCAAAATTTTTTTAAACATATTTTAAATTTAATTAATGAAAAAAATATAAGACAAAAAAATTATTTTGTTAAAAAAAATTTTGGGTTAAAAAATATTTTTCCCGATTTTGACCCATTGTAGGTCCAAATTTCTATAGGCTAATTGATATCATATTCTGGGAACAACATATTATTATATAAAGATTCATCATAACAATGGTTGTCACAAACATATATTTGTTTACTGTAATCATATATATGATTGATACAATCATGTGAATCCTAAGTTAACCATATTATAGATACCACAATCATGTAAATAGTTACTGTGACTATATAATTGTTAAAAAACTTTTACAAATGTTGAAATGGTTACTGTAAACATGCACAACTATATTTTTTCTCTGCAAGTAGCCGTCTTTAATGGATTTTACAAGATGTTCAGTTATATCTTTAGTAATTTTGCCCCACTCTTCCGTTAAAGCTGTTTGGAGTTCGTCCTTAGATGAAATGCTTCGATTTTCAATATTCCGGTCTAAAAATTCCCACAGATGCTCTATTGGGTTAAGGTCAGGAGATTGCGATGAAACCATTGAAAAAACGCATAGAAGCGAAATGAGAGAGAGAAATGTCAATGAAAAAAATCAAGCAAAACCCAGCAGTATCCCTTATAGACAGTAATCGTCACAAATTTCTTATCACTTGGCTGACTCCAATTTATATATTTTGGTCATTTGACACGTATGTGCTCTTTGTAGTGCAGAGATAAGACAATTGGTTACTTTATACATCCCAGGTAATCTAGCGTGAAGACAATTGTCACTTAAGTGTGTCTAAGTAATCTGGAGTGTAGTCACTTTAAACGTGTTGTGTGATAATTCGTTCAAACTGGTTTTATACAAATTTTGTTGATATAATTCTCATACAGTTAATTTTTATTTTTGGTTAAGTATACTGATATCCCACTTAAGTATACTGATATCTCACTTTTAACGTTTATTTTGTACTGCACTTTAGAAAGTAGTTATTTTACCCATCATTGGAAAGTTTACGAAGAAAGGTTTTTTTACAAGCTATCGTTTGTTGGACTGCCCATGATATGTCTTTTAGCTGACTATTTGAGGTCAATTAGCACTCGTACATGTTAAAATTACTAGTTATGCAGCTACATAACTAGTTATTTTAACATGTACGAGTATCAAGTTATCACTTAGGTAGCTAGTAAGGTAACTGACGCTATTTAACCAGTATATGAATCCAATGCGTTGACTACTTTGGACCAGCTATTAGACAGTCTCATTGTAGTCAATAAGGGTCAATTGACCCCCACCTTAAAACAAGCACGTGTTAAAATAACTTGTCACGTAGCTATTGAAGTAACTAGTTCCCACCCAAAATGATGGGTAAAATCACTAGTTCGGAACTGTCTCCTAGAGCTGCTGGGAATTACTCTCTTTTCACACATACTTGAGATACAATTATAAAACACTCGGCAATACATTCTCATGAATTAGGTTTTTGACAACATACTTAGGTTTATGGCTCTCAGTTACCTACCTAGTTGTCATCTATGCATGAAACTATCCTGAATGTGTAAGAAATCAGAAAGGGAAACTTAATAGTACTTTTTCTTTGTTCTAATTGGTGTGTCGAAGCGAATCGGTTCAGCCAGTCTGTTATACTTATAACTGCTTAGTTTCTAGTCATTTGAATAAGCATATTATGTTTTTACTAATAACGGTTTCTGTGAGACCTAACTATCAGTGGGGTACTGAAGATAGTTTTAGTGACATTAAAGTATTGACATATTTATAAAAGGTTATGTGTAGTTACTTGTCTCCAATGACCAATCAATTGGTCAATTCACAAGGTCTCTCATCATGTCATATTGTCATAATGTCCTAATATTTTACAATGATTTTTATTGCTTTTCAATCAAAAAATGTCCTAAAATAATACTACTTTCTATGCTATGTTTATTGTGTTATCGTAACGAACCAGCAGAGACCAATGCGGAATGCCTAAGAGTCGGTTAAGCCGAGCCGCCGAGTCGTGATATATTAGAACATTATGACAATATGATAAGAGACCTTGTGAATTGGCCAAATGTGTTAAAGTGCTGTTGTATAAGTACTTAGCAAAAACTTGGTAATGACTTGCAATTACTCAATAACTTCTTACTTTAAAGTCACTTGTACGAGCACATTTTGATAACAGATTCTGTGAGACCGATCTATTAATGTGTTTTTTAAGTCATTACTTGTAGGTAGTTTTAGTGACATTAAAGTAATGACATATTTATAAGCAGTTGCGGAAGTACTTGCCTCCAATGACATCAACATCTTAAAATAATGAGTTATGTTGCTATTGTGTTAGTAGTGATGTGCCATAATTTTGAGTTTTAACAAATTACTTGGATGAAAGTTTTTGCTGGGAGTAATGCCAGAATTAAGCATTTTAAACCATTGCTTTTCCTTATTTATTTCTCCAATCAGACCAGCAGTTATTACCAGTTTTTCTAGTTTTTGGCGATCGTCCCTAATATACAACGTCTAGGCTTTCTCCTTCTCTTACCGAAATTTTGTTTTGTATAATAAACTTACATGTTAATTTGCTTGTGTAGAACAAATCCTAAAGCTAAATAAATTAAAAATGTTTACCATAATAAAACAACATTATTAAAAGTATTAATAATTTAATAACAATATTGTTGATTCATTTAATTGTATGGTATTTATGGTTATTTAAGAAAACAAACACAAACAAACACGCACAAACATGCACTTGCAGGCAAATAAATATCGGATTAAAACTAATAATTTGTTAAATGCATTCTATTTGTTATTGTAAGCACTTGTCGTTTGTGTGTATGGTTGTTACATTTGATAACTATTTTATTTGTTAATAAATAAATAAATAAATTGATAAATCACTGAGTGAGTGACTGACTGACTGGTTGGGGTGTGACGAGTTATTAGGCCGATTAGTATGAATTTAATTTTGATTGCTGGAAATTTCTCTAATAACTAACAACACAACTATAGATTATTAATGGCTGTTTAATTTCTTTAATAATTTATGTTTTAAATCAACTTAACACTATGTTCTACTGTTGTTTATAAATAAAGGAAATTACAATAAAGTTTTATTTTTGCTTTAGTTAATTTAAATTAAATTTATACTGCTGTAAATGTAAACACATTGTGTGCGTTTGTCATAGCCCGGTAGTTCAGGGTACACGTCCTATGAACTGATCATGTTTATTATAAAAAAGTTGGCATTACTGGTTAGTTCAATTTCCCTGTTACTTAGACATGTAACTGTCCTAGAAGTTTCTGATAATTAAGCCCATAATAGATAACTAGAGGAAAGTTAAGGCGCAACTGACTACTTCATAGGTTACTTGGGAGCAGTCAAGTAGATCGTAAGGTAAATAAAAAGTCTTGGTAATTAAAAACTGTCTGCCCTATTACAATAAAATAATGTTAAAAGAACACTATTTCCACAGCCAATGGACAAGAACATTTTAATATATAACATAGTCAAAGTAATGTATCAATTGATACCTCTAAATATGAATCAGGAACAACCCTGTAATAAGTCTCTTGTGAAAAATACTAGCTCATAGCTTTACATTGTTATATGCAGATTTGCCTTCAAAATATTAATTATTTCTCGTTTGTCATTTTTAGAATTTTATTCAAAAAGTGACACATTGTTTTCATGTTCAAATTTTGGCTAAATAAGTAACCCCAAATTTAAACTGCATTCATCGTTTGTACGCTGTTTTTTTTTTTTTATTATTTATCGTGTGTTATTGTACGACGCATATCCATCGAAAGTATTTATTTTTGTATTTTATTAGCTTGTGAAAAAATAAAATATATTTTGTGGTTTTTAATTATAATTTTTTCTGGTGATTGTGTTTGCATTATTTTCTTATGGGAACTATAGAGATAATTAGCAAAGTGAAATTTGTCATTAAGTACTTTTTTTAGTTTGTTTCTGAAATGATGAATAATTTAATTATATTACTTTGTAACAATTCGAAAGTCATTGTAGTTATAATGATTATTGAAACAATGCGCTTAAGGAATATAAAATAAAATAGAAATAGATCCGTGCCTATAGTCCAGATTTTAATAAAACTTCGCATGGCTATAGAAGAGTAACTCAGATGCCCTTAAATATTTTAAAAATCACTCTCCTCAAACCGAATTATTTTGTGAAGCATGTGGTTCTTGTGAGAACCAACTGGTACTACCAACCAGATGTGTCTAAGACTTACGCGAGTACCCACCATGTCGGTCTACACCAGATAGATACAAAACGTCTTTCACCGCCATTGTGTGACTTATAAGGAACATACAATTAGCAACTCTTGACTGCATTGATCAATTCACAAGCACTTTGCTTAGGAGCTTGGGCTATCTAATCTCTAATATCCATAACTAGTCAATCAGCAAAGCCTGAAAAAATTATCGAAACAGGTTACGTCCGGACTGGTTAATCAGTCCAACATATGATTTTGGACTTCAAAAACTCCCTGCTGATATAAGTTAAAGTGTGTTCGACCAAGAGTCAAGACCAACTAACTCCAATACATTCCTCAAGCACTGAGCCAATTGCATTTCGCTATTAATTAATGGATCTGTTGAGTGAGCAACAGCACTTAGAAAGATGCATTTGGTTGCCCAAAGTTTGCCACTAGCACAAACATCAGCCATTTAACCAACAACCTTCAATCCGCTTTTGGGGTTTTAAACCACAGCCACTGCTTGCTCCCCGCAGAGACCACACCAATGATCCATACAAGAAGTCCTGGCGCTAAATGGATCCCCGCAGCTCCAGATAAAGATTCTGGTCAGCTGTTAATTAACATACGTAAACTCTTTCCATATTTAGGTTCCATGCAAACCTGAGGCTCCGGTTTCACCCCATATGTCCCTGCTAAGCACACGCAGAAAAAAAAATATAGTTGTGCATGTTTACTTTAACCATTTCAACATTTTTAACAATATTATAGTCACACTAACTATTTATATGATTGTGGTAACAATAATATGGTTAATTTACAATTCACACGATTGTATCAACCATATATATGGTTACAATAAACAAGAACATGTTTGTGACAACCATTTTTACCAAAATATCCAATAAGAAGGGATCTTTGGAAATTCGAACGTTTTGGGTGTAAACAAGAGTGAAAACGGGCAAATTCCGTAACCTTATATCTTCAAAACTAATAAAGATACAAAACAACTTAAAATTGCATGATACTCCATTTAAAAAAAAATCTGACTTTTTCGAAATTCGAACCTTTTAGGGGAAAAAACGGGTAAAAACTGTATTTTGGTACTTTTTTTGGCACCCATGTATCTTTTAAACCAATAAATATTACTTATTAAAAAATAACAAATATAAAATCGGTACTTTTTGGAAATTCGAACCTTTAAGGGATAAAAATTGTGTTTATTTTTGGTACTTTTTTCATAAAATATATTTTTCCATAAATTGACATAGACATACGAATATTTTATTTTGAGCTCCCACTACGATACAGAAATTTATTTGAATAAAATTTTATTACCGAATGGGGATAAAAAAAAGTACCAAAAAGGGGGTAACTACGGAAAAATACATTTTATTTAACATTTTAAGCCAATTTTGATAAATTTTTAACATTGGTTCCTTGATTCATACAAAAATTAACTAACACAGTATTATTTGGAACTCGAGTGTCAATGTGTATTTTGGGCTAAATCAGGGTAAACAGTTTAGTACTTTTTTAAAACATAATTTTTCTTGAGCTCATTAACACAGATTTTAATTGTTTAAAACATGTCTGTAGCACAATTTTATTTAGCAAATTGGTGTATTTTTCAAAATTTCAAACTTAAAGGTGTGTTCAGGAAGGAAAAGGGAAATTGGTACTTTTCTCCCAACGGTACTTTTTTAAAATATTTTTAATTATTTAACTTATCGACATTAAAGTTATCTGATATGTATCTGAGTGAAATTAGAGTTATGAATAGGGGATAATATTTAGGTACCAAAATGTGAGAACTGAACTATAGGTACTTTTTCGTTCTCTAATGGTACTTTTTAAATTTTTTTATAACAATGGACATAAAAACATGAAATTAAGCATATATGGTAAGTGAGAATTCAAGGCGGGACTTTTATTTTTATATCAAAATATACGCTAGGAAATTGCGGGTAATATGCTAGTATGAAATAAATTCTCAATTTTGAGGACTTACTTTATTTTTGTGTTGGGGACTTATTTCGTGAAATCTGTTCTACTTTTTGAAGTCTTTAATAACAAATTCCTCAGAAGACTATTAAAAATTGTCTGTCCCTACAAAATATCTAAAATACAATTCTGAGTACGCATTTATCAAATACGACAAATACATATTGAAAATAGACTGGAACCCGCAAGGCAGAAGAAGATGGCCTACCCACACTTGGCGCAGACAATTACACATAAAAGCTTTGAGAACAGTAGAAACGATTTTTGCGGGGATTTTTTTTTAAATATTGTTATGAATTTGCTATAGCATTTGAATTTAACGGTCTGTAACGACTGTCTGCAACATTCATAATTTTTTAAACATTTTCATCAGTAGAAGCTTCTACTTATCAACAATGTTGACAGCATGCAGTTATTAGCATTGTTTATAAGTATGAAAACACTAAATGTTTAAGATGCTAACATTAACATCGAAAGCTCTAGAATTCGAATATACTAGTTTTGACCGTTAAGCACAAACTAGCCTACTCGAATGAAGATGGCAGTGTTTATAAATAGTAACTGCGGTTGCAGTAGTTAGTGAGTCTAATTAAGTTTTGTTAATTTTGGAATTGAAAATTAGCAAAATCGGTTCGTAAATCCCTGAGATATATGCGCAAAATCACGACTACTTCAAATATTTGGAAATATTTTTGAATATATCTCGTATTCAGTAGTTAGACAATATTTATATCAAATAAAAGATATTTCATTTATAGTTAAATATAGTATCTACTCTTACTTGTTTTTTATAAAGGGTTTTCCAACAAGAAAATTTTGAATCACCCGGTATTTCGGTAGCTGTCACTTTTGAAGCTTTTATTCTTTGACATTTGACAAGAAACTACGCCATTACTAAAAATGTAACGATACACGCTTCAACAATGCATTGAAATTATTAAAATTCACTACAAAAATGGTGAAAATCTTGCAGTCACAGTTCGCAAAACTAAAGCATTTTTGGGTCGCTTTACTTTTTGAGTCGTCGGACCGCAATACAGAAATTGGTGGAAAAAATCGAGCTGTTGGGACAAGTTAGTGATGTGAAGAATAAAACCCGAGCACGTCGCTCAAGAACAACTGAGAATATTGCTGCTGTAGCTCAAAGTGTTGAAGAAAACCCAGGTTTGTCCATTCCTCGTCTTTCTTTGGAATTGGGCATTCTACAAACGTCATTACACCGTATTTTGCATAAAGACTCGGGTCTTAAGGCTTATAACATTTAGTTAACACAAGAACTCAAGCCGGCCAATCATCAACAACGTCGTGTCTTTGCTGATAGGGTCCTTGAAATGCATGAAAATGTTAACTCTCGAAGAGGTGATCACAATTGGCCACCGAGATCTTGTGATTGAACACCTGGCGACTTCTTCCTTTGGGGCCACGTGAAAGATAAGGTCTACGCCAACAGCCCAGCGTCGATTCATGACCTCAAAGACAGAATTCGTGAGGCTATCGAGGACATAGGCCAGCCACTTTGCGATTTGGTTATGAAAAATTTCATGAAAAGGATATGCTCCTGTAAGCGTGGTCGTGGTGGCCATTTGGCTGATGTTGTTTTTCATTATTAACGGCATACCTTTATTATGAAATAAACATCTGATCTTTTATCTCAAAAAATTTCATTTTTCTTTGAATACCAAAATAACATTTCTTGTTGAAAACCCTGTACAAATATTCTGTAGAGAGTTTACTTTCATATAAATGAAATATTTCTTATTTTTAAATAAAAATTGTTGAATGTTTAAAAATACACATACAAATTGTTACTTGTTAATTAACACTTCTATTTATATTTTTATTTTTTTTTTCATAAAAAGTAATAATTTTGTGGCGTTTATAATAATTAGAACACAAACAATTTACTCACATTCATACTTATATATTTATATAGGTATATTGGGTTATAACACAAGTACATAATATTTATTAAAGTCCGACCGAAACCGGGTTTTTCAGGCCGAAACTGAACCAAACTATTCGGCCAAAAAATCATTATTGAGCCTAATCCGAAACAAACGTTTTTTTTCGAAAAATGCATATCTCTACCCATTTTTAGGTGCGCTGCATCATTTACTTTACATTAATCTGGTTTTTTCATCTTGAACTTAAAAGTTTTTTTGAGAAACAGTTTTTACACGATTCTTAGTTTTTGTATTCTATTAACTACTTATATTCAAAACTTGTTTATACTTTAAAATTCCATCATCTATGTTTTACCTTTACGATTGATCGTTTACCGAATACTCGTGTTATACCTAATCCGTAACCAAATATTCGGTTGGAATCTATATGTATTATTGTTGTAAAACAAATGTGCTATATTGAGAAAGTGTTATAATAATTGACTGAGGTGACTTTTATTTAACTTTTGCCGTGATTTTTTTTTTTTTTTCGTATTATTATTTATTTACTTACGAATACCTAGTTTGTCATTGAGTACTAGGGTACTAATGAAGGCAGTATTACTAATTTGTAACAAACAAATGTTAGAATAATTTGTTGTAACGTAATTTTGAAAATATCACAATGGAATATAATGATCGATTGATGCTTTTGACAATCATTTGTTGGATATGCTATTATTTTATACAGCAACTAAGTTCTAATTGAACATTTTTAGTATATTATTATTAAAGCCATAGGAAATATGTAATGAAGATTTTACAGAAATCGGAGAATGCTAACTCTTTCATCTCTAAGGCTAAAGGTATGTAAAATGTTCTAATATTTGGTATGTTTCATATCATTCATTAGATTTAAATAAAACTTCAGAGAAATAATTCAGGAGATCTGGTGATTAAATTTTATACAAAAATTAACCCTTTAATGTCTTAAGTACATCAAAATAAGTCCAATTATTTAAAACACTTTCTTATTGAGAAAGCTTTAAAAAGGAACTTTACATAATTTTATTATGGATTTTTAATAAAGGAAAATTTAATACAAACCATTTTGTGCTCTTGAGTCATTTTGGTCCCATGTTCATTAAAGGTTTAATTTCCAGTTGTTTCTTTTCCAATATCATTTAACAACCTACTGAAATGTTTTGCTAAAGATTTATCAAAATCTTCCAATAAATACTGTTACGTTTTAACCTTTTTAAAACGTTGGTTTATTTCCTTTAAATAAACTGGACACTTTTGACTGCAAATAAAAAGCAGTTTTAGTAGTTTAAAATTTGTAACAACTCTTTATTTATTTAAAATCAACAACAACAACAGTTTAAATAGTCACTCAGTGTCTTTATATAGGTTTATCAATTCGCAGATATGCACACACAGTTTACAATGTACAAACTCAAATGTACAAGACAGTTGATGTTAACTCTTACAGCGCCTATGATCAACTCACTCACGACTGCAACCTCTGCCACAATTTATACACACGCCATATTTCGGAAATCTTCTACAATGCTCTTAACGGACAAACTAGTATGTTCGAATTCTAGAGCTTTCGATGTCAATGTTATCAGCTTTAACATTTAGTGTTGCCATACTTATAAACAATGCTAATAAACCGCATGCTATCAACATTGTTGACAAGTGGAAGCTTCTACTAATGGACGTGTTTATAAACATGATGATTGCTTCAGGCAGTCGTTACAGACTGTTAAACTCAAATCGCTATTGCAAATGCGTAACAATACAAATATTAAAACTCATTGACCTTTGACCCCAACGTTAAAACTTTTAACGTTTCCCGATTTCAGTAAGATCTATAACACATATTCCATATGGATTAAATTATAACGTTGTGCAAATGTTGTTTTACAACTGAATAGCAGTAGAAATCAAATTGTGTCGCTCATATTATAGCCAAAAATTGTTTTTTTTTTCCTTAATCCTTGAAATTCAAATCGCAGATACGGTATAAGTATGTGAAGAATTTTGTTAATTCTTTTTTGACATTTATTCCCTTATAATTTCTTAATAAAATACTATAGATTAATTCTTAAATTTTTAGAATTTGTTTAAGAAAATAGTAAAAAGTTTGCAATTGGAGTTTTGAAAATGATATATAAAAATTTACATTTTTTATTTACAGATGAGAAGGGGTAAATGTTGGACGCATAGAGAATTATACATAGAGACGGGACACTACGATTTGTCAAACAAATATTCGACAAATCATATGTTTCATAGAACAACAAAAACCATTGACTAGCATGTATTTTGTTGTTGCAAGAGATAGGTTTTTGACAACTATGTCTTGTCTCTATACGCAGAGAAAAAATATAGTTGTACATGTTTACAGTAACCATTTCAGCATTTTTAAAAGTTTTTTAACAATATTATAGTCACTGTAACTATTTACATGATTGTGGTAACCATAATATGGTTAACTTACGATTCACATTATTGTATAAATCATATATATGGTTACAGTAAACAAGTATATCTTTGTGACAACCATTTATATGATGAAGGACTTACCATATTATGTTGCTCTCGGCTAATTAATATCATAATCTGAGAACAACTATTATGATAAAAAGATTCATCATAACAATGGTTGTCACAAACATATACATGTTTACTGTAACCATATATATGATTTATACAATAATGTGAATCGTAAGTTAACCATATTATGGTTACCACAATCATGTAAATAGTTACTGTGACTATAATATTGTTAAAAATCTTTTAGAACATTCCGAACACTTCTCGGCATTCCATTCCTATCATGCTTAGATGAGTTATCAAGGATGAGTCTTAGACGAATCTACTCCTTCATCAGGCAATATATGGTTGGTTTAGCCTGGAAACAATGGACGTATGATAAATACCCATCTGTTTACCCCTTGGTTATCACAATGGGATCAGTTTTTGAATGTACCCAAGTGAACTGCTTGAAGAGTAGCTGCCCCTGTAACCTATCGTATTCTACTCAATCAGCAATTTCAAAACGTTTGCAAGCAGCAGGATTCATCCAAATGCAGGGAAATTGGGTACCATACGAACTAAAGCCGAGAGAAATTGAAACACGATTTAACATGTCCGAAATTATGATTGAACGCTATAAATCATTATTGCACCGAATCATTATTTGCGATGAAAAATGGATCCATAAGAGATCATATGTGTAGCCTAGCCAACCAGCCGAATCATATGTATTTGGTGGGAGATAAAGTGTCCTATCTATTATGAGCTGCTGAAATGTGATCAGTCCATCACAAGGAAGAGAATGGTCCGAAAAACACCCAGAATATGCTGCCAGAAACCGTAATATTCTATAATGACAACGCTCGGTTACTTGTTGCAATAATTGTTTAAAAGTATTTATAATGAAGTGGATGGGAAGTTTTGGCTCAGCCGCTTTATAGACCAGATCGTGCCCCGTCCGACTACTATTTGTTTCGATTGAAGGAGAACGCTCTCACTTTGGAACAGAGTATCCGATATTGTCTTGATTCGTTCGTGGCCTTAAAAGATGAGCAGTTTTTTTTTTTTTTTTTTTGGCTGGGAATACATATGTTTTCAGAAAGATGGAAAAAGCTCATAGCTAAAAAAGACTATGTAAAAATTGTTCAAAATAATAGCTAAAAGTTTGACGTAATCTCAAATTTATAAGTGATAAACTCAATAAATATCATCAAGTAATGCTATGTTTACACTTGGGATTTTAAACGCGCTTAAGCAAAATGTTGATTAAGTTAATCAAAGCCGTTCACATTACATTTGAGATGATTAAGTTGACAGTAAAGTGATTAAGTTGACAAATAAAAAACAACAAACAAATTTATATTTCTTTAATGCATTCAAAATGGAAAGAAATACTTTAATAAAGTTATTAGCAGATTATTTAAACTTATTAATTATGGAATTGTGAACATTGATGGATTATTTAAGGTTGTTTATGAAAAATTTATTTATCGGTAGTACACTGAAAAGGTACGTTCATTTTGGCCGATGCTACATTATAATCAGTTTGAGGTATGTTCAGGTGATTCTACGTGATTAATGAAATGATTAAGTTTTAATCATGTCAATTTGAAGTGATTAACTAATCATTTAAATGTATGGATAATCATCTCGAATTTGAAGTGATTAGAGCTTAATCACGTTTGAGATGATTAACTCTGCAAATGTGAACATAGCATAAACGGATTTCTAAAATTCAGAGTGGTTACGTCACGGATTGAGAGCGCATACGTCACAAATTGTCGGAGTTGGACAATTGCGCATTCCTCGAAATTCCCAAAAATTTCATACAAAGAAAAATCACTCTACTAATTATTCCTAAAATTTTCTTAACTAAATGAGAATTATATTGTTAAAATGTTTGTGTGTAACCAAGAGGATATTTAGTAAAATCCTACTTGAATAGTTTAAGCAGATGGTAATGACTTAAAAGCTAATGCATAAATACTGAAAACTGATTAAATTTTAATCCATTACTTGGAAATTAAGCAACTTGTGTTTTTTTTAAATGAATTTCAATTTTAAATCCAGTGTAGCACATTCCTATAGTTTAACTTTACTGACATTATTTCTTCTCATTTCTTTTTTGTATATTGTATTTTTCAATTATAAGTTATAAAAGTAATTTATGTAACATAATAAAATAATTGCTTTTTTTAATTAAGTAAATATTCATAATAAATTTGTTTTAATTTTATTTCTTAAATCTCTTTCTCTTTCTAGGTGAGTTGTTGTTGTTGTTGTTATTTACTGAAATAAAATATTGAATGACATTTTTAAAATTCTGTAAGTACGTACGCATATTTTTATTTTTCAAACAAATTTAATGATGATGATGGATGATGATGTAGCACGATTATGGATTGAACATTAACTTTGTTTTATAAGCATTTTTTTTATGCAATATTTATTGTTTATATATTTATATATTTTTATATATTGGTGGCTTTTTAACATTATCATTATTATTATTTTGCCAGATATAACAACAGTTTATGACCTTTTTTTAAAGCAGCCATTGATATTTTTGCGGTTTTACGAGCCATAAACTTTGTTTCTTTTTTTTTGTGTGTTAATGCGGGGTATGTCAATAAAATTATTGAAAAATATTTAAATACAGTTACTAACTAGGTAAATTTAAGGGCATCTGGAAGTTTTCCTTTTAGTTCAGTCAAAGCTTCAGATGATCACTTCCCATAGTCTACACCAAACAGTGTGATTTGGTAAACAAAGTGAACAATTTAATACATGCCGCTATCTATTATTGAAATACCTACTACAAAATACAAATTTTTTAAGTTTTTTTTGTTTTGGATTGTGACCTAATCATTGGATATTTTTAAAAATTTCCATTGTATTGTCCACCACAGTATATAAGGGTAATTTACCTAGCCACTCCTAGTGAATGTAAAAACAAGTAAGAGAGCTATATTCGGCTGTGCCGAATCTCTTATACCCTTCACCAAATTGTACTTTAAAATAAAAATTTTAAATATTTTTAGGTAAACAAAATTAGTTTTTTTTTTCAAAATTGTTTTTCAAAATTTAAAAAAAAAAAATTTTCGAATAATTGTTGAAAATTAAAATTTTTTTTTTTCAAAATTGTTTTCAATTTTTTTTTTCGAAATTTTTTTTTTAAATTTTTTTCAAATTTTTTTTTTAAATTTTTTTCAAATTTTTTTTTTAAATTTATTAGTGAAAAAAAATTATAAAAAAAATTTTTTGTGGTAAAAAAAAATATTCGGGTTTAAACATAATTTTCTCGATTTTGACCCATTGTAGGTCCAAATTACTATAGCCTTATATAAATCGTTGCAATGGACTTTGAAATATCTATCAATAGATATCCATATTGTCTATATTAATGACTTAGTAATCCAGATATATCTCAGCCATTTGTGGGCCGATTTTCTCGATTTTAAATAGCGGCCGAGTCGGAAGAATTCCCTATATATTGATGTATCAATTATGTTTGTAAGTTATTTGGGGACTACGGAAAGTTGATTTCAACATACAGACGGACATGGCTATATCGACTTCGCTATATATAACGATCCAGAATATATATACTTTGTGAGGTCGCAAATGAAAAATGTAGAAATTACAAACGTAATGATAAACTTATATATACCCTTGCCACTCATGGTACAGGGTATAATAAAGTACACATTTTTAAACAAATTTATAAATAATATAAGATAAACCACAAAATGATAATTAAACAATTGAAAGTTTTAAAATTGGCTAAGCCGAATATTGTATGCCCTTCACCAAAACCCCAATAGGTGGCAATAAGAAGTATTTATGATCTCATAACCCTTTAACGACCACAGGGACACCGGTGTCCCAACACAAAAATATTGAATAACTAAATAACGTGTCTCTTATTAATGTGCTTAGATTAAAACAAGTTCGGTTACAGGATTTTTTTTTATTGTCTTTGAAAATTGATAGTTGTATTGGTAATGTGTTCAAGAATTGTTCAAAATTAGTTTTATGGTCGTTGAAGGGATAAACGACGATAAGGATCCAGAATATATATATATTTATATAAAGAATTTTATAGAAATTACTCGTACATATCAAATGAAAAACTGATCATTTACTATTTCTATAAATAAGTATATAAGTTAAGTTGGTTTGCTACTTAAACATTTTCTTTGTTTCAATTCCGTATTGCGTTTTGCTTTTTTTTATTTATTTTTGAATAAATAAATTTGTCATGCCATAATTATCATTATTATAATATTTTTTTCTGCCTTATAGTTTTTTTTTATTCTTTATTTTTGTATTTTTGCAAAATCATCCTCATAATAATACAAAATTATCGTTTGTTATCTTTATCTTTATGCCGGCTCGCCTTCATTGTTTAGATAAACGTAGCAACTGCTGATATAAATATTTTTTTCAAGTTCCTAGAGTTTCAGGGCCATGTTAGTGGGGTGTTTTATTGGATTTCGATGACATTATTGTGTTGATACTTATAATAGTTCAACTGTGAGAATCTGAGTCAAATAAGGGTAAGATATAGTATATTCGGCTGTGCCGAATCTTTTATAGCCACCATCAATATGTAGTTTTGGCCTTCTATGGGGACTTCAATCAGTTATGGTCCGAATTGTACAGAATTTGATAGAGTTATTAATTTCTTAAAAGTTTAAATTACTTATGACGAATGTTATGTTAATATCATTACAGTTATGAATGTTAAGTTTTATCTGAGGAGACCTTGTATGGGGACTAGGGACAAATGTTGCCCGATTTTCGCCACACTTTAGTATAATTTCAGAGTACTCAGAACTAATTTATGCAAAATTGTATCAGGATTGCCGCATAATCACATATTTATGGCTGTTCAAATAGTATTCCAAGGGGACATTTGTATGTGGGCTAGGTGAAATCATGGACAGATATTGCCCTTTATCAATACCAAATAAACCTTTTGAACAGAGAGTATTTTTGGAAAATTTCAGTCAGCTAGATCCTTTCGTTTGAGCCTTAACGTGTTTTCAACAGATAGACAGAAGGACGGACATAGTTGGATCGTCTCATAATCTTATATATACTATTGTGGGCCTGCAAAAATATTTTGATGTATTTGGTAAACAATATCGTGATGAAATTAAGCATAAACAAGTTTTATATGAAGCTAAATCTTTCTCAAACTCAGGGGACAATAAGATCAGAACACCAGTTACCAAAGTCACAATGCAATCTGCAGTTCTTTCTCCTCTTTTGTGGTTACTGGCGGTAAACTCTATTCTCACAATCTTTGAGTCTAAAGGTAGGAAGATATTTGACTTTGCGGATGAGGTGGTGATTCTGATTAAAGGAAAGTTTCTCTCCACTATCAGTGACATAAGGAAGCACTTGGTGATCTCTCGACCTGGGCAAGAACTAACGGGTTGGGTGTAAACTAGGGTATTCATTCGATTAACCGATTAAGCTTGGTCGGTTAACTGTTCGAATTATTTAAAATTGCCGATTTTCAAATAACAAATAAACCGATTCATTTGTGTCGATTAACCGATTAACCGATATTTCTTCCAAGTCAAATTTTATTAAAACTAAAGAAATATTGTTTAAATTTAAGATCTCGCTAAAATCCTAAAATAAGAAGGATCTCAAATACAATATATTGGATATTATTTATTTTTTTTTGTTGAAATGCTTAAATAAGTACACAAAATTCGTGGATTTCTTTTCAATTTAAAATTAGAATTGAAATTATTCGGTTAATCGAATAATTTAAAGTTAACCGATTATTAACTGATTAAATCTAAACCCCGATTAATTATTTGCTCGATTAACCGATTAAACCAGAAACCCGATTAGTTGAATACCCTAGTGTTAACCCATTGAAAACAGAATTGGTGCTCTTTACCAGGAAATACAGGGTGGAGAGTTTCAATTTGCCAAAATTAGACGGCGTTGAGCTGATTTTATCAGGGGGAGCCAAGAATTTAGGGACCTTCCTTGATAACAAATTATCATGGGAAATAACTACTCAGGAGAGATTAAAGAAAGTCCTAAATGCCTCCTATACATCTCGGAACTCCATTGGCAAGAATAAGGGTTTGCGATCAAGTATAGTAAATTGGATCTATACATCTGTTGTTAGGCTTATTATTATTTATGTTTGTACAGTGTGGTGGGCGGCAATGTGGAAGTGTAGTTATAGGATTGTACTCACCAAATTGTACTCAAAAGTATCCTACAGCCGGCCTTGGATATAATCTTAAATCTACTACCTATTAAGAACTATGTTGAAAGTGTGGCGGCATGGAAGTTACTTAGGCTATTTGAGGTCTCGTTAGTGAAACTATTGCTGGTAGGTCACACTAGGATATTGTATGATGCAGGTCTTATCGGTCAAAATATTATTCCCACGGGAATATCTGATCATAGGGTGGTGACCTTAAACTTCGGGGTCTCACCCCCATTAGAGTTATCCCCAGTAGGGATGAATGCATTGGATCCGATCAACTGTTCGTAGGGGGTGCAGTTTTCACTGATGAATACAAGATGGACTCTGGTACTGGGCCGGGGTTTATATGGTCAACATTAAACGGTCATATAAACTCTCTGACGAATGCAAAGTCTTCCATGTAGAAATCTTCGCGATCTGGAAAGCCACGGAGTTGATAAAGCACAGATCACCGAGAGGTCTGTAGTTACTATTTATGTAGACAATAAGGCGGCACTTAAGGCTTTAAAATGTCATTTAATACATTCTAGCTTAGTGATATACTGCAGAAGAGCTCTTGAAGAGTTATTGGTAAACTACTCAATCAGATTGTGTTGGGTACCAGGGCAATGTAACATATAGGGAAAGGGGTAGCAGATGAACTGGTCAGACACTGCTCAGATCTGGACCATGGTATAATAAACCGTGGAGTGAGACACTACTACAAGCTAATATTTAAAGGATTCCGTGACTCCACCAAACAAACCTGGAATAGTAGGACGGATTGTCAAGTGTCCAAGGACTTTTGGCTAAAACTGGATGCAAAGGCAACCCAAACACTAATTGGATTGGATAGGTGTAGTCTCAGAATTCTAGTAGGAGTAATAACCGTCACTGTTCACTGTAAATGATTATCCCATATGTGTAGGGTGTGATGTTGAGGAGTAGGAGACGGTAGAGCACATTAGGCAATTGCCCGAGACTACAGAGTCATAGATTTAAATGGCTAGGTAACAGATATCTAGATAAACTTGGGAGTGTTGCTGGCTGTAAATTGGGAACATAATTGGTTGGCTATTTAAAGGATATTCTACGTTGAAAGATTTGGATTTTCCTTTTTGTTTCTTTTAATTTTTTTCCTCTTTCTTTTCTTTATGACCATTTTTTTGGAAAGGCATACTTTTTATTTATAACTGACTCATAAATGGAAGTGGAGCTTATGGTCTCCGAGCGGAAGTGCACATAGTGTACACCTCTTCCAAACTAAACTAAGTCTTTGTACCAACTTTTGTGAAGATCGGTTAATAATTATTGACCGATCTTCACAATTTTATTAGATCCACCCCCCATATAATCCCTAATCCCAGAAAAATATTTTATTGTCACATATTGATGGTGGGTATACAAGATTATGCACAGCCGAATCTACCATAACGATTAGTACAAATGCATATATCTATTTGAGAACCAAATATTATTTTAGTAAACACAGATTTTTGCTGCACTCTGTAAATACTAAAGAATTATTTATGGCATAAAATAAAATCCTTCTGACACATACAACAAATACAAATTTCATCTTGTTTAACAAACAGTCTTGTCTGTAACTCATCATTAAAATATAAATGAGAATTTTCACTTGTACAAATCCCACAAATAACGTGCGTCATACGTATTGTGTTGCATTTAAGTTTGTGCAAGAAAGAGAACAAAACAAAAAAAACTTTATAAATGTCATGTTTTAACTAAAATGTTACATGAATGAATTGTATTGTATTCTATTCTATTTCACTCTACTTGAATCTAGTTAAGTATATTTTCGTTTTCTTACCTCTTGCAAACCGAAACTGCATCCGTAAAATCGAAACGAGAACAAATTGAAGAACACAAAACAAAAAGTCTGATCAATAATATTGTTGCAAAGATTGAAATCTTGTGAGAGTGTATTGGAGTGTTGATGTTGAAAAATAAAAATCATTTTTCAATTTTCTCTTAATACAGCCATGGTTGTATGGTTGTATGTTGTGTGTGGGTTGGCAAGAAAATTCTATTATGAAAACTTAACTACAATAAGCTTAGTTTTTCCACTTTTATATGCTTTAATCAGAATGAGGAAAAAATTTATAACAAATTCTATAAAATGTATTAAATATTGCAACAAGCAAGCAACAAAATAAATAGATGGATGGTTGTTTGGTTGGTTGCTTGGTTAGTTGCATGGATGGCTGGGTGGCTGGTGTTTATGTACAATGAAAATTGAAATCTAGGTCAAATGATTTGGAAAAGAAAGTTATAGATTTGGTTGTTTAACAAAATTAGACACATTATATTAATAAAATGCATTACATGGAATTTTAAATGAAACTTTTAATAATAATAATAGTTCATAAAAGAGTTACTCTGAAAGATGATATGGGAAAATTGAAGTAAAAATTTTTAGCAACTGCATTTGTTATTTAAGATTTTAAAGGAATTTTCAATAATGTACAAAGGTACCAATACAATTTGATTTGGACAAAACTCGATAGTCTAATAGCACTGAGCCAGCAAAACGATACACTTAAAATATTTCAGTATAGTTATTAATGCAATTATATTTATCAAAATTTTTTGGAAATAAATCTGGCATTTCTAAACGGCTGGTCCGATCGGCATACAATTTGACATTGGCGTAGCCAAGGAGTATTCGAGTTCAAGTTATTAAAATTGACCCTACAACTGCTCCAGGCGCGTCGCTATGGGGGCTCATAGTAGGATACCTTTGATATATAAAATTTGTAAACACGTGCCATTTTTGAAGGACGGAGATTCAAAGTGGCATATTTTTGAACCTAATTGAGATATTGACTTGACATTCTTTTTATAACACCAAAAATTAACTTATCTAAACAAAAAAAAAAAATAGTTTGGAAAAATGTGGATCAAATTGTCCCTAATATTTGCAATCCCATCAAAATTTTGATACAAACTTTAGTTTTAGAAGCTCAATAAGTATGTAATATGTAATAAAATCTTTATTTATTAACAAGACTCAATGAAATTTTCAACGTTTTTTAAATTTTTCATTCTGAATAACAAAGTGTAAAAAAAAATTGTCGAAAGGTCAAAGGGAAACCCGCAATTCCTAAAAATTGGAGCGAAAATCCCAAAAATGATATTTTTTACTATTTTGCCCATAGGGGCCACGTTTTCTTCGGGGCTGGGAAAATACTTTGGGAATAAATAGGGATCACATCAAGGTTTCCAAAACTGCTTTCCATTTTCTGATCTCAGCTTTGGGATTTTAGAACATGTGGCCCAAAGTTGAAATTTTGATAAAAAAATAGGTCAAATTCCAAAAGGCGTAGGGACGACATATTTATACCAAAATCTTCTCCGTAAAGATATCTTACAGAAAAACATAAAATTGTAATATGACCTTAAAGAAAGTTTTTTTTAAATAAAAAAAGAGTTAAGTCACCTTTTCGCCCAGAAAACAGCACAAATCTACTATTTTTTGAATTTTTAAATTGACAATCGTTTATTTTTGAATTCGTAATTGGTATTGCTCTGAAATCGTTTGCATATTATTGGTAATTTAGTTGTCTAACTAACGAAAGAAATTTGAGTTCATTCGTTTCAAAAGTACGCCCTATATTTTAAAAAAAGCGTATCAAGGTACGGTAAAATTTTATAATTTCAATTTTTAAATTATAAGAGATAAATAGCACACTCAAGCTCGACCTAGTCGAGCGCTTTCCAAAAATATAAAAATCTTTGAAATCGGATGGGAAACAAAAAAATGGCATGTGTTTAAAAATGTTACATGTCAAAGTTACCCTACTTTGAGCCCCCATAGCGCCTGGAGCATTTGTAGGGTCCATTTTGAACCCGAATACTCCTTGGCTACGCCAATGTAAAAATTTATCCCGATCGAACCAGCCGTTTATAAAGGCCAGATTTATTTACAAAAAATTTTGATTCTGCCCCACTGTGCAACGTCGTTCTCACAGAAATATGGGCCGATATCGCCGATGATTTTGTTTGTTGACGTACCCATTCATCCAGAAATGGACCTCATCGCTGAAGATTATTTTGTGATGAAATTAAGTGGAACCTTGCACGAACAGAACACCCATTTTGATAAAACAATTTAAACATTTGCGAGTGTTTTTCAACGCTATATTCGCCCATGGTGATTTTGTAAAACAATCTGACAGATGTAGCTTCAACAATATGGCCGCTATCAACTGTTAAAGTTGGGAAGTCCGTAGTGGAAGACCCTTTTTACTGTGAGCTGACATTCATGTTGAGCTCATGTAAATATCCGATTGACCTCGGCACCTGGTGTCTAGGAGTGACGTCCTATGGTCAAAATTATTTTGATAGTTTTGTGAACACTTCTTGATTTTGGTCAAACATTGCATAATTCCTCTTTATATCAGAAGCCATTTACCAAAGTCAAATTAAGATGTTTGATAATAATAGTCTATAGGAATAATAGTCTAATTTGTTCATTGTTTACAAATGATTGCAAAAATCTACATAAAATTCTTTAAACTAATTAGTAAACTACCCTGTTAAATAATTTAAAACTACAATTTACAAATGTAAAAAAAATATATATTTTTTTTTTTATTTTTCCCACAAAAGTTGTCTAATCTTTAAAACTTTTGCTAAATAAAATATTTCATAAAACTTTACATTAAACATTACATTTTACTGTAATCAAACTTTGAAGATCTTATTTTTAAGACAGTCACTGCATTCATTCATCTACATGAATTATAGCTGCTCCTGGATTGTGCCAACAAAAAGGACATTGAACTGTATGCTTGTACTTGATGGCCACAATAAAATGAAGACATGTTATTTCATTACACTGTGGGCTATTTGCAAGGGGCATAATAATACAAAGATTTTACAGTAGTAACCATAAAGAAAAGAGTATTTACAAATAGTTTTCATTTTCAAAATACAATTTCAAACTTTTGTTGAATTTTTTTGTTAAATTAATTCTAAAACTTTAAGAATTTTTCTCTACTACGTACCATCTCCTATGAATCAATATCTATCAGATTTGTCGAACACATAGTTGGTGAAAGTTTCTTCAGATGGACATGACAGTCATTTTGAAGTCTTAACGACGACTTCACTTCTTTCACAACATGCCTTAAGTGACTTGACCTTGACCTTTCGAAAGAAAGATCTGAGCTCCTATCATGTAGACTCAAAGCAAGAAGTCTTTTAACTCAAGGTACAGAAAGAAGTCTCATTTTAACGCGGTCGAAAAAAAAAACTTCTTCTATTTGTTAGCTCAGAAAGTGATGTAGTGTTTTGTAATGACATTGGTGGTATTTTAATCTGTTTATGGGACAGCAAAGCAAAACATGGCCATTGGATCACAAAAGACTGGCTTCTGAGAGATAACATGACGGTCGTAAAACAAAAGTTTATAAACCCGCCTTTGATTTCAAGATATAACATCATTTTGCCTTCATTACACATTAAATTGGGGATTACGAAGCAGTTTGAGAAGCCATTAGATTAAACTGTTCGAAGTTTTAAATTTCTTTCAAGAAAGTTTCCAGGTTTAAGTACAGAAAATCTTAAAGCTGGTATTTTTCATGGCTCACAAATAAGACTTCTAATGAAAGACATTCAATGAATGATTATGAAAATCTTTTGCTGCCATTGTGAAAAATTCTTAGCTATAGCCCTTTTTTATTGGCTTTAAAATCGTGGAGACATGTTTTGCTGATAATCTTGGATCGTATATCGAAGAACAAGGACAACGTTTCCATTTAAAAGTGATGGAAGATAGATACCAATATCTTTGGGATGAACATATGATGGTAGATTACTGTTGGAGTATCAAACGGTAGTGTCCTAAGAACCTCCATAGTAGAAAATCTAAAAAGAAGCTTCTAACATGGAAAATACTTTAAGAAATTGTGAGGCCTGGGACCTCAATGTTATAGGAAATGTTCAATAACTTGATATTTTTCGAACAGATTTTAAACTTTTATATCTCTTTAGAAAGCTAATTCTGTAAGGATTACGATTTTCATATAACTTAATCCGAAATATAATATTTAATACAAAATGTTAATCAAAAACTGTTAAAGATACATTTTTTCTCTTGTAAAAAACTCTCCAAACTTCAGAGCCGATGTGAAGTAGAAGTCGTACTTACATTTTTAGACTTTAACCCTTATATCAAGTGTCACAATAATACGACATGCATTTCTCAAAATTTATGCAAATAAAACCATACTTATGTCATTCATTTATGTTATTTAGCAGTTTTTGTATAAAATTAAATAAATTCTTAAATAGAAAAATTTATAATAAATAACTAAACGGATATTGATGTAAATAACTTGTCAGGCAATATTAGGAAATATTTATAACAAGAATTTATGAATTTCTCCATATAAAGCAGGAACACTTTACTATCATTGTTGTCAGCATCATCATAAGTTGAAGTTTCTTCGCTCATTCTCTCCCTCTCTCTAGGTTTGCCTAAAATGTAAGCAGGCGACATTCTTTTCCATTAAAATGCAATTTACTGCACATCAGTGTTGTTTACTCAGATACACATACTCTTAGATGTTATTAAAAATATAAAAATATAAAATAAAACAAGAAATTACACAAAAAAAAAAAAAAGCAAAATAAAATACATGAAATCAGAAATATAATCTAGAATAAACTTTTTCTTCCCCCTGCTCCCACTTTCTCTCTCTCTATTACACACTCTTTAGAAACCAACATTTACACATATTCACACATTCTCTTGCATAAAAGTATCCAAAGGGAAAAATAGGTAGTAAAGAGGCGTTCCTAAACAAGGCCTTCTTAAGAAAGCATATTAGAATCGTAACTTCCGTTGAAGGCCTGTAAGGATCCTATAGCGTAATGCCTCATAGAATGTCTACATAGAAACTTATATTAAAAGGCCTGAAAACTGAAGCCTAATTAAGGTCTGTAGAAGCAAGCCTTTAAAGAAAGCTATTAGGGAAATTATTCTTAATGAATTCAGCATTAACCCTAAAGAATGGACTTCACGCGAACTTTACAACAAAACATTTTACAAAAGACAATTAACCATAGAATAAAATATACATAGAAGCGATACTGAGAGACAAAAACCTAAGTTTTCCTTCCACAAAATACGTGAAAATCAAAGTATTTTGTCAGTCATACAATTTGGAAGAGAGTGATTATTTTTACTCCCAGTTTACTTTCAGTTGTTCGGCTGTATTTTTAATAACAATTTATTACTCCCTGCCCGGTGCTCCCTATCAAAGAGAGAATCCCATTAAAATGGCGACTTACCCTTATTCTCTTCTGTAGTTCTTCAGAGAAACAAAGTCCTTCTAGAACACCTTCTGAAAGAAGACAGAGTGGAATGAGTATCGGATTTTATAGAACGTGATCTTTTAGAAGGCCTTTAAAGTAAAGCCCTAACAATTTTTCTCGCTGGGTAGGAAATAACTTACAAAATAACTCCCTACGAACAATGTACTAGTATGAGCAGAATGTGAAATGCCATTAAGTTTTTGTTGTATTTTTTTGTGTGTTGTTGTTGTTGTTTTTATCTTGGCACACATATTTGGTTGAACATCAGCATGCTAGGAGCATAATGAAATTCCTTTAATGACGTTGTGTTTACGAAAAGAAAAAAAGGAGGGAAAAAGGACGAAAAAAACGTATAAAAAAACAACAAATAAGATAAAAATCTACGTGGAAATTCTGCACAGACACATAAGTGAACGTGTATAAGAGGGTGATCCTTATTTTGAAATTATTCGACTTTCGATGATCACAAGATGTAAAATTGTTCCTAAATTCCAAATGTTAGAATTTTTGCTCAAAGATGGTGTTGGCCGATTGGAGATTGAAAGTGCGAGAGATTGTGGAAGTCATATGCATCTCACATGGCTAATTTTGAATGATCACTTGGGTATGAGAAAACTTTTCGCAAGATGGCTGCCGCATTGGCTCACAATTGGGTGCACAAATAGAGTAAACACATGTGCAGTTTCCATGGCAAAAATCCATGAATTATGCTACGAAATGCTCCCTCTTCCGAAATGAGCGGATGTTTATTTCATAATAAAGAGGAAGGTATGCCGTTAATAATGAAAAACAACATCAGCCAAATGGCCAGCACGACCACGCTTACAGGACCATAACCTTTTCAAGAAATTTTCCATAACCAAATGGCAAAGTGGCTGCCCTATGTCCTGATAGCCTCACGAATTCTATCTTTTAGGTCTTGAATCGACGCTGGGCTGTTGGCATAGACTTTATCTTTCACGTGGCCCCAAAGGAAGAAGTCGCAAGGTGTTAAATAACAAGATCTCGGTGGCCAATTGTGATCACCTATCCGATAGATAACTCGGTCCGGAAACTTTTCGCGTAAAAGAGCAATGGTTTCGTTGCTTGTGTGGCACGTAGCGACGTCTTGTTGAAAGTAAACGTTGTCCAGAGCCTTAAGACCCAAGTCTTTATGCAAAATACGGTGTAATGACATTTGTGGAATGCCCAATTCCAAAGAACGACAAGGAATGCACAAACCTGGGTTTTCTTCAACACTTTGGGCTAGAGCAGCAATATTCTCAGTTTTTCTTGAGCGACGTACATGGGTTTTATTCTTCACATCACTAACTTGTCCCAACAGCTATTGCGGTCCGACAAAGTGCTTCACGAGGACTCAAAAATGCTGTGATTGCAAGATTTTGACCATTTTTGTAGTGAATTTTAATAATTTCAATGCGTTGTTGAAGCTTGTATTGTTCCATTTTTAGTAATGGCGTAGTTTATTCTTGTCAAATGTCAAAGAATAAAAGCTTCAAAAGTGACAGCTACCGAAATACCGGGGGACTCAAAATAACACCTCTTGTTGGAAAACCCTTTACTTAGAATTCTCATATGTTAAAGACGAGTTTAGAAAAATCCTAATAGATACATCTCGAAATATCATAACCTTTCCAATCCGCCTTACTAGAACTTAAACACGAACAAAGATTCGTGGAGCTGACCGCTGCGGCACAGTGGTTTTTTATTTTAGAAATAATTTGGTAGCTCGTGAACGATTGCAGATATCTTAATGAAATTTTAGATAGTCAGTTCTGACATGTTTCTGAGTTGATTTGTATTTACATGTGCTCGTAGTTAGAATGGCGGCACCCCAAAGTGCCTCATCTCGGAAGTGCAAAATTTAAAACAAAATTGAGTTCTTATCTGTTCTTTTATTTCAAGAGCTATTTGTTATGAAACGTTTTTTATAAAAATTATAATCGTTTTAAGATGTCAGACATATTTTATATTTAAACATCTATGGGTTTATGAAATACAACAATTATTTATAGTTAAATATTTGATTCAACTTTTACTTTTTAAGTTTTTTGGAAAATATTTATTCTTTGACCAATTACTCGAAATTTAAAATAAAATTTTCAGTATTTAGGGAGCATTGAAAATCCAAAAGGATGAAAATAAGGACCACCCTAGTAGTCACACACTCATGTTTGTAAGAAAAAATAACACACCCACATGAAACCAACAAACAAGCTTCAAAGTATGCAGTAACTACAAAAATACTTTTATGCCTTAAGGTAGGCAACACTAAACCTCTATAGCTAAATGAGTAGTAGTGTATGTATGTATGTTGAGGGTGAATGTGTTTGTTAAATGGAGAGGAGAGGAAAAATTTATTTTTATTTTGGTCGGTTGAGAAGAGACAACAATATTTTGTTATGGTTGGGAATTTTTCGTTTTATTTTGCTGTGAAACTTTTTTTTTAATTTATAAAAAGTTTTTAATTATTATGCCACTTAACATAAGTATTAAACTTAGACTTTGTTTTTAAATAGTATTAAACATTTTATTACACCAAAGCCTATTATAGCAGAAAACTGTTCAGTTGTTGTTCAACAAATTTGTAAAATATAAAAACAAAATTTGAAAATCCTTGATTTTAAATATTTTTAAAATCTGTTAATGCAGTTTTATTACTTATTTGATATGATTTATAATGATAAATAATCACAGACATACATATAAGCAACCAAACTGTTCAGCCAAGGATTCAATAGAAATTTTGGAAGCTATACCATAGCTTTCATTATAGCTACTAAAAGTAAAAGCTTACAGAACTTTAGCAAATAATGTAAGGGAGACATTTATATAAAATTAATTTTGGAAGCAATACTGCGGCACATCTCGAACAAAATCATACATAATAAAAGCGCAACTGAAACAAAGCAAAATTTTTCGGAAGCAATAAGAAGAAAATGAAATAGGGCATGATTTTTGTTTGAGATGAGAAGCGTTAAAGCGATAAGCTTTGCATCCAAAATTAAAATCGCAAAAGTCTCGCTTACATTACAGCTTCTTTGCTGCATTTCTGTAAGCTTTTACAGCGATTAGCTATAATAGAAGCAATGTATTGCTTCCGTATGAGAAAATATTTTTTGATGGCGAAAATATTTTTTTTTTAAATTATTGACAAATATTGGGCATCAGTGTAAAATGTCCATAATAACAGTGACTCATTTGGTTTGTATATTTTTAACAATGAGGTAATTTTATATGGATTCTATACGAACTGTATGATGGATGTGGAAGTGTGTTTGTGATAAGTCTGAAACTGAGCCAATGAGTAATTGTATGAGCGAGTGCTACTATTTTCGAGCTATATACATAATAATTAGTTGATGCCTGTTATCTGCCACTGAATTTAGCACTTGCACGTACAGCAGTGAGCCACACAATTAGGCTTTCACTTAATTACAAACACAATTAGAACTAAGTTTCAACGAAAGTTATTTCAGTAAGAAGTTATATATGTTTCTAATTGATAGCAACCGGGTAGGTATAATTACAATTAGGAGCATAAAGTAAAAACGGGTCGATAAGCAGAAGACCTAGCTTTTATATTTTATAAAAATAGAGATCAAATAGAAAACGTTATTATAAGTAAAATCTACTGTTTTCAATTACTTTGTTTTTTCTCGTTATTATACTGTGGTATGTAAGAGTGCTAAGTTCAAGTGCTAACATGGGGGATATATTGATTTTGTCATTCCGTTTGTAACACATCAAAGTATATGTCGCAGACACACATTAGTATATATATTCAGGGTCCTCATAAGACGATCTGGCTATGTCCGTTCGCTTGTCTGTTCCACAAATACACTCTGTTGATAAGGTTTGTTTGGTATTGGAAATGCCACGGAATTTTTGGTACCATAATGGTATTATATCCCTATATAAGTTTGTCATTCCGTTTGTAATTTCCACAATATAATTTTCCGACCCTATAAAGTATATATATTCTGGATCCTTATAGATAGCGGAGTCGATTAAGCCATGTTCGTCTATCTGTCTGTTGAAATCAATTTTCTGAAGACCCCAAATAACTTACAAACTTGATTCATACATCAATATATCGGGAATTCTTCCGGTTCGGTGCTATTATACTATTATTATAAAATCGAGAAAATCGGCCCACAAATGGCTGAGATATAAGCAAAAAACCGGGCCAGCCTCGATTTTTGGCCTATTTTTGATCTATATCTGCATTACTAGTCATTAATATAGACAATATGGATATCTAATGATAGATATTTCAAAGTCCATTGCAACGATGTATATAAGGCTATAATAATTTGGACCTACAATGGGTAAAAATCGGAACAAATATTTTTTAACCCGAATTTTTTTTTACAAAAAAATTGTTTTGTCATAAATTTTTTTAACTAGTAAATTAAAAAAAAATTTTTGAAAAATATTAAAAAAAACTATTTCAAAAAAAAAAATTTTAAAACAATTTTGAAAAAAAAAAATATGTTTTTAAATTTTGAAAAATAATTTGGAAAAAACCTAATTTTGTTTACCTAAAAATATTTAAAATTTTTATTTTAAAGTATAATTTGGTGAAAGATATATAAGATTCGGCATAGCCGAATACAGCTCTATTTCTTGTTTTTCCATAAATTTAGTAAATAACGCTTTTTAACTTTTACAATTGGTATGATAATGAATAAAAAAACTAACAATGTAGTTTGAAAGATTAATTAATTCTTAATAATTTAGGGACAACCATTTTTGAATTTGATTTTACCGTCCCTGAGTTATACCGGTTTTCAGCTCTGTAGTTTAGAAATTTCCGAGAACAGTTGGACAGTTGGGTGGGTTTGCCCCCCATTTTACAAAATTTACCTTATTGTTTGAATACCACTCAAGGGCCAATACGGGCCAGAAATATGAAGACACTCTGTGCTGTTTTAAGAAAGGTGAAAACCGTTTTTGTAGAGACTCCTTAATATGTATTTCTGTGTTTATCGTGCCTGATGTCACAAATGAATGGCTTCTTTTGCTACAGCTGCACATGGCTTGCCACATAATAAACTTCTTGGGAAATTTTGTTTGTTTTTTTGTCCGGTATTGTTCATGAACATTTCCTATTCCATCAGCCGCATACAAATCTTGACCTGGACGTTGTGAAAAGTCTGCCAGTACATAATTTTCATCATTCATCACACAACAGGTGTATTTTTTTTTATAAAATTTCACCTTGCTTTTGCTTCTAAGTTCATTACCGCATTTCTATCTGGAACTTTCTGAACTTTGGGCGTGTGTGAAATGATAGCAAAGTACTATGGTAAAAAAATATTTCCCTGTGGGGAAAAATTTTCACGTTTTTACTGTGTGAAATGATAACTTTTTTGACAGTATAAATTTTTGACTTTTGTGAAAAATTATTACAATTCATTGCTGTTTACGTTCTTCCCAGTGAACCAAATATCTCTTTCAATACGTTTATCCACCAATGTATGATGCTCTAAATTCCTCCCAACAAATATAATTAAACATAATACATGTAACATAACATGTATCATAAGTAACGCTTTGAATTTTTCTGTATTTAAAAATTATTAATGTTTTTATTTTAATTTTTTAATTTAAACTTTGAATTTGCTGCTTGTCAGAAATGGGCTAGTGAAATTTTATTCACTTCAGAAGTGTCAAAAATTTTACTTACTACAATACTTTGCTACCGTTTCACACACGCCCTTTATAAGACTTCAACTCAGCTTTGGCTCTGCTCACATAAGAATCAAAGCATTTAACTTTACGAGCTGCTTTTCTGATAGAAGTGTTTGGTGCTCTTTGAAAGAGTTGTTCGACTTCTTTTGCCTTATCAATATCTATTCGACCTTTTTTTTCTGATTCAGGTTTTCTTTCAATGTTCATGTTTTCATTATACTGTTTAATGACTTTTGAAACAGTGCGACGATGTACCTTCAGATCTTTTTTTATTTTTTTGAAAGTCCGTTTGGATTTTTTTTGAAAAGTTTTAATTATTTTTTAATCACATACTTTGTTTTCGCTGTCCATTTTGATAGAAATCAAAGTTGAAATTTTGAATCTTTTTTATGGTACGTTGTTTTGCATCTTTGAAGAAAGGATATCAACGAACCCTTTGTTAGCTTAGTATGTAAACGTGATAAGAAATACCAATGTTCCTCAAACATTCTTTGTTGATCAAATTCTGTCTAAGAACAGAATGTCCCAACCACTTCATTCTAAATACTTTTTAACAGGTATTGCAACATGTGGCCGAGCGTTGTCATGATAGAATATTACGGTTTCATGTCAGTTGCATTCGGTACAAGTTCCCTGTGATAGAGCTACTCTCACCAAATACAGAGCATTTCCTTAGCGCCATGGATATCTGGCTCTGGCATCAATCGGCTTATTGGCCGGGCTTCACATACGATCTCTTACGTTTCGGGTTATCGGTAGTCGCAAGTAATGATTCGGTGCAAACTTTTTTTTTTAGCGTTGAAACATCATATCGGACATGTAAAATCGTCTTTCAAGGTCTCTCGGCTTCAATTCGTATGGTACCCAATTTCCCTGCTTTTGGATGAATCTTGCTGCTCGCAAACGTTTTTAAATTGCTGTTTGAGTAGCTCTCAATGATTTTGTTGAGTTTGATAACAATGCTCATGAAGTAATGCCTCCAATTCTAGGTCTCCACACTTTTTGTCTTCCGTGTCAAACTCACCACGAACAAACCATATCTCGCAAGTCGAAACTAATTGAACACATTCTTTTTTAAAATTAAATTTCAGCACATTCGGATCATAAATTGATTTTGGCTATTTTTTAAAAAAAATGTGAGACCCAAGGTGGCCTGTAGTTTTGCTAATTAAGCGTAAAGAGCAAGATTTACAATTTTGTTAACCCCCACTAAAATTTTTCGGGAAAAATTTTCGTGGAATATTTTAATCCTTAAATATCCTTTTTAAAAGGACTTTTTTTGATTTTCTCGAAAAAGGCGTCCAATTGAGCGCTAAAGAGAGGAGCTAGAGGGTTAAGATCTTCCACAAAAATTATCCCCTTAAAATTCCACAATACAACTCTGACAATAAGAATTCTTTCAGACATTAACTTATAACATTTTTTTCATTTAGTATAAAGCTTCCTTCGATCAAAAAATTAAAACTTTGACCCACTATAAAAAAAAGTTCAGACCAGCTGGTTTATAAGTTTATTGTACAAAAATGATCTACTCTACATGCTCTTTCAGAATTATAGGGTCGCTATTCTGTTCCAATCAAAAAGTCTTAATTTTTTGGACAGTGTAATTGAACATATAATTTTCGTTATTGGTTGAACTTTAATAAAAAAGTTATTGAAAATACACTTTTCTTAATTTAAATAACACTTTTTTTATTAGGAAATAGTTTTTTCTGTATATTTCTGTTTCCGATAACTTTTTTTTTTTTTTGTATTTTACAAACATCCCACCATAATTGTTACACACTGTATCCAGTTACTTGAAACTGTAAGTACCATTAGTATGACTACAACAACCACCAAAGTACTTCAACTATCACTACTGTATAAAATTTGTTGTAATTTCAGTTGCTTAATTAGTGCAACAGAATGATAATAAGATGAAACATTTCGTAGCCCACTTGACCAAAGCTTTCGAAAATAATATGTCTACTGAATTGTATACAAAAAATAAGCCACAGGCATACAGTGAAGAACTTAAGAAATTTTAGAAAAAAAATTTAAATTTCAATAATTTCTCAAACATTTAGAATTTAAAATCTTAACTGGTTAGTTAGGCGGAATGGGTTGGGTTGGTTGGAAATACGAGTACTTACAATTATGTATTGTATGTACTTAGTTACTCACTTGTGAGGAATAACTTTAAACAAAGAGTTTGAAAAAAAACACACACATTTTTAGAGAAAAAAAGTGCCATCGTTGCAACAGCTGCTGCAGAAATTTAATTAAAATGAGTAAATAGAATTATTGTATAATTTTTGTAATATGCTGTGGGATAAATAAAAGTGTCATCATTATTAAAAATAAACAAATACACACACGTGTGCCTGTATGTAGGTGTGTGTGTATTACACATGTATGTTTTGTGTATTAAGGTGGTACTTATTTTACAATTTTTGGATGTTTGATGCATCTAAGGTCAAAATTTCCTCAATGTTTAACCAATAATAGTATAACCGTTAAAAAAAATTGGATTTTTATAGCCACCTTCAAAAAAGATGGGGGTGTATAGCTTTTGTCATGACGTTTTTAACACAACAAAATATTTGTCGCAGACCCACATTATTATATACGAGGGTGGGTCAATAAGTCCGTGACTTTTTCAATTTCCCATTTCTTAACTTAAAGGGCAACACTGCTGCTGCCAACAGACATGTCTCAGTTGACTCCTGTCAAAATTTGAACAAGCTGCGTCATTTAGTTTGTGTTTGACATCCATTGATAGCAGACTAACGCGTGACATGGAGAGAAAATGGAAGAAAGTAAATTTTGTCTGAAAACCCAAGGCTAAGCTTGATGAATACTATGGGAAGTCTACTAGATCCTCATAAGATTCTAAAACGATCTAGCTATGTCCGTCCGTTTGTCCGTCTGTCTATTGAAAACATGATAGGGCTCAAACGAAAGGAGCTAGCTGGCTGAAATATTGCAAAAATTAGTCCTAAGTACTCTGAAATCATACTGTAAAGTATGGCGAAAATCGGACAACATTTTCAGCCTTTAGTTTTCAGATAAGGAAGTAAAATTGTAGACCTTGGAAGCATCAAAAATGATTGCCATCCTAATATGTGTATGTTTGTGCAAGTGTTGCAAATTATTTTCTACATCAATTTGTAGTCAATGCTCTGCTCTCTTATTGATTTGCATAAAAATCCAATTTAGTTTTTGTGGCTCATCAATAAATTGTTTAATATACATATTTTTCTTGTTGTTGTTGTTTGGAATTATATTAAAAAAAAAAAATTAAAAACAAATCATTTACATATTTTGTTTTTATATTGTGGTATATTAGCAAACTTATTAAACGAGTTGAATTAATGGCAATGTTTTTTTTTTTTTTCTGATTAAATACACTTTTTACAAAAAAACACATAAAAGGCATTATTATAATTGTAAATTATTTTATTGGTTTTTGAAATATTCACAGAGATAATTTGCATTTTATTACAATAACAGTTTTCACTCTTACTAACTACACTGATAAGTAAGTGGCCAGTCTGTGACAGGGTGTGTTAAACCTTTAAATGATCTCGCCTATTGGTAATAATCATCAGTGCAAAGTGTATCCTAATATTTGTTAATGAAATAGAATTTCATTAACTGAAACTAATTGGTTTCGCTGCTCCCATGGTCTAAGATTGTTCTCCGTCATCTAAAAACTGAAAAATGCTGAAAATTTGAGAAAAATTGTATAACATTTAGCGGTTGCGAATCTTGGTTTAAAGTAGCAATATTTATAACCTTCACCTTCGTGAGAAGGTTATATATAAGTTTGTCATTCTGTTTGTAATTTCCACAATTTCCGCTATCCTTATAGATAGCGGAGTCGATTAAGCCATGTCCGTCCGTCTGTCAGTCTGTTGAAATCAATTTTCTGAAGACCCCAGATATCTTCGGGATCCAAATCTTCAATAATTCTGTCAGACATGCTTTCGAGAAGTTTCCTATTTAAAATCAGCAAAATCCGTATATAAATAACGGAGATATGAGCAAAAATTCGAGACAACCTCTTAAAATTTAATAAAAAAAGACAATTTATTGCATGCTTTGACAAAAAAGCAACAAAACGTATGTTTGGATGTGTGTTGGTTTCATTGCTTTTCGTATTTTTTTTTTGGTGTTTGCTATTAAAGTAAGTTGGAATTACAATAGGTCAAAATCGGAAAAATATTTTTTAAACCGAATTTTTTCTCCAAAAAAAATTATTTAAAAACAAAAATGTTTTTAAAAAATTTCAAAAAAGTGTTAAAATTTTTTTTTTTTAAATTTTATTTTGAAGTATAATTTGGTGAGGGGTATATAAGATTCGGCAAATACCTCTCTTACTTGTTTTAAACTAAATTTAAAAAATGTATGAAAAATATTCCATAATTTCACCAGTGACTTGACTCAAGTGTCGCAACAATTCCGCACTATGTTTGAAGCATTGTAATACTTAGAGCAACTTAGTTTCTGGAATATAGATAATCTGCATTCTACGTTTAAACTTAGATTAAACTAAATATTGTGTTTCGCACTTATTGTTTAGTATATAATCTAGGTTTAACTGAGCATGATTGGTGAGTTAAACCTAAGTATAAAATGCCAAAGCACAAACAGCTGAAAAATAAAATAAATAATTCAGCACAGTAGCTCTTTGTTTTGATTTGCTTTATTAACATCAATATAACTTTTAATGTACATTTTATACACTTTAATGTCACTTTTTCTTTTACAAAGTTAAAATTTACAAAAGTAGTTATGTACGCGGTTGATTTTTCTTATAAAATTTAAAGTATTGCAATATTTATATAAACAATTTTGAGGAATACACATGTGATTTGACTGAAAAGTATGGCAATGCTAACAAAATTAATCCATTAGTGAGAAACACAATCATTGGTTAAATCCCGGTTAAATATGTTTCAGGTTTAATATAACAGCCTGTTAAGCTACGTTTAACTGACAAGTAAGAAACTAACTCTTAATGTTGTAATCATAAAGATATTTTTAACAAAATATAAGAGTTTACCATAACTAAATATAGGTTTGTATGAAAAAGTATTTCTGCAGAAAAGCATTGTTTGTTTACAATTAATCTGCATGCTGACGATGCGGAAACACAGATAAAGATGCTATTTTGCAATAAAGTTATTTACACATACATATAATTTACTTTATATATAAACAAATTGTGTGGAATTATTCATACTGATTCATATTCCCTAAAATATCTAAATACAGTGCACTCACGATAATATGTACTAATTAAAACGGCATCTTATTCCCATCCATAAAAAAAAAGTTTTACGTTAAATTTATATTTAAAAAAATGAATTTGGAATTCCAGCTGAATGTGTGTACTAAATAAAAGGTGTATGTTAGAAATTTTTATTGACAGCTGAAGACAATTTAAAAGCAAACAGCTAGGGAAATCCCAAATTATTATGCAGTTGAATTAGAATGTAGCCACTGCCCTGTTGATTTAGATTTCAACTCTATGTAGATAGAAAAAATCCGTTAAAAAGGTAAAAATAAGCTGTTCCTATTTTAAAGCTTTTGCCTAAGTTCATATTTTAGAGTAGCCAATGGAAGTTAAAAAAGTGTTCATATTTTAGGGAGTTCATATTATCGCGAGCGCACTGTATGTTAGATAAGTGAACTGACTGGACTAGAATTTATTTATACGAGTAGTTATATGAAAGTATTTACACACTGCCTCAACAGTTAGTAAACTCTAGTGAATTAATTAATTTTTTAAGATAATGATAGTCATAAAATCTATTTGTATTTTGCGCACAAGGACATCGTTTAATCGACTCAGAAACTGATTCTGAGTTCACCACTTTATATATATTTTTATATTTTTAGGCGTTACAAACATAAGCAGAAATGCATAATACCCTTCCCATAAGTAAGATTGTTTTATTTGGCTGTGCAGTATCCTGTATACCCGCCATCAATATGTGGCAATAAGGGAAGCGTAAATTATGCACCGATCCTCACACAAGTTGGTAGAAAGATCTAGGTTTGTATAAAACTAGTTTATGTCTAATTTAATTACGATATTAGTTGAATTTATGGACCGATATTGCCCATTTTCAATACCAAATAAACCTTATCAACAGAGAGTATTTGTGGAAAAGTTCAGCAAAAAAAAAAAAAAAAAATCTAAAATTACTTTTTTTTACTAAAAAAATCTCACAACTTTGGATTTTGACAACTGAGTTAGGCTTTTGACTGGAGAATTTCCAATCTATGTGTATTTATCTATGGCTATATCGTCTTAGAATATTACAAGGACCCAGAATATATATACTAATGTTACAAACGGAATGACAAAATCCATTTTTATACCCCATCTTTTTTGATGGTGGGTATAAAAATATATAATTTACTTAATAATTTTGATGCCTATTGTAATGTTACTGATTGACTGACTGATTCAACATCGCTCAGACCAATATCTAAAAGGTAGAGACATGAAATTTGGATTGTAGGTAACCATCTCCCTATGTAGACCCACTAAGATAGGGATTTATGTAAACTCGTTGGTTTAGACGGTAAAAACGGGTAAATTCTGTAATCATGTATTTTCTAAACTAATCCAGATAAAAACAAGAAAGAGAGCTATATTGGGTTGTGCCGAATCTTATATACCCTCCACCAAATTATACTTTAAAATAAAAATTTTAAATATTTTTAGGTAATATTTTTTTTCAAAATTGTTTTTCAAAATTTAAAAAAGTTTTTTTTTCAAAATTTTAAAAAAAGTTTTTTTTTTTAATTGTTTTCAATTTTTTTCACCAAATTATATTTTAAAATAAAAATTTTTAATATTTTTAGGAATATTTTTTTTTTCAAAATTTAAAAAAATTTTTTTTTTTCAAAATATTTTTTTTTTTTTTTTAAATTGTTTTAAATTTTTTTCGAAATTGTTGTTTTAATTTTTTTTTTTTAATTTTATTCCAATTTTTTTTTTTAATTTTGTTTTTTAAATTTATTACTGCAAAACAAATTATAAAAAAAAATTTTTTGTGGTAAACAAAAATATTCGGGTTAAAAAATAATTTTACCGGTTTTGACCCATTGTAAATCCAAATTACTATAGCCGTATATAAACCGTTGCAATCGACTTTGAATTATCTATCATTAAATATCCATATTGTCTATATTTATGACTAATTAATCCAGATATAGATAGGTTGTTCTGGTTTTTTCCTTATATCTCAGCCATTTGTGGGCCGATTTTCTCGATAAATAGCGGCCGAGCCGGAAGAATTCCCGATATATTGATGTATCAATTATGTTTGTAAGTTATTTGGGGGCTACGGAAAGTTGATTTCAAGATACAGACGGACAGACGGACATGGCTATATCGACTTCGCTATATATAACGATCCAGAATGTATATACAGTATTGGACATAACTAAAGCACCCCCTCAATGGATTTTTTCATATCATAATTTTTTGGATAAAAAAGGTTTTTTCGGGATGTATTTTGTATATATTTTATTAATTTATATTGTTAATGTTCATATTGTGTTCATTTAGGAAAGGATAATTTCATGAACAACTAATTTAAAATGATAAAACATACAAAAACACAAAACGCGACGGACAAAACAAAAGCACCCCCTTATAAGATGTTTAAAAATGTGACTATGCTACTGCATATTTGCAATGTTAGTTAACGGGACTCACAACGGATGCATTTAAAAATTCCAGAAGATAAAAATAAAAGAAGCCGTAGTCTGTATAATTTAAGTTTTATACAGTTTATTGTGAAAAAACAATGGATGCCAAGGAACAAGCACTCCAGTGAATTTAAAATTAAATTTATTGAAGACTGGAAGCAGGGCTTATCACGGTATGAATTGAGTTAACAATATTCAATTAACATATCAGTTATTTCCCGGCTGATTCCAAAGTTTTTGCAGATTGGTCGTATATCACCGGGGCATTCTGGAGGACGTCCTCATAAAACCACACGATATGATGATTCTTTGATCAAAGGAGCAATGCAAAAAGATCCAACATCATCTGCTAGTCAAGTAAGAACAAGTTTATGATTATGCTTTAGCGAAAGAACAATCCGTAGAAGAGCAGTAGAAGCACGATTATTCAGCCGATGACCAGCAAAAAAAACCGTTTATATCAGCTAAGAACAAGAAAGGTAGACTGGAGTTTACCAAAGCCAACATCAACTGGAGTATCCAAAAATGGAAGACAGTACTGTTCTCTGACGAATTCAAATACAAATTAAAAAGTTCCTATGGAATAAGGCGTGTACGCAGACGAAAAGAAGAAAGACTGAATTCTAAGTATTGCAAAGGAACAATTAAACATGGCGGGGGCAATGTAAAAGTATGGGGTTGCTTTTCTGGTCAAGGAATTGGGCCAATTCATAAAGTTAATGGGATTATGGATCAGTTCATGTACCGTGATATATAGAAAAATGTAATGTTGCCTTATGCCAGTGAAAAGATTCCACTTATAGGGAGGTTCCAACAGGATAACGATCCTAAGCACACCTCCAAAGTGTGTAAGACTTGGCTACAGAGCAATAATATTCAATTTCTTCATTGGCCTGAACAATCTCCCGATCTCAATCCTATTGAGAACTCATGGGAGATTGATAATATGAAAATAAATCGTGAAAATTGCAGAAATAAGGATCGGCAGTTTTCACGATTTATATCAAGCCGTTATTATAGCCTGGGAAGGAATATCGCAAGACACCATAAAAAACTTAATATCTTCTATGCCTAAGAGATGTGCTTCTGTCATCCAAAACAAAGGATTTGCAACAAAATATAAATTAAAACAATTTTTATATTATATCCATAAAGGGGTGCTTTAGTTTTGTCCATTTTCTTTTCCAGCTTTAAATATCTTTTGATTTAATGTTACCTCTTGTAGAAAGATTAACTATAAAATTATTTGTTTATCAATAGTAAATATATTAACAATTGAAAATAATACATAATAAAAATTTAAAACTTTGTTTTTATACAAAAAAATATAATATGAAAAAAATTCACTGAGGGGGTGCTTTAGTTATGGCCAATACTGTATATACTTTGTGGGGTCGCAAATAAAAAATGTAGAAATTACAAACGGAATGACAAACTTATATATACCCTTGCCACGCATGGTGAAGGGTATAAAAATGGACAGGTATTTGGTACTTTTTTGAAATTCGAACATTTTGGGATAGAAAACGGGTAAAAACTATATTTTGGTACTTTTTTGCAACCCCATGTAACTTTTGAACCAATAAACATAGAAATACTTCTGAAAAAAATACCAAATATGAATTTGATACTTTTTGAAATTTCGAAGCCTTAAATTTTCATTTTCATTTTTCATAAAATATGTTTTTCTATTAATTGACTTGCACCACTTCATTGTATATAGTTTTTAATAGGTTTTGCTTAATGTGGTCGAGCGTTGTAATGATGTAATATTCTGGGCATTTTTCGGCAAATGCTCGCTTCAAACGAATCAGTTGCGATCGGTACTGGTTCCGTGTGATGGTCTGTCCAGATTTAGGCAGCTCATAATAGATAGGACCCAGAGCATTACCTTAGCGCCATGGATATTTTGCTTTGATGTCAATTCAGCTGGTTAATCGGGCTTCACGTACGATCTCCTACGCTTCGGGTTATAGTAATGGATTCATTTTTTGATTCTCTTTTAAAACGTTCAAACGTCAAATCGTCTTTCAAAGTCTCTCGGCTTCAATTCGTATGCTACCCAAGTTTCCTGCTTTTGGATGAGTCCTGTTGCTTGCAATCGTTTTGAAATTGCTACATGAGTAGCTAGCAATGATTTTGCAAACTCTTGCCTTCAATTCTTGGTCTTCAAACTTTTATGGCTGGCCTGGTCTTTGTCTTCCGTGTCAACATCACCACTTCTGAATCGCACAAACCACTTCTCGCACTTCGAAACCTATGGAACACATTCTCTATAAGCTTTGGTCAGCAATTGATGTGTTTCAGCGGCACTTCAAAATTAAATAAGTAAAGCAAAACTTATTGCATTTGATGCTCTGTTGGCACAAAAATTAGTTGTTGTTTACATTATAATGTTTAATTACTAAAGAAAACAAATGATAGATATGTACCCTTCAAAATGACATATAAGTTATTAAAAACAACAACCGCGTTCAAAAGATACGCCATCTATTGTAAATCCCCCATTTTTAAGTCATATACCAAATACATTTTATACGCAATTATTAAACCAATTGTTATAAAATTTTAAACATTGGTTCCTCCAGTGAAACAATTATTTGGAACTCGAGTGCGAAGGTGTACCACCTGTCACATAACAATTTTTTGTGTCATTCCTCTTCCATATACACTAATGGAAAAGTAGTTCCTTAACAATTGCAACAAACTATCAACAGAGAAGTATAATGTAAAGCAAACATCACTTGGTTTGTAGTTTAACCTAGAAAAAACAAACGCAACATACATTTGCCATCTATCCAATTGAGGAGTCTCTGCCATTTATCGCAATAATTGTAAAACATTGTGTGTGTGTCCATCCATTACCTTGTGAATATCATCCCATTACACAAATTCATTTCACTGGACTTTTACTTTCGCAACAAATGACAATAAAGAGAATCGAAATGAAAATGGCATTTAAAAATGTGATCTAGGAAAAAGAAGAAATTAAAATTACTGAAGTGACCCAGTTCTGAAAGTTTTCTGATGATTAATGAACGACGTGTTTCTTGATAATAAATCATAAAACATTGTTTTTTGTTTTCATCTACTTTTATTTGCAACATTGTGACAATGCCAGACGTTGTACACACATGGTTACATCAACATTTATCTGTGCTCATTAGACTGCCGCCAAAAAAGTTTGGAGGAGAAATACATTTAATGTATATAATTATTTAGTTGTAGAATCCTAGCCAATAGGTCACAATCCAAAATTTTTCCTCAAGATACAGGGTTTTCCAACAAAAGGTGTTATTTTGGTATTAAAAGCAAAATGGAATTTTTTGAGATAAATTATCGAATGTTTATTTCATAATAAAGAGGAAGGTATGCCGTTAATAATGAAAAACAACATCAGCCAAATAGACACCACGACCACGCTTACAGGACCATATCCTTTTCATGATATTTTCCATAACCAAATCGCAAAGTGGCTGCCTTATGTCCTCGATAGCCTCACGAATTATATATTTGAGGTCTTGAATTGACGCGTAGACCTTATCTTTCACGTGGCCCCAAAGGAAGAAGTCGCAATGAGTTAAATCACAAGATCTCGGTGGCCAATTGTGTTCACCTCTTCGAGAGATAACACGGTTCGGAAACTTTTTCCCGTAAAAGAGCAATGGTTTCGTTGCTTGTGTGGCACATAGCGCCGTCTTGTTGAAAGTAAACGTTGTCCAGATCAATATCATCCAACTCCGACCATAAGCTATGGTGTAATGACGTTTGTGGAATGCCCAATTCCAAAGAACGACGAGGAATGGACAAACCTGGGTTTAATTCAACACTTTGGGCAACAGCAGCAATATTCTCAGTTGTTCTTGAGCGACGTGCACGGGTTTTATTCTTTACATCACAAACTTGTCCCAACAGCTTTAATTTGTTCACCAATTTTTTTAATGCTGTCCGACAAGGTGCTTCACGACGACCCAAAAATGTTTTAAGTTTTTCGAACTGTGACTACAAGATTTTCACAACTTTTGTAGTGAACTTTAATAATTTCATTGCGATGTTGAAGCTTGTATCGTTCCATTTTTAGCAATGGCGTAGTTTCTACTTGTCAAATGTAAAAGTGACAGCTACCGAAATACTGGGTGATTCAAAATAACACCTCTTGTTGGAAAACCCTTTATTAAGATATGGAGTAACTTCCCAAGAGCGACACACTACTGCTCCTGCGATTGATTTATAGGGTCCTATACATAGTTCTATCCCTTTAGAAGCATGACAAACTATAGGCACTCTGAGACATCCAACAAATAATTTCGATAAAAAAAATTTTACAAAAAAAATCTAAAATATTTAATTACTTAACCTTTCACTACAGGAAAGGGTTGAAATCATTGTGTATCATTTTGATATAAATGCAAATATCTTAAATGGTTCTTCGTTATAAGAAACAAATCATAAAAACCTTTAAAAAGGAAGTTTTTCTCCTTTGATCCAGCTCACCAAATACCGTACTCAGGACACGCATTTTGAGAAACGTTATCTTAGAATGAATTAAACTTTTATATTAATTGGGAACATGGTCAACATCTTTTTGGAGGCCTCCTTAATGTGTATATTCATATGAATGTGTCTGTCAAAATTGTAAATAATCTAGTTGAGCGTGGTTCTGTTTTTGTTCTTGAAATTTACCCATGCGGAAACACAATTAAATGTTGTAAACATTTTATATGTGTCTTCTCTCTGTTATTCTATGTTTGTTTGTGTGTGTGTGTGTTTATAGAAATGATAGGTGAACAACGAGTATGTGTGAGTACAAATACATACATATTTATGTATATGGGTCAGAGTGTTGAAATTTAAAACTAAAGAACTAGAAGCAAAAAATTGCATTTGGGTTTCAAGCCATGAAGTTTTAATTAAAAGTGCAACAACATCAAGGATAATATTGCATGTTAAAGTTCCCAGAAGTTGATATACGCACACAATTCATTCGTTTACATACACAGAATAACAAACCGATAATTGCACGCATGCTAGCTAGCTGGTCATTTGGAATGATTAGAGTGACATTTGGTGTAAAATAGCAACGCTGCAATTTTGAGGAAATGCTTTATTAAATTGGACTTATTTCCGTTTTTGCAATTTAATATTAATTTGTTATTAAATATTTATTCTTTGAATTTTGGCATAAAGTTGTAGGGACAAAACGAAAAATTTCTATTATTAATATTTGGTCATGGCCAAACAAAATTGAAAGTTCTAAAAAAACTGATAGAAGAAGGATATCGTGAAATTATCGTGCTTAATTTTTGAACTTTGTTTTCGTAAAAGCTGGTTCATACTATTCGGAAAAAAGTGTCAAAAATTGAAAATTGCACTCTAAGGATGTTATAGGATAAAGGATACTTTTGCATACTACATAAGTATGCAAAAGTATAACTGAAAGGACAACACTGATCCTGTCAGAAGTCATCTGTCAGTTTATTTTTGTCAAAATTTGAACAAGCTACGTCGTGTAGTTTGTGTCCAAATGCTCAATCTAGCCGGAAAAAAGTAATTTTTTAAAAATATTTCAAAAGCCATAAAACGATCTAATCAGCTTTAATTTGGTCCCTCCTGCATCTCACCTCCTTGTGGTGCCACCTGGGGTAGCTGCTTTAAACACCCGCTTTGAAGTAGTGAGCTAATTTGTGCCACGAGTTAGTTCACCATAAGAATTAAAAAATACTCTCACGATAATGTTAGCCTCGGGAGCAAGGGCATTTCCATTAATTTTTCACGAAAATTTTATACATTTTTTGTCAAGTTTGGTACTGTACATTCATATTCACAATTATTTTAAGACATTACATTATAATCTTAAATGTTACTTTAATATGTATATTAAAAAAAAAAAAAAAAAAAACAATTTTTGTTGAAAAAAGTCTCAATAAATTAACTTAACTTAACTTAAGAATTAAAAAAAAAATGGTTGGGGTGTTGGTCTTGTAATTCACACACACAAAAAATACCCTACAATGAAAGATAGAAAGAATAGAAATCGGTCCCCTACAACCATCGCAAACGAATAAATGACTATGATTTACGGATCTGCACCTGGAACGTTCGTACTTTGTACAGAGCAGGTGCAATGATCCAATTTCCTTACGTATTGAATAAGTACAGATCCTATGTTACAGCCATCCAGGAAGTAAGATGGAATTGACATGGTGTCACCAGAACACCACATGTTGACGACATATACTACAGCTGCCATGATACTAGACACGAGTTTGGATGCGGTTTCGTAGTCAGTAGGAGAATTAAACATCTTACCTTCAAGTTCACTCCAGCGGAAGAACGGATAGCTACGATACGCATCAAGGCGAAGATTTTTTATATGAGCCTCATTTATGCTCAAGCCCCGACGGAGGATAAGAACGAGCAGGCCAAAGACACATTTTATGAGCGCCTAGAAGAAACATATGACCGCTGCCCCAACCATGATGTTTAAATTGCTTTAGGTGATTTTAACGCGAAAATCGGAAGAGAAGAGATAGACGATTTAACAATCGGCAGATTCAGTCTATACGAAGATACCAATGATAACGACTTGAGACTGATATCCTTCGCCGCGGCACGACATGATAAATTAACGAGGAACCAAATTTATCACATTGTTGTGGACGGAAGGCATAGTTCCAGTGTGCTAGATGTACGTTCGATCCGACGTGGCAACATCGATTTGCGTCATTATCTTGTTGCAGCTAAGGTTTGCACTCGTCTCAATTTAGCGAGAAACACACGAACGATCCAACAGAGGAAGCTGGACGTCAAAAAACTGCACGCACAACAAACAGCTACCGCCTATTCCACTCAACTAACTTAAATGCTACAAGAGAACACTCCTAATCCCGATGATATCTGCGCAGAATGGCTACATATTGCACACTCCATGGAAACCGCGGCCAAAACCGTACTTGCAGTTAATAGAGCACGCACAATCTACAGCAAAAGCACGCTTATGCCGATGACATTGATATCATTCTCTAGTATCGAAAAGGAGTCGGCAAAAGTGGGTCTGGTAGTAAATGAGGATAAAACAAAGTTAATGGTATCAACGAACAAGGAAGCAACACGACTGAGTCAATATGTGAACGATGGTGACTATAACTTCGAGGTAGTAAACAACTTTATCTCGGTACCGCCATAATCCAAACAAATAGCATTAGTTCGGAGATAAAACGAAGAATTATTCTTGCTAATAGATGCTATTTCGGGCTAAGCAAGCAGTTAAGAAACAAGGCCCTCTCGATGAACAAAAATTGCACTCTATAGAACGCTTATATTATTATATGGCGCTGAAGCGTGGGCTCTTACGCAAGCAGATGAAGCTGTTCTTGGAGTGTTTGAGAAAAAGATTCTCCGCAAAATATATAGACCTATCTGAATGAATCACGAGCTACATGAGTTGTACGAGGATATAAACATAGTTAAGCGCATCAAGGTGCAACGGTTGAGAATGCTCCGACGAGAAAATCATTCGAATTTGATCCTGAAGGCAGATCCCGGTGGAAGGATCAAGCTGAGGAAGATCTTGAAAAACTTGGTGCTAGGAACTGAAGGCGAAGAAGCGCATTAGATCGACGCGCATGTAAAACTATTCTGAATCAAGCTACTGACTAGCCATCTAAGCAAACAATCAATTTATCAGACTTAAGATTTAGCTTTTGTCCTCATCTATATATATTGTTACGTTTTAACCTTTTTAATACGTTGGTTTATTTCCTTTAAATAAACCGGATTCTTTTGATTGCAAATAAAAATCAGTTCTAGTAGTTTAAAATTTATAACAACTCTTTATTTATTAAAATGTACAACAACAAGAGTCTAAATAGTCACTCACTGTATATTTACATGTTTATCAATTCACAGAAATGCACACACACTTATAATGTACAACCTTAAATGTACAAGACAGTTGATGTTAACTCTAACAGCGTCTATGGTAAACTCAACTCACGACTGCAACCTCTGCCACTATTTATACACGCGCCATCTTTCGTGAATCTTCTACAATGCTCTTAACGGACAAACTAGTATGTTCGAATTCTAGAGCTTTCGATGTCAATGTTAGCAACTTAAACATTTACCCCCATATGCATAAACAGTTTATAAATTTATCAAAGGTTTATCAAACAAAATTTCCATACAAAATTTGTTTTATAAACCTTTGATAAATTTATAAAATGTTTATGCATATGGGGGTTAGTGTTGCCATACTTATAAACAATGCTAATAACCGCATGCTATCAACATTGTTGATAAGTAGAAGCTTCTACTGATGGACATGTTTATGAACATGATGAATGCTGCGTTACAGACTGTTAAACTCAAATCGCTATTGCAAATTCGTAACAATATGTAGCGTTTTAATGTTTAAAAAATTAGATGCCGGTTTTTGCCTAAACGATTTTTATTTCATTTAGAATTTAACATGTCCATTACAAGGAAGGAGCTGTATTTTTATTTTTTAATGTATGCGTGGCATTTCGCCCACTTAAAATTGTTTAATGAAATGTATCCTTTAATTCCTTAAACACGTACTGAACGACGGTGTGAAAATTGCAGGAAAATCGGTCCAGCCGTTTAGCCGTCTATAGGCTTCAAATAAACCCACATTCATACACACACATAAACATTTTTTCTCTGATTGTTTATATTGATGAAAACTATTAAGCAGTGTTTGTATTGCTTGCTTGAAATTAGCAAAATCACCTAAAAAATGCTTTGCTTACAGTTTTTCAGCAATTGCGTCCAAGCTATAACAAACAGTAAAAGTCAAAAAATAAAAAAATGCTTATTGACTTATAGTGGTACAGTGAGATGTTATCTGCTTGTGCAGCCAGTCACAGCGATTACATTCACAAATGCTGAAATGCTGTGAGCAGTTCAGTATTTTTGATTTTTCCTATGCTTTTGCTGTGCTTTTTGCTGCGCTCTTTCACTTAAGATACAATCATGTGAATCGTGAATTAACCATATTATTGTTACCACAATCATATATATAGTTACTGTGACTATAATATTGTTAAACATTTTTAAATGGTTACAGTAAACATGCACAAATGTTGAAACGGTTACAGTAACAATCCACAACTATATTTTTTTTCTGCGTGCACTTATACAACGCTAACAAACTTATGAAAATAACTTAATTTAACAAAAAGTAAAGAAAATTTTGATGTTTAAATCACATATATATATATAATCTAGTAAACATTATTTTGATAACGTCATTAACTGTAAGAATCTTTCAATTTGAGTCAACGCTACAAGGGTCTGAAATGGTTAAAATCGAGATATAAGGAAAAAACCGGGACAACCTCGATTTTTGGGCTATTTTTGATCTATATCTGGATTACTAAGTCATTAATATAGACAATATGTATATCTAATGATAGATATTTCAAAGTCCATTGCAACGATGTATGTAAAGCTATAGCAATTTGGACCTACAATGGGTCAAAATCGGGAGAAAATATTTCACTAATAATTAATTTTCTTTTTTTTTAAATAAAAAAAAAAAAAAATTTGGAAAAAATTAAAAAAACAATTTCGAACAAAGAAATTTTTGAAAAAAAAAATTTTTTTTTTTTAATTTTTTTTTTAAATTTTGAAAAAAAGTTTTTATTTTGTTTACCTAAAACTATTTAAAATTTTTATTTTAAAGTATAATTTGGTGCAGGGTATATAAGATTCGGCACAGCCGAATATAGCTCTCTTACTTGTTTTTGATGGTGGGTATACAAAGTTGCCGTTGTTTGTTCATTTTGTGTGTTCCGCTCATGTTTAAAAAAGTTTGAAGTCCTAAATTTGCCAGTTAAAAGCCTTGCAAGTAGATAGACGAGTAGCTAGTGCTATTTTGTAGTTTCTTGAACTGCAGGGTACTTACTTACGAGTACATATGTATAAGTACTTATTTATGTAAATGTACAATGCAAGTTACACTCTCATTCATATTCGTTCATAGTTCATTGTTGTAATACAGAAATGTACAAATATTTGTCTGGCAGTAAAGGCCTTTTTAAATGTACTTTTTTTTTGTTGTTATTTCGTTTTTTATTTATATGTATTATTATTTTTATAAATATGTCTGTATGTATTAATATACATACATACTTAGTATTTATATTTTTTCTGCGTACATTAACCTTTATTTTGTTGTGGTTGTATACAACATTTTAATGTGTTTTTTTTTTTTTTTTTGTGCAATTTTTATTTTTTTATTTATTTATATTTCTGTTTTAAAAAAATGCCTGAAAGTAAACAAAAGCAGCACAATAAACGGAAAAACTTGAATACAATAAGAGTGACTGAGTGAGTGAGTGAGTGTGTGAATGAATGAAAGACAGACATACGGAATGAGTGACTGAATGAGTGAGTGAGTGAGTGTTGATCTTGATGATGAATGCAAGAACAATGAGACAAGACGTCATCTGTGACATTGTAGCACTGATGTTGCAGTCATCTTGTGATCCCTCTTTGTTGCTGTCACTGCTTTTCATCATTTGTTGTTACAATTATTGTTAGCTTCTTAAGGTCAATAAATTCAAGAAATTGGTTTAAGGAGAAATTTTGTTGTTTTAATTTGTTGTCTTTATGGTCGTTATTGTTTTTGTTGTTTTTATCGTATATATTTTTGTGTTCATTATATGTTGACCAGTTTGTGTTGTTTCTGTTTTGTTGCCAAATGTGAATATTAATGTGAAAGTCTTTGTCTTTAAACAACAACTGGTTTTTTTTATGTGTTGTTAGTGCTGCTGTTGTTGGTTTTTATAATTTTTTGTTGTTGTTGGTAGTGCTTTGCGCCTTTTATTAATTAACATTGATCAATGAATTAAAAATATCGATATGCTGTAAAACATTTCAATAAAGCAATGATAGTTATAACAGGGCGGTTACTGCGTAAATCAATCGAAAAATGAAAATGTTTGAATTGTTTGCTAAATACATTGAAATTCAAAACGATTTCCTTTCGAATCGAAGGATTACGTAAAAAATGTTAGTAGAGTTTGACAGAATAGACTGTTTTGGATTAGTTGTAAAATTAATTTTAGAGACAATTTGTGGCGTATATCAAAAGAAAAGAAGACCAAGATTATGAAATTTTGAACTCAATGTATGTAGAAGGTATTTTTTATTGAGGCGGAGAACTATAAATTTAAATAAAATAGAGAAAACTGTTTTTCATATACATCCAATTGGCTTTATTAATTAGATAATTTTATTGCATTAATTTGTATATAAGATTTCGGGCATGCTACCCCATTCACAGTAAATCAGGCTGTATTTCGGCAATAACCCGTCGAATATTCTTGGCAGCGTGCTCGTTTCTGATTTATCTGCATAGACCTGAGACTTTACATAACCCCAGGGAAAATAATTTAATGGGGTCAAATCACATGATCGAGGTGGCCACATAACAGGTCCATTTCTAGAAATGATTCGCTCGCCAAATGTTTCTCTCAGTAAATTGATTGTATCTGTGTGAAATGTGGCACCATTCTGCTGAAACTACATTTCTGGAATACTAATGCCTTCCAATTGAGGCACGAAAAAGATAGTAAGCATGTCTCTATATTGCTCACCGTTGACTGTATCGTTTTGACCATCATTCTACAATACGTGTAGACATATAGAGTTTTTCATACAATCGCTCCAAATGCGTTTTTTGACATAGCCATCGAACCAAAATTGTTGGATAAGATTTTTAAATGACAGGTGTATGATTATATCTCCAGGTTACATCATGTTTGTGCTATCCGCAGCCACAAATCATATTTACACATTAATGCCATAAAGTTACGCTGAAGAAATTTTTTTGTTTAATTACCGACTACACGACTACAAATGCCGCTAGCAAAAATTGTCGCCGTGTAGTCAGCTACTTAATTATTTTGAAAACGGCAGCAACATCGTAACCAGCTGACATTGTTGTTCAAATACATATTTCAGTGGTAGGTGGCACTTTTAAATATTTCATTCTTATAAAAAATTAAAATATATTGGGTGCCTGACTTAAAAAAGCAGTACTTACAATAGATGGCGTATATTTTGAACGCAGGTTTTGTTTTTAATAACTTATGTCATTTTGAAGGTTACATATATGTCATTTATTCTCACTTAGTTATTGAACAACAAAGTTTGTTTTTGCTTCGAAAATGTCGAATTTAGTACCAACAAAGCGTCATATGCGGGAAGTATATGTGTTCCATCGGTTTCACCTTGCGACATATGTAGTGATTTTGAAGTAGTGATTTTGCCACGGAACAAAAAGATCGCCCAGGTCAGCCAAAAAGGTTTGAAGACCATTGGAGGCATTACTCATTAAGATTGCTGTATAATTTAACAAGAGCTTGCAAAATCATTTCGAGCTATTCAAGCAGCAAAACGTTTGCAAGCAGCAGAATTCATCCGAAAGCAGGGAAATTGGGTACCAACACGATTTTGTATGTCTGAAGTGCTGCTTGAACGCTATAAAGGAAAATCATTTTAGCTCCAAATCATTACTTGGGATGAAAAATTAATCCATTACAATAACCCGAAGCGTATAAGATCATATGTGAAGCCCGGCTAACCAACCGAATCGACAACCAAACTAAATATCTACGGCGCAAAGGTAATGCTCTGTATTTGGTGGGACCAAAAGGGTACTGTCTATTTGTTTCTATTTCGTTCTTGGCCTTAAAAGATGAGCAGTTCTTTTAGGTCGGAATCCATATGTTGCCAGAAATATGGGAGAGGTCATGGCTAACAATGGCCAATACTTTTAATAAATTTATATTGTCGAATTGTCATATTCGAGAAGTTTTGATTCTCTTCTTTAATTTGAAAAAAGTGCAGCTGAAGCACACCGATTGCTTACCAAAGCTTATGGTGCATGTGTTCCATCGGTTTCAACGTGCGAGAGACAGTTTGTGCGGTTCAAAAGTCGTGATTTTGGCACGGAAGACAAAGATCGCCCAGGTCAGTCAAAAAAGTTTAAATACCACGAATTGGAGGCATTACTCCATTAAGATGGTTGTAAAACCCAACAAAAGCTTGCAAAATCATTGGGAGCTACTCAATCAGCAATTTCAAAACGTTTGCAAGCAGCAGGATTCATTAAAAAGCTGGGAAATTGGTTACCATACGAAATGAAGCCGAGAGACCTTAAGAGACGATTTTGTAGAAATGCTGTTGAATTATTACTTGCGATTAAAAATGGATTCATTACGATGACCCGAAGCGTAAGAGATTGTACGTGAAGGACGGCCAACCAGCCGAATCGATAACAAATACAAATATCCATGGCGCTATCTGTAATGAAATGCTAAAATCTAACCCGACTATCACAGGGAAGCGAGCATTGACCGAAAACGCCCAGAATATGCGCCCAGACATGAAGCTGTAATATTTCATCATAACAACGCTCGGCCACATTTAGCATGTTACCTGTCTCACTCGCTTTATAGTCAATACCATGCCCCGTCCGACTACTATTTGTTTCGATCGATACAGAACGGGATACGTTTCACTTTGGGACAGAGTATCTGATAGTGGCTTGATTCGTTCTTGGCCTCTAAAGATGAGCAGTCCTTTTGGCTCGGAATTCATATTGTTACAAAGTTGTACTTGAATTTTAATATTGTTTGTAAGTATGGCAATACTAAATGATTTGTGATTAACATCGAAAGCTCTAGAATTCAAATATTCTGGATTGAAGATCATTGTAGAAATAGAGCTTTCTAGATGGTAATGCAGTGTATATAAATTGGCCGTGAAAACACCACAAAAGTCAGTCTAATTTGAAGCACCGTAAAGTAAAGACAAATTAACTGCAATAAAGAAGATCATTGTAGAAATAGAGCTTTCTAGATGGTAATGCAGTGTATATAAATTGGCCGTGAAAACACCACAAAAGTCAGTCTAATTTGAAGCACCGTTAAGTAAAGACAAATTAACTGCAATAAAGAGCGCTGTATTACCAATGAATTCTTGTACATTACCAGTGTGTTTATAAAGTGTTATATAAACGTGTGTGTGTGTTGTTGTTGTTGTACATTTAAAATAAATAAAGAGTTGTTACAATTTTAAACTTCTAAAACTTTTTTATTTGCAATCAAAAGTATCCGGTTTATTTAAAGGAAATAAACCACAGTTTTTAAAAGGTAAAAAGGTAACAATATGTTGACAGAAAGATGGGAAAAGGTCATAGCTAACAATGGCCAATTCTTTGAATAATTATATTGTACAAATGTTTCAAAATAAAAGCTAAAAATATGAAATAGTCCCACCTTTTTAAGTCATGCACCCAATACTAATATATTGTTACGTTTTTACCTTTTAAAAACGTGGGTTTAGTTCCTTTAAGTAAACCGGATACTTTTGATTGCAAATAAAAGCAGTTTTAGTAGTTTAAAATTGTAACAACTTAGAATGTACAACAACAACAGTTCAAATATTCACTCAGTGTCTTTATACACGTTTATCAATTCGCAGAAATGCACACACACTCTATAACGTACAAGTATACACGTACAAGACAGTTGATGTTAATTCTAACAGCGACAATGATCAACTCCACTCACGACTGCCATCTCTGCCACTATTTATACACGCGCCATCTATCGGGAATCTTCTACAATGCTTTTAACGGACATACTAGTACATTCGAATTCCAGAGCCTTCGATCAAACATTCAGTGTTGCCACACTTAAAAACAATGCCAACAAACGCATGCTATCAATATTGTTGAATGTTGCAGTCGCTACAGACCGTTAAATTCAAATCGCTTTTGCAAATTCGTAACAATATCGTAAAAATGTGAAAACAAATTAATTCATTTATTTGTTTAAAAACCCCTGATTATTAATACATTTATATTATTTAATGTTTTTGATGTTCTTTTGTTGACAGCACTAGATCTGTTCATTACATTAGTTCCACAACTAATTCTATAACGCATTATTATAGTCAGTACTTGTTATAGTTTGGCGCTGACCTTCTTAGAAATCATTCGGGAACTGGTTCTATCACCAGTTTATTTTGATTTGAAATTGTTATGCTTTTAAATATTTCCAAGAAGCAGTTTCGGAATTTGCATCGTTTATTCGGTTCAATTCAGAATTAGCATAAGAGAACTTATGTTTAGGAGATAAAAACGTGTTCTTAAGTTATCAATAGCCAGTCATTACTAAACCACTACCATGTAATGCAAATGGTATGTAGTTCTCAATCAACTGCTTTTTTGTTTTTATAATTATACTTTGGACCTTATACATTTCCACAGTAATAAAGTATTGCAATTTTCAGACACTAATGGAATAAAATTAATTTTCTGGTTGGCTGCGACCTTCATCAGCACTCAACGTGCTGTTTAATATCAGTCTTTGTAAACAGCAGCTATTTTTATTTAATTCTACTGATTATTTCTACTTTTCGTTCGTTTTGCTTAAGCCAACTGTGAGTCAACATAAGTACATATTAGTAATTATAATTAGGTGCTGGTTAAGTTTTAAAATGGCCTAATTTTCTCGACATGAAGTTAAATAACCCAAATAGAATCCCATTTAAATGCCCCATAGTGTGTTTAGATTTATCAGAACAAGTATTTATTTGTTTATTTCATTACAATATATTAAAAATTTCATGATCAAGTCGTTTTTAATTCATTTGCAATAAATTATTGTGCCAGTACATTAACATTTTTTTTAAACAGTTTTTTTTTTTTGTAAACTTTCCTTTAATACTTGTTTGTTTTTTTTTTTAATTTATTTACAAACACACAAAAAATGCACTAAATTTATGTAAATTACTCGTATCTATACATTATTTATCTACATGGTTGTATGTTCAGTAGACAATGTCTAACAAATTTGTAAAAAAATAGCTGTTAAATTTTATTTATTCGTATTTTACAAATTCAAACTCAATTGTGTCGCATCTCCTGTATACGCTCACCTGAGCAAAATTTAACTACTGTTATTATTGCTGTAGCTTGCCGTTGTTGTTTACACTAATTGCTGTTTTTTAGATGAATTTAATTTATGTAATTGAATTTATATTAATATATTTAGAATTATTGTGTTTTCGTTTTTAGTTGAATTTAGGCCGGATATCAGTAAGGTACAATTCATAAGTTTTAGGTTCTGTTTTTTTGGTTTTGTTTTATAAAGGGTGTCTAAAAATTTACGTATGATTGTTATTTTTCTTATTGAATCATAAAGTACACATGATAGGTTAATGTATGGAATCACACATCGTTCAAAAACCCTCCACATCTTCTGCCTTAATTAAACCTTTAAAGTAGTTGGGGTCAAAATAGGACCACTTTTGTTAAAACACTTCAAAAACCACAGTCTGTATTAAATGTTTAAAAAAATTATTTTCTACAGTTTTCATTTGCGACCCCACAAAGTATATATATTCTGGATCGTTATACATAGCGAAGTCGATATAGCCATATCCGTCTGTCCGTCTGTATGTTGAAATCAACTTTCCGTAGCCCCCCAATTAACTTACAAACTTAATTGATACATCAATATATCGGGAATTCTTCCGACTCGCTCGCTATTTAAAATCGAGAAAATCGGCCCACAAATGGCTGAGATATAAAGAAAAAACCGGGACAACCTCGATTTTTGACCTATTTTTTATCTATATCTGGATTACTAAGTCATTAATAAAGACAATATGGATATCTAATGATAGAAATTTCAAAGTGAATTGCAACGATTTATATAAGGCTATAGTAATTTGGACCTACAATGGGTCAAAATCAGGAAAATTATTTTTTAACCCGAAAAATTTTTTTTTACTACAAAAAATTTTTTTTCACTAATAAATTCAAAAAATTTGGAAAAAAATTAAAAAAAAAAAATTGGAAAAAATTAAAAAAAACCATTTCAAAAAAAAAAATAAAAAAAAATTTTAGAGAACAATTATGAACATTTTTTTTTTTAAATTTTGAAAAACAATTTTGAAAAAAAAAAAAAATTATTTTGAGTACCTAAAAATATTTAAAATTTTTATTTTAAAGTATAATTTGGTGAAATGTATATACGATTCGGCACAGCCGAATATAGCTCTCTTACTTGTTTTTTTTTGAAATTGAAAATTATACATTTCTATCTTAAAAGGGTTAATTTCAATATGTTTTGCTTCCAATATTTTAAAATTTTTTCAACAAATACTAAAATTGTTGAATAAATACTTTAATGAAGAATCAAAAAGAAAAATATTGAATTTCTTTTGACCACGTTGGTTTAATGTTTCCAGATTTCAGTAAAATATTCAGCATTAATTTTTTTTCAATTCTAAACATAGTAAAATATATTTTTCTGAAGTTTCTTCAAAATCCTCCAATGAATAAAAAACATTTAAACATAAAAACTGATAACCAATTTAAGATATTAAAAAATTAGACCTTTGACCCTGGCAGTGAAAGAGTTAACGTTTCTCGATTTCAGTTCAAATTTGCTATAGATTGAGCAATAATATTCTGAATTTATTTTATTAGATGAAAACAATTATTTTTAATTCGAATGAAAAATATTTTTCAGTTTAAAATAAACAATAATTCGATCAATTATTGTTGTATAATAGAATTCTCGAATAAATTTATTTTTTGCGGTAAAATGTTAAGAAATTGTTTATATAAATCGAAATATTTAAGAAAAATCTTAAATAAACAAAATCAATAATTTATAATGTTAATCATTGGAAATTTTATTAGAAACGTCTTTATTTATTAAGATATCAATAAAACACGAAAACTTTCTGTTTTGGCCATAGGTTTATACCCAATTTCATCGCGATATTAAGTATTATAAGACAATTATGGATGTTCAAGTCATATCTGAGGGGAAACTTGTATGGGGACTAGGGGGCTAGGTGAAATCGTCGACCGATATTGCCCATTTTCTATGCCAAACAAACCTTATTAACATAATGAGCCAGCTAGCTTCTTTTGTTTGGCCACTATCGTGTTTTCAACAGACAGACGGATTTATGGATATTGCTAGATCGTCTTAGAAACTTATGAGGGCCCAGAATATATATAATAAAGTGGGTCTGCGACAAATATTTTAATGTGTTACAAACGGAATGACAATATCCATATACCATACCCCCCATCCTTGATATAAAGAGTGTTCTTTATAGAGGTTAATAACTTCAAATTGAAATTAAACAAAGAAAAACGTTTTTAATATCCATCAAATTGGCTTTATTAATTAGATAATTGCCATAGCATTAATGTTTAAATATGATTTAGGGCACGTGGCCGCCGCGTCTATCGCGTACATGGCGTAATCTGGACGTCCAATTTCCACACACCTTTCTTTTGAAAACGTTGTTCAGTGATGAAGCACACTTTAGATGATAATCATCAAGCCATTGTCGAAACACCATTACATCCAGAAAAACTCACTGTTTGGTGGGCTTTATGGGCCGGTGGAATCATTGGTCCATTTACAAATAACGATGGTCAGAACGTCACAGTCAACGGTATAGCGACATGCCTACTAACGTTTTCGTACCTCAATTGGAAGGCATTAGTATTGCAGAAAAAGTACCAGAACGCCCCCACTTGTGGTTTCCCACTCATTTGGGTCCATATAACCTTTATTTCTTGTTTATAGGTTCATTGGTGAAGAAATTACAAAAAGTACTATTCGAATAAAGAAAAAGTACCAAAAAGTCTCCCCCTAGAATTCCCACTCACTTAGGACCATATATGCATAATTTCATGTTTCTAAGTCCATTGCTATAGAAAATTAAAAAAAGTACCATTAGAATAAAGAAAAAGTACCATGAAGTATCCCCTTGAATTTTCGCTCACTTAGGACCATATACGCTTAATTTCGTATTTCTATGTGCATTATTACAAAAAAATCAAAAAGTACCGTTAGAATATAGAAAAAGTACCAAAAAGCCCCCACTTGTGGATTCCCACTCACTCGGGTCCATATAAGCTTTATTTCATGTTTCTAGGTTCATTGGTGAAGAAATTACAAAAAGTACCATTCGAATAAAGAAAAAGTACCAAAAAGTCTCCCCTCACTCACTTATTACCATATATGCTTAATTTCATGTTTCTAGGTCCATTATTATAGAAAATTCAAAAAGTACCATTAGAATAAAGAAAAAGTACCATAAGTACCACTCTAATAAAGAAAAACTGCGATAAGGTCTCCCCCTAAAATTCTCACTCACTTATTACCATATATGCTTAATTGCATGTTCCTAGGCCCATTCTTAAAGAAAATTCAAAAAGTACCATTAGAAAAACGAAAAAAACTACCTATAGTACAGTTCACACATTTTGGTACCTAAATATTATCCTCTACTCCTAACTCTAACTTCACTCAGATACATATCAGCTAACTTTAATGTCGATAAGTGAAATAATTTAAGAGATTAAAAAAGTACCATTAGGAAAAAAGTACCAAATCCCCTTTGCCTCCTTGAACACCCCTCAAGTTTGAAATTTAAAAATATTCCATTTTGCCAAAATTGTTTATGCTTAAAGACATGCCTCAAACGATTAAAATCTGTGTTAATGAGCTCAAGAAAAATAAGTTTAAAAAAAAGTACCAAACTGTTTACCCCGATTTGAACAAATATACAGTTTGGCAGTCGAGTTCCAAATAGCACTCTGTTAGTTAATTTTTGCTTGAATCCAGGTACCAATGTTAAAAATTTATCAAAATTGGCTTAAAATGTTAAATGAAATGTATTTTTCTGTATTTACCCCCTTTTTGGTACCTTTTTCATCCCCATTGCGGTGTTAAAATTTTATTCAAATAAATTTCTGTATCGTGGTGGAAGCTTTAAATAAAATATTTATATGTCTATATCAATTTGTAGAAAAACATAGTTTATGAAAAAAGTACCAAAAATAAACACAATTTTTATCCCTTAAAGGTTCGAATTTCCAAAAAGTACCAAACTTATATTTTTTATTTTTTGATAAGTAAAGAATATGATTTAAAATTTGTTTCTATGTTTATTGGTTTAAAAGATACATATGGTGCCAAAAAAGTACCAAAATAGAGTTTTTACCCGTTTTCTCCCCTAAAAGGTTCGAATTTCGAAAAAGTACGAAACACCTGTCAGCTTATTTTTTAAATGGAGTAACATGATATTGCAAGTTTTTTTGTATCTTTATTAGTTTTGAAGATATAAGGTTACCGAATTTACCCGTTTTTATCCTTTTTTACCCCCTAAACGTTCGAATTTCCAAAAATCTCCTTACCGGATCGTTTTGTTGAGGGAGGAACCCACAGTTAAAATTTCATGATTTTAGCTTCAGTCGTTTGGGCTATGCGAATGTGAATCAGTATAAACCTTTGTACTATCAGCATTAATTAAATACAATAAAGTGTTACCATAATTTTCAAATACAAACATTTCTGGGGAAAATGTTTGTGTTTACAATTTTGTTTATAAAAACTTATGAAATTGGTGTTTTTTACGAAAATGATATGCATTAATTGCCATTTGTACTATTTTCTTTTTCAAATATGCACGAAACAAGTTAAAAATATAGTAATTATTTGACTGAAATCCATTAAATTTGTTAATTTTTTTGTATTGGGCAACTCTGTTTGCTATTTTGACACTTCATTGCAGAAAGTGTCAAAAAATCACTGTCCACCTAAATTCACTAGACAGTAAGCTGCAAGTGGCTGCGTGTGTGATTGTGTTAGTGCAAATGTGTGAATGTATTGTGTTTTTCGAACTGTTACTTGCATGTGTAAACGCTAGGTTAGCGCCACTTTTTTCAAATTAAAGAAGTACAGCTAAACTTCTCACATATGACTGCTGTGTTGGCACAAATTTCGATATTTTCGAAGCAAAAAAAAATCTTTGTTGTTTATACTTTAATGTTCAATAGCGCGTTAAAAAATACTCCATTTATTGTAAATTAAGTTATACACCCAAAAATATCTCAAAAGTCTTACATCCTGATTTTTTTTTGAATATTTTTCCCGAAGTAAGACGGCATAAACTAACAAACCAATATATGTTTAACATCATGAACAAAAACCTTGAAAACTAGTTTTATTATTCACCGATTTGACTCAAATCATTTATATTGCTTGCTATATTTCCTGAACTTTATTAATTTTATAATGACACACACACACATTAATTATGTGTTATGTTAAAAAAAAACTGCAAATATTTCCAGTATTTAACAGCTCAATGTCAATTTTAGGTTAAGTTCCTTCTTAGTTTTTGAAACAGCACATATGTTAAGAATTTCGTTTGCAAGATGTAAAATTACCAGACTTCCTAGTAGTATTATTTCATTAAAATTAGCATTGACATTCGCTAATGCTGCTGTTAATACGTTTTTTATTGTCATTTTAATTAACTTAATTTGTTTAAATGCCATTAAATCTAAAACAATTTATCAAAAATATGTATTTTGAAATATTTTAAAACATTGATGGTTATAATGTTTTTAATTTGTATTTCTTTGTTTCTAATCTTTTCAGGTAAGACGAAAACAATTGAATTTTGATAAATGATTTATCAATAAATGAAAAAATAAATTCTAACTGATTATTAAGTAAGTATGTAATACGATATAAGGTATTAGTTCCACAACAAGTTCTAGAATCAGTTCATAGCCATCAATCGTTCTTGTTTGGCGTTGAATTTCAATGATTTTTTTTTTTGAAATTGTCACAAACATAACTGATTCTAAAGAAGCATTGCAGAGTTAGCACACGATATTTACAACGGTTTTGGAACCAGTTCTTTAATCATTGAACTAGTTCTAGAAAAGCTGTACGAAGCAAATACACATTATCAGCAACAGTTCTTCTCTCAGTGAGTTTTGTTTGAAATTGTTACGTTAGGAACTAGTTTCAAGAAGCACATCCGGCTTTTTTATTTATTTATTTTTTTTTTTTGTTTATTTATAGAATTGCCTTTAGAATACTTGTTTTTACCATACATATTTTTGAATTCATTAAAATGCTTAACATACATAATTTATACAAAAAATTATTATATTGGTCAAATATCATGGCTATTTCTTTTTTTCCTGTGAACCTACATTACGTATTTCTTTCTCTAGCATTTTAATACAGAATTCATTGGCTTTACAATGCTGCATTTATTATCAGAATTTGTGTTAAAATCACAACATAAATATCTGACAATTTAAAGTGCAAAATATCAAACATGTCAACAAATACATTAAGGGCGAGTTACATACAGATTTAATCAATTCATTTTTTTTTAGTTTTTTTTTTTTAATAAAATTGGAAATATTTTTTTTATACACAAGCAAGCAACTGTTACAAAAAAAAAAAAAAAAAATACTAAAACCTAATTGAAATGCAGATAAGAGTCAATAATACATTTAACTTCATGTGAGTAAATTTATCTAAAATATTAAAATTAAAACATTAGGGGTTTTTTTTTGTTAGAAAAAAAAATGTTGGGGAAATTTCCTAGAGCATGGTTGAGATTATTGTAACACAGCACGAATAGTTCAACTCTAAAAATCTGAAGTAAATCCGATAATACCGCATCGGTTCTGAAGTTTGGAAATGTATTTAAAAGCGAAAGAATAAGAGTTTTGTAAATATTTGTTTTTGGAAACTGTACAAAATTACACTGTACAATTTTTTTTGACTGATAAATGACTTACGTCTCATGATGTTTAATAATTTAATGTCACTGATTCTAAATATATCCTCATATATTTTCTAACACCTCTTTTTTGCGAGTTATAGCTTTCAGTAAAAGTTATCTTTCTTACACTGTTTATTTGTGTTACTACAGGGTTTTCTAACAAGAGGAATTATTTTGGTATTCAAAGTAAACAGGGATTTTTTGAGATAAATGATCGGATGTTTATTTCATAATAAAGAGGAAGGTATGCCGTTAATAATGAAAACCAACATCAGCCAAATGCTCACGTTTACAGGACCATATCCTTTTCATGAAATTTTCTATAACCAAATCGCAAAGTGGCTGCCTCACGAATTCAATCTTTGTGGTCTTGAATCGACGCTGGGACGTGGCCCCAAAGGAATAAGTCGCAAGGTGTTATATCACAAGATCTCGGTGTCCAATTGTGATCAACTCTTCGAGAGATAATAACAAGGACTAATTACCAAAGACACGACGTTATTGATAATCGGCCGGCTTGAGTTCTTGTGTTAACTGAACTTTATTAGCCTTAAGACCCAAGCCTTTATGCAAAATAAAAAAGTTTTTGGAATGCCCATTTCCAAAGAACGACGAGGAATGGGCAAACCTGGGTTTTCTTCAACACTTTGGGCTACAGCAGCAATATTCTCAGTTGTTCTTGAGCGACGTGCACGGGTTTTATTCTTCACATCACTAACTTGTCCCATCAGCTCGAATTTTTCCACCAATTTCTGTATTGTGGTCCGACAAGGTGCTTCACGACGACCCAAAAATGCTTCACAATTTTTGTAGTGAATTTTAATTATTTCAATGCGTTGTTGAAGCGTCCATCGTTCCATTTTTAGTAATGGCGTAGTTTCTACTTGTCAAATGTCCAAGAATAAAAGCTTCAAAAGTGACAGCTACCGAAATACCGGGTGATTCAAAATAACACCTCTTGTTGGAAAACCCTTTATAATTTGATGGCATCGTCAATTTTCGGGTTTGTGCGAATGGTGTAATCCCGTTTAGTTTCATTATATGTTTAAAGATTGTAAATGAGTCTTACAAAAATTATTTTGGGCACCCGCTGGAAGTTAAATATAAACTTTGGATTCCTCAAACGGTATGTAGAACGTGCTTTGAATTTCTACATTTATGGACAATTAAGATAATAAATAGTTTCCGCTACAAAACCGTTATGATGTGGAATGTACCATTGAACCACCATGACGATTGCTATTTTTGTTTGGTAAACATAACTGGCATTAACCGAATAAGTCGAGCCAAATAGACGTGTCCTGAGTTCTAAGAATACACCTGAGTCTCAAGCTGATGCTTCACAGGAGGAACCAATTGGCATTGAGAAGAAAATTGACAGTAGTTGATAGTGACTTTGAATATGACCTGGAAACGCCAAAACCTTTGAACTGAAATGATTTAAACGACCTAATCAGAGATCTGCGACTGTCTGTGTCCGAAATTTTGGTTTCTAGGCTAAATGAAAGATATTTAGTAACAAAAGAACTGATTAATGGCTGCAATGGTATTACGAAATAACGTTTCTAGTGAATGGCGTTTATTTATAGACAGTGTTCTCTTACACAATGGGTATACATTAGAGTCGCTGCCTATTGCACATTCTACTAAGGAAAACGAATAATATACATCTATGTCTCTGGTTTTGGACAAAATTAAATATATTGAAAACAACGGGCTCTATATGTTGATTTAAAAATAGTCAACTTTTTTTAGGCCAACAAGGTGGTTACATAAAGTATCCCTGTTTTTTTGTTTGTGGGATAGTACTTAGATCTAAAGACCAACACTGGGTTACAAGGGATTGGCCTACTCGGGAAGTGCTAGTTCTAGGACAACAAAACCTAATAAACCTGGTATCAGGAATCGTATTATTCGCCTCCATTGCATATAAAATTAGATCTTATAAAACAATTTGTTAAAGGCCTTAACAAAAATGGGCATTGTTTACTTTTCTATTACAAAATTTAAAAAACTGAGTGCATTAAAGATAAAAGCAGGTATTTCTGATGGGCCACAGATAAGATCGTTAATAAAAAATAAACATTTTACTGACATTATGATAGAGATTGAGAAACTTGCATGGAAATAGTTCGCTTGGCTTGTTAACATTTTTTTTGGTAAATAAAAAATGTTCTAACTATACTGAACACTTGGAACAACTACTGACCCACTTTCATATGCTTGGATGTAAAATGAGCATCATATTTCACTTTCTTTATAACCACCTACACTATTTATCCGTTAATCTTGGTAATCTATGTGAAGAACAGGGCGAGCGATTTCACCAGGACCTTTGTACGTTGCTGGAAATCTATGAAGGCTACTGAATCGCACGCATGATGGTTGACTATTGTTGGTGCACTCAGAACAGATAGAGCTGATACAGATGTTTTTATCACAGATTTGAAATTGTCATTGAAAATTAGGCGAGTATCATGTAACATAACCGCAATAATTTTTAATCACAGGCAAAAAAAATGCAAACAATTTTACTCGTTTTCCAAAATTTTGTAATGCAATTGTATTTTCCCCTTTCTACAAATCATAAATATTTTGATATTGGGTGTTTAACTTAAAAATCTGGGATTTTCCAAATTTGTAGCTTTTATTTTGATACATCTGTACAATAGAAATTTATTCAAAGTATAGGCCATTGTTAGCTATATGGCAGTATATGGATGGATTTCGTGTCAAAAGAACTGCCCATCTTTTGCGGCCAATAACGAATCAAGCCAATGTTCTGAAGTGAAGCGTATCCCAGAAAGAGCGTTCTGCATCTATCGAAATAAATAGTAGTCCGACGGGGCATGGTCTGGTGAGGCAAAACTTTATTCTAAATACTTATCACCAGGTATTGTAACATGTGGCCTAGCGTTGTCATAATAGAATGAAATATTACAGTTTCATGTCTGGCCGCATATTGTGGGCATTATTCGGCCAATGCTAGTTTCAAACGAATCAGTTGCGTTCGATACAGATTCCCTGTAATGGTCTGGCCTGATTTCAGCGGCTTGTAATAGATAGGTACCACCAAATACAGAGAATTACCTTAGCGCCATGGATATTTAGCATTGGTATCGATTCAGCTGGTTGCCTCGGGTTATCGTAATGGTTCCATTTTTTTATCGCAAGTAATGATTCGGTGCAAAATTATTTTCTTTTATAGCGTTCAAGCAGCATATTTCGTACATGCAAAATCGTCTTTCAAGGTCTCTCGGCTTCAATTGGTATGGTATCCAATTTCCTACGGCTTGCAAACATTTTGAAATTGCTGATTGAGTAGCTTCCAATGATTTTGCAAGCTCTTGTTGAGTTTGACAACAATCTTTTTGGAGTAATGCCTCCAATTCTTAGTCTTCAAACATTTTTGGCAGGTCTCCACATACAATTTTATACTCATGGAATATTTCTTTGAAGATTCATTAAACTATGCTAATAAATACGAAACAACAAAATAAACACAGTAATCTCCAAATTTCTTATCGTATTTGTCCGAAAATCTATATTTAGTTTTAACTTGCTTCATATCATAATTTAATTCTAAAATACACTTAGTTGCAAAACTCTACATACGATTTAATTTCTTTAATGCATTTCCCTTTTTTTATTCTAAGGCAGTAACTTGCTTTCTGCAAAATCTTGTGCAACCATCGTTTTTACAAAGGTTGAGCTAGAAGTTGACTGTAAAAATAAACCTTTCCCAAAATATAGAATAATTTAAATTCATTTGTACTTTAATTCTGTTCGTGGCAAACTTGCACATCTGTCAAACCTTTTATAGTTCCTAAGGATAGTTTGGACTATAGATTTTGACAAACTAACGATTTCCCCCACTTTTGCCGTTTATTTGACAACTTGACAACGAATGTTTCGATGTCGGTGGATATTTTCTTTCTTTTCTTACATTATCAGATTCGTTGTATTAAAATTAATACAAAATTACCACAAAATCTCACTCACGCAGCTACTATAAAACTAAATTAAGCTGTACTGTAACCATTTCAACATTTTTATAAGTTTTTTAACAATAGTATAGTCACAGTAACTATATATATGATTGTGGTAACAATAATATGGTTAATTTACGATTCACATGATTGTATCAACCATATATATGGTTACAGTAAACAAGTATATGTTTGTGACAACCATTTTTATGATGAATCTTTATATCATAATATGTTGTTCTCAGATTATGATATCTATAAGCCGAGAGCAACATAATATGGTAAGTCCTTCATCATATGGTTGTCACAAACATATACATGTTTACTATAACCATATATATGGTTGATACAATCATGTGAATCGTAAATTAACCATATTATTGTTACCACAATCATATATACTTTACTGTGACTATAATATTGTTAAAAATTTTGAAATGGTTACAGTAAACATATTTTTTTTCTTCGTGTAGTATCAGACATATGATTCGTTGAATTTTTGTTTGACAAATCGCTGTGTCTCGTCTCTATTTTAAAATTTAATGATATGTCAGTATCGTATGTAGAGTTTTGGGACTAAGTGTACTTAGTAACGAAACATATAATAATTTAATAAATATGAGAATCTTTAGATACACAGGTTTCTCTTATTTATTACAAAAACTAAAAAAGAGGAGATGCAGCCTTTGCTTCTATATCCCTCATATCAACTGTCACAATAATCCAAACCTTGTTCTTTGAAATTCCAAAAACATAACCACCCTAATATCCATTTGTATATGTATGTATTGTATGTTCTCTGAAATTGGCATAAATATTTGGCCGCTTATCAAAGTTATTACACAATCGTTTGTTTTTAAGGTGTCTGCCATAAAAAAGTTCTCTTAATGCATTTATTGATTATTATTTAGGTTTTTTTTTTTTTTCTTTTTGAAATTTGTTTGTTTTGGTTGCCAATAAAATATATATTTTTGTTTTTCTAAATTGTTGACGTCTGTCAACAGCAAAAGACGTTATAAAAACAAAATGTATATAAAAGTAATTTTTATATAGTTTATAACACCTTAACTACTAAGATACGCATCCATTTGAAATTTCAATTATGGGATTTTGTTTTGAAACAATAAAAACAAATCTAAAATTGCAGATAAAATTTCTGATAAAAAACACGTACATACATTTTTCAGTCTGCCTCTGTCTGTTTGTGGTGTGAATTTTAAAATTAAATGTCACATTTGTTTTTTTTAATTTATTTATATTTAGAAGTTTAAAAAATGTAATAACATTTAGTTAAAAGATCAATTGTGTTTCTAAGTTGGTGTGGACAAAGAAAAAAATCTATGCTCTTATTCTTTCACAATTCTATTAAAATTCCGTACAAAATATTTAATTTATCTATGGTGTTAATAATGGAAATTTTTAAAAAGGCTAACTGATTCATTTGCTTATAGTGGTTCAACATGTGTTGTGTCAATTAAATACTTGTTTGTGGCTCATTGACTGCAACTGATATCTCTGTAATGATTAGAATCTAATCGGTCTTGAACTCGAAAACATTTTTGTTTTAATAACCACCATCAACAATGATGGGGGGTATATTGATTTTGTCATTCCGTTGGTAAAACATCGAAATATTCATCGCATTGATTTGATATTGATTTTGTCATTCCTTTGGTAAAACATCGAAATATTCATCGCAGACCCACAAAAGTATATATACTCTGGGTTCTCATAAGATTTTAAGACGATCTAGCTAAGTCCGACCGTCTGGGTATCTTCTAAAAACACGATAGGTACCAATCGGTTCATGATTTCACCTATTCCCCATACAAATGTCTCACCGGAATAGTGTTTGAGCAATCATCAATATGTTGATTATGCGGCAAACCTAAATACTAAATACATTTTAACAGTTATTGCAATATGTTCCCTAGCGTTGTCATTATCGAGTATTACGGTTTCATGTCTGGTCGCATATTCAGGGCGTTTTTCGGTCAAGGCTTGCTTCAAACAAGTCCGTTGCGTTCGGTACAGTTTCCTTGTGATGGTTTGATCAGATATCAGCAGCTCATAATAGATAAGACCATAGAGAATTATACATAGAGACGAGACTCTCAGTTCTGTCAAACAAAAATAAAACAAATTATATGTTTGATGCAACAACAAAATACATGTTAGTGAATGGTTTTTGAAAACGGGCTTAGGTTTTTGACAATTTCGTCTCGTCTCTATATTACACTGTGGATAAGACCCTTTTGTTCACACCAAATACAGAGCATTATCTTAGCGCCATGGTTATTTGGCTTTGGTGTCGATTCGGCTGGTTGGCCGAGCTTCACATACAATCTCTTACCCTTCGAGTTATCGTAATGGATCCATTTTTCATCGCAAGTAATGATTCGGGGCAAAAATTATTTCCTTTTCCTTTTATAGCGTTCAAGCATCATTCCGGACATGCAAAACCGTCATTCAAGGTCTCTCGGCTTCAATTCTTATGTTACTCAATTTCCCTGCTTTTGAATGATTCCTGTTGCTTGCAAACGGTTTGAAAAATTGTTGCTTGAGTAGCTTTCAATGATTTTGCAAGCTCTTGTTAAGTTTTACAACAATCTTTATGGAGTACTGCCTCCAATTCTTGATGTTCAAGCTTTTTTGGCTGGCCTTTACGATCTTTGTCTTCCGTGTCAAAATCACCACTTCTCAACCGCACAAACCATCTCTCGAACGTTGTAACCGATGGAACAAATTCACCATAAGCTTTGGTGACCAATTGGTGTGCTTCGTCGGCACTTTTTTTTAATTAAAGAAGTAAAGCAAGACTTCCCGCATATGACGCTTTGTTGGTACGAAATTCGTCATTTTAGAAGCAAAAAAACTTTGTTGTTTACACTATTATGTTCAATAACTAAGTCTGCTTTTACACAGGGCAAGTTTTCTTGCCGCAAGTCTGTCTGTCTGTCTGTCTGTCTGTCTGTCTGTCTGTCTGTCTGTCTGTCTGTCTGTCTGTCTGTCTGTCTGTCTGTCTGTCTGTCTGTCTGTCTGTCTGTCTGTCTGTCTGTCTGTCTGTCTGTCTGTCTGTCTGTCTGTCTGTCTGTCTGTCTGTCTGTCTGTCTGTCTGTCTGTCTGTCTGTCTGTCTGTCTGTCTGTCTGTCTGTCTGTCTGTCTGTCTGTCTGTCTGTCTGTCTGTCTGTCTGTCTGTCTGTCTGTCTGTCTGTCTGTCTGTCTGTCTGTCTGTCTGTCTGTCTGTCTGTCTGTCTGTCTGTCTGTCTGTCTGTCTGTCTATCTGTCTATCTGTGTGTTGAAATCAATTTTCTGAAGACCCCAGATATCTTCGGGATCCAAATCTTCAATAATTCTGTCAGACATGCTTTCGACAAGTTTCCTATTTAAAATCAGCAAAATCCGTCCATAAATAACGGAGATATGAGTAAAAATCTGAGACAACCTCTGAAAGTTTCATCAAAAAAAGAAAATTTATTGCATGGTTTGGCAAAAAAGCAACAAAACGTATGTTTGGATGTGTGTTGGTTTCATTGCTTTGCGTATTTTGTTTTGTTATTTTTATACCCTTCACCTTCGTAAGAAGGGTATATATAAGATTGTCATTTCGTTTGTAACTTCTACAATATAATCTGTTCGTCAGCAATTAAATGTAAAATTTTTAAAAGTTTTCTTGATATATTTAGGATGCTACTTATACGCTGAAAGTGGGCAATTGATGCATCCACAACAAAGGTGAAGGGTATATAAGAAGCGGCATAGCCGAATATAGCACTCTTACTTGTTGTTATTACCAGTAGTATTATATCGAAAACAGAATAAGTTCAGTTGGATAAGAGCCATATCTTGTCATAGATTGCTGTTAAGGGAATAAGGGGTCAAGTATACCCAGCTAGATCAAGGCCATGCTAAAGTGACAGCTCATTGTATACAATAAAATAAATTCTGAAATGTTTTTACGTTTTAAATATATTTGTTCTGCATTAATTTATAAATTAAAAATATAAATAATTGCCTACATCAATTTATTGAAAAAATTTTCCATTTAATTTTATAATTTACATATAAATGCAGTTTGCTTTGTTCCAAATAAATTTACGTCAATGCCTGAAATTGTTTTTAATATAAAATGCTCAAATAATATTTTTAAATATTTAACAAAATATATTGAAAAAACCATCATTTTAATTTCATCAATAACAACAATTTGTGTAAATTATTATTATTATTTTTTTTTTGGCAACTGCTATTTTCACTTCCTTTTCCAAGTGGAAATTCAAATATATTAAATATAAAATCCAAAACAACATGACAATGAACTTGCAGAATATATTAAAAGCTGCATAATTCTAAATTACTATGAATACCCTACATTTACATTATGTCTGCTCTAAGGCAGTACACAGCAAATGTATGTTTTCCTCCACTTAAATTAGTATTCGTTTCCTTTAGTGGAATCATTACTTAATGTAGCGTCATCATAATGTTTAATAGGTCTGTTTGTGTCACTCATTTTATTGGCTTTAAGCCAAAATTTGTTTAAGTAAATCTTGTTGGTTTTTTTCTATCAATTTGTTTGCTTCTACTTTAATTTATTATAATTTTTGCATAAACAATTGTAGCGAAATTATAAATTTCAAAAACTAATTTTCTTGATGTATAAAGCAGAAACCAAAGGGGTGGGAAAAAGTTTTGATAGAAAAACTTTTAAACATTTTAAACTGAAAAATGAATATTATGGAGAATTTCATTTGGTATTTCAGTTGCAAAAATAACAACATGTCACAAATTCATTACAGTGAGCAGCAAAATAAATGAATGTTTTTAAAAATTTATACCTGAAGGAAATATAACTTACAGAAGAGGAGAGACCTGAAGAGGCACTATTCCCTTAAATAATTCAATTTAAAATGTTTTTTATAGCCCAATAGAATTTGAAATTGTAAACAACAAAACAAAAAAGTAAATTTTAATCAAAAACATTTTTTTTATTCGAAATATCAACATATGGCATATTATTTGAAAATGATTTTGGGCATATGACCACCCCGTCTGTTCTTGACGAAGCGCATTATGGACGCCCAATTTTGGATCACTTTTGGAGCATTGCTGGCTATATGTTACTATATGTTAGGCTGTAATTGTTGCTGGTTTATCAGCATAAACCAGTGAGTTCACGTAGCCCCAAAGGGAATAAGCGAGAGGTGTCAAATCGCAAATCCATTTCTCGAAATCGCTGTATGGCACGTATCGCCATCCGGTTGAAACCACATCTCGCTCGGATCAATGTCATCCATATTTTTCAACAAAAAATCATTGATTGAATAACGATCTTCATTTACCGTAACAAAAATGAGGTATAATTTTTGAAGAAATAAGATCCAATGAGGCCACTAGCGTATAAACCGCACCAAACGGTGCATTTTTCTAGATGTAATAGATTATGTAGGATCTGTTTTTTTGAAGAAATAAGATCCAATGAGGCCACTAGCGTATAAACCGCACCAAACGGTGCATTTTTCTAGATGTAATAGATTATGTAGGATCTGTTGTGGATTGGTCTCCATATGCAGCAATTTTGTTTATTATTCACCCTTATTCTATTTGGCGTCGTCGACATCGTCGTCAATATTGAGTCAAAAAATGGTATATGTTTCGCCGATATCGATAACAATTGGTAACTTTTGACAGCGTTTTGTACTTTAACCCGACTTATAAAAGAATAATATTCTGTCAATAGTAACCATCTGTTATCGATATCGACGAAACATATACCATTTTTTGACTCAATATTGACGACGATGTCGACTACGCCAAATAGAATAAGGCTGATTATTATCGCTGAAAACAATTTTGCGCAACTCAATGAGAGTTGTCTATAAGTTGCGCGAATCTATGACGGATTTTCAAAGTAAATTTGGATAATTTGGTAGCGTTGTTCAGCATCAATCTATTCATGATGATTTGCCAGAGTATACTCATCATAAATGTCAAAAAGTTTCGTAATTTCTGTTGATATTTTCAAGTAGTATCTAAATATTTATTTTATGTTTTTTTTTTTTTTTTTAAATTATGTACACACGAGGTGAGACATTTTAGGGGGTCGCCCACAACTACGAACCCACAAATCGACGCAAAAACACCTCAGCGTTAACTATGTATAATTTCATTAAGATATCTTTAATGGTTCTAAAATATAAAGTTTCTAAAACACTGTGTAATCGCGGTAACATCCACCTTTGTGGGCGAAACCTCTTTTGTTAGCATTCACAAAAATGACTCGATGGCATGCAAGCAACTCTAGTCTCACATCAATGACTTGGAATAATGGCTGGACAATTTTGAATTTTATTTTACGAAATATGTCCACGTAATATTCTCTATATGAAGGCATAGTTTTCCACCCATACAGATAAACAATATCAAAATTTCCTATCTATCTCGCCGCTGTTTAATATAGACTTGGACTACAAAGTTCTCTTGAACAAGATTATGTGGTCTCTTCAACTAATATTGAAAAGCTCGAAGAATGCCGTCGATAATCTTAACTATAACAACTAGTGTTCCATGGTTCATTAGAAATTATAATTGGTCAATTCACAAGGTATCCTATTATATCATATTGTCATTATGTTCTCATATTTCACGACTCGGAGACTCGGCTTAACCGGCTCCTATTGGTTGGTTACGATAACACAATAAACATAGCATACAGAGAAGTATTATTTTAGGACATTTTTTGCTTGAAAGGCAATAACAACATTTTTAAACCATTGTGAAATATTAGAACATTATGACAATATGACATGATAAGATACCTTGTGAATCCACCAAATATCTGTAGGGATATAGACTTCCCTACAATGTGTGAAGATATCAAATCACAGACTCCTTAGAATAGTTTGTGTGAATTTAAAAATTTTGTTCACAATATAAATAGATGAAGCATATTATTACCTTGATTGTTTAGTTCTTCATCAAAATTTGCAGCAATTGGGGTTGAGAAAACAAATATGATGATGATTTTGGGCTAGAGTCATCATTGGACCTTACTTCCTCCAAGTATGAGCCTGGTCAAGCTGTGACAGTTATTGATGTAGAGATCGCGACATGATAATAGAGTTCTTTCTGTCCAATTTGTATGATATAGTTGTGGACGACAAGCCGAAGTCAGTCATACAGCCCATTGAACAATTCAATTATTGCAGGAGATGTTTCCTGTTCCTGTACTCTCTTGTTTCGGTTATCTGAGTTGGTTTAATAACAGTTTTCCTTTAGTTTATGTATGGTGATAACTCAGTAATTACTTTTGCAAAATCAGACATTAGTGGCACATCTCTGGCCACTGATGTCTGATCACTTGGATAAATTGGCTAGTATGTGCTATTTGTAGAGCAGAGAGAATTCAATTGATTACCTTATACATCCAATGTAATCTAGCGTGAAATCAATTGTTACTTTAGAGTCTTTGTGTATTCTAGAGTGTAGTAACTTTAAATGTTTATTTTGTACTGCATTTAAGAAAGCAGTTTTTTACCCACCATAAGTAATAAAGGGTTTTCCAACAAGAGGTGTTATTTTGGTATTCAAAGAAAAATTTAATTTTTTGAGATAACTGATCGGATGTTTATTTCATAATAAAGAGGAAGGTATGCCGTTAATAATGAAAAACATGAAATTTTCCATAACCAAATCGCAAAGTCCTCGATAGCCTCACGAATTCTATCTTTGAGGTCTTAAATCGACGCTGGGCTGTTGGCGTAGACCTTATCTTTCACGTGGCTCCAAAGGAAGAAGTTGCAAGGTGTTAAATCACAAAATCCCGGTGGCCAATTGTGATCACCTCTTCGAGAGATAACACGGTCCGGAAACTATTCCCATAAAAGAGCAATGCTTTCGTTACTTGTGTGGCACGTAGCGCCGTCTTGTTGAAAGTAAACGTTGTCCAGATTCATATCATCCAACTTCGACCATAAGATACGGTGTAATGCCGTTTGTGGAATGCCCAATTCCAAAGAACGACGAGGAATGGAGAAACCTGGGTTTTCTTCAACACTTTAGGCTACAGCAGCAATATTCTCAGTTGTTCTTGAGCGACGTGCACGGGTTTTATTCTACACATCACTAACTTGTCCCAACAGCTCGAATTTTTCCACCAATTTCTGTATTGCGGTCCGACAAGGTGCTTCACGTCGACGCAAAAATACTTTAGTGTTGCGAACTGTGATTGCAAAATTTTCACCATTTTTGTAGTGAATTTTAATAATTTCAATGCGTTGTTGAAGCGTGTATCGTTTCATTTTTAGTAATGGCGTAGTTTCTACTTGTCAAATGTCAAAGAATAAATGCTTCAGACGTGACAGCTATGATCAAGTAACCAGTTAAGTAGCTAGTAAGGCAGCTGACTCTATGTAATGGCATGTGAATCCAAAGCGTTGACTACTTTGGACCAGATATCGGATAGGCTCATAGTCACGTAGCTAGTTATTTAACTAGTTGTCATCCTAAATGATAAGCAAAATCACTAGTTCGGGACAGTCTCCTATAACTGCTGGAGAATTTAACGCTGCATATCCGAAATTTAACCACATTTATTCAAAATTGTCATGGAAAATGTATATGTGCCAGCAAAGCCGTGGGTGCCAATTACCTATTGTGTGCTATTCCATTTTATGAATACGTTTCTGACACGTTCCTAAACTTTGTTTGCTTCTTAACACCATGGCATCACTTCTTTTGCTCTTTTTACTATATCTCTTACGAAAATTGTAATTTTTGAAAATGAATGAATATATAAACATGAAGTTCATCACAAATGTTCCATAGTGAGGTAGGAATCCTTAATAAAATACACTTAATGGATTATTTGCTATTGTTGTTTTTAAATATTTATAACATATTGTCACTGTAAAGTGCAATAATTAATATCATTAATGCTATTAACTTTTTATTTATTGTTGTTATTGTTAAACAAACACAATAACCCTGAAATTACACAACAGCCGTTATCAAATAAACAATAACAAAAGTTCACAGTATTTAAAGATATTTTCCCAGTGACACAATAAAAATCATTAAAAAAAAATAAATTTTAAATAAAAATAATATACTTATGTACAATGAAACAGTTGAAAACATCACAAAACAGCAGCTTACATACTTTAATAAATTACAATTCACAATTATTCGATACATTTTGTCATATGAATGTAGAAAATAGTGCGTGCCACAAATTAAAACGTTAAAACATATTATGAAAATATGTATGAGAGTGCTACAATACTTATGTGTGTACAGGGTTCTACGTAACTCTTTCAGAATTTCTGAAACTTATTAACGACCTTCTTATCAATGTTATTAATAAAGACGAATTGTTCCAGCTCAAATGTTGCTCATATCTCGATTACAATTTATTTAAGTTTTCAATCATTTTCAAAGGTTTTCTATTAAGTACTTGCCCTGTATTTGTTATCACAAAATGTCGCCTTTATTATACATTTATGTATTGACCTCTTTTGGTTAAACCATATTTGTATTAAAAACTACGAAAAATAAAACACACATATCGACACAAATTAAGTGAAACAATTTTGTGGAAACGAACTTTAAAATGAATAAATGAACACTTCAAGTGATGTTGCACTTAAAAAAAAATGTTCATACATAATAAAAATAAAAAAAAATAAAAAAAACTCGCCACGACATAAAATCAGCATTAATTGTTTAAGAGCATGTCGAGCTGGAGGTGGCCCACAAGCTACAGCAGCAGCAGCAACTGGCAGTTAGTCAGTGAGGCATAAATTGAAATTAAATTATTATCAAGAGATATACACATTGTAATTGCATTATTATCGGCATGTGGAGAGCTGGAGATGTGTTGTCAATGTCCGTATTGATATGGATGTGGCCGTGAATGTGGCTGCCTGCGAAAATCATTTGTAACTACATACGAGTATAAATTAAACGATTAAGATGTCATTTATTTATTTGTACATTAACGCCAGCATAATGGAAATTTAAAAAACAAACCAAAAAAATAATATGTATATTGTCAATTTATTTTAATTTTAAATGTAGGTTTTAAACTATAATTGAGAAAGTGCATCATCTCAAAACCAAATGTTTGAACATTTCAGCAAAATCGTGGGTCAAAGTAGCAATATTCTCAAAAAATAAATATTGCAAAATAAGCTACGAAATGTTTGTTTTAGAAATCATTTTTAACAAATTTGTGACCAAAAACAAAATTTCCTCCACATACGCTAATTTCAAATCCCTCCCTCCCAGTGGGAGATTAGAAAATCTCTTCATTTCCGGGAAACCACAAAACTTACAGTTTTGTTTTTTTTTTATTTGATTGAAATTATTATTACAATTAACAAAAAATATTATTTTTATAGTTCTAATCAATAGTGTTGAATTTATGAAACTTTTCCCGGAAACCCTTCCATCTCCGTTTAAAATCTTCCACACTTTTGGACACCTTTTTTGTGCTCTTCAATTCTCTTTTAACAAGAGCCCAATATCTCTCCACTGGCCTGAGCTCCAGGCAGTTTGGAGGATTTGCCTCTCTTGGTACAAATACCATATAATTGGTCTTGTACCACTCAAGACTTTGATTACCTTAGTCACAGGATGCCAAATTAGGCCAAAAATAAGTGGACACATTAAGAAGTCTTATGAATGGAAGCATCCTATTTTGTAAACATTCCTTGATGTAAATTTCGGTATTTATAGAGCCCTTTGTAACAAATGTTTGGCTTTTTTGCCGCAACTGCATATTGTTTGCCAAATCAAGAACTTTTTGGGAAAATTTTCTGCTTTTGGGTCCTAAACTTTTCTACAACATTCCGTCGAGCATCAGCAACATAAAAATATTGACCCGGAAAGCTGCGAAAAATTTTCCATATGTACGTTTCGTTATCCATTATGCAGGAGGTATATTTGTTGTACAGGGATTTCCAACAAGATGTATTATTTTTTTATTCAAAGAAAAATTTTTCTTTGAACATTTTTTGAGATAAATGATCGGATGTTTATTTCATAATAAAGAGGAAGGTATGCCGTTAACAATGAAAAACAACATCAGGACCATATCCTTTTCATTAAATTTTCCATAACCAAATCGCAAAATGGCTGCCCTATGTCCTCGATAGCCTCACGAATTCTATCTTTGAGGTCTTAAATCGACGCTGGACTGTTGGCGTAGACCTTATCTTTCACGTGGCCCCAAAGGAAGAAGTCGCAAGGTGTTAAATTACAAAATCTCGGTGGCCAATTGTGATCACCTCTTAGAGAGATAACACGGTCCGGAAACTTTTCCCATAAAAGAGCAATGGTTTCGTTCCTTGTGTGATGCGTAGCGCCGTCTTGTTGAAACTAAACGTTGTCCAGATCAATATCATCCAACTCCTACCATAAAATACGGTGTATTGACGTTTGTGGAATGCGTAATACCAAAGAACAACGAGGAATGGACAAACCTGGGTTTAATTCAACACTTTGGGCTACAGCAGCAATATTCTTAGTTGTTCTTGAGCGACGTGCACGGGTTTTATTCTTCACATCACTAACTTGTCCCAATAGCTCGATTTTTTCCACCAATTTCTGTATTGCGGTCCGATAAGGTGCTTCACGACGACCCAAAAATGCTTTAGTTCGGTGAACTGTGACTGCAAGATTTTCACCATTTTTGTAGTGAATTTTAATAATTTCAATGCTTTGTTCAAGCGTGTATCGTTCCATTTTTAGTAATGGCATAGTTTCTACTTGTCAAATGTCAAAGAATAAAAGCTTCAAAAGTGACAAGTACCGAAATACCGGGTGATTCAAAATAACACCTCTTGTTGGAAAAGCCTTTATAAAATTTGACTTCAATTTCCGTGTTCTGTCTTTGGCCTCTAAATTTTTAGCAGGGCTCCTGTTAGGAACTTTTTGAGCCTTATCTGTTTTTAAACCTGCATTGGCTAACGGATGTGTTGGGAGCTCTTTTGAAAATGCTTTTATTTATTGGCATTAGAAACATCATGTGGGTCACTCCATCTACCTGAACCAGGTTTTCTATCAACGGACAAGTTCTCCCTATACTGTTTAATAACATTGGACTCACTTTGACGGCAGAGCTTTGATTGTTTGGTCTACTTTTTATTGAAAATATTTAATAATTTTAGTACGCACTTTAATCAGATTAACAACAAATGAACATAATTGACATTAAACACAATAACTGGCATATTTTAGAAAGGTAACTTATTAAAAAAAAATCAAATAATACTTAGGTTAAAAGTTTTAATGAAAAATGTAAGTTAAGGTTTTTTCGATATCAGTCCTTAGTAGTCTCATTTATTATATATTGGATTGTATAGGGTGTTTTTTATAGAGGGGATAACTTTAAATTGAAATAAAACAGAGAAAAACGTTTTAAATATCCATCCAATTGACTTTATTAATGCGATCATTTTTTTGCATTAATGTTTAAATATGATTTCGGGCATGTGGCCGCTCCGGCTAATGGCTTAACCTGAAGTTCCAATTTTCGCAAACCTTACGCAGTAAATCAGGCTGTATTTCGGCAATAACGCATCGAATCTGGCATCCAAGTACCCCACCGTTGCTGATTTATCTACATAAACTTGGAACTTTACATATCCCCAGAGAAAATAATCGAATGACGTCAAATTATTACCGATGTTTCCTTGGGCCCATTCACCAAATGTATGGCGCCAACGAAGCACGTAAGCACGCAATCCAAAATCCTTACGCAACATTTTTCATAAAGTGGATAGACACAAGTTTAATTGTTGAGCTCCACGATTTGTTTAGCAACAAATTTTACCATCACAATAAATTTGAATATTGTTGCTTAAAGAAGAAAACGTATAAAAAAATTTCCGATAATTCACTACAAGAATTTCTAAAAAATATTCCCTATATATAGGGGTATGATTACCAACCTCTTTTTGCCTGAACTGGATGATAAAGAAGCCAACGACATGTCTCTTCCACAGGACGGCGCTACGGGCCATACAGCTCATGCCACATTGGACATTCTGCTCGAGCGACTTGGGGGCATGGTTATCTCACGAGTAGGTGATTTGAACTGAGATCGTGCGATTTGACCCCGTTAGATTTTTTCTTGTTTGATTAAGCCACAAACCACAGCGGCCTTCATAGTCAACATAACCCATGCCATCGGTCATATTCAGGCCGTTTTACGCGTCAGAGTCATGAACATTTTTACAATTCGGATGAGCACCATCTAGCGAATCCGCAAGATGTTATATTCCATACATAATATCATCAATATGCCTTTCAAACGAATTAAAAATTTCGATGATATCTCACAAACACTTTGTTTTATTTAAATCAAAAGATAGCAAGCGTTTAATGAAGGACCCTTTATAAGGAATGTGACCACATTTTCTCTCATTACTTTCTCTGTTTCTATAATAATTTGTATTTGTGCAAATTAAGTTTTTACTTACTTAAATAATTTCTTCCTTTTTTTATTTAAATGTTAAAGTTCTTTTATTTGGTTCTTTGAAATTTATTTAGTTTTATTTTTGTTAATGCAACCAACGCCTCAAATAAAAATGTTCACTTAAGTTTGCACAAATATAAAGCTGCATATTTTTATTTTTCAATTTATTTTATTTTTTGTTGTTTTATTTATTTACTACCATTTTTGGTTTATTATTATTTTATATAAATTTGTTCATGCATAAGTAAATCTTTTTAGTTTAACTTAATGCGCAGCCAAAGAGAATAAATATTTCGTTTTTTTTTTTTTTTATTTTAACTGGCGACAAGTTTTAAATGCTTTTAAATAATTTTAAATATCCTCACAGCTACACTTGTATACAAATACTTATGCCATTTCGGATTAGATTAGAATAGAAACTAAACCAAATGATTTTAATTTCCGTTATTCTAAAACTGGAAACCAGCAAAACCAATTTAAAAAGGAAGAAAAAAAAGAGACATAGGAGAGATAATGACTGCCATAGAACTGCATGATTAATATAAATATATTTCCCGGCAGTATTAAAAGTGGATAAAGCTATAAGTTGACTTATGCAATTTGTTGTATGTTTTAAAATAGAGTTTTTCAAAAATCGATTTTTGGTCCTTAGATCAGCGATTGGTACTCATAGTCACCAGGGGCCGAACGAGATTTACTATTCTCATGTACACAACAGAAATGTAAGCGAAACTCTGTAAAATAATCAAATTTAAGATTGTGCATAAAACAAAAAATTAGTTTAATGCAACATTACAATACATTTACTAATCTGGCATGTTTTTTTTAGTGCCGGACACTGCTTTAGATGGCTGATTGCTATCAGGGGAGTTACTCCCTAATTCTATTCGAAAGGAAATCGTTTCCAAATTCAATGTATTTAGCACACATTTCCGAACATTTCCGTTTTCGGATTGAGTTACGCGGTAACCCCCCAGTTCATAGAGCATCATGTATTCGTCAATTTGGATCTAATTAGCTTCATGTACTGCAGGGTTTTTAAGCACGAGTGCGTTTTTAAATTTGAATTTTGATTATTTTTCTTAGTGTTTAAGTTATGTTTAATTATAACTTTCATAAAATGAGTTTTGAAAATTTTTAAATTTTCTATAAATGCATGTAAACTAAACAAATACATAGTCAAACGTTTGAAATATTATGCTGTTGTCAATTAATATCGAAACTAATACTCAAAGATACAGTATATCAAAAATAATGGAAGATTGGCGACCACAGTTCGATTGTTTCGAAACAAAATATAGTCTGAATATTGATTTAACTTCGTGAAGAGAGTAATTGAAAAATGATGAGAGATTGGATCAATTGGAGATGTTCAACACACTGGTCGCCCAAAACCAAGCCAGCCGTCAATATCGAATCAGTGCATGACAGTGTTGGTGAAAGTTCAGGAATATTAGTTCCAACAACCTCTCTTTAGTGTTTACTCACCGAAGATCTATTTATGTCTTCATGCTTACAAAGTTCCATTGAAGAGAGTTCATTTAATGGATCATTAAACATCAGCAAGTTGATTCTGATTTTGGGAGCTAAATCATCATCAAAAATTTATCACATTTTCACCTTTTCTATGTCAATGTTTTTTCACCAGTGCCGTATTAGGGGTTCAATCAAATGCATCCACAATGTGTCACTGTTTAGTGCGGATTGTGGTGTGGGGCATCATTGGACTTTAGTTCGTCGAAAAAGAGGCTAAGGACTGAGATCGAAAAATTAACATACATATAAAAATAAGTGGACACACTAAGAAGTCTTATGAATGGAAGCATCCTTTTTTGTAAACATTCCTTGATGTAAATTTCGGTATTTATAGAGCCCATTGTAACAAATGTTTGGCTTCTTTTGCCGCAACTGCATACTGCTTGCCATACCAAGAACTTTTTGGGAAATTTTGTCTTCCTTTGGGTTCTAAACTTTTCTTCAACATTCCCTCGAGCATCAGCAACATCAAATTTTTGACCCGGAAGCTGCGAAAAATCTGCCAGAACATACGTTTCTTTATCTATTATGCAGCAGGAATATTTTTTGTAATAAAATTTGACTTCAATTTCCGTGCTCTGTATTTGGCCTCTAAATTTTTAGCAGAGTTCCTGTTAGGAACTTTTTGAGCCATGTATGCTTTTAAATCTGCATTGGCTTTAACTTTTCGTACCAAATAGTGCTTTTCCAACACGCACTGGTCACTCATTTTAATCAGATTAACAACAAATGAACATAATTGACATTAAACATAATAACTGACATGCTTTACAAAAAAAAAAAAAAAAAAAAATAATACTTGGGTTAAAAGTTTTAATGAAAAATGTGTGTTAAGAATTTTTCGATCTCAGTCCTTAGTAATGCAGTAGCTGTTGTGTACCACTGTTTCTGAAATATCTTCCCGGGGGAAACAATTTTGGGGGACAGCAGTCATTGAATTGACAATCTTTGACCGAGTAAGACTCGGGTCGTTCCGGAGCGAAGATCCAATTGACGTGGGAACCCGCAGAGAACGCAGTGACTGTTACTGGTGCTCGTTATCGCAACATAGTTCTTTCTGAAATTTCTAAACCGATAATACGATTTAATAAAATTTCCAATGGTTATAGAGGATGTGTAACTAAGTTTTGGTTTTGAATTTCGACTGACATTTCTTCTCACTTTGTTATCGAACATTATAGTGTAAACAATATGCTGGAAGTTTTGTTTTATTTTTGGAATTTGAAAAAAAAGTGCCGCTGAAAATCACCGATTACTCACCAAGAGAGATGGTTTGTGCGGGTTAGAAGTTGTAATGTTTGAAGACCAAGAATTGGAGGCATTACTCCATGAAGATTGTTTTAAAACTCAACAAGAGATTGCAAAATCATTGGTAGCCACTCAAGCTAAAATTTCAAAACGCCGGGTTCTTTCAAATGCTGGGAAATACGGTACCATGCGAATTGATGCTGAGAGATTTTAAAAGACAATTTTGTATGACTGAAATGCTGCATTAACGCTATAAAAGAAAATCAGTTTTGCACCGAATCATTACTTGCCATGAAAACTTTATTCGTTACGATAACCCGAAGAGCAATAGATCGTATGTGAAGCCAGGCCAACCAGTTGAATCGACGCCAAAACCAAGTATCCAAGGTAATGCTCTGTATGGTGGGAGCAAATGGGTCCTATTTATTATGAGCTATTGAAATCTGACTAGACCATCACAGGTAACCTCTACCGAACGCAACTGATCCGTTGGAAATGAGCATTGCCCAAAATATGATATGAAACTTTAATAGTCTCAAGACAACGCTCGGCCATATGTTGCCAATACCTGTTAAAAAGCATTTAGAATAAAGTGGTTGTCAAGTGTTGCCTCAAACGCCTTATAGACCAGACCCAACGGACTATTATTTGTTCCGATCGATGCAGAACGCACTCTCTTGGATACGCTTTTCTTCAGAACAGAGTATTCAAAATTGGATTTATTCGTTCTTGGCCTCAAAAGATGAACAGTTCTTTGGCTCGTAATCCATATGTTGCCAGAAAGATGGGAAATGGTAATAGCGAACAATGGCCAATACTTTGAAAAAATTTTAAAAAATCCCGCATTTTTAAGTCATATACCCAAATAATTTTTGTAAAGAAGTCACAATTTTCTAGACTTTTAGATATGTATATCTTAGTTACCCTATTTTGGAGTTTAAAGTGCAAATTCGAAACATAAAATCAACTACATTTCCTGAAAGATTTTATTAAAATCGGACTAGCCGTTTATAAATTATAGATTTATTTCCAGTTCTTTTTGGAATTCCCCCACTGTGTGATGTATTTTTCAACAAGATAAGCATCAGACATTTCCTGAAAGTGTAATCTCTCATTTCGGTGTTAAGCATTGTCCGCCTAGATCATGAGATTTAACACTTTTGGGTTTATTTTTATGGGGTTATTTTTTAATCAAGGCCAACAAGCCCACAACTACCAGAGTATGCTGCATCAAATAAATTCAGCCGAATGTATGAAAAATTGTCATGGAAAAGAGTGCGTATGTGCCAACAAAGTCGTGAGTTCTTTTGGCCGATTTTTGCACGAGACTTTACTCTAAATTTTTGTCAGCAAATTTCACTTATGTTGTTTGATATTGTAAACAATATTTTGCGATTTCATGATTTGAATTACTACGGTCCTTAGTAAAAGTGTTAATTACCATTTGCGCTGCTAGTAGCTCCATTTGGCCATGGTCATCCATCACTTCTATGCTTTCTTTCGATTGACAAAGATTCATGAAAGTTTTTAATAACTTTTCTTAACTTTTTTTTGTTAACATACATTTGTTAGTTCAAATAAACTAATTCTTAATTCCGTTTTCGAAATCATAATAAAATTTATCTCATAAACATTCCCTTAATTAATTCATTATGAACTAATTCAAAGGCCTAATTCCTTTATACTTCAAATGTATTGAATAAAATTTGCTTCAAATAAAATCCATTACAAAATAGCTTTAAAAATCTATTGAATGATTAAATTTTTCTTCCATTTAAATCTGTTACCAAAAGGCTTAAGTTTATTTTTTTAAATTCATTTTGTAAATGATTAAAAGCAAAGAAAAAAAAAACAGTGAATAGATTTGATTTAACAAAAATTTAAACATTCAAAAGTTGGATAAAGTCTGTTATGAATTAATTCAATTTTGAACTAACTCAACGATGAATGAATTCTATTAAAATAAAAACCTTTGAATGAAGCTAGAGCATTAGAATGGATTTATTAAATGAATGGCTGTATTTTTTTAATTAAAATTAAGATTTAAATTATTTAAGCTCAAATTGAAATAATTAATTCAAAGCTCTGATACGTACATACTTAACTTACCAAACAACTTCTTGGAAGTTGAATTCATTTGTGTAAGATTCTTGATTTAGCTGTGAAAAATAATTGATATTTTCACTTTAATTCCATTTTCCTCTCAGAATTGACATGTGCAAAAAAATAATAAGAGAAAATGTTGTAACAATTTTTATGAAAAGCAAATATTCGTAAAAAAGTTTTTTTCATTGTAATTTTTAATTTTTGTCTTCTTTCATTTTTTTATTTTTTTATTTTTAAAAAATAAAGAAAAGAAAAATTTTCAAGTTAAAACTTTAAATGCTTCTCTTTCAATTTGTTCTTATACGAAATGTGTAAAACTTTGTTTTTAAGTTTCTTTTTTTACTTTTTAATTCTTTACAAGTTTTGCTCATGCTGTTGAAATTTCAGTTTAAACTTACTCAGCAGCTACTTTATAAAAATGTGTACTTACGTATGTTCTTATAGCCATTTTTCTTTTACTTATATTTATCGTACGAATATATAAATTTCATTTATGAAAAGATACGAAAAAACAACAGAACAGAAAGAAGTCTTAATGAAATCCTGCAGGGTCATTATTTCATCATGTAAAGATAAATATTGAAGAGAGACTAAAGAACGTAATAACAAAAAAAAATATGAAAAATATGAAAAGTATTGATGGCTTTTCAATGCAAAAATGTCTATTGTTTAAGGAATAATGTAAACAATTGTGGCACCACCATATGTTGCTAATGAACACCGAACGAAGTCTATGTTGGCTCAAGGGGTGAACGCAATGATGTATTTATCTCGGGGATGGTTAATTCAGTACTATTGTTTATTCTTCAGTATATTTAACATTTGGACATATATACTTCAATACTTTCGCAATAAACAAAGTACAAACTTTTGTACATAGAAGACATTTAAGAAGTACTTGATAAGATTTTTTACCACTACAAAATGATGAATATAGCAAAACTAAATGTACAACTTTAGATTGAAATCGTTGTGTTTCCAAAAATTTTATATCAAATGTACGACTTCGCAATGACGTAATAGTTTTGTTGCAACAAAATTGTGACAACTGCGGTATTTCGATTTCTTTACCTTTTAAAAATGATGGTTTATTTCCTTTAAATAAATTAGAATCTTCATATATTATGAAAAATAAGAAAAATTCAAAATGCAGCTAAAGGATTTTATGGAATAGGGTGGTTAGTTTATTAACCACCATGGCGCTTGGCATTAAAAAGAATTATGATCAAAATTTTCGTAGCGTATAAATTTGTTTGAAAACTTATAATTTTGACAAAAATTTCTGAACAAAACAAACGAAATATATGTGTAGGTGAGACATTCTCCAATTTATTTATACCATTTGGTATACCCCCACCTTCTGTGTGATCAACCGGCTTTTATAATCGAAAATTTGTTCACCATTTTGGTTCCACTCCAGCAGTTTGGGTAGATATGTCACTAATAGGAGTATTAGCCAAATTGTATCATATTTTAACTGAAGCGCCGAAGGTATATCACGGTGCACCATCACCAGATCGACTTGCTCCTAATAAATCTCCTCTTCGTCGTGTTCAATACTGCAGGCACATTATCATCCGAAGGTATACCTTCGAACTAAGTGTTCATTGAGTACACGCGGCATTCCTACAAAATAGCATAATATTATGTAGAGAAAAACATTATATAAAACCTATTTTAGTCACAGTGGTTAGTAATCTAACCACTCTTTTACTTACTTACGATACTACTTACGTTATTTATAGAATGTTACTTTGTTAGCACAAGCCAACCAAACACGCACTTAATAACAAAGTAACACTTAATTTGATGAACAATAAATATTCTGACCTTTTTTTATTGAATGCGGGAAAACCTGACGGTAAAGTTTTGCGAAAAAACTTAAACGATGACTTAAAAAAAATGTAATTGTTTAGGAAAATGCCAATAGATGTCACTAAAAATTGTTTAAAGGCTCTAGAAAAGGTGGTTAGAAAAGTGACCACTAAACCGGAAAGAGTTAAATTGCAAATAAAAGCACCAAGTAGTGTTAAAATTATAAATACACTTTATTTATTAAAATATTCACAATAATTCAAATAAGGAGTGAGATCGAAAAATTCTTAATTTCAATTTCCATGGTCTGTTTTTAGCCTCTAAATTTTTAGCAGCGTTCCTGTCAGGAACTTTTTGAGCCTTGTATGTTTTTAAACCTGCATTAAGTTTAACTTTTCGTACCAAATAGTCCGAGCACTGAGCTAACCGGGCTGCTTTCCTACCGGATGTGTTGGGAGCTCTTTTGAAAATGCTTTCTATTTTTTTTGACTTTAGAAACATCATGTGGACCATTCCTTCCACCTGGTTTTTATATGAACGGACAAGTTCTATCGGTACTGTTTAATAACATTGGAATCAGTTTGTCGGAAGACCTTTGATTGTTTGGCCAACTTTTTGTAGGACCAAGTTTGGTTTTGTTGAAAATATTAAATAATTTTAGTACGCACGTTTTTCTGGTCACTCATTTTAAACAGATTAACAACAAATGAATATGAATATATGTTTTACAAAGGTAACTTGATCAAAAAAAAAAAAAATCAGAAAGTTTTAATGAAAAACGTGTGTTAAGAATTTTACGATCTCACTCCTTAGTCACTCCCTTTTAATATAAATACTTATATTACACACTTTAAAAACACAATGGTAATACTGTTGATATTAACTTACACAGTGCTTGCGATATACTGACTTCTCAGCAACTCGCAGTTACTATTTCTAGCAGGCACGGATCCTGGTCAACCATTTAGGGGGTGGGGGTTAATAAAGTAAAATTTATTTAACATTTTTCTGTTTTTCCTTTTTTATATTAAAACTTTTCGGTTTGGGGGAAATTTCCTTTTCCCCTGGATCCGCGCCTAACTTAGATACACAGTATCATCTTATAGTAGTTGCATGAATTATCTATCGGACAAAACTAGAAAGTTCTATTTCCACAATGAACACCTACAGCTTTTAACAGCTGTAATGTTAGCAGTTTCAACATTTAATGTTTACTTTTATAAGTAAAAGTTTCTACTGATGGAACTGTTTATAAACATGATGAATGTTGCAAACAGCCTTTACATACCGTTAAATTCAAATTGTTAAAACAATTTTTTAACAATATTGTAACTGGGTATTTAAGAACTTTTGCATGTTCAGTTTGAAGTTGAAAAAGATTTCAAAATTTTAGTTTTCCATGTCTGATTTATGGCATGTATTACTAAAAGTTATTGAACTTTTATTGAACAGCCAACAGTAAAATATATACATATGTATGTATTTTTTGACATTCAGTTTAATAACTCTTTAAATTCAACTATTTTACTTTTAGTTAGTTATTTAAAGTTCAATATATTCATGCAGTATGAGTGAAATAAATGGTAAATCTGATCAACTAGAACATATAACATCTATGAAATTGAATATGGTGAAAATGTTTAGTAAATTGGATTATAAGTGAAGACTAAATTCATATTTTACAATATATAAATTTCAGTACATAGTTATTGAACTAAGATTTTATTTAATTACTAGCCACTAATTTACTTACCAACAATTTATTTTTACAAAGCACAGAGCATACCGAACCATGTTTTTTCTCTGCTCTTCAATGACAGTTTAAAAACCTGGGAGAGTTTGGCCTCGGTTTTCTCCGCCTCCACATATCTAGTTGGCGTGTAAAGCTGTGTTGTGTACGAGACTGGGAAGTAGTGAAGTTTTGGAACAACACTACTTTTCGCCTTGGCTATCTTAGGCATAGTTGCCAAATGATTTGGGTCCATAATTGTCAAATTTTGAGAAAAAAAATCTTTAAAATCGTCAAAGTGACAATTCGATATCGTCTGTAAATCAGTTTTTTATACAAAAGTATTTTCGACTCTTCGAACACAAAAGTAAAAGTCATTCACTTGCTGTTTTGTTTTCGGACTCAGTCGAAACTATAGCTTTCGATATAGAGAAATCCAATTTCAAACGAGATTCGAGATTGAGTAACATGCTATATACTTATTCGAACACAAGTGCTCAAACATAATATACGAACAGCGCATGAATTTACCAAACATGTTGATGGATTAAATTTGTCAATATTGTCTGTAAATAGGAGACAGATTTTCAAATAAACTTTTTACAAAAGTTTTATAAAACATTTTTACAATACTTTGTTTGAGATACGAATTATACGGTACTACATTTACTTACTCAAAAACCCTTAGGTTTAGGGTCCGATATAATGGTATCCGAAAACTTAATCGCAATCATATCATACTTCTTCGTCGGGTTGCAGAGAAACCGAACTGTAGATTAAGACCGAAACTTGCCAAATCCTGAACTCAAGTTGTAATCCTTCAAATGATCTAACCATTTGTCAACCTCTCCTCAATTAGCAACCGGTGGATGTCGCGATTTAGCTGGACTATTCTACCCTATCTGGGTTAATTGTTCGGTTGTCATTACTTTCGTCTTCGAGTATCGCTGTTTCTGTTTGGAATTGCGGCTGCACTTGGATAGTCGACCAGCCAGAATAAAGCTAGTGTTGGCTGTGGTGACAGTTTCACGGAACTTCTAAAGCGATGCCGGCAGCGCTGAGAGATGATGAAATCGTTTAAACAGACCAACAGTTATGGTTAAGTAATCTGACCCTAGATCAGTTGATCTGATCATGACGCGCTTCTTGTGATGTATGGTGAGCTAGCAATTGCATTGTCATTCATGATGTAGAAGGTGACTTCGTCACCTTGTTCCACCAAGAACGAACTTGGTTGTTACAGTCCCCTAAAAAACCTACAAGTCTCACCGTTAAAAAAGTTCCTGATGTCGGGGCGGTAGGCTATTGGACAGACACGTAGACATTATAGACTCTGTTTCCTCGATCTTACCGCAATACCTTGAGCCTTAAATTATCACTCTCTAGTGTCAAGATCGAGAGTGTGTTATGGAAGGTGAATGAATGCTAAAAATACAACTTTTCGGAGAATGTTGTATCCGTTGCAACTGGGCATACTCGAATTGCTGGTCTGTTTTATCTTCTGAACCGCAGCGAACACGATATTTTTTTCTGATTATCTGTCTATATGGATATCACATGTAGACAGTTAAGTCATTACTTTAAGACAGTCGCGGTTTCAGAGGGGGTGAAATAGGAATTCCCCCCCAAAACCAAAAAGTTTTTATATAAAAAGGACAAAAAATAAAAATGTTGATCAAATTTTAATTTACAAAAAGGTTTACCTGGATCCGCGCCTGCTTTAAGATCACCATATCACTAGCTACATGTGACGACTATAATAACTCACATATTTGGTCAATTCACAAGGTCTCTTATCATGTCATATTGTCATAATATCCTAATATTTCACAATGGTTTTTTAATTGATTTTCAAGCAAAAAATTTCCTTAAATAATACTATTTTCTATGCTATGTTCATTGTGTTATCTAACCAGCAGAGACCAATGCCGAATGCCTAAGAGTCGGTTAAGCCGAGCCGCCGAGTCGTGATATATTAGGACATCATGATATATTAAGACATCATATATTAGGACATCATGACAATATGACTGATAAGAGACCTTGTGAATTGACCAATTGTGAAGACTTATATTATGCGTTATTAATAAAAACGAAATGTCAAGTAAGTTTATACGGTACTATACGGTTTTATATAGTGAAGTTCAAGATGACGAGAATTTATTTATTATCATACGAGCGTATACTTAAATGCCTATGTAAATGTTAAATAAATAAGTCATTACTATACTAATTCTAAGTAATGCAGAGGGCATGTAATTGTCATTGATAAGTATGTTATTCAGTAATTAGAAGCCATTACGAAATTTTTAAGGGGATGACTTGTAACAAGGGTAATGCTGAGCACATGAAAGTTATACCTGGCCGGTCATGGTAGACTTGAAGCTTATGAAAAGCTTCTGCTTCATACAAGAAATGCATAAAAAAACTCTTTAATTGGAAATTTTCTAGAGAAAGTAGTAAAACTTTACGAAAATGTAAAAATGGTTATTTGAAATGTAACAAACTTCAATTTGAGTGAGTCACTAAAATGACATGTGTACCGATGTAGGTATATTTGTCGAGTAGAGTCAGATATGTGACATTTGGTTGTACATATCAGCTTTTTTTTAAAAAAAACTTTTTTTCACTCATTCGTTCAATGAATCCTTTAGAGAATACGACTACTTTACTTCCGCTTATGGCTTTTGAATTTTTCATGATGTCAATAAAAACGTTGCATATTTTTTATATGAACTTCTTTTCAATATTCATACTTTCATTCCCAGCAAAACATTTTAAGTACACAGAGAAAATAGATTCGTTGTGGCGACCAAAATTTGTAGCCAATCGAATAATTGTATAATATTCACAGATTTTTTCGGTTTTAGCAAACGAAAGCTTGATGAACGAATTTTACAGTGGTGTTTACGAAATTTTTGAATGGATAACAAAAGTTTAGCTGTTTGAATCGAAATTCTTCCTTATTAACTGATTTTCTGTTGCTAGAACTTAATCATTCGATTGGCAACAAATTCGGTGGCTACTACGAATGTGGTTTCTCTAAGTAGGAAATAACTACAGTCATCTTAGGACACTCCTGTGTAAAATTCATTGCTGATTAAGTTATTTTTCGCTATTTCTGGATCGTATAATCTATATATTTTTGGATACTCTTTTTTGCTGGGTGGTTATAAGTATGTACCTGTACATAAGCACATTTATACATACATAAAGTTATGTATGGCTAAAAATAAAAGAAAAATAATACTGGCAATTTAAAAACAAAATACCAATTCAGTATATGTATGTGCCAGTGAGACTTTGTTTTATTTTCCTTCATTAAAGTTGCTGCTTTAAACACAAACTTTTGTAGACTATTTTGTTTCGGAGCCAGGATACAGGTATTAAGATAGAGCTTCCAGAGGGCCTTATTTTGGTGGCACACAGCTTGTCATTGTGGGCCAGAGCTTTCGTACTTTATTGGGGTTCTAGAAGACATTTAAGAGACAACCAATAAAAAGGCCTGTAGTTAATTTACCCTACAACACTATAGTGGGGAAGATATTATGCATTTGTGATGATGTGTTTATTTCTCAAAAATATTAAGGTATAGCGATCGACTCAGAATAACTTTCTGAGTCAATTTAACGAAGTCCGTCTGGCTTTCCATGTAAACTTGTGCGCACAGTACAGGTCGCAATTTAAAATATATTTCGATAAAATTGGTACATGGGTTTTTTTTTGGACAAAAAGACGAACCCTATTGAAATTGCTTGGGTCCATTATTTCACCCCATACAAATGTCCTCCCGGAATAGAATTTTATTGATTTTTTTTATCAAGTTACCTTTCAAAGCATGTCAGTTATTATGTTTAATGTCAATTATGTTGATTTGTTGTTAATCTGATTAAAATGAGTGACGAGAAAAAGTGCGTACTAAAATTATTAAATATTTTGAATAAAACCCAACTTGGTCCTACTAAAAGTTGGCCAAACAATCAAAGGTCTGCCGTCAAACTGATTCCAATGTTATTAAACAGTATCGGGAGAACTTGTCCGTTGATAGAAAATCTTGTTTAGGTAGAAAAATAAAAATAAATCACACCTAACAATTTTTTGCGCATTGATAGCTCCCATATAAGTCCCACTTTCGAAAATTACTTTAACGAGCATTAATGGGTCGACTATAGATGGCAACCGAACTTCAGTTGTGTTGTCAGAGGTCAACCACAAATTTCAGGTTGCATATTTGGCAACAGAAAATTATAACTGCCTGTTGCCATCTGTAATACCAATTTGAAATCTCACAATGCAATTTCAGTTCGCTTGCCATCATAATAGACCCATAAATCTCTTAAAATTAACTTTTAATTAAAACAAGTAAGAGAGCTATATTCGGCTGTGCCGAATCTTATATACCCTTCACCAAATTATACTTTAAAATAAAAATTTTAAATATATTTAGGTAAACAAAATTAATTTTTTTTTTTCGCAATTGTTTTTCAAATTTAAAAAAAAAAAATTCAAATTGTTTTTCAAAATTAAATTTTTTTAAATTTTCAATTTTTTTTAAATTTTTTTTCAAATTTTTTAAAAAATTTTTTAAAAAATTTTTTTAAATTTATTAGTGAAAAAAAAAATATAATAAAAATTTTTTGTGGAAAAAAAAATTCAGGTTAAAAAAAATTTTCCCGATTTTTACCCATTGTAGGTCCCAATTACTGTAGCCTTATATAAATCGTTGCAATGGAATTTTAAATATCTATCATTAGATATCCATATTGTCTATATTAATGACTTAGTAATCCAGATATAGATCAAAAATAGGCAAAAAATCGAAGTTGTACCGGTTTTTTCCTTATATCTTAGCTATTTGTGGGCCGATTTTCTCGATTTTAAATAGCGACTGAGCCGGAAGAATTCCCGATATATTGATGTATCAATTATGTTTGTAAGTTATTTGGGGGCTACGGAAAGTTGATTTCAACATACAGACGGACATCGCTATATCGAATTCGCTATATATAACAATCCAGAATATATATACTTTGTGGGGTCGCAAAAGAAAAATGTAGAAATTACAAACGGAATAACAAACTTATATATACCCTTGCCACACATGAAAAAGGGTATAAAAAATAGTTGTTTTGTGTTTTATCTAAGTTCTTTAAACTATTCTTAGATGATGTTACTGATATAATCTTAAATATCGTTACCTCAGAATCACAAGTTGGCAAATCGAGAGTTAGCATTTTTGTAAACCTATTGGAGATGCGGCACCCAATCTCGCCAATAGGGAATAGTCATTATATTAGACTTTGTAATTAAAAATTTATGCAAGGCATGGTTTCATAAAATGCAAAAAGGCCTGCTAACTGTTGACCTTAACTTTTTCCCTGCTGCCTTTTTACATATAAATATTTAAGAGGCAGCGATTGTGAGAGCTGTAGACACCATGTGTATGCGGGTTTTTTGCGTGCATAACTGTGTGTCTCTGTTTTACAACCTACACAGCATTTGCATTGACGACTTCATCTTCTGCATGTGTATTCTATTGAAGCATGGAAGAGAAAAACTTTTTCGTTTTATTTTTCTTCTTTTTCTCATTTGTTTTTCCTTTAAGGTTTTTCCAAAACCAACCTTGTAAAATGCATTGACATTCATCTGACTCTTATAGTATTTCCTCACCCACACGCAACCTCCCACACACAACCACATTCCAATGAAGTGTACAACTACTGTGTATTCATCACGTATGTTGGAACGAACGAACACCTTATTATTGCGGTAAAGATAATAAGACTTTATTAACTAAATATTTTGTGTAGCATACTGCAGGGGGTAAGCAATCAATGAATGAATGAGTGAATAAATGAACGAACGAAATAAAATTGCATGCACGACTTACTGACTGACTGGCATTGGTTAAGAGACATTTGTTTCCTGTTTTCTTTTGTTTTCAATGCATGTATAAGTACTTTTATGGTATAATAAGGATTCTTCACAACAATATGTTTAAGAAAGAAAACTTTTTAAAAATGCATAATGCAAAAACTATTCCTATAAATACATTTACTTAAAATGTTTATACCCATTATCATACTGGAAGGGGGTTATATTTAGTTTGTTATTGCATTGGTAACACATCGAAATATTCTTCGTAGACTCGCATAGTATCTACTATTACAGGACACTGAATCATAGAAATCTTTACCTTGAGACTTGGTATATGGTTGAACGACTGCCGCAAAAGATATCATAATGAGTCAATATCCGGCATTGACCTCTATGAGAAAGCCTATATTCGAACCCCCTACCTCCCATGCTTGGAAGAGCTGTCATGGATGTGAGAAAATGCTTAGCTCAGTATAGAAACAAAGCCTGTCTATTAAGGAACTTGCTGTTTGTCAGTTGGGTATGAGAATTGAGAATGTCAATTTTTATCATCTTTCCATTTGAGATAGACTTTGAATTCAAATCCTTCTTTATTAAAGATCAAACTTCTGTATTACTGTACTTCTTCTCTTACCTCTTACCACATACATTACTTTATTGATCTATTATTCTGCTTAAGTTCTCAGATTTTTTCATTCATTCTTTACGCTTTATTTAATAAAACTTTTATGAATCTATCCACAGAAACTTTAAAATGGTTGAAATCACTTCTTTTCAAAAAAACTAAACTCCATTCAACTTTAACAATCAGTTATTTATGTATATTTTAATAACACACTATTATTTTATCATCCATTAAAATTGTTTTGAGTTTTTGGCTGCAACAAAAACAAGAAACACCAAGTTGTAAAAAATCGTTTGAAAACGAAGGAAAGTAAAATGAAAAAAATAAAAAAAAAGAATGTGCAAATCCAACAATTTTGTTTGTACAAATTACACTGATATTAAATGGAGTGTATAGAACGAGAGTATCCTGGTCTAAAATATACGATACAATAATCTCAAACACACAACACAAATACCCACCAATTGTCTGGTCGTGTGTGAACAAAAAAAGGAATTCAAGTGAGAACTTCTGGGTTGTAATGGCTTTTGAGTGCCCTTCACTTCAGTAGTTACTTGTAGTTTTGTTAACGATTTTGGATTGAAAACTTTAAATGTTTGGTTGATTTTAAGGGTGCTTTTGGTAATGTAAACAGATTCAAGTTTCAAGCTTTTCCTACTATTTGTAAAGTTGCTAAATATGTTAACGACCATGAGTCAATGTTATTGAAGTCAACTAATTATCAAGTATATGCTTGTCAAAGTTTAGCTCCTGAATAAATGCAATGGAGAAGGCATTTCGACGTCTATATAGCTTGCTTACTTTTTGTAGGTTGGAGTCGTGACCAATACGGTGATGTTTCTGTACGCCTGACTCCTTGAATCTTAGAGAATAGATATCAAGGGCCGACATATGTAGCATTGTCTTCCGACAGATCTGAGGAGCGCTGAAGTCGTGAATATTGCTCAACAAATATAAAACATTACCAACTCAGAACTCATTTCAACATATAACAAACTTTTGTGTAGAGAATTTGAAAAAAAAATCGCATGTAAACAATGGTAATACAGAGACAACCTAAAATACAAACCACAAACAGAAAAAAGGCTCATACAAAGCAATGAAATAACCATTGTCCGCCTTTAAGCTAAAACAACTTTAATGTCCAATTCAAAAAACCAAAGCACAAATACAAAAATGTTGCAATAACGATACAGTTGATTTAATTTTTAGTTCGGGTTTGTTACACGTTCATATTCACTACTATACGAATTCAGATACTAGGGAGATAAAATGTAAGAAAACTAAAAAAAAAACACCATCCAATTTAAGTTAAAATAGTTTCCTGTATGAATTAATTTACATGATTAATCGATATTTCCAGCATTACCTACATATACATAGATTCTAGAACGAGTTTCTCGTTTATAAAGACTCTTTCCTTAAGCGCTTCCTATCTCTAAATTAAAAAAAAAAAAAAAAGCAAGTGAAAGAACTGGCGTTGCCATTATGTAGGGCATACAACATCGTGCAAATGTCCGCAGCGGCTTCGCTCAATGGCGCAATTCCCATATGCTAAATTGTCCATGACTCTGGCGCATAAATCAGGCTGAATTAGGTTTTGTTGGCTTTGAGGGTCACCGTAGTTTGTGGCTTATTCGCATAGACCTGCAACTTAAGAAGACCCCACAAGAAAAAGTCTAACGGGTCACATCGCACGATATCGGTGGCTAGTTTACATCAGCTTCACGTGAGATAAAAAATCCATTTATGATCCAAATAAGCTGAAATTTAAAATATAAATAGACTTTGAAAGGATCTACTAAAAATACGCTTACTTGTAGGTTATCTCCATTATCTGAAGAGATATTTAGGTTTATTGATCGAAATTTCGAAATTAGTTTTTAAAAACTCAGCTTGATTGGCGATAAAATTCTAAATAAAATAAAAAAACATCCTTACAGTCGTCCCTATAAAAAAAAATTTCTTGAGCTTCCCACTTTGGTTAAGATCTTTCACAAAAATTATCTCTATAAATTTCAACAATATAATTCTGACAATAAGAATTCTCTCAGACATTAACTTACAACATTTTTTTCATTTAGTATAATGCTTCTTTCGAAAAAAAAAAAAATTAAAATTTTGACCCACTGCATAGGAAATTTACCCCAATTCTTGGCCAAAATGCAAATTTAAAATTTTTGAAAAATACATTTTTTATTCTTTAGTATAAATAAAAATATAACAAAGTAAACATATATTTTTAAATTTTGCAAAAAATGTTCAATTTTGATACAATTTCTAATAAAAGTTTTCATAATAAGTGTTTGCAATAGGGGTAACAGACCAACGTTTTTCAATAGGATCAGGGAGCAGGTCATTGATATTACTTTGGTAGGGAACTCGGACTCAGTTAGGATTCTTGATTGGAGAGTATCACTCGGGTGCTCATTCTCCGATCACCATAGGATAGTCTTTACGATACATCATACACTGGATAGGGAAAAACCCTTTAGGAATCCTAGGAAAACCAACTGGGTCAAATTCAGTAATCTCAGTGATACCATACCACCTCCAGAAATGGATAGATTAAATGGTACACGGGACTTGGACGACTCGGTAGATTTTCTATCCAGGTCACTAAGGGAAGCCTACTATGCTTCGTGTAGGGAGCGGCAGTGATCTTTCAAGCCCTATAAATCTTCAGGGTCAGATGGCATATTCGTTACTCCAGAAATCGATTTCAACCATCATGCCATGGCTTATTATGATTTTTAGGAACAGCCTGGAAACAGGATACATTCCTTAATAATGGAGAGAGGATACAGTGGTATTTATCCCCAAAGCGGGAAAGGTAAACCATAGTACCGCCAAGGACTATAGACCGATCAGTCTGTCATCGTTTTTATTGAAAACACTGGAAAGATTGATCGATATCCATGTCAGGAGCATCCTCTCCCCTGACAATTTCTGTAGGGCACAACACGCATACCTTAAAGGGAGGTCGGTGGAGACAGCCTTGCATGACGTTGTTGGAACTATAGAGGGGACACTTGACAAAAAAGAGTATGTTATGTGTCATCTCTCCATTTCTGTGGAATCTTGTCGTAAATAAAATCCTTTTCAGGCTCAGTAGGACAGGCACCAAAGTAGTCAGGGGAAGTTCCTTCCCACAATAAGTGAACTCATGGAATAAGCTCTCAGCGTTCTACTATCATGGGCCAGAGAAAACGGTCTAGGTGTCAACCCTGCCAAAACCGAACTGGTTCTTTTCACCAGGAGATACAAAATCCCAGAATTCAGACCTCCACGACTGGATGGTACTTTTCTAAAGATTTCAAGCGAAGCCAAATATCTTGGCGTAATTTTGGACTCTAAGCTCTCGTGGAAACGTAATGCTGAGAGTCGAATGGAGAAGGCACATATGTGCCTTCTATATATGTAAGAAAACCTTTGGGAAGAGATGGGGTCTTAAACCATATATTGTACACTGGATGTAAAACGCGGTCATAAGACCTATTTTGACCTATGGGGCTCTTGTTTGGTGGAGAGCTCTCTACTCTAAACAAGGTACAAAGACTTGCATGTCTTGCAATTACTGGCTCTGTGAATTCCACCCCTCAAGCCAGTCTAAAGACGATGCTAAATATAACTCCCCTTGATATATATATCAAATGCATTTCTACTAAGTCTGCTCTACGACTCAAACAGTCGAGCGGACTGAAGCATGATCGTATTTGATAGGACGTTTAGGATCAAGATACCGACAAGTGATGACTGGGCCGCGAACACTGTCCTAAGGGACTACGTGATCTCAGTCTACACTGATGGTTCAAAGACAGAAAGAGGCACGGGCTCGGCAATTTTCTCCGATGAACTGGACCTTTTGCTGTCTCTTCGATTACCGGATACCTGCATGGTTTTCCAAGCTGAGATATGTGCCATCGATATAGCCGCGAGAAAAATCCGGGAACTGAATCTCGAAAATTCGACTATACATATTTACTTGGACAGCTATTGTAGAAGTTGTTTGGATGAGGTGGAGGAAGAATCGGTACAACACATTCTATGTGACTGCTCAGCGTTACAAGAGCATAGACTACTACATCTTGGTAGAGCTCTTTTCCATGATCTGGACTGTCTCAGAGATATGCCACTAGTAAATATGATCAGATTTATTAGAAGTACCGGCTGGTTCACACGGGGATCACAAGAAGTACATAGTCAACGAAATTAGGGTGGGCAACCATTCTCCCTTTATGTATGGAATTTAAAAATAAGGGAATGGTAATTCTAAGGGTATCACAATGGGCCACAAGGCCTCCGAGTGAACTCGCTAACTTGCGAGCAACCCACGTAACCTAACCTAACCTTTCATAATTAAAATATAGAGTTTTTAAAAATTAAAAAATGGAAAATAATGGTAAAAGTGAGTACTTTATTAATATATAGAGAAATCTTGGTGAACTCGGCTATTAGACCGATTAAATTTGAAAAATTAAAGTGACCTTATGATAAAATTTAAATTATATTTAACATTAATTGATGGCAAAGTAACAGATTTCCAAAACGTAAAAATTTAAACCAAAAACATTCAAAGTATGGAATAAACCCTTTGCATTGCTGGATACGTGTTTTTGAATTTGTTCATGCAGGTTACAAAAATGAAGTTAAAAAGTGGCAAATAAGAAATGCAACTGAAAAAGTATTAGTTGCGAAAAGAAAGTCTGACATCCAACAATTATTTTGGGATGAAATTGGTTTGCACGTTGATAAGCCTAAGACTGGTGGCTTTGGGAGCACGAATGACGGTAATACGGCCCGACAAGGATTCAAAGAACATTTAACGTTTTCAGAAATTACAGGCATTGATAAGGAAATAATTTTCAATTTAAAATTAATTTTAATATGTTTATGATGCCAGCTTCCTTTGGATTCATGTAAGTTTGAAGAGTTTTGTTTTGAAACCGCCAGAATGTTCAAGAAGAAATATCCATGGTTGCCAATGACAGCAACTGTTTATAAAGTTCTTCTGCATTCACGGCAAATTACTGAATTAACTGTGCTTCCCGGTGGATGATTTGGTGAAGACGCCTCTGAATCGCTTCATAAAATATATAAATCTGATAGATTGTTTCATGCACGAAAAAGTAGCCATGTGAATAATTTGACCGAGAGCATTGGATACATCTGATCCTTTCATTTCCAGTATTTCTCTAAACAAACGGATGAAAAAACAGAAGAAATTAAAGCTTCCTACAGAAGTAATCAGTTTGCTGAAATCTTATCCTATTTCTTTAGAAAATTACCAAACAGATGAAGAGCAATCGGAAAGTGAAGATGAAAAAATAGAATAGAGCGGTCTTTTGAACTCTTGTTTTTTAAATATATTTGATGATTTAGTATTAGAAAATCAAATTGATGAATAAAATTAAATTTTAAACATAACTAAGTTTGTTTTATTATCAAAAGTTAGTTTACTCTCAAAAAATAAAATAGAAGGAAAGGGTTTAGGCAAATACCTAAGAGTTACAGGTTTGGACTGGATCCAGGAACCTAAAACCCGGGAACACAGTTTGGAAGAAATTTTTTGTTAATTTTATTTTTATCTTTGACATTTTTTTTTTTTTTTTTTCATTGTATGATAAAGTTTTAATGGACCCTTCCTCCCTTTTAAAAGTCTTTAAAAATTCGAATCCAAAAAAAAAATATTTAAATCGGTCCAGCCATTTGGCTGTAATTAATTATGACCAAAACATGATGAAAATTTCCTATAGTGCACTGTAAAAAAACTCAGATCTGTTAGACTATAAGTTTATTCTACCAAAATTATCCTCAACATGCCCTTTCATAATTATAGGGTCGCTATTCTGTTCCAAAAATGCTGTTGGACGGTGTTATTAGAAATAAATAAAAAATTTCGTTCATAGTAAATGAAAAAAATCATAATATAATGAGAATTGGTCTCAATTTTTACACATTCATTCCTTTTGTAGCAGTCTACTGTTTATACATACATATATATTTATCTATATATGTATGTGACAACATACATATGTACTAGGGTATCCATTTGAATGATGATAGTTCGATTATTCAAACAATTTCTGAAGAATTTAAAAAATTACCATTTTCATATAGCGAATAATTCGAACAAATTTTTGAAGATTAATCGAATAAAGCTAATAACTAGATTTGTTTCAATTTATCATGTTTTCCTTAAACTACAATTTGCAGTAGAATCAAAACAAAGTTTTTCTTAGAAACGCTTAAAAATAAATAGTTTTGTGTCGTCCTGAAATTTAGTTAGGAGCTGAAATTTTAGGGTCCAGATACGGACGGTGAAATACTAACAGAATCGCAATTATGTAAGTATTAACGACGCTACACTTAGAGAAAAAACATGGCTGTGATAAATATAATCTAAGAGCAAAATATTATAATTAGCTTTATGATTATAGTCCAAACATATTATGATCATTACTAGTATCATATTATGAATATATCAGAAATTTAATTTTAAACTAACTTAATAGTTTACTGTATTTAAAAAAGTTAGAATAATTCTATTAATTTAAAACTTTTAATCGAATTATTCCAACAAGTTAAAATCAAGAAATAATTTGGATACCCTAATATGTTTATACATTAAAACGAAAAACAAAAAAAAATCTATCGACATCATTTCTCTAGCATTAATGATGGCTTTCATAAAATTGTTGCACAAACAGCATGTTGCATAAAATGAAAAAGAAAATTCTTTGTAATTTTACCAAGAAAAAAATAAAAATAAAATCCTTAAAACAAAAACCAACTAAAATAATGAAAAATAATTTTCAGAATTCTTTGTTTTTGCTGTGGGTTTGTGTGTATTCGAATATTAAAAAGTGATTAAATTCTTGGAAATATCTGCCATTATTATGTTGCTGTGTATCTATATCTATATATATATATATATAGGTTTGTTTGTCATAGTTTGTGGTATTCCGATTATTTTCTTTTATAAAGACTATTTCGTCATCAAGTTTTAACAAATGTTGCCATAGATTTATTATATATTTCAATTTATATAATTGCTTTTGAATTATTCATTATAAATACAATTGATTTTGTTTAACTTGATTTGATTTATGTTGAAGTTAGACAAAAAAAAGTTTAAACTCTCTTTGGTATTATTGTTTTAAAATTAAGGTATTTGTAATAAATTCGTAAAATGTATATTCTACATCATAAATTGGTTTTATGGAAAGGATTTTTGAGTTTTAATTATTAACAACACAGGATGCATGTATTGAATGAATGACTTTAAAATGGTCACGCTTTTTGTACTTGTTATACCCTTCACCTTCGTAAGTTTGTCATTCCGACCCTATAAAGTATATATATTCTAGAATCTAGATCCTTATAGATAGCGGAGTCGATTAAGCCATGTCCGTCTGTCTGTCTGTTGAAATCAATTTTCTGAAGACCCCAGCTATCTTCGGGATGCAAACTTCAATAATTCTGTCAGACATGCTTTCGAGAAGTTACCTATTTAAAAAATCCGTCCATAAATAACAGAGATATGAAAATTTCATCAAAAAAATATAATATATAGCCTGATTTGAAAAGAAAGCAACAAAACGTATGTTTGGATGTGTGTTGGTTTCATTGCTTTCCGAATTTTTTTTTTTTGTTTTTTTTTTTTTTTTTTTTGGTGTTTCGTTTGGCGTTGTTGTTTTTATACCCTTCACCTTCGTGAGAAGGGTATATATAAGATTGTCATTTCGTTTGTAACTTCTACAATATAATCTGTTCGTCTGCAATAAAATGTAAAATTTTTAAAAGTTTTCTTGATATATTTAGGATGCTATACGCTGAAAATGGGCAATTGATGCATCCACAATAAAGGTGAAGTGTATATAAGATTCGGCAGAGGCGAATATAGCACTCTTATTTGTTTCTATAAATAAATTGATTTTAACATTATGTTCTCTTCGCGAAAAAGTTGTCGCAATGACCGAAATGTGTTTTGTTACATTGGTGCAGAATACACAGTCAAAAAGGTTAGAAAAACTATAACAGACTTAGTGAGCAACACGTATTTCAATTACTTTAAGATCGAGCTTAAGTACCTGAACAAGTGGCTTCCAAACATTGTTTGTTGTATGCGGGAAACGTAGTCATTTGAAGTTTGGTGTATCTAAGTATGATTAGGACAGAACCGAAAAACCACTATGATGACTGTTATATTTTGTGTTGTTAAATAACATGGTATGAATGAAGGAAAAATTACATATTTAATGTCTGCTAAAAAGCATCCACTGTACTCAGATGATGTACCATCTCCTAAAGACTGAGATCGAAAAAATCTTAACATACGTATATGTTAATAAACATGAAACCACTAAACTTACAGTTTTGATTTTTATTTTTATTTGATTGAAATTATTATTACATTTTACGAAAAATATTGTTTTTATAGTTCTAATCAATAGTGATGAATTTATGAACCTTTTCCGGAAACCCTTCCATTAAAGTTTTTATTGAGCTTTCTGTCACTTTGTTCGAACACGTAGTGTACCACCGTTTAAAATCTATCACACTTTTGTACCCATTTTTTGTGCTCTTTAATTCTCTTTAAACAAGAGCCCAATATCTCTCCTCTCTTGGTGCAAATACCACATTATTGTTATTATACCACTTAAGACCTTGATTACCTTAGTGACAGGATGCCAAATCAGGCCAAAAATACGTGAAAACATTAAGAAGTCTTATGAATGGAAACATTATTTTTTTGTAAACATTCCTTGATGTAAATTTCGATATTTATAGAGCCCTTTGTAACAAATGTTTGGCTTCTTTTGCCGCAACTGCATATTGCTTTCCAAAATGTTCAGCTTTTGGCTCCAAAACTTTTTTGCAACATTCTCTCGAGCATCAGCAATATAAAAATATTGACCCGGAAGCTGTGAAAAAATTTTCATACGTACGTTTCGTCATCCATTACGCAGCAGGTATATTTTTTATATAAAATTTGACTTCAATTTACGTGCTCTGTCTTGGCCTCTAAATTTTTAGCAGAGCTCACGTCAGGAACTTTTTGAGCCTTTTATGTTTTTAAACCTGCATTGTCTTTAACTTTTCGTACCAAATAGTTCGAGTACTGAGCTAACAGGGCTGCTTGCCTACCGAATGTGTTGGAAGCTCTTTTGAAAATGCTTTCTATTTATTGGCTTTAGAAACATAATGTGGACCATTCCTTCTACCTGAACCAGGTTTTCCATCAACGGACAAGTTCTCCCGATACCGTTTAATAACATTGAAATAAGTTTGACGGCAGACCTTTGATTGTTTGACCAACTTTTTATAGAACCATGTTGGGTTTTATTGAAAATATTTAATAATTTTAGTACCTACTTTTTTCTCGTCTCCAATTTTAATCAGATTAACAACAATGAACATAAATGACATTAAACATAATAACTAATAGGCTTTGCAATGGTAATTTGATAAATAAAAAATCAAATAAATCTTGGGTTAAAAGTTTTAATGAAAAACGTGTGTTAAGGTTTTTACGATCTCAGTCCTTATGAATCAGATTTGTCGGACACAGATATGATAGGGAAGTTTTTCGGATGAAATGTGTTGACGACAAATTTACTTTTTTCTTAAGAAGCATCTAGACTTAAAGCTAGAAATCTTTTAACTCAAGGTATAAAAAAATGGAAGACCATTTTTTAGCTCAGAAAATGATGTAGAATTTTGTAATGGCCTTTTAATCTGGTATGGTACAGTAGAGCAAAACATGACCTTTGAAACAAGAAAGACTGACCTCTGAGGGAAAATATGACCTTTGGTTGCATCCATTACACATTAAATTGAGACTTATGAAGCAATATATGAAGGCATTTGATAAAAAAAAGGCAAAACTGCATGTTTTGCCTTTCTTTCAAGAAAGTTTCCAGAAAAGCTTTTGAGTTGAGTACAGAGGAATTATTTTTGATGGCCTACAAATAGACTTTTAATGAAAGGCAACTGTTTCAGACATTCAAGCTACTTGGAAATGCCGTTAAAATGCTGAAAATTACGAGGAATTTGTTATAGACATTTTACCCCTGGTTGCCACGTAGCAATATTTATTGTCATACAGTATTGTCCATAACTAAAGCACCCCCTTATTGAATATTTTTCATATTATATTTTTTTGTATAAAAACTAAGTTTTAAATTTTTATTATGTATTATTTTCAATTGTTAATATATTTACTATTGATAAACAAATACTTTTAAAGTTAATCTTTCTATAAGAGGTAACATTAAATCAAAAGATATTTAAAGCTGGAAAATAAAACGGTCAAAACTAAAGCACCCCTTTATGGATATAATATAAAATTGTTTTAAATTTATATTTTGTTGCAAATCCTTTGTTTTGGATGACACAAGCACATCTCTTAGGCATAGAATATATTAAGTTTTTATGGTGTTTTGCGATATTCCTTCCCAGGCTATAATAACGGCTTGATATAAATCGTGAAAATTGCTGATCATTATTTCGGCATATTTCACGATTTATTTTCATATTAACGAATTCCCACAAGTTCGCAATAGGATTGAAATCTGGAGATTGAGCAGGCCAATGAAGAACTTTAATCTTATTGCACTGTATCCAAGTCTTACAAACTTTGGAGGTGTGCTTAGGATCGTTATCCTGTTGGAACCTCCCTATAAGTGGAACCTCTTTACTGGCATAAGGCAACATTACATCTTTCCATATATCACGGTACATGAACCGATCCATAATCCCATTAACTTTATGAATTGGCCCAATTCCTTGACCAGAAAAGCAACCCCAGGCCATTATATTGCCCCCCCTCCATGTTTAATTGTTCCTTTGTAATACTTAGCATTCAGTCTTTCTACTTTTCGTCTGCGTACACGCCTTATTCCATAGGAACTTTTTAATTTGTATTTGGATTCGTCAGAGAACAGTACTGTCTTCCATTTTTGGATACTCCAGTCGATGTGGGCTTTGGCAAACTCCAGTCTAGCTTTCTTGTTCTTAGCTGATATAAACGGTTCTTTTGCTGGTCATCGGCTGAATAATCGTGCTTCTACTGCTCTTCTACGGATTGTTCTTTCGCTAACGCATAATCTTAAACTTGTTCTTACTTGACTAGCAAATGCTGTAGGATCTTTTTGCATTGTTTCTTTGATCAAGGAATCATCATATCGTGTGATTTTACGCGGACGTCCTCCAGAATGCCCCGGTGATATACGACCAGTCTGCAAAAACTTTGGAATCAGCCGGGAAATAACTGATCTGTTAATTGAATATTGTTTACTCAATTCATGACGTGATAAGCCCGGCTTCCAGTCTTCAATAAATTTAATTTTAAATTCACTGGAGTACTTGTTTCTTGTCATCCATTGTTTTTTCACAATAAACTGTATAGAACTTAAATTATACAGACTACGCCTTCCTTTATTTTTTTCTTCTGGAATTTTCAAATGCATCCGTTGTGAGCCCCGTTAACTGACATTGCAAATATGCAGAAAAATAGTCAACTTTTTAAACATCTTATAAGGGGGTGCTTTAGTTTTGTCCGTCGCGTTTTGTGTTTTTGTATCTTTTATCATTTTAAATTAGTTGTTCATAAAATTAACCTTTCCTAAATAAACACAATATGAACATTAACAATATAAGTTAATAAAATATATACAAAAAAAATCCCAAAAAAAACTTTTTTACCAAAAAAATGAAGATATGAAAAAATCCATTGAGGGGGTGCTTAAGTTATGGCCAATACTGTATATGATTGTGTGCATACAATTTGCGATGTGTAGACCGTAATTGTCATACGTAGCAATCCACTGCGTAATGAGTGCTCTACTGATTGCTTGGGCAATTATTGCTAAGCAATAAGCTGTCAGTTTAGTTGTCATTAATGTAAAATTTCTTCTTTCTATGATTCGGTGTAAGCACCGAGGGTAAAAAAAAACAAAGAAATTATTGGAAAAATCCTTCAACACAAAATATAGCGTTTTTTTTATACAAGTTCACGCGTTGAAAATTTTGGATTTGTGACGAACGTTTTCTCCACCTAAAGCAATCAGCAATCGCTGTGCAGTTGTTTTTGCGTGTGCTTAGCCATAAAAATAGCTACGTGGAGACCTAGGGTTAGCTCTTGTCTCTTATAGCGAAGAACAAGGAGAACGTTTCCATCAAGATTTAAAAGTGATGGAAGATAGATAAAAAGGATGCGGATGAACATCTAAAAAGAAAGCTTCGAACCTGTATCGAACCCCACATTGCCGCTCGTCAGGGGTCTATGAAACCCGTCGTCAAAACTTAAACTCGAGTACTCCTCTGATACGCCAGATATTTAGAAATGACAGATTTATTTCCAAAATACTCGTATTTTAAACCTAAAAATTTGTGTACATATTTAATTCTCCGAGTCTCAGCTATTATACAGCGCACAGTGGGGCAGAATTAAAATTTTTTGGAAATAAATCTGGCATTTATAAACGGCTGGTCCGATCGGGATAAAATTTGGGCGTAGCCAAGGAGTTTAAGTTATTAAAATGGGCCCTACAAATGTTCCAGGGGCGGCGTACTCCTTGGCTATGCCCACGTAAAATTTTATCCCGATCGGACCACCCGTTGAGAAATGCCAGATTTATTTCCAAAAATTTTGATTCTGCCCCACTGTGCAGAGCATCTAATACCAATCCATAAATTACTGACTTAAGTAATTTGAATTTTACACAATTTATCTAAAAAGATAAAGAATTTCATATAACTATCTTTTTGTTTCTTTTTACAAATTAATTTATTTTGTTTAATTTACGTAAAGTTCCTATTGACGTCATGTCATCTTTATACCTTCAACTTTATAACTATTTTTTTTTATTTTTAAATTTATTGTTTTTTATTTAAATATATATTTGTGTTTATTTACTTATTTTAATTTACTATTTAAAATATTATTTCAATTGTATTTATTTATTTGTTTGTTTTAATCAAACTGCTTCAATACGTGGTCGTAAATACAATGCATTTTTATTTATCAATTTTTTTTTTTTCTTCTTTCATTACAGGTAAATATAAACAAACAACAAAATATACAAAAAAAAAAAATCCATTTAATTTGTTTTTTTTTTATATATATATATAAAAACAACAACTTTTTAATAAACTTTTACCCAGGTAATTGAAATTCAATTTGTATGATTAAATAATAACTATGAAATGTTTATTTTTGTATTTAATAATACAATAAAAAATATATATTTAATAACCAACTAACGACTTTGAAATAGTTGGGTTTTTTACAAACTAACTTTTGATCAAATAAATTTAAACCCCTACCAAAAACATTCAATATTTGGGATTTGTTTTAAAATTTATCCATTGAATGCAAACATTTGTTTTCAATTGTTTTTAACGTATTTCACAAAGACAGCATATATCACTTAACTTATACACTAGTGTCAAAATGTTGATAACACAGGCCAACAGCAAAACAAAAGGCTTGACTAACCACTATATAGATTTGATGCATCATGGCTGCCTATCAAAATGATCAAATTTTTCAATTCTATGGATAGATTTTTATTTTTTTTAAATTTTTAAGTAAAATTATAAATTTTGTTATACATTTTATGTAAATGGGCGAATTCATTTAATTGTGAATAAATTCGAAAGGAATCAATCGATTTTTGTGATCGATATCTCATTTTGTTGCTATTACATATGGCTTTGCGTTAAAGCCATAAATCTGAACAATTTCAGCCATTTTCGATTTTTCATGATTTTTTTAAAACAAAAAAAACGTTCTATTTTCACGTAAAAAATATATTTTTTGCTTCAATTTGTTATTATAACACCGAAACTACTGAGCCGATTGAAACACAATATATATGTGAAAATTTGTACATAGCATGGGGAAAATGTTTTCCAAATTTAATCAATCAAAAGAAGAACATTAACTACTCAATTTAATGTATATCAAAGAAAAAACTAAAATTTTATGAAAATGAGCGAATTCACTTAATTGTGAATAAATTCAAAAAGAATCAATCGATATTTATGATCGATATCTTATTTTGTTCCTGTTACATGTGGCTTTGCGATAAATTAATAAATCTGATAAATTTTTCGATTTTTCATGATTTTTTTAAAACAATAAAATTTGCTATTTTCACGTAAAAAAATATATTTTTTGCTTCAATTTGTTATTATAACACCGAAACTACTAGGCCGATTGAAACACAATATATATGTGAAAATTTGTATATAGCATGGGAATAATGTTTTCAAAATTCAATCAATCAAAAGAAGAACATTAACTACTCAATTTAATGTATATCAAACAAAAAAAAACTAAAATTTTGTGAAAATGAGCGAATTCACTTAATTGTGAAGAAATTCGAAAAGAATCCATCGATTTTTATGATCGATATCTCATTTTGTTGCTATTACATGTGGCTTTGCGTTAAAGTCATAAATCTGAACAATTTCAGCCATTTTCGATTTTTCATGATTTTTTTAAAACAAAAAAATGTATATTTTCATGTAAAAAATATATTTTTTGCTTAAATTTGTTATTATAACACCGAAACTACTGAGCCGATTGAAACGCAATATATATGTGAAAATTTGTACATTGCATGGGGAAAATGTTGTTAAAATTAAATCAATCAAAAGAAGAACATTAACTACTCAATTTAATGTATTTCAAAGAAAAAACTAAAATTTTGTGAAAGTAAGCGAATTCACTTAATTGTGAATAAATTCGAAAATAATCCATCGATTTTTATGATCGATAGCTCATTTTATTACCATTACATGTAGCTTTGCGATAAAACCATAAACCTGAACAATTTCTGCCACTTTCGATTTTTCATGAATTTTTTAAAACAAAAAAATTTTCTATTTTCACGTAAAAAATATATTTTTTGCTTCAATTTGTTATTATGACTCGGAAACTACTGAGCCGATTAAAACGCAATATATAAACGGATTCAAGGTTATGTAAATTTAAATTTTTCTATGTTTATTTTAATAATATCGGTCTAACCGTTTTTGAGTTATCATTAATTATGTTGGAGAAACGTTTAAAAAACGTTTCAAATAAATATAAACTCTACATAGAATTTAAAATTTGGACCATATTTGTACTAGTGGATCCACAATACATCAAAATTGTGTAGTGGTTTAAAAATCGTTTAAAATTTGTTCGATTTTGTTGCCCTGTGTAATTTGTCAATGAATTTAAAACAAATTTAATTTGCTCCGAAGGCTAAGTAATGTTCTCCATCATCTAAACTCCATATGTTGTGAGATGATTTCATTTCCGCAGAGTCATTTCTTCAGGTTTAGAAACCTGAGTCACTCGGGCCAACACCGGGGAATAGGGCGGAAGAGGAAGCATTTCGTAGCCTAATTCATGGATTTTTGCCATGGAAACTGATACATGTGTGTATCCTTTTATGCACTCGCCGAGTCATTCTTCAGGTTTGGAAACCTTAGTCACAAGGGGATAAATCCGGAGAATAGAGTGGGAGGAGGGAGCATTTCGTAGTCTAATTCATGGATTTTTTCCAAGGAAACTGATACGTGTATGTATCCTTTTGTGCACCCCATTGTGAGCAAACGCGGCAGACATCTTGCGGAAAGCATTCTCATACCCAAGTGATCATTAAAAATTGACACCACTGAGGCATGCAAGATGCCTATGGCTTCCACAATCTCTCGCACTTTCAATCTCCGATCGGCCAACACTATATCTTGATTTTTTTTATTGTTTCGGGTATAGAGACCTCAAGTGGGCGTCCAGAATGTTCGGAATCTTCCGTGCTTGTAAGACCACAATGAAATTCAGTAAACCATTTTTTTACCATTGAAATTGATGGTGTAGAGTTGTCAGGATTACTGAAATATCATATGACTTATCTTTTGATCATTATCCTAACATTAACATTTCAAGATTTCAAGATTTCATCATGAAACATATTACTTTAGAACAAATTGGCTTAAATATAAAAAACATTTCCAATTCATATGTTGAACGACTTCTTTTAGAAAAGAGAAACAAAATAGATCTCGTGCTGCAAAACAGAGGTTGTCTGCTGCTATTAAAAATATGAAAACAGCACTTCAATTAGAAGAGGATTGCAGAAATAGAAATCATATTCAAAGTTTAACAAATACCAAACACAAAAATGTTTCCCTTTGAAAGGCAACGAAAATTATCAAGCCACCGGTAGAGGGACAAAGCATAAGGAAAGCTGACGGTACCTGGACACGCAACGCATACGAAAAGGCTAAAATATTTGCGGATCACTTAAGTACAGTCTTTCAAACCAAACTCGCCAACAAATGTTTTTGAACTTGAGGAGCCATCTCTGCATACATTATCTAATGAGGACATATTAGCTATAAGCCCAGAAGACATTAACAAAGTTATCAAGGATAATAAACAAAGAGGTTTTCCGACAAATTGGAAAACTTCTCCGATAATAATGATACCAAAGCCAGGTAAAGACTTGCGCGTACCATCTTCCTATGAATCAATAAGCTTACTTCCGTGTATGTCAAAGCTATTAGAAAAAATATTCCAAAATACGTACCATTTTTAAATGAAAAAATATTATCCCAGTTCATCAGTTTGGTTTCCGAGAACGCCACGTAACAATCGAACAAGTTAATCGTATAACTAGAGAGATAAGAAAATCTTTTGAATTAAAGCAATATTTTTGAATGTCGCTCAAGCCTTCGACAAAGTGTGTCACAAAGGCCTGATATTCCATAAACTAGTGGAATCTTATATATCGGACCGTTTATTTACAGTTAAGTACAACGATTATGTGACAAGAGAATATTAGATTAGAGCAGGAGTATCACAAGGAAGTGTTCTTGTACCTACCCTCTATTTGATTTACATATCTGACTTGCCAACAACCGATATATTAACCATTTCTGCATTTGCTGATGACACCGTTATTATTAGCTTGCATGAAAATCCATAGATAGTAGTATCAAGTATACTAGACAGCTACCTAAGATGTGTGGAGACATGGTTACAAAAAAAAGCACTCAACAAGAGGTGTTTTTTTAGTATTCAAAGAAAAATTGCATTTTTTGAGATAAATGATCGGATGTTTATTTCATAATAAAGACGAAGGTATGCCGTTAATAATGCCGAAATAACAACATCAGCCAAATGGACACCACAACCACGCTTACAGGACCATATCCTTTTCATGAAAATTTCCATAACGAAATCGCAAAGTGGCTGCCCTATGTCCTCGATAGCCTCACGAATTTATGTTTGAGGTCTTGAATCGACGCTGGGCTGTTGGAAGAAGCTGCAAGGTGTTAAATCATAAAATCTCGATGGCCAATTGTGATCACCTCTTCGAGAGATAACACGGTCCGGAAACTTTTCCCGTAAAAGAGCAATGGTTTTGTTGCTTGTGTGGCACGTAACGCCGTCTTGTTGAAAGTAAACGTTGTACAGATCAATATCATCCAACTCCGACCATATGATACGGTGTAATGACGTTTGTGGAATGCCCAATTCCAAAGAACGATAATGACTGGTCAAACCTGGGTTTTCTTCAACACTTTGGGCTACACCAGCAGTATTCTCAGTTGTTCTTGAACGACGTGCACGGATTTTATTCTTCACATCACTAACTTGTCCCAACAGCTCGAATTTTTCCAACAAATTCCTCTATTGCAGTCCGACAAGGTGCTTCACGACGACCCAAAAATGCTTTAATTTTGCGAATTGTGACTGCAAGATTTTCACCATTTTTGTAATGAATTTTAATAATTTCAATGCGTTGTTGAAGCGTGTAGCGTTCCATTTTTAGTAATGGCGTAGTTTCTACTTGTCAAATGTCAAAGAATAAAAGCTTTAAAAGTGACAGCTACCAAAATACCGGGTGATTCAAATTAAAAGACTGCACATGTTAATCACTGGTTAATCAGTGACCAAGCAAAGTCAAGCCTCGACTATAAAGTCACCCTGTATAAACCCATTTTAAAACTAATTTGAACCTCCCATTGTTAAAGGATGAGTTCAGAAAAGTCCGTGAAAAATACATTAAACAGTTACTAAGCCACCAAAACCCGCTTGCTAGACTTCTAGCACAGAGCCAAAGGCAGTCGAGGCTTCGTAGAGATTATTAACCTCCCCATTAATTTGGCGATCAATTGTCAATTAATGCTCTCATTAGGGAGTAATTAGATTTAATTTTAGTTATATGATTTGAATACTTATTGTAAGGCCTAAGGAAATAAAGCAGATTCAACAATAAAATAAAACGTTAAAAAAATTAAATATGATTTTTTCCCAAAAAATTAATTCTTAATGATTCTCCTCAATTCACGTGGTAGTCTGCTATCAATGGCTGGAAAGCACTAAATAATGCCGCTTGTTAAAATGTGTATAGGGGTTAACTGACAGATGGAGCAGTGTTGCCCTTTCAATTAAGAGCCGGGAAATTCAAAAAGTCGCGGATTTATTGACCCACCTTCGAATGTTTCATTCAATGAACAAAAAATAAATGTTTTTTTTTAGAAACTTGTGTATTTAAATAAATCCTTTTTGTATGAATAAATGTGATGGTTTTAAATATATAAAACAATATTGAAAAAGGGGTACTTTCAACAATTTTTACGATTGAAATTGCATTTGCATCATAGGACATAAGTATTTTTCAATGGCATCTATATCAATAAAATCCGACATCAGTTTCATAAGATACAAATATTTAAATATCTAAATTTTTAATGTCTCCTATAATTAATATTACGAATAAATTCAAGACTTTTTCGAAATTACAAGAAAAAAAAACTGAAATGTCCAAATGACTCTAAATTGTATGTGCTTAGCAAATATGATAAAAATCGAAAGATCCTAGGTCAATTTGTTTGTGATGTCTTATGGAATTCATGATATACAGATATCTTTACGGATAAAATCATAGCCATAAGCATTTAAATAAATACCATACTGAAATAAACTTAAGTAAGCTGTAATTTAAATGTAATACCAACATATTTTAGCAACATCATCATAATATTGTATCATGTAAGTTCTCAACTGTTATGTGTATGTTTGTGCACTGTAATGAATATTCCAGGAATATTAAAATATTCAGTTTCACAACGAAATGCAAAAATCTATCATAATTTTATGTGTTCAGGATGGTCATTTATTTCTAATTATGAATCTTGTATAATTGCCATGACAACATATTCATATCACTTGGTTAGATAATAATGTTTGATTAATTTTCCATAAATTTTAAAGCAAATATTATAATCATTATGAAGATAAAGGGAAAATATTTCTAAAAAAAAAAAACGCATCAGATTTAGATAAAACCAACATAAAATATTAACACACAGAAAACCATTTTGTTTATAACCACAAATGCAAATAATACAATGGTTCGTAGCGGGTTAAATATGTAGTAAAGAGGCCTTCCTAAAGGCCTTATTATTTTGCAGACAGATGGACACTCAGCCAAGAAGCCAAGGCTTTACATACCTGCTTCTGTTTGAGGGCTGCTAGAAGGCCTATTCAAGAAGGCATATTAGAAGATTTTCAGTTACACAGAATGTCTACATAGGAACTTATATTAAAAGCTAAATTAAAGCATTATTGAAGTTCCGCTGTAGCAAGACTTTAAAGAGGGTTATTGGGAAATTATTTTTAATGAATTCAGCATAAAATCTTAATAATGGTCTTTAAGGAATCACATGTGTAGTTTTATATATAAAAAACTAATTCACACAAGATTTTGTACCTTGTAACGGGTTATAATAAACAGAGCAAAATTAATTTTATTATAGAGAGACGACATATATATAGGAATAAATGCAAAACCAATCATGTTTAAATATTAAATAAGGGTTCGTTAGACCTTATCTTGCAATGCAATTTTGATTTCGTATGAAAGAATTTTTAGAAGGACAAGCAAAGTGCTTCTAGAACATCATGCGCGTGAAGACAAAGTGGAATGACTATCGCATCTTTTAGAATGTGTAAATATGACTTTAAAAAGGCCTACAAAGAGAATCCCTAACATTTTTTCGCTGGGAATGATTGTTATTGTAGAAACATGCACGTAAACAAATATAATTTTGTTTGTCTGTGTGTGTGTAAGGATACCCAACCCAGTAAACATAAAGTCTTACTTTTGACAGCTAATGTTCTTTTCATTTGTTATTAAATGTAATTTTCAAAGGTTTCTTAATTCTAAACAGAGTTTTGAATTTCACACTTGCATTACATTTCAAATCAGTCTTTCATTTAATATTTAACCTGAATGTATGCTGGGATAAAACTACCCACAAAAATATTTGTATTTAAGTATATGCTTTAATATTAAACTATTTAAGAGTGTCAGCTGTAAAATTCATTTTAAAATTTAAATTAATGAAAGTTATGAAAATATAACTTCAAAACATGAAATAAACAGTTTAATTACCCGTGACCTGTAAAAACGGTATGTAACTACTTATGTTTATAAACACGTTCATCAGTAGAAGCTTCTACTTATCAACAATGTTGATAGCATGCGGTTATTTGCATTGTTTATAAGTAAGCTGCTAACATTAACATCGAATGCTCTAGAATTCAAACATACTAGTTTGTCCGTTAAGAACATTGTAAAAGATTCACGAAAGATGGCGCGTATATAAATAGTGGCCGTGGTGGTAGTCGTGAGTTGATCATAGGCGCTGTTAGAGTTAACATCAACTGTCGTGTACATTTAAGCTTGTATGTTGTAAAGTCTGTGTGTGCATTTCTGCGAATTGATAGACGTGTATAAAGACCCTAAGTGACTATTTGAACTGTTGTTGTTGTACATTTTAAATAAATAAAGAGTTGTAACAATTTTAAACTACTGAACGGCTTTTATTTGCAATCAAAAGTATCCGTTTTATTTAAAGGAAATAAACCAATGTTTTAAAAAGGTTAAAACGTAACAATATTTAACTTGTACAATAGTAGCAAAAAGTTAAAACAATTTCATTGAATTTTAAACTAATTTGATTAAAATATATTTGCAACTAATGCCTGCAACTTCATCAAAGAGATATCCACGGTGTAAAATACCCAGCAGATATATTTACCTAAAAGTTAACTTGACATTAATTTCAAATCAATACCTACCAGATATATACATGAATATGATTCAAATGACATATTTGTTATTTTGCAAAAGTGAATACTGAGTTATCACTATACATAAACAAAACGAAAACTGTCATTGCATGATTCACCACAGCAAGTGTTTTGTTGCTTGCATATTCTGTAAACTCTTACCATTCACAAAAGCAGCGAATCAATATGAGTGTTATGAATATACGGAAGAGCTTTTTGAGTAAATATACACTTCCCTATTTAAAAGGATTTTTCTTGCATATTTCTATTTTTTATAATATGGAAAACACCATTTTCAATATTTTTATTATTTCGGAGTTCATTGTATCAAAATAAGACGAAAGTAAGTTAAAAACAATTAATACAAGCAATATAATTAGCAGATGTTAATGATTGAAAACACAACAAATGCAGTGATTTCATTCATATAGGAAACAAGTAAGAGTGCTATATTCGGCTATTCCGAATCTTATATACCCTTCACCTTTGTTGTGAATGCAGTAATTGCCCACTTTCAACGTATAGCATCCTAAATATATCAAGAAAACTTTTAAGCATTTTACATTTAATTGCTGACGAACAGATTATATTGTAGAAGTTACAAACGAAATGACAATCTTATATATACCCTTCTCACGAAGGTGAAGGGTATAAAAACAACAAAGCCAAAGGAAACGAAGAACCAAAAAAAAAAAAATACGCAAAACAATAAAACCAACACACATCCAAACATACGTTTTGCTGCTTTTTTGTCGAAGCTTGCAATAAATTGTCTTTTTTTGATGAAATTTTCAGAGGTTGTTTCGGATTTCTCTGTTATTTATGGACGGATTTTGCTGATTTTAATTAGCAAACTTCTCGAAAGCATGTCTGACAGAATTATTGAAGATTTGGATCCCCAAGATATCTGGGGTCTTCAGGAAAATTATTTCAACAGACAAACGGACAGACAGACGGACGGACATGGATTAATCGACTCCGCTATCTATATATATACTTTATAGGGTCGGAAAATTATATTGTGGAAATTACATACGGAATGACAAACTTATGTATACCCTTCTCACGAAGGTGGAGGGTATAAAAAACGAATCAACTAATGTACATCTCTGAAGCAAAAAGAAAAGAAAATAATTTATGTAGAATGATTTTCCATTGGAGTTGACATTCGAATAAAAATTATTCGAATAATCGGGGAAAAAATACATGTTTGATTCAAATGCATAACATTTTTCAATTTAGAATAACAAAGTATTCGATCAATAATTGTCGATTATTCGAATAAATTTATCAATAAATTAAAACAAAAATAGTCTATATAAAGAAAATTTGGAGAAAATTAGCTCAAAGAAACAAGATCAATAGTTTATAGTGTTATTCCAAGTAGGTTTTATTGACAATTTTATTAGAAACAACTTTAATTTCCATTTTCCAATCGACTTTGGATTAGACACCAATATCAGAACATTTTGTAACCCAAGTTAAAAACCTAAACCATGAGACTACTAAAGACCTAGGAAAGTCAGCAGTAAACACACTATATGGCCAATTCACAAGGTCTCTTATCAGTCATATTGCCATAATGTCCTAATATATCACGACTCGGCGGCTCGGCTTAACTGACTCTTAGGCATTCGGCGTTGGTCTCTGCTGGTTGGTTACGATAACACAATAAACATAGCATAGAAAGTAGTATTATTTTAGAACATTATACGCGTAGATAGCGTATGCCATTTTTAATGGTACATATCTGTCATTTATTCTCACTTAGTTATTAAACATTATAGAGTAAACAACAACGTTTTCTTTTTTCTATAGAAAATATCGTATTTTGTACCAACAAAGCGTCATATGGGGGAAGTTTTGCTTTACTGGCGTAAAAAAGTGCCGCTGTAGCACACCGATTGTTCACCAAAGCTTATGGTAAATGTGTTTCATCGGTTTCAACTTACTAGAATTGGTTTTGTGCAGTTCAGAAGTGGTGATTTTGACATGGAAGACAAATAATCGGGTGCCATACGAATTTTAGCCAAGAGACTTCGAAAGTCGATTTTGCATGCCCGAAATGCTGCATGAATGCTATAAAAGAAAATGTGCGTTGTTTACTCTTATAAAAGTCATCTAAGATCATATAAACATTTGCTGAAAATAGTGATCATACGCAGAGAAACTGATTTGTAGTGGCAACCGAATTTGTTGCCAATCGAATGATTCGCAATCGAATGACAGCAAATCAATTAATAAGGAAGAATTTCGGTTGAAGCATCCAAACATTTGTTACTCCTTCTAACATTTTGATGCCACAACTAAAAAATTCTATCGCCAAGAATCATTCGATTGGCAACAAATTCGGTTGCTACTACTAATCTGTTTTCTCTGTGTACGAGTATAATATGTGACCAATGTGAACGTACCTTTATTTTCATTTCGAAAGCATCTAATAAATTTCATAAGACCTTTACAGTCTGCTCTTTCAGTGTATTAATATGTGTGTTTGTGTTGAAACAACAATATGTTGCCAAGGTTTCTATGTGCTTAAATTAATACTGCCAAACGAAAACTGCAGTTCATCACAGTAGTTTAGCTATTAGCCACTAAGAACCAACACTAAAAGATCTATCAAAATATTGTTGATCCAGAATTGATTTTATTAAATGGTAGTAATATTTTCTTCCTGTATTAATTGTGCTAGTTGCAGGGAAAGTAGAGTGTTACTTGAACTGCCGGTGTATTCGCAAAAGTTTCTTTGTATTTAATTTAATTTAATACTCCTGTACAAATGTTTATTGTGTATGAGTTTGTTTTGTGTATTTACTAGTTTATTTGCTGGCACTTGCAGTTGTGTGGCAGTGGTACTAAAATGTTGCACGTATAATTGTGCTGTTGCGTATTTACAAATAAATATACATAGATAGGTAGATACATAAATATGTATATACATAACAACATATTTGAACATGCTATAATAAAGCCAACAGCCACAACAGCTGTAGTAACAACAACAGCAACAACACCTGTATGATTTTTGGAATCCTGCCTTGTGTTTCCTTCCGGTTTCATTATAAAAATGTTGAACAGGATATTTAGAAATTGTGAATAAATATTTTACCACCACTACTAACCTAACCTAACTGCTGCTGCTACTGCCACAACCACTATTCAAACTACAGCGATTCCTGTCAGAGTATGTATAAGTATTTTATGTTGTGTATGTTTGTATTTGCAACATAAATTTGTTAAATGCCACTTGTATTTTATTGTATTTAAATGATTACATTGTAAAATTCATAGCAAAGTGTACAATCATACCCTGTATTATGTAATAGTAACAGTAGTTGTTATGCTGTAGCTATCTTTATGATCACTAGTATCCTGCAAAATAAATAGTGAATTTTTAAAGATCGACGTTCAACACACAATACTAATTTGTGTTTCTTTGGTACAAAATATTATATTATTGTATGACTTAAAAATGCGGGATTTACAATAGATGTCATATCTTTTGAACGCGTTTTTGAAGGGTACATATCTGTGATTTATTCTCACTTAGTTATTGAACATTATAGTGTAAATAACAAAGTCGTTTTGGCTTTGAAAATGTCGAATTTTGTTTCAACAAAGCGTCATATGCGGGAAGTTTTCATTTACTTTTTGAATTTGAAAGAAAATGCCGCTGAAGCACATCGATTGGTCACCTAAGCTTATGGTGAATGTGTTCCATCGCACAGTGGGGCAGAATCAAAATTTTCTGGCATTTCTAAACGGCTGGTCCGATAGGGATAAAATTTTACATGGGTGTAGCCAAGGAGTATTGTACTGACTTAATCACATTCTATACTAAAATACGAAAATGTGAAATAGAACGGAGTTTTAAAGTTCGGTATTTTTGAATCTAATTGAGATATTGACTTGAAATCTTTTTTGTAACTCCAAAAATTAACTTGTCTAAACAAAACACATTAGTTCGCAATAAATATGGATCAAATTGTGCCCAATATTTGCAATCCTATTAAAATTTTGATACAATTTTTAGTTTTAGAAACTCAGTAAATATGTAATATGCAATAAAATCTTTATTTATTAACAGAACTCAATGAAATTTTCAACGTTTTTTTTGAATTTATCAAAGTCTAAAAAAAAACTTGTCAAAAGGTCAGAGGTCATCCCGCAATTCCTAAAAATTAGAGCGCAAATCCCAAAATCGGTATTTTTTACAATTTTGCCCATAGGGTCCACATTTCCTTCGGGACTGTGAAAATACTTTGGTAATAAATAGGGAGCACATCAAGGTTTTCAAAGTTGCTTTTTGTTTTCTGATCCCAGTTTTGGGATTTTTAAAAATGTGGCCCAAAGTTGAAATTTGGATAAAAAATAGGCCAAATTCCGAAGGGCGTAGGGCCTTTCGTCCAAAAAACTGCAAAAATCTACTATTTTTGGAATTTTTAAATTTAAAATCTTTTATTTTTAGATCCATAATTGATATTGCTCTGAAATCTTTTGTATGTTATTGATAATTTAGTGGTCTAACTAACGAAAGAAATTCGAGTCCATTCGGTCCAAAAGTAAGCCCTATATTTAAAAAAAGCGGACCAAGGTATGGCAAAATTTTAAAAGTTCAATTTTGAAATGCCTATAACTCGGAAATTATAAGAGAAAAATAGCACACGCAAACATGTTTTTTCAAGACCTAGCCAAGCGCTTTCCAAAAATATACAAATCTTTGAAATCGAATACGAAACAAAAAAAATTTTAAAAATTTTACATGTCTAAGGTACCCTATTTTGAGCCCCCATAGCGCCGTCCCTGGAACATTTGTAGGGTCCATTTCAATAACTTAAACTCTAATACTCCTTGGCTACACCCATGTCAAATTTTATACCGATCGGACCAGCCGTTTAGAAATGCCAAATTTATTTCCAAAAAATTTTGATTCTGCCCCACTGTGCATCGGTTTCAACGGGCGAGAGATGATTTGGGTGGTTCAGAAGAGGTGATTTAGATACGGAAGACAAAGATCGCCTAGGCCAGCCAAACATTTTTAAAGACCAAGATGTATTACTCCATTATTGTAAAACTTAACTCAAGAGCTTGCAGAATCATAGGGAGCTACTCAAGCAGCAATTTCGAAACGTTTGCAGGAAAATTGGGTACCATACGAATTTAAGGCGAGAGACCTTGAAAGACGATTTTGTATGTCCGAAATGATGCTTGAACGCTGTAAAAGAAAATAATTTTTGCACCGAATCATTACTTGCGATGAAAAGTGGATTCATTAGGATAACCCGACGTGTAAGGGATCATATTTGAAGCTCGGCCACCCAGCCATATCGACATCAAAGCCAAATATCGATGGCGTTAAGGTATTTGGTGGGAGCAATTATGAGCTGCTGAAATCTGGCCATACCATCACAGGGAACCTGCACCGAACACAACTGATTCGTTTGAAACGACCTGACATGAAACTGTAATATTCCATGGTGACAAGACTCGGCCACATGTTGCAATACCTGTTAAATAGTATTTAGAATCAAGTGGTTGGGAAGTTTTACTTCACCCGCCTTAAAGTTCCGACTACTATTTGTTTCGGTCGAAGCAGAACGCTCTTTCTGGGATACGCTTCACTTTGGAACAGAGTATCCGTTATTGGCTTGATTTGTTCTTGGCCTTAAAAGATTAGCAGTTCTTATGGCTCGGAATCCACATGTTGCCAGAGACATGGGAAATGGTCATAGCTAACAATGGCCAATACTTTGAATAAATTTATATTGTACAAATGATTCAAAATAAATGCTACAAAATTTAAAAAATACCGCATTTTTAAGTCATACACCCAATATATTATAGTTATTAGTTAAATAGATAATGTAATTCATATCATTAAATAATAATTTCATGTAACATATTCATTCATTAAATTTCTCAGTATCATACACTATTGACATATCTAGCTACAGTTACATCTTGTGTTAATTTATTATAATTCATTATAATAAAAATACTATGTATATTATTTTTCTTACTAAAATTCTATAAAAGAAACACAAATCTCTCATACTGCTCCCCTGAGTGTAGATTTCATAACTGATAGCAATACTGTCAAAATGATAAATGATTTTTGATGGAGAACCTGGTTGATGGCCTGTCAGCCATTCGTTGTTGGTTGGCAACAAATATGACATTAACATAATTTAATCACCCTCTTCTATTTAGTTATTATAAATATGTTTGCCATGTCCAGCATATACGAGTATTTTGACAGATGTCATGGTGGCACGCAATGAGAAATTAAGTTTGACGAGCAGCAGTTATTACAGTACTTATTACATATTTTGCTTTAGCTACTTGTAACTTTAATAATAATATAGTAAATGTGCTATAGAATTCATAGTAGAGGTGTCCAAAAACCGGGTTTGTCATTATTTGTAATTATTTATTCAATTGTTTGGAATATGGATTCTTACCATAAAGAGCAGTAGTAGTAGTACACAGTTGAAAGTTAGATTTGTTTCTCACGTCGAAAAAGAAGTATATACGACTCTTTACGATTGATATAGAACTTATTGACAAGTGGAACTTTACTGCAACACATAGCATTCTGCATTAATATATATTGAGGAAAAAGTAGGAATTGCAGGGAAATAAGGCAAATCGTTGAATATTTTAAAAATTAATATTTTTAAAAATTTAATAAAAAATTTTTAAGTAATGTTCATCTTTGATTTTACTTAGAAAAAACCGGTTTCGATTTTAGATATTTTAATATTTGTCTGGTTACTCTTACTTATGGAGAAGGACTTTGCAGATGTAAACGTTTTGCTACACATTTATTGTGGTAATATGCATTAGGGTGGCCCTTATGTTGCACTTTTATTTTTAATATTCGCTGTTCCTAAGGTCGAAAATTGTTTTTATATACCCTAAACCTAAAATATATGAGAACTGTATGTAAAAGTTTGTTATATAGCGTGAAATTCTCAAAATACCAAAATTCAAAATATTTTTGGTTCCTTTCTATGCATAAAAAAAAAAATTTTTTTTTTTTTTTGGAAAAATTTCTGCACGTCTGTTAGTTACAGTGGATATTCCCATCCGTTTAAACATATATGTTGCGCATACTTTCGAAATTCATCAAAATCCTTTTAAAAATGACGGAGTTTTAAGCAATTTACCAGATTATGCCAGACAATTTTGTCAAAATAGAAAAGTAGAATATAAGCCATATTTGGCCCTATGGGCTTGGTTTTGAATTTGTGAAATAAATAAAAAAAAATGTTCCCATTAAAAGGGATTTTTCTAAGCTTATAGAGCATTACAGTCGTTTCTGTTTTCACATGTAGTATGTGGCGCATACTCTTGAAAATCATTGTATTGTTACGTTTTTACCTTTTGAAAACGTTGGTTTATTTCCTTTAAATAAACTGGATACTTTTGATTGCAAATAAAAGCAGTTTCAGTAGTTTAAAATTTAAACAACTCTTTATTTATTTAGAATGCACAACAACAACAGAATTAAATAGTCACTCAGTGTCTTTATACACGTTTAACAATTCGCAGAAATACACACATACTGTAAAACGTACAAGTATACACGTACAAGACAGTTGATGTTAACTCTAACACCGCCAATGATCAACTCAACTCAACTCACGACTGCAGCCTCTGCCACTATTTATACACGCACTGCCATATTCATCCGAGTAGTCGAGATTGTTCTTAACGGTCAACTAGTATGTTCGATTTCTAGAGATTTCGATGTCAGTGCCAGCAGCCCAAACATTTAGTGTTGCCATACACAAACAATGTCAATGACGTGCCTTCAAACATGATGAATGCTGCAGCCAGTCGTTACAGACCGTTGAATTCAAATCGTCATTGCACATTCGTAACAGTATTATAACTCAGCAAAAGCCGTTTTCAAATGACTTTTTTGTTTTTTTTCTCAAAATTTGCCAAAGGATAATATGGTCCTTTTTTAAGGTTTTTATAATTTTGTTTCCTATTTCATATGAAAGGTCTTTGAAAAGCACTGTAATTATCGTGTAAGTCCAAAAATATATAAAGGGTTTTCCAACAAGAGGTGTTATTTTGAGTCACCCGGTATTTCGGTAGCTGTCACTATTGAAGCTTTTATTCTTTGACATTTGACAAGTAGAAACTACGCCATTACTAAAAATGGAACGATATACGCTTCAACAACGCATTGAAATTATTAAAATTCACTACAAAAATGGTGAAAAATTTTGCAGTCACAGTTCGCAAAACTAAAGCATTTTTGGGTCGTCGTAAAGCACCTTGTCGGACCGCAATAAAAAAATTAGTGGAAAATTTTAGCTGTTGGGACAAGTTAGTGATGTGAAGAATAAAACCCGTGCACATCGCTCAAGAACAACTGAGAATATTGCTGCTGTAGCCCAAAGGGTTGAAGAAAACCCAGGTTTGTCGATTCTTCGTCGTTGTTTGGAATTGGGCATTCCACAAATGTCATCACACCGTATCTTATGGTCGGAGTTGGATGATATTGATCTGGACAACGTTTACTTTCAGCAAGACGGCGCTAGGTGCCACACAAGCAAACGCAACCATTGCTCTTTTACGGGAAAAGTTTTCGGACCTTGTTATCTCTCGAAGAGGTGATCACAATTGGCCACCGAGATCTTGTGATTTAACACCTTGCGACTTCTTCCTTTAGGGTCACATGAAAGCTAAGGTCTACGCCAATAGCCCAGTGTCGATTCAAGACCTCAAACATAGAATTCGTGAGGCTATCGAGGACATAGGGAAGCCACTTTGCGATTTGGTTATGGAAAATTTCATGAAAAGGATATGGTCTTGTAAGCGTGGTGGTGGTCCTTGGCCATTTGGCTGATGTTGTTTTTCATTATTAACTGCATATCTTCCTCTTTATTATGAAATAAATATCCTATCATTTATCTTAAAAAATTCCATTTTTCTTTAAATACCAAAATAACACCTTTCCTTTAATTGGATGTTTTACATTTCACAATCATTACGAGCATGCAGAGACATTTTTCTGAAATGCTTGTTAAATTGAATCGGATTGTAATTTAATTTTTAAGCATAGACATATATGTTAACGTACTAGTATTTTAGAATGTTTATACAGTCTAGTGTTGTGACTGGTTAGCCGAAGTTTTCTTCATTAATTTGTTTGTTGCTTTTTTGTAAGATTTTCGAATAAAATTTACGTTAACGGTAATTTAGCCATAACGGTATTTTGGGTTATTTCGGTAACGGTAGTTTAAAGGTAACGGTATTTGCTGTTATTTTGGTAACGGTAATTTCACCCTAAATTAAATTTTTAATAAAATTTACAAAAATCAAAAATATGTATTGTAACGTGCAGTTACAAAAGTCAATCCACTAACACAACATAATTAATACAAATACAATACATATTAGTATATTGTTGTTAATAATTCCCAAATAGTTTGTGTGAACTTTAATATTACATATTAGTATACTGTATAATTCCCAAACAGTTTATGTGAATTCTAATATAAGACATCCAAGAATAACATGAAAAGGGAAGCTAGAATCGAAGTCCCGATCTACTTATACTTTGCGCCCAGGTAACAAAGCATAATTTGACTAGGCCTAAATTACTACTTCGTACTAATACAATAGTTAAAATCCGTAGTAAGCCGACCGAGAGCCGAAGAATTTATCTCGTCGGATTGTACTCATTAGTTAGTCATAGCCAATAAGTTGTAGTTAGCCGATGAGAGCTGAAGAATTTATCTCCTCGGATTTATAGTGATTGCACATTTATTAAATATAACTTGATGTGCACGAGTTGTTAGCCATCATGTCGTATAATACATGTTGGTTTAAGCAAATAATATTAAGTATACGTAGCTTTGAACTGGAAATTTACTTTTAGTGCGCTTTCTTATATATTTATGGATTTCGTCATGACTGTCAATTTTTTTTTTTTAATCGCCAAAAATGTAAGCCCCCTTTGGAAAGCTTGTAGATTTTCTCATATATTTCATGCAAAATGTTACTAATATCATTTGTAAATTTTTAAATCAAACACATACTGACTTAGCAGAAAGTTTGGTGTAACACATGTACAAATTTTCCAAAGGGGGTAAGGTTTGTGGAGCTTCTGAGGAGTAAGTAAAGGCTTTTTATATAAGTATTTGATATTAATGGAAACCTTAGGAATGGAAGATTGATATTTTAGTTAAATTAAAAATTTTTATAAATTTTTGGGACATAATTTGCTTTAAAAACTAAAGAAATTATAATATGGTGATTTTCTATAAAGAAAAATATAAAATTTGAATCACCGACATTATAATTTTTTTTAAATTTTTATTTTCAAATACCGAATTTCGGTAGCCGGGGAAAATGTGTTCCAAAAACTGAGTTTTTTAGAAAAGTGCCTACTGTGACGTTATTTACTGTGTGATAGTAAAAAAACTTCGTAGTTATTTAAGAAGCATAAAGGGTTATACAAATATGAAGCTTTATCGGGGATTGGTGCTTTGCCTTTTTAGAATTTTTTACTCAAATCTAAAATTTTGTTTAAAAATTGGCCAAGTTTTCAGAGGTCTTGCGGATGTTGTGTGCGCTTAAGTGAGCCAAAATTTACTTTACACGCTTTTGCATTAAATTCTCTTTCCGGATCATATAAAAATTGTATAAAGTTTCGAAGAAAATTTTTTTCTACAAAAGAAAACATATATGGACCTTTTTGGGAGCACTTTTTACATGTTCCAACTTTGGATGCGTTTAACTTTTTATAGGCACAAGATAATTGTTAGCAAGTTTTTTTATTATAATTTAGAATTTTATCACCAATGTAAATTATATTTTAGACAAAAAAAATTCTATCCTCCGTAGGCCTGCCACATCTAAAAAATCATAAAAAGATCGAGCAAAATTAAAAAAAATAAATCAATAAACCTAAATATCTCTTCAACTAATAGAGATATCCTACACATGTAAGGGTATATTTTGTAGATCTTCTTAAGCACTATTTATATTTTAAATTTCACCTCATTCGGATCATAAATGGATTTTTGGCGATTTTTTTAAAAAATGTGCGGCCCGAGGTGACCTTTTTTTGAGGGGTGCTAGAAAGCTATACAACTGCAAATCAACTCGAAAATACCTCAGCTCCATCCACGTTAAATTTTGTAGCAACGTCTACTATAGTTCCGGAGATACCTAATTATTTCCAAAAAAAGTTTCTAAACCACTGTGCGATTGCATAAAAAGCAAACCGTGATGAAAAGAAAGCTGTTTTTGCTCATATACTCGGTGTAGGGTATTATAAGTTTGGGCTTGACCGACTATTACTTACTTTCTTGCTTCTTTTTTTTAGTTTGCCGTTGTGTAACACATTTATTGTGGTAACATATACATATGAACATAATGAACCTGTACACTCTAATAAATTTTCATGTAAATTTACTCCATTTATAGTAGGTAACTTTTCTCCTACTATAATTAGGGTAAAAATACATGTTGTGCGTAAGTTCGAATATTTACGCACATTATATGTAAAAAAAAATATAAACAAAATGTGTATAATTACCTATTTTAGTGTTTAAAAAATGTTTAGCAACATACCAATTTCATGTAAATTTAAATTTTTTATGCGTAAAAAAACATTAATAACGTGTAAAGTTACAGTTACTGTTAAGCTGCTTAAAACTGTACATAAAATATGTATATACACATTTTAAATGTTTCATATTAAACAAACTATACGAGATTTTATTTTTAAAAGATTTTTTATTATATTCAGACATAAAATCGCATGATAGAATAATCAGAATTTGTATCGATTGACAATGCTTCCTGAAGTAATAGGTCTATGGACGGATTCTATTGCTCCTAACTATGTGTCCGTGTTTGCCTTTCCATTACTATTGTCAAAACAGACAGCAGTTTTCTGAGTTATTTTGTGATACGGTGAATAATGATGGACTGAACGTGTAAACTGACAACAATTGTGCATTTAGCATACCAAAATCAATGTCAAACATTCCTTTTGCCTGATGAATTATTTATTGGCTTTTATGAAAAAGTCTGTAACGAAAATTACGAATATATATTTAGATTTAATGGTATATATTTAGACTATCATAATGCATATAATGCATATGTTTATACCTTCTTGTATTACATCTACCAAATTAGGAAATGTCATAAAGGTTTTTCTATGTGGCGGTTACTGCTCCAAACGTAGCAAAGACTTATGGTAATTTTATTTTGCCGTTTGAAAATATTTTTGAATATCTGAAAATTAAAAAAAAAATGTCAACATTTTTTTAAGAAAATTAAATACAAACGTTATTTGTAAAGCTTTTTTAATTACTCTTATTTATTAGAATTTGCTAAAACTTTTCGTGAATGACGCGAAAATTACAAGAGAATAGAATATTCTTTAAGAAAAATGGATTTTAACACGACTTTTTTATGGATAATTTTTTATAACAACAAGAATATTTTTTGAAACTTTTATTATTTTTGACTAAAACTTTTGACAATTCCTACATTTCCGAAAGTACGATTACACACCTTTTGTTTTTTAAATTTATATTTACTCGCATTCTATGTAATTTTAAAGTTATAATGCCTATTATATTATAAACATGTTTAAAAACATTCATAGTACTATATTTTGAACGTATTTTTGCAGATAAAAATATGTAAATAATTTTGATAAACATATTCTGTTTAAATTTACGCATTTTTGGTAATTTTACATGAAAACTTACTTAATTTATAGTGGTAATTTTACATGCATTTTTTAGAGTGTATATTAACTGTTTTTATTTCATTTCCATTTACCTTAACACACCTCCTTAGCCCTGTTCTAGAGCTACTGCTGTTACCATTACAATGACTTGGTAGTCGTATTATTTTAGTGTTGTCGTGGTGCTCCTCCTCATATATGGTTACTTAGTGGCCTCATTATTATTGTATTTGTGTGTGTTCTAAATTGTTGGATGCCTGTAACTTGACTTTTGCAGTTGTTATTCCTTCTTTTTTGCTATTGTTTTGCTATTGCATTTCTAGTAGGTGTATAAAAGTTGTTACTTTAACATCCGGCGGTTAAAATAAATTGTTATTTAACAATTTACCTGCCACAGCAAATGTTTACATAAACTTGTGACATTTTAATTACAAGGCTGTGTTCGAAACACTTTATTGCCAGTATGTATTGGTAAAATAAATGTTGACATTTGAGTAGCTATATTTTTTTCCCCCTCTAAACAATATTAATGATGTTTGAGATTAAATAATGATTATAAAAGGTACTAAATATTAAAATTTGTTTATAAATTTATTATAATCACGCCCTCAAAACTTAACATAACGGAAATCAGCGTTAACACTCTCAGACATTAATTTAAGTAAGAGTATGTGAGTGTTTGATATGAGTAGAAAGGAAGTGAAGCATTTTGTAGACAAACAAAAAGTAATCTACGGATATATTATCTAGACATTGAAGTTAATATGCGTCGTCTATGGTGTATACTTGTAACAAAAGCAATTATTGTGTGAATGACACTCATGTAAGGAGCGAGTCAGAAAAAATGTATTTAAAAAAATGCAAAAAATCGTGTGAAAACGTTTGGTTTACAGAGCAGTGGATAATCTTTTTTATTTCTCCAAAACAAAACATAGAAGACCTATTTTTATACCCTACACCACCATAGTGGGTAGGGTTTCTGCGCTTGTACTGATGTTTGTAGGGCCAAAACATTATAAATTTAACGGTGTCCTTCAGTCTAGCTGGCTGGCTGTCCATGTAAGCCTTGTGCGCAATGTTCACGCATGTTCGTTGATAGCGTTCGGCTTCTGTAGCTTCACTTCCAATGAAATAAATTTAAAGGAACTTCGCATCATGACCAATGATCCAATTCTGTGGTACATTTGGCCGACGTCATTTGAAAGCATGAGTTGCACTTTTGAATATTTTGAAGGAAGTGCTAGGAAATAAGATTGGCGCCGGAAATGTAACTTAGAAGCAGCTCAGGCGGTTCCATAATTGGTGGCAGAATAACTTTACCGTTCGAACAGCACATTCCCGGGTATTCCTTAGGGAACTTCAAAACGTTGCATTGTAAGCAATGTTTGTTCATTGCGCCAATCAATACGCGCTTGTGATTTCTGTAGTCATACTTATTGTAATAAAATGGAGGCAACTTTAAATCGATTATTTCTGTTGATCGATTTGATTCTTACACGCCCCTCCACCTATTCTGAGTATGTGGAGGGACCTATTCTGAAGATTCCCTGAAAATTTCATCAAAATCGGTCCAGTTGTTTTTGAGTTCATTCGAAACATACATACAAACATCCATTTATATAGTCATTCATCTACATGTAGATGAATGACTCATTGCTGGTTTATTATTTTTCAAAATTTAAAATTTTTTTTTTTTTTTCAAAATTGTTTTCAACTTTTTTTTCGAAATTGTGTTTTTTCCAATTTTTTTTTTTTAATTTTTAATTTTATTTTCTAAATTTTTTATTTTAATTTTTTTAAAAATTTTTATTAAAATTATTAGTGAAAAAAAATGTTTTTGTAGTAAAAAAAAAATATCCGGGTTAAAAAATAATTTTCCCGATTTGACCCATTGTAGGTCCAATTAATATAGCCTTCTCGTTGCAATGGACTTTGAAATATCTATCATTAGATATCCATATCAGAGACCTGCGCCGACTAAATTTCACGGCGGCGGCCTCTGACTCCAAAAAATATCGGCGGCGGCGGCTAGCCGGCAATCAGCCGACTAAAGAAAAACTACTAAAATTCTAAATAATTAAAAATTTAAAAAGTGAAATTCAAGCCGACTTAAGCCGAAAAAAAATTACGCGGCGGCGGCTTTGAAAATTTATCGGCGGGTCGGTTCAGCCGGTTTAAAGCCGTTCGGCGCAGGTCTCTGATCCATATTGTCTATATTAATGTAATCCAGATATAGATCAAAAATAGGCCAAAAATCGAGGTTGTCCCGTTTTTTCCTTATATCTCAGCCATTTGTGGACAGATTTTTTCGATTTTAAGTAGCAACCGAGCCGGAAGAATTCCCGATATATTGATGTATCAATAATGTTTGTAAATTATTTGGGGGCTACGGAAAGTTGATTTAAACATACAGACGGACATGGCTATATCGACTTCGCTGTATATAACGATCCAGAATATATATACTTTGTGGGGTCGCAAATGAAAAATGTAGAAATTACAAATGGAATGACAAACTTAAATATACCCTTGCTACTCATGGTGAAGGGAATACAACTTATTTAAACATATGTATATATATGGGTAAATTGTATAAAAAAAAAAATTTATCTAACGGAGTCGATTAAGCCATGTCCGTCTGTCTGTTGAAATCAATTTTCTTAAGACCCCAGATATCTTCGGGATCCAAATCTTCAATAATTCTGTCAGACATGCTTTCGTGAAGTTTCCTATTTAAAATCAGCAAAATCCGTCCATAAATAACGGAGGTATAAGCAAAAATCTGAGACAACCTGTGAAAATTTCATAAAAAAAAAACAATTTATTGCATGCTTTGACAAAAAAGCAACAAAAGTTATGTTTGGATGTGTGTTGGTTTCATTGCGTATTTTGTTTTTGTTGTTATACCCTTCACCATGAGTGGCAAGGGTATATATAAAAAGAGAGTTGTTTATAATGAGTTCCCATATGAGCAACTCTATCATACGTAAACACCACACACACCCAACAACAACATTCTACAATGTGAAATGAGATGAAATGAATAAGAATTATTAATCAAACACACGCATGCGTAATTTGTATGTATTTAAGTGCGTTTCGTTTATTTTCATATTTTTTCATTTTATTACTTTTTTTTTGTGTTTATTTGGTTAGTTATCAGTGAGCAATCAACGTGTGAATACGATTATCGGATGTTTTGCAATTGCATCTGATATGATATTATGATTTTTTCTTGTTGTTGTTGCTATATGAGGAGTTTTGCATGAGTAAAGGCAATGTACGTAAATATGCATACTTAGGTGAAGGGTATATAAGATTCTGCACATCCGAATTTAGCTCTGTTACTTGTTTTTAATTATATCCTACACCACCATAGTGGGAAAGGTATTATACTTTTGTACTGATATTTGTAACGCCCAAACAAATTAGTCTTCCACCCACCTTAAAGTATAGCGGTCGAGTCTGAATCACTTTCTAAATCGAGGATGAAGGCTATTGAAACTGGCTGAAATCTTTATAAAGGTATCTACATAAATATCGCTCCAAATAAGTTTTATATATACGGAAAGCACCTTCTTTACTGACGAGGTTCCATAATTGACTATAGCTCCCATGTAAGGCCCACTTCCGAAAATCACTCACGAACATAAATTATTGAAATTTTAAATGAAAAATGTTTTTGCTCATTTACTCGGTATTGACCGACCCTACTTTCTTGTTAAAATTTTCTTCACTTGGTTTTTAGATGACGAAGAATAATTTTAGAACTTGATTACATCGAAAATCTAAAGTGTACATATACAGTAAAACCTTGATTTTTTTCAGTTATCCAGACATCAGTTTTCATTACATTGTGTACTCTATCCGGATTATAGAGTACACAATGTACTCTATAATCCGGATAATCATGTTTATAACTTTTAAATCCGGATTTCATACAAACTATGGAAAAAAGTTTGAATAGTTCTCGACAAACAAAATTGAATTACTATTTTACCAAGCAAAATAAATGACTTGTAGAATTGAAATCAATTATCCGTATTATCAAAGTTTTACTGTAGATATATACGATTTACTTTCATCATTTAAACAATCTGATGTTTTGACATTAAAGATGCTAATGCATTAGCATTCGAATTCAGTCAAAAGATTAAATATTTTATATTTAATCTTTTGACTGTAAGGAAATTAAATATTATTGAAATTTCATTTGCTTCCACATAAATAATAAATTAATGCAATTATTTATTTATGCATCAGACTGTTTATTCGAAAATGTCATTGAGCATTAACAAAATATAAATTTAAAACACGTTTGTTTATGCACCTACCTGTTTATTCATATTAAATCAAAAATATATTCACAGATTCTAGAGATGAGGAATACATGCATACGTATACATATGTATGTATGTTCTTACTACATATTTCTAAGTATTCTATTTTCATATAAGTTTTCATATGATGTTATAATTTAATTTAATGATGTACCAACTGAAACAAAAGACAAATTGTGCTTGTGAAGAAACATCGTTGAGAGAAACTTACATTCGTAGATAGAACAGCAAATTGCACTTGAAAAGTTTTTGAAGTAGAGGTTGTATAAAATGAAATGAAAAAATCCAACATGAGATTTTATTTATAAGTTTCTGTGTGGGTGGGTGAATGTTTGAGACGAAAGTCTTAGAAAAAAACCCTGTAACCAAGCAAAACATACAGGAAAAACTAGTGGAGGACTTAGAATGTTGTTATAAAAAAATACATAATACTTGTTATTGGCTCATCGATGAACTGGCGAAAAGTAGACTGATTTTTAAATACATTATTTATGAAAACAATACAGTTTTCCATTCTACTTTGTTATTCCTATAACATAAACAGAAATTTGTATGGATGCAGCAGGTATGTAGGTTTGTAAACAGGATCATGCGCCTTGCATTACTTGTGTTTGAGAGTGTATTGTTGCCTATGACAACGTGACAAAATGTCAGTTTTTATTAAAACAAAAACTGTTTCTTTTAATACGTTTTAAAACAAATAAAACTACACACTCGCTTAGATATAAGAGCAAGTATTTTATACAGCTATACAGTATGTTATTCTTACTGGCGTGATGATATATATTAGTATGGCCAAGAAATTGCGATTATTTGGCAGAGTAGATTATTTTTGGTCTCCGCAATGAAACACAGGTACAGGGATAAAAAAATAATTTTAATTTTCAACAAAGTCTCCTTTGAACTCTATACACTTTGTGCAATTTTTTATCCTTCCAAAAAATAAGATTTGTTGAGGTCATCTGAACAAGAAAGATGATTTCATATTTCGATTCAAGGTTTGGAAGCCATTTCTTCAGGTTTGGAAACAAGAAATAGTCACTTGGTGATAAATCGGAAAAATATGGCCTAATTCATGGATTTCTGCCATGGAAACTGCACATGGTGCATTGTCATGGTGAAAAAGGATCCAATAAGTTGGCATAATATTCGCCATTGATTGTTTATTGCGTGCATCCCAAAAACGGTTTCCATGACTTTGTTGGCTGAAAAACTCACCTTCTTTGGTGCCTATTCACCCCGAGAAACCCACTACTTTGACTGCTGGTTGGTCTCTAGTGTGTTACGAAATGGCACAAAAACTCGTCCACATTGCGATTGAACATCGCCAAACACTCGTGCGTAGTTGTCATACGATTGTGTTTGCGGTCGATTGTGAGCAAACGCGACACACATATTTCAGAAAGATTTCTCATACGTAAGTGATAATTCAAAATTGAAACCACTTTCGCACTGTCAATCTCCGATCGACCAACACCACGTGAATTTTTCAATTGTTTCGGGTGTATAGACCTCAACTGGGCGTCCAGAACGCTCGGCATCTTCCGTGCTTGTACCACTTTATTACCTTTGGAATTGATGGTGCAGAATTCCCATAATATTTATCCAGCTTAGCCCTGGTTTGAGTGATGGGTTTTTCCCCAAAAAATATTTGTTATTATTTTTATAAAAAAGAGATAATAACACCGTGCGACAGTACTTATTGTACTTAAACTAGACCATATACACATGAAACTAGTGATAGTATTTAGTAGAACTGTGTTCTTAAGATCCGACTGTAAATGCCAAAGATATAACGAACAATTTAAAAAAATGGACCCCCGCCGCACCCCTGGTGGGCCAATGCGGTCAAAATTCAAAACTTAAACTCGACAGCACTACTTTGCGCATGTCAAATTTCATTCAAATCCGACTAAGGGTTTATAAGTTACAGATTTATTTCCCTCTTTTTTCTATACCACTGTGCATCGTTAGAAAGGTCTTTGAAATATTTATCACTAGATATACATATTAAAGTTAAAAAAAATCTTTATACCCTTGCCGAATCTTTATACCCTTCACCAAATTTTACTTTAAAAAAAAATTAAAAAAAAATTTTTTAAAATTTTTTTTCGTTATTGTTTTTAAATGGTTTTTTCCAATTTTTTTAAATAAACATTTTTTTTTTTTAATTTTTTAGTGAAAAAAATTTATGACATAAAAATGTTTTCTGTGAAAAAAAATTAGGGTTAAAAAATGTTTTTCCCGATTTTGACCCATTGTAGGTCCATCTTATTATAGCCTTATATACATCATTACAATGGACTTTGAAATATCTACCATGAAATAACCATATTGTGTATATTTATGATTTAGTAATCGAGATATAGATAAAAAATAAGCCAAAAATGGAGGTTGTCTCGAATTTTTGCTCATATCTCCGTTATTTATGGACGGATTTTACTGATTTTAAAAAGGAAACTTCTCGAAAGCATGAAAGAAAGATATCTGGGGTCTTCAAAAAATTGATTTCAACAGACGGACAGACAGACAGACGGACATGGCTTAATCAACTCCTCTATCTATAAGGATCCAGAATATATATACTTTATTATAGGGTCGAAAAATTATATTGTGGAAATTACAAACGGAATGACAAAATTGGTAAAGAAATCGAGAAAATCGTGTGTTTTTGCTTATATCTCAGCCGGGAATATATTGCTATATTAGTCATGTGTGAAAGTTATTTGTTGGGTACGGAAAGTTAATTTCAACATACAGATGTACATGGCTATATCGACTCCGCTATACATAACGATCCGGAATATTCTTATATCGCAAATGAAAAATGTAAAAATTACAAGCATATTATAACTTTGTCATTCTGTTTGTAATTTCATTTTTCATTTATTGACAATTGTGAATATGATTAATAATAAAGTATAATGTGAAGAAAAATGAATCTACTATGGTATTCAATCGATTAACCGATTAATTTTCGTCGATTAACCGAAATTTCTTTTTTTTTTGTACTTTATATAGAAATATAGTTTTAAACACACAAATTTTATTTCTTAACTCATGAACATTCCCTTCTAGCAATAGTTTTTTGAAGTTGGTATAGCTTAAAAACTGAAACTAAGGAATTTGGAAATTACCTTTTTTCTAGAATGTTCCATGATGAACTTTGTCGTAATGAGTCAGAGGAAAACATGATAATATATGAAACTGAAGACATTACTGAAACGAGTTTTTTATCAGAACTTAACGAATCTATTAAAAGTATTCAAAATCCAAAAAGGACTCCAAGGAATAATGGAGGATTTTATAAAAAAAAAAAAAAAAACTTAACAAAGAACTAAAAAATTGGATAGTCTTTCTCATGCTTTATTTTCGATTTCTCCAACATGTACAATCAGTGAGAAAGTTTTTTCCAAGTCAAATTTTATTAAAACTAAAGAGAAATCGTTTAAAAGGAAACCTTATAAATTACATTATTTTCTTAAAAGATTATTTCAGAGGATCTAACTAAAATCCTAAAAAAAAACTCACATGTGTAAATAAATGGGATCTCAAATAACATATTTTTTGACTATTATTTATTTACTTGTGGAAGTGCTTAAATAAGTACACAAAATTCATGGTTTTATTTTCAATTTAAAATAAAAATAGAAATTATTCGGTTAATCGAATAATTTAAAATTATTCGATTTATTGAATACCCTAATATCTACTCTACGAATATATAAAATAGTAACATTACTGCATGATTGACAGATTAGACATCGCCCAGGCGAAACGCCAAAAGTTCCTCTGTCCCACTGGAATCGGTAACCTTATTTACCTACTTATACGTTTCTGTTTCATTTAATTTTCATATGAAAAATCAAGTTTTTGTTGAAAATAAAAAGATTGTTAGGCGAAGCTAACCTGGTTAGCTAGTTTTTAATAGTTTTTATTAACTTTGTTAACAAACATGGTGTCTTCTGAAAGTATTCACTTTTATCTTAATAAATAATTTATAAAAGGAACATGTCTTTACGGCAAATGGATCTGCAAAATAGGAAAATTTCCTTTATCCTTGTATATCTCTAAAACGGATGTTTTTATTTTCTTAGTTTTTGGGCACAATGAATTAAAATAAAAATTGTTACTTCTCTCAATATGATGGTTATATATCTCGTGTAATGCTTAATTTTTTATATCCCTAAACTGTCAGCTGTCAGAATGTTTTTGTATTATAGGAAACACTTTGCAGAAATGGCACCAATTTTAATTGTTGATTGAATTTCAGGTCACGCTTTATATCAATAAAAAAATAAACAAAATTGTAATATTAGGGAGTGAGATCGAAAAAAACTTGATACAGGTTTTTCCTTATAACTTTTAACCCAAGTATTATTTGATTTTTTATTATCAAGTTACTTATGTCAATTATGTTCATTTGTTGTTAATCTGATTAAAATGAGTGACGAGAAAAAAGTGTGTACTAAAATTATTAAATATTTTCAACAAAACCCAACTTGGTCCTACAAAAAGTTGGCCAAACAATCAAAGGTCTGCCGTCAAACTGTTTCCAATGTTATTAAACAGTACCGGGAGAACTTGTCCGTTGATAGAAAACCTGGCTCAGGTAGAAGGAATGGTCCACATGATGTTTCTAAAACCAATAAATAGAAAACATTTTCAAAAGAGCTCCCAACACATCCGGTAGGAAAGCAGCCCGGTTAGCTCAGTGCTCGGAATATTTGGTACGAAAAGTTAAAGCTAATGCGGATTTAAAAACATACAAGGCTCAAAAAGTTGCTTACAGGAGCTCTGCTAATTTAGAGGCCAAAGACAGAGCTCTGAAATTGAAGTAAAATTTTATACAACAAATATACCTGCTGCATAATGGATGACGAAACGTACGTATGGAAAATTTGTTCACAGCTTCCGGGTCAATATTTCTATGTTGCTGATGCTCAAGAGTATGTTGCAGAAAAGTGAAGGAGCCAAAAGCAGAAAATTTTCCCAAAGAGTTCTTGGCATGAGAAACAATATGAAGTTGCGGCAAAAGAGCCAAAAATTTGTTACAAAGAGCTCTATAAATAAGGAAATATACATCAAGGAATGTTTACAAAAGAGGATGCTTCCATTGAAAAGACTCAATACAAAAGACTATTAATATGGTAAGCAAGGTCTTGAGTGGTACAGAAACAGTAATGTGTAATTTGTACCAAGAGAGGCGAATCCTCCAAACTGTCTGGAGCTAAGGCCAGTGGAGAGATATTGGGCTCTTGTTAAAAGAGAATTGAAGAGCACAAAAAAGGTGTCCAAAAGTGTTGTAGATTTTAAACGGAGATGGACTACCTGTTCGAACAACAGAAAGCTCTATAAAAACCTTAATGGAAGCGTTTCCGGAAATGGTTCTTAAATTCATCACTCTTGATTAGAACTATAAAACAACTATTTTTTGTAAGTTGTAATAATACTTTCAATCAAATAAACAAAAATCAAAACTGGTTTAGCGGTTTCTTTTTATTAACATTTATGTATGTTAAGATTTTCTCGATCTCACTCCTTACTATTATACATATTTAAATATAATCCTAAAAAGTACGCAATTCTTGTGCAAAATACTTAAAAAACATTTTAATTGCAAACTTACATAAATACCAAGAAAAAAATATCAAATGCCGACATACAACACGAACTAAATAAATGAATTCCTTTGAAAAATCACAAAAAAAGAGGATTTAACTAAAAGAAATTAAAATAAAAACCAACATGCAGTTTTTTTTAAACATCTATGCCTTTCAGCACCCTAGGGATGTTCCATCCACACAGTTTCATGTGGCAAAAAACATTTTATTTGATTTGGGAGGGGAAAGCAAATGCATGCATTAAAAACAATAAAACTTTTTTTTTTTAAATTCATTTCAGTTTTAATGGTTTTGTTGTCTGTGTGTGTCTGTCTTTCATACACTGCGGTTACAATTTATGTTGGCAAATGAAAAAGGATTTTTTTTCTTTTAATGAAATATTCAAAAATAAAAACATAAAAATATGATAAATGAAATATGAAAGTCGCATGCATGTACATATGTAACGTGAGGTTTTCTCGTTTTATTCGTTTTTAAAAAGCCATCAGTCAGGGCAAGCTGTCACATAAATGTTGACCTACATACTTCAATGGAAACTTACCCATTCACACACAATGCAAAAGCCTCTGACAATTTCTAGAGAAAAACAAAAAACAACAAATTTTTGTATCATACAAGATTTCAAAAGTTTAAAAAAAAAATATGCTGTAACCATTTCCTAGCACAGAAAAGCTATTCAAAACATTGAAAACGAGTCACTGATGCAAAACGTGTCCAAAAGCAGAATATTTGAAATTGAAAGCCATCAACTTTAATTCGTATTAAATCAGAGAAAATATGCAGTTAACTTTAAAATAACACAGTAACTTTGTTTTGCCCACTGGGGAGCAAAAACCTAAAGCAAAATTTCACCTTTTTTGTTGTTTAAACTAAGTTGAAATCCAATTGCCGAGGAAAAATTTAGTAGAAAGAGATTTTCATTTCTTTTTTTTTTTTTTTTTTTTTTTTTTGAAAAATAAAGTAGTCGCTGTTTTCATTGACTGAATGATTTTAGATATTTTTTTTTAACTTTTAACACAGCTTTTTGTGAATGATGCTTTATGTATGTATATAAGGTTGGCCCTTATTTACTTTTTGGATTTTTAATGATCCCAAGGACATCTACGACATCTTAAACAAAATGCTTCAAATTTGAACAAAATCGGAAAAACCTTCAGATGTGACACATTTTATTTGAAGCAATATTTTCCAACAAAAAATTTTTAAAACTTCAATGTTGAAAAGAATTCCTCTTAAAAAGAATTTCTGTATTTAATTTTCCATATGGGGTACCAAAGGGTTAATAATTTGCCAGAAATTGAAAATTATAAAATCGTAAATAAGCAACCCTCAGAAACAATTTGAAATTGAATATTCGAAAATGGCCCAGCAAAAACTCTATTTAACTATTAGCGAGTAAGTAAGTTATAACTACTTATTATTTGACTAAAACACTAGTTACTTTTGTTCACGATTTGACAAAATTCATGATTCTTGCTAACAAATATGTAGCTAGAGAAAACAGACAAAAAATTGCCTTGTGTAAGAATCGAACCGGCATGCTCGATTGTTTTATTGTGTTTGAAACAGAGTATGAAAACAAACGAAATCTTTGTTGTACCTGAGCAAAACCTGAACAAAAACGTTTCAAGGGACAAAGAGAGAAAACAAAACAATTAACTTTTCACTCATCTGCATTATTTAATTTACCGTTTCAATCGTACATTTGAGTACAAAACAAATAGAGAAACGTATGTATTTTTTTCCGTTTTGTTTGTTTTCGTATTCTGTTCTCTATTATAATGAGTAAATCAATTACCAAACGTTTTTTCTCAGAATGTTTCAATATTGTTCTTCTACGGGATTCACAGGACTACTTTTCAGTCACGCAATTTAAACAAACTCATAAAATCATGGCATTAAGCAGCGACAGGCAGACTCACACCACTATAGTTTTTAGATATCGTAGTTGTATGAGTTGAGTAAAAAAACAAAAACCGTAGCTGAAATAAACAAGCATAAAAGCGTAAAACAACCTGCTTCTATCAATGCTCATGCGAGACTGGCTGGTTTTGATTGTTTTTATACAATGTGTGTGCTTGAGAGCTCGCTGCGTTTCGCTGACTTAAAGTCACAAAAAAAGTCATTGTGTACATCCCATACTACTCTTTTCTTTTCTAGCTGCGTGCGTTCATATTAAATTATGACCCAATAAACTCAGAACAGCCATCAGAAATTAATTTGTAAATTAAGTTAAGGAACCAGGTGCAAAAAGGTGAAGAGTGCCTCAGGGCATTGTTGCCGTTTTAGGTGTAAAAAACAATAAGATGTAAACATTAATTATGATACGATTTTATTGAAAAACTAAATGTTTTACTTTCTACGATGATACTCATAAAAACATTTTTTGGCATTTGAGAATCTTAAATGAAGATCGCATTTTGAGTAAACACACTGTGTTTCAGACTTTTTGCATAGTTTGCTCGTTTTTTTGGGCTAACCATATTGGAAAGTGGTCGATATTGTCATAACGGATGCCAATAACTAGATGTTTTGTTTTTTCGCCAACTTTTGAACTTCCTGGTTGTGGATCTTCTTGTGGAGTACCAACTGATCATGAGTCAAGACGGATAATTTAATCCGTCTGCGGCCTCTATCTGCCATTCTTATAATTTTTTTTTTTATATATAACAAAAAATGTAACAATTTTAAAAACAAAAAAGTAAAAAACTATGCAATATAACATGCCAATAATTTATCCGCAACCCGCAATAGTGCCCTGAGGCAACCTTTAGTTCTTACGTTCTCAACACACTTTTTGTTAATTGTTTAAAATTTACAAATTCATAGATTGCAAGAAGAATATCTTACCTTTAAAAAAAGTTAGTAAAACTTGGATTTAAAAAAAAATCACACACAAAATTTTCCCAGACAAAACTTCCATTACAACAACAGACTAGCAAACGGATAGTTGTTGGTTCGACTCGTGGCTGCGACTTATTATTTATTTTTTCTTGTTTGTAAATACAAAGTTCTATGAATAACTCTACTAACAAAACAACTTGTTTCCGGCCAAAATATAAAAGTTTACTTTTGGACATCGCGAACAAAAATAGGTATTTATTCCAGTAGAAAAATAAGTAAAGTTTTTGCTGGGTCATGTGTTAAAATTATGACAAAAACTAAAAGTCAGAATGCATTTCGACTTTCGAGGGAAATGTTAAAAAATCTGTAACTAAAGTCACCGTTAAATTTAAAGAAACAAATTATAATTACTTTTTGAGATAATTGGTGTTTTGTAATGCATGCCTTGAGGCACTCTTGAGGGTTAGATTGTTAATGTACATTTTGTGCTCACGTGCAAAAACAATACAAAACAAAATTGCACAATCTTTATCGTTGTTTATGTTTTGTTTTTGTTATACTCACTTCAAAGAACAAAACAAAACCAAAGCAAACGTTTCGTTGTGTTTGTTATCGTACTCTGGTTTGAAAGTCTAGCTACTGACTAAATAAGTCAATAAGTCCATGAGTTTTTGAATGAAACACAGGCTTTTGGATAAAATATAATTTTATTTTTCAACATAGTCTATAATGAACTTTGTTCAACGTTTCTCCAATATTTGTATCCCTTCCAAAAAAGTAAGATTTCTCGAGGTCATCAAAATTGGTTTTTGTTTGTGAGACGATTTTATCGTTGGAGTCAAATCACTTTCCGTCAAGACATTCTTCAGATTTGGGGACAAGAAATAGTCACTCGGTTCTAAATCCGTAGAATAGGGCATTTGAGGGAGCTATTCGTAGCCTAATTCATGGATTTTTGCCATGGAATCTGCATATGTGTGCACATTTGCATTGTCCTGGTGAAGTAGACCCAATAAGTTGGCATAACACTCGCCATTGACTGTTTATATCCACTATTTTGACTGCTGATTGGTCTCTGGTGTCCACGTTTACGCAACGGCACAAAAACTCATCCATATTGTGGTTGAACAACGGCAAACACATTGTAAATTTGTTCAATTGTTTCTTGTGTGGAGATCTTAACATGGACGTCCAGAACGTTCGGCATCATCCGTGCTTGTACGGTCACAACGAAATTCAGTAAACCACTTTTTTACCATTGAAATTAATGGTGCAGAGTTCCCATATTATTTATCAAGCTTAGCCTTGGTTTGCCATAAATATCCATAAGTATCGGAGATATAAACTTAAAACCGCGATGTTCTCGAATGTTTTACTTATTTTTTTACCATAAATTCTGTAGTATGTAGTTAACTGTTATTGGATTTCTACTTTAAAATGTTAAAAACAAATGTTGTGCTTTTGTTGCTCCATTTTTAGACATTAATTTTGGTAAACTTTGGTCAAAATAAAAAATTTTCTGACATTTAATTGAAAATTTAAATTTTGCAATTCCTTACACAATCCTGCAAACATTCCTAAATATTAGAATAACAAATGGTACTTAACTAAGAGTTTATTTTTCATAGATTTCAAATCCAAAAACTGTTTTTAAAGCATGTAGTAAAATTCTACCTTCTTGAGAGAAATCTGTTAAAAAATAAGTTTTTTCGTCAAAATTTAATGAGAAAATATTAAAGAAAAAAGATGTTTAGCACGAGGAGCCCTTCTCAAAAATGTAATTTTGTATAGTATTGTAAATAATACAACAACGAAAACTGGCATTTTATTGTAAAACGTCTTAACATGAAGTAACAAGATTAATGAAGTACGCAATGTAAAGTGGAAATGAGCTGAAACTTGCTCTAGAATTAAAATAACTATTTTTTTTTTTTTTAAATTAATAGTACAATCGAAAAGTTTCACATTATGCTCAATATTGAATCCAAAATTCCTTTCAATATTGATTTTTATTCTCAAAAAAATGTCAACCTTACATGGCTAAAATGCATATTAAAACTCCACTACGTATGAGTGATATTTACATCACTCATACCACGCGGTAGACTCTGTACTGTAGAACAAATTGTGTTGCATAATAAAATAAGTAATTAAAAATATAAGAAGATTAATAACACTGTCCAACAAATTGAGACTTTTTGATTGGAACAAAATAGCGAGCCCTATGGTCATGTTGAGTAGATCATTTTTGTAGAATAAACTAATAGTCCAGCTGGTCTGATTTTTTTTCACTCAAAGTAATCGCTTGTATTAATAAAACAGCACATTAAACCTGTTGGATAAAATAGTTTAATGCATTTTTTTTTCTAAGGAAATACATAACTTCAATTACATTTCATTTTAAGTTCAAAGTAAATTTCCTTTTGCCCAATTTAGATTCTTTATGCTTATGCCCGACATTTACTTGAGTAAAAGCTTTTGAAATTAAATTTTCCTTAGAAATTACACACTGACAATAAATATATACATGTATGTACAATAAGGTGGCTCTTATTTTGCACTTTTTGGATTTTGGTTGCTCCCAAACTCTAGAATTATTCTCCATGAGCTGAAAATTTGCCCATATTATTTGAAGTTTCGAATTTTCGGTCATATCAGCATCAATATTCTTCGAAAGCAAGTAAGAATGCTATATTCGGCTATGCCGAATCTTATATACCTTATATACCTTTGTTGTGGATGCATTAATTGCACACATTCAGCGTATAGCATCCTAAATATATCAAGAAAACTTTTAAAAATTTTACATTTAATTGTTGACTAACAGATTATATTGTAGAAGTTACAAACAAAATGACAATCTTATATATACCCTTCTCATGAAGGTGAAGGGTATAAAAACAACAACGCCAAACGAAACGAAACACCAAAAAAAATAAAACAAAATACACAAAGCAATGAAGCCAACACACATCCAAACATACGTTTTGTTGCTTTTTTGTCAAAGCATGCAATAAATTGTGTTTTTTTGAAATTTTCAGAGGTTGTCTCAGATTTTTTTTCATGTCTCCGTTATTTATGGACGGATTTTGCTGATATTAAATAGGAAACTTCTCGAAAGCAAGTCTAACAGAATTATTGAAGATTTGGATCCCGAAGATATTTGGGGTCTTCAGAAAATTGATTTCAACAGACAGACAGACAGACAGACGGACATGGCTTAAGCGACTCCGCTATCTATAAGGATCCAGAATATATACATATTCTTTATAGGGTCGGAGAATTATATTGTGAAAATTACAAACGGAATGACAAACTTATATATACCCTTCTCACGAAGGTGAAGAGTATAAACAACTTAGAAAATAAAACGTTGAAAACTAAATTGAATTAAACCAAGTAAGAGTGCTGTATTCTATGCCAATTCGTATATACTCTTTACCAAAGTATATACATTAAGAGAAATATTAAAAATTATTGTTGGTAAAAAAAGTTTGATGGAAAAAATTGTTGGTGATAAAATCTTATTTTGCTCAGCCATTTGTGAGTCAATTTTAAATAAAACCTAAGTTCGACTATATATCAATCATGTGTGAAAGATATTTGGTTGCTTCGAAAAGTTGATTTCAACAGAAATACGGACATGGCTATATCGATGGATCGCGAAAAAAAATTTGAAATTGCAAACGGAATGACAAACTTATGTCATAAAAATGAGGGTTTTTTTAAATTTTTAGATTTTATTTTAAAACATTTGTACAATTTAAATTTATTCAAAGTATTGGCCATTGTTAGCTATGACCTTTTCCCATCTTTCTAGCAACATATGGATTCTGAAGTCGAAGGAACTGCTCATCTTTTGGGGCCAAGAACGAATCAAGCCAATATCGGATACTCTGTTCCATAGTGTAGCGTATCCCAGAGATAGCGTCCTACATCGATCGAAACAAATAGTAGTCAAACGGGGCAAGGTCTGGTCTATAAGCGGATGAGGCAAAACTTCCCAACCATTTAATTCTAAATAGTTTTTAACAGGTTGTCATGATGTTTTGGGCATTTTTCCGAAAATGCTCGCATAAAACTAATCAGTTGCATTCGTTACAGGTTCCATGTGTTGGTCTGGCCAGATTTCAGTAGACCATAATAGATAGAACCCTTTTGCTCCTACTAAATACAGAGCATTACCTTAGAGCCGTGGATGTTTGCCATTGGTGTCAATTTGTCTTGTTGGCCTTGCTTCACATACGATCTCTTACGCTTCGGGTTATCGAAATGGATCCATTTTTCATCGCAAGTAATGATTAGGTGCAAAAATTATGTCCTTTTATGGCGTTTAAGCAGCATTTCGGACATGCAAAATCGTCGTTCAATTCGTATGGTATCCAATTTCCCTGTTTTTGGATGAAAGAAATCTGGTGCTTGCAAACGCTTTGAAATTGCTGCTTGAGTAGCTCCCAATGATTTTGCAAACTCTTGTTGAGTTTTACAGCAATATTCTTGAAATAATGCTTCCTTGGTCTTCAAACTTTTTTGGCTGGCCATGGCCATTGTTGTCTTCCGTGTCAAAATCACCACAGCTGAACCGAACAAACCATCTCTTGGTGTATTTCAGCGCCACTTTTTTCAAATTAAAGAAGTAGAGCAAAACATCGGGTATATGTCGCTTTGTTGGCACAAAATTCAACTTTGTTGTTTACACTATAATGTTCAATAATTAAGTGAGATTAAATGACAGATATGTACCCTTCAAAATGGCATAAAAATTATTGAAAACAAAAATCGTGTTGAGAAGATACGTTATCTACTGTACATCCCACATTTTTAGAATAGAAAACAGTTCCTTTAATTTTTTTGCAATTTCATTTAAAAAAAATGTTAAAATGTAAAACTTTGGATTTGAGATATGAATGAAATAATGCTATCAGTACTTTGACTCAAAACTCGAATCTAATTATGCAACCTCAAAACATTATCCTATTTTGCTTAAATTTTCAGCTTTTTATTTTGAGATAATGGAAAAAGTCCACAATAAGAGCCACCCTAATATATATGCCTTAATCTTGCTTTCATGCTGAAATGTTTTGTTTGTTTGGTTTTTTTTTTTCTTTTTCCTAAAAACTGCAATTTTATATCCAAATCAAAAAAATATATAAAAAATGTATGTCAGGTTAAAAGGAATGCTTTTGGTTGTTGTTAAACCAAAAAGTATGCTTCAAATATTTTGTAAATAAATATTTCAAGAGTTTTGTTGTTTAAAGTACTTAAAGCTAAATTTTAAAAGAATTCTATTAAATCTAACATATATTTCAAGATTTTCAACATTGTTTAATTCATGCTCCTATTTGTATCTCTTTAATTGCAGATACACTTCACATTTGCATGAAATTAATTCATTGCCAAAGCAAAGGATTTTCTTCTTAAATTACGGTAAGTGAACAACTATCAATTATCTATGCTATTGGTTATAATTTACAGTCAGCAGTTTAAGAAAGGGAAACAATGGAAAACAAAAGCTAAAAGGATAAGTATCGATTTATACGATTATTGCATTTGTTTGCATTTTTAATGACTTTTTTGTACTTGCCATTGTGTTTTGAGTGAAATTACTAATTGAAATTTGGAGATAATTGAAAAGAAAACTGACAGCTATCAATTTACAGAAATTAATGAATGAGTTAAACAAATGCAAAAAAAAAACTAGTTACATGATTCAATGACAGTAATGTACATTAGGCTGGTCTTTATATAGGATTTTATCGATTTATGATGCTCACAGAACAAAAAATCCGGAATTTCTGCTTATATCACAGCCATTTGTGGGCCGATTTTCTTGATGAAATTAAGATAGCAACCTATGTTGGACTATAAGGGATATATTGATGTATGAATCGTGTATGTAAGTTATTTTGGTGATACATGCAAACATATACTTGTTTACTGTAACCATATTATGGTTACCATTATTATAGTTACTGTGACTACATGTTGTAATACTTGTTAAAATCAATTAAGAATTAAGTGGAGGGAAGTTTTGCCTCGCCCCCCTTATATTCCAGACCTTGCCCGTCCGAATACTATTTGTTTCGATCGATGTAAATTTCTCTCTCTCTCTGGGATACGCTTCACCTTAGAACAGAGTATCCTAAATTGGCTTGATTTGTTCTGGGCCTCAAAAGAAGAGCAGTTCCTTTGGCTCAGAATCCATATGTTGCCAGAAAGTTTGGAATAGGTCATAGCTAACAATGGCTAATGCTTTGAATAATTTATATTCTACAAATTATTAAAAAAAAAACTAAAAATTTTAATAAATTCCGCATTTTAAGTCACACATCCATTAAATACTATTAAGCACTAATTTCTTACTTAATTTAATGATTATTACGAGTATTTTTAATGTGATTATTATTTCATTTTACTAATAGACAACATTAAGTTTGTTTTTTACGAAATTTTGCTTCAACAGCAAATTCAAATTAAATTAGCCCAGCTTTTAACTAAAAAACTGTTATATGAAAAACTGAAATGAGCTTAAGATAAGAATGAAATTTGTTGGAAAAGAAAAGTAAACCAACAAAAAATACACAAACACACACACATACATTCAGTCATTCTCCATCTAAAAGTTTTGTTTAACAAACAAAAACAACACTAAAAGAATAATTGTCCTTAAACAAACAACAAAACACAAACACACATTTATACAACGGCATGGAAAGTTTTTACACTTAAACTGGCTTTGTGTTCTTTTCCAACTCAGCATGCACAATCAGGCACACATTCACTCCATACCTCCCTCCCCCTATCTCTCTCTCTCCAACTACGATATGTATTTATTTATTTACACCGCCTCACAACACCACACACAGTCACTTACTCACACATTTACTGGCATTAACTCACACTTTAAATTTGAATTTTAAATTGTTGATATCTCTAATGTTGTTGTCCCTGTTATCCAACAAAGCCATTCACATAACAGCGAACCACAGCTCCACCCACCATCCATTAAAACCCATAAACAGTTAATGCTTATTTTGAGGTTTTCATAGCTTTTTTCGGTCTTTTGGTTTGCGAAAAAAAACACAACACAACACCGCAGCATTTTTAACAAATATAATTATTTGGCTACATTTCCATTAAAAACTATTGATAAAACGACATAACAAAACCCTATTCATGGCTGGTACAACTAATCGTATACGTATTATAATTTTCAGTAATGTTACATATTTAGTTACAAAACAAGTAAGAGTGCTATATTCGGCTATGCCGAATCTTATATACCCTTCACCTTTGTTGTGGATGCATTAATTGCCCACTTTCAGCGTATAGCATCTTAAATATATCAAGAAAACTTTTAAAAATTTTACATTTAATTGCTGACGAACAGATTATATTGTTGAAGTTACAAACAAACGAAATGACAATCTAAAAACAACATCGCCAAACGAAACACCAAAAAAACAAAAACAAAATACGCAAAGCAATGAAACCAACACACATCCAAACATACGTTTTGTTGCTTTTTTGTCAAAGCATACAATAAATTGTCTTTTTTTGATGAAATTTTCAGAGGTTGTCTCGGATTTTTGCTCATATCTCCGTAATTTATGGACGGATTTTGCTGATTTTAAATAGGAAACATCTCGAAAGCATGTCTAACAGAATTGAAAATTTGGATCCCGAGGATAACTGGTGTCTTTAGAAAATTGATTTCAACAGACAGAAGGACAGACAGACAGGCGGACATGGCTTAATCGACTTCGCTATCTATAAGGATCCAGAATATATATACTTTATAGGGTCGGAAAATTATATTGTGGAAATTACAAACTTATATATAACTACCCTTCTCACGAAGGTAAAGGGTATAAAAAATAGAGAATAATGCAGTGATTCTATAATCTTAATAGGGTGTTCTAGTCTATCAAAGGTGAGGTTGTAGGTTCAACTCCTGGCACCCGCCTGAAACTATTGGAAACTACTTCCATTTTGGTCTCAATTAAGATAAAATTTTAAATAAATCTGCAATGTCTGTACCGATTGACAAAAAAGTTCAAGCAGGCTTAGTTGGGGAGTATTCGAGTTTAATAGACCCCTCAGGAACAGCACTGTTGGGTATCAAAGTAGGGCACCATGTAAAATTTGTAAACGCTTGACCGGAAATACTTGAGTGTATTATAGGATTCCTAAGTAATAGGGACAATTTTATCAATTTTTTTTAGAAATTATCGGAAATTTTAAAAACTTTTATACATATTTAAAGTTACAGTATTATTTCTGCATAGATAAAAACAGCTTTGTTTTGATTTGTTTCCAATCGTACAATTCGATTATCCGTAGTTGACACAGAAGAGTTACTATATAAAAAATTGTATGTTTGTTAGCCCAACTAAAATTTTTCATACACAACCAGTGTTTCCATGAAAAAATATTTAATCCTATAAAATGTTTGCAAAAAATCTATTAAATCCATTTATAACCTACCAACTACATTTTTATAACTAAGAATTGTTTTCTGAGTCGTTAAAAAGCTATCAGTCGTGTGTTAAAGGCTTGAACAAATCATCAATCAAGTTTTATTTGATCTAAAGATACACAATAGATGGAACGTAACAGACACAAAACAACGAGGACGGGTCAATAAGTCCCTGACCTATTTATCATTATTTAGTTGTCCCAAAAATAATTATGATTCGGTGAACAATATTCATATTTATAATTGCGGTGAAAATATAAACGTTTACAGTAACTAAAATATTGTTGAAATTGTAACAATATGTTGATACAAAGAACATAGTATAGTTGTCGTAACCATGTCGAATCATGTTTTTTCTCTGCGTGCAGGTTTTTCCATAAAAAATCAGTTTATTTTTCAACATAGTCTCCTTTGAGCTCTATACACTTTGTCGAACGTTTCAACAGTTTTTTTAACCCAAAAATTTAGATGTGTCGAGGTCATCAAAATAGTTATGTGTTTGTGGGATGAATTCATCGATGAAGACAAATCTCCTTCCGCCAAGCCATTTTTTCAAGATTGAAAACAAGAAATAGTCACTCGGGGCTAAATCCGGAGAATAGGTCTGATGAGGAAGCAATTTGTTGCCTAATTCATGAATTTTTGCCATGGAAACTGCACATGTGTGCACCCTTGCGTTTGTAGTTGATTGTGAGCAAACGCGTCATCAATCTTGCGAAAAGCTTTTTCATACCCACGTTATCATTCAAAATAAAAACCACTGAGCAATGTGAAACGCCTATGGCTTCCACAATCTCTCACTCTTTCAATCTTCGATCGGTGAACACAATATCCCTTGTTTCGGGTGTAGATACCTCAACTGGGTGTCCAGAACGTTCGGCATCTTCCGTGCTTGTAACGTCACAACGAAATTCAGTAAATCACTTTTTTTACCATTGAAATTGATGGTCCAGAGTTCTGCAAAAACTAATGCTTAATGAGCACACGAAATTCACTTTTTTCCAATTTCTCCTTAAGTCACGTTATAGTCTGATATATATGGCTGTCAAACTTTTTTACCATTGCAATTGATGTTCTAGAGTTCCCTTAGTATTTATCAAGCTTAACTTTGATTTTTTTTCTGCAAAATGTAAAGCATAATAAACACACGAAATTCACTTTTTACAATTTCTCCTCAAGTCACACAAACTAAATGACGCAGCTTGTTCAAGGCGTCAACTGACAGATGCCTGCTGACAGGATCAATCTTGCCCTTTCAGTTAAGAGGTGGGAATTTCAAAAAGTCACGAACTTATTAACCCGCTCTCGTAGGTATATGATGGATATATGTTCTAGTTCCAACACTTAATAGAAACACAACCAGTCCTCTTTAACATGTCATTGCTAAATATATGTATGCTTTTGCTATTAGCCCCCGTATGTGTACAAATCACACAGGAACGGTGTCAATTTGAAAACGGAGAAATGACACTATACCGTTGCACATTTGAGACCATTCCTTGTCGTTTTGTCACCGTACCGTTGTCGATTTGATACCTGTCTGTTGTCGATTTGACTCCAACCGTTTTTAATTTGGAATCGTGCAATCTCTTCCCTTTCCAAATTTACCTTAAAAAACAATAGTTATTGTTTCCTGGAACTGTTGTACTTGTATATAGTCACTTTATTTGGCTATCTTCTCATTGATGTTATTAGTTGCACTGTATTTGTGTCAAAATGACACCAACCGTTGTCGATTTTGCAACGTCGTTTTACTCACTCTTTAATGCAAGTATTGCTTCCAAAATTTCTAATGCTTGCACAATAGGTTGGCCCCGTTTGTATGAACGAAAACTAAAGTGTCGATGTTCCCAACTAAAATTAAAGTTTAGTTTGTTTGAGACGACTATTTCTCAAAATGTTTGTCCTGGCGTCAGTATTTGTTGATCAAAGGATAAAAAGGTTCTTTTTAAGGTTTTCATACTTTTTTCAGATTTCTAGCTAAAGATTGGTATCATGTTAATGGTATTTGAAACGCGATTTCAGTGTAAATTCAAAAATATTCGAAGTTTTGTAATTTTTGGCAAACATTTTATGACTTATGTCATTTTGAAGTTTTTTCTTTGCTTCAAAAATGTCGAATTTTGTGCCAACATAGCGTGATATGCGCGAAGTTTTGCTATACTTCTTTAATTTAAAAAAAGGGCTGCTGAAGCACACCAATTGATTACCAAAGCTTATGGTGAATGTGTTCCATTGGTTTCAATGTGCGAGAGATGGTTTGTTCGGTTCAGAAGTGGAAGACAAAGATCGCCCAGTCCAGCTAAACATGTTTGAAGACCAAGAATTGGAAACATTACTCCTTAAATCATTGGGAGCTACTCAATCAGCTATTTTAAAACGTTTGACGGCAGCAGGATTCATCCAATAGCAGGGAAATTGTATACCATACGAATTGAAGTCTTGAGATCTTGAAAGACGATTTTGCATGTCCGAAATGATGTTTGACCGCTATAAAAGAAAATCAGTTTTGCACCGAATCATTCATGAAGTCCGGCCAACCACATGATACCAAACAAATTATAAATTCCTTCAAAATGTACCTTTTTATGCTTTGATCCAGCTCATCAAATACTGATCTCAAGACAAAAATTTTGAGTAATAAATTAATCTTAAAATTAATTAAAGTTTTATTTTAGTTGGGAACATCCACATTTTTTTTTTTTTTTTTTTGGGCCACTCTAATTCTCATGTTTTTGAAGGGATTATTAATGAACCAATTGGAGAAGGATACAAGAAAATTGCAAAAATTCAAAGTAAATAACGAATGTCTATGAACAAGTATCTCATTACAATATTGAATGGAAAATTGTCTAAGTGAAAGTATTTCTTAAACTTACTTTTGCAAATTTAAATTTTGTTAAAAATAACCATCTTTTGCTTTTTTCTAGCGATGTTAAGTTCTTTTTTAGAGACTTCATCTTTTAGACGTGTCTGAAAACTCGATGTTGTTTTTATGAATTAAATTAAATTTTCAATTTTTGTTGTAGCTTTTATTGATTGTTGGTTGTTGCTATGTTTCGGCTCTTGAGCGTCAGACTTGGAAAGTTCAACATATTTTTTTTAAACAATCAATCAATGTTTTAATGTGGTTGAATGTGTCTATGTTGAAAGATTGGATTTGATCCCTACAGTTTTAGAAATAACAATGAAATTCTTTTAAACATTATGGCAGGTAGGCTGGCGTAGATTTATTTAAATTGTAACTTTAGTGACCTTAAGTCAGGCAGTCAGTTTACATTTTTTATAATAAACTTTATTAAATAATTATTTTACTCCCAAAAAAAAAAAATTACTTTTAATAAGTTAAAGCAAAAAATCGAACCACTTTAATGTATTGAATAATAATTTTGAAATGTTCTCAATCCAACGGAAGAAAGGTTGATGAAAATAAGAAAAGAAGTGAAAAGAAAAAGGCTTAAGTTATAATCACAACCTCACTATCTCGGTAAGAGATCTAGCCAACTGCAAATTTAGAAATGGCTTAGAATTTAAGGCAGCAACAGTATCCATTTCTCCGAAATCTAAACATCAAAATAAGATTCTGAAACATTTGTTGAAAAACAAAGTGAATCAACTTATATCGCCACGTTTGGTAGGTTCTTAAATGAAGGCTGTATAAATAACATAAAATAATTAATTGATCTAAATATATACATTATATATTTATACATAACATACCCTTATCATCTCCTGATGAAATGTATAAAAAAGAACAAGAATGAAACAACAAAAGCAACAACATCATCCATTTGTGGTGGTTTTTGTTTTTTACTTTCCCAGTTGACTACATCTTTAAACATCCCAACATGACCTTTGTAATGACTTGTATTTAATGAACAACTTACCTATCAAAGACTACTTCATACCATCTGCATTACTTAGAAGTAGTTTGGTAATGGTTTACCAATAATCTGATATATAAGAACTTGCTTACGAAATTCAGAATTAATTCATAATAAAATACATTTCACATTTGAATATTTAAATTTTTTGTTAATTCAAATCTAATCTAATACAAATTTATTTAAAATATTTTTTAAACCCACTATCAAAAAAGATGAGTGAGGATATTACAGGGTTTTCCAATAAGAGGTGTTATTTTGGTATTCAAAGAAAAATTAAATTTTTTGAGATAAATGATCGGATGTTTAATTCATAATAAAGAGGAAGGTATGCCGTTAATAATGAAAAACAACATCAGCCAAATGACCACCACGACCACGCTTACAGGACCACATCCTTTTCATGAAATTTTCCATAACCAAATCGCAAAGTGGCTGCCCTATGTCCTCGATAGTCTCACGAATTCTATCTTTGAGGTCTTGAATCGACGCTGGGCTGTTGGCGTAGTCCTTATCTTTCACAAGATGTCGCAAGATGTTAAATCACAAGATCTTGGTGGCCAATTGTGATCACCTCTTCGAGAGATAACACGTTCCGAAAACGTTTCCCTTAAAAAAGCAATGGTTTCATTGCTTGTGTGGCACGTAGCGCCGTCTTGTTGAAAGTAAACGTTGTCCAGATCAATATCATCCAACTCCGACCATAAGACACGGTGTAATGGCGTTTGTGGAATGCCCAATTCCAAACAACGACGAGGAATGGACAATCCTGGGTTATCTTCAACCCTTTGGGCCAGAGCAGCAATATTCTCAGTTGTTCTTGAGCGACGTGCACGGGTTTTATTCTTCACATAACTAACTTATCCCAACAGCTCGAATTTTTCCAACAAATTCCTCTATTGCGGTCCGACAAGGTGCTTCACGACGACCCAAAAATGCTTTAGTTTTGCGAACTGTGACTGCAAGATTTTCACCATTTTTGTAGTGAATTTTAATCATTTCAATGCGTTGTTGAAGCGTGTATCGTTCCATTTTTAGTAATAGCGTAGTTTTTTCTTGTCAAATGTCAAAGAATAAACGCTTCAAAAGTGACAGCTACCAAAATACCGGGTGATTCAAAATAACATCTCTTTTTGGAAAACCCTATAGTTTGACATTCCGTTTGTAACACATCAAAATAGTTGTCGCAGACCCACATTAGTACAGTGCAAGCTCGATTTTCACGACTAACTAAAAAGCACACCTGTCGCGAAAACTGAATTTTCTCGATAACAGAACCCAAAATTTTATTGAAAAATTTTATGTAATTTTTAAAAATAGAATTGTTTTTATTGATATATTTACTTTTTAAACATGTTTAAAGTAATTGTAGGTTTTGAGTTGCTTTTTTGGCAAACTATTTTCTAAAATAACAGCTGAATCACGTAGTTCATATATTCCTGTTGTCGGTTTATCATTTTCCGAAACCCATTGTTTATCGATGTTATACAATCGTCCACTTTAATTTTGCTTTCTTCATGCCACTATACTATAAATCCTCCGATTCCGTATTTGGTAGATAATTCCATTTGCTCCTCATTACTTTCCTCATGAAATTCTTCTTGAATCCAGTTGTTTATGCCAGCATTCGTGAAAAGATGTTCCGTACCAATTTGAGCTACAAGTGTACCAATAACGAGTGAGATCGTAAAATTTTTAACACACGTTTTTCATTAAAACTTTTAACCCAAGTATTATTTGATTTTTTTTCTATTTGATCAAGTTACCTTTGTATAATATCAATTATATTCATTTGTTGTTAATCTGATTAAAATGAGTGACCAAGAAAAAGTGCGTACTAAAATTATTAAATATTTTCAACAAAATTATACTTGGTCCTACAAAAAGTTGGCCAATCAATCGAAGGTCTGCCGTCAAACTGTTTCCAATGTTATTAATCAGTACCGGGAGAACCTGTCCGTTGATAGAAACCCTGGTTCAGGTAGAAGGAATGGTCCACATGATGTTTCTAAAGCCAAAAAAATAGAAAGCATTTTCAAAAGAGCTCCCAATACATCCGGTAGGAAGCAGCCCGGTTAGCTCAGTGCTCGGACTATTTGGTACGAAAAGTTAAAGCTAATGCAGGTTTAAAAACATACAAGGCTCAAAAAGTTCCTGACATGAACGCTGTAAGCATTTTTCGATCTCACTCCTTAGTTGAAAGATCATTGTTTTCTTCACTCCATTCAGTATGGAATTCGAGCAAGTTGTTCCAGGATTTTCGAATACTGCACACTTATATTTTATCCCAGGACGTAGCTAGAATCTGAACTGCATTTTTGAGATTAAAAATTTTTAGTTTAAGATCCAAATTTGTTTACTTCTCGTCAAGCAAGTGGATGAGCAATTGTTTTTACACATTCACATTCTACCTCAGTGACCAAATTTTACATTTGTGGCTACAAAATTTCATAAGGGGTAACAAAAGTTTGGTTGCAACAACTCTACTTTACAATTCTACTTTATCAGCTGACTTTCTGTTGATAGAGCCGAAAAATTCTATATGTACAACCGAATCATTCGATTGGCAACAAATTCGGTTGCTACTACGAATCTGTTTTATCTGTGTGGAGAACAAATTCGTTATGGAACCAGTCCTCAAATATGAATGATATCATGCTGGTCGCGTTTACTGAAGTTATATATTACAGGATTATTGAGAAAGCATTTAAAGGCTCGTGGTTTTTTCAATTTTCCGACAACCAACCATTTCAGTTTGTCTGTGCCATTCGCATTTGAACAGGGCATACAAGTTATTCGCTCTTTACATATTTTTCTTCCGAAAGCCATTTTCTCATTACATGTGATAAGATTATGATTTGGAAGCATCCTATAATATAAACTGCATTCATTGGCATTGTAGATTTGGTGAAGATTCAACCAATGATCATGAACGTAATTCTTTAACTCTTTCACAAATGGATCAATAAGATTAGATTTGATAAATTTTGGAATACAAAAATCGCTGCTGATATTGGTACATTTTTTTTACCTTTGATTTACAAACCACTTATAAAGCATTTTTTCCAATCTTGGGTACTCAGCTTTCCTTAACCCTCCGACGGTTGAGTCTTCCGTTGCCCTTATACGAAGTACAAGGTCTACAGGGACCTATTTCTATTTATATGGAATTTTATATGAAAACGCATTTTTTTACATTTTTTCTGTTTTGATTTATGAATGTTAGAAACAAATTTAAGGAACACGTTTGTGATGTGTTCAAACAATAAAACAAGCCAAAAGACAGTGCATTTATTAACGATTTCTTCAAATTTCAGTTCCCGTACTAAACACATTTAAATCTCAATAGAAACTAAACTATTGGTCGGATCGCGGCAGCTGCCGCCGCGGAACTACGTTCACTAAGACTGCTACTACTGCGGTGTGAGTGAATGTCATCGCGTAAATCGCCACGACCACGTTCGCGGGACTCGCGTTCACCACGCATGCCCATACCAACGGTTGAGCCATAGGCTGTTCGGCCAGTGGGTGATGAGGCTTCTGTATCGCGGTGTTTGTCGAGGTCGGATGGATAATTTAAATTGTTGTTATCTGTGAGACCACGCACCTAAAAACAAAAGAAATTTTCCAAATTAAAACTTTTTCTTGTAATTTATTTGCATTCGCTTTTTAACAAACCTGCAGACTTTCGGCTGTTTTGAGGAACATCGGTAATGAACTTTGGCCGACATTTACTTCGCCCTTGTACATAAAATCTAGCAGGGAACGTATTTCTGAGTATCTGACATCTTTCAAATAGATGATGGGATGTGGATGATGGTTCTGCAGGAATATGGTTTCGAAATAGGGACTGCATGCTGATAATATGGCTTGATGTGCCTAAAAGTAAAGAGCAAATTTAAAATCAAAATAAATGTATGCATTATAAACACGTATAAACACGTTTTAAATATTTATTGTCACTTGAGAGCACATAAACGTTTCAACAGTTTATTGTCAACGTGATTTATCTGACATGTCAATTATCACATTACTATCATTATTATCCAACTTACATACATATTACCATTAGCATCGCAAGCTGCTTGCTATGTAGTTCTTACTAAATTATTTACACTGTAAAAAATATGTTGGTGAAACAACATGTTGTATTGCATTCATTACTGGATTTGATGTTTTAAATGAGAGATAGGGTTTTCAAAACAGAAGATTCGGAGGAAAATATCAAAGTTCCAGGTAAGTAACAATCAAATAAATTCCAAGGAGTAATTTCAGTTTGAAAATGATAAAGGTCCCCGGGGACTTTCTCACCCGCCGGAGGGTTAAGGTGCAACGTTTGCAGGGCCACTTTATGTTGTACACGCAGAAAAAAAATATAGTTTTTTAACAATATTATAGTAACAGTAACTATTTATATGATTGTGGTAACTATAATATGGTTAATTTAAGATTCACATGATTGTATCAGGCATATATATGGACTGTATATGTATTCTGAGTTCTCATAAGATTCTAATTATTTCTTTGAGTATCAAAGTTACGATTATTTAATTTTAAAATTCTGGGGCGACTAGTTCACCAACTGGGTTATTTGCTACTGTATGTGTGAAAGTGTGTGTGTATGTGTTTGTATTAATGCTTGTTCGACTCAAGTGTTTCCATTTAATTTGACATTTAGTAAAGCGTAAACAAAACGCAAAAAAAAAGAGTTCAAAACTTAAACAAAACCATCTATCAAAAATGTAAGTAAAATTGATGGCTGTGTTGGCTTATTGAGGTCGTTTTCTCAATTTTCTTCTATTTTTCATTTTGTTCATTTGTCTATGCTAAAGTTTAGTTTTCTGTTATACATACACGCAGAAAAAAAAATATAGTTGTGCATGTTTACTAAAACCATTTCAAAATTTTTAACAATATTATAGTCACAGTAACTATTTATATGAATGTGGTAACAATAGTACGGTTAATTTACGATTCACATGATTGTATCAATCATATATGTGGTTACAGTACACAAGTATATGATTGCGACAACAATTTTTATGATGAATAATTCTATCATAATATGTTTTTCTCAGATTATGATATCCATAAGCCGAGAGCAACATAATGTGGTAAGTCCTTCATCATATAAATGGTTGTCACAAACATATACTTGTTTACTGTAACCATATATATGGTTGATACAGTCATGTGAATCGTAAATTAACCATATTATTGTTACCACAATCATATAAATTGTTACTGTGACTATAATATTGTTGAAAAAACTTATAAAATTGTTAAAATGGTTACAGAAAACATGCGCAACTATATTTTTTTGCTGCGTGTACAAACTCATGTAAATAAATGAAAGAAAAGAATTTAGGAGTGGTGTATGTTAAGGTAGAGATGAAAAATGGGCAGATATTTGGATGTACTCGTATCTAAGTTAATGTTACATCATATTACACACCAGTAATATGTAAATTTTGTAAAAAAATGTATATACATCTTACATACATATGTATTAGCAATCGCTTTTAAAATGTTTGGGTTTGACTCATTTTACAATCAATAGGTTTTGTTTATTTAAGGATAACAACAGCAAAAAACACAAAATTGTTATGGTCGATTAAAGACAATATATATTAAATTAAAATGCCTTGAGTAAGAACTTTCAATTTCTTTATAAATTTTATCGTTTATATTTTTTAATCTTTAAAATGGTATAGCTTACTGTTATATCCTTAAATATTATAAAGTTACTAAAGAAATAATAAATTTTGTTAAAAACAATACATATATAATTTTAAATAATTATACGTTTTCCTTTAAAGCTAATGTAATTGGAAAAACATATTCTTAGAATTATTTTTTTAAGTCTATTCAATTGGCCTTAATGCAATAAATTCAGCAATTCGCATAAAATAAAAGTGGTTGACACCCTCAAACGCCTCAATAATTAAGATATTTTAATAAATCTATGTAGGGTTGTTTGCTTATATATGAATGTCCTGTGTATATGTGTTTAGTTTTATGAAACGCATTTAATCTGCTCAAAATAAAATCTTACAATTCGTTTTCATTAAGACATTTGTACGTGTTAATAATAGCTAAAAAAAAAATAAAAACCAAGGCAAATGAACAAATCTTAGAGGATGTAAAAGAAGGAGTAATAAAACGAAAATAACACCAAGCAAAACTTAAAAACACAAACAATTAAGTCACAGCAAAAACAGCTGAATTGACTAAAATATACTATGTATAATTATACATATGAACACACATTAGGATTCACACTTGTTAACATTTTAGAACATAAAGCCAGCAGACATTTGTGTTGGGAACCACATGTCCTGACACAATCAACTAGAAAAAATGTCTAATGTATAGGATGTGTGTATGTCTGTGTAAGTATGTTTCTGTATGACATATTTTTAAATGTTTATTCGCCTCCATTGTGTATGTGGCACCCCATGAAAATGATATTTAGTTTATAATAAGATGCTATTTCGACATATCTTTGTTCTAGAATCAACCATTGATTTTCTATGCCAAAAATATACATTCTTAACCCTCTAATGCTTAAGCATGCCTCAAGGCACTCATCGCAAAATGCCAATAAATTCAAATATAACTGATACTTCATTTCAGAAACTTTGAAATCTTTTTAAAATAATTTAAATACGTTGTTTAGCAACTCAGTTACATGAGTTTTTGAAATGAATGCTTAAGCATTAGAGGGTTAACCCACCACTAATAAAGATGGGAAATATTCATCGCAGACCCACAAATGTATATATATATATTCATTATTCTCATGAGATGCGACGACGATCTAGCTACGTTCGTCCGTCTGTCTGTTGAAATCTTGATAGGGCCCAAACGGAAGGAGCTAGCTGGCTAAAATACTCACAAGTACTCTCTGTAGATAAGATTTGTTGGGTATTGATAATGGGCAACATCGGTCCATGATTTCTCCTAGCCCCCATACAATTGTCCCCCCGGAATACTGTTTGAGCAGCCAGAAATATGTTGATTATGCGGCAATGCTGATAAAATGTTGCACAAATTAGTTCTAAGTACTCTGAAATTATACTATAAAGTATGGCGGAAATCTAAAATCAACCGTTGATTTTCTGTTCAAAAGGACAAAAAGTTGCTTTCCCAGTACGAAAAAATGGTAGGGCTTCACTTTGTAGACTTTCTAAAATGGATATTTACACATATTTAAAGATGGGATACTCATTATAGAAGGACGATGCATTTTTCTGGATGTAATGGAGTCTGTAAGGTCTGTTGTGGATTGGTCTCACTCCACATGCGGCAATTTTATTTATTAAACAAGTAAGAAAGTATGGTCGGTCAAGCTCGACCATATAATACCCTACACTAAATAAATGAGCAAAATCGTTTTGCTTTTAAAATTTCAATAATTTTTCTTCATGAATGATTCTCGGAGAGTGCCTAATTATGGACCATGGAATTAGGTCGTGTTATTTATGTCTATATGAAAGTTGATTGTGCTGAATTTTATGTGTATATCGACATTTTTAAAAGATTAAAGTGATTTTGATTTCCGTTTATACAAAACTTAGTTGGAGCGAAATTTGTGTAGATATCTGTATGAATTAAACATTTATGACTGATAAAGTCCAATTTCGGCAGGACATTTGTATGGTGGCTAGGAGAAATAATGAACCGATTTCAGCCAGTTTCAATTGGCTTTGTCCTTGGGCCGAAATAATTGTATGTACCAAATTTTATCGAAATATCTTCAAAATTGCGACCTGTACTCTGCGCACAAGGTGTACATGGAAAGACGGACGGACGGACATAGTTTAATCGACTCAGAAAGTGATTCTGTGATAATAATGTACAGAATTTAGGGCTATGTATTATAAAATATCCTTGCATAAAGGATTTTGTATAAATTTATTATGCTTTTCCTTCGGAAAAGGGTTTTTAATCTGAAGTGTTTGATGCAGCCTTAGCTTTAATAATAAACTATTAAATTCTCTACACATAGACATATTTGTCTGATATCAACATTTCATAGTGTCAAAAGAAACTTAACTTCATTTTCAGGAGGTAACGAACATATGTATGTTCTTGAAAATATATTTGTTTTTCTAATACAAATTTATCACTTACATATAAAACTAAATACACATGGTCATATAAGACAAGAAATCCTTGGATTTTTTTAGCAACACAACATATCGTCGCTGCACAATGAGCTATGTGTAAATTTTCAAATATTTTTTTATTGGACCGATATTAAAATATCGCTCCTACTTCAGAAGTTATTTAAGACATTTATGTGTAATATTACTTATTCTGCTTTCATACAACAAATTAACAGTTAATATTAGCTATCCGGAAAAGTTGTCCAGAAACACAAAACATACACAACTGTTTTGATATGGTATTATGGGATCCAGCTATGGGACACGGTCTCAGTGTCAAATGATGAAAAAATCCACACAATAAGAATGATCACAGTTGCCCCCTGGTATATCAAAAACGTGAATATACACAAAGTTCTACACTTGCCCTTTGTAAAAGCTTAGTTTAAGAAACATGTAGAAAAATATTTAAAAAAGCTTCAAATCCACTGGCCCGCAACTTATTAGATAACTGTGGCCACATTCGTTGAAGAAGGAGAGACACAGCTGACCTAAAGATAAAGGAAGGAAGAATGCCAGTTTAATCAGAGCAACAATGAATAAACAATTTCCAGTCCGGCATTGGCTGGACTAATTAGTTATATAAGATTTAAAATACTTGTTGTTAGTTCATTAAGTAATGAAGATACAATAAATAAATAAAAACAAAACAGTTTTTGTAGTTGAAGCGACGATATGTGGGAGTTTTGCAAATTTGTCTACTGTATGTCACTGAAGCATTTCATAGTGTTATCTAAAACAAGAAACCGAAAATGTTTTATTTGATTTACATAATTAAAATTACACAGCACAACAAAATGGAGGCTTTCAAATTATCTCAAATAAATCAGCTGCTGATGACGATGGCGTCATTAGTTTTGCCCTACCAGCTCTAGTTTTAAAGCTATAGTGACATTTATTGAGTGTATGACTTAAAAATGCGGGATTTACAATAGATGGCGTACCTTTTTGTTTTTAATAACTTAAAAGTCATTTAATAAATCGTTTTTTTACTTTGAAAATGTCGAATATTGTGCTAACAAAGCGTCATATGCGGGAAGTTTTGCTTTACTTCTTTAATTTGAAAAAAAGTGCCGCTGAAGCACACCGAAGCTTATGGTAAATGTGTTCCATCGGTTTCAACGTGCGAGAGATGGTTTTTGTGCTTCACAAGTGGTGATTTTGACTCGGAAAACAAAGATTGATCAGGCCAGCCAAAAAAGGCTGAAGACCAAGAATTGGAGGCATTAATATATGAAGATTGGTGTAAAACTCAACAATAGCTTGCAAAATCATTGGAAGCTGTTTGAAAATGCTTGCGAGCTGCAGGATTTATCCAAATACTGAGAAATTAGGTAAAAACGAATTGAAGCTGAAATACCTTGAAAGACAATTTTACATGTCCGAAATGCTGCTCTAACGCTATAAAAGAAAATCATTTTTGCACCGAATAATTACTTGCAATCAAAAATGGATCCATTACAATAACCCGAAGCCTAAAAGATCGTATGTGAAGCCAGGGCAACCAGCCGAATCTACACCAAAGCCAAATAACCATGGTGCTAAAGTAATTATCTGAATTTGGTGGGAGCAAAAGGGTCCTATTTATTAAGAGCTGCTGAAATCTGACCAGACCATCACATGATACTTTTGCCGAACATAACTTATTCGTTTGAAGCAAGCATTGGCCGAAAAGCCACAGAATATGCGGTCAGACATGAAACCGTAATATTACATCATAACATGTTGTGTTACAATACCTAATAAAAAATAGAACTACTTGAAGGCGGGTGAGGGAAAGTCTTTCCATATAGTCCACACCTTGCCTACTATTTGTTTCGATCGATACAGAACAATCTATCTGGGATACGCTTCACTCTGTAACAGAGTATCTGATATTGGTTTGATTCGTTTTTGGCCTCAAAAGAAGAGCAGTTCTTTAGGCTCGGAATTCATAGGTTGCCAGAAAGATGGGAAAAGGTCATAAAAAATGCAAAAAATTTTAAAAGTTTACACCCAATTGGTCAATTCACAAGGTCTCTTATCAGTCATATTGTCCTAATATATCACGACTCGGCGGCTCGGATTAACCGACTCAAAGCATTCGTCGCAGGTCTCTGCTGGTTGGTTACGATGACACAATAAACATTAGAGTGACAATCAGTTGTATGGAAAAAAATTTGAGTTCGATTTTTTAAGAGTGCCGGGTGGAATATTGTGACACTAGGTCTAAAAGATAAGTACTGAAAATTTTAGCCAAATCGGACAACGATTTCGAGGTCAAAGGTCATATATATGTAAAATTTTTCATATATTTTTTACATTTTTCTCAAGTTTCATTAAAATCGGCCCAAAAATATATAACATTTCGGCATCTTTACATTAGAAATTCCAAATATTGACAAATTTTACCTTTGACCTGCACGATTTAAGGGTTAACGTTTTCCGATTTTAGTAAAACTTTCATAGTAAATCTGAAATTATCTGAGTTATAAGATTCTGTATAAGTTTTACTTAAAATTTGTAACAGTAAGGAAATTGTTCTCATTCGCCAAATTATGACCAAAAAAATATTTTTTCCCGAAAATCACAAAATTTAAATCGTAGATACGAAAAAACTATAAAAGGTATTGACATAATTTTTTCATATTTTTATTCTCTATTATGATCTCAATAAATCCCAATGTGATGATCAAAAAATTCTGAAATTTGTTTAAGAAAATTTTTAAAAATTTGAAAATGGAGGTTTGAAACAGCCGTTATAAAAAATTAATTTGTTTGGCCATCCCTGCGAATAGGTTAACGGTATTCTACAAAGACAAAAACTCATACGAATGTAAATACGGATATATTTTAAGTAAAAATTAGCTTTTATTTAAATATTTCTTAAAATATGTTAATTTTGTTCCTACATTTCTTGTTCAAGTGGCCTGAGACACGTTAATGGTCTGGGGAATTTTTAATAACTTTAAAATTTTTTAACCAATTTTTATCTTTTATATCTCATTAGAACGACAATTACGTACACATTTCGATTCTTATGCATTCGATTGCAAAAATAATTATTTAGTAGCAAAATTTTTACAAAACTGAAATATTTGCATTTTTTCCGAATTTTAACAATAATACAGTATGTGGGTCAATTTGACTCAAAGGCGATATAGGTTTAATCTGAAAAATATTTTTTTGACTGTACTTTTCATTAATATAAGTAAATCTAAATATTTCTGTAACATAATGTAGAACGTTAAGGAGTTTTACAAATTTATTTCATATAAATAGTAAAATTTTACATATATCTGACCTTTGACCTCGATTCGCGTCCCGAAATCGTTGTCCGATTTGGCTAAAATTTTCAGTACTTATCTTTTAGACCTAGTGTCACATATAAATACTTGAAAGTTTTTGGTTTGGATATGGTTTTGGCAAAAATGTCAAAGCAACAATTTGCTAAAAAAATACAACATTCTATTTGTTTTCAATATGAAAACAAGTTTAAATAATGAATAAAGTCTATAAATAATAATAGCAGATATTTGAAGTTTAATTAACAGATGATGATAATGATACACTTTCTTCTTCTATAAATAGATTTTAGCAAATTCGTGTTAAAAGTAAAACCTAAAAGAAAAACTGTTCAATTATTCAAACAGAATATTTGGTCGTCTAAATTAATAAAATTCTTAATAAACAAACATGTTTATAATGATTGATTTTTGGGCTAATAGAAAATGTTTCTAGCTCATTACATTAATAAATTATTATTTACTAAAATAACTGTTACACAAGACACACTTTGGTATAAATACACAAGTCTACAAAATAAATATATTTTTTTTTTTGTTCATTGAATGAAACATATACGTATGTTTGAGAAAGTAAGAAAAATAGGTTTTTGTTTTTCATCTACCCTCAGTTTTTTTGTTTTTCATCTACATTAAACATAAAAGGATTTGTTATGTTTTTAATGAATAATAAAATAAATAATTTTAAAATAATAAATTCTAGTATAATTTTTATGAAGTTCAATGAAAAGATATTAAATATTTTACTATTTTTATAAAATCTGTTCCACTGTCCACGTTTCTGAGCGGACAGGTAATAGTTAAATAACAAATCTATACCTATAAATTTATTTATTAAAATGTTTAAAGAAATTTTAAAAACTTGATGCTACATTTTTGTTATTTAGTGGTAAACTTAGAATATTGTTAAACAAAATCTAAATTTTCGACCATTGCCTGAAGTAGCGTGAACTTTTATATCGATTTAAAAATTTATAATTAGTAATTCTTGTAGCTAGATAATAACAATATTACAATTATTTTTAATCATTGAGAAAAATTTAAAAACAAAATAATCCTTTTTTGTTCTTGAGGAAAATCTTTTAAAAAATAAGTTTTTTCGTCAAAAATTTTATGAGAAAATTATATAGAAACAAGTAAGAGTGCTATATTCGGCTATGCCGAATCTTATATACCCTTCACCTTTGTTGTGGATGCATTAATTGCCCACCAGCGTATAGCATCCTAAATATATCAAGAAACCTTATAACCTTTTTTACATTTAATTGCTGACGAACAGATTATATTGTAGAAGTTACAAACGAAATAACAATCTTATATATACCCTTCTCACGAAGGTGAATATAAAAACAACAACGCCAAACGAAACGAAACACCAAAAAAATAAAAACAAAATACGCAAAGCAATGAAGTCAACACACCAAACATATGTACGTTTTGTTGCTTTTTTGTCAAAGCATGCAATAAATTATCTTTTTTTGATGAAATTTTCAGAGGTTGTCTCGGATTTTTGCTCATATCTCCTTTATTTATGGACGGATTTTGCTGATTTTAAATAGGAAACTTTTAGAAAGCATGTCTGACAGAATTATTGAAGATTTGGATCCCGAAGATATCTGGGGTCTCAGAAAATTGATTTCAACAGACAGACAAACAGACGGACATGGCTAAATCGACTGCGCTATCTATAAGGATCCAGAATATATATACTTTATAGGGTCGGAAAATTATATTGTGGAAATTACAAACGGAATGACAAACTTATATATACCCTTCTCACAAAGGTGAAGGGTATAAAAATCTGGTAAGCACGAGAAGTCCTTCACAAAAGTGTAATTTTGTATAGTATTGTAATTAATACAACAACAAAAACTGGCACAATACAATGTTTTTAAATTTGCTTCCTTTAAAAATCAAATTTTGATCAACTCTATGGAAATTTACAAGGTTTTTTATGGTTTCAGAAGTTTGGGAACAATTTAACCCCAATTGATATTAAGGGTTAATTTCCATTTTTGTGCTGTTATTGTAAATACTAAAGTCTATGTTATATATTTCCTAGGCTTCATTAAAATCGGCTCAAAAATATATAAATTTGACTTTTGACCTTTACGATTTAGGGTTAACGTTTTTCGATTTTAGTAAAACTTTAAAATTATATTAAAAATTATATGGACTATAATATTCTGAATAGGTTTTACTTAAAATTTACAAAAGTAAGGAAATTGGGCTCATGCGCCAAAATATCACAAAAAAACACATACATAGAGAAAACATTTTCGTAGTAGCAACCGAATTCGTTGCCAATCGTAACAAAAGTTCGTCTTTATCAACTGAATTTCTGTTAATAGAACCGAAAAATTATATGTTTGCAACCGAATCATTCAATTGGCAACAAATTCGGTTGCTACTACGAATCAGTTTTCTCTGTGTAGTTTTTCTCGAAAGTCTCAAAATTTAAATCGCAGGTACGGAAAAACTATAAACCTATTGTCATACTATTTTCGTATTTTCATTCCCTATTATATTCTCAATAAATCCCAATGTAATGATTAAAAAATTTGTTTAACAAAATGTTTAAACATTTTAAAATGGAGTTTTGAATCATGCGTTAAAAAATTAAATTACTTTGCTCATACTTGCGAATAGGTTAACGGTATCCTACGAAGACAAAAACTCATATACTAGTAAATATGGATATATTTTATGTAAAAATGAGCTTTTATTTTAATATTTCTCAACATATTTTGTTCCTACATTTCTGGTTGTGGTTAAGTTAATGGCCTGGAGAATTTTTAATAACTCTAAATTTTTTTAACCAATTTTAGTCTTTTATATCTCATTAGAACGAAAATTATGTACACATTTCGATTCTTTTAAATTAAATTGCAAAAGTAATTGCTTAATGGCAAAATTTTTACAAAAACTGAAAAAAATTTATTTTTTTCCCTTTTAAATTCACATCAAAACTTCAGCGACGTTGCGCCACCAGTTAACGATATCCTATCATCCTAATATTTTACGCAATGTAATTCTACAATACATAGAACAATTCTATTTTTTTGAAGCACTCTACTGTGCATATTTATTCTTATTGTTATATGGCGGTGGGTGTTATAGTTGTCCGATTTCGCCCAATTTTTCAAAAAAGATGCATAATTTCATGATAATAACTAGTTAAAAAATTCGTAGCTTTACCTTTAAAAGTTTTCAAAATACAGACTTTAGTCCCCCCTAAAATAGAAAAATCTGACACTGTGCATCGTGTAAAAATTAACCTCAAAAAAAGTTTCAGTTCAACATAAAGTAACAGCATTAATGGAACATGCTCAAACATGCCCTAGAATAAAAATAATAATTTTTTGTATTGAAATTAATAGTACATACAAAATGATTCGCATTAGGTGCAATAATCAATCCAAATAGATTTCAAAATCAATCTCTTCAGAAAATGTAAAAACTCTGAAAATTACTTACATACTTATACAGAATCAATATTGCTGTTTCATCCAGATGTTTTTCTTGGAAACACTGCTTCATGCCATTATTTAAAAATCTCAACCTTACATGGCTAAAATGCATATTTAATCTCCACTACGTATGAGTGATATTTATATCACTCATACCACGCGGTAGACACTGTACTGTAGAACAAATTGTGTTACATAACAAACGTTGTTTTGCCTTCAAATTATATTATACCCTTCACCATGAGTGGCAAGGGTATATATAAGTTTGTCATTCCGTTTATAATTTCTACATTTTTCACAAAGTATATATATTCTGGATCGTTATACATATATTGCGAAGTCGATATAGCCAAGTCCGCCTGTATATTGAACTTTCCGTAGCCCCCAAATAACTTACATACATAATGGATACATCAATATATCGTAGCCCACAAACGGCTGACATATATGGAAAAAACCGGGACAACCTCGATTTGTTGCCTATTTTTGATCTATATCTGGATTACTAAGTCATTAATATATATTAATATATTTCAAAGTCCATTGCAAAGATTTATAAATATATTTTTTTTTAACACAAAAAATTTTTTTTCAAAATTTTTTTAAAAATTTAAAAATTTTTTAAAAATTTAATAATTTAAAAAAAAAGAATTTGGAAAAAATTAAAAAAAAAAACAATTTCGAAAAAAAAAATTAAAACAATTTTGAAAAAAAAAATTAAATTTTGAAAAACAATTTTGAAGGAAAAAAAATTAATTTTGTTTACCTAAAAATATTTAAAATTTTTATTTTAAAGTATAATTTGGTGAAGCTTTCTTACTTGTTTATATTGAAATGTGTCAAAATAACGTATTTTTGAATGATCATTTGTATTCATATAGGTTTGGGGTATGTTTTAATTAGATTTGCAATTACGTACCATGAATATTAAGGTGTTTATTTACATTCTGATTGTTAAATGCATATTCAGGTAACCAATTGAAATAAATATATCGCTCATTTGCTGCAACAACGTCATAATTCAAAAAAAGTCGTTTCGAGAAAAACGGCTTTAAATGTTTTGTGACATTTGACTATTTCTTAAATAAATGTTCAACAAATCATGAGATTTTAGAAATAAAACCTTATTTGAATAGTAGATGCTAATATTCTTCTAATCTGTATTTAACCCAAATTTTTCATGTCAAATATACGAGAAAACATGAATTTTGGTTTTGACGTTTACAATAAAAAAACACTCTCAATGAAAAAATTATTGACTTTTTTGAAAACTGATAAAACTATATGAAAGACTATAGAACGGCGCATATTTCGTATTACTCAGTTTAAAACACACGGATTTTGAGTTATGTCGTTGTTGCAGCAAATGAGCGATATATTTTTTGTCGATTACTTTGCAGTGATATCATAATTTCGTTCATTGCTTTATGATTCACGACTTTTTTTGTTTTGTTGTCTGGCGCAAATAATGCTGATGTTGTTCCGACACGGGAACAAACGTCATACAATTGACCATGGAAGAAGCATGGATTTTCAAGGTTAATGCCGTAAAAACGCAATGACTGGCCTTCAGCTTTGTTGTCATTGCGAATGCAAACCGTACCGGAAACTGCAAGCGTTTAAAATTAAATGACATGTTAGTCGGAACCATTGAGATTCGTAGTATCAAAATGTCTTCTCCTTTGTACTTTCCTTTAAGTATTGTTGCTTCGATAACGTAGCTCATCAAGTTTTTACCATAAGCCGAATGTCATTACAAAGACGTTGTTGATTTATAATTCGTAACATTATGTTTACCGATTCGACATTCAGTTGGATATTGTAATATGGTAATGCGGGTAATTCAGCGAGTTTAAAAACTCGGTTGGATAGTTGACGACATCATCTTGGGATGAGTTTAGATTTTGATTTGGTAAACTTGCAGAAAGCGACGGGAAATTGAATACAGCCGTTCGAAATGTCAACGGGGATTTTTCCGTTGCCAGTGTTCAGCAATTGCTTTGAAAAAACTTTTCTAAATTGGTCTTTCTGCAGCTCTACACGCATGTTAGTAGTCAGTTTGAAGTTATTGACATGTTTCCACAAAACAGACGATTTGAAACATGCATTAAGTTCATTGGCTGGCGTTGCCCGCGGAATCACTGGCAATGTTTGCCGAAAATCACAGAATCACCGCTCCACCAAAACGTCTTTGATTGTTGGTAAATCTTGCATCGTTTTGTCTAATGCCTCCACAGACTTCTTATGCGCCATTGTACACTCATCCTAAACGATCAGTTTGCTTTGATCCATAATGTTGAACGTTGGATTTTTATTAATTTGCATATTCAGTGACAACTTGAGTGCTGAATGTGCAGTTCGACCGCTGTAGCTGCTATTTCTGATGAAGCATGTGCAATATCATTCTAAGAGCGTATCGTTGCCAAATTAAATGCTATAAAAAAAGTTTTTCCAGTTCCAAAACGGTTCAGGCGTTAATCGATTTTTGATATTGTTACGAATTTGCAATGGCGATTTGAATTTAACAGTCTGTAACGTCTGCCTGCAGCATTCATCATTGTTGATAAGTAGAAGCTTCTACTTATCAACAATGTTGATATAAGTATGGCAACACTAAATGTTTAAGCTGCTAACATTGACATGGAAAGCTCTAGAATTCGAACATACTAGTTTGTCCATTAAGAGCATTGTAGAAGATTCACGAAAGATGGCGCGTGTATAAATAGTGGCAGAGGTTGCAGTCGTGAGTTGAGTTTATCATAGGCGCTGTTAGAGTTAACATCAACTGTCTTGTATATTTAAGTTTGTACATTATAAAGTGTGTGTACATTTCTGCGAATTGATAAACGTGTATAAAGACACTGAGTGGCTATTTGAACTGTTGTTGTTGTACATTATAAATAAATAAGGAGTTATTACAATTTTAAACTACCAACACTACTTTTATTTGCAATCAAAAGTATCCGTTTTATTTAAAGGAAATAAACCAATGTTTTCAAAAGGTGAAAACGTAACAATATGTATATCAAAAAAGTGGGCATCAAAATGGGCGTGTTCAATTTTGTTTTACCTAAAAACCTAAATTGGATTACTACGAACATTAAAATTTTTTTTTTTTAATTTTTGGACATGAGTATTAGGTTTTCAATTATTCGTGTTTTATTTTAAAAGAATAAAATATTATTATTTAATCATTATTCGAGTGACGTCCTGGGTTTTTATCAATATTGATCCCGAAGTTAGATGACCTTAACTAACAAACCCATATAAGTTTTATATCATAGACAGAAAACTTGTAAACTAGTGCTATTAGAGAAAAACACAAAATTCGTTTGCATATAATGATGTATTTATGTACGTATTTCAAAAGAATGTTGCAAAATATTTCTAAAGATTTCAGTTCCGAACAAAATGTATTACTTATTTATTACTTTTCTTATTTTTTCATTTTAATCCTGTTTACAACAACATAGTTCGTTATTTTATTAATTTCAAAACTAAAGTTTGTCCGGCATTTATATCATAGACACTCCGCTCTATAAATAAATAAATATAAAAAGAGGAAATTGACATTTAATACCCGGGAAAAACAAAACAATATAAAACAAATTGAAAATTGTAAACTACCAACGTCAGACTACAAATACTAAGCAATAAAATACAAAATAATAGTACATACTATTTTACATCTGTTGTTGAGCAGCTTTAAAGAGCATGTAAACGGATTACCAGGATTAAATTCAAACAATAAACAATTGACAGCTAAATTCAAAGACTTAGTTTTTTTCTTTCTATCTCTTTCTCTCTACATTTTCCATGTTTCCTAAATGACATTTTAACCAACTAAATAATAAAATGAAAGGAATGTATAAAACACAGGAAACAATATAGAACGATTAGTTTATCAACAAAAGAGATTAAATAATTTGCAAACGAATCAAATGAAATAAAATAGAAAAGAAATTCAAATACAAATACAAAAAGAATAGAGGAGAACATCGTATGAAATCAAGACTGTTCAGTAGACAGTAAATAAATACTAATTAGGAAAGTATTTGTGTTTCAATTATTCATTATCCATATCGATATTTTTGCAAGTCTAATAATCTATTAGATTATATGACAGCGAGGGTTGTGCTGGAAAGTAACCAAACAAAAAGTTTATTCTTAACCTGTGGAACGTTTTTTTTTTTTTTTTTGAAACACAAACGACATTTATTACTCTTATTGCGTCGTTTGAGTATGTTAGGGTATATGACTTAAAAATACAGGATTTGCGATGAAAATGGATTCATTACGATAACTCGACCTATCTGAAGCCCAGCCAACCAGCCGATTCGATACCAAAGCCAAATATCCATGGCGCTAAGGTTAATCTCTGCATTTGGTAAAAGCAAAAGGTTCCTATCTATAATAAGCTGCTGAAATCTGACCAGACCATCACAGGAAATCTCGGCCACATGTAGCTATACCTGTTAAAAACTACTTAGAAAGAAGTGGTGGGAAGTTTTGCCTCATCCTCCAGACCTTATTAATCTCGATCGATGTAGAGCGCTCTCTCTGGGATACGCTTCACTTTGGAACAGAGTATCCGAAATTGGCTTGATTCGATCTTGGCCTTTAAATATGTGCAGTTCTTTTGGCTAGGAACCCAAAAGAACTGCTCAGTTGATGTTAACTCTAACAGCGTCTATGATCAACTCACTGACTACTGTTACCGTAGTCACTATTTATACACACTGCCATCTTCATCCGAGTAGCCTAGATTGTTCTTAACGGTCAAAACTCTCATATGTTCGAATTCTAGAGCTTTCGATGTTCATGTAAGCAGCTTAATAAACATTTAATGTTGCCATACTTACAAACAATGTTAATAACCGCATGCTATCAACATTGTTGATAAGCAGAAGCTACTACTGATGAATGTTGCAGGCAGTCGTTACAGACCGTTAGATTCAAATCGCTATTGCAAATTCGTAACAATATATATACTACTATTTCCTATAGTAATTTAAACAAATTTGATTATTGAACTTCACATTATCCATCTAAACAAACATTCCTCGTAGAACGAATAACTGCGTAGGTCCAGAACGACTAGAATAAGAATAATAAATATAAACGTTTAAACACGTAGTAGAATATATAATTGCTTCCAGCAAATGTGATAATTTGTAGGGAATAGATTTTACATACAAACACATACACACCACATTATAGACGATTCGAATACTACATGTAAAATGTATCTATGGAGATGTAACTGTAGCGATTACCAACAAATACATCCATTGTTTAGTTGTGGGTGTTCAAAGTCATTTATCTTCTTACAACTCTGGTTACATTATTCTATTATGTATTCCATTCTCTCAGACTTTTGTTGTCGTTCTCGAACAAGTAACGTTCAAAACAGTTCATATGAAACTGTCAATTTTAATAACAATAAACAGCAGCTATAACAAAAGCAACACAAATTATCTGTTATACTGGTATTAACTATTAGCATAATATCAATCTTTGTTAAAAAAAAAAACATTTAAGATCAAATTAATAGCATTATGAGAAAATGTCGTAAAAATGTACAGTTCTAGTTTAGTTCTGCTTCATGTGTTGTGTGTTTTGGTCTTGTGTAATACACCATTTTTACTAAAACTAAACTTTCAGCTGTCAAACTGTTGCAATACTTTACTGAGTAAATGGCGGCAAATTCAAAGATCACAAATCGTTTTATAACGTACATAATACTTATCAAAATAAAAATTTTAAAACAAAACATATTTGGTAACTTTTAAATGAGGTTAAAGATTTCCATCACTATAGTAGGATGTTTCAGTATCAATATAATAAGCATTTTATGCTGCTAAGTTTTTCCTCCACATTGTAGCTGTATTGAAAATTTGTCGTATTAATATACATATTAAGTAAGTATGTATACATGTACTAGTAACTAGACACGACAAAATGTAAAACGTGATCATCAATCAGTGTTTTAAAAATTTTTAAAAGTATAACTACAATTTTAATGAAATCGCAAGAGGAAGATTTAAATGTAAATTTGATTTAGAACAATTTTTTAATATTTTATATGAGGGGTAATATATTCTAATATAAATAAAATAAATAAATATTTAAGTACATACCCGTATATTTATAAACATTTCTTATACCCAGCACCAAAATGATGGGGGGATATTTTGATTTTGTCATTCCGTTTGTAACACATCGAAATATTTATCACCGACCCACATAAGTATGTATATTTTAGATCCTTATGAAATTCCAAGACGATCTGACTGTGTCCGTGCGTCTTTTGAACGCACGCCTACAGAAAAGTCTTAGGTGGATGAAAATTCTCCTCAAATATTATCTGCAGATAATACATTGGTATTTTGCTTACGTTTTTCCTATTATAAAATAACAATTTGTGTTGAAAATGGTAAGAATCAGTCCATGATTTTTCCTACCCTTACACAAATCTTTCCCGAATTTGGCACTATGATAGAGTTGGGTTTATTAGCTCAGTGAAGTGACCGATATTTTCAGCTCACTCCAATGAACTAGGTCGCTCTTTTAGCTCATAAGTTCATTAGGTTATATAGTGACCATCTCGTTTTGTGAGTAGCATACGATCACATACATAACAAACTGACATTCGTTTTATTTTAGTTGCGCACAACACTCTCTTTTCAATGTGTATAAGATATAGAGTACAAGCGAAGGAATTTTACAACATTGACGAGTGAATTGAAGCATGTGGTTTGGTGAAGACGACAAAATGAATGTGCTTGTACAGCTCTTCAATGAATACTAAAAGAATACTGAAGGAAATATGAGTAGTTCAATTGAACTAGGTCATCCATGAACTACACAACTCTACTCTACTCTATGATAAGACAATAACAATGGATAACAAACCATTTTATTTTCATACCCTTAACCTTCGTGAGAAGGGTATGTATAACTTTGTCATTCTGTCTGTCTGTCTGTCTGTCTGTCTGTCTGTCTGTCTGTCTGTCTGTCTGTCTGTCTGTCTGTCTGTCTGTCTGTCTGTCTGTCTGTCTGTCTGTCTGACTGACGACAAAATGAATGTGCTTGTACAGCTCTTCAATGAATACTAAAAGAATACTGAAGGAAATATGAGTAGTTCAATTGAACTAGGTCATTCATGAACTACACAACTCTACTCTATGATAAGACAATAACAATGGATAACAAACCATTTTATTTTCATACCCTTAACCTTCGTGAGAAGGGTATGTATAACTTTGTCATTCTGTCTGTCTGTCTGTCTGTCTGTCTGTCTGTCTGTCTGTCTGTCTGTCTGTCTGTCTGTCTGTCTGTCTGTCTGTCTGTCTGTCTGTCTGTCTGTCTGTCTGTCTGTCTGTCTGTCTGTCTGTCTGTCTGTCTGTCTGTCTGTCTGTCTGTCTGTCTGTCTGTCTGTCTGTCTGTCTGTCTGTCTGTCTGTCTGTCTGTCTGTCTGTCTGTCTGTCTGTCTGTCTGTCTGTCTGTCTGTCTGTCTGTCTGTCTGTCTGTCTGTCTGTCTGTCTATCTGTTTGTCTGTCTGTCTGTATATCTGTCAATTTTCTGAAGACCCCAGATATCTTCGGCATCCAACTCTTCAATAATTCTGTCAGACATGCTTTCGAGCAGTTTCCTATTTAAAATCAGCAAAATCCGTCCTTAAATAACGGAGATATGAGCAAAAATCCGAGACAACCTCTGAAAATTTCATTAAAAAAGACAATTTATTGCATGCTTTGTCAAAAAAGCAACAAAACATATGTTTCGATGTGTGTTGGTTTCATTGCTTTGCGTATTTTGTTTTTTGTGTTTTGTTTCGTTTGGCGTTATTGTTTTTATACCCTTCACCTTCGTGAGAAGGGTATATATAAGACTGTCATTTCGTTTGTAACTTGTACAATATAATCTGTTCGTTAGCAATTAAATGTAAAATTTTTAAAGGTTTTCTTGATATATTTAGGATGCTATACGCTGAAAGTGGGCAATTAATGCATCCACAACAAAGGTGAAGGGTATATAAGATTCGGCAAAGCCGAATATAGCACTTTTTCTAGAGCGGGAAGAGGGAGCAATTCATTGCATAATTCATGGATTTTTGCTACGGAAACTGCACATGTGTGCATCCTTGCATATGTGGTCGATTGTGAGCACACGCGGCAGCCATCTTGCGGAAAGCTTTCTAATACCGAAGTGATCAATCAAAATTGAAACCACTGAGCCATGTGAGATTCCTATGGCATCTTCCGTGCTTGTACGGCCGCAACGAAATTTAGTAAACCACTTTTTAATACCCTTCACCTTCGTGAGAAGGGTATTTATAAGTTTGTCATTCCGTTTGTAATTTCCACAATATAATTTTCCGACCCTATAAAGTATATATACTCTGGATCCTTATAGATAGCGAAGTCGATTTAGCCATGTCCGTCTGTCTGTTGAAATCAATTTTCTGAAGACCCCAGATATCTTTGGGATCCAAATCTTCAATAATTCTGTCAGACATGCTTTCGAGAAATTTCCTATTTAAAATCAGCAAAAAAAAAAACTTTTAAAAAACATTTTCGAAAAAAAAAAAATTAAAAAAAAATGATTTTGATTTTAAAGTATAATTTGGTGAAGGGTATATAAGGTTCGGCACAGTCGAATATAGCTCTCTTACTTGTTACCATTGAAATTGATGGTACAGAGTTCCCATATAATTTATCAAGCTTAGCTTTGGTTTGAGCGATGTTTTTTATCTGCAAAAAATAATGCTTAATGAGCACACGAAATTCACTTTTTTCCAAGACTAGCAATAAATATGTATGTTGGCAATAAAGAATGAGGGAACAATATTGCTTAACTTATGTATGTTAAGGATATGGGAAAACTAAATTTTTTGTATGTCCATTGGTATACATGTTAGCAAATATTATCGAAATCAGAAGAGGAAAGGTTCAAAAATTATATTTTTTTCATAAATTTTTTTTGTTTCGTTTCTTTAAAATCCTTCCATTAATTTAAAAATTGATTTTGAATATGGAACATAATCTATTATAGCAAGTAAAACCTACAATTTAAACTAAACATTTTTTAAAAGTTAATTTTGTAGAATATTTATTAATTTGTATCTTTATATTTTCTTAATTTTCTAGACCACGATTTTTATTACTTTGGACAACAATATGGCTACCAAAACCGTTTTAACTTTTAGACAGCAGTGTGTGTCGACTGCATCGAATTTTAGTATCAATGATTTTAAATACGAAGTTGTTCAAAATTTAAATGATGAGACCACCAGTGCAAAAAAGTGCATTGCAGCAAAATGAAGCTAATCGCTTGCAACATCATCAACAGACACACAAGCATTTACAGCAACAGAAACAATTTCAGCAGCAACAACAACAACAGCAGCATCAGCAGCAACCGGACATTATAGCAACAAACATTAGTGATTTACAACAAACCGATACAATAGCACACAAATCAAAATTAGAACAACGCGAATTACTTGTTGAAAATCATTTAAATAGCGCCTGCTTTGCTCAAGTGCATCATCATCAACAACAACATCAGCTGCAACAGCAGCATCAACCAATAGCCAGGCAACCGCCCCCACCCCCAGCAAGAACAATAGCACGCAAATCATTGCCAACTTATTACAACGATTGCTATCAGCAACAACAACAACAACGTCCAACTCCCTATTTAGCAAATAGTAGCTCCCAACAAAACAATAGAAGAGATTCCTCAGCGACTGTAAAATTACTTGATCTCAGTACATCACCACCACAACTTGACGAAACATTGTTTCGAACTCAAACAACTTCAGCTGAAGTGTTACAAAATCGCATTTCCTCCATCAACAATACAAACAATAGCCAGCAACGTTTCTCATTTGCCAGCCAGTATTCATCACGTTCATCGTCCAGTGACGACAGTAGCAGCCTTAGCTTGACAACTGCCGCGGCCACAAAAGCAGCCGGAGCAGAAGTGGGAGCGGGAGGTTTTATAGTCACTGCCAGTGGTAGTTACAATTCATACAACAATACATTCGATGATGCTGCGGAAAATTTCATTATAAATTTTCCAGCCGATACATCACCCCTGCCAGCGCAAACGTCACACAGTGACTACTGTCTGCCTTTGTCCGAAACAGAACCGCTGCTAACGAACATCGAGGCCACTGTCAATGATAAACAACGTTCGATTTATCTAAATAAGAACAGTGCTTCGTTAATTTTTACACGCAAGGACCTGACATCACCTCAATCAACGCTACAAACAAACACTGCAGCAGCAACATATCAGCAACATCAAAAACAGCAGCAATTTAAATTACAATCAAAAACAAATAATAATTTTAATGGAACAGCATCAACCGGCTCCAAGTCGTTTTCTGGCACTACGTCTTCTACAACAGCAAACAGTGGTGGCGGCCCAACGAATGTAAGACATCAAAATCATTCCACGTTACGTTCATTTTCCGAAGAGAATTACAGGCGTAAACCCACAAAGCATTTACCACCAACATATCACCAGCAACATCGTCGTAGTTTACAACTTAATTACAATAATAATCTTGTGACTACAACAACTTGTGGCAACACAATCGCCAATAATAATCGCTGTTGCAGTGGCAGCAGCAGCAGCGGCAACAGCAGTTCATCTAATTCAAATTCAGCTGTTTTGCATAAAACCCATCACAGCAACCACAGTTTGCAGCAGCAGTCGTTGCAACGTCAACAACAACAGCCCCTATCGAAGCAGCAACAACAGGGCCATCAGCATTGTACTTTAAATTCAAATAATTGTGTGGCAACAAACAACACGGCAGCTGCAACACGCAAACAATACGCGTACTCTTGGTACGCTCCCGTCTATAGTGCGCTTGAGGAGGAACTAGAACAAGATTCTAGGGTGAGTAGAACTGTTTATTTATTTATGCAAGCATACACATAAAGGTGGCATTTCTTCTGTAGTTTTTCATATAAAATAGTTCTTAGTCATCTAAAAACTAAATGCTGAACAAAGATTTCACATTTTATTTAAAAAAAAATTAAAAAACTCGAATTAAAAATAGTTTTTGTATTGTATTTAAAATACTAACAAACCCGTTTCAGTTTGCTACACCGATCATACTAAAACTGTGAAAGGATTTTTAAAAAAATTTATTTTACTTTACGTTTTTGTATGTAGTTTTTAAGGATATAGCATTCATTATATGTGCTTTTGCCATTGTAAAGTGTAAAAATATTTGCCTGCGACTATCTACGAGGGTGGGTCAATCAGTCCACGGCTTTTTGAACTTCCCGGCTATTAACAGCAACACTGCTCTTGTCAACAGGCATCTGTTCGTTGAGTCTTGTCAAAACTTGAACAAGCTGCGTAATTTAGTTTGTGTTTGACAGCCACTGATAGCAGACTACATGGTGACTTGAGGAGAAATTGGAAAAAAGTGAATTTGGTCACTCAAATAAGTGCTAAACTTGATAAATAATATGGAAACTCTGCACCATCAATTTAAGTGGTAAAAAAGTCGTTTACTGAATTTCGTTGTGGCCGTACAAGCACAAAAGTTACCTAACGTTTTGGATGTCCAGTTGAGTCTCTACACTCGAAATAATAGAAAATAGCACGGTATGGTGTTGGCCAATCGGATATTGAAAGAGCAAGAGATTGTGGAAGTCATAGGCATCTCACAGTGCTTATTGGTTTCAATGAGAAAGTTTTCCGTAAGATGGCTGCGTTTGCCCACAATCTGGTGCACAAAAGGGTACACACATCTGGCGTTTTCGTAGCAAAAATCCATGAATTAGGCTACGTAATGCTCCCTCTTCCGCTTTATTCTCCGGATTTAGCCCAAAGTGACTATTTCTTCAGTTTTCAAACCTGAAAAAATGTCGCGGCAGAAAGAGATTTGACTCCAACCATGAAATCATCTCACAAAAACTACCTATTACGATGACCTCGACAACTCCTATTTTTTGGAAGGGATACACAAATTGGAGAAACGTTGAACATTTTATCCAAAAACATATGTTTCATTCAAAAAGGCATGAACTTTCTGAACCACCCTCGTATAAACAGTTATTATGTCAAATAATAGTGTCTGAACACCAATTTTTCTGAACTTCCTTTTTAGACTGTAAAGATGTATAAAGAAAAAGTACGAATAAAATTACCCTCTATATATTCTCATTCACTCAGACCCATATATACTCTATTTTTGTTAATAATTCCCAATAATTTTTGTGAATTTTAATGTAAGACATCTAAGAAAAGAAGAATAAAACAAGCATGAATCGAAGTCCCGATCTTTTATACTTTGCTCTCGGTTAACAAAGCATTATTACTTCGTACTAATACCGTAGCCGATGGAGAGCCGAAGCATTTATCTCGTCGGATTGTACTCCTTAGCTAGTCATACCCAATAAGTTGTAGTTGGTCGATGAGAGCTGACGGTTGCAAAAAGGGGTAAAAAGGGGAAAACACATTTTGATAAGATTTTAAACACTGGTTCCTGCAGTCATACATAAATTAACTAACAGGGTGTTATTTGGAACTCGAGAGTGAAATATAAAATATTGGTTGTATACCTTAAAAATGCGGGATTTCTTAAAATTATTAGGTTTTATTTTGAAACACTTGTACAATAGAAATTTATTCAAAGTATTGGCATTGGGCAACCTATTGTTACGTTTTTACCTTTTAAAAACGGGGTTTATTTTCTTTAAATAAACCGGATACTTTTGATTGCAAAGAAAAGCAGTTTTAGTAGTTAAAAATTGTAACAACTCTTTATTTAATTAAAATGTACAACAACAACAGTCTAAATACTCACTCAGTGTCTTTATACACGTTTATCAATTCGCAGAAATGCATACACACTTTATAAAGTACAAACTCAAATGTACACGACAGTTGATGTTAACTCTAACAGCGCCAATGATGAACTCAACTAACGACTGCAACCTCTGCCACTATTTATACACGCGCCATCTATCGTGAATCTTCTACAATGCTCTAGATCTTTCGATGTCAATGTTAGCAGCTTAAACATTTAGTGTTGCCATACTTATAAACAATACTAATAACCGCATGCTATCAACATTGTTGATAAGTAGAAGCTTCTACTGATGAAAGTGTTTATAAACATGATGAATGCTGCAGGCAGTCGCTACAGACTGTTAAATTCAAATCGCTATTGCAAATTCGTAACAATATGGATTCCGAGTCAAAAGAACTGCTCATATTTCGAGGCAAAGAGCTCTGTTCTAATGTGAAGCGTATCCCAGATACAGCGTTCTGCATCGATCAAAACAAATAGTAGTCGGACGGAATACGATCTGGACTATAAAGCGGGTGAGGCAAAACTTCCCAACCACTTTATTCTAAATACTTTTTAACAGGTATTGCAACATGTGGCAGAGCGTTGTCAAGCTAAAGGTTGTAAACTTTGACACCCTGTATCTCACCTTGTAATTTAATAAGGTTATGTCCTCCTGTACGATTTGTTTGTAGATGATTGTGCAATCCGACCAGTAGTTTAGAAGAAATAAATTTAGTACCGATCTACAATACTGTGCTGGATTTTAACTGAATTATCAGAGTTTTTGGAACCGTTTTTTTCCTTAATAAATATGTACAGTGGTTCAAAACCAAACTCGTACACCTATCTTTTAATTTTTTAATATTATTTAAAAATGATACATGAAAACAATGTATGGAGGGTTTATTGAGTAAGTTGTCCTCTATCGGATGATAGATGGTAAGAAACTATGGGCGGTTTAATTAAAAACCATCAATCTTTTCATTAAATTATAAAGTTTTATCCAAAAAATATCCAATTGGAAGACAAAAAGGACAAACAACCGATGAAATCCGAAAGCTTGCAGTAAAGCTTTCGGGGGATGGAAAATCTCTTCGTGAAATTCCCAAAATTCTGGGAAGAAGTCTTCAACTATCCAATACATTCTAAAACTATACAGGACTTGAAAACAAATAAAAAATAAAACCAAAAAAGTACACAATAAAATCTTCAGTGAATCGAAATATTGTCAGAGCGTGTAAAAAGGTTCTATTTGCATGCTCTTCCAAACTTACGGGAAAGAATAGAGCGACTAGATAGAGTGACTAGAAAAATGCCTTTGCTTAGCAAGAGAAATAAAAAGGACTGCTTAAACTTCGCCAAACTACACAAATCAAAGAATTTTTCTTTTTGGAAAGATGTATTATACACAGAGGAGAAAAAATTTAACATATTTGGCTCTAATGGAGAACCATATTTATGGCGAAAGGCTAATGATGAGCTCTTACCAAAACATGTTAAATCTACTGTAAATCATTGTGGTGGATCGGTGAAGGTTTAAGAGTCTTTATTGGCAGCTGGTTCAGGTTCTCTTCATTTCATCGAAGGCATAATGGACCAAAAATGTATTTAGAAACATTAAAACTGGAATTTCCATTATCAAAGCAAAAACTGAGTCTTTCAAACAATTACTACTTCTACCAGGATAACGACAATGTCAGATCGTGGTTGTAGTACAATTGTTCTCTGACATCAACCCCATCGAAAATATTTGGAGCTACCTCGATAATAAAGTGAGACAACACAATATTTCCTCTAAATAGGAATTGAAAAAAGTTCTTACTGAGGAATGGGAAAATATTGATCCCACCGTTTGCCGCAAACTAGTGGAAAGTATGCCTAAGAAACCATAAATGCTTATTCAAGCAAAAGGACTCTATACAAATTAGCATACCATTTTATATGTACTTACGAGTTTGGCTTTTACAGGATTTTTTCTTAATTATTATTTACAGTGTTATTTAAATGGTTTTACTTTTATTTTGCATATTAATATAATAGAGAATTACATAAGCTACCAGCCTCCCAAACACTCTTTTTATATAACTCTAACAGGTAAGCCGAAATTAAAAGATATATAAAAAATTTCCTAGAGTTTGGCTTTAAGCCACTCTATATTAAACATGTTGACGTTCTGGATTTTTGTTCAATATTTTTTCAAATTTGGACTGTTTAATGTCGTACTAAAAAAGTATGAAAACCAACCATTTTTAATTTTTTGAGGGCGGAGCTTCGATAAATAACGTGTATCATGCTGTATGTCATGTCATAATGTTCTAATATTTCACGACTCGGCTTAACCGGCTCCTATTAGTTGGTTACGATAACACAATAACCATAGCATACAGAGTAGTATTATTTTAGGTCAGTTTTTGCTTGAAAGGAAATAACAACATTTTTAAACCATTGTGAAATATTAGGACTTATAACATGATAGGATTCCTTGTGAATCGACCAGTAGTATCGTGTATACACAGCATAATATATCAAACATGCTAGCAAAGCAGGGCAATGGCACACATAAGCATAGAGAATTATACGTAGAGACGAGACACTCCGATTAGTCAAACAAAAATACAACAATTCCTATTTCTCATACAACAACAAAATACATAGAATAGCATGTATTTTGTTGTTGCAAGAGATAGGTTTCTGTCAACAGACTTAGGTTTTTGACAATTACGTCTCGTCTCTATGTTACCCCATGATAAAAAAAAATGACAAGGTAGTTTCATTTATAATTTTTTGACAAGAAAGGGGATTATTGAAGTTTATTTTATTTGTAAATATTCAGAGAAGCGTTGCCACATTTAGAGAAAGGTTACAATACTCCGAGAAATTTTCAATGAAATATGTGTAGTATGTAACAATTCACAGTACTGTAATTTATCATTAAAATAAACAAAAAAAAACGGATTAATCTAAGACGTTTGGCTTTATATAACATAGGTCATGAAAATGAAGAGCTGTGCGAAGATAATGGAACCTTTTTCCATCAGACATTAAAAAATGGATGGTTTTAAATTTATCCAAGGAATAATCGTTGTAAAGTTGCTCCAATTGTTGCATCAAAAGGATTTTGTGATGGACTTACTTTCATAAAACTAGTCTGTGCTACAAACTTGCCACTGCAGTCTACTATTTTATGTGTTAGCTAGAGATTTGCGAGATGACTTTTATCCCTATTTTCAACGTGTGCTGGATAGATTAATACGTTTGCTCAATACCCACGATGCTGACCCATTTGAAGTGGACTTTTAGTGTGTTTGGCTAATCTATATAAGGTTTGTATGCCTTATTTGAAACGCAATATAATCGTTGTCCTTAATTGTATACTACCCTTGCTGGACGAGAGACGATATGAAGAACATGTTAGCAATTTTGCCGTTGAATATTTTTCATTTATTGCTCGGGATGTGCGTGACTATGGCAAATTCCTGGAGTTTATATTGGACACTTATAGCGTGAACTAGTTGGCGTTTATTGTTCGAGATAATGCGCGGGGTAAAAGGACGATTCCATTGCCGGAGACTTTTTGTAGTTTATTTTCGAATCGTTGGTGGAGGATAGAGGAATATTGTAAAATATCATACCAAGTCTCTGACAATTGTCCCAATGAAGTTGTCTCTCATGTTACAAATCGTATGAGGAGATTATACAAACCTGAGTTTTACATTCATAAAATTATTCTTTAATTCGTGCATGTGCAAGAGGTTTGTGTCCGCAAACAGCTGTGTGATTTAGTTGCCGATATAACCAGAATCAAGCATAAACAAAATGATTCTGCTAACGATACTAAACAATTTAATCAATGCCTCGGGTAAACGCACACAATATTTTGAATAAAATATGTTTTTATTTTATTTATGTTTTAATAAAGGCAAAAATGGGATTCATTTTAATGAATATGATAGCTTTATTTTACACATAAACTTCAAATCCCCTTTATTGTCAAATGCTTAATAAGGTTGACATAAAGAGAAAATGAAACTATCTTGTAATTTTTTTATATCATGTGTTACCCTATGCACATAAGTTTCCCATAAAAAGTCAATAATTTTTTACTAATTAATATTTTTTTATTTAAATACTTATTCAAAAAATTCAATATTTTTTTTTATAAATTTTCAGGATTCCTCGCCAATCCACAATCTGGCCAATACAAAGAAACAACACATCAACCAATACCATCAGTCTCACGATCTAAATTCATCTCTAGCACCAACCAACGATAACGAAACAGAAGCACTTTTAGAAACCCGCCATAATATTAACATTCAATCACATCTGCCGGCCAGCAATCTTAAGCGAGAGTCGCTAACCAAGCAACTCCATCCCTCAAAGTTATCACTACAACATACACGTACTCCCTCTGGCAAGGGCAGCCATCAGGCGGCCAAAGGTCTTGGCCACAGCGGTGGGGGAGACGTTGCAGCTGTCGAAGGATTTGCAAATTATGACTTGGAGGGCCCTCAAGCAGGCTCGTTGGGGCTTGCTGGGGGCCCACAACCCAGGCGTATACGCTTCGGTAATTTCCTCAAATCGTTGGTGGGTCTGCGGCCATCAGTATCAAATCGTAATGGCAGCGGTATGGCTGGTGAAAATACTTCAAGTTCTTCGGCAAACGAACCGTTTGAGGATGGCGAGTGTACACCACCATTGGCAATACCGTCATCACCGGAAATCACAATTACGCGTACGCCATCCGAACAAAATATGGTCGTTATGCGAGATCCCTTGGGCTATCGCGAGTACAATGGCTGCGGTAGTAGGGAAAAGTTAGCAAATTTCAATCGTGAGAGAGTGGTAAAGTCCGGCAGTACGTCATCGCTTAATGTCATGCAACAGAAATTGTGGAATATCATGCGTAGGGAGGGAAGTGCAATAAGTCTGCATCAAGAGAAATCACAGTCTATAGTCCACTATACGGGCCTTAGGAAATGTGAGACCGTTTTAGCCCTAACACGGCAAACGACGTCTCCTTGTTCGCCCACAATGGGTGCAGGAGTTGCGGCGTCAAATTCACGAAATCGCTTAAGCGAGAGTCACGCCACACGTCTTTCGCATACGGGTAGTGGTATATTTAGTGCTAGTGGCGTGGAGCAAATACGTCCATTAAACCGACTGAGGAATAGTATTTCCAGCATGAACAACACTTGCTCAAGATGTTCCAGTCTCCTATCGTTGGCTGCCTCCAGTTCCAGGTTTTCACTGAACAATGCAACAAATCCTATGGCTCATACTTCCCATCAGCACCTACGCAATTCTAGTAACGTAAGCAGTAGTAATATAAGTAGTACATTTAGTCGCAGTCGCGATGGTTCTGTCGAGACGGGACTCCATTTCGCCGTTAAGCGCAATAGTCGAACATCAGCCTTGGGTTCACAACGAATTTCCACCTCCGGTGCCAATAGCACAACCAGCAGTCGCACACCATCAATGACCTCACCCACAACAACCACCGCAACTACCGCTTCCACAATAAAGCTTACAACACCACCCACCGATAATTCATTGTCCGTACCTCTACTCTCGCCTCCGCCTCTAAACGTTCTAACTCTTACATCAACTGCAACGGCACCAGCCCTAAGAGAGAGCTTGAGTTTTCCTGCTGAATCGACTCCACTTACGGTCACTTCATTGTTAAAAGTCACCAACAACAACAACAAGAAGAAAGAAGCGACAAATATCAATATCAACGATGTTGTTCATGATGATGATGACGACGATGATGATGTCAAAAATATGGACTACAACGTGATTGATGGTGTCTATAGGACTAATAGCATTTCCAACAACACCACCTCTCCAACTGCATCCTCCGCCACCTCCTCCACACTTCTAACGATTGCACAAGCGAACGTGACTTTATCGACAAATCCAAAGGCATCAGCTCCAACCACATTTACTGAAATAGCTGCAGTTGCATCAACAACATCTGAATCAATAATGGCAACAATAATGCAACATTGCAATACTGCCAACGACTCCCTCACCCCCTCGAGTTCGCTAGCAGCCGCTACTACAACAACAACACAAGCACCAGCACCAGCACGTCCATTCGAAATGTTCACGTGCAAGCTGTGTCTTATCGATGTCGAGAATGCCAGCAATTCAACTATACTGCACCAGTGTGGCTGTCAGTTTTGCACTGAGGTAAGTTTCTTTATTATTATTTCTTTCTTTTTTTTTTTTTGTGTGTGTTCATACATCCTTTGTTTGCCCGCTCTTTTACTTCCACCTCTTTTGTCATTTGGTTGTGCTCCATTGAATTACTTACTCTATAGAGTGTGAATTGAACACAAGGATTTATGTGCAGAAAACATGTTTTCCGTGCTATTTCTGTGTTTCTGCCAGCATAAATTTCATTTATATTCTATAGAAATGAAGAAGAGATGTTTTGAGCCCTTTCTTTTTTTTTTTTTTTTTTTGTTGTACAAACTCAAATTGAATTCACCCAATAAGTTTATAGTTTTCGGCTGTGTAAATAATATTTTGTAGTTTTCTAAACAATATTTACTGTATATGTATGTCATGGTTGGTTAAAAGTAAGTATTCCTTGCAACAGAGGAGTTAAAGGATGCCCAGCTCAATAGGTGTTGTTACTGAAATGGATGATGTAGATAAATAATAATCATTTATGGTTATGAAATGATAAAGAGGTTTTTTTAAGTATTATTTAAGAAATTAGTATATTAAATTCAATTTCATTACAATTAATCGGTTAGTTTATATTTTAGTTTATTTACCTCCATTAACATGAAGTCTGGTTATGTGTTAACTAATAGTTCTACTGACAGTTTTCGTACAAAAATAATTTTAACCAACAGTATAACTATTAGTTAACACCTAACCAGACTTCGTGTTAATGGGGGTTACGGTGTTATTTTCCAATACAGGGTTTTCCAACAAGAGCTGTTATTTTGGTATTCAAAGAAAATTTTAATTTGTTTGAGATAAATGATCGGATGTTTATTTCATAATAAAGAGGAAGGCATGCCGTTAATAATGAAAAACGACATCAGCTAAGTGGCCACCACGACCATCCTTTTCATGAAATTTTCCATAATCAAATCGCAAAGTGGCTGCCCTATGTCCTCGATAGTCTGACGAATTCTATCTTTGAGGTCTTGAATCGACGCTGGGCTGTTTGCGTAGACCTTATCTTTCACGTGGCCCCAAAGGAAGAAGTCGCAAGATCTCGGTGGCTAATTGTGATCACCTCTTCGAGAGATAACACGGTCTGGAAACTTTTCCCGTAAAAGAGCAATGGTTTTGTTGCTTGTGTGGCACGTAGCGCCGTCTTGTTGAAAGTAAACGTTGTCCAGATCAATATCATCCAACTCTGACCATAAGAAATCATTAATCATCTCTCGATAGCGCAATCCATTCACCTCATTTTCGAAAAAGTAAAGTCCAATGACCCCGCCGGACCATAAACCGTACCAAATAGTCACACGTTGAGTATGGAGATGCTTCTCAACAAAAACTCTTGGGTTTTCCGAGCCTCAGATGCGACAATTTTTCTGTATTGCGGTCCGACAAGGTGCTTCACGACGACCCAAAAAGGCGTTGTTGAAGCGTGTATCGTTCCATTTTTAGTAATGGCGTAGTTTCTACTTGTCAAATGTCAAAGAATAAAACCTTCAAAAGTGACAGCTATCATAACACCGGGTGATTCAAAATAACACCTCTTGTTGGAGAACCTTTTAAATGAGAGATTATTTTATAAAATTACAATAAATATTTCAGTTCTAGGAACGAAACGAAAATTTTTAATAAAAAAAATAAATAAACTGTTGAACATTTACTCCTCTGAATTCAATCATATTTGGTACACAAACCGTTCAAAGAACGAATGTCAAAGAAAGGTTTACGGCGTATCTATTTGATATTTTAATATTTTTAACTTTAATGTTTTGACCCCAGATATAAAAGGGTTAACAATATCCAAGAAATTTAAAATAGCAAAATAAATATTAGATAGTAAAGTTATTCAAAATCTGCCAGATATCGATCCCTACACTATCCCATACAACCGTTAAAATATCAATAGATACAACCTTAAAAAATTGAATCCTCATTTAGCATTTATTATAATCGAAGACATTTTTTTTTAACTTAAAAATTTTAAAATGTAAAATTTGGAATTTGAGATGTGCTTGAAATTTAGTAATTTATTTAGTATCAAGTTATAATGTTTTATCGATTTTATATTTAAACATCAATGAATAAATGAAATATGAAAACATTTATACTTATTCAGCCCAATTATGAATAAAAAATTCCCCGGGAGTTTGTTTCCCAGGAGTTTTTTCCCATTGTATTCGAATAGGAATAAAGGGAAAAGGGAAAAAACTCCCGGGAAATTATTATTCATAATTGGGCTGATTGCCTTTAGTATCGACAGCTAGATGTTGCCATACGGTAAATATACATAAAACCGACTAACAGATTAAAAAAAATCGTTGAGTTTTAGTTCAAAATTTCAAGTTCAGATCTGAATAAGCTAAAAGAGTGAATTTTTAAAATAAATCCTAAAATATTTTTTCATGTCTTGATCTAGTCAGCGTTTAATCCTAGGACCAGGCGCGGATCCTTGTCGTCCATTTGGAGGGATGGAGAATAAATTAAAATTTAAACTTTTCTTTTTTTGGTGGGGAAAATTTCCTTTTTGTCACCCCCTGAATACGCACCTGCCTAAGAAAGACATACAATATTGAAACTGTTTTTTATACACAGAGAAAACAGATTCTGCCTTAGTCACCGAATGTTTCAATTGTGGCTACGAAACTTTAGAAGGGGTAACAAAAGTTTAAGTGCTGAAACCGAAATTCTTCTTTATCAACTGATTTTTTGTTGATAGAACCGAAAAGCTTGATCTGTTTTATTTGCACAGTGAACCAAACTATATTAATAGGTGGTGAGTCGTTCTAATATCCCAGCAGTTAAGCATGTCGTCAATGTATCCCTTATACACAGTAATCGTCACAAATGTCTTATCACTTGGCTGACTCGAATTTATATATTTTGATCGTTTGACCCGTATGTGCTCTTTGTAGTGCAGAGATAAGACAATTGGTTACTTTATACATCCCAGGTAATCTAGCATGAAGACAATTGTCACTTAAGTGTCTCTAAGTAATCTGAAGTGTAGTCACTTTAAACGTGTTGTGTGATAATTCGTTCCAACTGGTTTTATACTAATTTAGTTAAAATAACTAGTTATGTAGCTTATCAAGTTACCAGTTAGGTAGATAGTAAGGTAACTGACGATATTTAACCATTATGTGAGTTCAATGCATTGACTACTTTGGACCAGCTATTAGACAGTTTCATTGTAGTCAATAAGGGTCAATTAGAGTTAAAATAACTAGTCACGTAGCTATTGAAGTAACTAGTTCCCACCCTAAATGATGGGTAAAATCACTAGTTCGGGACTGTCTCCTAGAACTGCTGGGATACAACACGGATTATGGATTTTTTCTGTCTATATTAACGATTGTTGTTTTTGTTTATTTACCATCTTACACTCGTATTTAAATGCATCTTAACTCGTATTTACATACGACTACATTTTAACGTAAATATGTGGGTGCATATGTACATATGAACCCTGCATTGAACTAGTTCCGCCACGTCGAATTAGTTTGCCACTGAGAACTACTACTAATGACTTTTCAACCTACAAGCAACGTTATCGGCTAGTGAATTTAACAGGGGAAAAAAAGAAAAAATAAATTTTGAATTTGAGAAATAAAGAAAATTTTCCGAGAGCGGAGTTGAACTCATAACCTCTCGTTTTATAGTCAAATGCGCAAATCACTAAGCCACAGAGCTCTTATTTCTACTACTTTATATTTGTTATTAAGGATTGCATGTGAATTTACTCACAATTTTTGAATTCAGCATTACCTGTGGTCAGCAAATTGGTATATTTTAGAGGATTTTAGATTACTTGAAATTACTTTCAAACATTTAAAGCGAATGAATATGCTGACGAAATGTAGATCAAATGATAACCAATTTAGCAGCCACAGCCAACTAATTTATTGCACTAGTAGTAATATCACTAGTGAGAGGTTTCCAATTGGCACTTTTCAAACTGCTGGGCATATACACACATTAGGGGGGTCTATATGGAGTCTTCAAAAATAAATGAAAACTATGTTTTTGCCCTCACGGCTTAAAATTTTCGGCAAGTGGTATAAAATTATTGAAACTTTCTTTCTAATTGAGAATCTGCAAATCTTTACTTTTGAACTACCCTAATATTCAATTTTGTACTCAATCATTTAGACATTTTTCTGCTGTTATTGTCGTTATTGTTGCTGTGTTAGAAATCCACCAATATGAACGTGTCTAGTTTGCTAAAAAAAAAAAAAAAACTGTAACAACAATCAGTTTTGTGAATTGTCAGCATTTATCATCATTGTATCTGTAGTTATAGTTTGTTTGCGTTCTTATCAAAAATGGTCCTTTTTCCTTGTTGCCTTTAATGTTGCCATACACATGTAGTTGCAACCACCATATCAATTCAGTTGTGAAGTTTATTTACAAAGCTCTTGTTAATTGACATATCTTGGCGTTTCATCATCTCAGAACACAAAACTATATTAATTGTTCTTTAAATGTGTGGGAATGTGGTTGAATGTTAGGTTTTAGTTTGGATTTCCCAGAGAATATTTATTCGCTAAAAATTCAAGAAAACAAAGCTTTTTATATGAAAAACATTTATCAGCGTTTCGAAAGGTTTATTCTAAATAATTTCTAAGATTGATGATTTTGAATTAGAAAACATTTCCATTTATTTGCAAAGAAATCATTTCTGTTAAGACAACCCAATTGGGTGGCCAATCGAATGATTCAGTTATATTTATTGAATTTTTCGAATTTTGAATGTGAAATTTAGTTTTGAAAGCCAAATACGATTGGTACACTTAAGAAAACTTAAATCTTTTTGTTACGGAAACTGATTTTTAATAACAATTTCAGTTGTTGCAACCAACAATATAGTTTTCTCTGTGCTGTGGTGTTTTTCTGTTAATGATTTCTTATAAAGGATTGTTATTCTAGTATATATAACATAATTTACTTTTTTGTTATATAAATATTAATTTGTTTTAAAATACCCAAACAAAAAATGAAAATTTTATCAAAGTAATTGTTCGTAATTGTTTTAGTTTGTCTAAATTTACTGTAAAACTTAATAAACATAATCCTCTTAAACATAAGCTTCTTAAAAATTTTGTATAAAACATAGTGTGTTTCTCTTTCTTCGTCACCGATTTATTCAATTCATTGTACATTAAAAAAATACAAATTTCCCTTTGGTCATTGTCTTGTGAAAAGAATTTGTTGCTTGATTCTGTTCATCTTTTGTGGTCGAAGGAAATTGAAATGAAGAAACTGCCAAATGTTTAAATTGAATTATTTACATGTTGATAAACATGACACATGAATGCGAAATCTAATTTGATGATTAAATACAATAATATATTTGAATCTGAGTGTTCTCTCTATTTTTTATCAGATAAGGGTTTTTTTTAAGATCGTTTAGGAAAATCAAAGAAGGTGTTTCTTCTCTAAACATATTAGCTGATGGATAAAGAACAAACACATTATCAAATATTGGTGAGCTACGGAATCGACCTCATGGAGATTATTCCAAAATTCCGTTATAAAAGAAGGAATAAAAGTTCAAAAGAATTATATTTTGGGAGTTCGAATGTCTTTCAATATCAAATTTCTTTATTATTCTCGAAGTTTAAGAAGAACGTCTAATGTCAAGCATTGCTGAAATCGGGAAACATTAACCCTTTCATTACCGGGATCAAAAATTAAATTGTGATACCTGGAAATGAAAGGGTTGAGATTAGGAGTTTAAGATCCATCCCCCTTCAACCGTATTGAGTTCTTAACCAAAACATTCCGTCTCACGAACTAAGGCATTTATCCTTCTAATGTCAATCCCAAAGAGGTTCGTTAGGTCGTGCAAAAATAAGAAGCCCGAATCTCAGATCCGCTAGAGCTGGACAGTCGCAAGAACGGTTTTCAACCATTTCTACGTTGTGACAACTACGACCGATTAAATCCAAACAAGCGATCGCCGTCGCTAGATTCCGCAGCTGAATTATATTCTAGTCATATTGCCCTTGCCGTCCTAGAAGTAGTCTCTCAGGACTACAAGGTGGTCTATCAAGAATATGGTTCCCATTTTCCCGTTAAGTTAAATCTTTGAAAAATGGTTTTCGTTGTTTCGAAAGACAACTTATTAAAATTTTAAATTACAGGGTTTTCCAACAAGAGGTGTTATTTTGGTATTCAAAGAAATTTTGTATTTTTTGAGATAAATGATCGGATGTTTATTTCATAATAAAGGGGAAGGTATAACATTAATAATGAAAAACAACATCAGCCAAATGGCCACCAGGACCACGCTTACAGGACATATCCTTTTCATGAAATTTTCCATAACCAAATCGCAAAGTGGCTGCCCTATATCCTCGATTGCCTCACGAATTCTATCTTTGAGGAGTTGAATCGACTCTAGGCTGTTGGCGTAGACCTTATCTTTCACATTGCCCCAAAGGAAGAAGTCGCAAGGTGTTAAATCACAAGATCTCGGTGGCCAATTGTGATCACCTCTTCGAGAGATAACATGGTCCGAAAACTTTTTCCATAAAAGAGCAATGGTTTCGTTGCTTGTGTGGCACGTAGCGCCGTCTTGTTGAAAGTAAACGTTGTCCAGATCAATATCATCTAACTCCGACCATAAGTTACGGTGTAATGACGTCTGTGGAATGCCCAATTCCAAAGAACGACGAGAAATGGACAAACCTGGGTTTTCTTCAACACTTTGGGCTACATCAACAATATTCTAAGTTATTATTGAGCGACGTGCACGGATTTTATTCTTCACATGACTAACTTGTCCCAACAGCTCGAATTTTTCCACCAATTGCTGTATTGCGGTCCGACAAGGTGCTTCACGACGACCCAAAAGGCGTGTATCGTTCCCTTTTTAGTAATGGCGTAGTTTCTACTTGTCAAATGTCAAAGAATAGAAGCTTCAAAAGTGACAGCTACCGAAATACCGGGTGATTCAAAATAACACCTCTTTTTATCAACTTAATATAAGGAGTAAGATCGAAAAATTCTTAACATACATATATGTTAATAAAAACGAAACCACTAAACTTATAGTTTACATTTTTTTTTATTTTATTGAAATTATTATTACAATTTACAAAAAAAAATATATTTTTATAGTTTTAATCACTAGTGATGATATTTTCAACCTTTTTCGAAAACCTTTTTATAGTGCTTTTTGTTACTTTGGTCGAACAGGTAGTGCAACTCCGTTTAAAATCTACCACACTTTTAGACAGCTTGTTTATGCTCTTCAATTCTCTTTTAACAAGAGCCCAATATCTCTCCACTGGCCTTAGCCCCAGGCAGTTTGGAAGATTTGCCTCTCTTGGTACAAATACCACATTATTGTTCTTGTACCACTCAAGGGCTTGTTTACCATAGTGACAGGATGCCAAGTCATGCCAAAAATAAGTGGACACATTATGAAGTCTTATGAATGGAAGCAGCCTTTTTTGTAAACATTCCTTATTGTAAATTTCGGTATTTATAGAGCCCTTTGTAACAAATGTTTGGCTTCTTTTGCCGCAACTGCATATTGCTTGCCATCCCAAGAACTTTTTGGGAACATTTTGTCTGCTTTTAAGTCCTATACTTTTCTTCAAAATTCCCTCGCACATCAGCAACATCAAAATTTTGACCCGGAAGCTGCGAAAAATCTGCCAGAACATACGTTTCGTCATCCATTATGCAGCAAGGAAATTTTTTATAAAACTTGGCTTCAATTTCCGTGCTCTGTTTTTGGCCTATAAATTTTTAGCAGCGTTCCTATCAGAAACTTTTTGAGCCTTGTATGTTTTTATACCTGCATTGGCTTTAACTTTTCGTACCAAATAGTCCGAGCACTGAACTAACCGGACAGCTTTCCTACCGAATGTGCTGGGAGCTCTTTTGAAAATGCTTTCTATTTTTTTGGCTTAATAAACATCACGTGGACCATTCCTTCTACCTAAACCAGGTTTTATATCAACGGATAAGTTCTCCTGATACTGTTTAATAACGTTGGAATCAGTTTGACTGCAGACCTTTGATTGTTTGGCCAACATTTTGTAGTACCAAGTTGGGTTTTGTTGAAAATATTTAATAATTTTAGTAAGCACTTTTAACAACAAATGGACATAGCTGACATTAATAATAATAAGTGACATGCCTTACAAAGGTAACTTAATAAAAAATATCAAATAATCCTTGGATTAAAAGTTATAATGAAAAACGTGTGTTAAGAATTTTTCGATCTCAGTCCTTATATACCCTTGCCACTCATGGTGAGGGTATAAAAACCGTTAAATTTTCTTAATGGAAAAGTAAATTATTCTGCTTTAAATAAATATTTGTCTGTTTTCGTGACACAAAGAAAATAGTTTGATTGTAATAACCGGAGTTATTGCTAATCAAATGATTCAGTCTAATTGACCGAATTTCTTTGTTTTGGATGAACAATTTTCGGTAATTTAGATTGTAATTCTTTTATGTGAAGTGATTTTGTGTTGCTAATATAGAAAAAATCTATGGATATAACCGAATCATTGAATTGGCAACAAATCACAACGAATCTGTTTTATCTGTGCAGACATAATACTCATACAATTTTGTACAAAATATATTCCCGGGAATTCCCGCCAAAATATTTCCGATTATGAACCCTAGTCTGGCCAGTAACCTGAGTTCCTCATATTTGTTGTCTCTCCACATACGGCTGCTCTACGGAAAGCATTGTATTGGCCCACTGAGCCAACTTAATTTAAAGGAGAGTGACCAATAGTATATTCATTGCTCTCTATTTTTCACATCTCAAACGCATTGATACAATTGCTAACAAAATCTCTTACAATTAAATTTCTGTCAATCTTTAACTTATTTTCTTTTAAATTATTACGCTCGTATTATCAGCATTGTCACTTAAAAAACTTCCACCCACAAACTTTATGTTAATTTATTTTATTTTGTTTAATTTTCTTGCTTCTCCATTTTCAATTTACTTCTCTTAATGGATTCTGATGGCATGTATTCGTATAAATGTCGAAAGTTTTTTATTTAAATCATACAGAGTAATATTAATTAGTGGTTTTAATTCTCAGAACTCGTGCCTGTGCGGCAGCTGCAACTTGCAACGAACTGAAGCGCAAGCAAAAGTTCTAGAAGAAATAGGAAAGGAAGGATAATAAAAATATGACTATATGTGTGTGTATAGATTAGGATAGCCCAACAAAAAAAAAAGTTGTCAAGGTTTATGTAAAAAAAAATATAAATATATCTCTAAAAAGTTGTTTGAATTTCGATATGATCGGAATTGTGTCAACCGAAATACGATTTTAGTCCTATCAACTTAAACAACAATCTTTCGGTGAAACTCTAAACTACCACATATAAATCGAGTTTAGATGCCCTGAGAAAAAATATAGTTGTACATGTTTACCATAAACATTTCATAATGTTTACAAGTTTTTTAACAATATTATATTCACTGTAATTTTGTATATGATTACGGCAACCATAATATGTTAAAATTACCACTCACATCATTGCAGCAGACATATATATGATTGTAGTAAATAAATATATGTTTATGACAAAGATTATACCATATAAATGAATACCACACACATGTTCTTAATTACTTCAATCATTTATATGATTGCTACAATCTTTACATTGCCCTCATACAATTGCGGCCATCCTAATGTATGTATGAAAATTTTGAAGGCATTGCAGCAGAAGTTTTTCTTTCATTTGTTTTCTTTAACATTCTTCTGTTTTTGAAGAGATAATGTAATGCAAATGCAAGTGTTTTTGAAAGTTTGTGTGGTGTTTGGTGCACTTGCTGCATGTGATTGTGTTTATATGTTCGAGTAAGTATCTGCACAATACACATTATACAATTCAGGTCAGTAAGTCATTACAAAAGTTTCATGTATTAAGATTTCCTTGCATTTACAAGGATGTAAATTTACCAACTAGAATCATGCATCTTTAGGGTACTGGCAATATTTCCAAAGAATTAATTTAATCAGCAAAAATATATGCTGCTTAATAATAAATACAATAAATTCTTTATAATTTAATATTTCCAAAGAACTAATTTAACCGTACAAGTTAATTGCCTTACAACTTTCTCAAGAAATGCTAACATTTTATTGCAAATAATAGTGAAATATTTCTTTTATAGTAATTTTCTGAGAGGGTGGGGGGTAATAAAGTATAATTTCATAGTACTTAGAACTAATTTGTGCAAAATTTTATCATGATTGCCACATAATCAACATATTTATAACTGCTCAATGCGTAGTCCGAGAGACATTTGTATGGGGGCATTGCTCATTTTCAATACCAAACAAACCTATTGTGTTTTCAACAGACAGATAGACGGATGGACATAGCTAGATCGTCTTAGAATGTTATATGGGCCCAGGATATATATACTTTTTGATGCTTCTACCAATATTTCGACATGTTTTTGATGGTGGATATAACAAGTAAAGTTTTATATTTGGTTGTGCCGAATCTTAGTGCCCACCTCCAATATATTGGGTGTATGACATAAAAATGCGAGATTTCCAATAGATGGCGTTTCTTTTGAACGCGGTTATTGTTTTTAATAACTTATATGTCATTTTGAAGGGTACATATCTGTCATTTATTCTCACTTAGTTATTGAATATTATAGTGTAAACAACAAAATCTTTTTTGCTTCGAAAATATGCGGAAAGTTTTGATTTACTTCTCTAATTTGAAAAAATAGAGCCGCTGAAGCACACCGATTGCTCACCGAAGCTTATGGTGAATGCGTTTTATTGGTTTTGACACGGAAGACAAAGATCGCCCAGGCCAGCCAAAAAAGTTTAAAGACCAAGAATTGAAGGTATTACTTCATGAAGATTGTTGTCAAACTCAACAAGAGCTTGCTATATCATTGGGAGCTACTCAAGCAGCAATTTCAAAACGTTTGCGAGCAGCAGGATTCACCCAAAAGCAGGGAAATTGGGTATCATACAAATTGAAGCCGAGAGACCTTGAAAGACGGTTTTTGCTAAATCATTTTTGCAATGAATCATTACTTCCGATGAAAAATGAATTCATTACGAGAACCCAAAGCCAAATCGACACCAAAACCTAAAAATTCATGGCGCTAATGTAATACTATGTATTTCGTGGGAGCAAAAGGGTCCTATCTGTTATGAGCTGCTGAAATCTGGCTAGACCATCACATTGAACCTATACCGAACGCAACTGATTCGTTTGAAGCGAGCATTTGCCGAAAACCGCCCAGAATATGCGTCTAGACATGAAACCGTAATAATCCATCATGACAACGCTCGGCCACATTATGCAATAGCTGTTGAAAACTATTTAGAATGAAGTGGTTGGGAAGTTTTGTCTCAGCCGTTTTATAGTCCAGACCGTGCCCCGTCCTACTACTATTTGTTTTGATCGATGCAGAACGCTCTCTCTGGGATACGCTTCTGAAATTGGCTTGATTCGTTCTTTGCCTCAGAAGATGAGCAATTCTTTTGGCTCGGAATCCATATGTTGCCAGAAAGATGGGAAAAGGTCATATTATGTTATAATTAAATCGTTTGACTATTCACAAGTTTGAGCTTTAACAAACATATTTTATATAGCGCCCTATTGCTGAAGTCCAGCTAAAAATACTAGATGCTCTTGTATGCAGTTGTAGTATACAATACACATGTTTTAAGTATGTGTTTTATGTTCTCAATCGTTGAAGTGTAAGAATTTATGGTTGGAATTCACATTTTATTCGGTTAAGTTTAATAATTTTAAATTTCGAAAGAACTCCGAAATATTTAAATTAACACTAAACTTTACTCTTATGTACTGTATACTGGATATACATAACACACGTTTTTCCTTCAAACTTTTAACTCATGTATTACTTGATTTTTTTTTTATCAAGTTACCTTTGTAAAGCATGTAAGTTATTATGTTTAATGTCAATTATGTTCATTTGTTGTTTATCTGATTAAAATGAGTAAATATTTTCAACAAAATCCAACTTGGTCCTACAAAAAGTTGGCCAAACAATCAAAGGTCTGCCGTCAAACTGTTTTTAATGTTATTAAACTGTACCGTGAGAACTTGTCCGTTGATAGAAAACCTGGTTCAGGTAGAAGGAATGGTCCACAAGATGCTTCTAAAAAGCCAAAAAAATTTAAAGCATTTTCAAAAGAGCTCCCAACACATCCGGTAGGAAAGCAGCCGGTTAGCTCATTGCTCGGACTATTTGGTATGAAAAGTTAAAGCCAATGAAGGTTTAAAAACACATAAGGCTCAAAAGGTTCCTGACATTAACTCTGCTAAAAATTTAGAGGCCAAAGACAGAAAATTGTATGTTAAGAATTTTTCGATCTCAGTCCTTAACATTCATATATATCTGAGTTTCAATGTAAAATAAAATCGTATCAAAAACTCTTATTGAGCTCTTTTTTTTTTGTACAATATAAATTTATTCAAAGTAATGGCCATTGTTAGCTATAACCTTTTCCCATCTTTCTGACAACATATGCATTCTAAACCAAAAGAACTGCTCATCTTTTGAGGCCAATATTGTAACCTTCCAAAGTGTAGCGTATTCCACAGAGAGCGTTCTGCAAAATCGTCTTTCAAAGTTGTACCAATTGCTAAGAAATGTTATAGTTTCCTCCCACAAGAACAAATTGCTTACCAAAGTAGCAACTTTTTGGGAAATTACGACATAATTCTCAGTTTATGATGATCATAAACTGAGTCTTACATTTTTTATCTCGGGTCTGCAAAATTAAAAAAAATCCATTTATGATTTCTTTTAGGTTGTGCTAACCAGACTGTCTCTATCGAATACTAACGCATTTATGTCTTTCAGCATCGGTCTCATTGTGATATCTGCAGAGGGTCAAGATAAGGACTCTGTAGATCAGTATCTCCTTCGGCCGTAATGAGTCCGTAACCAAACCATTTAGTTGCACAAACGTAAGCAACTTCTGGCGTCAATCCCCAACAGACACTTCAGGTCGTACAAAAAGAGGCCCGAACTGTGATAAAGACGGTGCACAATCGTTTCCTCCTCTTACTCTACATGCAAACATCAAATCCATTTATCCGATAAAACTTTTACCAATTCACAGTTTTTTTGATAACCAAAATCTTAGTAGATAAAAATCTGTATTGGTCTGGACATTTGAAATACACTTCCATTTATGTAATATAAAAGTACCCTCCCTCCTTTTCGATCCCAAAAATGGACTCTCATAAGGAGAGTGTCCAATTACATTTTATACAGCGATGATAGAAAAGGGCTTAAAATACAGTATTCAGTATTGTCCGGGATTTCGCACTGACGATCAGCCGCATGTCCATATTTAACATCATTCAATGCATATTGTTACGTTTTTACCTTTTAAAAACGCAGTTTATTTCCTTTAAATAAACCGGATTCTTCTGATTGCAAATAAAAGCAGTTTTAGTAGTTTAAATTTGTAACAACTCTTTATTTATTTAAAATGTACAAAAACAACAGAATTAAATAGTCACTCAGTGTCTTTATACACGTCTATCAATTCGCAAAAATGCACACACACACTTTACAACGTACTAATTCAAATGTACACGACAGTTGATGTTAACTCTAACATAGCCAATGATCAACTCACTGACTAAAGCAACCGCAGTCACTATTTATACGCACTGTCATCTTCAACCGAGTAGTCGAGATTGTTCTTAACGGTCAACTAGTATGTTCGATTTCTAGAGCTTTCGATGTCAACGTTAGCTGCTTATACACTTAGTGTTGCCATACTTACAAACAATGCTAGTAACCGCATGCCATCAATATTGTTGATAAGTAGAAGCTTCTACTAATGGACGTGTTCATAAACATGATGAATGTTGCAGGCAGTCGTTACAGACCGTTAAATTCAAATCGCTATTGCACATTCGTAACAATATGTAACATTGAGACTAAAGGCAGAGTTGAGAGTTTACCCAGTTCAAAACAACCAGGCCTTTGATGTCGTGGTGGAAGTATATTGGTGACTTTTAGAAGAGCACTCCATAAAACATACATTAGTATTTGTTTAGCTCCATTTCGAAGAGCCATCTAGTGTTCTTGGGTGTAATTCCCTAAGTCTTTCCTACATGATTAAACACATGCAGCCACTTTTGCCAGTATAGTTTGATTGTACAAAATCCACGAAAGTTTTGAATCCAGGATTGTACTCGGATAATGAGATCCCGTACCAGAAATCGACTAAAAGTTATAAAATTTGATTAAAAAACATTTTATTGTGCAACTGAAATAATCGTTTAATTTCGTAATGACATGCCAAATTATGGTATTGCTGTCATTGCTATTGTTAATATATATATATACGTTGAATATAAATTCATAAATGGACATCCCTATAAAACATTTATTTTATCACATATTTCATAAATCTGAACATGTCTTAAACCAATCCCCTCAAAAAAAAAAAAAAAAAAGTTGCATATTGTCAGGGATTTCCAGCGAAAATTATCACAGCATACTTATATGATTTATATTTTTACACTTATCATAAGCTGTGAAAATACCTCTGTACATCTTGCTTACAAAAATGACTTTATTATTAGTAGCTTTGTATTTCTTACTTTTAGACTCCTTTTCCTGTTCTCTGCTTTACTCTAGCCCCTGCTAAGGAGCATTAAAAATCATGTGATTTTTTAAAGCAAAAATCTATTTACATGCTGTAGTGTCATAATGTATAAAATGATGTGTTTACATAAAAGACCCAGTACTCCAGTAGAATACATAAAAGCATTAAAATGCGAATCTACTTCATATTTTTGCCAACCAACCAACCAACCAACAGAACAGCAACTGCGACAACTTTTTAAAGAATTTTCTTTATCAATGGTAGATGTAAGTGTTGGTATGCAGAAGTGTACATATGTATGTATCTGTGTATTCCTTGTTGTACTCTAAAGTGTAATTTAAAGAACATGAACTGAACGATTGTCACTACAACTAATGCTGCTACTGCCACAATGAGTACAACTGCTGGAAACACCACTACACTCTGCACAACACGACACTACCTCAGTTACAAGATGGGGGAAACATAATAATAATACAGATTGTAACCCAGTTAACACTTTCATCAGTTATAAGTACGGGAAATATTGTTTTAATTATTCAATATTTTAAGCCTATACTTCTTGAATTCTATCATTTTTGTTTTCCATTTTCAAACAAAGTTCTCCAGAATTTCGAAATTCGCTTTGGTTGGGTTTTTATATAGGTTCAATGTTCACATAAATGTATTTGAAAAACATAAGTAAAACTATTTCGTTTACATATAAGTATGACCTTATTTAATTCACTTCATCTTTAATTATTTGCTGGGAAATCGAATAAACAATATAGAAAACACCACCCACACACAAAAACACCTCAGAAATACATACAATGAGTGTGAACGAAACAAAAAAATGTCATAAACATTAAAGTGTGACTTTGAGAGCCACTCAAGTGAAATACAACTGAGAAAACCAAATGGAAATTTTAATTTTTTTATCTTCATTTTTGTTTCATTCATTTTAATAAATAAAAAAGAAAGAAAAAAAAAAACAATGAACCAACTAAAAAACATTTATAGAACAATGCTCAAAGGAGCCATAAAAAATATTTGGTGTTACACAAAGACAACTTTAAATATTTATTGTCAAATGTTTTAAAGAAATTTGAAAAATTCATTTGTGTTATTGTGTGGTTTTTTTTTCATTTTAAACAAATAAATAGTTCAGAATTCGTGTTTGGAAATTTAAAAATCATTTACAATTGCTGCGATAGCAGCAAACAAGACTCAAGGGTTTTTTAAGGGAGAACACAAGGGCAACTTTTTATATTGAGAGCCTTAGTAAACAAAAGTGATGTTAGCTGCCAGCTAACATTTCCTCTGAAACATTCGCCAGACCCTATATTAGTAGACCGAAGTTTCTATCTAGAATATTCGACCGATGTCTTTGTATTAATCTGTCAGCCGAAGCTGCTGTATTAAGCAATCAACCGAATACTCTCTATTGAAATGATACAATGTTTTAATCGGCACTCGAACTAGGTTAGGTTCCATGGGCAACCGCTCCTCAAGTAGCTCACTTGGGTCCATTCAAATCTGATCCCATTGTGATACCCAAGGGGTAGACAGCAGGGTATTTACAATACTTCCGTTGCCTCCAGATTAAACCAGCCAGATTCCCGGATGAAGGAGTAGATTCCTCTAAGATTCATCCTTGATAGCTCATCCAAGCATGATAGGAATGGAGATCCGAGCGATTTTGACAGAGCCAGGCATTGTCAGAAAAGGTGATACACAGTCTCTTCCTCTTCTTCATTATGGCAGCTTCCACAGTAATCATTGTACCGTAGGCCCTTTCTTCTAGCGTGTGCCCCAATTAAACAGTGTCCTGTAATAAAGGAGACAATTAGCCTTATTTGCTCACGACGGTAATCCACAAGTAGATTCGTCCTGCTGGCATCATATACGGGCCAGGTCGACCTCGCTATACCACGGGAAGATTCATTAGTCCACCTGTTTTGTGCAGTCTTATATAGTATCTACTGAACAGCCATCTTGCATTTAACAAGGGAAATACCAGAAAAGAGGTCGATTGCCTCATCATTCATCATCGCACCACTTTTGGCCAAAGCGTCTGCTATAAAATTACCCAGATTTCCATCGTGCCAGGGACCCATATAAGCGTTATCCTAGAATGTCTCTCTATCTCATTTAGGAATGCCCGGCATTCCTCGGTTAATCTAGATGTCGTGCGGACACCCGCTCTTCCATTAACGGCAGCCTTGCTGTCAGTAAATATACATATATCACCAGATATTTGATAATACCTCAGCCAGTTGGATGCACGTTTAATGGCAGTCGAACTAAGACCAAGTTCCAAAAGGAAAATGCATTGACCGATTTGTATCAAAAAGTCGAGTTTTAATATCAAAGACTTGTATGGTGAATTCTGTCTCGCATGAATAGATCTGTATAGTATACTTAGTATATATGATTATTTTTTGACAAGACATATCCAGTCAATTATATCGGTCAAAAGTAGAATAAGACTCGTAGCTACTGTAAAGTCTGCTAGATCCTACATGTTGAATTCAGGTATCCAATAAGGTGACACAGTCTGTTACCGATCGCCCATTTGAACTCAAAATGTCCATACGGTTCCTACTCTAGGGATTCTTATCTGGTCATATCGTCTGCCTGCGTATTACCGTAGTAGTCTCTACATAAAGAGACCTAAACTAGGGTACTGTCAGATAGAGACCCGAGTCTGTTCAGTTCTTCCTTACACTGCGACAACTGCCTCCCTGATCGCCACTATCTCAGCCTGAAATAAACTAGCTTTATCTTAAAGATGTATTGAGAACTTTCATACAGTCTTCCATTGAAATGTTGGGATTCTGAAGCTTCAGACATTCCAGAATTTTCCTGCCATTTTTACCCATTTTAGGTAACCAAACCCGAGGTCTCACTGGAATTTTCCCAGTCGAAATGAGTTTAAGGTTTAACCCAGTCCATTCTTCACGTATCTTATCGATGCTTTTGCCAAGAAAATCCTCTGAGAAAACATCCAACCATTTGATTGCTCTCAATCAATCTCCACATTGGCAAGTAATTGATAAACATGGTGCTCAGCTAGTTTGAATTCGATCGTACGTCATTCCGAATCAAAATCCATGTTGTCTTTAATTGCCTCTTTAAAGATTCATCTTGTAGAGGACGCTGGAACTGCTCCAGGACCGATCGAATTCTCAAGAACCTTTATCTTGTGCTGTTGCCTGATAAGTGGAATAATCCTTATAATCCTTAAAGTACAGCCCGATATTTAGCGCAATATTCCGCGTCACGTTCGTGAGTGACACCGTTTACTGCATTCTTGTCTATAATGAATAGGGCTTTGGAGTACGAGTACTCTAGAATGTCTTCAGATTTTTTTCTTACTGTTACTTTTCGATTGGTTCTCAGACTTGTCGTACAGTTGTTGGAAAGTAAGTAAGTATATTTTCGTGTGAGTTCATTGGAGTACTGTGAATTTTACTCTCCCTGTCTGAGAGGTCAACTAAAGTCTTCTTGCTGAAGGTGAGAAATTCCTCTGCGGCTAATATGTACATCTATTTGTTGAGTTGTTTATTTGATTTTGATTTCATATGTTGGGCTTACTTAAGGAGATGGAAGATTCATGCAGTGGCGGCGTACATGGATTAGACAAAACATACAACTGACCAGTGTCTTTGAGGTGAGGGAGAGCTGATAGCGACTATTCCTTTTTAACCACTCACTATCTATTCAAGTTGTCAGCACTGCTACTATCGACTTAACCCTTACAAATAAGAAAATAGAGATAATAGGGAATGAAAAGGAATTAAATAGGATGGATGATAGAAAATATCTAAATATTGCATCGAATTATTTTTGAAAAACTTAAAGCAAATGCTCACAGTGTCACCCAATCAAAAGGCCATAATAAAAAGTAAACTGTGATACAAAGAACAGTTTCAAATTTAAATAATACTATTTTCAAAATGTTTTTTCTGTAAAACAAGCTGCTTTTAATAAAGAAATGAAAAAAACAAAACCAAAGATTGAAGAAGTTTTAAATTGAGACAATAAAGGAAACGAAAAAGAAAAACTCATCATCAATGTTTCACTTAACGAATCTTTCAATCATTCATTCATTCAGTATTACATTCATCAACAACACATTTTTTCAATTACAATGCTCCATTAAATAAATTTCCGTTTTCTCTGCCGTTATACTCTTTCCTCTTTTCTTTCTTTGTATTCATAAGAGTGTAAATGTGTGTAGGTGTTGTTTCCTTTGCAAAGCGGATATACAAATTTTTACGTTAAAATGGAAATGTGATAAAAATTATGCTAAAGTAGGAAAAAGAAGTGGTTAAACAAATATTGTTGGTGGTTTGACTACGTGTTTTACCTTACAAACAGACTGGTATTTTTGTTGGTTTTCTTTTTACAACTTATTTTTTTGGTGTTTCCTTTTTTTTTTTTTTGTGCAGTGTAAAAACAATATTGAGGAAATAATATTAACATTTTATATCAAAGGATTTAATGGCAGGATATTAAAAAAAAATTAATTTTATGGCTAATTTGTTAAAGTTTATGGAAGAACACTTGAATGTTAAGTGTTTTGTAATGATTATTTAAGAGCTTGATTAGCTGAACAATCTGAAGATATTTACACATTGTTTAAATATTCGAGAGGAAACAAACATTTTCACGCGTTCCAAAATTTGTTAATCTTTTAATCCAACTCACCAAGTATTGATGCTAGGACACACATTTTGAAAAATGGTTGGCAACAACGACACCTTATTTTTCCACCATACAACGGACAGTAATTATGGCTAGCCTTTTTAATTAAATAAATATCACCTCAATATTGAATTTTATTTTTTCAATTATTTGACAATAAATTTTAGAATATTTCCAAATTGTAAAATATTATTTACGTAAAAGTGTTTATATGCAAATAATAATTTTAAAATTCAAATCCAAAAAACTTGCCACCCAACACCGTTACTGTGTGTAAATGAATAACATTTTTAGACACAAAACTTCCTTTGTAAAAAATTATTTCTTCTTTACGTCACAAATAACTTAAAAAATGGTAAAAAAAAAAAATCAATGTTCAATGTACCATGCAGCCAAGGTGAAGAATGCAAATTTACCATTTAATAAATTCCATTTTTAATGAAAACTTCGTTGTTCCGCTACAAGGACAAGCTATTTTTTCTGCTGTTCACTTTTCAAACCATAAAACTGCATAAAAATTATTGCAGTTTTGAGATTTTTTTTATATTTTTTGGATTGAATTTCGTTTTGTGTGGCACCATAAAACAAAAAACTACCTAAAAGTGTCAACTGTGAATATTTAATAAGAACAAAGAGCAAACGTGTCCAGTATTTGTTGCCTGCTACAAACAGCAAAATGCTTAAAATATTGTTAAATACTTTTGGTAAATGCAAGTCACGTTTTGCATGTTTTCTATTTTATGTTTTTTTTTGCTTTAAATTTATTCGCAACAGCTAAATTTGGTGTTCATGCTGGCAACACTCGAAAATATCGCTACTAGAACAACTTGCTAAGGAGTGCACGCGAGAAGAGTAGGGCATGCTTTAAGAGTTTTAAGTTATAGGTTATTGTTTACTTCTTGACAGTTATGTATTTGATACATTTTTAAATAAACTATACTCAAATTTCATACAGATCTGGTCCCTACAAAAAGTTAGATCCATTCATATTAGGTTCATGTAAAATTTAGAGTTTTTGTTTTTTTTTTTTCAATAAGGTCTTTATCATAGATGGCAACTTGATAGTTACCTGAGATCCCAAATCCTAAGTATGTTGTCAAAAACTTAACTCATGAAAATGTATTGCCTTGTATTTTTGCTATTCTATCAATTGGGAACTAACCATATACAAATCAAGTTCTGTAGATCGAAAATAATTTAGTTTGATAACAAAATTTTGTATCTATTGTTTACATTTTCAAATACATTTCCAATACTAAATTATTACCAATTTATGTATATAAGCACTGTCCGGATGCCAGGATATATTATTCTAAAAGTAAAATCAATTAAAATGTCTTTATTGTACAAAATTTCAAAAGACAAATTGCAAAACTTAATCTTTACTTTTTGGGAAACAAATTACCAAATCAATAAATTTTCCATTCAAAAACAAAAAGGATATTATGCCAGTAGTATAAATATTATTGTATGCCAAAGAATACCTAGAACGAAAAGATTTTTACTACTACGTACGTTTGCAAATGAATAATAAAACTCAATAAATATTGCACACATTTGGAACACTCCATTACACCCACATAGCCACACATAAATATATAATCATTTGTTCTTGTTTTAACAAAGACTTTGATATTTATGTTCATAATTCCCAAAAAATAATCAGCACCTATGGCTTTATGAAAGGAGACAATGCAAATGTTAAGCTTGAAATGAAAACAACTAACCAACCAACTAAAATATGCTACCGAATCAAAGAAGTTTAAAGAAAATAAATGAAATAGAGGAATCATATTCATTCAGATCATTAATGAAAGTTTTATGCACAATGTAGTAACAGAAAGTAATCTTTCTGACACATAAACACAGAGAGAGAACAAATTAAATGGTTGGAAAATAGGATATGACGCATATCTTCTGGCAAGATTTAAAGTGCTTCGATTTAAAGTTAATTTTAAGCATATAGCATTGAACGTACATAGTTTTACATATGAATGCAGATAGTTGGTGAACGCCCAGGAAACTGGTTTATTGCGGACTTAGGCAAATAAATGTCGGACTATGAAGATTCAAACACAAAATTTTGAAATTTAATATTTTAAATTTTCATCCCAACTAAGAGTCCTTGTTATGAAACACTTCATGTATATGTAGCAAGGTACATCGTGGAGATGACGTCTGTCTTCTATCCCACCGCTTCTCTAGCATGCAATCCAAGCCTTTGCTATACGTGCAAAAAAACTGGCTTACAAATTAATCAATGCGCTTAAATTCATCATGCAACATGAACTTACAGCTTTTGAAGATGTGAAAACGTTTGCTATCTGGGGAGAATAGTTTCCAAAAGTGGGGCAGCGAAGAAGTTATTCACAATTGACTTTGTAAGGCAAGGCAAAGCAAGCTTATGGAACGCTAAACTAATTTTGGAGGTCGCAAAGTATCTCAACTCACACCAAAGTCAAGGTTTTTAACAGCAATGTTAAATCTGTGCATCTATATGTCTGCGAAACATGGAATATATAGAGTCGCGAAATGAGTACTATGCAAGCGTTTGTAACCGTTGCCTCAGGAGTTTACTTAGAATATTCTGGTCAGCCACGATATCAAATCAAGATTTGTGGAATAGAACAAATCAGGTTCGTTTGAGTTTGAGTATACGATCGCGTAAATTTGGTTGGCTGGGATACACAATGAAAAAGCCAGTTAACATTATATCTAGACAGTCCGTCGAATAGAACCCCCAAAAGTTCTAGGAGACCTGGCAAACCTGCAAATATTTGCTAGCTCTTAGAATTTTATAAAGGCCCGGACCCGGTTCTATGACCAATACTTCAGTATGTTACAAACGGAATGACAAAATCAATATACCGCCATATTTTTGTGCTGGTGTGTCTAAAAATTCCTATATAAGGGCCACCCTAATTAACACACCGCACATTAAAATCCTTTTACTATTGTATTCAGTTACAAGTATTTACACAGAATCACATACATTTACAAAATACTTTGAGAAATTTTATGAAGAATAATACTCTTTATGGTTAAAAGCTAAAATCGTTGCAATTATTACATTCAATCGTTCCGTACAAGTACTTGGAAAAATGGGCATCTAAAAATCTAAATGCTCTCATTCACACTACTGCACACAATTGGTGTCTTGAACACACACTCACACCTACATACAATACATACATACACATATCAAGTGGTCACTTCCGTTTTTAAAAATTCTCTATTAAAGGCAGAGAATATTTTGGTACAATAAATAGAACACACAGAAACACGTATTCACATACATTTTTAAAATTGTAATAAGAGCTTGTAAAATACACAAGGATACGTTGTACTTATATAGTCAATGTTTCCAGGGTTATATGGTTTGTATAAGTATTTGAATATTCATATAAAATTTATACTTTTTACAAACAGACATTCATACTTACTTACACAATGTGTGGTGTGGAGTAGTTATGAGAAAAAGGGCATTTATCTGTTCGGTTGGCTTCTTTAGTTTAGTATTCGAAAACGTTTTCTGGGATTTGTTTAATGCCAACATGGGTGTGACATTTTCACTCCCCACAGAGTAGCCATGAACAGAGCAAAACCCAGCAGTGACAAGTTATTATGTGCAGTTTGTTCTTTTCTTTTTTTTTCGTCTTTTTTTTTTTTTTTTTGGTAATAACTACTAAAAGGCTATTAAACAAAGAACAAAAGAAAGGGGGCTGTATCATTATCAAAAGTTATTTCCTTTACTACTAGACTATTAAACTGATGACTGGTTTTGGTATGAATATGCTACGTATATATGTATATAAGGATATCTGATATTGTCATATTTATTGTTTCAACAGTTTAACCATTTAAAATCGACAACTTAGTCTGGTACAAAACAAACAGTTTAATGGAGAAGTAATGATTGAATTAAGTACTCAGAGTACAATATTAATGAATAGTCATTAGTACATTAAAGTCTTTAAAAGATTTAGTGTTATTTAATTTTGGTGAAATTTATGAAGATGACCAAACAACTTCAAACACTGGCTGGAACAAAAATGCAAAATAAGGGCCACCATTATAATGTGCAATCTTACAGTGGCCATTAAGTATTCCTATAATAAATCTGAGTTTCTCTAAAGAGCCATATAATTTTTTGTATTCTTCAAGTAATAATCTGCGTTACGTCCCTTCGAACGATCGTGCATCGATCATGTTCACTTGTATATGAATATCAAATGCGCCACAGCTTCTTCCACATTTGTTGAGCATTCGTCTAAACTGTACCAGAAAATTAACACAATGGAGAAGACACCTTATTATGATGGAATATGGATGGCGCCTGCACGAATCCTTCAGTTTTAGAGTCAACTTACCAGTGAACGTCTCCAACTCATGGAACCATTAATAGGAAGACAGGATAATATCTACAACTTGTATAAAATAAAGAGATATCTATTAGTGCCCATCTACTTTACATGTGCACCAAAGTTCAGAATTTGTCCAATGACCGCTAGCTACTTCCACTGCACGATATACGTTTTGAGATCTAATGTCTGTCCAACGTTTTTCATACAAATATTAGAAGGCACGCTTTCCTTTTGCATTCGATACTCAGCACTAGATTTCTAAGAGAGAGAGAGAGCAAAATACACCAAGGTAATTAGTTTTCTTTCAAAGTTCTCGCAAAATATATTTCACAAGAATTTTATATCTTCTGTCTGGCTGACCAGCAGATCGTTTCCCATGATAGTAATACGTCGAGGGCTTATTCCATGAGGTTTTTACCTTTTAAAAACGTAGTTTATTTCCTTTAAATAAACCGGATACTTTTGATTGCAAATAAAAGCAGTTTTAGTAGTTTAAACTCTTTATTTATTTAGAATGTACAACAACAGCAGAATTAAATAGTCACTCAGTGTATTTATACACGTATATCAATTCGCAGAAATACACACACTTTATAACGTACAAGTATCAACTGCCAGCTCTGGCACTATTTATACACGTGTCATCTATCGGGAATCTTCTACAATGCTCTTAACGGACATACTAGTACATTCGAATTCCAGAGCCTTCGATGTCATTGTCAGCAGCCAAAACATTTAGTGTTGCCATACTTACAAACAATGCCAATAAACGCACGCTACTGATGGACGTGCCTTTAAACATGATGAATGCTGCAGGCAGTCGTTATAGACCGTTTGTATTCAAATCGTCATTGCACATTCGTAACAATATATTCACTTATCTCTGTTTATTCAAAAAGAATGCCATAACATATTGTCTGTCAAGTATCATCTTATAGAACAGATATTTTTAAGTATGCCTGTTGTGCCTTGCAGAAGTTACCCGGGAGAGTATATTCCTGGCATGGACATCAACCAATCTTTTCAGTGATTTCAGTCAAAATGATGATTAACTGATTGGCATTATTTTGAAATATCCCTAAATATTCTAGCTCTAGCTATGGACTAATAACTACAAATCATATGTCAATTCAGAGTATCCGAAATGAACTTGATTCGTTCTTATCCTCAAAAAATTAACTGTTCTTTGGCGAGGAATCCCTATGCCTTTACTTTAAATAAATTTATATTGTAAAAAATACCGAATTTTTAAGTCATACGACAATAAAATTTTTTGCTAATCCGCCATTAAAAGAAAAATAGTGCACAGACCCCGAAATCACTAATCGTAAATTATAATGAAACCTATCCAGAGAACTTAGCTTCATTTATATCCTTGAATGTGTTTGGTGTTTCACATTTAGAAGACTCGAAGTAATAACCCAGCAGTTAAGCAAGTAGTCAATGTAAGACAGTAATCTTCACAAATGTCTTATCACTTGGCTGACTCCAATTTGTATATTTTGGTAATTTGACACGTATGTGCTCTTTGTAGTGCAGAGAGAAGACAATTGGTTACTATATACATCCCAGGTAATCTAGCGTGCAGACAATTGTCCCTTAAGAGTCTCTAAGTAATCTGGAATGTAGTCACTTTAAATTTATTTTTGAGTAATTCGTTCAAACTGGTTTTATACAAATTATGTTGATATAATTCATATACAGTTAATTTTTATTTTTGCTTAGGTAAACTGCTATCTCATCTAACTTAACATGAAGTCAATAGTCACTTTAGTGTCTCTAAGTAACGTATAGTGAAGTCACTTTAAAGTAGCTGATCAAGTTACCAGTTAGGTAGCTAGTAAGATAACTGACGCTATTTAACCAGTATGTGAATCCAATGTGTTAACTACTTTGGACCATCTATTAGACAGTCTCATTGTAGTCAAAAAGGGTCAAAAACTAGTCACGTAGCTATAGAAGTAACTAGTTCCCACCCTAAATGATGGGTAAAACCACTAGTTCGGGACTGTCTCCTAGAACTACTGGAAACTTTCCATCCATTCATGAACTTTAACTATGACATTGGACCCATCATCATGTCTCAAACTTTGCCTTGGCCATATGTATGTTCTTCACAAAATTCACAAATCAGTTTACGTTAGTTTAATTTTTAGGTAAGATTTTTAATACGACTTGATTAATGACGAACGTACAATTATTTTTTAATAAACAACCTGATAATATATTTTGTAATTGACATAGTTTGTTGACAAACGTTATGCTGAAATGAAATTGTTATTTGCTACCTTTAAATTAAATATGTTTTGAATGTAAAATTAGTATGACTTTTGTTTAATAAAAGTTTCTTCGCTTCTATTCATAATTTGAAATTAACAAGAACTCATATGTGTATAAATAATTTTCAATAAACTATATTTATTATTTAATGTCAAATAAAACTAAAAACAAGCTAGAGTGGTTTATTCGGCTGTGTCGAATCTTGTACACCCATCTTCAATATTGTTACGTTTTTACCTATTAAAAACGTGGGTTTATTTCCATTAAATAAACCGGATACTTTTAATTGCAAATATAAAGCAGTTTCAGTAGTTTAAAATTGTAACAACTCTTTATTTATTTAAAATGTACAACAACAACAGTTCAAATATTCACTCAGTGTCTTTATACACGTTTATCAATTCGCAGAAATGCACACACACACTTTATAACGTACAAGTATACACGTACAAGAAAGTTGATGTTAACTCTAACACCGCCAATGATCAACTCAACTGCCAGCTCTGGCACTATTTATACACGCGCCATCTATCGGGAATCTTCTACAATGCTCTTAACGGACATACTAGTACATTCGAATTTCAGAGCCTTCGATGTCATTGCCAGCAGCCCAAACATTTAGTGTTGCCATACTTACAAACAATTCCAATAACCGCATGCTGTTGATGGACGTGCCTTCAAACATGATGAATGCTGCAGGCAGTCGTTACAGACCGTTGAATTCAAATCGTCATTGCGCATTCGTAACATTATGTAGTTTTGGCCTTCTATGCGGACTTGAATCAGTTATGGTCCGAACTGTTTCAGAATTTGATAGAGTAATTAATTTATTAAAACCTTAAATGACTTATGTCGACATTTTTGTTAATGTCATTATGGGGGTTAGGGTCAATTATGGAGCGATACTCACAAAAGTTGGTAAAAAGATTTATGGTCATATGAAACTTGTTTATGTCGAATTTCATCACAGTATTAATTATGACAATTATGAATATTCAAGTCATTTCCTGAGGGGGACCTTGTATGGGGACTAAGTACAAATGTTGCCCCATATTCGCCATACTTTACAGTATAATTTCAAAGTACTTAGAACAAATATGTGCATCAATTACAATCAGTATTCCTTATAAAAAAATAGTATTTGTGGTAATTGTGTTTCCAACAGCTAGATCGTCTTAGAATATAATGAGGACTTGGAATATATGTACTAATGTATGTATGCGACAAATATTTTGATGTGTTACAAACGGAATGCCAAATCAATATTTATATACCCCAGATGGTAGGTATATAAAAAAAACTATTTTTCCTCCATATTTATTTCAATTAAAACTCAAAAGTGCATTAATTAGTTTGCTCCATGCTCATATGAATATTAACGATTTAACAACACCTAGCCGTAATAATGACTAGATTATATAAATAGAAACACACGGAAATTAGCTCATATTTCAAAATTTTTGTTAAACATGCCAATTTGCAGTTAGAGCAACTTTATGCCAATTAAAATCTTCTGAGCACACAAAATTAACAACGACAAAAAAAACTTAGTTTTTGTTTCCTCTCGCTGTTAATAGGTAACTATATCAATTCTATACTCGAGTACTTTTAAACACTCATACCAACTTGGCGCCTTTTTGAAACAATTTGAATATTCTGACAAGCTGATACATTCGTTCAGTAAATACTTAGAACCCCCAAAGTACATTTGAATAATTTTGTTGTAGTTTTTGTTGCAATATAAACCTACAACAACAACTACAATACCTTTAGATTTTTTGTGCTCCCGTACCAGGGCATTCATTTCTCAATGACACACTCGTAATGTTTGTTCATGTAGCTGAAGTAAGGGTTGTGGGTTTTCAAATGTGTTTGGTTGGAGTCTTCTTTTTGATTTTATTTGCCTGATGCACGTTTATGTCAAGTGGTGATTTGTGAATTTTATTAATCGCTTTTAATAACCTGGCAAAATACTGTACGATGACGAACGTTAATGGCTGATATTGAATGATTTTTTTTTCTTTTGTTTGCTTTTGTGTGCCATTGTGTTTTTACACTCGTTCTATCGTACTTATATGTAGCTTACATAATCAAACTAATAATGATATTCAATTGATATCGTGACCAATATGTACATAAGTATGTAGTATCAAATTAGTTTGTTAAAACTTGAATGTAGTTCAATACTTTACTTTATTGAACAGCTTAATATACTTTATAGGCTCAATAGCACGAAGACCGAATTGGTTTTATTTACCAGAAGATATAAAATCACGAAATTTAGATCACCATGGTTGGATGAATAAATGGTATCATTTTGGAATTTTCAGATTTATTTGTCAAACCAATGTTGGGGCAGCATAAGAATTATATTGTATCTAGGACTGGCGCGGATCCAAGTCAACCATTTGTGGGGGGAAAATAAATTAGAATTTATTTTACATTTTTTCTTTTTTTCCCTTTTTTATATTAAAACTTTTCAGTTTTGGGGGGAGGGGAATTCCTATTTCACCCCTCCCTGGATTCGCGCCTGATCAAGGATCAGAAAACCGTCAAGAAGTGACTGGACCGCAAACTCTGTCTTCCAAGGAGTGTTACCAGAACTTTTCCATAAAAAAAGAATCAAAACAAATTCCAAAATCAAATAAAAAATGCTGAAATTTCTATTTTGTATTAAAATTCTAACAAAATTTGAAATATGACATCAACCACAGCGAGAAGAATCCGAGAATTAAAGCTTTAGACATCGACCATTGACATCTAAGGACTGAGATCGTAAAATTCTTAACACATGTTTTTCATTAAAACGTTTTTTATCAATGTTTAATGTCAATTATGTTCGTTTGTTGTTAATCTGATTAAAATGAGTGACCAGAAAAAAGTGCATCAAAATCCTACAAAAAGTTGGCCAAACAATCAAAGGTCTGCTATCAAACTGTTTCCAATGCTATTAAACAGTACCGGAAGAACTCCGTTGATATAAAATCTGGTTCAGGTAGAAGGATTGGTCCACTGATGTTTCTTTTTTTGAACGCTTTATTAATTTATTGAATCTAACAATAAGTATTTAAATCTTATAACTAAAATTAAAACTAGTTGCTCTCCAACAAGAGAGCCTAAATGGTTAACTGGCACTCATCTTAGCGGGGTGGCAGATCAGCTCTACGGAGCCTGGATCGGGTTTGGATCTGCACAAGTTGTCTTGCAAGCGTATTGGGATGGTTTTGCAGCTTAACAATATATTTATCCCGGACTTTCTTGAACTCTTCCTTTACCAATGTCACTTCTAAGTCCCTGTGGATGTTTTCATTTCTTATATACCATGGTGCTCCCCTCATGGTCGTAAGAATTTTAGATTGGGCCCTCTGTATAAGATCAATACGACCAAATTGGTTTTAAAACGGTCTAATACAGGATGACTTTATATTCAAGGCTTAATTTTGATTGATCACTGATTAACCAATGAAAGCTAGAGGCTTTTACTTCATGTGAAGTCTCTTGCTTTCTATGTGACGGCGCACAGTGCTTTGTCCCCATATAACGAATGGACAAAAGTAGAAGGAGCTTTCGTAGAGATATAAAATTTGGTACACAAGTACCCTATTGCATTGTTAAAGATAATACAAATTTTTATCAAAATCGGATGAAGGACTTGCCTACCTGCCATATATCCTGAATATTAAAAATTACATTTTAGCTAAAATATTGATTAAAATGTGTAAAACATTTTCAGTTATCTCTAGAATTAAGATCTTTAATTGTGTGCAAAATTTAATTTTAAGGCCAAGAACTCCTTTTGCTTCCATATTAGCCTAATTTATGTAAAATTCCTTTGACGATTTTATACAAATATAAATACCATTTTAATATTCTTTCGAAAATTCACTTCATTTATCCAATTTTCTATTGGGGAATAAATGTTAGTAATTATAAAACTTCTTATTTATTGGAAATATATATCTTTTAAATAATTACATTAAATTAAATAATGTACATGAGTAACCGTTTTAGTCTCAAACTTGCAAAAATTTAAATTACGTAACTAATTCTTAAAATGGTAAATTAAAACTTTATATCCAGTGATTTTTATTTCTTAATTTATATTATAATTAAATGTTTTAAAACAAGTAGGAAGGTATGGTCGGTCAAGCTCGACCATATAATACCCAACACTAAGTAAATGAGCAAAAACATTTTTCTTTTAAAATTTCAATAATTTATATTCGTGAGTGATTTTCGGAAGAGGGCCTTATATGGGAGCTATGACTAATTGTAGACCGATCAGCATGAAATTAGGTCCTGTGATTTATGTCTATATGAAATTTATTTATGTTGATTTTTATGTGTATAGTGATTTTCGGAAGCGGGTCTTATATGGGAGCTATGACTAATTATGGACCGATCATAATAAAATTTAGCGACATAAATTACGTAGATATAAAACTTATTTGGAGCAAAACTTGTGTAGATACCTATGTAAATAAAACATATATGGCCGATAAAGTCCAATTTCGGGAGGATATTTGTATGGGGGCTAGGTGAAATAATGGACCGATTTCAGCAAGTTTCAATTGGCTTGGTCCTTGGGCCGAAGAAATTATGAGTACCAAATTTTATTGAAATATCTTAAAAATTGCGACCTGTGCTTTGCGCACAATATTTACATGGACAGCCAGACGGACGGACATTGTTTAATCGATGAACCAATTATTGAAAATAACAAAAAAGATCGAAATTTTTTATGAAAATTTATTCAAAATTTGAAATACATAAATTGTACAATTGGTATTATAATTTAAATGATTTAATTTAATTTTCAATGTGGGAAATTATTAACATTTTATGCTAAAACGAACAATAATAATAATTTTCTAAAAATATTTTTTTTCAAAATTGCGGCAAAAATTCCGTTAATTTTATTTTTATTTTAAATAAATAAATGTATTAGCTATGAAAAACAAAAACGAAAAAATACTACATTTTACACACTTTGTTTATATTTTCCACCAAAGTGTATTATTTTTTAATTTTTAATATGCACTTTTTAAAGCTATATAAAAACATTCTAGGAATGAAATTTCACAACAAGAATTTTTATTTTTCTTGACTGTATACATAGTTATTTAAAATATTAAACCAAAAAACTTTTTTCCAAAAACCTACATTTTTATAATATTTTTTGTAAATCTATCTTTAAAAGCACTTTCGTTTCCCTGAAAAATTTTCTGACTTTAGAGCCTTCTCTCCGTAGCAAATATAGTCATATCAATATAATTTTTGGATGTGAATATTAGATGTCTACTTATCTTTCAAATTGCATATCTTTTATTAAATTTGGAAGAAAGATTTATTTTCGACTTTTGTCTATGAAACAGAGTACTGTGCGGCGCCTAGTAAGCCGTCTATCAATATGAATACCAAGGTAGGTGACATAAACAGACTGCGGTATATTTACGTTGTTGAGTGTGACAGGTGGGCAATTTCCTCTCCTTAGACCGAACGTAACATGTATACTTTTCAGCTCATTCACTTTTATTCGCCAGTTGTTCAACCATGTCTCCACACGTACGAGATAATTATAATAGTTGACTAGATGCTATGAGTGGGTTTTCGTGTGAACTAATAATGTTAATTTATCGCAGAGGTGTAAATCAAATATAACGTAGGTCTTAGTACACTTCCCTGTGGAACGCCAGCTCTAATCTTGTATTCTCTCGTCACATAATCATTAAACTTAACTCTGAAAAGTCTATTCGATAGATAAGACTCCAGCAATTTATGAGTACATAGTGGTAGTAAACATTTGATTTTATGTACTAGACCTTTATGCCATACCTTGTAAAATGCTTGAGCAACATCTAAAATGACGGCAGAACAATATTTCCTTAATTCAAAAGATTTTCTAATCTGTCCAGTTAAACGATTGACTTGTTCAATTGTGCCATGATGTTCACAGAAACCAAATTGGTGTACTGGGATAATATTTCCATCATTCAAAAAAGATATGATTTTTTCCTGGAATATTTTCTCGAATAGCTTCGACAAACAAGGGAGTAGGCTAATAGGTCTATAAGAAGATGGCAGGGTTAAATCTTTACCCGGTTTCGGTATCATTATTATTTGAGAAATTTTCCAATTTTTTTGCAAAAATTCCAAGTTTCAAGATCGCATTAAACAATATAGAAAGCACAATTATTGCCACATTTGGTAGGTTCTTAATCAATGATGGAGTTATGAAATCGTATCCCGTTGATTTTTTCAAGTTCAATTTATTTTTAATTACTCTATTAACATCCTCAGGACCAATATCGAATTGGGCTGCATTAGCCATTGTTAAAACCGGCAATTCTTCGAGCTCGAACTCATTTGCGTGGAATTAGGTTAAAATACTTCACTATAGCACTTCGTGCCCAGGTTCCGTCAGCTTTTCTGAATGTTCCTCGTTGCCTTCCAAAGAGAGAAATTTGTTAATTTTGTCCTCGTCAAACTTTTAATATAATTTTCGTTTATGCGATCCTCTTCTAAATGAAGTGCTCTTTTCGGTTTTCGTACTGCTGTGGGCAGCCTCTGCTTTGCAGCAGGTGATCTATTATGTTGCCATTCTCTTCTGAGTCTTCTCTGTTCGAGAAGAAGTCTTTCAATATCCGAGTTTGAAATAGGCGTATTAGTTTTTGGAGGGATTTGGCATCTAGAGTGTTCCAGAGCCGAAATTATCAATGACGTGAAGTCATTGACGGTTTTATTTATGTCTTCCTCACACTGTAAATTAGGATTTGTGTGGATATGATTGCTGATATATTTCCTATATTTTAGCCAATTTGTCTTAAAACACAAAAAGTTCTTAGGAAATCTTGGGTCTTGGGTTGTTGGGTCTCTCGCAATAAGTAATAATTACAGGAGAATGGTCAGAAGATAGATCATAGGATATTTCTGTGGATACTGTTTTTCTACTAATATTTCTACATATGGCGAAGTTGGCCAATAAGTTGGGTGTCCAGGAGACACGAAATCAAGCAATTTTTGCGAACAACTAGAGCTTTATACAGCTGTCTACCTCTGGGATTTACCAATCGCGAACCCCAATATGTATGTTTGGCATTGTAGTCTCCACATGCCAGAAACCGATCGTCGGAATGTATGGGTGACCCACAAAACCACTGCAGTATATATAATATAACACATTCTATGTGTTGATCGAGCTCTACAGGTCCCCAGACTAAGATAACATAGTACAGGTATCTTTCTTGATTTGGACTGTCTAAAGAATGTGTCACTGACGAATCTGTACCAGTTGATTCCCTTGGGAACACAATATCCACAAAATAGTATTAATTAATTTTAGGTGGCTTCAATTAAAGGTATCACAGTGGACCTAAAGGTATCCGAGTGTACTCGCTAATTCCTTGTGATATATGTAACATAACCAAACCCAAATGCTCTGAATCATTTGTACAATCGCTTAATGTTCACAAACTTCTAGATTGTTGCAACTCTTCAGTCTGTAAAATACTTGTTTTGTTACTACTGATAAAACCTAGATTCCGATAAATTGTTCGAAACATCCGGGCCAGGACATAAAAGTTGATGACGATCGACTAGGGTTCCTAATCGGGAAAAATTTCACGGATTTTTTTGTGGGGTACTTTCGGGAATTTCTTTATAAGTTTTCTTCTTAAAATTACAGTATTATTTTCGCACAGATAAAACATATGCGTTGCGATTTGATGCCAATCAAATGAAAATTAGTTGACACAGAAAAACTAGGATTTAAAAAAAGCCAAATTTTTGTCACTCCAACTAAAATCTTTCAGCCACGAATTTCATTCGTACTGCATGCAACAAGTTTGGCGCTCTTCAGACACTTCTATTCTATTTCAATCTATAATAATTTGCGTGAATTTTCCAACTATAACACTTAACAGCCATATAAGTTTTATTTATTTAATGGTTCACAAGAAAAATATTTCTTCATTATTAAACTTCTTTTAAAATTAACACCACCTACTTGAATAGAGCATAAATAGCACATCCATCCAACCATTCAACTACACATAAGTTCAAAATGTTCCTGTAAAGATATCATTTATTTTATTTAGCCCAAATTGTATGACGGCTCACTGAACGGGTTGTGAATAGCAAAGCAAATAACAACATATCTAGAGAAACTGTTAAAAACATTATTAAAATTGTATGTTGTGTTGTATATCGGGCGGGGCGGATGAACCAAATGGAGGCGGTAAGAAAATAAATACTGGTTTAAGAAAAAATGCAAACAACAAGTGAGAAGAAAGAAGAAAAATTACAATAATTTGTAACATTTCAAATGAAATTCAACACATTCTCTGCAGTGTTATAAGTAACACATATTTATTTTTTGTATTATCATTTCATCATCTAATATTAAGACTAGCAGAGCAAGCAACTTTTGTACCTCCTACTCCACTTTAATTTGTTGCTATTCTTTAGTTTGTGTTCTTTGGTGTCATTTTACACATGTTCATTGTTGGCTTTAAACAGCAGATGATGATAACAAAGCAAAACCTTGTGAACTATCTTGTAAAAAGAATGAACAGAATATATATATTGTTTGTCAGATCTACAAATAGTCGACATGATTTTTCATTTTTTTACACTATTTATTTGCGTGTTTGTTATTCGTAGGGAGTGTGTGTATATTAGACTAAAGATTATGTTTGTAACGCCTTTAAGTATGCTATGAAATGTTATAAAAGGATTCACAATATAGTTAAATTACTCTTGTGTTACAAATTTCCTGGCCTTCTCAGGCATTTACTTATTGTTAAGTTTATTTACATCAAATAATAGAACGAATTTTTCAAAATGTTTAAGGCAGAACTTCCAGTTCCCTAAACATTTACAGATCTCTAGTTTTTGCCATTCGAAAGGTATTTGGCCCTAATAAAAAGTAAACTGTGAAAGAGTGAAGCCATAGTATTTTAAAAAATATAAGTAATAGTTCTTAAAGGTATTGAGTTTACTGATTTAAAATCACATGATGAGTTTCAATGAATTAAATTGCGAAACCATCTGAACACAATATAGATTCATGGAATCCTATAATATCGGTTTCCTTTGATACCTACTCTACCACATTGGTGTTTTCTGGCTTCGAGTAACGTTTGCTATGCTTCGATTACAATTATTTGGATGTTGCTCTAGAGCATTGGTAAACGTTCATATTGTTCAGCTTACGAAGATTTTCGTCAATTTACACGTAATTGTTTAAGTCAGGGATGGCAAATTGTATTTGAAAATTGTACCAATCAGCAATAAAAAATTTACTTTTTCGACAGAAATTGTACCAAAACTAGGTTTCCTAGGCGGGAAAATTAGCTGGGAATATTTTTTAGAAATTCCCGTGAAATTTCGGAAATGTTGTTTCTTCTTAAAGTTGTAATACACAGATTCAATTTTATTGACCACATTTGGTGCTGCTCGAATGATTTCATTATATCCTATTATTCTGTCGGTTCTAGCAACAGATAGTCAGTTCAGCCACAGCAGAAAAATTCAGTCACTGAGAATAAACAACCAAAACTGTTTTATCTGCGTGACATTTTAAGTTATTACAGGAATTAATAGGATTGCAACTTCTAAGGATATTCATATTTAGAAAAAATAATGACAATAATAGTGGCTTAGATAGGTTTATATACTTTACGGTTTGAAAAACGATTAAATCTACTATGAGTTGATTCTTTATTTCAAAAACGGTTTTAAGAAAGGTAAAATCCGTTTTTGTAGACACTCCGTAATACATATTATACAAGGTGGCACAAAAGTAAACTTCCGATGTTTTTTTGGCTGTAATTAAAAAAATTAAAAACTTTGATTCTTCTTGTGGATTATTTTTATTTGGTCTTTTAATTTTTTTTACATCACGTCGAGAATATGATGTCATGTAAATGGCCGCTTCCACAGTTTATGGCATTTTCCATCACTTTGGCCAAGACTTCCGGCGATAGGTCCTCACATTCTTGACGGATATTGTCTTTAAGAGCTGCAAGAGTCTGAGGCTTGTTGAAATAAACCCGCGACTTCAAAAAGCCCCACAAAAAGAAGTCTGGAGCGGTCAAATCAGGCGATCTTGTTGGCCAGTGCAAATCGCCAAAACGGGAGATTAGGCGCCCGAGAAATGCATCCTTCAGCATATCGGTTGTGGCACGTGCAGAGTGTGCCGTTACACCGTCCTGTTGGAACCACATGTTTTCCAATCCCAATTCATCAAGTTGCGGCAAAAAGAACTCGTTGATCATTGCTCTGTACCGCTCACCATTCACAGTAACCGTTTGACCCGCGACGTCTTCGAAGAAAAAAGGTCCGATGACTCCTCCAGCGAAAACAGCACACCATACAGTGACTTTGAGCGGGTGTAATGGCTCTTCGTGGATTACACGCGGATTTTCAGTGCCCCAGAAGCGTAAATTTAGCTTATTTCCGTACCCGCTAAGATGGAAATGGGTCTCATCACTCATGATTATTTTTTATGAAAAATCATCTTCCTCTTGGTGGTGATTAAGGATGGCTTGAGCGTATGATACCCATTTGCGTGGCACGTCGTCTGGTCGATGTCGACGGCGCTTCCATGACATCCTCGGCTACAGCAGCAATATTCTCTGCAGAACGGCTACTCCGGGGTCTGCCACGCCTGGCAGCATCTCGTGTTGTGCCAGTCTCTTCGAGGCGAGTGGCTAAACGTCGCAGTGTTTCACCAGTAGGCGTTGGACGGCCAGGAAATCTGCGACGAAATTCACGTTGTGCCAAAGTCACCGACCGATTATTGGTCAAATAAATAGTCAGCAATATTCCGCGTTCTGGAGCAGTGTAGCGTAACATTGTTTATTAACGTGTATTTCGCATGTGTTTACTACACAAATGTCAAAACGGAACTGACATTAGGGGCCAATCGCAAAATTTATAGAATTTTCTGATAGGAGGATTACTTTTGCGCCACCTTGTAGTTTTACCCTAATCTTTTCTCTCGTTCTTTTGCTTCTAAGTTCTTTACTGCATTGCGATATGGAACTTTCTGAACGTTATACGACTTCAACGCAGTATTAACTTTGGCTCTGCGCACAAAAGAATCAGAGCATTTAACTTTACGAGCTGATGTTCTGATAGAAGTGTTCGGTGCTCTTCAAAACAGTTGTTCGACTTATTTTGCCTTATCAATATCTGTTAAACCATTTTTCTTCCTGATCCAGGTTTCCTTTCAATATCCAATACCTTATACTGTTTAATGGCTTTGAAAACAATGTGACGATGAACCTTCAGATCTTTTGACATTTTTTTGAATGTCCATATTGGATTTCTTTGAAAAGTTTTAGATGTTTTTTCACGTACCTTTTTTTCGACCATTTTGATCGAAGTAACAGTTGGATATTAATGATATTTTTAAAAACTAACTTGATTAAAATATAATAATTTGTTGGTCCAAGGAATAGTGTGTATAAATTTATTTATGACTCTTTATATAGTCTGAAGATCTGTATAGGAATTCATTTTGATGTGAATGAGCTGTGTTTACGTAACGATTAATGCCCGTAATTTCAACAAACAGATATCAATTTTTACCCGTAGATATTGATTTGAAATAAATGTCAAGTTACGTTTTACATATATTTATCTGTTGGGTATTTTACACCGTAGATATCTATTGGTTGAAGTTACGGGCATAAAAGTAAAATATTACTACACACTCTTAGCAGGTGTAGGGTATAACATGTTTGAACATTACCGAGTAAACTTTCTTACTTGTTTTTACATGTATTTGTTTAAGTTTTATATTACATATTATGTTGAATGAAGTTGCGAACAAATGTGTGTGATATATAAGAGTACATATGTGCATTAGACCTGCCCTTAAAAATGGATTTGGATCTTATTAAGTGTTAGTAGCAAAATAAGTACCATTGTTTACCCTATTTCACAACTTTAAATCGATTTCCCGCACAGGTTCTCGTTATCCGATTCGCATTAAATTTAGCATCAGTTAGTCTTAGATGCTAAGAAACAAAAGAAGATACATCCAAAGCAAATCTATTATGGTCAGGTCTATTGTGCATATGTCAGTTAGAGTATTTGTAATCTTTAAACTCAAAAGGGATTTCCAACGCACAAACAAGTACATTTCAAACGTTTGTTATTATTTTTTTAAGTTTGTAACCTAAATATATTAGAATGAGCGCAAAAATAAATTTAAATGTCAGAGTATTAAAGCAATACAGAAATATGTATAAATCCGAAAAAAAAATTCTTGAACATTTAAATTAAATTTGTATATAAACTTTATTGAATTCTAAATAATCTACCGAATTAATTATACATTCCCAGTAGTTAAACAAGTAATCAATGTATTTTTCATAGACAGTAATGGTCACTAATGTCTCCAAACTCCAATTAATATATATTATTACGAATTTGCAATAGCAATTTGAATTTAACAGTCTGTAACGACTGCCTGCAGCATTCATCATGTTTATAAACACGTCCATCAGTAGAAGCTTCAACTTATCAACAGTGTTGATGGAGTGCGGTTATTGGCATTTCTTTAAGTATGGCAACACTAAGTGTTTATGCTGCTGACATTGACATCGAAAGCTCTAGCATTCGAACATACTAGTTTGTCCGTTAAGAGCATTGTAGAAGATTCACGAAAGATGGCGCGTGTATAAATAGTGCCAGAGGTTGTAGTCGTGAGTTGAGTTTATCATAGTATTGTCTTGTACATTTAAATTTGTAGATTATAAAGTGTGTTTGCATTTCTGCGAATTGATAAACGTGTATAAAGACACAGAGTGACTATTTGATCTGTTGTTGTTGTACATTTTAAATAAATAAAGAGCTGTTACAAATTTTAAACTACTAAACGACCTTTATTTGCAATCAAAAGTATCCGGTTTATTTAAAGGAAATAAACCCCGTTTTTAAAAGGTAAAAAAGTAACAATCTTTTTGGTAATTTGACACTTATGTTATCTTTGTAGTGCAGAAAGAAGTCAATTGGTTACTTTTCACATCTCGGATTTGTATTACATATATTTTGTAATATATTGTAGAGTTGTCGGAAGAAGATTTGTTTACAAGCAACCGGTTATTGGACTATCTATGAGATGTTTTTTTAACTGACTACTCAATTTCAATTAGCACCCGTACATGTTTAAATAACTAGTTATGTAGCTGATCAAGTAACCAGTTGGGTAGCTAGTATAGTAACTAGCTCTATGTAACCGGTAATTGAATCCAATGCGTTGAAAACTTTGGACCAGTTATCAGGCTGTTAATCAAAAAAGATTGACCCCCTGTTTAGGACATTTACGTGTTAAAATAACTAGTTATGTAACTTTTAATGTATGTAACTAGTTGTCACCCTAAATGATAGCTAAAATCACTTGTGACTGTCTCCTAGAACTCCTTATTTATTTATTTCTGAAGGACGTTAAAAGCTATCAAATATTCTCTAATTAATAATTATCATTAACTAACTTGTACTGTATAAATATTGATTCAATCGGAAAACATTTAACCCAACAAAGAAATTAAGTACTTCGTAGTGAGTGACATTTTCATTACTTCGTGGAATTAATTGGTGATGCTATTACTTTTCACCTATACTGAATTACAAATTCTACTTCTTTTTCACTTCTTTGGCTGTTCTTTTTATTTCGCTGGGTAACTGTAATTAAATTAACAACTTGTTATGGATTTTAGCTGAAATGATTTCGTTAGTGTCAAAGGATTCCTTCATTTGCAGTCATATACATAAATCCCAAATGCATTAACTCTTTGAAGATTCTGTTGTATGCAGTTGCAATGCAAATGTGTGTTTTTTTGCGTGTTAGTAAATGTGTGATTGTGGCACTGTTTAACATATTATCAGTGTGTATTTGCATGCGAAAGAAAAAGAAAAATATTAAATAAGTTTTTCACATGTATTTATGAAGTGTTTTCATGTGCATACATATGTACTTATGTATTTCATTGTTTAGTGGGTGTGGCATTCAACATAAACATTATTCATTGTTCATTTTTATATGTTTGCATACATAAGTATGTAGGGTATATAACGTCGCCCAAAATCGCTAGAATTTGACACTTCTCATCACCGGGCTCAAAGGAAAACTTTTTGTCCTTGCATCAGTATTAAAATATAGCAAAATATTATTAGTTATGTATGGATTTTAATGAAACTTCAGAACAGTATTTCACTAGGATTCAAATTGATATTGTTAGCAAAGAATGGGTTGTTCCTGTAAGCTAGTAAGTTGATAGTGAGTTAGTCAATCAGTCTGAAGGTTTCGGGTTCGATTCCCGCCACAGATTCTGCTCTATTTCACTACAACTATTCTCGATATACACACGCAGAGAAAAACTACAGTTGGCAATGTTTACAGTAACCATTTCCACATTTTTATCCATATTATGCCATACATCATAATCTGAAAACAACATAATATGATATACAGATTTATCATAACAATGGTTGTCACAAACATATACTTGTTTACTGTATTGCTTAACATAATAATAACATAAGTTATTTTTGTCACAATTTAATAAGTTAAGTGATATGTCCACTTTTATAACTCTCCAGACCAGTTGTTATTTGTTAAGAAATTTCTATTATTTGCGACTTTAAAATTTACATTTCGATTGCTCCTTACTGTATGCTACACTATATAAACATTTATACATGCATGTGCGTACATGTGTATTTATTTAGTGCAATCATCACCCAGCAGTTTGAAAAGTGCCAATTGGAAACCTTACACTAGCTATATTACTACTTGCACCAGAAACTAGTTCGCTGTGGCTACTAAAGTGGTAGTTAAATGGTTATCATTTGCACTACATTACGCCAGCGTATTCAGTAACAAACAATAGTCGGATATTCGCCTTAAGTTTTTGAAAATAAATTCAAGTAAAATAAAATCCTCTAAAATATACCACTTCGATGGCCACATGTAATGCTGAATGTGGCCGCTTGGTAAAGTCTTCTAAAATATACCACTTTGATGGCCACATGTAATGCTGAATGTGGCCGTTTGGTATTTTCGTTCTCTCTGATGATGAAAAAAAGCAAACATTGAGAGTAGACTTACATGTAATTCTTAATAACAAATTGAGAGCAGTACAAATAAGAGCTCTGTGGCTTAGTGATTAGCGCATTTGACTACAAAACCAGAGGTTATGTGTTCAACCCCGCTCTCTGAAAAATTTATTTTTATTTTTTTTCTCAAATGCTGGAGTATTCGTACTATTGAATTTTATAGTGAAGTGTTATGCAGTGTGTGCCAATCGGCCACCTGCAATGACATCCCCGTGTTAAATTCACCAGTCAATAACGTTGCGAGTGGGTTGAAAATTCACTAGTGGTAGTTCTCAGTGGCTAACTAATTCGACGTAGCGGAACTAGTTCAATGAACTGCAGGGCATGTACACATGCTTGCTGGTATTAGTGTTACAATGCACATATTCCTTTACACTATTCTTCTTTTCTTTAACCTTCTTGCGCAACATTATTTGTTCATGTTTATTATTTATTTATTTTTTTTTAACAAAATGCTGATATTTTTCTAAGGAAAACACCAGCACACTTACTCCTACAACACCCACTTATGAAAGTGTTAATATAACATTAGTTGGGTCATCACTACGTACAGTAAAACTTTGTTATAACGTTCAAAGTTTGTAACAAGTGCACTGTGGTTTAAAATTTTATTAGTATTATATAATAAAAAATTATTTTTTCAGTATTCTATAACGAAATTGTTTACCAAAATGTGGGAATTTTAAAATAAGTTCGTAATAATCCAGAATTCGTTTTAATCGAATTTTAATGTACTTTGTTATTCATCAAGCTACAACAGCCTCATCTGCACAATCACTCACTGACATTATTATTATTTTCTTTTCAGTGGGGAAAACACAGAATAAAGCTTTGGTAACCTTTAACAGCCCTGCAGTTTTAAAGCTACAAATTATTAACTTTTCTACTAGGTAGTTTACTAATGTAATGTTATAGTGGTTCCCTCTGCATTACCTTGCTCCAACAAAATCGTTAGTTCGTTGTTGACATTAAGTGAAAGACAAAAAAAATCAAACACAACAGAAACAAACTTGTTTGTAAATGCCACCAAGTAACCATAATTTTTTGGTTAATTTGGTTATGGTATGTGTTTTAAATTCGCCAATTAAAAACCTTGCAAGTACGTGGTTGGGTTGACCGATTGTGGTTGTGGTAAACAAGTTACAAGACATACAGGGTATATGTTTGTGTGTATAATAAAACTTTCATGTGTTATACATATATACATATAATATATACATATATATGTTAGTAATTATATGGGCAAAAACACATTTCTTTTAAAATCAATAAAACTAACATTAATTGTTCATTATTTCTTAAAGGCCTTATTCATAATCAATTTTAAAATTTATAACAAGTTTATAAAACAAATTTTGTATGGAAATTCTGTTTTATAAACCTTTTATCTAATTAAAAAGTAAGAGAGCTATATTCGGCTGTGCCGAATCTTATATACCCTTCACCAAATTTTACTTTAAAATAAAATTAAAAAATTTTTTTTTTTATATATTTTTTTTTTCAAAATTGTTTTTAAAAGTTTTTTCCAAGTTTTAAAATTTTTTTTTTAATTTATTAGTGACAAAAATTTATTACAAAAGAATGTTTTCTGTAAAAAAAAATTCGGGTTAAAAAATATTTTTCCCGATTTTGACCCATTGTAGGTCCAACTTTGTATAGCCTTATAAACATCGTTGCAATGGACTTTGAAATATCTATCATTAGATATCCATATTGTCTATATTTATGACTTAGTAATCGAGATATAGATAAAAAAAAATAGGCCAAAAATAAAGGTTGTCTCCGATTTTAGCTCATATCTCCGTTATTTATGGACGGATTTTTCTGATTTGAAATAGGAAACTTTTCGAAAACATGTCTGACAGAATTATTGAGGACTTGGATCCCGAAGATATCTGGGGTCTTCAGAAAATTGATTTCAACAGACAGACAGACGGACAGGGCTAAATCGACTCCGCTATCTATAAGGATTCAGAATATATATACCTTATAGGGTCGGAAAACTATATTGTGGAAATTACAAATGGAATGACAAATTTATATATACCCTTCTCACGAAGGTGAAGGGTATAAAAATTGTTTATGAATAAGGGGGTAAGTGCACATAGAAAACAGATTCGTAGTAGCATCCGAATTTATTGCCAATCGAATTTTTTTGTCTTGGTGATCGAATTTTACAGTTGTGGCTACATAATTTTAGCAGTGATAACAAAAGTTTGGTTGCTTCAACCGAAATTCTTCTTTATCCAATGATTTTCTGTTGCTAAAACCGAAGAATTCGATCAGTGCAACCGAATCATTCGGTTGCAATTACAAATCTGTTTTCTCTGTATGTTTTTTTTTCCTTTTTTTAATTTTTTTTACCAAAAAACTTAACTTTTAGATTTAGAGTTGCATAGGCTAATTGTTCAGCAGATATGGAGGAACAATATTGTTATATGTGTTATTACTCAATCACTATCCGGCAGATTGTTATAAGGTACTAATATTAGAAGCCAATATTTTGGTGAATTTAAATTTTTATTAGTATTTTGTTTAGTGTATGTGAGCTTCTTAACTAATCTAGACGAAATGGCCATGGTTATGTTTAAGGATTATGGTAAAGGTATGCTTAAGAGATATGCTAATGAGTCCAGAGTTCAATCGCATTAGAAACTGAAAGAATAAGCGAGCATTTTTTTTTTTGCTTCATCTGTATTTATGGATGGTGTAAATATTGTGGAATGAGACGCTCTTGATGTTCTGTTCATGAAAATACAATGTGATGTCCGCTGGTCTAAACACATTTTTCAAGTGTCGAAAGAAGCATTCAAGTGTCTCGGTTTTTTGAAACCGTGTAGGAATTACTTCCCTCCATCTGATCTCCTCACTATTTACACCACCTATATCCGACCGAAAATGGAATACAACTCCCATGTATGGGCCGGTGCTTCAAAGTCTATTTTGGCGCTGCTCGACCGCGTACAAGAGAGGGCGAAGGTGATTATTGGTGACAGTAGGGTGTCCAACTCTATTGATTCGCTGGAGCACCGTCGCAATGTGGGCTGCGTTTCACTGTTCTATCGGTACTACAATGGAATGTGTTCTGATGAAATTAGGAAACTTGTTCCTGATAGCCGCAGATTTTTACGTAATACACTTTGTGGTCAATTGGCCAGTGGACCGCACAACTCATTACAGGGAAAATTCATTCTTTAGCCGTACTGTACATATGTGGAACAAACTTCCCGCTGAAGTGTTTCCTGCCATTTCCAATGTAGAAAAGGTCAAATCGAATGTCCACAAACACTACTCCCTCTTTCCTCCCTCCCATAACCTATTTTCCTAGTTCCAACACAATGCTTAACATGAATACGGGGTCATCCCCTGAGTGCCGGCCCAAGAAGAAAAAAACAGGTTTTCTCGAGATACATTCAGAGGACTGCATTGAATAGAATGGTCTATTGTAAATTGAGGTGTTTGTCTATGGAAAATTAAAAATTAATTTCGATATGTATGTGCTAAGAAAAAAATCATGAACAAAATTGTGTTTTTGCCCATATACCTACATAGTTTATTTACATGTCTGTTTAAATGCGTTTGCATGTGTCTTTTTTCTTTTTTTTTTTTTAATCCAGTAAATGAATGTGCAGTTTTTTCACACGCATTCACTTGGTGTCTTATTTGTGGTTTCATTTTCTCTTCTTTTTTTTAATTCACATGTTAATGTGTCAAATACGTTTAAGTAATAAACACACATGTGTAAGTACCCAGCAGTTCTAGGAGACTGTACCGAACTAGTGATTTTACCTATCGTTTAGGGTAACTTGATTAGTTATTTTAACTCTTGTGTGTCCTAATTGACCCTTTTGGATTACAATGAGACTGTCTGATAGCTGGTCCAAAGTAATCAACCCATTGGATTCACATACCGGTTACATAGAGTCAGTTACCTTACTAGCTACCTAACTGGTTACTTAAACTGCTACATAACTAATTACTTTAATATGTACGGGTACTAAATGACCTCACATTTACTTTACATGGAATGTCAGTATACTTAAGCAGAACGAAAATAAAATGTATGAGTATTATATCAACAAATTTTTATAAAACCCATTTGTACGAATTACTCACAAAAAAATGCAGTACGAGATAAATATTTAAAGTGTCGGAACTCTAGATTACTTAGAGACACTTAAGTAACAATTGACATCACGCTAGATTACCTGGGATGTATAAAGTAACCAATTGACTGCTCTCTGCACTACAAAGAGCACGTAGTGTCAAATGACCCAAAATATATAAATTGTATCCCTTAGACACAGTATAATTTGGGTCATTTGACACGTATCTGGTCTTTGAAGTGCAGTGATAAGTCAATTGGTTGCTTTATTGAGCCCATATAATCTAGGGTGAAGTCAATTGTCACTTAAGTGACTCTAAGTAATCTAGAGTGTAGTCACTTCAAACTTTTATTTTGTTCTGCAATTTAGCAAGTAGATATTTTACCCACCAGAAGTAATTTATTGGAGAGTTGTTGAACTAAGCTTTGTTTAGAAGCAATCAGTTATTTTACTTTCTATGAGATATCGTTTAACTGAATAGCACCCGTACATGTTAAAATAACTAGTTACACAGCTGATAAAGTAACCAGTTAGGTAACTAGTGAGGTAACTGACTCTATGTAACCGGTATGTGAATCCAATGTGTTGACTACATAGGGCCAGCTGTCAAACAGTCTTGCTGTAATCAAAAAGGGTCATGCACATGTTAAAACAAGTAAGAGTGCTATATTCTTACGTACCCTTCACCTTTGTTGTGGATGCATTAATTGCCCACTTTCAGCGTATAGCATCCTAAATATATCAAGAAAACTTTTAAAAATTTTACATTTAATTGCTGACGAACAGATTATATTGTAGAAGTTACAAACGAAATGAAAATCTTATATATACCCTTTTAACGAAGGTGAAGGGTATAAAAACAACAACGCCAAACGAAACACCAAAAAAAAATACTCAAAGCAATGAAATCAACACACATCCGAACATACGTTTTGTTGCTTTTTTTATGTAATTTTCAGAGGTTGTCTCGGATTTTTGCTCATATCTCCGTTATTTATGGTTGGATTTTGCTGATTTTAAGTAGGAAACTTCTCGAAAGCATGTCTGACATAATTATTGAAGATTTGTATCCCAAAGATATCTGAGGTCTTTAGAAAATTGATTTCAACAGACAGACAGACGGACGTGGCTTAGTCGACTCCGCTATCTATAAGGATCTAGAATATATATACTTAATAGGGTCGGAAAATTATATAGTGGAAATTAAAAACGGAATGACAAACTTATATATGTATACCCTTCTCACGAAGGTAAAGGGTATAATAAATAGTCACGAGCTATTTATGTAACTAGTTGTCATCCTAAATCATACACTAGTTCGGGACAGTCTCCTAGAACTGCTAGGACGTTTAAGTAATAAACATACATGTGTAAGTATTGTTGCAACTTGCAACACAAGCTGTGTGAAAATATGTTACGTTGCAAGTAAGCATATGTGGGTGCATAAATAATTATGTTACTCATTAACAAAAAAGAAAAAAGTTATTCATTCATATGTGGTGCACTTGAGCGAATCCTTGAGTTGCCAAATAATTTACAAGTTTTTCAATTTTCTACCCATATTGAATATGAAATGTTTAATTTTTCTGATATATAGAATATATGGAGAGTAGAGTCAATTATGGACCGATCCTCACTAAAGTTAGTAGAAAGATTTAGGTTCATACATAACTTGTTTATAACCAAATTCATCACGAGGTTAATTCTTATAAAACAATTATGAATGTTCAAGTATTTTTCTGAGAGAGAACTTGTATGGGGTCTAGCGGCAATTGCTGTCCGAATTTCGTCATACTTTACAGTATAATTTCAGAGTACAAAGAACTAATTTGTGCAACATTTTATCAGGATTGTCGCATACACATATTTTTAATACCAAACAACAGAGAGTATTTGTGTAAAATTTCAGCATGCTATATCCTTTCCTTTAGGCCCTATCGTGTTTTCAACAGCCAGACATAGCTAGAATCTTATGAGGTCCCAGAATATATATACTTTTGTGAGTATATCCGAAGAATATTTCTATGTGTCACCATCTCGTGATGGTGGGTATAACTACTTAGTTTTAAATGGATTCTGGAAAGTGTAAATAAAAGGTGCAATAAATTTTGCTCTAATGTTCATCATTTGATTTTACGATGATGAATGGACAGCAATTTTAAATCTTGGGAGCATTCATTCATTCAATATAAACTTGGCAACTCAAAAACAAATTTGTTTTTATTACATATTTTCACTCTACTAAATCTAAAAGATTTCCTTTATTAAAATGATTTCAAAAAGAAATTAAAAAAATTCCTTTTTTAATCTTTAACAAGAACTAAAACTATATTATTTTCAAGTAAGTATTTAATAAAGTGTCAAAAATCTTGGATTAAATTAAAACAAATTAAATTAAAATAATAGTAATTGTAACATAATTTGAATTTATCTTTCTTAATTAACCAAAACAACTAAATAAATATAAATTACAATTAAAATATTTATAATAAGTTGGCCACAATATATCTGCAACCTCAAAATTTTAACAACTAATTCTTAGTTCAATAGAGTGTTATAAACATAATTTCTATACAAATGTTATATGTATCTCTGAATTCTCATCAATCAATATTTACATTGTTCATTAAACAATTGTTTGAAAAAGATTTGATTGCAAAATTTGTAATAATCATACATGTCGGCAGTTTATCCGTTTCAAATTGCATTTGTATTTGTATTTATGTACATACTTATGTTCAAACACTTGCGGCTATTTGAGTTTCGTATACATATATTGTATATTTGAACAATTCACCTACAATTAGAAGCCATAAATACACAAACCTCTGTTAATTATATTCAAATTATGGATACATTACAAGTAACCCAGATTAATAGACAGAGTTCTATAAATATTCTTCCATAACACACCATTCCCTAAGCATACGCAGCAGTAGTTTCCCCTCTAATCTCAAATTCCTCAAAATTTATTTTGCTGGAATTAATATTATATTTAATTTGTCCAAAATAACATATACTTAGTAATTAATAACGCAAAGCTTTGTAAATTTATAATCTGCAAATACATAGAAGGATAATATCAAACACCTAGTAGGTTTCATTGCAAAACATCGCAAAAATGATATGAACTACCGCACAGTGGGGTTAATCGAAAAAAAGTGTTAAAAAAAATTATTTATGAACGAATCATAGATAAGGAAATAGGCTTTGTTCTTGAACATTATAGTGGAAACAACAAAGTTCTTTTTCTAATTCGAAAATGTCGAATATAGTACGAACAAAGCGTCATATGCGGAAAGTTTTGCTTTACTTCTTTAATTTGAAGCACACCGATTGCTCACCGAAGCTTATGGTGAATGTGTTTCATCGGTTTTAACGTTTGGGGGGTTCAGAGGGGCATTAGGAACATTGCTCCATGAAGATTTATGAAAAACTCAACAAGAGCTTGCGAAACCATTGGGAGCTACTCAAGCAGCAATTTCGCTAGATTCATCCAAAAACAGGGATATTGGGTACCATACGAATAATTATAATACCTTAAAGGGGCCCATAGACACATACTGCTCATGCTCATGCAATAAGCATGTGTTGGTAAATTTTAAATTTTTGTTTATGTATGCGACACACAGACAATGCAGTATGAAAAATCAAAATAGTTTTGATTTTAAAATGAACTCGTACTGCTGACAGTTGTTGAAATGAACAATAGTATACATTTTTTCATTTTTATGAAATATAATTTTTAAATTTGACGTTTTAGTTACTGAAAAATAGAAAATAATAATTTTTTTTGTTCTCAAACGAATTTTTTTAAATGATGATTGATAAGTGTGTAGTAAAATATCAATCACACACGTATACGAAGGGTTCATCGGCAGTATGTGTCAGCAGTATGTGTCTATGGGCCACTTAAAATGTTTTATAAGCTTTCAAATCCAGAAACAAAAAAACAAATTTGTCAAAAATTTTATTATTTTCACTGCGCTCAAATGTATGCTAACAAAATAACATATACCGAATATACACTAGAAAATGTATAATATGCTTTCGACCCGAAATATGTATGATTGGATAATTTTATTTACTAATTGAAATTTATTATATAGACATATTATCATTAGACAAGTAAATAAGTGTATTTAAATTTGTATACCCTTTACCTTCGTGAGAAGGGTATATATAAGTTTGTCATTCCGTTTGTAATTTCCACAATATAATTTTCCGACCCTATAAAGTATTTATATTCTGGATCCTTATAGATAGCGGAGTCGATTTAGCCATGTCCGTCTGTCTGTCTGTTGAAATCAATTTTCTGAAGACCCCAGATATCTTCGGGATCCAAATCTTCAATAATTCTGTCAGACATGCTTTTGAAAAGTTTCCTATTTAAAATCAGCAAAATCCATCCATAAATAACGGAGATATGAGCAAAATTCCGAGACAACCTCTATTTTTGGCCTATTTTTGATCTATATCTCGATTACTAAGTCATAAATATAGACAATATGGATATCTAATGATAGATATTTCAAAGTCCATTGCAACGACGTATATAAGGCTATAATAAGTTGGACCTACAATGGGTCAAAATCGGGAAAAATATTTTTTAACCCGAATTTTTTTTCACCAAAAAATTTTTTTGTCATATATTTTTTTATTAAAAAAAATAAATTTTTAAATTAAAAAGTTGTAAAAAACTTTTAAAAAACTATTTCGAAAAAAAAAAATTTTTTTAAATTAAAAAAAAATTTTAAATTTTATTTCAAAGTATAATTTGGTGAAGTGTACATAAGATTCGGCACAGGCGAATATAGCTCTCTTACTTGTTTTATTTTAAATGTTTATCCTACTGCAAAATAAAAGAAGAAAAATTTAAATATATAAACTTAAATATCTTTTCAACTATTGGGTGTATGGCTCAAAAATGCTGAACTTTTTCATTTATGTTTACCAATAAACATAAATTAAACAATAATTTAACATTTAAATGTATAATATTTCTTTACCAAAAAAGTACTTTTTCGAATAAAGTGTGAAACATTAAATTAAACATAAACTCAGGATGAGTGAATAAGAATCCACAACGAGAGACTGTGGTACTTTTTCATTATTCAAATGGTATTTTTTATTTAATATTTTACAATAATGAACCAAGAAACTTTAATACGTAACAATGCACAAGGAGGACTTTTTGGTACTTTTTCTTTATTATAATGGTACTTTTTTAGTTGTCTACATTAATGAGTAAAAAAAAACATTAAATTAGATGCATTTGATCCTGATTGAAGTATTTACTCATGACGGTTAGGTTGCTGGTACTTTTTGTTTAAGAAAAAGAACCCTTTTTGTTAAATATTAAATACTGAAGGTTACATAAACTTTTATGTACTTTGTTTTATTTAGTTTTATTCAAAAAATTCCGCTAAAGTGCTAGTGTTTGTCATGTTAATTAATATATTTTAACGTAATAAAAGGATTACGTGTAATGCTGAAAATTTACAATGAAAATTTCATAATTATATTTGCACACTATTATATAGAACAGTTTGTACACATTTATAAGTATATTTATTTACAGTACATACATGTTTGTATTTTATGCACATGCTGAGTTTTTGTTAAATCATTCTTTTGAATTCATTTTAATGCAATAAATTATTCTGCTTTCCAACAAACTCATTGTGGCCAACATATACTCAGTTTAACATATAAACATTAAGGTGGCCCTTATTTTGCATTTGTTTAGCGTTTATTAGTATCGAGTTAAAATTATTTATATTTTTAAATTTCGTTTAAAATTTGGGATTTGAAATATGGTATGTCTGAAAATTTTGAAATTTCAAATAAAACTTTTGCTCAAATCTTCAGCATTTGATTTTTAGATGACAAGCAACAATGTTAGGAACATCGAAAATCTCAAAAATTCAAAATAAGGACCATCCTAATAAACATACCAAAGTTTATACTTGTTTATTGTACACAAAATTGTAGCATACATTCCGGTTGTTGGCATTTAAAAAATAAAGTTAATTGACAAAGAAATTTTGTGTTGAAAAATTTGTGTGTGTTTTTCTTTTCAAAGTAAAACAAATTAAAAAAAAAAAATTTACTTAACATGCGATGCACAAAAAGTTTGAAAGATGAAAAGCAAAAAAATTAAATTGCAACTAAATTAAAGAAATAAGTTTTTAATTCTGTCAGAAGTAAGAAATTTGTTTCATTTCCGACAAATTCTCACCATCAAGAGCAAGCACCCACGCACATACATTAAGGTGGCCCTTATTAAATTTTCGTTGCTTTCCGTTATCAACAATTAAATTATGTATGAAAATTTCAGCAAAATCGCTTAGACCGGTTAACCGGTTTTTAGAATGATAAAACCGAAACCGGTTTTTTATAAAACACTGTTTTCGGTTAAACCGGAAACCGGTTTTTTGAATTTGCCAGATTTTTTGGACACTCAATGTGTGACCCAAAACTATATCTCCTCGAAATCCCACAACTAACCTATAAAAGGTACAACCGTTAAAATTTGGATTTTTAATCTTCATTTAGAATTTATTGGAATCGAAACATTTTTGTTTAAAATTTGAAAATATGAAATTTCGGATTTCAGATATGCATGCAATTTTATGATTTTTTGGTATTAAGTTATATGTCAGAACATATTTATGTTTTATATTGCTACGAAATTGCACTATCAATTTGAATTTTACACTTTTAACACGGGTTTCCACATCGAAGAGCTTTTGTATACATTGTCATAAGTGGATACTTGGCAGCACAGTGCTGCCAACATTAACTGTCAAAGCTGAACATTAAGGTTGCCTTCTAGTTTTGTCCGTTAGATAAATCTTCAAGCATCTAGAATATGGCACTGTCTATATAAATAGGTACAGCAAGTTGCACTGAGTAAACATCAACTGCATATTCTAGTACATTATATGTTGTATAAATTTAAATAAATATAGAGTTTTTACAAATTTTAAACTACTTAACTGCTTTTATTTGCAATCATAATAATACGGTTTAGTTAAAGGAAATATAAACATATTAATTAACTTTTTTAAAAATACGATTACTTCAACCTCAAACTCGAAACTTTAGCATTTGGTTTTTGAATGACTAAAGAACATTTTTAGACCTTGGGAGCATCGAAAAAGCGTAAAATAGAGGCCACCTTAATATACATACTATAAACTGTTATACATATATTGAACATTTTATTTTCTATACATATGTACATATTTAGTTCTACAATGCATTATATTATGTTGCAAGTTTTGTAAAATCGTTGAAGTAATTATTTTAACAATTTTATGTGTTTATATGTATAAATAGTAGAAAAATTTAATTTCTCATAGTAATTAAATGTGGGAATTTAGTTGTAAAGAATAATGTCTGTTTTGTTACACACATACATAATGACATTCTAAAAAAATTAAAGTATTTTCTTTTAAGGAATTTACTGGTAATGACCAAACAGATGTAAAGTTCTGACATAGAAATATTTTATCGTTGACAATATTGTTGACCGTCCTCCAGAGTTAATAAGATCATTATCAAAATCTTCTACAGGTAATCAAGTTGACTTGATAATGGAATGTGATGCAAATTCTCATCTTTCGCTATGGGGTAGCGAGGATACGAAAAATAGAGGCCATGCTATAATGGGCTTTATAATGGAATATAATATCGATTGTCATAGGTTGACACCTCATAACTTTCCAATATTGAATAATGATAGATATAACTTGGCATCATTATTTCATCATGGAAAAAACAATGTTAATCTCGTGGTGTCAACCTATGGTCATATACTTACCGCAAACAAAGATCAGGAACCATCCTACTTTTTAAATCAGAAACAGAAGAATAATCCTAGATCTCACACTTTTGAAGCAGATAAATGATCAGAAAGTTCTGAAATGGAATGCATAAAAGTATACAACTTTTAAAGTTTGAGATAGATATAAATGGGAATGGATGTATTCATTTGAAATTCCTAGAGAATAAATTGAGGCACTTTTGAGAATATGAAGAGATTAGATGCTCAGATGACGAACACGATTTCATTCATGTGGCTTCGTAGTAGCTTATACTGTCAGTTCAATTTTCCAAGACTTTGTTGACAATTTCTAGTTATCTTACGAATAGCTCGGACTATATTAGCCTTAAGGGTGTAAATCGATTCTGGTCTTTAATGGCACCCCACAAGAAATAGACTAAAGGGGTAAAATCACAGCTACGTGGCAGTCAATTGACATCGTCAAGACGGCTGATAATACGATTTTTTTCCACAAACGCACAGTTTGAGCAACACAGCACTCACTTTGATATATCAAATATTTCCCAACGTTGTTCAAGCGTAAAGCTACTCGTTTTGATCAGCTGAGGTATGATACTGACTGAAAGTCAATGTTTCCAATAGAAAAAATCGATCAATGTTAAAATAACATATAAGAGGAAACGGAAAGAATTATATCTTAAGATACTTACAACAAAATAGAACTACGCATCTAGTAGTCTAAAAATATATATTTGCACCTTTAGTCTGCCCGAAAAACACTGGAAGATCTATAAATTTCTCTCTTCCCTGTTTGTCTATTTAATCCGATGGCCAGCCATGTATAAACATCAAATTCCTTAAATGCGTGTCCAAATCTAATCACGCCAGGATTGTCTAATTTATCAGCCCTTGCATGATATATATTGGAATACATTAGGCACCTTAAATTGCAATGCCTACCGAACGTCGCAATGGTCTATAGGCCGATTAGTATATCTTCCTTCTGGTAGTGAACAAAAATAGTGAATAAGAAATTTGTGGTGAATTGGCTGGAGCTGTCATTGACGCTGTTGCATAATATCATCAAGCTTGTGGATTCTGGTATTAATTGAAATATTCCTGGATCTCTAATGGCAAATTTTCGGATGCTATGGAGTAATGGAATGTGCTCTCAGACAGCTAAGTCGGTGGTCCATTATTTGTGGCCTAAGAAAAAATACCGAACATCAGGATACCTAAACTTTGGAAAAAATCTTTAAAGCTGCGAAGTAAGTGAAGTTTAAAGGTGTGATCTTCGACTGTAATCTAAAATGAGTTTGCAAATGTCAATCATATACAGTGGTGGCCATGAGGTTAGCACACTACCTACTTGCTATTTTTAAACGCAAATATATCCTATATTTCTTAATTTTTTTATTATATCTTTTGCATGCGTGTTACTTGTCCTTCTAAGATCACGTCCCATCATGTCCAGCATTATTCCTTTATATATATATTGCGTTTTTCTGTCCAGAATCGAATAACCTCAAAAAAACACTGGACAGTATTATAGCACAAAATAAAAAAGTTTATTCATATTAAAAAAAGTAACAAAACAAAAAAACTTATTTCACAAAAAACTTAGTACTTAGTTGGATACCCTTTATTTTTGATCACAGCTTCTAGTCTCCTTGGGATACTTTCTACAAGGGCCATACAGCGATCCACTGAAATACCATTCCAAGCTTTTTCTACTTCTTTTCATAAATCGGCCAAATTTTTCGGCTTTTCTCTCATTACATTCTGCTCCACATCATTCCAAAGGTTCTCAATAGGATTGAGATCCGGAGATTGGGCTGGCCATTTTAACACGTCGATATTGTTCGATTCCAAGCAACACCTCACTAAGCGTGAGGTGTGTTTTGGATCATTATCTTGCATAAAACGCAACCTAAGTGGCATGTTGTCCTCTACATAAGGTACCATTGTATTTAGAAGTATATTCTGGTATACATACTGGTCCATACGAGTATCAATCTTTTTTATAGGACCAACACCATACCCAGAAAATGCTGCCCACACCATCACATTACCCCCACCGTGTTTTATTGTTTTACTGGTGTACTTTGGATTATGTTGCATGTTCGGAGGACGCCATACATACCTCTTACCATCCGATCCGAATCTACAAAATTTAGATTCATCACTCCAAAGGACATTTTTCCAAAAAATTAACGGCTTTTCCAAATGCTCACGAGCAAAGCACAACCGAGCTTGTATGTTCATTTTTTAAACATGTGGCTTATGCTGAGAAATGCATCCACGTAAATTTTTTTCATTAAGTCTTCTTCTTATCGTTCTGCTGGACACGTTGATACCATATTTTCCTGAAATTTCTCTCTGGATTACGGTGGAGCTCTTAAAAGGATCTTCGACAGAGGCTCTATATATTAAAGAGTCCTCTTTACGTGAAGTTTTTCTGGGCCGAGGAGCCTGTGTAACATTTTTAGATGTTTTATACTTCTGAATATGTCTTAGTGCATTATAAACCATCTACCTGGAGCATTCCAAAGTATAAGCAATCTCACTTATACTTGTTCCTCTCGAGTTCATTTGTTGAATAATCTTTCGTTGTTCCTCTGTACACCACTTTTTTTAGCCATATCTAAATAATGTTTATTAATTCAATTTGTCTTCCCCATTGATTATATAATAACTAAACTTACCAATTAATATTTATACCCTCAAAAAACTTTTAAAAAATTTAATTATACTTATATGTGCTAAAATTGTGTCCAGCTTATTATACATATTACTGCACTAAACTGCAAATTTGAAAGAGAATAGCGATAGAATGCAAAAAAAAGTAACGGGATTTATTGATCACATTATAAACAACACTAATTACCAAAAATTTTAGTTTATAATTGCAATGAAATGAAATAATTTGCTTTAGAAAACAGCAAGTATGAAGTGTGCTAACCTCATGGCCACCACTGTATAGGTAAATCGTGGAGTCTTAAATCAATTTATTTGATATATTCGACCATATTCGATATACATGACACATGGTGAATAGAGTGATAGCTCTGAGTATGGAAAGAGCTTGAAGGTCTGCGGAAGTAACGTATAGAATACTGTAATTGAACCGTTACATCACTACATCAAAGAATATGCTCTTAGAACGCAATTTAGACTGATAGAATGATCAACTCAATATTAGAAAGTCACTTAGAGAACATAAAAACATAACGGCTCATGTTCATTGGGACCAAAAATATGATACTGATGCTGATTTAAGTTTACTATGAAAGGTTGGTGATTAGACTTAGCTCTATACTTGAAGTAAACGTGTAAATAGAATAGTGGTTCTGAGTATTGAAGGTGCTAACAATGCAATGTGTCATCTTTACATCAAAATAACTGCTCTTAGGACGCAAGTCAGACTGTAATAGAATAATCAACTCAATATTAAGTAGAATATTATCTTTGATATACAAATATGTATACCACTCAGTATTTTGTAAATGCACCTTGTAATTTAAATGTTTAATCGAGGATAATCAGAAGTTGTCGCAGAAACTGTTTAAATAACAACTCAATTCCATTGGAACAAGAAGATTCCAACAAGAGATAATTGAAGCTTTTAATAACAGAAGTATTAACTGACCGTCATGAAGGTTCAAAGAAAAAAATAGCTCGGGAAGTGGAGTTTTCTGCGATTGGACAACTCTAAACTGATATTGAATAGATGAATAGAACTGTGGCTCTGAATATTAAAAGATTCTGGAAATCAATCCCTATATCAAATAATATGCTCATGGGACGCAATTTAGTTTAGAAGATCATCTTTGATATACAAATATATCACTTTTTAAAAGCCCGACTATAAATTTTAAATCGAGGATAGTCAGATGGTGTCGCAGAGAGATATGAGTGCTCAACGAACAACACGTATTGTAACTGTGCTGGGTACTAGGGTACAATAATATTAGAGGTAATGAAACAGCGAATGATTTTGATCGGGCGAGATCGTTAACGGACATCGGTTATGAGGATATACAACCTAGTTTTTTTCATTCATAATAGTGAAATACAAAAAGTTGGCAAAACTATCATAAAATGATCAAAAGATGACTAAAATTATGGCTTTTTAAGGCCGCTGTTGATAATGAAGCTATTAATGTCTGAGGAGTCACTACATCCAGAGAAATATTATAAACGTTCTTGCAAGAAACGAATATATTCGATCGACTATTCGGATGTTAGCAAAACTCTTTAATATTATAAAAATGGACAATCAAAAAATTCATTTTGTGAAACATTACAATACATTTACTAATGCGGTATGTTCTATTTCCTCCTTCAACCTAACCTTCATATGGTAAAAAAATGTTAATGCGTTCCTTAAAAATAAAGTTTTGTGTGATGTAAGCAGATTGGAAAAATATTTAGGAAACCGATTTAGTACTCCAAAGCATTTCTAAAAATTAAGGTTTTCCTAAATAATGAACTCAGTTTAAAAAACGTTGTCATTTAGAAATTTATTTTGCATTCATTGTATTCAAAAGATTTCCTGCAGTAGTAATCTTTTCCTGTTTATTTTATTCCCTCATTAATTAGGCCTTTTGGACTTGAATTTCTCAAAGCACTCAGGGTAATTTCATGATATACATATGTTTTCATGGATGTGCTAATTACACATGGTGATATATGAAGAAAACATTTTTTACTTTGTTGATTGTGTTTCCACAATTTTAACCAAGTTTAAGTCCTACTAATTAAACTTTTAACATGGTTTCCATTTTGAAAACAACATAAAGAAAAATGGCTGCAAAAAAACATAATTTCACCTCTTAACATGGTTGGATTTTAAATTAAAACAATCATACTTTATGTTGATTATTCTTTGTTGTGTTTATGTACTTTACTTTGCAGTTTTTCTTGACAATTCCTTAGTGGTACTTGGCTTGTTTCTTTACTTTTTTTTGTTGGCTCATAAGTAGTTTATTTTTCTTGACTAAAAGCGTTAAGATTCCTACCTTTTTTTTTTTTTTTGCCTTTCCTCTTCATTTTATTTTATTATATTTTTTTTAAGTTCTTTTTTTCCTCATCTTTTACTTTTTTGTACCGTCTTCAAGTAACCATTTATGCAAATTGGTACAATGTAAATATGAAGACATTCATTTTTAGTCGTTCATATGTATATTTATAAATATCATACGCATATGTATGTGAATATGTAAAAGGGTGTTCCAAAATTCGTGCAATATTTGAATTTGTCGCCATTTGTGCAGTAAAGTGTTGCCAATCTGAGATAGCATTTATTGTCGAATACTATTTCATAACTTACGAAAGGCCACAGTTTTGACTTTACTAGCAAAATCCTCCTAACCGATGTAGAACATTTTCACCTTGATTTATGTCGAAAAGGAAATCTGTTCACAATAATTCACTGTTTGGTGCAGATTTTGGGAATCATCATTGAACCATGCTTCTTCGAAAATGAGCCACCGCCTCTGGATATCGTGACATGATAACATAATTCTTTCTATATTTCCTCCTGGTCGTGTATCTTACAAAAGTTAGGCAGGCCAATCATGGGGCAAGTAACGGAATACATAAGTAGTACCTACACCGAATTTTGGTAGAACTTTTAGGATCAATATACCGACAAGGAATGTTTGGGCCGCGAATTCTGTCCTAAGACTGAAAGGGGCACGGACTCCGAAATTTTCACAGATGAACTGGACCAATTGTCGTCACTTCGATTACCCGACACCTGCATGGTTTTCCAGACAGAGATCTATGCCATCGATACAGCCGCGAAAATACATATCTACTTGGTCAACCTTGCATCAATCAAGGCTCTTAACTCCAACGTTATTAGGCCGAAATGTCTTCTCAATTGCATCCACTCACTGACAGAACTGACACAACATCACGTCGAGTTGATATGGGTTCCAGAACATGAGGGCATCAGGGGAAATGAAGTACCTGACGGGTCGTCCCTAGAAGGGATATTCACACTCCCTTGATGACCGTATTGAAATTGATGGCTTTGAGTGAGACGGAACTCAGGTGGTCAAATGTCATCACTTTTAGAATATCCAGAATGCTCTGGCCCACTCTGACAGATGATATGACCAGGACTCTTTTGTCTCTTAGTAGGAATTCGATTAGGCTTCTTACGGGTATAATCACTGGGCACTGTATGATTGGACACATGTCGGAACGTGTGTGTTACTCATACGATATAGCTATTGTAGAAGTTGTTTAGATGATGAAGATTAGGAATCCGTACACCTTCTATGTGACTGCCCATCCTTACAAAAGCGTAGACTACTGCATCTTAGTGGAGCTCTTTTTCATGATGTTGACTATCTCAGAGATGTGTCACTATTAAATATGATCATATTTATTAGAGTAGGGGTTGGTTCTCACGAGGACCACAGGAATAACATAGCCAACGAAATTAGGGAGGAAAACTATTCTCCCTTCATGTATGAATTCTCAACATAAGGGGAATAGTATAGCAACCCACGTAACCTAACCTCCCCCTGGTTGTGTACTCTCTCACTTCGGAGATCAAAATCGTGAGATGTAACACCATCTTATTTATTTTTATGGGATAATTTGAAATCCAAGATCTATGTCGGCCTTAAGCTTTTATTAGACGTGCCATAACCGTAACCATATAAAACAGCTGTTCGAACCAAGCTTAAGGGCAACAATGTATTTGATTATTGGTGACATGACAGTAAAATGCTTATGATATTGCTATGGTTACGACTATGGCGATATGGTAAGGCACGACAAATTGCACCTTTAACCAACCCTGATTTGAAGTAGAAAATTCAAACGCTCCATCAAGGAAATTTAACCACATTTATGCAAAAAATTTTGAAAAAATTCTGACAAAAGAGTGCGTAAGTGCCAGCAAAGCTTTGAAGGCCATTTTCCCGGCATGCTATTCCTGTGTATTTTATGATTCGCTAAACAAATATAAACATCTAATGAGAAAAATTCTTTTGAATTAAAATCTTGTTTAATTATTGAACACCCCTTATATCTCTGTGTAGGTGTTTATGCTAGCTTCTGAAAACTGCAAAAACAAATAAGAAGATTATATGATGAAAAATAAGAAATGTTTATTCTATTAAGAAGTTATGCAGAAGCAGTTGCGACAAATGCACTTTTTATTAAAAATGCTAATTTTTTTTTTTGTTGATTTTGCAAACCTTATTTATGTACATACCACAGTGGGGTAGAATCAAAATATTTCGGAAATAAATCTGACATTTCTAACAGGATGATCCGATTAGGAACGCCGCTGTGAGGCCTCAAATTTGCACATCTCATACATGCAAAATTTTCAAACTCTTGGCAAATTTTTGTGTTTTGTCTTAAATCAAAGATTTGAATATAGTATTAAAGCCCTTGATTAGATCTTTAAAAAAATATAGTGGCGTGTGTTATTTATCTCTTATAGTTATTAAAAGTTCTGGACAGTTGGGGGTTATAAAATTGGCATTATTGTTTGAATAGCACTTAAGGACTTTGGCATAATGCCAAATCGGGCCAGAAATATGAAGGCACTCTGTGCTGTTTTTCTGAACTTTATACGACTTCAATCCAGCATTTACTTTTGCTCTGCGCAGAAAAGAATTAGAACATTTAACTTTATGAGCTGCTTTTGTAATAGAAATGTCCGGTGCTCTTCGAAGGAGTTGTTCGACTTCTTTTACCTCACCAATATCTGTTAGAAATTTTCATCTTGAGCCAGGTTTTCTTTCAATGTTCAGGTCTTCCTTATGGTGTTAATGGCTTTTTAAACAGTGTGACGATGAACCTTCAAATCTTTTGCTATTTTTTTAAAAGACCAATATTTTTTTGAAAAGTATTAATTATTTTATCACGTACTTTTTTTCCAGTGACCATTTTTACTGATATAACAGTTAAAAATGTGATTAAAAAACAAGTACGAGAGCTATATTCGGCTGTGCCGAATCTTTTATATCCTTCACCAAATTATACTTTAAAATAAAATTAAACATTTTTTTTAATTTTTTTAAATTTTTTTCGAAATTATTTTTTAAAAGTTTTTCCAATTTTTTAAAAAAAAAAATTTTTAATTTAAAAATTTATTTTTTTTTAATTTATTAGTGAAAAAAATGTATAACAAAAAAATGTTTTTGTGAAAAAAAATTCGGGCTAAAAAATATTTTTCCCGATTTTGGCCCATTGTAGGTCCAACTTACTATAGCTTTATATAGTACATCGTTGCAATGGACTTTGAAATATTTATCATTAGATATCCATATTCTCTATATTTATGATTTAGTAATCGAGATATAGATCAAAAATAGGCCAAAAATAGAGATTGTCTCGGATTTTTGCTCATATCTCCGTTATTTATGGACGGATTTTGCTGATTTTAAATAGGAAACTTCTCGAAAGCATGTCTGACAGAATTATTGAAGATTTGGATCCCGAAGATATCTGGGGTCTTCAGAAAATTGATTTCAACAGACAGACGTACAGACAGACGGACATGGCTAAATCGACTCCGCTATCTATAAGGATCCAGAATATACCAAATTATATTGTTATATTTCTCACGAAGTTGAAGGGTATAATAATAATTTGTTGGACCAAGGATATGTTTTGGCTGGAATAGTGTGTATACGTTTTTTCTGACTCACTCTTTATGTTTAGAATACAAAAACTATAGAGTTAGAGGCACTAGAATTCTCTTTATTATTCTCTAAATGATCCATAATAATATGTCCTATAAGTCTTAAAACCAATTAGTTACTTTTTAATTTAGTTCTTGCTATAATCTGGTTACTTAAACATAGCGCTAAGTAATCCAAATATTGTTTCTGCTGAAATTCACCTTGAAAGCCCAACTAATGCGAAATCTTTTTGACTTAGTAAGAACAACATACAACATAATTAAAGCATAGAAAAAAAATTATTATATTAAGTTAGTTTCCTTTAGATTTAGAAAAAGAAAAATGCATATACAAATGAGAAAAACATCCGGGGCTTACAGCACACTAAAAAAAATCATCTTAATGCTGTTCACATCTTTCATTACATACATATTTCATAATAACGCAGCAACAAAATACAATTTTACGCGTTCTTATCCTTTTGACTTTTATTATATTTAACAAGCGCGTTTGTTTCGTTTTTTTATATTTTTTTTTTTTTATTCTTCTCCAGCGCACCGAAAAGTGAGGCAAGAAAAAACATTCTTAAATCCAACATATTTCTTTGGCATGTTTCCTTAGATGGTTGGTTGGTTGTTTGGTTGGTTATGGTTTTCCTTCCTTTTCTACATTGTTTTTATTTCTCTCATCATATTTCTCCTTGGCAATTTGTTTGCAACATATTAGATTTCCTTATTGCAATTTGCACCTTCTGCTCGAAATAAACAAGACAAATTTTTGTAGTTTACTTTTTATTTTAGCTGTACTACATAGCAAGTATTACTTAGTTTTAGAGGGAAGTGTAAAGAAAAATGATTTTTTTTTTTAAGAAAACGTAACCGGTTAAAGGAAGTAAACAAAGTTAAGCTGTCAAAAAGCAAGCTTTCATAATAAATGTTGCCTACATTTAAGAGGTTAAGTTATGCATGTATGTATATGTTTATGTATGTCTGGTTTAGAGAAACAAAATACGTATGTTAATTTATTTTATTTTTCACATTTTTTTTTTTTATTTTGTTTCTGCATAAAAACAATAGAACGTGCAATATCGTAATATGTAATATCAATTGAATTTCATATTAACAAATTCATAAAACGAAAAACATGTTTGAAATTCAGCCAAAATTTGTATGTTTAAATACTTTAAAGCAATTTTAAATGTTAAACTTTTGATGGAATATGCATATTTAAGTTAATGTAATAAAATATTTTTAGATTTTTTAAATTAAACTAAAAGAAACACCAAAAAAATCACAATAAATTACACTAGTTTACAAGAATTTTGATGTGAAACACATGTTCGGGAAAATATTGGACAAATTTCAGGGCGTCAACTTATGAAATATTTATTAACAAAGAAAATACTAAAAATAACATCCAAACATTAGAAGTGATCAGTGTTAATTTTGTTATCATAAATATTTTCATTGATAATTCCGTTCAAGTCCTGTACAGTGGGTGTGATCGAAAGAAAAGCGGTACTTATCAAATCATGTAGAAGAACATAAGCTTACAGAAAATGAAATTTGTGACAAACCTATTATAATAAAAAATTATTTGATTGAAATTATTATTACAATTAACAAACAAAAATATTATTTTTATAGTTCTAATCAATAGTGATGAATTTATGAACCTTTTCCGGAAACCCTTCCATTAAGGTTTTCATTGAGCTTTCTGTCACTTTGTTCGAACAGGTAGTCTAACTCCGTTTAAAATCTACCTGACTTTTGGACACCTTTTTTGTGCTCTTCAATTCTCTTTTAACAAGAGCCCAATATCACTCCACCGGCCTTAACTTCAGGCAATTTGGAGGATTTACCTATCTTGGTACAAGTAATACATTATTGTCCTTGTACCACTCAGGGCCTTGCTTACCATAGTGACAGGATGCCAAATCAGACCAAAAATATGTGGAAACATTAAGAAATCGTATGAATGAAAGCATCCACTTTTGTAAACATTCCTTAATGTAAATTTCGGTATTTATAGATCCCTTTGTAACGAATGTTTGGCTATTTTGCCGCAACTGCATATTGCTTGCCATTCCAGGAACTTTTTGAGAAATTTTGTCTGCTTTTGGGTCCTAAACATTTCTTCAACATTCCCTCGAGCATCAGCAACATAAAAATAATGACCCGGAAGCTGCGAAAAATTTTCCAGAACATACGTTTCGTCATCTATTGCTGCAGCTATATATTTTTTTTTATAAAATTTGACTTCAATTACCGTGCTCTGTATTTGGTCTCTAAATTTTTAGTAGAGTTCCTTTTAGGAACTTTTTGAGCCTTGTATGTTTTTAAACTTGCATTGGCTACAACTTTTCGTACCAAATAGTCCGACTACTGACCTAACCGAACTGCTTTCCTACCGGATGTGTTGGGAGCTCTTTTGAAAATGCTTTCTATTTATAGGCTTTGGAAACATCATGTGGACCATTCTTTCAACCTAATCTAGATTTTCTATCAACGGACAAGTTCTCCCGATATTGTTTAATAACCTTTGATTGTTTGGCCAACTTTTTGTAGGATCAAGTTTGGTTTTGTTGAAAATATTAAATCATTTTATAACGCACCTTTTTCTCGTCACTCATTTTAATCAGATTAACAACAAATGAACAATAATAATAAAAAAAAAATCAATTAATACTTGGGTTAAAAGTTTTAATGAAAAACGTGTGTTAAGAATTTTTCGATCTCACTCCTTAGTTTGCAAAGCTTTGTAGAACTCTTCATTTTTTCAAATAATGACAGATATTAAATGAATTTTCGTTATACAGCATATAGGATAATTAAGAGAATACTTTTTTTGCCTAAGTTATCTAGTATGGAAAATGCAAAAGATATATTTGTACATGTTTGCATAACTATTTCAACAGTTTTAGACGTTTTTTTAAAAATATTATGGTCACAGTATATATTTATATGATCGCGGTAGCCATAATACGTTTAAGTTACCATTCACATGATGGTAGCACATATATATATTGTTATGAAATTGTACATGAATTTAAATATAACTGTTTTAACGGCTGGTTTAAAGTTGTATAAAGCCTCTCAACAGCAATGCTTCTCAAACTTTAACAACTCTGTGGGTATTATTAACATTGCTGTATAACATAAACATGAGTTAAGCATTGTTTGTAAGTATGGCAACACCAAATGATTAATGACTAACATCGAAAGCTCTAGAATTTGAATATTCTAGTTTTAAGATCATTGTAGAAATAGAGCTTTCTAGATGGTAATGCAGTGTATATAAATTGACCGTGAGAACACCACAACAGTGAGTCTAATTTGAAGCATTGTTAAGTAAAGACATCAAATGCATTGCCAGTGTATACTTGTACATTATAAAGTGTGTGTGTATTTCTGTGAATTGATAAACGTATATAAAAACACTGAGTGACTATTTGAACTGTTGTTGTTGTAAATTTTAAATAAATAAAGAGTTTTTACAATTTTGAACTACTAAACGGTTTTTATTTGCAATCAAAAGTATCCGGTTTATTTAAAGGAAATAAACCAACGTTTTAAATAGGTTAAAACGTAACAATATATAGTTGTAGTAAAAGAATATATGTTTATGGCAATCATGTTCATGATGAATCATTATATCATAATAGGTTGTTCTCCGATAATCCGAGAACAACACAATTTGGTGAAGTATTACATTATAAAATTGGTTGCCACAAACAAATACTCAATTACTGCAATCATATATATGATTCCAACAATCATGTGAATGGTAACTTTAACATATTATGGTTACCGTGATCATATAAATATATACAGTGACCATAATATTTAAAAAAAACGTCTAAAACTGTTGAAAAAGTTATGGTGACTCCCCTACAAAAACACTGATCATCTTCTTTGTATTTTTGACTTCTGACTTCTGAATACTTATCCACAAGACATGTTTCTCCAAGTCTTATTTATGTAGAATTTATAACTTCATTTATGCAATTGGATGGTTGAAAAGTGACGCAATAATAAGCACCCAAGTGAGCAATTGAATCTAACCTATACCACAACTAATTGTGCCAGTAGAAGTGAAATAAATACTTGGCACAATAACAAATATCAAATAGATGTTTGGGAAGACCTTCTTCCTTAAATTACCTATAGACTTTTTACATGCGAGTGTGCTCAAATGTTTTTGGAAAATTCTAACTAAGAATATTTTATGATTTATTGATTTTACTTGAAACTGCTTTAATTAAAAGATTTAAACAGGATCCTTTTGCACTGTTTTTAAATTTCACTGATAATATTCACCACCAGTTCCATGTTTTCTTTCTAAATTTAGCTATTTTTTGCTTATGGAAATTTTTGTATTATAATCGTGCAAAATATGTTTTAATTTTTGTCACAAAATTTTTATAAATCTATTTATTGACATACATATGAAAATGAGTTAATCATAAATATTATTATAATTAGTGAATCAGTTTTGATTCGGTTTTTGTTACTCAATATTTGCACAACTCTAATTTCAACATCATTCAGTGTGCGTGCGAGCGTATGTAGTTAATCAGATATAAAATTGTAAAATTATTGTTGAAACTGCTGTTTTTCAATATTTAATTAGCATTTTGACTCTAATAAATTAATTTTGTTGTTTTTTTTTTCATCCACAATACGCCAAATATTTCCAACAACAATGACAAATAGAGTTTGGCGGTAAAATGGTGCGCATTGCGTAATTTTTTTTTTTTTTTGAAATCATTTAATTGATTTTTCCTTTTTTGTGGTTTTTATTTTCATGTACGAGTAGTTTTTCGGAGGTTGTATTTAAATAATGTTTAAAAGGGGAGGGTGATTATTTATTTGGCTGCAAGTATTTGCATGAATTTAAATTCTAATAAATGGATTTTTCAGATTGATTCAATTATTTTAAATGAATTGTTTTAGAAATGTAAACTAACAGACACAGTAAGGGTCACATTGGTGCCGATCAATAAATTTCACGTATCAAGAACAAAGTAGGAAATTTTACTTTAAACCAATGTTGGTTACCGTTAAAATACCTTTCATCTAGATCGAAATAATCAACAATGCTGTAACCTCTAAAATGCCGTTACCATTATTCTATTAATAATATTAAATTATGAAAATACTGGTTAAGTTTATTGAAATCTACAGAAGTTAAACCTCTAACCTGCAAGAGTGCCTCAAGGCATGCATTACAAAACTCCAATTATCTCAAAAAGTAATTATAATTTTTTTTAAATGTAACGGTGACAGATTTGTTAACATATTCCTCGAAGGTCGAAATGCATTTTGACTTTTAGTTTATGTTCTGTCAGCTGTTTTGTCAGTGATGTCATAATTTTAGCACGTGATATTTTGTGTGTGATCCCATCTTATTCGAAATATTCTTTTTTAAAGATAAGATAATCTTCTTCTTTCAGTCTATGAATTTATAAATGTTTAACAATTAACATAAAGTGTGTTGAGAACGCAAAAGCTAAGGGGTGCCTCAGGGCACTGTTGCGGGTTGAGGCTAAATTCATCGACGTGTTATATTGTATAGTTTTTTACTTTATTATTTGTTGTATTTTTTGTTATATAGAAAAATGATAGGAATGGCAGATAGAGACCGCAGACGAATTAAATTATCCGCCTTGACTCATGATCAGTTGGTACTCCACAAGAAGATCCACAGCCAGGAAGTTCAAAAGTTCAATCTGGTTACGCAAAAAGATGATGCAAACTATAAATAAAGTCGGAAACACAGTGTGTTTGCACAAAATGCGATCTTCATTTATGCTTCTCAAATGCCAAAAATTGTTTTATGAGTATCATCATAGAAAGTAATCATTAGTTTTTCAATAAAATCGTATCATAATTAATGTTAACATCTTATTGTTTTTTACATCTAAACTGGCAGCAATGTCCTGAGGCACTCTTCACCTTTTTGCACCTGGTTCCTAAACTAAATTTGTAAATTAGTTTCTGATGGCTGTTCTGAGTTTATTGGGTCATAATTACCCTACAAAAATGATTCGACAACTTTTTTTAAGCTTTTCAAAGTTGGCGGGTTAGTGGGTTAAAATTTAAACTTCACAACTTCTTTCAAATCTTTGTAAATTTAATGAATAATTTCATTCTGGCCGAAATTGTCTTTATCGTTTAAATATCGTTACCGAAAAACCAGCAAATAGAATTTCCGAAATAATCCAAATAGCTATACCGTTTTAACGTTAATTAAAATTTAGCATCACTCCATTCTCCAGAGAATATGAATAAGATTTTTTAGTCTTTTGCTAATAAGTCCCATTTGTAATTGTAATATATGCACTCAGATTTTTAAATAAATTTAAAAGAAGTTCTCCCTAATTACATCTCTATAAAGTTATGCATTCAGCAGAAAATTCCACTATGACCCAATCAATTTCATCTGGTGTACAGTTTTTCCCTTGTTTTTTTACATTTCTATACGATTATCACACGTAAATTTGAATGCCATTTACATGAAACGATTGATATCTAGCTGTCTGACCTTCCTTGTCCATTTAATGTTTCCTGCCTGCATGTACGGCATTGTACATATGACCGTTAAAATCTCCATTTTGTATATTCGGTTCTGTGAATGTGGATACAAGTACATATCATTAAATATTCGCCTAAATTTACATTTAACTATCAATATTATTCATTTAACTGTTGCAATTGAATGTAATAATAAGGTTATATGCAAATAGCAAATATTTCTACATTCAGCCATATGTAAAACATTTACCATACTGTCCATGTACTCCAATTGCAGTCGCGGACTACAGACATGAAGTACACGTACGATATTCATTCGTTCATCTGCATTCACATTTACAAGCATATCACATTTACGAGAATAACTATCACAACATTCTTTATTCATGAGTTGTACTTTTTGTTGCTGTTAGAATATTCAATTTGGCCAAAACTCTATACCCTGCATAAAGTTTAAAATACAAATATAACCCCACAACAACAACAACGAAAACAACCAAATAAAAATATGGTTTTTATACAATTAGTAGCTGTCTTTTTCATTTGAAAACTGAAAGTAAAATATTCTAGTTTTGGTTTGTGTTTTTATTGTTTTTACAATTTAAATGTGGATGTTTACATTTGCATACTACAAGTGTAGTTACAGTTGACCACATAAGTAAGTCAACACTTTGTTAAAATTATCGGAAAACTGTCTTCATGTAAAAATCGCTGTAGAAATTTTTTCTCAATAGTCAGCCCTTGGCTATTTATAATTAGCATTAAAAATAAATAAGTAATAAAAACTTATTTGAGAAAATAGGGTCAAATTTGCAGATATAAGGACTGAGATCGAAAAATTCTTTACATACATATATGTCCTTGATGTAAAATTCGGTATTTATAGAGCACTTTGTAACAAATGTTTGGCTTTTTTGCCACAACTGTATATTGCTTGCAATACCAAGAACTTTTTGTGAAATTTTGTATGCTTTAGTGTCCTAAACTTTCCTTCAACATTCCCTCGAGCATCAGCATCATTCCTCGAGCATCAAACAACAAAATTTTGATCCGGAAGCTGCGAAAAATCTTACAGAACATACGTTTCGTCATCCATTATGCAGCAGGAATATTTTTTTTTTTTATAAAATTTTACTTCAATTTCCGTACTCTGTTTTTGGCCTCCAAATTTTTAGTAGCGTTCCTGTCAGGAACTTTTTGAGCCTGCATTGGCTTTAACTTTTCGTACCAAATAGTCCGAGCACTGATCTAACCGGGCTGCTTTCGTACCGGATGTGTTGGGAGCTCTTTTGAAAAGGCTTTCTATTTTTTTGGCTTTAGAAACATCATTCCTTCTACCTTAACCAGTTTTTATATCAACGGACATGTTCTCCCGGTACTGTTTAATAACATTGGAAACAGTTTGACGGCAAACCTTTGAATGCTTGGCCAACTTTTTGTAGGACCAAGTTGGGTTTTGTTTAAAATCTATATCTAAATAAATATATAAATGTCTTTGTAAGTTTATTTGTTTGTTTGTTTGAGGATCAAGCCTAAACGGCTGAATCGATTTTATTGAAATTTGGAACGTAGATAGATCCTTACTTGGAAGCGTCAATAGGCTATAACTTTTTCAATACTTGGACCAGAAAAGGGAAAACCGGTAAAATTGGTACCTTTAGTTCTTAAACAATAAATGACAGGGGTAGCGAAGCGCACCGGGTCAAGCTAGTAAATATATAAATGTCTTTGTAAGTTTGTTTGTTTATTTGTTTGTTTGTTTGAGCATCACGCCTAAACGGCTGAATCGATTTTATTGAAATTTTGAACGTAGATAGATCCTTACTTGGAAGCGTCAATAGGCTATAACTTTTTTCAATACTTGGACCAGGAAGGGGTAAACAGGGGGAAACCGGTAAAATTGGTACCTTGAGTTCTTAAACAATAAATACTAAACGGCCGAAACGATTTTATTGAAATTTCCAACATAGACTACGACAGGGGTAGCGAAGCGCACCGGGTCAAGCTAGTATTTAATAATTTTAGTGCGCATTTTTTTCTGGTCACTCATTTTAATCAGATTAACAACAAATGAATATAATTGACATTAAACATAATAACTGACATGTTTTTCAAAGGTAACTTGATCAAAAAAAAAATCAAATAATACTTGGGTTAAAGGTTTTAATGAAAAACGTGTGTTAAGAATTTTTCGACACTCAACAATGTTTTGGAATCACAAAAAGTTGTGCTACAACTGCTCAAAAGTAAGATTTATGTGCTGTTGTCCTATAGCGAACGAGTGCTATGAGTGGAAATTTTACATGTATTTTGTTTTTGTTACAATAACAAAACACATGTTAAGTTTCCACTCAAAGTACTCGTTCGCTATAGAAAAACAGCACATTAATTCATGTGGTGGCTCGCCATAAAGAGTAATTCGATTGCGGGGTTGCATCCAGATTTTCAAAATTGTTATTTAATGGTTAAATTTTCGGAAATTCCAATAGTTTTTTAATGTTTGTAACGTAAAAAAATATTAGTCTAATACCCAACTTAAAGTATATCGATCGACTCAGAACACTGGCTGGCTGTCCATGTAAGAAAAATATTTTTGCACATTTACTTAGTGTAGGGTCAAGCCCGACCATATTATCTACTATTTGAGTTGGGGAAGTCTATGCAGTGATCACTCTACTGACTTATTTTTTATCGGGGTCTCAATAAAGTAACAATATAATTCTACTAATATATAGATATATCAGTAAGAAGATTGTCCGTTTGATTGAAATCGTCCTTGACTTATTGTTCAATAAAATTGTTTTTCAATCTTCAAATCTCCTATAAAATTTTTCACTAAAAATAGGGTTTAGTTGTCAACCCAACAAAATAAGGAGATTTTTTTTACACTCACTGTACATAAACCAACAAATGTTCCTGTAAAAGTTTACTTATGTATTTTTGGCTAACAAATCACAAAAATTTTAAATTTAGGTTGTCTATAGTAGTGAGCAATACACATTCCGGGAGCAAGGAAAAGCAGTCACCGTGATTTCTCTGTGCTACCAAACTATGATAACCGATTTTGTGTGACCACAATTGCTAATATTCCCTCCCTTATTTCAAAGTTAATAATGGACATTTCTTGATAAATTCATACAATTTACAAAATCCCAGGACTAGTAATAATCAGTGACATCCTTAATTGTCCATGTATTTATATATACCGTTAGCTTAGTGTAAAAAAGTGCTAAGTCCCTTTTTAAATTTTACAGGAAACTTATTCTAGTGTTTTGTATCAAAATCTAAATTTTCATAAAAAGTGGACTTAGCACATTTGCACACTAAGCTAACGATATACATACATTTACATTACTACCCATGACTTTGTGCAATTAAATTGTTTAGAATTTAGAGTTCGGCCGAATATTCGGCCAAAAACCAGTCTAATATCAGTATTCTGTATTCTGTCAACATTTGGACGAATACCGAAAACGAAACTTTTGTAAGGGAAGAACAAAGATTATGAAATTTTAAAGAAGAAACATGTTTTGAATCTATTAATTATATTCAAAATACAAAAATGAATTTTTAATTTTAAAATATCAAAGCATTGTGTTAAAACTGTTCCCTCAAAAAAAAACTTTTCATTTCAAAATTTAAAAAAAAAAAAACAGATTAATGGAGTAAATAATATAAATAGGTGCTGTAAGACAAATAAAAATGAGTTAGAACGTGCTCTAAAATTAAAATAGCAATTTTTTTCTTTTTGGGAATTAATAGTACATTTGAAAAGTTTCGGTTTGTTTCGGATTAGGCTGAATATTAGGTTCGGTTTCGGTCGGACTCTAGTAGATATACAATGTAAAATTTATATTATTTACTTATATATATATAAGTAATACACATGAAACACACATGTATTCATATTTCACAATCAAATATTCTATGTGGCTGGCTAATTTATGTAAATTGGTTAAATTTAAAACAAATAAAAATTATTAATTTTTATTCAGAATAACAAATGCACTCATATGAGTGAACACTAGAATATATATCATAAATAGTTATAATAGTAAATACTCCTACACAGCAAAAAAATTCAACATAAATTATATGATTTGATTTGATTTCATTGCATTCAATTTCATAGCATTTATGATTCATAGTATTTATGAAAAAATTCTTAAATAAATGAATTTTTTCATATTTGTTCTTTTCAAATGAAATCTAGAAGGCTTGAATGAATTTACAAAATTTTTAAACATGTTTTTATACTGAGTGAAAGATGTGTTTAAAGAGTCAAGAATGCGACATTCTTTGAAGTGAAAATAAAGAAATAAGTGTTAAAATTTTGTTTGTGAGATACTTCCAATGATTGCCCTTCTATATGCTGCCGAGCATTATTTTTGGCTTCTGGTTAATAAGGGTTTCAAAATTAATTTGAAAAAATTTATTATCAAAAACTAAATCTGCCAATCGGTCCACACGCTAAACCATAGGGTACAGGCGCAACTGAGAGTAAGCTGAGAGTAACAATAATTACTCTCTCAACATACTTGTGAGAGAATGAAACACATCAAAATTGTTGAAATTTTAACTATGATTTTCCGACTAAATATAGACCGAACCACTTTATTACACTTCTACACAATATTTGCCAATTTTTTTTAATACTTTGCAGAACACTTTTATTTCCGAAATACGTTAATTTTGCTCAAATGAAAAAATTTATTTTTTATTAATTTTTATACCCTTCACCTTCGTGAGAAGGGTATATATAAATTTGTCATTCCGTTTGTAATTTCCACAATATAATTTCCCGACCCTATAAAGTATATATATTCTGAATCCTTATAGATAGCGGAGTCGATTTAGCCATGTCCGTCTGTCTGTCTGTCTGTTGAAATCAATTTTCTGAAGACCCCAAATATCTTCGGGATCCAAATCTTCAATAATTCTGTCAGACATGCTTTCGAGAAGTTTCCTATTTAAAATCATAAATAACGGAGATATGAGCAAAAATCCGAGACAACCTCTATTTTTGTTGCCTATTTTTGATCTGTATCTCGATTACTAAGTCATAAATATATACAATATGGATATCTAATGATAGATACTTCAAAGTCCATTGCAACGATGTATATAAGGCTATAGTAAGTTGGACCTACAATGGGTCAAAATCGGGAAAAATATTTTTTAACCCGAATTTTTTTCACAAAAAACTCTTTTTTCACTAATAAATTAAAAAAAATAAATTTTTAAATTAAAAAAAAAAAAATTTTTAAAAAATGGAAAAAAATACTTAAAAAAAAATTTCGAAAAAAATTTTTTTTTTAAAAATAAGAATTTTTTAAATTTTATTTTAAAGTATAATTTGGTGAAGGGTATATAAGATTCGGCACAGCCGAATATAGTTCTCTTACTTGTTGACACTTCATTTTATATGTTGTAGACTTTGATTTATTGTACAGAGTTTCAATTTTTGGTATTGAAAATAGAAGAAAGTTTAAATAGATTAAAATGCAAACATTTTTATAGAACTCTGTGTGTCTGGTGAAAATTAAAAAGGCACCAATAAAACCTCAAATCTATGTACTAATACATTTTCACGACTTTGGTTTTTGACAACACACTTAGGTTTTTTCCCTCTCTGTAACGCTTCTATGGATATATTATTCTATGAGCTAAACTTTAAAAGGTACTACAATTTATAGTTCCATTTTTATACCACCATCAAAAAAAGATGGAAGGGTATATTGGTATTGTCATTCCGTTTGTACATATATAATTATTGGTCGTAGAACCAAGAAGTATATATATTCTGGGCAGACACGGATCCTGGTCAACCGATTGGGGGGGGGTTAAATTATTCTGTAAAGTATGGTGAAAATCGGACAATATTTGTCCCTACCCCATATAAGGTCCACCTCAAAAAATGACTTGAACATTCATAACTATCTCATAATAATTATCGTGATGAAATTGTACATAAACAAGTTTATGTTTACCACAGCCATGTTTTTTCGCTGCATGCATGCCTGTTAACGTTTAACACATACATACATACTATACATCTGTAACTTTTTAATTTTATTTTAACAAATATTCATTACTAATTAATTTAATTTGTTGTATCTCTTTTTTTCTCTTTTTAGGTAAATATCTATCTATACACATCTATATTCAAATTATTTTCCACTTCAACTAATTGTGTAAGTTGTTAAAGTTTATTCTTTTTTTCGTGAGTTTTTTTTTTTTTTTTTTTGACAGAATACAATATTTTATAATATAGTTTCATATTTAGTGTACAGAAAGCATAGTATAGTAACTAGTTACAATTTGTTTGCTCGCACTACTGCCTCAGCAAACTTTTAACTTTATCTATCTGTGTATCTATATATACTAACTATACATTACAAGTATTTTGCATTTACGAGTTAATATTTACTGGAAATTGTATCATTCGTTTGTACAATTGTAATTTATGACAATTTGTATGCAGTTTTCAAATGTTTTTTTTTTCTTCCTCTCTCTCCCTCTTGTTCGTCCTTTGCCATTCAACAAATCCAATTACAAGGATATTTTTTTGTATGTATGTAGTAGCTGTTGTTGTTACTTCTTGTTATTTATCTTTATGAACTTTAACATAATGAACTTTTGGATTTTATAATTTTGATGATGACTTGTGTAGATTTGTTATTTGGTCCATGGTCTTCTACTGCATACTATACTTTCTATTTGTTAATGTTCGTTGTTGTTGCTGTGTTCACATTAAAATTAAATAAAATTTCAAGTCTAGACCGGATCTTTTTGAACAAACGGAAATGGAAAAATGTGATAATAACTAAATGTTAGAAAGGTACATACATGCATGGCTTTGTTTTAAGTGAAATTATGTGGCCTGATATTTGCTATTGAAGGACATTGTAAAACCAGAAATTTCAATTAATTCATTTTAAATTTTATTCATTGACTGTAAAATTTTAATTCAATTTCCCACAATATACACAAAAATCATTATCTATTTAAACTTTATGTTAGTTATTTTAAAACAATACTTTCATAATTACCCACCGTTAATCGATTTACAAATAAGTAAATGCTGATAAAGCTATTGCCAACAAAGTTTTCCTTATCTATTTATATACTCATTAAGTGTAGGACATTTTTTTATTTAACGCCTTCTTTTTAATTTATTTTCTTTATCTTGCTTCTACTACACCAAATGTTGAATACTTATATAAATTATTAAATAGAAAATTCAATTAGGTGGAACTAATACGATCAACTTAAATAAACAAAAACAAAGTTTATTGTTCTCCTAAAATGGTGGGCAGTAAAAGCAACAATATTTGCAATTTTTCTGTTTTGTTTACGTTTCTTTATCAATTAATCCTTTATAATAAGCTTAATAAAATGTAATTAAAATTCAATAGAATATAAATTAATTAAAATTTTATAAACAAAAGAGAGTATAAATATAAAGACATAATGAAAATTAATAATTACATGTTTGCAGGCGTAGTCTTTAAAGATAAATTAGTGTTGTAAACACTTATGGGCATTTCCAGGGTCAAGAACGCGACATTCATAGGTCTTTGAAGTGTACGTACGAACTTTTTAATGAATTTTATTGCTTTATAATTCGGTAAACCGAAGACGTATGCAACTTGTAATTCACGCAAATAGAATTTTTCGGAATCTCTACTTTTAAATTTTTTTAAAATCTCAAATTTTTGAGAAATCGTTGGCTTTAAAATATGTTGAACTTTTTCCATATTAACAGATGTATTTACACAACAAATGACGCGAGTTTCCAATTCGGTTTTAACCGAAACCGAAAGCGCGGTTTTTCAAGACCTAAAACCGAAACCGACAATTATTCTTCGGTTTTCACTTTTAATATATTTTCAGTAGAAAATTTCAAAATTTAGAAATGAGAAACAAACTTTTTCATCCAATGTCTCTAAACACAGATCGGTAAAAATATCTTAAGATTTTTTAAATTGTATTACAATAATTGCTTCAGATGTTGTAGCAGGCTACCTTTCGCAGGCTAAATAATGCAAAATGTTTGTAACAAAGTCTTAGTTATTTTCAAATATCCGATAAAAGTATAGAGTACTAGCTGATCGGTGCGCTTCGCCACATCAATTGGAATAAAGAAATAGTACTAGTCTTAGTTATTTTCAAATATCCGATAAAAGTATAGAGTACTAGCTGATCGGTGCGCTTCGCCACATCAATTGGAATAAAGAAATAGTACTATTAAGTCTCCCTTTGTAAATTAATACTAATTCATTGTAATGTGAATTGTAGATCATTCTAAACGTATTATTAGAATAAAAACAGTACCATAAAGACCCACATTTTGTGTTCCTACTCAGCATCATGAATGTTTAATTTCATATTTCTGTGTCCATTATTATAGAAAATACAAAAGAAATGTAAGACTATAATCACCTTTCGTGAATTCAGAATCATTTGTGCATAATTTTAAGGTTTATTATTATAAAATATTCAAAAAGTACCTTTACAATAAAGATAATATAGGAACTGCTAAAGAAATTTTAAGGCCAAATTTGTTTAGCAGTTCCTATATTATCAACTGATTTAATAGTTAATAAATTATAACAAAACCGAAACCGAGGTTTTGAAATTCTTCGGTTTTTTGGAAACTCTAGAATAAACTGACAAAATTGAGGATCAAAATCAGCTAAAAAGGTTAATATACCAAAAAACGGGTATTTCACTTTTTTGGTTATAGACATTGTAATCAAATTTAAAAAAAACAGATAAAAGTCGCGAAAATATAACCCGTTTTTCATAAACTGTCGCGATTTTAGAACCTTAAATTTTAAAAATTAAGCCAACGTGATAACCGCGCCGTCGCGATAAAGGGTAACCGCGACTACAGAGCTTGCACTGTATTAGCAATATACATGGCATCAAGAACGTGACAAAATATAGAACTCGTTTTCGATAAAACATAATGAAAATTAATAATTACCATTTGCACAAAAATTGTTAAAGATAATTTATTGTTTGAAAACATATATGGATATTTCCATGGTCAAGAACTATGTTTGGTGTAAAATATAGGTTTTGTCGTTTTCAATATATTACATTGGATAAAAACGCGACAAAAAATAGAACTTGCAGAAAATCTGCGAATTAGAATAAAGAGCCTTTCTGTTTATAGCTCTCAATTTCTATAGCTGTTTACCGCCTCTTTCTGTGCAAGTTTTACACATCTACATAAATATGCTTTGAAAAAACATACACTTACGATAGCGAACGTGACACACTTTAAAAATAAAAGTAAAATATTAGTCTGATTTAGAGTTCCTAATCGAGAAATTTGTCTCGACTAATATTTTACTTTTATTTTTAAAGTGTTTCACGTTCGCTATCGTAAGTGCAAATTTCGGGAATTTCTCTATAAGTTTTCTTGTAAAAGTCACAGTATTATTTATGCATATTTCCTTTGTGTGACAAAAACAGAAGAATTTATGATTAGAACAGGAAAATTTACTTTTCTAGTAAGTCGACATAATACAAATTGATATTTTAAGTTACACTATGCGACAAATGGTAGGGGTCAGAGATCTGTGTGGGTTCGGCTTACCGGGTAAAGTTATAGCAGTCAAAAAAAGTATATAGTCCCGGCGTTTCGCTGGAATCGAGATATATCTATTTGAAGTTATTAAGTATCGTATAGGGAAAACTGTAATTTTTCATGCATTTTGACCATCTAAATGTCCGAATATCGCAAAGTGGTATTCAGCAAAGTTGCAAAGCTCCACGCCGGCTTCAACATGGTCTATTTTTGGTTTTCATTGAGTGGGACCCTGGAAATTCAGTTTTTCATAATTTGTGTCGGATGAGAATCTGTATTCATCTGGAAAAAATCCATTGTTTTTAATTAGTCAGTTAACTTCAATTTTGTGACACACTCTCGGAGGAAACTCCCATTGTATATTCTTCATTGTCGGGATCGTACGACTTTGCGACCACCAACAAATTTCAGCCACCAGCAAGTCCAACCTTTTGCCTTTATGTCGCTTTTCCATGGGCATAACCACTTGAGGGAAGCGCTCACCATGTTCATCCCACTCTGAGGCTACCTGCTAGCTGAAGTATACCAGCTCTTGGTCACAAGAGCTGGTAATTGTTTGCTCGCTTATTTCTCGCTTATTCTAAGTATATTCATATTTAGAGAAATTAATTACAATAATATTGGTTTAAATTTCTTTATACATTCCGATTTGAAAACGAATTACGTATTAACTTTGTCGGTCCTCTTAAATCGTTTTATTATTGAATTTTGTCCTATTATTTTTGGCTGAATTTAGTATTAAAAAATTCATCAGCAATCAGGAACCCTAGTTATAGCCACTAAGTTCTGATTTGAATTAAAATGTTCAGCTAATTGATTAGAGGGATCGCGGATTACTGATAACAAACTATGATTTAGTTACAAGAACGCGACAATAGAAAACCAGCAAGATTAAATGAAAAACCTTCAGCAATGTTTTAATAAGTATTTCGAAATGTTCTCAATCCAATGAAAGAAATCATCATCAAAGCGGTCCATAAATGCCCAAAAATGGTAGTAACACCTTAAATTCCCGTTTATTTTAACCTTAACTTTTCAAACGTTCAAGCTTATTAAACATTTAAGGACGTATTGAAACTCCTCCCTGTTATTATTCCTGTCAATTTCATATCATCAACAAAATAATTTATTGGGTTAAAGTATATGCGTGTTTACCATCATCGCGACCTAATGTTATATTTATTTATTGTATTAGAACAATAATTTTATGGCCTTTGTCAAGTACGACTGATTTTGTTCGTACATTTTATTGATTAATAAAATTTTATTGCAATTTATTTGTTAAATATTTTTTAAGCTTCACAAGTATTCTACTAAAGTGTTCATCACTAATGTGTGTTTCTGTTTATAACTAACTTTAAATTTAAAGTAAAAAATCGATAAAAAAAAAACAAATTAAATTGTACTTTGCTAGAAAATATTAAAACTTTTTCATACTATATAGATTTAATGGCATAAATATGTATGTAGTTTATTATAAATTCAAATAATAATAATTGATTGAATAAAATCAAGAAACTATTCAGTTTATTCAATTACAATTATCTTTTTTTTCCGTTTCCAAATTAAACTTATTTAGTATTTCATTAATAACAAATATACTACTTGCATTTAATTAGTAAATTAAATTATTTACAACCTTATTAATCCCATAATTATACAATACATATGTCCATAAATTAATACTTATGGTAATTTTCACAATATATTGATTCAAAGTTAACATAGCCTATCAGTTAGCTAAACTTGCCTTACATAATGTGCGATTAATTTTTAACCATTATGTAAGGTTTATAATATTGTATTTAACGTTAATAGAAAAGTTGTTGTTTAATATAACCAAACAGAATTCGGCGGTTATGGTCATAATTGAAACTTTAAACACCATCTATATAAATATATAAATGTCTTTGTAAGTTTGTTTGTTTGTTTGTTTGTTTATTTGTTTGTTTGTTTGTTTGTTTGTTTGTTTGAGCATCACGCCTAAACGGCTGAACCGATTTTATTGAAATTTGGAACGTAGATAGATCCTTACTTGGAAGCGTCAATAGGCTATAAATTTTTTCAATACTTGGACCAGAAAGGGATAAAAAGGGGGAAAAACGGGTAAAATTGGTACCTTTATTTTTTAAACAATAATTACTAAACGGCTGAACCGATTTTTACATCGACAGGGGTAGCGAAGCGCACCGGGTCAAGCTAGTTGATAATAAAAACTTAACTTATAGTAAGCACAAACTTTAGGTCAAACCCAATAAGCATTTTAACTGGATTTCAAGATGAAAGCGAGTGTAATTTAAGCCTTGAATTATAGAGTGTAATTTAAGCCTTGAATTATATTGAAAACCATTTTTATGATTAAAGTTTTATCATATTATGTTGCTCTCGGCTAATTGATATCATAATCTGAACAACATATTATGATATAAAGATTTATTTGTTATGATATGGTTGTCACAAACATATACATGTTTACTGTAACTATATATATGATAGATACAATCATGTGAATCGTAAGTTAGCCATATTATGGTTAAATAGTTACTGTGACTATATAATTGTTAAAAAACTTTTAAAAATATGGAAATGGTTACTGTAAACATTCACAACTATATTTTTTCTCTGCGTGTTTGTACAAGTTAGAGCAGGGCTGTCAGATGTGACGATTTTTTTGTAATGATAAATTTTCAGCTCAATAGTAAGTAAAAAACATTATTAAAAGTCAAAACCTATTTTGGAAATTTTAGGCAACTTTTAAGAAATTAAATATTTGTCGTTTTTTGATTATTTCTAATATACATTTTGGCGATTAAGTTGAAAAAATCTGACAACCCTGATTACAAGCTGTACAAAATATTTCTAACAAAGGGTGTCAACATTGACACCCTGTATCTTACCTTGTATTCTAACAGGGTGGTCACAAATTAGATTTTCTTAAAGCCTATACCCTTCTCTACGTTTCATTTATACATCATTTCCAATCGCACCCGTAATTTAGACGATTTTTGAGTTTAGTAGTTTAGAAGATTTATTATCAATTTTGTTCCGATCGACCCCACTGTGGAACGCTTGTAAATAGGGACTTAAATCATTACATTACTTTAGTTTAGGTTAGGTTCCATGAGCAGCCGCTCCTCAAGCAGCTCACTTGGGTCCATTCAAATCTGATCCCATTGTGATACCCAAGGGGTAGTCATCAGGGTATTTGCAGTACTTCCGTTGACTCCAAATTAAACCAACCAGATTCCCGGATGAAGGAATAGATTCGTCTCAGATTCATCCTTGATAACTCGTCCAAACATGATAGGAATGGAGATCCGAGGATACGTTCCTTCAGGTTTGTCAGGGCCGGATATTGGCAGAAAAGGTGATACACAGTCTCTTCCTCTTCTTCATTATGGCAGCTTCTACAGTAATCATTGTACCGTAGGTCCAACAGTGTCCTGTAATAAAGGAGACAATTAGCCTTATTTGCTCACGACAGTAATCTATAAGTAGATTCGTCCTGCTGGCATCATATACGGGCCAAGTCGACCTCGTTGTAGCACAGGAAGGTTCATTAGTCCACCTGTTTTGTGCAGTCTCATATAGTTTCAGCTGAACAGCCATCTTGCATTTAACAAGGGAAATACCAGAAAAGGGGTCGATGGCCTCCTCACTCATCATCGCACCCCTTTTTGGCCAAATCATCTGCTATACAATTACTCTGATTTCCATCGTGTCCAGGGACCCATATTAGCGTTATTCTAGAATGTCTCTCTATCTCATTTAGGGATATCCGGCATTTCTCGGTTAACCTAGATGTCGTAAAGACATCCGCTATTCCGTTAACGGCAGCCTTGCTGTCAGTAAATATACATATGTCACCAGATATTCGATAATACCTCAGCCAGTTGGATGCACGTTTAATGGCAGTAATTTCCGCCTGAAGAACAGTGCAGAAGTTAGGTAGCCTAAAGAAGGATTTTATCCCAAAGTTTTCAATGTAGAAACCTCCACCGACCCTGTTACCCCTGTTAGAGCCATCAGTGTATATCCGTATGACGTCAGCAGGGGGGAAGAGTCCGCGTTGCCATAAATCCCTATCCGGGATCATTATATGGAAATGCCTATCGAAAAAAGGTTTTGCAATGCAGTAATCGACATTACCATGTATGTGCCCATAGTAATTCAGTATCCTAGAGTGTCCAAGGTCCTTACCAGACCACGAACAACCAGCTCTCACGGCAGAGTTGAGAGCCATTTGTATGACCATCAAATCCACTGGTAACCAGTTTAGAATAGTAAAAAATGCCTTAAAGGTAGTAGACCTTATAGCGCCTGTAATCAGGTAGTAGACCTTATAGCACCTGTAACCGGTGAGTAGCATTATCCAAGGCCTGCCACCACACCAATACTCCACAGAACAAGATGGGTTTAACGACTGCTTTGAAGATCCAATTGATATCATTACTTTGATATCACTAAAATGACTAGTTATATGTTACAAATATAATTAATCTTATAAAAATTGTTCAGAAATATATTTTATTTAAATTTGATTGATTCAGTAACTGAATCTTAGCCATTAGACCATACGGTTCCAAATAAACTACTCACACAAATCAGATGGCTACTGATTTTTACTTCAGAAATAAATATAGTAAAGTTTTAGAAGACTGGAAAAACATAAACTTCACCGTTTTTTAATAAAAAATTAAATACTTATGCATAAAGTGATCTTAACTAAATGAGAATTATATTGATTATTAGCATGACAGGTTACAATTATTCGTGTGCGGATTTAAGTGCACAATGCAGATATCAAATTATAGAGAATATTCAGCCAAATTTTACCCGAATACCGAAACTTTTATAAAGTAACAACATAAATTATGAAATTTTAAATTAAAAGCAAGTTTTAACATCCTAGGACCTTTATTTTACTGTTAAATGTCTAACCCCCATTATCACAATGTATAGTTTTTATATTTTAACCTAAAGTTATACACAGTATAACTATAAGTTAACATATAACCAGGCATCGTGTTAATGGGGATAAGAAAACAATAAGATTAACCAAATCTCTCAGTTAATTTTTCTATTAAATCCATATAATTGGACATTGTGAAACTGTACATTAAATGTTTAAATGAGTATACATAATAAATGTTCATATTAGTAGTAATACTAATTATGACAATAGAATAAATTTCTAACAAATTTACTGTTTTATTTATGACACAAATTTGTCAAACATTCTTAAACAAATGTGAAATTGACACAATAATAGTTTTTGCTTATACTCACAAACTCCTCACATAAATAACCTTTACTCATACATATTAATTAGTGTAGACCCATTTATATTGAGCTAAAACTAACATTATGATATTTTGAAAAATGTCATCTAAGACGAATATAAACATTCAATTTAGTTGGGAACATTTAGAATTTGTTTGGGGCCACCCTAATGTATATACATGACCAACACAATTGTAACAGGAAATCTTTATTTCTAGTTCTTTGAGAACAATAATGAAGAAATGTTAGCAGAGAATTGTTAAAGAAATGATTTATGGATGACAATATATAATTTTTTTTTTTACTTTTTGCCCCAAAAGTAGAGTAATGTATATATGTATTACATAAATAAATACATAAAATAATTTATATGCTGGGGTTCACAATTTTCAATACTTTTTTCATTAATTGGAAAAAGAATATTTTATTTTTTCGGGAATTTTATTACATACTAGCTTGACCCGGTGCGCTTCGCTACCCCTGTCGATGTAAATATCGGTTCAGCCGTTTAGTAATTATTGACGCTTCCAAGTAAGGATCTATCTACGTTCCAAATTTCAATAAAATCGATTCAGCCGTTTAGGCGTGATGCTCAAACAAACAAACAAACTTACAAAGACATTTATATATTTATATAGATTTCAACAGCACCTTTAATAAAGAATTTTTAGAATACTAATTATTTAGGCTAGGTTAAATTGAATTATATGGTTTTATATTTAAAATTCCGTAAAGAAAAACTTAATTTCTCGAGTGATTGGAGACTTGGGATTATAATATAGGGTGCGGGTTTAGTTTTGCCATTTATTAAAAAAGCCACAAAAGTAACAAATATTTATAATAAAAATATCCAAAATTAGTTACTTATGACATAAACACTATTTAATGTTTAATGCCGTCTCCAGAACTCAATTTAGAATATGATTTAGTATTTTTAAACAAATTATTCCCTGAAATTCCCGAGTTTTTTTTCGTCATAGGAACCCTAATAGAAACCCATTCATACATATATGAGCTGGTATCCAAGTGTTTGTGTGAAATTATGTTGTAAACAATTTTATTTGTATGATAAATGTGTACTAATATTTTAAGTACATACAAATATTTACGGTTGATTAGTTAGCGATGAAAAAAATATTACATTCGTGTATTAAGTACTAAATTATTTATAATTTCAATCAGCTGTAAAATGTACGTCTACTTATTTGATGATGTGTTTAATTACTGCATAATTTATTGTATTTATTCATACATACTCGTACAGTAACGAGCATACAAATAATTTTTTGTGAAAAAAAATGGTTTGTATACAAAATTTTGGTGAAAAACAAGAATGAATGTGCCGAATCTTGTATACCCACCATCAACATGTGACAATAAAATATTTGTCTGATATAGGGGTTATATGAGCAGAACTTGTTTATGTCTAATATCACGATCATCACGATATTCATTACACTCTTTTTTCTGTCAAAAGGGGCACCCAGCGGCTTAAACTAATTCGAGTACGCTGAATTCAGTGTTGCTAACCGTTTTTTTAGGTTAGCTCGCATTTCAATACCAAACAAACCAGCCAGTAAGCTCCTTTCGTTCGGTCCCTATCGTAATATTTTGATATGTTACAAACTACCCCAATATTTTTTGATGGTGTGTATACAAAATATGTTGCATTACAAAAATTTCTAAAAATATGGAGACAGTAATGGTTGCATGAAAAATTTGTAACCGTTTTTTATACCCTACACCACCATATTGGGGTGAGTATATTGCGTTTGTGATGATGTTTGTATCAAAGAATAACAAGAAGGGAAGCCTCTCAATTTTTTTTACAACAACAACTTCTCTCTCTTCTCACATACAAGTAATATGTGAATTCAACACACTTGAGAGAGAGATTTGAATTCAAAACTTTTTCTTCAAAATTGCAATTCTAACACACTCTTTCACAGACACATAATATTCTTTTATTTTTTTCCACACATATTTAGCACTAAAATAACCGAAACATGTATATTTTGCACAAACGAAAAATATATTTTTTTAATTTTTTTGACTTTTAATTTTTGGGGTTGAAATTAAAACTGAAAAAAAACACATTTGTAAAATTTGGTATTGAAAATTAATAAGAAATTCAAATAAATTAAATTTTTGCAGAAATTATGGGAGAGAAAGCTGGAAAATCTATTTATAAAATCTTTCCAGGTCAAATTTACATTAAATAATTTGAGAATTGTTTGAATTTTTAAATTTAATTGTAATAAAATTTTGTTATAATTTTTAAGGTCGCTTTTTTACAACTATGTGTGTTTGGGAGAGTGGTAAAAGTGGTTTGCACACCAATACATATAAACAAAATGTTACCAATACATTCATAGAGTTAGGTTTTTTATGACAACCGACTTAGGTTTTTTTTGACAGCGTTTCACTTCTTGTTATTTTTTGGTTTGTATCGTCCAAAAATATTAGTCTAACACCCACCTTAAAGTATACCGATCGACTCAGAATCGCTTTCCGTCCGTCTGGCTAGCTGGCTGTCCATGTAAACCTTGTGCGCAAAGTATTTTAATATGATCGATCAATAATTAGTCATAGCTCCCATATAAGACCCGCTTTCGGAAATCACTTTAACGTGTATAAGTCTCCTAAAAATGTTAGTATACACATAAAATTACAAAATTAATAACTTTCATATAGACATAAATCACTCGACCTAATCACCATGAAGATCGGTCTATAGCCCACTTCCGAAAATCTCTCACGAATATAAATTATTGAAATTTTAAAAGAAAAATATTTTAGCTTATTTACTTTGTGTAGGGTATTATATGGTCGGGATGGACCGACCATACTTTTTTTCTTGTTTTATTTAACTTTGTTAAAAGATACAAAAATTTAATAACAACATACAGTAAAACCTTGATAATCCGGATAATTGATTGCAGATCCTAATCTGGATTATCAAATATTCTTGTATTAAAAATGCTTTTAAAACAAATATCTAATGATATATTATATTTATGTATCATTAAAATAAATGAACAAATCTAACAAAGATAAAGTTTTGTGAGGTCTCTTTACTGAATGCATCTTGTACAAACACTGAACTTTAGAACACAAAACAAGAAAAGAAAAATACGTTTCTATGTTTTAGAAACAACATGGAATTTTTGTTTTTGGGTTAAAATTAATGGAGATTAACATAAAAGATGCAATCAATCCGGATTATAGAATACATAATGTAATGAAAACTGATGTCCGGATTACCGAATAATCCGGATTATCAAGGTTTTACTGTATTTACAAAAGTTACAAAAAGTCATATTCTCCATGCAAATGCTTTTTCTAACTTCTGACCGATGCGAAACATCTTAACACTATCCGATTTGATTAAAATATTTAGAGTAATTTTTCACCCCACTCTTCAAAAAAGAAGAATTCATTAAAAAAAAAAAATTACGTAAAGGAAATTGTGGGCCTTTATCTTTTATACTTTTTAGCTAAATAAAAGGGTTTTATATCACTTCTCGGGCACTGTAACTTACAACACTTTTTCATAGATAAACTAGTGTTCCAGCCTGTCCAACCCAAAAATTAAAAAATCTCGCTCCATTAGGATTTTAATTAAATTATCGTTTGCAATCGTTTTTTGTTATCAAGCTTTCGTTCACCCACAAAGGAAATCAATCAAATATTCCTTGTCACATTATAATTTGAATCCATGTCTAATATTGCAATTAATTAAAATTTGTTATTTTAACTGAAAATATTTAATTTACATGTAACTGCAAACAACTTATATAGGTACATATTGTCCGTTCTCTACACATTTGTAATTGAAATTTACTTTACATATTACTCGTATCTATAAAAATTAGGAAATTATATTATTAAAACTTAGCATGATATGGATTATTCCGAAATATTCAAACAACATACATACAAAGTGTAAGTTACACTTTGCAACGTTTTGCATATCAAAACCAGAACTATTCATTAATGCGTTTGTGCTGATGTTTGTAACGTCCAAAAATATTAGTCTACCGATCGATTTAGAGTCAAATAAACGTTGTCCATTCGTATGAAAATTGGACTCTTCATACAGTCCCAAACTTTGGATATAATTTCTGCACTAAATTTACAAATCGGTTTACGTTGGTCCAATTTGTTAGGTAAGATTGTTAATGTTATTTTTAAAAAATAACCTGATAATTCCATTATATTTTATAAAAGAATGTGTTGCAATTATAGAAATTGGAGTTTTAAAGTAAATAGGGTAAGGGGTAACGACTATAATATCCAAAACCGAAAACCGGCTCAACCGGTTCTTTCATCTTTGAAAACTCGACCGGTTTCAGTTTTCTTTAACTTTTCGGTTTTTGTAAGAGGGTTAACTGTCTTAATAAAATATATTTTATAGAAAATTTTAGTATTTGAAAATATTTCGTAAAATATGTATATAAAATAATTGCATGACAGTACACAATTCATAACGTATTTCTTATTAGCGTCCACAAAATTTAAATAGGATGACAAAACAATAAGGATTAAATTTCAATATTAGTATTTAAAGGTAAACGTAAATGTAAACACATTTTTTAATTTTGACACCAAGTAATGGTTTCCATGATAGGAATGAAATTACACATGGACTATAAGCCAAAAACTTTATTTATTTCATTATTCTGAAAAAATAATAAGAAAAAGGTAACATCGTATGTTAAAATCTATTTATTTTTCTTATGAAACATGACTTTACATATGTAAATGTTTTTTCTTTAACAAAAATGTCTATAAAAAGAAATTTATAAACCGGTTAAGTTAGAAAAGAAAAACCGAAACCGGTTTTTATAAGAGACATAAACCAAAACCGGTTTTTTTAAAAACTCATTTTTCTGTTAAACCGGATACCGGTTTTTGGACACTCTACTTTCTCTAAAGTTTTTACAATATCCTTTAGTGGAACAGTCTGATACATTGATGTTGATTTCTTATTAAATGTTAGGTTAACGAAACGAAGTAACCAAAATGTCTGTCTTATTAAGCGGTAATTGTATTTCTTATTGATATCATTGTCAAAGAACTTTGTGAAAATAATTAAACGACAATTTGCTTGAATATAATTAAACTACCACTCACATGAATGCGACATCTTCAGATTTTTTCACATTCTCTATTTTTATTGTATTTATTGTAATGAATCTATACAAACATCCCACTGTTCTGTAAAACAAGTCAATTTAAAAATCGAGTATTTTTCCAAAACGCGAAATAGACAATTTGGTGTTCTGTGAATCACTCAATTTTGTACATTCGATGTTATGTTCGAAAATTAAATCTAAAATACATAGCAACAACAAAAAAAAAACCATCTGTTCATACTAGAAGAAAAATATCAGCCACAATAAATAAACTTGTTTAAATTAAACTTAAAAGAAAAGAAGAAATGCCTGGAGTATTTGTAAACATTTCAATAGGAAATTGTATGGATTTCCTTAGAATGTTAAATTTTGTATAACAATTATATAGCTCTTCAGTTGCTCTTTATATTCCCTGTAATTTTATTTTTTATTAAAAGTTTAATTCAGTTTGAATGCTATAAATATAGACAGATTAAATTTCCAAAAAAAATGCATCCTCTTTTCTCAGTTTTAGTAACTTAATTATATACCTTTACATTAGAAAAAAGAACAATAACAATACAATCGACATAATTTGCCAAAGAACACAAAAACAGTTAAAATAGACACGTGATTGTCAAATAAAAAACTATCAATCGTATTACATAGATTAACAATAACATTAACCGAAACCCTCCCACTTGTGTTATGCACGCTTTATATTATAGTTCACTCGTATATCTCACCCTGACTCACACAACTACCACCTTCCCTCCCACAAATACGAACATAATTTTTATTTACATTATCTAGGTTAATGTATAGAAGTTTTTTTTAAATATTTTTTTTATTCTTTTTTTAATAATACATAATTATATATAGAAGTTTAAAACATTTTTTCTACATTATTTATACATAAGATTTGATTTTGCACAAAAGAAATAAAACACTTTGTTTTGTTTACAACTTAATAACCGAAAAAAAACAAAAGAAAAATAAAATAAGAAAAAACGTTTAAGTGGAATAAATGGCATCTACTCCTTAAGAAAAAAAACAAAAGGAATTGTGACTATGACAACGATGCCTGGACAATATTTATCGCATGTTTTTCATTTAACAATTTTAAATTAATATTAAGTAAACAATATGGGAAGGAGGTCTTTTTTCTTTGTAACAATGTTTAACAGTGACTGTTGTTGCATTTTAATGTTAAAATAATTTTGAAATACTGAGGATGAAGTGTTTCAAACAAACAAACGAACGAAATAATTAAAAAACAAATTAAAACAATAAAACTAATCTTCCAAATTTCTGAATGCCTGTTGCAAATCTTCGTGTAATTGCTCAAAGTCGGCCTTGATCTTGGCTTCACCGTCCTTAACGGGATCCTAAAAAATAAATAAAATAAAAACAAACTGTCAGCTAGATGTCGACAAAAACATAATAATGTGAAACTTACCTTGAATTTCATGGAGGACAATTGGTACATAATGTTGCCCATAGCCTCACGGATGACGTTCCAGGTGATTTTGTTTTCAGATTGGGCGGTGGATTCTACGGAGTGACGAGCCAAATCGTAGAAAGCAATAATGTTCTTCAACATACCCACACTCTTGTAGAAGGGACAGAATCTGTCGTACGATGAGTAGGAGTTCTGTTGCAAGAAATCGTCCTTAAGCAATTTGGCGACTTCCAAGGTGATCTTGTCAGTTTCGGCCAAAGAAGCTTTACCGACCAATTGTACAATTTCGGATAAATCTTCTTCTTCTTGCAAGATTTCCTTGACCTTGGTACGCAATGGGACGAATTCGGGGAAGTTCTTGTCATAGAAATCATCCAAGGCGCGCATGTATTTCGAGTAGGAAATCAACCAATTGATGGAGGGGAAATGTTTACGTTGGGCCAATTTCTTGTCCAAACCCCAGAACACTTGTACGATACCCAAAGTAGCGGAAGTAACGGGATCAGAGAAATCACCACCAGGGGGAGATACAGCACCGACAATGGAAACGGAACCTTCACGTTCGGGGTTACCCAAACACTTGACACGACCAGCACGTTCGTAGAAGGAGGCCAAACGGGCACCCAAGTAGGCTGGGTAACCGGAATCGGCAGGCATTTCAGCTAAACGACCAGAAATTTCACGAAGAGCTTCGGCCCAACGGGAGGTAGAATCAGCCATCATAGATACGTTGTAACCCATATCACGGAAGTATTCAGACAAGGTAATACCAGTGTAAATGGAAGCTTCACGAGCAGCGACAGGCATGTTAGAGGTATTGGCTACCAAGGCGGTACGTTTCATGATAGACTCAGTGACACCATCGATTTCAACAGACAATTCAGGGAAATCTCTCAATACTTCAGACATTTCGTTACCACGTTCACCGCAACCGACATAGATAATGACATCAGAGTTGGAGTATTTGGACAAGGCCTACAAGCAGCACACAAATAAACAGAAAATAATAAAGTTTCGAATGCAAAAAAGATAGTTGAAAGTGAATTGAAACTCACTTGTGAGATGACAGTTTTGCCACAACCGAAAGCACCGGGTACAGCAGTGGTACCACCTTGTACACAAGGGAACAATGAATCCAATACACGTTGACCAGTCAACAAGGGGTGGTTGGCAGGCAATTTCTCTGTTACGGGACGGGGTTGACGTACAGGCCACACTTGCAACATAGTGTGTTTAGTGATTTCACCGTCGAATTCGGTTTCCAAGACAACATCTTCGACATTGTAGTTGCCGGCGGGGGCAATATAACGGACGGTACCCTTGGCACGGGGACCAACAATCATTTTGTGTTTAACCAATGTGTTTTCGTGAACCAAACCATACAAATCACCTCCGGTGATATGGGAGCCAACTTTGACGTTCAAGGGGTTGAATTCCCAAGAGGCGGTGCGAGACAGACAGGGTACATTGACACCCTTAGGAATGTAAATGGAGTTTGTTAATTCGTTGATGTCTTTCAATGGACGTTGGATACCGTCAAAGATGCTGCCCATAATACCGGGACCCAATTCAACAGACAAAGGCTTGCCAGTACGCAAGACGGGATCGCCCACGGTTACACCAGAGGTTTCTTCGTATACCTGAATGGTGGCCATATCACCTTCCAAACGGATAATTTCACCCACCAATTCATAGTAGCCTACACGTACCAACTCGTACATAGCCGAGCCAGCCATGCACTCGGCAGTGACGACTATTTTTTTTTAATTAATAAAAAAAAAATGCAGTGGCATAAAAGTAAAGTAAAAACGCAAGGAAATTCGGCATAAAAAACTCGGAATCATTTTGAGCATTCAATTATAATACTCACCAGGACCAGATACAGCGAATACGCGACCATATTTGGATTCTTCTTCAACGTCGTCGAATCTCTTCAAGTTGGACATTTTGTTTCTTTCTTCTTACTCTTTAGGTATTAATGGAATGATTAAACTAAAATAAATTTTAATTTATTAATTTTATTCAATTTGAATTTATATTATTTGCTTAGTAAAAGCAACAAAAACGCCAAAAGAAATGGAAAAATACGAAATTATCTTTAATTTGGTTTTTTTCACTGACTTGTGTTGTCAGCTGACTTCGTTTTAGTTGGGTCACTTGATATATCACACACATTCATTGAAACTTTTTTTTCGTCGTTTCTTTAATTCCAACTTTCCAGTTTACTTAATTTTTTACAAATCATTTTGCTCACTTCCATTTTAATTTTATAATTTTCCATATCTTTTTGCGTTTGTTTTTCTTAATTTCCCCCACTTAAAAATTAATTAATTTGGGTATCAATCGTTTATCTACTGTAATTCTTTTATTTTTTTTTCCTTTCAAATGGCAAAAAAAAGTATGTAATTTGTTAATTATTACCAACAGTTTTCTTCTCTGCCACACCGAACTACGACGATCAACGAAATAATGACATTACTACGTACTTACTTGACTGCAATAACTTGAAAGAAGCTTTTACTTCACGTGACATTTGGAAGTTCGGAGCTACTTCCAATATTCACTGGAATTGTGTTGTGGTTACTTTTGCTTTTATAGCAGTGTTGCCATTTATCGTGCTGCCAGACATTGTTGTTTACAGATTAGTGATCTGGTACAATCTAACTAGTTGTTCCAGTGTAAATAATAAGTAAAAGCTATATGACTGGAAATGTATTAACAATACAAAATGATACCTACGATTAACAAAAAATTAACAAACACATAATAATGTTAGATATTAGTAATTTAATTTTTTTTCTTAAAATCGTCTAAATTTAGAAAAATCAAGAATGAAAACACCTTTTTAAAAGTAGTCAGTCTGTTATTATGCTATCTAGATTATTATTCTAGTTATTATTTTCAAATACCTATGTCATTTAATTTGTTTGCAATGAAAAATAATGAGCTTTTTGAATCATTTTTACAATGGTCATTAAAAATAGTATATTGTGTATATCATTTTATTATTAAATAAGTGGTATTTACTACCGAAATATATTTAAAAACCTTTGAACAGTAGAAAATTGGTATTTAATTGAACATTACATAGTGTTAATCTAGGAAATATGGTAACATCATCAGAATCATTGGTTTTAATTAAGCTTTTTAAACGTTCATAACAAGTAAATAAGTTAAAACAAACAACAATATGATATACAATTTGAGAATTTAAGTTAAATAGTGGTGTGCGGGTGTCGAGATTTTTTATTGTCACGTGTGATCGTGATTACTTTTAAAATTAATCAATGTTCAAACTTTTTTTAAACAACCACAAATTGAACTTATTTGAAAATCTTTAGGGAATTACATTTTATATCAAATGAAAATAATATTATTTCTCCTATGACAGTGTGTTTTTGATTTATATGTAATTCATGATTTTTACCAAAATAGGTACATATTTTAATATATTTATGTATATCTAACTTTTATAGGTACATAGTATTTAAAATTATTATAAAATTATTAAAGACAAAGTGATGTTTTGCTCTTCAAATATAAGTTTTAATATATTTTACCGTGATCATACAAGATCGAATATTTAAATTTTATCGACCGTTATATATTTTAAATTTTAAAGGACAGTAAGGTTTTTTTAAAAATAAGAGGTTTTTTCAAGGTCACTATCGTCTAACAGTTCGAGATATAATTTCCAGCCTAAAATTATTGGTTTTTGGGAATTTCTTAAACTCTCATGCTAATTATCTTGTCTTATACATAGCTGTCTTGTAGCTTTACGAGGCCTTTCTCCCTAATGTTTTTATAATTTTTGGAACTCCATCAATCCAGCGCTAATATCGTTTATTTATTACAAAAATAAATTTTCAAAATATGATGAAATAAATAATAAAATAAATAAATATTGATATACCGTTGCTTTTAACATCGTTGTCTTGCACATTATTTTATTTTAGTTTTTATTCTTGTAAAAGTTTAAAGGTTTCCATTGTTTCGACAATGCTAAAGGTAGGGTCACACATGACAAATATTTGACGAAAATGACGTAACCACTTAATAAAATATATTTTAATTCTTTAATTTATTTCAAAAACACCTTTTACTAAGCACAATTCTAAAGAAATATTCTGTTTTATTTTATTTGATGCTGTTTGATCTTACAAAACACTTGTAAGAGTAAACAACGTCAAACAAATATGTGCTAAAAAAAGTGGTTACGCTTTTTTGAGTAAATATTTGTCATGTGTGACCCTACTGTAAGCAGTATGTATAACCACATTCTATAAATGTATTTTTGTTAAATTTGAATGCTTAGAGATGCTGAAATTTACTTACATATGTATTTTAATAGAAAATATTAAAAAATATTTTAAATACAAGTAAATTTTAATTTATCTTAGAAATATATATTTTTTGGTAAAAGGTCATGCTATTAAAAACTGAAAGTTTTTAAAAAAATGTTTCTATTGTATAGTCACTCACTGTATATATTTATATACTATAGTTCTTTATTATATCTTAAAATCATTTTAATCTGATATAATTTTAGTTTAAAGTGACATAAAAATTCCGAGATCTCATTTGAGAACTGTTTCGGTTGATAATTTGAATCACTTCATTAATGAAAGTGGACTACATTTTATTCCTGCAATACATTTTTATTCGATATATAAATATAACAAATATTGTCTAGAAGTGTACAGAATATTAATGTTGAATTTTTGCTTTATCTTATAATTACAGTGTATGAAAGCATATGTGGAATTTGAAATATCTGAGGGTGCCTATGAGATTTCATGTCCCGATGCCCAATGCCCGGAACAAGGCGTTATGACATTGCCCGAAATAGCGAATCTAACAACTAATAACCTAATGAAAAAACATCACAGATATCGATTAAATAGAGGTAAGTTTAAGAAATAATCCTTAATGGTAGAATTTAGCTAAAGTAAGAACATAGCGAAATCATATTTTTGCAAATTGGGTTAGGTGATTTGAATGCAATACGTTCTTTAATAAATTTAAAATGATAATTGGATAAAGTGAAAACTACGTAAATTTAAAAGGCGTTACAATTTTAAACTTGTCCAAATATTATAAATTAAAAATATATAATTTCTGTAATCACACTGTTAACTAAAAAAGCCAACACGTGAAAATAATGTTTGATATGTTCTTTTATACTCTAATAGAAATCGAATTGGATAAAACACGTACTTGGTGTCCTCGTGCTGGTTGCGAAACTGTTTGTCTTATTGGTTCAACATCTTCTCAATCTGATGCTGCACCCTCTACATCGGCATCCTCGACCACGTCGACTGCTACGTCAGCCATAAATCCAACAACAGCAGCAACTACTCCCAATGGTACAAATGCCGTTACAACACTGTGTGCCGTACAATGTCCTTCCTGTAAGGATGAGTTTTGTTCGGCATGTAAAAAGACGGTGAGTAAGAAAGAAAAAAGGATGTCAGGGAACTGAAAATAAAATTAAGTAGAGATTACATTAAACTTTTAAATAAATATTGTGGATAGATATTTCCATTGTGCTGTTGTATTGTATTGAAAATAAAAAATGTTAAACAACTGAATTAAATAAGATGTATCTTTCTTTAGTGGCATCCAAATATTACTTGTGAAGAGCACAGTCGTCGTTTGGCAGCAGATGGTCAAGATGATATTGGTATACCCTTCGATAACGACCTCATCAAATGCTGCCCCATGTGCGCAGTACCTATTGAAAAGGATGAGGGCTGTGCACAAATGATGTGTAAACGTTGCAAGCACGTTTTTTGCTGGTATTGTCTGGCCAGTTTGGATGTAAGTATAGTACTTATATAAATAAATTCACATTCCCTTACCCCCCAACAAGCAACAACATATCAATGTAATGAATTGTTTCTTTTTATTTCTTTCTCACAGGACGACTTTTTGCTGCGCCATTATGATAAGGGACCATGTAAAAATAAACTTGGACATTCCCGTGCTTCGGTGGTATGGCACCGAGCTCAAGTGATAGGCATTTTTGCTGGTTTTGGTATTTTATTATTAGTGGCTTCGCCATTACTTCTACTTGCAGCTCCCTGTATTATATGCTGTAAATGTCGCAGTTGCAGTGGTTCAAAAATTGATGAAGGCGATGGTGAACTGGATGAAGCCACTGCTTTGCAAAGGTAAATTTTTAAATGAATTCAAATCATAATACGATTATCGGTCGGCTACGATTAATATATTAGAACAAGTACTAATTGGTTTTTATTTTCAGCCTCAACTAAATACGACTGCAGTTAATGTAAACTTTTTTCTAATACATTATAGGTATTTAATTATATGTACGTAATTTAACATGTAATTTTTCGTTAAATTTGCAAGTAAATATTCTATGTAAATAAATACTTAGATAAATATCTTAATATAAGAAAAAATAAAATTGAATTGTATGTAAAAAAAAAAACTAATATAAAGAAAAAACTTAAAACCAACTGAACAAAATAATTGGAAATTTATTATATGTACATTATGTACGATCTTATATACTATGGCCCATAATCATAGTCGAAAATAAAGTATATTTTAAGAGAAATAAAGTCGTATTTACTTAAGAGTGGACTTAAGGTCTACCATAGACAAGTTAAAGTATACTTCTGACGTTAAAGTCGACTGTAAATATAAAACTAGCTGAAGTTGTTTTTAACTCATTTAACAACAGCATCAGCTGTTCTTCGCCATGTAAAAAGGTTCGACAAAAAGTCAAAAATGTTTAAGTTACAAGATATTGGCAGATATTTTGCATTTATTTTATATTGAATCAACACAATTAGTACCAAAATATAACAAATTTGATATTAATCTTTCCTTTTCTATTTTTACACCACAAACTGTTTTGTTTCTTTAGTTTCCCGGTTACATTTATAATTTTTCACTTTTTGTTTTTTTTTTTTTTTAATTTCTAAGTCAGCTGTTCAGCGATGCCACTTGTCTATATTTTGTTGTATATTGTATGATAAGATTTTCTACATTTGAGGTGACACCCAGTTAAAGTCGGTTCAATTTAAAACATACTTTAATTTTGACTATAGTTGGGAAATAATAAAAAGCGGGTTTTTATTTTAAAGTAGTTTTTAAAAAGAACCGACTTTATTGTTTCACTATGATTATGGGCCTATATTTGTAGTTATGTTTTAGATACAAAATTATAATATTCATTGATTTATTATAAAAATATTTAATGAAACCTCTATATATCTTTAAATAGTCCTGTCAGTCTGTATATTAATTATTAGTTAGTTATACAGTTATTTAGTTAGTCTGTTAGTAATTTAAACATCATGGAAATGATACTGTTTTATTATCTGTTTTTTATTAATACATTAATCAAGTAATTAATAAATAATTATAATTTATCATAATAAATGCACGTATAATGTTAACTAAAACAAAAAAAATGTGATATTTACAGTGATTCGTTTTAAATAATTGTTAAATTATTTAAATCGATAGCTTTACACAAACAAATAAATAAACAAAATGTTTTATTGCTTTTGACTTAAATCTATGTATGTTCTATACATATGTACATAACAAACAATAATTAATAAAACACATAAATTACAAATAATAATTTAAATATTGAAAATGTTTCATTTTTATTATAGTACATATGTACATATTAATTAAATTAAATTTAATTAAATTGTTTTATTTTATTTTTTCTGATTTCACTTTCGTTTATTTTACAATTAAAAAAAAAAAAAAAAACAAGTTAATAAAAATCGACATAAATGTAAATGCTTTTAATTTTATATAATTAATTATTATATAAACATGAAAAACTAATATGTATTAATTCAATGCACTTGAAAGTGTTTATTTTATAATTTTATTTTATTTTTTTTCTTCAAATTACATTTATAAAAGTTTTAGTAGATAAATCACACAATAAGTAAATTATAAAAAAAATACTAAATTATACAATATAATATTATTAGTTAAAAAAGTAGTTAGAACTTTAAATATTTTTCCTCTGTGTACATAAATATATTGCTGTTTTATTTTTTAAATAAATAAAATTAAAAATTAAATTGTTAACATTTGATTGGTATTACTGTGAAATTAATACATATACATTCATTAGGGTGGCCCGTTTGTATACAGAAAATTCAAGATTTCGATCGTCCCAACTAAAATGAAAGTTTAGTTTGTTAAGGAGACCATTTCAGTTCGGGGAGAAAATAGGTTTCGAAAAATTCAAATAAAATTCAAATCAGATTTCCATAAAATTATATGTGGTTTATAATGTAATAATTTAAAAAATAAATTCATGATTGGAATGAATTTTTTAATAAATATTATTAATCGAACATGACATTTTTTCCCAAACTTTTTACATTTATATTAAGAACATGTTCATAAAGGTTTTTATAGACGGCAATACTGGGATTATTAAAATCATCCAGTTTGTCAAGAAATCATCTTGAAAAATACATTTCATGTTTACACGGCAGTATTAAAAATATTTTTGTATTGATTGTGGATGTTTTTCTGCAAATTTTATTATTTTTTATATTTTCTTCGCTTTAATTGTTTGTCTTATTTGTATTTATAAATACATACGCAACACATATGGAATTTAAAACTTTTTGAATTTTTTTAACAAATTTATAAATACCGACCGTAAATAAAAAAAAAAATCATTTTTATTATTTCAAAATCAAATACACTTTTTCTTTAGACTATGAAATTGTATTATGATACATAAGTTTTTGACAAATATTAATACTCAGTATTGCCGTCTATAAAAGCCTTAAATAATATAAAATTGTAGGTGAAGGAAATTTTTGTTCCTTTTTGCATAAATTTGTTGATAATTTGTAAATAATATCTAATGTATACTTTCTCTATGCTCCGAGATTTTATTTGAAAACAAAAAACATAGAGCGGAAACTAGATAAAGTTACTATCGATATCGAAGTAACTTTTCGATACGCTATCTCATTCGATCAGGAATGCAGTAAATTGACTCCAGAACAAACATTTTGAGAACCGTATCTTAGAATGAATTAAATTTTTATTTTAGTTAGAAACATAACAACTTTCTTGGGGCTACACTAACATACGTACAATAAACTGATCCAAATTAGAAATACTTCAAAATCGAGTATATGCGCTCCACTAGACACCCCAACTACAATTGGCCAAATTAAATATAATTTTTATATTCGTGTATAATTTATTTCTTTTCATATTTTTTTAATAAGATTTGCTATTATAAACATCTCTTTTCACCTTCCTGATGTTAAAGGTTTGGTTTTCGTTGGGAATTGATCTTAATATTTTTGTATCTACATTATTTTCTGAGCTTCGAATTAATTATTTCTAATTAAGCTTAATTCACTTTAATCTTAATTAAGAATTAATAAATATAACCAATTTATTCCATAGAACTATTTACAAGCTTCATTCAAAGGGTATATTTGAAATAATTCATAATAAGCAGAATGCGTGCAACCTTTAAATGATTAAATTTTTATTAATTTAATTCCAAATTGAATTGAAATAATTTTTTATTCAATTTATTTTTATTTTAAAGTAACATAGTGAATAAAACCATTTTCTAACGCTTATTTGTATTATATTTGAATTGAAGAAAAATTTAATGAAATTCAATTAAATTTTCAGTTCAACAACAATTTAATTAAACTATTCAGCACGAATTAATTCGTTGACTTAATTCCTTAGTTCTCCAAATGTATTGAATTCATTCGTTTAAGAATTCATTCTTTATAAAATTAATTCCTTATTAAATCATTCAAGTTTTCATTAATTTAAATCTATTGCAAATAGGCTTAAGTAATCATTTACAAGATTAAAATCAGAACAAAAACAAGTTGAATAAGAAAACATTTTTCAATTCAGTTTGTATTAGATTGAATTAACAAATGCTAATTCAACGATGCATGAATTCTATTTAAATAAAAGAATTCGAAAATCCAACTCTAAGTTTGAATTCCGATGCTGTCAAATAGAATAGTAAACTCTAAACATTCCTCAAACTTTGGTACGAAAAGAGGCGGTCTTATGGAGCACATGCAAAATGGCACCTCCAAACTTCATTAATTCTTAGATCAGTTTTTTTGATCATCATATTTAACAAATTATTTTACATATTATTTATAAACAATTACATTATCTAGATACAAACAGTAATGGACAAAACAATAGTATCAAATATAGTATTATTACTCTAAATGTTTAGAAAACAAAATAATAATTAAAAATATTCCCTCCTGTCACAGAAGTCCCTTCCGATCGAAAGTTGAATTAATTCGAGAAAAGTAATTCGAATTCTTTCGGAATGAAACCACTTTCAGTTTACTAAGTGGAATTGATATTAGCTTGTTTTTCTCAAATGTTTAAATAATATTTTTACCATTAACTTGACTCTTATTTTAATATACAAAACACACAAATCTGATGGAGCTAAAGCTAAATCGTACCATTCCTAACGAAATGTGTAACAGGCCAGATTATTACAAAACAAATCTGACCAGGGTTCTCTAAGTTCATAATATAACTAAAGATGACAACTATCAGAAATCTGAAAATAAAATACTTAAATGCAGTTCAAGACACAAATTCCATTCGGAATAGATTCAATTCCGATCAATTTGTTTTAGTTTCATTATTTTTTTCAGATTTAAATTTGTATCAATGTTGATAAACAAAAATTAAAATGATTTCCTTCCAAAAAATATTTCGTTTCACTTTATTTAAAGAATAAAATTACGGAATTAATTACACTTTTTTCGAACAGGGGTGATAATAAAATCGTTATTCTGTTTGAACTAATTCTAATTTACTTTGCTGGTTATGTTTTGTTAAAAATCAGTTGTATATTCTTGATTCTCTTGTTTTGTTCATAATTGTTTAAAATTATAAATATTATACAGAAAACATGTATTACCTTATACATACGAGTACATAAATAGCAAAAGACAATTTTTAACTATCAATTTATAATAGTAATTGTATAAAAAAAACTAAAAAACATACTAAATTTAAAAAATATATATTTAAATGCTTAAAAAAAATACAATAACATATAATATTTGTGCAGATACAAAAATAATATAAAATCAAATGTAACATGCATTAAAAATAAATGAAAAATGTAGTTATACATCAAATATAAGAAACTGTATTTAACAAAAAAAAAAATATTAACCCCTTAATGTATAAATTCAATAAATTCTAAAAATGTTAAAAAAAGCGTTGTTTTAATTTTAATTTTAAAAATAAACCATAGTTAATTTTCAGTTGAAATGTCAAACTAGTTGTCAAAAAAGTAATATCGAACGTTCTACAACCACTTTTCAATGTTTGAGAAAATATACAATTTTCAATAGGCAACGAGTGTGGTATATGAATATTTGATTCTCTTTCCAAACCACAACAATTTTTAAATTTTCTTTTGTTTCTATTCTTTTCTATTAGTGATATTTATTTTAAATTAAAAATAAAATATATATTCAAAAACGGTTGTAAGAGTGAAAACAAAAACCATACGTAAGTGTAATTTCTTTTGATTGATTTTTTTCTAGTTTCCGCTGTATGTGCATTTCTCAGATACCGGAAAATTTTTTATTTTTTGTTTTCATCTTCTTTATATATATAACTCTTCTGTACGTGTGTTAGTAACTGAACTTCTCCTTAACGGCTGGACCGATTTCGATAAAATTGTTTGTGTGTGTTTGAGTAGGTCCCTGGATGGGTTAGATTCACAATTGACCTTTATATATGTACAATGGGCGTGGCACCTCCTATACGAAGTAAACATATATTATTGCATATCTGGACTACTATTATAGTGGGATTCTTCAAACTTTGTGTGAGCTATGGCAGAACAACGTTTGCCGAGACAGCTAGTTTCATATAAATATCTTTAATTTTTAAAATGTTTTTTCATTTGTTCAAAAAAAATTATTTAAAATTTCAAACATAAATATACATCACAATTAAAATCGGTCCATATAATACCCTACACTAATTTATATTCGTGAGTGATTTTCGGAAGTAGGCCTTATATGGGAGCTATGACAAATTATGGACCGATCATAATAAAATTTGGTGAAATGAATTCCGTATATATAAAACTTATTTGGAGCAAAACATGTATAGATACGTATATAAATAAAACATATATGACCGATAAAGTCCAATTTCGGGAGAACATTTGTATGGGAGCTAGGTGAAATAATAGACCGATTTCAGCCAGTTTCAATAGGCTTAGTCCTTGGACCGAAAAAATTATAAGTACTAAATTTTATTGAAATATCTTAAAAATTGCTTTGTACTTTGCGCACAAGGTCAGACGGACATCCTTTAATCGACTCAGAAAGTGATTCTGCACAAATCCAATATAACCTCTCCACTATGGTGGTTTAGGGTATAAATATTATGACAAATATCATAAAACAAAAAATTTTAAATGATAGTATTATTAGTTATTTAAAAGAATGAGCAGTAAGAAAAAATAAGATTGCAGTATGTAAAAATAAGGTAATCAAAGAGTTCTTAACTCTTTATTATTTTTTAAATCACGCTAAATTATTCAAATACATACCTTAAATATCACAGTGTTAATAAGAAACAATATAAAATGGGTCGTACTAAAAAAATTAAGTATAGAAAATCTAGTAAGATTTTGCAAATTAAGAACCTGATATGCCTTCGACATTAAAAAATGGAAAATTATTGTTAAAGCAATAAGTAGAACAGTATCCCACTAGTATATGCCTTTTATGTTCTTTGTTGATAATGTATTTCAAAAGCTTTTACAACCATGGACTACAGCATATGTCATCAAATTTAATTCAAAATCGATCAGTACCCATGTGAGCAATGTTACGAAAGAACTTCAAGCTAAATTAATATCTATTGTCAAAAATAAATACATTGACATTTCCAGCTTGTCATTCCGTTTATAATTTATGCATATTTCATTTGCGACCCCATAAAGTTATGTATAAGTAGTATATTCTGGTATGTTATAGATAGGGAGTCTATATAGCCATGTCCAAAAAAGTATAAATAGTAATGACCAAAAATAGTTTTTCATCTTTATATTTGACTAGCTGACCGCACCGGCTTCGCCCGTTATCTATTTACTAATGTTAGTTCTTCAAGTTTGTCCAACAAATTTATTTTATTATGAAAAATGAGAAGTGAATAGGAGGCAATATATTAAAAATTTTAATTTCCGAATTTTTGAATTTTTTTTTTCTTTACAAACCATCTCCTAAACATTTCAAATCGAATAAAAAAAAATCATCCAAATCGTTCCAGCCGTTCTCACGTGATGACATTACATACATGGACCATTTCATTTATATATATATAGATTTACGATCGGTATTCATAAGTTTAAACTAGTAAAGTATTTTTCAAAATAATTGATTGACATGGATTTAATAATATGTTAAATTTTAAAAGTATTAATACACAATATTTTCGTCAGTAAATACCTTTCATCATACTGATTTTTTGAGTTGAAAATTGCGTAAATAACAATTATTTTCGGTCTCTGAAATAAATAAAACACAAACCATTGAAAAAAAAAAAAAAACTTCAAACAGAAAATGTTTATCTTTGCAGAAAAATTTTTTTAGCAACAGACGAAAAATTAAGAGGAAATAAATATTAAATCATTTAAATTGTGAGTAATAAACACACGTACCTTCTTTTTATGGTGGATTGTCCTGTATAGAATCTTTAAAAGTTTCAAATATTTGCAACAAAATATGCACATATAAAAAAATTTTAATTTTTGGTATTAAATACCATTTAGAATAAAATCTGTAGCATGGCGATTTTACCGTCGTTTTTGGAAATTATGATACCGAAAACAATATCAGGAAGGAAAGGTACAATTTAGTTCTTAAATACTATCGTTGATGATACAAGAACGATATCACATACCATTTACCCATTACCTTTTCGAATCGGTAGCCAACCTTGATAAGTTTTCAAGTTTACTAATTCGTGCAATATATGTAATGTATGTTTAAAACCCACATAATAATTGACATCGAAAAATTATATAGTTGATTTAAAAATGTTTATTCATACTGTTATTATATAGGTCATAGCTTAAAAGATTATGATTCGATATCATAAAATATTGATTCATTTGAAAAATAATTTGCTAATGTATCTCTTAAATTATTAGCTTCAAAACAAGATTTGCCCATATTTGTCGCCATAGATGGCAGTGGTTGATCCCCATTATTTTTAAGCTCACTGCGCCATTCGCCAAGTATTATATTACCAACTTCCCCTTCCCGATCTATAAAGTTAGCTGGACAATACAACTGATCATCGTCATTGGCCATAATATAATTATGTAGTACAACGCATGCCAATATTATTGTCTTACAACTTTCCGGTAAAAATTCAATTGTAGTTAAAAGTACTCTCCAACGTGCAGTCAATAATCCAAAGCTATTTTCAATAACTGAACCAGCTCGTGAAATATTATAGTTGAAAATTGTTTTTTCTGGGCTTAAATCTGTTCCCATATAGGGGCGCATTATGTTTTTTCTTAATGGTAACGATGTATTGGCAATGAAGTAGTGGGGAAAGGCTGAAGATGATGGAAATAATGGTTTACTTGATGGCAAAGGTAAATTATCCGAAATCAATGCATTCCAAAACGGAGAAAGTTGAAATATTGCTGAAAATAAATATATAAACTTGTAAACGGTTTGTACAGGGGCTAAGTATAATAAATTAATACGCAACGCGGATTCGAATACTTTTTGTCTGTTTGTTAACTTTTTCTAAGTTCCCAAATAACTATTGTTGCACATATATACATACATAAATTGTGGATTATTGCAATTGAAAATTAACCAAATCATTTGAGATTCGTAGTTTTCACCAAAATTTTTCGAATTTATTTTTGCAATTTTAGATTATAATCCATATAAATATATAAATGTCTTTGTAAGTTTGTTTGTTTGTTTATTTGTTGGTTTGTTTGAGCATCACGCCTAAACGGCTAAATCGATTTTATTGAAATTTGGAACGTATATAGATCCTTACTTGGAAGTGTCAATAGGCTATAACTTTTTTCAATATTTTTACCAGAAAGGGATAAACAGTGGGAAAAACTGGTAAAATTGGTACCTTTAGTTCTTAAACAATAATTACTAAACGGCTGAACCGATTTTTACTACGACAGATATTTCATAACTTTATAAAATGTATGGTGTTTTATTTTAGTGGGTAGAACCATGATACAAAAATAAAAGTTATTTCATAACTTTATAAAATTTATGGTGTTTTATTTTATTGGGTAGAACCATAATATAATAATTGTAGAAGGTAGAATCACTAGGGAGAGTTTTCAATATTTAGCCCTATAACGTCAAACTTTGATTTTGACAAAAACCTATGTCTGTTGTCAAAAACCTAATTCATGAGAATGTATTGCATGTATTTTGTTATTGTATCACCCGTATGTGTGAAAAGAGAGTTATTTTTTATGTTTTTCATCATTATCTATCAAACATTTGATTTGGTATTTTTGATGTTACGTTGTTTTGCATTTTATTCGAACCTCTTTTATAGTATTTGGTGCATCAAAAAATTTATTTTTTTCGAGGGACTTAACACATGGGTTGTTTTAATCAGTATGGTCATTATAATGAACCGTTATTATTTGTTTCGATATTGTTCGTTTTAATAATTTTTTTTTAAACAATTTATAGTCTTCGGTGCGAGTATATGATAATATCACTTACCATTCTCATTCTTTTTATCGAAGTTTTCAACACTAACGGCCGTAAATTTATACTTTGCATCACACACTCCCAATAAAATCATGCTCAAATTACTTTTATTGTAAGTAGTTGTCTTTTCCGTGACACGATATCGTATGGACACGTGTTTTCCATCGATTAAGCCTACACAATTGGGAATTTCATATTTCTTTTTAAAGTCGTCAGCAATGTCAGCGTATTGGGAAGTTGTTGGTTCACTGAGGTATATAGGCGATAGTAAGTTCCACAAAACACTGCACGTACTCAAAACAACTTCTCGAACAGTGGATTTACCCAATTTATGTTTAAAGGCAATTGATTGTAAAGGTGTTCCATATGCTAAATAGCTAAATAGAATTATGTAAACATATCTACATATGCTATGTACATATAACATATTTGCAATACTTACTTCAATGTAATTGCAAGTCTTTCTTCAGCCAAAACCCTTTGCCTTTTTTTATTCAAAGAGCTCTTAGTAAATGATAGCAACCAATCAAAAATAGGTTTGGACATTCTGGTATGTACAAAAAATTGTTCTTGACTCATATTTTTTATATTTTTAAAAACCTTTCTATGGTAACCAGTTATTGCTCGATCCCGGTTTATTGGACGAATGGCCCATCTTCGTACGCGTGGTTTTCTGTTTGGGTCATCGTTTTTCTTACCTTTTCCTTTACCTTTATTTGTTTTGTTAAGAGTTCTTTTTATATTTGTTGGAGTTTTTTCCAATTGGACAGTTTGAGCCACTTCATTTTCTTCTGTTATTGATTTTGATGTAGAAGCCAATATCGTGTTCCCAGTTTGTACCACCTCATTTCGTTCTATTGTTTTTATTGCAGGAGCCAGTATCGTGTTCTTTGTTTGACTGTCTTTGGTCAACTTCCTGGTATTTTGGTGTTCTTTCGTTATATATCGAGGACTGATTTCTGTTTTTTTTCCTCCATTTTTGACATCAACATAAGTTAAATATAAATTTAAAAGACTTAATAGCATGTTCTTTTTAGATTCCATTTTAATATTTATATTATATATTAATAAAAATAATTTGTATACTTTTGTGATATTTTGATCTTCTTCTTGTAACGCTTGTAAAAACCATTCAATAGAAATTGATAACAATGAAAGTCTGTGATGCCAACTTTTTATCTTCAAAGTGACAAAAATAATTCGAAAATAGATAAATTCAGTTTGTAGTAAACGGCCCAAACACATACTATAATTTAATAAACATTTTTATAGCCCCATTTATAATTAAAATTATATAAAGTTAATTTTATTTAAATTTAATATAAATAAATACTCGTGTTTGAACTGTAAAACAATAAAATATTTCCAGTTTAATGTAAAAAGCAGAATTTGAAACATGTTCTTCTCTCTAAACAATTTTTAGATAACAATGTTGAAGCATCACATGTAATAATTTGACACTAAAAAGAATCGAAATAGTTTAATCCAAAGTATAACATAAACTTAAGGTAAGGTCAGACTACGCAAATTATTTGACACAAAATGTTTCATGTGTTTGATCAAAATTACATCAAATAATCCATGGCTTGATTTTGTGGTCACACTGTAAACATTTATTTGCCATATTTGTTTCATCTAACTACACCGAAATACTATCAAACACACGAAGAGGAAAATATATTTGTCTTGTGGTCACATTTATGGTAATATTTTTTCTAAATAATTAATAAATAAAGCTGTAAAAAAACTTTAATTTATTTAATCAATAAAAAATACATATCTAGAAAGTAAAATACTACTAGATTTTGCTTTACATTTGAAAGAATTGTGAAATTTCAGTACTTTTATTTTAACGTCAAATATTTTATGATCCTAGTTTGAACAGAAAATATTTTTGCACGGCAAACAAGAAAACAGCTGAATTTGGTCAAACAAATTTATATGCCGATAAGAAAACTTTCTTGTAATGTGACCAATGTGTGACCACTAAACAGCAAATATTTTCCTCAATTTTTTATTTGATCTTGCAATTCATTTGCAAGATCAAACAGCGTCAAATAACAGCTGTTGCATCATGTGTTATCGCAAAAGTAGTGTTGCTATATCTTAAAATTAAAATCGCAAAATAATGAAAACAAATCGCGAAAAGATCTCAAGCTTGAACAATTTAATAATATAATTATTAAAAGTTTATTTATTAAATTATATTACTATCAACGTATTAAAATTTGAAGGTATAATTGTACTTAAAATCTACAAAATATCCCTAATATAATTAACAATTTTGGAATTTTATTGTATTTGTTTTGGCTTTGTTTGGATTTTGAACTAAAAATCGCATTATTCAAACAAAACGAATATTACTATGATGAACTTTACAATAATCAAATAAGCGAACTGTTAAAAAGAAAAAATATATTTTTAAAATGTTGAAACCAAAGTACATACAAGTAGTCCAATTCTTTGACAGCAGTACCTAACTATATATTGGACGCAAAACGAAATGAAAATGTGCTAGAAATGTAAAATAAAATTATAAGATTCTGTGTGTTAAAGAATTAACGAGAATTAAACTATATTTAATCGAAAATTTTTTCTTAAAATATCGAGACATTTGATGTATACATTTTTCACAAGGGTGTTGAATTCACATTCATTTATGTGAGAGAGTAATATTGAAAAATAGAGTCGGACTACTTGTTATACTTTGGTTGAAACTATACTTATATGTAGAAGGAAAAATTAAATTCATAATTGAAAATATTTTTTTTTTTAATAAAAATTATTAATCGAAGGACTTTCACCAAACTTTTTTCATTCTGAATGTTCACAAATATTATATTCTCATTAAAAAAAAAATTAAGCAGATCATACTGTTTAAGAATTAATTTTTAATTGTATGTCTAAACTATTTTCTTTGATTTTAAATTCAATAAATATTCCATACATTTGAGCAATTTTAAATTTTGTAAATAGAAAAACTCCATGTATAAACAATAATCAGACTATGTTAAACGTATACAAATATAATCGCATACAAATGCAAAAAATCGCAACATAGACTTCATGTCTTCAATTAGTTTTTCTCCCAATATGTCATTCTAGGCTGAATGACTTTTATGTGAAGAAGAAGACTTCATTTATTGATGCCATTTTTTTAGTGAAAATAATTTAAATAAGAAATTTACAAGAAATATTGATATGTATTATAGTTAAAGAATAAAAATAGTTCAAGTTTGTTTTTAATTTAGTACCAAAAATATTTAAATAATCTTCTTTTTAATCCGCCGTGTTGAGCAATTAATTTTCTTTGTTTGCTCTATTTGATCAAACAATTATTTCATGAAAGTATTTGATATAGTGTGACCACATGGCAAATATATTTACTGATTCTTTTTCGCAGCAGTTTGGTCAAACAAAAAGTGAAAAATTAAATTCACTATATGAAAACAAAATTCAATAAAACTTTAATAAAATAATTGTTTTACAATTCGAAATAAGTGCGTTAACCTTAAATAGATTTGTAAGATCAAATTATATATTTTTTATGTATTTATATAGCTAGTGGTCACACTATGTTCACATTAAGAAAATATTTTGTTTGCCGACAAATAAATTTGTTTGACTAAAATCATCTGTTTTGTTATTTGCTCTAAATTTTATTTGTGGTCAGATTCAGACAATGAAATATTTGACGATAATCGTCAAATATTAGCTGTGTCTGACCGTACCTTTATACTTTGGTTTCACCTTTTACGTATAATTTGCGTGGAATGTTTTTTCCCGAACGGTGGCACTACTATGTGAAAACAACACTTGTATGTGTGATTATTTTGAGTGTTTTTTTTTTTTTAATTTTTTCCAGTTTCTCTATGGTCAGAACAAAAGATAAAGTGAGACTTAGTTGCATCATTAATTCTTATTATAAATAAGCCGTTCTTTATATATTCCATAAAAGAAATCGAATTACTTTTTATTTCTGCTCCGTTACTACACTACATTTATTCTAGTTGGCAATTCTCAGCTATTGTGCGATAACTTTTGAAATTTCGATTATTCTGAAACAGCTGCTTCATGCTTTACCATCTCTAAATGTAATAAATAAACATTTTCTTTCAACAGAGCCGGTAAACACTATTTTCATCAAATACTATTTTTTAATAGAGTAATTTAATAAAAAATACGGTACACCATGGATGATCAGGCCTGTCCACGTTGTAAAACAACAAAGTATCGCAATCCATCCCTAAAGTTAATGGTGAATGTATGCGGGCATACATTGTGTGAATCATGTGTGGATCTTCTGTTTTTAAAAGGTTCCGGGTCATGCCCAGAATGTATGGTACCACTACGACGAAACAATTTCCGTGTACAACTCTTTGAAGATCCTATGGTAGAAAAAGAGGTGGACATACGAAAACGTATACTAAGAGACTACAACAAAAAAGAAGAAGACTTCAGTTCGTTACTAGAATACAACGATTATTTGGAAGAGATTGAATCTATAATATACAATCTCTGTAACAACATCGATATAATTGGTACAAACAAACGTATTGAACAATACAAAAAAGAGAATCGCGATATAATACAGCGTAATAAAACTCGAATGGGTCGGGAGGAATATGAGTTGGAGGAAATGCTGGAATTGGAGAAAGCTCAAGAGGAGGCCAGACGACAAGAACTATTAGACTTGGAAGCGGAACAAAAGAAAAAGAAAGCTCGAGAGAAGGAAGCCTTAATTGATGAATTAATGTGTAGTGGCAAAAATGCTTCAGCCATTGTCAGTGAATTTGCAGAGAAAGTAGAAAAATTACGGGAGGAAGAAAAACAGCTCCCACCTCCAAAACCAGCTTCACAATTTTCGAGTGGCGTTAAATTTGGTCGTTCCGCTGATCATCAATTTCTGCCAGTTCCAAAAGTTGAAGAAGGTCCTTTGTACGTACATGAAACTCCCTTACTATACGTGGAAGGTCCGCCGGTTCCACCAGTATACGAAATTGAAACCAAAGGCTATATGTCGCATGTAAGAGCAGAAAATTCTATCGAAAGAGCAGGTGGTTATCGAGCAACATATGCATGTCAGCGAGCACTTCTCGAGGCAATGCAGGGTTTGTTTCATGGTTCCATAACGTACTAATGTTTAGGTATGCAAGGGTGGGATATTTTAGTTTTTAAATATGAAATTGAATTTTCTGTTCTGTTGAATAAAGAATGATTTTATTAAATTACAGCGCTAACTTCTATGATATGACTAATCTTTTACTATATTATTAGAATTCACTGTCGCAAATCACAAGTAACACTGTTCTAAAAAATAATTGTTGTAAAATTTCTAAATTTACACCAAAACCTATTTATTTACAGTTTTTAATACAACTTAATAAAATAAATTAGTTTGATCTTTGATGGTAGTTAACTAATATAAAATAATTGTATTTTTCGATAAATTAATTTAATTTGTTACTCTTACAAGCAGCATTGTGCTGTCGAACAGCTAATTCAGGAACTAAGTATCTCAAAGTAAAATTAAAAAATTTACAGTCTAAAAATTATAAATTCAATTCTTTTTTTTTTATAAAATATTAAATTTTACTACATAAATAATTAAAGAAGATATCAAATTATTCGTATAAGCAATTTATTACAAAGTTCGTAACAAAGAATTACAAGAATAAGCAGTGATTTAAAGTTTCACGGATATATGTGCGGAACAGCTTCTTGTGATTTCAAATCACTTTGATGAAAAGTGATTCTCTGAATAAATGTACATATATAAAAAAATAAGTGTATGTAAAGAAAAGTGTATGCAAAGAAAATGTTCGATAGTTAGCATTTCCTGAAACAGTAGAACGGAAGGCGAGAGAAATGTCCTGAAAAAATCAAATAAAATTGCTCGTACTTTTATTTTCATATATAGATTTCGATAATCGTTATCTATAGTCGTTTTAAGCATACAAATCGAAATGTACAATCCATCACGAAAAAATCGTTTTCTGTTGGTTCTACAGTTGAAATAAAAAGTCAACTTTTTCCATTTTTCGAGTCGTTTTCAAAAATGTTTAGATTTTTTAATAAAATTTTTAGATTTCGGTTTTTTTTTAGCAAAAAGTCGATCTTTCAAACAATTTATATAGAACCCTAGTTTTCAGACCTTGAAACTCGATTTTCGTCCATAATGGTAACTGATTCCCAAATGACTTGTGTATATTAATTAAAACAAATCGGTATTATATTAAATCGATTGAATTTAAAATTTATTTATAATCATTTTAAACTTTAATTTAAGAGTACTAATTTATATTCTACGAAATATACGTGTTTAAATGTATTAGTAATAACGATAACACTTTCAGCATTCAATAGCTGTTAGATCTAGATCATCATCCCAATCAATTTGGGTATTTGTTGTTGACTGCTGCGTACAGCTGGTACTATCTTTAGGTTCTTCAATTAAATTCCACAGCTCATCATCATCGTCGTTATTCATAAACATGGTAGTTTCGTTCATCGACTGGCTACTTTTAATTGTCTTACGTTGAGCGTTTCCCGGTTTCTTCTCTACAATACGATTTCCTTGCACAATTTGGCTCTGTTCGAAATATTGATTGGGATGCGTAATGGCCACATCCTCTGGCGATTCATGTGTGATTTGGAAAAATTTACCACATGCCAATTGATAGTGGCCCTTGGCTACATAGCTCATAACTTCCTGAACATGGACTGACGATAAACCTGCACCAGCCAATTTGTTCTTTAATGTTGTCTGATCGTAAATTTTATATGGACAACCGTGAACGCTGCCGGCAACTGCGTTTTCCTGAATAATTTTAAGGCACGAGTAGGGTGTATAATTGACCATGGAACCCTTTTTGCCATAATTATGCTCAATGTTATATTGATAACTTTTGGCAAACTTTTCTGGATCAATTTTTTTACAGAATTCTTCGCGCCAAAACCGAATAGAATCATCCAATGTCACGCCAATACCTTTAAGGAACAAGCCATACTGCATGCGACCATCATGTTTGATATGATGGGTGGAGCGTATGTGGTCATGACAAACTCGCATACATAATGGATACGATTTTTTGGCAAGTTGGTCCAAAGATTCAATGGGAACACTTGCATTTTTACTAACTGTATAATCTTTACCCGTATATGAAGTGTGCAATGACTTGAGAAGATGAAATAGACGCTCATCTGTTTCTACATCTCTTATTGAACGTTGGGCCGCCTGAAGGCCATGTTCAATTTCATCCATTTGTTTTACGGCCACAATTGAAATGAAATCATTTGTGTTAACATATGCCTGACCATCTTTTAAATAACAACGACGAGATCTAACCAAGTCTAAAACCTGTGTAAATGGTACTTTATAAAAGTCCAACATTTCGATCTTCGCCACACTCTGTCCCATAGTACTTTCGAAAAGACCATCTTTGACAGCATTCTTTTGTTCCTGGTTCAAGGGTGCGTAATCTAATTTGTGCAACTCTAGAAAATGTTTAATTTCTGCCGGAGACATTGTAGAAAATTTATATTTGAAAAGCTCCATTTCACGTGCCAAAAACCAACTAAACATTTATAGATCAAATACATATTATATTTTAAGATCATATTTATGAAAATATTCATTAGAGAAACATACCGCTTTAATTCCATTGTACGACAATAAACCAATCTCAATATAAAATGTGATATGTAATCCCGTCTTCTTGCCTGCAGCTCAAACTCATGTTTGCTTGTATTGTTAGCCGCTGATGCCCCGCCATTGGTACACAAACGCAAATAACCTTTTAAGCCTTCTCGAGAGAGTTCTGCGTGCACATACTCCTTCCAATCATCCGACAATAAACGCAAATTTTTCGTGTGTGCTTGCTCCAAGATTCGCAACACTTTTAAACGTTCCAGCGATAATTCTTCAAATTCCTGGATTTGTATGTCCTCAATTGGTGGCAAACGGTAAAGGAGTACATTGTGTGGATATTTCTGTTCCAGATTTTCATATTCTGGCTTATACTCTACACGAGTTTTTGTTTTTCTTCTAAAATCCATTAATTTCTATGTTAACTCTTATTTGTTTGCAAATTATTGTTTCTTGTTGTGAAAAATCACAGATCAACAAAAAAAGCGCCAATTTTCGTTTGCTGGCGGTGATGCCAAGTTAATGAAAAAAAGTCTCTGTTAAGTGATACCAGATTATTTTAAGATGAATTTTTTTTTTATTATGACGTTAAATTTAAAAAAATTTAATTCACAATTAAACAGTTAAAAATCCACATAAGGCAAATTTTCGAAATTATTAAGGGCCTAATTTTTTTTTCTTGGACCAGCACACAGGGGATGGCCCCTACTCATGCATAGCATTGTGTTGGAACTAGGAAAATTAGTTATGCGAGGGAGGATAGAGGGTGTAGTGTTTGTGGACATTTGATTTGAATTTTCCTATATTATAAGTGACAGGAAAGACTTCAGGAGGAAGCTTATTCCACATACGGACAGTACGGCTAAAGAACGAATTTTCCCTGTAATGTGTTGTGCGATCCACTGTCCAGTTGACAACGAATTGATGAGCCGAAGAACGTGTGTCGGTTTCGGGAACAAGTTCCCTAATTTCAGCAGAGCACATACCATTGTAGTATCGGTAGAACAGTGAAACACCCACATTGCGACGATGTTCCATGAATACTGAATACTCATGCCTAGAACATCAAGAGCTTCTGATATTTACACCACCCATAAAAACAGATGGAGCAACATGATCTGTTGTGCGTTTGTGTGGTAATATACAACATACATTGAGTCTTGAATGCATTGAAATCGCTTCTATTCGCACAACCCCATTTAGAGATTGTCACAAGATCTTGGTTAAACGTATCATTCATGTTTTGCCTCATTGTCCCAATCTCCAACAGGCTTGGTCTATAATTGAACGCATATGAATGGCAAATGTTGCTGTCATCTGCAAAAGAGTAGATAGGGTTGGAAGTTTGACATAGAAGGTAGTTTATAAAGATAAGAAATTGAAGAAAAGAAGGAACCTTCGTCACCAAACAGTCAAACAACAATTAATACAATTATACCAATATCATAAAAAATTTAAGGATGTAAGGAAAAAGGCGGTCAATTAGGACGGGGAAATAACTACACAATGACGAGAGGCCATAAAACCCCTGATCTGGTCATTGCGACAGAGAAACGGCCCGTAGTGCCAACACTATTGCTGTTGTGTTAACACTGTTCTCTGAGTGGATGTTTTGTTGCTTGTTTATTGTTTTGCTCTGGTTGTTTGTGGATTTTAGCGGTTTATTTTCGTTGATTTTGAATGTTGGTTTGTTTTGAAATTGTTTGGAGCCTTTGTTGTTTTACTGTTATTATTTTTCTTATATTTATTTTTGTTTCTATTTGAGTGTGCATATTTTTGTTGTATGGAATTTAGCATTATTGTTTTTTATAAGTATGTATTTAATTTGTGTAGTTTTGTTTTTTAATTTTATTATTTTAATTTATTTATTTGGAGACGACACTCGACGCGGACACATAAGAACATATTTTTAATATTGAACGGATCATGACATTTATTTGCGGACAGAATAAAAATGCGTGTAGACGCGACGGACGACAGAACACTACTCATTAAACGAAACGTTTAAAACTTGAATATTTTCCATAGATTATTTCAACGTTTATCGTTTCGTTTTATAAAATTCAACCCTAATTCTATTTGAGCTCAGTTCACTAAAAAAGAAATGCAGTAGCTTTATTATAAATATTTTAATTGTATAGAATTCTTAATGAATTCACAGTAATACACTTGCATTTAATCATAATTTCCTACATGCTCATAGTTCACAAATACTTCTTTTACCAAAACTGTTATGGTAATTGACTTGTGCAAATTATTTTTACCAAAACTTTTTTCTGTACTGAAATCACATTTGTTGTATTCTTCTAAAAATTTATATAAAAATGTTTTTTTATATATATTTAATAATAATTTTTTTTTATAATTTGACCGAAATTTCTATAAACTATTATTTTGAAACCATTTATGACCAATAAAAGAAAATTTATTAAAATATGTGAAACTAAGGACCTCATAATAAAAAACGAAGCGTTCAGAAACTTAGGGCCTCATTTTATAAAACGAAACGTTTGAAAGGTTTGAAACTTGAATATTTTTCATAGAATTATTTTAACGTTTGTCGCTTCGTTTAATAAAATAAGACCCTAAAAAAATGTATACATTTCTGAAAAGAATACACAATCTCCTATGGAAAATATTCAAGTTTCAAACCCTTTTCCCAGTATTCTTTATACAAATTGCTTACGCTGGCAAACGTTTCGTTTTATAAAATGAGGCCCTTAGTAATTAAAACAATTTATAGACGGTCTTTTGTACAAATAAGGGAAACAAAAATGTTGCTGATTACACTCTACTACACCAAAAATATGCAGGGGTTATCATATAGCAATTCTGTTTTATAGAGTTCGGAAATATTTATAGTTTTTTTCGATCATTTCGCTAAGTACTTTTTTATTATATAACGATTTTCTTAAATATACAACTTCAACCAGTGTATATTTTTTCGGTCACTCTTGTATCACTGTTATTTATAAAAATTAAAATTTTTAGAATGCAATAACATTTTTGTTTATGTTTAATTTTTAATGAAATTTTTTCGTACGTATTGAAAATTTTATGTTATTGAGAATCCCATTAACGGTGCCAAGGTGGTGGCTATTGAATGAACATATTGGGGCATACTAAATTATTATTAATTTTTTGAAAGCTGTCTAAATTTTATCTAAAATTTACATAAAAATTAGGCCAATTTAGTAGTAATAAAAACAACCTTTTAATTTGTTTACTTTATTATTAAACTTTTGACTCAGTAGTGATTTTTGAACAATTCTTTATCATAAATACATACTTACATATTTTTTAATTGTAAAGGGTGTTTTTTAAGCACGATAAAAAGTATACGAAAGGGTTAACTTTGAAACTAACTGTCTTACTGCGCTCACTTTTTGAAAGTTATGATCAGTATACTGTGGCAAATCATCATTAATAGATTGACGCTTGAATAGGGCTACCAAATTTTCTTTGAAAATCAGTAATCGATTCGAGCAACTTATAGACGACTTCATGGTTTGTATGGCGCACATAATCGTCCATTTGATCAAGCTATCCGTCGAACTGTGGATAGATTTCATATCACATACTTTCTAAATGAATCAATAACACCAACACGTCGAAGGAATGTGTGTACTGAAGAGAATATCGCCGCTTTAAACGAAACATTGCTAACATTGTTAATGTTAGTCGTGACACACGGCCAGCAATGCTCGAAAAAGTGGTCCAAAATTTAACGTCCAGAATGCATTGACCATAATCCCGAAATCATTTTCAAATTTTAATGTATTTATCTTTCATATAAAAACATTTTATGATTAAAATTTACTTTTTTGTGTTATGTCAAGTTCTATCAGGCTTAAAAAACTCCCTTTATATATATATGCATACATTCCTTTCCTAGGACCACTTAGTAACTTATAGACATAACATTCGTGTGACATATAAATTTTATGAATATTTTTTTAAATGTTTGAAACCAAATAATTACCTTCACTAGAGCGGCTAAGTTGAAATAATTCAATTAAATTAGGTTTGTTTGTTTTTATTATTAATCATAATTAATTATGTATTTACTTAAACTTTATAAGTCATAACTATAATTTATTAAGGAATAAATGAAATGAGTGTGCATATGAGAAACTCGAAAAAAATGAAGAGAAGAAACAAGGTACATTTTTATGATTTTAGAAACGTTTTACATTTCGTTTGTTAATTTTTTTTTTAATAAATACTAATATGATTTTGTTGCTATATATATATATATGTATTTACAATAAGAACATTTGTGTAATAATTAATTTGGAATGTGGCAGCATTGTTTTTTATTCTTATTAATTTTTAGCCAAAACACAATATATTTATGTTGATAGATAGTTAATAAGGATAGTATTTAAAAGAAAAAATAAAATAAATATGTATACACAACATCCCATAATTATAGCTTTAATTCATCATGTATGCATTTGAATGAATAATACTTTCGATTGAAGCAACAAAATCATAGATACAATAATTAGATATTATAATTTAAAAATAATTGCGGTTTTTTTTCTTTTTTCATCCTTTGTTTTGCTTTTAAATAGTTTGAAACACTAAACAAATTTTATATTATTTCTGCATTATAATTATTTTTACACGTATGCGTATGTATTTATGTATGTATGTATACGTGTCTATATGTATGTATAGTATATAAAATAAAATAATATTATATTATATTATATATTCATGAATAAGTATAATTGATTTTCGTTTTTATGTAGTTGCTGATTTTTAAGATCTTTTGAATTTCGAATATGTAATTTTAAATTTTGATGTATGAATGGGTATGATTTCTTTTTAAAGATATATAAATAATAGTACATGACCTTAATAGAAACGTAACATATATATATATATATAAGTGAAATATTATGTAATTATGTGTTTTTTATTTGTTTTTAATTTCACAAACGTTTTTCTATTGATTTTGAAACGTTTTAACAGTAACTTTTTTAAACGCTGGCGAAATTGTTTCACAGACAATTTATGCTTAATAGTGATTTCATTGATTTGTTGTTTTAACTCATGACTCAGCACCTCGAACGGATAACACAGTACGGCCCATACAATGGGCTCTAATTTATCAAATAACTAAACGGAATCATCTACAAATATGTATAAAGAATTTATTAAACATTTGTTTTAAATTTATTCAATGGAAACATACCATGGTACCACCATTTAGTCTTCTTGGGATTTTTATTGCATGTCTTAACATATAGGGTATTATCTGGGGGACGTTTCTTTTCACGGCAACTGCTCAACATTGATGCTATGCTTAAACACACCGACTGAACGGATAGGGCCGGTGACCAGTCTTCTGTTAATATTGAAAGGCAGATATGACCATTTGAATAGACATGCGGATGTACGGGTATATTATTGCCAATAAATGTAACTTCCGGCGAGTCAAATGGATATTTATTATTGAATTTAAATAATAACTGAAAGTGTTCACCCTCATATAGAGTTCCTTCGAAACCATCTATGTTTATTTTCCATCTGAAAGAAAAGTTAAAGATATTATTTTATTGAGCATTTTTTAAACGTTATTTTAGAAATATAATTGATGATAAGGAAAACTTAAGTGTATAAGGTAATATCTTTAAACTTTTTAACGATCCCAGCAATAACATAAGTAGTAATGACTTTCAATTTCTAAAAAAAAACTTACATTTTAATGATAAGTTCTACCATCTACATTACTTAGAAATATATTTGTAATGGTTGACATTCAACCTTTGAATGATTACGTTTTTGTTGATTCAAATTTAATCTAAATTCATTTAAAATATTTTTTTTATTCAATTATTTTTTTTTAATCCCTTAGAAAATAAATTACATAGATATAACTTAAAGACAATTTGTACTATATATTTAATATTGGATTCTCTATTTGTAAGCGAACGTGGTAATGTAATTTTCACTAATGTCTGAACATTTGGCTGACTCCAATTTATATATTTTTGGACATTTATTTTATACTCTACTTTAGAAAGCAGTTATTTTACACATCACAAGTACTCTTTGCACAGTAAGTTGTGACTTTGATATAAGTATGAAGTGTAGTATGTTTGATTTTTTTTATTTTCATTCCACTTTAGGGATATTATTTTACTGTAGATCAATAATAGTCGGAGTATAGTTTGTTTACAAGCAGGAGGAATTGTTAGGAATGACTATTTGAGATCAATTAGCTTCTCCTTAGAACACGTATGTTAAAATAACTAGTTATGCCAGTAACCAGTTATGTAGCTACATAAGGTTACTTACTCTATGTAACCAGTATGTGAATCCCAAGCGTTTACTTTGAACCAATTATCAGAGAGTCTCGCAAGGAAGCTGAACAAATGTAAATCAACTCGAAAACACCTCAGTTTCAACCATGTGATATTTGGTAACAATGTCTCCAATAGTTCCCGAAATACCGAATTATTTCCCAAAAAAAAAAAATCGTTTCTAAACCACTGTGTGTCAGTTGACCCCCTGCTTAGAACTGCTGGTTGTGTTAAAATAACGACTTAAGGTAGTACACACATGAAAAATATTAGACAAAAACGACGTAACCACTAAATAAATTATATTTGAATTCTTTTATTTATTTCAAAAACTTATTTTACTTATGATCGTTCAAAACAAATATTTAGTTTTACTTGATGCTGTTCGATCTTACAAAACACTTGTAAGAGTAAACAACATCAAACAAATTTGTGCTAAAAAAAGTGGTTATACTTTTCTGAGTAAATATTTGACATGTTTGACCCTACCTTTAAAATGCCAATGCATTAGTGGAGAGTAATTACATATGTAGGCATTTTAACATATTACCTTGTAATATAAATTTGTATGTAGTAATATTTAATTATATAAAGTTATTTTTCTATATCCGCCTCCCGGGACTTTAGATATCAAACTATTTTAAAACTAAAAATAAACTAAAAACTAAATTAAAAAAAGTAAAAATGATATAAATTATGCCCAAATGCTAAATTCTAAACGAATGAGTGATTTTCATTAACATAGCTAATCGAACTCCTAAATTTAGGGGCATATCTTCAAACTGGGATCATTGAGTTATAGTGACAAGAGATACAAATAACAATAATAAAAAATTTTAAAATGCTTTCAAGAAATTTTTGTGTAATTACTTACTCTGATAAGTTGGTGGCTATGCTGTCAGTATCGACTGAAACTCCTGGTGGCGGCTCCTTAATCAATGACATCAATTCCTTTTGTAGTCTTTTCTGTAAAAGAAAATACATTTTATTAATACTATGATGTAGCAAATAATTGTTTATAATAAAATTAGTCATAATAATGGATTTCCACTTATACTCATCACGTTATATTTGACGTCATTGTTAAAAATGTTTAATTACTTTTGATATTTAATTTTTGTGGTTCGAGTGATGACATATTATTTGAAAATTTACAAATACTTAGATATTTAAGTACATATGGTTAAAAGCATTGTTAATGTATTTTTTTAATTAAAGCCTTTTTGAAAAAAAAAAAAAAAAAAAAAAAAGAAATGAAATGAAAAATGTTGTTAGATAGACTACGTCAATGGTCTTGTTTGTTTTTGTTTTAATTTAATTTGATTAGATAAGATTGTTAGAGTATTTTGTACTGTAAGTACTTTTATTTTTTTAATTAGTCTCTCGATAAAATATACAAAAATACAAGTACTTAACACAGTCCTTTTCATAATTATGCAACCAAAGTATGCAATTATATATTTTCGTAATTTAATTTATATACATTCAAGATCGTCTATTTATACACCATGAATGGCAAATACAGTGCAGCGAAACAAAGCACTACCACCGCTTTTGACGGATTATATACGGTCAAATTAAGCCGTCGTTTATGTCGAGTTAATCGGCTAAAAAGAACAGTTTTTATACTCTACACCACCATAGTGAGGAGGTTATTATGCGTTTGTACTGATGTTTGTAACGACCAAAAATATTAGTCTAACACACACCTAACCGATCGATTCAGATTTAATTTCTGAAACAAATTTTGTGCTATTTACTCAGTGTAGTAGGTCGGGCTTGACCGACTTACTTTCTTTCTTGTTTAATATGTACTAGTAGATATAACCCTGTTTTTATAAAGAAAATGTGTAAAAAGATGAATGTATGAAAAAAATTCCTTCATCTTTTTCATAATTTTTAAAGCAAACGTAAAGAGAAATACATTTAAAGCCAAAGACTTGAAAAAAACTCAAGTGTTTTACTAGTAACACGTGCAAAGGAGTTAATAAAGGCCGCGTTAAGAAACTAGTCCAGCCGGCGGCATGTTCTCTGATACAGTGGAAACTTTCCCAAATATCAATAAATAGTCCAAAATCCAGTAGTATTTCATTAATATATACATACTTTTATTTACTGATATTAAAAGAACATAATTAATAAAATTTTGAAAAAGGAAAACAAACTAAAAACAATTCATTAATATGGTAATGACAAAACAAAGGAAACTTAGGTTTCACTTTTACAAAAATTGTCTGGCCTCTTTATGATTCATGTTATTTTTTAAGAATATTAAAAAAAATTTTAAATTTCACCGGGAGAAGAACATTTCCAAAAGTGCATCTGAAAATTGCATTTGCATCATGAAACAAATATTTGTTTTAATTATATAGTCTAAAGGGGGCATAATTATCTTTCAAATGCGTCTTAAAAAATCAGGTTCATAACATACAACTATTTAAAGTTACAGCACATGTAAATATTCTTGATTTTTCCAAAAATGTAAATGGTGAATAAAATCACGAGTGTTTTGAAATTTAAAAAAATAAAAATTTAAATGTCCAAAGGACTAAAAAGGGTATGTGTCAAAAACTTGCGGTTTTTCTGTGCTCTTTGGTTTAATTCGTGATGTGTATATAATTGGAAAAATATCACGTGTTTGAAATCTTTAATTATGGGATATAGTTTTCCAAAAAAGTTTTGATTGTATTGTCATTCACTGTATATTTAAATTTTGCGTCGAAATAACATAAAATCTGGGTCGAAACAAAAAACACAAATACCGCGTTTTCTACTAAAGAGAAGTGTTTATACGATTTTTAACATCCGAATATAGCACTCTAATTTATCTATTTATATACAATTCTTTAGAATATTCATATTTATGATGGAATGCTTTCGAGAATCTAGTAAGTTTAACATATCATAAATAATACGAGTATCCATAATCTTTTTTACATAAATACATACTCGTATTTAGTATTACTTCATAGGAATACCATCAAATTCGACTAACTATTTATATGTATTTATAGATATAAAACGGAGTCTAAATAAAGAAACTCTGCTTAATCTACTACAATTTCCATAGATATTTGATGAAAAGTTATCATACATACACATATAAATTAAAACAAACAACCTATTGCTATTCTTTTAATACTTTTTATTATCAGTTTTCAATGTATATGACAATTTCTTGTATACCATTGCCTGTTATTTCTGTCGTTTCGATGAAAATGATAAGTTAATCATATAAGACCCATTGTTACCGGAATAACCCACATGGATTGTAAATATTTATATTCTCTACTTTATTATAATAAATTTATATTAAAACTAAAATCACACATTTATAATGGCAATTTGCAAGTCCGTATACGTGTTTACAATCATGTTTAAAATAGTAAAGGACAGTATGACCTGGTGATTAAAATAAATACAAATTTATATTTTGCAACACAAATTTTATAATCTTTTGTTGTATTGATTAAAAGGTTAAACCGGACAGATTGCATGGCAATAGAAATTTATTAAGTAAATGTACACAAATCAAATTTATAATTAATTTCAAATAAAAAACAAATTTTCTAGTTTACAATCACTTTAAAACGAATTAAAAATAGTGATAAATCAAGCATTCTGATTATATGTTTATGAATCAGTTCATCTATTATTCGAGTTTGCACTTCATTGGCAACAAAATTTTCATAGTGGTTTCCCACGATTAAAAAAATAATTTAAAATCACAAACTTTGTTATTTTCTAATAAAAAATTTAAGCAAATATTTCTCTGATTTTGTCCATAAGAATAACATAAATTGTAATAACCGGAGTTATTGCTAATCAAATGATTCAGTCTGTGCCAACTGACTGTATTGAAAAAATCAATGGATATAATTGAATTATTGTATTGGCAACAAATCACAACGAATCTGTTTTATGTGCACAGAAACTTTAAGAAGAAAACTCAGAAAGAATTTCCAAAAGAAATGTTCTCGATTAGTAACCCTACTTACTAGCCATGATAATTTGTCTGCATTATAATTCAAAATTTTAGTTTTACGAAAATTAATATTTCGCGGATTTTATACTGAATGGTCCATTAAAAACGGCCCATTATTTCACATAGTCCCCATACAAATGTCCTCCCGAAATAGGCCTTTATCGTTCATAAATGTTTAATTTATGTAGGTATCTACACAAATTTCACTCTAAACAAAAGTACGTGAACAAATAATTAAAACCTTTCAAAAAATCCAATATGCACTTCCAAAAAAATAGAAAAAGATCAGAAGGTTCATCGTCACTCTGTTTCAAATGCCATTAAACAGTATAAGGAAGACTTGAACATTGAAAGAAAACCTGGATCAGGAAGAAAAAAAGGTCTAACAGATATTTGTAAGACAAAAAAGTCGTACAACTGTTTCGAAGAGCACCGAACACTTCTATCAGACAAGCAGCTCGTAAAGTGATTCTTTTTGAAGTCGTATAAAGTTCAGAAAGTTCCAGATCGCAATGCGGTAAAGAACTTAGAAGCAAAAGAACGATCGAAAAAATTTAGGTCAAATTTTATTAAAAAATACACCTGTTGTGTGATGGATGATGCAACTTAAGAACTGGCAGACTTTTCACAACTTCCGGGTCAAGATTTGTATGTGGCTGATGGGCGAGGTATTGTTGTGTGCCATTAGAAGTTGTGGCATAAAAAGCCATTATAAGGCACGATAAACACAGAAATATATATAACGGAGGGTCTACAAAAACGGTTTTTACCTTTCTTAAAACAGCACAGAATGCCTTCATATTTCTGACCCAATTTGGCATCATGTCACTATGGAAAAAGGACCCTTGAGTGGTATTCAAACAATAATTTCAATTTTGTACCACGGGAGGCAAAACCACTGTCCACAACTTCGGTCTGTGGAAAGGTATTGTGCTCTTGTAAAAAAAGAATTAAAGAACACAGGAAAGATATCCCAGTACATGTCCGATTTTAAGCGTAACTGGACCACTTCGTCCAAAAATATAAAATCCTTAATGAGAGGATTTCCGGAAAAAGTGGATAAATTTATAAATGCCGAGTAATATGTCAATATTTTAATGTTTAATGAATTTGTACAATATTTGAGTAAAGTTTTGATTCTGAAACATGAAAGGAAAACAATTGCTATTCATAAAAAAAATTTAAAATTGTTTTCCTTTCGTGTTTCTGAATCAGGCCCTAAATGAATACAATTATAATTTTTTTCTGGCTCACTCTTTAATAAATTATTGATTGGAGCAAACAAAGTTCATGTTCTTAGGGCAAACTTCAATCACTCTTTACGATTCATTGTATAGATATGTGTAGTATATACTTAAATGAATCAGTAATTAAAGTCATTAACCTTTATTTTTATTTATTATTTTCATTAACCTAGCCTATAGGCCATAATCGGTCGCAAATTTCTACTTAAATATATATTTAAAAAAAATATATACTTAAGTGGATTGGAATATTTGGTGTATTTTATGAGTTTTCCAATACAGAATTTAAATATTTTTAATTTCTATAAAAATCACCTATAGTTAGTTATCAATGCTTTAAATAAAGATATCATTAATTTTTTTTTTTCATGACTAAGCATTTGAGAACAAGAATAGAAATTAACCAATTGGAATCGTTTTTAATTTGAGGTTTTATTTATACTTGCCTCCCAACGTGTGTTGTCCAAAATTAAAGGTTTTCCACATTTTGTTAATGGCTGTTGCGGTTCCTTTGGCTCCGTTATAATCTCCGCTTTTGGCGGTTTGTCTTTTTTACTTTTGAATAATTTAACAATTTTCGACATGTTTATATGTGGTTCACTTTTTCTTAGTAGTTTATTTAATGAATTTTTAATAAATTTAAAAGTAATTAACACACTTTTATTTTATAGTTTAGTTAATTAGCAGATGACATTTTTATTTTCAAGCTAAAACTTCTATATTATGAAAAGATTATAATAATTTTTGTAAATTTATTTACATATGTACTCTAATATAATTTGTTTTAAAAAAGTGAAAATTATTTTTGTATTTTTCAAATGAATGGCACTTGTTTACTTGCACGTTGTTTAATGTTTTACTTGCAATAAGAGAATAAATTCTAAATTCTATTTGTATGAAAAATAGAAACAAATGTGGTGTTATTTTTTTATATGAATATATACTTGAATATGTATACAATTTGTATTTGTTTTATTTATTTTTTATTTTTTTTGCTATTTTGCGCTATCAAAAACAAAATATTTACAATACTGAAAATATAGTGGAAAAAAAAACACAAAATGCTTAAAACACAGTTTTCTTTTTTATTATTATTATTTTTTTGCCATATTAAAATATGCTCATATTTCTACAATTTATTTTTTTATTGATTGTTTTTGCAAAAATATAACTCCATAGTGCGGTATATTATAGATGGTAAACATGAACGAGGGCTGTTTAATAAATTTTAAGGGCATTCATAAGTATATTGCTAAATAAGCAAATATGTTATTTAAATTAATTAATAGCGATTTAAGTGGCCTAGCCATTTAGATATAGTTTTATCATTATTTACAAAAATTGTTGGAACATTTTATAGATTACACCGTTTAATATATTATACATAGGGTTTGGAGTTTATTATATTATTTCAATTTATTAGTCATGCCGTGTGTAACACATCAAAATATTTGTCGCAGACCCACATTAGTATATATATTCTAGACCTCATCTCTATGTCTGTTGAAAACACGATAGGGCCCAAACGAAAGGAGCTAGCTGGCTGATATTTTCCACAAATACTTTCGGTTGATAAGGTTTGGTATTGGAAATGGGCAATATCGGACCATGATCCCACTTATCCCCTATACAATTGTCCCCCGGAATACTGTTTGAGCAGTCATAAATATGTTGATTATGCGACAATCTTTATACAATTTTGCACAAATTAGTTTGAAGTACTCTGAAATTATACTGAAAAGTATGGCGACATAATTGACCTTACTATATAACTTTAAATCAAAAAAATATTTTATTGTCAATAAATAAAAAATTCCCACATTTCAAGATTCGGTACAACCGAATATAACACTCTTACATGTTTTAACTAATTTTTGGTAGCAAGCTCCGCTACTATCTATAAATTCTAAGGATTTCAAAAAAATGGTCCATCCAATAATATCCAAAGTTAATGAAAGATATAATAGCAAATTGAGGTGAAATAATGACCGATTTCAGACAGTTTCAATAGGCTTTGTCCTTGGAAAAAAGTGCATGTGCCAAATTTGATAGTAATATCATCAAAATTGCAATCTGTAATTTACTCGCAAGGTTTACATGGACAGCCAGTCAGCCAGCCAGATAGTGATTCTGACATTTTTGCGTGTTACAAACATCAGCACAAATGCATTATACCCTTCCCACTATGGTAGTGTAGGGTATACAAACTTCACGTCATAATCAGATAAATTATAATGTAACACAATGTTAAAAACTTATGAACAGCAATTGCATGAGCGCCTATTTTGACCATATTGATACCACATCGATGATGTTTCCAAGTAAGAAATTAAGTAACATTTTAAAAACAAGTTACAAACCCCATAAATGTAATATAAAAAGTTAGCTTTTTTTGAAGCAAGTATAAATAAAACAAAAAATTTAGATTGCCAACATCTGTGACAAGCAAAAGAGTTTTCTCACTGACTGTAAACATTGCACTATGTCCGAAAAAACCCAAGTAGCGGCAAAACCTATTTCCCGACAAGCTAGACTCACCGCATTTGGTATGCAGGGTTATACTGTCGAAATATTCGATTTGAGTAAAAATGGGCTGTCCACGCCACCTTTTTGGAAGTTCACCTACGGGGAATTTTCAAAAAAAAATTAATGTTTACTCTCTAAAACTCTACCTTTATAATTTGGTAGATACATTCCTATAAACCTTAGACAAAATTATGAAAGTTGTGTTAGTTTTTTCTTGGGGCTTCCATATGAACTTTCCTTTTGCAAAAGAAGTATTAAATCGTGAGTTTTCAATTATTTGCATAATAAATTTACGTGGCATTTAACCTTAGTTTCCCACGAACAACTACATGTAGGAAACTTCTTTATCGGTTGTTATCCACGGGAGTTCTACTCCGCAAAAGACATTAACACTATTCACAATTTCACAAAAAAGATGACCCAGTAAAAACATAAAAATAAGTTCTAAATACAAACATTTACAAAATATCTTTACAACAGTTTAAAATACACACCTCGAGTAATAGAAACCATATTCAAAGATTTATTTTATTGAAAGTATATTTTAGAAAACAACGTTTTATTTAATAAAAATTATATTGCTTCACAATTGATAACACGAATTAGAAGAATAAATTTATATATTATCAGCATTTTATGTCTTATTATGGATTGTCAACTGTTAATATTTGTATCTTTTTTTCTTTCCAATATGTTGGCAATTGAACGATTTATAAAAAAAAATATATATATTTAAAATATGATATTGGAAAATCTACTTTTTGCCGTGAAATTTGGAAATTCGGCCATAGTGCATTGCTAGAAAAATAAGAAATCATAACGAGAACCTATATTAAATAAATGCCAACTCAAAAAAGCTAATTTTCTAGGAAGTTACGCGCATTATAACAGGGTTACTCCAAATTTGATATTTTATAAGCTTATATCAGACTATAATCGCCTATTACATAATGTTTCAATCCGATAAATAGCTTAAAAGTTATATACATATTATCAATTTGTTTTGTTTGGAATCACTATGTACTAACATGTTTAAAATTAATAAAACTTGCTATTGGATACCAAATGCAATAAGATATGAGGTAGATTTATAAATTTAATATTTTTGCAAAACAAAAAGAACTTTGAGTTATTAGAATAACAAAAATTGATATAAAACGAGAACAAATAATTTATTTTCTTTGAAATTTATATCACAGATAGGTATTGCATACCGATTCGGTAACGGTAAAAAAGTAACCGATAACGCTAAATTGGTTTATTTCAGTAATATCGATAATTTCGCCATGACTTAAATATAAATGACTTAATATAAATTACAAATATTAAAAAGTAATTAAACAAATCTGGTATTCATTTAAACTTTAAGTTCTGTAGATTTCAATAAACTCAATTACGGAAAACAATAATAGATATTTTTATATTTAGAATTATCTGTAGAATAACGGTAGCGGTATTTTAGAGGTTACAGTACGAAAATTTTAGATTATTTCGCTAAAGGTATTTTATCAGTAACGGTAATTGAGTTAAAAGTGTATTTTAGGGTTAACGGTAGCCAACGTTGCTTTTACTTAAGCAATCGGGAATTTTTACACAACCTGCGTACTACTTATATTTTTTTAATTGGAGACAAAGGTAAATGTGTATATATAAATATATATATACTTTATAGTTTGATTATTGTTGTTTTATCTTATCATTTCTTTTTTGTAAACAATACCAATCCCTACATACTCACGCACACATTTTGTTGTTTTTTTTTTTTTCTTTTTTAGAAAAAATTACTTCTATAAAAGTTAAGCCTTCTCCGGTATGCAAAAAAAATATATAAATCACAAATAAACAACAATCTATCTTTCTTTTATTTACCCAATATTAAAAAAAATTAAAACAAACACTTAATCTAAAAAGTTTTAACCCTTTGACGACCACAGGGACACCAGTGTCCCAACACAAAAATATTGAATAACTAAATAACGAAAAATAGAATGGGTGCCATTTTAATTTAATTTGGTTCGTAATCGTGTCTCTTCGTAATGTGTTTAGATTAAAACAAGTTCGGTTGTAGCATTTATTTTTTATTGTCTTTGAAAATTTACAATTTTATTTTGCTACTGTGTTCAAGAATTGTGCCGAAATCTTTTTAAGTGTAAATCTAATTTTTTAAATTTTATATTGGAATATATATTAGGCTTGGTAAGTGCATTTTTGTTATAAAAAGTTATAAAATCATTATTCATGTTCCATTCATTGATATCTAGTCCATAAACATGAGTATTTGGAACGAACATTTTCACTTTTCACTTTAAAGTTTGTTTGTTTTAATTTCAAAATATGTTTTCTTGGCGCTAACTGATTCACATTAAATAGACAAAATGATTACTTTTATTCAAATAGTCTTATGGTCGTGAAAGGGTTAATGAAAATAAGCAATTCAGCTGAACAAAATCACACCTCTTTCCTGAAAGTGTTTATTTATATTATGACACAGTCTTCCCTCCACCCAATATAAACTCTTGATAAATATACATATACATACAAACATTTGCTTTTTGACTTTGTCTTCATACTATTTCTGAAAGTACTTTGGCTGTGGTGGATTATTTAAGTGTTAGAACCACAACCGGTCCCTATCACTTTGGAACTAATCACGTGCCATGTTTTATGTTAGTTCCTTCCCCCAAGGATATTCAATATTGCAATCATCGAGTAGTTTCAAAGTAGGGACTTTTTCCGTTGTTGTGTAATAATAACAAATCTGTTTATTTCCGTGAATTTTTTAATACAAAATTGAGCCAAAAACCAGTAAAATTATTCAAATAATCGGTCGAAATTCTATAATATGCGTACTTTTATTAAATAATTTAAGTTTTTCAAATCAGAATATATATTAACAAATTTAAACCAGTATTATTATTATGATTATTATCTCTTTATATGAATACTTCGAATTTTTAATATTAATCATATTAATAATTCCTTTGAGAATTTTAAATTTCAATTTGTATTAAGTCGACCTACTTGAAACGTTAATTTTCCTGTTTTCAATAAACATTTTTCTGTTTTTGTTACACAGAGAAAACAGTTTTGGTTGTGCTAACCGAACTTATTTTTAATCAATTGAGTCAGTCTAAATCAAAGGTTCGAAAGAATTAATTCCAAATTTCATTTTCGAAATCAAAATAAATTGTATCTCTTAATCATTCATTATGAATTAGTTCATAGGCTTAATTTCTTTGTAATTCAAATGTATGTAATTCATTTACATAATTTCTTATAAATTATTCAAATTTTCTTGAATTCAAATCCATTATAAAATAGCTTTTAAAATGTATTGAATGATTAAATTTTTCTCAATTCAAATCTACTCGTATTACAAAAAGGCTTAAGTCAATTTTTTCAATTAATTTTGCTAATAAGGTGGTGTTTTGTATTAATAAGGTGATGAAACGAAGACAGCTGATTATTTGCTTATTTATGTTGTGTTTGCGATTGTCAAAATTTCTTTATATTTTTTGAAAAAATTGAAAATTTTGTAAATTGTGTTTTTAACAAATAATTTTGTAAATAAATGATAATATATATATAAAACAATTAAATCAGGTGAATAGCAGTGAGATTAAATCCTCAAAACAACAATGACCAAAATAACTTAACAAATGACCAACATAACTTAATTTGTTTGTTTTTTGTTTTTTTCGTCTACCACAATATATTCTGACATTGCCAGTCATTTGACAATTACAAATATTGTTTTTGTTACCGAGACGATCTCACCTGATTTTATAAATGATTAAAAGCAAAACAAAAACAAAACTGTAAACAAAACAAAAAAATATTTTAATTCAATCTGTATTAGATTTGAATTAGCAAAAATTAATCATTTAAATGTTGAATTAATTCTGTTATGAATTAATTCTAATGTGAATCAATTCAACGATGAATGAATTCAATTTATATAAAAGCCTTTTAATGAAGCTAAAGAATTAGATGTTGGGAATGGATTTATGTCCCGATTAAGAACCCTAATTTAGAGAAATGTGTCGATATTCTGGGTTTTGAAAACAACAACAACAAAGGTTTTAATTCATAAAGTTTCTATACAAGTTCAAAATAACTTATCATTAGTTTGTGTTAAAGTGTTCGTCAAAATTTTTACCGAATGCTAACAAATTCTGATGTTTGGTCTAATTTTAAACTGAAACAGAACATTTGTTTCAACTCTAGTATTAATTTAAACATTTTTGAACTTTAAAATGTAAAATTAAAAACTTTTACTGGTTCAATTCAATTGATTAAAATCACTTTCAATTACATATTATGTAGTTTTTAAGAATATGTTTTTTAATATTCTTAAGAACAGCACAGCCATGCGAAATACAGTATTCATATGTAAATTTCAAATATATATATGAATATAAAGATTTGTAATTCTGTAATTGCAAGCAAAAATATTAAATTCATGTCTATAGAAAATCACACAATACACGCATGATCGATCGATTGAGTCGATCAAGTGGCACAACAATGTAAAGTTGGCGTTGGATTGCTCACTGTAATTGTACCGCTTGTATAAAGAATTAAGTCCAATGTTTAAATATTAAAAATAACAATTGAAAATCAATTTGGAATACACATGTATATAGATATGTATAGTATGTATGTTCGTATGAAAAGAAAAAGAAGTAAATATAGAAATTGTGCAAACAATTGTAAGAAAATGTGCACTGAAATCAAAAAGATTTTAGAATTATAAAAAAATATATTAAAGAATACAATATAGATAGCTTCACTTTTAACACTGCGCCAATTTCGCAGTTTCGACTAGGGTTCCTATTCGGGAAAAAAATCTCGGGAATATTTTTTTTAGAAAAACCCAGGAAATTTTTATCGCGAAATTATTTATAATTTTTCTTCTTAAAGTTACAGAATTTTTTTTATAGATAAAACAGATTCGTTGTGATTTATTGCCAAGCAAATTATTTGCAACTAAGTTAAAAAAAACCGGGGTTTTTACCCGTAACTCATGATAGTGGAGATGTTTGAAAAATTTCCAAAACAGATTCTTGTTATACACGATATCATCTACCAGAAAAATATTGTACCACTTCTTATTGTGTTATCAATAAAGTCAGTTATAGCAACCAAATCAGGAAAATAAACATTTCTAGTACGCCGACTTTTTCAAATTGAAATTTAAGTTCTTAAAGGAATTATTGAGATACTTAACATTAAAACATTTATGTATATTTATATTTGCTTATATACGAAACAAATTACGCAGTTTTTTAAGAATCAACAATCTTATTTCTAAAATATTTTAATAAAAACAATTGTTTAAAAAATTTTACTAGTTTTTGGCTTAATTTAATACTAAAAAATTCCGGGGAATAAACAGATTTTTTTAATATTTCTCGGGAATGGAAAAAGTCCGGGAAATTAGAAACCCAAGTTTTCATGTCAATTTACATACATTTGAAGACTTTTATTTTTGTAAAATGTTTGCTTAGCGTCGTTAATACTTTAATATATATGTATTTATACTTAACCATAGAATAGTAAAGTATCATAAATATGAATAAGAACTAAATAATTTATAATAGGTTTTTTCCAACAGCATCACAAAACAATTGTTTTAACCGCAATATAATTGAAAATGAAAAAATACATATTTATTTTTAACCATACAATTAATTATCTTATTCTGACCACCACAAAAAGACAAATCAAACCACAATTACTAACATGAATTTGCAAAGGAAAATAAAAATAATGATCTGTATAAAAATACATTTTTAAGTTCATTATAACATTTAAATTTTTTTATTTTAATTGCATGCACATTTCACGTGTTGTATTCCCAATAAAAAAAATCACAATAAAAAAAGTAAATAAAAATAGTGTCGCATTGAAATTGAAATAAATGAAAATAAAATATTACGATTTAGACGAGTATATAAACTATATATACACAAACAGAAACATTTGTACAAACATACGTATATATATATGTATGAACACTCTCACTTACCTAAAGCAAGACCGACACAACTCTAAATTTTATATTTGTAAGTGGGTTGTAGGGATGCCAAACATACCCAACACTGATACTGCGTATGAGCAAATTATTATTCTATTAACATTTCAATAATTTTTTTTTTGTGATTTTTGGCTCCCTTATATAGGCCAATTATGGACCGATCGCCATGGAATTCGCGTGATTTCTTTCTATCTTATACTTATTTGTGTTGATTTTTTCCTGAATACCAACATTTTTAAGAGGTTAATACCTGTTAAAGTAATTTTCGGAAGTGGGCCTTACATGGTCCGATAAAGTCCTATTTCAGTGGGCTAAGGACTGAGATCGAAAAATTCTTAACACACATTTTTCATTAAAACTTTTAACCCAAGTATTATTTGATTTTTTTTATCAAGTTACTTTTGTAAAGCATATCAGTTATTATGTTTAATGTCAATTATGTTCATTTGTTGTTAATCTGATTAAAATGAGTGACCAGAAAAAAGTACGTACTAAAATTATTAAATATTTTCAACAAAACCCAAATTGGTGCTACAAAAAGTTGGCCAAACAATCAAAGGTCTGCTATCAAACTTTTTCCAATGTTATTAAACAGTACCCGGTGAACTTGCCCGTTGATATAAAACCTGGTTCAGGTAGAAGGAATGGTCCACATGATGTTTCTAAAGCCAAAAAAATAGAAAACTTTTTCAAAAGAGCTCCCAACACCTCCGGTAGGAAAGCAGCCCGGTAAGGTCAGTATTGGACTATTTGGTACGAACAGTTAAAGCCAATGAAGGTTTAAAAGCATACAAGGCTCAAAAAGTTCTTGACAGGAACTCAGCTAAAAATTTAGAGGCCAAAGACAGAGCACGAAATTGAAGTAAAATTTTTTACAAAAAATATACCTGCTGCATAATGGATGACGAAATGTACGTATAGACATTTTTTCGCAGCTTCTGGGTCAATTTTTTTATATTGCAGATGCTCGAGGGAATGTTGAAGAAAAGTTTTGTACCCAAACGCAGACAAAATTTCCCAAAAAGTCCTTCGTATGCCAAGCAATATCCAGTTGCGGCAAAAAATCCAAACATTTCTTACAAAAGGGCTCTATAAATACCGAAATTTACATCAAGGAATGTTTACAAAAAATGATATTTCCATTCATAAGACTTCTTAATGTGTCCACTTATTTTTGGCCTGATTTGGCATCTGTCACTATGGTAAGAAAGGTCTTGAGTACTACAAGACCAATAATGGAAGGGTTTTCGAAAAAGGTTCAAAATTTCATCATTAGTGATTAGAACTATACAAATATTTTTTTTGTAAATTGTAACAATAATTTCAATCAAATAAAATTAACATATATGTATGTTAAAAAGTTTTCGATCTCAGTCCTTAGGTGAAATAGTACACCGATTTTTACCAGTTTCAATAGGCTTCGAAATTGTGACTTTTACATCGTTGGACATTGTTCAATCGGCTCTGATTCTGATTCGATAGGTATACTTTAAGGGGGGTGATAGACTAATATTTTTGGGTATTATAAAAATAACGGAACAAAAACTTATTCATTGAATAGAAATAAATTAGAATCAAAAAGAATATTTATATCAAACGATAGCTCAAGAATTCTGAACTTGGATAAAAGTTTACATTTCTATGGAAAAAAATGTTTGTTATAATTTTGTTATTGTTCTATTTTTTTTAAATTTTTTATTATTTTTTTTTTTTTGTTGAACTGATTTTTCCCATTTTCAATACAAAACAGTTCTTATCAACAGAGAATATTTTGGGGAAAATTGCATCCTCGTAGGTCCTTCCAGATAGACAGACGAATTTAGCTAGATTGTCTTAGAATTTAGTATACGTATATTGTTGTGGGTATACGACGAATATTACAAACGGAATGAAAAAATTATCTTTTTAGTGGTGGGTATAACAACACAACACAATTTATTGTAATTTTGAGTACGAGAACGATTTACTGAACTTATATTTTTCGTATTTGAGTATGAGAACTATTTGTACTATTGCACTTATATGTTTCCTAATATTTAATTATTTTAGAAATTAGAGAATAATTGTAAATTACAAGTAATTTAGATTAAACATTTTAGCCTTTTTTTGTTTAATCCAAATTACTCCAATCCAAACATTCTCTAATTTCTAAAATAATTAAATATTAGGAAAAATATAAGTACAATAGTACAAATAGTTCTCGTACTCAAAATGACAATAAAGATAGAAACATATTTGTCAACATTATTCGATTTGATTTGATTTAATTTCTTCTATTGTCCAAAAATTAAAGTAATTACATGGTATATGCAATTTTCTGAGAATTTTTACATTTGAATACAAAACATTTCTGATCATCCTTCCATCTAATTTTTGTTAATTTCTTTAAAATTGTTGTGATTTCATGGAAATTTCAGTTTGCATTTTTAATAAATATTTAAATAGACCATCATCATCTACCTTTCTTTTTAGTCATTGTATAGTTTAAAATACGGAGCATTGACTCATTTACAAAGACACTTTCATTTTCAAAGCGTATATTGCTAATTTTAGTATTTATTTTCACAGCCACAGAAATTATTTTCATCGCAGATTATTATAATATTTTCATATTATATACAGAATTAAAAAAATCTTTAAAAATAAGTTTCATGTTGATAATAAGAGGGTAATTACCCTGGTATTTATTAAAAAAATGTTGTAAACTATGTTTTAGAAAACTTGGTGAACACACTGTGCAGCAAAAATTAATGAATTTGTTAATAAATTTTATAAATAAAAAAAAAAATAACAACTTAAGTCAATAACTACTATATTATAAATATTTATTTTTTGCACCTAAGAGAATCAGAAGAGAATTACGGTAATTTTATGTGCCATCAACCATAGAGTTATGTAGTAGTTAAGACGTGAGTACAATTATTTTACATTTTTGTTTATTTCTTGCCAGGAAATTGACGTGTCTTCCTATAAATAAAAAGGTATATTACCTATAACGCAATATGACGTAACATCATTTTAATTACTAATATGTAACAACTTATTAAAACTAAAAATGGACCTCTTTAAATTTTCATAAATACTGAAAAAAATCTTTTTTGATGGTGTCTATAAAAATTTGGAGTAAATAGATTAACCGGATTTAACATAACTGCCATTAAAAAATCAAAATTTTTTCAACCCCAAATATTAAAACATTCTGGGATTTTACAATTCCCTGTCATCGTACGTGACATTCGAATGCCTATAGAGTGGAATAGATTTTGCAAAAATAAGAGTATCTGAAAAATAATTTGGTCTTTATGTTCCATTCAGAGGGTACTATATTTTAAAAAAATAATAAGTTCTTTCGAAATATTGTTGTCCAAAATATAGAGCGAAATAAGGGTATATCGTACGTGACAAAAAACGTAAGTAATTTTGAGGTACATGTTGAAATATGCGAAAATTTGCGAATCGTGAGAGGCGTAAAGTTTTCTTTTAATTTCTTACACTAAATAAAAATAATCTTTGGATGATTTTATAATAAATAAAATTTAATATCGTACGTGACAGATTTTTCTCTTATAGTAAAACAATATATATTCTGTAAGAATTCGTATACAAAAACTAAAAAAATAAATAATTCGTTCTAATAAACAATTTCATAATAGCAAAAATACAATCAGAGTCAAATTCATTTCATACTACATGCTAATTGGAAGCTCAGTTTTCGCCGCAATCTTAACCAAAAACATACCAATTAAATTAAAAAATTAAATATAGTCAATAAGCTCTAAATACTTTCACATAGTAACATTTTAGTGTTTTCTCCTATTCAAATCATATTGAAACAAGTTTTAAGGGTTTTTGTGTTTACAGTCGTGGTGGTCATTCTCGTGGAATTGCCATATGTTGTTATTTTTTTTAAAGTAACCCGAAAAATTACTTTCAATGTAAATTTTACTCGAAAGTACATTTTTTGACTTGTCACGGTCTTCAATTAAGTGTGATATATATATATTTACGTAGTACATATTTCTATATAAATACATTTAATAGTATGTATGTGGAACTCACAATAAAAATGAAAAAAAACACTCTATATTAAATTAAGAAATTTAATTATAGTTATAGTTTCAAATTACAAATTGTTTTCTACACTTAATTATTATCATGCACTCAATATTGACTGAAAACACCTCGTATGCACATTTACAGTTGTGGCCATACTAATGGAACCACTAATTTAGTTGAATGAATTCTAATCGAACAAAGCCAATACTAAAACACTAACACAAAATCGGCAATTATGTGACCTTTGACCGTATATTTCATGTAGCGATCTGGTTTAAAACATCATAAATTTTATATTTTTATCAATAAACTATATTTTTTATACTTTGAGCAAAACAAATTAAATATAAGTGAACAATTACAAATGTAAAAAACTATTTTTTTTTTTTTAACAAACCCTCAACATGGACAAACTTAACAAACCCTCAACATGAAAATCCTACTAAGCTAAATGTAAACACATAGTCAGTCATTCATGTGTCAAAATATAAAAGCTGACTAACAAAAGTTCATTCACTGCATTGTTAGTTTAATTAACTTTAAAATATTCTTTTTTTTTTACACATCAGTTGTATTTACTGCATTATATATGTGTATATGTAGGTATGAAAAGTTCACTAAACAAATTGTTGTCTATAGGTGATATTGACATAAATATTGGGTTATTAGCATATAGGAAATAAGTACACTGTAAAGAAAAATATGTCTATTGGTGATATTGACATAAATATTAACTTATTTGCATATCAGATATAAGTACAATGTAAAGAAAACTATGGCTGATGAAATTACTCGGGGCATTAAAATAATGCATACAATTTTGTATCAGTTTATTGAGGGGTAAATATTTAAGAATATTAGATAATGAAATTTTGAAAGATATTTGTGGTTTTTTGCTTATATATCAGCCATTTGTAGGCCGGGCCGATTTGCTCGATTTTAAAAAGCAACCAAACCAGGAATATACACGATATATTGATTTATCAATCGTGTTTGTAAGTTATGTGGGGATTTCGGAAAGACAGACATGGCTATATAGACTCCGCTATCTATAACGATCCAAAATATATATACTTTATTGGGTGACAAACGAATTGGGTATTAAAATTTAAGAGTGTTACATTCGGCTGCTCAGTTAAAACTAGATTATAAAGCAGATAATCTCTAATCAAACAAATAAGAGAGCTATATTCGCCTGTGACGAATCTTATATACCCTTCACCAAATTATAATTTAAAATAAAAATTTTAAATATTTTTAGGTAAAAACATTTTTTTTTCAAAATAATAGTTTCCTTCAAAATGGTTTTCAAAATAGATATATAGCTTTATATAGATCGTTGCAATGGACTTTGAAATATCTATCATTAGATATCCATAATGTCTATATTAATGACACGGTAATCTAGATATAGATCAAAAATAGGCCAAAAATCGAGGTGGTCCGGTTTTTTCCTTATATCTCAGCTATTTGTGGGCGGATTTTCTCGATTTTAAACAGCAACCGAGCCTGAAGAATTCCCGATATGTTGCTGTATGAATCAAGTTTGTAAGTTATTTGGTGTCGTCAGAAAATTGATTTCAACAGACAGACAGTCGGACATGGCTTAATCGACTCCGTTATCTATAAGGATCCAGAATATATATACTTTTTAGGATCGCAACATTATATTGTGGAAATTACAAACTTATTATACCCTTCTCACGAAGGTGAAGGGTATAAAAACAACGTTTAAAGTTTAAGCTACTTTTAACTGAAGAATATAATTGGTTTACAACTTAAAAACTAGTTCTATGAGATATATAACTAGAGGATGGATTTATATGCAAATACGTGTTTTTTCTCGAATTTTCTTCCACTAATTGTTTATACGAATAACACATTTTACTGTAAAATGGCATAGATTAGTTAATGCATATTTTGTTATATTTTACTAAAAAATGCATATTATCTGTAAAGTTTTCATTATAAGGTGCAAATCGGCAAATCTTGCTGGGGTGCTCGCGATTGTATTTTTTGAGTTATAGCAGTCTTTAAATAAAAATATTTTTTTTATAGTCGATGGACAATATATTGTCCTGACAAAATTTTTTTGGCGAATTTGTTATAAAAAAAGCCTCCAAAAGAATTTTTTTCGTTGCAATTTCGGTCTACAGTTGAGTTTTTTACCCGACGATTTTATAACTTCACATACACAGTTATCGCTCTTCACAGCAATTTATTACAATATCAAAATCATTGTGGGATGCTACTGTAAGTCACATTTAAAAATTCTGTAAACATTATGGCATTAAACGAGTATTAATGTCATTACAATTAATATACCAATCATTTTCTCAGTAGAACAATTATAATTTTTAAATTTAACTGTTTACTATGTATAATTCAAAGATTCCACTATTCGGCATGTTATTTTAGAAAAATATGAATGAATATTTGAACTATTTAAGTCATATTTTGATTTTTTGAAGCATATTTTAGGCGCATATTTTCAAATATGCAAAATCAACATCCGCCTCCTATATATAACCAAAATGTTTCAAACAAGCCGTAAGAAATATAAGGCAGCAAACGTGGCCTTTTCCTGGGGAAAATAAATAAAATAGGTTCCAGAAAGTTATGTGGTTTTTTGGGTAATTGATGTGTGTATTGGCACTATTTGTGATTCAATTGTTATTGTTTGCTGTTGGAAAAACAAGGATATGTTTTGTTCCAAGAAAATTGAACTGAATTACGGACACAAATTTGTTGTTGTTGTTTGAAAATTACGATGTTCAAACAAGAACATAACATCGACAAGTGATGTCCATACTAGATAAATTCATGTGCGGACAAGAAATTGTTCGCTGAGTGAACAAATTGATGGGGGGTTATGAGCTTTTAGAAGATGCTTTATCTAGTATATGGATGAAAAAAAGATGAAGATTCGGATTTAAGCCCGAAGTAGAATTTGTGAGGCAACATGACCCGTAAAATTTACGCAAATAATGTCCAGAATCAAAGCATAAAGCCAGTGAAGGAGTTCAAACTAAAAATTAAACAAAAGTGGGAGTAAATTATTCTTAATTTTCCTAAAAATTTCTGAAATCAATGCCGCACCGTATTTTTTTAATATTTTAAAGTAAAGACTCAGCAATTAATTATCAAAAATGTCACATAATTTAAATTGTGTTGATAGGATAATGTCCCCCAAAAATTATATTAAACCAATCAAATTAAGATTAAAAAAGTAATTAAATGTACAATTGACATTTGAGTTAATTCAACAATGATTTTATGAACGAATTTGTAGCCCTTAAATATTAATTTATCCTTATTTTTGGTAAGTTGTTTCAAAACAGTGATGTGCGGTTATAGGAATATGCACCATCGAGGGTCTATATTAAAAAAAGTTCTTATTGAATATAAGCTCTGGTTATGCTTATTTTAGTAGATAATCCAATTCAGGAAACCATTAATAGAATCCTACCATTTTTTTGAAAACCATACTAAACAAATTAATTCAGTTAAGAATTAATAAAAATTGTTATTCTTAGAAAAAAACTATTATAAACTTGTGTTGAATTTAAATTTTATCAAACAAAATATTTTGAAAGGGGCATATAATGCCAATTTTATTTTATAAAAAGTAAAACAAACTTTGTATGAAGATTTTGTTTACTAAAACTTTGATTAAATATAAAAATTATGTTATGAATAATAGCTTAAATCTGGATCCCAGTGCAAATTAAAACTCATTTAGATAACATTTTGAATTTCAAATGCTAAGAAAATATAAAGTAACACTATTGTTACGTAAAAAAAACTATTATCTAACAGCTAGTGTTAAATAACGAAATGACATTTTTATTTTCCTTTCTATAAAATAGTTACTTTTCGTCATTCAATGAATGATTTACAGGCAGCAACATTCTTTTTATTAAGTGAGTTATTGACTGCAAGTAATTTATGCTTTTATTTTTAAATTAAATTTAGCAATGGAAACTTTCTAGTAAATTAAAAACAAAGCAAATTCATTAATCTAAAGTGTATACTAAGTATATTCCAATGTACTTTAAGTAAAACAATAAAAAGGTCTCAACACTCATATTAGTGCAGCTATTGTGATTTTATAATTGAAAGCGGTTTTGAATTAATTTTCATAATAGATAAGTTAACGATAGCAAAATATTAAGATTTACCAGACTATTTGGAAGCATTTCTAAAAAAAAGAGATACTGATAAAACTTTCGATGTCAGAATAGAAAATCATCCATCATCCTCCTGAAAAACTATAAGGATATTGGACCATTATTTTCTCACCGGTATTTTTTCGAAGAAAAGTATTGATACATTTTAAAAAATTCCCTTTTGTGTAAGAAAAGTTTTATGTTTATTATAATAAACATGTACTTGTTTAAATTTGTTTAGATTTTCAATTAAAATTCTATTTAAATATTAAATATACACAACGCAAAATTTCTATTAAAAAAAAGTCTCGTGAAACAAAGTGATGGACGGCATAGCATTTGGGGAGGCTTAACGGGTTAATTAAAAATTCTCAACACAAACAAAATCTAATAATTATTAAGCGAATACAAAACAAATCACACGCAATATTTTATTTCCTTAAAGAATATTTTAAAAAATAATTTTATCCCAAATTCATTTTAAAAGCAATTTAAAGCATATTGTTTTTATTTTAGAATGTTTATATATTTTGGTAATAAATATTTGTGTGTATTTTAAAATAATTCTAAATAATAAATAAAACCTAAAAAATGTATAAACAATGTTTAAAATATAAAATATGTTCATTTGCAAAAAGACTGCTATAACTCAAAAAATACAATCGCAAGCAGCCCTGCAAGATTTGCCGATTTGCACCTTATAATAAGAACTTTACAGATCAAATTACCAACTCCATTCCGTGAAGTTTTAAGTTAAGATTATTAAAGATTATGAAAAAAAAACTAAACCTTTTTCACTAAATTAATAAATAAAAAATGGCGAATTAGAATTAAGAAGCGCCAGATAATTTTAATGAAAAATCGGAATATATGGGCATTATCTGGACATTTTTACTTTTCTACATTATTTCTCAGAATAAATGTGCAGATAATGCCGATATTTAGCAAAAATTATGCAGATTTCTCATCAGAATTATCTGGCTTTGAATGATTTAACTCATTGAACTATATTTATTCATTAAAATGTTTACTTTTAAACATGTGTTTTCATAAATAACATTTGTTATGATTTGAAAAAATATTAAATCCCGAGTAATTTTTCGTTCAACTCCTTTCTGAGCAATTTTTAAATGTTGAGTTTTGACGGTGGCAAATTAACGAATTAGTATGTATATTAAAAAAACATTATTTATGTTTATTTTTTATTTAAATTTGTTGGTACATATGAAGAAAAAAAATCTATGTGTACTATCTGTCAATCAGCCCTGTAAAAAGCAACGTAAATTCATATTTTGATTCATCACAGACGAAACGTATAAATAACGATCGACCAAAGAATTATTGTTTATTTTACCACTTCTGTTTTTATAATCATTGTTTTGTAGTAAGTAATTGTTAATATTATAATTTCTTGATATTATTCTTATTCTGTAAAGCTATAAAATAAATTTATTAAACAAAGCAAATATTTATTTTATGATCATGGTTCATTTATTGAATGGGAAAGTTCACAATAATCCATAAAAATACTGGAAATAAAAGCAGATTTTTTTTTTTTTCATTTTCTTGGGAGATAAATAATTCATCTGTATTTATATTAAATATTTACATTTTATTGAATTGTTTTTTGTGAATATTTATTAACAGTACAAAGAGAAAAAAGTAAAAGTGCTATCACAGATTATTACAGATATGAAACAAATTACAGTTCTCAAAAAAGTAATATCGAACCGTATGGTTATTCTGACATTCTACAACCACTTTTCAATGGTTGTGGTTTGCAGAGCGAGAGAAAAAATAAAATTTTCAATAGGCAACGAGTGTAATATATATTTGTCTCTCTTTTCAAACCACAACCATTTTGACATTTTCTTTTGCTTGTTTTCTGTTACCATATTACTGGAACCAGCTGATTCTTATCTGTGTAATCTGTGAGTGCTATAACACTGTACAACAAGTTACAAGTTCGGGGCAATAAATTTTGATAGAGGAGACAAAAAAAGAGACACTTGTATCGGCATTTTGAAAGTTTACATCTGAGTTTCATTTGAGGGGGGGTTAAAGTTCCCCAGCTCTGGCACATTCTTATTTTTAATCGGCATAAGAAACCACGTGACCCTTACATTTTAGGTATAAAGTGTGTTCAGCAAATTTATGTAAAATGTCACGGAGAACATTTTTGTAGAATATTCTCAAGGTATGGGTCTTTTTTGTCCTTCTATTAAAAAAGAGCAAAAAAACCTTTAGAATATGGATTTAAGGGGTTAAAATGTTCCGCAAAAATATTATACGTGAAATTTTACTATAAGTCCCTGAATACACCAAAACGGAAAGTTTAATCAGAAAGTCAGAAATAAGACACAACAAAAGAGAGCTCAGGTCTAATTTCGCATTTATTATTTTATTTTAAAGTACCCCAAAAATGTCCAATTGTTCTACAAAAATGTTGACCGTAATATTTTACATAAATTTGCAGAACACATTTTATACCTAAAATGTATGGGTCACATGGTTTTTTTATGTCGATTAACAATAAGAATGTGCCAGAGCTGGGAAACTTTAACCCCCCCCTCAAATGAAATTCAGATGTAAACTTTTAAAACGCCGATACACGTGTCTTTTTTTTTTTGTCTCCTCTATCAAAATTTATAGGCTGGACCTTGTAATTTTGGCAAAAATTTGATTTTGTTGTACTGTGTAATCGGATGTTTAGAATCAATAAAATAAAAAATTTCATAAAAATGTTCTTTGATTTAAAAAATCATTTTTTTTCTGAAATTGGTTCATTCTAAGTAATATATATCGCTGGATAAGTCTTTAGATGCATTCGTTTAATAAAATTCGGACTAAAAAATATTTTTTCAAAATTATCTGTCCTAATTTCTAATTTATATACGTCGTTTGAAAAGTCTTTGACTTGCCTTTCATTTGATATCCATTTTGTTTATCTATATGACTTAGTAATCGAGATATACGTCAAAATAATTCAACAAAATTGAATTTAAATAGCATGGTTTTATGCTTATATCTAAGCCATTTGTGGGCCGATTTTAAATAGCAACCGAACCAGAACTATACCCGATTGATGTATTAATCATGTTTGTAAGTTAATTGGGCAGACAGACGAATATTGCAAAACTATCCAGAATATACAGAATACTTTATGGTGTCGCAAATGAAAACTTTTGAAATTAGAAACTTATATATGCCCTTACCATTCATGGTGAAGGCGATGTTCGTGTGTTGGTTGGTACTGATACATCCAATATAGTCATGAGCATTTTGGTATTGAAAATCAGAAAAAAAAATAAAAATCAATAAACCAACTCAACCTTGAATTGTTAACTATCTTTGCTTTTAAAAACTCCTAGATATAGACCAAAAAATGTACAAGTGTTGAAAGAATTATCCAAATAAATGGCCAAGATATTTAAATAGTGGATATATCGCGGATTCTATGTTTTACACTTAGACTATATGTATACAGTGTTACCATTTGTTAAGTTTTCCCTTTTTTTGCAAGTTTTTTAAGATGCAAAAAGTTTTATTTTTTAAAAAAAAATTAAATACATTTCCATGTATAACAATTTCGGAACAAATATTTTGTAACCTCACTTTTTGAAGAAAATCGGTCATATACATAGATACTGAATAAATGACAGATGTAGCTTTAATATTTATAAGATGATAATAATACGTTATTAGCAATTAATATGTACTATATACAAATCTTTTCCAACAAACTACTACCATCTTTGCATTTTTAAAAAAATTAATTTATACTCTTTAGGTAACTCCACGTGTATTTTTAAAAAATAATTATACTCAATTAACTCGATTACGTCAAAATGATAATGTAACACCTGAAAAACTTGCTTTTAAAATATTGATTTCAGGATTCCAATCCGCTTGTGGAATGGTTTTTTGGAAACTTTCAAAAATTATGACAGCTATTCATATTTCATATAAACATAAACCATTGCTCAATTGCTATGTTAAAGCTGTAAAAATCCCACTTTAATATGATACTGTCCCAAAAGTGTGTCGTAAAATGTGATCGTGTAAAGGGCCTTTTAAGCCCCGTTTACATTGTCCCACAAGTTATATGATCTGTCAAATAGAAGAGAACGAACACATGGGATCGTCTATGAAAATACCGATAAAAATTTGACAGTCGTTTTTTTATTTACTTTTTGAAATTTTTCAAAAAACAGTTACATTTCTATGTCAAAAAGCAAAAAAAAAAAAAAACTAACAGCTGCTATCTCTTACTTCATCGTTAAAGGGAACAGTTAAACGACTTTCATAAATTTTTTTCGAATTTTCATTTTATTTTCTCTATGTAAAGACTTATCGTCTAAAGACACCATAATTAGGCAATAGAATTTGCTTATCACTACAAAATAATTTTAAAATTCTAGTGTTCATGAAATAATTGAGTCTTCAGGTTAGTACAGCAAAAATAAAAAATTATTCAATCACTGTCTAAAAGAGGTGTTCTGTATTTAAAATGCATAACTCTGTGTTGAAATTAAATTACTTTCCATAGCAATTGAGATTCTAATGGTAAATGGAACAACCAATTTTAAGAACAATGTTGTCTTTATAAGAGGTACATTGGAAACTAAAAAATATTGTTCAGGAGTATTCCTAGATGTACAATAAGCTTTTGATATAGTATGGTATAACAAATTTGCTTCCAATTCCTTTTTATTTACTATTAAAATTGTATTTAACGTATACCCAGCTTACTTACAGCTTATTAAGGCTGATGTTTCTCAGGGAACACTTGTTTAATAAATGGAACATCAAAGTCAACAACTCTAATCAATGTCATATTCTCTTACGACGCGGTACTTCTGATCTTTATTTCTCAATTCCAATTTCTCAAAGTGAATGCGGAGCAACCCATTTATAATATTTCAGATCAAAAAATCAAATGGTCCATGTATGTAATGGCATCACGTGAGAAAGGCTGGAGCGATTTGGCTGATTTTTTTTATTCGATTAGAAATTTGCAGGAGATGGTTTGTAAAGAAAAAATTCAAAAATTCGGAACTTTAAATCATTAATATATTGCCTCCTTTTCACTTCTCATTTTTCTTAATAAGAGACAATTTTTGGAGAAACTTGAAGAACTAACATTAGTTAATAGCTACCGAGCGAAGCCGGGCGGTCAGTTATATATAAATAAAGGTTCTTCTAATAGGGACTTCAGGACTTTGACACTTGATATTATTAAGTTTGTTTTGCCAAATCACCATGGACGGATATAGCGTTCAATAAAACCTGGGCACGACGTTGGAAACGCCGTAGGCGATCGCTATAAGTCTATGATTTTGGCCAGAATTGAATGACGTGCAACACAGCTCATGGTACACTGGATATTCTGCACGAGCGTTTTGAGGGCATGGCCACCTAGATCATGCGATTTGACCTCGTTACGACTTTTTCTTGTGGGGTTTTCTTAAGTAGCAGGCTTATGCGAAGAAGCCACAAAACTCAGCGACCCTTAAAGCCAACACAACAGATTCTTTAGCCTGATTTATGCGCCACAGTCATGGAAATTTTGACATTTCGGATGCGCGCCACCCAGCGAATCCGAAGTGGATATTAGCACGATGTTATATATTGAATACACAATGACCCTTAAACTACTGGTCAACATCGCCAGTGTTGTTGGGAAAGTTTTGTCGGAACTAAATTAAGAAGATTTTACCTATCTAATAGAGTTTTCGTCAAACTCGTGAAAGTACTTTACAAAAACAGCCCGTCTACTGCACCGTGGCCCCATCGTTCTGAATAACTGATCCTACATTCCGGTTTTACTAATAACTATTTCTGTAATGTAACTACGTAGTTATTTATTTATCAAATTTTGGTATTTTTTTTAGTAATGACTTATTTAAGTCCCTATTTTCTGAATAATCACCACATAGTTTTCAGAGCATATTTCCGGTATTACTGCATATCACTATTTTTTTAAGCATAAACCAGTGTTAGAATTTATTTGTCAGTAAATTTCAAAATAAAAATAAAATTTGAAATATATTTAACACAGTATTGTAAATTGGTAACTTGTTTTCCAATATGGAGTTCAATGTGTTGTCTTTATTTACCATTAATGTGTGTAAATTTTAGTATCATTTATCAAAACTACTATTTCTCTGTAAAATCAAAAACAATTTTTATTTTATTTTTGTTTATGTAATTTAATTAAGGATTTTGTGTTTTTATTTTCTTGTATCCAGTATCCACTAATTTTTTCTTTTGCTAATTTCATTGTTGTTATACCGTTAAATAACAATTACACGAAAATGTTTAATATTTTTAGAAATTATGTTTATATATTTTATTTTAATTATCATTAAAAAAAACTACACCAGACGTACTCGCGTGCCAATGCTAACTGATGCCAAAGTGGTCACAGACCAGCTTGTGAACTCCCGCTAAACCAAAGAAAAACCGCTAGACAGCACAGACCCACTCATACACATGATCAAAAGGCAAGAAGAGAAAACAAAAACAAATTTTAAATTAAATAAAACAACAAAAAACAAAAATAAATCCACAACAATAAAAATACTTTTTGCAATATAAAAAATGTGTTTTTTTTTCTCCAACAGTGACGGATTATTTAAACACATTTTACACAAGTGTGTTTTTTTTTCTTCTTCAAAGTTGTTTGCTTATTTATACTTAATTGTTTTGTATCTTATCGGGTAAAACGGGTAAATAAATCGTCTTTTCTGAGTTTTTTTTTTTAGATTTCCAGTTATTTGTATTATTTTAACACAATGGGTGGTATAAATTGTGTATGAAGTTTGTTATTCCGTTGGTATTTTCCTTAATTTTTATTTGCTATCCCAAAAAGTCTATACGAATAGTATGGATACTTATAGATAAACGAGTCAATTTAGCAATGTATATAATGTATATTAGTGAATGGTATGAAAAGCTAATAATCGATTTTCGACTTCTCGATCAACCATTTTCATTTCGATTTTTAAAGTCGATTAATCGAACCCAATAATCGATTTTTTAATAATCGATCTGCATTTTTGGGAACTATAGCAAATGACCCACTTACTCTATAATTACGAATTAAAATCATATTTTGGAAGAGTATTATAACTCCTTTATATTAAGGTGCTCATTTTATATAATCGTAGCACTTTTTATACAAATTTCTTAAGTTTGAAAAAATTTCGCTTTAAAAAATGAGATCCTCCGTGAATATTTTTCGCTGTCAACTGAAGATTAATATATTGTAAAATTTAATGAAAGCAAAAACGTAGACAATACTAAAAATTCCGGAATTTGATTTCTATTTCGATTAATCGTCATCAAAAATTGATTTCAGCATAAAAATCGTAGTATATAATCGATCACGAAAAAATCGTTTTTAGACCCTGTCTTGCCATTACCATTCACAAATGAATATGTATATAACAGATATATTTATGAGAATATATAAAGGCAAAAATATAAGCAAAAACCACTACAACCTCGATTTTTGGATATATATTTGTAAACATAAAGGAAGTCCAACTTTTCTAAAGATAATCTTCATTATCAAGCAAATTGTTATTACGCGGGAGAATTTGATAGTTTTTATACGCACCATCAAAAAACATGGGGGTATATTGATTTTGTCATTCCGTTTGTAACACATCAAAATATTTATCGCAATGGAAGCATTATTTACGTAGTCCATAAGTACATAAGTATTGAGCAAAAAAAATTTAAAAAACGCCTAGACTTTGGCCATAAGTATTTATTACGAAAAAACTGGACAAAGTGCTGTGGCCAAAATAAACAAAGATAAATTTGTTTGGATTCGATGGGAAACATTATGTTAGGTGCCCAGACAAGACAATAAGGCATATGATCCAAAATACACCAAGAAGACCGTAAAACACGGCGATGGATCCATCATGATATGTGGGTGTTTCTCCTTTTCTGATGTCGATCCAATATATTAGATTAAGAACAAAATCTGCGCCACGGACTACGTAAATATATTGCAAAGCATAATGCTTTTATTTGCTGAGGAAGATATGGGAGTTTCTGCAGGACAATGATCCGAAGCACTCCTCAAAATTGGCAAAGTACTGGTATGCTGTCAACAAGGTACCTCTTATAGAAAGACCTTTGCAGTCACCGGACCTTAACTCAATAGAACACCTTTGGGGAGTGCTCAAGAGGAAACTGGAGGGTTTCAGTCCGATAAATAAGGACGAATTGTGCGAAAAAAATCCAGGAAGAGTTGTGCCTCTAAAAATTTAATCCATTTGCGCGTTTCTATTATATTTTCCAGTAAAAATAATTACTGTTTACATTGTTAGTCATATAACGTATTAAAATATAAATGAAAAAGAGGAATGATTATGCTTTCATTTTCTGAGGAAGAGATGGGAGTTTTAGCAGGACAATGATCCGAAGCACTCCTCAAAATTGGCAAAGTACTGGTTTGCTGTCAACAAGGTACCTCTTATAGAAAGACCTTTGCAGTCACCTTAACCCAATAGAACACCTTTGGGGAGTGCTCAAGAGGAAACGCATTTCTATTATATTTTCCAGTAAAAATAATGACTCTTTACATGGTTAGTAATATAATGTATTATAAAATATAAATGAAAAGAGGAATGATTATGTTTTTTCTTATGTTGTATGTCTTATAAACAAAACAGCATATACATTTGTTTAACAAAACTAAACTTCACTAATATACTTACAAAATTTAAAAAAAGCACTCGTTTCTATTATTTGTTTTTATATTAAAGGTACTCATAACATTCAACAACGATCTTGCTATGTCCGTCCGTTTTAGTGGCCCAAACGGAAGGAGCTAGCTGGCTGAAATTTTCCACAAATACTCTCAATTGATAAGGTTTGTTTTGTATTGAAAATGGGTTCATGATTTCATCTAGCCCACATACAAGTGTCCCTCCGGAATACTGTTTGACCAGTCATAAATACCATATTTATTATGAGGCAATCATTATAAAATTTTGCACAAATTAGTTCTAAGTGCTCTGAAATTATACCGTAAAGTATGGCTAAAATCGGTCCACAGAGCCCCCTCCAAAAATGACATGAATATTGTTTTATAATAATTAATATCGTAATGAAATTGGACATAAACAATTTGCTTATATTCGCCACTGTCATCATCTTATGTAAATTCGAGCTGTTGTAACTAAATAAATGTTGAAACTTATAGAGCAAAATACTTAAAAACCGCCTGTTACCGCCTGTTTTAGCCAGTTGTCATTATGTAAGAGTTACGATTGAATGGTATTGAAATAATGATTCCAAGTTTGTGATCAAAGAAATCAATTCAGCAAATTATGTAGAAGAACATTGGTCAATTATAGAAGGTACTTTAAAAAATCAGGAATGGAAATGTAAACTCTCTAAGTAATATAAGGAACTTTTAAGGAGGCATAAACGAATTTTAAACTAAATGGAATTTGGCAGCCAACAAATAAGATCAACTTTTAAATAAAAAACCCAAAATCAACATCAAAAGCTATTGGGGAATTTTTCTTATTATTTAAAAAACAAAGAGGTTGGATTAAGTGTGATTTATATTTTTATTACTAGAAATTTCACCTCGCTAGATTCATGCTTTTAAATATTATTGGGATCAAAATATGTATAGTTCGAACAAAGTTTTTCATATATTTTGATCCAAATTTCTTAACGATTCAACCTATTTAGCAATAAATATTAGAAATAAATATTTGTGGCAAATATCGGTTTTCTATGTATCCTCGTATTTTGAAGGTCAGACGGAAATTTTCTAAAATGTTTTTGGTTGGACCGATTTTGCCCATTTTCAACACCATGGAAGCTATGGCCAATTATGGAATGACCGTCACAAAATCCAGTAGTATGATTTTTGCCGATCTTTGTAAAATTTTGCATCGATATTTATAAAGTTAGGTACTTAGATTTTAATATATATCTGAATAATTGATGTCGAATTATAACATATCGATATTTATAAGAGATTTATGTATATTTAAGTGATTTTCGGAAGTGGACTTTATATGAGGGCTATGGTTAAACCAAATATCGATCCAAAGTAAATTTCGTATTGTGATTTCTTTACATCGAACTTATTTTTGCTGAATATTGTATGGACACTGCTATTCTATAGGCATTTATTCACCATAGAGATATAATCCGGTAAGAAATTTGTATGGGGCTGGGAGACATCAACAGAACTTGTGTTGAAATTGTTCAAAACATCAACTTTTTTGGAGGTTGTACATACCTCTGATTCTAATTGACCTATTTTGCCCATTTTTTAAATACCAAATAATATTTGGAGAATATTTCATCGTCTACATCCTTTCCTGATACCTTATCGTGCGAAAAACTGACGGAAGGACATAGATAGTTCGTCTTAGAATTGTATAAAGACCCAGAATATATATATCATACTGGTTCTACAACCAACATAACTATGAACGTATTTTTATACCCTTCACCTTCGTAAGAAATTTGTCATTCCGTTTGTAATTTCCACAATATAATTTTCCGACCCTATAAAGTATATATATTCTGGATCCTTATAGATAGCGGAGTCGATTTAGCCATGTCCGTCTGTCTGTCTGTCTGTTGAAATCAATTTTCTGAAGACCCCAGATATCTTTGCGGAGTCGATTTAGCCATGTCCGTCTGTCTGTCTGTCTGTCTGTTGAAATCAATTTTCTGAAGACCCCAGATACCTTTGGGATCCAAATCTTCAATAATTCTGTCAGACATGCTTTCGAGAAGTTTCCTATTTAAAATCAGCAAAATCTGTCCATAAATAACGGAGATATGAGCAAAAAACCGAGACAACCTCTATTTTTTTTTTGCCTATTTTTTATCTATATCTCGATTACTAAGTCATAAATATAGACAATATGGATATCTAATGATAGATATTTCAAAGTCCATTGCAACGATGTATATAAGGCTATAGTAAGTTGGACCTACAATGGGTCAAAATCGGGAAAATTATTTTTTAACCCGATTTTTTATCACACAAAACTATTTTTTCACTAATAAATTAAAAAAGATAAATTTTTAAATTAAAAAAAAAATTTTCTTAAAATAATTGGAAAAAACTTTTTTTTTAAAAAATAAGAATTTTTTAAATTTTATTTTAAAGTATAATTTGGTGAAGGGTATATAAGATTCGGCACAGCCGAATATAGCTCTCTTACTTGTTTCAGAACGGATTTTTTTAATTCGAACAATTTTAAAATTTACCTTCAATTCAAAAGAAAAAAGTTGTTCAATAATGTTGTTAAAAAACAAAGTTATTAACAGACATGGTACTTATAAACTAACAAAAGTACCTACAAGTGGTACCATTTTTCGATACGTTACTGTTACCTCACAAGTTTGTATATTAAAGAGAATTTTAAAAATTATAAAAGATGAGTATTATATATAAGAGAGTGTTAAAACAGTATTTGTTTGTAGAAACCAAACGATGAGTAAGATATTTTCTTAATAAGCAGATACATTTGCGTATTATATTGTTTCACAAAATAGGTGTGATTTGGCATAGATTAGACTTTAATACTTAGTCATTCGTCACAAGGGAAATAGAAATGATTTATAATAATGATGCTGTTGCTTTAAATCTCTGGGAAATTGGGGATTCCATTATTAAATTTAACCTAACTTTGTAATGCATTCAAGTTATGTTAAATATAGATTTTTTACATTTAAGGTTAAATACCTAAACAAAATTATTTTCGTACTTTGTTTACCTGTTGTAAACAAACCAATATCGTAATGAATAGTGCATTGAAAATAACCTTTTCACTGCTACCGCGCACACACCAAAAATTTAAAAGTACATACTCAATTTTTTACTTTTTGTTTCTATAAAGACTTAGTGGCATACTAAATTTGTAGGTTTATTTGTAATGGGCTTTAATATTATACATATAACATATAACAGTATATTCGACCTGCTCTTAAATAGAACTTTGTCGTAAATGGGTTTAATTTTGTGTATAACTTTCAAATGGTCTATCCCCCTGCAATGCATTTCATATAATTTTGACATTGAAATTGTACATGCAGATTTTGAGATATTTCAGACTTTTAAAATTTCTGTGAAAGCCAAGTTTCTTTCAACAGTTGTATGACTTTAAAACAGACGTTAAGCTTTTGTTTGAGTATAAAAATGTAAATAAAAGTCCAAGGATGTTTTATTGATTTTTTAAGAACGTAGAATATTATAATATTTCAGTTAAATTCAAGTAATTACATTTTTTTGTTAATGTAAAGTAGACATTTTGGAATAATATTTTATATAAAAGTTGCAAAACCATTGGATATCTGATCCAACTAAATCATTTTGCGAGCGGAATTTCCTTTTATCAACACAATGGTTCTGCGCCCTCTAAGATACATATTGGTTTGTAAATTACAAATTGTAATAATTAACTAGAATATGGCCCAAATGTTGGTTTGCTTTTTATATCTTGTTAGATAGATTTTAAGAACAGATTACTATTTCTTTACAACTAAATGATTGCTAAAATGTTCAACGTTGCAGTTTTATAAGATGTGACATATTGCTCCAACCTGCATTCAAAAAAACAGCCTAATGTAGATATTCTAATTAAAAAATAACATATCGTGCATCACGTTGCAAGGCGTTGGTTATATTTAGTTTACATAATTTAAGGTACAACAAGTTCTACAAGGCAAATTTAACATTTTTACTTGTTTTGTACATGGAAATAATTAACAACATTACGTCAACCAAAACGTATAAGGTCTAGATTAGTTCAATTATATTGCATCAATACAAAACTAGTTTTGTAATAACAAGAATTACAATGAGAGCCGCAGAACAAAATGTACTTTTTTTCTCATTTAAAATTTTTGAGAAATTGAGTTCTATTTATTTCGCCCCCTTAAAAAACTCCATGAAGCTGGAAATGATAAGTTTCTTACTTATCAATAGATACATCTAACTGCCATAAGTCACCACATTAAATGTTAAGTTAACCTTTTGTTAAAAAAAAGTACGTTTTGTTTAAAACAAAATTAAAAAAGTACGTTTTTTATGCGTTTTTTTTTAAACGACAATATTTTGACTGAATGTTTTTAAACCTGTACCGCAATTCTGTAACTTTTTATACTTTCCTACCGATGTCGATAAGTAACGAAAAATATCGGTTGCTTTAAAGAATTTAATATTCACTGTTTGAAGTTAACGATTTCTCGTTATGGCTTAACTAGAACATTTTATTTGTCGTTAACCTACCGACAAATTTCGTTATCTACCGACTATTTTTAACGAAAATAATCGGTAAAATTTAATTTGGAATATCTCTTAACGATAAATATTGTTAACTAACGAATTTTGATTACTTAACGACAAAATTTTGTCGTTAAAAAGTTACAGAATTGCGGTACTGATCTAATATATAAACAAATTACACATTGGGGGTATTCAAACGGTCTTCTATTTGGTCATATTGTCCTAATATATTATGATAGTTTAAACAAATTTTCGTTGTGTTTCAAACAAAAAAGTTCTAAGCTAATAAGTTTTTTCAACTAAGGGCCGTTTTCTCATTAGGTGATTATCTTTTTTCTCAACGAAAAACTGCAGATTAAAGAAATTTGGTTTTCTCAATGTCTCATTTGCTTCTATTCTATCGCAAAGCTAACCCGACCTCATCTGCCAATTATTTATTTATCGTACAGATAAATAAATAACAGCTGACTGCTGTTCATAGTTTTTATGTGTTTGTGTTTTTGTAAACGAAATTAAATAGTTTTTATAAAAAGAGTTTAATAACATTAATTTGATGGAGGATGAACTCAAATAACATGAGTTCCAAGTGAATGCTGAAAGAGTTTATCATGCCAGGCCTAACTACCTGGCAGACATGGAGGATAATGCATTTTTCAAAAGATTCCGGCTGTCGATGGCCACATTAAACAGCTGATTTATGTAAACATGTTGTCACTTGAAGGCAGGGTTCCCACCTTTCACATCTATTTTGAGAGGTATTGCCAACAGAAAATAATGTTTTTTGTCGGCATATTGAGAAAACCAAAATTGTTAACGGAGAGTTTACCGGCCTAATAAATTTATGTCGACATTTAGTAACAGGCAGTTTGTCGATACATTGAGAAAACGGGCCTAAGTATGTTTATTGTTTTGTCATAAAATAATTTTTTTTTGTTTGAAGCACAACAACAATTTGTTTAAACTATAATAAACTGTTAGGACATTATGACAATATGACTTAATAGCAGACCGTTTGAATCCCCCAATTGAAATTAATTATATTATTTTTGTCGTTTTATATTAGTGTTGTTGAAAAAAAAAAATAAAAAAGTACGTTTTGTTAAACTTGATTTTCGCTTATATCTCGGCGATTTGGCTGCATTTTGAAACATAATTTTCAAAGTATATCTGAGAGATTTATCATCATTTATAGACTGATTTTCCAATTCGGGGCCATACCCCATTCATATTCGTTAGTTATTTGGAGACTTCGGAAAGTTGATTTCAAATGAAAGTAGGACAGATATGCATCGCTATATCGACTCAGTTATAGAATTAAATATACATAGAAGCGTTACTGAGAGACAAAAACCTAATTCTGTTGTCAAAAACATAAGTCTTGCAACAACAACAAAATACATGTAAATCAATATATAAAATTTGGACTCAGGTATTTATATGGATTAATGAGTGATGCTTTAAATGCATAGACTATAGCAGGCTACACGAATACAAATGCCGTTGGCAGCATTCGGCGTCATGTAGTCAGCTACTTAATCATAATTAAAACGACAGCAACATCGTAACCAGCGGACAGTGGAGTTTGACATTTCGATACATATTGTCGGCTACGAAAATAAAAATTAGGTTAAGTTGGATACATCGGCAACGGTGGTCGTGTAGATGTGGTGGCGTCAAAATAATCGTCTTCATATTAACGTGTGTAATTAAGGTGTGAGATCCGAAAAATCTTAACATACATAAATGTTAATAAAAAAGAAACCACTAAACTTACAGTTTTGATTTTTTTTAATTTGATTGAAATTATTATTAGAATTTACAAAAATTATTCACCCTTATCATGGTTGGCGTAAACGTCATACGCCTACGACAGTTTCGTACTAGATTAATGAAACAGTTTGCATTTTATCTTTAATCAAGTACGAAACAGTCGTAGGCGTAAGACGTTTCCGCCAACCACGATAAGGGTGATTATTTTTATAGTTCTAATCACTAGTGATGAATTTATGAACCTTTTCCAGAAACCCTTCCATTAAGGTTTTTATAGTACTTTCTGTCACTTTGTTCGAACACGTAGTCAATCTCCGTTTTAAAATCTACCACACTTTTGGACACCTTTTTTGTGCTCTTCAATTCTATTTCTCCACAGGCCTTAGCACCAGGCAGTTTGGAGGATTTCCCTCCATTGGCACAAATACCACATTATTGTTCTTGTACCACTCAAGACCATGCTTATCATAGTGACAGGATGCCAAATCAGGCCAAAAATATATGGACACATTAAGAAGTCTTATGAATGAGGATGCTTCCATTTTGCAACATTCCTTGATGTAAATTTCAGTATTTATGGAGCCCTTTTTAAAAAATGTTTGGCTTCTTTTGCCGCAACTGCTTATTGCTTGATATTCCAAGAACTTTTTGGGACAATTTTCTGCTTTTGAGCCATAAACTTTCCTACAACATTCCCACTAGCATCAGCAACATAAAAATATTGACCCGGAAGCTGCGAAAATTTGCAAGAACATACGTTTCGTCCTCCAAAAATTTATTGGTTTTAAAAACATCATGTGGACCATTCCTTCTACCTGAACCAGGTTTTCTATCAACGGACAAGTTCTCCCGATACTGTTTAATAACATTAGAATCAGTTTGACGGCAGACATTTAACTGTTTGGCCAACTTTTTATAGGACCAAGTTGGGTTTTGTTGAAAATATTTAATAATTATAGTACGCACTTTTCTCTCGGCACTCATTTCAATCAGATGAACATAATTGACATTAAACATAATGGCTGACATACTTTTCAAAGGTAGCATGACCAAAAAAAATCAAATTATACTCGGGTTAAAAGTTATAAGGAAAAATGTGTGTTAAGGTTTTTTAGATCTCACTCCTTATATACTGTGGTTATACTTCTAAGCATTAGAAAAACAATGGTAACTTTTATGTAACGAATATGTAAGAAATAACAGTAAAAACATCAAGTTTTACTGTTATTTCAATATTTTTATTTTTTGTTTTTTTAGCACAATAAGATTTTTAAATACTAAAATGGATATAGTCAACTAAAATAATGTTGGATGAAGCTAAAACCCATCTATGATAAATATTCAATAGGTTCAAAAATTATAAAAAATACGTGAGACAAGGTACTGTAAAAACTCAACATTTGGGAGCAAGGCCTCGTAAAACTGCAAGACAAGATAATCTAATAGCCAGAGGTTTAAGAAATTTCCAAAAATGACTCCCCGAGAGTTTATCAATAATATAAAATTAAAAAAAGTTTTCAAACAGTAAATCGCAGGTCGAATGAAGCTGGTCTTGGTTGCTAAAGAACATAATAAAATGAAATGGAATACTGTGCTCTTTTCGGATCGATCCAAATACAATTTAAGAGGCAATGTGGGGAGAACATTTGTAAGGGGTCCGAATTGAAATATACTGGTCTCGAAGAACACGAATAAGACAGTCAACTGTTTTTTATTTGTAGCCATTTCCTGATACTTCTGTAAGACGAGGCTTTTTAAGTTTTATCTGACGATATAAACACACATGTATGAAAACATTAATGTTTGCATAAACACTTGTATAATTATATTGTTTATTTATAGACCATTGGTAACTAACTGTTCGTATTTTGACGATTTTTGCTGAACTTCCGTATTTACCGTATGTCAAGTTGATGGGTTTTTTTATGGCCATATTCAATGTGTTGCATGACTCGTATTGACAAATTGCCGGAGCAACAATAATCTCTTTTTTTGCACAACAATATAAAGACAAATATGCAATTGCATAAGTTCGTTTATTTTGACGGAAAGATTTAAAATGTGTTAAATTACAAACACACTTGTGAATGTATATGACCTTTGAAATCAATTATGTTAATTTTGATGTCCCATTTGTAAACAGTATAGCAGTTTATAAAAGAAATTGGAAATATAGAAATTATGGAAAATTATTATAAGAAAGCTTAAAAATTGTTTGCATGTTTTACAATCTATATATATAAAAATGGATGTTTGTATGTATGTGGGTATGTATGTATGTATGTTTGTATGTTCCGAATGAACTCAAAAACGGCTGAACCGATTTTGATGAAATTTTCAGGGAATCTTCAGAATAGCCCAGCGGGTAACACTGTAAAGTCAGATTTTTGATTTTCGGTCTGTGGGCGGAGGGGCGTGGCAAAATTAAATTTTTACATTTTACCGCTAATGCCATCTATATATATAAAAAACGGCTGGACCGATTTTGAAGAAATTTTCAGGGAATCTTCAGAATAGCCCAGCGGATAACACCATATCCATATATATATAAAAACAGATTTGTGTATGTATGTTCCGCATGGACTCAAAAACGGCTGGACCGATTTTGATAAAATTTTTACGGAATCTTCTGAAAAGCCTAGCGGGTAACACTGTAAAGTCAGATTTTTAATATTCGGTCTATAGACGCAATGGCGTGGCAGAATCAAATTTTTATACAATACCGCTAATGACATAAAAAAAAAGATTATTGTATAATTGTTGATCTACCTTTTCTTCAATTCTTACAGATAGTTTATTTAGTTTCCTATATACAGGCTTACAAAGTCAGTGATTGTTGTAAAAAAAAATTTGGCAAAAAAATTTTTTTTCAAAAAAAATTAATTTTGTCGACCAAAAAATTTTTTTTCAATTGGAGAAATACATAAATACTTTTTTTTATTCCCAACGTTCAAACAATGACAATTTTCATTTCCTTGCTTAACGTCATTCTATAAATTGTTTATCAATCGATGATAAACAATTTTGTTTACTCTTGCATATTAGGTGCATGAATAAGAAATTTCCATATGAAATCTATGAAATAAAATAATATTTTGAATAACTCTCCGCATTCCACTTTTAATAAAAAAATAGCGGTTTTATTCAAATAAAATTTGTTTTAGAAAGGGCATCCACGTCTAGAGCCGCAGAAGAGAACGAGAATCACGGCTTCAGCAAATGCGTCGCATTGCATCTTCATCGAGTGCTGCAGATACACCTCAACAGCATATCGAAAGACTAGAAGCCAAATGGCTCGATCAAGAGAAAGAATCGATTTAAAGTTGCCGGCATTTTATTACAATAAGTATGATGACTACAGGAATCACAAAGACGTACTGATTGCCGCAATGGACAAACATTGCTTACATTGCCGCGTTTTGAAGTTCCCTAAGGAATCCCCGGGAATGTGCTGTTCGAACGGTAATGTTATTCTGCCACCAGTTATTGAGCCGCCTAAGCTGCTTATAAGTTACATTTCCGGCGCTAATCCTATTTCCAAGCACTTCCTACAAAATATCCAAAAGTGCAACTCATGATTTCAAATGACGTCGGCTTCATGCCCACCTTTAAAGTTCATCTACTGAATTTTTGAATTCATTGGAACCAGCCGGACTGCCACCGGTTGGATCACCGACTTTGTATATTAAAATCGAGATCGATATGCAATATAAAACAGATGTTTTCTAAGGGCCAGCAAAGCGGACCGGGTTCAGCTAGTTTGACATAAATATGACACATGTTCTCTAAGCGATCTAAAGTCTTATGGCGTTTTATTTTCAGAAAAAAAATATATATTTTGCCACTTTTTTACAAATAGTATTTTTGGTATCTATTGCAAATGAATTCGGAATCTAAGTAAAAGAATTTAAAAGGCTGTGCAATTTTATTTTCTGAGATTTATATTCGAATTTATATTACCCATTTGACCAAATTGTACAATTGTTTTCTGTATTTATTGAGTTAACCCATACCCAGTACTTTGTCTTGTAAAAATGTTTCCGCAAAACAAAATGCTAATAATTAAGATTGGATTCCAGCAACGGTCGGCTAAATCAGACATAAATTATTCATACTAAAAAAGATCATGAGTTAACAATCGTTGGAAGAATGACTTGGATTGTTCCGGACCGAAGATCCAATTCTCGCGAAACAAGTGTAAAGTACTCCATCATTTTCGTCAAATCTGACAGTGTTAAGGTTCGGCTAGAAAGTAAAGGGAACAAAATAATAATTCGTTGTCTGAACTGGAATATCTTTCTAAAGCAATATAATATGCAAAATCGAGTTATCACTAGTTTCCCAACCCAATATGTGCCTCAAAACAATTTGAAAAAGTAAATATATATATTTCTTTTGATCTGTCTTAATATTCCGAAATTGTTTTGACCAAATTACTAACAACAATTTTGATAGCACAATGTTTAATACAAAGATAGGCTTTTTCTATTAGTTGTTTTCAATATATTAAAAACTAATAATTATATATTTAAAACTCATAATTGTATGTACTTGGGGTCTAAATTGGAAAAAATCGTTTCGTTAAAATGTATCTGTAATAAATTTAATTAAATATACTACAATAAAATGCAAACTGTGTATTGTAAAGTTGAAAACATTTATAATTAAAACTTGTCCAAGGACTCTAAAACAATATTTTATTTATTCTTATTACCTTCGTGTCATTCATCATGATTTACAACTAAATTTAACAGACATTGCTGGTGTTAGCAATTGATTGTTTTATAAACTTAACCTTTTAATGGTCGAAAGTAAAATATAATAATACTACAAATTCTACAAAACAAAACATTAAGTAATTAATAAAAATTTGTAAATTACAATTATAAGTTTCTTAAGTTTTTCTATTGGGTGTATGACTTAAAAATGCGGGATTTTTTTTTAAATTTTTAGCATTTATCTTGAAACATTTGTACAATATAAATTTATTCGAAGTATTGGACGTTATTAGCTATGACATTTTCCCATCTCTCTGGGAACATATGGATACCGCGCCAGAAGAACCACTTCCAAACACTTCTTTCTGAATAGTTTTTAACAGGTATTGCAACATGTGATAGAGCGTTGTCATGATGGAATATGGCCGCATATTCTGGGCGTTTTTGGGCCAATGCTCGCTCCAAACAAATCAGTTGCGTTCTGTACAGGTTATCTGTGATGGTCTGGTCAGATTTCAGCAGCTCATAATAGATAATAGACCAAATACAGATAATTGACCGGGCTTCACATACGATCTCTTACGTTTCGGGTTATCGTAATGGATCCATGCAAAAATGATTTTTTTATAGCTCCCCTCAGCGTCAGCGCAATACGCTGTTGTAAGTAGTTTCCCAGTCAACGCACGCCGTCATTGCGTGGATGGTCCGCTATTTTACGAGCCTACTCATGGGAATAAAATTGAGTTAAATAAATCCGAAAAAACTACTATGGAGACTTCCGCTTTCAGGGATATTAGAGAGACGGAAGGGGGTAACGGTAAGCACCCTAGAAGGTGACTTTACCCTAACGGACGTTCATGCCAGGATCTTGGAGCATAAAAAACAGGTACTACAACTTGAGGTGGATGGTCTTCTGGGATTGTTGAAAGACTCCTTTGGGGAAACTTGCGCCACTCAGAAGTTAGAGGAGATGGTTCTGTTCTTTGATGATGAACATGATATCACTGTGATATCTGCTCAAAATCAGATAATGGAAACATCCCCTCCCACTTCTGGACAAGGATTACCAATAGAGTCAATCCGCAGAAGGCTGTCCACATGGCGCTAATGTGGCCAATCTTGTTCGGCAGGTCGCCGTGGAGGAGTTACCTAGTGCCACTCCACGTATTATTGAAAAAACCAGCCAAACGAAGGAGGATAGGGTCAAAAATGGCACCAGGGTCATTAACCGCAAAGGAGAAATACCTCCTCAAGAAACATAGGCAGGACGTCGCTAGATTCGAGAGAATCTACGGCCCCGTGAGTGAGAGTCTTCTCCTATTGAGCAGCAGGTGGAGACTGCTGTCGATCTGGCTAAAACCCATAAGGGTATAGGGTCGACAGCTCCAACCACCAGGGCTTCGGGTGGAACTGTGTGTCTCTCAGCATCAATTCGTATGGTATCCAATTCCTGCTTTTTAAATACCGCATTTTTAAGTCATACATCCAGTACTTAAGGACTGAGATCGAAAAATTTTTAACATACATATATGTTGAACCTTTTTCAAAAACCCTTCCATTATGGTTTTTATAGTGCTTTATGTCACTTTGTTCGCACAGGTTGTCCATCTCCGTTTAAAATCTACCACACTTTTGGACACCTTTTTTACGCTCTTAAATTCTCTTTTAATAAGAGCCCAATATCTCTCCACTGGACTCAGCTCCAGGCAGTTTGGAGAATTTGCCTCTCTTGATACAAATATCACATTATTGTTCTTTTACCATTCCAGACCTTTCTTACCATAGTGGGCACACTAAGAAGTCTTATGAATGAAAATATCCTTTTTTGTAAACATTCCTTGATGTAAATTTCAATATTTATAGAGCCCTTTGTAACAAATGTTTGGCTTTTATGCCGCAACTGCATATTGCTTGCCATACCAAGAACTTTTTGGGAAATTTTTTATGCTTTTGGATCCTAAACTTTTCTTCTACATTCCCTCGAGCATCTGCAACAAAAAAAATTAACCCAGAAGCTGCGAAAAATTTTCTAAACGTACATTTCGTCATCCATTATGCAGCAGGTATTTTTTTTGTATAAAATTTGACTTCGATTTCCGTGCTCTGTCTTTGGCCACTAAATTTTTAGCAGAGTTCTTGCAGTTAGTTTTTGAGCCTTGTATGCTTTTAAACCTTAATTGGCTTTAACTTTTCGTAACAAATAGTCCGAGTACTGACCTAACCGGCCTTCTTTCCTACCGGAGGTGTTGGGAGCTCTTTTGAAAATGCTTTCTATTTTTTTTTGGCTCTAGAAACATCATGTGGACCATTCCTTCTACCTGAACCAAGTTTTATATCAACGGACAAGTTATCCCGGTACTTTTTAATAACATTGGAAAAAGTTTGATAGCTGACCTTTGATTGTTTGGCCAACCTTTTGTAGGACCAAGTTGGGTTTTGTTGAAAATATTTAATAATTTTAGTACGCACTTTATTCTGGTCACTCATTTTAAACAGATTAACAACAAATGATCATAATTGACATTAAACATAATAACTGACATGCTTTACAAAGGTAACTTGATAAAAAAAAAATCAAATAATACTTGGGTTAAAAGCAAGAAAATTAAATCTTGTCCTTAGAAAGCCAAAATCGTATAACGCTTTACCCCCTATATCACTAAGTCTGGTTACATGTTAACTTATAGTTATACTGTCGGTTAAAATTATTTTTGTATGAAAACTGTTAGTATAACTATACATTGGGTTTTGAAAACGACAAAAAGTTACATTTGACTTATGAAATCCAATGTAATTTTTTGTTTGACCGATAAAGAATTTAATTCTAGATCGAATATAAAACCGATAACTTTCGATTTCACGAGAGCAATGTAATTTTTCTGTCGTTTTCATACACGATTCCGACAATGTTTGGATTCTATGACAACCCCGATTGTGGTAATAAGGGTTAATGCATAACTTTTTCATTTTCATTATGTATATTCTGTAAAAACAAAGGCAAGTTTATAAATTACACAAATTACAATGAATAAGTGAAAGTAAACAAATTTAAAAATGCACATTAAAAACTTTATAAATATGACCCAAATTCTATTGAATTAACATGAAACTCTTGTTGGGCTGTCAATAATTTTAAATTTCAGGCATTAAATTGCATATAATAAATGTATACAAAAGCACTTTACAAATATGAACACTTGAAATGATATTGATTTTATCAAAACATGTATAACCTAGTCGTGAAACAGAATTTTAATTTTCTATAAACCAATTGCAAAATAAATTATATTTAAAACAACATGTGAAATAATTCAAAAATAATCTGATTTCTTTTCTTATTTGTCACACTGTAACAAAATTTCTCAAAAAAGAAAATTAAATTACGTAATGAATTTAATAAATTTAATAAAAAAATAAACATTCGTAAACAATCATGTATTTTCTTAATATAAAATATGACAAAAATTGTTACTGACTAATTATCAAAATAAGTAATACAACAACATTTCCTTATTCTGTGTGTTGTTGTTGTTTTTTAATTCCTCCAAAAAAGTAAAGCATGGTGCCAACCCACCAAACATGATAAAGTTCCAATGAACTTTATTTTTATTTTAATACAATAGCGTATACATTGTTTATAATAAGAGGGATTTAATAACCAAAATATTTATTATAACAAAACACTTATGGTATATGTTTTATATGTACATCTCTGTAAATACATATGTATATGTACATCTCTAATAAGTGCATTTAATTTATATTAACATTATACGTAAAGAGCCGTAAAACGTCACAGACAAAATTTTAATGGAGACTCCCACTTACGACTATTATGTCTTTTTCGTATCGGCTCTTAAGTTGAAAAATACCTTAAAGAAGGTTGAAAATTGGATTTGTTCCATTTTCGTATTTTATTAAGTATTTATTTTCGAGTAGATAAATATACATATGAATGTTGATGATATTGTGGAGATTGTTGGATTTCACGATTTTTATATTGTGAATTGGGATGGTTTTTCTCCCTTTTTGAAGAGCTTTTAACATTTGTTTCTTTGAGAAGGAAGAATATTTATTTCGGGGATGATGTTGGAATGGAATGTAGAGCGGGATCTCGCATACTCTGCTAATATAATAAGAAGAAGTTTTGTAGATATAGCATGAAACTAAATAGAATAAATAGGTGTACGATTTCTTTGCTCTGAAGATATTATGATAGATAAATTAATAAATTGAAAAGTAAAATATTATAAAGTATTTATAATACAACATCTTCCCTTTTAAAAAAAATAAAATTAAAATTAAACAAATTATTTATAATACATATTATTAAAATAGATTACAAACTAAGGAATTACACAGGTTTATAAAAATTAGTTGGTTTTCTAGTTCGACTACTTCTGCGATAATTGACAGTATTATTATTTGCATTTATAAAATCATCATTTATTCTTCTGAATTTAATATGAAAAGAGTTTCTTCTATAAGTCTTTTCATCAATCATACTTTTTACAATATATGACCTGGGCGTATTATGATAAGCAATTATCGTTCCAGGTATCCACTTTCGTGAAGAATGAATTTTAAAAAATATATTATCTCCAATCTTAAATCCTTTTCTTTTCTTTGTGTTTCGATTATAATAATTCTCAAAATTTTGTATTTTCTTTTTCATTTCCTCCCTAATCAATTTATTGTTAATATATTTTGAGTTAGGTTGTAACAATTTATCTGTAATTGGAATTTTAGTCCTTAGTCGCCTATATAATAACAGTTGTGCTGGTGAATAATTCAAATCCTTTACTGGAGTATTTCGATACTCTAATAATGAATTATATACATCTTCCTTTGTATCAGATTTTTTCAAAATATTTTTAGCAATTCCAACTGTTCTTTCAGCTAAACCATTACTCCTTGGGTAATTTGGACTACTTGTTATTATTCTAAAATTCCATCTGTTAGAAAATTCTGAACATTCATATGAAGCAAAAGGCATGTTATCAGCTATGACAACTTTTGGTATTCCAAATCGTGAAAATATTTCTATCCATGCTTTAATGACATCCGATGATGTTTTAGATTTCAAATAAATCAATTCAAACCACTTACTATAATAATCTACAACAACTAAAAAATTTTTTCCCGAATGTTCCAAAATATCACAACCAATTTTCTCAAAAGGTAAATTGGGAATATCATGTGGAATTATTGGTTCCTTAGCATTTGATGCCCCAATTTCCTGACATTTTCCACATCTTAAAATAAAATTCTCTATTTCCTGATTCATATTCATCCAATAAAATAGCTCTGCAGCTCTTTTCCTTGTCTTTGAAATACCCATATGACTTTCGTGTAACTTTTCTAATATATTTCGTTGTAAACTCTTTGGTATCATTATTCGATCATTATAAAACATTAATTTACCATCTACTGTTATATCATTTCTTTTATTATAATATCCTTTAATATAATCAGGAATCTTATTCTTAGCTGGCCATCCTTCTAAAGAATACTTTCTTAGCAAAAATAGTAGTTCATCATTCTGAGAAGCATCTCCAATTCTATCTAAAGTATTATCTGTTACATTTATATTGTGTATCATTTCTGTTACACCATTTTCATGTTCAATATCACCAGTATTAATAAAATTTCTAGAAAAATAATCTGCAGCAACTATAGTTTTACCAGGTTTATATATAACTTCTACATTATATGGAAACATTTTCAACCTTAATCTTTGTAATCTTGATGATCCTATTTTATTAATATCTTTTTTAAAAATTGTTTCTAAAGGTTTATGATCTGAAATAATCGTGATTTTTTTTCCATATATAAATTGATGAAATTTTCTACACGAGAATACGATGGCCAAAAACTCTTTTTCTATTTGAGCATATTGTTTTTCTGCATTCGATAACGACCTCGAAGCAAACGAAATAATTTTATTATTTTGAAATAGACAACAACCTATTCCATCCTTTGAAGCATCAGTTTGAATTATTACATCCTCATTCTCATTAAAAGGGGTTAATATAATATGATTTGAAACCATATTTTTAATCCTGTTAAAACATTCCTTATGAACAGGCAATACTAGGTAATCACTATCTTTTTTAAGTAATTCTCTCAACGGGGAGGTTGCATCTGCTAAATTTGGAATAAATTTTCTTAAATAATTTACGAGACCAAAAAATGATTGTAGATTAGTTTTATCTTTTGGAAATTCAAGTGCCATAATAGACTCTATACGTTTCTTATCTGGCCTTATGCCCTTATTCGAAATAATATGTCCTAAGAAACTTACTTCTTGTACTCTAAATTGAATTTTATTTCCATTTAATTTTATATTTTGCTGTCTAGCTCTATCCAAAAACATACTCACATTCCTATCATGTTCTTCTATCGTTCTACCACCAATTATGATATCATCTATATATATACTTACTCCAGGTAAATCTCCAAAAGTTTCGAAATTATATCTTTGAAATACCTCAGAGGCAGTTACTAAACCAAAAGGCAACCTTTTAAATTTATAACAACCAAAAGGTGTACTAAAAGTCATTAAATCACTACATTTATCCGACAAAGGCACATGCCAAAAGCCATCTTTTAAATCAAAAACAGAAAAATAAACATGTTCAACTAAACTTGCACTAATTTCTTCAAATGTTGGTATTAAATAATGGTTTGGAATAACGTATTTATTGAGTTCCCTTGGATCAAGACATAAACGTAAACTACCATCCTTTTTTTCACGAATAACTAAATTACTAACCCATGCCTGAGGTTTATCTGTTTTCTCTATTATATTCATATCTACCATTTCATCTAATTTATTCTTTAACTTGTTTCTAATTTTCATTGGAACTCTTCTAGGTGGATGTGCCACTGGTACAGCATTTTGGTCAATTTCAATATTGTATGGTTTCCCAAATTTCCCAACACCCTCGAAAACATCTTTATATTTAAAGCGCAACGTTTCTAGTCAATCAGTAGATTTTTCCAAATTGTAAATTCTCTTTACCAATTGTAATTTTACACAAGCATCTCTGCTTAAAATTGGCTTATAACGATCATTTACAATCAAAAATGATTCATTGGAAGTATTGTTTTTCGAAACACAATTAAGCATTATCTCACCCAATGGACGTATTTTGTGTCCGCTATAGGTTTGTAAAGTAATATTAGTGGGTTTTAAAATTGGATATTTACATATATCATTCAAAATAGATATTGGAATTATATTTGCATCTGAGCCTGTATCTAATTTAAATTTAATTTTATGATTTTCGATCATTATTTCTTGATACCAAATATCTTTAGTTTTGTGCGAATTAATACTGTCAGTCAACGCAAAATCACAATTCGAATTTGAACTTTCGCTATCATTTTGATTTAAAGTATTAACTTGAATATTTGATCTACAAGCTACAGAAAAATGATTTAATTTCTTACATTTATTACAAGTTTTGCCAAAAGCTGGACAATTATTAAACTTATGAAATTTAAAACATCTAGTACATTTTATATTTGCGTTATTAAACTGTTTGTTTTGACTATTCCTAATTTTGCCTTTCTTTTGTTTGTTTATAAAATCTAAATTTTCAATCTCACCAAAATTTTGTCTGCTTTCTTGCACAACGTCTACATGATTCTTTGCTTCTTGAACTTCTCTTACTTGTTGCTTTTGCTTTTCATATATTCTGCACTCCAATATAATTTTGTCAATTTCAATGTCATCCATTTTCAGTAATTTTTCTTGGAGTTTTGAATCAGCTATACCCAATACAATTCGATCTCTAACCATTTCTGCTACATATCCAAATTCACAGCTACTAGATAGTTCTTTTATGTCTCTAACAAATTCATCAATTGGCTCATTTTGTTTTTGAGAACGGTTATAGAATACAAATCTTTCATATAAAATATTTTTCTTTGGTGTAAAATAATCATTTAGGGCTTTTATGACTTTTGCATAATTATTGCTATCCTCAACTGGAATGTCCAATGTTCGAATTACTTCTTTACCTTCAATTCCAATTTGGTTTCGTAATATTGCGAGTTTAATGTTATCACTGAGCTTTGCATTTTTCGCTATTAAATAATCTTCAAAATCACGCAAAAATATTTCCCAATTCTTAGATTTATTGCCACACACTTTTAAATCAGGGATAGATTTCAAATCCATTTTGATTTTTTATTTTGCAATTATTATTTTATTTTATATTTTTATATTTTTTATATATTTTTTTTTTTTACGACTGCGCCATGTGAAACTATTTGATTTCAATTTCAGAGTGAAAGTTTTTTTATTATTTTAAAAATTATTAATATAAAATTCTTAGATATTATGATAGATAAATTAATAAATTGAAAAGTAAAATATTATAAAGTATTTATAATACAACAGAAGTTCTTCAGGGAGTTGCATTAAGTCATCCATTGATTATCATTATTATAAATAGCCTTTCAGAATATTCGAACTCATTATTATACAGAACTTGTATATAAGTTGATTCATTTAGTTCTTCTTATAATATAAATAAAACATTTAAAATATAATTGGACGTTGAATCATTTAGTATTTTTCTATAATTTAAATAAAACATTTGGATGAATTGTATGTTAGAATCCTTACTTTTTTGCCTCAGAATTAAGGTCCTGCATACTATCATATAGGGACATCGAAAGAACAATATCTGAGATTTACTTGTTAAAGACAATTTAATTCAAATGTTAACCGCGACTACGCTATAAGTCGTCCATTCGGATAGTCCAATTATCTACCACTCTTTGCAGCATTTCTTCCGCTATCTCAGGAATTACCACTTTTGAAATAACTTAACCCCAAAGAACAAAATCCAGAAGTATGATATCATACGATCTAGACAACATTAGTTATTCACCAAGAAGATGTGTTGGAGGGAGAGTAATATCAATTTCAGCTTGGATCGTGTTATGCAGTGGACCCCGTACAATTCTCTTAATTTAAGTATTTCTAAAAGGCTTTGAATTTCAGCACGCCAAATGTTCTCCCTCTTATTATTAGTATTCATTTGGATGACAATTGAATTCATTGATCGACTCAGGATTTTTAGAGTTATTATTGATGATAGACTTTTATTTGTTTAGCTTTTAGATAATATACATGGCAGAATTCTTGGTATCTTACGTAGATTACACTCTACTAATCTGTTTCTACCATTTCATATTAAACTGAAAGTTATGTATATAATTTGTTATTATAGAACATCGACTAAATCAGAAAATTGTAGGGACATAATACAAATTGGACACATTTTTTATGTTGAAATAATAATTAAAAATTATTATTATCTTTTTCATGAGCTAAGATTTGGACTAAAAAAAATCATCTATTTTTGGACTCATACAAAAAGTGGGATCAAATATACGAGTTAGGAAAAGCATTTTCCCATTTATTGGAATTTTGCCCACAAAGTTATATGAATGGTTTAGAATACATCATAGTATCCAAACTGTTATCCCTGTTTGGAATCCCAGCTTTGGGATTTTAGAACAAAATCAAAAATTAAGGGATAGTAATATAAAATTCAACATTTTCTCAATTTTCAAATTCAAAATCGAACGTTTTTCATATTATTTTCAAATTTATTGTTTAACATACAGAAAAATTTTAATACAATTAGTCATACATTATGTCCGATGTTATAAAAAAAACTAGGCCAACACACCGTCCTATGTTTTTTATACGACTAATTAAGGGCTTTAATAATATTTTAAAATCTCTGATTTAGAAAAACTACAACCACGTTCGTAAGCATTTAAAAATGTTGCATGGCTGATGTACATGAGACTCCACGGAGCCACTCCTTAAGGGTTTTGGGAGTCCGTTTTCAAAAAATATACTCAAATACTTGCTGCGCCTATGTGAAATTTGGCAGATTAATTTCAAAATATTTTCATTCTGCCCCACAGTGTAGGGGCATATTTATACATATTTATTTCTTAATGCAGTTCCACTGTCTCTAGTAAATATTATTAGAAACTATTACGATTAACAAAACAACTGTCATCACATTAATTTTAATATATGTAAAAAAAAGGTATTAAATATAAAATATACTAGATGTAATTTTTTAAGTAGACACTCTTCCATATAAAGTTATAAATAGAACAAACACAAAACTCTTTGTTTGAAACACTACTATCAGAATCTTTCTTTCAGCATTTGTCTTATTGCACACGTAAGTTTGTATGTAGAATGTGCATGGAGAGGGGAAAAGAGTATAATCATCCTTTTTACGTTAAACGCCTACTTTAGCGAACAAGTCGTTAAACCCTGATGCATGCCACTTCAACTTTAGCTATTCTCAAGTCATATTGTGATGTGGAACTATTGAACTTGTTAATTTGCACAATATTCTCCGATTTCGTATTTCTTTTTTCATATGGTTGGTCTTGAATTTGGAAAAACTTACCTCACTCGGTGACATTGATGACATTTTTCTAGTAAATCTGCTTAAAATTTTAACCACTATTGTATTCACACTACAAGCAAAGAAATTTTTAATGTAATTTATTTTACATGAATTATGCTTGCGGCTTTTGATTTTTTTATTATTTAAATACAATTTATAATTAAACTTCTATATGTTTTTTCTAGTTTTTGTTAATTGTTGACATGTTCACAAAAATAAATTTTCAATTGACGTTTCTTGCTGTTTTTAATTATTTATTATCATTTGTTTTGCTTTGTATTTCGTTTCGTTGACGGCAAAGCAATGATGATAACTTTTCTTTTTACAAAAGTGTGCCAAAAAACCGCTTAAAAAATCTACAACGGTAATTTAGTACTAACTTCAATTAATAAAAAAAACATTTAAACATGGAGAATTATAATTTATGCATTTGAATTTTGGGTAACTGTAGTTTTTTCTTACTTGTTTATTTTATGTGTTTTATCTTTTTAATTTTTCTGAACAAAAATATTCAAATTTGAAAAATCAAAATTCAAATCATAGTCATCGTTAATCAGAAACGTTAATTATTCGATTAATTAGTATATTGATTAATCAGAATGTTTAATTATTAGATCAGTCAAACTATAATCATACCTATAGAATTTGGGTTTTTGCTAAAAATCGTTATTCTATAAATATAATAAATATAGATTCTATGGATGTAATGGTATTTTCGATTAGTTCGGTAAAGGGTAAATCGCGCACAGCTTCCGTGTGAAACATAGAACAATAGGGGTATTACTGTTCCGATTCCGACACGTGGACCAACGTTCTGGAATGATTCGACACCTGCATCGACAGCTGACAAAAGTGAAACCTTGCAAAATTATTTATATCCAAATAAAAAAGTTTTGAAATAAAACGAATTTTGAATATCGGATAAACCCGTTAACGTAATGTCTTATGAAGATTATGTTGTTAATTTAATAACTCTTAAAAAATCTAAAATTGGTTTGGTCTTACTCAGAAATTGTTTTCAGTATATTCGATGCATCTTTAAAATATCCTTTTATGATTCTTATGTTTTTGAATCAGCTGAAATCCTTATTGAACTCCATCTACTTGCCAAACTATTCTCAAATGTGTCACTGGATCCATATTTCTGTTTATTTGTATACCATATGAGTTTGTGCTGATGTTTGTAACACCCAAAAATATTAGTACAACACCTTAAAGAATACCGATCGACTCAGAATCACTTTGTGATTCAACTAAACGCAATATTGAAAACGGTCCATGATTTCACCTACCTCCCATACAAATGTCCTAATGAAATAGGACTTTATAGTCCATAAATGTTTAATTTACATAGGTATCTACACAACTTTCGCTCCAAATATATTTTATATAAGAAGGTCTGTCACACTAATTTCATGGTGGTCGGTACATAATTAGTCATATCCCACTTCCGAAAATCACTTTTACAAGCATAAATCTCTTTGCACATTTACTCAGTGTAGGGTATTATATGGTCAGGCCTGGCTTTCACATAAAAAAAATTGTACAAAGAGTTGTTAAAAACCACATAGGACTTGTTTTTTTATTTACAGAAATAATTTATTTAAATTAAAAATAAATTTTGTTCAAAACTTTTAATATTAAAAACAAACTAGGCATATTTATTAATTAAACATTTATATATGTATGTAAGCATGATCTACAAAAATATGTAACAACTTCTCTTAAAAAAAAAAAACAATAATATATACATACATACAAACATATTTACAATTTACTATTTCCAACCAACAAATCACGAACCAATTTAACAGCATATTTTGCAGTACCAGGAGCTGTAGTGACTCCATAGCCACCATGGCCGTAATTGTGTACAACCTTAACGGAACGTCCGTTTGGACTTTGTATTACTTCAGACTCTACACGTACAACAGCACGATGTGGTCTTAGGCCAACCAATTCACGAACAACTTCAGCATTCTTCAAGCTAGGCAACATATTATAGCAACGTTCCTTAATGGCCATCGAATCATACTTGCAAACATTCATATTATAGCTCTCGAACTGGCGACAGCCACCAAGTGTAACGGTTTCGAAACCAGGTATAATATATGTGTCATAATCCCCATAAAATGCTGTTTTTATCCAGGGGGCACGAACTTTAAGGACTTGTCCGCGAATAGGTACTAATTGTTGATCATTGCATAGTGTTCTCGCACCCATGCCAGTACAATTTACTACTACATCGTAATTATCGGCAAGTTGTGTCAATGAGTTGACATGTTGGAAATGTACAATACCTCCGGCTTCATTGAATCTATGGTTAGCATAAAATTTTATGTCTTTCATAAGGAAACTTGTATATGCAGATTAACTTAAGAAATACTTACTTTCTGGTAGCGTAAGGTAAAAATAGGCGGCTTTCTGTTACACAAGTGGTGAAGAAAGAACCATATTTCCAATCTCCCTGACACAATTTCAACTCCTCTTCCGTAGCTTGACGATAAATGGGTAACAACTTTTCAATATAATGGTTCTGTAAATAAATACATAAAGTTGTACATGTAGTTTATCATAAATACAAAAATCATAAATCAGAACTTTAGGTATTTTATGTTATTGTTAATAAATATTTAATTTGATGATAAACAGAAATGCAATTAGCGATAGTTGTATATTGTTAATAAAATAAAAACAATAATATCGAATACATATAAAAACATAAAAATTAGTCTGATAAAAATATCAAAAGTTATTTATTAACATTTTACAAAAGAAAAACACATTTTTATTCGATGTACAAGGAAAAGTTATATGCATTCCAGGAGAGCAATAAAAACAGTTTATTATATGTATGCCATGTCAAAATACACATTAATGACTTAAACAGCGTTGGAATTAATGGACGATTAATGGTAGAATAAAAAGATAAACATGAGATTTTTCGTGATTAGCAAATACCGAATTTGTTGTGCTATGGTTCGGATTCTATCGATGTTCAAAGTTAAAATTTTATAAAAAAAACGTTTTACAATTGTGCAGGTTGAATTCGATATAACTTTTTGACCGATTAACTAATTTTAAAAATATTCATCTCATAGTAATGGTAATTTTTAACACAGGATATTTATTAAATATCCTGTGTTCATATATACATATCGCTCATTTGCTGCAACAACGTCATAATTCAAAAAAAGTCGTTTTGAGAAAAACGGATTACAACAAAAAACACTCTCACACAAAAAAGGATTTACTTTTCTGAAAACTGCTAAAACTATATGAAAGACTATACAACGGCGCACATTTTGCACTACTTAGTTCAAAAAAACACGGATTTTGAGTTTGCCGTTGTTGCAACAAATGAGCGATATATATAATTTTTTCAAAATTAATATGGGAATCATGAATTATACCTATTCTAGATTCTTTTATTAAGATATATAAGTCGATTTAACAATATTCGTCTGTTCGTGTTCAAACGCTGTTGTAAATAAGGGCTCATATAAATTTTTATCATAAGCGTTTAACTTTGTTATACACTTGTCGAAAAACTAAAGAAAAATCACCAAATTGTTGGCATCTGCTGAACCTTTCGTTTATACAACTCTAAATCCAAACGTGAAATTTGTGAATCTTGTTCGTTTCAATAATTTTTTATATTTTTCAACTTTAGGAAATTGTAACTAATAAATACCTTGGTTTCTGAAATGTTCCAATTTTGTTGCTATATTGAAACACAATTGCTTGCCATTTTGTCAAAATCATAAGCACTTAAGAAATAATAAAACAATTGAGCTCTGCTTCATAGATTTTATGAGAAAATTGTTTTTGCCCATATCTCTATAATTCAGTTTTGTTTCACTAATGTCGGAAAAGGATGTAGCTGGGATGTACTTGAAATTGTCAGATTAAGCTTTATTCATTTAGCATTAGGTTTGAGACAAAATTATAGATTTTTTAAAATTAAAATCTGCAATATCATCTGTCTTTAACATTATATTAAATAATTCTTTTGTTATTGCCATAAATCGATGTATATAATTTAAAAATTTGCCATTAGAACCTAAATAAACAAAATCTTATCAATGGTCACGCTATTCACACAAACCTACTCGCACTTGTCAATTAAAGTTTAATAGTTATAGAGATTATAAAACTTATCACAACAATAAAACGTACTCACAATCGAATCGAGATTCTTTTCATTTCTAATCTTATCAGAAATTTCAAAATTATTTAATTGATTAAGCTAAACAATAAAACTTACACGAACAATAGTGGGCGAAATGCTGGAGAAAATATATCCAGACAACTGGCAAACACCGGCTAAGGCAGCATCTTTGGAGCGGCGAATATCGTCCCAGTAATAGAAGGCATCATTAATCCATTGTCTGTAAGTGAAATTATAAAATTATTAAATATTTCTGAACAAATTTTTTTCTGTAAATATTCATATTTTCTGTTTTGCCGGTCTTCGGCTGGGCGAATTGACTTTAAACTCTGAGGTGTATCGAACACCGCCAGCCAAATGAGAGCTATCAACACCAACAAAATTATTAAAATGCTAGCTGTTTCGAAAAATTTGCAAGAAAATTTTCTACAATTGTACTTACTGTGTTATTTCCTTCGTTGGTCCCATATAACTAGTGCTGGGACGGAAAATACCTGCTGCAACACTACTGGTGGTGTCCTCATTAAACCGATCGGCCAATATTGTCACTTTAGCATTGGGGAATGTTTGTTGTAGCTCTAGAGCGGTGGTTAAACCAATAATACCGCTACCCACAATACCGAAATGCATTATTGTTAAAGAAAAATCTTCAGAGATAAACACAAAAACTTTCCAATCGAATGTCGTCGACTAGAGATTACTTAATGCCCTGTTAACCAGCGTATTGACAACTAAGTACTCAATATTCAGCTCCATGCATTAGTATATTAATGAAAGTATGATTTTTTTCATTTTTCTTATCTTTTGGAATCGTGTTCGAATGTGTATTCTATTATAGTTGACACTTCGTATAGATTAATTGAACAAAATAAACAAAAACAAACAATTTCAGCTGTTTCTTATCAGAAGTGCTTTATGATGTTCTTGAACAGAGACATCTATTGGTCAGACGTATATTAAAAACATTGAAAGCTTTTTTTAAAGCTTTTCTATAGTCGATTGTTCGAACAATCGACTTTTTGCTTAAAAAAAAACGATAACTCGAAATAAAAATACAGCTGAAAGATTGAATATGAATTTTTCAAGGTTGGAAATTTTTCTTCCAATATGCTTGAAAGTCGGCTGTCAAGCGCCCAATGTAAAATTGCTATAAGTGCTTGAATCATGCGCTTTAAGCGTATAAATTCGCCTTGTATATAACCAAGCCTTTTTTGCTTATTTCTTGGCTTTTTATAGATTTTGTCGTTAGGTTTACAGTTTCCCGCCTTTTACAATTCGAAATTACGAGCATTCCCAATAAACCAAACGATATTAAAACGATATCGAAACGATATCATCTAGATGATATAAACTATCATATATGATATCGTTTGCGTGTCATAAACGATAGTCTTTCCGGACTAAATTGTACCGTTCCTTATAATATCGTTTTTCCAGGCAATTATGATACCGTTTTCGCTATCATAATTTCCAATAAAAACGATAGTAAAATCGCCATGCGACAGATTTTATTCTGAAAGCTATTTAATACTAAAAATTATATTTTTTATCTGTTTATCTGCTGAAATAAGAAAAATAACATAACATATCATACATAATTTCATCTCACATATGCATATTTTTGCAAACATTTGAATATTTTAAATATTAAATCTATAATAATAACGTTTTAAATGATTTAATATTTATTTTGTTTTCGTCTTGCTCATGTTGTTTGAAAATTTTTAAATTAAATTATTTTTCTGTTTGAAGTTTTCTTCAAATGTTTGTGTTTTATTTATTTATTTTATTGGAAGGAAAATTTTTGAAAACTATATTATAATAATATCATTTTCAATAATAATATATGATATCATAATCGCCCCCATAAGGTAATATCGATTTTGCTATCATATCGTTTTCTGGTTTATTGGGTTAATCCGAATAACGTTTTTAAACTGTAGAACATTAGAAACTAAATATATTGTAAATCGTAAGAATTAATTTAATAGGACAACTGTAGGATTTATTTAAAAAAAAGTATATTTTTTTAAATCTAAACCTTTTATTTATAGTTTATAATGTTATTCTAAGTTGATTGCAATTTTACTACATTGTACATTAATTTTCCAATCTTAAGTCAACAATTATTTCATAAAATATTTAATAAATGTTCTAATTTATTAATATTATGTATGTATCAACTATTATTTACATATATTGTATATATTATTAATTTTGCATTTGTATTCCTTGTTACCAAACAAATTATTAAACTTTGTCTAGTTTTAAATATATTTTCTTAAATTACACTGTGCGACAAAAAAATATCTGATTGTGCTACTATTTTTCTGGTAGGTGTTGGGAGTGCATTCGATTTTTTTTTTTGAAGTATGCGGAGGTGTTTTTTGAGTTACGGTTAAAAACACGTTTTTTCGTACCTTTATACCTTAACTTAGTTAAATATAAACTGATTTTAAATTTCTCAGTGGATTTAGAAAGAAGAAACTGAGGCATTTCAAATGGTATATATGATATTTAAGTAACCTTGAGAAGTCTGTGTGTTTTTCTCCAGTAAACATTAAACATAGAACGAAGAAACTGATACATTTCTAATGGTATATATGCTTTTAAGTATCCTTGATAAATCTGAGTATATTTCTTCAGCAAACATAATTTTGTTTTATTTGTTCATAATATAAAGATTTTTTTAAACAGTATTTTGTAAAAAGTTAAAAAATAATATGTTTGCTGGAGAAATACACACAGACTAATCTTCTTTCTAAATCCGCTCAAAATCAGTTTATATTCAACTAAATTACTGACTTATATCTGCATAAAGTTACGATATACCGGATTTTTACTAAAGATTTTTGTGGTGTCTTGCAAATATCAAAGAAAGATTCTTGTTGTACGCTACAAAACCTACCAAAAACTATTATCACGTCCCAGATATTTCTACTTCATTATTTTTTCTATCACTGACACAAAATATGTCATTTATTTATCATGCTTTCTTAAATGTTGTTTATATTACGTGATAATTGAAAATCTAGTGTTATTACGTAATTCATATTCAAATCAAACTCGAATTAGATTGAATTTTGAAGAATCATAAAAACCTTAAAAAATTATTATCCTTTGTTCCAGCTCAGGAAAAAAAAATTGAGAATCTTAGAATGAATTTGACTTTTATTTTAGTTGGGGACATACAGAACATTTTTTTAGGGCCACCCTTATATTAGTTTGTACGTTTCGTTCCGTAACACATCAGCTTTATTGTTGTTAGCTTATGGGAAGTTGTATATTGGCAATTCCATATCATCGTACGTGACATTTTTACGCTTATAGAGTGGAATCGATTTTTCAAAAATAAGAGTATCTTAAAAATAATTATGTTCCATTCAGAGGGTACTATATTTTAAAAAAATAATAAGTTCTTTCGAAATATTGCTGTCTAAGATATCGAGCGAAATAAGGGTATATCGTACGAGACATAAATCGGAAGTAATTTTGAGCTACATGTAGAAATATGCAAAAATTTGCGAATCGAGAGGCGTTATATTTTCTTTTAAATTCTTTCACTAAACCAAATATTGTTCCTTTATAATCCGTCATATTTAAAATAAAATAATCTTTGGGTGATTTTATAATAAATAGAGTTTAATATCGTACGTGACAGATTTTTCACTTATAATAAAACAATGTATATTCTGTAAATATATGTACACAAAAACTAAAAAAATAAATAGAAAATATATATTCGGTTTCAATAAACAATTTGATAATAGCAAAAAAACAGTCAGAGTCAAATTCATTTCATACTACATGCTAATTTGGAGCTTAGTTTTCGCCGCAATTTTAGCCGAAAACATACCAAATAAATAAACAAATTAAATATAGTCAGTTTAAACTATTATTTTTGCACTTAAAACGTTGTAATATGCTCTAAATACTTTCACATAGTAACATTTTAATGTTTTCTCCAATTCAAATCGTCTTGAAAAAATGTTTTAAGAGTTTTTGTTTTTTCAGTCGTGGTTTTCATTCTCGTGGAATTGCTCATATGTCGTTAGGTTTTCTGTAATGTTCACTGAACATTTTATAAAATATATATTTGTACTGATGTATGTAAATAAATTTAGTTTAAATTAAATCTTGCAAATTAATTCATTAACAAACAATATATGTATTCATAAAAATCTTCACAATAATATATTTACGGTCTAAATACAAAATACACTAAAAATAGTAACAAAATCACCAAGTTGGTTTTTATTTCAAAAACAGCTGTTACGTTCTTACGGAAAAACTAATTACAAAGTAACAGCCCACAAAACGGTATAGAACAGAAACGTTACAGAACGCAAAGACTAATGGAGCTTTCACTTTGTATGGAGAGGAAAAAGTGTTTTCCTAGATTTGTTTTATAATGTTTCAAAAAATATTTGGATCTAATGATAACTGTTCGTGAGCTGGAACGATTTTTAATTCATAAATATCGCACTGGTTCCTCTAAAGAGAGTAAACTCAAAATTTTTAAATTTTCACTTTTTGCAATATATAGATGTACAGTGACCCACTATGAAAATTATACTTCATTTCCTCCACTCCAGTCTTCAACTTTCATTGTAATGTATTAAAAAAACAGTTTTTTGCCTCTACTGATAATTTTTAAATTTTGAGTTGACTCTCTTTAGAGGAACCAGTGCGATATTTTCTTCCAAGATCTGTTAATATTACTAGATCCAAATATTTTGGGAAACATCATTTAAAAAAAAGAAGGTTTATTTTTAGGGGTTAACAAAATCTGTGATTCGGACTAACATCCATTATTTGACGATAAAAAATCGTCACTATGGTTTCAATATTTCGCATATTCCGTTCACTTTCTTTGCCAAAAGTAATTTGTAATAGAATTTATTTTATTTCTAAAATGTATGGAACAACATTTTGTCTTAATGCAATTATTAAAATAAACTATTTTAATTATCAGTACACTACCGCTCACCACATATGTACTAACTACTATACAAAATTCACCCAATCTTAAGACATATTCTTAAAACTATAATTTCAAATAAACATATTTCCATATACACTTTTTTAAACTTTGATAATAACGATTGTGTTCTAAAAACGTAAAGGAGCCAAGGCGACTCTTAAAATTAACATAGGCCATTAAATTAAAAAACACATAAAATCCCATAAGATAAAGTATGGAGTGAACATAATTAAGATTCTCATAACCCAATATTTTCTGTAAATATTTGGGTTTTTTAAATACACATAATACCACATCTGAGGGACAAATCGATTCAGGACGATTAAAATCGAGCAATGCCGACATTAAGCCTTCAACAGAATGCCGTATATAGCCACTGTATACAAACGTTTTCTCCAAAGTTGATAGATTCGGATTGCCAACACTGTGATTGGCAAAAATCACCCAACAGGATATTATACATGGACCCAAAAATAGGGAATTCTAGAAGAACGTTTTAAAATTGATTATTAAAACAAAATAATTATTATTAAATAGAGTACATACCAATAAATTTAATCTGGATGAAATAGCCAGGCCATAACTCGATGCTGTCATAGATGTTAGCAGGGCAACTAGTAGAAATAACAAAAATCTATATAATTCTACGGGTTGATCCGTGATAAAGTACAACATGGCAGAAGATATGATACCCAGGAAAAATATATCCGGTAGTTGAGTGGTGATTAATGCCATAAAATATGAACTAAGGCGGTACCACTGATTAAAGTATTCCCTCCGAAGATAGTTCATTTCAAGAGGTACTGTATACAAATAACAAAAATATATATTTTTTATTAGCAGTATTAATTTTGAATAATTCTCAAGTTTAGTTGTAGTAACTTTTAAAAGTCACATCGATTTTTATGCTTAACAAAATATAACATATCGCTAATATTATAAACAAATACATTTTATAGTTACAACTTACCATGAGACAGCATTGGACACATAGATAAAAATATAAGTGTTATTGCTGTTAAAAATGTCAAATGATAATTGTAAAGTGACATTGCCGCATTTGTTCCGATCCCCGTGTAAACCACACTTATGCAGAAAACCGTAAAAAGTTGAATGAATACTTTTAATTGTATATAAGTCTGGAATATAAAACAAATGTATAGTAGTGCAATTTTTAATTGTTAAACATTTATGTATTTTTAAAATTGTTAATTGCTAGTGTTCTACAAGTACTTATTAGATACATTTCTATGATGTTGTTAATTATTTTTTAGATAAATGAGAGCATTAATTAACCTAACAGCATTTAAAAGTTGAACTTAGTATTAGAATTTAAAAGTTGAACTTAGTATCGAATTCCAAAAACCTACGCAAATACATGCAATGAGTGACAATACAATACAAACTTATTTCAAAGGAGACGATAGACTCATTAATTGGTTCAATGCATCGTTGCACAGTGGTTTAGAAACTTTTTTATTAAAATTAATTAAATTTTGTAATAATTTAATTAATTTTTTGAACGTCATTTACCTTAAAAACTAAAAAAATGATAATATGGTGATTTTCCATGAAGAAAAATATAAAATTTGATTTAATGTAAAATGTTAACGGTTAAAGATATCATAACAAAATTGGGAACTAATTTAGATCCAAATGTCCTTAAATTAATGACATTATAATTTTTGACATTTTTTATTTTCAAATACCGAAATTCCTAAAACGGGGAAAATGTGTTCCAAAAACTGAGTTTTTTTAGAAAAGTGCCTACTGTGACGCTATTTACCGTGTGATAGTAAAACAACTTTCTAAGTATTTAAACAACATATAGGGTTATACAAATACGGAACTTTTTCGAGGATCGGTGCTTTGCCTTTTTAGAATTTTTTACTGAAACCGAAATATTTTTTTTAAAATTGTCCAAGTTTGGATTGGTCTGGGGGAACTGTGTCCGCTTAAGTGAGCCCAATTTTACTTTACATGCTTTTGCATTAAGTTTTCTTTCCGGAACATATAAAAATTGTATATAGTCCCAAAGAAAATTTGTTTCTACAAAAGAAAAAATATAGGGACTTTTTTAGGAAAAATCGTAAAAAATTAGGCCCATTTTACATGTTCCAACTTTGGATGCGTGTAACTTTTTACACGGACGAGATAACTGTTACCAAGTTTTTTTTATTTTATTTAGAATTTTATTGCCAATATAGCTGATATTTTGAAAAAAAATTCGACCCTCCGTAGGACCGCCATATCTAAAAAACAAACAAAAATCGAGCAAAATTAAAAAAAAATAAAAATAAATAAACCTAAATATCTCTTCAACTGAAGGAGATAACCTACACATGTAAGCGTATTTAGATCTTCTCAAGGACTATTTATATTTTAAGTTTCAGCTCATTCGGATCATAAATTAATTTTTGGGGATTTTTTTAAAAATTTTGAGACCCGAGGTGACCAACTTTGAGGGGGCACAAACTGGCCCGTATTACCCCTAGGAAGCTGAACAAATGTAATTCAACTCAAAAACACCTCAGCTCTAACCATGTGAAATTTTGTAATAATATCTCCAATAGTTCCCGAGATACCGAATTATTTCCAAAAAAAAAGTTTCTAAACCACTGTGCGTTGCTGTGAAGTAAAAATGAAACCTTAGTTTAATAACTAATTTATAAATTGGTTTATATTTTCTATTTAATTAATATGTTCTTATTTTGTTGTATATATTTATAAAATACTAAAAAAATTCAAAATATTTAGTTATTTAATTTATTTGACCTTTTTGTTTCACTTTAATATGATAATTATTCAAGATTGAGATCTTTTTTATAAAAATATTTCAATTTTTTTTTCAATATTTCGCTACATCAATGTGTAGCATCTTCAGGAAAATATTAGTTTTTTTTTTTTAAATAACAAAAACAAATATTTTCCTGAAGATGCTGCACATTGATGTAGCGAAATATTGAAATAAAAATTGAAATATTTTTATAAAAAAGACCTCAAGCTTGAATAATTATCATATTAAAAAAATTAAAATTTCGTAATATTTCTTTTATATTTTGACCTATTAGTTGAATATTTGGAATAGTTTCTATTGTATTATCAACCACTGCATATCTGAGGGGCATAGTCAGCTATCTCCATTTTTTCCGTGAACTTATATAAAACTGCCATTAGAAATTGTTACATTTAATGAATGAATGTGATCATACGCCTTTCACTAATATAAATTAATGTCCTTTGGAGATGGTTACATCTGCTATACTCGCATTATGAGATGCTCATCTTCCTTTAATCAATAATGTTATAATATTTTCCGAAAAAAATCATACTCACGAATCTGAAAGTTTTGCAAGCTATTTTTGCTAATTATTATTTTTAAGTGTTTTGAAACAGGTTCGTTTTGAATTCCAATTAAAACTATATAAACTACTCAAATCGAGAATTTGGAGTATTATTTGATAACCACTTACCGTATCTCGCCACATCTGTTTCAACATTTGCATCGACAATATTTTATATTCCAATAGCCAAGGCGTAGATGTCTTTTTGCATAAATTCGTGTTAATTTCCAGTTCAAACTCTTCTACTATATGAGATTTTAAATATTCGATTTGCTTTTGTACACCTTCATTAGCAGGCAGCCATTTGTAAATTTTACCATTTTTGACTTCATTCACCATTTTGTCATGATAATCACCATATTCTTGAGCAGCAACTTCAATAACTAAACATATAAAAATTAAATAGAGTGATATGTTTTTCATAGACACAAAACTTACTAAAATCCGCTGGATTGTAAGTAATGGGACAATCTAAACCAATGTTTGTTAAATATGATAGTATGTTTGCAGTTGAGCCCTGATAAACACATTCACCCTCAGCCAATACATAGACATGATCGAACATTTGAAACATTCTGGCAGAAGGTGCGTGTATTGAACAGATAATACTGCGTCCAGATGCTGCCAGAGATCTCAACATTGATATACACTGCATGGCAGAAAATTCATCCAAACCACTGAAAATTTTTACAATATTAAAATGATAAATTTTTCTTAAATATATGTAGAAAACATACGTCGTTGGTTCATCCAAAAATAATACTGTAGGAATATTTAATAATTCCAATGCTATGCAGAGTCGTTTTTTCTCGCCACCTGACAGTTTTGAGACTTTGGTATTCGATTGCCTTCTTAGGTGTAATGTTTCCAATATTTTATTTATTTCATCTGAATGTTGTTGCTTACTCAAGTGAGAATCGAGTTTTAATTTGGCTGCAAAAATCATGGATTCCATAACCGTAAAATAAGGACTGACGTGGTCATGCTGCAATATATATCGTGACATTTTGCGAAATTGTTTCATATTTTGTGGCTTCTTGTTAATATTAATGACACCAGAAGTTTTATTAATGCTGAAATAAATTACGCTTTCGTTTAATATGCTTGTATATGGAACAAATATTTTAAAATAAAATCATCGATTTCGACTATGTTCTATAACAAGTACTTTAACTTCCTGAAGTCCTTATTTTTAATATTTTTTATGAAATATTAAAAAAAAGGACTTCAGGAAGTTATTTAAAAAATTTTAAATTTGTGGGGGACCTGCAAGGATTCGAAAGGGACCTGCTTCTTTTAAGTACCGTTGGTTCATCATCAGCCAAAAGATAAAAAAATCTCATAGATTTTTGTTTAAATTTTATTAATATATTGATTAGTTTTGTAACTTTTATAACATTTTCTATTTCAAGTCTATTTCATGGTATTTTACGAAACAGTATTTTTTATCATTACAACATTAATAAACACCACCATGAGAACATGAGATACTTCACCGTTATTCTGGGTAAGCGAGGTTACCAATAGGCAATAGAAATATATTATTCCAAAGATGATAGTGTACCTCAAGGTACTTTTGGGCAAAAAGGGTCAAAATATGTTTTGTTTTTCTTAGTTTTCTTAAAATACAATTTAAGAAAACAAGGTTAGCTGCCATTACGAATCGGCTAAAAGGTAACGGTAACGCTAATTGGGATTAATTCGGTTATTTAGCTTAGTGGTAACAGTATGTCATTGATAACGGTATTTCATCCAGAATTAAATTATTAATAAAATTTCCAAAAATTTAAAATAAATTGACAAATATTGTATTATTAAATTTTAGATTTCAATAAACTCAATTATAGAAATTAAAAATTAGTCACCCCTATCGCGATGATTAATATGAAATATGTTCCCTTTTCCCATTTCCCATTTTTCATTCATGAATTTTGTTCACGTGAAAAAATTCTCCTTGTTTTTAGATGGAATTTTGTAAACAATAAACAGCTGTTACGAAAAAAATCAACTATTCTGAATGAAAAGTTCATGGGAATATCACGATAGCAATTTTCCCTTCGGGGGATATGAATATTTCATGGGAACATAAATTTCACATGTTTTTCACGATAGGGATGAGTATTTTTATGATTCAAATTATTTATAGAATATCGATAGCGATATTTATGATTATATCAGTAACCGTATTTTAGAGCTAACGGTAATTGCAGCTATAACAGGTAACGAAAGTTGAGCAGAAAGGGTATTTTTTAGCTGAAAAGCATTGACTTGACTGAATTAAAAGGATACAATAAATAGATTGAATTCACCACTCCTTGTGAATGAAATCAATATAATGTTTATATTGTGAATGCATCAGTTTATATTTATATTATATTTTTTATTAATCATACATACCGATATCCGGCCAGAAGATTTATAAGCGTTGTTTTGCCACTTCCTGAGGTGCCCATAATTACTGTTAATTGATTTGAACGAAATTCGCCATTTATATTTTTCAATATAGATTTATTGCCTTTAAAAAATTGAAACAAAAAGAAATATTAAAGCGGAATATAGGTGCATAAACCAATTTTAAAGAAAAGGATAATTAATGTAAAAGGTAGTTTTCATTGAGGACTTCGTCAAAAATATCACCCTATTATTAAAATTTTAAAATAGTAGGGAGGAAACAAAAATTTTCGATTGGTGATAAAAATAAATCACTCAAAATAACAGTTATAAAATTATTTTTATTTACATGGTTTCGTATGGCCTTTATTAGTTTTTGTTGTTTTTTTATGGTTTGATGTGAGACAAACAATTCAATTGTTCTTGATCTTAATACTTAACTGTTATTTCTCTTTTATTTACATACAATAACATATTTTTAGTAATTTTTAACATATTATAGAAAAAATATGATGAATATAAGTAATGAAATTTTAAAAAGAAATTGTCGACTTTTGGGAAAAAATTTAACATTCTATGATTTATAAATTTGATATATTTAATCGTTGATTTGCATCAAATGAATTTTTGCGATTTATTTTTCATGTTCGCAAATAAAAGTCACAAGCTGACCTTTACGGAAAAAATTAATTATAAATCACTCTTCTAGATTATTTGTGTTTGTTTCTTTTCTGATTCTCACAACCCCTAACCTAAAGGGCACCATACACTATCAAACTACTCATCAAGCACTGTAGTAGTATTAATGAAAATGTGTTTGTATGTGTGACACCGACAACGCTTCATGGAAAATCAAAAACATTTTGATTTTTAGCACGCTTGATGTCACTTTTTGATAGTGTATGGTGTTTTCTCATCAATCACGAAGGCATTTACGTGAGGTTGATAAGTGTGTCGGATGAAGACAATAATTTTGTTTATTACATATTTCTTTTATTATTTTTGTTTTTTCTTTTGTCTAAGCATGCTGCCGTTATTGCAATTAAATTTTCATCCGATATTGACATTTTTAAATACACTTTTAGTGAAAATAAAAATGGATTATAATTCCCGCTATTATTGTTAACAGCACAAAATCAAAAATAAAATGCTGATTGACGAGTCGTCAATCAAGTGTACATCAAAGCATCAAATTACACGTATACGAAAGTAGCATCAAGCATTTCGATAGTGTATGGTGCCCTTAAAATGTTCTCTAATAAATCACTCTCTCAGTGATATAACAACAAAAATTATTTTTAAATGGCTGCGAATGTGAATTTACCATTGAAATGAAAGTAAACCCGTTATTTTCGGTCTCTGATTAATAAAAAAATCAGAGTGTGACTGTGAATTTTAGTAAAAAATAATAAAAAAAAACTTTAAATATATTTTTAGACATATCTTTGTTGTAAATTGTCCCTTTTTTATAATTTAACTGCAAATTTATCTAATTTGCATTTAGTTTAAACTAAAATGTTAACCGAAAGTTAAAAATGTTTTTTAACAATAAACAAAAACTTTAAATATATATTTAGGCATATACATTAGAGTTTGATTGTGACCAGGTCACCAGCCGATTCTGCAGCAAAAATTAATACAATTTACGTTTTTTGAATCCTTAAAAAAGTTGCTTTAATCCTTAATATACATATTTGTTCGATTTATATAAACTTTTGTCCATTTCGCAATCTGTAGTTATTTTTTATCGTGACGATACGCTGACAGTTCTCATACAAAAATTATATTAATTGGAAGTATGTATATCGTTACCAAAAACGATAACCAGAGATGGAAAAAATGGGCCTAACCCCAATTAACACGAAGTCTAATTAGGTGCTAACTAACAGTTATACAGTCGTTTAAAATTATTTTTGTACGAAAACTGTCAGTATAACTATTAGTTAATACATAACCAGACTTTGTGTTAAAAATCGTAGGGACTTCTTGATTTTCTTAACAAACACCTTTTTCCGAAGTAAAATAGAAAATATGGTATGTAGTTTGCAAAAGTATCTATTATCTTATGACATCCTTAGACTCCCAGTTTCAAACTTTGGCATGTTTTTCCCTTCTTCAAAAGACCCTAATGGAAATAATTATTCTCTTTCTGATAAAAATGTTTTACTGAGTAATACATTGAAATAAAAAAACTATTAAAGATTAACATAACAATAATTATGGGCAATAACTTATAAAAATATAAAAAAAATTTTAACAAACATACCCCTCAATTTTAATTCATTGGAAAATAGAAGATACCTTTTTTGAGATATCATTGGTTGATAAACGAAAAAAAACAAGTAAGAGAGCTATATTCGGCTGTGCCGAATCTTATATACCCTCACCAAATTATACTTTAAAATAAAATTAAAAAACAAAATTTTTTTTTCAAAATTGTTTTTTAAAAGTTTTTTCCAATTTTTTAAAAAAAAAATTTTTAATTTATTAGTGAAAACAATTTATGACAAACGAATGTTTTCGGGTTAAAAAATATTTTTCCCAATTTTGATCCATTGTAGGTACAACTTACTATAGCCTTATATACATCGTTGCAATGGACTTTGAAATATCTATCATTAGATATCCATATTGTCTATATTTATGATTTAGTATTCGAGATATAGATAAAAAATTGAGGTTGTCTCCGTTTTTTGGTCATATCTCCGTTATTTATGGATTTTGCTGATTTTAAATAGGAAACTTTTCGAAAGCATGTCTGACAGAATTATTGAGGATTTGGATCCCGAAGATATCTGGGGTCTTCAGAAAATTGATTTCAACAGACAGACAGACGGACATGACTAAATCGACTCCGCTATCTATAAGGATTCAGAATATATATACTTTATAGGGTCGGAAAATTATATTGTGGAAATTACAAACGGAATGACAAATTTATATATACCCTTCTCACGAAGGTGAAGGGTATAATTAAAAATCTACGAATCATTAGCTTTAATATGAGAAATAAAATGATAAAATCTCACTACTGTTCTAAAGGTGCCACAATAGACTAGACGATAGTGTGCTACTATCAGCATGAGGGTTGTGGGTTTGATTTCCGGCAGAGAATCTGGGTGTATCTGCAGACGCAAAACGCTTCACAGTTTGTATATCGATAAGTAGTTTAAAATTTTAACAACTCTTTATTTATTCAAATGTACAACAACAACAGTCTAAATAGTCACTCAGTGTCTTTATACACGTTTATCAATTCGCAGAAATGCACACACACTTCATAATGTACAAACTCAAATGTACACGACATTTGATGTTAACACTAACAGCGCCAATGATGAACTCTCTCACGATTGCTACCTCTCCCACTATTTAATCTTCTACAATGATCTTAACGGACAAACTAGAATATTACAATTCTAGAGCTTTCGATGTTAATGTTAGCAGCTTAAACATTTAGTGTTGCCATACTTACAAACAATGCTAATAACCGCATGTTATCAACATTGTTGATAAGTAGAAGCTTCTACTGATGGACGTATTTATAAGCATGATGAATGTAGCAGGCAGTCGTTACATACCGTTAAATTCAAATCGCTATTGCACATTCGTAACATTATATATTTCGTACGCAAATATTAAAAATATGAATTTTGAACCTATATAAAAACTTGGCGAATTTCGATATTCTGGAAAACTTAAAATTTTGTGTGGTCATGGAAAATATACGTACGAAATATTATCGAATTCAAAAAAATTAATTTTTTAATTGACATTTTTCGTTTATGTTAATAATAATAATGATTATTCATATTTCAAATGTTTATCATTTATTATTGAATGCATTTTAACAACAAACAAAACACATGTTTATTAATCATAATCTAAACCATCATAACTAGGTGGTTATTTTTTTTTATTAAAACAAAAGATTAAAAATAGAAAAGCACAACCAAGTAAATATAATAACATTTCTTAATACGTATTTATAATTAGTTTAAATTTGAAATGTTTACTATGTATATTAGGCTGGGTCAAATTGTATAGACGATCAAAAAGTAAAAATTCTACGAAAATTCTAAGAAATTTTCCCCAAAAAACCATAGGTCTAAAATCAAATCCTATCTTCAAATCCGTTCTTATCCAATAAAAAAAACTATTAAATAAATATATATATATGTATACTGAAATTTCATTGGAAAAAGTCGAAATGTGTAAGATAGAATTTGATTTTAGACCTATGGTTTCTTGGGGAAAATTTCTTAGAATTTTTCGTAGAATGCGTTTCTGCTATACAATTTTTCGTGAACAAAATTGACCCACCCTAATGTATATACATATGTATATGTATGTATAATAATTAAATAAAGGTACAGATTATATTACTCGCCTGAATTCCTAAAATGTCAAACAGTTACTAACGTACAATACATATTTTACAGATTAATTTAAACAAGTGTTGTCGCTCATAACCGATCATATTTTACCCTACATATGTATTGTGGAAGTATCCATACAAAAAGTATTCTATTGGCATACATATCATATGCTACATACTACCATCCACTATATAAAGGGTATTTCATTATTGAATACAACATCGTGCAATTGAGGATAACATCGTGCAAATTCCTATGTGGCACGCATCCGAAGTGTTTAATTTTCCATGACTCTGGCTCATAAATCAGGCTGAATTTGATCGATGACATGGATTAAACCACAGTGGCTTTGAGGGCCGCTGTGATTCATGGGCGGAACATTGCCCAAAGAGAATACCCATTTTGATTAAACAATTTCATCATTTGCACGTGTTGTTGAAAGCTATATCCGACCATGGTGATATGGCAAAACAAATTGAATAAATGACAGCCAATTCGACAAATGTAACTTCAACAATATGGCCGCTAAGTTCGGAAGTTCCTATTCAAATATACTAGGTTTTCTATTAAAATATACAAACATAGAGAAATATACATAGAGACGAGACACTCCGATTTGTCAAACAAAAATACAACAAATCATATATCTGATACAACAACAAAATACATTGAATAGCATGTATTTTGTTGTTGCAAGAGTCAGGGTACACTTAGAAAGGTAACAAGTGAAATGTCAATTCACTTGTAATTGTTGTGGCGAAAAATACAACAAACTCAAAAGCAAAAACAACAACAACAGGCAACTTTGACAGTTCACTTATCTCTTAACAACAAGAAAATATATGTTGTTTTTGTATTGTTGTAGTAATGCAGTCACATTTCTAAGCGTGCCCTGGCAATGACAAAGCTTTTCAATTAAATGCCAATTAATAATCAGATTATTTGAGTATACTTTGATGTTATTATCAATAATCTAAAATTAGAAATTAGTTCTCGAACTGTTAGACGGACAGTCAAGTTTTGCGGTAGAGCTGTTTTTCAGGGCATGGTTCCAATTCATATCACATAATATACTATGAATAGAATTGGGTACACGTCCATTTTAAACGATGTTATGTATCCATATTCTGAGGAAAATGTTCCCCTATGCTTGTTATCGAGTGGTTACAATCCAATGAGATACATACGTGTTTTGAACTGTCCTGCCCAATCGCCACATGAAATTGTTGACAGCAAAAACGCACTCAAAATTATACCACGAATGGCGAAATATTTTAAAGCAGCCGATTGATTTTTTAATTGTTACTGAGTCCCAAAAGCTCCAGATAATTTTGAAAAAATTAAACCTAAGTTGCAATTTTTGGCAATACCATAATAATAAATACTTTTATGTTTGTTTTTATACCCTTCTCCTTCGTTAGAAGGGTATATGTAAGTTTGTAATTTCCACAACATAAATTTCCGACCCTATAATGTATATATACTCTGGATCCTTATATCCATTGCAACGATGTATATAAGGCTATAGTAACTTGGAACTACAATGGGTCAAAATCGAGGAAAATATTTTTTAACCCGAATTTTTTTTCATAATTATTTTTCACTTATAAATTAAAAAAAAAAAATTTAAATTAATTTTTTTTTTTTTTTTCATTGGAAAAAACTTTAAAAAAACATTTTCGACATTTTTTTTATTTCTATTTTAAAGTATAATTTGGTGAAGGGTATATAAGATTCGGCATAGCCGAATATAGCTCGCTTACTTGTTATTTTTATAATTGAATGTCACTTTAGCGATGGATATAGAAATGCATTGCTACTCTGCAGAGTTCATATATGTTACCCAACATTGATTTTTATTTTTGGAAAATATCCAAAATCTTTATTACGCGCAAAACAAAGATATTAAAATTAATTTAGAATTTTTTAAATGTTTGCAAAAATAATATAAATCTTTACATTAGGGAACACTGATTATCAACAAAGTTGAAAAACTTGTACTGTTTTTTAATTGTTTTATTACTTTTTTAAAATTTTTGCAAAAATAATATAAATCTTTAGATTTGGGAACACTGATTATCAGCAAAGTAGAAAAACTTGTTTTTTAATTGATTTACTTTTACTTTTTTCCAATTACAAAGAAATTAATTAGATATAATAAATGCGCTCTAAAATAAGTCAAAATCAGTATTAGTAACAACGAAATTTAATTACAGTATTTATATGATATTATTAAAAAATTTAACAAAAAGTAAAACAAGTAAAAAAGTAATAAATACCTTACACTGAGAAAATGAGCAAAAACATTTTTCTTGTACTTAAATATTTGTCAATAAATAGCTCTTCTGCTTTTTTACTAGCCCAAGTACTCTACATTGTGAATACCGTTAATAATTTATTTTCGTGAGTAATTTTCGAAAGTGGGACTTATATGGAAGCTATGGGCAATTATGAACCGATCGCCAAGATGTTTTATATGGATCTAGACCACTACATGATATTAAGGGATTCCGGTTCGTAAAACTCCTTCAACAATTTGGATGTTTGTTTAGGGTAATATTCATGTTAAAATATCCATCGGTGCGGCATTTTATCATGGTCATGAGGCTTTATATTCCTGTAATATACAATTTCATAACATGTCCACTTCCACGCTTTACTGCTCCAGTAGAGTATTTGGGATTTAGTATGTTATTGACAGATCATCCTCATGCCATCAGAATTCATCAAATTAAATTTAGATTCATCGAAAAATAAAACGGTATTCTTTTGTGCAACAGTCCAGTTCAAGTGTTATTGAGCAAATTTAAGGCGAGCTTTACGATTGTTCTGCGATATATCAGCTACACTTAACTATAGATTTAGAAAATCTATTAAATAGGGGTCACACGGCATGTATTCTATATGTATTGAGACATGTATTCGATACATATGGAATTCTATGTGTATGTCAAAATTCACGTTACGTTACATACGATTCATATTTTCCACGTAAAAGGGGGGTCACACGGCATGTATTCCATATGTATTGGGACATGTATTCAATACATATGGAATTCCTTGTGTATGTCAAATTTCACGTTATACATACAATTCATAATTTCCACGTTCACACGTACATATGTAATTGCATGTGACATAACCTCTATTAGTTTATATGTTTGTTGTTTTTAACAATATATCTATTTAAAACATTTTTAAATCACAATAAATACATATATATAATGGAATGAAACTTATTTTGTTATGATTTTTCTCTATTCTTTATTGTTTTGTGTTTTTTATTTTGCTCTCACACAGTGTTGTATTTCAAAATACACATGTTAAACACACGAAAATAAAACATGCTCTAATTGCCAAAAATGTCATAAGGCATACACATGTATTTTACATACACAAAGTTTCATATGGGTCACACGGTATGTATATGTTTACATGTGGAAAAATGTCCCAATACATGCCGTGTGACCCCCCTATAACCTCTATTAGTTTATATAATTTTTGTTTTTAACTATATACATATGTGTCTATTTAATACATTTTTAAATCACAACAAATATATTTAATTTGATGATACTAATTTTGTTATGATTTTTCTCTACTCTTTTTTGTTTTGTGTTATTTATTTTGCACTCATACAGTGTTGTATTTCAAAATACACACTTGGTCAATTCATAAGGTCTCTTATCATGTCATATTGTCATAATGTGCTAATATTTCACGACTCTGCGGCTCGGCTTAACCGACTCTTAGGCGTTCGGCTCAGGTATCTGCTGGTTGGTTACAATAACACAATAAACATACCATACAGAGTAGTATTATTTTAGGAAATTATTTGCTTGAAAGGCAATAACAACATTTTCAAACCATTGTGAAATATTAGGACAATATGACATGATAGGAGACAATGTGCATTGACCAATTGATAAACACACGAAAATAGAACATGCTCTAATTGCCAAAAATGTCACAAGACATACACAAACTTCATATGGATCACACGGTATGTACATGTTTACATGTGGAAAAATGTCCCATTAAATGTCACAAAACACATGCTATACATGCCGTGTGAACCCCCTGTTACTCTAGAAGATAAAAAATGTTTAGCTCTCTAACAATTTTTAGCTCTCTAACAATTCGTGCGACCGTTTCGGCGAATTGTTTTCAGAATTTTTGAATTTTTATACTTATTTATAATGTTGCTGACCATAGAACTTGGCAAACATAATTGTTCGCTAATAACCTCTTTGCTCATTCGTTTTTAATACTATTATTGTTATTTTTAAAACTTGTGCAATATTTTCCCCAGCCATTTTAATTATATATATCGGTCTAAAATTACTTTGTTTTTGTATACAATCGCAAATAATTGAATACAATTATTTAACTCTATATATTTTTTAATATTTAAAGATAATCACTGCAGTTGTTCTTGATATTAGTTTAACATGAAGTTAAGAATGATGTTCAATTGGAATTTTTAAAATTACAATTTTGTTCAATATGTTTTGTCGCGTAATTATTACGTGATGTTTATTGTTTTATTAATATTTAATAAAGGGTACTTTTTTAAGCCCGATAGAACTTGAAATTGTAAAAAATAACACAAAAATGTAAATTTTAATGAAAAAATGGCGGAAATGTGGCCAAAGCGATTGTTTTTGACGAAGCACATTCTGGACGTGCATTGCTGGCCGTATGCCACGAATAACACGAACAATGTTGGACACCAAGGCGTCGTTGCTGGTTTATTATCATAAACCAGTGACTTCACATAGCCCCACAGGAAATGTGGTGTCAAATCACACGATCTTGAAGGCCAATTGAAAGGACCATTTCTCGAAAGCAAGTTATCCCCAAATTTTGATTTCAATAAAAAGATGGTTGAGGTCGCCGTATGGCATGTAGCCCCATACCGGTTCAATGTCATCCATTTTTTCTAACAAATAGTCATTGATCATGGTGCGGTAACGATCTGGATGTAATGGAGTCTGTATTGTTTATTAACAAGCCCGTTAAGCCAAAAATGTATCTCATCGCTGAACAAAATTTTGCGATAAAACAGTCGTCTATAAGTTGAGCTAATCGATGACAGATTTTCAAAGTAAATTTGAATAATTTGGTAGCGTTTTTCAAGCTAAAATCTATGCCAAAAGTGAGCATAGCATGACAGTTCATTTGACAGTTAACCTTTTCGTAAGCTCTATGGGATTTTAGAAAACACCCTTTATATAAGAAATTGTAGTCCGATGTGTTTTGTCCGGCACTGTATATTTAAATATATATAAGTAATTTATCAAATTTAAATGCCAATGACACATTTCTGCTCTACTTTGGTGCACCACGCGAATTATTTTTTTTGATAAAAAAAAAAAAAACTTGAACTGCAATCTTTTTTATACGTATTCACTTATACGTTTTATTGTTATATATATTTTGATAATAGATTTAAATATTTGTTAATATTTATACATTATATTAAAATAATAATGCATTTTTATGGTTAACACAAATTAAATTATTGTTGAAAAATACATATTCACCAAAGCTTTTAATAAACCTTCACAGATGAACCTACAGATGTTTGTATTTTTTTTTTTTTTATTTATCAAAATATTTTTAAACACTTGTATACCTTGTTTACGATCTGGTACTTCATACGTCAAATTACTAAATTCAATATTTACTTTATATCCGTTTGGTATAATTTCCAATTCACTTTTTTTTGTATCATTTTGCAACCGTTCAACAACCGTTTCGATTTCTTCCATTATATACAAACGAACAATATAACGGCGTATGCGAGATCACAAATAAACAAACACAAATTTACGCGCTTAAATATTTGTACATCGATCGACCGATGCAACAACCTTCTTATTCGGCGAGAATCTATTCACTTTCTGTTCTAGGGAGAATGCTCGAGTAAACATTCAAACGAAAACAATATTATCACAGCTCTCGTATTAAGTAGATATGGTTTAACAAATTTACAATAACTGATACTAATACTGACAAAATAATTAATACAAATCTATACATATGTATGTACATGAAAAAATTATATACACTGTGGTGCAAAAGTTAGGCAATGTTTATAAAGGTTTTAAAAAATGATCAATAGATTTTCGTAGCATTTTATTTATTTAGCTTGTACTCTTCGATAACTAAGAAGAAGACTTCTATTTACTCTCCTTTTCTAAATATATGGATATTTTTACATTAGGGTCATTACACCAAAGTACAAGTACATAATCATTTTTTATTATTAATAAATTATTATTTATTCATCTTTGAACATGATCAGAAAAAAAGTAAGAAACATTTGCAATGAACATAATTTCTTAAATTAGCGATATAAGTTTTAAAATTGGATTTTGTTTTGTAAATGAGTCAATGCTAAGTATTTTAAATAATAATAAATTACAAAAATCTTAATCAGGACATTTTTGAAAAAATATTTGAGCATGAGCTCCTTAACTTCCACACATTGTGGTTAGAAAATGAGCCAATAAGAATCCTTTTTATTTTGTAAAAATAAAGCTATATTAACTTAGTCGAATTAAATATTTCTTAAAAATATTTAGTAGAAAGCTATTGTTACGAATGTGCAATGACGATTTGAATTCAACGGTCTGAAAGATTGCCTGCAGCATTCATCATGTTTGAAGGCACGTCCATAAGTAGCATGTGGTTATTGGCATTGTTTGTAAGTATGGCAACACTAAATGTTTGGGCTGCTGGCAATGACATCGAAGGCTCTGGAATTCGAATGTACTAGTATGTCCATTAAGAGCATTGTAGAAGATACCCGAAAGATGGCGCGTGTATAAATAGTGGCAGAGCTAGCAGTCGTGAGTTGAGTTGATTATTGTCGCTGTTAGAGTTAACATCAACTGTCGTGTACATGTGTGTTTGTACATTATAAAGTTTGTGTGCATTTCTGCGAATTGATATACGTGTATAAAGACACTGAGTGATTATTTGAACTGTTGTTGTTGTACATTCTAAATAAATAAAGAGTTGTTACAATTTTATACTACTAAAACGGCTTTTATTTGCACCGGTTTATTTAAAGGACATAAACCCACGTTTTTAAACGGTAAAAACGTAACACTATTATAATGAAGGAAATTCCAAAATTATAAGAATAATGTTTAAATGCGAGGAAATATAGGACACGTATTTATTCTTGTTTGAATCTATTGAAATATGTCAAGTAATGATTATACTTTATGCAATAGAAATGTTGATAAATTCTCCAAAAAAAATACTTCAACATCGATAATGACTTTAAACATTTTAAAGAAATGAACAAAAATTGTAAAATTTGCTATTTGTTTAATAAGCCTCAAGTGGAATAATTAAGCTTAAGGTCAATATTTACTATTAATACAGAGTAAACAAATTTACTTCAACACTTAATTTAAATTAACTCGAATAAAAGTAGATATACGACAAAATCCCTGAATCAAGATTTTACATAACATTGGTGGAAAAGGGAGGCAACGGCCCTAATGTAAAAATCAGAGTATATTTGCCAGTTTTAGCGGACAATATTTGCAGGTTAATCTCTGAAATAAATCCGAAAGCTGATATAAATAATAATTATTTAATAAATATATTTGTGTAGGAAAACAAATGTATCATTCCAGTGTTAATTCCGGTGTTAAGACTTGAAAATATATTGGAATAGATTTTTGTTTTAATTTGATTTTTCAGAATTTTTTACTGTTTTGATAAGTGACATTTTCTGACGTTTTGTATGGCAATGCTACGAGACCAAAAACATCAAACTAGATTAACTTTATCCTATAGACATAGGATACATTTTTGTAATAATAAACTTCAAAATGGTTGTCAAGAGAAAAAATTATCAGGTATAAAAAAAAAATAAAAACATTGCCTCATTTCTGCACCATAGTGAACATATTGTTACGAATGTGCAATGACGATTTGAATTCAACGGTCTGTAGCGACTGCCTGCAGCATTCATCATGTTTGAAGGCACGTCCATCATTGACATTGTTTGTAAGTATGGCAACACTAAATGTTTGGGCTGCTGGCAATGACATCGAAAGCTCTAGAAATTGAACATACTAGTTGACCGTTAAGAACAATCGCGACTACTCGGATGAAGATAGCAGTGCGTGTATAAATAGTGGCAGAGTCTGCAGTTGTGAGTTGGGTTGATCATTGTCACTGTTAGAGTTAACATGAACTGTATTGTACGTGGACATTTGAGCTTGTCATTATAAAGTGTGTGTGTACATTTCTGCGAATTATTAAACGTGTAAAAAGACACTGAGTGACTATTTGAATTGTTGTTGGTGTACATTCTAAATAAATAGTTGTTACAATTTTAAACTACTAAAACTGCTTTTATTTGCAATCAAAAGTATCCGGTTTATTGAAAGGAAATAAACCCCGTTTTAAAAAGGTTAAAACGTAACAATATAACGTTCTTATTAATTAATGCAAGCTATGAGATAACTTAATTAATATGATTGAATATATTATAAATTACAATAATTACAATTCGTTTTAATTAAGCTACATACATACATCCACTGAATGAAACTTTGAAATCAGTATGAAATGCTTATAGGGCTGAATATGGGAGATAGAAGTAGAGAATTCTGTTAGATTTGTACACTTTTGAATCGTTATCTAGAATAGCATCAGCATATGGGCAATTCCACGAGAATGACAACCACCCTTGAAACTTTTTCTCAAGATGATTTGAATAAGAGAAAACCCTTAAATGTTACTATGTGAAAGTATTTAGAGCTTATTACAACATTTTAAGTGCAAAAATAATAGTTTTAACTGACTATATTTAATTTTTAAATTCAATTCGTATGTTTTAGGCTAAGATTGTCGCGAAAACTTAACTCCCAATTAGCATGTAGTATGAAATGAATTTGAAACTGATTGTTGTTTTGCTATTATCAAATTGTTTATTGAAACCGAATATATATATTCTATTTATTTTTTTAGTTTTTGTGTACATATATTTGCAGAATATGTATTGTTTTTCTATAAGAGAAAAATTTATCACGTACGGTATGTCACGCACGATATTAAATTTTATTTAAATATGATGGATTGTAAAGGAAAAATATTTGGTTTAGTGTAAGAAATTAAAAGAAAACATAACGCCTCTCCCGATTTGCAAATTTTCACTTAATTCTACATATACCTCAAAATTACTTCCGTTTTATGTCACGTACGATATACCCTTATTTCGCTCTATAATTTGGACTACAATATTTCAAAAGAACTTATTATTTTTTTAAAATATAGTACCCTCTGAATAAAACATAAAGACTAAATTATTTTTCAGATACTCTCATTTTTGCAAAGTCTATTCCACTATATAGGCGTAAAAAATGTCACGTACGATGACATGGAATTGTCCATATATCTTAAAATCACAACTTCAATGCATTGGAAGTATTGTAAAAGAAATCATAATATTGAACAATTGCCGAATGTGATATCAAGGTGACTGATGCCTATATCTTTATAATATTATTTGCTTATACTTTCACTCATTCCCATTCTTTGCTGTTAAACATGTTTTCATTGTTGTCTGACTCATGTTTAATTTAATTTCATCGTTTTAGTATTTTTAGTGCTACAAAATTCTGGTTATAAAATATTATAATATAATTAGAAATTTAATTTTAATACTAAGAGATTAGGGTTCCTAATTTCCCATACTTTTTCCATTCCGGGGAAATATTAAACAAATCTGTTTATTCCCGGGAATATTTTAATAATAAATTATACCAAAAACATGTAAAAATATCAAGAAAATCGGTAAAATTCAATTATGTATATTTATTTTTTGAGAGGTTCGACTATATTAAAATGTGTAATTCATTTCAAAATTTAATTTAGAGGCTTCAAAATTGAATATTAAACATGTTAAATAAATATTTGAAATTGAATACATTGAATAAAGGGTTATCAAATTTAAGGTTAGTTCCCTTTTACAACGCGGAAATTGAAAGGAAGACAGACTAAGTTTGTTGGCGAGGGGTTGAAGAGGCAGAGTGTGTAGTATACAGGTTTAGGTGAGTACAAAAGAGAATAAGAAAAGTGTCTGCCTTTCAATTTCTGCATTGTAAAAGTATTAAGTAAATTAGATGTCAAATTATAAAATGTCTAGAATTGTGCTGTCTTCCTTAAGTATTTATTTAGTACAAGCTGGGGAAATTGAACAACGAATTTTAATTGTGAACATTTTACTGTATCAGTTCATAAAATTCGAGTTCTTAAAATTCGAGACGAAGTTTGTAAGCGAGTGGTTGAAGAGGCAGAGTGTGTAGTATACAGGTTTAGGTGAGTTCCAAAAAGAGAATAAGAAAAGTGTCTACCTTTCAATTTCTGCATTTTAAACGTATTAAGTAAATTAGCTGTCAAATTATAAAATGTCTAGAATTGTGCTGTCTTCCTTAAGTATTTATTTAGTACAAGCTGGGGAAATTGAACAACGAATTTTAATTGTGAACATTTTACTGTATCAGTTCTTAAAATTCGAGTAGCTTTTTCTCGTAATCAGGCTCATTCAGAGACCGATGTGTGTAATTTAATAGATAATTTGAGGCTCACGGTACTGCAGCTGAAAATATACCAAAACAATATGCTATTAGTGACTGTAGATCCAAAGATATGAGTGCAAGTGAATTTTCTGCGCTACCAAACCATGGCAAACGATACTTTGAGGCCACAATTGGCTAATGTTTATACCAGTGGTCTTTGATTTCAGCAAGATGGCGACACGAGCCATAAAGCTGAATTATGATTTGGCAATGTTATTTGTTCTTGTGATATAAATCTGCCGGACAATTTTCTTCGAGGCGAATACTTTTATTGTCACCCTCGTTACAAAAATAAATGTCTCGCCACGTCAAACTTATCTGGGCAAAAAGTCATTGGTCACAGTGTGTTTAACCGATTACTTTGTTAAATTGGCAAAGCAATTATAATTCTTTGTTTCTCATTTTTAATAATCAAATTTCTTGCATGTATATTCGTTATACATATATATATATATATATACCTTTAATCTTATATGTATTGTAAAACAAATAAGTAAACACGTCCCAGCAGTTAAGCATGTAGTCAATGTATCCCTTATAGACAGTAGATCACAATTATCTTATCACTTGGCTGACTCCAATTTATATATTTTGATCATTTGACCCGTATGTGCTCTTTGTAGTGCAGATATAAGACAATTGGTTACTTTATACATCCCAGGTAATCAGCGTGAGGACAATTGTCACTTAACAGTCTCTAAGTAATCTGGAGTGTAGTCACTTTAATAGTGTTGTGTGATAATTCGTTCAAACTGGTTTTATACAAATTGTGTTGATATAATTCTCATACAGTTTATTTTTACTTTTGCTTAAGTATACTGGTATCCTATGTAACATAGCATGAAGTCAATATTCACTTTAGTGTCTCTTAGTGTCTCTTAGTAACCTATAGTGAAGTCACTTTAAACGTTAATTTTGTACTGCACTTTAGAAAGTAGTTATTTTATCCACCAGAAGCAATATATTGGAGAGTTGTCGAAGAAAGGTTTGTTTACAAGCTATCGTTTATTGGACTACCTAGCATATGTCTTTTAGCTGACTATTTCAGCTCAATCAGCACTCGTACATGTTCAAATAACTAGTTATGTAGCTTATCAAGTTACCAGTTAGGTATATAGTAAGGTAAATGACGATATTTAATCATTATGTGAATCCAATGCGTTGACTACTTTGGACCAGCTATTAGACAGTCTTATTGTAGTCAATAAGGGTCAACTGACCCCCTGCTTAAAATAACTAGTCACGTAGCTGTTGAAGTAACTAGTTCCCACCCTAAATGATGGGTAAAATCACTAGTTTGGGACTGTCTCCTAGAACTGCTGGGACTTGTTAACTAACCCAGCAACAACTTGAAAATACATACTCAGTAACTTACATTTCAATGACTACAACATACCGTTTGTATTACTTAGAAGTAGTTGTATAATGATTTATTTGCTATCTGTTATATAAGTGCTCATTTTCTCTTAATTTACATGAGCATATTCTGTTTTTATTGATAACGGCTTCTAATGAGTTAAACATTTTAACTTCAAATGCCATTGTTTAAGTTGTGAAGTGCTAGAATTCAACATTTTAACTCATAACTTGGCAATGAAAGTTTTTGCTGGGAATTAATTAATTATTTTAAGTGTATTATTTTTTCTTTCAGAACTATATTCGATAAACTATTATTTGTATTTACTTATTAATTAATTTATTTTTTATTTAACGGAACTGTTTATAATTGTATTGATTCTTGTTGTAGTTCAAATATAAATTAGCTTCGTCATCGATATACGGTTAATTATAAAAATGATATGTAATTCAATTTATCTTAACGCTCCATGATCACTCTATTCTCAATTTGTTAAACATTAAGTACACTTTAAAATAAATATATACCTACGTATCTACAAATAGTTCTCGTATATGTATTAAACGTATTTTGTTTAAATATAAAAATACACATATATTCATTAGTATAGCTTCATTTGAATAAAGCCAAATTAAGCAAGGAAAAAAATTGTTAAGAAATTGTTTTTAAAGAAACATCTTTTTTCTTGTGAACCCGAATTTATGTGAAAGCCAGGCAGTCGGGTTAAACAGTTGTTTTACAGAATTAAAAATTTAAAATATTCGTTCCTCGAATTACCTTAATATATCTAAGCCATACGTACACATTAGAGGTCAAAGTTCGAATTTTGTAAATGCTATAAACAAATTCCCGCAGATAGAAATGGTTAAACCTTATACTAGTTATTGTATCTTACATTTTCCTTATGAGAAGGACAAGTTTACATTAAATAGAACATTATTTTAAAAAAAGTTAAAAACGTTTGCGATACAAAAACTTAAGTTAATTTTATATACTTGAACACAATTAAAGTCAATGTAAATTTATTTTTTAAGGGCAGGCCTAGTGAACATATGCATACGTATGTTCAATTTAAAATACAAAACTGACCTTTTTATCACACCATCTCAAAATTTGGCAAGCATTTGCTACTTAATTTAAACAATAGAGAGTACTTTTCCTTTTCAATTACACTGTATAACAATGTATTCCAGTTATAAACTTTAAATAAATATTTTGGGTAGTTATGAAACTTAAAGATGATCTAGCTACATATATCCGGCGGTTAGTCTGACTGTTGAAAGCAAAAATAATTTTGGCATCAACTCTTTTTATACCCTTCATCTTCGTGAGAAGGGTATATATAAGTTTGTCATTCCGTTTGTAATTTCCACAATATTATTTTCGGACCCTATAAAGTATATATATTCTGGATCCTTATAGATAGCGGAGTCGTTTAAGTCATGTCTGTCTGTGACAACCTCTATTTTTGGCCTATTTTTGATCTATATCTCGATTACTAAGTCATAAATATAGACAATATGGATATAATCTAATCTAATGATATATATTTCAAAGTCCATATTAAGTTTTTCAACCCGAATTTTTTCACAAAAAACATTTTTTTGTCATACATTTTTTTCACTAAAAAATTAAAAAAAAAATTGGAAATGACTGTTAAACAACAATTTCGAAAAAAAAAAAAAATTTAAATTGTTTAAAAAAAATAATTTTTTTTTATTTTAAAGTATAATTTGGTGAAGGATATATAAGATTCGGCATAGCCGAATATAACTCTCTTACTTGTTTGGTTTATGATTTTTTGTGCTTGCACTTTGGGGTTTTAGAATTTTTTTAATAAATTCGCCGTCTTTAGTTGTATGAGTGTAAGGAATATGTATATTGATTGATACTGTTACGTTTTAACCTTTTTAAAACGTTGGTTTATTTCCTTTAAATAAACCGGATACTTTTGATAGCAAATTAAATACAGTTTTAGTAGTTTAAAATTTGTAACAACTCTATTTAAAATGTACAACAACAACAGTTCAAATAATCACCTAGTGTCTTTATACACGTTTATCAATTCGCATAAATGAACACACATTTTATAATTTACAAATTCAAATGTACACGACAGTTGACCAACTCAACTCACTACTGCAACATCTGCCGCTATTTATACACGCGCCATCGTGAATCTTCTACAATAATCTTAACGGACAACTAGAACATTCGAATTCCAGAGCTTTTGATGTTAATGTTAGCAGCTTAAACATTTAGTGTTGCCACACTTATAAACAATGCTAGCAACCGCATGCCATCAACATTGTTGGACGTGTTTATAAACATGATGAATGTTTCAGGGAGTCGTTACAGACCGTTAAATTCAAATCGCTATTGCACATTCCTAACAATACGGTGCATCACAATCAATCAAAAAGCGGCTTTTTTGATTATATGTATATGACGATATGTAGGTCCAAAGTTCATATCGTTCAATAGATGCATGCAAAATAGTACGTAAAGTAAAATTGTTAATAACATTAGAACTGTTATTCAGATATAATTGTATAATATTTGATCTCATATTGAAGATTAATAAACGTCCTTAGTGATAGTATATCTCACAAAAGCCTGGAGGCGATAAAAAAATACATCAACGTTTTTATTGTAGAAACTTCTCGTAACGTCATCGCGGTTGAAATTGTCTTCAGATCGATGTAGTAATCGATGTAATACTTCTTAGTGACTTCTAGAAGTAACGAATACGACTCATCTGGATATGACAAAAAAAAATCAACGTACGGATTATTTAAATTCTGGAAGAGTCTAAGAAGTGTCTTCTAAAAATAACCCATATGTTACTTCCAGAAGTTAAGGGAAAGTATTACAAATGATTCCAAGGAACAGAAATTCTTCTCAAATTATAAAATGTTTAACTTACCTATAATTAGTACCATTATTATTTAACTTATAAATAAAAATTCTATAAAAATACATAAAAAAACACCAAGTTTACTAAATTAAATAACAATGTTTTCTGTTACACTCGTATATTGCAAATATCAATATTTTTATACCCTTCACCTTCGTGAGAAGGGTATATATAAATTTGTCATTCCGTTTGTAATTTCCACAATATAATTTTCCGACCATATAAAGAAATATATTCTGAATCCTTATAGATAGCGGAGTCGATTTAGCCATGTACGTCTGTCTGTCTGTCCGTCTGTCTGTTGAAATCAATTTTCTGAAGACCCCAGATATCTTCGGGATCCAAATCCTCAATAATTCTGTCAGACATCCTTTCGAAAAGTTTCCTATTTAAAATCAGCAAAATACGTCCATAAATAACGGAGATATGACCAAAAATCGGACACAACCTCTATTTTTGGCCTATTTTTTGTATCTACTATATCTTGATTACTAAGTCATAAATATAGACAATATGGATATCTAATGATAGATATTTCAAAGTCCATTGCAACGATGTATATAAGGCTATACAAAGTTGGACCTACAATGGGTCAAAATCGGGAAAAATATTTTTTAACTCGAATTTTTTTTAGAGAAAACATTCTTTTGTCATAAATTTTTTTCACTAATAAATTAAAAAAAAATTTTTTAAAACTTGGAAAAAACTTTTAAAAAACAATTTTGAAAAAAAATATTAAAAAAAAAAAAAAGTTTAAATTTTATTTTAAAGCATAATTTGGTGAAGGGTATATAAGATTCGGCACAGCCGAATATAGTTCTCTTACTTGTTACTTTTAAAAAACTTTCACTACTTTTAATAAATCTGCACAAATAATTTTTAACTTAGACATATTAAAAAAAATGCATACCGCTAACTTTAAGACTAAGTTTATAAAAATCGAACAACTAAAGTTTTTTGATTATTCTTCGCTATTTCGAAGACATTTTTTCTAAATGTTTATTATCTCGTGCTCTCCTCATGGCACCACTCTAGATTTTGTAGGTCTACAATCTTTAGAAAATACAATCTTTAGAAAATGTAAGATGGTTTTTTGAGATATCCTTTGTTCAAACACAATTTTTTGGTTAAATAACCTGTGTTTAAAAGAAAAACATGTTTTGGAAAATATATTGAAACTAGGGTATATTACCATTGCTATGAGACCAATATTGTACAAATTGGATAAGTGGTTAAAAAGTTGTATACAATTAAACTAATTTAAAATTTGAATCTCGATAAAAGACAAAGCAAAGAGAATTTAATTAAAATTTACGAGCATTTTCGAATTTCGTATGACTATAAAGAACCTGTCTACTAAGTTTTAACAAATTTGGAACGGGTAAAGTTGGATGACTTGGCAAAAATGTTTATGCATTTAATTGACCGTACAACATGTTTATCATTTAGCTTTATAAATTTAACCCTTTCAGTTATTATATTCAGTAATTTCATTGTAATTTAATTTGAGGCTATTAATTAAGAATATGAAGTAAAATTACAAGTAAATCGTCACACCTGGCTGCCAGGTGATGTCAAATATTTTGGACAAAGTTTCTTAGTTGAGATGTTTCTTATAAATAAATTTTAAAAAATTAATGTAATTAATTGAAATTAATATACAAATACCTAACACATACTGAATTAATATTTACACGTTTTTTTAAGTTTAAAATAATGTAATTATCACTTTAAGAAAGCACTGAATATTACTATGTCTCATACACACTTATACAACGCTAACGAACTTATGAAAATAACTTAATTTAACAAAAAGTAATGCAAAATTAGACGTTTAAATCACATATATATACAATCTAGTAAACACTCTTTGGATAACCCCATTAACTGTAAAAATCTGTCTATTTGCGTCAACGCTACATGACTTCAAAAGGAAAAAACAAAATGTCCAATATATTGGACATAATGTCTGAAAGGGTTAACTTTTGTTTCACACAGATACCTAGGTATGTATGTAATATTTGTTTGTATTTAATTTGTTTACTTAATTTAAATATTTATAAAGTGGGTATATATAACAGTTGTTTTCATAGAGATTTAAACATTTAACAAATTTCAAGGTCTTGCCAATATTATGTTTAACGTTTTTACAGTTTTGTTTACGCGCACTAGATAAAAATATTTACAAATTTAAAAATGTATTTATGGTTGATTGAACCTTTTTAATAAATTAATTTTTAAATTTTGACCGTAACTCTACTCCAAATATATGGATGATATGCAATCTACAATCGCATTTTATCTGAAACAAATTTCAAAATATCAAATAAGTTTATATACTGCAAATGTTCACAAATAATTTTGAAATATCTATGATTTTTAATATTGTAAGCATAGAAATCGAAAGTAACCATTATTTAATGGGATTGGATTCCAATTGCAAAAAAAAATATAATATAAAAAAAAATGTTTCTGGTCGCAAAAGCTTAAATGGTGATGGGAATACCTATATTAATTAAAATATTCGCAAATATTGTAATATAAAATGTAGCATAACTTTAGGCTGTGTATAAATTATTTGTAATGTGGCAAGTCTATTATTAAACAAAATTAAATATTTATAACGGTTAATAAGATAACGTTTTCTTTTCTGGCATAAATGATGCCGTTATTCTGCCTTTTACCATTCTTTATGTTATTTTCTGAAAAAAATGGTTTCGTTTCAAATAATTGATTTTAACATACAATTTTGCCTTATTATTTTTTCAGAATATGTAATGAAATAAATAATAGCACTAACGGTATTTACAGACGACAATATAATCGGTGCATATTTGACCATAGCACCCACCAAATTTCCACTTCCAAACATCACTTAAAGACACATAAGATATTTATATCTCCATCAGGTTAAAATTCGACACAAACAATTCACATATATTTAACAATCCCTGCAGCGAATTTATGATGATCGGAAAATAATTAGTCATAGCTCCCATATATGGAACACATCACTTAAACCTACAGAAATATCTAATAAATATCGATATCGAATCAATATTTGATAAAGATTAGTACTATTGGATTTTGTGAATATCGGTTCACAATTGACCCATATAAGGTTCATTTCAGAGAATAATGCTCATAGTTTCCACAAAAGACCCACATCCGAAAAAATTTGTGCATTTTTATTCGACATTTCTTTTATGATTTTCAGCTACAAAATTAGAAAATATGCTACCTGTTTCTCTAATCTAGTACGAAACTGTCGATCTCGTAAAACGATGACTAACACAATAAGGCTGATTTAAACTATTATTTTTTTATATAATGGGTCGATTATGGATTGCAACCGAACTTCAGTTGCGTTGCCAGAGGGCAACTGGTTGCCAGTTTTTCAACAGAAATGATAGCTGCCAGTTGCCATCTGCAATACCATTTAGGCAACTGACAACGCAACTGAAGTTCGGTTGTCATCCATAATCGACCCATAAAAAAAATTATTTGCAATTTGCGAGAAAAAAAAGAAGCTAAATAAATACGATTCGATAATATTTAAGTTTATTCAAAAAAAATATTATTCATTTTATTCTTATCAAAAATAGAATTAAAAATAAAAAAGAAAAAAAATAAATACATGCACATTAATACATATATTAATTAATATTATAACATTTATGGAGTATGTTCACAAGTATGTAGAAATTTAAGAAAATAATGAATTTTTTTAGAAACGAGATAAAAATATGTTTTTTAGTTTTAAATACAAAAAGCTAAGCATTTAATTTCTTACATTATTTAACTTCAAGCTAAATAATTGCATATTTAAGGCATTATTTCCTGTTCGGTTGCATTGGTGAACAAATATATTTTGTAAGTGTTTTTACTGCCAGCATTTTGTTGTTCTTAGAGTTCAGAGGCTATCTACTTTTTAGTCATGTTCTCCAAGAAATGCTTATGGCGTTGAATGGCTTCTTCGTGTTCCTTAATTTGTTGATGATGAAATTCTGCTTGATGGATTTGATCATTCTTCAAGCGTTCCAATTGTTCCTTTTGCTAAAATTAAAAAGTTCATTTAAGTAATCACATATATAATTTATTATTATTTACTATCAAAAGGCTTTTATTATATATATTCATGATTTGATAAATTTGCTATTATTTAATCATTTTCTATCGTTATCATTATAAACACAAACATGTGCAGATAAACATGTTTACCGCAATTTGTTAAGAATGTTGAATTGAACACTTAAAAATAGTAAACATATTTATTTTGCAAAACACACACATACAGTGCCGGTGAAAAAAATAGCACCACAGAACCTTTCATAATAATTTCAATTAAATATAATATAAAATCGTTAATTAATCTCTCTTTTTTCTATGAGTAAAGTTTTCTTTAAGAAATATTCACCATTCAATCACTTATAACGGTATTTTTTAAAAATATTCAGATTTTGTGCAGTCAAAATAAAAGCACCATCGTAAGAAATTGTCAAAAAAATATATTATATTTATTTTTCGTTTAAAAAAATCACCATAAAATTTAAAAAAAAAAAACATTTTCTATTTTTTAAAAAAAAATTATGATTTCTGAACATAAAAATTTGCTGTATTCAGAATTAAACATACAATTTTTAGGTTGCGAAACCGCTTTTCGCTTTTTATCACAATACTCTTGGCCCACCCTTTCGAAAGTCAGGCCTTTATGTTCTCTACGGTGGTCAAAATTGACGACTTGTGTTACAGTTATTCGGTGGCCATTACGACAACAAAATTTAAATTATTTAAATCCTGGAAAAGTTTCACCAATAACAATATAACATCATATATTAAAGGTAAAATTTCCAAAGCCGCATTACCATTCTTCAACATTTAAGTACAAATAAACTTTTTGGTCAAATAATTGAACAAATTGTATTGTTTTATATTAGACTTCTATAGAATGTCCTCTAAATCCAATTTCAACCAAAATGTAAGATAAGATGAATAAAACATACAGATTTTAAAATTATAATTCGATCGTGGGTTTCCTACTATAATATTCGAAGAATAAATTGAATATATGAAATAAATAATTCAATCTTATATAATCAAATGCTTGATAAAATTATAATCAGATATAAATTCGAAGAATATATTGAATATGTGAAATAAATAATTCAATATTATACCTATGATCAAATTGCTTGATAAAATTATACTCAGATATAAATCAAAGAAATCATGACCTTAGGATTGATCTCTGGAATGATAAATTTATATAAATTTGGGTTTCAAGCTAAAAGGTCAATGTCGTGGCATAGGACGCGGTATCCTAAAACAGAATTTTATTAAAAATAGATGGTCAAGGGTAAAAGGAAACCAAAAACATACAAGAACGTATTTTTGGCATACAAGTTCGGTACAAAAATTCCAAAATTTTAGAATCTTTATTTAGGCGGTTGGCGGTTTCTTTTTTGCCAAAAATATACGAAAACAAAATACAGCATCATTTGACTCAATTCAATTTTTTCCCCGGTTAATTTTTGCTTATTTTAATCGATCTTTATTATTGGTGCTATTTTTTTGACTGATGAATTTCTATTCATATATTATGTAGTTTTTTTTTTTTTTTAAATTTGCACCTCATTTTCACAATTATTTTTAATGTTTGAAAGTTTATTGAATTAAGTATAAATTTATACAAAAACAACACAAATCAATTTAACAGTTTTTACGTAATATCATTATATAACAATATGAATGTCGTGGTGGTATTATTTTGAACGCAGCTGTTCCTATATGTACACATCGATTTTTATGCGTAACGTATGTGTATTTATTTGAAACATACCTACTATCTACTAAATTTAATGTTTAAAATTAAATTCAGAATTCACCTTTAATATAACAAACAAACAAAAGTTGTGGAATTTTGGACGATAATAAAAATCCACATGAGAACCAAGAGCCAAAAAGGAAGGCATCGCGAAATAGTCACTGTTTGGTGAATCTTGCGGCATCTTCGTTCCATTTCTGTGATAACTACGTTGGCGAGGTCATCACCGTCAACGGCAGTCGATTATTACCAACTTCTTTTTGGTCTGAACTTTATGATATAGACACAAAAGACAAGTGTTTTCAACAGGATGGCGCTACGTGCCACACAGCTCATGTCACAATGGACATTCTGCAAGAGCAATTTGAGAGCATGCTCATCTCACGTGGGTGTAACCCCGTTAGACTTTTTCTTGTGGGGGCTCATTAAGGCGTAAGTCTACGCGAATAAGCCAAAAACCACAGCGGCACACAAAACCGACACACCCATGCCAGCCGTCATATTCAGCCTTATTTATACGTCAGGGTCTTAAAAAAGATTGTAGGCACTTCATGAAATATCCTTTATTTGCATTCAAGTCAAATTCCAACAAAATGTTCAAGTGGTTAAATCACAGTTAAACGTCCTTTTTGATGATCACATTTTACGAAATACTTTTGTGATCAAATCCAATTAATTTTTTGAAAATCAAAAAAAAAGAGAACATTCTCATGTCTTTTCCGATATAAGTTAAGTAATCATTCGTAATTTAGCTCTGGGTGGAGGAAGAATTCACTAAAACAAATAAACAAGTTAAACAAAAATGTTAAAATTAAAGAAAAGAATACATTCTTTAAAGTTCCCTTGATGAATTTTTAATTGTTTATGCCGGCTGATTATAGTTTCGTTGTTGTTGTTGTGATAATGCATAAATTATATTCTAGAAGAGTTTGAGTACTAAAAATATGCCACCTTTAAATGACTTATATAAAACAAAAATAAACGAACAAACTCGTTTAACATCTTCCGATTTATAGTTATATGAAAATAAATATCTACAGTATATATAAATATCATTCTAGTATTGTTTTTCTTCCATAGTGTTAACAAATCAACACAATTTTTAAAATAGCAAAAGAAAATAAACAATACACGATAATGATGACCTCATAAACACTAATATTTTTAAAAGTAATTGCAGAAAGAGTGTACGAGTACATACTTGCAATGATTTCGTAACATAATTAACAATCGATAAGGAGTTTTAGAATTTACCTTTTTATAGAAGTATTCTTCTTCACGAGCTGCTTCCAATTTACCAAAGCTTCCACCGGCTGCACGAATGGAGCCACCGCCGCCACCTCCTCTTCCAGCACCACTACCCAATTCACCCAATTGGCTACACATTCTGACAAATCTAAGAAATATAAAAAAAGAAACAAAATGTTTAAAAATAAACTTGCATATGCATTTACTGTACTATATTTTAATATGTAGGAGTGAACATATTCCAAATAATATATCATAAAATGTATAAAACGTCATTAAAAGACAAATTAAAAAAATAATTGAGTTCTTTGTAGACAAAATAGAGAAAATATTTATTAAAGTCGTAATTGGTTCCTAATTATCGCAATATGTTTAAAAATAATTATTGTTAATTATCGTAGGAAATGTATGAATACAAATACTTACTGTACTCCACTTGGAAACTGCATACTGCGTCTTGCCACAAACATTTCGAACTTTTTTTAAATATTAGAACTGAAACTTAAAAAAAATAAATTTAAAATGTATAACAAAAAAAATAAATTTAAAATGGAAAAATAAAAAAATGTTGCGTATAAAATTATTATTCACCTTTCTATTGCAAAAAAAACAAGTTTACTTTCCAACGAATACAAGTCGAATGAACGTTTCTGCCGGTTTTTTCTATAATTGTCTGGAAAAGTGAAAACTTCTTTTTTATTCGTATTTTGCGGCAATTTTTATATATTATATACTTGTTTTTTTTATTTCTTTAGTTGTATTTTTGATAAGCTTTTATTTATTTCCTCTTTAGTCTTGTCTTTCTAAGATGACAGGATGATTCAAATGTGTGAAGTTCCATCATTTTTAAATAGTTCAAAAACGTTCAGCTTTTGTATATAACAGTTTGATATATGTATTAAATTAAAATCTATAAATTATAAATTTATAGAATTATTTAAAACATTCCAAAAATCATTTAAAACATTCCAAAAAAAAAAATGGCGAAATCTGTTTTTGATTTCCACAAAAAACAAATTCTGCGACAGAAAACCCCTTCAATCTGTCACCCCACACGACCTGATTGACAATTTGTCTTTACCTTGCATATCATATCCTCTCAAGCACTCCATGTAAATTAGATGGGATGATTGAAAGGGTTGATTGACAACCAGGATTTTTTTGCGCTGCCTTGCAACTGTTTCCAGTCGTGGAAAGTTGGTAAAACAAATACAAAATACGACTCTGTGTTTTTAGACACATGACAGGATGATTCAAATGTGTGAAGTTCCATCATTTTTAAATAGTACAAAAACGTTCAGCTTTTGTATATAACAAGCTTAACATTTTGATATATTAAATTATTTAAAAATATAACGTGTGTTCTTTTCAAATAATGTAGCCCGCCCTTATTTAGGACTATATATATTTTTTGAAATTATTTATGCAAAAACGGTTAACACACACACACCGTATATTTCTTAGGTTTTAAGACCCCCACTACGAAAAACTAATAAAAATTTGAATTTCCTATCTCCCACTCTGAGATTTGTCATTAAAAATGCCTTGTTGGCGTTTACAACTGCCAATTGAGATACATGTCGCCAGATCCAATAGTTTTTTTTTTAAATCATGACATGCTACCCATCGTTATTTATTTAAGAAGTAAGAGTGTTATGTTCGGCTGTGCCAAGTCTTGTATAGTATACAAGATTTGATACATTGTATACCCACCATCAATATGTAATTTTAGCCTTCTATGGGAACTTGAATCAGTTATGTTCCGAACTGTATAATAGAGTGATTTATTTCTTAGAACTTTAAATGACTTATGTCGAAATATATATAAATTATTTATTGACAATAATTTTTTTCTGATATAGGAGTTATATGGGGGGGTAGGATCAATTATGGATCCTCACAAAAGTTGGTAAAAAGATTTATATTAACATAAAATCTGTTTAAATCCAATTTCAGCACGATATTAATTACACTCTGCTACAAAATAACACTTTTTGTCAGAACTTGAAAAGCGACGTAAGGGGATTGTAGGCCTAGGCGAGGACATACTAAAACCGTTTTCAAAGATTTTGAAACACCCTTAACATTTTTGAGTTATTTTGAAAAAACTGCTTTAGGGTAGGTCGTAGTACTTTAGTACCTCTAACTCACACATTTTTAGACTGATTTAAAAATTTTAAATAATTATGGAGAGGCAAAGAATTGAGCTTTCATAAAATGTATATTCCAAGAAATTATGTAAGTTTTTATAAAAAGTTTCACTTTTTTGTAATTTTTCAAATTCAACAATATGTATTTTAATTTTTGTCTATGAAAACCTATTCTTTCACCAAATTATACTTTAAAATAAAAATTTTAAATATTTTTAGGAAAAGAAAATTAATTTTTTTTAATTGTTTTTCAAAATTTAAAAATAATTTTTTTTTTTTTCAAAATTGTTTTCAAAAATAGCTTTTTTTTTTAAATTTAAATTTTTTTTTTTAATTTACTATTAAAAGAAATGAATGACAAAAAAAATTTTTGGTAGAAAGAAAAAAATTCGGGTTAAAAATTTTTTCCCGATTTTGACCCATTGTAGGTCCAAATTACTATAACCTTATATAGATCGCTGCAATGGACTTTGAAATATCTATCATGAGATATCCATATTGTCTATATGAATGACTTAGTAATCCAGATATAGATAAAAAATAGGCCAAAAATCGAGGTTGCCCCGTTTTTTCTTTATATTTCAGCCATTTGTGGGCCGATTTTCTCGATTTTAAATAGCAACCGAGCCGGAAAAATTCCCGATATATTAATGTATGAATCAACTTTGTAAGTTATTTGGGGTCTTCAGAAAATTGATTTCAACAGACAGACGGACATGGCTTAATCGACTCCGCTATCTATAAGGATCTAGAATATATATACTCTATTGGGTCGTAAAATTATATTATGGAAATTACAAACGAAATGACAAACTTACCTTCTCACGAAGGTGAAGGGTATAAAAACGAGACATTACTTGTTAAAATCAGTTTATATATGCAAAAGTTATTAATCTTTTTCGAAAAATTTTCAAAAAACTTTAAATTGTAAATTAAAGTTTTGTTTTTGTTTACTTCATACGCGTTGGGGGAGAAAATACTAAAAAATTAGTTAATGAAAAGTTGAATAATTTTCTTTTGTTTTCATCTGACTAATTTTTCTTTATATATTGGCAAACTGCAAGTCATTTTAAAGCCTAATCAGTTTTCTTTCCAAACCCGTTAAACAATTTAAAGTCTGCCATAAAGTGACTGAGTTATAGGACGACAAGTTGACGAAATACTAAAAAATTTGTTAATGAAAAGTTTAATAACTTTTAAAATTTTCATCTGACTAAATTTTCTTTATACATTGGCATACATTATTTATATAAGCTTTCATATCAAAATAAACAATGAAAAGCTACTAAAATCCAAAAAATTATATTTTTTTTAGATATTCTTAACTAAAACAAGCATACCAAATGTATCAAAAACTGCACGTCATTTTAAAGCGTAATCAGTTTTCTCTCAAAACCCGTTAAACAATTTAAAGTCGGCCAAAAAGTGATTGAGTTGACGAACATCATTGAAAACGGGTTTTTTTAGAATAACTTCTGAATTTGAGGGTGTTTCTGAAATTTGTTGACACAATTTGCAATATACTCAGCAAATTTTTTTCACTGTAGCGCAGTGTTATTTTCTTATTTAAAATTTTGTTCAAACGTTTGTATTTCCGTTTTAAAAAAAGAAGTCCTGAATTTAATTTTGAAATCAAGTACGATTGTGTATAGTTTTACGATATTTTAAAAGTGTTGCTTTATATTTAATGGTCGATGTTTTCCATTAAATAAAATAAAAATAGCACATCTGGATTATTATTTATTTCTTATTTATTAAACATTAATTATATTTACAATTATTTGATTAAAAATACCTTTATATTAAAAAAAAAAATATACCTATATATGTTTGTATTTATTATTTAATAAATTAGTATATATCAGAACCAATGATAAAGTGTATATAAAACAAAAAAACTTGGCTAAAAATGAAATAGTTTCATATAAAGTGATTGCACACAGAATAATAATAATTATTCACTTAAAAATTTTAAATAAAAACCATATTGCAGAAAAAATTGTTTGAAACAAAACAAGAAACAGATAAAATTAAAAAGTAATTAACATAGCATAATAGTACCAATCATTTTTAGTATGTGCTACATAGACACATTCCACTTGGGTCAGCATGAACGCGGTCCCATGTGCTAAAAAAGTTGAAACTATTAGGGTAAGAAAAAAAAATTATTTTCTTTTTATAAATTTAATGAATATATTTTTGTTTCTTTCAAGTAAATGCTGATTTATGTGTAGAGCATAATTCTTATTAACTAAATTATAATTAATTATATGTATAGTAATATAAGTATGTATTTTATTTCCAATTTTTAATATATTCATAAATATTTTTTAATTGTAATAATAAAAATATAGTATATAAATTTCTTAATTCAAATTTACCAAAAGTTCAATAATTTTCAAAAAGTACAGTATATTGAATTTAGAATAAAATACATGAGTTTGAAATTGTTGCTTAATTTATATGTGTCAAATTGTCTTAATGAGTGCAAATTTTGAATTGTATTAAGTTGAGAAATAAATGTTCCACAAATAAGTAGTTTTTACATGCAATAAGTAATTTCTACATATTGAAGTATACGTATGTAAATAATTGTATAAGTAAATTATATAAAAATTGTCAAACATATTCAGTAAGACTTTATGGGTATTCATCTTGGAAAATCTGAAAAAAAATAAATAAAAAAAATTATAGTTATAAAAATAAAATATAAACAATATAATAATCAGTCTGCATTAGGGTTCCTAATCGGGAGAACTATTAAGGGAATTCGGGAATTTATTTATAATTGGGGGATTCTAACGGTCTGCTATTGGGTCATATTGTCATAATGTCCTAATATATTATGATAGTTTAAACATCTATTTTCTCAGAAAATGTTAATTTAAAACAGGAAAATTAACATTTCAAGTAGGTCGAGAATTACTTTTATTAATCAAAACAAAGAATCGATCATGTATGGACGCTTAGAATGATATTAGATGAGTATTATCTGAAAGTTCTTGTAAAATAAAAACAATGCCGCTATTATTAATATTATATATGATGTTTTTTATCATTGTATAACTTTTTAGTTAAAATTGAGAGAAATCTAATTTATATTCAGAGAAAACTAATTGAAAATGATGCTAAATACAATTTAATATTAGGAAAATAGAAATTTTAACTCTTTAACTTTTAAGAGGAATCGAAATTATAAATTAAAAACAGAATAGCAAATTAACATTGAGAAAAAAAACCATTTAAAATAGAGAAATTGAAATTAATAATGAGAAAATTCAAACTATCTGTGTATATAGGGACTAAATTTGGTTATAGCCCTAATGTATTATTCAATGAACATATAAAAATATTTTGTGTTATTTGAAAATTTTTACTAACAAATTTTCGGCATTGAACAGTTTTTTTTTAAATATGTCCCAGGAATGCTATCTTTATTAAATGCAAAAAATTAAATAAATACCTTGAAAATTATATCATTTTTTTAACATCTGTAGCTGAAACAAAACCAGTATTCTGAGAAACAACGGTCTCACGCATGCGTGAAAATAATGTTGAATTGCGTACATTTAAAACGCCACTGCCGATAACACTATCGTTGGCATTTAGTTTAACAATAGTTGGCTTCCTTTTAACAATATTCACTGCGCCAGCAGTGGAATTAGCCGACTGAGATGATACTTGGTTTTTGGGTCCCATCATAAAATAAGTACGTGGAGCAGATGGTTTCTCTTTTGATTCTTCTCTCTTTAAGGGTATTTCATGTGATTTGTTTGCCGCAGCTGCTGAAGCAGGACCAGCCGTTTCATTGTTTGCAACATCATTTGGATTAACACGTACATTCGATGCATATTTAGAGGGTCTTAATTTTTCTGGTATCATATGAGATTTGATTTCCAGTTCTGTGGTATTGATGACTTCGCAGTCGATTTGCATTAGAATAATATCGCCATTATTTGATGGATCACCTGCTGGTAGCATGAGAGACATTTTAGGACGTGAACTTTTATTATAAACCGAAGCCGGCAATAAAATATGGTCCATATTGAAGGACAAAACATAGAAAGTATCATCCTGTCTTTTAATGCCCTTAAAAAGTCTCAAGTATTCTTCACTAATTCTTGGCTTGAATATGTCCAGTGAATTACGATCTCCGTCTACGTTTAGTTTTGTGTGCTTTTGTTGCGTTTCCGAATCCAAGATGATTTTGCGTTTTTGTTTCGTACCAATGGGAGCCTGTAGGGGTAAATCATAGTCCATGTAAGATCCAGAGCCAAATTTAAAATGTTCCATATGTTCATAGTCGTTGCCAATACCGGTACCAGTCAAATTGAAGAAGTCATTGCCGCCAATCCATTTATGTAAGTTCCTTGCCAATCGCATATTTTCCTGTGTAGCATTTGCATAAGTTGTCGTCGTTTCCGTTGCCGATATTATCGAAGGTCTCTTTATGGGCGGTTCATCCTTAGTCGAAGTGCCATTTAACTTATCCGCTGTGGTACGATTAACCGGCCTTAAGAAATGTAACGGCGGTGGTGGCATATTTGCCATTTCAGTTTCACGCTTACTGCGATTTGTCTGTTCGTGAAACTCGTGTTCATTTGGAACCCACAACAAACGTCGGCCTGTTTGAGCAACTGGTTCATCATTCACAGTTGTCTCGATCGCATTCTCAAGTGCTGATTTATTTAAATAGTTTTGAAAGTTTCCAACATTCAATGTCACCATAAATGCCATGGCAAACAGAACAGCAACATTTTTCTTAACAGTTGTCGCATTCATGCGCTGTTTAAAACCCTTATTTGTGAATGAACCGGAATTTGCTGGCTTTGGAGCAATTTTTACATGGTGTGTGGTTGATGTTGTTGTTGTTGTGCTACCACAATTATTACTGTTCGCACTGCCACAATGATCCAAATTTTGTTCGGCATTATTCAAAAGATATGATGTATCGATTGCATTTAATACTGCTCCACCATTCTTTCCATCCATATTAAGGGTATTTAAAATGAACTCACTAACATTTCCATGTTTACAGTTGCAGGTTTGAGCGAATGCCATCAATTGTGAACGTAATGAAGAATTTTCCTTGAAAAAAAAAAGAAATAGAATACAATTGAGATTAATGCGTTGTTCAAAAAAAGTATGATAATGCGTAGTGTGGAGAAGAGTGTAAATTTTGTTTGTAGAAGTCTTAAGTTAAGCTCTAATGTTACTTTTCATGTTTTAAAGCTTCCCTTTTGGCACTTGCTATTGGAAATGCGAAATTTATTTGTATGTCGCAAGAAAAAGTTAAAGTCTTTGGAGTTTTTGTTGTTCGAAAAAGAAAATGTAAATTATTAATTTTAAGATTACCATTGATATAGCGCGGACGCTAATCACCCTTATCGTGGTTGGCGTAAACGTCTTACGCCTACGACTGTTTCGTACTAGATTAAAGATAAAATGCAAACTGTTTTTCTTTAATCTAGTACGAAACTGTCGTAGGCGTATGATGTTTACACCAACCACGATAAGGGTGAATTTTAAAATGACATGTGATTGCGTTATTGAGAGTTTTTTAAATAAACCCACTCTCCTTAAAAATACTCATGTTTCCAGCAGGTAGTGTCACGGAGACATGCCGCTATTGCAACAACGAGATTCCATTAATTATTCGTCTTGCGCCATTCAGGAAAATCTGTTGGGAGTGCACTACATGACTTAGACGGAAATATTGAAGAGATTGCACCTTAGTCGCTGTCATCGAACCGGTAAACACTCATAAGAGTGTAGGGTCGGCGACCTCATCCACAAGCGGTTCAAGTGATAAGGTGGACATTAAGGGAAACGAATCCGATAGTGTTCAGCAATCGACATCAAACGAACCAAAGTATCCGGCAATGGTGAGGATAGGGGGAGCATCTCCTACTAACGCTCTTAAAGGTTCCCAAAAGGAATCCATTAAGAGAGCTTGATCTGGCGATAAACCGCCCATCTCATCAACAAAGAAGGTGAAGAAATCGATCGATATGATCTGATGAAGATCAGTACCGATTTATGGCAGTTGGTTGAAGGTAGGCTCTTAGATGAGATCACCGCGGCGCGCCATTCATAGTGGCAATTCGGAGGATGCACCCTTCAAAAGTGCTGACTGAGCTAAGGGTGTCAAGATTGTCTTAACAAGAATTCCTTTGAATTCTTAAGAGCCTCAATTGGCAAGCACAGAATCACAATGGAGCCATGAGCCTCCGAGTGGAAATGTACTTTTATACAATATCATTCTAGACTAAACTTGTGCATACCATCTTGATCCTGTACTTATTATTTGAGGAGGTGATCCAGAAAAATGCTTCTTAAAACATTTAATTGGGATCAAGCTACACATTTTAATCCGATGCCTTAAAGTATACTTTAGAAATTAAACTGAAAAGCGATTAGTTAAATGGTAAATAATGCTGATTAATCATACAAAACCAAACATGTGCTTTTATTTAGTTACAACATTTTGTTTTTTAAATACCACAAAACAAGAATACGTTTAAGTTTAATTAAGTTTAGGCCGATGTTGTTTGATGAGCCAGTCATTTCATATAAACATAACTGTATCCATATCTTCTCTTATGTCGTAGATTTATTATTTTATTTTTCTAACAAGTATGTATGTATGTGATTAACACAATTTCCATACAATTGTTAAATGTTTATTTACTTTAATACCTACATGTTATTGCACATTATTAGGTAGTTGGCAAAATATTACTCTTTTTTTTAAATTATATGTTCAATGAACTTAAGATTGCGGAGAATACTTGTATGTATGCTAAATTCCATGTTCGGGTAAGTGTGTGAACTACAGAGTATGTAGGCTTTCAACACTGGAAACATACATCCGCATATGTATGAAGTACATACGTAAAAGTAGGTAAACACATACATACATAGTATCTCTGTATTCATATTTGTTGCTTTTTTTGGTTATTTCGGGTTTGTTGTGGATAAAAGACTGGTAAATAACAAATGACTAATACTTTTTATTTATTTAATTTAATGCGAGTATGTTGTATTTATATAAATGTATAAAAAAGAGAAAGGTAAGAGTAATGTTACTTTTAAATAGTATTTATGATGCACAAATTATTACAATGTGAAATATAAAAAAATGAAACGTTAGTTCGAAAGTACTCTAACAATACAATTGCAAATTTAATTAATCATTTCAATTTTTGTTTTCAAAATGTCATCATATTTTTATTTTCTGTTGAAAAAGCACTTTACCCAATTAAAGTTACTCTACTTGATTGTCTAACAGATCAGTGAAATCAAATTTTGTACAGAAAAATTGATATTATGCAAAAATAAAAACTAATTTGCATGGTGAAATTAACATGAATATATGACAAATAATTCCCGCGAATTATTGTCCACTAATTTTGATGAAACATACATGGTTTAAAAGGTTTCTTTTCTTTAGATATGCACAATATATATAACAAATTGTAAAAGAGTTTTAAATTTGCTTGAAAAACAACAACAGCATGTTTACGCACATCTAAATACACATGTATACAAACGTGCAAATACTCAAAAGTAACTATATAATTTCGTGGTGGAATTTTGACCACCAGGCGACCCTAGTTATTGATAAATTCACTGAAATTTATTGTTGGGAAAATAATGTATGAGTAATTTGATTATATACAGTGAGTGACAATACAATGGAAACTTTTTGAAAACTATATTTCGTTATTTCAGTGACCTTTTATCAAATATAAGATTAATTCAATGTACTATATATAGTAAATTTTAGCATTTTTAATATTTAAAGTTAACCAAAATAACATTTATAGAAACTGTTTATACTTCATAGCATTGGGAAAACAATGGAAACTTTTAAACTTCTACAAGAAGGAAGACTAAAATAAAATAAATATGTAAGAAAACGATATTTTACCGTTATTATTTGTTTTGCACAATAAAATGACTAAAATCATGATTTACAAACATTTTAAAATCAAAATAATAAACGATTTGAATGCTGGTTTGAAGCAAAAAACTATCGATCAATAAATTTGCAGTTTCAAAAATTAGAAATGAAAAAGTAAAAACTCAATATTTGTGAGGAAGATAAGATCATTTAATAGCAAGAGAGTTTAAGATAAATCTCCGGGAGGCTATCAATAATCTAAAATTGGAAATTAGTTTTTGAACTGTTGTTATTGCTCCCCGAAAAACCTTTTAATTCATACTGCCAAAGAACATTTAAAATGGTCGAGACAGAAATGGAATTCTGTTCTCTTTTCCGCAGAATCCAAATACAATTTATATGGCAGTAAACGATGTTATGAAATCATTTGTAAGACCGCCGAACGGAAATAGACTGGCCCCAAGTACACAGATAAGAAAATTATGGAAACGGATAAACGATGTTATGTATCCATATTCTTAGGAAAATATGCCCCAAGTTTTGGAGAATCCAGCTATGGTTGTAAGCGAGTGGTTACAATACAAAGAAGTACGTGTTTTGAAGTGGCCTGCCCAATCGGCAGATCCCTATCCCATAGAAAACCTGTGGGCAATTTTAGATTGCAAAATAAGCTGTAATAATAAACAAGGGATATCCAAGAAAATACTGAATTACTAAAAGATGCAGACAATTTTTGTAATAATTAATCCTAAGTTTCCATTGTTTTGTCAATATCATAATAATGAATACTATTTATTTTGTTTTATATTTTCAGAATTTAATTAATAATGTTCTTATTTTATGTTGTTAATATATGTTAGTAAATAAAAATATATTCTAATGAAATACTATTGTTTATTATTTCCCGGGAATTAGAAACGCTATAAGATTTAACGATCAAAAATCATGAAATAAGTAAATCTAAACCTTACTTTCTGGAAAGAATATTTATTAATCTTATCAATTTCTATTTAGACACAAATACATTGCACATTGCTGGCTTGTGCATTAAGGAAGGAAACATTGTATCGTAGCATCTTTTTTTTTGCCTTTAAAAAAATGCTAATTCTTATAAAATGTGAACTACTTATCAGTAAACAAACAATTATTAAACGAATGGATCGCAATGAAAAACAATAATAAAACGTATTTAAAGAAAACACTGGCTGGCTAGGCCGTAGCCTAGTGATAAGATAAATTTCGTCAAGCTTAATAATGACAGTGGAGTGTCAAAAGGAAAAAACAAGGTGACATTTTTATGTGTTTTTTTTTTTAAATATAATGCATTTATATTATGAAAACTATTACGTTTTAAAATATGTATAAATGTTATATTGATATGTATAACGCAATAAATATTTGTAATTAACTTTATCTGATTGTACTTTATTTACCTTAATTATTTGAATTTTACTTAAATGTGGTTGATATGGTTTTGCTATTAAAACTCTATTATTAAGAATAATTAAAAACATATTTGTTCATGGTTTAAAAATAGACCCGCCTTTTAATGGAGTAAATAAATAGTTAATGAATATACAAACAGTTTATGTTTCAAATAATACTCGCACAAATAAGAACATATGTTTTCATTTTTCTATTCTAAACTTATGCAATATTTGCTCATCACATTTATTTAAGAAAATAACTTACCCCTTTTATCGAATAGTTCTCCTTTTCTAAATCGCTTATGCGATTCTCTAATCGTTCTACATATTCTTTTTTCTTTTTACGTGACAATGAGGCCGATTCACGATTTTTCAACATTCGCAATTGTTTTTTCAACAGTTTGTCATCGTTAAGACCCCTCAGCATGATCAAATCGTTGCGATGACTTCTGCTATGACTCAGCGAAGCTCTGGCAGCAGCCATGGCAGCTGCAGAACGTGCATTCGATGACACGATTTTAGATGGTTGTTGCTTCACCATCATTGGTCCGGATGCTTTAACCATCTTCGATACAAATTGTAAAGATTGCGAACTTGAAGATATGGCTGCTGGCGTCGAAGAATTGTTAATACTGCCAGACGATGGTAATGTCGAAGATGTGTTGTTACTGCTGGGATTGTTTGTTAATTTATTGGCGGTTATTATTTTACCATTAGCAGTTTTCATAATAATTTTGGGCATTTGACCATTGGCTGCCGTAATTTTTTTGCCATTTGTATTCATTTTTTGCATCAAAGCTTTGAAATCATTCGAGGAAAGGAATATAGTTTTAGGTTTGGCATTAGGAGGTGGTGTAACTTTAGCTCCACTAGCAGCAGCAGTAGCGCCATTGTTTGGAGTTGCCAACACCTTAACAGTTTGTGATACATTAGTTTTGCTTGCTGGTGATTTGTTCTCAATTTTAATTGCTGTTGGAGCTTTAATATTAACTACCGGATTAACGGTAGTTAAAGGTACAGTTTGTACAGGAATAATAGTACCTTGTACAAAGTTTGCTGGGGGTACACTCTGTAGTGTGGTCACAGGTAGTACCGGCAATGTTATAGGCAATAAGCCAGTGGGAACAGTGGCCGTTGTTATTGGCAATTCATTTTCGGTGACCACTACGGGACCAGTAGAAACAGAACTGTTTTCAAATTGTTGCGCAGATTGTAGTGGAGAAGTTGCATTCATTTGAATGTCGCGGTCTAATTTTTCATTTTTAAATTTTATAAACTCTAAGAGGTCATCGTCCTGTTCTTGGGTCATAGTACATTTATAATTTTGTGACATTGAAGCCACCGACGAGGCATCACTCTGTACACCACTTGTAGAACTACCACTAGAACTTGTGCAGCTACCAGTGGGCGAGGGTGTGTTACGACAATTCTCATTTAGTTTCATAATAGTATCGCGTGTCAAATCATCAATTTTAACATCATCGTCATTTAGGAAATTAATAAAATCATCCGGATTAAAATGATCACCATCTATCGATGTGGGTGATGATGTACGACCGGGAGTTTCATATGGCGATGAGTAACCTGCAGATTGTTGAGATGTAGCCGGTGAAGGAAATGCCGAAAAGTTAAAATGAAATTCATTTTCCAAATTTGGTTGTGTTTCATCTTTAACAAAATGCTGTTGAAGCTGCGGTGTTGTTTTTTGATCGACGTTATCTTTCTTCGGTTCAGGTATTGTCATATCAAAATCATTTTGATTAAATGCATTTGCAAACGCATTTATATCTAATGAAGCATCCAAGTGGGAGTCGGTAGAACGTATTATCTCATCCAAATCTTCCAGACTATAGTCTCCCGGTTGAGGCATAAACGATGCTATTTCATCTGCAAAATTATGTTGAAAATAATTTATTGTATTATAAGCAACTTTCATAATTTATTTTGCACTTAATTATTCAATAGCTTAAATATGGTTTAAACGAATTAAAAGAAACTGAAACAATGCGTTTTGTCTTTCTTATCTGCCATGGCTGAACGTCAGTTCACGTTTTGATTATTAATTTGCATAACAGACAAAAAAAATATACACTAAACATGTATATTTTAAATAAAAACTAACGTCTCAACAAGGTGAACATACTACATCTTTAGCAATAAGTGAACGAATGTGAGTGATTGAGCGATGAACAAGTGGCTTTGTATTAGATGAAGAGGGTTTTAAGAGTTTAATAAAGAGAGCAAAGAAGCAACAAATTAATTTCAATAATACTTGTATTTACGTATACATGTATATTTTAAAAGGTACATATTCACGTCATCATTTCTAACCCCAGCGGAAATGACAATTGCATACTTTTGCAAAACAATGGAAACTTTGCGAAATATTTTATTAACAGGTTAAAATCTAAAAAAGAAAATACAAAGTAATTTGTATTTTTTTTAGTATTTCAACAATACCATCTATCTTCCATGAAAATGAGTTTTTGATGAAAAAAATATTCAGCAAACAAGCTTGCATTTGTGGTAAAAAATTTCAAAGAAAAAAACTTATTTTTTGCAATTTTATTTAAAGATTTGTAATTTCTCTGTCTTAAAAAAATATTTGTGAATGCAAAACTTTTTTGAATAATTACTTTTTTATTTATTCAATTATTTTGTTACAACATATGTCTTCTTACTAATTTGTACTGCTCATGATGAATCTGACCAAATACTTTAAATTTACAAAAGCGTTTGATCGTCACTTGTATATCTTCCAAATGGTATCAAAAGACAAAATGTACATTTTGATAGATTACGTTGATGTACCTGTAATCTATCTAAAGAATTAAAATGCGAAATATCCCCGGAATACGCACATGTTTACGATAATTTGAATTCAGGAAAGGTTAACGATTCTCTCTATTAATAATAATTGTATGTTATTTATAACACACGAGATTGATTTGTTAAGTTCATTCAATAATATGAAAAAACATGCTGCAATTGACCGAAGTTACCAAATAAATCAAATTTAAAATGTATTACTTACAATGCAAAACACTCTATAATTTTTATTTATACGAAATTAATATTTTTGTAGAAAATCTGTCTATATTTAATGAAACTGTCAATGATGCACAAATTTAAAAATAAATTATATGTAGAATTTAGTAGCGGCCTTAAAAATTGGTTTTGAATTTGTGAAATTAAACAATAAATAAATATGGTAATTGTACAGGCCACATCACAACCCTAGAGGTGTGTTTGGGCTTATTTTCGTGCTGGAATCTCCAAATAAAGGACATATTTCCCCATTCGTATGGATACATAACATATTTTTAAATGGATCTATATCTGATTCCAGTCATAGTCAATTATATGATATGAATTGAACCCATACCTTGCACTAAAAAAACAGCCCCGCCAAACTTGGCTGTCTTATTTGTATACTTCGCCCAGTCTCTTTACCTTCGGGAATATTACTAATGTTCAAAACAATTGCAACTCTTATTACTCTTTTAAAAATTAAAAAAAAATTACATTAACGAATTTTGAAGAATAACGGTAATCACATTCTTTTTTCATATTTAAAGATTTGGGTAATTGCATTTTATCAACAAATTTACTATATTGAAAAGCTGATTGCCTCAATCCCTAAAAGATGTTCGGAAAATATAAAAAAATAATCCCTATGCAACTAAATTCTAAAAAATTAAGTATTTCGTTTTCGGTTGCTAATGTCTTGACCACTACTGTATATGAAAATAACATCACACCAACTTTAAGCTAGTCAATTCCTATAGCTTTATAAATACGCTTTAACCCGAAATGCATCAGGCCTGAAGTTTGAAAATGGTATTAGAATTACACAGATAATGTATATGTACACTTAGTCGCAAATCTCTACATACGATATCGAAATTTGATTTAATTTGAAAATTATTTCAGATTTAATGTTTGAAAATTACCACTTGTTAATATTTATTCGGGTAAAGAAGACAAATAAAAAAGTTTAAAAAACATGGTCACTGTTGTTAAATTTTGCAATATGCAACAAGAGGAAGGAAGCATTGCAAAAGTCTACATACGACTTTTACTTATATACAACATTGTTATGGTAAAGCCGTTAATTTCATAATAAAAAAGTTGTTTTAGTTTTAAAGAAGCTGCGTGTGTGAAATTTTGTGGTATTTTTTCAATTTTAATATATCAAATCTGAAAATGGCGAAAAGAAAGGGAATATCCACAGAAGTCCGAAAATTAGTTGTCAAATTGTCAAATGAAGAAAAATCTATGGCAAAAGTGGGGGAAATCGTTAGTTTGTCAAAATCTAAAGTTTTTTTTTATTAAAAAGTGAAATTTATTTAAGATATTAAATCGTATGTAGAGTTTTGCGGCTAAGTATAGTTTATTATTATATTTCATAAACCTAATTAATGTGACTTAAAAAGATTTTAATAATTTTGTCTCCCATAATTTCCATATTTTTAAAATTTATTAACAACAACAAGTGTCGGGAAAAATTTCAAATTAGAATTAAACATTTTCCATCTAAGACAAATTTATATTTTCCAGTTACTTAAAAAAACACATGTCAATTTAGTGGGCGTTAGAGCGTTTAAAAAAAATTAAAGTGTAATTAGACACACTCATTCATGCTGGTGTTGCCTTTCAAAAAAAAAAATTAAAGAAAAACTAGTGAGAGAGCAATCTTTTCAAAATAATCATTATTTTCTCTTATCAAATTCGAACAGATAATAAAAACAAATAATAAGAAGTTAAAAAAACCCATATATAATATTATAAAGAATTCTTTCAACATTAAATGAAAATATTGTGTATATGTATACCGGGGAGTACTTTTTGTTACGATACTCACAACAATTGTGTTATCTTTTGTTACCATTAAATATATTTCGTAAACGTTCACTTATGATAAGGTTGGATTGATTTTTGTTAACTTTTCAGTTGTTGGTACATACAAACATACAAAATACGCTAGATTTTGTTTTATACAATTAAATATATATACATATTAAGTTCTTAATCGATATTAAAAAATATATATATCTTTAATAATCTATACTAAACTTCTAAGGTAAACAAAAGTTAAATTTATTTTCGAAATACACTTTTTAATAATCTAAATAACACATACATAGCATGTATTTGATAATCTTAGTTTTATTTACTTTAAAGAAAACAAAACTTAGAACAATACTAATAATGACTTTTCGTAAGTATGTTTTAGCCTAAATAATACCCACAATCATTTATATTTTTAATTTTTGATTAATACCAACGAGTAACCATTTAACATTTTATCAGCTTCTTAGATAGGTTGCATACTTTTTTTCATGATAACATTATGAAGGTACTATTTTCAAACAATATAGACTAAGTATTGATTTATAATTGAGTTACCCCCATTAACACGAAGTCTGGTTATGAGTTAACTAATAGTAATACTGACAGTTTTTATACAAAAATAATTTTAACCGACACTTAATGGGGGTAAAAGGGACTTAAGTCATCATATATACGTACACACATGTATGCACATTTTATGTGCTGCCCGCATGTCATATTTATTTAATTTTATAAAGTTGCATGTCCTTTTATGCAAAAACAATTTCCCGCATATTTTTAAAATGTACAAAATCCATAAGTCACATTTGTAAATCAACATTAACCACAGGGAAACACATCACGCTGTCAATATACACAAATAACGTTAACTTAAATGCAAACAAATCAAAAATGTTTTTATTTGAATCTGGGAAGTCATTGTGTAATGAATTACAAAAATAACCCAAACAATACACTCTGTAACTATTATCTACTTTGATAGAGTTTATTGTATACATATTCAGACTGCTGTTTAAGACATGCGGATCGATTGAAAAATTTGATCGAATTTAACAACGGATAGAAACAAATTAAGATAAATTATACCTACAAAAAAAAAATTTTAGTTAGGAACGAAAATCTATAGAGAACCCATAGAAATTTGGGATTTATTAATCTTTAAATTTATAAAAGATTTATTAAACTAAATTTCTATACAATGTTTATTATTGTTGTAAAATTGTTATGGATCTTGCTTTGTTTTGATGTAAAGTGTAATAGAAGAAGCGGTTGCGTAACAGGCATATGATCCAAAATACACCAAGAAGACCGTATAACAAGGTGGTGAATCCTTCATGGTATGGGGGTGTTTCTCCTCTTCTGGTGTCGGTACAATATATTAAGAACAAAATGTACGCCCCGGACTACGTAAATATATTGCAAATAATAATGCTGTAGAAGAGATGTCTTTAAGATGGGAGTTTCAGCAGGAAAATGATCCGAAGCTCTCCTCAAAATTGGCAAAAGACTGGTTTGCTGTCAAAATTGTCAAAGGACTGGTTTGCTGTCAACGGAATGGCCTTCGCAGTCGCCGGACCATAACCCAATCCAGAAAGAGTGGTTTTCCATTGACAAGGACGTTTGCAAAAAATTGGTTGATTCCATGAGTCGCAGATACAATGAAGTTGTGAAAAACATAGGTGGAGCAACAAAATATATTAAAAAAAAAAATAATTTTTTAACAAAAAAATAAAAATATGTGCCTCTAAAAATGTAATCATTTTACGCGTTTCTATTATTTTTTTCCAGATAAAATAGTGACTCTTTACATTGTTAGCCATATAATCTATTAAAATATAAATGGAAAGAGGAATGATTATGTTATGTTTGACCCATTGTCAGTCGGGATTTCTATTGCATTATGTGTGTATGTTTTCCCAACACAAAAATATTGAATAACTAAATAACGAAAAAAAGAATGGTTTCCATTTTAATTTAAATTAAATTAGTTCATAAACGTGTCTCTTATTAATGTGTTGAGATTAAAACAAGTTCGGTTACAGCTTTTATTTTGTACTGTCTTTGAAAATTTACAGTTTTATTGGTACTATGTTCAAGAATTGTTTAAAAATTAGTCTTATGGTGGTGAAAGGGTTAATAAAAGTGAGGATTAAAAAACATTTATCAAGATTTTGACCCATTGTCGGTTCGAATTTCTTTGGCTTATATACGTCATGGAAAAGGTTTTTGAAATGTCTATCATTTTATACCTATGGTAAGTGTGGTTTTTTGCTATTATCTCATCCGATTTTCCGAATTTAAATAGTAGTTTTCTAAATGTATTTCAGAATATTTTAATTATAATTCAGAAGTCTTAATTATACCCTTCACCTTCGTGAGAAGGGTATATATAAATTTGTCATTCCGTTTGTAATTTCCATAATATAATTTTCCGACCCTATAAAGTATATATATTCTGGATCCTTATAGATAGCGGAGTCGATTAAGCCATGTCCGTCTGTCTGTCTGTCTGTTGAAATCAGTTTTCGGAAGACCCCAGATATCTTCGGGATCCAATTCTTCAATAATTCTGTCAGACATGCTTTCGAGAAGTTTGCTATTTAAAATCAGCAAAATCGGTCCACAAATGGCTGAGATATAAGGAAAAAACCAGGACAACCTCGATTTTTTACCTATTTTTTGACCTATATCTGGATTACTAAGTCATTAATATAGACAATATGGATATCTAATGATAGATATTTCAAAGTCCTTTGCAACGACGTATATAAGACCATAGTAAGTTGGACCTACAATGGGTCAAAATCGGGAAAAAATTTTAACCAGATTTTTTTTTCACCAAAAGTTTTTTTCGTTAAATATTAAAAAAAAAATTAAAACTTAAAAAAAAAAATTTTAAATTTATAAAAAATTTTACTTACAAAATTTAAAAAAAAAAATTCGAAAAAATTTTTTTTCCAAAAATGGAAAAAAAAACAACCGGTAAAAAATTAAGTTTTGTTTACCTAAAAATATTTAAAATTTTTATTTTGAAGTATTGTTTGGTGAAGGGTATATAAGATTCGGCCCAGCCGAATATATCTCTCTTACTTGTTTTTATTTCAGAAATTTCTAGTTGTACCTATGTATTTCAGAAATTTCTATTTGTATTTCAGAATTTTCTATTCGTGTTTCTGAATTTTTTAAATTATACCTAAAAATTTTCAAATTGTATTTATGAATTTTCCAATTGTATTTCATAAATTTCTATTTGTATTTCAGAATTTTCTATTATAATTTTTGAAATACAATTAGAAAATTCTGAAACACATTTAACCTGCAGACAGATGTAGGGTATTTTATAACTGTCAGTCTTTATCAACACCAATCACCAAATCAAATACAATCGAGAGAGTATAAAAAAAAGATTGAAAATTATCACAAACGTCAACATTTTTTTAGATGTTCATTAAAAATAAAACCTGTTTTCTTATACGAATAACATCCATACATGCTGTTGATAAACAAGATTTTAACGTTTCATAGATTTTACCCCGGCAAAAGAAAATGGAACGCGCTCAAGCCATTTTTATATAAAACAGAGCTAGCCTATATGTAGCTACGTGTATTTTATAAAAATTAATAGAAACGATACAGTAATTTACTCACATACCATATATACCTACTTATAAATAAAATAATACAAACGCATTATTTAATGTATTATCAAAATTCTTAACAAAAGAGAAACTTCTAGCTAAAATTTTTACCAGACAATATGTTTCATTAAAATGAATATAAAAATATAGGTACATATAACAAAATACAATAATTTTGTATTTATAATTGCATTCAAAATTTATTCTATGCTAAAAAAATATTTAAATAATAACAACAACTATTATGGCACAAATTTATTATAAAAAGTGAAGGGCGTATAATATAGACGAAACATTTTTGTATTTGAGAGCTACAACAAATAAATGTATTGTATTTATGAAGAATTATTGAATGAGTCTCTACTTTGCCATCATTTTTACTACACCACACAATACGTAATTGCACTACACAAAAACAATCTACCACTCACTATTCCATACATACAAACAATCGCACACACTGACTCAACCAATCATCATTATGTATTTAATGCAAAATTTCTCACCGTAAAAGTTTTCGTTGTCCACATCCATTTTAAATGTGTTTTCTTTTATCAATTTACTAATTTTTGCATTATTTCACTTGTTTACATGTAATTTCTCTTGGTATATGTTTTATTTTGTGAATTTTTTCATCACAATCTTAATTTTTTTCAACAAAAAAAACCACCGGCCGTACGAAAGACAGATCCCAAAGAATTGTCGACGAGGCAAAAGTTGAACGGCAACTGAAAAGAAAATGTCAAAATTACTTTTAGCATCAATACTGCGTTGCCAACTATAGCAATGAAGTCAATTTAGAGATTTTTATGAAAATAGATAAATAGGTTTTTTTTTAATTTTATATTGTTTTAAAAGACATTAAAGAACTAAAAATGCAAGTACTTAAAAAAATTTTGAAATTTAACTTTAAATCATATAGAATTATACTTTAAACATATAATAAATTAATGGTAAACAAATTTGACTTGAGTTTGTATTCTCTTTTATAAGATTCTAACATTTAAAAGTCACAATTCTATGAAAGTCTAATTTTCCTAAGAAACTTGCATTGCCTGAATAATTTATGGTAAAATATGGCTTAATATACATAACTCAGGACAAATAAAATATATACCACTCTGGCGTATAATGTATATCTATGGTATTTAATTAACATGTGAAGTGCGTCTCTAAACTAGAATTTTGCATATGCTGTATTAGAAAGTTAAATTAAAACCTTTGGAGGACTTTTACCCAATAGTTTGGAAACTTGCCAAAATTTTAAAAATAAAACGTATTATTTTAAATATCCCGTTAATTTCATTTTATACTACATCTGGCATCACTTTTGAATTGTTTGGTTTTGTTTTGCTCATATCGAATTTATGCAAGGTGACGGCGGTTTTACAAAACCACAACTGGTCTTGGCAAATGTCAGAAAACTGAAGATTGATGTATATGAATAATTCAAAAATATTTATTAAAACTTAATATTTTATAAACAATTAATTATTGGTAGTTTAATGTATTTGTGTAGAAAATAAGTATTTTGTTAATAAGCATATAATATTGAAATACAAAAACAATAATTGACAGCCACTAGGACCAATTTAATGAAAAAAAGTAAACAACAGTTTAACAGACTCCACCTAATATAAATTCGCCTTTGTTTTGCTTTATTATTTGATTCGAGTGATTTGAAAGGAAAACAATACAAATATCAGCAAACAGATAAGAAACAACGAAAAAAATGGATGATACTCCAATTAATTTGGAAAATATTTTGGAACAGGCACCAAAGTGGACATTTGCTGGTGATTTTACTCTTCTACAATGGATGAATCAAATATCACAGGTATTTCTACGATCTCAAAACACAAATATACTACCAAATATATGATGTTAAATTCTTGTATCCATAATACATTTAGGATTTGGAAACTAGAGCTACAAAAACTACAGAGGCTCTTACCAAACTCAACAATAATGTTAGATCAACGAATATAGCATTGGATAATGTGGCAAATAGTCTCACCACATTACAGTTTGGTAATCAGTTTGTTGAATGTCGAGTGCAAGATGACGATGAAACATTGGCAAATGCAAATGAGGCCAGCAGTGATGGTAAAAATGTAAGTATTGGCAAGACATTATTGATAAGTGAATGCGGCAATGGTATAGAATTTATACAATTATTGCAAATTAAATGTAATTATTTTTAAATTCTAATTGGTTGTCTTATAAGAATAGTTTTTTATTAAAAATTACCAACTTGATTATTCTCTTTAGAAGCCTGAACAACATACACCCACCTCTAAAGAGATGCTTAACAAATTCCTGGATAATAATCTGAAAGTCCTTAGAAATTGTCATGAAAAATATTCGATAGACCTCGACGATTCTGATGAGGAAGATGAAGGAAAATCTAAAGAGAAAACGTAAGTATTTGAATTTAGTGTTTTATGGCTTAATAAAACGCTGATAGTTATAGGTATTCAACCTTACAAATTCGCTTGATAATTTTCTGTCCCTTATTTTAGATGTTTACATTTTTTTTAATCAATTCTCTCTATACTAGGGTTGTCATTCGAATAATCGAGAAAAACATTTTTTATTTGAAAGAATGCAAATTTTCGATTAATGTGATTCCTTCCAATATGATAATAATTGTAAATTTTATTAGAAATTAAAAAATTTCAACAAATATTTTATTTTTTAAACACCTAATGATAACAACATTATAAAACTTAACGTAAAAAGCCTAGTGACTACCTAATACTTAGGAAAGATAAAAATGTATGCAATAGAGTAGTGGTACGTTCCATTGATCAAATATTTGACAAAAAAATTTAACCACTTTTTTTAACAAATGTTTATTTGATCTTAGATGACTTTTATAAGACCAAACAATATAGAGAAATATACATAGAGCGGAAGGAGACAGAAATATCAATTGAAAAATTATTCTCATATTAGACATACGGGTGATACAATAACAAAATACATGGCAATACATTCTCATTAATTAGGTTTTTTACAACAGACTTAGGTTTCTTAATTTGTTTCTATAATATCAATATATATGTACAAATATATACATATGTATATATTGATGTATCAATCATGTATGGAAGTTTTTTGAGGGCTTCGGAAAGTTGATTTCCACAGATTGACATGTCTATATGGAATCCGCTATCTATAACAATCCAGAATTTATCGGTTCGAAAATGAAAAATGTAGAAATTACAAACGAAATGACAAACTTTTATTTAAATTCCAAGATTATTTCAGCTATCCCACTATTACAGACAGTTCCAACAAGTACCTCATCGACCAACATTTCTATATAGTGTAGTATGCGAACCATTCACCCAATTCCCAAAATGGTCACTAATCCTCTCCAGCAATTGTTTTAAAAAAACTCAAATTTATTTAAATTCCGATATTACTTCTGACATCTTACTATTATTTCAGGTCGGAAATTTATTTTTTTATACATACTTTTTTTATTTTTTAGAGTTCAGAAATTATTTCAGATACATATTTCAGATATATTTTGTGTACTATAATTCATTTATGATGACTGTTAAGTGCTTAACAGTGCTATGTTAACTGTAACATCATCAATGTTAAAAAATATGGTTTTTGTCTGTGCTAGTTAAAATCGAATTTAACTTCACACACATACTTTTATATACCCTTGCCACTCGTGGTGAAGGTTATAATTATACAACATACATCGATACAACACTGATTGTGAATTGGACAATTATTTTAGAAATTTTGTAAATTGAAATAAACTCAAACAATAGCATTTTTTAATTTTAAATAATTTATAGAATATCGGTAACTCTATTAAGAATTAACGGCATTTACGATTATATCGGTTGAGGTATTTTAGTAAGGGTAATTACAGTTATTTCAGTAACGGTAGCTTAGCGATAACAGTAGTTGGGCCGAAAGGGTATTTTATGGGTAACGCTAGCCAACAAATATTCACAAAAGTATAGTAATTACAGAAAAATATCACTACAAACGAAATTAAAATATATATCTGTTAATTGAATTTAATTTGTATTTACAGATGCATTTATCAGCCAATTAACCCATACAATGAGAAGCCTTTACCTTTTATATTTGGCTCAAAAGATTGGCATGCCAAATGGCATGTGGGCCTGTATGAAAATCAACAAGAAAATAGTTATTCTGGTGATGAAATATCCGAAGCATTTTCAGAGTCATCTTCAACTTCGCACTTGGATGATAATGAATCATTTGAGTCGAATACAGAATGGGCGTCCAGTAATTCTATAGATAATGATAATTTAAATACAAATATCGAGGTCAAAAATGCCTCATCATTGCGTGGATCTCAGCCTTTATATCCGGGAACACCCATTTTACCCATCAATGCAATCAAAAACAAACCTACAATTAGTGACTCGTCCTCTCTATCCACACCATCTTCGTCATTGGTTAAGAAATCTACGCAAATCACAAAACAAAATGAAAACGTAACTCAAAGATCAGAGAGTAAAAACTCGATAAATTCGAAAAATTCCACAAAAAATCCAGCTAAAGTGTCAACTTATAATAAGGAAAATACTATGCCACATAAACAACAAGCCCAGCCATATTTAGATTTATTTGCTGAACCACCAACAACTGAAGAATTAGAATCTACCACATCTTCATCAGTGTCGTCAGCACAAAATGTAATACCCCCTCCGGATAATAATCGAACAATTAGTACAGAAAGACCTTCAGCTTTTAGAAGAGCACAGCCACCACCCTTTGTGGATCTATTTGCTGAGCCACCCGAAGATATACCATCATCTACCACATCGTCCTCAATATCTTCTGGTAGGAATATAAAACGTAAGACAGTTAATCTATTTGATGATGATGAAGACGATATGGCTAAAGACGATTTATTATCAGTTTTAACTAAAGCACAGGAATCTGTCAAACCTACAAATGACGAAAATAAATCATTACCGCCAGCCAAAACAAACATTGTGGACAAACCTTTGGTTTCTAAAACTCCCAAGTCATTATTCGAAGACAGCGATGATGAGGACGATGATTTCTTAAAGGCGTTTGTGCAAAGATCATCCTGTAAAGAAGCTACCAAAACCTCTTTAACCAAAACTTTATTATTTGATAATGAATTCCAAGAACCCTCTTTAAATACAAAATCAATTACAAATTCCTCTAAAGAAGCAAGTAAAACCTCATTATTTGATAATGAATTCCAGGAACCCTCTTTAATTACCAAATCCCTACCAACTGTTAGAGATAGAGATGATTTGATTATTCCTAGCGATATTGGGGCGAATATTAAAACACGAAATATATTTAATGATACACACGATAATGGAGACGATTTAAACCTTAGGAAAACAAAAGATGATCCCCAAAAACCCTTGCAAAAGACAAAAGTTGATGCTTCTAATAAAACTACGGTTGAAAAGATAAATGTCGAGAAGTCTGTAAATTTATTTGATAATTTTGAGGATGTTCCTAAGATAGAAAATTTGAATACAGAGAAAAAACCAAAGAAAATAAATCTATTCGATGATTTAGAAGAAGAAGAATATGTAGAGGATTTATTTTCGAAAAAACCGAAACAAACAACCATTAAGGATATTTCCCAAGAAAATACTTTGAGGGAAAATGTAGCAAAATCATTGGAAGTTGTAAAAGAGAAAACTAATTTAGAAACAAATACGATTCACAAGACAATTGTTAAGGAAACTCCCACAAATAAAGTAACTACAAATGCTGAAAATCACTATGAAACAAATAAAATTGCTGCTGAAGATGATAATATTGATCAGAACAAAGCTATGCCCGTAATAACAGAAAATAAAGAAAACACTGTTTCAACAGAAAATGAAAACAAAGATCAAACGCAAGCTAAACCATATAAAAATGAAGACAAATTATTTGAATCTTCAAGCTTGGAAACAAAGTCAATTACGTCAAATCATAAAGAGCTAAATAACAATGACAATATATCAATAATGCAAGAGAAAACTGCTACGGATTCAACAAATGAAACCCTGCAACCGAGTTCATCCAGTAAATACGACTTTAATTCAGTTCTATTATTTGATGAACCTCCTGAAGATGATGATGAATTTTTCGAAACGCTTAGTAAAACCCCACAAGCACATAATACCAATTATAATGCCATAGATTTGGAAAATGATATTTATGAACCTGAATTACCCCAAGTACCTGCGGCTAGTGCCAGTAACAATCAAACAGATACTATAGATAATAGACAAAGCAATTTGTATACGGGTTTACAATTATTTAGCGATGTACCTCCCGATGATGATGGTGTTAGTAATACTCCAAATATTCCGCCCGAATCCAATCAAACTAAACGTTTGCATAGTGTATTCTACGATGATTTTAATGAGACTTTAATGGCTTTAAATCAAAATAAAATTATAAAAGATATTCCTAAACATTCTATATTCAGTGAAGAACCGCCGCCAATTAATGAAGAATTAAATTCCTCATCTAGCAAAGACTCAATAGATCATAAAGTACCTGAAGTTAAGCAAGAAATTACCCAAGAAGAAATTAAAATCAAGGGTTCCCAAATTGCTGCTAAACTTGAAGAAACTTTGTCCAAAACTGATAATATAAAAGACTCGTCTTCTTCTACTAAACGTCCAGTTTCTAAATTACAAATGCCCCATATTAATATAAATGTTCAAGCTCTATTACCAGGAGCTAATAACAGTTTACGTAAGGCTAAAGAGGATACTACAAAGGTAATAGATCAAGATAATGCTGCTATAAAACCTGCCTTAAGCTTTTCTCCAGCATTAACAACAAAAAAAGAAGCAACAGTTTTCACAAATCAAACAACAGAGGTTCATAGAACTGCCGAAACTGAACATATTTTACCCAGCGTGACCAAAAATCGTGTTAGAGCCCCAGCAGCCAGAAGGCCGTCTACACGCAGGGCCAGACAAGAAAATTATCGCAAGAGTTTAATCGCAGAAGCACCGACTTTAGACAGTGAGGATGAAAAGAACGAAGTTCGAAACCAAACAATGCAAACTCAAACGAAAACAAACATTCCTAAAAACCCGTTAACGCAAGTTCAACCGGAAAATAATAACAGAGAAATTAAAAAACAAACGCCTGCAGAGGTGTTTAATGATATTCCAAAAACATTATATAAACCCACTAAAGAGGAACTCGCATCACCATATCCATCAATTTTATCTGACAATAAAAGTACAGATAATTCTAAAATATCCAATATAAGCAAAAGTACAACTTTGGAAATTAATAAAAAAATTAATAATGAAGAACTCTCCACACCATTACCGTCAATTTTATCTGACAATACAGATACAGATAATTCTAAAACATACAATATAAGCAAAAGTACAACTTTGGAAATTAATAAAGATACCAACATTTTAAAAGCAGGACCACAAAGTTCTTCTTCAACTCAGAATAATCAGAGCTTATCAAAACCTCCAGTATTTGATAAAACTAAAGAAAATAACAGTACGGATATATTTAAACAAATCCAAAGTACGAATAATTTAAATAAAAATAATGAAATTAAAAGCAAATCTGCACAAACAAAGAGTATGTTATTTTTTGATGATGATGAGGAAGAAGATGATGATCTATTTAAACATATCAAAACTTCGAAAACAAATGTTAACAAGGCACAAGCGACAACAAGAGAAAACAATGTAAAGTTACAACATGATAAGAAAAGTGTCTCTAGCTCGGCAAATCTTCTAGCAAACAACACAAACATGGAAGTCACAAAAGAGGTTACAATACCACCAATCATAAATTCAACTGCAGCTACTCACAGTGTAAACACAACTACATCTAACTACAAAAATCAACAATCATCAAAAGATGACATACAATCTCAAACCAACAAAAAATCCTCAACAAAACCTCCATTTCTGTATGATGAAGGTGGTGATTTATTTAGGAGAACCGATCAAAAGCCCACAACTTCCAACACATTTAAGGACAGCAATAGCAGAGCCAAATCTCAATTTAGATCATTTTTAGACAGTGAAAGTGATGAGGATCTTAACGTAGCTGGACTACAAAGTCCAACATCAACTCATACTAAAACATCATCCTCTACCAAACCCCCAATCGTTTCTGCACCACTGCCCAAAAATTCGACTGCAACATTATTTGCCGATTCTGATACAGACAGTGATGATTTGTTTGGAAAATTAGCCTCAACTAAAACAACTACAACTAAAACCACTAAAACGTCCAATAACAAAATTTCTTCTGAGTCTACTTCAAAAAGCCAAATTAAGGCTTCAGCTAAATCTTCTTTATTTAGTGATGACAGTGATGGTGACGATTTCCCCATATCATCTGGTAGTATTAAGAAAAATATCGTGCCTAAAAGTGCGTTAAAGGATAATAAGACAAAAATAAATACTCAAACAAATACGAGCCTTTTCAGTGATGTGGACAGCGACGAAGATGATTTATTTGGCAGTGGTACTACAAAAGTACCAACTACAACTGGTATGTATTCTATTATAAACTGTGTATTTTGCATTTATATTCATTGCATTCATTAAGCTTTTTAATTATAACTGATTTAAAATATTTACTCTCTCCCAAATTTGTTGGCTAAGGCATCAACAAAACAAATTGATTTGCATGTATTTTGTTGTTACAAGACTTTGGATATTGACAACAGACTTAAGTTTTTTGTTATTTTATTTTATATCCCTGCAGGGAATACCAGTAGTGAATTTGTAGTGATTTACTAGTGACATTGTCAGTGGAACTACTACCATATGTACCCAAGCAAATGTAATCTTCTATTGACATTTAACATTAGCTTGTCATTGAAAATCCACCAGTAGATTATATCACTACTGGCTAGGTAGTTTTTATCTATACCTATTGACTGCACAGCATAATAAAAACACCAAACTATTGACGAGTTCGTTGACAATGTCACAAGAAATACACTAGAACTGTTGTCTCTAACGTATTTCTACTGACGCCTGAAGGAAAGTCGTCGACATTTTAACTACTGCAATTGTCAACTGCACCACTAAAGTGCAGTGACTAAACTTACAATTTCGAATCTTTTTTGTATTTGATTGAAATTATTGTTACAATTTACAAAAAAAAATATTTTTATAGTTCTAATCACATGATGAAATTTTGAAACATTTTCGAAAACCTTTTTATTATGGTTTTTATAGTGCTTTGTTCGAACAGGTTGTCCATCTCCGTTTAAAATCTACCACACTTTTGGACACCTTTTTTGTGCTCTTCAATTCTCTTTTAACAAGAGCCCACTATCTCTCCACTGGCCTTAGTTTCAGGCAGTTTGTAGGATTTGCCTCTCTTGCTACAAATAATACATTATTGTACTTTGCTTGCCATAGTGACAGATGCCAAATCAGACCAAAAATAAGTGGACAACACATTAAGAAGTCTTATCATTTTTTGTAAACATTCTTTGATGTAAATTTCGATATTTATAGAGCCCTTTGTAACAAATGTTTGGTTTTTTTGCCACAACTTCATATTGCTTGCCATACCAAGAACTTTTTGGGAAATTTTGTCTGCTTTTGGGTCCTAAACGTTTCTTCAACATTCCCTCGAGCATCTGCAACTTTAAAAAATTGACCCAGAAGCTGCGAACAATTTTTGACGTATATTTCGTCATCTATTATGCAGCAGGTATATTTTTTGTATATAATTTGACTTCAATTTCCGTTCTCTGTCTTAGACCTCTAAATTTTTAGCAGAGTTCCTGTTAGGAACTTTTGGAGCCTTAAACCTGCATTGGCTATAACTTCTCGTACCAAATAGTCCGAGTACTGACCTAACCGGGCTGCTTTCCTACCGGATGTATTGGGAACTCTATTGAAAATGCTTTCTACCTGAACCAGGTTTTATATCAACGGACAAGTTCTCCAGATAATGTTTAATAACATTGGAAACAGTTTGATAGCAGACCTTTGATTGTTTGGCCAACTTTTTGAAGGACCAGGTTGGGTTTTGTTGAAAATATTTAATAATTTTAGTACGCACTTTTTTCTGGTCACTCATTTTAATCAGATTAACAACAAATGAATATAATTGACATTAAACATAATAACTGACATGATAACTTAATCAAAAAAAAAAAAAAAACACAAATAATACTTGGGTTAAAAGTTTTAATGAAAAACGTGTGTTAAGAATTTTACGACCTCAGTCCTTAGGCTGGCTACAGGGATGTTCAGAAAATAGAATTCATACTTAAAAGTATTCATTATTATGGTATTGACAAAACATTGAAAACTTGGGTTTAATTTTTACAAAAAATGTCAAGTGATTCAGTATTTAGCTGGTTATCCCTTGTTTTTTATTACGGCTTCACAGTGACAATTAAAGAATCAATCGTCTCCTTTGAAATATTTTGCCATTCTCTTATAATGGCATCTAATAAAGTTATAATTTTGAGGCCATAATTTGCGTTATATACTTTTCCCATTTCAGTCGTCTCTTTTGAAATATTTCCCATTGTGGTATAATTTTGAACCCGTATTTTGCGATCTACAATTTCCCAGAGGTTTTCTGCGGGATTGAGACCTGGCGATTGAGCAGGCCACTTCAGAATACGTACCTCATTGGATTGTAACAACTCGGTTACAACCCTATAGTTGTGTTTGGTGTCGAAATCGTGCTGGCATCTCTAAACTAGGGTCATGAATACATAACATCGTTTAAAATTGATACGTATCTGATTCCAGTCCCTCACCATAATATTGCCACCGCCAAACTTGGCTGTCTGATTTGTATCCAGTATATTTTCCTTTGGTCGTCTTACAAATGTTCTCCCATCACTGCCTCTTAAGGTATAGTCACACATGGCAAATATTAGCTCAAAAAAGCTTTTTTTTGCTAAAAAATTGTTTGACGTGTTTACTCTTGCAAGTGATTTGTAAGATCAAACAGCTTCAAATAAAATAAAACTAAATTCTTAGTTTTGAATCATCTTAAGTAAAATAAGTTTTTGAAATTAATAAAAGTATTCAAATATATTTTATTTAGTGGTTACGTAATTTTCGTCAAATATTTGTCATGTGTGAACCTACCTTTACATGGAATTTGGATTCATCCAAAAGGGTTACAGTATTCAATTTAAATGTTATTGTTGTTGTTGTTAGAAATAAGAAGTTTTTTCGATAGCAACCAAGTCCAGCCTAGCCTTACTTGCCCTGCGAGAACTAATTTCCAATTTTAAATTATTGATAACCTCCCGAGGAGTATTTTTGGGAATTTCTTAAACCCTCTTGCTAATAAATTAACTTGCCTTGAAGGTCTTCCCGCCAAGTGTTGAGTTTTTACAATACCTGTCTCACATAATTTTTTATAATATTTGAAACTTAAAATTTTTTAATTGAAAAATTTACTGAAATTTACTATATTTTAATAGAAAACCTAGTAAATTTGAATTTATCTTAGAAATATACATTTATATTTAGTAAAAGGTCATGTTTGTGAAAACTGAAATTATGGAATATAGTTTTCAAAAAAGCTTGCAAATATTTCTTGAAATTCGGGTAATAAATTAATTGTTGGAACTTCGAGCCCATATAAATACTAATCAACTCAGAAGTACTTATGACTTTGTAATATTTTATTAAGATACAGTTAGGGATAAAATTGTTCACAAAACAACCAATATTAATGACGAAAATCGTTACGTTTTTGGCTATTAATATTTCGTGTGCCCCCCTCATGCAGTTTTAACAGCTTTTATTCGTTTTTCATACTATTTAAAAGATTTATTAGCACATGTGGGTTAATATTTACCCACGGCTCGATAGAACGCTCCCAAAGTTCAATGATGGGTTTCGCTGGGTCTTTTTTAGCCAATATTTTCCTTTTTAATATTGACCAAAGGTGTTCAATCGGATTTAAATCCGGAGACTGGGGTGGCCAATCTAAAAGTTTAATCCCATTTTCATCAAACCACTTTTTAGTAATTCCGGCAGTGTGCTTCGGGTCGTTGTCTTGCATAAAGATGTCATGACCCGGCTCTAAACCAAATATATCCAAACTTGGCATGTATAAGTCTTCAAGGATTGTAATGTAATCTTTGGCACACATTCTACCAGTTATTCGGCCTAGTACACCCAACTGCTTTCCACGAAAACAGCTCCAAGCCATCAAAGATCCATTTCCAAATTTCATTGTGCTTGTAATATTTCGCTCATGGACTCCAATTCTGTTATCAACCCATGTGCATTGGCGCCCATCAGACCCAATACGGTTGATTTTTGTCTCATCTGACCAAGTTACCTTCATCCAGTCGTCTGTCGTAAAATGCTCGTACTTTTTTGCAAAAGTCAACCGCTTTTTTCGATTTTGTTCGCTTAAATAAGGTTTTTTAAGTTTTGTTCTTGGCGCTAGGCCGCTGGATTTTAAACATCTTCGAACGGTTTTGGAACTTATGTTTAAACTATACTCTTGGTTGAGTATTTGTGTGACTTCAACAGCAGTATTAGCCAATCAATCGACGAGTTTCTCGAGCATCGGCAAGAGAAAGTTTTTTTGGACGACCATATTTATTTCCCGTGGAGTTTAAACTATTCTGATTCTTTATTTTATTCACTAACCCTATTAATATATAATATTTTTTAGCGATTTCGCGATATGGGACACCTTCCATTATGTCTTTTGCCACATTTTGTTTCAATGGGGGAGTCTTAGCTTTTCCCATTATAAAAGGCTAAATAAATTATTTAAAAGAGTAGTATTTTATTTAAATAACTTTAAATAATGTCCTTTACTTACGTTTAAAAAAATTTTTTTTTTTTGTTTTTATATTTTTTAAAAATTGAGAAAAAGATCTGAGGGTCAAAAATGTTCACACACGTGGATATAGTTGTTTAATTTCTTTTCAGTAAAAAAGTAACGGTACTCAAAAAAAAATGTTGCCATACAATAAACAACATTGTGCCAGACTACACATAATGGGTTGCCAGACCTAAGTTTGTAAAAAAAAAATTTTAGATATATGTATCTTTAATCATACTTTTTGTGAACAATTTTGTCCCTAACTGTATATACCAAATGATTGGTAAAATAAAATATTTCTTAACCACTGTGCTCTCTTTACATACTTGAGTGAAGGGTAAAAAAGATTCTTCACAACCAGATTTATTACTCTTACTAATTATTAACTAATAACAAGAACAACGAAATATCCAAAAATTATAAAATTTACTTACATTATTTAATTATTATATTTTAGGAACAAATATTTCCAACACTAAAGCACCGTCAACAACTAAACCGTTAATTTCTACAACCGAAGTCACTAAATCGAAAACTGTAGCAGACAATCCTTTAGCAGATTTATTATAAATTTTAAATTAATATTCCCTAATTGTAAAGTTTTTAGCTATAATAATTGAACAAAACTCAAACTGTTATTTACTATATAAAAAAAAAACGAAAAAGTGCATTGAAATTCGTAAAACGAATTAAGTTTATTTTAAAATAATAATTATTAAGAGTATTTACATATAAATTTCTTTAGATAAACTTAAATTTAAATTAAATAAAATAATCGTTGTATTAAATGAATTTTAAAATTAAAAATAATAAAAAAAAATAGTTTAAAATAGTTAAATTACATTAAATTTACAATTTCATTTAAGTAAAATGTTCAATTTATATTCTTACTTTCTTCTTTTCTTTCTTTTATTTTTTTTTTTAACAATTGTAATAAACTATAGTTGGTTTTTAACTTGAGTTAGTTTTTCGATCTTTGGCTAACGTTTAAAATGTTTTGCATTAAATTTATTCATTTATTTATATATTTTATTTAATTATTATTTTTTTTTAGCAATATAATAAAGTATTAAAAAAATGAGCTTTTAGAAAATTATTTAATAATAAAATTTTAAACACAATTACGAGTACATATAAATAAAAACGATTTTAAACAATAAAAAAAATATATAAAGGTTTAAATGTATACGAGCATACATAATATGTATGTATAAAATAATAATGACTTGATATTACACTCTCTTTATGGTAGCACCTTAAATTTATTATTTTCATTTCACGGTAACACATTAAACTATCTTATCTCATTTCATAAAGCCACATCACGATATTTGCGATAATCATCGGATTCATTGCCCAAAGACAATTTACTGTTGGCAGTTACGTAGGGATTTGTGTAATTGGCATAACCAAAACCTCCATAATATTGCAACTGTTGTGAATTACGCCTTTGGAATTGAGGAGCCAAGGGAGCACCTGCCGCTGCTGTGAATACTGAGGGATTGAGACTTGATTGACTGCCTGGTCTACGGTATAAATTCAAATTACTATTGTAGGGTAGCTGCTGATGGGGACGCTGCTGTTGATGTTGCTGCATATAGCCCAACATGGCCAGATAGTATTGCTGTTGTTGATTGTAGTTCTGCAACAGATTGTTGCCATAGGCAGCTAAATCATTTTGTACTTTACTAATGCCATCCAGATTTTCCAACGATATACAATTACGTGCCAATTTTGTAGGTGGCGCTTGTTTGCCCTGCTGTACATGAGGTGGCAATGCCATAGGTTCACGCTGCTGAGGCGGCTGGCCTCTCTGTTGTGGTGGAGAAGGTTGTTTCGGTTCGATGGAACAATAGATGGGATCGTTTGAGCTAGAACCTATCAGAGAAGGTGGCTGTTGTTTCTGGGTATCCTGTAGATTATTTTTTAAATCATCTATGGTTATATTGAAATATTTTCCATTCTTCTCATCGCTGTTTTCTAGCACATAACGGGGATTGTAAAGGCCGGGTAAAGTGCACCTGAGATCCATAAGGGATTGAGCACGATTGTTGCCTAAAAGTGAAAGGAAGAATGTTAGTAAATATGTATGTATAATAGGATATTTTGTTTGTTGAAGACATTTGTTTGAGAATTTCGGGTAGTGACACTTGGTCAGTAGAATCCGATCGAATATTCGGTTTTGAATTAGTCCAAAAATCTGCCGAATACTTTTGGTATCCGAAACTTTTATAACTTATATTTTATTCTAAAATTTCTAAGCATGCTGTAAAAACTGCTCCCTCAAAAAACGTTTTCATTCAAGAAAAAAACAAGATAGGCCACCTTAAAAGGATCTTAAACATGCTCTAAAATTAAAAGTTTCGGGTTTTTTTAGGATTACACCGAATATTGATTTTTGGGCCGAATATTTGGTTCGGTTTCGGCCTGAAAAAATCGGTTTCGGTCCGAATATATCAATTAGGGGGTTAGTCCCTAATTCGATTCGAAAGGAAATCGAATCTCGTATTTAGCACACAATTTCGAATATTTTCGATTTCGGACGAAATTTTATGATCAGAACTCGCCGTGCATTACATCTAAACAGAAATCGCTATAAATGCTAATAAGTAACAGAGCTATATTCGGCGGTGCCGAATTTTAAATACCCTTCACCAAATTATACTTTAAAATAAAAATTTTAAATATTTTTAGGTAAACAAAAATTTTTTTTTTCAAAATTTTAAAAATAATATTTTTTTTCAAAAATTTTTTTTTTCGAAATAGTTTTTTTTTTTTTTAAATTTACTAGTGAAAAAAATTTATGACAAAAATTTTTTTTGGTGAAAAAAAATCCAATATTTTTCCCGATTTTGACCCATTGTAGGTCCAAATTACTATAGCCTCATATAGATCGTTACAATGGACTTTGAAATATCTATCATTAGATATCCATATCAATGACTTAGTAATCCAGATATAGATCAAAAATACGCCAAAAATCGATGTTGGACCGGTTTTTTCCTTATATCTTAGCCATTTGTGGGCTGATTTTCTCGACTTTAAATAGCAACCGAGCCGGAAGAATTCCCGATATACTGATGTATGAATCAAGTTTGTAAGTTATTTGTAATCTTTATAAAATTGATTTCAACATACAGACAGTCGGACATGGCTTAATCGACTCCGCTATCTATAAGGATCCAGAATATATATACTTTTTAGGGTCAAAAAATTATATTGTGGAAATTACAAACGGAATGACAAACTTATATATACCTTTCTCAAGAAGGTGTAGGGTATAATTACACTACTATACAAAATAAAATGTTTGAGAATGGCTCCTCATCTGTTTTTTATATTTTTGGTACTCTTTTTAAGTTTTAGCAAGTTTACAAGAAGAGCCCTTTTAAATTTTTTGTATCGTAGTGTTGTATGATTTTATTATATTTGAATGCAGATCAATATGTATTAGCTCACCTGTTCTATTTCCATTGTTTCCTTGAGCCGCATATTGCTGCAAAAATGGCAACGCAAACATACTAGCGTTGAATTCATTTTGCGAACCGAATGCATTAAGACTCTGTGGTTGCGAACCATTAATGCTGGCCTTAGATTGCTGTTCGGTTATTTGAAATCCGGCATTTTCAAAGGCTGTTTGTTGATTTTGTAAACGCTTACTGGAACGTCGAGAATCGGCCTTCGTAATGGGAACGCTGGGTGGTGGTGTTTGTAACTGCAAGCGTGTGGCTAAATCTTGTAGCTGCGTGAGGACCTGGGATTCACGACGCCATCTAAAGAAACACAAATAATAAATTGTTTTATAAATTATAAGAAATTTAAAAAAAAATCAAGTTTTTGTGTCTTTCATTTAAAATACCGTTTGAAAGATATTTAGCTAGCAAGAGATAAATTTGAGATATACAGTGTTTGAAAAAATTAAAGGTAGTGGTTGTGCCCTTTAAATTAAATGTTGTAAACTTTTCCATAAACATGATATTTTGTTGATATAATAATATTATAGAATAATAATAATAGAATTATTTGAAATATAGTGAGATTTCATAATATCTTACAATAACATTTTCACAATTATGTTTTCAAATAAAATTTTATTTGCTAAATATTTAGAAAAAAAAAAATAATAGGGACAAAATCATTTTAAATAAGTTTCATTTAAAGTAACAAAGTATTGTATAACAAGTAGTCTGACTCTTTGACAATAGTACCTATCTCTATATCGTTACCTTAATATAGAAAGGTCCTAACTCGTGTTATTTTTATTCGAGATTTTTTGGCTATTTATCGAAATAAACGACAATCGGGGCATACAAAAAAAACACGAGTTAGGGCCTTTCTATATTAAGGTAACGATATAGAGATAGGTACTATTGTCAAAGAGTCAGACTTTAAAATTTTCTCCAGGCAACAGAATTTTATAAAAATGTTTTAAAAAGTTAATTTGAATGAATTTTCAATACCATAAAAAGAAACTCTATGAGACACGGAGGGAAAAACGATATGCAAAATCGACAACCGTTGCTGTCATTTTGACATGGTCCACGAATGCTCCAGGGGCGGCGATGTGGTACTCAAAGTACATTTTTTACATTTTTTAAACGCGTGCCATTTTTTGTTTTCCATTCGATTTCAGTGATATATTTTTATATTTTCTGAAAGTGCTCGACTAGATCTTAAAAAAAACATTCTTTCTTGAGTGTGCTATTTATCTCTTATAATTGCATTTTTCTTGAGTTTCTAAAACTAAAATTTGTATCAAAATTTTTATGAGTTTGCCAATATAGAGAATAATTTTACCCATATTTATCCCAAACAACATTGTACATTTTTATTTAAATACAAAATTATAAATTGCACATTTTTGTAAACAAATTCTAGAAAATCAAAATTATTTTTAAGAATGTGACAATGCTTTGTAAAAAGGAAACTTCTAATAAGCTTATTTTAAAAAAATTGATTGAGATCGAGAAAATATTAACATACATATATGTTAACAAAAATGAAACCAGTAAATTTACAGTTTTTATTTTTTTATATGATTGAAATTATTATTACAATTTACGAAAAATTTAATTTTTATAGTTCCAATCAATAGTGCTGAATTTATGAACCTTTTCTGGAAACTCTTTCATTAAAGTTTTTATGGAGATTTCTGTCACTTTGTTTGAACAGGTGGTCCATGTCTGTTTAATATCTACCAAACTTTTGGACACCTTTTTTGTGCTCTTCAATTCTCTTTTAACAAAAGCCCAACATCTCTCAACTGGCCTTAGCTCCAGGTAGTTTGGAGGAATCTTGATACAAATAACACCTTGTTGCTTCTTTTTTGTAAACATTCATTGATGTAAATTTCGGTATTTATAGAGCCGTTTGTAACAAATGTTTGGCTGCTTTTGGCGCAACTGCATATTGCTTGCCATGCCAAGAACTTTTTGGGAAAATTTTCTGCTTTTGGAACCTAAACTTTTCTACAACATTCCTTCGAGCATCACCAACATTAAACTATTGACACGGAAGCTGTGAAAAATTGTCCATACGAACGTTTCGTCATTTATTATGCAGCAGTTAAATTTTGTGTATAAAACTTGACTTCAATTTCCGTGCTGGCCTCTAAATTTTTAGCAGAGTTCCTGTCAGGAACTTTTTGAGCCTTGTATGTGTTTAAACCTGCATTAGCTTTAACTTTTCGTAACAAATGTTGTTGCTTTTCTACCGGATGTGTTGGGAGCTCTTTTGAAAATGCTTTCTATTTATTGGCTTTAAAAACATAATTTGGACCATTCTATCTACATGAACCTGGTTTTCTATCAAGGGACAAGTTCTTCTGATACTGTTTAATAACATTGGAATTAGTTTGAGTGGAGACCTTTGATTGTTTGGCCAACTTTTTGAAGGACCAAGTTGGGTTTTGTTAAAAATATTTAATAGTTTTAATACTCATTTTAATAAGATTAACAACAAATGAACATAATTGACATTAAACATAATAACTAACATGGTGTACAAAGGTAACTTGATCAAAATAATTAAAAAAATACTTGGGTTAAAAGTTTTAATAAAAAACATGTGTTAAGTAGAGTGTCCAAAAAACCGGCAAATTCAAAAAACCGGTTTCCGGTTTAACCGAAAACAGTGTTATATAAAAAAACCGGTTTCGGTTTTCTCATTCTAAAAAACCGGGTTCGGGTTTGTCATTCTAAAAACCGGTTAACCGGTTTTTTCTAACAAATAAATGAATATTTTTAAAAATGTTATCAAAATATTTTTAAGTTATATGTTCAAATAAGCTTTACAAAGTATTTCGTTAAAACCGGTTAACCGTCTTAAAAAAACCGGTTTGTCAAAAAACCGAAAAGTTAAAGAAAACCGAAACCGGTCGGTTTTACAAAGATGAAAAAACCGGTTGACCGGTTTTCGGTTTCGGTTTTGGATACTCTAGTGTTAAGGTTTTTTCGATCTAAGTAACTGAGAGCCAAAAACCTAAGCACAACTAAGTAGACGCACAAGTGAGAGTAAGCTTAGAGTAATAATAATTACTCTTTTCACACGTACTCGTGATATGTGAATTCACCATACTTGTGAGAGAATTAAACACATCAAAATACTTGAAATTTTAACTTTGATTTTCCGACTAAATATAGACCGAACCCCTTTATTACACTTGTACACAATTATTGGCAAATTTTTTTAATACTTTGCAGGACACTTTTATTACCGAAACATGTTAATTTTGCTCAAATGAAAAAAAAAAAAAATTATTTTTTATTAATTTTTGACACTTAAATTTATCTGTGGTAGAATTTTATTTATAGAACAGAGTTTAAATTTTTGGTATTAAAAATGGAAGAAAATTTAAATAAATTAAAATTTAAACATTTTTATAGAACTCTGTGTTGTGAGGGCTATTGAAATCAAAATGTTCTATTGGTTTCAAATACTTTAAATATTTTAATATTCAAATAGGTATGTTTTGAAAATTTTGTATTTAAAAATTTTATATTTAAAATTTTTTTAATTTTTTTTGAATATAAATTTTCAAAGGATAAAATACATACGACATATCATAATGGTTTTTTATATAAAATGATTTCTATCGGGTTTAAAACACCTATAATAAAACTTTTTAGAAGCTTTTTTGAAGATCGAAGATTTTGTATTGAAATTGAAAATACCATTTCAGAGGAAGGATTTGTAACTTGTGGAGTTCCACAAGGTTCAATTTTGGCACCACATTTATATAATATCTTTATATCGGATTTTCCACACGTTTTTAATAACTCTATAGGTATTCTCTATGCTGATGACTCTCTTTTATATGCGCATGATGAATCACCAGTAGTTGCGTTGCAATGTGTGTCGTCACATCTTGAGCATGTTAATGAATTCTATTCGTTTTGGGGAATTAAAATAAATATTTCGAAAAGTCATGCAATGTGCTTAAGAAATGCATCAGGAAAATGCAAATATAATGTAGTGCCAGAAAGCAAAATATTAAAATTCTTTTTAAATGGATACGAAATTTTGTTTAAGGATAATTTTAAATACCTTGGCATACATTTTAACAAGCTCGTAAAATTTAATAAGCATGTTTCATATAATTTGGAAAAAGCTAATAGAGTCAAAGGAGCCTTTTCGAAATTATTTAATAGTAAATCTTTATCAATTAAAACTAAACTGTTAGTATTCGACCAATACTTTTATACGCTTTCCCAATTTGGTTTAGTATATCTCCAACTTTTATGAAAAAATTGGAAATATTTGAAAGACATATATTACAAAAATGTATAGAAAAGAATTATAAAACGCGTTTAAAAAGATTTTCAAATCGTTTTATTTATGATACGGCTTTAATAATGCCTCTCTCCGATTATGCACTTAATACAATGAAACGATTTATTGATAAATTGACAGATTTTGAAGGTAATATAATGAAGGATGTATTATCTAGTGAAACAGAATTTAACTGGACAAATACAAATTATCTTTCTGCAATTGGTATTTTGCGGGAGCAACTGCAGAATATTTCTGGACAAAATTTTTATAATAGACATACTCCCGGCATATACAGAGGGTAATATACAACTGATGATAGTTTTAGTTTCTAGGGTTAGTTTTAAGTTTATTTTAAATAGATTTCACTCTATTAATTAATGTAAGTGTCGGGAGCAAACACTGTACTACTTTTGTAACATTTACTTATTTATTTAATTTAATATACTGATCACTGTTTAAGCAAGTGCATATTTTCATTTCATTATAATTAAAATAATACTATATAATTTTAAGTTTTTCAAAAAATTATTGTTATTTAATTTAATACTGTTTTATAAAATTTTGAAGTCTCAATAAATTTAATTAAATTAAAAAAAATACGTATAAAAAATTTATTAGAAATTTTAAATAAATAGCTGCTGCTTATTTTTCGACTAATAGGAGTTTTTTGAAAAGGGTAAATTAAAATAAACCCAATATAAATAACCTTAAGCAAATAATTGAAATTATTGACGGCAAATTTTAGATTTTAGTGGGGAAAATGCTTCAATTCAGGCTTCAATCTATTATCCTGAAAATCAAGAATTTATAATTTTAAATTAAAGACAAACCAGCTAGCATCAATTGCTATAATCTTTAAATATTTAACGGAATCTGCAATTTACGCAAATCCAATCTATTCAACTTTCATCGTTAATTATAATTTTTTGCAAACCGCTTTTGGAATTAAATTTTGATTGCAAATACGCGAACATTTAACTGATCTCAATTTAACAGTTTTAAATCTAACAAATCTTAAACTAACTAACTAAACCTAATTTTATCATAAATCTAACATAATCTAATACTAACAAGTATTTAAATTAAAATTTTCTTTAGACAAATTTGAAATTACATCTATATAACTTAATCCTAACTTTTCTTAAAATCAATATTAACTTAAAATCTTAAATAACTAATTTTTATAATAATTTTAATTTATTTAAACTTAAATCAACCATAAAATAATGTAAATTATATAAATTTAACAGTTTAATAATACACTTAGACATATACATACACTTACACTCATATATTCATTCTTCATATAAACACACTTTACAAAATTCAAAATTTGAGAATCTAAATTTGTAAAAACCTTCAAATATGAACCAAATTCAGCATCATATCAGGCCTGTTGTCATCGTTGGATAAAATTTTGGTGAGTTTGTTTATTATCTTTAATATTAAAAATTTGAATTCTCAAATTCTCTCTCTGGTGAGAATTAAAAATTCACCAATAGAACTTCAAAACTATGTACTAAGAGATTCTCACGACATAGGTTTTTGACAACAGACTTAGGTTTTTTCCCTCTCATAAACTCTTCTATCGATATATTATTCTATGAACCTAAGTCTTTTGTCGAAAACCTAATCTTTTCACTCGTATGTGTGAAAAGAGAGCAATTTTTTCCATTGATATTTCTCTTTCCTTCCACTCTATGTCTACAGAAAAATCATCGTGTAAATCTCGTAGTTTTGTACGAAGTTTGAGTTGCTCCACTGTTTATAAAACAAATGACTTAAGAATAAGAAACTATTTCTATGTTTATGCTTGAACAAAATCAAACGATTTAAGACACAAACTTCGTGTGCTGGATTAAAACACTGAAAGACTTCAGACACCAACTTCATTTGTTGTTATAATTATGAAAGACTTGGGAAACAAACATTTTGAGGTTGCGCATGCGAAAACAAAAGACTAAAGACAAAAACATTTTCCATTTGCAAATCTAAAATAAAAAGACTTTAGAAACAAACCAACAGTGGATGATCGTAAAAAAGTATTAATAAATCTGAATCTTCTAAACTAAAGTTCCGATTGCAAAATGATGTGTGAACGAAATGTAGAGGTGAGTTACATATACATGGGTCCAAAGTTTCTTATATCTGGTTTGTAAAACTTTGTACATCTTGTAACTTATACAAATATGGACAGATTTCAATGAATGTGACTTTGTAATAAATCAAGTGGAAGTGTAAAGAGATTTTATTTCACTTAATTATCACCAGGGCAACCAAAAATATGCATTATCATATAACATTTGTTGCTGTGCGTCTTAGATACATAAGAGTTCGTTATTTATCCCCGCTGCAGAAAATTTTAAGAATTTTGGCATCGATTTTTTAAAACATTTTATGTTCTTTACAGTATATTTAGCTTTTTTATAGCATATTGTTGCGAATTGGCAATAGCGATTTGAATTTAACAGTCTGTAACGACTGCCTGCAGCATTCATCATGTTTATAAACACGTCCATCAGTAGAAGCTTCTACTTATCAACAATGTTGATAGCATGCGGTTATTAGCATTGTTTATAAGTATGGCAACACTAAATGTTTAAGCTGCTAACATTGGCATCGAAAGCTCTAGAGCATTGTAGAAGATTCACGATAGATGTCGCGTGTATAAATAGTGGCAGTGGTTGCAGTAGTGAGTTGAGTTGATCATTGGCGCTGTTAGAGTTAACATCAACTGTCTTGTACATTTAAGTTTGTACAGTATAAAGTGTGTGTGTATTTCTGAGAATTGAAAAACGTGTATAAAGACACTGAGTGACTACTTGAATTGTTGTTGTTGTACATTTTTAATAAATAAACATTTGTTACAAATTTTAAACTACTAAAAGGCTTTTATTTGCATTCAAAAGTATCCGGTTTATTTAAAGGAAATAAACCAACGTTTTAAAAAGATTAAAACGTAACAATATTTTACTCATAACTGCATATTTTTCCTGCATATTTAATTTGTTCATCATTTTTTTTTTTAACATAATTTTTCTTTAATATATTTTACTAAGAACTAAGATTGTAAAATTCTTAACACACGTTTTTCATTAAAACTTTTAACCAAAGTATTATTTGATTTTTTTTTGATCAAGTTACCTTTGAAAAGTATGTCAGTATATTTAATGTCAATTATGTTCATTTGTTATTAATCTGCTTAAAATGAGTGACGAAAAAAAAGTGCGTACTAAAATTATTAAATATTTTCAACAGAACCCAACTTGGTCCTACAAGAAGTTGACCAAACAATAACTGATTCCAATGTTATTACACAGTATTGGGAGAACTTGTCCGTTAATAGAAAACCTGGTTCAGCTAGAAGGAATGGTCCACATGATGTTCCTAAAGTCAATAAATAGAAAGCATTTTCAAAAGAGCTCCCAACACAACCGGTAGGAAAGCAGTCCGGTTAGATCAGTACTCGGACTCAGTACGAAATGTTAAAGCCAATGCAGGTTTAAAAACATGCAAGACTCAAAAAGTTCCTGACAGGAACTCTGCTAAAATTTTAGAGGTCAAAGACAGAGCACGGAAATTGAAGTAAAATTTTATACAAAAAATATACCTGCTGCATAATGGATGACGAAACATACGTATGGAAAATTTTTCCCAGCTTCCGGGTCAATATTTTTATATTGCTGATGCTCGAGGGAATGTTGTAGACAAGTTTAGAGGCCAAAAGCAAAAATTTTTCCAAAAAGTTCAAAGTGACAGAAAGCACTATAAAAACCTTAATGTGAGGGTGTCCGGAAAAGGTTCATAAATTCATCATTATTGATTGGAACTATACAAATAATATTTTTTGTAAGTTGTTATAATAATTTCTTTTTTTTATTAACATTTATGTATGTTCGATCTCACTCCTTGTATGACAAAATTTAATAAAATTTTAAATTAGAAAATCTTAATAAAACAGGAATTTCTTTACCTTAATACTAGATTTATAACAAATTTTCATTTGTTGCAGTCTGTCGAAACAGAGGTGGTAGACTTTGATACCCTGTATCTCAACTTTTGTTCCAACACTAAATTTATTTTCTTAAATTCTATGTCCTCCTATATGATTCGTTCATACATAATTTTGCAATCGGAAATGTAATTTAGAACTTTCAGATTTATTACCACTTTTTTGTGCGATTGGCCCCACTGTGCAACGTTCACAGTTATAAATAAAATCAAAATTTAAACTTATACGAGGGGGGGTCAATAAGTCCATGACTTTTTTATTTCCTGCCTCTTAACTGAAAAAACAACACCACTCCTCCCAACAAGCATCTGACAGTTGACTCCTGTCAAAATTTGTTCAAGATACGTCATTTAATATGTGTTTGACAACCATTGATAGCAGACTACAGCGAGAAATGAAGCTGCGTCGTTTAATATGTGTTTGACAGCCATTGATAGCAGACTACCGCGAGAATTGAAATGGAAAAAAGTAAATTTCGTGTGCTCATTAAGCATTATTTTTTTGCGAAAAAAAACCATCACTCAAATAAAGGCTAAGATTGATAAGTACTATGGGAACTCTACACCATTAATTTCAATTGTAAAAAGTGGTTTACTGAATTTCGTTGTGGCCGTACAAGCACGTAAGATGCAGAACGTTCTGTACGTCCAGTTGAGGTCTCTACACCCGAAACAATTGAAAAAATCACGATATGGTAATAATGGCAATGCCTCTGTGGTTTCGATTTTGAATGATCTATTGGGTTGACGCGTTTGCTCACAATCGACTACAAACTCAATAGTGTGAACACTTCACAGGAGTCTTTGGATTTGTTCAACCGCAATATGGACGAGTTTTTGCACCATTTCGTAACCTTGGTTCCACCACAACACACCAGATATGAAACAGCACTCAATACAGTGGCACCAGGGTGAATTGGTGCCAAAGGAGGCCAAGGTGGGTTTGTCAGCCAATAAAGTCATGGCGACCGTTTTTTAGAATGCACGCGGTATAATCCACATTGAGTACCTTCGAAGAGGGTAAAACAATCAACAGGGATTAAAAGCGGTAACCAGCGATAAATTCAAGAATAAATATGTATAACCTTGAACGGGCTGGAGTAATGTTTAACTGAGTTTCTTTGAATGAATATTCAGTATTTTATACATGTGTGTGTGTTGGGCAATCCAGTATACAACATTATAATATAATAATCAGATCTTAGCAGACAAGAAGTATTAACTTGTTAAAAAACAAATTAGTATTTTAATGTGCAAAAAATGTGAAGTTATAAGTGAATACTACAAGGTGGCGCAAAAGTAATCCTCCTATCAGAAAATGCTATAAATTTTGCCGATTATTGGTCAAATAAATAATCAGCAATATTCCGCGTTCTGGAGCAGTGTAGCGTAACATTGTTTATTAACGTGTATTTCGCATGTGTTTACTACACAAATGTCAAAACAGAACTGACATTAGGGGCCTCGCAAAATGTATAGCATTTTATGATAGGAGGATTACTTTTGCGCCACCTTGTATTCTCGCTTATTAATATTTCTGGAAATTTATTGGCAGTAAACTGCCCTTAAGCTAAAAATATAACAAACGAAAGTGAAAAGAAGTTATAACAGTTTTCAGTTTTAAACATCTTGAAAACAACATCCATTAGCAAGTTTTGTAATATGTTTTATTTTCTATTTTTAACACACATAATTACGAAAAAAAAAATGAACGAAAAAGTTATGCTATATTGTGTGTTTAACTAAAATATTTTTTAATATTGTTCACATACCTTAGGCCAGTTGGTATCACGCAAATCAAAGCAAAACAATTTATAACCAAACGCACCAAATACGCTATTAATTCAGTTAAACCATGAACGGATTGTAGGCCCTAAACGAGACAAGGAATTAAATTAACAACATAAATAATAAAAAAAACATTAAATCCAACTTACCCAGTGCTGTGTTGTCATTATCATGACAAATATCAATTCTGGTATGGAGAGAATTCCAATAACCACCGACCAGGCAAATAGACCCCATGGCAGTCCCGTTACCAAACCATGTATTAATATTGTTGTGGCCACAAATACCACAAAGTATTGGGTGCACAAAATGTAGGCCGAATAGGGTAAATCACCTTTTGCTTCTAATATCCATGATACTTCACATGAAAATGCACCCAAATAGACAATCTAAAAGTAGGAAAAGAAATTGTTTACAAAATAATGATTCATTGGCAATTATTGCACAAAAACTCATACATATTTAATTGATTGTATTATGGACATGAAGTGATAAGTATTTGCAAATAAACAAGGTATTGCAAAAAGATCAAAAGTTATTTTTTAATTACTGGGAAATGAAAGATAATGAAAAAAAAAACTATAGTACTTATGTTTCGTGTGATATTGGAGTTCAACACAAGGAGTAAAAAAAATACAAAACGTACATGGTGATATTGTCAAACCATGGTAGACTACTGCCGTCAGGGAGCAATATGCGTCCCTTGCTTGACAGACTTATATACAAGTGTATTAATAACTTCGCGTTGACTACGAACGATATTTTTCGTCAGCTCTACACATTGAAAAATATAAATATAAAACAAGTATGAGAGCTATACTCGGCTGTGCGGAATCTTATATACTCTTCACCAAATAATACTTTAAAATAAAATTAAAAAATTTTTTTTTTAATTTTTTATTATTGAAAAAATTTATAAGAAAAAAATGTTTTTGTGAAAAAAATTCGGGTTAAAAAATATTTTTCCCGACTTTGACCCATTGTAGGTCCAACTTACTATAGTCTTATATACATCGTTGCAATGGACTTTGGAATATCTATCATTAGATATCCATATTGTTTATATTCATGACTTAGTAATCGAGATATAGATCAAAAATAGGCCAAAAATATTGGTTGTCCCAGTTTTTTCCTTATTTTCCTTATTTCCGGCAACCGAGCCGGAAGAATTCCCGATATGAATCATGTATGTAAGTTATTTGGGGGGCTACGGAAAGTTGATTTCAACATACAGACGGACATGACTATATCGACTTCGCTGTCTATAACGATCCAGAATATATATACTTGTAGAAATTACGAACGGAATGACAAACTTATATATATACCCTTGCCACTCATGGTGAAGGGTAAGAGTACTATATTAGGCTGTGCGAAATCATGTATACCCACCATTAATATGTAGTTTTCGCTTTCTATGGAGACTTGAGTCAGTTATGGTCCGAATTATACAGAATTTGATAGAATGATTAATTTCTTAAAACTTTAAATGATCTATTAACAATAAAATATTTTTCTGAATTATGGACCGGTCCTCACAAATGTTGTTTCTTGTTTCTGTTCAATTTATCTGGGGACCTTGTATGGGGAATAGGGACAAATGTAGCCCGATTTCCGCCATCTACATATTTCTGACTGAAATATTAATTTAAAGTTGAAAATTATTGATTTAACGTCCCTGCAGGAAATGAAGCGATAATTGTCTAAATGCCACTAGTACTAATACTAGTTCAGGAGGCACTAGTGCCAATAGGGCAAGACTTTCTATGGAATAGTACTAGTGCTGATGAGTACTAGTATTAGAAGTAGTTCGAATGTACCACTTGTAGATTAATAAAATTTTGCGAATATTTTTGTTTTAATACATATATACAATTTTACCATTTGATTCTCTTTTTCCATACAAAAGAACTAGTAAGATACTGGTTTTAAAGCATCTAATCGGTTCAAAAAGTACTAGTATACTTCTAGAACTAATGGTACTAGTAATTTTCTAAACACACTCAATGTTAAATTGAGCATTAAGATGGTATAGGAAAGTTTACAGTTGGGAACTAGTACTGGTGATTTTGGTACTAGTAAAATACTAGTTTGGTACTAGTTCCATTTCCTGCAGGGGTATTTCAATTTTTCTATTATAATGTATTGTAATGAACATTTTTGAATTAATATAATTCTTTCTCATTTTTTTTAAGTTGCAGGTTTTCCCTGACTATATTATTATAAGGAGAAAACAAACATTTTCGACAAAATTTTAAATTCCTTAAAATGCTAAAATTTGCTATGGTGTGGACTCTATCGAGGTTCAACTTTTAATAAGAATGGTGTAAAATTGTGCAGTTTCAATTGTAAAGAAATTTTAAACTGCCTAATCAATTTTTACACGATTGATCTAATAAGGACTGAGATCGTAAAATTCTTAACACACGTTTTTCATTAAAACTTTTAACCCAAGTATTATTTGTTTTTTTTTTTTTTTTATCAAGTTACCTTTGTAAAGCATGTCAGTTATTATGTTTAATGTCAATTTTGTTCATTTGTTGTTAATCGGATTAAAATTAGTGACCAGGAAAAAGTGCGTACTAAAATTATTAAATATTTTTAACAAAACCCAACATGGTCCTACAAAAAGTTGGCCAAACAATCAAAGGTCTCCCTTTAAACTGTTTCCAGTTATTAAACAGTACCGGGAGAACTTGTCCGTTGATATAAAACCTGGTTCAGGTAGAAGGAATGGCCGACATGATGTTTCTAAAGCCAAAAAAATAGAAAGCATTTTCAAAAGAGCTCCCAACATCTCCGGTAGGAAAGCAGCCCGGTTAGATCAGTACTCGGACTATTTGGTACGAAAAGTTAAAGCCAATGAAGGTTTGAAGGCATACAAGACTCAAAAAGTTCTTGACAGGAACTCTGCTAAAAATTTAGAGGCCAACGACAAAGCACGGAAATTGAAGTGAAATTTTATAAAAAAAATATACATCAAGGAATGTTTACAAAAATGAATGTTTCCATTCATAAGACTTCTTAATGTGTCCACTTATTTTTGGCCTGATTTGGCATCTGTCACTATGGTAAGAAAGGTCTTGAGTGGTACAAGAACAATAATGTGGTATTCCAAACTGCCTGGAGCTGATTTCAGTGGAGAGATATTGGGCTCTTGTTAAAAGAGAATTGAAAAGCACAAAAAAGGTGTCCAAAAGTGTGGTAGATTTAAAACGGAGATGGACAACCTGTTCGAACAAAGTGACAGGAATCACTATAAAAATGGAAGGGTTTTCGAAAAAGGTTCAAAATTTAATCATTAGGAATTAGAACTATAACAATATATTTTTTTTTTGTAAATTGTTACAATAGTTTCAATCAAATAAAAATAGATTCAAAACTGTAAGTTTAGTGATTTCACTTTTATTAACATATATGTATGTTAAAAATTTTTCGATCTCAGTCCTTAGATTTATCACTGTCATAAAGTTTAGAATACGGGTATAAATACGAAATATGTATATTTTTTTTCAAATTTATTTTAATTCAATGCATTATTTTCTGTTTTGTTATATTTATACCTTACACCACAATAGAGAGGAGGTATATTGGTTTAGAGCTGATGTTTGTAACATGCAAAAATATTGTCCACTTTAAAGTATACCAATCTGCTGGGGATCACTATCTGAGTCTATTAAGCGATATCCGTCCGTCTTCCCGTCCATGTAAACCTTGTAATCAACTTACAGGTCGCAATTTTAAAGATAATTCGACAAAATTTGACGCACACTTTTATATTGCTTCAAGTACTAAGCCTATTAATTTGGTTAGAATCGGTTCTAGCCCGACTATACTTTCTTACTTGTTTTACTTAAATATATTAACAAGATAAATAGTTTAGGTTCCTGCATTTGATGTTTTTTGAAGTGAAACTAAAATCCCGAAATCCCGGGATTTGTAAAACCTAGTCCCGTTAATAGCCAATAACAAGGCGCAAGAACCGTGCTCTTTTTAGTGTAGTGAAGCACTATAGACCCGACAAAACAAAAAAGTTAAAGGCAAAATAACGATTCCTCTTCAACCATCTTGAGGGCAAGACAACGTTTGCGTGGTCAGCTAGTATAATTTATAAATACTTACTTCCATCATTATTTTTAAGTTCGTTTTTTTGTGATTATTTTTAAATAAATATTATTTGCCCTACGCTCTTCTGATGCTGTTTGTGCAACATGTTCATCGTACCACGTTCTTTCTAGCGCTACGATTCTCACGTTTCAAGACCCGTTAAGATTCCGCTAAACTTGAGTTTTCACTAGGAGTTTTCGCAATGATGAGGATTCTCTTCGGTAGCTTAAAGTCAATATGTTTCCTTGCATCATCAATAAAGTTGCTCTTGGTGTTGTGTCAATTTGCTTCTGAATGAACACGTTGTATAGCCAGAATTTACTTTTACTCTTTAACAAAGTGTTGAGGAATTTTGTCATTTTTGATTTACTGAAAATCGAACTTTCTTGCTGTTGTCTTACAAATCACAAAAACTTTCAAGCGGAGTTACCCTACCACCATATGATTATTTGACCACGCATGATTCGTACATCAAGAAGATTTTTTCAATATGATTGACTTATAAAAGACGCCTTGTGTCAAGTTCTGTGTGGAAATATCGTACCGCTAATTACAAAGTTATTATTACCACATAGTTCCGTAAGGAACTCCCCATTGTTTCCAATTCTGTTAATGCCATGTCCCATTTGTTTTATAATATCCTCACGAGGCAAAGTAAGGGTTTGAATGATCATAAAAACATAAAAACTTTTATTTTGGGAAAAAGTTTACTATAATTAAATTAAATAAAATGCTATTGTGTGGAAATATCGTGCTATTGAAAATTGGACTTTTTCCCTACCCAGGTTTTTGAGCGGGCAGGTAACTATTAAAAGGCATTTTAATTATAATAAATGTTTATTTCTGTCATTAAGTCCGCATTTTTTTCTAGACAAGTATTTTTTTATACCCACCACTAAAAAATATGGGGGGGGGGTATATTGATTTTTGTCATTCCGTTTATCATCCACATTAGTATATATATTCTGGGTCCTTATGTAAGTCTAAGACGATGTAGCTATGTCCGTTCGTCTGACTGTCTGTTGCAAACACGATAGGGTCCAAACGAAAAGAGATAACTGGCTGATATTTTCCACACATACTCTTTGTTGAAAAGATTAGTTTAAAGTTGAAAAAGGGCAATATCGGTCCATTATTTCACTTAGTCCCCATACAAAGGCCCCCGGAATACTATTTTAGCAGTCATAAATATAATGATTATGCGGCAATCCTGATAAAATTTTGCTCAAATTAAGTACTGAGTACTCTGAAATGATAAAGTAAAGTATAACAAAAATCCCTCTCAGAAAATGACTTGAACATTCATAATTGTCTTATAATAATTAATATCGTGATGAAATTGGACATAAACAAGTTTTATTTGAACATAAATCTTTCTACCAACTTTTTTGAGGATCGGTCCATAATTGACTCTACCCCCCATATAAACTTTATATCAGAAAAATATTTTATTATCAATAAATAATTTATATATAGTGATATTAACAGAAATTTCGAAATCACTCTATCAAATTCTGTACATTCAAGTCCCCATAGAAGGCCTAAACTATATATTGATGGTGGGTATACAAGATTCATACTTATTATTAAATATTTATTTAGTAGTTTTATTTTTGGTTTATATTAAGTAAATGCTTATGTACTTAAAATGTAGGTATGTAGGTATGTATGTACTTACCAAAAGTAAGCCAGCAGCAACGCAGCAAATAATGAAAAGATTCGCTTTTATGAAACGCTCCATAATGTGGTCATTCCAAAAATTCTTAAAGCCGCCGTCAGCACCACTGCCGCCACTTTTGAAAGTTTCACTAGATTTTTCACAATTCATTGTAAATTATTTTATGTTGTTGGAGTGTTGAAAAAGAAAAATGAAATTATTTTTACGATTATTTAGCAGTTGTTGTGTTGATATTTGTGGAATGTTTTTTATTTTTATTTTGATTTTTTTTTTTTTTTGGTGCGTTTGGAATCGAATGTAGTATGTAGAATGTGTTTGTTTGGCAGTAGCAACAAAAAATGTGAATTTCTTGTTTTGAAATTTTTTAGAGCATCAATTGTCTGTCATTTTCTAAAATATAATTCTAGTTTTAGTTGAGTTTATTATTTTTTTTTTTTCAAATCGTTAAAGTGTGTTCTTTATGAATTTTACGTAGCCGTCGCAACAACATTTTTCATCATGTTTTATTCATTTTTATTTAATTTTTTTTTTTTTAATTTTCGAATTTAGTCAACTTTATTGTTTAATTATTTATTTTTTTATTATTTTATTATGTCAAATGCTGCTTTTAGTTTCAGTTTTGAATTGTAGTGTGTTTAGTTTTAAACTTTGTTAGTTTAGCTGCTAACTATGATGATTTTGATGATGAAGTTTGTTTTGTTTTTTTTTTACTTAAGCTGATTAGGTTTTAAGCTAAAGCATTTTGTATAGCAGCCATGAAATTTAGTTTATTATTGAACAAAAAAAAGCTGTAAAAGTAAGAAGAAAAAAACAAGTTGATTTTGCTGTTTAATATGACTTTTTTGTGATTTCTTTTAAGAAATGTAACACCATTACCCATTTTTATCTATTTTTGTGCAGTTATTCTTAAATTTATACTTCAAATGTGGTTGTTGGTGGTTTTATTGTAGCCAAAAAATTATTAGAACAGAAAATTTAATTTAATTAAAATAGTTTTATTAAAAAAATATGCAGTGGTGTATGTATGAATGTATGTAAATTTTACATTGTGAATTTTATAGTAATTAAAAATATAAGATTATTAAATTGCTTTTTATACCCTTCACCAATTAGATTTTCTAATATCTAAAGTGTACATTAGATAGCCTATTGTTTATAAATATTTACATATTGTGACAGTAGGTCAAAAACTAAATTCGCACAATTCTAAAGGGACGTATGATTATATTTTCCTTATTTGTCTAAGAATAAACCACGTATAGTTAATAATCGGAATAATTTTCCCAGGAAATTCGGGAAATATATTTTTAGAAATTCCCTCAACATTATTTTTCGGAAAATTTCGGGAATTTATTTGTAAGTGTTTATCTAAAAGTTGTGATTTGTTGCAAACCGAATGATTCATTATATGCAAAGATTTTTCGATACTAGCTACGGAAAATCAGTTGATACAGAAGAATTACGATTTATATAACGAGGTTTTGTCACCACCACTAAAATGTTTCAGCCAAATCAGGAAAATTCGGTTATCACGACCAAAACTATTTTCTCCGGTTGACAAAAACAGAAAATTGTTTATAAGTCCCCATCCATACTGTGAAACATTTGCTGCAAAACATTTGGGTTTGTCGATGAAAGGGCAAAGAGGAATGGAAATGGGTACTATGTTTCATGTACATGAAGTTTTTGTTGAGTATGTCATTCACATTTATTCGTTCATATTCGAAATGTCAAAAACAGAAATGTCAAAAACTGAAAAGCAAACACTTCGCTGTGTGGACACGAATGCAGTTTCAAAAGAAAATTTAAAAATGTTTTGCAGGAAATGTTTCACAGTGTGGACCGGGACTAAGTAAAATAGGAAAATTAACTTTCCTAGTAGGTCAACGTAATACAAATTGAAATTTAAAGTTAGTTAAAGAATATTAAAATGCATGATATTTAAGGAAATTTAGATTTGAAAAATGTATCTTTCGGAACTAATTACGCATTTTATTAAGATTTAAACGTAGTTGAACCTCTAAGGGCACTGCTACACGTTCAATATACAGTGAGGCCTCGATTATCCGTGATTCGACAACATCAATTATCCGGCAACATCAATTATCCGGGAAAGAAAAAGAAAATGTTTTGGATCGATTTTAATTTTTTTGCATCGATTAACCGTAATTACATCCGGGATTATAATTTTTTTTCGATTATTTTTGAAGAATCAAATACAATGTGAATAAAACGAAAAAAGGTTATTCCCTAAATCGATTTGTAAGGCCAACCATTTTTTTTTTTTTTTAAAGAACAAACACAAACTGCGAAGCATTTTGCTTGTCTGCAGATACACCCAGTGTCTCTGCCGGGAATCGAACCCGCAACCCCCAGATTGATAGTCCAGCACACTATTATTGGCTTTGGAAACCGAAAAACTTTAAGAAAAGCTGAAGAACAGAAAGAAGATTTTGTAGTTTATGAATATTTCTGGAAGGAACGATTTAAAGGAACTCCAATTTCTGGATTAACAGTGAAGGAAAGTCTAAAATATTTAAGAAAAAAACGACATGGTATTCACAAACTTAATGATGCAGAAGAAAAATATTCAGCTGATTATATATGCCATAATTTTTGTGGAAAAATTAAATGAATACAAATCAATGAAAAAACTCACTAATGAGATAATGGAGAATGGAAAGTGTTTACTTGAGAGAAGTTTGGCTTGCCATAATGAAAATTTCATAGAATGACACAAGGTCTCAAAGGAGAGACTAACCTCATTAGTTTGCGTTAATGCTGCTTGTACACACAAGTGCAAAGCATTATTGGCATTATTGAAAAGAGCTTTAAAAAATGTCCAAGATAATGATTTAACAATAACTACGTACCTCAAATGACTGAGAACTTTAAGAAAATCGGTCTAAAAATGATAGTAAAATTATTCTGCCATTGAAAACGTTATTGTGAAATTTTTTCCACCAAATTGTGCAATATGGAGCTTTAAATGTCATTATCGAAAAACTGTCATTAAAAAACTACTAAAACTTTGTATTCAATTAACCGGGAAAATTGATTATCCAGAATGCTCCCGGTCCCGATCATTACGGATAATCGAGGTCTCACTGTACATTGTAATATTTGGATAGCGATCCATTTTAATGGTTTGATGGATCGTGCGCGTATGTTACATGTTCAATACTTATAGTGTTAGTATTTACACAATTTTTGTTCGAATACCAACGTATTGCGAGTTGATATCACGAAGTATGCTAAACGTACAATATTTATCGCGTGATCCACAATCTGTATTTCAGAATATTAAGCTATTCTGCGATATGGATTGCGATTCATCAATATTGCATGCTACACGTTCAATAATATATTGAACGTGAATCAGTGACCTTAAATGTTTTAATCAGACCGATTATTTAAGAAATTTTACTGATTTTTGGCTTCATTTAATATAAAAAATTTAGGAACCCTAAATTCATATCGAACATATTGTGTTAAAACTACACGCAGAAAAAAAATATAGTTGGGCATTGTTACTGTAACCATTTCAACATTTGTGCATTGTTACTGTAACCATTTCATATATTATATTATATTATATTATAGTCACAGTAACTATATATATGATTGTGATAACAATAATATGGTTAATTTACGTTTCGCATGAATATTTCAACCATATATATGGTTACAGTAAACATATATATGTTTGTGACAACCATTTATATGATGAAGAATTTACCATATTATGTTGCTCTTATATCATAATCTGAGAACAACATATTACGATAAAATTATTCATCATATAAATTGTTGTCACAAACATATATATGTTTACTGTAACCATATTATTGTTACCACAATCATATATATAGTAACTGTGACTATTATATTGTTAAAAATTTTGAAATGGTTACAGTAACAATGCACAAATGTTGAAATGGTTACAGTAACAATGCCCAACTATATTTTTTTTCTGCGTGTAGTGGTTACAATTGGTCAATTCATAAGGTCTCTCTCTTATCATGTCATATTGTCATAATGTCCTAATATTTCACAATGGTTTTTATTGCGTTTCAAGCAAAAAATATCCTAATAGAATACTACTTTCTATGCTATGTTTATTGTGTTATCGTAACGAACCAGCTGAGACCAACGCCGAATGCCTAAGAATCGGTTAAGCCGAGCCGCCGAGTCGTGATATATTAGGACATTATGATAATATGACTGATAAGAGACCTTGTGAATTGACAAAATGAAAATATTTTCATCATTTTGTAGAGAAAGCGAACAATATAATTCAAAAATCGAAATAAGTCAAAGCTAAAAATTAAAAGTTAAATATCTTTTGCAGTATAAACATATTTTAAATACGAGAATTCTTATACACTACATCACCACCAGTGGACCACCTTCTTAGGCGATTAAATTTGTCACACACTTCTTCATTGCCACTTCATTACCTATTGAATTAAATTAGAATTGGTCCATTATTTCTTCTAGTACCCATATTAATTAATCTCAGAATAGAGTTAAGTAGGTTTCCACAAAAAATTAGCCACAAGTATGTTTGATGTAAATCTTACTTACAATGCAAAATTCTATACCGATCGGTCCCTAATTTTCGCTTTAACGAGCATAAATCTCTTATTTTAGTATGAAAATTAGTTCTCGAACTCCTGATTATTTTCATAAATTTATAAAACTTGTGTATTTTTATACACAATTTAAGAAATTGTAGTTATAATTTATATTCGGATTATTTAAAGACAGCATTCTAAGTACTGACATCACAATTGTATGGACCTAGGCTAGTTCACTTATTAGTTCCGAAACAGCTGAATCTGGATGGATTTGGTTTAAAATATTGGTTTACAAAATTAATTTTAAAATGTAAAGTCTATTATTTTGCAACAAAATAACTTTCTTTAGCACATTTATATTTGTAAGAACTTTTTTGACAACAATACCGAGTGATTACAATAATGAGGTACGAGTTTTGAAGTCCAATCGCCAGATTTCAATACCAAAAACATTATATTGTATTGCCAACCACTTTACATATGGGCAATTCCACGAGAATGACTACCACGACTGAAAAAACAAAAACCCTTGAAACTTTTTTTCAAGACGATTTGAATAGAAGAAAACACTAAAATGTTACTATGTGAAAGTTTTAAGTGCAAAAATAATAGTTTAAACTGACTTTATTTAATTTTTTAATTTAATTCGTATGTTTTAGGGTAAAATTGCGGGGAAAACTATGCTCCCAATTAGCATGTAGTATGAAATAAATTTGACTCTGATTGTTTTTTTGCTATTATGAAATTGTTTATTAGAACCGAATAAATATTTTCTATTTATTTTTTTAGTTTTTGTATACATTTATTTGCAGAATATAAATTGTTTTACTATAAGATAAAAATCTGTCACGTACGGTATGTCACGTACGATATTAAATTGTATTTATTATAAGATCATCCAAAGATTGTTTTTATTTAAATATGAAGGATTGTAAAGGAAAAATATTTGGTTAAGTGTAAGAAATTAAAGGAAAACTTAACGCCTCTCTCGATTCGCAAATTTTCGCATATTTCTACATGTACCTCAAAATGACTTCCGTTTTATGTCACGTACGATATACCCTTATTTCGCTCGATATTTTGGATAACAATGTTTCGAAAGAACTTATTATTTTTTTTAAAATATAGTACCCTCTGAATGGAACATAAAGACCAAATTATTTTTCAGATACTCTTATATTTGCAAAATCTATTCCACTCTATAGGCGTACAAATGTCACGTACGATGACATGGAATTGCCCATATATTAAAATGGAGTTTCAATTATAATATAAGATTTGTAGTCAACTTAATTTTATGTTCATAAAGATTTACTTTGGCACTGAAAAATTTAATGATTTTTTGTGGAATATTTTGGAATGTTAAGAGCATATTTTGATTTAATGGTTGTATGAGTATAAAATACTTTTATCAGAACATATTTTTTTAATTTTCCTGGACATCACAACTAAGTTTTCTTTAAATAGTAATAACACTTCTAAATTCTATGCTAATCAGGAGATTGACGGTACTTATAATTAAACTATTAAATTTCAAGATAATTCAATATTACATACTTGAAACTGTGTTAATCTAATTGTTATATGTTGTTACATGTTTAATTCAATTTTTTTGTCACACACTATAAATTGCCCGTTGTATTTAATTATCGCACAATTTATTGACAAAGGAAATCAAGTTTAACTAAAATAGTAATATAAATTGTTGGTCAATTTACAAATAATTTGTTGACTTATTTCATTTCAGCAATGCCCGCCCGTTAAACATGTTCAATACAATCGAGCAAATTCTTTCACAAATATTCGGAAATATACTCTACTTAACTTTAATTAATCAATTTTACAAAAAAGCTCTTGGTTTTTAATAATTAAATTAAATTATTTATTCACTTGCACATTCAAATACCGGTTTATGCAGTTTATGCGAACATGCATTTTCAACAGTTGTTTTTGTTTGTGTGTATGTTTGAGTGAATATGATGTATAAAGAAATAAACAAAAACATCAATAGGTCTTTTTGTTTTTGCTTTCGTCAAAACATAACAAAACAAAACGAATCAAAACAATAAAGCAATAACAGCAACATTTAAGACAGTTCGTTAGTAACTGTTCTTTATTTTTGTATTTCCTTCTCCGTCCAATTGGCATTTGGAATAAACAAAAGACGGTAAACAACTACGATTTTTTTATTTATTTTTTTTGTTAAAACTTTCCTTTCCCATTTTGCTGTATTTTATAAATTAAAATAAAACATTACCAGAAGGTAGTTAGTGGATACTTATAAATATATATAATAAATACATAGCGTTTTATTGTGTGTATGTATTAGATTTTCATTAGAAAGAAGTGATTAAATTGCAATAGAAAATGTTAAATAAAATATTGCCAATATAGGACAATTTTGATGTACACCCTACCTGAGTTAATATAAAAAATATTTATAAAGAATTAAAATTCAATATAAAGTATTGTCATTGAAGAACGTCATAGTTTGGAGAATATTTCTGTACTGAAATTTCACTACTTTTCAGTAGCCGTTATTGACAGATAGGTATTTTTGAGAAAAGACATATAAAATGTTTGCCTTTTCGCAGATGAGTTTTTATAGATTTCATATTTCTGAAATTTTAAAAATGATTTTGACAAATTTCTTTCCACTAGTAGTGTAGGATCCAATATCACTCACAAAGTGTAAGACCATCACAATTCTTACAATTAATAGTTCTATAGTTCTATATTCGGTTGTGCATACCTTTACCTTGGTATACATCCAAAAGATACCACAACAACAAAATATAGCACTTATACTTGATTTGCAACATGTGCTAGGTTTGCAAGCTAGTTTGCAACGAAGAGTGATTTCCTGTATTATTTTTGAGCGATGGAAAAGAAAATGCATAACATACATACGTATTCTGGTATAGAAGATTTAGATTGATTGTTATTAAAAAATAAAAACTTTAATTGAATGATTTGAGATTTACGTGTGGAATAAAGTAATTGGCTATGAAGGTAACAATTGAATTGAATTAATGATTATTGTTCGTTTATATTATTATTTTATTTATATAATATTTTCTTCTTTCTTTTTTATTTGAATAATAAAAATAATAATCATTTAAATGTGAACAACGGTTATTTTATAGGTTTTTTTTATATATTTTTTTTTTCTTTTAATGTATTTATGTACATAAATTCGAGTTCATATACCCAAATATATACATAAATACATTTACATATGTATGTATATTGCATGAGAATATATGTATGTGTTTAAGAATAAGCATTTATATATTCTATATTTAATATTTACTTCTTTATTTTATTTTTTTTTGTTTCTTAAAGGTGCATGTATCCGGTCGGTGGTACCCGTAGAAATGGTCGTTGAACGTCTATGGCATAAATCCATAATTGATTTTTCATTAAAGTCCATATGTTTGTTTGCGTGTGTTTAATTTGTTAGTATTTTTGTCATTTATGCCAAGTGTAGCCGGTTTATTAAATATTGCAAATTATTAATCAATTATATAATTGTTAATATATATTATAATGATCATCTATATACCTACATATCTATGAACATACGAGTACGCACCTTTGATTTTCTACACCTAATTTGTTTAAAAGAAGTTGTAGGTGATTTAATCGTTTTATTTATTTGAGGTCTGTTAGAAGAAATCTTTATACGGGGGATTGTATTTTAAAGTGTTCATTAATTAGATAATGTCAAGGTAATTATAGCTAATGTATTATAGGTATTAATACATTAGGAAACTATTTGCCCGTTTTATCCATACTTATTAGCAGATTATAGTAATTGTTTTCGAAATTATTAAAAATATAATAAGACCTGTACAGCAATTCTATAAAAGTCTCTGATGATTGTATCCCATTGTCAGTGGTCTTACATTATTATGTTGATACTTCAAACTGTCACAAATTAAATTAGTTTTCAAGCACATCATTTTATTTTAGTGAAACATTTTAGAAACTGACAAATTTTCTTTTCATGTACTTATTAGAGAGTTTTGCAACATGCTCTTTTTCTTAAAGCGTAATATGTATTCTTATATACCTACACGCAGAAAAAAAATATAGTTGGGCATTGTTACTGTAACCATTTCAACATTTGTGCATGGTTACTGTAACCATTTCAAAATTTTTAACAATATTATAGTCACAGTAACTATATATATGATTGTGATAACAATAATATGGTTAATTTACGATTCACATGAATATCTCAACCATATATATGGTTACGGTGAACATATATATGTTTGTGACAACTGTGTAGAGATTTTTTTTTTCGATTTTTTTTTTTGGGTCGCACAATTTGATTTTATTCAAAATCTGTAAGTTGGGTCATCAGAATTCCCATTTTAAAAGTTTTTAAGCGAAATCTTTTACAAGTCCTAAATTAATCTCAATTTAATTTAAAATTTAATAAATAAGAGCGTTATATTCGACTGTTCGAATCTTATACACCCACCACCAGGCGCGGATTCAGAGGGGGTGAAATAAGAATTTGCACCCACCCCCCCAAAAAAAGAAGGAAAATGTAGAACAAATTTCGATTTTTCCCCCCAAATAGTTGACCTGGATCCGCGCCTGCCCACCACCAATATAATACGGGAACCGATTGTTGAGACCTTTGAAATGACTATGGATTGGTCTAACAGGGGGCAGTTAAATAATAATACAACCAGCATCATGTACTCTTTAGTGATTAAAATGGCTTATCCCTACACTAGAATGAAAATAAATGAAAATAGCTACACTTGGTGACAATTGACTTTCCAACATATTACTTCTGGTAGGTAAAATACAGTACATAATAAAAGTTTAAAGCGACAACACTCTAAATTTCTTAATGATACTAAAGTGACAACTGATTTCACGCTAGATTACCAGGGATGTATAAAGTAACCAATTGACTTATATCTGTACTACAAAGATCCACTATAATATCAGCCATTTATTTCATAAATCTATTCCTAACATCTAATTCTTAAGCTTAATTTAACGGCTTTTTTTAAATAGAATTCATTCATCGCTGAATTAATTCATATTGCAATTATTTCATAACAGAATTAATTCATCCTTAAAATGATTAAATTTTTGTTAATTCAAATCTTATACAAATTGAATTAAAATATATTTTTTTCATTCAGCTTGGTTATTGTTTTGCTTTTTTACGAAATGAATTGAAAAAGGTTAACTTAAGCCATTTTGTAAAAGATTTGGACTGAAAAAAAATTTAATCATTCAATACATTTTTAAAGCTATTTTGTAATGGAATTGAATTCAAGAAAATTTGAATGATCCAATAACGAATTAATTCTATAAAGAATGAATTCTCAAATAAATGAATTCAATACATTTGGAGTACAAATAAATTAAGCCTATGAATGAATTCATAATGAATTCATTAACGGAATGGTTAAGAGATAACATTTATTTTGATTTAGGAAATGGAATTAAGAATTAATTCTTTGGAATTAAGAATTAATTCATTTGTTAATAACTAAAGTTACTTGTCATAGCTGCATATATGCAAGAATAAAAAACAAATATATATATGCAAATTTAATTAGAAAACCTCCATTGAAATAACACACAAAAGTCTGTTAAAGAACTTAATAAAGTTTTAAAGAGTATTATGGAAATATTAATAGCAAGTATTTAAATATTTGTAGTTTTGTAGGAAGATATTTTGTAATTTATTTATAAACTTGGAATTTTGTGTAGGTTGCCTCAACAAAGTTTAATATTAAATTATGACAATAAAAAAACACTCCTAAAGATGAAGATGAATCGAAAATAATAACAATCATAATAATTATGATTATAATAATAAAGAACTCAATACTTACTGTCATTTTGAATAATTTGTAACTATTAATTAAACACCTAAATAATAAAAATATTAAAGCAAACATCGTATAAAAACAACTTAAATCAATCAAACCATCAATCAATCGATTAAATATTTACTTAACAGAGAAATTACAATGTTGGCGTTTAAATTGCAATTAATATACTTCCTACAAATTATATTCATATAATTTTTAATGTAAAGTAATGTAATATAAACTTTACATATATCTATTTTCTCCATGATTTATGATCTTCATTTAAAACTCTATTGCTGATTTGTGAAAAAATTCATTTTGGTTGTTTATTGCATGTCTTTACAATTGGAAATTGTTTACATTTCAAATAAAACTATTTTTATAATTACAATACATTACACGTAATAACGCATAGACAGATGTAAATATTTACATTTTAATATGTAAAAACTACAAGGGAATTCATAATGCGCCGATATTTAAAATTGTTTTAGCAAATTCATATTTAACAAGTAATATTTGGCTGCGCCAAATTTTGTATACCCACCATCAATATGGGCAATTCCATACGTGACATTTGTACGCCTATAGAGTGGAATAAATATTGCAAAAATAAGAATATCTGAAAACTAATTTGGTCTTTATGTTCCATTCTATATTTTAAAATTATAAAAAGTTCATTCGAAACATTGTTGTCCAAAATATCGTGGGAAATATGTGTATATCGTACGTGACATAAAACGGAAGTCATTTTGAGCTACATGTAGAAATATGCGACAGTTTTCGAATCGTGAGAGGCGTTATGTTTTCTTTTAATTTCTTACACTAAACGAAATATTTTTCTTTTACAATCCTTCATATTTAAATAAAAACAATCTTTGGATGGTTTTATAATAAATAAAATTTAATATCGTACGTGACATACCGTACGTGACAGATTTTTCTCTTATAATAAAACAATATATATTCTGTAAATATATGTATACAAAAACTAAAAAAATAAATAGAAAATATTGATTCGGTTCTAATAAACAATTTCATAATAACAAAAAAACAATCAGAGTCAAATTCATTTCATACTACATGCTAATTGGGAACTTAGTTTTAACCGCATTTTTAGCCTAAAACACGTCAATTAAATTAAAAAATTAAATATAGTCAGCTTAAACTATTATTTTTGCCAATAAAATGTTGTAGTAAGCTCTAAATTCTTACACATAGTAATATTTTAGTGTTTTCTCCTATTCAAATCATCTTCAAAAAAAGTTTCAAGGGTTTTTGGGTTTTCAGTCGTGGTAGTCATTCTCGTGGAATTGCCCATATGTGACAATAAAATATGTTTCTGATATAGGGGTTATATGGAGGGTAGGGTCAATTGTGGACCGATCCTCACAAAAATTGGTAGAAATATTTAGGTTCATATAAAATTAGTTTTTGTTGTATTTTATCACGATATTAATAATTATAAGACAATTATGAATGTTCAATTAATTTTCCGAGGTGGAGCTTATATGCGATGAATATTTCAATGTATTACTGACAAAATTAATATACCCCCCATCTTTATATTAATAAGAATACAAATATATTAAAGAGATTTTAGAGTCAATCCATAAAACTATGATTAATTATGGACTTATCCCACTGAGGATGAAGATTTCATCTAATCTGAAACTGATACTGCTAAACTAGAATATGGGTTTGCTAACATTATTATACAGATATGAAACAAATGACAGTTCTCAAAAAAGTAATATCGAACAATATGGTTATTTTATTTTTTGAGCGAGAGAAAACATACAATTTCAATAGGCAACGACTGTGATGTATATTTGTTCCTCTTTCCAAACCACAACCATTTTGACATTTTCTTTTGTTTTTGTTTTTTCTATTGCCATATTACTGAATCCAGCTGATTCATATGTATCTGTATAATTTGTGACTTAATATTAGAAGTAAATTGACAACTTTTAGACAAGTCATGAAATGCCCTAATTTTGTAAATCACGTCACTAAAGTGTATTTATGAGGAAAGCAAAAACAAAATTTAAAAAATTTTATTCAGGCAAATCAATGTCTGAATTTTTGCGCGTTTGTTCTATTCAGAATTTGTATATAAAACAAAAACAAAATTTTTGAAATTTTTTGAAATATCACTTTGGTGACGTGATTTACAAAATAATAAGAAGCTCTTACTAAAATATTAATTTTGTATTCCCGAATAACCTTTTAATGATAAATTTGCAGGTGCCCGTGCATCAAGACTAAACTGGCAGCTCGCTTTATATTGATTTTCTTGCGAAAACAATAAAGCAAGTTGTTTTATTTTTTTTTTACTCACTTACACACTACAGTTTGTGTCGGCAAGAAACCAACCAATTGTAGTAGAGAATGTAAGAAAAGATAAAATCACTGTTTATTGTTGGTGTTTTGTTTAAGCTTTGATATTTTTACAAATAAAGCTTGAATGTCTGTAATTCTCATTCACTCTATAGTTTTATTTGTATAATATCTTTAGTTTTTCTAAAGCCTTTTGGGAAAAGGTTTCCTGATGATCTGGCTTAAGCAACCAGTGAAATGCGCATAGGAACTAGCTTATCCCCCAACAATAAATTTCAGTGAATTTATCAATAAAAATTGGGAATTTAGCATAAGAAGCTCTTACTAAAAAGGGCCTAAATGTTTTTCATCGTTTTATGTTAAGAAGTTGAATGCCCTTGTTTAAAATCAAAATGTTTGGCACAATCTAACTGATAATTGCATTCTGCTAGTGACATTGTAAGCAAACATTTGCAACTGTCACTTTTGACTTTGAATTTAAAATAACAAACCCAATGGAAATACCCTTTATAAATATTTATAATGAGTGAATGAGAGGCATGCATGCCATAAAAAGCCAATAAACTTTAAAACAATACAATTAGTTTTTATTTCGCGTAACAGACATTTTTTTGTATGATATTGAGAATGATCGAGTGTGTGTGTGTGTATGTATGTCTAATGATAACGATCATAATGATCATCATCTTCATTATCAGTTTCATAATGATGAGCATGTTGAATGAACATGATGTTTTTTTTTTGTTTGTTTGTTTGTTGTGTTGTTTACTTATTTTCATTAACTCTACATACTATGATGACGCTACCAAAATGGAAATAGTAAGTATGTGTTGTGTTTGCATGATGATGATGATCATGACTGTATAAAAAAAAAAAATATTCAAAATAAAAATGAAATTTTGTTTAGGTGTTGAGTTGAGATAGGTTTGGTATGTTTCAGTTTTGGGTTTAAGGCCAAACAAACATGCAACCGAATTAAAATTCATCAACAAACAAAAATGGAATAATAAAACACATTGTAAAATACTTAAATAGAAATTAAAAATGATACACTACGAAATTATGGAGATTAATTCAATGACTTTGACGTGGTAAAGATGTTTTTCTTAAATCCTACAGCATACTAGAGTTTTTGTGCTTTTGGTGTTTTTGACAACTCAATATCATTTTTTTGGGGAACTCGAACTTTTCAAAACTATTTCACAAGTTAACAAAAAAAATATTGTGTTCATTGAATCAAACATAAAAAATTCTGCATTTTTCATACTCATTTCAAAATTTTTAATTTGATTATTTTTTACGACTAGGCGGATTGAGATTTAGGAAAAAAAGTTTTTACGTCTTGGTTTAGAGTTTATTAGATATGAAATAATGGTTTTTGGAAACTCTTACAAGCATACCTAAATTAGAGCGGAAAGCGTAGAATTTGTATGCAGCATACCGAAATAACGCAGCGCCAACGCCTTGCAATTGGAAAATCCGATTTTGATTGCGCGTTTAATAGTGAAGTAAGTTGCAAAACACAATAAATGCAAACCCATACATACAAAATGAGAAACTAATATGCAAGAAACTCATCTTTTAAACTTTAATATTTAGTTTTTTTGACAAAATTTTAGTTTACAAATCACAAAACAAAAATCATTTAATTTATTGTTTAAATAATCCGGATTATTATATATTTTTTTTTTTTTTTGATAACCTTGTTTTTATTGTTTGACGTATCGTTGCCGCTCTTATTTAGGTATGACATTTCAGCGTTAAAGCTAAGCGGAAAAATAACGTTCCGCCTTACGCTTTTATTTAGGTAGGCCTGTTACTAAAAGATATTTGCGAAAAATAAAATAAAGTCAAGGTAAAGATAGAAAATTTCAAAATTGAGACTTAAATTTCTTTTAAAATATAAGAGATAACTTATTGAACTGAACTGGATTTTTTATTATTCTATTTTCTTTATAACAACACCCTGAATCTCACCTTGAATTCTAATAGGGTAATTTTCTAAAAGCGTATGTCCTCCTGTACAATTTTTTTATACATCATTTGGAAAAAACTTTTTTAAAAGTTTTTTAAAAAAAATTTTTTTAATTTAAAAATTTCTTTTTTTTTAATTTATTAGTGAAAAAAAATGTATGACAAAAAAGTTTTTTGTGAAAAAAAACTTACTATAGCCTTATATACATCGTTGTAATGGTCTTTGAAATATCTATCATTAGATATCCATATTGTCTATATTTATGACTTAGTAATCGAGATATAGATCAAAAATAGGCCAAAAATATAGGTTGTCTCGGATTTTTGCTCATATCCCCGTTATTTATGAACGGATTTTACTGATTTTAAATAGGAAACTTCTCGAAAGCATGTCTGACAGAATTATTGAAGATTTGGATCCCGAAGATATCTAGGGTCTTTAGAAAATTGACAGACAGACCACAGACAGACAGACAGACAGACAGAAAAATGTAGAAAGTCTACACGTGAAATAATAAGAAATTTGCTAAATAACCACTAAGACTCTTTTGTATTAAAAAAAAGTGATAATTTGTGGTTGTTTTTAACATTTCATATAACATGTATGTTTTTACAAGTTTTTAGACTACTTTTTCTTAATACTGTGATATTAGTAGTTTCTGTACTAAATTATTTAGTTGTTAATTGTTGTAATACTTTTAAGTAAATCCTCAAACCATTATAACTAATTATCATTACATGGTAATGTAAGTTTTTGCTGAAATATTACTTTTATGGTTTACAAATATCAGCACAAACCCACCTATGGTAGTGTAGTGTATAATAAACAAAAAACATATTACAAAACATGTAGTAACGACCCTAAAAACAATTGTTTAAATACAAAAATTATTACGAAATGTATGATTATGATTTGCAGAAAACATTAATTGTGACAAAAACCAAACTAATGATATTTTACTCCTTTGGTTTCTAAATTAAAAAAGAAAACCTCATATTTACGATTGCCATTCGTACAGTTTTTATACCCACCACAACAAAGATGGGTGGCACACAGCGAAATATTGGTAATCTTTTACAATTCTAAGATGATCTAGCTAAGTCCGTATGACTGTCTATTGAACTTTGATACCCTGTATCTCACCTTGTATTTTTAAAGGCTATTATTCAATTTTTTAAATGATTATGTGCACCTATACGTTTTGTTTATACATAATTTTGCAATCGGACCTGTAATTTAGAATATACCACATTTATTGCAGGGTTGAGATCAGCATATGCTAGAAAACTGTAGTTGAAGAAACACAAAGCACATATTACAAAATATAAAGGTCAACTTTCCCTGTAGCCTACTCAGTATATTAGTAGCCTACTTAGTATACTATAAAAATAAATCCCACTTTTAAATTGCATGCTCAGTTAAACCAAGTTTTATAGCATTTTTTCAATTCATTAAGTTTAACTAAACCTAAAAGTTTAATTCAACACTTTACAAACTGACTCTTGAATGGATTGAGATGTATGTGATGTGACTTGATGTGATGATTAATATATAATTTTATACAACAATAATAATAATAAATACAAGTGTGTACGATGAGGAGTTTTCTTTATTATGCATGAACAGTGTTTAACTGCGTATTTACACCAAAATATGTTCATTATAATGCAAATTATTATTATAATTATAATATTTATATGAGTATAAGTATAAGTATGTATATAAACAATGTATATGAAATGAAATAAATTATACTACTAAGTATTATAGTTTTTAATAGGATCTGTTATTTATTTTGTAAGTTTTTTTTTTTTTTTTTACCTTTCACTTTTTAGGGTTTTCAGCGGTTTATGTGTGATAGTTTTCGTAAGCTGCTGCTGATTATGTTATATATTTTATTTTTGTGTTTAGTTGTTTTTAGTTTATAACTTGGTTTTGTTTGTTAATTTTTATTAAATGTTTTAATATGACTTAATCTTAAGGAAAAGCGAAATAGGAAGGGTTCCAATTCAGTAACTACACAAGTCACATACATTAACAAATACTAAAAATAACTAAGATTGTAAGGCAATGTTTAAAAATTTTTCTTCAATATTTTCAAAATTTATAACAAATAAAATACAATTTTATTGCGAAAATTTTCACAGCACTTTAAGCAAAGTTTTTTTGTTTTTTTGTTATTTCTTGACTTTATTGTTTTTGCTGTTTTACAAATGACAACAACAATAATAAAAACTTGTGAGTTTTTAACTCATAGTAAGTTACCCATACAACAACCATATACATATACAACAAAAACAATAACATTAACATGTTGAAAATATAAATTTTTTTAAAATTTTTTAACATTTAGTCATCACCGCCATCACCACCGTCAACATCATTGTGTTGTTGCTGTCGTTATATCGTCATCAAAAAAACCGTATGAGAATTTCTAGAATACAAATGCAAAATAAAGTTTAACCCTTTAATGCACCAACACGCGATGGGGTCCATAGAAAAGAAAGTTCTAAATTACTGGTCAGTTTGCAAAATATTCGTAGAATACAAGGTGAGATTCAAAGTGTCAAAATTGACCACCTCGTGTTGGAAAACTTTGTATAACTTGTAACAAGATTGTTAGCCCTTGAGGGGTAACTGCCATATGGTACACACGAGCATAGTGCTGAACTGTAAGAGGGCTCTAGAAGCATTAAAGGAACTATACACAATCAGATAGTGTTGGGTACCAGGGCACTGTAACATACAGGGGAATGAATAGTAAATGAACTGGCCAGACAGGGTTCGGAACTGGACTATATTAGTAGCCACTATTATAGGTTGATTTTCGAAAGATTTCGTGATTCTACGAACCAATCTTGGTGTAGTAGGACGGATTGCAGTCTATTTAACCAAAGTTGTATTTATTAGAATTAAAATGCCTTTTAAGTGTTACCCGCCCGCCTAAAAACGAGGAGAGGGCAGCAGATTTTCTAATATATAATACATAGTTAAATATTCAATAGCATTTTATTCAATTGCAAAATTATACTAAAATTTTTTTTTTTTTTTTAAATTATTTTTCCTATTCTTCATTAAAAGCTTTACAATCTGTTTAAATTTCAAAAAAGAAAAAAATATTGTTTTTGGAAGACCCTATATATATTTAAACAACACTTAAAGTTAATGAGATATCACACGGTAAATAATTATTGGATTACAGATTATCAATAAATAAATTGAATTGAATAACGGCAGAGCGGCCTCTATTATGGAAAAACAAAATTTTTGTAACATATTTTCCACGTTTTAGGAATTTCGGTATTTAAGTGAAAACAATGGCAAAAGTTATCAATTGATTCATTAAAAGATCTACTGATCTATATATCTTCTAAATTGTATTGCGATATCTTACTCCGTTCGAATTTTACACTAATTCGAATTTTAAATTATTCTTCACGAAGAATCACTAAATCATGAAATTTCAGGTTTTTATGCATGATACAACCATTAGAAGGTAGAATCACTAGGGAGAGGGTTTAAAATGCTATGCCTTGTTACGTCAAATAATTGAAAAATAAAAAACAGAAATCCAAAATTACGAATAATAACAAATGAAAATTGAAAAATATTTTGTTTATATTTGTAATACAGGACATTTTATAAATCTTACGAGATTTTGTTCAAATGAACATTTACACAAACAACATTTAACACGCATGTTTCTTTTTATATTTTTTAAATTGAATTTAAATTATTTTTCAGTTTAGTTAATTTTTGATGTTTTATTTCAATTGTACTTTTATTTTTTATTTTAGTCTGACAATTCAAGGCATGTATAATTGAGAACATATTTTGTAGTGATTCTACCTTTTATTGTTATATTATGGTTTTTATGGTAAATATTATTCTGAAAATAAATATGATACAATACCAAGTACTTGTACATAATGCTTAAGTTACGTATACACGGTAGTCATAAGTATTCTTACAATGTTGGCAGAAAATGTTCAATAAATGGTTAACAACCATATGTTTTAACATCAGTTCTCATGGCTGTGTTAACCATTTTCTGAGAATGTTTCTGACAATCTAACAACCGTGTATACGTAGCTTTATATCAACTTTTTAGGCGACTCAAAACCTGACCTGATTTTCCATATTTTTGTGTTGAATATATAAATAGTGAAAAACTAATGTACAAGCTTGTCCATAGAGAATTTTTATTCTTGTAGAATATATAATTAAAGTTATTCCGGAATTTTCAGAAAACTCTAGAATGAAGCAAACATATCGTTAGCTTAGTGAGCAAACGTGCTTATATCACTTTTTATGAAAAAACTTCTTCTCTTGTGGAATTTCTCAAAGTATTTATAGAAACTAACAAAACCCCATTTGGGTTTTGCTAGTTTTGGCTAAAACTTGATTTTTCCGAAGTACATGCAATTTTTTTCACGGTTATATCTCGGAAACTAATTGTAATTTTGTTTTCCAGTCTTTGGCATAATTGTTGTTATAGACTAGAAGAAAATTAACCCTATAAAACTACATCTAGTGCATCAAAATTGGTAAAATCTCGAACAATTTTAATTTTTTATATTTTTTCACCATTTTTGGCCCATAGCTGCCAAACTGTGGGGAATTCAATAAAGTAGTATTCAGAAAAAATATTTCTTATATTTATCTATATAAATATATAAATGTCTTTGTAAGTTTGTTTGTTTATTTGTTTGTTTGTTTGTTTGTTTGAGCATCACGCCTAAACGGCTGAACCGATTTTATTGAAATTTGGAACGTAGATAGACCCTTACTTAGAAGCGTCAATAGGCTATAACTTTTTTCAACACTTGGACCATAAAGGGATAAATAGGGGAAAAACCGGTAAAATTGGTACCTTTAGTTCTTAAACAATAATTACTAAACGGCTGAGCCGATTTTTACTACGACAGGGGTAGCGAAGCGCACCGGGTCAAGCTAGTAGTTCATAATTCTTCAGAACATTATAATGTTAGAAAAAGCTTTTTTCCAGATGTATTTTACATCGAAAATTCGAGAAATGTATGACAAATCTTTCACCACTATCTATTTGAGCTTAATAGCTCATTAAATGGCATATCTCTTTCATTCGTCCTCCGCGACTTCGGTGCCTGTATTGGGATAGCTTATGACTCCACCAACAAACTTATTTTTTTGTATTGTTTTTCCATTACCATGGTGACCTGATGGATTCGCTTTCCTTGTTCTTCCGATTCTGTGGGCAGTTGGTGTAAGAACTCATCAAAGTGGTAATGCAGAAACTGTACTTTCAATGTCATAGATGCATTGATTTTATGAAAGTAATTTAATTTACTGAATTTTCTATAGTTTGGCAGTTATGGGCCAAAAATTATGAAAAAATACATAAAAGTTATTGCAAACTTTGTTTGCAATAACTTGGCAAATGACCTAGTAGTGCACGTTGTAGGTTTAGGTGAGCGTATTTCATAACCGGTTTTAAAAGTTCGAATATAGCCTCAAATTTCCGACATATTGGCAAAAGCATATTTTTCTGGACATGCAAATTTAAACATTTGAAACTCAGTCATTATTTAACCGATTTTAAATATTTGGAGAAAAACGAACACTGCACTTGATCCAAAAAATAGTATACCTACAGTCAAACATGGTGGAGGCAACGTTAAGGTTTCGGGTGCCATGGCGTCATCTGGAGTGGGTCGTTTGGTTTTTGTCGAGGGTAACATGGACCGCTATCAATATAAAAACATGTTGGAACAAAATCTTAAAGTATCTGTTGATAACTAAGGTTTGGGAAATCAATGGATTTTCCAACAAGATAACGACCCTAAGCATACTGCGCACGTTGTTCGAGATTGGCTTCTTTATAATGCCCCAAGACAGCTACATTCACCTACCCAGTCACCAGACATAAACCCAATAGAGCACATACGGGACGTTTTGGAAAAATTTGTGCGAAAATATGAAATTAGTAGCCGACCATGGGCCGAAATAACACCCTCTATTACAGAGAATTTGGTGAAATCAATACCCAGTCGTCTTCAAGCTGTTATTGATGCCCAAGGTGTACCAACCAAATATTAAGAGTTAATTTTTTTTTTTATTTTATATAAAATTTTGAAATAATAGATCTTTTTTGTAGCTGTATGTAGGCTTTTTTCCTATGAATTGTTAATGTTTTTGTTATGCTAATGAATTACTTTATTATTTTAGAAATAAACTTATTTATTAATGCCTTAAATTAAATCAAAGGGTGTATGTAGACTTTTTTCCTTGACTGTATATAAAAGTACTTGGGAAACTCATGGATTGTAAACCTGCCTGACTTTATGGTGATCTAAAGGGTTAAACTAAATCTCATTTACACTATTCTGTGTCAAACTTTTATATTCAAATAAAATCGTAAAAACAAATTCCCATAAAATGTTGACGTATCAACAAAAAGTGTACAAATTGAACTCTAACACACTAATATGGTGATTTTAGCGCAAAATGAGTTTTAATTATGTTTAAATTAATGTTTGGCGACTTTGAGACTTGAAAAAATAAAGGGTGTTTTTTTAAAGGCGGAGAACTTTAAATTGGCAGCACAGTTTTCTATGACAGCTGATTTGACAGATTTCGGTTAGTTTGGTTTGGCAATTTATCAGGAATACCCCCATGTCAGAGCAACGTTGTCAAATTGTTTAAATTTATTTTGAAAATCATGGTTCAATTCGACAAAGTCATCGGACTTTACGTGCAATTTATGGTACTGATAATCGTCCATCAGAGCGATTATTTTCGCAATAGTTTTACCATAAAGAAATATACATAGAGCGGAAGGAGAGAGAAATATCAATGCAAAAAATTACTCTATTTTCACACATACGGGGGATACAATAATAAAATACATGGCAATACATTCTCATGAATTATGATTTTGACAAACAGACTTAGGTTTTTGGCTCTCAGTTACCTATCTAGTTGTCATCTGTGACGTTTACTCTTAATGATAATATGCATTCCGAAAGATGCCCACAGAACAAACGATTGATAGTATGCAGCGTAGTGTTGATGATGATCCAAATATGTTAATTCGTCATCGTGTCCAACAATTAAACTCTTTATGGAACATTTTGAGTAAAGATCTTGGTTGGCGTGCTTACAAGATTCAACTTGTATAGCCTCACGATTATCGTTTGCGCTGTACATTTGGTGAATGGGCCGAAGAAATGTTCGCTATTGACCCAAAATATCATTTGAAAATTTTTTTCAGTGATGAAACAACTTTGAAGGATCTGTTAATGATATTTTATTATTTTCTCTGGGGATATGTACAGTCCCAGGTCTATGCAGATAAACCAGAAACAATGGAGCACTTGGAAGAGAATATAGCTGAAATACAGCCAGATTTACTGCGAAGAGTCAGTGCAAATTGGACCTCCAGGTTACTACATGCCCGAAATCATATTTAAACAATAATGCCATAAAATTATCTAATTAATAAAATCAATTGCATGGATTGGATATTAAAAACATTTTTCTCTATTTGATTTCCAGTTAAAGTTCTCCGCCTCTATAAAAAAAAACACCCTTTATATGCGGAACAAAGTGAAATAATTCATACATATGTATAACAACTGCAACGCTAATAGTTTGTGAAGCCATGGTTCAAAAGTAAGAGTGTAGATATAAAATAAATAATACAGTTAATAAACATATAATTTTAGAACTTGTTTTAGTTGTTGGTGTTGGGTTTTAAGACTTCTTTCTTTTAATATGCAATTAAATATTATAAAAAAAGTTAAGTTTTCTGGTTTTTTGTTTTAAACTACTTTCGATTGTTTATTTTATTTTTTTTTCTGGGTTGTATCTGCTGGTGTTTTGTAACGGGTTTAATTAAAAAGCGAAATTTATTTTAATTTTTTCTTTTTTCAAAAGATTTATTATTGTGGTATTTTTTTTTAGTTTTTTTAGTTTTTTTTTTTTTTTTTGTATTTATTTAAGTAAAAATACAGCTGAGTTGCATGCATGTCACACAGTTAATATTGAAATGAAACTTTATGTTGATGATCATTTGTAAAACAACGACAAACAAAATAACGCTTTTTTTCTTTTTCTTTTTTATTTTTTTTTTTTGTATAACACTCATATTTTGTTTAATTCTCTTGAGTTTGAATTAAACCCAGATCAGACAAGAAACAAACTGTATTGTTTTATTATTATTTCAATGGAATTTCATTTGAATTTTATTTTGTTTCCTTTTGTTCTTATGTAGATTTTAGTTAAATACAATACAATATCACCAGACACACACACACATACTTTAATAAATATTTCTTAACGGTTTCCTCAACATATCAAAAGTTAGATTATTAGATTAGTTGTTGTTTTTTTTTCATATTATTTGTTTTACTACTCATTTCTCACTTTAGTGACAGAACTGTGGATAAAAATAAACGCTTATTTATTTTAACAAGATTTTACGCCGTTCGACTCGTAAATTTAAAGTGAAAACAAAAGACTGTAGCAACGAATGCGCGCGTTAAAAAGCCAATCTACGACGACGATATTCACACTTCTCCGCTTTCTTTCCAACTGAAACTCAACAATTCTCAACGTTGTTTCTCAACTCTTGGTTTCAGATACTCTGTAAGTCTTGTTAGTGTTACTGTGTGTATGTGTGTGTGTGTGTGTTTTAAACACAAGAGTAAAAGCTTTTTAACACTAACAATATAAAGAAGAAGAAAAAGAAAAAAACAATTTAAACCAAAAGCTAAATAAAAAGTAAAATATCTATTTAAATATTAAATCATTCCTTTTGTTTATTTTTTTTTTCTCGAATTTTTCTTAAGTTCAGTTTTAGATTTTTTGATTATATTTTTTTTAGTTTTGCTGTTGATTTTAGTTGTTGTTGTAATTTTTTTTTTTTATATTTGTATAACGGTCCTATTCAAATAATTTAAATTGTATTTTATCATTGTTAATAAGATGTGTTTATGAGAGTGTATTTTCTTTAAAATTTCAATAACATTTAAAATAAAACCAAAATACTAAGATAGTGACAATTTTTCAATAGAAACTTTCTTTTCGCCACTGGCCATTACCACTGTAATGTTATCCCATGTACACAAATCTTAGGTATTTGCTCCAAAATCTTATGTTCAAAGATGTGTCAACGGGAATACAAGTTAAATTTATGTACAATTTGTATGTTAATGCATATTTAACCAAAAATATTTAAGTTAAAACTACACTTAAACAAATTAGAAATCTATTCCACAAAATGCATGTCATAAGTCACAATTTAAATTATTTTTTAAACTGAATTCTACAAAGCATTCACCTGGCTGATGTAAAAATAATTGAAAACAGATATTATTTGTTATAAATCATGATTTATTTAGATAAAAGTTATTTAAAGAATAGTTCCCTTTGCAATCTCCAAATAAATTATATATATTAGGGTGAGTCAATTCTTTACACGATAAATCGTATAGCAGAAACGCATTCTACGGAAAATTCTAAGAAATTTTCCTTAAAAAACCATACGTCTAAAATCAAATTCTATATTGCGCATTTAGTCTTTCTTCCAGTGATATTTCAGTATTATTTTTTTATTGGATAAAATACGAAATGCGCAAGATAGGATTTGATTTTAGACCTATGGTTTCTTGAGGAAACATTCTTAGAATTTTCCGTATATTGCGTTTCTGCTATACGATTTTTTACTTTTTGATCGTCCATACAATTTTACCCAGCCTAGTATATATAAGTTTGTCATTCCATTGGTAATTTCTACATTCTTCATTTGCGATATATATATTTTGAATCCTTATAGATAGCGCAGTCGATATAGCCATGTCTGTCTGTATGTTGAAATCAACTTTATGTATGTTGAAAATAACTTTCATACATAAATCATATATCAGTATATCGGGAATCCGTCCAGCTCGGTTGTTATTTAAAATCGACAGAATCGGCCCAAAAATGGCTGAGATATAGAAATACACCAGAACTACCTCGATTTTGTTCTATATATGGATTACTATGTCGTTAATATAGGCAAAATGGATATCCAATAATAGATATTTCAAGAACCTTTGCCAAAGTAAGTCGGACCTACAATTGGTCAAAATCGGGAAAAATATTTTTTACCCAACATTTTTATTTTCACCAAAATAAATTTTTTTTCACAAATAAATTTAAAAAATATATATTTTTTTCAATTAAAAAAAATGAAAAATAATTTAAAAAAAATTGCCCTAAAATTTGTTTCGCTAATAAATTAAAAAAAGTTGAATTTTTTTTTTTTAAATTTTGTTTAAAATATTTAACTTTTTTTAAGTGTAATTTGGTGAAGGATGTTTTTTTTTAATATTGTATTTATGTATAAAGTAAAAACCAAATTTCTTTTACAAATCATGGTGTATGACTTAAAAACGCGGGATTTACAATAGATTGCATATCTTTTGAACGCGGTTTTTGTTTTTAATAACTTATACGTCATTTTGAACAAATTTTTTTTTTTTTTTTTGCTTCGAAAATATCGAATTTTGTACCAACGAATCGTTATATACGGGATGTTTGACTTTACTTCTTTAATTTGATAAAAAGTTTTGCAGATGCACACCGATTGCTTACCAAAGCTTATGGTGATTGTGTTCTATCGGTTTGTGTGGTTCAGAAGGGGTTATTTTGACACAGAAGACAAAGATCTCCCATGCCAGCCAAAAAAGTTTGAAGACCAAGAATTGGTGTCATTACTACATGAAGTTAGTTGTAAAACACGACAAGAGCTTGCTAAATTATTGGTAGAAAGCCAAGCAGCAATTTCAAAACGTTTGCGGGCAGCAAGATTCATCCGAATTGAAGCCGAGAGACCTTTAAAGACGATTTTGCGGACCCCGGCCAACAAGCCGAATCGACACCAAAGCCAAATATCCATGGCGCTAAGGTAATGCTCTATATTTGGTGATATCATATGGATTATATAATCCAACAAGTGTTCGTAAAGAACGTTTACAGTAAATGGAGATTCGTATAATATTCTATAATCTAAACATATCCCTTCTCAAATCGACGGTCATTGCTGAATTATTCCATAATCGCCCTTATTCTATTTGGCGTCGTCGACATCGTTGTCAATATTGAGTCAAAAAATGTTATATGTTTCGCCGATATCGATAACAATTGATAACTTTTGACAGCGTTTTGTACTTTAACCCGACTTATAAAAGTATAAAATTCTGTCAATAGTAACCATTTGTTATCGATGAAACATATACCATTATTTGACTCAATATTACGACGATGTCGACGACTCCAAATAGAATAAGGGTGAATATTTTATTGGTTTTTAAGTAATAAACTTAGCAAAAAAAACTCTTATTTAATAGTAATCACCCGTAACTAAACATTTTATTAGGTTTTTAATGCATAAATAAGCTATTCAAAAAAAAAATAAAAATTATTCTTAATTGGAAAAAACGAAATGCGCAAGATATGATTTGATTTTTGACCTATGGTTTTTTGGGTTAAGTTTCATAGAATTTTCCGTAGATTTTGGGGGCATTTACATTATGACTTTAAGTCATGACTTAAAATCATGGGCTTTTTTTGTACTAGCAAATTGTGAAGTCTAAACAAAAGGCATGTTTTCTGTTTTTCATGACTTTTTTTGATATTCAGCTTTGAGCTCTTTTCTGATTGGTTGTTGATACGATTATATGCCAAAAAAAGGCAAGCATGGCATCGTATAAATGCAAGGAGATTTTCGTGGGGGTTTTAAAAGAGAAACAAAAAAAAGACATGACTTTAAATCAAAGTGTAAATGACGACTTTGTTTCTACTATACGATTTTTTATTTTTTGAACGTCCATTCAATTTGACCCTGCCTAATATACATATATTCTGAACCTATATAGATGCGGAGTCGATTCAACGATATCCGATGTGGAATTCTGAATTCAATTTAATAAAATAATTGTGTTTTTGTTAACTCCTGAAAACAAAAGGTAATTTGTTTTATAATGTTTCCTAAAATATTTTAAGAGGTCATATCCAAGCTTGCCTTTAATATTTATTTATTTCAATTAAAATTAATATAACAAGCCCCGATTCCATAATTAATATAATTTTTCAAGAATTTTTTTATGGAAATATTGACTATTTTAAAAGTAAATCCAAATAACTTACAATTAATTTAAGGAATGGCTTGTTATTTTGTAAATATTCTTACTAAATCGCTTTTTTTTCAGCATAAAATCTATTAAGCATCATGTTACAAACAAGTCCAGCAATAACTTGGTAATGACTGACAATTACTAAATTACTTACATTTCAATGACTACTACATACCGTCTGCATTATTTAACTGTAGTCGTATAATGAATTATTTATTATATTTTATAACATTCTGCTATAACAGATAACAGATAACAGTGATACCTAACTATCAATGTGTTTTTAAGTCATTACTTGTAACTAATTTAAGTTATATTAATGTAAAATCATAAAAATATTGCTCGTGCTGTAAAGTGGCATCCAATCGAGATTTTCTTTTTGTAATAAATGGCTGCGAAGAGCGTGCAATAAACTCTCCTATTGACCAAAATTATAACGAACAAAAATAGGGTTGTTTTCCTCACAATTTGTTTATATATGGGGGATTTCATGTCAAGTGAAACCGATGTCTTCCGATCGGGATGCACTAAGGTTAGTCCTATTGGATAGTAATTTCTAAGTAATATGTAAGTTTGGCCTTGAAGGCTTTGTATTACTTGAATAAATAAAATAATTTCGTAACAAAATCGATCAAGAACTTTCTGAGATAGAGGGGGTCAAAATTTTACATTTTGGCAAAACAAGTTTTGTTCTCACCCATGTAAATTATTACTAATTTGTTCTTAGCAAAATTGTTCTCAATAGAAAGCTTAGGGTCTTTTCCTTGAAGAACTTTTTGGTCGTTTAGTGGGATGCAAATTTTATATCAATCAAAATAAATGTTTTGTAACTCAAGACATAAAATTTTTTACTTTTTCTTTTACAAAATCAAGAACATTGTTGACTTATTTTTCAAAATGGACCCTTTTTTATTATTATTTATTTATTTTTTTTTTTTGGTCAAAAGAAAGCTTTGAAACCTACCAGATATGGCAATTGTACGCAGTATTATTCAATGCGATCTTGTCTCTTGGAGTTTTTCCGAATGATTGGAAAATTATAATGATATACAAATCAGAAAAGGATTTGTCATTGCCATCATCTTACAGACCGATTAGCTTATTGCCATGTTTGCCTAACTATAAGAGAAAAATAATCCAACCCAGATCATCAATTAGGATTCCGTGAGCATCACGGAACAATTAAACAAGTTAACCGCCTAACAGTAGAAATACGAAAATCTTTCGAACTAAAAAAGTACTTTTCGGCAATATTTCTAGATTTTGCTCAAGCTTTTGGGAAGGTTTAGCATAAAGGTCTAATATGTCGCTTGTTTAGGATAAAGACAGAGTCCGAAAAATTAATAATTTCCACCTTTGCAGATGACATTACAATTCTTAGTTCTCATGTGGACTTAAAATGAAGCATCTAGAAACCTAGATAATTATCTCAAACGCGTGGAGACGTGGCTAAAAACTTGGAGAATACAAGTTAATGAAGTCAAAAGTAAGCACATAACGTTTTCACTTTGGAGAGGAAGTTGTCTACCAGTGACACTAAACAGCGTGAACATCAGTCTGATCACGTTATATACCTTTGTATTAATTTAGATAGACGCCTTATTTGGCGTCGGCACATAGACGCGGCTCCACATGAAACTAAAAGCTTCTAATCCACCATCAATTGATATTTAGCCTTAACTGCAATGTCATCCTGTATAAGACAGTCTTAAAATCAATTTGGACATACGAAATCCAATTACGGTAAACAGCAAGCAATACCAGTATAGATCTCATACTGAGGGGACAATCCAAAATTATTAGAACCACGACGAGAGCTCCAAGGTACATAAAAAATGAAAACATCCACAGAGACTTAGATGTGCCTTTGGACAAGGATGAATTTAGAAAAACTGCTCGCAATGCTAAGCTACGAATAGCTGATTTACCACTCATCCAATTTGAGACTAATTTGGCAGATATGATATTCTCCACTGAGAGAACAATAATTGTTTAGTTATAAAATTTAATTACTTATTGTAAGGCCTAGACATTAAAGGCAGGAACCATAGAATAAACACATTAAAAGGAAGAGAGAGATATATCAATGGAAAAAATTACTCTCTTTTCACACATACGGGTGATATAATAACAAACTATATGGCAATACATTCTCATGAATTAGGTTTTGACAACTGACTATTCCTAACACTAACTTCACTCAGATACATATCAGCTAACTTTAATGTCGATAAGTGAAATAATGTAAAATATTAACCAAGTACCCTAAACGTTCGAATTTTCAAAAATCCCTTCTTATCGGATCGTTTTGGGAAGGGAGGAAACCACAGTTAAAATTTCATGACGTTACTCTTTTATATATATAGATCACAGATTAACCTTATTTTCTCGATAAACACAGTATTTACAAAGTTACAGAGGGTTTTAGTTTTTTATAGAATTTCTCTTCTAAAATACAATCTTTGGTCAGAAATATAAGTGATTCTTGATAAACGCAGTATTTACAAAGTTACAGAGCATAATATATCCATAGAAGCGTTACTGAGAGGGAAAAAACCTAAGTCTGTTGTCAAAAAACTAAGTCGTGAGAATGTGTTAGTACATAGTTTTTAGGTTGTATTGGTGCCTTTTTAATTTTCACCAGACACACAGAGTTCTAAAATTCAAATTTTAATAAAAAATATAAGTGATCACAGATTAACCTTATTTTCTCGATAAACGCAGTATTTACAAAGGTACAGAGGGTTTTAGTTTTTTATAGAATTTCTCTATAAAAATTCAATTCTTGGTCAGATATATAAGTGATCACAGATTAACCTTATTTTCTCGATAAACGCAGTATTTACAAAGGTACAGAGGGTTTTAGTTTCTTATAAAATTTCTCTATTAAAATTCAATTTTTAATCATAAATATAAGTGATCACAGATTAACATTATTTTCTCGATAAACGCAGTATTTACAAAGTTACAGAGGGTTTTAGTTTTTTATAGAATTTCTCTATTAAAATTAAATTTTTGGTCAGATATTAAGTGATAACAGATTAACTTTATTTTCTCGATAAACGCAGTATTTACAAAGTTAGAGAGGGTTTTAGTTTTTTTTATAGAATTTCTGTATTAAAATTAAATTTTTGGTCAGATATATAAGTGATCACAGAGTAACCTTATTTTCTCGATAAACGCAGTATTTACAAAGATACAGAGGGTTTTAGCTTTTTATAGAATTTCTCTATTAAAATTAAATTTTTAGTCATAAATATAAGTGAACACAGATTTACATTATTTTCTCGATAAACACAGTATTTACAAAGTTAGAGAGGGTTTTAGTTTTTTATAGAATTTCTCTATAAAAATTCAATTTTTAATAAGAAATATATGTGATCACAGATTAACCTTATTTTCTCGATAAACGCAGTATTTACAAAGTTACAGAGGGTTTTAGTTTTTATAGAATTTCTCTATTAAAATTCAATTTTTAATAAGAAATATATGTGATCACAGATTAACCTTATTTTCTCGATAAACGCAGTATTTACAAAGTTACAGAGGGTTTTAGTTTATTATAGAATTTCTCTATAAAAATTCAATTTTTAATAAGAAATATAAGTGATCACAGATTAACCTTATTTTCTCGATAAACGCAGTATTTACAAAGTTACAGAGGGTTTTAGTTTTTATAGAATTTCTCTATTAAAATTCAATTTTTAATAAGAAATATATGTGATCACAGATTTAGTTTATTATAGAATTTCTCTAAAAAATTCAATTTTTAATAAGAAATATAAGTGATCACAGATTAACCTTATTTTCTCGATAAACGCAGTATTTACAAAGATACAGAGGGTTTTAGCTTTTTATAGAATTTCTCTATTAAAATTAAATTTTTAGTCATAAATATAAGTGAACACAGATTTACATTATTTTCTCGATAAACACAGTATTTACAAAGTTAGAGAGGGTTTTAGTTTTTATAGAATTTCTCTATAAAAATTCAATTTTTAATAAGAAATATATGTGATCACAGATTAACCTTATTTTCTCGATAAACACAGTATTTACAAAGTTAGAGAGGGTTTTAGTTTTTTATAGAATTTCTCTATTAAAATTAAATTTTTTATAAGAAATATAAGTGATCACAGATTAACCTTATTTTCTCGACAAACACAGTATTTACAAAGTTACAGAGGGTTTTAGTTTTTATAGAATTTCTCTATTAAAATTCAATTTTTAATCATAAATATAAGTGATCACAGATTAACCTTATTTTCTCGATAAACACAGTATTTACAAAGTTACAGAGGGTTTTAGTTTTTATAGAATTTCTCTATTAAAATTCAATTTTTAATCATAAATATAAGTGATCACAGATTAACCTTATTTTCTCGATAAACACAGTATTTACAAAGTTAAAGAGGGTTTTAGTTTTCTATAGAATTTCTCTATAAAAATTCAATTTTTGGTCAGATATATAAGTGATCACAGATTAACCTTATTTTCGCGATAAACGCAGTATTTACAAAATTACAAAGGGTTTTAGTTTTTTATAGAATTTCTCTATAAAAATTAAATTTTTAATAAGAAATATAAGTTATCACAGATTAACCTTATTTTCTCGATAAACGCAGTATTTACAAAGTTAGAGAGGGTTTTAGTTTTTTATAGAATTTCTCTATTAAAATTCAATTTTTAATAAGAAATATAAGTGACCACAGATTTACCTTATTTTCTCGATAGAATTTCTCTATTAAAATTCAATTTTTAGTGAGAAATATAAGTGATCACAGATTAACCTTGTTTTCTCGATAAACACAGTATTTACAAAGTTAGAGAGGGTTTTAGTTTTTTATAGAATTTCTCTATAAAAATTCAATTTTTAATAAGAAATATAAGTGATCACAGATTAACCTTATTTTCTCGATAAACGCAGTATTTACAAAGTTACAGAGGGTTTTAGTTTTTATAGAATTTCTCTATTAAAATTCAATTTTTAATCATAAATATAAGTGATCACAGATTAACCTTATTTTCTCGATAAACACAGTATTTACAAAGTTAGAGAGGGTTTTAGTTTTTATAGAATTTCTCTATTAAAATTCAATTTTTAATAAGAAATATAAGTGACCACAGATTTACCTTATTTTCTCGATAGAATTTCTCTATTAAAATTCAATTTTTAGTGAGAAATATAAGTGATCACAGATTAACCTTGTTTTCTCGATAAACACAGTATTTACAAAGTTAGAGAGGGTTTTAGTTTTTTATAGAATTTCTCTATAAAAATTCAATTTTTAATAAGAAATATAAGTGATCACAGATTAACCTTATTTTCTCGATAAACACAGTATTTACAAAGTTAGAGAGGGTTTTAGTTTTTATAGAATTTCTCTATTAAAATTCAATTTTTAATCATAAATATAAGTGATCACAGATTAACCTTATTTTCTCGATAAACACAGTATTTACAAAGTTAGAGAGGGTTTTAGTTTATTATAGAATTTCTCTAAAAAATTCAATTTTTAATAAGAAATATAAGTGATCACAGATTAACCTTATTTTCGCGATAAACACAGTATTTACAAAGTTAGAGAGGGTTTTAGTTTTTTATAGAATTTCTCTATTAAAATTCAATTTTTAATAAGAAATATATGTGATCACAGATTTACCTTATTTTCTCGATAAACGCAGTATTTACAAAGTTACAGAGGGTTTTAGTTTATTATAGAATTTCTCTAAAAAATTCAATTTTTAATAAGAAATATAAGTGATCACAGATTAACCTTATTTTCTCGATAAACGCAGTATTTACAAAGATACAGAGGGTTTTAGCTTTTTATAGAATTTCTCTATTAAAATTAAATTTTTAATCATAAATATAAGTGAACACAGATTTACATTATTTTCTCGATAAACGCAGTATTTACAAAGTTAGAGAGGGTTTTAGTTTTTTATAGAATTTCTCTATTAAAATTCAATTTTTAATAAGAAATATAAGTGATCACAGATTAACCTTATTTTCTCGATAAACACAGTATTTACAAAGTTAGAGAGGGTTTTAGTTTTTTATAGAATTTCTCTATAAAAATTCAATTTTTAATAAGAAATATAAGTGATCACAGATTAACCTTATTTTCTCGATAAACACAGTATTTACAAAGTTAAAGAGGGTTTTAGTTTTTATAGAATTTCTCTATTAAAATTCAATTTTTAATCATAAATATAAGTGATCACAGATTAACCTTATTTTCTCGATAAAAGCAGTATTTACAAAGGGTTTTAGTTTTTTATAGAATTTCTCTATAAAAATTAAATTTTTAATAAGAAATATAAGTGATCACAGATTAACCTTATTTTCTCGATAAACGCAGTATTTACAAAGTTACAGAGGGTTTTAGTTTTTTATAGAATTTCTCTATAAAAACTCAATTTTTAATAAGAAATATAAGTGATCACAGATTAACCTTATTTTCTCGATAAACGCAGTATTTACAAAGTTAGAGAGGGTTTTAGTTTTTTATAGAATTTCTCTATTAAAATTCAATTTTTAATAAGAAATATAAGTGATCACAGATTTACCTTATTTTCTCGATAGAATTTCTCTATTAAAATTCAATTTTTAGTGAGAAATATAAGTGATCACAGATTAACCTTATTTTCTCGATAAACGCAGTATTTACAAAGTTACAGAGGGTTTTAGTTTTTTATAGAATTTCTCTATAAAAACTCAATTTTTAATAAGAAATATAAGTGATCACAGATTAACCTTATTTTCTCGATAAACGCAGTATTTACAAAGTTAGAGAGGGTTTTAGTTTTTTATAGCATTTCTCTATTAAAATTCAATTTTTAATAAGAAATATAAGTGATCACAGATTAACCTTATTTTCTCGATAAACGCAGTATTTACAAAGTTACAGAGGGTTTTAGTTTTTATAGAATTTCTCTATTAAAATTCAATTTTTAATCATAAATATAAGTGATCACAGATTAACCTTATTTTCTCGATAAACACAGTATTTACAAAGTTAGAGAGGGTTTTAGTTTATTATAGAATTTCTCTATTAAAATTAAATTTTTAGTGAGAAATATAAGTGATCACAGATTTACCTTATTTTCTCGATAAACGCAGTATTTACAAAGTTACAGCAGGTTTTAGTTTTTTATAGAATTTCTCTATAAAAATTATATTTTTAATAAGAAATATATGTGATCACAGATTAACCTTATTTTCTCGATAAACACAGTACTTACAAAATTTGAGAGGGTTTTAGTTTTTTATAGAATTTCTCTATTAAAATTAAATTTTTAGTGAGAAATATAAGTGATCACAGATTTACCTTATTTTCTCGATAAACGCAGTATTTACAAAGTTACAGAGGGTTTTAGTTAATTATAGAATTTCTCTAAAAAATTCAATTTTTAATAAGAAATATAAGTGATCACAGATTAACCTTATTTTCTCGATAAACGCAGTATTTACAAAGATACAGAGGGTTTTAGCTTTTTATAGAATTTCTCTATTAAAATTAAATTTTTAGTGAGAAATATAAGTGATCACAGATTTACCTTATTTTCTCGATAAACGCAGTATTTACAAAGTTACAGAGGGTTTTAGTTTATTATAGAATTTCTCTAAAAAATTCAATTTTTAATAAGAAATATAAGTGATCACAGATTTACCTTATTTTCTCGATAAACGCAGTATTTACAAAGTTACAGAGGGTTTTAGTTTTTTATAGAATTTCTCTATAAAAATTATATTTTTAATAAGAAATATATGTGATCACAGATTAACCTTATTTTCTCGATAAACACAGTACTTACAAAGTTAGAGAGGGTTTTAGTTTTTTATAGAATTTCTCTATTAAAATTAAATTTTTAGTGAGAAATATAAGTGATCACAGATTTACCTTATTTTCTCGATAAACGCAGTATTTACAAAGTTACAGAGGGTTTTAGTTTTTATAGAATTTCTCTATTAAAATTCAATTTTTAATAAGAAATATAAGTGATCACAGATTAACATTATTTTCTCGATAAACGCAGTATTTACAAAGTTACAGAGGGTTTTAGTTTTTATAGAATTTCTCTATTAAAATTCAATTTTTAATAAGAAATATAAGTGATCACAGATTAACATTATTTTCTCGATAAACGCAGTACTTACAAAGTTAGAGAGGGTTTTAGATTTTTATAGAATTTCTCTATTAAAATTAAATTTTTAGTGAGAAATATAAGTGATCACAGATTAACCTTATTTTCTCGATAAACACAGTATTTACAAAGTTAGAGAGGGTTTTAGTTTTTTATAGAATTTCTCTATAAAAATTATATTTTTAATAAGAAATATATGTGATCACAGATTAACCTTATTTTCTCGATAAACACAGTATTTACAAAGTTAGAGAGGGTTTTAGTTTTTTATAGAATTTCTCTATTAAAATTCAATTTTTAATAAGAAATATAAGTGATCACAGATTAACATTATTTTCTCGATAAACGCAGTATTTACAAAGTTACAGAGGGTTTTAGTTTTTTATAGAATTTCTCTATTAAAATTCAATTTTTAATCTATATAAATATATAAATGTCTTTGTTAGTTTGTTTGTTTGTTTGTTTGAGCATCACGCCTAAACGGCTAAAGCGATTTTATTGAAATTTGGAACGTAGATAGATCCTTACTTGGAAGCGTCAATAGGCTATAAATTTTTTCAATACTTGGACCAGAAAGGGATAAAAATGGGGAAAAACGGGTCAAATTGGTACCTTTAGTTTTTAAACAATAATTACTAAACGGCTAAACCGATTTTTACATCGACAGGGGTAGCGAAGCGCACCGGGTCAAGCTAGTAAGAAATATATGTGATCACAGATTAACCTTATTTTCTCGATAAACGCAGTATTTACAAAGTTAGAGAGGGTTTTAGTTTTTTATAGAATTTCTCTATTAAAATTCAATTTTTAGTGAGAAATATAAGAGATCACAGATTAACCTTATTTTCTCGATAAACGCAGTATTTACAAAGTTAGAGAGGGTTTTAGTTTTTTATAGAATTTCTCTATTAAAATTCAATTTTTAATAAGAAATATTTTCTTATTCTTATTTTCTCGATAGAATTTCTCTATTAAAATTCAATTTTTAGTGAGAAATATAAGTGATCACAGATTAACCTTATTTTCTCGATAAACACAGTATTTACAAAGTTAGAGAGGGTTTTAGTTTTTATAGAATTTCTCAATTAAAATTCAATTTTTAGTGAGAAATATAAGTGATCACAGATTAACCTTATTTTCTCGATAAACGCAGTATTTACAAAGTTAGAGAGGGTTTTAGTTTTTTATAGAATTTCTCTATTAAAATTCAATTTTTAATAAGAAATATAAGTGACCACAGATTTACCTTATTTTCTCGATAGAATTTCTCTATTAAAATTCAATTTTTAGTGAGAAATATAAGTGATCACAGATTAACCTTATTTTCTCGATAAACACAGTATTTACAAAGTTAGAGAGGGTTTTAGTTTTTTATAGAATTTCTCTATTAAAATTCAATTTTTAGTGAGAAATATAAGTGATCACAGATTAACCTTATTTTCTCGATAGAATTTCTCTATTAAAATTAAATTTTTAGTGAGAAATATAAGTGATCACAGATTAACCTTATTTTCTCGATAAACGCAGTATTTACAAAGTTAGAGAGGGTTTTAGTTTTTTATAGAATTTCTCTATAAAAATTAAATTTTTAGTGAGAAATATAAGTGATCACAGATTAACCTTATTTTCTCGATAAACACAGTATTTACAAAGTTACAGCAGGTTTTAGTTATTTATAGAATTTCTCTATTAAAATTAAATTTTTAATAAGAAATATAAGTGATCACAGATTAACCTTATTTTCTCGATAAACACAGTATTTACAAAGTTACAGCAGGTTTTAGTTTTTTATAGAATTTCTCTATTAAAATTCAATTTTTAATATGAAATATAAGAGATCACAGATTATCCTTATTTTCTCGATAGAATTTCTCTATTAAAATTCAATTTTTAGTGAGAAATATAAGTGATCACAGATTAACCTTATTTTCTCGATAAACGCAGTATTTACAAAGTTAGAGAGGGTTTTAGTTATTTATAGAATTTCTCTATTAAAATTAAATTTTAGGTCAGATATATAAGTGATCACAGATTATCCTTATTTTCTCGATAGAATTTCTCTATTAAAATTAAATTTTTGGTGAGAAATATAAGTGATCACAGATTTACCTTATTTTCTCGATAGAATTTCTCTATTAAAATTAAATTTTTGGTCAGATATATAAGTGATCACAGATTATCCTTATTTTCTCGATAGAATTTCTCTATTAAAATTCAATTTTTAGTGAGAAATATAAGTGATCACAGATTAACCTTATTTTCTCGATAAACACAGTATTTACAAAGTTAGAGAGGGTTTTAGTTATTTATAGAATTTCTCTATTAAAATTAAATTTTTGGTCAGATATATAAGTGATCACAGATTATCCTTATTTTCTCGATAGAATTTCTCTATTAAAATTAAATTTTTGGTGAGAAATATAAGTGATCACAGATTAACCTTATTTTCTCGATAAACGCAGTATTTACAAAGTTAGAAAGGGTTTTAGTTTTTTATAGAATTTCTCTATAAAAATTAAATTTTTGGTCAGATATATAAGTGATCATAGATTAACCTTATTTTCTCGATAAACGCAGTATTTACAAAGTTAGAGAGGGTTTTAGTTTTTATAGAATTTCTCTATTAAAATTAAATTTTTAATCATAAATATAAGTGATCACAGATTAACATTATTTTCTCGATAAACGCAGTATTTACAAAGTTACAGAGGGTTTTAGTTAATTATAGAATTTCTCTAAAAAATTCAATTTTTAATAAGAAATATAAGTGATCACAGATTAACCTTATTTTCTCGATAAACGCAGTATTTACAAAGATACAGAGGGTTTTAGTTTTTTATAGAATTTCTCTATAAAAATTCAATTTTTAATAAGAAATATAAGTGATCACAGATTAACCTTATTTTCTCGATAAACGCAGTATTTACAAAGTTAGAGAGGGTTTTAGTTTTTTTTTATAGAATTTCTCTATTAAAATTAAATTTTTGGTCAGATATATAAGTGATCACAAATTAACCTTATTTTCTCGATAAACGCAGTATTTACAAAGTTAGAGAGGGTTTTAGTATTTTATAGAATTTCTCTATAAAAATTCAATTTTTAATAAGAAATATAAGTGATCACAGATTAACCTTATTTTCTCGATAAACACAGTATTTACAAAGTTACAGCAGGTTTTAGTTATTTATAGAATTTCTCTATTAAAATTAAATTTTTAATAAGAAATATAAGTGATCACAGATTAACCTTATTTTCTCGATAAACGCAGTATTTACAAAGTTAGAGAGGGTTTTAGTTTTTTATAGAATTTCTCTATAAAAATTCAATTTTTGGTCAGATATGTAAGTGATCACAGATTTACCTTATTTTCTCGATAGAATTTCTCTATTAAAATTAAATTTTTGGTCAGATATATAAGTGATCACAGATTATCCTTATTTTCTCGATAGAATTTCTCTATTAAAATTCAATTTTTAGTGAGAAATATAAGTGATCACAGATTAACCTTATTTTCTCGATAAACACAGTATTTACAAAGTTAGAGAGGGTTTTAGTTATTTATAGAATTTCTCTATTAAAATTAAATTTTTGGTCAGATATATAAGTGATCACAGATTATCCTTATTTTCTCGATAGAATTTCTCTATTAAAATTAAATTTTTGGTGAGAAATATAAGTGATCACAGATTAACCTTATTTTCTCGATAAACGCAGTATTTACAAAGTTAGAGAGGGTTTTAGTTTTTTATAGAATTTCTCTATAAAAATTAAATTTTTGGTCAGATATATAAGTGATCATAGATTAACCTTATTTTCTCGATAAACGCAGTATTTACAAAGTTAGAGAGGGTTTTAGTTTTTATAGAATTTCTCTATTAAAATTCAATTTTTAATCATAAATATAAGTGATCACAGATTAACCTTATTTTCTCGATAAACACAGTATTTACAAAGTTACAGAGGGTTTTAGTTTTTTATAGAATTTCTCTATTAAAATTCAATTTTTAGTGAGAAATATAAGTGATCACAGATTAACCTTATTTTCTCGATAAACGCAGTATTTACAAAGTTAGAGAGGGTTTTAGTTTTTTATAGAATTTCTCTATAAAAATTCAATTTTTAATAAGAAATATAAGTGATCACAGATTAACCTTATTTTCTCGATAAACGCAGTATTTACAAAGTTAGAGAGGGTTTTAATTTTTTTTATAGAATTTCTCTATTAAAATTAAATTTTTGGTCAGATATATAAGTGATCACAAATTAACCTTATTTTCTCGATAAACGCAGTATTTACAAAGTTAGAGATGGTTTTAGTATTTTATAGAATTTCTCTATAAAAATTCAATTTTTAATAAGAAATATAAGTCATCACAGATTAACCTTATTTTCTCGATAAACACAGTATTTACAAAGTTACAGCAGGTTTTAGATATTTATAGAATTTCTCTATTAATATTAAATTTTTAATAAGAAATATAAGTGATCACAGATTAACCTTATTTTCTCGATAAACGCAGTATTAAGTTAGAAGTTAGAGAGGGTTTTAGTTTTTTATAGAATTTCTCTATAAAAATTAAATTTTTGGTCAGATATGTAAGTGATCACAGATGATCCTTATTTTCTCGATAGAATTTTTATATTAAAATTAAATTTTTAGTGAGAAATATAAGTGATTAACCTTATTTTCCCGATAAACGCAGTATTTACAAAGTTAGAGAGGGTTTTAGTTTTTTATAGAATTTCTCTATTAAAATTCAATTTTTAATAAGAAATATAAGTGATCACAGATTATCCTTATTTTCTCGATAAACACAGTATTTACAAAGTTAGAGAGGGTTTTAGTTTTTTTATAGAATTTCTCTATTAAAATTAAATTTTTTATAAGAAATATAAGTGATCACAGATTAACCTTATTTTCTCGATAGAATTTCTCTATAAAAATTCAATTTTTAATAAGAAATATAAGTGATCACAGATTAACCTTATTTTCTCGATAAACGCAGTATTTACAAAGTTAGAGAGGGTTTTAGTATTTTATAGAATTTCTCTATAAAAATTCAATTTTTAATAAGAAATATAAGTGATCACAGATTATCCTTATTTTCTCGATAAACGCAGTATTTACAAAGTTAGAGAGGGTTTTAGTTTTTTTTATAGAATTTCTCTATTAAAATTAAATTTTTGGTCAGATATATAAGTGATCACAGATTATCCTTATTTTCTCGATAGAATTTCTCTATAAAAATTCAATTTTTAATAAGAAATATAAGTGATCACAGATTAACATTGTTTTCTCGATAAACGCAGTATTTACAAAGTTAGAGAGGGTTTTAGTATTTTATAGAATTTCTCTATAAAAATTAAATTTTTAATAAGAAATATAAGTGATCACAGATTAACCTTATTTTCTCGATAAACGCAGTATTTACAATGTTAGAGAGGGTTTTAGTATTTTATAGAATTTCTCTATAAAAATTCAATTTTTAATAAGAAATATAAGTGATCACAGATTATCCTTATTTTCTCGATAAACACAGTATTTACAAAGTTAGAGAGGGTTTTAGTTTTTTTATAGAATTTCTCTATTAAAATTAAATTTTTAGTGAGAAATATAAGTGATCACAGACTAACCTTATTTTCTCGATAAACACAGTATTTACAAAGTTACAGCAGGTTTTAGTTATTTATAGAATTTCTCTATTAAAATTAAATTTTTAATAAGAAATATAAGTGATCACAGATTAACCTTATTTTCTCGATAAACGCAGTATTTACAAAGTTAGAGAGGGTTTTAGTTTTTTATAGAATTTCTCTATAAAAATTAAATTTTTGGTCAGATATATAAGTGATCACAGATTATCCTTATTTTCTTGATAGAATTTTTATATTAAAATTCAATTTTTAATCATAAATATAAGTGATCACAGATTAACCTTATTTTCTCGATAAACACAGTATTTACAAAGTTAGAGAGGGTTTTAGTTTTTTTATAGAATTTCTCTATTAAAATTAAATTTTTGGTCAGATATATAAGTGATCACAGATTATCCTTATTTTCTCGATAGAATTTCTCTATTAAAATTCAATTTTTAGTGAGAAATATAAGTGATCACAGATTAACCTTATTTTCTCGATAAACGCAGTATTTACAAAGTTAGAGAGGGTTTTAGTTTTTTATAGAATTTCTTTATAAAAATTCAATTTTTTATAAGAAATATAAGTGATCACAGATTAACCTTATTTTCTCGATAAACGCAGTATTTACAAAGTTAGAGAGGGTTTTAGTTTTTTATAGAATTTCTCTATTAAAATTCAGTTTTAAGTGAGAAATATAAGTGATCACAGATTAACCTTATTTTCTCGATAAACACAGTATTTACAAAGTTAGAGAGGGTTTTAGTTTTTTATAGAATTTCTCTATTAAAATTAAATTTTTAATAAGAAATATAAGTGATCACAGATTAACCTTATTTTCTCGATAAACGCAGTATTTACGAAGTTAGAGAGGGTTTTAGTTTTTATAGAATTTCTCTATTAATATTAAATTTTTAATAAGAAATATAAGTGATCACAGATTAACCTTATTTTCTCGATAAACACAGTATTTACGAAGTTAGAGAGGGTTTTAGTTTTTTATGGAATTTCTCTATAAAAATTAAATTTTTAATCATAAATATAAGTGATCACAGATTAACCTTATTTTCTCGATAAACGCAGTATTTACAAAGTTAGAGAGGGTTCTAGTTTTTTATAGAATTTCTCTATAAAAATTCAATTTTTTATAAGAAATATAAGTGATCACAGATTAACCTTATTTTATCGATAAACGCAGTATTTACAAAGGTGCAGAGGGTTTTAGTTTTTATAGAATTTCTCTATTAAAATTAAATTTTTAATAAGAAATATAAGTGATCACAGATTAACCTTATTTTCTCGATAAACGCAGTATTTACAAAGTTACAGAGGGTTTTAGTTTATTATAGAATTTCTCTATTAAAATTAAATTTTTAGTGAGAAATATAAGTGATCACAGATTAACCTTATTTTATCGATAAACACAGTATTTACAAAGTTACAGAGGGTTTTAGTTTTTTATAGAATTTCTTTATTAAAATTCAATTTTTAATAAGAAATATAAGTGATCACAGATTAACCTTATTTTCTCGATAAACGCAGTATTTACAAAGTTAGAGAGGGTTTTAGTTTTTTGTAGAATTTCTCTATTAAAATTCAATTTTTAGTGAGAAATATAAGTGATCACAGATTAACCTTATTTTATCGATAAACACAGTATTTACAAAGTTACAGAGGGTTTTAGTTTTTTATAGAATTTCTTTATTAAAATTCTATTTTTAATAAGAAATATAAGTGATCACAGATTAACCTTATTTTCTCGATAAACGCAGTATTTACAAAGTTAGAGAGGGTTTTAGTTTATTATAGAATTTCTCTATTAAAATTAAATTTTTAGTGAGAAATATAAGTGATCACAGATTAACCTTATTTTATCGATAAACACAGTATTTACAAAGTTACAGAGGGTTTTAGTTTTTTATAGAATTTCTTTATTAAAATTCAATTTTTAATAAGAAATATAAGTGATCACAGATTAACCTTATTTTCTCGATAAACGCAGTATTTACAAAGTTAGAGAGGGTTTTAGTTTTTTGTAGAATTTCTCTATTAAAATTCAATTTTTAGTGAGAAATATAAGTGATCACAGATTAACCTTATTTTCTCGATAAACGCAGTATTTACAAAGTTATAGAGGGTTTTAGTTTTTTATAGAATTTCTCTACTAAAATTCAATTTTTAGTGAGAAATATAAGTGATCACAGATTAACCTTATTTTCTCGATAAACACAGTATTTACAAAGTTAGAGAGGGTTTTAGTTTTTTATAGAATTTCTCTATAAAAATTCAATTTTTAATAAGAAATATAAGTGATCACAGATTAACCTTATTTTCTCGATAAACGCAGTATTTACAAAGTTACAGAGGGTTTTAGTATTTTATAGAATTTCTCTATTAAAATTCAATTTTTAGTGAGAAATATAAGTGATCACAGATTAACCTTATTTTCTCGATAAACGCAGTATTTACAAAGTTAGAGAGGGTTTTAGTTTTTTATAGAATTTCTCTATAAAAATTCAATTTTTAATAAGAAATATAAGTGATCACAGATTAACCTTATTTTCTCGATAAACACAGTATTTACAAAGTTAGAGAGGGTTTTAGTTTTTTATAGAATTTCTCTATTAAAATTAAATTTTTAGTGAGAAATATAAGTGATCACAGATTTACCTTATTTTCTCGATAAACGCAGTATTTACAAAGTTACAGAGGGTTTAAGTTTTTTATAGAATTTCTCTATTAAAATTCAGTTTTTAGTGAGAAATATAAGTGATCACAGATTATCCTTATTTTCTCGATAAACGCAGTATTTACAAAGTTACAGCAGGTTTTAGTTATTTATAGAATTTCTCTATTAACATTAAATTTTTGGTCAGATATATAAGTGATCACAGATTATCCTTATTTTCTCGATAGAATTTCTCTATTAAAATTCAATTTTTAGTGAGAAATATAAGTGATCACAGATTAACCTTATTTTCTCGATAAACACAGTATTTACAAAGTTAGAGAGGGTTTTAGTTTTTTATGGAATTTCTCTATAAAAATTCAATTTTTAATAAGAAATATAAGTGATCACAGATTTACCTTATTTTCTCGATAAACGCAGTATTTACAAAGTTACAGCAGGTTTTAGTTATTTATAGAATTTCTCTATTAAAATTAAATTTTTAATAAGAAATATAAGTGATCACAGATTAACCTTATTTTCTCGATAAACGCAGTATTTACAAAGTTAGAGAGGGTTTTAGTTTTTTTATAGAATTTCTCTATTAAAATTAAATTTTTAGTGAGAAATATAAGTGATCACAGATTTACCTTATTTTCTCGATAAACGCAGTATTTACAAAGTTAGAGAGGGTTTTAGTTTTTTTATAGAATTTCTCTATAAAATTTCAATTTTTTATAAGAAATATAAGTGATCACAGATTAACCTTATTTTCTCGATAAACGCAGTATTTACAAAGTTACAGAGGGTTTAAGTTTTTTATAGAATTTCTCTATTAAAATTCAATTTTTAATAAGAAATATAAGTGATCACAGATTTACCTTATTTTCTCGATAAACACAGTATTTACAAAGTTAGAGAGGGTTTTAGTTTTTTATAGAATTTCTCTATAAAAATTCAATTTTTAATAAGAAATATAAGTGATCACAGATTAACATTATTTTCTTGATAAACGCAGTATTTACAAAGTTAGAGAGGGTTTTAGTTTTTTTATAGAATTTCTCTATTAAAATTAAATTTTTGGTCAGATATATAAGTGACCACAGATTATCCTTATTTTCTCGATAGAATATCTCTATAAAAATTCAATTTTTTATAAGAAATATAAGTGATCACAGATTAACCTTATTTTCCCGATAAACGCAGTATTTACAAAGTTAGAGAGGGTTTTAGTTTTTTATAGAATTTCTCTATTAAAATTCAATTTTTAATAAGAAATATAAGTGATCACAGATTATCCTTATTTTCTCGATAAACACAGTATTTACAAAGTTAGAGAGGGTTTTAGTTTTTTATAGAATTTCTCTATTAAAATTCAGTTTTTAGTGAGAAATATAAGTGATCACAGATTAACCTTATTTTCTCGATAAACACAGTATTTACAAAGTTAGAGAGGGTTTTAGTTTTTTTATAGAATTTCTCTATTAAAATTAAATTTTTGGTCAGATATATAAGTGATCACAGATTATCCTTATTTTCTCTATAGAATTTCTCTATTAAAATTCAATTTTTAGTGAGAAATATAAGTGATCACAGATTAACCTTATTTTCTCGATAAACGCAGTATTTACAAAGTTAGAGAGGGTTTTAGTTTTTTTATAGAATTTCTCTATTAAAATTAAATTTTTGGTCAGATATATAGTAAGTGATCACAGATTATCCTTATTTTCTCGATAGATTTTCTCTTTAAAAATTCAATTTTTTATAAGAAATATAAGTGATCACAGATTAACCTTATTTTCTCAATAAACACAGTATTTACAAAGTGAGAGAGGGTTTTAGTTTTTTATAGAATTTCTCTATAAAAATTCAATTTTTAATAAAAATATAAGTGATCACAGATTAACCTTATTTTCTCGATAAACGCAGTATTTACAAAGTTAGAGAGGGTTTTAGTTTTTTTATAGAATTTCTCTATTAAAATTAAATTTTTTATAAGAAATATAAGTGATCACAGATTAACCTTATTTTCTCGATAAACACAGTATTTACAAAGTTAGAGAGGGTTTTAGTTTTTTTATAGAATTTCTCTATTAAAATTAAATTTTTGGTCAGATATATAAGTGATCACAGATTAACCTTATTTTCTCGATAAACGCAGTATTTACAAAGTTAGAGAGGGTTTTAGTTTTTTATAGAATTTCTCTATAAAAATTCAATTTTTAATAAGAAATATAAGTGATCACAGATTAACCTTATTTTCTCGATAAACACAGTATTTACAAAGTTATAGAGGGTTTTAGTTTTTTATAGAATTTCTCTATTAAAATTCAATTTTTAGTGAGAAATATAAGTGATCACAGATTAACCTTATTTTCTCGATAAACGCAGTATTTACAAAGTTAGAGAGGGTTTTAGTTTTTTATAGAATTTCTTTATAAAAATTCAATTTTTTATAAGAAATATAAGTGATCACAGATTAACCTTATTTTCTCGATAAACACAGTATTTACAAAGTTAGAGAGGGTTTTAGTTTTTTATAGAATTTCTCTATAAAAATTCAATTTTTTATAAGAAATATAAGTGATCACAGATTAACCTTATTTTCTCGATAAACACAGTATTTACAAAGTTACAGAGGGTTTTAGTTTTTTATAGAATTTCTTTATTAAAATTCAATTTTTAATAAGAAATATAAGTGATCACAGATTAACCTTATTTTCTCGATAAACGCAGTATTTACAAAGTTAGAGAGGGTTTTAGTTTTTTGTAGAATTTCTCTATTAAAATTCAATTTTTAGTGAGAAATATAAGTGATCACAGATTAACCTTATTTTCTCGATAAACGCAGTATTTACAAAGTTATAGAGGGTTTTAGTTTTTTATAGAATTTCTCTACTAAAATTCAATTTTTAGTGAGAAATATAAGTGATCACAGATTAACCTTATTTTCTCGATAAACACAGTATTTACAAAGTTAGAGAGGGTTTTAGTTTTTTATAGAATTTCTCTATAAAAATTCAATTTTTAATAAGAAATATAAGTGATCACAGATTAACCTTATTTTCTCGATAAACGCAGTATTTACAAAGTTACAGAGGGTTTTAGTATTTTATAGAATTTCTCTATTAAAATTCAATTTTTAGTGAGAAATATAAGTGATCACAGATTAACCTTATTTTCTCGATAAACGCAGTATTTACAAAGTTAGAGAGGGTTTTAGTTTTTTATAGAATTTCTCTATAAAAATTCAATTTTTAATAAGAAATATAAGTGATCACAGATTAACCTTATTTTCTCGATAAACACAGTATTTACAAAGTTAGAGAGGGTTTTAGTTTTTTATAGAATTTCTCTATTAAAATTAAATTTTTAGTGAGAAATATAAGTGATCACAGATTTACCTTATTTTCTCGATAAACGCAGTATTTACAAAGTTACAGAGGGTTTAAGTTTTTTATAGAATTTCTCTATTAAAATTCAGTTTTTAGTGAGAAATATAAGTGATCACAGATTATCCTTATTTTCTCGATAAACGCAGTATTTACAAAGTTACAGCAGGTTTTAGTTATTTATAGAATTTCTCTATTAACATTAAATTTTTGGTCAGATATATAAGTGATCACAGATTATCCTTATTTTCTCGATAGAATTTCTCTATTAAAATTCAATTTTTAGTGAGAAATATAAGTGATCACAGATTAACCTTATTTTCTCGATAAACACAGTATTTACAAAGTTAGAGAGGGTTTTAGTTTTTTATGGAATTTCTCTATAAAAATTCAATTTTTAATAAGAAATATAAGTGATCACAGATTTACCTTATTTTCTCGATAAACGCAGTATTTACAAAGTTACAGCAGGTTTTAGTTATTTATAGAATTTCTCTATTAAAATTAAATTTTTAATAAGAAATATAAGTGATCACAGATTAACCTTATTTTCTCGATAAACGCAGTATTTACAAAGTTAGAGAGGGTTTTAGTTTTTTTATAGAATTTCTCTATTAAAATTAAATTTTTGGTCAGATATATAAGTGATCACAGATTATCCTTATTTTCTCGATAGAATTTCTCTATAAAAATTAAATTTTTTATAAGAAATATAAGTGATCACAGATTAACCTTATTTTCTCGATAAACGCAGTATTTACAAAGTTAGAGAGGGTTTTAGTTTTTTTTATAGAATTTCTCTATTAAAATTAAATTTTTTATAAGAAATATAAGTGATCACAGATTTACCTTATTTTCTCGATAAACACAGTATTTACAAAGTTAGAGAGGGTTTTAGTTTTTTATAGAATTTCTCTATAAAAATTCAATTTTTAATAAGAAATATAAGTGATCACAGATTAACATTATTTTCTCGATAAACGCAGTATTTACAAAGTTAGAGAGGGTTTTAGTTTTTTTATAGAATTTCTCTATTAAAATTAAATTTTTGGTCAGATATATAAGTGACCACAGATTATCCTTATTTTCTCGATAGAATATCTCTATAAAAATTCAATTTTTTATAAGAAATATAAGTGATCACAGATTTACCTTATTTTCCCGATAAACGCAGTATTTACAAAGTTAGAGAGGGTTTTAGTTTTTTATAGAATTTCTCTATTAAAATTCAATTTTTAATAAGAAATATAAGTGATCACAGATTATCCTTATTTTCTCGATAAACACAGTATTTACAAAGTTAGAGAGGGTTTTAGTTTATTATAGAATTTCTCTATAAAAATTAAATTTTTAATAAGAAATATAAGTGATCACAGATTAACCTTATTTTCTCGATAAACACAGTATTTACAAAGTTAGAGAGGGTTTTAGTTTTTTTATAGAATTTCTCTATTAAAATTAAATTTTTGGTCAGATATATAAGTGATCACAGATTATCCTTATTTTCTTGATAGAATTTCTCTATTAAAATTCAATTTTTAGTGAGAAATATAAGTGATCACAGATTAACCTTATTTTCTCGATAAACGCAGTATTTACAAAGTTATAGAGGGTTTTAGTTTTTTATAGAATTTCTCTATTAAAATTCAATTTTTAGTGAGAAATATAAGTGATCACAGATTAACCTTATTTTCTCGATAAACGCAGTATTTACAAAGTTAGAGAGGGTTTTAGTTTTTTATAGAATTTCTCTATAAAAATTCAATTTTTTATAAGAAATATAAGTGATCACAGATTAACCTTATTTTCTCGATAAACGCAGTATTTACGAAGTTGATAGGGTTTTAGTTTTTTATAGAATTTCTCTATAAAAATTAAATTTTTAATCATAAATATAAGTGATCACAGATTAACCTTATTTTCTCGATAAACACAGTATTTACAAAGTTAGAGAGGGTTTTAGTTTTTTATAGAATTTCTCTATAAAAATTCAGTTTTTAGTGAGAAATATAAGTGATCACAGATTAACCTTATTTTCCCGATAAACGCAGTATTTACAAAGTTAGAGAGGGTTTTAGTTTTTTATAGAATTTCTCTATTAAAATTCAGTTTTTAGTGAGAAATATAAGTGATCACAGATTAACCTTATTTTCTCGATAAACACAGTATTTACAAAGTTAGATAGGGTTTTAGTTTTTTATAGAATTTCTCTATAAAAATTAAATTTTTAATCATAAATATAAGTGATCACAGATTAACCTTATTTTCTCGATAAACGCAGTATTTACAAAGTTAAAGAGGGTTTTAGTTTTTTATTTCTTTATTAAAATTCAATTTTTGGTCAGACATTTTTTATAGAATTTCTCTATTAAAATTAAATTTTTATTGAGAAATATAAGTGATCACAGATTAACCTTATTTTCTCGAAAAACGCAGTAAAATTTAATTTTTGGTCAGAAATATAAGTGATCACAGATTAACCTTATTTTCTCGAAAAACGCAGTAAAATTTAATTTTTGGTCAGAAATATAAGTGATCACAGATTAACCTTATTTTCTCGATAAACGCAGTATTTACAAAGTTACAGAGGGTTTTAGTTTTTATAGAATTTCTCTATTAAAATTTAATTTTTGGTCAGAAATATAAGTGATCACAGATTAACCTTATTTTATCGATAAACGCAGTATTTACAAAGCTACAGAGGGATTTAGTTTTTATAGAATTTCTCTATTAAAATTTAATTTTTGGTCAGAAATATAAGTGATCACAGATTAATCTTATTTTCTCGATAAACGCAGTATTTACAAAGTTACAGAGGGTTTTAGTTTTGTATACCTTTTTCCTTATTAGTAATTGGTAAATGTTAAGTGTGGCCGTGTAAGGGTTTTGTTAGGTGTTAAAATAATACATAAGTAATTATTACCTTTTATTCGATGATTATATTGAGTACTAGCTGACCCGGTGCGCATCGCCACCCCAATTGGATGAAATAAATAGTACTATTAAGTCTCCGTTTGTGAATTAATACTAATTCAGGATAACATGTCTCTAGTTTCATGTTTATTAATTCATTACGAAAAGTACCATTCGAATAAAGAAAAAGTACCAAAAAGTCACCCCCTAGAATTCTTTCTCACTTAGGACCATATATGCTTAATTTAATGTTCCTAAGTCCATTGTTATAGAAATTTCAAAAGGTACCATTCGAATAAAGAAAAAGTACCAAAGTCTCCCCCTAGAATTCTCACTCACTTAGGACAACATATGCTTAATTTCAAGTTTCTAGGTCCATTTTTATAAAACATTTGAAAAGTACCTTTAGAATAAAGAAAAAGTACCATATTGTCCCCACCTTCAATTCTCTCTCACTTATGACCATATATGCTTTATTTCGTGTTTCTACGTCCATTATTATAGAAAATTCAAAAAGTACCATTAGAATAAAGAAAAAGTACCATAAGTCCCCCATTTGTGGATTCCCACCCACCCATATAACATTTATTTCATGTTTCCTGGTTCATTATTGAAGAAATTACAAAAAATACCATTCGAATAAGGAAAAAGTACCAAAAAGTCTCCCCCTAGAATTCTCACTCACTTAGGACCATATATGCTTAATTTCATGTTTCTAAGTCCATTGTTATAGAAAATTCAAAAAGTACCATTAGAACAATAAAAAGTACCTATAATTCAGTTCTCACATTTTGGTACCTAAATATTATCCCCTATTCCTAACACTTACTTCACTCAGATACATATCAGCTAACTTTAATGTTGATAAGTGAAATAATGTAAAATATTAAAAAAGTACCATTAGGAGAAAAGTACCAATTTCCCTTATCCTCCTTGAACACCCCTCAAGTTTGAAATTTAAAAATATTCCATTTTGCCAAAATTGTTTATGCTAAAGACATGTCTCAAACTATTAAAATCTGTGTTAATGTGTCCAAGAAAAAATATGTTTTAATAAAAGTATCCAAACTGTTTACCCGGATTTGGCCCAATATAAACCTTGGCACTCGAGTTCCAAATAACAACCTGTTAGTTAATTTTTGTATCAATCCAATGTTAAAAAAATTATCAAAATTGGCCTAATAATTTCAAATGTAAAATGTATTTTCAAATGTAAAATGTATTTTCCCGATTTTATCCTGTTTTTGGTAACTTTTTTATCCCAAAAATAGAGTTTTTACCCGTTTTCTCCCCTAAAAGGTTCGAATTTCGAAAAAGTACGAAACACCTGTCAGCTTATTTTTTAAATGGAGTAACATGCAATTTTAAGTTTTTTTTGTATCTTTATTAGTTTTCAAGATATAAGGTTACCGAATTTACCCGTTTTTACCCTTTTTTACCCCCTAAACGTTCGAATTTCCAAAAATCCCTTCTTATCGGATCGTTTTGGGGAGAGAGGAACCAACAGTTTAAGTTTCATGATTCTAGCATCAGTCGTTTGGGCTGTGCGATGATGAATCAGTCAGTCAGTCAGTCAGTAACGTTACTCTTTTATATATATATTAGAGTGACAATCAGTTGTATGGAAAAAAAATTGAGTTCGATTTTTGAAGGGTGCCGGGTGGAATATTGTGACACTAGGTCTAAAAGATAAGTACTGAAAATTTGAGCCAAATCGAACAACGATTTCGGGACGCGCATCGAGCTCATAGGTCAGATATATGTAAAATTTTACTATTTATATGAAATAAATTTGTAAAACTCCTTAACTTTCTGCATTATGTTACAGAAATATGTAGATTTATTTATATTAATGAAAATTACCGTAAAAAAATCTTTTTGAGAATAAACCTATATCTCCTTTGGGTCAAATTGACCCACAAACTGTATTATTGCTAAAATTCGGAAAGAATGCTAATTTTTCAGTTTTTGTATAAATTTTGCTTCTAAATAATTATTTTTGCAATCGAATGTAAAAGAATCGAAATGTGTACGTAATTGTCGTTCTAATGAGATATAAAAGATAAAAATTGGTTTAAAAATTTTAAAGTTATTAAAAATTTCCCAAACCATTAACGTTTCTCAGGCCACTTGAACAAGAAATGTAGAAACAAAATTAACATATTTTAATAAATATTAAAATAAAAGCTAATTTTTACTTAAAATATATCCGTATTTACATTCGTATGAGTTTTTGTCTTTGTAGAATACCGTTAACCTATTCGCAGGGATGGCCAAAAAAATTAATTTTTTTTAACGGCAGTTTAAAACCTCCATTTTTAAATTTTTAAAAATTTTCTTAAACAAATTTCAGAATTTTTTGATCATCACATTGGGATTTATTGCAATCATAATAGAGAATAAAAATATGAAAAAATTATGTCAATACCTCTTACAGTTTTTCCGTACCTACGATTTAAATTTTGTGATTTTCGAGAAAAAATATTTTTTTGGCCATATTTTGGCGAATGAGAGCAATTTCCTTACTGTTACAAATTATAAGTAAAACCTATACAGAATCTTATAGTTTAGATAATTTTAAATATACTCTGAAAGTTTTACCGAAATCGGACAACTTTAACCCTTAAATGGTGAAGGTCAAAGGTAAAATTTAGAAATATTTGGAATTTCTAAATGAAAGATTGCGAAATATTATACATTTTTGAACAAATTTTAAGGAAACTTGCGAAAAATATACCTTAAGGTCTTAAATATACAATAACAGTGCACTGTTGTTGTATATTTTAGACTTTATGTTATATTTTTCTCAAGTTTCATTAAAATCGGCCCAAAAATATGTAACATTTCGGCATCTTTACATTAGAAATGCCAAATATTGAAAAATTTTACCTTTGACCTTCATCGTTTAAGGGTTAACATTTTCCGATTTTAGTAAAACTTTCATAGTTTATCTAAAATTATCTGAGTTATAAAATTCTGTATAGGTTTTACTTAAAATTCGTAACAGTAAGGAAATTGATCTCATTCGCCAAATTATGGCCAAAAAAATATTTTTTCCCGAAAATCACAAAATTTAAATCGTAGGTACGAAAAAACTGTAAGAGGTATTGACATAATTTTTTCATATTTTTATTCTCTTTTATGATCTCAATAAGTCGCAATATGATGATCAAAAAATTCTGAAATTTGTTTAACAAAATTTTTAAAAATTTGAAAATGGAGATTTGAAACTGCCGTTAAAAAAAAATAAATTTTTTTGTCCATCCCTGCGAATGTGCTAACGGTATTCTACAAAGACAAAAACTCATGCAAATGTAAATACGGATATATTTTAAGCAAAAATTAGCTTTTATTTTAATATTTCTTAAAATATGTTAATTTTGTTCCTCCATTTCATGTTCAAGTGGCCTGAGATACGATAATGGTCTGGGGAATTTTTAATAACTTTAACATTTTTTAACCAATTTTTATTTTTTATATCTCATTAGAACGACAATTGCGTACACATATCGATTCTTATGCATTCGATTGCAAAAATAATTATTTAGTAGCAAAATTTTTACAAAAACTGAAAAATTTGCATTTTTTCTGAATTTTAACGATAATACAGTTTGTGGGTCAATTTGACCCAAAGGAGATATAGGTTTAATCTGAAAAATATTTTTTTTACTGTAATTTTCATTAATATAAATAAATCTACATATTTATGTAACATAATGCAGAAAGTTAAGTAGTTTTACAAATTTATTTCATATAAATAGTAAAATTTTACATATATCTGACCTTTGACCTCGATGCGCGTCCCGAAATCGTTGTCCGATTTGGCTCAAATTTTCAGTACTTATCTTTTAGACTTAGTGTCACAATATTCCACCCGGCACTCTTTGAAATCTAAAAAAAAAATCGGCTGTCACCCTAATATATATAGATAACAATTAATGGCGTTTGTTGTCAAGACAAAGTTGTCTAAGCAAAAGCACTAACAATTTTGTCATAACGAAGCTATAATACTAATAAATGGAGACTATACCTGATAATTTTTATCTTGACAGCCATTTTGACGTTTTTTTTTTTATTTATTCAACCCATTTTAGGATAAAATGTAAATATGTATTACATAGTAATAAAAATCCTGAGATATAAAATATACTTAGTAAAAAGCAAATAACAATAAAAATATGATAAAAATTTATCAAGTATAGACAGAGGGTAACATTTACAGGGTTTTCCAACAAGAGATAAATGATCGGGTGTTAATTTCATAAGTAGACCACGCTTAGGTTAGGTTAGGTTATCAGGCAGCCGTCCAAAATCTTCTTTGTACAGCTCACTTGGGTCCAATAAACGTTCCCTTTGTGGTACCTGAAAGGAGATAAAGGAAAAGGGGAAAGAAATAGAAGTAGATGATAGGCGAATAGAAGTAGATGATAGGCGTAGACCACGCTTACAGGACCTTATCCTTTTCATGAAATTTTGCATAACCAAATCGCAAAGTGGCTGCACTATGTCCTCGATAGCCTCACGAATTCTATATTTGAGGTCTTTAATCGACGCTGGGCTGTTGGCGTACACCTTATCTTTCACGTTGCCTTATTACAACTTTCCTTTATGTTCGCAATAGTTAAAGTTAACTTTAAAGGAACCTTTTTCTATTACTTAAAGTAACCTTTTACTATTACGGACTTAAAGGCAAGTTGTAATAATGGCCCTAAGAGGTTTATATGATTCTACATTAATTTTATTTTTTTTTTAAAGACATGAATGATCAAGTGCTATTTTCAATATTAAAACAAATATCTTAAATATTTATGTTGGAACAATTCGTTCAAAAATGAAAAAGAAATGTTTTTAAGGGTGAAAGTAGTTCTCAAAAAAATGTTATATAAAAAAGTGTTATATACCACATTAAAATTTGATATCTGTGTATTCAGGAACAAGAAAAAAATTGCGAATTTTTTTTGAAAATTTCACGTTTTTTTTTTTTTTTTTTCTTTTTTTGCTCATCAGACATTTTCTTTAACCGTATCACTTTTGTTAATTTTTCCAGTTTTAAGAGGTTTATATATTTTTTGTGGATGAACGCTAATGATGATATAATTCTATAAGATAAAATCTATGATTAATGAATTGACTAGATGAGATAACATAGTTATTCTAAGGATTTTAAACAAAACTGTTTTTCAAAATATGAATACTGTTTTTGGTGAGCATGAACGATTTTGAAAGCAAAAAGTTAAAAAGGTTTCTGTCATGTTGCAATTTTTTAACTCTATTAAATACACATTGGAACATATTATTCCACATAATAGTTTTTTTTTTTTTTTAAATTACACACAATAGCTTTTAAAACTATTGAAATCTAATTTGAACTAATTTTTAATCCATCTCTTTTTTTAGTATTGATATAAATAAATATACATATACGATATATTCATATGTATGTATGTATGTATAAACTCTCAATTATTGATCTGTTTAACAAATACTTATTCAAATGTTTGTATTGTTAAAGAATAACTTTTTCGAAATTTACATATGTACATATTTATGTATGTTTGTAAATAGATGCATAGTTGCTACATATAAACTTGTTGTTTAAATAGTCTGTTAACTGTAGACATTATCATAATATTTCGTTTTATTAAAAAGTATTATAAATGTTTATTATGCAACATTATTTTTGGTAAATACGAGTACTTTCAACAATGTGTGTCAAAAACTATGAAAACCCAGATTGGTTTAGCTGTTGTCATTTGAATAGGAATTAGTCGGGCAGTTATCGATGAAAAAAGTTTGTGATTCTTATATGATTAGCAAAACAAACAAGTATTATAACTGTTTATAGAGTTTTAGAACTGCTGGCAGTTTTTGTGTGAGTAGAAGAAATTTGTATGAAAATTATTCGATAATATTTGAAATATTTAGACCCATAGAATAAACGCATAGAACGGATGGAGAGAGGAAAAAAATATTCTCTTTTCACACATACGGGTGATACAATAATAAAATACATGCAATACATTCTCATGAATTAGGTTTTTGATAATAGACTTAGGTTTTTGGCTTTCAGTTACCTATCTAGTTGTTGTCTATGTTAAGAACTTTCATATAAATTTCGACTCAGAGAAACTGCCAGTAAGTTTTTAAAATGTTTTCCAATGTCTTTTTAAATATATTTAAACCCAACAAAAGCAATTCTGGGTAATCTATGAGATTGCAGTCTTGCGAATGTCCTAAACACTGGAATCAGAGGAAAGAGTATAACTTTTGATGACGTACCCCTTACGGAAACCCCCCACCCCCTCATGAACGGCGCTACGGGTTCTTCAAACATGTGTCTACAATTTTTATGCGCTTGTCCTATTTCAAAGTATGTAATTTATCTTGTAAATTTAACGAAATTTGTTTATATTTGTTTGTTATTTTAAAAAAACTAAATTTAAATTTTCGGATTTCAAAAATAAGTGATTTTAAATCAAAAAAAATACTATCACCTTAGTTGAATCACAATAGCACTACTTATCGTATTGGTCTTATTATTATTCCATTATTTTATGCAAAATTACTGCAGAAACATCTCATCCCATTATATTTTTAATGTGTTGTTAAATTTTAACAGTATGCATAAAAATGAAAATCGAAAGTTTGAAAAATTAAATTAAAATTTATTTCATCCATTATAATTCATTTTGTAGAAAACGATAGAAATTAAAAATATCAATAAAAAAATTAACATAAAATGAAAATACAATGTTCTTATTGATTTAATGAAAAATTTGTTAACAATTCAATTTAACTTGTATTTTTTTTTTTTTTTTTTTTGTATGGAATACTGGTTATAATTCGTTCAAAACACTAAAACTATTTTTATTGTTTAAAAAAAAATGCATTTTTATACTTGAATGTCCGATGATTTCAAGAGACGAATAACCCGCTCAATTTCGGGAGCGGTATTACGTATTTTAGCCAAACATTCGTATGCACGATTATTTTGTTTCGTCAACAAACACCTGTTGAGACAAATGAAAGAAAAAATCAAAGTAAAATGTAAATAAAATATTGTGGACATTAGATCTATAACTTACAATAATGCTGCACCCGTTAGATTTCCATTAGCATATAAATGTGTTATCCATTGTTCGCTTATTGTGTTGTTAAGAGGATCTTCGCTTTGTAAATAAATACGTGCTATAAGTAAGGCCTCCTTGAACAGTTTCTGTTCCATTAACATTTCTATGGCGTCTTGCTGTTGGTGTATAGCCAGCATATACGCAGCAGCTTGTAAGGCATAACCCTGTTCAATTAGTTGTTCTGCATAGGCTTGACAACATTTTTGCCAAAAACTTTAAGGATTTTTTAACAATTATTGGCAATTCCAAATCATGTTGTAGGTAAAAGAATACAAACCTATAGGAAATACTGGGCGCCAACGAAACATGCCATTCACACAGTTGTTTAGTCTGTACACATCTAAGTATTTCATCTTTAAGATTGCCATTCAATTGAGGCATAAACAAGCTAGAGATTCCTTTGATTTCACTATGTTGATGATTTTTTACTGCAATACAAGATAACAATAATACATAGAGACGTAAGGTATTTGTTAAGATACTAAGACGGTTGTAAAAAACGTTCATTATCAAAATTTGTTCCACATTTTTCTTTTTTTTCTTCTTTTTTTATATGAAAACTTTTCGGTTTTTCACCCCCTCTGGATCCGTGCTTGGACAAAACAGATCACTTCCTATAAAATGGACTAGTTCTGTCAGGGTGTAATTAGGAAGAATATAACATCGATCCAGTACAATGACTGTAAAAATTGGTGCCCTACGCACAAGTTTACGTCCATCCAACTTTGACCCATTGATTGCCTATAGCGACTGCACATAAAACGCTGCATCAAATGGGGGTCTCCGAGTGGTAGCTCAGTAAACATTTTAGAGTGGATGATCTAAGTCTGGGAATGTGTATAGTAACATACTATAATATCAACAATATCCAAACCAACAATATTGCTGTCCCTCCCTTAAAAATTAGTGACAAGTTCTTCTGAAATTGAGATAATCTATTTGTTTTTCTTCATACGGAGATGATGCGGTGTATACCTACTGGATATTGCTTCAGTAGTTATAAATGGACCTCATGTAAATGTAACGCTTATGTAAACACTTTCATAAGAATTTATGAGTAAAACAAGTTAGTTAATACAATATGACGTGATTCAGTAACGGATAAGGTGGCGTCTGGTTTCGTACCGAACTTTAAAAATAATTAATTCCGCATTAAATGTTCAAAATCAAATTAGATTTTCTTAACCATTCCATTAAAAAAATCGAAACAGTTCCTACTGGGATGTCATCCTAGATTCAACATCACACAGCTGGAGCCTCCTCAGGAGGATGTCAGGAACGATCTTCCTGTATACGAGGAAAACATACAAAAGCAGCTTTGAACGAGATTGAGACGCCATCAATACCGCAGTTACAGATGCCGCATGAATGTTGTATTTGAAGGTCGCCCACCGCCCATAGCTGACTCAGAGAAAAACATGACTCGGAAAACAAGAATAGCTCTGCTACAACTGAGATCGGAATGGAGCAACAGACTCAATGCCTACTGGTCCCGCAGACCGTGCGGTCCCAAATACATGTCCAGCATGTGGCCAGGGTCCCCATGATACCCCACATATTCAACTGCCCGTCAAATCCTACTACACTTAGTCCAATGAATTTGTATACCAACCCCGTTGAAGTAGCCCATCGGATTAGAAAATTGTACAGTTTAAGATGTTAGAACAACAAAAACAAGATTACCAACTCCAACGACAGACATGCAACCCCATACCATCATAGAACCGCCACCATAATTAACCTTTGGTTTTATATTTCTTATATTTAAGGCTGCATTTGACTTCCTCCAAACCATACGTCGCACAGTGGGGTCAAATGCACTTTTTTCACGGATTTATTAATATCTCAACAACTATTATAATACATGAATATAGACACGTCCAGGCCTGACTCACACGTGACACTCGTATAATTAATCACGACATTTGCATCTACTACAACAACGATAGCGATAAAACTTTTACCAGAATCGTAAAGGGCTTTTTGTTGGCAGACTTACCGAGTGAGGTTGTTATCAATTTGCATATAACTTATGAGGCGCATCGATGCGCAACCTATTTTTTTTTCTAAAACAACGCTTAATTGCCCAGGCTTTTAAATTATATTAAATTCTCTACCCAACTGATCCCAACTAATAACTTTATATCCATTTTAACTGATAAAACCCATTTTTTTGTTTGCACTTCCAATATAAAAACTAAAAACAAAACTACATCCACAAATAATTCAAATTTAAATTTAACCAAAACATATTAATAAATACCTGAACTTGATGGTTGCATAATTAGATTTATTCATTTTTTTAAATTCCTTATTATAAACAGTATTTATTTGAGCAAAATTTTAGTTTTTTTTCACACAATGTGTAATTTCAACACATGGTTATAAAAATACCGTTTTATTTTTGAATATAACAGATTGACAAAACTTAAAAGTTTTATTTTATAGATCAGCAAATGATGTTCTCATCTGCCTGTTAATTTTCAAAATAAATAGTTTTTTCATCGCCATACGACCGTTGATATTGTTGGCTATCAGCATTTTACATTTATACATAGTGTTCTTTTTAGTTTGTCATTGATCTCTCAGAGATAAATTTTTAATGTTTTTGCGTACTATTGACCAGTTTAATAATTTTTTTATTATTTGGCGACATCTTTTCTACCCTTAAAATAATTGTTCCCTCAAAAATGATAAATTATTTTCCTTTTGGCATTTTTCAAACAAAGATCATCAAAACCACGGACTAAATACTACTAACAACTAAGAGAGCTATATTCGGCTGTGCCGAATCTTATATACCATTCAGCAAATTATACTTTAAAATAACAATTTTAAACAAACATTTTTTTTTTTCAAAATTTAAATATTTTTTTAATTTATTAGCGAGAAAAAGCAATCATTTTTTTTTAATTTTGGTAAAAAAAAATTGGGGGTAAAATTTTTTTTTCCCGATTTTGACCCATTGTAGGTCCGACTTACTTTGGCCATATATACGAAAAGAAAAAAAAAAAGTTTTACAAATTTGTGTATGAATGAAAACCAAATTTCTCCTAAAAATACGTAAGCAAAATAGTTTTGTGATACACTATATATGCCAAAAACGTTTTTATGTAATATTTGACAGTTTATTTATGGTGACTTTAAAAAACAAATTTAGAACTTCACGTTCATAAAAACTTTTTCACATATTCCGGTAAAAAAAAACCTACCAGATCAGCTTGACACTTTATATAATAGTTGGCTACGGATTCTAAACGGTAAAAAGGTAACGGTAACGCTAGTTATAATTATTTCGATAACGGTACTTTGGCTTATTTCGATAACGATATTTAAGGTAAAGGTAATTGCAGTTATTTCGGTAATGGTAATTTCTCTCTGGTTTAAATGATTAAGTTTACAAAAATTAAAAAATAAGTTGACATGAAATCATAAATTTGTATTTTCGTAATTTAGAATAGCGGTAACGGTATTAAGATGTAACGGTATTTAGTATTACGTTGGTAACGGTAATTGCAGTTATTTCTCTAACGCTAGCTTAGCGGTACCGGTAGTAGAACTGAAAGGGTATTTTAGGAATAACGGTACCCAACCTTGCTTTCTATACATTACTGAGAACCTGACCAAATGTATAAGAAAGTTAGGCGATTTCGTCAGGTTTTTTTTATGGAAGCAGTGACATGAAATTTTCATTTATTCCGGATGTTGCAATTTATTATGATTAGGGAGTGCGATTAATCTAGCATCCTGATAAATTAATTATTCTATTTATCAAACATTTTGAAAATTCGATTAATCGCACGCACTTCCCTAATTATGAAATTATATATATTTTATAACTTACATTCATCGGCCAGTACTTCTTTCGCTTCAGATTTTGTACCAAATAATTTGGCACTCAGCGACTTATTTCCACACGATTTCGGAGTGCTCAATATGGAAAACATTAAATCCAAGGCATCTTTATTAATTTCTTTTGTCGTGAGATACAATAAAGTTAGGGGATTCTAAAGTAAAAGTAGAAAAAATTATAAGTTAGACTGCAATATACGGTTGTGCCGAATCTTATATACCCTACACCATAGTATACTAATTTCAAACGCATGTGTGTATTAAACCCAATTCAAATCAAATACATTTCCTGAAACATACCTTCATATAAACAGATGTATTGTTAACCGATCCTTCTGTCTTTTGTAAATGCAGCTTCTCCAACATGGTTGATACCTCTTCACTGGTCGTCACACCATTCTCTACTTTTCCAACTGCCGCAACATTATTTTCGACCACCTCTGCTACATTATTTTCCGGCGTTTTGGCCAGACGACGGTTCAGTTTTTTATCCACTGACTGTGATTTGGCCTCGTTACGTGTTAGAGCTTTTGTGGCCCACTGCACGGTATCCAATGTTCGAGCGTTTGCACGTTTCGATTTGCCCGAAGTGCTTTCGGTTCTTTCCACCCGCATATCGATAAATTCCAATGCAGCACTTTTGCCAGAACATAGTATAATCTCCTCATCGGTTGGCATGAAGAGGCCACATGACATTGGACAGTGATAAATTTTAACAAACAGTTCCGGATTTGAGTCATTCGAAATATCCCACACGCGCACTGCACCATCAAAGCCACATGTTAGAAAATAATTTTCATTACGATTACTCCATTTAGCGCAGCCATTGGCCGCCTTCGGTGCATTGATTTCAATTTTACGTTTTATTTGTAAATCTGCTGTTTCATGGTTAAATTCCAAAATGTGTATGTTGTTAGCATTAGCCACAACAGCTAATTTATTTGTTGCTATGGGACTCCAAGATATTTCGCTAATATACCGAGGTGCCAAATCCATAGAAATTTTGTGTTCATATTGAAAATATGTGCTACCTGTTCGGGCAAACATCTTTAACTGGCCATTTTGAGTGCCAACAAAAAGATATTTGTTGCGCAGTGAAATACATGCAACACTATCAATTTCAGGAATAACATAAGGATCTGGAATTAAATGTTTAAATTGGAAAAATAATTAAATATACTAAATATAATTATTATGAGCTATAATTAAATGCAGAAACACATATTTCATATGAATATAGTAAGATAAAAATGTATGTGTTTTTTTTATTTCTATCTTTTCGAATTCAAATAACAACATCATCAGTTTAACAGCAATTTAATACTATAGAAGAAAATGTCACTGTGAAAATATTTAAAATGCGACAAAGAAATGGCACTGGCGCAGTTGCGAACAGGAATGTGTTCGTGGTCCTGATCAAAAATTTGAGCTTCAGACGACGCACAATGGCGCCCGTAGAACATGTGAGGTTGCAAAATTCAACAATTTTCTGTGCCCCTAAAAAATATTGAATAAGCCTGATGACCGCCACTGTGCGACGCCAATAACACTGATGACGGAATGGTGACTTAATCAGGTATCTGGGTGAAGTGGAGGACATAGACGCGCTTCATGATTTGTATTCAGAGAACATTTAATATTACCCAGACCTATCCTTCACTACTACTAAAGCAGCATCCGCTGCACTGTTCCTCCACATTGCAGAACAAAGGAAGCGTAAGTCCAAGATCACACAATTTTGTACTTTAAACGCAAGGTAAAATAAGATATTGCTCTTTGGGTATGAACCATTTAAACATGTATCTTCATTCCATTTGATTATAGAAATGAAGTCATATACATAATGTAGCTGATAACATAGCTAATCTGTTGATAATGCCTAAGGCCTCATCGGTATCCAATGACCGTCTCTGCAAGGGGCTCTGTTGTATGATGTTCTGTTCTCTCCCCATTAATTATATTTTCGTTTCAGATGGACAATAAATTAAACTTTTTTTAAACTTAGAACAGGTCGCTATGGACCTAACTGAATCAAGTTCCTTCCCTAATTGAATAAATGGATAATACCTTGGTGTTGGTGTTGAAGATGCGTCACTGGATCCAACGCCAAACGCACAACCCTCTACATCCGCAGATACCGCTGCTACGGAGCACACCACAGTGGGGCAGACTCAAAATTTTTTGGAAATAAATCTGGCATTTCTAAACGGATGGTCAGATCCAAAAAATTTTGATTCTGCCCCACTGTGCACACGACAATAAGTGTAAACAGTAGACCAAAATTATGTGGGGCTGCACGAAAACGTCTATATTGAGAAAGGCATGGACATCGAGGAGGCAAGAATATTGTGCCTAAAGCACATGAACTGCGTGACCTTAAGATCCCCAGGAAGAGGTAGGTCAGACGGATCAACTCCGGAAAAACCAAACCCCCATAAGAGAGTAGCTAGTGCAACTGCAGATGGTATACATCCTACCATAACCACAAACACGATCAAAACTCCTCTACCCTCGTATAGTGATGTGACTTAAATTGTACGGCTGGAGGTAATAACATCCGACTTCCCGAATACGATATGGTCCGATAGCCTCTGAATAGAATTACCAAGTGGTACTTGGAATGTGGGCTGACCATTAACTCAGCCAATACAATTCTTGTACCATTTACCAAACGGAGAGTATTTAGACTCATAGAGGCTACATTGAATGGCTCATCAATAGGGTTTCCTAAGGATGTAAAATATTTTGGGGTTACACTCGATAGGACTCTCACTTGGAACTCTCATTTATCCAACACTATCAAAAAAGCTACTAGGGCATATATATGCCTGCCAGTGACTTTTTGGTAAAACGTGGGGGTTAAACCCGAAGATGATTTACTGGTCTTTTATTAAGGTAATTAGGCCAATAATAACATATGCTCATTGGTATGGTGGAAAAAGGTGGAACAGATGACCGCGAGAGCATTATTTGACAAGGTATATCGCCTCATATGTGTCTCTATTACTGGGTCCATGAGGACATGTCCCACTCATGCTCTGGGTGCAATCCTGCACATCCCACCCCTACATATATTGGTAATGGAGGAGTCCTATAGGAGTACATCCAGATTACCGGGGATATCCCGTGTAATGCCTGGAGATCTGGTTGGGCACATGTGCATTATAGGCATCTTTGATAATGATCCTAGTATTGCAATATCGGACTATATGTCACCTACTCTGGTGTTACATAGGACGTTTGGGGTCCTTATACCTGAAAGGGACGAGTGCTTAAATCAGACATGGTGGCGGAATAATGCCCATCAAGTATGGTTTACTGATGGTTCCAAACAGGCTAATGGTAACACTGGGGCTGGTATTTATGGGCCCAATTGAAAATTGTATTTTTTCTCTCGCTCTGCACACCACAACCATTGAGAAGTGGTTATAGACATAAAAATAATCATACGGTTCAATATTAATTTTGTTGACAACTGTCATTTGTTTCATATCTGTAATAATCTGTGTTGTGCATAATTACAAATATCTGAAATTTAATTGGAAATTTCGGAAATATTTTTTTGAAATTTCTGAAAAACATTTAGAAACTTCTGAAATACAATTGTTTATAAAGAAAAACTAAAATATTGTTACGAATGTGCAATATCGATTTGAATTTAACGGTCCACAACGACTACCTGCAACATTCATCATGTTTATTAACACGTACATCAGTAGAAGCTTCTACTTATCAACAATGTTGATAACATGCGGTTATTAGCATTGTTTGTAAGTATGGTAACACGGCATGTTAAGCTGCTAACATTAAAATCGAAAGCTCTAGAATTCGAATGTACTAGTATGTGCGTTAAGAGCATTGTAGAAGATTCCCGATAGATGGCGCGTGTATAAATAGTGGCAGAGCTGGCAGTCGTGAGTTGAGTTGATCATAGGCGCTGTTAGAGTTAACATCAACTGTCTTGTACATTTAAGCTTGTACGTTATAGTGTGTGTGTGCATTTCTGCGAATTGATAAACGTGTATAAAGACACTGAGTGAATATTTGAACTGTTGTTGTACATTGTAAATAAATAAAGAGTTGTTACAATTTTAAACTACTAAAACTGCTTTTATTTGCAATCAAAAGCATCCGGTTTATTTAAAGGAAATAAACCCCGTTTTTAAAAGGTAAAAACGAAACAATATTTCTGCATATAAAGGGTCTTTCATTAAGCGCTTCCTATTTAGAATTTTAAATAAAAAGCGCATAAATCAGTCCGAATTACATCGATGGCATGGGTTATATTGGCTTAGAGGGCCGCTGTTGTTCATGGGTCAAATCAAATCTCTGTGGCCAATTGACATCACCTCTACCTGAAATGTCGTTAGTGTCCATATAATCCAATTCAGGTCAAAAGAATTTGGTAATCATCGGTGATGGCCTGGCCAACGTCGTTCTCAAAGAAATATGGAACGATGCCGCCGCCAGCCCAAAATCGTAATGCATCGGATGGTCTTAAAGGATTGGTATCACACAAATTCGAAAATTTTGTTTGTGGACGTACCCATTCAACCAGAAATGGGCCTCACCGTAAAAGGAGCGAAGCGCGCGGAACTTGCCTGAACAGAACACCCATTTGTTTAATTACTGCCATTTTAACTTCCATACAATTCATTTTCTACGGTAACATGTGTTGTCCGGGCAACACTTTATGATCAAAAATTTATTTAATCAATAAATGTCTCAAAAGCAATAGCACATAAAAATATTTTTTAAATTGTTTTAAAAAAATTAAGCTTAACTACAAGCTTTTGTCATCATGCATCCATTTATAATCATCAACGATTTTGTACCCCATACCTTGGAGGAATACTCTAAAAAAGGACTTTCAAATTTTAAGCAAAATTTTGGCCAATACTTACAGCAACTTATAATAGACGATTCACAATATATACAATGGAAAAATGGAAAACATAATCCCAGGGCATACAACTTGGAGCAATATATGAAAAATGTTTTAAAGAAAAGACAACCAAGTACAAACAATGAAAACGGCTTTTTAATAACAATTGATGAATTAGTTCCCTTTTTCGTTGAGGAATGTTTGAAGAATTTTCTACCTGTCAATCCCTGTTTTGCCAATTATTGTCTACATTTACTAATACGTGACAGTCAAGATGGCTTCCAATTGAACGAGCACTCCAATAGTCTAAGTATATGCGAAGTAGAGAATTTTTTAGAGCGAGCTTTGGCAAAATATAAAAATCCATTGGATGCTACCATGTGTAACATGAAAATATCGCATTTTTGTATGAATACTCAAGAATTATGTTTGGATTTTGTTAAAGAAAAATACGAATTGAATTTTAATGACAAGTTACAACAACTAATAAATAGTATTTTACAATATCCAGAGACTAGTAATGACAAGCAATTAGAGGAAATGTTTGTCAAAATGCAAGTGTTTATTATAACGAATTATCATATCGGTTGTCCTAAAAACAGTGTAGTAAGTAGCAAGAAAATTAGTAAAACTTAAAATTTTATTATATTTATTAATTTTTTTCACAGATTTTGAAACAATGTCGTCAAAGTTTAAACAGTGTATTGGGCAAAGGAGATATACAAAAATATGTCCTAAGGAAAAGATATCATCGTTTGGAATACCTACAGAAATTAGGAGCCACTGTAGCTGGTATTTTAATATTCAATAACCAAGGACCCCAAGGTGACAAGGAAAATATGCGCAATAGTATGTTTAAGGTTTTTATGTTTCATTCCCAACCTTTTTGTATTTAATGATGTATTTTTATTTAAGTATTTGCTGATTTAAACATGGCCAAATGTAATACCAAAGAATCTTTAGAAGAAGGCATTGATCGTGCTCTCTTTTTTAAAAAAAGAGGAACTAAAGTCGTGCAAGAACTAATTAAAATAAATGTCCAACTAAAAAATATCTCTTGTTTAAGGCCTCTGACTCAAGTACGTGAAGTCAATAAATTTGCTGTCTTATTTGAGGTATACAGCAAGAGTTTGGAAAAAGCAAAGGCAGCTTTTGAAAAAACTCTCTATTTAATAGAAATGGCTGGAAAAAAATTTGATTGTGTGGTGGAAAAAATCAATGATGTCTTAAAATATCGATCTGCAATCGAATCAGAGTTAATTTTTGTAAGTACAAATTTAAATAGTCCATTGATTCATAAGGATTATTATAGAGCTAATATTTAATACATTGGCAATGTTATTCGATTCGAAAGAAAACGTTTTCAAATTAATGTATGAAGCAGACAAATTCGAACATTTACACATTCGAATAGAGTACGCCTCAACCTGTTGAATTCAAAAACAAACATTATGCGGAAAATGAACACAGTCACATTTAATTGTAATCAGGCATTGAAAAGTTGATACGCTCTTACTTTTTTGATACAATTTTATGTTTAAAAGTAGCGTGGTACTCTCGCGAATAATTTCATTTTCTCAAAATGTAAAAAAATAAATTCTTATATACAGTTGCGAACACGAAAATAACAATACTATTTTTTTTTAAACGGTGTAAACGTTTTTAATAATGTTGTTTATTGTGAGTAAATAGTTTTTGAAGAATTTTTAGTTAATTTAGTTAATATTTAATGTTAAATTAGTTAATTTTTCGATAATTCTTGTTTTTGTGGATCGGGCAAAGCATTGTACCATTGCTTAACGAAAATTAATTTTAAAAAACGACAAAATCTTATCCAGATATTGAAATCTATATCAAACGTTGTGGAATATAAAGAAAAAAAAAATAAATAGCGACTGTAAACACAAAATTAGACCTCAGAAAATCGAAATTTCGTTAGATCAAATGTGGACCGTGGCAAATAAAAATAGAATTAAATTTAGAAGTTTGCGATATGACTGTGAAGAGAAGACTTCTAAATGCAAACTACTTCGCCAGTTGCCGACTGGTCTGCAAGCAAATGGCGCAATATTTTGTGAACTAACAGGTCTAAATTGTTTTATTTGGAAATGCAGGCTTTAGACAATATAATCAACTTCTCCAACCTCTTCTGAGCACACTGAGAAAACAGTTAAAATATTTAAAAATGTTGAGGTACTGCTATTATCATGTTCGCAACTATAGGTAGACACAAAATGATCTGTTCTATAATGGGTCGATTATGGATGGCAACCGAACTTCAGTTGCGTTGTCAGTTGCCTAAATGGAATTACAGATGGCAACTGGCAGCTATCATTTCTGTTGACAAACTGGCAACCAGAAATTTGTAGTTGCTCTCTGGCAACGCAACTGAAGTTCGGTTGCCATCCATAATCGACTAATAAGTTTTGTGTATAACTGTAATTTTTATAAACAAATATATGACAGGTGACATGCCCCAGTGCAACATCTAAAGACTTAAAGACCTTCAGAATTTCTGCATGAAAGACACTACACATTCATCCGGAAGTCCAAAAGTTCCTTGTGCAGACATGAAAGCCGGTAACTGTTTCCATTTTCGATCCGTTAGTGAATACCCCATAACTTTCATGAAATCTAACGGAAATTTTCCAAATCTGGATCTTTGTTAGGGGTTTCCTCCATTTCTTTTATTTCGGTAATGGTAACTGTAACGTCTGACATTAATAAATAATAAAATTTACAAAAATACGTAGACAAAGGTTGCGTTATACTAATTAATCAGGTGTGTCGCGAGCATCTAATTCGTGCGAAATTGAAAATTAAAACGTATATAACTTTTCTAGAAATAGAAAAGTGGAAGTGAAATATTAAAATTTTGCAAATAAAAAGGAGCGACAAATAAATATTTCTTCCATCAGCTTAAAAAAAAATTTCAACATGCGGCCTTAAGACATGTGAAGTTTTTGTGTGCAGGACGAGTTAGTGATTGGTAATGAATTAAAACCAAAGCGTTATGAATTAGAAAATACGATTAATTTCACTTTCGTACAAATTCCTGTTCTTATAGAATAACTGTAATGTTAACGGTGTTTTAAGATTAAAGGTAGCTTAGCGGTAACGGTAATTAATCTTGTTATAAATCTATATATATAAAAGAGTAACGTTACTGACTGACTGACTGATTCATCACCGCACAGCCCAAACGACTGAAGCTAGAATCATGAAAATTAAACTGTGGGTTCCTCTCTCCCCAAAACGATCCGATAAGAAGGGATTTTTGGAAATTCGAACGTTTAGGGGGTAAAAAAGGGTAAATTCGGTAACCTTATATCTTCAAAACTAATAAAGATACAAAAAAACTTAAAATTGCATGTTACTCCATTTAAAAAATAAGCTGACAGGTGTTTCGTACTTTTTCGAAATTCGAACCTTTTAGGGGAGAAAACGGGTAAAAACTCTATTTTTGGCACTTTTTTGGCACCCTATGTATCTTTTAAACTAATAAACATAGAAACAAATTTTAAATCGTATTCTTTACTTAACAAAAAATAAAAAATATAAGTTTGGTACTTTTTGGAAATTCGAACCCTTAATGGATAAAAACTGTGTTTATTTTTTGTAATTTTTCATAAAATATAGAGATACGAATATTTTATTATGAGCTCCCACCACGATACAAATTTATTTGAATATAATTTTACCGCCGTAATTGGGATAAAAAAGTTACCAAAAAGGGGATAAAATCGGGAAAATACATTTTACATTTGAAAATACATTTTACATTTGAAATTATTAGGCCAATTTTGATAATTTTTTTAACATTGGATTGATACAAAAATTAACTAACAGGTTGTTATTTGGAACTCGAGTGCCAAGGTTTATATTGGCCCAAATCCGGGAAAACAGTTTGGTACTTTTATTAAAACATATTTTTTCTTGGACACATTAACACAGATTTTAATAGTTTGAGACATGTCTTTAGCATAAACAATTTTGGCAAAATGGAATATTTTTAAATTTCAAACTTGAGGGGTGTTCAAGGAGGATAAGGGAAATTGGTACTTTTCTCCTAATGGTACTTTTTTAATATTTTACATTATTTCACTTATCAACATTAAAGTTAGCTGATATGTATCTGAGTGAAGTAAGTGTTAGGAATAGGGGATAATATTTAGGTACCAAAATGTGAGAACTGAATTATAGGTACTTTTTTATTGTTCTAATGGTACTTTTTGAATTTTCTATAACAATGGACTTAGAAACATGAAATTAAGCATATATGGTCCTAAGTGAGTGAGAATTCTAGGGGGAGACTTTTTGGTACTTTTTTATTGGAATGGTACTTTTTGTAATTTCTCCAATAATGAACTTAGATGCATGAAATAAAGTTTATATGGACCCGAGTAAGTGGGATGGTACTTTTTGAATTTTCTATAATAATGAACCTAGAAATATGAAATTAAGCGTATATGGTGCTAACTGAGTGAAATTCAAGCGGATACTTCATAGTACTTTTTCTTTATTCGAATGGTACTTTTATTAATTTTTTCACCAATAAACCAAGAAACATGAAATAAAGCTTACATGGGCCCGAGTGAGGGGGAATCCACAAGTGGCTGCTTTTTGGTACTTTTTTTATTCTTCTAATGGTACTTTTTGAATTTTCTATAACAATGGACTTAGAAACATGAAATTAAGCATACATGGTCCTAAGTCAGTGAAAATTCTATGGGGAGACTTTTTGGTACTTTTTCCTTATTCGAATGGTATTTTTTGTAATTTCTTCAATAATGAACCTAGAAACATGAAATAAATGTTATATGGACCCGAGTGAGTGGGAATTCACAAATGGGGGACTTATGGTACTTTTTCTTTATTCTAATGGTACTTTTTGAATTTTCTATAATAAATGGTACTTTTCAAATGTTTTATAAAAATGGACCTAGAATTTTAATTACTTATGTATTATTTTAACACCTAACAAAACCCTTACACGGCCACACTTAACATTTACCAATTACTAATAAGGTAAAAAGGTAACTCTGTAACTTTGTAAATACTGCGTTTATCGAGAAAATAAGGTTAATCTGTGATCACTTATATTTCTGACCAAAAATTGAATTTTAGAAAAAAAATTCTATAAAACAACTAAAACCCTCTGTAACTTTGTAAATACTGCGTTTTTCGAGAAAATAAGGTTAATCTGTGATCACTTATATTTCTCACTAAAAATTGAATTTCTGACCAAAAATTAAATTTTAATAGAGAAATTCTAAAAATTTAATTTTAGAAGAGAAATTCTATAAAAAACTAAAACCCTCTGTAACTTTGTAAATACTGGTTTTTTCGAGAAAATAAGGTTAATCTGTGATCACTTAAATTTCTCACTAAAAATTTAATTTTAGAAGAGAAATTCTATAAAAAACTAAAACCCTCTGTAACTTTGTAAATACTGTGTTTTTCGAGAAAATAAGGTTAATCTGTGATCACTTATATTTCTGACCAAAAATTGAATTTTAGAAGAGAAATTCTATAAAAAAAAACTAAAACCCTCTGTAACTTTGTAAATACTGCGTTTTCGAGAAAATAAGGTTAATCTGTGATCACTTATATTTCTCACTAAAAATTGAATTTCTGACCAAAAATTAAATTTTAATAGAGAAATTCTATAAAAACTAAAACCCTCTGTAACTTTGTAAATACTGCGTTTATCTTATATTTCTTATTAAAAATTGAATTTTTATAGAGAAATTCTATAAAAAAACTTAAACCCTCCCTAACTTTGTAAATACTGCGTTTATCGAGAAAATAATGTTAATCTGTGATCACTTATATTTCTTATTAAAAATTGAATTTTAAAACCGAAATTCTATAAAAAACTTAAACCCTCTTTAACTTTGTAAATACTGCATTTATCGAGAAAATAAGGTTAATCTGTGATCACTTATATTTCTGACCAAAAATTGAATTTTAGAAGAGAAATTCTATAAAAAACTAAAACCCTCTGTAACTTTGTAAATACTGCGTTTTTCGAGAAAATAAGGTTAATCTGTGATCACATATATTTCTCACTAAAAATTGAATTTTAATAGAGAAATTCTATAAAAACTAAAACACTCTGTACCTTTGTAAATACTGCGTTTATCGAGAAAATAAGGTTAATCTGTGATCACTTATATTTCTCACTAAAAATTGAATTTTAATAAAGAAATTCTATAAAAAACTAAAACCCTCTCTAACTTTGTAAATACTGCGTTTATCGAGAAAATAAGGTTAATCTGTGATCACTTATATTTCTGACCAAAAATTGAATTTTAATAGAGAAATTCTATAAAAACTAAAACCCTCTGTAACTTTGTAAATACTGCGTTTATCGAAAAAATAATGTTAATCTGTGATCACTTATATTTCTTATTAAAAATTGAATTTTTATAGAGAAATTCTATAAAAAATTTCTGACCAAAAATTTAATTTTAATAAAGAAATTCTATAATAAACTAAAACCCTCAGTACCTTTATAAATACTGCGTTTATCGAGAAAATAAAGTTAATCTGTGATCACTTATATTTCTTATTAAAAATTTAATTTTAAAACCGAAATTCTATAAAAAACTTAAACCCTCTGTAACTTTGTAAATACTGCGTTTATCGAGAAAATAAGGTTAATCTGTGATCACTTATATTTATGATTAAAAATTGAATTTTTATAGAGAAATTCTATAAAAACCTAAAACCCTCTCTAACTTTGTAAATACTGTGTTTATCGAGAAAATAATGTTAATCTGTGATCACTTATATTTATGATTAAAAATTTAATTTTTATAGAGAAATTCTTTAAAAACTAAAACCCTCTGTAACTTTGTAAATACTGTGTTTATCGAGAAAATAATGTTAATCTGTGATCACTTATATTTCTTATTAAAAATTTAATTTTTAAAGAGAAATTCTATAAAAAACTAAAACCCTCTCTAACTTTGTAAATACTGCGTTTATCGAGAAAATAATGTTAATCTGCGATCACATATATTTCTCACTAAAAATTGAATTTTAATAAAGAAATTTTATAAAAAACTAAAACCCTCTGTAACTTTGTAAATACTATGTTTATCGAGAAAATAAGGTTAATCTGTGATCTATATATATAAAAGTGTAACGTCATGAAATTTTAACTGTGGTTTCCTCCCTTCCCAAAACGATCCGATAAGAAGTGATTTTTGGAAATTCGAACGTTTAGGGTACTTGGTTAATATTTTACATTATTTCACATGTCGACATTAAAGTTAGCTGATATGTATCTGAGTGAAGTTAGTGTTAGGAATAGGGGATAATATTTAGGTACCAAAATGTGAGAACTGAATTTTGAATTTTCTATAATAATGGACGTAGAAACACGAAATAAAGCATATTCATTAGTGAGAGAGAATTGAAGGTGGGGACAATATGGTACTTTTTCTTTATTCTAAGGGTACTTTTCAAATCTTTTATAAAAATGGACATAGAAACTTGAAATTAAGCATATATGGTCCTAAGTGACTTTGAATTCTAGGGGGAGACTGTTTGGTACTTTTTTTTTATTCGAATGGTACCTTTTGAAATGTCTATAACAATGGACTTAGGAACATGAAATTAAGCATATATGGTCCTAAGTGAGTGGAAATTCTAGGGTTGACTTTTTGGTACTTTTTCTTTATTCGATTGTTACTTTTTGTAATGAATTAATAAACATGAAACTAGAGACATGTTATCCTGAATTAGTATTAATTCACAAACGGAGACTTAATAGTACTATTTATTTCATCCAATAGGAGTGGCGAAGCGCACCGGGTCAGCTAGTTTAATATAAAATTATCAACATTTTGCTTTCTTTTATTGTGTTGGCTAACTTTTTTCTTTTTATGTAAATATTCTTTTAATTTTTATACAAAACAGCCTCATTTTGTCTATCTCTCCGAAATATGGATATCATTGGTGTTGTATTTGAATCATTTAGTTGAAATAAATAAAATCAAAGTTCAGTTAGATGACGTATTGGACGAAAAACTGGAAAACAAATTCAATCAGCTGTTAGAGGAACTAGAAGATTCAAGCAAACATTTAAAACATCCTTTAAATCACACATTTCAAGAACTCTTGAAGTTAAATGTCGAACGTGAAAGTAAACTTAATATGTTAAATATAGTAAGAACTATTCTTTTCTTATGTATCTATCTGTATATGTAAATGTAAAGATAATAGTAAATACTTTTTTGTAGAAACCATTTGTTAAGGATTATTGTGCTGTAACAATGGCTTTGACTGGTGGATTTTTGGCTTGCTCCCAAGTGGAAAAGAAACTATGTGAAAATCTTGATTTCTGTTTTGGTTTTGCCAACATGGAATATGCCAAATTTGCCGAACATCACTTTAAGGATTTTATACAAGTTTTTCGCAACACAATCCTAACATGTAGCGATTTAATTTTACTGTTCCAGCTTGATGACGAAGTTATGCAACAAGATTTTGATTTAATTCACCAAACGAAGACTAAAACCAAAACATTAGAAACACAAACCGAAAACATTTTATCTAATGAGCTATTGCCAAAGAATCTTAATAACGTAAGCTGGAATGTTTGGGATTTTCATCGCGAAACCATCAATTTAGCAAATATTAGAAGAAGTCAAACGCATTCGTCGCAATCAAAATTGTGTTATGGCATAAGAAATGCTCAAAATCAAACTGATAGAAAATTCAATAAAGGAACATAAAATTACAGTATACTTTTAAACTTACCCTTTTTATTTGGATCATCTTCATAAACAGCTATACGTTCGTTACAGACCACATACAAGAATTTATCCTGCCAACTTATGGAATATATTGGTTTGCCGCAAATTGAATTATAAGTAAATGGCTGTTTATTAGATCCTTCTATATTAATGATACCAATCTGTAATAAATAAAAGATATCAATTAATTGAATGAATGAAATGTTATGATTCATAGAGGAAGAAAACAAGTAAGAGGTATATATTGGGCTACGTCGAATCTTAAATACCCTTTACCAAAGTAAAATTTAAGATGAACAAAATAATTGGGTTGAAAAAATTTATTTGGTGTAAAAAATTCAGTTTAAAATATATTTTCCGATTTCCACCCATTTTCGGTCCGAATTTCTATGGCAATATAAACATCAATGAAAAGATATATAGATCAAAAATAGGTAAACAATTAAGGAAGTCGTGGTTTGCTTATATCTTAACCATTTGTGGGCCGGTTTTCACAGGACTATAACGGATATATTGATGTATCAATCAGGTATGTAAGTTATTTGAGTATTCGGAAAGTTGATTTTTACAGACAGACGGACATAGAAGGCGATATGCCTTCTCCATTTATAACAACCCGGAATATATAAACTGTGACTCAAATGAAAAATGTAGAAATTACAAACGGAATGGCAAAATATAAATATACTTACTCGTCCCTCCATCGTACCATAGGCTAACTTTTTGCAATCTGGACTCCATACCAAAGACATAACATTCGATTCTATGCGTTGCACAAAATTGTCAATATGCACTGAAGTTGGTGTCATTTTGGAGATGTCTATTATGCCAATTCGACGATCCGAAAAACCTAACGCAATTCTAAAATTAAATGTTATAGATGAAATTCAATCCAAAATATTAATAGGTTTACTTACTTATTCATATCATCGGGACACTCTTGCATGGCACCAATGTTTGTTGAAACACAACTATATTTTAATTTTGTTTTATTTAGCTTGATGTCTTCCAGAGCAACTTCACGATAAGACGATATACACCAAACTAATTGTTGTTTGGGAGAACAGGCAAATGAGATCACAGAACGTTGAGACCAGCGACGTTTTGTTTCTTTAAATTTGTACGGCCTAAAGCCACACTGTTGTGACAGCTGATTGTTCGTTAGTGGTTGCATACACCACATCTGTAATTCACCGGCTTTATTGTTGATTATTATTGAGGTAGATGAAATCCAAGAGACTTCAATATGATTATCTAAAAATGTAAAACAAAAATACTTAATGATATTCTTAAATATATTTATACTACAGGGTGTTAGTACTTTTGCCTCCATGAGATGATCGAACTTTATGAGAATCACAAGTGGCTCCAGTTGTAGCATTCCAAATATTAAATCCTCCATCAGCACTGGTGGAGGCCAATAAAATGTCACAGGCTTCATTAGCTTTAGCACATTTTAATTCTTCATCTTTTTCCTTTTCAATAGTTGATTCACTGATTATTTGTATATCGTCATCGTTTGAATGTATTTCCAAGGCTTCACTAGTTTTAGGTTGTTCGTTGTCTTGAGATTGGCTGTTGTGTACGTCTGCTTGGCAAATTATGCTCTGTTGCTTATTAAGATACATACCGTCCACATCTACACTCTCTTCTGAGGAAGGTGTACGACATGCTAAACGCACCAAACTACCATCAGATGATTCTTTATCGCTTGATAACTGTTTGTCTTTATCATCAGCCTCGTCATCACCATCACTGCCACACGATGATAAATCGTCGCGACTATTGGTCGCCTGTTTACACTCTTCCAAACTTATTGTGTGCTCAGGTGATGTTTGCGGTGGTTCATCTCTTAAGGCATTGATTTCCTCTTTGAGGCTCTGACAAGCCTCGGCAAAATCGAACTTCGCTGTTGTAGAGGACTCTTTGGGCTTTTCTATGCCCACGAAATCCGATATAAATTCATTTTTCACTTTCACATCATGCGTAGAAGCACCAAATTCGTTGTCCAAATAGTCATAATCATAAATATCGAATATTTCGTCTGTGTCTATTGTGGCACCTGATCTAGTTAATTTCCCTCCTTTAGTTTGTTGCTTTTGTACGGCTTTAGATTTTGCAGGCTCCTGCGGCTTTTCAGCAATAATTTGCGCCGATAAATCCACACGATTCCAAGCCAATGATGTTATGGAAGTGTCATGACCTCTAAGGGTATATAATGTGGTCATTTTCTGCAAATCACACAGCAAGACCAGGCCACGTTTGGTACCAATTGCAAAATGATTTTCATTATAGGGAGAACATTTCAGCGAGGTCATCTGATGATTTCTTGAGGATATAAACATGGGTCGACGATAAAATGAGTTTGAGGCCACACAATACACTACAATATCTTGATTATCTACCGACAAAACATTTCTATTACACATGTAACTAATGAGCACTTCTCCGGCGTGCTGGGGTGAAGGACCATTGCCCTCCATATAACGCATATAAGCCAAATGGGCTTTATGTCCCTGTATAGCACAACCTTTATTAAAATCCCATATTTGTACGGAATTGTCTTGTAACAAGGCCGCAAATAACTTTGCCGGCTCTTTTTCTTTTCCAACTCCAACAGCACTTTTATCCAAATCCTCATTGGATCCGATATCACCACTACCACTGTCCATTTGACCCCAGTGCGGATCAATATCTAAACTGAGTATGCCTTGGCGAGTATGAAAGCATTGCATTATGGGTGTTTCATTGTCAGTCTCCACAGAACTAATAAAATTAATGCTGCGAGAACCTGCATACAGGAAACCACCATCCGGTGTACAAACACAACCATTGTTAAGATTCCATTGCGGAACCAAAGGTATTTTAATCATATTTAGTTTGATTTATTTATTAAAGAATACGTTTTATACAAAATTTTATGAGGTTTATTTCGTGAAAATAACTAACAAAGTGATCCTCTTCCAATTTCCTTTTGCAACAAATCCTTCACGCGTTCTATTGTTTTAAATACCGTTGATTATTTTTGTTTTTGTTTTGGAGCGCTACCAGATCTCAATAATCGCAATGCAATTTTTAACCCCATAATGGACAATACAACCAAAAAAGTGTATTTTTAATTACGATTACAATTCCTTAAAACGAGGGTTCGAACAATGTTCAAGAACTTTAAAATTGTCTTAAAAATATCAAAAAGACCCTAGATAACGTTCAGTTTCTCATGTGGCTTACAAGAATACTTGTAATATAAATTTATTATTGACCAAAAGTGGCTACATGTATTACACATGAACAAATAAAAATATATTAATTATTTTGCTCCACCATATGCATAAATATTACTTTCATTTTTATGTCTACTAACATGAATCTTGAAATTATCGGAAGTATTGCAGAATTTAAAGAATTTGATTCTGAATCTTTTTATTAGCTCAGTGGCTAGTAGAATTCGATCTATGATTTCGAGATGTGTTCTTAGTTATGTACATAGTAATTCCAATTCTTTGATAGGCCACTTTCTTGTGAGTCGACCATTATTGATTGAGTTCCCTTTTTTTCGTATCATTACAGCTTCATATTTATTTCTATTAATTTTTCAGCCAGATTACGACATAATTATTCGGCTGGGGAGACATTTATATATAATTTGAATTAAATTCTTTGTTTATATATTAAAATATAAATGAAACTGTGGTATTAAATATAAGCAAAATCGGCCCATAAATGATTGAGATTAAAAACTGCGATGAATAACCTTTGGAGTTGTTTTAAATCGATTTTTATCTTGCGACAATAGCACACAGAATTTAAAAAAAATACCAACCAATACATTTACCCGTTTAAAGGTTAAGCCGTTATTTAAAAATAAATTGTTGTTTAATCTTCTCAGATGTTTTTGACAAATTTTATACTTTGGGACAAAACAAAAAATGTTTTTTTTTTTTCATATTCTTAGATAATTTTGATTTCAAGGAAAATTATAAAACATAAGTGAAGTTTTTAACAAAATTAAGCAAAATCTAATCAAAAATATATTTTGCTACAGGCAAATTCATATAGCCTGATATTGTACGTATCAAGGGTAGTGTGAGCGTTGGTGTAAACAAAGAAAAGCTGAACGGCAGTCGGTCAATAAATCTCAGGAACAATGTTTTATCGTAGAGTTCTTAAATCAGTGCTGTTTGGCATACCTATAGGTGTAACATTTTTAGACTGTGTGGGATATGTAGCCCGGGTAGATGGTAAGATAAATAATATATCAAAATGTATTTATTTTATTAATTATAAATTTATTATATATGTATGTATATAGGTATATCAATGCAACCTGCTTTAAATCCAGATGCTACTCAGACTGATTATGTGTTCCTATCACGTTGGGCGGTGCGCAGTAATAAGGTACAGCGTGGTGATATTGTTTCATTAATATCGCCCAAAGATCCCTCACAGAAAATCATTAAACGTGTTGTGGGCCTGCAAGGCGACGTAGTATCCACATTGGGTTACAAACAGGAAATTGTCAGAATACCCGAAGGTCATTGTTGGGTAGAGGGAGATCATACAGGTCACTCTTTAGACTCAAATACATTTGGACCAGTAGCTTTAGGTCTTATGACGGCCAGAGCGGCTTTTATTGTTTGGCCTCCTGAAAGATGGCGCTCTTTACCAACAGAATTGCCCGGGAAAAGAATACCCATACATACCGCCAAATCTACGAATTTTCATTAAGAAAACTTGCCTAATATAGTGGAAAAACGGAGCAGGATACCGATGAGCCAGCATGTGTTGTGTTTTATTTTTTATTTAATGTTCACTTTAACAAAAAGTGTATATTTTGTAAATAGTTTGATGGGCATCGTATACGTACTAACAAAAATTATAGTTTTCGAAAACTTATCAAGTTTTGGATTTAAAAATTGATAAGCTTTGTTGAAATAATTGGTACTTTATAATTAGTATATAAAATATAGTTCAAAAATAAATTTTAATAGATCAACTTGAAATGTTTTACATAAGGTAGAAACTTATAACAAAAAAGGATAAAATAAAAACGTGTTAAGACTTATAATAGCATAGTTGTTATTTGCAACTAAATATGTTTTCTAAAATCATTAACAACAAGTAAGATGCTATATTCAGGTGTGCCGAATCTTATATACCATTTATCAAATCATACTTTAAGACAAAGATTGATAAAAATTACTGGTGAAAAAAATTGTTTTTTAGAAAAGGTCTTTGAAATTATGTTTATTTTATATCCTATTATAATCGAGTTATATGTCAAAAAAGGATAGTCGTGAGTTTTTGATGGAAAATATTCAGCAAACAAGCCCACAATTTTATTGACATTTTTAATTTCTTAAAAAAAGGTATATTTGAAAATATGTACTAAACACGTAGGTTTTAAACAATTACGTTTCTCCTATATGTTACCCACAGATCGAAAACTCTCCGCCCAAAAACCTAACTCAGTTGTTAAAAACCTAAGTGTTGAGAATGTATTACCGTAAGTATAATAAAATAATCTTCCTATTCGAATCCAACTATCCAATTGAAGCGAAACCCTTCGATTCTGGTCCATTTTCAATACTCCCAAATAAATAAAAGAATTTACAAGATTTGAAGAGCATAATTTGCCTATAATTCTTTCTACGATAGTTTGAACCATTCAGAATCCAGAAACAGTTAATTAAACTTTAAACTAAAGGCTCGATTATGGATGGCAACCCAAGATTCAATTGCGTTGTCAGAGGGCAACGGTTGTCAATTTGGCAACAGAAAATTATAGCTGCCTGCTGCCACCTGTAATACCATTTAGGAAACTGACAACGCAACTGAAGTTCGGTTGCCAGCCATAATCGACCCATTAATTGTACAATACTTTATAGTAATAATTTATAATACATAAATATGTATATTTTATAATATTATATCCATTGAATAATAAGAGTAAAACATGCAAAAATTGACCGAGGTCACAAATTAAATACAATTTAAAATATATTTCTTATAATGCAAAATTAGAGTAGAACTTTGTATTTAGTTGCAGAGTATCACACCGGTTCAACAAATTTTTACTGGCGAAAATGTCACCCTATCTGAACGATTTGTTGACAGACTCTTGTTTTTAGTTGCAGAGTATCACACCGGTTCAACAAATTTTTACTGGCGAAAATGTCACCCTATCTGAACGATTTGTTGACAGACTCTTGTTTTTATTTATGATGTTGAATTCAGGATAATTTATTTCTATTTACACAAAGTTTTTATATATGTATCATAATTTTATTATATTAAAAATAACTTTTACTATTCGCTACCATATGCTAAACTTAACAACTATACCCCCGTAGACTCTAATGACTTTAGGCCATGAGCGTGTAATACATCTAAAGTATGTTTTAAAGCAACGCCTTCGCGAACAATTTTAAACAAACCAGGCGTAGCAAGATCTACAACAGTGGAAGCTGATCGCCTCTCTTCAGTAATACCAACTTGACCGGCATTGAATATGGCTCCCAGCAATGGCCATAAAACCTCAAATTCTTTAATATTTAAACTGCTGCGTTCAGAAGATCTATTAGCACTGGTTAAAGCCAACGGTTGTTCATTAAAACTGTAACATAGCTGTTGTATAAACTCAAAATCAGGAATGCGTATGCCAATTTTACTGGTAGTTGGATTTAGGAAAGGATTACTTAAGTGTTTCGAACGCTCAATTACTATTGTAATAGGACCAGGCAATAGCTGACCCAGCAAAGAATCATTTAAATGTTCCGCCTCACCATATTTCCGTAAATCTCCTAAATCCTTAACACAAATAGCCACAGGCTTATGAAAGTCCCGTCCCTTGATGTTGTACAACTTTTGTATAGCTTTTTCATTATTGGCATCACATGCTAAACCGTATACTGTATCGGTGGGTAAGGCTATAACTCGTCCGGATCTTAAACAATTTCGAGCAATTTCTACACTCTGGGGATCTTCCACTTTGTATATGGATGTATTATTATTATTCAGTAGCTCCTCAGGAAGAGACTGCATTGTGGAGGCAGATTTATAACTTAAAGGAATTTTTATAAATTGTTTTACAATTTTCGGCAACTTGGACATCAAGAGCTGATAGTTTTCGTAAATAAAATCTAATGAATAATTTAATCGCGCCAGTTATGACCGCACAATTGATTAGCACATTTATAGAAAGTTGTCATGGGTTCATCAGCTGAACGTGTTTGCATTTGCATGAAGTAGGCCGTCTTATGTGAACAAGAGGGACACTCGGCATCAGTCGAATCTACATTCTCCCAGGCAGCAGCTCCGCCCATAACATGATCCACTTCCTGAATTACAAATAAAATAATATTAATATCAGCATTTCCTCTGCTTCTTAAACAATATTACCTTCAAGCGTGGAAAAGTTTTTGTTGACGATTTTCTGTTAACGTTAAATATGTAGGGACAAGTATTGCAGGAAAAACGATGTCCAGTGGTACCTTGTTCTACCATTAATATGTTACTGCATTGAGGGCAGAACAACAACATATTTCGAGTTTAAAACATTGGATTTTTGTAAAAATAAATAGATGATTAATTATGTTTCGTGTACTGAATGAATTACACAAATAATGCACAGTTTATGTCAGCCACAACCAGCACGTTTTAGTAGTCAGCTGTTTAAAAAAAAAAAAGATTTGACATTTAGTGCGTAAAGATTGCAGCAAAAAAAATTGTTGTATTTATCATTCTAATATAGTGGTGTAATTAATAATTGAGATTGTACAGTGGCTGAAAGGCAAATATGTATGGACAAGGGTTTAAAAAATAATACCCGACTTTTAGCTAAAAATGTTCAGGCAATATGAGTTTTTTTTAGGAACATTCTAGGCTAGACTCGAGTCCCCTCCGTATTTTTACCAAAGATATATACGAATACATATATTGTATTTTTGTTTTTTATCCGATTTGGTCAATATATATGTCATTAGATAGCATTTTAAAATGCCTTTTACATCAGATAAAACGAGGATTTTAAAATTTAGGGGATTTCAACTTCAGAGGCCCACAACTCAGAAAATATAGACCGACGACAGACAATTTTTGTTTTCTAAAATCACTATCAACTGAAATAGGGGTTGCTTTTTCAAGTTTTTTTTATTTTCCTTGGTGCCCATAAATTAGATTTTAACAAGTAACAGAGCTATATTCGGCTGTACTGAATCTTATATACCCTTCATCATTTTTAAATTTGTTTTTTTTTTTCGCTAATAGCGACAAACATTTTTGGGCAACATTTTTTATACCCTTCACCATGAGTGGCAAGTTTGTCATTCCGTTTGTAATTTCTACATTTTTCATTTGCGACCCCATAAAGTATATATATTCTGGATTGTTATAGATAGCAAAGTCGATATAGCCATGTTGCAGGCAGTTTTCGTAGTTTAAAATTGTATCAACTCTTTATTTACTTAAAATGTACAACAACAACAGAATTAAATAGTCACTCAGTGTCTTTATACACTTTTATCAATTCGCAGAAATGCACACACACTTTATAATGTACAAACTTAAATGTTCAAGACAGTTGTTGTTAACTCTAAAACCACTTATGATAAACTCACTGATGACTGCAACCTCTGCCACTATTTATACACACACGCCATCTTTTGGGAATCTTCTACAATGCTCTTAAGGGACAAACTAGAATGTTCGAATTCTATAGCTTTCGATGTCATTGTTAGCAGCTTAAACATTTAGCGTTGCCATACTTATAAACAATGATAATAACCGCATGCTATCAACATTGTTGATAAGTGGAAGCTTCTACTGCATGCTGCAGGTAGTCGTTACAGATCGTTAAATTCTTCTAGTAGTTTCAAGAATTATCTAACAGAAAAAATCTAATGTTCTATATACACAATTATCACCTAGAGTTTTTAAAACTGCTTCACAGTCAATGTTGTCATATTTTAAGCAATGTTAATAACAGCGTGTTATCAACATTGTTTACAAGTGGTTGCTTCTACTGAAGGAAATGTTTATAAACATGATAAATGTTGCAAGCAGCGTTAGAGACCGTTAAAATCAAATTAATAATGCAATTTTGTAATACGAAAAATCAGTTAAAAATGTTTACACCTTCACTATCAGTACAAACATGTTATTAATAGTGAAAAATTATATAAAAAAAATTGTCTTAAGTTGGAGAATTTAATTATATTGTTCTGGCCTTTGGAAATATTTCTACTTTGATCCAAAACTTTAAATAAAATGCAACTCTAAACGTTAACAGGTTTTGATAAAATTTTCAACATATGGTTTTTAGTTGACGGATAATCTTTTTAGACTTTGGGACATTCGAAAATCGAAAAGTGCAATTGAGAATATACATTCAAAATTTGGCCGTATACCGAAAACTTTATGGAGAAATACAAAGATTATGGAAAAAAAATATTGTAAACCGGGTAAGCATCCTGTAGTTTTTATGCTTGCTTAGTGTTTGCGCTACATTTAAATACAACTTTGGCTCTTCAATTCTCATGTGAATACCATATTATTATCTTACTGTCAGCAGAGGTTTCTTTGAACTCTACTCATCTACATAAATATTTTTTTAACGTAAATCTTTCGATCTTACTACATGAAACATATAAGTTTTCCTTCGATAGCAGGTTCAAACAAAACATATAAAGATTTTTTGACGTAGTACGGTTACAGAGAAATGCAATTGCAGTGTTAGTCTAGAAAAAAAAATGCTACCTAATATTACAATTTTTCACTTTTTTTTTATTAAATTTAATTTATGATAAAAAAGATTCTTTTGTTGTTGTTTTTATACTAAATGCTATAGATAAAAATATGCAGATTTGCGAAAGGAATAAATCTTGAATGGAAATTAAAACAAATAAATATTTATACGATATTTTTTGAGTTGTTGAACTCGTGATTTATGTTTGGAAATGTGTGCGAAGTTCCTTTCTAGATCTTTTCCATCCCAAACAAACAATTTTTATACTGATGTTACTGATGCTGTTGCTGCTACTTCTTACACTATGCGATGTAAATTCTCTTACAGTTCAGTTTTCTTGGGCTTGCCACTACGGTCGTAGCCTTTGAGTTCGTTAGTGGCTTGTTTGGCAATGTACTTAATGAAATCATCTACTTCGCGACCTTCATTGTAGGCAACAGGTTTGTCCTTAGCGTCCTTGGGCAACCAGAACAATGTGGGGAAGCCACGTACATTGAATTCTGGAGGTACATCATTGGCGGTGGCGTCCATCTTGACAATAGCTACATCTTCGTCTTGCAATTTCTCTGCTAATTCATCGAAGATGGGTGTCAATTTCTTGCAGTGACCACACCAGGGAGCATAGAACTCAACTAATGTGTCTTTGTCGTTATTCATGACTACATCGTCAAAGTTCTTGGCTACAGCTACTTTGACAGGAGCATCATTGCTTTCGGGAATGGGTTCAGACTTAATGTAGGGCTCCAATTCACCTTCCAACAATTTTTCAACAAATTCGCGCAAGTTGTCCACAGAGAATTCTTCTTTCAAGGCATATTTCATGTTCTTGGCATCGCGGGCCAAAATGACGGGCTTATCACCCACAAAATCGTAACCGTATTCATTTAACTCGTGTTGGAAGTCGTCCTTGGATGAGATGGCAAAGTTGAGTTTACCCACAAATTCCTTGGCTACTTTAAGTACACGGTTGCGCCAGTAGTTGGTACCCTTGGGGTTCTTAGTATAATCGACCGAGAAGTAAGCAGTGATCAAAGGATTTTGGAAATCACGTACGGTATCTTGGGTACGATGACCAACCAAACCATGGCTAAAATTACAGCGAAACGTAATAATTTTTAATAAAACAATGTTCACAATTGAAATGTAATTCATCTCTTGTTAAAACTTACAAATTCTCCTTGATGAATGTAGTCAAATCGGCATCGGATGTACCTTCAAACTTAATGGTAGATTCTTCGAATTTATTGGCCAAATGAGGAGCACGAATGAGAACAATTTGATCGCTGGTAAAAATATAAAGTTTAATGTTTAAAAATAACAATAATGGATATAATAAGGTTTTATAACACATACCTTTCACCAGCTTTTTCCAATACAGCACTGTCGCTGCTATGACCAAAACGATATTTTTCACGATTTTTATCGGCAAACTTCAAGAAAGTCTTGGCCAATTTAGAATCAGCATCCTTGAAGTAACCAAACAATGTGGTTTCTTTGGTATTTAAGAACTTTTCAAATTCTTCAACCGAGCGAATTTCCTTTGAGGCTGGACCAACTTGAGCGCGCATAAATTTGGCAATGCCATTAGCTTCACGGGGACCGCTATAATCTTGTGATACTTCATTGCCCTTGAAAATTTTCAATGTGGGATAACCGCTGACTGAGAATTTATTACAAGATTCCTTGCCACCCTCAGTACAATCGACCTGAAAGCAGAAATGTAAATTTTTAAATTTCTAATTTGGATTTAATGTGTTTTGTTGTTATTACCTTGGCCAAAGCAATTGGGGGATCATCATCTTTTACAATTTCAGCGGCTTTGGCATATTCTGGCTTCAATCTTTTGCAGTGACCACACCTGTAATTATAAAAATAAATTAATAAATGTGATTTTAAAGAATTTTTACGATTTAACAAAAACTTATTTTCAATATAAGAGAGTAAGCAGAATCTAACACTGTTTAGGGGGTTTTTAAACATGTAAATACATATGTATGTTCTAAATCTGAAGCATTGAAGACATTCGTCCTGCAGGTTTGACATTCGTATGCCTGCAAATTGTTAAACATACTATTTACCATGTGTTAGGATGAATGTTTTTCACGAAAAATTGTCAATGGTATAAAAGATTCGATACAGCCGAATACAATCCGACTTCTATACGAAAATTTATAAATGATCTTATATTCGGGAATTTTGAACTAAGACATCTCATTCGAAAACGAAGGATTATTGATAGACCTATTAGTTGTTCTTATAACAGCTCAGCTGTTGTCGAAAGTTCTTCACCGGGGAAAAAATATTCGGTTTGTACTGCTGTCGGTGAGTTGTCACATCTTTGACCGAATAAGACTCATGTCGTTCCAGAGCAAAGATCTGATTGTCGTGTTAACCTAGTCATTCTGAACTGGCTACCCGTTTTCATCAGCAAACGATGGGTCTAGTAGGCATTTTATGATTGCTCTAACACAAGGTGGTCAAGGGCGTATGTATGACTGTCATCTGCAACACTGATAAACATTCTTCAGAATGTGGTAACAGATAAACTATCATAAAATGAATTATGTACGAGTTGTCATGATGGACTGACTGACCAGAGAGTGGTATTATTGAGATATTTTTTTTGACATGATGGAGTTCTTGAATACGAATGTCAAAATATACTGGGTATATTTCATGAATTGTATTTATAAGGCCTTTCAATGCAATAGCCTCTTTTCTCATCAACAAGAAAGGTAAAAATATTTGTTTTTACGAAAAAAAAATTGTTTTTCAAAACAAAAATTAATTTTTATTTTAAAGTATGCTAAAGCACTGTTCTATTTTAAAATTTTTTATAAACCTTTTTGAAGAAATATGGCGGTGTGAGGAACTGATAAAAATAACAATTTGATAAGGAATTCTTTCAACATTTCGCTACATTAAGTAATGATGTTAAAGCGGAAATTAAACTCAAGATTACTTCATATATATTGACATCTATTATTGCGTGGGCTATCCAAGCTGCGGTTAAAATTTAGATAAGGGTGTGGCATTATGTTGATTTTTAATAAAAAACACTGTACATGTTGTACATACAAAAACAAATCGAACATAAACATTTTTCTCTTTCTAATGATCTGAAACATATTATATGATAAGCGGAATGGTGAAGAGTGTAGAGTAATGAAGGCAAGATAAAAAGTTCTTATCAATGTGCGGCGGGTAAGAAAATTGAAATGGATATCTAAGGATGAGTAGAAACTGATAACAGTTATAAATATGTAGAAAAGTGAAGGAATTGTACAGTAGTATAAATATATACCTTTCCCATAGTAAGTAAATATATGCGAAAGTTTTCCTGATGCAAAAATTTTTCTTTGATATAGGAGAAAAACACACAAATTACATCAAATTTGTATAAATTTTTAGATACCTACATTTGTTCTGTATATAGACAATATGCATGATAAATAGTCTCTTTTAGTTTTGAAGTTAGACAGTAATAAAAGTATTTTTTTTCATGTGTCGGACATGAAAGGACGTTAATCCGTCCAAAGGCCGGGTACCCAGAAAAAATTTGATCGACACCGATTTTTAATATCGTATAAAATTTTAACAAATTATGACATAATTGGAATCTCAGACCCCTTTAAATGATATTTTATGAGATATTTAAGAACTTATCGATTTAGGGATTTACTTACACCCGTAATTCCCAATATGAATACCAATTTCATAAAAATGTGTACTGTCCAATGTTATAACCCATTTTTTTTTAAAGAAAATTACTTTTAAAAGTAGGTATATGACTCACTATTCGGCCAAATGCCCCAGATATGAAAACAGAAACTGTCTGTTTTTCACATCAAATTCCTTCGGTTGATAACCATAACAAATAGAGATATTTTCTACTAAATGATAATTATATACATAGGTATATGTAACGGCATAGTCGAATGTAGTACTCTGATATTATTTTCATCAAAAGTCTTTTCTGGGTTATGACAATATTCTATCTTGCTTAATATTTTTTATTAGTAGATCAATGACGGAAAGGTGTAAAAATATGTATGACAAAAACCAATTTAATTTAATAACATTTTTCCTCAATAACTCATAAAAACAAAAACATATTTAACCACTATTTTTTTTAATTAAAAATTGTACCATTAATAAAAAAAAATAAAATTTAAACCTGACAGTCGTAAAATAGGAACCCCTATTATAACTATTTGTAATTTATTTTACAATTTAAACATTATCTGGCACACAGTGAACGATTATGATAAGCCAAACAACAAAAACAACTCCATCTAGTAAATAAAGCTTTTCTCTACAATTGTTTTTTTTACACAACAGCAAAAACAACAACAGTACATCAGAAAAAAGTAACACTTTGCTTTTGTTGTTGTCATTCGTTAATCACGAAATGTGAATGTACAAAGAGAACAAACAATAAAGTAAAAGAATGTGCAAAAAAAAGCCCCATCATGGCTACCGCTGTGAAATTTCTATGGAAAAATATGTACTTGCTTGAGATCTGGGGGGATGACGTGTAACATTTTATTTTTATTGCACACAAAAAAGATGTTACCGGTTAATTGCTTTTTGTTTTAACTTTAAAAAATCCTTTGCTACTTACCAAGGTGCATAAAACATAACCAATGTTGTTTCATGTTGAGCCAAAGTCGAGGAGAAGTTGTCATCAGTCAATTCAAGAACATCTTGTTCGGCAGCACTTACTAGACCAAAAATGGCCAAACAAAGAACTAAAACGGCTCTATGCATTTTGATTTGCGAAAATTAAAATATTTAATGTAAATACTATTATTTATCGGTTTCTTTCTATCTTTCTATAAGAAAAAAACGTTTTAAAACAAACTATCACAAAATTAACTACACCAGAAAACTCGGAACCGGCAAACCCGTTCGCTGTTAATTTACAATTGATTTTTTTTTCCAACAAGGCCACGTCAGTTCAAAGAAACCAGTGATGATAATTTAATCACAAAATCCGGCCATTTTTTCAATTAACAGTTGCATAAAAGTAGTAGTACCCAGCAGTTCCGGGGGAACTAGTTACTTCAATAGCTACGTGACTAGCTATTTTAACACGTACATGTCCTAAGCATTTGACATTTTGGATTACAATGAAATGGTCTAATAGCTGATCCAAAGCAGTCAACGCATTGGATTCACATGCCGGTTACATAGTATATACCTAACTGGTTACTTGATTAGCTGCACGTTTTTGCTATTGAGTTTGTTGTATTTTTCGCCGCAACAAACACAAGTGAATTGACAGTTCAATTTACCTTTCGGAATGTCAAGAACTTGTTTATAAAATTTTTAAATTTGTTTTAAGTCGCCTTATGTGCGTAAAATATTTAAAAGTGCAAAAGAAAACTATTTCATTTTAAAAAGTCGGATTTTGTGAATTTTTTTTTTACAGTTTACAAGGTTTTACACAATTATGTTGTAATTGTTGTAGTTACGCTGCCACCTTGTTAATACATCTTCGGTTACACTTTTTTACTAATACACTCACTCTTTTAATAATTGAATCGAACTTGCTTTCAATTTCTCTTTCAAGTTAGTGTTTGAATTTACAATCATTTTGTAATTTGTACTAAAATTGTTTTCAAGTTGCGTGCAGCCTACGTAAAGCAACCAGGGTAAAGGAAATAATAAAGAACCGTTTTAAAAGGTAAAAGCGTAAGAATATTTATTACCAAAGCTATTCTTGACACTGCTACATATATCCACTAAAATTAATAAAGTTGCACATTAAAGAATTAGTTATAGCAAGTTTCTGGCATCAATTTGATTACTTACTCAACACAGCTGTTTTACAATATTTATATCTGGCATCACTTTTAGTGTTTATAAAAAAAAACATTGTCATTCTTGCTGAAGATTCATCTTTAATAACAAAAAAAATAATTAAATATACAGACTTTCGATGCTGCAGTTAAAAGAAAATAAAACTACTAATGACTTCGATGGATACACAGTTATTATTCCCAGTATTTGCGTGGGAAACGCCGCCCAATTGGCCTGTGATTTGTTAATATCTTCGAAAAATCTTAAGCGGGTCGGTTCTATACATCATCCAGCTTTGATTCCTGTATACGGTCCATCAGCATATCAACATGAACCACAAGAGAAAGTAGCAGCTTGTGAACTTTATGAAAGCAGCGACGATAAGTTGTTAGTTTTTCAATTCCGTTCACCCTTCATCTCCCGACACATTAGTGACTTTCACAATGAGTTGGCCAAAATTGTGGAAAAGGCAGGCAGAGTTGTGATACTTAGCGGTAGCTTTGGTTTTGAGAAACGCACCATTGAGGCTTGTCCCTATGAGTACAAGGCAAGCGAAAATTTCAAGGAAACCCATCAGGAACAATTAAAGTTGGTGAAATGGAAAGAATTTCAGGGAGAAATGATATTTGGTGGTGGCAATGCGCTGCAGTTGTTGCGTGTTTTGGATGAGAAGAAAATTCCTGTTATGCTGTTATTCCGCTACTTGTTGGAAGGTGACAATTCAACCGATGCTACATTAATTATCAGGGAACTGAGTGAACTTTGTGATGGATTTTTAGGTTTTAAGACTGATAAGGGCGGTATTAAATTGACTGTGCCCATTTCGTGGAAACTATTATTTGGCAATGATATACCAGAACTTATATTTTAAGAATTTTTTTTATAACTTTAATGGTTTGGTTTTTTAATTTAAAATATGTATTTGTTATGCAAATAAATGGCTGAAAGTATGGTAAATGGTAACAATTTCAATACACATACATATTTTTGTATTCATGTAAGTCTTAAAAATATTTCATTAATTTAAGATATATGTAATTGCTCTCTGGCAATGCAACTGAAGTTCAGTTGCCATCCATAATCGACTCATTAGTTTAAAAGTTGAATTTTCTATATCGTGAGCTTATTATGAGAGACCGTAACTATTATTAGTTGATTTATAACGATTTCATTTGAAATTATTACAAATGTAATCCAATCCAGTTTTTGTATTTTTTTGGTCTAAACTACTTTCTAAAATATTTTGTAATTGACCGGCACTGCCACTTAGATAACCGCATTCGAGATCGAGTAAGCTATCGTATCGAAAAATAATTACTATATCGAAATTATAATAAAATGTACTAAATTTATTGCTCGATATCGAATGCCATAATTTGAAATAAGAAAATTACGATAAATTTTACTCGATATTGAATGCGATAATTCGAATTACATCATTCAATTACTTTCGTTGAGTGATACCCAGTGGGAAAATATTGAAAGCTGGCTAAATGCTGTCTATGCCTACATGCAGATAACCCCGGAACACCATTTGTACGAAGAAAATATGGAACACAACGTCATGTTGAAAACAGTTCCTCCTAGGATGGCTCCTCCGATGTCAGGAAGATCCTTCGAGTATACGCGAAGAACATACAAATGTGTATGCACGATTTATTGAATCGGAATTCCCATACGTCAGTAATGAACGACATTCATAGATACGTTATCAAATCTTGGAGGTCCCATAGCAGACACGGAGAAAACATGGAGCAACAACCTTAATGACAACTGGTCTCAGATATACCATGCTTTCCCAAATATATCGGTCAGAGTTCCCATGATATCCTACACATATTCAACTGCCCTGCCAACACAGTAGAACAAGCATAATATCTTGGCTTAAACTCCCAGTTGTTATAACAACTAACGATTCGAAAAGGTAACGGTAAGGTTAATCCAAATTATTTCGGTAACGGTACTTTAGTGTTAACGGTAATTTCGGTATGTTTTAAATCTATATATATGAAAATGAAATAGTCCATGTATGTAATGGCATCACGTGAGAACGGCTGGAGCGATTTGGCTGAATTTTTTTATTCAATTCGAATGGAGATGGTTTGTAAAGAAAAAAATTCTTCATTTTTCTTCTTGGAGACAATTGAGGAACTAACATTAGTAAATAGCTACCGACCGAAGCCGCCGCGGTCAACTTGTTATTAATAAAATAAATCTTTAGATCTTGTGGAATATTTCTCTGAAGTTTCATCATAATTCACTAATAAATGCTTTTGATTCTTATGCAAAATCAAAAATGTTTTCTTGGGAGATTTTGTTAATATACCCAGAATATATTTATTATGATCGGGGCCATAATATTCTTAATGGCATTATTAAAATCATGGACTCAATCGTTACCCCTTTCCTATACTTGACAAATATTTATCATAACAATTGTTGTCGAGACAAAGTTGTCTGAGCAAAGGCTCTAACAATTTTGTTATAATGAAGCAATAATACAAATAACTGGAAATTATACCTGAAATTTATCAGGTATACACATAGGCTTACAAGTTTTATGGAGAATTTATTTAAACATAACTACATATTATAAATCATTTTTACTTTTTTTTACTTATTTGTAATTATTATTCACCAACTTGTATTTATAACAGGCGCGTATCCAGAGGGGGTGAAATAGGAATTACATCCAAAGAATTATTTAAATTAAAAAAAGATTTACCAATTTTATTATAAATAAGTACCAGAAACAGGAATTTATAACCTGAAACGATCTAAGTTATTTCTTCCCACTTTTTTCCACACCCTGGAGTGTTGTGACTAAAAGATAACTCACATATTTTTTCCAAAAGATAATACATAACTTTCGTCATAATTCTTATTAAATGGTGCATACAATCTTGATGATGATAAAGTCTATTTATTAATTTATATTGTAATCTATGTGTACATATATATTTAATTAAAAGCTGAAATGAAATGCACACTGACGATGGTCACTTCAAGAATGCTCATACATACATATGTACATATGTATGTTAGTTCTTTCATATCATTTACAATTTCGATTATGTCTTTCGTCTCGGCATTAAAATTAGTAGCATTGGAAAATTTTTACTTTCATTATACGCTTCAGTGAAATACAGTCTTTGATAAGAAATACTTCACACAATTCCATTAAGAAAAATCAAGAAACGGACTGTGCCGAATCTTGTATACCCTTTGTATAGTGGTATGCTTACGAATAATTTTTATACCCTTCAGAAGGGTATATATAAATTTGTCATTCCGATTGTAATTTCCACAATATAATTTTCCGACCCTATAAAGTATATATGTATATTCTGGATACTTATAGATAGCGGAGTCGATTAAGCCATGTCCGTCTGTCTGTCTGTTGAAATCAACTTTCTGAAGACCCCAGATATCTTCTTCAATAATTCTGCCAGACATACTTACGAGAAGTTCCCTATTTATTTTTTATTTATTTATGTGTGTTTATTTTTAATATTTATTTTTTTACACTTTATCTTATTACTTAAAGAGGTTAGCAATAAATATATTCCTTTTCTACTTTTACATTTTGTATTGTTGTAATATTGATAATAAGTTTATGTATTATTTGTTTTGTAGAAAAAAATTAAAAAACCTTTTTGAAACAATGTATGTATACTAAAACCTAAAACTAGGTTAAATAAGGTAAAATTTATAAAGAGATTAGTTCATTTATGTGCTGGAATTCTGAGTGTTCACATCTTCTGAAAAAGTTTTCTGTTAAATAATTTAATTTAACATTGATGGTAGGAAAATCAGCGAGTGTGTGGAGTCTACGCGTTGAATAGTGCCAGGGAAGTTTAAAACTAATTTTTAAAAGCTTATTTTGTGCCAATTGGAGCTTTTTCCTGTGGCGAAGTTTCCTATTTAAAATCAGCAAAATCCGTTCATAAAAAACGGAGATATGAGGAAAAATCCGAGACAACCTCTATTTTTGCCTATTTTTGATCTATATATCGATTACTAAATCATAAATATAGAAAATATGGATATCTAATGATAGATATTTCAAAGTCCATTACAACGATGTATATAAGGCTATAGTAAGATGGACCTTCAATGGGTCAAAATCGGGAAAAATATTTTTTTAACCCGAATTTTTTTCACAAAAACAAATTTTTTGTCATAAATTATTTTGACTAATAAATTTTTAAATTAAAAAAAAATTTTAAAAAAAAATTAAAAAAAATTAAAAAAAAAAATTATTTTATTTTAAAGTATAATTTGGTGAAGGTTATATAAGATTCGGCACAGCCGAATATAGCTTTCTTACTTGTTTCAATTCATTTTGAAACAATGAATGAATTATATTCCGATAAAAGCCTATGATTAAAGCTGAAGAATTAGTTTTTGTGAATGAAATGCTAATATGTTTTATTTCTGAATTACAATTTTAGTGAATTAAGCTCAAATTGAATTAATTAATTCGAAGCACTAGGAAGAAGTCATGTTTTGGAAACTGAAATTACAGAATGTAGTTTTCAGAAAAGATTCCATTGTTATGTCACTCACTGTATTAAGAAATTGAGGCTTACTTTTTTTATTGATTTTCATCTCAATAATGTTATTTACTAGAGTTTTATGGATGTGGATCATATATGGTAGCTGGGGCCAATTATGGACTGATGCCACAAATTCCATAATTATAGGATAATTATGTTTATTTATACGATTTTCTGAAGTGGTCCTTATATAGGACCTATATGATAGTATGATAATTACTGATCTGTGTAAAATGTTGGTTCGATATTCATATTTATGTAGGTTAACTTGATTTTCTGAAGTGGTCTTTATAGGAGAGACCTATGACTAATTATGGGCCGACCTTCATAAAATTCTGTACAACGATTTCTATATACATATAGGGTTCCTACGTGGGAAACTATTCCCTAGAATATTTTATTGACATTTCCGGGAATTTTTTTTCGGGAATTTCTTATAAGTTTTATTTTTAATGTTACAATATTCAGATACGTTATGATGACCAAATTTGTTGCTAATCAAATGAATTTATTAATCAATAGATTTTTTCGGTTCAGCAATTTTTTCGCCATCACAACGAATTACGGACATTGGATGAATATTTCTCAATGTTACACACGGAATGACAAACCTATATACTTATACAACACTTTTGGTGGTGGAAGGTATACAAATTCGCATGTATATGAATGAATATTACAGATATTCTGAAACGTACAAATAATTGGCCAAATCTGACAGATACGATTCACTCGATTCCGATGTGAACTTTTAAGTATGTGAATGATAAATAAAAAATGTTTTTTATTGTCTTAAAATGTTTATTTAGATTATTTTTTTTTTAATTGTTTACTTTGTTTTCGAACTTACAGACTATCAGTACTTAATATTAATAATATACAAAACTTAAAATATTACTTAACAAGTATTTATATTGATATTTAGTTATTAAACACCACAGAAAATAATATATTTTCAAGTGGAGTAAAACATAGTGTGCACATGATTCTAAATACACACTGGGCCGACCTTAATATGTTTTTGAATTTCCAATAACATTGAAATGTTCGGCCGTAACATGATTCTTATTATAAAGTGGGTGGAAAAGTGTTTTTATAGATCGAAAACAAACAAATCTCGTTAAATTCTATATACATAGATACTTATCGATTATATCACTATATCATTTACAATACCATCAGTATTGCAGTTGATATTTAGCACTGGCATTAATTTTTCTTATCGCTGTGATTGTACAGAGGTCCAGCAGTTATAGCCGTTTGGACCGCATTGTTGGGCAATGTTGTGGTCGAATTCGATACAACTTGATCGTTCCATGGTTGTACAGTACCCTTGCCAAATACCACAAATAGTAAATTGCAGCCCAAATAAACACCAGCCGTGATAAAGAACACAATGCGCCATTCATCAGGATCCTCCTCGTTGCTAACAATAGCACCTACCACTAAAGGAGCACAGATGGAACACAAATTTGATATGCAATTGGTAATGCCCATCATGGGGCCAGCGAAATTGGGCGATAAATCCATGTGATTGACCAAATAACCGCAGAAGGAGCCGGCATTGAAACCTACACCAATGGTTAGCAGAACAATGGCTAATGTTTTCTCATCTTCTGTCATGTAACCCAAAGCAATTAGACAAGCCATTGGCACCCATTGGCCAATCGAATTGAAAAGTTTTCTTGCGACTGTCACCGAAATAATGTTACGATTGATAAGCATATCGGATATGGGACTGACAACCAAGCACAACAGCCACATCACGAAGTAGGGTAAGGCGGAGAGCAGGGCATTGGATTTAACGTCCAGATGTAGAACGCTACTCATGTAGGTGGGCATTTCGGTTAGCAGAGTGTAGAAGCCCCAGGTGAAACCGCAGTGGGCAGCAATCAAGCCATAGAAAGGCAAAGAAGTGAAAATAGATTTCCAAGGTACAGCCATTTTCTGAAAGTAGTTACGAAATGGTAAAAGTTGTAATAAAACATTTTATTTATTATTTAAAAAAAAACAAGTAAGAGAGATATATTCGGCTGGGCCGAATCTTATATACCCTTCACCAAACTATACTTCAAAATAAAAATTTTTAGGTAATTTTACGTAAACAAAATTTTTTTTCCAGTTGTTTTTTTTTTAATTTTTTGGAAAAAAATATTTTTCGATTTTTTTTTTAAGTTTTTATGTAAAATTTTTTTTAAATTTAAATTTTTTTTTTTTTTTAAATTAATTTTTTTTTTTAATATTTAGCGAAAAAAACTTTTGGTGAAAAAAAAATCTGGTTAAAAATTTTTCCCGATTTTGACCCATTGTAGGTCCAACTTACTTTGGTCTTATATACGTCGTTGCAAAGGTCTTTGAAATATCTATCATTAGATATCCATATTGTCTATATTAATGACTTAGTAATCCAGATATAGGTCAAAAAATAGGTAAAAAATCGAGGTTGTCCTGGTTTTTTCCTTATATCTCAGACATTTGTGGACCGATTTTGCTGATTTTAAATAGCAAACTTCTCGAAAGCATGTCTGACAGAATTATTGAAGATTTGGATCCCGAAGATATCTGGGGTCTTCAGAAAATTGATTTCAACAGACAGACGGACAGACAGACAGACAGACAGACAGACAGACAGACAGACAGACAGACAGACAGACAGACAGACGGACATGGCTTAATCGACTCCGCTATCTATAAGGATCCAGAATATATATACTTTATAGGGTCGGAAAATTATATTGTGGAAATTACAAACGGAATGACAAATTTATATATACCCTTCTCACGAAGGTGAAGGGTATAAAAACGAGAAATTCATTTCGAAAATATAGCCTTGCCGGCAAATATATATACCCCTGTGTGTAATTTTTAGACAATTGTTGTATTTAACCATTTAAAAGCCATATTCATCATTTATTTAATTACCAATATATTCCAAAATATCTAAACTGATCACGAAATTATCACAAAGGATCATCTAAAAATGTCTATGGCTATAAATGGCAAAATAATTCAGAACATTTTGAGACACACAAAACAGGTTTACATTTTTTGAAAGCTGCTATGTGATTAGGGAAAATTTGCCCAAATTTTTAAATTTAAATTTTTGAAAAATTTAAATTATTCTTCTTTTATATTTCCCAAAATGTTACCTTTCAGGAAAATATAAATACATTCTAAATTTCTTTAATCTTAATCTTAAGGTCCCCACTTTGGGGGGGATATTTTAATAAAATCGGAATTTACAGATTTATAAACACTTTATCATGGAATTCAAACAAAATATTTTTAATAAAGTACAGTGGGACATTATTAAAAATATTTAGTTTTGTTCGAAGGCATCAATTCTCATTATTGCATTATTACTTTGTTAAATACTTTTAAATACATATTTATGCATGCCTGCAATTATTTTTAAACTTACCCCACTTTCTTGATCACTACCAGTCAGAGCCTCTATGTATTCACGTTCCTCTTTGGAAATTATTTTTGAGTCTCTTGGCGTATCAGCACCAAAAATCAAAAATATTGCGGACCACAATAAGCCAATACCTCCAGTGATATAGAATATACCAGGCCAACCCATGCTCGAATCAAAAATGCTACCACTAACCGCCAACAAAAGAGCAGTACCAAACTGAGCGCCCGAGTAAACAGATGTGGCTAGGAAACCTCTTTCCGGAAAAGGAGCCCATTTGGCCAGCAGTGTATGTATGCAGGGATATACCACACCCTGTGTAAAACCCACCAGGACTCTTAGAACACAAATCAATTCCCAGTCAGCATTATTAGCAGCCAATGGATGGAAAATGGTGATAAGTGAGGCCATGGCTGTAGCGACGCCCAACACTATTTTCCCACCAAAACGTTTCGCCAACATACTGGCGGGTACTTGAGCGGCAACATAGCCCCAAAAGAAACTGCTAAGTATTAAACTTTTTGTCGCGGAATCCCAATCGTGGTAAGTTTCTCCAGATGATGCCTGTGACATGGGCACTATGGCGGCTGATATATTAACGCGCAGAAAATATCCAAAACACATGCCAAAGAATAGAAGTATGGCTTGCACATGACGTACTCCAAATGTATTTGCTGTAACGATTTCAAATAAATATTTATTTAATGATTTTATATTACCATGCCTTATACAAAAATATCCTTAAATTGTTTACAATATAATTGAGAATCCTGTTTGTCTTGTGACTCCGACACCACCACTTTATACGAGTGATTTTTATATAAAAGTGGCGTTCTTTCGCTGATTAAATATGCAATATAATTAACCATTTGTACGAGTTTTTTTAATTAATTTATTTTTTTTAAATTAAACTATATTGTTTTAGTAACAATTAAACTACTTTTTATTTATTACTTATTTGTTTCTATGTACGTATATATTTAATCACCACATCTATTCTAAAACGGTGAGTTCATCTGAAAACTTTGAGGCGTTCTGAAATTGTTGTCGATTATTTGCACAAGTTTTATTTGTAAAGTATTCAAGGTTCTTGCAAGCAGACTGCATGTTAATGTATTTCATACACCCTACACTTGGTAGAAATGTTTAATCTAAAAAATAACGATCGTAATTTTAACGAATAGTTATTTGTCAGTGTAAAGTTGCTTATGCTCTAAAACTATTTAGTAATTTAAACCCGTAAATATTAATATTAAATTAATATCAATTTTACCTCTTAGGTAAAGATATCTACTATGTATTTTTTTATAAGGATTCCAAGAATATACTGCCCTCCTCTGGATTTAATTGTTTCTAACTTTGAGTTTTATTAGTGTTCTATATAACCTGCACTAGACCGTATCCAAGTATTTAAAGCTCTGATGTATATCGATCATCGCCCAGGGAGTCCTTTTTATTTACTATATTATCAAATATAAATCCAAATTGTAATCACAAATATATTTTTTATTTGAGGTAAAAATTAGGATGTGATACGAAAAAAGCCTGATGTTCGCTTATATCTCGACCATTTATGGGCCGATTTGAATGATTCATTCAACACAGGCAGACTGATTGTAGTAATCGTTTTTCAACACAGGGACAAACGTCCATTGTTAAATTATCTATCTATAAGATTTCAAAATATATAAATTTTATTGGGTTGGAAATTAATACTGTAGAAATTACGAATGATATACAGAGAGCAGCAATACAATGGAAACTTATTTTTAAAACTATATTTCGTAATTTCAGTTTTCAAAAAATCACCTTTTACCAAATATAAATGTAAATTTCTAAGATAAATTCAAATTTACTAAGTTTCCTTTTAAAATATAATAAATTTCAACGTTTTAAGGCATTAATGCTTAAAAAATGCATTTATAAGTAAAATGAGGTTATACTTCTTAGCATTGGTGAAACAATGAAAACTTTTAAATTACACTAAAACAAAAGTATGTAAATAGTTCGCACAATATGTTTTTAAAATACTATCTGTTATAAACATTTCATTAATAAATAAAAAAATTGTAAAACTACACCAAGAAAATTTAATAGGAGGAAGGAGTGTTTAAGTAATTCCCAAAAATTACTCCCCGGGAGTTTACTATAATCTAAAATTGGAAATTAATTCTCGAACTGTTAGCCAAAGGGCTATTAAGGACGGTCTCTTATTTCTAAAAAAACTGTACAATTCGCCAAAGAACATTTAAACTGGTGAAGACAGAAATGGAATACTGCTCTAATTTTGAACGAATCCAAATAAAATTTTAGACATAGTGATGGGAAAACATTTGTAAGCCGCCCGAAGGGAAAGGGTACACAAGTACACTAATAAAACTGTCATGGTTGGCGGTGCCAATATTATGGTGTACGGCTGTTTTTCAGGGCAATTGATAACATAAAATATACCAAATGAAATCGGATACAGAACCATTTGAAATGATATTTTATATCCAAAAGCTGAGGAAAATATGCTCCTAGTTTGAAGATTCCAGCACGACATTAGGCCCAAACACATTGTAAATATATGTACCTCATTGGATTCTAACCACTCAATCCCATAGGAAACGAATAGGACATTTTAGATCGCAAAATACGGACTTAAAATTATACCACAAAGGAAGTTTTATCAGATATTTTAAATATTTCTTTAATTTGTTCAATGCAAGGTAGCTGTGAATCAGTAATAAAACCAAGGGCCATCCAACAAGATACTGAGTCACTAAAAGTGCCGGGCAAGTTTTATAAAAATTGAACCAAAACAATACCAATAAGCAACAAAGTCCCAAAAATTCTAGCACTTAAACATTTTGTTTTAAACTTGAAAAATATTTGAAAAAATTAAATATTTTTCAAAAAAAAAACATATAAATTTTCCTTTTTACTGGAGAATGCTATTGAAATAAAGTGTAATAGAACTGTAATTCAATTGCTTGACCATAAATCAAGGCTTGAATTACACTTGCTTTCAACTTGAATTTCAGCTAAAAGTGCTTGAATTTTTGGGGCTTTGGTGCTAATTGGAATTGTTGTGCAATACCATAACAATAAATAGTTTTAAGTTTAATTTCTACTATCTGAATTAATTTATAATAATAATTGAATTATCCATTTAATTTACATTTCTTCTTATTATTATTAAAATATAACGTGTCTATTTCCAACTACTATTTTGTTTTTATACCCTTCACCTTCGTGACAAGGGTATATATAAATTTGTCATTCCGTTTGTAATTTCCACAATATAAATTTCCGACCCTATAAAGTATATATATTCTGAATCCTTATAGAGTCGATTAAGCCATGTCCGTCTGTCTGTTGAAATCAATTTTCTGAAGACCCCAGATATCTTCGGGATCCAAATCCTCAATAATTCTGTCAGACATGCTTTCAAAAAGTTTCCTATTTAAAATCAACAACATCCGTCCATAAATAACGGAGATATGAGCAAAAATCCGAGACAACCTCTATTTTTGGCCTATTTTTTTTATCTATATCTCGATTACTAAGTTATAAATATAGACAATATGGATATCTAATGATAGATATTTCAAAGTCCTTTGCAACGATGTATATAAGGCTATAGTTAGTTGAACCTACAATGGGTCAAAATCGGGAAAAATATTTTTTAACCCGATTTTTTTTTCACAAAATTTTCATAAATTTTTTTCACTAATAAATTAATCAGATTTTATATCTCTAATTGAAAACTTCAAAGTTTAAGCAATGTTTGACTGAATAATAATATATTTAATCTACATAATAAAACTAGCTAAAAAACTTTTGATTTGAAGATTTAACATTAAATTAAGTTCAATCTACTAATGTTGTTGTTGGATAGTCTGTTATTTTATTTTATTTGTTAGTTTAAGCGGCCAATATTGGCGGTTTAATCTTTGCAATAAATGTTTTCTATAGGAAAACATAAAAAATTTAGGCAAAAAAAATATTTAAGATTGAAAATATTTTATTTGACATAGGAAGCATCACTAAATTAATTTTCATTATTTTCTTTTGGAATATGAAAATATTCTGAGATTATTAAGTGAAATTAAAAGCTTTCTTACCCCACCCAGTGGTCAATATTGGCACACTTTAGCTCACTCTGCTCTATTTTACAATTGGCTTAGTAGTTTAGAAGATACATGTATTACTATATTTTTTTCATCCTCGTTACTTTGTATTCGTTCCGACACTTGGTGTGTTTTTAACAAGCATACCTAAATTGGAGCGGAACGCGTTTTTTACTTGTCAAAAATTCTCATGCCCATACAATTTGTATGCAGTTTACCGAAATAACGCGGCGGCAACACTTTGCAATTGGAAAATTCGATTTTGACAGCGCGTTTAATAGTAAAGTTTGTTGCAAAATACAATGTAAAAACACATACATACAAAAGGAGAAACAAATAAGCAAGAAACTCATTTTTAAAACTTTAATATTTAGTTTTTTTTTTTTATACAATTTTAGTTTACAAATCAGAAAACAAAAATCAGAACCCCAATATTGTAATGTACTTTATTGTTTAAATAACCCGGGTTGTTATATTTATTTTTTTGATAACCTTGTTTTTATTGTTTGATGTAGCGTTGCCGCTCTTATTTAGGTATGACATTTCAGCGTTAAAGCTAAGCGGAAAAAAACGTTCCACCTTCCGCTCTAATTTAGATAAGACTGTAACATTGACTTTATGTAAATTAAGATTGACAAACAATTCACAACATTTAGAAGATAACGGTATTTTAAATTTAATTAACACCAAAATGGGTAAGCTTTGGATTCATGGCCGAGGTCTGTAACGGTATTTTGGCGATAATAATATTTGTATTGTTTTGCCAAAGCTATGAAATAGAACCACATTTCATAAATGTGTTTTTTTTTTGTTAAACTTTTATGCTTAAAAACGACGAAATTTTATTTATTTTAATAGAAAACCTAGTAATTTTAATTTATCTTGGAAATATAGGTAAATATTTGGTAATGATTTTTCAGAAAACGAGTTTAAAGTTAACATTTTACTGTAACCTTTTCTAAAAAAATAAAACGATATTCTCTTCTTAAGTGGGAGATTTAGGTTGGTTTGTCATTCGAATAATCGGGAAAAAAATAAATATTTTCCCCCATATTCATTCAAAATTTTTAAATCTAAACAATGTTTTAAATCAAAAATTTCATACAAACTTTGATTTTAAAACGTTGTTTAAATTTAAAAATTGTTTATGAATAGGGCCTTCTTTATTTAAAAAAAATGTTTAATCATTCGAATAGTCGTGTTATATTTAAAAAAAAAAATTGTTTATATAAACATAAATTTGGAGAAAATTATCTTAATGAAACAAAAGTAATAGTTTATAATTTTATTCCAATTTGAAAATTTTATTAGAAACAACTTTCTACATTCATTTTCCAATCGACTATGGATTAACTCAGCAAGATCAGAACATTATGAATGAAAACTTCAAAATTAAAACCTTGAATCTGTAATAGAGTTAGAATTATTTTCTAAATAATAATAAACAATATACCTATAGATAAAACATTTAATTATTTCACAAAATATTTAACGAGTTTTTGTATAATAACAAATTAAAAAATTATCAGTCACTCGAATAATAAAACAAATTATAAACATTTATTCGATTAAAATAAAACTCAAAACAAATTAACAACCCTAGATAGGGATGAACGACTTATATACTTTTGCCGTAGTTCTTTTATACGTCGACATCATACTCATACGAACCAGAGATGTGCACGAATACCATTCAAATGACATATTTATTTTGCAAAAATGAATACTGAGTTATCACTATACATAAACCAAACGAAAACTGTCATTGCATGATTCACCACAGCAAGTGTTTTGTTACAAAATGCATGTAATTGCTTGCATATTCTATAAACTCTTACCATTCACAAAAGCAGCGAATCAATATGAGTGTTATGAATATAAGAAGAGCTTTTTGAGTTAATATACACTTTCCTATATGAGTATGTTTGAATTAATTTATAACTGTATTAGAAGGATTTTTCTTGCATATTTCTATTTTTAACAATGCGGAAAACACAATTTTCTATATTTTTTATTATTTCGGAGTTTATTGTATCAAAATAAGACGAAATTTAGTTCTTGAACCACGCGCGAAAAGTTATTTAAAACAAATTAATGCACTGATTTTGAACTAAACATTCAACTTATCATCGAGCTTTTGTGAATCATTTGAATACTTTGCATACAAATCAAAACACAGTAATCATTTTTGAGTTGTTATTGCTAGCGGCATTTAAAAAATGATTGAGAGAATGACAATCAATTGTGAGACCGCAAGCACTGCAAGCAATATAATTAGCACATATTGATGATTGAAAACACAATAAATGATTTCATTCATATTGGAAAAAACCGAATCAACTCATGTACATCTCTGATACGAACTCAAATCTGTTTGATTCATAATTAACCTCAGCCTGACTTATAATTTTAGGAAAATACTCATGATACTACTGATTTAACTCATTCGCCTCATGCATTTTTTTTATGTGTAATTGTACAGAATTCGACAACATACAACCTCATAATGAGCATTTTAATGTTCTTATTCGAATCATACATATTTTGCTTCGTCTATACAAATAGAATTAAATAGAGTCGAAATCAACAACGTCATAAATATTGTTAAGTATGAATAGGATGATCACCTCAAACTTTATGAGTGGATATGAGTCTCGACAACATTGTAATAAATATGAATGCGTATAAGTACAAGAAATTTTGAGTCATGATTGAACTCTATTCACTTTTTCACTAATCATTGCTGAACTCTGATGATTACTTACATATATCGAACAGCGAATCATTCTGAATCTATAGGAATGTGTTACAATTTTAAAATAACCTTTTGTGAGAATATCAAATGAATCGGCGCAGTACTATACAACTTTTAAATAATGAAATAGTTTAAAAAATCGTAGTATCCACTTCGGGTGATTATTAGATATTAATATGCATTTTTTACACAATATATAAATCACGATGTAATGCATAATTCTGCATCATTAATTCAGAAAACCTGTTTTTTGTCTTGAAAAAAAATTATCAATATCTATTGGTATTCAGGTGGTCGTTAATAAATCTTTGAAGACAATTTAAAAGTAAAATAATTAGTTTAATATAAAAAACTATAGCAGTTATGTTTTCAATTTGTTTTTTCAATATTCTGTTAGGTTACTCCTAATTTTTAATCTTAATTACAGAGTAAACTCTCTGAGTTTTGAAAGCAACAGCATGTAATGAAAAATAAAGCAGTAAATTTATAAGGATTTGCTTTAAAATGTTCAAGTCATTTTAATTTAAAATTATTTCTGGAAACTTTTCTATTAATAGAGCTCGAGAGTGAAACAAACAACCCTTAAATTAAAATTTAATACGATTTTTCACATTTTCATTTTGTCTTTGTAGAGTATTTAAAATATTTTATAGATGCCCCGAACAGTTTTTATTCTTTCATTATTTTTTTTTTTTTTTGTTCATCTACACAAATTGTGATAATGTATTATTAATCATACATTTTTTTATTTATTTTGCATTGTTAGCCGCTTAAATTTTGTAATAATAAATATATTTCATTTATACTTATATTTAAACAAATATATATAGATAGAATCTTGTATTTTATAACTCGTTATGTGTATTTTAAATTACAATAACATCAACAAAAACAACAAAATTAGACCTCTCTCAATGAATCGATCTTGAATGAAACCGAAAATAATATAACACAGACGCATTTATATATCATATACTTGTATATTTGAATTATAGCACATCTTTTATTTTAAAACCTTTTTTTCAATATTATATATTTTTTTATTTTTTCTTAAACACTCACGTCTTTCTATGTTATCACTACAGCAGTCCAGAGATTTATCGGACTCAAAATTTTTAGATTTCGACATATTTTTTATTTTCGAAAATTTCTAAACCGATTTTCAAAAAATTCTGTAAATCATACGTTTATTAATTAGTTAGTTGTATGCACTTGTTTCTGTTTAGGCCAAATTCTAAAATTGAACTAAATTATTTTTGGTTTTTACCTTGTGTTTTTATTCTATATTCTGTGTACCTGTCTGGGCATGAGTGTATGTGAATACAGGTTGATTGTATAAAAAAAAAAAAAAACTGATTAACAAGTGTTTCTGGTGTTGGTGGTGCTTTTGGTTTATGAAGTACATACTTACTATTCATACCTTTAACTGGTGGCGCTGATATCTTTAATTTTATAATACAACGTATACAACTGTTAAATCGTTTTCATTAATTTATTTTCTAATACACTCCACCAATACTCGAGGGCATATACAAGTTAGTCTAAACGTGTGTAATTCTAAAGAATTGCACCCGCCGTACTTGTTGCGTTTGTTGATTGGTTATTCAGTAAACCTATGGTTCTGGATATAAATAGATTTTCCATTGAATGAATGGGGCACTTACATACATATATGAATTTTACCCTGCTTAACCCGTTCTACGCCTGACCCCCGATTCCCTTGTCGGATTTTAAATAAATTTCGAATTGAGCTGAAGTAATAATGATTTCGATGTAGGGCTGAGTGGCATTGACCTAATTCTATTTCAATTGTACACTCCTATATATGTATACATATACATACTTAATAAGATCCAAAAGAAAAATCTTTATATTTTTAGAGTTTGTTAAACGAAATTTGTAAAAAATTTAAATTGGAGTTTTGAAAGTTATATAGGTTAGTTTAACAGAGTTCAGTCATCCTTAATCATATTCATTCTTCAATCCTCTCGAAATATTTTGCCAGCATCATGGATTTTACATTAACCGTGGTTGTAAAGAGTGAGACAGAAAAAACTTATACACACTATTCCAGCCAAAACTTATCCTTGGTCCAAAAATTATTATTTTTTTAATAACGTTAGCTTTTAAAAATATGTCAGATATTTTCTTTACTAAATCATTAATTTTCAACTGTTATTTCGGTCAAAATGGTCAGCGAAAAAAAGTACGTGAAAAAATAATTAAAGCTATAAAAATAACTAAAGATCTTAGGGTTCATCGTCACACTGTTTAAAAAGCTATTAAACAGTATAAGGAAGACTTGAACATTGAAAGAAAACCTGGATCAGGATGAAAAATAGATTTAACAGATATTGGTAAGGCAAAATAAGTCGAACAACTCTTTCGATGAGCACCGAACCCTACTATCAGAAAAGCAGCACGTAAAGTTAAATGATCTGATCCTGTGGTGCGCAGAGCCAAAGCTAACTCTGGGTTGAAGTCGTACAAAGTTCAGAAAGTTCCAGATCGCATTGCGCCAAAGAACTTATAAGCAAAAAAAAATGAGGTCGAATTTTAGAAAAAAAATACACCTGTTGTGTGATAGATGAAGAAACTTATGTACTGGTAGACTTTTCACAACTTCCGGGTCAAGATTTGCACGTGGTTGATGGACGAGGTAATGTCCATTCAAAATTACACAAGATGTTTCTTGTGCGTCAAGCCATTTGCAATTGTGGCAAAAGAAGCCAATCATTTGTGACATCAGGCAGGATAAACACAGAAATATATATTACGGAGTATCTGCAAAAAAGCGTTTACCTTTCTTAAAACAGCACGGAGTTCCTTCATAGTTCTGGCCCGATTTGGCATCATGCCACTATGGAAAAAAGGCTCTTGAAGCCCTTCAAAGAATTTTGTACCACGGGCGGCAAATCCTTGTTCGAAAACCCTTCCATTATGGTTGACTCAGCTCCAGGCAGTTTGGAGGAATTGCCTCTCTTGGTACAAATACCACATTATTGTTCTTGTACCACTCAAGACCTTTTTTACCATAGTGACAGATGTCAAATCAAGCCCAAAATAAGTGGACACATTAAGAAGTCTTATGAATGGAAACATTCCTTGATGTAAATTTCGTTATTTATAGAGCCCTTTGTAACAAATGTTTGGCTTTTTTGCCTAAACTTTTCTTCAACATTCCCTCGAGCATCTGCAACATAAAAAAAATTACCCAGAAGCTGCGAAAAATGTTTCATACGTACATTTCGTCATCCATTATACAGCAGGTATATTTTTTGTATAAAATTTGACTTCAATTTCCGTGCTCTGTCTTTGGCCTCTAAATTTTTAGCAGAGTTCCTGTCAGGAACTTTTTGAGCCTTGTTTGCTTTTAAACCTTCATTGGCTTTAACTTTTCGTACCAAATAGTCCGAGTACTGACCTAACCGTGCTGCTTTCCTACCGGTTGTTGGGAGCACTTTTGAAAATGCATTCTATTTTTTTGGCTTAATAAACATCATGTCAACCATTTCTTCTACCTGAACCAGGTTTTCTATCAGCGGAGAAGTTCTCCCGGTACTGTTTAATAACATTGGAAACAGTTTGACGGCAGACCTTTGATTGTTTGGCCAACTTTTTGTAGGACCAAGTTGGGTTTTGTTGAAAATATTTAATAATTTTAGTACGCACTTTTTTCTGGTCACTCATTTTAATAAGATTAACAAAAAATGAACATAATAAATGACATGCTTTACAAAGGTTACTTGATAAAAAAAATAAATCAAATAATACTTGGGTTAAAAGTTTTAATGAAAAACGTGTGTTAAGAATTTTACGATCTCAGTCCTTACTAAATTAAACAAAAAAAGCTAAGTTTAAAAGATGTATACAATATTTTTGGTTATTTAATGTTGGTCCAATGTGTTTAAGGGTGGATAATATAATAGTGTAAAATATTTACAGATCTTGTCACAAACGTAGTGTTGATCGGTCAAAAAATTAATAGGTCCGACTAAGTTAAATCTAAATAAGTTAAATATGAATATCCTTTAAACGAGAACTTAAAATTTCATTTAAAATTTATATTAAGCCGAAATTTTCTGGTTTTAAGTAAACACTTTTTTGGTTTCAGCAAATCAATCCATAAAACCATTGCCAATATATTATTATTATTATTAACGATGCTTCACGCACTGCGATCCATAGGATCTTTTGTGCAGCCTTTAAGTTTCATTATAACAGATTTAGGCTAAGTATGAAGCCAATTTTATTTGATGAGAGATCAATTACATACCCCGGGGCCATAAACGCCCATCCGAGTCATTTTGTTCTGCACATTGCCAGCATTGGGCAGTCGCATAGAATATGTTCAGAGGTTTCAGCATGAAGTTCTCAAAACCTACACTGTTCATTCTCAACATTACCTAAAATAAATTGGTGATACCTAAAACCACAGTGTACGGTAAATAATCCAGTAAATATTCTCAAGTCACCCTTTCGAAGCGATAGCAGTACTTGAGATCTACGTTTGGTCAGAGTAATAAACCGTTTGGACTGTCTAAGTCCTGGTAAAATACCCTAAAATCAGGCAAATTCCGATTCAAGCCAATAACACATTCGTTCCATAGTGTATCCACGTTGGATGCCAAAGAACGGTGCAGGGCCTACGGACGAGCGTCGGGCTAGTTCGACCCTATTGGCCGAACAATCAGCACGTTCATTACCAGCGTGGCCTTCATGGCCAGGTACTTTTCTTAATTTCCTTCTTAAAAAATCGTTAGAGCATATAAGGATGGAGTAAATTTCCGCCTGAAATATAGTTGGGAATATACCCATTGGGACAGCCCTTTGAAAATTGGGCCCATACCAGCCCCAGTGTCACCTTTAGCCTGTATGGAAACATCGGTAAGCCACACTTGATCGGCATTATCTTGCTACCATGCCTGATTTATCCACACATCACTTTCAGGTATAAGGACCCTAGCTTTCTATGTAACACCAAAATAGGTAACATATAGTCTGGTACTGCATTAATAGGATCATTCTAAAGATACCTAGAATACGCATATGTTCAACCAGAACACCCGGCATTACACGTGATATCTTCTGTAGCTTGGATGCACTCCTATAGGCTTCCTCCATTATCAGTATATGTAACGGTGGGATGTATAGAATTGCACCCAAAGCATAATTGGGACAGGTCCTCATGGACTCAGTAATAGAAATAAATAATATATTGACAATATTACAAATTCATTAGATTCATTCAAAGGATTTTATTAGAATAGAAATAGAATTAAAAATGAATCCACCTGTGCTATCACGAGGATGATATGGCCTGCGCTGGACTGCACACGCGCGTCATATCTACTTCGACTACAACGAATACGACTCAGCAATATGGTGGCGATGATCACCGGACATTGCACTTTCGGTCCCCATGCTGCAGAAGTTGTCAGAATGAGGAAGAGGAAGAAACACTTCTACACTTCTTTTGTAATTGTCGGGCACTTGGCGATCTCTTTTAGGTGAGAGATCCTTTGGTACCCCCTCCGGGCTATCAGTGAAGGAAGTAAGGTACATAGACGCCTTTATTAGGGAAAGCAGGTGGTTGATAAGACCGGACTTGCAAATTGCACCTCATGGCGACCCGACAACTGTCCCATGATGGTCTGCGTTATTTGACTCTCAACACCTTCTCCTCTTACTCCTCCAATTTCTTTAAATTTTCTCCTCCTGCTTAATAAATCTATGGATTTTCTTTCATCTACTTCTATCTCTTTTCTCTCTGTGTTTTTCATCTTCTTTCAGGTACCACAAAGGGAACGTTTATTGGACCCAAGTGAGCTGTACAAACGAAGTTTTTGGAAGGCTGCCTGATAACCTAACCTATCCTTTATGGAAAATCTTGTTATACACAAGATTTTCTATAGAAAATGAAGTTATACACAAGATTTTCTGTAGAAAATGCTGTTGTTTTTCTATATTTGTTTCATGTTAGAATTTAATATCTTTAATTGAAACTAAAATTTTGTAAGTATTATTAATTTTATAGTCAATTAAACTATCTCAAACGTGGTAATGTCTATTTGTTTAAAGCAACCACATCAATCTCCAAATTTTTCAACGTAATTGCCAGAAAACCTCTATATGAATTTGGTTCAACTTGCTTCTTAGATCCGGGTTTTTGTTATTTATTACAGAAAAACTAAAAAACTGGAGATTGCAGGTGTTACTTTTAGCACGCTAAAATCATGGATATTTTGTTAGATAATTGCAGCTGAAACAAATTAAATTAAATACAAATAAATTGTCTAGCAAATGGTATAATTTTTTAAATTTCATAAAAAAGTTTAGTCTCGTAAATTTTTGCAATTTAATCGATCTAATAGAAGAATTCACCATTTCACATTTCACTTTCAAATGAATAAATAACTCACGTTTGACATTATTATCCATTTTTTAATTATTAAAAACTATAAATTATTATTAAAACTTGTATCTGAAATTGTCACATAATTTACAGCCTTTTAGAAACCGATAAAGTAAAGCTAAACAATGCTGTCCAAAAATGTTAACAAAGATGTTCATACTCGTATTAAAGCAAAAAACAAGGGTATTGCTAAAATTTAAATATTAAATTTTGGTCAAAAAGGGTAAAACTTAACTTAACCGAAATTTTTCAAAGACTGAAGGGTGTAAAAGATTCGTCACAAACCTATGAAGCATTATCAGTTTTTGTTTTTAAATTGTTTATATCGCTCATTTGCTGCAACAACGTCATAACTCAAAATCCGTGCTTTTTTAACTGAGTAATACAAAATATGCGCCGTTCGTTAGTCTTTCATATAGTTTTATCCGTTTTGAAAAAAGTGAATTATTTTTTGTGTGGGAGTGTTTTTTTGTTGAAAACATTAAAATTAAAATTCATGTTTTCTCGTATATTTCACAAGTAAAAATTTTGGTTAAATACAGATTAGAAAGATATTAACATCTACTATTTAAATCAGGTTTTATTTCTGAAATCGCATGATTTGTTGAAAATTAATTTAAGAAATAGTAAAATGTCATAAAACATTCAAAACCGTTTTTCTCGAAACGACTTTTTTTGAATTATGACGTTGTTGCAGCAAATAAGCGATATGTTTAATCATTTTTATGATACAAGTACAAGTATTAAAATATTTTATTAATTTTAGTAGTACAATAGCTACTTTTTCGTCGGAACTAAAGGGTGTTTCCTGATATAATCTCGCTTCTAATTATCAGCATCGAAAAGTAATGGGAAATCAGAGTAGTTTATGGCAATATTTGTTTCACTAAAAAAATTGTTTATTAGTTAGTAGGGCTATAAATTAATAAAAGTTTTTTTTTGTTTTAAAAAGAAATTTATAGTAGTATTTTGTTTATAATTGTTTTTAAATTTTATGGTATTTTTTTATTTTTTTGGCCGGTAACAAAAAAACATGGCATATTAGTTTTGTAAGAATACATTTCTAGTAAAGCTAGTAAAAAAAGAGGAAAATAATATAAACATTTACAATTTTTTCAAGGAAAAAGTAGTAAAAGGTAAAAGTAAGAGTGTTATATTCTTGATTAATTTCTTAAAACTTTAAATGACTTAGTCGACATTTACACTTTGATTTAAAGTCATGTCCTTTTTTGTTTCTCTTTTAAAACCCCTACGAAAATCTCCTTGCATTTATAAGATGCCTTTTTTTCAACCATGTTTGCCTTTTTTTGGTATTTAATCGTATCAACAACCAATCAGAAAAGAGCTCAAAGCAGAATATCAAAAAAAGTCATGAAAAACAGAAAACTTGCCTTTTGTATAGACGCTAGTACAAAAAAACCCATGATTTTAAGTCATTACTTAAAGTCATAATGTTACAATAATATGATTATATATAAATTATTTATTGACAATAAAATATTTTTCTGATATAGGGGTTATATGGATGGCGTGTAGGGTCAATTATGGACCGATCTTCACAGTTGTTGGTAGAAAGATTTAGGTTCATATAAAACTTGTTTATATCCAATTTCATCACAATTATAAAGAGTGAGCCAAAAAAAAACTTATACTAGTATTAAGTTAAGGAAAGATTCTAAAAAATAACTAAATTTATTTAAATATTGTACAAATTCATTAAATATTAAAATATTGGAAACATTTTATAGTTACTTCCGTTACATTTTTGGACGAGGTGGTCGACTTACGCTTAAGGTGGTCGACTTACGCTTAAAATCGGACATGACCTGTGATACCATTCCTGTGTTCTTTAATTCTTTTTTTACAAGAGCACAATACCTTTCCACAATACCTTTCCGTGGTATAAAATTGACATTATTGTTTGAATACCACTCAAGGGCATTTTTTCCATAGTGGCATGATGCCAAATCGGGCCAGAAATATGAGGGCACACTGTGCTGTTTTAGGAAGGGTAAAAGCCATTTTTGTAGGCACTCCGTAATATATATTTCTGTGTTTATCATGATTGACTTCTCTTGCCACAATGGTTTGCCACACAAGAAACTTCTTTTGAATTTTGTTTGTTTTTTTCTCCGGTATTGTTCTTGAATACTACCTCGTCCATCAGCTAAGGACTGAGATCGTAAAATTCTTAACACACGTTTTTCATTAAAACTTTTAACCCAAGTATTATTATTTATTTTTTTTTTGTTCAGTTGCCTTTGTAAAGCATGTCAGTTATTATGTTTAATGTCAATTATGTTCATTTGTTGTTAATCTGATTAAAATGAGTGACCAGAAAAAAGTGCGTACTAAAATTATTAAATATTTTCAACAAAACCCAACTTGGTCCCACAAAAAGTTGGCCAAACATTTAAATGTCTGCCGTCAAACTGTTTTCAATGTTATTCAACAGTACCGGGAGAACTTGTCCGTTGATATAAAACCTGGTTCAGGTAGAAGGAATGGTTCACATGATGTTTATTAAGCCAACAAAAATAGAAGCATTTTCAGAAGAGCTCCCAACACATCCGGTAGGAAAGTAGCCCGGTTAGCTCAGTGCTCGGACTATTTGGTACAAAAAGTTAAAGCCAATGCAGGTTCAAAAACATACAAGGCTCAAAAAGTTCCTGACAGGAATGCTGCTAAAAATTTAGAGGCCAAAAACAGAGCACGGAAATTGAAGTCAAAGTTTATAAAAAAAATATTCCTGCTGCATAATGGATGACGAAATGTATGTTCTGGCAGATTTTTCGCAGCTTCCGGGTCAAAACTTTGATGTTGCTGATGCTCGAGGGAATGTTTAAGAAAAGTTTAGGACTCAAAAGCAGACAAAATTTCCCAAAAAGTTCTGGGTATGGCAAGCAATATGCAGCAGCGGCAAAAAAGCCAAAATTTTGTTACAAAACGCTCTATAAATACCGAAATTTACATCGAGGAATGTTTTAAAAAAAAGATGCTTCCATTCATAAAAAATAGAAGCATTTTCAAAAGAGCTCCCAACACATCCGGTAGGAAAGCAGCCCGGTTAGCTCAGTGCTCGGACAGGAACGCTGCTAAAAATTTAGAGGCCGAAAACAGAGCAGGGAAATTGAAGTCAAATTTCATAAAAAAAATGTTCCTGCTGCATAATGGATGATTTTTCGCAGCTTCCGGGTCAAAATTTTGATGTTGCTGATGCTCGAGGGAATGTTTAGGACCCAAAAGTAGACAAAATTTCCCAAAAAGTTCTTGGAATGGCAAGCAATATGCAGTTGCGGCAAAAAAGCCAAACATTTGTTACAATGGGCTTTATAAATACCAAAATTTACATCGAGGAATGTTTACAAAAAAGGATGTTTCCATTCATAAGACTTCTTAGTTTTTGGCCTGATTTGGCACCCTATCACTATGGTAAGAAAGGTCTTGAGTGGTTCAATACCAATAATGTGGTATTTGTACCAAGAGAGGTAAATCCTCCAAACTGCCCGGAGCTAAGGCCAGTGGAGAGATATTGGGCTCTTATTAAAAGAGAATTGAAGAGCACAAAAAAGGTGTCCAAAAGTGTGGTAGATTTTAAACGTAGATGGACAACCTGTTCGAACAAAGTGACAGAAATCTCTATAAAAACCATAATGGAAGGGTTTCTGAAAAAGGTTCAAAATTCCATCACTAGTGATTAGAACTATAAACATACTTTTTGTAATAATAATTTCAATCAAATAAAAAAATCAAAACTGTAAGTTCAGTGGTTTCATTTGTATTAACATATATGTTACGAATTTTTCGATCTCAGTCCTTAGCTGTACCGAATGTTGTATATGACAATCAAATATATTTCCAATATCGGGATTAGGGTCAATTATATACCGATTTTAACAAAAGTTGGTAGAAAGATGTAGGTTCATATAAAATTTGTTTATGTCCAATTTCATCACGATATAAATTGTTATAAGATAATTATAAATGTTTAAGGGACTAGGAAAAAATGTTCGCCATACTTTACAGTATAACTTCAGAGTACTTAGAACTAATTTTTGCAACATTTTATCAGGATTGCCGCTGAAACAGTATTCCGGGAGGACATTTGTATGGGGGTTAGGTGAAATCATGGACCGATATTTTCAATACCAAATAAACATTATCAACAGAGAGTATTTGTGGAAAACTTCAGCCGCCTAGATCCTTTTTTTTTGCGCCCTATCGTGTTTTCAACAGACAGACAGACAGACATACGGACGAGCATAGCTAGATCGTCTTAGAATTTCATAAGGACCCACAATTTATGTATTTGGGTCTGTGATGAATATTTCGATGTGTTACAAACGGAATGACAAAATCAATACACCCACCATCAAAAAAGATACAAATATTTTTTCTTGAAATACCTGCTAGATTTTACTATTTTTTATGTACGAAAACAGAAATTTTAAAAAGCTAGTAAAAACAGTAAAACGGTTTACTATTAAGTCATATTGTCATAATGTCCTAATATAATATGATAGTTTAAACAAATTGTTGTTGTGCTTTAAACAAAAAACAATAAACATAGTTCAAAAAGGATTAATAGTTTAGAAATTTTTTGTTTGAAGCACAACAAAAATTTATTTAAACTATCAGGACATTATGACAATATGACCTAATAGCAGACCGTTTGAATCCCCCAATTGTGTAAACGAACATACTTATTGCTGTCTACTTATATAAAATCTGTAATTTACTGTTCTGAAAAAGTGTCGTAAAATGAAGATCTTAATAAATATCCGAATAATTTCACGATTAAGTTCCATTTCATTCACTGTAAACAATATAAATTGCGTTGTTTCACATAAAAAACACTTTAACTTTCTGTGACTCACAATATAAATAGTAACCCTCGTATAAACAGAATTACTCGTATTAAAAAGATTTCAATCTTTAGATCACTTTATTTTTTTGATAGTCCGTCAAATATTTATTGCTGACGTTGTTCAGTTTTAAATGTTACTACCTTAAAAAAAAAAACGGTTAAGTGTTATCCATCATCATCATATGGCAATAATTATACTCGTCATCGTATACATACGACGAAATATCAAGTACTTACGGCCAAGTGTTGATAACAACTTATCGTCTTAGAGAGTATCTTGTCGTGCGAACACGGTGAATTGTGGTATCTGAAACATTCACGCAAAGAGTGTATATGTATTTAGTTAGTGCACCTTGAATGTTGCTGAAGAAGATCGATAAAGAACATAATGACATTGAGTGGGTTTTTCCACATAATGTCTGAAAATAATTAGCCACTGAAGTCATAAGGTTTTTTTAATTTTAATCTTCTCTAAAATAGTTAATATATTTATTTTTATTCATATCAAAGCCATCGGACATTCAGGAATTTATTGACGTTTTTAGATCTGCTTACTACCGGTTTTAGAATATAATTATCACAAAATCCACTTTAACATTGAAATTTAGATTTTTTCAAACTATTGTTTCGATAGAAATTTTACAGACAAAGTTGAAATAATACGTCATTAAAAATGTATGTTATTCTTGAAAAAAAAATCACATCACCATATATTATTGTTTTATTAAAATTTATAAACATAAAGCTCATTTGAAACAATGGGGTCATAACTCAAAATTTGTATTTTTTTGAACTAAGTACTGAACTAAGTACATTTCCTATCTTTAAGATAGTTCTGTTTACTAAAATGTTTGTTTTTTTCGATGTGAGATTGTTGAAAAATAAAAGATATGTTTTTACACTACAGTGTACATATACAGTGATGTTCAATAAAATAGGGATAGTTTCAGTTTTTAAAGCGATCAAACTCTGTTATTAATATGATGGCACATCAGTTATATACACGCAAAGAAAAAATATAGTTGTGTATGTTTATAGTAACAATTTCAAAATTTTTAAACGTTTTTTAACAATATTATAGTCACAGTAACTATTTACACGATTGTGGTAACCATAATATGGTTAACTTATGATTCAAATGATTGTATCAATCATATATATGGTTACAGTAAACAAGTGTTTTCCAATCAGAATGTACATAAACAATCTCAAACCAGTATTAATGTCATTATTTTATCTTAATAATTCCTTTAAGACCTTATAATTTCAATTAGTATTAATTCGATCTTCTATTTTAAATAAAGATTTTTCTGTTTTTGTTACACAAAGAAAATAGTTTTAGTTGTGACTAGCTGAACCCGGTCAGCGTTGCTGGCCCTTTGAAAACATCTGTTTTATATTGCATCTCGATTTTAATATACAGTGTCGAACAAAACTCGGACTCTCCCGACCTGAATTCACACCCCAAACACTTATTATATGCAGTCAGATGACGGCGGATGAGGTGGTCATATGAAATAATTGTAGCAGATATCTATAAGTAAAGTGTCATGCTATGCTCTTAAAAAATGAAACGAATGTATTTAAGGCAAATGGGATATTATATTTATGAATTCTTCTTAAGGCCAAGGGATATACAATGTTTCTTGTTTTTTTTATTTGGAGTAAAAATATATAAATTATTTGGTGTGCCAATTCGAGAGCAAGCCACATACAATTACCCGTGTGGAAAACATGAATTTTCCAAATGTAAGCCAGCAATAGTCAACGATTGACCTTGTGCTTTGTTAGTGGTTATTGCAAAGGCAAGGCGATACGGGAGCCGCTTAAATTCAAATGGAGAGTCGTTGGAAATCATCGGAATGCGTGGAATCAGTACATTTTCGCCTTTAAATCTGCCACCGATGATTGTTGCGTCAATTAAATTTGAATAACATTTTTTGAATTCAAAAATTCAGTAGGATAATTGATGGCTTGATCTTCAATCATTGATCGAATGTCAATCGATTTGTATTTCATTGTTTCGCCAGGCAGTTTCAATTGAATTTCCACAGCCAATCCGAATTTTTGTAGTTGGTTATATGACTTGAGAATACGGCTTGAATATTCCCGCTTGAAGCGGGAGCAATACGCCAAATGTACCACAGTAATTTACTGTGGTACATTTGGCCTTGAACTTTAAAGGTGGGCATGTAGCCGACGTTATTTACGATATCAGTTGCTCCGAAGGACGTCATTTGAGAGCATGAGTTTTACTTTCGGATATTTTGAAAAAGTACTTGAAAATCGGAGTGGCGCCGGAAATGTAACTTAGAAGCGTCTCAGACGGCTCAATAATTGGTGGCAGTACCACTTTTCCGTTCGAACAGCACATTCCCGGGCATTCCTTAGGGAACTTCAAAACGCAACAATGTAAGCAGAATTTGTTCATTGCGCCAATCAGTACGTCCTTGTGATTCCTGTAGTCATCATCCTTATTGTAATGAAATGCCGGCAACTTTAAATCGATTCTTTCTCTTGATTGAGCCATTCGGGAGCGATTGGCTTCTAGTCTTTCGATACGCTGTTAGGGTTACTCTGCAGCTCTCGATGAAGATGCACTGCGAAGCATTTGGTGAAGCCGTGATTCGCATTCTCTTTCCATTTCTGCGGCTCTAGAGGTAGATGCTCTTTCGCGATTTTCCTCAAGGCGTGATAAGCGTTGTCTTTCTGAACCCGCGTCTCTAGACGTAGATGCTCTTTCCCGATTTTCCTGAAGACGTGATTCGCATTCCGTTGCAGTTTCAGGTGATCTTCTTTCCCTGATCTTCCGTGATTTGGTTGTTTTTTTACCAATGCCTGTTTTTTTGGTGGAATTTTTGTAAATTTTCACTTAAAATTATTTATAAACCAATTTTATTCTTGCAAAAAATTCCAAAACCCTTTATTACTTACTACTTTGATTTAAAAAGCTATATGTTTTTAACTGATCAACACAAAACTGTAATTAACGTAAAGCAAATAAAATACAGTCAGTGACTAAATGAAAACAAATTTTATTTGATAAAGCGTTATTTTTTATGAATTCACCGTTATTTTTTTATTAAAAGTGGAACGCGGAGAGTTATTCAAAATATTTGTTTTTAAATAGATTTCATATGAAAATTTGTTTGACTGAAAATCAAAAATCTGACTTAACAGTGTTACCCGCTAGGCTATTCTGAAGATTCCCTGAAAATTTCATCAAATTCGGTCCAGTCGATTTTGAATCCATACGGAATATACATACATATACTCAAATGATTCAATCTAAATGGACGAAATTTTCTGTTGTGGTGGAAAAATATTAGTTGGGGTGATAAAAATTCAGTTATTTAATACAATAGTGGTATTTGACAGTTCTTGTTACACCCGTAGTTTTAATCGATATTAAATCAATACAGTCTATCCTGTATTGATTTAATCTGCAAAACAATCGAAATTCTTTTCGAAAGAGAACTTTTTCAAATCGAATTAATGTCACTAAATATTATTATCCTTAGTAATTGTAATATTATATATATTTTCATATAAAGTGTTTGTCGTGCTGTCGATATAATGACAACATTCGATCAGCAACCAATTTGGTTATCACAACAAATCTGATTATTGCTACGTTTGCATAACTTTTATAATTCGAGGAAAATTTTCCCTCTATTACCCGTAACGGCTACAGTATGTTTGGCATTAACTAACTAATAGTAAGTAGTGCATATATCAATAGAAATAGAACATATATCAATAGAAATAAATCAATCGGAATTTGAACCAATCCAAGAGTTGACAGATATCAGGTAAGCAGACGGCACGATCAACTGGCATGATGAGCATGATTCGAAATTTTCCATATTTCCATTTACTTTATAAAATTGATCTTCATATTTTCGGAATTTAAGTTCTTTTTCGTACAAACTAACAACTCACAAATTGACACAAGTGATTATTGATTAATTTGTAACGTATTATTGAAGGCTTAATGAAATTACCATATCATAATACCTATTTGTGTCACAACACAACACAGAATTTAATCTTTTCAAGTGTATGACGCAAAACTTGAGAGCTTCGTAATTATAGATATAGTACCCTATTATCAGTGGATACAAAATTAATTAAGTAGAAATAAGAGAATTTAATTTTCAATATAACATTGGAAATCAGATCACAACAATGTTATCAAATGTGACCAATTACGCATATAGTATGTATTTTCTAAGGTAACATAATCGTAATTGTAAACAAATAAATAAACTAAATTTTAACCCATTGTCAGCCACAGGTCTTAATTTAAAATTATAACCAAATGAAAGTTTTTGGCTCAATTTAACAATATAAATTTTAAAGTAAAAACTATATTATATGGTTTATTGGTTCTGGTTTACTTTTCCATATTGGAATTCTTTATAATAGTGGTATTCGACATACGATGCGTTTATGATTGCAAAAGTTTGCAAATGCAAATTTTATGCTTTGTATGTTAGCTGTAGCATCTGGCAATCTTGTTTTTATTGAAAGTACAATGAACAGCCAAGACTACTTTAAAATTTTAATGGACAAATTGAAAGTAAGTGCAGAAAATTTAGGCCTTGTAATTCCATGTGTCTTTCAGCAAGACAATGTTCCAAAGCACACCGCCAGAATTGTTAAGGAGTGGTTATTGTATAACGTGCCTAAGCAGTTAAATTCACCTCCTCAGTCTCCAGACCTTAACCCAATAGAGCACCTGTGGGAAATTTTAGACCGGAATATTAGAAAACGTAGCATTGTATCTAAGGACGAACTCGGAACCCTCTTTAAAGGAAGATGGGGAGGGAAATTACTAAAGATATAACGGAACATCTTGTAAACTCCATGAAAAGGCGACTAGAGGCTGTAATTAAGCTGAATGGCGGACCAACAAAATATTATTATCGTATTTTGGTAATATTAAATAATTCTTTCTCTAATTAAAATATTTAGCTTCATAGATAAAAATGCGTGTTGTATACTAAAGTTTAACTCTGACTGTATATCACACTCGTTGCCTATTGAAATTTGTATTTTATTTCTCTCGCTCTGCAAACCACAACCATTGAAAAGTGGTTGTAAAACGTCAAAATAACCATACGGTTCGATATTAATTTTTTGTGAACTGTCATTTGTTTCATATCTGTAATAATCTGTGATAATGAGCTTGTGTACATAGAGAAAAAAAATACTCAAAAAAGTTACACAATTGACCAATTCACAACGTAGTTGTATGTTGTACGTTGTATGATACAACTATTGTGGATGTGAACACAAATTTCGCCAAGTGGTAAGTTTACCTTGTCAAGCTTTGAAAATGCCAAAAGAGGAAGATCAAAACAAAGATTAAAGATTCAAAAGTCTATTAAAAGGAAAAACTAATAATGCAATCGAAAAATAGCAAACTAATGTTTGCATTGTGTGAAAAATGCAAAACAATTGACAAATACTTAAAAAAAAATATCGTTTTTCATAAATTAAATAAAATATTATGATTTCAGCGTTTCCGCTAATTTTTTTGTTTATGTATATATATGGACTTTTGGTAACACTTAAGGGGACCATACACTATCAAAATACTCATCAAGCACTGTGGTAGTATTAGTGAAAATGCGTTTGAATGTGTGACACCAACAACGCTTGATGGGAAATCAAAACTATTTTGATTTTTAGCACGCTTGATGTCACTTTTTGATAGTGTATGGTGTTTTCTCATCAATCACGAAGGCATTTACAAAAATATTTCAAGGCGTGAGGTTGATAAGTGTGTCGGATGAAGACAATCATTTTTTTTATTACATATTTCTTTTATTATTTTTGTTTTTTCTTTTGTCTAAACATGCTGCCGTTATTGCAATTAAATTTTCATCCGATACTGACATTTTTAAATACACTTTTAGTGAAAATAAAAATGGATTATAATTCCCGCTATTGGTGTTAACACCACAAAATCAAAAATAAAATGCCGATTGACGAGTCATCAATCAAGTGTACATCAAAGCATCAAATTACACGTACACGAAAGTGACATCAAGCATTTTGATAGTGTATGGTGCCCTTTAAATTTTCATACAACATTCGAAAAACATATCGCTCTGTTGCTGCAACAACGTCATAACTCAAAATCCGTGTATTTTGAACTGAGTAATACAAAATATGCGCCGTTCTATAGTCTTTCATATAGTTTTATTGGTTTTAAAAAAAGTCAATTAATTTTTGTGTGAGAGTGTTTTTTTGTTGTAAACATCAAAATTAAAATTCATGTCTTCTCGTGTATTTGACAAGTAAAAATTTAGGTTAAATACAGATTAGAAAGATATTAACATCTACTATTTAAATCAGGATTTATTTCTGAAATCGCATGATTTGTTGAACATTTATTTAAGAAATAGTAAAATCTCATAAAACATTCAAAGACGTTTTTCTCGAAACGACTTTTTTTTTCTAGTTTTTTATTTAAATTATGACGTGTTGCAGCAAATGAGCGATATGTAAAAATGTACAAAATATTTATATAGAAATTACTAACAACATTAGGGTTCTATAAGTCGATTGTTCGAATAATAATATTTAATTTATTATCGCCTTAATACATTTAATTTTTATTGCTAAACATTACAAAAGGCGCATCAATATATGCAGAAACCATGTATTTTTTACAAGAAATGGTAAAAAGTTGAAAAAAGTCAAAAATAGTCGGAAAGTCGAAAAAGGTCAAAAAGTCGACTTTTGATAAATTACCAAAAGTCGAAAGTTCGAAAAGACGACTTTTTAAAAATCGAAAAAAATGCGAAAGTTCGAAAAGTCGAGTTTTTGTTTCAACTATAGAACCCTAAACAACATTTGTACAACTATTGTAAATTCAGACGACTTATAACTCATACGACTGTACAACGTCAGTTGTGAATTGAACAAATGTTTATATACTAGTATTATTTTTGATTTCTCATAGGTTTTTTACTAATGCATTCTCACCATTTAGGTTTTTGACAATTGAGTTAGGTATTTGATAGGAGAGTTTCCGGTCTATGTGTATCTATCTATGCTTGTATACACATATTTCACAGGTACGATGCAAATGACAGTTGTCGACAAAGTAATATCGAATCGTAAGGTTATTTTGACGTTCTACAACCAGTTTTCATTGGTTGTGGTGTGCAGAGCAAGAGAAAAAATAAAATTTTCATTTTGACATTTCTTTTGTTTGTTTTCTATTGCCATATTACTGGAACCAGCTGATTCATATCTGTGTAATCTGTGCTTGTATGTATATATGAGTAAAATATACAAATAAAAAAAAAAAATTCAAAAACCTAACTCTTGCAACACCAAAACACATGCTATTCAATGCATATTGTTGTTGTATCAGACATATGATTTGTTGTATTTTTGTTTGACAAATCGGTGCGTCTCGTCTCTATGGTTCAAAATTTCTTAAATATACTCATAGTATTTGTGAAAAATATTACATATATTTATGCAAAAAGTGGAAATTTGTGTTAATCAAATAAAAATGTGTGAATGTGTGTATACGTATGTATTTGGCACTATAACACAAATTGATAAAAGAGGCTAAATAGTAGAGTGTCCAAAAAACCGGCAAATTCAAAAAACCGGTTTCCGGTTTAACCGAAAACAGTGTTTTATAAAAAAACCGGTTTCGATTTTCTCATTCTAAAAAAACCGGGTTCGGTTTTGTCATTCTAAAAACCGGTTAACCGGTTTTTTTCTAAAAAATAAATGAATATTTTTAAAAATGTTATCAAAATATTTTTAAGTTATATGTTCAAATAAGCATTACAAAGTATTTCGTTAAAACCGGTTTGTCAAAAAACCGAAATGTTAAAGAAAACCGAAACCGATCGGTTTTACAAAGATGAAAAAACCGGTTGACCGGTTTTCGGTTTCGGTTTTGGATACTCTACTAAATAGCCTCTCGTTTGCTTAATGTACAAATTTCCTCTTGGTGTTGTGATTAATTTAGAAAATAAAGAAGATGTTGCTAAACAATCGGAAAAACATTATGCCAACATTGTGCAAACATTCCGTTAGTATATTATGCAAAGATATTATTAGACCAGTAAGGATATATGTAATGCTAATGAAAGAAATAATACAACCTTATTTGATAGTTTGGAAGAGGACATTTAAATGAGATTGTAACTAGAGTACTCAAAAAAACTGACTTCTTTAGAAAACAAATTGAAAAAAACGGTTACACGGTAATAATGGTTCTAAGTCGTAATCAGTTGGAATCGGTATTTGCAAAAAAGCTAAACCATTTTGAGTGTTGTAGTTGTTTTTTGTTTTTTTTGCAATTATGCATTACCATTTGCACCAAACACCAAAGTACGCTATTTTGTTATTTTTCTTTATTGTCCACACGCGTAGCTAAGTCATAATGTGCATGATTAATTTAATTTCACACTTATTATTGTTTTTGAGATATTTGAACAATGTATTTATTGATAAATTCTAAATTTTTATTTTCAAAATGAAAAACAAGTCTGCACGTGCTCAAAAATATTTGTGAAACATTGGCCAAAAATTAAATTTCCTCGCAATCTGTCAATTTCAAATCGTTCCCCCCTCTAACCCATAATAGGTACCAAAGATAAATACACATAGATCGGAAACAATTCTGTCAAAGACCTAACTCCGTTGTCAAAAACCTAAGTGGTGAGAATGTATTAGTAAAACAAACCCTGTAAAAACAAAATCAAAACTCGTAGGTGTAACTTGTTTGAGTTTTTTCCTAGTTTCCGCTCTATGTATATTTTCTCCATATCTATGGGTATAATCATAGAGAAAATATACATAGAGTGGAAACTAGAAAAAAACTCAGACAAAAAAGTTACTCAAAAAAAGTTACACATACGAATGTTGTTATACCCTTCACCTTCGTGAGAAAGGTATATATAAATTTGTCATTCCGTATGTAATTTCCACAATATAATTTTCCGACCCTATAAAGTATATATATTCTGAATCCTTATAGATAGCGGAGTCGATTTAGCCATGTCCATCTGTCTGTTGAAATCCATTTTCTGAAGACCCCAGAATTCTGTCAGACATGCTTTCGAAAAGTTTCCTATCTAAAATCAGCAAAATCCGTCCATAAATAACGGAGATATGAGCAAAAATCCGAGACAACCTCTATTTTTGGCCTATTTTTTATCTATATCTCGATTACTAAGTCATAAATATAGACAATATGGATATCTAATGATAGATATTTCAAAGTCCATTGCAAAGATGTATATAAGGCTATACAAAGTTGGACCTACAATGGGTCAAAATCGGGAAAAATATTTTTTAACCCGAATTTTTTTTCACATAACTGTCATAAATTTTTTTTAAAAAAATTGGAAAAAACTTTTAAAAAACTACATATTTTGAAAAAAAAAAATTTTAAATTTTATTTTAAGGTATAAATTGGTGAAGGGTATATAAGATTCGGCACAGCTCTCTTACTTGTTTTTGTTTTCACATTGTTTTTTTTACTAACACATTCTCACCACTTAGGTTTTTTACAACTAAGTTAGGACTTTGACAGGAGAGTGTGGATTATCGATGTCTGAATATTTTTATATTTTATATTTAAACATCTACAGTTGAAAACCATATTAAATTTGTTTACAAGTTTGGCTACCGTTACCGCTTAGATACCGTTACCCCTAAAATACCCTTTCAGCTCAACTATCGTTATCGCCACCGAAATAACTGATTACCGATATAATCGAACCGTATTTACTTTTAAAATATCGCTACTTTTATTCTATAAATAATTATTAATTATGAAAAATGCTTAAGGTGGTAGGTAGCTACCGCCGAAAATGCATTCCATTCTACCGTGTGTCTAAATTATAAACTTTTTCAGAATTCTTTGAAATTATTAAAAGTTAATAATCAAGCATAAATAATTTATTAATATGGAGTGCACACGATAAAAAGTACATACGTATACATTTAGGTTTATAACTTTGTTTACAAAAAGTTTTAGTTTACTAACAAGTTTTTCCAAATTCTTTTGACGTTCCATTTTGTACAAATGAAAAAAAATATTTTTAATTAATTTTTGACACTTAATTTTATTTGTGGTAGAATTTGAATTATAGAACAGAGTTTAAATTTTAGATATTGAAAATCAATTTAAATAAAATTTAAAACCAAAGTATAACAAGTAGTCCAACTCTTTGACAGCAGTACCAAACTCTAAACATGTGTTATTGAAAAAGTACCTAAATCTAAATATGTGCTAGTAACAAAAATGTATATGTGTTGGTGCCTTTTTAATTTTCACCTGATCATAGAGTTTTATAAAAATGTTTAAATTTTTATCTGTTTCAATTTTAAATTATTTTCAATACAAAAATTGAAACTCTGTTCAAACAAAATAAAACGTCAAAATTAAGAAAAAAAAAAATATTTTTGAGTTTGTGCGAAATGGACATGTTTCGGAAAGGAAAAGTGCTAAATATGTTGAAAAGAATTATAAAATAATGTGTGTTAGTGAATTAACGTGTATTAAACTTTATTTATTCGACAATTTATAGTTAAAATTTCGAGACTTTTGATGTGTTTAATTCTCTCACAAGGGTGTTGAATTCACACGAAACCCGTACATGTGAGAGAGTAATTTGAAAAAATTGAGAGCTGGACTACTTGTTACTTTGTTTAAGAAACTCTACAGAAACTCTACTGTCAAAGACCTAACTCAGTTGTCATAAACCTACGTGGTGAGAATGTATTAGTAGTGTTATTATTTTAAGAAAATTTTTTACGTTTACGTTTTTTTCTAGTTTCCGTTCTATGTTTCTCTATGCTCTGTAGGTCTGGTAAAATTTAAAAATACACCAACACATATACATTTTTGTTACCAACATATACATATTTACCATTATCATTAAAATATCGTTACCGAAATAATATAAAATACCGTCACCATTACCAAAGTAATCCGAATTTATGTTTTCTTTACCTTTTAACAATTTTGAATTGGTAGAAAACCTTGACGTCTTGGTAATTATATTTATTACAACAAAAAAGGACTCGAGCTAGATCTTTATAAACCTTTTCTTCAGGATTTGAGCTCATATCTCTTAAAACAGCAAACTTTGAGTTAATAATAGTATTAAATTTTTTTTATTAAAAATTAAACATTAAACAAAACAGATCACAACTCGAGACATATTTTTATAAAAATTGGGACAAATTTATTTAAACAAATTCTGTTAGTAGTTACAGTTGCATTTTTCAATGAATCATGTCTGCGTATGATTAATATATAATATATATATATTAATAATAACAAGTATACTCAAGAATAATATGGTATGACAGATTAGTGAACTAACTTGACATTCGGGAAAAACTAGCTTGATTTTGAAAGAATAACTTGACAAACTAAAAATGCATACGATAAGAGTCTTTGTATTCGTGAGTATCGATATTTGCAAAGAAAATATAGTATTTTAAAGAGAATGCAACCGATATAAATTTATATATATATAAAGCAAAACTTCATCAAATTCGGTATTATAGCATTTGAAACCAATGATATACCGACTTGTAGATCCCATTCTGGGGAACAATATTGTGATACTAAAGTACTTTTATAGAGTATATGATGGATATGTAATGGATTACACTACTATTTAACGTATGCAAAATAAAATAGCAACAAACATGTTGACGCTGGGTAGAGAAAAAAAAAAAAATACTTGAGTGAGGGCCATTATTTTATCTTGGCTTTATGTTCGTAATAGTAAAAGGTAACTTTAAGTAATAGAAAAAGGTAGCTTCAAAGTTAACTTTTACTATTACGAACATAAAGGCAAGTTGTAATAATGGCCCTTAGAGGTTTTTCAATAAAAACTCTGATAGGTGTGAACATGACATCGAATCTGGTCCAGGAACGACGGGCATCCTTAAATAGGATGTCGAGACATATAACAGTCGTACTTAAATGGGAACGTGGACACAGAGATACAATAGCCAAACTGTGTTGCTGACGATCTGGCGAAAAAGGCGCCATGATGCTTGACGGATACATATACTTCCTATGCGGCATTCTGTTATTCATATATAAGCAGCGCATGAGTGACTTTTAATATGCGCTCGCTCAGATGAGGGAGCTTGGATTGCCCTACAATGACTGCTGTAGATGCTGTCATAATGAAGAGGAGAATGAGACTATTTGCCACTTCTTCTGTCAAAGTCCTTCCTTACGTATTAGGTTTCAAGGACATCGTTCCTTTAACAGGCTTTCTGAACTAACGCTAGTATTCCGGGGGGGACATTAGCATGGGGGCTAAGTGAAATCATGAACCAATATTGCCCATTTTCAATACCAAACAAACCTTATTAACAGAGAGTATTTGTGGATAATTTCAGCCAGCTAGCTCCTTTCGTTTGGGCCCTATCGTGTTTTCAACGGACAGACAGACGAACAGAAGAGTGTGGGTATAAAAATAGTAAATACTCGTATCATGTCAGAAATTAAAGATTTCTAGAATATTTAGAGGACTTTTTATTTTATCATTCTTCCAGATGTACCATTTTAAATATATTTTTTTTTTATTTTTTTATAAATAAAATAACTTAAATTAGTTATAAAAGATAATGGCGACATGATGTTAGACTAAAAGTAAATATTTATGTGAATTTATAAAAGGTAACAGTAATGAGCAAAATTGTAAAACATTTCTTTCGAACATACATAGAACGGAAACTAGAAAAAAACTCAAACAAAAAAGTTACATATACGAGTGTTGTTTTTGTTTTCACATAGTTGTATTTACTAATACATTCTCACCACTTAGGTTTTTGGCAACTGAGTTAGGTCTTTGACAGGAGAGTTTCTGTTTTATGTATATTTCTCTATGTTTATAACATAATTAAATTTGCATTCAAGTCAAATTCCAACAAAATGTTCAAATGCTTGAATTTTTAGGTAAAATGTCTAGCTGGATTTCATATAAATAAGATTTTAGAAAAGTTTTAATATAATAAAACACTTTTGCTAGACACTAAGTATATTTAAGAGAAATGTTATCTTTGTACAATATAAGTACTAGCAATATAAATATGTACATACATCTTATTTTGTTTTTGGAGTTAATTTGACTTCTTAATTTTTATTATTTTCCTGCTAAATTTAGGCAAAGCACAATATGAAATGGAATATTTTCTAAAAAAATTGTTATTGTCGTAGCAAATTTTAACATTTAAAGATTGGACCTAATCATAAAGTTTTTATGAAGGAAGTAAACAAACAATATTCAATATTTTTATTTCGTACACCATTTCCAAATTGTTAGGAAAATAGAAAATAACCTTAAAATAATATTTGTGAAATTTTCGATTGATTGAAAACAAAATATAAAAAAATGTTAAAGTAATATAGTGTAAAATAAGTAAATGATAATAAAAATAAAAAAAGAATTAAAATAAAGACGTTAAATTAAAACATTGTTCGTAGTTTTCTAATTTGATATAGAGAAAGAAATTAAGTAAATTTTATTATAATTTCAATGTCAAAATTATTTTTTGATACGATAGATATTCGATTACGAATGCTGTAATTCGGCCCAGGGCTCTGAAGCTGTTCAAAATTGTTCACCCTGCACTGTTATATATTAAATTGTTCATTAAAATATGTAAAATATCGGATCAAAGAACTCACAAACATCGTTTTGGTGTTTAAAACGGAAAAACTGACGGGGGTATCGTACAAAAGATTTTATATTAAAATCTCCATTCAAATTTAATATTTTTAATAGAACTAATATATACAATGTTCAGCTAGGATCCTAACATTTTAAATATTATATTGCTATATTCTAGCAAAAATGGAAATTTCTTCTCAATTCTCAACTTATTCATAAACCTTATTCTCAAATGTATTTAAATAACATACATTGAAAATGTATGTATATCTGATATTTAAGGAAATTATAAATGATCAAGCATGATCCGGAGCTTGATTCTATAGTTAGCTATAAAGACGAGACTATAGTCCCCAAGGGGTATCTCGGCTATATGAACAATTAAAATGATGCCAATTTTTTGTTCTCGATCCTATTAGAAATATTTGTATATATATGGAATTTACTAGAAGAGCTATATATGTATATGGGGGATTTCATGTCAAGTGAACTTACTTTTGAAATCGATGTCTTCCGATCGGGATGAAATATCTCACTCAAAAAAGCTCTTAAAATAATAGCATTTTTTGAGCAAAAAAAAAAAAAAATTGCAATTTTGAAAAAAAAAAGTACAAAACACGTACTTTAATATACAGTGGTGGCCATGAGGTTAGCACACTAGCTACTTGCTATTTTTAAACGCAAATATTTCCTATATTTCTTAATTTTTTTATGATATCTTTTGCATGCGTGTTACTTGTCCTTCTAAGATCACGTCCCATCATGTCCAGCATTATTCCTTTATATATATTTTGCGTTTTTCTATCCAGAATAGAATAACCTCAAAAAAACACTGGACAGTATTTTAGCACAAAATAAAAAAGTTTATTCATATTAAAAAAGTAACAAAACAAAAAAACTTATTTCACTAAAAACTTAGTACTTAGTTGAATACCCTTTATTTTTGATCACAGCTGCTAGTCTCCTTGGCATACTTTCTACAAGGGCCATACAGCGATCCACTGAAATATCATTCCAAGCTTTTTCTACCTCTTTCCATAAATCGGCCAAATTTTTAGGCTTTTCTCTTATTACATGCTGCTCCACATCATTCCAAAGGTTCTCAATAGGATTGAGATCCGGAGATTGGGCTGGCCATTTTAACACGTCAATATTGTTCGATTCCAAGCAACACCTCACTAAGCGTGAGGTGTGTTTTGGATCATTATCTTGCATAAATCGCCACCTAAGTGGCATGTTGTCCTCTGCATAAGGTATCATTGTATTTAGAAGTATATTCTGGTATACATACTGGTCCATACGAGTATCAATCTTTTTTATAGGACCAACACCATACCCAGAAAATGCTGCCCACACCATCACATTACCCCCACCGTGTTTTATTGTTTTACTGGTGTACTTTGGATTATGTTGCATGTTCGGAGGACGCCATACATACCTCTTACCATCCGATCCGAATCTACAAAATTTAGATTCATCACTCCAAAGGACATTTTTCCAAAAAATTAACGGCTTTTCCAAATGCTCACGAGCAAAGGATAACCGAGCTTGTATGTTCTTTTTTGAGACATGTGGCTTATGCTGAGAAATGCATCCACGTAAATTTTTTTCATTAAGTCTTCTTCTTATCGTTCTGCTGGACACGTTGATACCATATTTTCCTGAAATTTCTCTCTGGATTACGGTGGAGCTCTTAAATGGATCTTCGACAGAGGCTCTGTATATTAAAGAGTCCTCTTTACGTGAAGTTTTTCTGGGCCGAGGAGCCTGAGTAACATTTTTAGATGTTTTATATTTCTGAATATGTCTTAATGCATTATAAACCATCTTCCTGGAGCATTCCAAAGTATAAGCAATCTCACTTATACTTGTTCCTCTCGAGTTCATTTGTTGAATAATCTTTCGTTGTTCCTCTGTACATCACTTTTTTTTAGCCATATCTAAATAATGTTTATTAAGTCAGTTTGTCTTCCTCATTGATTAAATAATACCTAAACTTACCAATTAATATTTATACCCTCAAAAAACTTTTAAAAAATTTAATTATACTTATATGTGCTAAAATTGTGTCCAGCTTATTTTACATATTACTGCACTAAAATGCAAATTTGAAAGAGAATAGCGATAGAATGCAAAAAAAAAGTAACGGGACTTATTGATCACACCATAAACAACACTAATTACCAAAAACTTTAGTTTATAATTGCAATGAAATGAAATAATTTGCTTTAGAAAACAGCAAGTATGAAGTGTGCTAACCTCATGGCCACCACTGTATATCACACTCGCATCCCACTAAACGGCCAAAAATCTCTTAAAGGAATAGACGACCTAAGCCATATTTTATCTATGGCCTAAGCCATAGATGAGTTAGATCATTGACAGGAGAGTTTCCGCTCTATGTCTATTCTCTATGGCTTAAGCTTTTTTTTTTGAGCAATAAAAATAATTAAAAACAGGGTCCATTTTTGAAAAAAAAAAATGGAAAAAAATGTCAAACATTTTTTAGAAAGATTGAAGAAATAGCTATCTAAACTATTTGGGACACATTTTCTTAAGAACAATAGGTAATAAGTTACATGACTAAGAAAAAATATCTGTTTGGCCAAATGTCTCTGAGTTAGAGACAACTAACTCAGATAGTTCTTGACCGATTTTGTTGAAAAATTGTGTCTGAATTACTATCCAATAGGATAGTGCAAATTTTGTCCCGATCGGAAGACATCGATTACATAAGTTGGATCACTTTTCATGAAATCTCCCATATATATACTATAGCTATACATATATTATCTGTTATAGTTTCTGAGATCTGAAAATTAAAATTTTTTTAATTAACAAACATTTTATAACTTTTTTAAATTTAAAAAATGATTAGCTAGAATTAGTTTTCTTTATTTTTGCAAAAAAATCTTCTTTTATTTTTTAATTCCTAAAAATTGTATACATTTTTTAAAAGAAGACTGAATTTCCTGCAGTTTGATATATAATATGTATATCTTATCTTTTCCATTACTCTCATTAATGTCTATGAATCTTTTTTAATGAAATTTTACAGTTAATTGAGATTTGTTAATGAGAATCCCAAAACTTTTCAACAATTCTAAAAATGGGATTTTTTAGATTTTTGGTTCTATAATTTGTTTTGTATGCCCCAATATCATAGAATAAATACATAGAAGGGAAGAAGAGAGAAATGTCAATGACAATGGTAAAAAAGTGGTTTATTGAATTTCGTTATGGCCGTAAGCCGAACGTTCTGGACAACCAGTTGAGGTCTCTACACCTGAAACAAATAGAAAAAAATCACGATATGGTGTTAGCTGATCGGAGGTTTTTGTAGACGCCATAGGCTCAGTGGTTTAAATTTTAGATGATAACTTTGGTATGAGAAAGTCTTCGCTGGAGTGTTTGGCGTTGTTCAACCTCAATATGGACGAATTTTCAACAAATACTCTCTGTTGATAAGGTTTGTTTGGTATTGAAAATGACCAATATTGGTCCATGATTTCACATAGCCCCTCTACAAACTATATTGAAAATAATGGCGTAAATCGGGCAACATTTATCCCTAGTCCCCATACAAGGTCCTCACTCAGAAAAATACTTGAACAATGACAAATTTGGCATAAAAAAGTTTTATATGAACCTAAACTTTTGTGACGATCGATCCATAATTAACCCCTTCCCCCCATATAACGCCTATATCGGAAGAATATTTTATTATGGAAATACAATATAATACTTTTACTTGTTTGGGATGCACTCGGTGTAATCCACATTGACTGCCTTCAAAAGGTTAAAAACCTCATTCCTATTCTACGGATTTAGCCCCGAGTGACTATTTTTGTTTCCAAACCTGGAGAAATAGCTTGAAGGAAAGATATTTGACTCCAACGATGAAATCATCTCACAAACAAATGCCTATTTTTTGATGACCTCGTCAAATCTTATTTTTTGGAAGGGATAATAAAATTAGAGAAACGTTGGGTAATGTGTAGAGCTCAAAGCAGAATATGTTGAAAAATAAAATTATATTCAAATATATTAGTACATTTATTGGGAATGATAACAATATAAGGTCTGTTCATTTACTTTCCCAGTAAATACTTGCAACGAGAGAATAAAATCAAAATATAAAAAATTACTCTCTTAAATTCTCAAAAATAGTAAAAAGTAAATGAACGCTTTTCCAGTAACAAAAAATTTATACACACAATTTTCATATTTTTTCCTTTTAAAATGTATAAATATTCACATTTTCTCCAATTTTATTTTTTTCACCACAAAAATAAAATTGTAAATAAATAAACAATAACACAAAACATATGAAATATAAGCTGCTAACTATTACGAGTTCAAAATAGAACTCGTTTGCAACGAGAGAACACTCTCTAAAATTTATACGCTCTTGATTTTTTCTCTACTTGCTAGTTTTTTGAGTTAATGAACGCTTTTCCAGTAACAATTGTTACTAACTAGTAACAACTTTTAGTTATTGAACAGAGCTATAAACACAATATATATGTATTTTAATTTAACATATTTTAAAAATTTATCAATAATATGCATTTCTATTTGTTTTCTTTAACAGTTTCTAATATTTTATAATGACTACTTCTAAGTAGCTTGTTATAAAAAAACAAATATAAAAATTTTTTTAGATAATTTTCAGGAACAATGTACTAAAACTTCCACTTTTATTGAGTACAATAATTGTCGTTTTAAAATATCGTTAAACAAAACTAGAGCAAATAAAATGTTTCCCATTTGTTCTATTTTACAACTCGTCTGTTCTTATTTTATTTCCAAAACTAACAACTCACGTTTAAAAGTAAAAAGTTTAACACATTTAATATTGTTTGTTCACCGTTTATATCAAAAGTAACTTAAGTACACTTTATAAAATTCTTTGTAATGTGTACGCAATTCTTAATTAACTTTGTAATGCTTATTTATAATCATTAAGCATTTTTCCATTTTTCCATATTTAATTAGCAATATAAAATGAAAATCGGACTTGGACAGTTTTAAAAGCTAACGGGCCTATAGTTAAAGTGATTAACGAGCACTTAAAATAATACTCAGACGTTTATTTTCAACATATGAAGTGTTCATTTTAAATTTGGTTTTAATTTATTTTATAAATTACCCTAATTATCTTTAATGGCGGCTATAAAACAATAATACAAAAAAGGTGTTAAAAACATTCATAGAAATGTTTTGCGATTAAAATGAAAATTTATATGTACATATGCATTTAAAAAGCTAAATATACAAAGAGAATAAATATCTCCTCACCTTTGTAAAGAGTTCAAAATCATAAAACGTTTAGCACGTGAAATTTCGGAAATAAAAAAAAAAATAATTTTACGTAAGTAGATGTAAATTAAAGAATTGTCATATTAAAAATACTTATGAAATGAGAGAATTTGCCAACTTACACAAAATAATGAAATATGGCAGGATACTTTAATGGATCTTGACACGGAATATTTAAGAGAATTGGAAGAATCCACACTAAAATAAAGACCGATTCAAATTTAATATTTAAAAAAACTAATTCTTAAGTCTTAATCTTAAAATTTTTAAATATTATTGGTCTATTCGCAAGGGTTCCTATCATGTCATATTGTCATAATGTCCTAATATTTCACAATGGTTTATAAATGTTGTTATTGCCTTACAAGCAAAAAATGTCCTAAAATAATACTACTCTGTATGCTATGTTTATTGTGATATCATAACCAAATAGCAGATACCTGCGCCGGACGCCATATATTGCAATAGTTTCCTTTCTTGGTTGTTCCAAATTTATACAGTTGTTTATTGACAATAGGTTATAATATAATATAATAGATTATAATAGAAAAATGATATTGAAATAAAAAATTTCAACATTACTAGACTTTCGTTAATGATTTGATTTTTTTTCTCTGGGTGAATGTATTTTTTATTTCTTTCTAAACCACACAGTGAACAATTGGAGATATCGTAATTAATCATTTAGGTTCGTAGTTGGAATGTGGGCTAGTGGGCGGTCACCCCAAGATGCTCAATTCGGACAAGTGGCTCACAAACAAACATTCCCTTCTCTTTGAGTTTTATTTTAATCGATTAAAAGTTAATAGTTTTTTTTCTATTATTCGAATTATCGATTCAGTAAGTCTCTCGGTGCTAAATCCGGATAATAGGGCAGAAGAGGAAGCATTTCATAGCCTAATTCATGGATTTTTGCCATGGAAACTGGACACGTGTGCACCCTTTTGTGCACCTGATTGTGGGAAAACGCGGCAGCCATCTTGCAGAAAGCTTTCTCATACCCAAATTATCATTCGCAATCTCTCGCACCACTTCAGCTTAGCCTTTATTTGAGTGATGTTATTTTCCGCAAATTCTCCTCAAGTCACGTAGTCTCATATCAATGGCTATTAAACACAAGCTAAATGACGCTGTTTATTGAAATTTTGAGAGGAGTCAACTGACAGAAGCCTGTTGACAGGAGCAGTGTTGCCCTTTCAGGAATTCAAAAAGTCGCTGACTTATTGACCCACTGTCGTATAAAAGCAGAATTAACACTGTTCATTTAAAACTTTTTTGTTCCAATTTTAATGTAATTTTTAGTATTCACTAAGTTTTTAAGGCGTTTGACTAAAATAGATAATAAATTATATCTATATATTGATTAATCTTGCATACTGGCTATGAGGTCACTTAATATGTGGCTTCTCTCATGCTACATGGCACACGACCAGGCCGACCCACAACCCAACAGCATGGTGAGGAACATGATGCGTGCTGCAAATCGCTCTCGGACTCATACTATCTGGGGAAGCTCAGACACGAACGCTCGAGGTGAGTTTTTATTAGACTCTAATCTAGTGATAACCAATAAAGGTTTAGAACCTACTTTTGTAGTCGCAAACAGACAAGAGGTTCTTGATGTAACGCTTGTCAGTTGCAACCCATTCCTACATGATCATTAACTGGAAGGTTTCAAATGACTGTTCTTTCTCAGATCATCGTTATTTAGTTTTCTCGATCGAAAGGAAACCGGATTGGGTAGAACCCTTTTTTGAATAGAAGGAGGACAAGATGGGAAGAGCACCGACGTATTCTATCTGGGGGGTTACCGCGTAACTCAATCCGAAAACGGAAATGTTCGAAAATGTATGCTAAATACATTGCAATTCGAAACGATTTCCTTTCGAATCGAATTAGAGAGTAACCCCCCTGAACTCCTTCCCCAACCCCCCTTAATAAATAATATTGAGGACATTGTAAGGGCTGTGAACAGAATTACGAATTCCATAAAGGAAGCTACAGGACCACACTTGTGCTCCCTCTGTAAGAAGAGGCAATGGGCGATCACCATGGTGGTCACCGGAAATAGCGGACTCCAGGATGAGAAGTCGCAGACATCATTGAATAAATTTAAAAATCTGTTCAGAAGAGCAAAACGGAAGACATGGAGAGACTTTTTTAGCGTCTTCGAAAGTTCCTCTGAGACTAGCCGGTTGCGCAAGATTCTGTCTAAATCGCCAACCGTTCAGAACTTTATCCAGAAACAGGACGGTAAACAGCACTTGAAGTGCTCATGGAAACTCATTTTCCGGGAAGACTCCCAGTTAATGTGGCATATGAATCTCACCCGCATGATAGAATCTCATCCTCAATTGAGATTAACGAGGACAATGTACTCTGGGCCATTCGGAGTTTTGATCCATATAAATCCCCAGGCCCTGATGGCATCGTACCGGCAATGCAGAATTAGTCACACTATGGCTGATGACAATCTTTCAAGCCTATCTCTCATGCTCCTATATACCCAATACTTGGAACGAATGCTATGTGACTTTCATCCCGAAAGGTGGAAAGGCCTCACATACCAAGGCAAAGGATTTCAGGCCGATAAGTTTATGATCCTTTTTGCTAAAAACCCTAGAAAGAATTATTGACACTCATATCAGAATGTCAGTTAATAAGGGATTATATCTACCTCTCAACATGCCTACACCAAGGGGAAATCAGTTGAGACGGCACTTCACTCACTAGTGGGGTATATCGAAAAATCCATCGAATTCCGCAATTACACACTCGTGGCCTTTTTGGATATGAAAGGAGCCTTCAACAATGTGAAGTCTGCCCTAGATTTACTAGGACTCGTTCAATCTACAGTTAGGTTCATTAGGTAACTTCTAAATTATAGGATCATTCGATCTCTAGATCTGCCAAAAGAGGCACTCCCCAAGGGGGTGTCCTTTCTCCACTTCTGTGGAACCTGGCCTTAAATTGTCTGCTTATTCCCAGATTCCCAGAACTATAAGACCGTCGCCTACGCGGATGACGTTGCGGTGGCAGTTTCAGGGATTCATCTGGGCAAAGACTGGAAATGGCACTAGAAGCATTAAATCGATGAAGTATAGTGGTTTGAGTGTAAATCCCAGCAAACCTGAACTAGTACTGTTGACTCTACCGATTAAAATCCCTAATTTCAAGTTACCCCGTCTAAGTGGAACCGAATTGTCGCTCTCGGACAATGCAAGGTACCTGGGTATCATTCTCGACAGGAAATTATACTGGAAACTTAATACAGAGGCAAGAGCGGCTAATGCCATGACGGCTATGTATGTCTGCAAAAAGGCCATAGGCACGAGATGGGGTATTAGACCCTGGAACATGAATTGGCTAGTTGATACGGTTGCTAAACTTATATTATTCTATGGGGTCCCTGACTGGTGGAAGGCAATGGATAGGGCCTCAAATCGTTTACTCTTTGAGAGGGTATTGAGAAGCATGGCAATCCTGATAACAGGAGCATTGCGAACTACCGCGACGAAGTCGCTCTTCATTCTACTCAACTGGATACCAGTAGATCTAATGACCAGAAAACTGGCATTGAACACGGCCTTCAGGCTTAACGCCTGCAATGCATGGAATTACAGATCCTATGGACATGCTTGCATAATAGGAAGTATACAAAATATTCCTGATCATATTGATTGCTGCACTCCCAAACCTTTCTTCCTCAGGAACTTCGGTTTCTCAATCCCATCCAACATGGAATCTGTCGATGGTCTCCCTTAAATGAGATGGCGAGACATTCGACATTTGTACTCACATGGGTACGTGGGACAATGAAGGCAATTGTATTGCTGATCACTTGGCAGGATTAGGAGCCTTGTTGTGGGAAGACGAGATAGAATCCCTCTGCGGAATTCCGCTGTCAACCTGAAGAAACGAATACATGACGCATATTACGAACTTGCCCAAACGAGGTGGGGTAATGAATCCACATGTGCTATTACGAGGATGATATGGCCTGCGTTGGACTGTAGACGCACGTCATATCTGCTTCGACTACAACGAATACGATTCAGCAATATGGTGGCGATGATCACCGGTCCCCATGCTGCAAGACTTGGGTTACCTTATAACGACTTCTGCAGAAGTTGTCAGAATGAGGAAGAGGAAGAAATTATTCTATACTTCTTTTGTAATTGTCGGGCACTTGGCGATCTACGGGCCAGACTTTTAGGTGAGAGATCCTTTGGTAACCTCTCCGGGCTATCTGTGAAGGAACTAAGGTGTGAAGCAACTAAGGTTATTAGGAAAAGCTGGTGGTTGCTAAGACCTGACTTGCAAATTGCACCTCATGGCGACTCGGCAACTGTTTCATGATGGTCTGCGTTTCTTTAAATATTTTCCTCTTGCCTACTAAATCTATAGAATTCCTTTCTTCTAATTCTATTTTTTTCCTCTCTCTGTTTTCATTTTCTTTTCAGGTACCACAATGGGAACGATTATTGGACCCAAGTGAGCTGTACCAACGAAGATTTTGGATGGCTGCCTGATAACCTAACATATCCCCTAAACACTCGAAAAATGCTAGGCGACGTTGAATCAGTCAGTCACTCAGATAGAAGATTTATAAGTATGTATTTATAGAAAACTATAGCAACATTACAAATAAGTACTTTAAGAAACTTCTAGAAAACAGAAGTCCAAAAACTACAAAAATTCAACATTTATTTTTGGTTCAACTAGGCATGTTTTGTATGTATGATTAATAATTTTAGTATTCAAACAACCAAAATAATTTCGAAATAAGTTCTGTACTATGTTTACTTATTGTAATTAAGATAACATGATAATAAAACAGATAATTGTTTTTTATTTTGAAAAAAAGAATTAAGTAGAAATACTTAGGAAGTGATACTAGTTTTCTGGTAGGTTTTGTCGAGTACAACAAGAATCTCTTTTAGCAGATCTCTTAGTCGGGGGTAGTAAATGATTTAATGCTTCAATATGCGCTATTATGAGAGCCATATTGGACTTGGTGCCAACTTTATATCTTTTGCGACTACAACGCATTCAACTTAATAACCTAGTATAAATGTACAGTTCATTATAATCCCTTATAATGATTACTGGAGAGGTTGTCATAATGAGGAGGAGGATGAAACTATAATTAATTTTAAATGTACGTGTCCTGCGCTGGATGAAAAGCGAGCACGTACTCTAGGACGTTCGTTCTTTGATGATCTTTCTGATCTCTATACAAAGGGCTTTGATTGGCTAAGCGACTGTCAGGATGGCTCAGATCGGGCTCTGGTCTTTTACCGCTTCTTTTTCTTTCTTAATCCTCTAGCTTCTCATTCTTTGTATACTACTGACTTTATATTAAACCATTCATATTTGTACATATTCCTCTACTTCTCTTGAACTATCTTCTTTGTGCACCGATGACAATTTTGGACCTTACAGATCCAAAGTAAGCTGCATCAATGGCGTAACAATCTGGTCCTGAAAGCCTCGGAATTGACAACGGTGAACGTCACTAGGGGAGTATATGGACTATCTACAGTTAAGCGGCTCTGAAGACACTAATGTAGTAGGGGACTGACTGTAAGAAAGTTTCATGTGCGCTAATGGGTCTATACAATGTTAGGTTGTGATGGGTACTGGGACATTACAACGCATAGGGAAAGGTGATTGCAGGACAAGGTTCTGGACTGAATGTGGAGGTGATGGATCTATCATTATTATAATGTTGTAGAGACAGATATTTGGATGACATCAACCAATATTGGGGGGAACAGAACGGACTGAGAATTGTTATACACTAGATTTTCTTTAGACTGTTATACACATTATTTCCTATAGAAAAAACAGTTAAAACATTTCATATTGAAAATACAGTTATACACAAGATTTTCTATAATATTGTGGTCCAAGTTAGACATGGCGAGAACCAGATTGATGTTAGGGTAGGACGGGTGCAGTTTGAGAACATTATTTGGGGGTGATAACGGATCAATGTTTAATAAGAGCTAGGATGTCGAGGAAACACATAATTTGTTATTATAGACTGGAGGACATCTTCTGGTCAGTTTGAATTGAAATTAATATGTTTATTTATTAATTTTGGAAATACAATTTGTATTATTTTATAGAAAATTATGATTAATACTATTCGTTACTTACAAATGCATTATAATATGATTGCTTCGATATTTCTTTAATAAGTATTAATTATTCTTTTGTACAAGTCTTTCATTTGAAATCTTCTCCTTTAATAATTTATTTGTGTTTCTTTTGCAGAAGTCTTTGCTCTTCCAACTTCTCATTGATGGCCATAGGAACACGTCGCGTACGAAACACCGTCCACAATGAAACAATCCAACTAACAATAATGGTGGCATACAATATAGGTGGAAAGGCACGTTCATTGCCTACTGGTATTTCTGCACGTAACTGGGATTTTAATTTAACATCTACCTTGACAAATTTCCAATTGCAGGGCTCATTCCATGTTTCCTTTGTTTGGCGACTAGTTGATTCCTTTATATTTGGCACTTTCTCATCCAAACAGTAACTGGTATTTGGCTCGATTTGTAATTCATTCTCTAACAAATACTGTTCATCGCTAGGACAGTTGATAAACATTGTGGGTGTATTTATATCTACTGCTACAAAGGAACTGTCATAAAAATTAATTATTATAAAGATTATTCTGTTGTAGACTTATAAGTATACCTGTCATCGTTAGGAGCATGATAGCGAAAATGTATGGGCAACGTTATAGTATCGGTTATTTTGGGCACACCTTTAAGAAAAACTTCAAAGTTATTAGATTGCTCTGTTGGCTTTTCAATATCCACAAATGCGGGATAAATGGCATCAAGCTGAAATGTGTATATAAAACATTTATTACAAATCCAATCAAAGTAGTGTTTAAAATAAACAACTATATCCAAAATATAAAAAATAAACAACACATCTAGAGATCTAAACAACAATTCATATGAAGAAAAACAATGTTATTTATAACAGTCATTATTATTATTTTTCTTAACTATTTGAGTGATAAATGGGCGAGTTATTTTCGGTCTCTGTAAATTAGATAAGAAAGGTAATATTGCTGTATAACATACAAAATATTTATATTACTATTTTTTAAATATTTTTTATGATTCTTAAATTAAAAGCCTTTTTTATAATTGTGAAAGATAAATAAACAAATGATTATGAATCATATTAGAAAGATTAATTTCAACGAGCTAGATTCTTGAACATACTATTAGCAATAATACGTGATGTATTTCATGGACGCATTCATCATCGAGAAAAGTCTCATTTATTTAGATATTACAATTCAGACGCTTTTTTTCACAGTATTTTTCTATAGAAAATACAGTTATACAAAATATTTTCTATAGCAAATGCAGTTATACACAAGATTTTCTATAGAATATACACAAGATTTTCAATAGAAAATGCTGTTATACACATGATTTTCAATAGAAAATACTCTTATACCCAATATTTTCTATAGAAAATACTGTTATACATAAGATTTTTTATAGAAAATACTGTTATACACAATAATTTCTATAAAAATTACAGTTATCTCTAAAATAAATCTCTAAAATAGAGTTATGCATAAGTTTTTCTATAGAAAATACTGCTATACACAAGATTTTCAATATAAAATAGTTTATACTCAAAATTATCTATATTAGTGATGTTATACACAAGATTTTGTATAGAAAATACTGTTATACACAAGCGTTTCTATAGAAAATACAGTTATACACAAGATTCTTATACAATAGAAAATACTGTTATAAACAGTGCAAGATTTTCAAACTTTTTGCTTTTTAATTTTCCACAAGTTTTAAGAAAATAATTTTTTTATTGAATCTTGCGTTTTTCGCTATTCGCATGTAATTTCTTTAAAAAAAAATATTACTTTTGAGTTTTTTATCCACCACGACACATCGAATATTGATTTTAGACCACATAACTTATATTTTGGGTCCTTATGAATCATAAAGACTAGAGTTTCCAAAAAACCGAAGAATTTCAAAACCGCGGTTTCGGTTTTAAAAAATTGTAAATCAGTTGATAATATAGGAACTGCTAAACAAATTTTTGTCGAGTGTTTACGAGGATAAAGGAAAATTGGTAATTTTTCTTTTAATGGTACCTTTTCAATATATTAAATTAGTTAATGTTGGCTAATATGCTTCTCAGTAAAGAAATAATCAAGAATAGGGTGCGCAATTGTATTATGATACCAAAAATGGAGAACTAAACCAAACTAAGGAGTACTTTTTCGTTCTTCAAAATGAATTTTCTGTAATATTGAACCTAGAATCAGGAAATTACTTTGAAATTTCAAACTTGACAGGAAAATTTTTACTTATTCTTCTAATGGTACTTTTTATTATAATAAAAAATATTTTACTTATTGTATATACATAATAGTTGGCTGATATGCTTCCGAGTAAAGAAAGAATCATGGATAGAGGGCATAATGATATTGAGGTAACAGAAACTATTATTGAAATTTCTATAATAATGATCCTATAAGCAGGATATTAAACACACACGATCCTGACTGAGTTAGAATATAAAAAAGGGAATTGCAGGTACCTTTTCGAACTAGTAGTACTTTTTGAATATTTTGTAACGTTGGACCTAGAATCGCGAATTCAAAATGGATAATTAATTTTACTATTTATTTATTGTAAAGGTACTTTTTGAATATAAACCTTAAAATTAGGCACAAATGATTCTGAATGAGTTAGAATTCACGAAAGGTGATTTGAAAATAACTAAGACTTTGTTACACAAATTTTGCATTATTTAGCCTGCGAAAGGTAGCCTGGTACATCATCTGAAGCAATTATTATAATACAATTTAAAAAATTTAAACAAATCTTGAGATATTTTTACCGATCTGTGTTTAGAGATATTGGATGAATAATTGGATGAAAAAGATTGTTTCTCATTTCTAAATTTTGAATTTTTCTAGTGAAAATAGATTAAAGTGAAAACCGAAGAATAATTGTCGGTTTCGGTTTCAGGCCTTGAAAAACCGCGGTTTCTGTTTCGAATAAACCGAATTGGAAACTCTAATAAAGACGATCTATGTATGTCGGTTTGATCTGAACAAATATTTTTAATGAACAGTTTTGAATTTTCGAACAAAATATTGTTCTTCAATCATTTTGAAAACTTGAAAAACATTGAAATATTTTTTGCAACACATTTTTTTATTTCAATAAAATTAATTTAATGCTTTAATTTATATTTTTCCTATGCATATCCATATACATAATTGGTCAATTCACAAGGTCTCTAATCATGTCGTATTGTCATAATGTCCTAATATTTCACAATTGTTTTTATTGCTTTTCAAGCAAAAAGTGTCCAAAAATAATACTACTTTCTATGCTATGTTTATCGTGTTATCGTAACGAACCAGCAGACCAACGCCGAAAGCCTAAGAGTCGGTTAATAACATATGACTGATAAGAGACCTTGTGAATTGACCAAATATGTATGTATAAACTTTCTATATAAAATACTTTTATACACAAGATTTTCTCTAGAAAATTATTTATCTATAGCAGAAAATTAGTTTGAATGTATCAAATGAGTGGTGAGAGAACTTTTTAGTATAAAATAGTATCAAAAAGAACTACGATAATATAAATTTTCCGTTATTGCATTGATATATATTGGTCCCTTTGCTTTCATTTATTTTGCTCATACATATGAATCTCAAAAAGCTGATCTTCGACCATACCCGATATATTGATGTACTAATCATGTTTTATGTTATTTGGGGTCTTCGAAAAGTTGATTTTAACATACGGACATTGCTATATCGACTCCGCTATCTATAATGATCCAGAATATATGTATATATATTTTATGGTTTCGCTAATGAAAAATATGGTGCGAATTACATACATATATAAAAACAACATCTCTACTAACTGATTTTTACCACGAATAATTCCAAATAGATATAAAAGAAATACATTTTGACATATGATTTTGATGAAATGAATGATTGTTTTGTTAATAAGAGAATGAAACTACCTTCTATTTTTCTACTATAAAGTCTCTTTTTGTTTTAGTTCTCTTTATGTTGTAAATACATATTATGTAGACAATTTTCTTTATATGGACAATATCTCAGGTTATGTGCAGAATCCTACTCAATTTTTGGACTACTTTTGTGCAAAATGTAATTGATGTAGCGATTAACAATGTCATCACTAGTTCCATTACATCGAGTTTACATGGAATTGGTATTGACAAATCCATTATTGTTTTATGGGTCGATTATGGATGGTAACCGTAAATGGTATTACAGATGGCAACTGGCAGCTATCATTTTCTGTTGCCAAATGGCAACCAGAAATTTGTGGTTGCCCTGTGGCAACGCAACTGAAATTTGGTTGCCATCCATAATCGACCCATTAACAAAAATTCATTTGCAACCTTCGGACGGGTAAAGGGATTTTTAACACTATATATTACTATAAATACTCTTCTCCAAGCAAATTTTTCGATTTGAGTTTCTTAGGGACAAGGTGTATTAATACGCCTTGCTTAGGGAAACAAAATATTTCTAAATTTTATATTGATCTAATAAATTTAACGCTTTACTTGTTTCCCACCAAGTGGAAAGTTCTTGATATTATTATTTATATGTACATACATGCATATTAGTGAATGCTATGCTAAACTAAAAATCGACCATTTTCATTTCGAGTTTTAGTCGATTAATCGAACCCAATAATCGATTTTTTAATAATCGATCTGCATTTTTGGGAACTATACGAAATGACCCACATACACTATAATTACGGATTAAAATCATATTTTGGAAGAGTATTAAAACTGTTTTATATTGAGGTGCTCATTTTATAAACCGTAACGGCAAACATTTGACAATTTTATGGAAAAATGTCGTAGCACTTTTTTTTTACAAATTTCTTAAGTTTGAAAAAATTAGATCCTCTATATTGTAAAATTTAATGAAAGCTAAAACTTAGATAATCCTAAAAATTCCGGAATTTGATTTCTATTTCGATTAATTGTCATCCAAAATCGATTTCAGAATAAAAATCGGAGTATATATTCGATCACGAAAAAATCGTTTTTAGACCCTGAAAATCAATGTTCGACCATAATCGTAATCGATTTACCATTCACTAATGCATATTATTACCTTTTTCAATCGTTGCAGGTCTTCTAGCTGATCAACGCTTACATACACTGAAGCTGGCAAATGCTGTCTTAAAACGTATTCACATTCTTTACCCGCCAAAGGATAATCAAATTGTATTGTATAGATAAGATTTCTGGAAATGGAATAACCGAAATAAACAAGTAATTATTACACATTCGACCAATTAGCGTTATCTTCTATGTACTTACCTATGGAAGCCGGCTTCCGTTAATTCCACGTCCACAATGGGTGTTTGCATTATATCATTTTCTTTTTGTTGTCTCGTGCCGACAATAGTTAAAAGAAAACAAAAACTTTCGAAAAAATTTCTCATTTTATTTGTGTTTTAATTATATTTTAATTTATTTATGTTCAACCCATTTATAGAGGATAAACAAAAATTTTTGTAAACAGACATTTATTTTGTCCCAAACATGTGTTGCGACCAGAGATGTTAATGTTGTCAACAACTTTGTAAAGGGCGGAAATCGCTAAATTGATTTGCGTTGTAACCAGAGACTGACAATAACTCGTTTATTAACCAAAAAACGCTAATTGTGATTTATATTTTGTGAATAAAATTAAATCAATCAAAATAACAACTATGCAATGATTTTTACTACTTTGAGTGGAAATTTTACATGTGTTTTGTTATTGTAACAAAAACAATTGTATGTGAGAAGATAAGTTGTTGTTGTATGTGAGAAGTTGAAAAATAAGAGCCTTCCCTTGTTATTCTTTGATGGAAATTCTCAATATCTTGCAGATGGCAACTTTCAGCTATCATTTTCTGTTACCAATTTGGGCAACCAGAAATTTGTGGTTGCCCTCTGGGAACGCAACTGAAGTTCGGTTGCCATTCATAATCGACCCAATAATCTCCATTGAGATATTTTTGGCATTCCCACATAACCACATCTGACAAAGCTTCCTTCGTGGTATAATTTTGAGTTAGTATTCTGAGATCTACAATTTCCCACAAGTTTTCTATGTTATTGAGATATGGCGATTGGGCAGTCTCAAAACGCATACCTCATTTGATTTTAACCACTCGGTTATAACCCTAGAGGTGTGTTTTGGATCATTGTCATGCTGGAATCTTCAAACTAAGGGCATATTTTCCTCAGTGTATGGTTACACAGCATATTTTGAAATGGATCTGTATCCGATTCCAATCTTAGTATATTTTATTATATGAATTATGGCCATTTTTTACTATTTAAAAAACTTATTGTGCGAAAAAAATTACAAAAATGGGATACCCATTAGGGGTAAAAATATGGCATAAGAAAACCCACTAAAAAAACAAAATAAGTAATAAAAAGAGTGATAAGTCCCAAAAAAGATTTATAAGTCGCCAACGCACATCTTCCAAGCTGTGATGATTATTTATCATTATAGATCATACCAAATAATAAAACTGCAGTGACAGATTTCAAACATATTTAAAACCATGGATTTTAAGTATTCTAGCCATTTGTTTTATTTTAAGATTTGTATGCTTTCTTGCTCTTGTTTTCCAATATTCCTTATTGGTGTTCATATAGCTTAAGTGGTTTACTTTATAATTTGCAATAAAATAATCAATACAGAAATAAAATCTACATAATACTTATGTCAGATGCATTCTTTTATATATTTCAGAACCTTCTCGTGCCAATTTATCCGCCATTTCATTGCCCTTTATGCCTTTATGAGCTTTGACATAATTCTTGAAATAGACAGAAAGAAGCATTAAGATAATGCAATTAAAATTAAATAAAAAATATATAAAAATAAGATTTACCCATTTTATATTAATTAATTTGTCTTGTAACAAAGCATCCAATTCCTTAAACTCCGTCATGTTTTTAACAGGATCTCCACTTTTTAAACGCCAGTTTTTTGCTTTCCACCCTCTTATCCAAAGTGTTATGGAATTAATAAGAAATTGAGAATCGGTGCTGAGGCATAGCTTAGTAATACCCAAACGTTTGGCAGTTTTTATAGCATAAATTGCAGCCTGAATCTCACCAACATTATTGGTGACACGTCCAGTTACAGGTTTGCCAACATTACTGTAAGTTATTATTGAACACGGTTTACAATTTTAACTTTTAACACTACTAAATTTTAAACTTTCTTACAGAACATGTTCGTCACCAAAATATACACCATAACCGGCACAAGCATTCTTTTGGCCATTGTTAAAGCAGGAACCATCTGTATAAACGATAACATAGCCCTCAGAATCCAGAAGAAATTCCATATTGCCAATATGTTTTAATCCAACCGGTTCCCAAATAATGGATTCATGTTTAGGTATTTTACCCGAAGAACTGCCAGTTGTGGAATCTAATTTTCGTTTGCGATTTAATGAAGTTTCTGGCAGTCCCTCAACTTCAGCTAAAGCCATCAACTGTAATAAAAATCAAGTTAATATATGTATGTATGCCACAATTATTTGTTATTCGATTTATTACCAAATCATCATCTGTTATTTGATAATCATCACCATCACATGGTGGCCATAAATCATTTATTTCCTCTTCCTTCTTAGACTCAGTTTGTTTGACTACAGCGCCTGGAGGAACGGCTATACCGTCACTTTTGTACTGTATTTTCGTGCCGTCGACATAATAAGCGCCTATAAATTCTTCAGCAGCTTCGCGTGTAGGAAATTTTTTATATCTGGCTCCTTTATAGCCCTTTATTTTCTCTTCACATTCTGCCCTGCAAAATTAATGGAAATTCTTTAACAATATGGAATTGAGTATCTAGTATTAAATCGAATCTAAGACATATTTTGTAGATAGCCAACAAGCAATATCATATAATCAACTAAATATCTACTATAATAATTGTCTGATATCGGTGATATGCGTATCATTTAAATATGCTAAAATTAGAAATTACTTTTGGATTTACAAAAATACGATTATATTAAAGAAGTGTTGTTGTGAATAAATTTATATAAATCGGCTTAGAAAAAAATTGTTTTTGCCTGGCGTCTGGAGTTTTAACTAGGTAAGCTAAACCATTCAGTTTTGTTTTGGTTTTTCTTTTTAGTTTGGAAGTGTGTGCACTATGTGCTCTTCCACTCGGAGACCGTAACGTCCATTGTGGTTCCCTTCAAGAGTTATATATATATATATATATATAGTAAAGAGAGAATGTAAAGAAAAAGAGTCATTTCATTATGTTTTTTTAGTTCAAATTTTAAAAATAATCATTATTTAGGATTTCTGCAAAATACCGTTACCGAAATAATCCAAATTAACGTTACAGTGTGAATATGTCGGATAGGTTTTTACATTTAATTATGTATGTTTTAACTGATGGATCCAATATGGAATCTGGAACTGGAGCCGGAGTTTATGTAGTAGACAGAGACATTAAAGTGTCATACAGACTCACTGATGACTGCAGCGTCTTCCAGGCAGAGATCTTAACGATCCGGAAAGCCACGGACTTGATAGGGACCCACGTCACAACGGAGTCTGAAGTGACAATTTAGGAAATGTTAAATAGTAAACTTAAACATAGTGATGGACTATAAAATAGCGCTAGAAGCGTTGTTAAAACTATACACAATCAGGTTGTGTTCGATGCCAATCTTTAAAAGATTCCGGTCTCTACAAACCAACAGTAGGACGGATTGCTGAGTGTCTAACGCTAGCTGCCAAAGTTGAATACAAAAGCAACCAAAATACTAATTGGGTTGGATAGAATAAGTCTCAGGTCTCTAGTGGGAGTGATAACATGTCTTTGCTACATTGGAGCATGCATTGCTAAATGGGATAGTGGTACACAGGACTTTTGTAGTGTATATCGATGAGCTAGAAAGTTTTCTAGATTACGGGTTGGCTATTTTGAATGACAGTTCTGCGGGAGAATTCCGGTCTATACCAACTTATTTTCTGTCCTTCAGGCCGGAATTTCATTCATTTTCGCCTCACTTTTTTCATTTCTTTTTATCTAGGTCTTTTGTGAAGGGTAACACAATGGGTCTCCAAGTGGAACTGTATTTTATAGTACACACCCCTTCTAATCTATGTAAACGATTTCTATTTAATGCATTAACAATAACTTTCAAAACACTAGAGCAAGGAACACTCAGTCAATAATTTGTAGTATTATAGCCTTATGAGAACACTAATCGCAAAGCCGGTTAAATTATTAACTCAATTTCCAACTTACCAAGTACTGTAAATACCAACTTTACGACCCTTTGCTACAGCATAAAAAGACATTATACGATTTATTTGGAAATTATTAAATGCAATCTTTAATAATTGCATTTAATGGAAAAAAAAGGTTTTTTATGTGGAAACAGAATTTGTATACGGGTAAACAGAGAAATTGAGAAATAGCTATAAAAAGAAAAAGCAATAACAGATGACCAGCTGAAACAGGGATGGAAAAATTAGTATGAAATAATAAAATAATTTTTAATATTTTAATTAAATTTAATAAAGAAATACTTTTTTGAAAACGTCCAAATATGTTTGGCATATTAATATTTTAATATATCAGCAATTTAATTATAATTATATTAATATATTTCATTTAATTGCAAAAAATTTTTGTGCCACATTTTTACAACTCTGTTGGTTTGTGGTAAAACGGGTGGAAAGAAAATTTAACAAAAATTCAGTTGAGAAAAAATAATTTTCATACATTTGCAGCTGTCGTCTTTGTGTTAAATAAATCGTTAATATATTCTGTTTGCGTTTAAATATTCATAACTGAAATTATCAATACCAAATATGTCGGTTTATTAACAAATAAAATACCAAATCCATTCGTTAATGAAAATAAAAGTGCAGTGCCAAAAACTAATTGATTAAAACAAAATAAGAAAAAATCAAACGCAGTTAGTCTGCCAAAAATAAACGAGTTTTTTGTATTTTGTTGTTTTTTTTATTATTTATGTGTGATTTTCTTTTCCTCCTCTTCAATTTTCTTATTGCGGAATCGGTATCAATTCAGTCGCCGCCGACTTCTGAAGTTTGTGCGTTTGTGTTATTGGAACAGTTTTGTTATTAAAAATAAAAGTATTTAATACTCTCGTTTTTATCAACACGCTCATATGTAAAATATCAAATTAATTAAATATTCATGGGAGTTGTGTGTTTCGCGACTTTTATATATAGCAAACTTGTGATATCCATATAAAATTATGTAAATTTGATTTTAAAACAATTCACTTGATATCGCAATTGCTGTTTTTTTTCTTGTAAAGTTTGTGTACGAAAAAAGCAAAAAAAAAAAAAAAAATAAACAAAAAAAAAAAAAAACCTAAAAAGAATGGAAAAAATTTAAGTGAACTAAAGTTTTTTGTTGATTCGTTGTTGCATTGCAGTTGCTGGATTGTATGCTGCTCACTCCAAATATCCACAACTTTATATTCAGACAATTGCCACCCTAAAGAGTTATTTTTCTGTTTGGTTTCATCCTTCCATATAATATCCTTTTCGTGATTGTTTTGCTGCTGCTCGTGTTGTTTGTAGGGCAATGAATTTAAAGGCTCTCCATAATCATTCTAACACTCCAAGCTGTTTTGATGATTGGATTTCTGTGCGGTTAAATCGGTGAGTTGGGTAGTTAGCGCTGTATGTATATAAATGATTTCATGAAGTGGTAGCGGTAGTGAAAAACTGATACTATATGATTGAATTATTAATAATTTTCATTTGTTCGTTCATTAGACTTGGTAGGAAATAGAGCAGAGTGTAGTTTACATTTGAGGTTTTTTTAACTTTCTTATATTACATACAATTGCATACATATATGTATATTTCCACAACTGCTTGTTTGGTTATAAATAAAGAAAAGTATGAAGGTTTTTCCCATTTTAATTATGGCTTCTGTAAAATGTTACATACAGTGCTGCGATCAGCTCTGCCGCTGTGATCCAATTGGACCAAAAATGGTACTAGTTTTATTTTAGTTAGCTTCCGATTCAAAACGGTTAAAAGGTAACAGTAACGCTACATTTTATTATTTCGTTAATGATATTTTAACGGTAACGGGATTTTAACGTATTTCAATAACGATATTTTTATGATGATGGTAATTTTTGCCCGACATAATGATTAACAATGTTTTTAAAAAATTAAATAAGCTGAAATACAATTTACCACAAAAAGTCCAATACGTCATAGAATATCAAAATACATGTATCCAAAAATCGGCATGGACTAGTGGACTAGCATGACTATGACAACAGTCATATTTCTCTGTTGAGAAGGAAGTGGCTGCTTTATAACGTTAATTTAAAGTTGGAGCATCCTCCTCAATATTCCGATCTTATCGTTATTGAACACTTGTGTGAGCTGAAATTAATTTAAATTGAAGAATGGGAAAAAGTTCCCCCAGAATTTACAAAAAAAAAAAAAAAAACAGGCGTAATCGATACCTAATAGACTAAAGGGGATGTAAAGTTAAGAAAAACTAATGGAACATCATTTAATGGTGTAGACCGCAGACTTTTGTAAATTTAAAAAAATTGAGATTAACCTTTTTTGTTTTTATTTTATTTTTACATTTTTTATATTTTATTGCAAAAAAGGTATTGCAAAATAGTGTTTTTGTTTTATAATATCGAAAAATATAAAACCTCAATTATATTTTGCCTCAATTTTTCGATATTATAAAACATAAAAGGGGTGTTACATTACATCATTACGTTTGTAACATATTGAAATATTGGACGTAGAACCTAAAAGTATTTATATCCTGGGTCTTCATAAGATTCTAAGACGATTTAGCTCTGTACGGCCGTCTGCACAAACGAAACAAATACTCTGTTGTTGTTGTAACAGTTCGACTGTGCCCGATTGTTTTTTCCTGAAATTATAAAATAGATAGTTTTAATTATTTATGTTGGTGTCTGTAGGTGGTAGTGGGAGCTGGAGAAACTGCGCCACCTCAGTTGGTCTTAACCATAGGTCTATGGGACGCAAATTTGTAGACCTGGTGGGACAATTGAATAAATGCATTGTCTCGTGAGGACTTTGATAACGTCGGTAGCAACCGGCTCTTAATTGTGCCAATATTGATCTTGATTACCTGGGTAATTGTCTCTCACAATCCGAGATCGCAGGGGGGTGTTCATTTAGGACTCTGTTGCATCTGTAGCTATTAATGGCTTCAGAAACCGCCGTTTGATGCAACAATTTCCTAGCAATAGACAATCGGTCGACGTCCGATGGTATGACGTCTTGGATGTCGCTGCGAAAGCGTAGAAAGTCCATCCGGATGTGTCGGGGAAAAGGATCCTGTATCAGAATCTGATGGTTGGTTGGTGTGACTCTGCAGATGGCATGTCAACAGGAGCTGTCTAGTCAACAACACATTATGTTGTCTGACCGACAGTAACCTGGACTCCTCATGTAGATGATACACATTCGTCATCTTGACACAACCAGTTGGGATTTGAAGAGCATTATTCTGGGCCGTTTGTAAACCTCGCCATTGGGTGTCGCTAAGGAATGAGGTCCATACTGGGGCAGCGTAATTGAGAAGGGGGCGACCAATCGCTTTGTATGTCGCTACAATCGTCTCTTTGTTCATGCCCCAAGAGGTGCCAACTAGAGTTTTAAGGAGCTTGTTCCTGTTTATAATGTTTTGGTTGATGTAAATTGCGAGCTTTGAAAAGTGAAGGAGGCTGTCGAAGCTGTCGAGGCTGTCAAATACTCTGTTGATAAGGTTTGTTTGGTATTGGAAATGTTGATTTCACCTAGCCCTCATACATGTTGACATGAGGCAATTCTGATAAAATTGTGCACAAATTAGAGAATGGTTGTATGCCATCCCCCTAAGAAAATGTCTTGAACATTCATAATTGCCTTATAATAATTAATATCGTGCAATTTTATTCCACATACGTTATGTATAATGATATTAATGTGATTCAACTCCCTATAGAATGTTAAAACTACATATTAATGGTGGGTAAACAAGATTCGGCACAGTTGAATATAACACTCTTGTTATATTCGTCTTTGGACTTTTGTGGCAAAGTATAGATAGTATTTCATAACGTTTTAAATTCTTAAACTGTATTATTGAAATCCAAAATTGATAAAGAGTGAGCCAGAAAAAACTTATTCTTGTATTAAATTTAACAAAACATATATATAATGCAAAATTATTTACAAAATAACGGTAGCGGTGTTTAGTGTTAACGCTAATTGCATTTATTTCGGTAACGGTAGCTTTGCGGCAACGTTAGCCAACCTTGATTGGTTGTATTTTTTACTGTATTTAAAGAAATAATTCCTAATGCCAAAAAAGTAATTTAAATTATTTTCAATATAATTCTAATGAAATTAGACATATAATTTATTACTCCCAAGAATGATTTACATGTCATAATTCTAAATAATAGCTACCTATTTAATTATAAAATAAAATCAGGTACTGAATCTTATATTGCCTTCACTTTATTATACAGGGTTTTCCAACAAGAGGTGTTATTTTTGTATTCAAAGAAAAATTAAATTTTTGGAGATAAATGATCGGATGTTTATTTCATAATAAAGAGGAAGGTATGCCGTTAATAATGAAAGACAACATCACCCAAATGACCACTACGACCTCGCTTACAGGACCATATCCTTTCCATGAAATTTTCTATAACCAAATCGCAAAGTGGCTGCCCTATGTCCTCGATAGCCTCACGAATTCTATCTTTGAGGTCTTGAATCGACGCTGGGCTGTTGGCGTAGACCTTATCTTTCCCGTGGACTCAAAGGAGGCCAATTCTGATCACTTCTTCGAGAGATAACACGGTCCGGAAACTTTCCCGTAAAAGAGCAATGGTTTCGTTGCTTGTGTGGCACGTAGCGCCATCTTGTTGAAAGTAAACGTTGTCCAGATCAATATCATCCAACTCCGACCAAAATACGGTGTAATGACGTTTGTGGAATGGTCAATTCCAAAGAACGACGAGGTATGGACAAACCTGGGGTTTCTTCAACACTTTGGGCTACAGCAGCAACGACCCAAAAATGCTTTAGTTTTGCGAACTGTGACTGTGAGATTTTCACCATTTTTGTTAATACTTTCAATGCGTTGTTGAAGTGTGTATCGTTCCATTTTTAGTAATGGCGTAGTTTCTACTTGTCTAATGTCAAAGAATAAAAGCTTCAAAGTGACAGCTACCGAAATACAGGGTGATTCAAAATAACATCCCTTGTTGGAAAACCCATTACTTAAGAATATGTTTGCCACCAAAATATGCTTGTTATTCTAGCTTTATTATTACTCTTCAAATTGTCTTCGAGATATACCTTTTTGTTGATTTTATATGAATAACATTTTGTGTAATCTTTCAACAAGGTAATATTTTTTTACCCAATAAAAATCAGATTCTTTATCTTTAACAAAACTTGAAATTAGTTTGTTTAATCTTTATAACAATTTTGGAAAATTTGGATTTCTGCCAAACACTAAAAGTTTTATTAACAAAATACATTGTTTTCTATTTAATATTTTTAATTTAACACATACATAATAACAAACAAATCATAATACTTTTCCTAGCAAAGCTATTCATCTAATTCAAGTAAACCTGTAAATTTGATTTCCTAAATTTTAATCCAATTAAATAGTTTTAACCAAAGTATACCAAGTAGTCCGAATCTCTATTTTTTAAATTACTCTCTCACATATACGGGTTGTGAATTCAACACCCTTGTGAGAGAATTAAACACATCAAAATCTCGCAATTTTGACTATAAATTATCGAATAAATAAGGTTTAATACACGAAAATTCACTAACACACATTATTTTATAAGTTTTTCCAACACATTTAGCACTTTTCCTTTTCCGAAGCACGTCCATTTCGCACATACTAAAAAAATATATTTTTATAGAACTCTGTGTGTCTGGTGAAAATTAAAAAGGCACCAACACATAAACGTTTTAGTTACTAACACATACTTAGACTTAGGTACTTTTTCACTAACACGTGTTTAGAGTTAGGTATTGCTGTCAAAGAGTCAGACTACTTGTTATACTTTGGTTTTAACTTTCACCTTAAATATGCATTTTGTACTAAATTTCATAAAACTGAAATATGAGATAATAGAAGATCTGAATTTCTCACAGTTTTTATATGCTAGATTCATTTCATAAAGTTTTTTAATGTCTATGTTATAATAAATATAGCTCTCATATCTCCAAATGTTAATTTTCCCTAATTAACACTTAAGAATCATAGAAATAATAATTCGGAATGTTAAAAGTTTCAGTCATAGAGAATTATACATAGAGACGAGACACTCCGTATTGTCAAACAAAAAAACAACAAATTATATGTCTGATACAACAACAAAATACATTGACTTACATGTATTTTGTTGTTGCAAGAGATAGGTTTTTGACAATTCCGTCTCGTCTCTATGTTACCCTATGGTTTCAGTGTTGACTTTAATATTAAACTAATTTAAAGATGCCAAGTGTTAAAAAATTCTAAATATGAAACTTCATACTTAATGACACATAAAGAATGGCAACATGTAAATAATTGAATAAAAAATTACTTAAATATAAATTAGCTAACATATAGATTATATAGGTTCTTTCATTAAGCGCTACCTACCTTTATATTAAAATAAAAGAGAGTGTGTGTGAGATATCAACGTAATTTTTATTCGTTTGAAAGGCCTATCGATGATATTATGTATGGAATATAACATGGTGAGGATCCGAAATGACCATGTGATTTTCCAGCCTTAAGTCCTATGATTGTGGTCTTCACGGTAGAGAACCGGGTGAGGTGGCACCACATTATTTATGACATTATCACTAATAGATGAATTTGTATCATAAAGTGATTAGCAAATGCTTCGATTTTTTCTGAGTTATTTTTTGCCCATTTTCCGCTCTGAAGGCGTATGGGCAACTCATATATAATAGATAGGGCATTGCATGTTTTTCACAGCTTTCCAGAGACTATATTCTGTTTTCTTAGTAGGGTCTAAGTTTTTAAGATAATTTCTCAGATTAGATTCCTTATTAAATTTTAAGGCGACGTGAAGTCTTCTTTGGCACTGATTTAGTTTAGCCTTTACGCTCGGAGATCGCGATTGTTGCCATTGACGTCTGAGTGTTCTATTTTCTTTAATAAGAGACTCAATGTTTCTTTTTCCCCAAGGTGACTGGGGGTGTAGACACTTTAACAGCGTTTGTTAAAATAACTGTAAAAATATCGTCAGCGGATTCTATTTCATATTCAATGAGATGTTCTGTGGCAAGTGTGAGCTAACATACATTTTATACTTTAACCAGTTCGTCTTCTTGTTAGGGAAACAAGAGCAATAGTTTTCCAATTAGCTTGGAACTTCTAATAACGTTAAAACTGTAGGCGAGTGGTCTGATGAGAGGTCCAGCGAAGGGATCACTGAAATAAATTCTATTTTTATTACAGCGAAGTCAATTAGATCGGGAATCTTATTGAGGACTGTAGGCCAATAAGTAGGTTGGCCACTATATATGGCATCTAGTCTGTAAGACGATATTGCTTCTAACAGTTGCCTCCATCTAGGAGTAATAAGGCGAGAGCAGCAAAATGTATGTTTTGCGTTGTAATCACCAGCTGCTAAAAATCTTGGACCTAGAGTTTTAAAATATTCGAGATACTGCTCTCGATTAATATCATACCTAAGAGGACAATATATTGAAGATATTGTAACTCTACCATCATGTATATTTATAGATGTGGCCTGGAAGTGCTTCTTTTTATATTATGGCTTTGTGAAATGCCTAATATATTTTCTCACTAATATAGCTGATCCGCCACATGCTCTACCACATGGATGTTTTGTATCATACGTGTAGTACCTGTTAATTCTGAAACAGTTCTTTATGGTAAAGTGTGTTTCAGATACGAGTAGTACATCAATTTCCTGAAGCTGGAGAAATTGTTGTACTTTATTCTTATGTTGGCTAAGGCCGTTAGCATTCCAAAAACAAATTCTTACAAATTCATTTTTTATTTAGCAGTATCTGCATGATTTGATTCTGCATCAATTGTTGAAACATATTTTGCATGTTCGACATGAAACTGTTCATGGTTTGAATTAAATTCTAGTGTCGGGTACTGGTACATCCTATTTTAATGCATGTGCATATGAAAATAATGGGGCATTATTTCCATTGTTTCCTTTCATTTGTCGTATTGGCATACTTGTTATATATGATACCTCTTTTATTTTGATAGATATCCAACTCGCATCCCACTAAGCGACCAAATAGGTCTTCAAGATAAATATCTAAGCTTTCTTTTGAGAAAAAAAGAGGGCCCATTTTGAAAAAAGTCAAAAAAGTTTGTGAGTTCGAAAAAAAAGTCAAAAAATTTTTATTTTATTTTTTTTAATTTTTTTTCCAAAGGATTGAAGAAATAGCTATCTAAACTATTTGGGACACATTTTGCTAAGAACAATAGGTAATAATTTACATGGATGAGAAAAAATACCTGCTTGGCCAAAATGTCAAATTTTGACCCTCTCTAACTCAGAAAGTTCTCGATCGATCTTGTTGAAAAATTGTGTCTGAATTACTATCCAATAGAACTAACCTTGAACAAATCGATTTTAAAAGTTGGTTCACTTGACATGCAATCCTTCATATATGTAAATAATGAGCTTTTTATTTTATGAAATAATTGTTGATTAAAAAACATAAAATTCCCAAGTATTTTTAAACTCGTATGAGACTTTCCGCCTGTTTTTAAGACGTTTAAATAAATTATTAAAAATTAAGTAAAATTACTTTATTTTGTTATATAACGGGTTTATTCGAAATAACGAATATTCCGATTATTTATGGAACACGATTTCATTCATATGGCTGTCGTGGCTGGCTTCGTAGTAGCTTATACTGTCAGTCCAATTTTCCAAATTGTTCACGGTTTCTGATTTTATCTCACAAATGGCTTGGACGATATTAGCCTTAAGGGTGTGGTCTGTTTCTGGATTATTCGCATAACATCGTTCTTTAACAGCACCCTATCTAAACGCAGCTCCGATTCGGCCAATAGACATCGGAAAGACGGCTGATAACACTATTATTTTAAACAAACGCACAGTTTGAATAACTCAGCACTCACTTTGGAAAGAATTATGCAATATTTCCCAACGTTGTTTAAGTATCAAGCGTTGCAGATACATTAACCATTCATATGTATTTGGAAACATGGTTTATGTTTATGTTCTTATCTTGGTATGATAATCCAAAGTCAATTGGATAATGAAAGAAAATCGTTTGTAATAAAATTTCGAATGTAATAACATGGAATAACATTATAAACTATTGGACTTGTTTCGATGATATATTCTTCTCAAAATTTTTGTTTATATAAACAAACTGTTTTTTTTTTAACTTAAACTTGAAATTTAATATATTTCACTATTCGATTAGAAAACATTATTCATTAGAATAAAAAATAAATTTTACATCGTTTATTCGAAAAACTTTTATTCAAATTACAACTTTAGTATTAACAATTGGAATGATCAAAAAGTAACTTAAGTAGACATTAATATATTGAAAGGAATTAAAAATTGTTAAATACAAAGTATATAATTTGGTTCAAGCTTTAATTTTTTTTAACAACGATTTTTAATTTTTCATTAAAATTTTGTCATGTAATGTTAAGTATACAGGAATTATTATTAAATACAAATTTTAAACAATTTATTAATATTCCACTTTCAAATATAAAAGTGGAAGTAAAAAATAAAAATGTATTAAAAAGAAAAATTAAATTGCTACTTTGGGCATGATTAATAAAGCATATAACCTTAACGAATTGGAAATATTGCACTTTTGTACAAATTCCTGAATATAAAAAGGGTAAAAACTAGTCTTACATTCAATACGTTTCTTAGCAAACTGAACGATGTATACTGAGCTAATAAAATTTAGAACTTAAATAGTTGGTTAAACAAAAATATTCACTCAATTAATATAATTAATGAATAATTAAATTAATAGTTTATTCAAATCATGAACAAAGGCCAATCGGTTCACTAAGGTTGACACACATTTGAAATACAATTTTTATTTAATATTTTTGTACGTATGTATGTGTGGGTCTGTAACAAATTTCATAATGTTTACGTATGTCAAAATTGATGTTTAATACTAACCATAGAGGAAAACATGGAGAGGAAATTCTTTTGTCCAAAGACCTTAAATGTAGAAAATGTATCAGTGTAGAAAATATATCACTCTTAAAATATTCTTTAAAGACAATGGAATTGTGAAATTAACAAAATTTTTGTGAAAATAGACTGAAATCATTTCAATGAACTAATAATATTTTATCATTAACAAATAAATAAATATCATATTGCAAGTACATTTATAATACATTTAAATATTAGTCATATATTAATTTATTACACCTAATACATAATGAGCAAGTCTTACGGTATCTGTTTCACCCGGGTAATACAAATACTTTTCTCTATTTATTTGTTAAACAATATTTTAATTCAAACAAGTAATTATAATTAGTTAAGTCCGACCATATGATGCCCTATGAATAAGCAAAACATTTCAGCTTTTTAAAGGTTCAAAAGTTTATATGCTTTATATGCAGGCTATCTGAAAAAGATATTCGTTATATCAGGGGGCTGAAATTGGGATTTTGACCTATTAATAAATATATTGTAAAAGTTTCCATTGTATTGACAACCACTGTATATTCTGGTTCGTTATAGATATAAGATTCGATATAGCCATGTCCGTCTGTCTGTTGAAATCAACTTTCCGAAGCTCCCAAATAACCTTCAAATATGATTGGAACATCAATATATCGGTTATAGTTTTACTCCGGTTGCTATTTAAATTGTAAGCAAAAACCCACGATTACTCTGATTTATTTAACTATATCTCGATTTTTAAGTCACGTAAATATGGATATCAAATGAAACTCATTTCAAAGACTTTTCCAATGATGAAGGACCGAAATATATAATTAAATTTTTTTCTCCAATTTTTCTTTTTGCTAATTTTTTTTTTTATTATTTTCAATGGTTTTCAATTTTTATCTTAAAATATGCTTTGGTAAAGGGTAAATAATATTCGGCACATCCAAATATTTTTAAAAGCTTCATGGATATATAGATTTTCTTTTATCAAAATGTTTAAGTTCGAAATTATAAAATGTAAAAAATTTATATCAAATAAAACTAAAAGTATTTTTTAAGTTCGTAGTGTTGTTTGTATGTCAAAATTTGTAACTGAATTTTGAAACAGTCCTCGTACCCGAATACATTGAAATTTGACATTCGTGCATACATCAGATGACAATGCAATATTATGTTCGAAAACAAATCCGAAAATTCAAAGTTATGTTCGAAAATTGTAAAATAATCTCTAGATTGAAAATTCAAACTTATGTTCAAATATTTTTATATCTGTGAAAATAATCTCTAAATCATGAGGATTTTTAAAAAATAGTTTTAGTTTTATTTGAATCCAATTCTACCCATTCCGAACTAAAAGTTTTTTAAAAAATCTTTTTTAAAAGCATGTATTTCCAGATAGTATCAGAATGTAAGTATTTTTTAAAATACTTAAAAGAAGTAAATATATTACTAAAAAAGTATTTTATTTAAATGCTCCAAAAAGAAGAAAATAAACTTTGATTTAAATACAATTTATATGATATTGAAGCTTGTCGCGACAAGCTTTTATCTCTTCACCATCGATAAGTATACTGGATTTACCTGATAAATAAGTTTGCTTAAATTGTAATACGACAATGAAAATAAGAAAAATTTTATTAAGCAGCCAACCATATTAGATCCTACAATATTGAAATTTTATAAGCTGCATAGCAACGGCTACTGAGATAAAAATATTAAAAACTGTATCTACGAGTATGTTAGATAAACAACTATAAAAAAGAGTACAAAGTACTAGAAAATGTAATGTATTTGTTTAAACTATGAATATGATGATGAAACTTAAAACTACGTTGTTTACTTAGTAACATATTACTAACAAAAAAATGGTTGTTTACAATTATATTCATACATATACATACATGCATACATACATGTACTTATATATATATTTAATACATGAATTTTCTTTTCTTTTACTTTTAGACTTTTAACGACAGTTACTGATAAGCCACCTCTTGCGCCCATCATGAACACTTTTCTGATTAACAACAGTTTACAACAAAATGCAGTAAAATATAATATGCAACTTCAACATTGAACGTAAATACGCTAAAAATAATAATTACAACAACAATAATATAACAAACTTGAACTAGTGAACGTACGACACAAACAAAAATATTAAGCAATAAAAATAAATAAATAAATAAACTGAATTCAACACAAAAATCCACTCTACTTAGGAAATAATGCCAAGTGTAAATGTAAACAAACTACAACAAATAAAACAAAATTTGACAACAACAAAGAGAAATAAAAATATAAACAAAAACAAAACGAATAGACACATTGTGCTGATATGTCAATGACTAGATAAATGAATGAATGCAAAAAAACATCAACAAAACACATTAACAAGAATTATTTACACCTAGAAACATAAACAAAAAAACAACACAATAAAATACATATTTTAAATATTTATTTTAATATATAGTATATCATACTGCACATACCAAAAACTAGTAGGCAACAAAGTATTTATTCATACAAAACGAATAACGAACAATACGAAAAGAATTTCAAATACAATTTGTTCTAAAAGAAATCAATTCATTGTGGAGGGTTTAAAGGAATATACTAAACAAAAACCACAACAGCAACAACAACATCATCATCAGCAACACCATCATAGTTTTCATACTAAGCAACAACAGCAGCGTTGGTCTATAACATCCACACCAACAACTGCAAGATCGTCGTCATCATCATTATCGGGGACGGCGTCAACAACAGCATCAGCCATTACAACGGGAGCAATAACAACGTCGTCAACTTATTCACGTCGAATACGCAAATATTACAAAAGTATTATAGCAATGCGAACAAAACATTTCATTGTAATACTGTGTTGTGTGGTCGCCACCACTCTGCTCTTTATAGTACTGGGCACTGCGGGTGAACCCAATGATTCACTAAAAAATATTGTCTCACAAACACATCAACAATTAAATAAGTTACAGGTAAGTGTAAAATATTTTTTTTTTTTTTTTAGTTTTTAAAATAACAAAATTTTAATGAGTATGTAAAAATATATTTCTAGAATTGAAACCTACTTTTTTTAGAGTTTCTAAATGAGAGACTGAAACATACAGTTGTGTGAAAAATAATAGAGCCACCTGATGTTCTATAAATTCACTGTTTTTTTAACCTTGTACAAAATATATTTAGAAAAAGTTTTTTTATGCATTATTAGTAAGTCTCTTTCTTATTATAATCCCGTTATTTTATCTGTAACTAGCAATAAACCCGGTGCGCTTCGCCACCCCAATTGGATGAAAGAAATAGTACTATTAAGTCTCCCTTTGTGAATTAAAGCTAATTCAGGATAACATGCCTCTAGATTCATGTTTATTGAATCATTGTATTGTGGCTTCTAGCTCATTCGAAACGTATTATTATAATAAAAAAGTACCATTTAGACCCACATTTTATATGCCCACACATGATCATTTTTATAGAAAATGCTAAAGAAATGTACCACTAAAGTCACCTTTTGTGAATTCTAACTCATTCCGAATCATGTGTGCCTAATTTTGAATTTTTAGGTTTAATTTTATAAAATAGTCAAAAAATATTATTAGTTGGAAAAAAGTACCTGTGAGTCCCTTTTTTAGATTCTTATTCGAAGAACGAAAAAATACAAATTATTTTTGTATTTAAGCTAACTAATTTAATATATTAAAAAAGTTAGTTACTCACTGAGGAGCATATATTTTATATTTCTAGGTCCATTATTATAGAAAATTCAAAATATACCATTAGAATAATGAAAAAGCGCCATAATGTTCCCAGTTATAGAATCCTACTCGCTCGAGTCCATATAATATTATGTTCATGTTTCTAGATTTATTATAGAAAATTTAAAAAGTACCATTAGAATAAAGAAAAAGTATTAAGTATTCTCTTTGAGTTTTCGCTCACTTAAAACAATATGCAGTTAATTTGGTATTTCTAAATCCATTATTAGAGAAAATTCAAAAAGTACCTTTATAATATAGAAAAAGTAGCATAAAGCCCCCACTTGTGGATTCCCAATCGGTCGGGATCATATAAGCTTTATTTCACAATTCTAAGTTCATTGGTGAAGAAGATACAAAAAGTACTATTTGAATATAGAAAAAGTACCATAAAGACTCCCCCTTAAATTCTCACTCCCTTATGACCATATATGGTTAATTTTATGTTTCTAGGTCCATTATTATAGAAATTAGAATTAGAATAAAGAAAAAGTACCATAATGTTCCCACTTGTAGATTTTCTTTAGCTTAGCTCTATATAAGCGTTATATCATGTTCATTGGTGAAGAAAATACAAAAAGTACCATTCGAATAAAGTACCAAAAAGTATCCCCTTAGAATTATCATTCACTTAAGAAATTTAAGAAAGTACCATTATAATAAAGAAAAGGTATCACGAAGTATCCCCATGATTTTTCACTAACTTAGTGCCATATACGCTTAATTTCATATTTATATGTCCATTATTACAGAAAATTCAAAAAGTACCATTAGAAAACAGAAAAAGTACCAAAAGGCAGCCACTTCTCGGGTCCATATAAGCTTTATTTCATGTTTCTAGGTTCATTGGTGATGAAATTACGAAAAGTACCATTCGAATAAAGAAAAAGTACAAAAAAGTCCTTCCCTAGAATTCTCACTCACCTAGGACCATATATGCTTAATTCCATGTTTCTAAGTCCATTGCTATAGAAAAGTCAAAAAAGAACCATTAGAATAAAGAAAAAGTACCATGAAGTGTCCGCTTAAATTTTCACTCACTTATTACCATATACGCATAATTTCGTACTTCTATGTCCATTATTACAAAAAATCAAAAAGTACCATTAGAATATAGAAAAAGTACCAAAAAGGCAGCCACTTGTGGATTCCCACTCATTCGGGTCCATATAAGCTTCATTTCATGTTTCTAGGTTCATTGGTGAAGAAATTACAAAAAATACCATTCGAATAAAGAAAAAGTACCAAAAAGTCTGCTCCAAAATTCTCACTCACTTAGACCATATATGCTTAAATTCATGTTTCTAAGTCCATTGCTATAGAAAATTCCAAAAAGTACCTTTAGAATAAATAAAAAGTACCATGAAGTGCCCGCTTGAATTTTCACTCACTTAGGACCATATACGCTTAATTTCGTGTTTCTATGTCCATTATTACAAACAAATCAAAAAGTACCATTAGAATATAGAAAAAGTACCAAAAAGGCAGCCACTTGTGGATTCCCATTCACTCGGGTCCATATAGGATTTATTTCATGATTCTAGGTTCATTGTTGAAGAAATTCCAAAAAGTACCATTCGATTAAAGAGAAAGTACCAAAAAGTCTCCCCATAAAATTCTCACTCAGGACCATATATGCTTAATTTCATGCTTCTAAGTCCATTGTTATAGAAAATTCAAAAAAGTACTATTAGAATAAAGAAAAAGTACCAAAAGGCAGCCACTTGTGGATTCCCACCCACTCGGGTCCATATAAGCTCTATTTCATGTTTCTAGGTTCATTGGTGAAGAAATTACAAAAAGTACCATCCGAATAAAGAAAAAGTACCAAAAAGTCTCCCTCTAGAATTCTCACTCACTTAGGACCATATATGCTTTATTTCATGTTTCTATGTCCATTGCTATAGAAAATTCAAAAAAGTACCATTAGCATAAAGAAAAAGTACCATGAAGTATCCAATTGAATTTTTTCTCACTTAGGACCATATACGCCTAATTTCGAATTTCTATGTCCATTATTACAAAAAAATCAAAAAGTACCATTAGAATATTGAAAAAGTACCAAAAATCCCCCACTTGCGGTTTCCCACTCATTCGGGTCCATATAACCTTTATTTCATGTTTATAGGTTCATTCGTGAAGAAATTACAAAAAGTACCATTCGAATAAAGAAAAAGTACCAAAAAGTCTACCCTCACTCACTTATTACCATATGTGCAAAATTTCATGTTTCTAGGTCCATTATTATAGAAAATTGAAAAAGTACCATTAGAATAAAGAAAAAGTACCATAAGTACCACTCTAATATAAAAAAACTGCGATAGAGTTTCCTCCTAAACTTCTCACTCACTTATTATCATTAATGCTTAATTTCATGTTTCTAGACCCATTATTAAAGAAAATTCAAAAAGTACAATTAGAAGAACAAAAAAGTACCTATAGTTCAGTTCTCACATTTTGGTACCTAAATATTATCCCCTACTCCTAACTCTAACTTCATTCAGATACATATCAGCTAACTTTAATGTCGATAAGTGAAATAATTGAAAATATTAAGAAAAGTACCATTAGGAAAAAAAGTACCAAATGCCCTTTTCCTCCTTGAACACCCCTCAAGTTTGAAATTTAAAAATATTCCATTTTGCCAAAATTGTTTATGCTTAAAGACATGCCTCAAACGATTAAAATCTGTGTTAATGTGCTCAAGAAAAGTAAGTTTTAAAAAAAGTACCAAACTGTTTTCCCGGATTTGGACAAATATACATCTTGTCAGTCGAGTTCCAAATACCACTCTGTTAGTTAATTTTTGCATGAATCCAGGAACCAATGTTAAAAATTTATCAAAATTGGCTGAAAATGTTAAATAAAATGTATTTTTCCGTTTTTACCCCCTTTTTGGTACCATTTTTATCCCCATCGCGGTGTTAAAATTTTAATCAAATAAATTTCTGTATCGTGGTGGGAGCATAAAATAAAATTTTTATATGTCTATATCAATTTGTAGAAAAACATACTTTATGAAAAAAGTACCAAAAATAAATACAATTTTTATCCCTTAAGGGTTCGAATTTCCAAAAAGTACCAAACTTATATTTTTTATTTTTTGATATGTAATGAATACGATTTAAAATTTGTTTCTATGTTTAGTAGTTTAAAAGATACATATGGTGCCAAAAAAGTACCAAAATACAGTTTTTACCCGTTTTCTCCCCTAAAAGGTTCGAATTTCGAAAAAGTACGAAACACCTGTCAGCTTATTTTTTAAATGGAGTAACATGCAATTTTAAGTTTTTTTGTATCTTTATTAGTTTCGAAGATATAAGGTTACCGAATTTACCCGTTTTTACCCTTTTTTACCCCCTAAACGTTCGAATTTCCAAAAATCCCTTCTTATCGGATCGTTTTGGGGAGGGAGGAACCCACAGTTAAAATTTCATGATTCTAGCTTCAGGCGTTTGGGCTGTGCGATGATGAATCAGTCAGTCAGTCAGTCAGTCAGTAACGTTACTCTTTTATATATATAGATTGAAGCAACATTTCTTATTATATCAGTGATTGTTAGTAAATTGAAGAAAAACAAGTGTGAAATAAAATAGAGCCAATTTTAAAGTTAAAAAAAAAATATTAAAGTAATTAGCAACTTCTTTTAATTTTTTTTTTTTAAAGTGAATAAAAAGACTTACTATCTTGTTGCTATTATAATTTTAAAAAAATATTGAAAAATTTCCTAAAAAAATGGGCAGAGCAAAACACTAGCGTGGAGGGCCGAAAATTGATAAAAAAGCTTCATCAAGAAGGTAAATCTCAAAGAAAAATAGCTGAAATTATTGGATGTTCAAAGAAAATGGTAGAAAATGCTATAAAGTATGAAGAGAAACAAGAAACAAGGGGAAGAAAAACCAAAATATCTGATACTTTAAAACGAAAATTACTGCGTCACGTGAAACGGGACCCCTTTGTGACGTCATCCGCCCTTAAAAAGCAATATCAACTTGATATGGATACTTCTACAATACGGCGTATGCTCCTTAAAAATGATTTAAAAGCAAGAAGTGCACGTAAAGTGCCTTATCTAGCAAAGCGCAACATGAAACAAAGACTTGAATTCGCAAAGGAACACATAAATTGGCCCGTATCTAAATGGCGTAATATTTTTTGGTCGGATGAGACCAAAGTAAATTTATTTAACTCAGATCGAAGTTCTCTTCAAGTTCGGAGACCCAAAAATAAAGAATTTTGTCCTCAATATACCATTAAGACCGTTAAACATGGAGGAGGTAATATTATGGTATGGGGATGCTTTTCATATTATGGAGTAGGACCCTTATATCGCATACAGGATATAATGGATGCAAAATTTTATACAAATATTTTAAGAGAAGTGATGATGCCTTATGCTGAGTGGGAAATGCCGCTTGAATGGATATTCCAACAGGACAATGATCCTAAACATTCATCGAAGTTGGCAAAGGCATGGTTCAGGGACAACCGTGTAAAGGTTTTGGGATGGCCTTCACAGTCACCAGACCTAAATCCCATCGAAAACTTGTGGTGCGAGGTTAAAAGATGTCTTAGAGGAAAGAATCCATCAAATAAAGATGAGCTGTGGAAAATGGAAGAATATTCCAGTCACGACTTGTCAAAAGTTAGTTGACTCTATGCCGAAGCGCTGCTTCGCAGTAATAAAAAATAATGGCAGTTCTACAAAGTACTGAGGTAGTATAAGCAGTTATGGAAGCAATAATTTTTTTTAACATATTATTTATTTTTTCTTTTTAATAATTTTAGGAGGTTTGTTTAGATGGCTCTATTTTTTTTCACAGAGAAAATAAATGTACATATCGATTTTTTTTTATTTTAATTTTTAGGGAAATGAATTTAAATATTTAATTTATGTTTTTTTTTAGATTATAATAATACCTAATAAAAAACAACAAAAAAGTTTAAAGAAAATTATTATCTGTCTAAATTTTTAAGTATTGAAGTTGAGGTTTGGGGGTGGCTCTATTATTTTTCACACAACTGTATATATGTATGTGTGGACCATACAATAAAACTTAGTTTCCTAAAAAATTCAATACTACACCATTTCCAATTGTATTTCAGAAGTTTCTAATAGAATTTCTGAAAATTCCAATTGAATTTCAGCAAATTCCTATCGAGTTTCAGAATTATCTAATTTTATTTCAGAATATTCCAATTATATTTCAGAAGTTTCCCTTTATATTTCAGAATATACCAATTGTATTTCAGAATGTTCCAATTGTATTTCAGAAATTTTCATATGAATTTCAGAATTTTTTTTAATTTTTGTATTTCAGAATTTTTCAATTTGAATTTTGAAATTTCTATTTGTATTTCAGAAATGTCTATTAGTAGTGATATTAGAATTTTCTGGAAAACTCTGAAATACAAAAGAATGATTCTGAAATACAATTAAAATTTTCTGAAATACAAATGGAAAATTCTGAAATATAATTGGAAAATTTTGAAATTAAGTTAGGAAATTCTGAAATATAATTGGAAATTCAATTAAAATTTTCAGAAATACAATTGGAAATGGTACAATCTTTGTAGATCAGCTGTTCTAAGAGGCTATTTCTTCACGGCACCCTGACGGCCGACTTGTTTTTCATAAAAATAACAGTTTCTATTGTTAGGCAATACAATTTCAAGTTTAAATTGAGGAAATACAAATTCCTTACAAGTAATTCAATACGAAAATGATTCGAAATCGTATCGCTTAGAAGAAACCATTTATTGCCACAACAATCATATCCGTATTGCGGAAGTTTCCCAGCAATACGAAAATAGTACTTATAGAAGATAAAAAGTTGATATTGTTAGATAATTATATACTAGGTAATAGAAGATATCTTCAGATAATCTTCTGGAAGATACATAAAAGATATCGCCATTTTATCATATGAAAAACAAAATATGATATCCCAAAACTAACACCATGGAGATAAAAATACAATCATATATGAGGCCATCAGCGCAAAAGTGGTGTAACCCACAAATTTTGTTGGTTGTTGTTCTGGTGTTACATACATTCCTTACACTACCAACTTTCAATACAAAATTGGAGTAATAAGACACCTTTTGGTAATCAAAAGCAGATGGAGTTGAAAAAATCGCTTTTGTACAGAGCGTAAACTCAAAAATATCAATCCATTTCGTTTTATCTTCACACTGAAATATTTTGTTAAGGAAGCAGTAACGTCGAAACATATTAAACTCGGCATAATTATCTTTACACACATGCATAACAAATTTATGCTGATGTTTATATTTTTCCATTAATATGACTTGATTAGTAAAGTTTTGTTCTTTTTTTTTGAATTTTATTTAATTAATCATTTGTAAAATATGATATTTTTATTTATTAAATATCATTCCTGACTACTAATAATGACAGATTATTAAGCTTTGGCACGAGTATTTTATATTTCTGCATATAAAAATGTATTGTTGAAACTTTTAAAATAATTACTTTTATTATCGATTAACCGGTTTTATCAAACAAGGTAAACAGAAAACCAAATTTCTAAAAAAGTCCCGATTTTCGGTTAAGCGATATAACGGTTTTATATAAACACTATCCCTCAGCCTCAGTAACTTTCCCAATTTACATCAGTGAAGAATCCTTTAGTTCTTCTCTTGGTTAGATATATTAGCCATTGTATAATAAATAATACCCAAGATAGATTTAATAGGGAGAGTTTTCAATATTTATCTACAGTCAAACTATGGATTCAATATGTACTTTACTTTTTATCTTGTTTTGACGATATTTAATTCATTTAACACGTTTATTTTTAAATAAATGTCTTTATTATTCTAATATTTTATATAAAGAAATGTGACATATTTCATTAAAAATGTTCAATATTAAGACCTATAGTTAGTGCCAAGTTATGTTTTTATTTTTGTTGGGGGTAACCTCCATTAGACATTTCATTTTGATTTTTTCATATTTTCTTTTGTTTGATGTTATATGAATTGTATTATTGAAAATGTATATTATAATAAGTCTGTCTATCTTATACTATTGTGCTATGATACTAACATAGTCTGGTATTGAAATCGTCTAAAAAAATACTGTTATACAGATTTTCTATAGAAAATAGTTTTATACTGAAGAATTTCTATAGAATATAGTGTTATACCAAAGATTTTTCTATAAAAATAACTGTTATTTTGAAGATTTTGTATTGAATATATTGTTATACAAAAGATTTTCTTTAGAAAATACTGTTATTCTGAAGATTTTTTATAGAAACTAATGTTATACTGAAGATAATATTGCTTTAATTGAAGAGATAGGAATAAATGTTGTCCTATTAATAAATGCATGTATGTATTTACTAGATTAGGATATGGGAAATAAGTTAATACGAATTTCAACATCATTAATTGCTACAGCAAGATAAGAGGCGACACCACAATATATGTATATACACTGTGGTGCAAAAGTGTGCCAATGCTTATAAAGAATTTAGAAAATAGGCAATAAATTTTCGGAGCATTTTAGAAATTTAAAACTGTTTTTTGTTTCATATATCATTAAGTGTATTTTAGATAGCAAAGTATAAGACTTTTATTTACACTCCTTGTCTGAAAATATGGATATTTTTGTATAAAGTTCATTGTCTTACTTTTACAGCAATGTACCAGTAGCGGAGTTCAGTGTTTGCTGCATATGGGCAATTCCACGAGAATGACTACCACGACTGAAAACCCAAAAACCCTTGAAACTTTTTTTCAAGATGATTTGAATAGGAGAAAACACTTAAATAATACTATGTGTCAGTATTTTAAGCTTATTACAACCTTTTATTGGCAAAAATAATAGTTTAAACTGACAATATTTAATTTTTTAATTTAATTGGCGTGTTTTATGCTAAAATTGCGGTTAAAACTAAGCTCCCAATTAGCATATAGTGTGAAATGAATTTGACTCTGATTGTTTATTTGCTATTATAAAACTGTTTATTGAAACCGAATGTATATTTTCTATTAATTTTTTTAGTTTTTGTATACATATATTTACAGAATATATATTGTTTTATTACGTCACGCACGATATTAAATTTTATTTATTATAAAATCATCCAATGATTGTTTTTATTTAAATATGACGGATTGTAAAGGAAAAATATTTCGTATAGTGTAAGAAATAAAAAGAAAACATAACGCCTCTCACGATTCGCAAATTTTTACATGTATCTCAAAATTACTTCCGTTTTATGTCACGTACGATATACCCTTATTTCGCTCGATATTTTGGATAACAATGTTTCGAAAGAAGTTATTATTTATTTAAAATATAGCAACCTCTGAATGAAACATACAGACAAAATTATTTTTCAGATACTCTTATTTTTGGAAAATCTATTCCACTCTATAGGCGTACAAATGTCACGTACGATGACATGGAATTGCCCATATGTCTTGCGAAAGTGCAAAATATTGTAGCTTTTGTTTGCAAACCAACAACAAAATAAACAGAATTTCAATTGTCACATCACTGCTTTGTGGCATTCTAAAACAATTTCACAAAATAATCAAACACCTTTTTGTAAATTTTCACGACCAGTAATTCTGTATATCAGCTGTTATCTAATTTGCATCTAGCATTGCACATTTGCTTTAACTACCGCTCAGTGCCAAAGGTAAAATTATTGCAATAACAAACAGTTGCAAACTAAAACGCACCAAACACTAAATACTGCTAGTGTTTTTATTCAGCATACGCTTCTTTGAGTTAAATTTGTTCAGTATATCTACGCTTCTTACAGTAAAAAAAAGTAAAAAGTTTAAGTAAATTAGTTTACTCTGTATTAATCGTAAATTTTGCCCTTAACCTTTGCTTTACCAAAGGGTTTTTTATGTACATGTTTTACCAATACCCACCCGGGTGGTACTGAACTTTGGGTTAGTTTTCAACTAAACCCAACTTGGTCCTACAAAAAGTTGGCCAAACAATCGAAGGTCTGCTATCAAACATTTTCCAATGTTATAAAACAGTATCGGGAGAACTTGTCCGTTGATAGAAAACCTTTTCATGTAGAAGAAATGGTCCACATGATGTTTCTAAAGCCAATAAATAGAAAGCATTTTCAAAAGAGCTCTCAACACATCCGGTAGGAAAGCAGTCCGATTAGATCTGTACTCGGACTATTTGGTACGAAAAGTTAAAGTCAATGCAGGTTTAAAAACATGTAGAGCCCAAAGACAGAGCACGGAAATTGAAGTCAAAGTTTATACAAAAAATATACCTGCTGCATAATGTATGACGAAACGTACGTATGAAACATTTTTCGCAGCTTTCGGGTCAATATTTTTATGTTGCTGTTGCTCGAGGGAATGTTGTAGAAAAGTTTAGGACCCAAAAAAAGAAAAATTTCCCAAAAAGTTCTTGGTATGGCAAGCAATATGCAGTTGCGGCAAAAGAAGCCAAACATTTGTTACAAAGAGCTCTGTATAGGTTTTACTTAAAATTCGTAACAGTAAGGAAATTGCTCTCATTCGCCAAATTATGACCAAAAAAATATTTTTTCCCGAAAATCAAAAAATTTAAATCGTAGGTACGAAAAAACTGTAAGAGGTATTGACATAATTTTTTTCATATTTTTATTCTCTACTAGCTGAACCCGGTCCGCGTTGCTGGCCCTTAGAAAACATCTGTTTTATATTGCATTTCGGTCTCGATTTTAATATACAGTGTCGGACAAAGTCGGTTACCCAACCATCAATTTTAATACATGTGGTGGCAGTCGGGCTGGTTCCAATGAATTCAAAAATTCAGTAGGATAATCGACGGCTTGTTCTTCGTTCATTACAGTGTTAATCGATTTGCATTTTATTGTTTCGCCAGGCAGTTTCAATTGTATTTGTTTATTGAGCTTGTTAACATCATAATTTGTTGGTGCCAAAATTGCATGTTCCCACAGCCAATCCGAATTTTTGTAGTTGGTTGTAAAAATTGGAAATACCTTATCAACAACGAAATCTCATTTGTGGCGAGATCAATTGAAATTTTTCCATTTCTGATGTACAACAACTGTTTTGAGAATGTTTCTTCAGAAGGGTATTGCAGCAAATGCACACGCATGTTCGTTGATAGCGTTCGGCTTCTGTAGCTTCATCTCCAGTGAAATAAATTTTAAGGAACTTCACATCATCATTGGGAAGCGGGAGCAATGATCCAATTCTGTGGTACATTTGGCCTTGAACTTTAAAGGTGGGCATGAAGCCGACGTCATTTGAAATCATGAGTTGCACTTTTTGATATTTTGAAGGAAGTGCTTGGAAATAGGATTGGCGCCGGAAATGTAACTTAGATGCAGCTTAGGCGGCTCAATAACTGGTGGCAGAATAACTTTACCGTTCGAACAGCAAATTCCCGGGGATTCCTTAGGGAACTTCAAAACGCGGGAATGTAAGCAATGTTTGTCCATTGCGGCAATCAGTACGTCCTTGTGATTGCTGTAGTCATCATACTTATTGTAATAAAATACCGGCAACTTTAAATCGATTCTTTCTCTTGATCGAGCCATTCAGGAGCGATTGGCTTCTAGTCTTTCGATATGCTGCTGAGGTGTCTCTGCAGCACTCGATGAAGATGCAATGCGACGCATTTGCTGGAGCCGTGATTCTCGTTCTCTTCCCGTTTCTGCGGCTCTAGACGTAGATGCCCGTTATTTTTTATTAAAAGTGGAATGCGGAGAGTTATTCAAAATATTTTATTTCATAGATTTCATATGGAAATTTCTTATTCATGCATCTAATATGCAAGAGTAAACAAAATTGTTTATCATCGATTGATAAAATAAAAGAACTTTTATAGTACCGGATATTTATTGAAATGTATTCCTTTCTTCGCTTACACCAAATAATACGCTTCAGAGTACACCACTTTGAATTAAAATTTTTAGAATGATGTTAAGAAACGAAATGAAAATTGTCATTGTTTGAACGTTGGGAATAAAAGAAAATTATTTATGTATTTCTCCAATTGAAAAAAATTTTTTGATCCACAAAATTAATTTTTTTTGAAAAAAATTTGTTTTGCCAAATTTTTCTTACAACAATCACTGACTTTGTAAGACTGTATATAGGAAACTAAATAAACTATCTGTGAGAATTGAAGAAAAGGTCGATCAACAATTATACAATAATCTTTTTTTTTATGTCATTAGCGGTACAGTATAAAAATTTGATTCTGCCACGCCATTCCGTCCATAGACCGAAAATCAAAAATCTGACTTTTCAGTGTTAAAATCGGTGTAGCCGTTTTTGAGTCCATGCGGAACGTACATACACAAATCTGTTTTTATATATATATGGCATTAACGGTATAATGTAAAAATTTAATTTTTACACAGACCGAATATCAAAAATCTTTACAGTGTTACCCGCTGGGGTATTCTGAAGATTCCCTGAAAATTTCATCAAAATCGGTGCAGCCGTTTTTTATATATATAGATGGCATTAGCGGTAAAATGTAAAAAATTAATTTTGGCACGCCCCTCCGCCAACAGACCGAAAATCAAAAATCTGCCTCTACAGTGTTACCCGCTAGGCTATTCTGAAGATTCCCTGAAAATTTCATCAAAGTCGGTTCAGCCGTTTTTGAGTTCATTCGGAACATACATACCCACATACATACAAACATCCATTTTTATATATATAGATTATCATCTCAATAAATCCCAATGTGATAATCAAAAAATTCTGAAATTTGTTTAAGAAAATTTTTAAAAATTTGAAAATGGAGGTTTGAAACTGCCGTTAAAAAAAATTAATTTTTTTGGCCATCCCTGCGAATAGGTTAACGGTATTCTACAAAGACAAAAACTCATACGAATGTAAATACGGATATATTTTAAGTAAAAATTAGCTTTTATTTTAATATTTCTTAAAATATGTTAATTTTGTTCCTACATTTCTTGTTCAAGTGGCCTGAGACACGTTAATGGTCTGGGGAATTTTTAATAACTTTAAAATTTTTTAACCAATTTTTATCTTTCATATCTCATTAGAACGACAATTACTTACACATTTCGATTCTTATGCATTCGATTGCAAAAATAATTATTTAGTAGCAAAATTTTTACAAAAACTGAATAATTTTCATTTTTTCCGAATTTTAACGATAATACAGTTTGTGGGTCAATTTGACCCAAAGGAGATATAGGTTTAATCTGAAAAATATTTTTTGACTGTAATTTTCATTAATATAAATAAATCTACATATTTCTGTAACATAATGTAGAAAGTTAAGGAGTTTCACAAATTTATTTCATATAAATAGTAAAATTTTGTATATATCTGACCTTTGACCTCGATGCGCGTCCCGAAATCCTTGTCCGATTTGACTCAAATTTTTAGTACTTATCTTTTAGACCTAGTGTCACAATATTCCACCCGGCACTCTTTGAAATCTAAAAAAAAAAATCGGCTGTCACCCTAATGTATATGTATGTTAAGATTTTTTCGATCTCAGTCCTTAGTTTATAATAATGTAAAAATATCCATGTATTGAAACAGGGAGACTAAATATAATACTTGTTCTTAGTTATTGAAGTGTACACATGATGTATGAAACTAAACATTGTCTCACTTTTGCACCACAGTGTATGGTTTAATGTACTCGTCATATCAATTATTTTTAAAATATCCAGCATTATACAATAAAACACTTGACTAATAAATCAGAGTTTTATTTTCAATTAATATTCAATGGTTAACCTACATGTGATTATTTAAAATAAACTATTTTATTGTAAACATTAATGTTACACAAATTAATAAATATTTAGTTAAAAATACTTTCGCTCTGATAAGTTCATATAAATACACATATTTAATTTACATAAATCCATTTAATTTATTTCCAAATAAACAAGAAACAGCACTACATTTTAAATTTACTTTTCTAATTATTAATTTGCATTCTGATAAAATGAAAACGAAAATAAACATTAACTCTACTTAAATATTTGTTAAACACAAACAAATTAAACAGAATGTACTCGCTAGTACGTTGTTGTTGTGATTCATTTAATTTAAAATATTTTCTGTATTCAAATTTAATCTTTTAAGGTATGTACAGACGAAAATATGTACTGTGTATTAATACTTTTCAAAGTTAAACCCCCATATTTATAAACAATTTGTATACCGGTCACCATGATTGGCAAGGGTATATACAGTGACGGACACTACAATAGAATCACTATCAATATTTCATTTAAAACTAGGATAAATAAATTGCGACAATAAATAGAATCACATTTAAAAAGTACAATTAATAGATGACGTTCACTTTTCATTTCTTTTTTTTTTTGTTAATAAAAGATATTTTACTATTATTAATAATTACAATGTTCAACACAAAAAAAATTACAAGGTCCGGCCTATAAATTTTGATAGATGAGACAAAAAAAAAAAAGTCACGTGTATCGGCGTTTTGAAAGTTTACATCTCTGGCACATTCTTATTGTTAATCGACATAAGAAACCATGTTACCTTTTCATTTTATGGGTCTTTTTTGTCCTTCTTTTAAAAAAGAGCAAAATAACTATTAAAACAGGGATTTAAGGGGTTAAAATGTTCTGCAAAAATATTATCCGTGAAATTTTACTATAAGTCCCTGAATATACCTAAACGGAAAATTCAACCAGAAAGTCAGAAATAAGACACAACAAAAGAGAGCTGAGGGTTAATTTCGCATTTATTAAGAATTTAATTTTAACCCTTTCACGACCATAAGACTATTTGTATAAAAGTAATAATTTTTTCTATTTAATGTGAATCAGTTAGCGCCAAGAAAACATATTTTGAAATTAAAACAAAAAAAAATGTCATCGGATTTAATGGAATTTTAGTCGTAAAGTGCAAATGTTCGTTCCACATACTCATGTTTAGGGACTACATATCAATGAACGGAACATGAATAATGATTTTATAACTTTTTATAACAAAAATGTACTTACCAGGCCTAATATATATCCCAATATAAAATTTAAAAAATCAGTTTTACACTTAAAAAGACTTGGGCACAATTCTTGAACACAGTACCATAAAACTGTCAATTTTCAAAGACAATAAAAAATAAATGCTATAACCGAACCTGTTTTAATCTAAACATATTAATAAGAGACACGTTTACGATCTAATTAAAATTAAAATGGCACCCATTAAATTTTTCGTTATTTAGTAATTCAATATTTTTGTGTTGGGACACCGGTGTCCCTGTGGTCGTCAAAGGGTTAAAGACCCCACAAATTTAGCATGAAAAAAATAGTTCAAATTTAACTAAAAATTACTAATATCTCTATTATTTTACTTTCGATAGTAAATTTTTTTTTTCAACAAAAATTGTTTCCAATATTTGATGAAGGGTATATAAGATTCGGAACAGCCGAATATAGCACTCTTACTCTTTTAATTTATATAATGTTTATAAAACAAAATTTCCATACAAAATTTGTTTATATATTTTTGATAAATTCAAAAATTTATTATAAATAAGGACTGAGATCGAAAAATTTTTAACATGAAAATGAAACTACTTACAGTTTTGATTCTTTTTTTATTTGATTGAAATTATTGTTACAATTTACAAAAAAAAAATATTTTTGTAGTTCTAATCACTAATGATGAAATTCTGGACCTTTTCGAAAACCCTTCCATTATGGTTTTTATAGTGCTTTATGTCGCTTTGTTCGAACAGGTTGTCCATCCCGTTTAAAATCTACCACACTTTTGGACACCTTTTTTGTGCTCTTCAATTCTCTTTTAACAAGAACCCAATATCTCTCCACTGGCCTTAGCTCCAGGCAGTTTGGAGAAATTGCCTCTCTTGGTACAAATACCACATTATTGTTCTTGTACCACTCAAGACCTTTCTTACCATAGTGGCATGTCCAATCAGGCAAAAAATAAGTGGACACATTAAGAAGTCTCATGAATGGAAACATACTTTTTTGTAAACATTCCTTGATGTAAATTTCGGTATTTATGGAGCCCTTTGTAACAAATGTTTGGCTTTTTTGCCGCAACTGCATATTGCTTGCCATACCAAGAACTTTTTGGGAAATTTTGTCTGCTTTTGGATCCTAAACTTTTCTTCAACACTCCCTCGAACCAGGTTTTATATCAACGGAAAAGATCTCCCGGTACTATTTAATAACATTGGAAACAGTTTGATAGCAGACCTTTGATTGTTTGGCCAACTTTTTGTAGGACCAAGTTGGGTTTTGTTGCAAATATTTAATAATTTTAGTATGCACTTTTTTCTGGGCACTCATTTTAATCTGATTAACAACAAATGAACATAATTGACATTAAACATAATAACTGACAAGCTTTACAAAAGTAACTTGATAAAAAAAAAATCAAATAATACTTGGGTTAAAAGTTTTAATGAAAAACGTGTGTTAAGCATTTTACGATCTCATTCCTTAAGACCTAAAATATTATTAAATCCATCCAGTTTTTCAAGAAATCATTTCTCGTTTAAACGAAATTATTCAAAACATTTTTTGCTGATTAAAAAATATATATTTTTTTTGTTCATATCGAGGGCTTATATTCAAAAAGGCTTATCTGCAGATTGAACCATAAATAATTGTTAATCAATTTTGACAATGGAAACTCAGCACTATTAATTTCAATGGTAAAAAGTGGTTTACTGAATTTCGTTGTGGCCGTACAAGCACGGAAGATGCCGAACGTTGTGGACGCCCAGTTGAGGTCTCTACCCGAAACAATTGAAACAATTCACGATATGGTGTTGGCCGATCGGATATTGAAAGTACGAGAGATTCTTGAATCCATAGACATATCACATGGCTCAGTGGTTTCAATATCAATTATCTTTAATAAATGGTTCAATTATCTTTAATAAATGGCAACATTCTTTGTCAGAAAAGAAAACGCCATAAGCCTATAAATTAATTCATAATGAATTGTTAAGAGATAACATTTATTTCGATACTCATTAATTAAGAAGATACTCATTATTGTCGTCTGTAAATACCCTTAATGTCTAAAAATGAACACAATTAATAAAACAACAGAGCATTTTTTTTATTTACCTTGAAATACAAATATTTTTATAATAATAATTTGTATAATGAAACGAAAAGCCTTTTTTATTGTAATTGGTTTGTTTTTCACTCAAAAACAATTGCTCAGACATTGTAATTTAATTTTTATACAAGTAAACAACATTTTTTTTTTATAATTACGAGAAGGTTTTTTTTTGTATTTTAAATAAGATTACTAATGACGTAAAGTACGATAAAAAAACCATATTGTCTAGTAAAATTTAATTGTCATCGAATCAACACAAATTGCGTTTCGTTGTTTTTGTAATAATGTTATGAAAGTGTAAATGGAACCATTGCGCAATTAAAAAAATAAAATGCGCATTGGTTTCATAACATCGGGATATGGAATGCAAAAAGAATGTTGATTGCTTCATTAAGATTTGTTGTTTAAAAGGTCATTCCAATAAGATGCCAGCAGATACATTATAAATACATTTTTAAATAAGTCCTAAATAAGTATTAGGATGTATGTAACACAATTAACATTATAATAATTATTTAACTTGATACTAAAAAACAAATAAATGGCGATAATTGTTGTATAGGATGGATTCATTTAGAAGTTTTTCACTTATCACGCGTGTATGGTTCATTCCACCACATACCACCACCAAAACTGGTTAATGAGGGTATATACACTGAGGGAGTCACTTGTTTTGTTACCGTACGGTTATGAATCGACAACAAAATGTTGTGAAATTATCCACCTTCTCATCTCACCGTGAATTACAAGCCACTTGCTTTCCAGATAACGAACGTAATGGTATTTATCATTAAGTTGTTTGTAATTTAGAAAGAGTATAGAGTACAAATTAATTAATTAATAAGTGCTAAAGAAATTATGTTTTGTGAACAAAATAAATGCAGTGCAACCAAAGCTGTGAAAGAATGAATTCAATTGAGAATTAATTCACTTATATTTATAATTCAGCTTGAACTTTTTGAATGTATCATTCAAATTATATAATTCGGCTTTAATTATTAGAATTTTTTATTCGTTAAAACCATTCACCGTAAATAATTCCTTAGCTTCATTCATAAGGCTGTAAATTGAATAGAATTAATTCACAACAGAATTCATTCTTATAAGCAAGGCAAGGATTTTCATGCCTTTTAAAATATGCGCTTATAATATGCACTATAAAGAGAGAAAATATGCACTAAAAATGACAAAAATATGCAATAAAAACAAGTTTATTATTTGAAATATATTTATTAATAAAAGAGAGATATAAATTTCAGGTCATATTTTTAATATATATGTACATATAAAGGAACATAAAAGGTTTTAAATATATTTTTTCAAAGCAAAAATAAGAAAATTCATGTATGTATGTAAATTATACAATATTTATATTAAAAAAAAATCAGTCAGTTATATATTTTCATGTTACAAAATTACTTAATTTAGATTTCTATTTCTATAAACAAATACACTTTTTTTCAAATTTCCAAAAATAAAACTTTGTCTGTTCGGATGAAAACAGCTTTAATACATTGAAAATGTATGCTCAACGTCAACAGAAGTTAAAGGTGCATATTTAAATGAAGCCAATTCAATTGGAGAATATTAATTTTCAATTTGATTTTCTTCATTAAAATTGCTATCTAATTGTCAAAATTTTTTTTATTATATGAAATCCAGTATTTTTCTGTAATACATTCTTTAGTTTTGTTTTCATTTGGAAAGAAATTTCTCCGTTTACATTATTAATTTTATTGGCAGCATCATCAATTAATTTTACTTGTGCATTCAGGGAACTGAATCCCTGTAGTTTAGTAATATTTTCAGAAATAAAGATGTAATTTGAGCACAGAAATGCTAATTGGCTTTAATATTATGTGTCACAAAGAGAACAAAGTCGAAAAGTCGATATAAAAAATTTTTCGAAAAGTCGACAATTTCAAAAAGCTAAAAAATCGATTCATAAATTGAAAAGTCGAAAAGTTGACTTTTTCTTTCAACAATATAATTCTAGGTCAATATATTTACTATTTTTACAACACTGAATAGATTTGCCAAATGTATGTATGTACAGTGTACACTGATATAAAAATATGTCCAAAAGAAAATTAAATATGCAATAAAATGGAAAAATATGCTAAATATATGCATTTAAAAGAAAAATATGCAAAATATGCATTTATAACAAAATATGCAAAAATATGCAACAACAAATCGATGCCATTTTGTTGCAAATTCTTCGATTCGGAAAGATAAATTGTCAAAAGTGATTTTGAGTTACTGACTACAAACATGCATTTGCATAGAAATCCTTGCCCTGCTTATAAGGAATGAATTCACTTGAATGATCATTCTATTTTTTTTAATTCCTTCTATTACAAATTGAATGGTTGTAAAAAGTTTTAATTCAATTTGTAATAGTTTAATATTAAAATCAATATACATTCGGCAAACACGAAATATATATACACTTTTCAAAATTGAATATTTAAATTTTTGTAATTAGGGAGGAAATCATAAAATATTCATAATAAAAATTTAAACCCATTTGTTCGGATATATATATTAACATATTTATTTGTCATAATATCGTCATATCTTATCATTTGTGAACTTTTACTAATTTAAGTTGGTACGGTGCAAATCTATTTCTTTCATTATATAACAAAACTGCCAAGAAAATATTAAATAAAAAATATTGTTCAATAATTTCTATTTAAATAAAAAAAAAAAAAATAAACGAATGTGATTTTTCCTACGACGCTCAAATGAAATTATGACCCCCCTAAAGAAAAATAACAAATAAATCGTGAAAATTGCTGATCCTTATTTCGGCAATTTTCACGATTTATTTTCATATTAACAAATTCCCACAAGTTAGGAGATTGAGCAGGCCAATGAACAACTTGAATCTTATTGCTCTGTGTCCAAGTCTAACAAACTTTGGAGATGTGCTTAGGATCGTTATCCTGTTGGAACCTCCGTATAAGTGGCATCTCTTCACTGGCATAAGACAACATTACATCTTTCAACATACCACGGTACATGAACTGATCCATAATCCCATTAACTTTATGAATTGACCCAATTTCTTGACCAAAAAAGCAACCCCTGGCCATTACATTACCCCCTCCATGTTTAATTGTTCCTATGCAATACTTAGAATTCAGTCTTTCTCCTTTTCATCTGCATACACGCCTTATTCCATCAGAACTTTTTAATTTGTATTTTGATTCGTCAGAGAGCAGTACTGTCTTCCATTTTTGAACACTTCAGTTAATGTGGGCTTTGGCAAACTCCAGTCCAGCTTTCTTGTTCTTAGCTATAAACGGTTTTTTTTTGTGGTTGTCGGCTGAATAATCCTGCTTCTACTGCTCTTCCACGGATTGTTCTTTCGATAACGCATAATCTTAAACTTGTTCTTACTTAACTAGCTGATGCTGTAGGATCTTTTTGTATTGCTCCTTTGATCAAGGAATCATCATAACGTGTAGTTTTACGAGGGCGTCCTCCAGAATGAACCGGTGAAATACGACCATTCTGCAAAAACTTTGGAATCAGCCTGGAAATAACTGATCTGTTAATTGAATATTTTTTACGCAATTCATGCCTTTATAAGCCCGCCTTCCAGTCTTCAATAACTTTAATTTTAAATTCACTGGAGTACTTGTTCCTTGCCATCCACAGTTTTTTCACAATAAACTGTATAAAACTTAAATTATACAGACTACGCCTTCCTTTATTTTTATCTTCTGGAATTTTTAAATGCATCCGTTGTGAGTCCCGTTAACTGACATTGCAAATATGCAGAAAAATAGTAAAATTTTTAAACTTCTTATAAGGGGGTGCTTTTGTCTTGTCCGTCGTGTTTTGTATTTTTTATCATTTTAAATTAATTGTTCATAAAATTATCCTTTCCTAAATGAACACTATATGAACATTAACAATATAAGTTATTAAAATATATACAAAATACATCCAAAAAATCCTCTTTTTATCAAAAAAAATCCATTGAGGGGGTGCTTTAGTTATGGCCAATAGTGTATATAATTATTTTATAGTTTTATGTTCTTCTTAAAATAGTTGTTTATAAACTGGACCAATTACATAAATATTTGTTAGCCTTTTAACTGAACAAGAACTTAACACTAAAATATTTTTGAATTAAAAATCAAAATGTTCATTCAATCTGTTACAAATTGAATGGTTAAAAAATTATTTAATTCAATTTGTAATAGATTGAATTTGAAAAAAATTTTATCATTCATAGTGAATTTAACATTGATAAGAATTCATTCAGAAGGAATTTATCATTCCATGGGAATTAATTCACCTAGGAATTGATTCAACAACATCAAAAGCTTTAAGAATTAATTATACGAATTATATCTTACAGAATGCCTTATAAGAATTGTTAATTCCTTAAAATATAATTCAATTTCTAAAATAGAATTAGAGAATGAATTCTTTTACAGCTTTGAGTGCAACTAATATGATCAATGAGAAGATAAAGTGACGACAAGTAATTACAACAATTCCTGGAAACAATAACCATTGAAGTTGTTTTACTTATTATAGAATGTGTTTATATTAAATAAATGTTAAATTAATTAAAAACAAGTAAGTGTGTTATGTTCGGCTGTGACGAATCTTGTGTACCCACCATAAATATTTGTACATTTTTATACCCTACACCACCATAGTGGGGTGTGCTGATGTTTGTAACGTGCAAAAATATTGTCCTTGCACCCACCTTAAAGTATACCAATCTGCTCAGGATCACTTTCTGAGTCGATTAAGCTGAACTCGTACTACCAAATTTAGTACCGAATGGTCCACAATGTACCATAGCTTCCATATAAGCACCATTCTCGAAAATTACATTAATGTGCATAAATCTCTGAAATATGTTAGTTAGGGTGGTTTTATCTCATAGGTAAAAAAAATGTCCGAATTTTTTTGGTGGCACCCCCCTAAAATGTTTCTTTCTGTCAGATTTTAGGATTGCCAAAGTTTGAGCATAATTGGAAGATGTTAACCCGTGCCACTGGGCCCTCAAATTTTTAAAAATCTCGATTTTTTTCAGTTTGGTGACTTCGGCGTCCAATATCTCTGGAACGGCTAAAGCTATTTGCCCGTGTCATACAGCTCTTTAAAGGCCATACTGTTTATAATATTTTATATTCTACACAATAAATACGCAACTAGTACTAAAACCGAAAAAATGGAGCCAATGTCCCTAAAAACGTAACTAGGTAACCCTGAGAGCGAAGATGCGTTATTTGTATTATTATTGCTTATTATGGACAAATACTTGTACTTGTACTATTATGGACAAATACTTGTACTTACTTTGGAATCCCATTTCATTTAAATATGTTTGCTATAATATAACCGTTAATTTTAGACCCACAACAATGTTTTTTTTATGTCAGGTATGTACTGTATCACTGGCGACCCCAAGCGGTTCTTGCTTTTATGATTTTTTTCCTTGGTCAGTTGAAAAGTATTCGTCTTTTGTATTTTGTTCTACGTTCGTGTGATCGAGTTTAAAAAACCCACTAAATATTAACTACAAAAGACATTTTTATTTTAATTAGGTCGATACCTACTAACACGTACTCTTTGTTTTAGTTAGTGTCATTCTGTGTCATTTATTCTTTCTTCTAATGAACATTTTTATTTCTCGTAAAAGTGATGGCTTCTACATCTGGCATTAGAAGTAGAGTTAGAGAAAAAATTTTTCTAATTTACTATCCAGCTCATCAGATAACTGGATGTAAGCAGCCTTCCAATCGACAAGTTCTAGCTACTATGTTCTACAATTTGCGTACTGTGAAGTTAAATGTGAGAGACTCTGCCACACCTACTGTTGACGAGGTTTTCGTTTTTTGGACAAAAGCTCCAATTCCTACAAAACAAAAGAAAAATGTCATAGTAAAGCTGGAAAAACTGTACGATGATTGGAGAAAAATGCAAAAGTACAGGGATAGAAAAACGGAAAGTGCAAGAAATGCTGTAAAAGAGAGTTCCTGTACCTAGCGTGCCGACACCACGTTTCAGAAGTCTTGTTGAGAGGGGTTTTTGACCGCAAGTTTGGAAGCACATCGGGACCTCAACCAGACATATTCAAGAGGTTTAAAAAAGAATGGTCGGCGATTGATAAATCCAAGTTCGATGTAGGCGAGAATGTTTTGAAACTACTGCCCAAAGAAGAAGTAGAAAATATCAAAGAAGAACTGCAAAGAAATCTAATGGAATGTCAGCCAAGAGACGACTACAATGAGCTATTACAGTTGGCATTGATATATCTTGGCCATGTTGACGGAAAATATGTGCGCTTCAGGTCTCCAGGTTCAGTACACCATGCCCGGAGGATGGCAAAAGCTATTTACTGTCTGAAAATACAACTCTTCCGTGACCAGTTTAAGTTGATTTCCCAAGAACGAGAGGGCCTAGAAGCACTTTGTGTTTTCATCGTTCGAGTCTACTGCAAAGCCTGGTTTAACGCCCCCAGAGCGTGTTTAGCACCAAAACAAGACCTAGACCTTATTGAAAATCTACTGAAATACGAAAGCATTGACAAAAAAATATCAGAAAAAGGAATTAACAAAATGATAAATCACCTGTGGTATCTTAGTCCTGAACTTGTTGCCCTGGCATTGTTTGACCCGACAGTGCAAAACACCGTAAAGAGCCAAATGGCGACAAATATCTTAACAAATCAAGCAGAAGAAAATGAGAAGTACTCCAGAAATATGCGACCCAAACTAAAAAAAGACACAACTACCGAAATTCCTAGAAGAAGGTCTCCCAACCCTAATTACAAGAGAGACTTACTTGTTGTTCAAGAGATTAAACATTAACACCGAATTTCTGGTAAAAGATCCTGCAACTTGGCCGCAGAACATCAACTACCAGGAGGGGCAAAGGATGGTAAACAACTTGAAAGTAGTGAACGACATGGCGGAGCGAGGAGTCAAGTTCATCACAGATTACAACCAATTACTTACAAAGGACGAGCAACAAAAACAATGCCGTCAGCTGTATCCAGATAGCTCCAAAACCACATAAAATGAAAAAGACATTTATTATACTTGATTTTTTAAATACCTAATTGTTTTCATTCCAAAAATTGATAATATAGGAAGGGAAATGGATTTTTTCACAATAGGTTCCATCTTCGCTCTGAGGGGTACCTAGTCACGTTTTTAGGGACATTGGCTTCATTATCTCGAATTCAGTACTACTTACGTATTTTTTTATTGCATATAAAATATTATAAACAGTATCGCCTTCAATTTGATGTATGACACGGGCAAATATATTAAACCGTTCTAGAGATATGAGTAGGCAAAGTCGACAAACTGCCAACAAATCGAGATTTTCAAAACTTTGAGGCCCCAGTGGCACGTGTTAACATCTTTCAATCGTGCTCAAACTTTGGTAGTCTTGAAATATAACAAAATGAAACATTATAGGGGGGTGCCCCCCAAAAAAATCCGACATCGATTTTTTAAAACCACCCTAATGTTAGTATACAAATAAAATTCAACCCAAATATGTTTCATATATACGCAAATCATGAGTCCATAATTAGTCATAGCTTCCATATAAGGTCCACTTTCGAAATTCAAATAAGATTCAATAACTACAAATAAGTTTCATATCAAAAGAAAACTTTTTATAATTATATACTAGGTGTATGGTATCATATGGTCGGACTTTTGCTACTTATTTTGTTTATTTATTGACAATAAAGTATTTTTCTGATATATGGATTACAGTGTCAATTCTTCATTGTCAAATTAACATTTTTGTATGGTACGACTTGTGAACATACAGGGTTGATAAGAACTGAGATCGTAAAATTCTTAACACACGTTTTTCATTAAAACTTTTAACCCATGTATTATTTGATGTTTATTTTGATCAAGTTAACTTTGTAAAGCATGTCAGTTATTATGTTTAATGTCAATTATGTTCAATTATGCGTACTTAAATTATTATAAAAAAAAGTTGGCCAAACAATCGAAGGTCAGCTATCAAACATTTTCCAATGTTATAAAACAGTACCGGGAGAACTTGTCCGTTGATATAAAACCTGGTTCAGGTAGAAGGAATGGTCTACATGATGTTTCTAAAGCCAAACAAATAGAAAGTTTTTTCAAAAAAATTCCCAACACCTCCGGTAGGAAAGCAGCCCGATTAGGTCAGTACTCAGACTATTTGGTACAAAAGGTTAAAGCGAATAAAGGTTTAAAACTATACAAGGCTCAAAAAGTTCCTGACAGGAACTCTGCTAAAAATATAGAGGCCAAAGACAGAGCACGGAAATTGAAGTCAAATTTTATACAAAAAATATACATGCTGCATAATGGATGACGAAATGTACGTGTGGAAAATTTTATGTTGCAGATGCTCGAGGGAATGTTCAAGAAAAGTTTAGAACCCAAAAGCAGACAAAATTTCCCAAAAAGTTCTTGGTATGGCAAGCAATATGCATTTGCGGCAAAAAAGCCAAACATTTGTTACAAAGGGCTCTATAAATACCAAAATATACATCAAGGAATGTTTACAAAAGAGGATGTTTCCATTCATAAGTCTTCTTAATGTGTCCACTTATTTTTGGCCTGATTTGGCATCCTGTCACTAGGTAAGCAAGGTCTTGAGTGGTACAAGAACAATAATGTGTTATTTGTACCAAGAAAGACAAATCCTCCAAACTGCCTGGACCTAACTAAGGCCAGTGGAGAGATATTAAGATCTTGTTAAAAGAGAATTGAATAGCACAAAAAATGTGTCCAAAAGTGTGGTAGATTTTAAACGGAGATGGACTACCTGTTCGAACAAAGTGATAAAAAGCTCAATAAAAACCTTAATGGAAGGGTTTCCGGAAAAGGTTCATAAATTCATCACTGTTGATTAGAACTAAAAATAAATAATATTTTTTGTAAATTGTAACAATAATTTCAATAAAAAAAATCAAAACTGTAAGTTTAGTGGTTTAATTTTTATTAACATATATGTATGTTAAGATTTTTTCGATCACAGTCCTTACTTACAATTTGAAGACGACTGTTGACAAAAATTAAGGAGTATGCACGAAATAATTTATTTTTATTTAATAATATACAAATATACAATAATATTTATAACTTTTATGATGATTATGTAAATTTATTTTTTATTCCATTTTTCTTTCAGGAAAACTTACGTGTTTCAGAACAAAAGAAACTAGAAATTGATCCAAAATATTTAACAATTTTGGGCTTTACCTCACCCTTATCATCCTCCTCATCGCAGTCTTCATCATCGTCGTTATCGCATCCAACAAAACAATTAGAATCTCAGTACTATAAATATGAAACGAATCCGAATGCGCAAAAGACCCAAGAAACTCGAGATGGCCAGGGCTATCTAGTAGAAATTCAACATTTACCTCTTGAACACGAATCAGATAAGAGCAATAACAATGATGGCGTTGAGAAACTCCATTCGAAAACGGCACATGTACATACAACACCATTCTTTAATGGCACAAAAGCCAACTTCACCATTGTCACCTATGTCCAGGAGGGTCAAGCTCCCTCAGCCATATTGCTATCGCAAAATATCGCTTCGAAATTTCCAAACGAATACTTACTCATCTATGATCTTGGCCTATCGGAGGAAGACTTAAGAGCACTTAGTGCTTACTGCAACAGCTCCAGATGTACAGTTATTTCTTATGATCTATCAGTGTTTCCCTCATACGTTGCCGATCAACGTATGCATGCATATCGTCCAATTGTGATAAAAGATGCATTAATGCGTTCAAAATCTATACTTTTTGCTGAAAACTATATGCGTATACGCGGTTCTAGTCGTGATCTCAATGATCTACAAGCAAAAGTGGCCGAAACTGGTGTTCTCGGTTGGAATACACCGACTGCAGTGTCGACGCGTACACATCCGAAAATGTTTGATTACTTTCAAACGGATGCCGATGATTTTTTCTTTTTAAGAATGGTCGACTTGGATACAGTTCTATTTGTTGATACTGTATTCGTAACGGAGAAAATCTTATTGCCATGGATAAAATGTGCCCTAACATTGGAATGTATAGATCCTATAGGTAAGTTAATTCAATTTATAAATTACAGCTCAATTCGAATTACCTAAATACAAGAGGAAAATCAATTTAAAAAAATTAGTAAACAAAAACGCATTTTCTCTATAAACTTCCATTTAGTCTAAGGACTAAGGAATTTTTGTTTAAATATTAAACAGTGTCATTAGTGAATTACTTGTACATAGGAAATCATTTACATTCTTCAACACTTTTCCACGGTTATTTGATACTAATGGACAAAGTCATTATTTATTTACCTAGATGATCAAATATCTTTGGTGCTTTTCTATACTTTTCTATTAAATTACAAAAAAACCTTTTTATTGATTTGTTATCGTCATAAACTGTATTACATGAGCTCTATTCTATCAGACATCAATCTATTATTGTTTCATAAGAAACTATATTTTTATAGAAAATTTCTTTTATTTTGTATCAATACTATTTAGTACACATGCACACAGACAGTTTGTTTTAATAAATAAATTGAATGCAAAAGAGCAATGCTAGTAAAAAATTAATAACGTTTTCTTATTTTTTGTTAAATTTACTATTGAGAATGGCAGAATAATTCAATGTCATTCAAATATTGCTTGTTTTAATTTAGTTTTATTGAAAATACCTTTTTGAATCAATAATTGAAAACTTAACTTAATACATTGTGAATTTGAGGTAATGTTTTGGAATTTTTATTAAATTTAAGCCTTATTCGAGCAGAAGTGGTGACGGCTCCAAATTATTTATTTAACCCACCATTTACGTTCAGCACTGGTTAGAGATTTAGTTTAAAAAGAGACAGTCTGACAATGCACCTAATGCTTACTGTTCACTCCTTAATTGGTTACTTTAATAGCAATTTAAAAGGTTATTTTAATATTTACTTATCATTAGAGGAAATTAATTGATTCTTTTATAGTCTATCAACGATACAGTTTATTGCTATGTATCCAAGCGTATACTAACTACAAATTATCAAGATATTTAAACTCCCCAGACTTTCTCATTGTTTGTCCGTCTTTACTTGCCAACTCAAACTGCATTGAACTTACACCACATTTATGTAAATTCAAATCATAGCGCTCTGAAGTTGCACATCTTAGATTTTTCTGAAAAATTAGTTCAGGATTGAATAACTTGGAAATCGTTATTCGATTTTAACAAACATGGTGTCTTTTGAAAGGATTCAGTTTAATCTTTATAAATATTCTATAAAAACTGCATACGTTCTTAGCAAAAGGACCTTCAGAATAGGATAATGTCCTTTAATATTGGGTATCTCAAAAATGGATTTTTATATTTTCTTATTTTTTTTTTTTACACAACTGAATTGTAATTACACGAAATAATGGAGGTTAAAGGTCACAAATGTACCTAATAGCTAAAATGGTCCACTTTTAATAGAATATTATGTAAGTTGTTATAGAAAGACATCCAATGATAAAGGACATTTTCTAATTTTGGATATTTATAAAGATTAAACTGAATCTTTACAAAAGATGCCACGTTTGTTAAAATCGAATGACGCGTTCTAAAGTTATTCAATCCGGAACATTGCTAATTTTTCACCAACATTTCTGAGATGTCCAAATTTAGAGGACTATAAAACTAGGGATATGAACCATAAACGGTATGGACTTAGGTCATAAAACGCGGTTTTACGAGTGGAATACATAACGATATATTTTTGGAATTACCCATATACTCATACGCCTAAAGAGTGTAATAGATATTGCAAAAATAATAGTATCTGAAAAATAATTTGGTCTTTATGTTCCATTCAGAGTGTCCTATATTTTAAAATAATAAAAAGTTCATTCGAAACATTGTTTTCCAAAATATCGTGCGAAATATGTGTATGTCGTATGTGACATAAAACGGAAGTCATTTTGAGGTACATAAATCTAAAAATATGCAAACATTTTCGAATCGTGAGAGGCGTTATATTTTCTTTTAATTTCTTACACTAAACGAAATATTTTTCCTTTACCATCCGTCATATTAAAAAAAAAAAATATTTATATGGTTTTATAATAAATAAAATTTAATATCGTACGTGACATACCGTACGTGACAAATTTTTCCCTTTAATAAAGCAATATATATTCTGTAAATATATGTATACAAAAACTAAAAAAATTAATAGAAAATATACATTCGGTTTCAATAAACAGTTTTATAATAGCAAATAAACAATCAGAGTCGAATTCATTTCACACTATGTGCTAATTGGAAGCTTAGTTTTGACCGCAATTTTAGCCCAAGACACGCCAATTAAATTAAAAAATTAAATATAGTCAGTTTAAACTATTATTTTTGCCAATAAGATGTTGTAATAAGCTCTAAATACTTATAGTAATATTTTAGTTTTAGTTTAAAAGTTTCAAGGGTTTTTGGATTTTCAGTCATTCTCGTGGAATTGCCCATATTGATGAATCTTTTCATCAGGGTAGAACGGTTTTGGGATGAAACCCTAATATTAAACCCAAATATCCATCTCAAGCAGCACGTCTACCTATCCAGCTGTTGAGTGAATTGTGCAGCTGAGATTGATAATCTTGCTATAACATCACCAGTTTGCTTCTCTTAACCATCGCACAATCGCCGTTATAGCTTTTAATAATGCTCGATTACTCTATCATCACCTTAAGCTTTTCAGACATATCCTACGTAACCCTAAGTTACAAAACCAAATGATAACGTTCTACAGCCTCCTTCACTTTTAATCGCAGGCTACCCATATCAACCAGAAAGTAAAATCGCAAAATTGAGTCATAAAAGAAAGGTAGGCGTTACCGCAAAGCGACCTCTAAAATACCCTTTCAGCTCAACTACTCTTTGATTACTTCGTAATAATATAATATTAAAACAAGTAATAGAGCTATATTCGGCTGTGCCGAATCTTATATACCGTTCACCAAAATAAAATTAAAAAAAAAAATTTTTTTAAATATTTTTTTTCAAAATTGTTTTTTAAAAGTTTTTTCCAAGTTTAAAAAAATTTTTTTTTAATTAATTAGTGAAAAAAATTTATGACAAAAGAATGTTTTCTGTAAAAAAAAAATTCGGGTTAAAAAATATTTTTCCCGATTTTGACCCATTGTAGGTCCAACTATGTATACCCTCATATATGTACATCGTTGCAATGGACTTTGAAATATCTATCATTAGATATCTATATTGTCTATATTTATGACTTAGTAATCGAGATATAGATAAAAAAAAATAGGCCAAAAATAGAGGTTGTCTCCGATTTTTGCTCATATCTCCGTTATTTATGGACGGATTTTGCTGATTTTAAATAGGAAACTTTTCGGATCTCGAATATAAATGGGGTCTTCAGAAAATTGATTTCAACAGACAGACAGACGGACATGGCTAAATCGACTCCGCTATCTATAAGGATTCAGAATATATATACTTTATAGGGTCGGAAAATTATATTGTGGAAATTACAAACGGAATGACAAATTTATATATACCCTTCTCACGAAGGTGAAGGGTATAAAAATCGCCTGGAAATGATTCAGTTACACCTACTATGATTAAAAACCTACCGAGTGTGGCAATAATTGTGTTGTCTATAATATTTAATGCGATCTTTAAACATGGAGTTTTTCCGACAAATTGGAAAACTTCTCAGATAATAATGATACCAAAGCCAGGTAAAGACTTGACCTTACCATCCTCCTATAGACCAATAAACTTACTTCCGTGCTTATCGAAGCTATTCGAGAAAGTGTTCCAAAAGAAAATCATACCATTTTTAAAAATATAATCCCATTACGTTCACACTGAGAAGAGGATGCTGTCCTCCTGTCACACTTAACAATGTAAATATACCTCAATCCGATTATGTTACATACCTTGGTATTCACTTAGATAAAATACTTACTTGGCGCCGTCATATAGAAATTAAGAGACTTCACATGAAGTTAAAAGCATCTAGCCTTCACTGGTTAATCAGTGACCAATCAAAGCTAAGCCTGGACTATAAAGTCACCCTGTATAAAACCATTTTAAAACCAATTTGGACATATGGAATCCAATTGTGGGGAACTGCTAGTAATACCAGTGTTGAACTTATACAGAGGGCCCAATCAAAAATTCTTAGGACCATGACGGGCGCACCATGGTACATAAGAAATGAGAACATCCACAGAGACCTAGAAGTACCATTGGTAAAGGGTGAATTCAGAAGAGTCCGTGAGAGATACATCAAAAAGTTACAAAGCCACCCGAACCCGCTTGCTAGACTTCTAGCACTGAGCCAATTATGAATTAATGTTCTGTTAGAGATTTAATTAGTCATTTAATTTTAGTCATAAGATTTGAATACATATTGTTAGGCCTAAGGAAATAAGGCAGATTCAATAAATAATGAAAAAAAACTACTCTTAACGTTAAGCTAACGTTACCTAAATAACCGTCTAAATACCGTTACCGATATTAAAAAAATTAATTTTAAATTATAAAACTACAAAATTTGGTTTTTAATAATTGAGTTCGTAGAAATCTACAGGATTTAAAATATAATAAATTACCTATTTTTCTTTAAACTTATTTTTGATTTTTGTAAATTTTGTTAAGAATTTAATTCAGTATGAAATTACCATTATCATTAAAATACCATTACCGAAATAACAATAAATACCGTTACCGAGATAAGCCAATATACCATAACCGATAAATTACCGTTTTTATTCGGTCTTGTTCATGAGTGATGGACAAGAAGATGATTGTAGCGGCGTATAAGGCAATTGGTCACTCTCTTTTCAATTACATTGATCCAGTATTGACTTCTTTTCTCAGTGACACTCAATGACGAGGACTGCGGCTAGAAATCATGTAATCCGTATCGCAACCATATGTGTCAAGATGACTAATTGCATGTGTTTTGTGACATGTATTGGGACAGTTTTCCACATGTAAACATGTACATACCGTGTGTTCCATATGAAACTTTGTGTATGTAAATTACATGTGTATGCCTTATGACATTTTTGGCAATTAGAGCATGTTCTATTTTCATGTGTTTAACAGTGTGTATTTTGAAATACAACGATGTGTTAGTACAAAATAAAAAACACAAAACACAGTTTCATACATATATTTATTGTGATTTAAAAATGTTTTAAATATATATATAGTTAAATACAACAAACATATAAACTAATAGAGGTTATGTCACATGCATTTACATATGTACGTGAATTTTGTCATACACATGGAATTCCATATGTATCGAATACATGTCCCAATACATATGGAGTACATGCCGTGTGAAACCCCTTTAATCTGGAGCAATTACATGAAAAGATCAGGATGCAGTATGGCAGACAACATCACTTGTTGCTTTCCATACAGTTCCTGATGACATTTTACCAGCTAAGTCATCCCTATCATTTCCCCATCCCCATTGACTTTTGACCTATGGTTGAGAACTAAAAGAAAGTATTTTTAATTTCTTTTTGAAATTCTACTTTTGTAAAGGCACAGACAAATAATACTTGTTTTATTTATTTCTATTATTTCAAAAAACTGTTTAGTACAGCTTTTTTATAATACTTTAGTAATAACTCGATTTTCCATTTAAATTTTATCTCATTAACATCTCTCAATATAACTTAGATGTCATGGTTTTAAAAGCATTTCTACAAAATGATATTGTACTGTCCAAAAAGAAACATTTGAATAACAGCCAACCTAATTTCGATTGATCGGCAAATAAATTGACCGCTCCAAAAACATGTTCATTTGCAGCCATTTGATAGTTATGCAGCGGAGATGTTAATATCAATTGGGTATCGCAAATAATATAAACAGCTGTCAACGTACTAAATGTGCTCGTACTATAGAATGTCGAATAATGAAATATGAAATTATTTAAACATATGAACCCAACATAAACTGCCGATATAATAATGAGTGCTCGAAAATTTGTCAATTTAAATTTAGACTGCAGACTGTAAACAATAATTGCAGACAACTGCAGTATTAATATTATCGGCTGCATGATGACCTATAAATAAGAGAAATTAAGAAATTATAGGTAAAAATCGCTTAAAACTAATAAATTAATAATTGAGTTGAGAACTATATTTTTTAAATGATAATAAAAATCATTTACCTACCGTTAGGCTGTTCATTATATTAGCATATACTCCCATAAGAATTGCCGTCAATATCGTTACGAAGATCAACGATAAATAAGCATTTAATATTGGTCGGCGATAATTCCGAAAACGATACAGTAGCGCAGATATAATAAAGTTTATTATCCACATGATCGTAGAAATGTCGATTTTTTCTGACATAATTGGTACATTTCGTAGAAATAAATACATGACGGGCAGATAAACAATATTTTGAAGCTGCAAAGAAAAAAAAAAAACAACAATTAAAATAAAATAAAAATTAGAATACAAATTTGATGTTGCTACGTTAAATTAAATTGTCTGAGATGTGTGGGGGTTAAAAGTTGATGATGATTGCTAAAATTTATTTATATTACATTATTTTTTTTCTGTATATTATTTGGAAATAAATTTAGATATTTTTAAGTTGCACATATGTATACATTAATATTTTTTGTCCATTTAGGTTATTAGGAAGTTAAATAATATATTAAACAAACAAACCATTTTTCGGTTTAAACTAATATACACATTTCAATGGGGGTACATGTGACCAGAAATTATATTTCCATAGGGGATAGGTGGTTTGTCAATTACAAAGTAGATATCAGAGCTTTATAATATCTATGTTTCACCAGTAGGAAAAAATTATTAGATACAAGATTTTTAAATTGAACAAACACTTTTCAAGTGACAAAGAGAGAAAACGAAACAATTGGCTTTTCACTCATCTGCAATATTTAATTTACCGTTACAATCGTACATTTGAGTACAAAAAAGACAGAGAAACGTATTTCTTTTTCGTTTTGTTTGTTTTCGTACTCTGTTCTCTATTACAATGAGTAAATCAATTACAAAACGTTTGTTAAATGTTTTTTTCAGAATGTTTCAATATTATTCGTACTCTGTTCTTTATTACAATGAGTAAATCAATTACCAAACGTTTGTTAAATGTTTTTTCTCAGAATGTTTCAATATTGTTCTTACTATTTTCTTTGCAAACGTTTCGTTCGGTTTGTTTTCGTACTCTGGTTGAAACACATTGGCAAGCGAGGAGTTGAGTTCCTGACAATGGTATTTAACTTGTCAGTGAGGAGCCTGTGACCCAGTGCCTGGACATTCCGATTCCCAAACCTGAGAAGAACGCGACTGAGGGTCATTCCAACAGGCCGATTTCCCTTTTGACACCTGTCACAAAGACTCTAGAGGATCTTCTCCCCCAGCTGACTCACCACATACCAGCATGAATTCCGTAAAATACACATCACCACCATAGCATTAACCGCCATTGCCACTCAGATCAGTCACGCCATTCTCTTCCAGGACATCCAGCAGTCCTCAATACCCAACCACTTGAAGAGATGGATCGTAAATTATCTGAGTGGCTGCTAGTCCACTGGTTGTACAAATATGGACATATAAAGATATTTAAGCTTAAATTTTTAAATTTTCATTTATACCTTGACTCGAAGTTTATGGTTAAATCAAATTGCGACTGAAATCGCGCACAATTGCGAAGTATAAACAAGGCTATCATAGCGCTAGCCTGTAGCATATTGGCGCTTGGATAAAGAGACATTGTTGGCTACTTACAAGACGATTGTTCGGTCAGTGATCCAGTTTGGTCACCTTTGTTGAGTGATAGCCAAAGGAGAAATATTTAAAAACTGTCAAAATGCTATCTTAAGAATTGTCACAGGCTGCATGCAGAATACCTCGGAACACGAAGAAATGAATGTTATCCCAGTAGAGGAACACAACGTCATGTTATCGAAACAGTTCCTCATGGGATGTCATAGGAGGATTCATCCTTGTTTCAACATCACACAGCTAGAGCCTTCCCCAATGCATGTCAGAAATTATTTTTGTGTGTATACGAGGAGAACATACAAAGGTATTCGCAGGATCCACAATCGTAATTTGTATACGGCAGCTTTGAACGACATTCATAGAGACCGGAGGAAAACCTGCCGCTGAAAACAAGAGTAGTTCTGCCACAACTGATATCGGGATGGAGCAACTGCGCCTAGTAATTGGCACAAGAATAGTCTTGGTCTGGTTGATTATCTATCCACATTCTCGCACCATTTGAAGGTTAGATCAAGAGCCTGATATATTGACTTGTTATCGAATGCTTTCTGTATTTAGTTTTTTCATTGTATCAAAAAAAAAAAAAAAGAAGCTGAAGCTAATCGCTTGATAATATTTGGTATGAAAACCATGACAAGTCTTTGGTACATATTGTTACGATTTTGCAATAGCGATTTGAATTTAACGGTCTGTAACTACTGCCTGCAGCATTCATCATGTTTATTAACACGTAGAAGCTTCTACTTAACAACAATGTTGATAGCAAGCGGTTATTGGCATTGTTTATAAGTATGGCAACACTAAATGTTTAAGCTTCTAACATTGACATCGAAAGCTCTAGAATTCGAACATACTAGTTTGTCCGTTAAGAGCATTGTAGAAGATTCCCGAAAGATGGGGTATGTATAAATAGTGGCAGAGGTTGCAGTCGTGAGTTGAGTTCATCATTGGCGCTGTTAGAGTTAACATCAACTGTCGTGTACATTTGAGTTTGTACATTTCTGCGATTTGATAAACATGTATAAAGACTCTGAGTGACTATTTGAACTGTTGTTGTGCATTTTAAATAAATAAAGAGTTACAAATTTTATTTGCAATCAAAAGTATCCGGTTTATTTAAAGGAAATAAACCAACGTTTTAAAAAGGTTAAAACGTAACAATATGATCATAATATGCAACAAACACCTAATGGCTGAGAGGAAACTTAGAACAGCTTAAAAAAAAACTTTGGCAAATTTGGTATGAAAACCATGCCAAGACTTTGGCACATTTGGTCATAACATGCAATAAACACCTAATGGCTGAAACGAAACTTAGAACAGCTTAAACCAAAGCTCTAAAGATGAAGCCCAAAATCAAAATGGGGAGGCAGTTTTTTAAGTCTATAACAAACATTTCTGAACGAGAATTGACTTGACGACTGAAAGCTGTAGTAGGGGTTTAAACGTTAAGGTCAAAAGATTTAGTTATGAACTCTACGAAGAACTTATAGAACGACGTAATTACATGTTTTGCGCATGCATTAATCTTATAGTCGAGGAAATCATCCGGAATAGTATCAATGGAAAACATCCAAAGGGGAAGAGACCGGTTCTAGTTCATTTTATATGAAAGGCTCCTATCACTTTATCATAGCGTCGACATAGAAGGGATATAATTGGCACTTAGAACTTATTCTGTTTTAATATTATAATTTTGTTCCACAATTGAGCAAATTTAATGAACTAGTGCGTTTAAAAAAATTCACAAAATTTCCGGCCTAAGTGGAATAATCAATTAAATCAACATTAAAAGTATTGTGGAACCAATGGTTGTGGGGTCTTAAAAAAGACTATAAAACTGCATAAAACCACAAGCAAATTTAAATTCAAATGATGCTATAAATATTTATCACAGAAAATTTTGCTTGAGTTTTAAATAAATTAAAACAATGAGTTGTTTCAATAATGAGCGTTTGTTATTAGTAACGGGAAAACCCAGTTCTTAAGAAATAATAATTATTGTTTTATTTGTATTTTGAAAAAAAAAACGACTTATATTGAAAAATGTGTTTAGCCAAACCAAATTTGCAGTATTCTCATACTGGAGTTGTATTGGTACTAAATTTTTGAAATATGTTGCGAAAAGCTTACCTTGATATACATATCGATAACCTTAACCATGTGAAGCAAAAATAAATTCATTATTTTATTTATATTGTGTTATTACTAAAAAAAAATATATAGAAAATAAAAAATCATAAATAGTTCCCTTAAAAAGTATTTTTTGAATAGGTAATAAATATTCTCTCTGATGTTAAAAATATATATAGCTGCATATTTAATTAATGTCGCACATTATTTTACTGGTAAACTTCATTTTTACATTCTAAAACGTAAAATGACATATATTTATTCGATTTTTTAATTGTGACCAAAGTTACTATTGGGTATAGTGAGTTAATAATGCGAGATTTTTTCAAATTTTTAGCCTTTATTTTGAAACATTTGCACAATATAAATTTATTCAAAGAATTGGCCATTGTTAGCTATGATCTTTCAGCCAACATATGGATTCCGAGCCAAAATAACTACTCATGTTTTGAGGCCAACAACAAATCAAGCCAATATCGGTTACTCTGTAAAGCGTATCCCAGAGAGACGGGCCAGGTCTGGACTATAAATCGGGTGAGGCAAAATTTCCCAACCACTTCATTCGGGTCATGATGGAATATTACGGTATCATGTATGGCCATATTCTGGGCGTTTTTCGGCCAATGCCGGGCTTCACATACGATATCTTACGCATCATGCATTTTTCATCGCAAGTAATGATTCGGTGCATAAGTTATTTTCTTTTATAGCTTTCAAGCATTATTTCGGACATGCAAAATCGTCTTTCAAGGTTCCTCGGCTTCAATTCGTGTGGTACCCAATTTCCCTGCTTGAGTAGCTCTCAATGATTTTGCAAGCACAAATTCTTGGTCTTCAAACTTTTTGGCTGGTCTGGGCCGTGTCATATAAAGTTTTGTTGGTACAAAATTCGACATTTTCGAAGCAATAAAAATTTTGTTGTTTACACTATAATGTTGAAGAACTAAGTGAGAAATGAAAACTGAAATAAAAAGTTTTTGTTTCTCTCCTGAACAATTTAATTTAAGGCCCTTTTGAATATATGTATTACATATGGACTGAGATCGAAAAATTCTTAACACATGTTTTTCATTAAAACTTTTAATCCAAGTTACCTTTGCAAAGTATGTCAGTTATTATGTTCAATGTCAATTATGTTCATTTGTTGTTAATCTGATTAAAATGAGTGACGAGAAAAAGTGCGTACTAAAATTATTAAATATTTTCAACTAAACCCAACTTGGTCCTACAAAAAGTTGGCCAAATAATCAAAGGTCTGCCGTCAAACTAATTCCAATGTTATTTAACAGTATAGGGAGAAATTGTCCGTTGATAGAAAACCTGGTTCAGGTATAAGGAATGGTCCACATGATGTTTCTAAAACCAATAAATAGAAAGCATTTTCAAAAGAGCTCCCAACACATCCGGTAGGAAATCAGCCACGTTAGCTCAGTACTCGGACTATTTGGCACTAAAAGTTAAAGACAATGCGAAACAATCAAAGGTATGTAGTCAAACTGATTAATGTTATTAAACAGTATCGGGAGAACCTAGCCGTTGATAGAAAACCTGGTTCCGATAGAAGGAATGGTCCAAATGACGTTTCTAAAGCCAATAAATAGAAATCATTTTCAAAAGGGCTCCCAACACATCCGGTGGGAAAGCGCCCGGTTAGCTCAGTACTCGGTTTGAAAACATACAAGGCTCAAAAAGTTCCTGACAGGAACTCTGCAAAAAATTTAGAGGAAAAAGACAGAGAACGGATATTGAATTAAAATTTTGTACAAAAAATACACCTGCTGCATAATGGATGACGAAACGTATGTTCTAGAAAATTTTGCGAGGGAATGTTGTGGAATAGTTTAGGACCCAAAAGCAGAAAATTTTCCCAAAAAGTTCTTGGTATGGCAAGCAATATGCAGTTGCGGCAAAAGAAGCCTAACATTTGTTACAAAGGGATCTAAAAATATCAAAATTTACATCAAGGAGTGTTTATAACAAAAGATGCTTCCATTCATAGGACTTCTTAATGTGTCCATTTATTTTTGGACTAATTTGGCATCCTGTCACTATGGTAAGCAAGCTCTTGAGTGGTACAATAACAATAACAATAACGTGTTATTTGTACAAAGAGAGGCAAATCCTCTAAACTGCCTGTAGCTAAGACCAGTGGAGAGATATTGGGCTCTTGTTAAAAGAGAATTGAAGAGCACAAAAAATGTGTCCAAAAGTGTGGTAGATTTTAAACGGATATGACTATCTGTTCGAACAAAGTGACAGAAAGCTCAATAAAAACCTTAATGGAAGGGTTTCAGGAAAAGGTTCATAAATTCATCACTATTGATTAGAACTATAAAAATAATATTTTTTTGTAAATTGTAGTAATAATTTCAATCAAATAAAAAAAAATTTGTATTGAATCTACCTACTAGAAATGTTAATTTTCCTTTTTTAAATAAACAATTTTTCTGTTTTGACACATAGAGAAAATAGTTTTGGTTGTGATAGTCGAATTTTGTTCTTTTAGTTAAGGTGAAAAAATATATAAATTTTAGTTATTCTGTGTATCTGTTGCTGGTCCATGGTAATTTGTTTATATAATAACCACAATGATTCGATTATATAATCATTTGATTGGTAACAAATCACAACGAATCTGCTTTATCTGTGGAGAAATAGAACTGTAACTTTTGGAAAAAAACTTATAAAGAAATTCTCGTATTCCCGGATATTTTTTGGCGATTAGGAACCCTCTGTTTTGCCACCGTAGGTGTTCTGCACCCTTTTGTATGCTAGATACTTTTTATACCCACCATCAAAAAAGAGGAGGGTATATTGATTTGTCATTCCGTTTGTAACACATCAAAATATTTGAAGCAGACAAATAAGACGATCTAGCTATATCCGTCCGTCTGTCTATCTGTTGAAAACACAGAGCTAGCTGGCAGAAATATCCCACAAATACTCTCTGTTGATAAGGTTTGTTTGGTATTGAAAATGGACAATATCTGTCCCATTCACCTAGCCCCCATACAAAAGTCTCCCCGGTCATAAATATGTTGATTATGCGGCAATCGTGATGCAAATTAGTTTTAAGTACTCTGAAATTTTACTGTAAAGTATGGCGAAAATCGCGCAACAATTGTCCCTAGTCTCAGAAAATGGCTTGAACATTCATAATTCTCTTATAATAATTAATGTCGTGGTGAAATTGGACATAAAAAAGTTTTATATGAACCTAAATCTTTCTACGAACTTTTGTGTGGATTAGTCCATTATTGAACCTACCCTCCATATAATCCCTATATCAGAAAATTATTTAATATTTTAAGAAAGTAATCATCTATTAAATTTTTGTACTGTTCCGACCATAACTGATTTAAGTCCCCACAGAAGGCAGATTGTGGGTAAATAAGAGTCGGCATAGCTGAATAGAACACTCTGACTTGCTATTCACCATCAATATGTGGGTATACATTGAATACATATCCAATTTGAATTAATACACATGCATTTTTATCAAAACTGGATTGATTCATTTTTTTTTACCATAATAATTTATAATAAATTATTAATATTTTGTAAATTATTGCTTCTATACTTACAATTATCCAACCAAAGATGGCTCTAACTAAAAGCTTCCTTTTATTTGTATCCTCAATACTGAATCCTCTTAATTCCAGATATAATGGCGTTGACAATAAACTACATTGTATGTTTTTATCTAAATTTTGTAAATGCAAAATTTATTCACTTTTATTATTCTTAAGCGGCGAAAATTATAATACGATTAATTTAAATATTTTATTATTTTTACCATTTAATGGTAATATTTCCAATTCATTATCACCGTTTTTGTTCTTCGTTGCGGTTGTTGGAATCGTTGTAGAAACATTTATCGTATTCGATTTATACATGTTGATGGCTCAACTTACACTCTATTAATTTTTAGGGATAATAAACGTTTTATTACATAAATTTAATAAAATTCATTAATGTTAATGGTGTTTTGGTTCTTGTTGATGTTATTGTTTTTTTTATTTTGTATGTGCTATTTTTCGATAAAATAAACATTGATAGTTATTTGTCATTTGTCTACATACAATCATAATAATTGAGTGTACATTAAATATCTAATTAAATAAGATAAAAAAAAATACTCATTAGATTCCATTGCAGTTTAAGTGAAATATTGGCTACAGTTAATTTTAAATAACCCTGTATAATAGAAAAAAAAATTAAATAGATTAATTCCGTCTCTAATAGTAGCAATTTGCTTGCGGAAAAAACTACTTTTGTTATATGGTGGGTAGGATCAATTATGGACCGATCCTCACAAAAGTTGGTAGAACGATTAAAGTTCATATAAAACCTGTTTATGTTCAATTTCATCACGATATTAATTAATATCAGACAATTATATGGAGAAATTTTGCCCGATTTTCACCATACTTCACCGTACAATTTAATAGAACTTTGAACTTACTTGTGCAAAATTTAATCAGGATTTCCGCATAATCATCAGATTTATGTCTGCTCAAACAGTATTCCGGGGGGACATTTGTATGGATGCTTTTCAATACCAAACAAATCTTATCAACAGAGAGTATTTGTGGAAAATTTCAGCCAGCTAGCACCGTTTTTTGCGATCTCCAATTTCCTATAGGTTTTCTATGGAATTGAGATCAGGTGATTGGGTTACACTTGGTTACAATTCTAGAGGTGTGTTTGGAGTTAGTGTCGTGCTGGAATCTCCAGACTAGGGATATATTTACCTCAGCATATGGGTACATAACATCGTTTAAAATGCCTTGAAAAGTAGCCCCACACCATAATATTGACTCCTCCAAACTTGTCTCTTTTATTTGTGTATCTTTCCCTTCGTATTTTATTTCTCTCTCTTCCACAAAAAAGAATAAAGTAACAGGTGGCGCAAAAGTAATCCTCCTATCAGAAAATGCTATAAATTTTGCGAGACCCCTAATGTCAGTTCTGTTTTGACATTTGTGTAGTAAACACACGAAATACACGTTAATAAACAATGTTACGCTACACTGCTCCAGAACGCGGAATATTGCTGACTATTTATTTGACCAATAATCGGCAAAATATATAGCATTTTCTGATAGGAGGATTACTTCTGCGCCACCTTGTATAAATAAGTGAGAAGTGATAATAGTTTGCTGGTAGGTTTTGTCGAGTACAAAAATAATCTTTTTTTTTTTTTAATTTGCCATTTTTCTGGAGTATTGGTGTGGTGGCATTACTTGGAGAATGCTTCTCACCGGAAGGCCGTTGAAGGAGTCCCAAGGACTATTGCGATACTGATTACAGGCGCTGTAAGGTCTACTTGTTTTAAAGCTCTTTTTACTATTTTAAACTGGTTAGCAGTTGATTTTATGGTGATACAAATGGCTATCAACTCTGCTGTGACACTGAATGCTGGATGCTCGTGGACTGGTAAGGACCCTGGGCACTCTAAGATACTGAATTACTATGAGTACATCCATATCAATGTCGAACACTGCATCGCAAAGCCATTTTTTGATATGCAATTCCATATTATAATTCCGAACAGGGATAAATCGCTGCGCGGTCACTACCCCAAAAGGGATAATAGTGTCGGTGGAGGTTTCTTTGTAAAGAAATATGGGATAACATCAAACTTCAGGCTACCTAATGGCTCCCTGGACACGATGGAAATTTGGGTAATTGTATAGCAGACGAATTGACCATGATAGCTGAGGAGGCGATTGATCTCTTTTCTGGTATTTCTCATGCAAAATGTAAAATGGTTGTACAGCTGAGATTATATGAGACTGCACAAACTGGTGGACTAATGAATCCACCTGTGTTATAGGGAGGTCGACCTGGCCCGTATACGATACCGGCAGGACAAACCTACTTATGGAATTCCGTCAAGAGCAAATAAGGCTAATTATTTCCTTTATTACAGGACACTGCATATTTGCTCTCAAAACTAAGAAGAGGAGAAGGCTGTGTCCCACCTGCTCTGACAAACTTGAGGGAACGTATCCTTGGAACTTCCTTCCTCTCGTGTTTAGATGAGTTATCAATGATGGATTCACCTTGGAAACAATGAATGAAGTATAATATCCTGCGGTTTACTTCTTAGGTATCACAATGGGATCATTTTTGAATGGACCCAAGTTAGCTGCTTGACGAGTAGCTGTCCATGGAACCTAACATCGTTTTCTTACATAATCACCCCTATCGGAAAAACATGTGAAATTTATGTTCCCATGAAATATCCATTCCCCTCGAAGGGAAAATGTATTGATTTAGTTCGTAACAGATGTTTAACCCTACTGTTAGCTTAAGTCAATTTGGTCCATTTTTTTATTGTTTCCTTTGTATTTTTTGAACGGTGATATATACTGACTTAGTTTTTTAGCTCACGTGGTCTTTTTATAAACCAATGCTATAAACAACAAGTAAGAGTGCTATATTCGGCTATGCCGAATCTTATGTACCCTTCACCTTGTTGTGAATGTATTAGCTGCCCACTTTCAGCGTATAGAATCCTAAATATATCAAGAAAACTTAAAAATTTTACATTTAATTGCTAACGAACAGATTATATTGTAGAAGTTACAAACGAAATGACAATCTTATATATACGTAATGCAATGAAACCACCACACATTTAAACAAACGATTTGTTGCTTTTTTGTCAAAGGATGCAATAAATTGTCTCTTTTAATGAAATTTTCAGTGGTTGTCTCGGATTTTTGCTCATATCTCCGTTATTTATGGACGGATTTTGCTGATTTTACATAGGAAACTTCTCGAAAGCATGTCTGACAGCATTATTGAAGATTTGGATCCCGAAGTTATCTGGGGTCTTCAGAAAATTGAATTCAACAGACAGACGGACATGGCTTAATCGACTCCCCTATCTATAGGGATCCAGAATATATATACTTTATAGGGTCGGAAAATTCTATTGTGGAAATTACAAACGGAATGACAAACTTATATATACCCTTCTCACGAAGGTGAAGAGTATAAAAATACAAGGTTCTAACTTAAAACAGGACTGAGAAAAATAAAAACTTACGAATCTGAGGTTAAGGGACCATTTTGTCCATAGTATATTTTCTTTGGTTTTCTTTATTATTTTTACATTTATTTAAAAAAAAATCAGTCTTTATTAAGCTACGTACACACGGTTGTCAGATTTTACAATGTTGTCAGATATGGCAATGTGCTCGCAATATACTGCCAATGAAATATTATTAGAAAAAGGTAAATTGTCAGTTTAGAGGATTGTAAGAAAACCTTACAATTTCATTGTCAGACAATTGTCAAACAATAAATTTATCTGCCAACAAAAATTGTCAGTTCACACGGTTGCTTTAGTTTTGTTTATTTTAAATACATATGCACAGTGTTGCCAATAGAAATTATTTATCTGACAATAATGCCATTGTCAGATGCATAAACTTCGCACATATGACAATCAAAAGTTTCTGACAATGATCTGGCAATGGCAACGTAAGGTGTTTACACGATTGTCAGATGTCTGACAATAGTATTGTCTTAGAATGTACTGACAAATACTTTTTCTGACGTTGTAAGACAAAAATTGTAAGTTCACACGGTTGTTAGACATTTTCTGAACATTTTTCTGACAATATAGTACAATCTGACAACCGTGTGTACGTAGCTTTAGTTTGTTTTATATGTTTTCTGAAATATAATCAAGTTTGTGCATTGATCAGTTCTTGTATTTCATCCTTTTTTAAGTTTTCCATGCCGTAAGTAAAACAGTTATGTTCTATTAAAAACTGCACACAAAGTTGACATTTGCAAATATTTGTGCTTCTTTACAACAAAATTCAAAAAAGGGGGATCTCACAATTATCTTTAATATATTTAATCTATGTTGATTAAAAACAAAATGGGATTCCACATTTGTTGTTTAGCTGTATATATGGACCAAATGGTCCATTAACCTAACTTTCGTTAGTTTTTTCTAACCTAACAGCAGGGTTAATGTTTACAAAATTCCATCTAAAAATTTCGCATGTTGTGGAATTTTTTTCACATAAACAAAGTTGAACAAAAAATGGGAAAAGGCAACATATTCGCGATAGGGGTGATTCTTTTTGTTTTAGTCTTCATTCTTGTAGTTTCCATTCTTTTGTCAATGCTAAGAAAATTTAATGCTTAAAAACGCTGAAATTTACTATATTTTAATAGAAAACCTATACAGAGAAAACAGATCAAATATTTATATAAACGGTGGAATTGCTCATGTAAAATTTGAGGACTATAGCTATTATAGTTTTCTAAATATTTAATTTTTAAAATTAACTTTGTATGGGAGGTACCACGCCCACTTGAAATTTCAAAACACAAATTACCCTATAGTTCCTTCCAAACATACAGAAACATATGGGCAATTCCATGTCATCGTACCTGACATTTGTACGCCTATAGAGTGGAATATATTTTCCAAAAATAACAGTATCTGAAAAATAATTATGTTTCATTTAGAGGGTGCTATATTTAAAAAAAAAAATAATAAGTGCTTTCGAAACATTGTTATCCAAAATATCGAGCGAAATAAGGGTATATCGTACGTGACATAAAACAATTTTTCAACTACAACCACTAATATTTGGCATTGAATCGTACAAATGCTAAACTAAATTCAGCTTTCTTTACCGAATTAATGAAATAATTTTATTTAATGCTCAAATCGGACAACGTAACTAATTTCTCAATTGTTAAAATCATAATACAATTACAATCACGGTTTTACAATCTATATAAATATATAAATGTCTTTGTAAGTTTGTTTGTTTGTTTGTTTGTTTGAGCATCACGCCTAAACGACTGAACCGATTTTATTGAAATTTGGAACGTAGATAGATCCTTACCAGAAAGGGATAAAAAGGGGGAAAAACGGGTAAATTTGGTACCTTTAGTTTTTAAAAAATAACTACTACACGGCTGAACCGATTTTTACATCGACAGGGGTAGCGAAGCGCACCGGGTCAAGCTAGTTACGAATATAGAAAAACTCTTTATTTAATAGATTTTTAATAACTACAATACAATTTTAGTTTACATTAAAAATGAATTTAAACATAATCGTTAGGTGTTATGTTGCATGCAAATTTATGTTATTAAGCAGAATCCAATTAAAAGTTGTATTATAAATATCTAAAATTGCTAGCGATTTTTTTAAATTTCAACTATTCGAACTATTCAAAATTTTAGATTAGTTAAAAAATTCAATTTGCATACGTATGTTGTTTTAAAATTCGCAGACAGTTTATTATAAAAAATCTAGGTTCGAATTTAACAATAAACGATTTAACAATACGATTCAAACAACTCAGACTTAATATAAATTCCTAATTCTATAAAAAACTGAAAAACTACCCAAGAAAATTTTGCTTCAATAGAACTAGTTCCGAGGGTGACAAATTCAATCAAAAATCATTGTTTAGAGAACTGATTCCAGAACCGTTTCAGGAAGGGGTACTGGATCCTAAACGCTTCATAATCAAATTTAAAGTTTATCAAAGGGTTATAAAATAAATTTTGTATCGAAATTTAGTTTTGTAAACCTTTGAGAAATTTAAAAATTTACTATAAAAAAGATTGTTAAAATATCGTACATGTCAATACTTTAAGATTCTAAAAGCGTCATATTTCTGTTCCTATTAATAAATTTCGTCTTATTTTGTTAAACTTCAACTCATAGGAATTAATTATTTCTTTTGCCAAACAATTTCAAAATAAACAAGAAAATTCTTATGACATCCATGTAAAGAGTTAAAGCGGCAAATATATACTCTTCAGGACTAACGCTATACTTGTGTTCTCCACCCATCATCATTTGGGTGTCATAGATGAGGAAAAAAGAAGCCAATAGAGCGCCACAGCTGGCATAAATAGTTTCAACGATACGGTTGCGATAAAAGATGGCAAGAATACCGAATACCAATAGACACATCATGGCACAAACTACGAAACCACCACAGACTGTAAAATCATATTTGGTTTGCATAGCAAATATTGTCAAGGATAAACATAAAATGGCCGTAATACCAACAGCCAATAATACCTAGAAATGAAGGAAAACATTAATTATATACAGCATAATTTGGAAAATTTGCAACTCACCGAGTCTGCTTTATAACGGCCAGCTATCGTACCCATTAGGAATGATTCGGCAGCTGTAAATATGGCTAAGCATATAAAATTTGTAGGGAATTTACGACGTGCTGTCTCACAACATGCCATTGCTACTGCAATCACTAACGTTATTACTAATGCAACCAGTACTAGGTATCGATGTTTTTGGGAAAATTCCAATGTAGGTTGGTGGAATAAAAATATGGCCACTGTGCCAAATGTGACAACTAGCTGGCACTGTAATAAATAGATAAGAAATATATGAATATATGTATAACTTCTAACTTATTTATACGAATTTAATTTTGCAGCAAACATAAAGATAATTCTTTCCATAAAGTTCCGGAAGTGGGTGTGTACTCCCATTTTTACTGATCGCTTGAAGGTCCATTAACACTTCCACTATCATTCCGATTACGATTCATAATTTGTATATTACTTTCTTAGTATTATTTTAAGACCTTACATGTATCCAATAATTACTATAACTGTTTTGATTACTTTACACACAATCCATCGATCACAAGTTACGTTAAGCAAACCGTGTGTATGCATTCATTTCATTTCATTCACTCTTACCATTAAAATGAGATAGACTTTACGTAAGAATCCCTTTCGTACACTGGCTTCATCGAACGAAAAGTTCTTTGGCTGCAAGTCCTCGGGATCTGTTGAATCGCCATTAGGTTGAGATATTATATTATCCGCTGGACTCTCCTTCCAGCCACAGGTTGGATCTACAAAAAAACAAATGCATTCAAATTATAAACATTTATTTTCATAATAAGGACTGAGATCGAAAAATGTTTAACATACATATATGTTAATAAAAGTGAAACCACTAAACTTATAGTTTTTAATCTTTTTTTATTTGATTGAAATTATTGTTACAATTTACAAATTACAAAAATATTTTTTTATAGTTCTAATCACTAATGATGAAATTTTAAACCTTTTTCGAAAAGCCTTCCATTATGATTTTTATAGTGCTATATGGGCAATTCCATATCATCGTACGTGACATTTTTACGCCTATGGAGTGGAATAGATTTTCCAATAATAAGAGTATCTGAAAAATAATTTGGTCTTTATGTTCCATTCTGAGGGTACTACATTTTAAAAAAATTAAAAGTTCTTTCGAAACATTGTTATCCAAAATATCGAGCGAAATAAGGGTATATCATACGTGACATAAAACGGAAGTAATTTTGAGGTACATGTAGAAATATGCGAACATTTGCGAATCGTGAGAGGCGTTATGTTTTCTTTTAATTTATTACACTAAACGAAATATTTTTCCTTTACAATCCGTCATATTTAAATAAAAACAATCATTGGATGATTTTATAATAAATAAAATTTAATATCGTACGTGACATACCGTACGTGACAGATTTTTCTCTTATAATAAAACAATATATATTCTATAAATATATGTATACAAAAACTAAAAAAATTAATAGAAAATATACATTCGGTTTCAATAAACAATTTTATAATAGCAAATAAACAATCAGAGTCAAATTCATTTCACACTATATGCTAATTGGGAGCTTTGTTTTGACCGCAATTTTAGCTTAAAACACGCCAATTAAATTAAAAAATTAAATATAGTCAGTTTAAACTATTATTTTTGCCAATAAAATGTTCTAATAAGCTTTAAATACTGACACATAGTAATATTTTAGTGTTTTCTCCTATTCAAATCATCTTGAAAAAAAGTTTCAAGGGTTTTTGGGTTTTCAGTCGTGGTAGTCATTCTCGTGGAATTGCCCATATGTCACTTTGTTTGAACAGGTTGTCCATCTCCGTTTAAAACCTACCACACTTTTCGACACCTTTTTTGTGCTCTTCAATTCTCATTTAACAAGAGCCCAATATCTCTCCACTGGACTCAGCTCCAGGCTCTCTTGGTACAAATACCATATTATTGTTCTTGTACCACTCAAGACCTTTCTTACCATAGTGACAGATGCCAAATCAGGCCAAAAATAAGTGGACACATTAAGAAGTCTTATGAATGGAAACATCCTTTTTTGTAAACATTCCTTGATGTAAATTTCGGTATTTATAGAGCCCGTTGTAACAAATGTTTAGCTTTTTGCCGAAACTTCACATTGCTTGACATACCATGAACTTTTTGGGAAATTTTGTCTGCTTTTGGGTCCTAAACTTTTCTTCAAAATTCCCTCAAACAAATTGACCCAGAAGTTGCGAAGAAGTTTCCATATGTACATTTCGTCATCCGTTATGCAGCAGGTATATTTTTTGTATAAAATTATATAAAATTCTATTTTTGGCCTCTAAATTTTTAGCAGAGTTCTTGTTAGGAACTTTTTGAGCCTTGTATGCTTTTAAGCCTTCATTGGCTTTAACTTTTTTTCCAAATAGTCCGAGTACTGACCTAACCGGGCTGCTTTCCTACCGCAGGTGTTGGGAGCTCTTTTGCAAATGCTTTCTATTTTTTGGCTTTAGAAACATCATGTTGACCATTCCTTCTACCTGAATCAGGTTTTATGACAACGGACAAGTTCTCCCGGAACATTGGAAACAGTTTGATAGCAGACCTTTGATTGTTTGGCCAACTTTTTGTAGGACCAAGTTGTGTTTTGTTGAAAATATTTAATAATTTTAGTACGCACTTTTTTCTGGTCACTCATTTTAATCAGATTAACAACAAATGAACATAATTGACATTAAATATAATAAATGACATGCTTTACAAAGGTAACTTGATATAAAAAAATCAAATAATACTTGGGTTAAAAGTTTTAATGGAAAACGTGTGTTAAGAATTTTACGATCTCAGTCCTTATGTATTTCCATCTGTAACAGAATTTCCATTATTGTTGTTGGCAAAACTCATTCGACCATGGAAGACATAGCAGTTTCAGAACAAACTTGTAAATCTCGGATGGATCACGTTCTGGACTATAAAGCGGGTGAGGTAAAACTTCTCAACAACTTCATTCTAAATACTTTTTAACAAGTATTACAACATGTGTCCGAGCGTTGTCATGATGGTTTATTACGGTTTTATGTCTGGTCGCATATTCTGTTCAAGCATCATTTCGGACACGCTAAATCGTCTTTCAAGGTCTCAGCTTAAATTCATATGGTACCCAATTTTCCTGATTTTGGATGAGTCCTGCTGCTTGAAATTGCTGATGGATTGTTGAGTTTTACAACAATCTTCATGGAGTAATGCCTCCAATTCTTGGTCTTCAAACTTTTTTGGCTGGCCTCGGCGATATTTGTTTTCCGTGTCAAAATCACCACTTCTGAACCGCACAAACCATCTCTCGCACGTTGAAACCGATGAAACATATTCACGATAAGCTTCGGTGTGCTTCAGCGTCACTTTTTTTTAAATTAAAGAAGTAAAGCAAAACTTGTTGGCACAGAATTAGACATTTTCGAAGAAAAAAAAACTGTTGTTTACACTGTAATGTTCAATAACAAAGTCAGAATAAATGAGAGATATGTACTTTTCTTGTTTTAATAACAAGTTATTAAAACAAGAAAAGCGTTGAAAAGTTATGCCATCTATTGTAAATCCTGCTGTATTAAGTCACACACCCAATATAAAGCAGAATGACATTCAACTAGTTCGACCATACCAATCATGTAAACCATTACTTCATTGTTCTCTATAAATTGAATATTTATTCCCTTCAAACTGCGGTCAATTCTACTGGCAATGTCAAGCTTAAGACATATGTATTTATTTTTGACAGTTTATGTTAATTTTGATCGAAAAAAAAGCATCATCATCAAAGAACTTAAAAGGCATATGCAAATGGGACACTGTTCTACTTATAGCTTTAAGATATTCCTCGTTATTCATTTGTAATGCTGCAGTAACAATAATTTTCTGTTTTGTTAATGACGATGGCATATCGGGGTCGTAGTTTGCAAAATCTGTTTGATGCAGCTGTTCATAATGTCTTTTAATGTTACCCATGTGAATTTGAGTATTTTTTACCTGATTTTTTCTTAAGGAATTTGGAACCGTTGTTTAGTTGTTTAATATTAAAAATCGAATACACATTCATTTAAATAATTAAAAATATTTGAATTTAAAAAAAAAATATATATATATATATACAGTGATGGACTTAAGTATAGGCACAAGAGGCATTTTAAAGAAACTACTGTTTATTTTTATAAGGAAACACGAAATATTTATTTTATGATTAAATTATAGGTGTAGAGGTTATACATTAAAATAATAAGCATGATAATTAAATACATTTTCATTGCAAAAAAAATTATTAAAAAAAAAACAAAAAAAATCATAATTTTTGCTGGACAAAAGTATAGGCACAACTGTTTGAACAATACTAAAAACGTCTACGATCATTAATTTAATATTTAGTTGGCAGTCCTTTTTGCTTAATAACGGCCTTAAGTCTATTTGGCATAGAGTGGACTAACTTTTTTGTTATATTTTCGCCTATGTTATGCCATTTAAACAGCTTTAAGCTCAGTCTTATTTGAAATTGGGCGTTTTCGGATTCTTCGCTCCAACTCCTCCCACAAATGTTCAATGGGGTTTAGGACTGGGGACTACGTGGGTGTGGCAAGACATGAGCCGTATTATAGGCAAGCCACATCTTTACGTCATGTGCTGTGTGCTTTGGGTCGTTGTCTTGCTGGAATGTAAATGACTCAGGTAAGTTTAGTTTTTCTACGCTTTTTTTGACATTCTCCTTCAAAATGTTAAGGTAAACTGTCTTATCCATTATCTGGTCAATAAATACGAACTCTCCCACACCCGCAGAAGACATACAGCCCCATACCAAAACACTTCCGCCACCATACTTTACTGTTGGTAAACGATTTTTGCCTTCATATGCAGTGTTTCGCTTTCGCCAGAACCTAGTGTGTCCATCAGGTCGGAAAATATTAAATTAACTTTCGTCTGTGAAGAGTACCTGATCCCAGAAATCGCATTGCTTATTTTCATACTGTTTGGCATATTCTACTCTCTTTTTTTTTATTAATAGTAGATGTTAAGGGTTTGCGTCTAGCCACACGTGAGTTATACCCAGCTTCATGCAACGTTCTCCGAACAGTTTTGGAGTGTACATCTTTGCCAAAATCTTGTTTAATCTCTGCGGCAACCTGGGAAGATGTTATTTTTGGATCAGCTCTTACTTTTCGTACGATTTGAGCACGTTCTCTCTCAGTTAATTTTCGAGGACGACCACATCGGCTTGCATTTTCTAAGTTTGTTTTGCCTTTGAACCTATTAACAATAGTCCGTATGGTGAAACGACTGCGATTCATTAATTCCCCGATCTCAGCAAACGATTTTCCTTGGTTATGTAAATGTAAAATTACTCTGCGCTGAGATTCAGTAGTTTCACATTGTTTAGGGCTCATTTTAAAATAGATAACAAACAAATTAAGTATTTTCCAAATTTTTTGAAACTTCTCACTTTTTAAATGACAAACAAATAATAACGGAACATAACATCATGTGTCGAATGAAAAATTGTTGCCAGATTATTAAAATTTAAATAACTGGATAGATGCATAAAAAAGTGTGCCTATACTTTTGGCCATCGTATCTTAGAACTTTTTGTACTTTTTATCTACCAACGGACTAACTCGTCTTTCTACATGAATAAAACTGCTAGTGTCTTAAAATATACAGCAACATTTAATAGATTAATAGTAGTTTTAATACAAAAAATATTATTTTTGCTTTTAATGCCATCTTTAAATACAAGGTGGCTGTTGTGCCTATACTTAAGTCCATCACTGTATATAATTTGAAATTTTTCTTTTCTGATATTTATCATAATAGATATATTGCAATTTTAATTGTTTATGTTTGAAATTTAAAATGAAAAAACATTTTTTGAAATGAAACCAAAAAAGAAAAAGTTTTCCTAACAACAATAGAGAATCTTATTCGTTTTATGCTTAAACGTTGTGCGGCAGTTTTGAAGAATTGCGTTTATTAAACAAAATATTACTACAGTGCACTCGCCGTAACGTGAACACCGCCAAACGTGAACAAGCTTTTGTTTACATTGACTACTCTGTAACGTGAACAAACTCAGAAAGCTCTATAACGTGAACAATTTGTTTCACTGCATTTGTTTTCTAAGCATGTAGACAACACTGAAATACATACAGTGCACTCGCGGTAACGTGAACTAATTAAAAGCAAGGGAGTTCATGTTAGTGAAATTGTTCACGTTAGCGATTGTCGAATTTCATGTAAAAAATATAAAATTTTATAATATAAACCTGTGTTTTACACGATTAAACGTGAAATTAATTTCATTATTAAAATATAAAACAAAAATTATTGATTAAAATATATTACAAAACAAAAGGAGATCACGAGAAAATATACATTGAAATAAAATTACATAGCAAATAAAATTACTCATTCGTTGCCATTGAAAAAATTAAATTAGAGGATACAAACACATTATTTATATAAGGGGATTCCCTAATCCTTAATAATCGAATTTAATGTATATATTTGAGTGTTGTATACATGATTAGAAAACAAATGCAGTGAAAAAAAAATTGTTCACGTTATAGAGCTTTCTGAGGTTGTTCACGTTACAGAGTTGTCAATGTAAACAAAAGGTTGTTCACGTTAGGCGGTGTTCACGTTAGACGGTGTTCACGTTACCGCGAGTGCACTGTACATTAAATTCGATTTTTAAAGTTTAAGGAATCCCCTTGTATTAAAAATGTGTTTGTATCATCTAAATTAATATTTTTTGTAGGTAATTTTATTTGCTATGTAATTTTATTTCAAAGTATATTTTCTCGTGATCGTTTTGTTTTGTAATGCATTTTAATCAATATTTTTTTTTTTTTTTAATTTTTTAATAATAATAAAAGAATATCACGTTTTCCATGAAATTCGACAATCGATAACGTAAACAATTTCACTAACATGAACTCCCTTGGTTTTAATTAGTTCACGTTACCGCGAGTGCACTGTATGTGTTATATAATCAAATATGTTTTGTTAAATTCATTAATAATATCATAAGAAGTACTGAAATTAAATTTCGTTGTTTTAGAGTGCAAAATCTTTACTTTCTTTGTAATGGGAAAAATTGTATTAGCCCAATTAACAATCTTGTGCAAAGGGTCTTGCATCGTTTTATATGCGTTTCATTTTTACTTTACACTAACAAAATATACAGAAATACACCAATGCATACATTTTCAATACAAATACACAAGATTTTGCAACTCAAAGCATTTAATGTGATAAACATACATATGCGGAAAAGGCAACCTAGACTGCCAACTTCACTGCAAATATAAATATTTTACTTACTTGATGTTGGATTATTAGCTGGATATCCCGGTTTATCGGGATATGGTGGTGGTTGCGTATACCCCTGTTGATTCATTGTTCTTTATTAGTTATAAGATACTAAATATATTAACTAAAAATTGCAAACAAATGTTTGCCAAAAATTTTCTTCATAAAAGCTTTTTTACGATCCATTTGAAATACATATTTGTTCTGCACTCACTTAATTATTCCATATAACAAAAGTGAAGAGTATTTAGTGGGAGAGGAAGACAAAAAGACGAAACTAAATTGGCCAAAAATCTATGCATGTTGTCATCAATAGATCAACAAAAACAATATTTTAAAAAGCTCTCTTAATAAGTTTTATCCCGGCAGCGTTGTCATAATTTTTATTTCAAAAAAGAATATATCGAGTACATCTACATACTCTTGTATTGCATTTGAGTTTAAGATATGGAGAGTAGTTAGACAGAGACTATCGGGCATAGAGTAGAGGAAGGCAGTAATGCGTTAATTCAATTGCCAAAAATCAAAGATGTTGTCACCAGGGATGGAAAAATCCAGCACAATTTTGCTCTTTGACATCGAAAAATATCTTAGTACTCCCACGACTTATGCAAATTATCTCCCAATAAAAGTTGAACTTCATTTAATTTTGATAACAAATTAACAAGTTTTATTTTATAATTTTTATAAAAATTTTAAGTTAAGACTGAGTATTTTGTAAGTAAAATAATTGTGAATAAAGGTATTTTATAAAATTATATAATTTTATTTAGAAAAAAAGAAACAACACATTAAAAGTCATTTGTATTAAAATAAAACATATAACGGATACACATTTTGAATAAATGAGTTTTTGAAATAAATATTGCATTTAATAAGTGATTTTACATTCGATTTTTTATTTTTCCGGCAAAATTTACTGTCTCAGAGAAAACTATTTTGCTTATTTGTACTCTCTTCACCCGTTTGAAAAGATTTTTAGCTTTCTGAAATGCATTTTGCAACTTGTTTTTAAAATTTTGCTCCATTCATCATTATAATCGCTATGAATTGAATAGGCTTCCCTACATTTTTAACATTTCCTTTGTTACATTATAATTTAGCTGATTATGACAATCTGCTGTTATAAAGGGTCTTCCAATAGGCAATTCCGATCTTTGATAGTTGATAGCGGCCATATTGCGGCCACACATCTGTCAAATTGGTTGTCATTTATTCAGTTTGTTTTGCCAAATCACCAAGGACAAATATATAGTGTTCAACAAAACCTGCAATTGATAAAACTGTTCGGGCAAGGTCCCGTGCTCTGTGGGGTTTTCTTAAGTCGAAGGTTTATGTGAAAAAGCAACAATTGGCCTCAAAGCCAACATAAACCATGCCATCGGTTAAATGCAGCCTGATTTATGCGCTAAAGCCATGGAAATTGGACATTTCAGATGCGCACAATGTTATATTCCATACATACAGCTATGGACATATAAATGGCACATTTTTCCAAAAGTTCTTTCTTATGCTACAATATTATTATTTATAATATTAATACAAACTAAAATTGAAATTCATTTTTGGTATTTTGTTTTGGGTATGGCATACTAAGTTTTCTGTCCTGCCAACCACAGATCGTCCATAATTCTTTCCAAATGTTCTCTATAGGATTTAAGTCAGGGCTCTGGACTGGTCAATTCAAAGCTTCGATCTTGTCTGCACAAAACCAATTTTTTACTAGTATTGACGAGTGTTTGGGGTCATTATCTATCATGAATTTCCAGTTTATTGCCATGGAAACGAAGACATATGGCCCCATATGGGTTTTCAAAATATCTAAGTACTGAAACTTATCCATTTTTCCATTTATTTTTATAAAGAGACCTACGCCATACCAAGAAAAGTCAAATTACAGGTAAATCGTCACACCTGGCAGTCAGGTGATGTCAAATATTTTGGACAAAGTTTCTTAGTTGAGATGTTTCTTATAAATAAATTTTAAAAAATGAATGTAATCAATTGAAATTAATAAACAAATACTGAATTAATATTTACACGTTTTTTTTAGAGTTAAAAATAATGTAATTATCACTTTAAAAATGCACCGAATATTACTATGTCTCATATACACTTATCAAACGCTAACAAACTTATAAAAATAACTTAATTTAACAAAAAGTAATGAAAAATTAGATGTTTAAATCGCATATATATATATAATCTAGTAAACACTCTTTTGATAACGCCATTAACTGTAAAAATCTGTCTACTTGCGTCAACGCTACATGATTTCAAAAGGAAAACACAAAATGTCCAATATATTGGACAAAATGTCTGAAAGGGGTAAAGTGAATTGCAAATCATTTTCAATTCGTTTGAATTGAATTGATTTTGAATTCATTCAAATGAATTAGAACAATGAATTTCAATTCAAATGAATGAAATCAAAAATAAGTTACTGAAAAAAGGAAATTTCCAATTATTGTAAAAGTACAAATATGTATGAGATTATTTAAACAAAAAATGATAGTTAAACGCACCTTTAATAATATTTTCACACTTTTTGATAAAAATAAAATTTAAGAATCTTTTAGCAAATAAAAAAAATGTCAATTCCTATTCTGCCGCTACCTGACAATTCCAGTATATCATGTTAATTTCAAATCTAAGAATTTTTTGTCTTTGGACTATACTAGGTGGTATACGAGAGTAATGCTTGCTGTCTTTTAAATAAAAAATTAGTTGAATAAGAAAACGGCAGTGATGCTTACAGTAAACTTACTAACAAAATCAATTCAAATTTCATTATATTCAAATGAATTGCTAATTATTTTTTCTAATTCATTTGAATTAATTCAAAATGATTTGGAAATGAATTGCAATTCGCTTTGACAAATTCATGTGAATTAGAAACGAATTGCAATTCATTCTACAAATTCATTTGAATTGGAAATGAATTGCAATTCAGTTTTACCAAATTCATTTGAAATTTGAGTCATTTCATTCAATTAATTTTTTTGTGTGAAAAGAATTAATTCAACATTTGCTAATTCAGTGCATGAATAATTCGACAATTAATTCAAAAATGAATGATTCAGTTTATAAATAAAAAATTTCTCCTCGCAGATGATACTCTTTGCTAAATTCTAACTTTATGTATTTATCAAGACAGACGGGTTTCAATTTTCGTTTTAAAAAATAGTTTTGATTTTACTGCTTAATAAATTAGATTATTTTTTGTATAACATTCTTTATATTCTTTACATTTACTTTTAATAAATATAAAGAGTTACAAACTTGCAAAATCGTTGATTTTTTTCAAGGAAACAAATTAAAATTTCCCAGAAAGATTATTTTCTGGGAATTCTGAACCCAAAACTCTAATTACATACAACCTACCTTAGAAGGGAGTGAAGATTTTATTTTTTATTTGTTTGCTCAATATTTATTTAAAATTCCAAGAAATACCTTTTCTCATGATTTTTATAACTTGTTAAAAAGATGATTCAGTATCAATTACGATTCAGTTATAACAGCATGTCAAATTAAATAACAATAACTTTAACATTTTTATGAGCGACGGTAATACAACATTCTAAAAATTAGTTGGAAATTGTAATGCGAATCGGTTTGGATTTTTATGAATCCGGGATTTCGTAATATTGCAAAATTATCAAAAAAAAAAAAAAAAATGTATGTGTTTATACCCAACATCAAAAAAGAAGGGGGTATATTTATTTTGTCAATCAGTTTGTAACACATCGAAATAATTGTCGCAGTCCCACATAAGTATATACATTAAGGGACCTCATAAGATTCTAAGACGATCTAGCTATGTCCGTCCGTCTGTCTGTTGAAAATACGATAGGGCAAGATGAAATGGCGGACATTTTTCACAAATACTCTATGTTTGTTTGGTATTGAAAATGCGCAATCACGGTCAATGATTTGAACAGTCATAAATATGTTGATTATGAAATTATATTGTAAAGTATGGCGAAAATCGGGCAACATTTGTTCCTAGTCCTCATACAAGGTCATCCTCAGAAAATTATTTGAACATTCATAATTTTCTTATAATAATTAATATCATGATATAATTGGACATAAACAAATTTTATATAAAACTAAATCGTTCTATCAACTTTTGTGAGGATCAATCCATAACTAATCCTATCCCCCATATAAAACCTATATCAGATTGAAATTTTTGTCGCTAATTTCTTTATAGGTTTTCTTCTTAAAGTTATAATATTCAGATTCGTTGTGATGCCGAAATTTGTTGCTAATCGAATGATTCCACTATAACCACCGAATCATAGTCGGAATTTTCCAAAATTAAAATCGCTAATAAAATCAAGAGTTTTCCGAAATTAAATGTCCAAACATAGTGACATACAAATTTAAAACAATATTATTGTCATTATTTTCTCCAAATGTATATATCCTTACAAGTTTTAATATAAAGGATCTCAGTAATTCCTTTAAGAACTTAAAATTTTTATTTTTGTGTAGTCGACCTACAATAAATGTTAATTTTTCTGTTTTAAATAAACATTTTTCTGTTTTTGTCACACCAAGAAAATAGTTTTGTTAATCAAAAGTTTTGTTTGTGATAATCGAATTTATTGATGTATAAAAAAAATAAGTTGGGGGACAAAAAGTAGTTTACTTAAGGACAGAGATCGAAAAAATCTTAACATTCATATACATATAAAAATGAAACCACTAAAACTACAGTTTTAAATCTTTTTTTATTTGATTAAAATTTTTGTTACAATTTACAAAAAAAATATTTTTATAGTTCTAATTACTAATGATGAAGTTTTGAGCCTTTTTCGAAAACCCTTCCATTATGTTTTTTATAGTGCTTTATGTCACTTTGTTCGAACAAGTAGTCAATCTCCGTTTAAAATCTACCACACTTTTGGACACCATTTTTGTGCTCTTCAATTCTCTTTTAACAAGAGCCCAATATCTCTCCACTGGCCGTAGCTCCAGGCAGTTTGGAGGATTGGTCTCGTCTGATACAAATACCACATTATTGTTCTTGTACCACTCAAAACCTTTCTTACCATAGTGACAGATGCCAAATCAGGCCAAAAATAAGTGGAGACATTAAGAAAGAAGTCTTATGAATGGAAACATCCTTTTTTGTAAACATTCCTTGATGTAAATTTCGGTATTTATAGAGACCTTTGTAACAAATGTTTGGCTTTTTTGTCGCAACTGCGTATTGCTTGCCATACCAAGAACTTTTTGGGAAATTTTGTCTGCTTTTGAGTCTTAAACTTTTCTTCAATATAACATAAAGCAACATAAAATGTTTGACCAGGAAGTTGCGAAAAATCTGCCAGAACATACGTTTCGTCATCCATTATGCAGCAAGAATATTTTTTTATTAAACTTGACTTCAATTTCCGTGCTCTGTTTTTAGCCTTTAAATGTTTAGCAGCGTTCCTGTCAGGAAGTTTTTGAGCCTTGTATGTTTGTGAACCTGCATTGGCTTTTACTTTTCGTACCAAATAGTCCGAGTACTGAGCTAACCGGGCTGCTTTCTTACCGGATTTGTTGGGAACTCTTTTGAAAATGCTTTCTATTTTTGGACTTTAGAAACATCATGTGGACCATTCCTTTTACCTGAACCAGGTTTTATATCAATGGACAAGTTCTCCCGATACTGTTGAATAACATTGGAATCACTTTGGCGGCAAACCTTTGATTGTTTGGTCAACTTTTTGTTGGACCAAGTTGGGTTTTGTTGAAAATATTTAATAATTTTAGTAGGCACTTTTTTCTGGTCACTCATTTTAATCAGATTAACAACAAATGAACATACTTGATCAAAAGAAAAATCAAATAATACTTGGGTTAAAAGTTTTAATGAAAACCGTGTGTTAAGAATTTTACGATCTCAGTCCTTATATCCAAATCCTTCTGCGTAAGTTGATTTTCTGTTGGTAGTATGGAAAAAATTTATGAAATTTAAAGAGACGGAACATATTTCAGTTAAAAGTCTACATAAACTTTATGTTATAAAACAAGTAAGAAAGTACACTAAATATTTTTCTTTCAAAATTTCAATAATTTATATTCGTGAGCGATTTTCGGAAGTGTGCCTTATATGGGAGCTATGACCAATTATGGACCGATCACCATGAAATTAGGTGGTGTGATTAATGTCTATGAAAGTTATTTATGTTGCATTTTATATGTATACCAACATTTTTAGGAGATTTATGATCGTTAAAGTGATTATCGGAAGCAGGCATTATATGGGACCTATGACTAATTATGGACCGATCATCATAAAATTTGGTGACATGAATTCTGTATACATAAAACTTATTTAGAGAAAAACTTGTGTAGATACATATATAATTTTACATATATAAATTAAACATATATAATTAAACATTTATGACCGATAAAGTCCAATTTCGGTAGGAAATTTGTATGGGGGCTAGGTGAAATAATGAACTGATTTCAGCCAGTTTCAATAGGGTTCCTCCTTGGGCAGAAAAAATTATATGTACCAAATTTTGTCGAAATATCTTCAAGATTGCGACCTGTACTCTGCGCACAAGGTTTACATGTACAACCAGCCAGCCAGCCAGACGGACATCGTTTAATCGACTCAGAAAGTGATTCTGAGTCGATCGGAATACTTTAATGTGGTGTTAGGATAATATTTTTGGGCGTTACAAACATCTGCACAAATCCAATATACCCTCCCCACTATGGTGGTGTAGGGTATAGTGTATTAATTGCATACCAGCATTAAAAATAAATGTTGAATATATGTTATTTTTAAAAATTCGCAGACACTTTATTGTTAGAAGTAAACAACTATAATTTACAATAAATTCTTATATATTGATGTCTGAATTACACAACAAATAAGACGATAATAGTTTGACATAGAATAAAATACAATTCGAAACCTTAAAAAAATAAATTACAAAAAAAAAAAAATTCTTCATATAAATTCTTGATTTTACAAAAATGAAATACATTTTGATTAAAGTATTTTATAAAAAAATAACATTAAAAGATTCTCAAGAGTACAGTGGGATTTCATGATAGTAAATTAGTAATATTAAAATTATTTCTGCCCACCCTAGTGCCGGTCCACTAAACATTGGAATGATGTCGGTATGTTTCAATTAATTGCTTCTGTTGCCAATTAATTGTAAAATAAACAAGAAAATGCGTACGACATCCATGTAAAGGTTTAAGGCGGCAAATATATACTCCTCAGGACTAATGCTAAACTTGTGATCTCCGCCCATCATTATTTGGGTATCATAGATAAGGAAAACGCAAGCCAAAAGAGCACCACAGCCGGCATAAATTGTTTGAATAATATGGGCACGCCAAAACATGCCAACAATGCCAAATATCAATAGAATGACCATGGCGGCTAGCAGGAAACCACCGCAGGCAGTGAAATCATATTTTGTTTGAAATGCAAATAGGGTCAAGGCTAAACATAGAATGGCCGTGATACCAACAGCCAAGAATACCTAAAAAAAAGAAAATTCAATTAGAAATAAAATAATTTCAAAATAATTACTTTCAACTCACCGATTCTGCCTCATAACGACCAGCTATGGCACCAACTAGGAATGATTCCGCAGCCGTAAATATACTTAGGCATATAAAATTAGTAGGGAATGTACGACGTGCTGACTCACAGCATGCCATGGCCACCACAACGACCAATGTAACAATACATGCAGCCAATAATAAGCCGGGATTTCTTTGGGAAAATCTCAATGTTGGTTCGTGGAATAAAAATAGAGCCACGACTCCAAATGTGAAAAGTAATTGACCCTGTGGAAGATAAATATTACAGTAGATTAGTTGCAATAGAAGGCACATACATATTTTGCTATAATGATACGTATGATATAGTGAATCATATATTTTTTTAAATTTAATACTATTATTATAATCCATAAGTCGCATTTAATCGTAACAAAAAACTGCTTTCGCAGATAACCAGACATTGAGAAGTAATTTAGATTTCTTTGAGCTCGGATTTATAATCATATCAAATTGAGCTTAAAAACAAGATTTAAGACCTTAATTAGTTTTTAATTTTATCGCAGGTTTATAAAACAAATTTAGTATGGACATTTTTTCATAAATTTAAAAATTGTCTATGAATTGCATTTTAGAAGTGAAAACAAATAAGTTTTGATGGATATTATTAATTTCACTAAATTTAATTTTACATTATATAGGTATGTATAAGTATAAACTTAATTTCCCTTAATTAATGGAATAAACCAACATACATATATAGCTATTAATTACATTACAAAAAACCTGCAAACAAACTATTATTCCAAAGAAATGCATTCTCATTTTAAAGAATTTCATCACAAAAGCAAGCGAATAAAAAAAAAAACGTTCAAAATATGTATTAGTTTTCGTTTTCCTCTTACCATTAAAATGAGGTAGACTTTACGTAAGAAACCCTTGCGTACACTGGCTTCATTGAATGAAAAATTTTTCGGTTGCAAATCCTCGGGATCTATGAATCCGCCGCTGGCTGGTGATGGTATATCATCGGCAGGACTTGGCTTCCAGCCATAGGGTTGACCTACAATTCAATAACAAGAAAAGTTACACATATTAATAAAATACATAATTCCATTTTAATTATTTTAACATGGCTGGCAGAGGATCTAAGGATTATTTTGTACAGTCAACATATAAAAATGTATGCGGATGAAGCTGACACAAGCATTATCATGTTTTATATATTTATATTGTGTATACCAGTTTTATTTTTTCGCTTATTTTTGCTATTGCACCAACAAGCCTAAGCTAATTAATAATCGTAAATATATGGGTTTTTTTAATATCCCCCGACTACTTGTCTGCATCATAAAAGTACTAATATTTACTTACTAGGTGGTGGTGGTCCGGGTACATAAACGGGCTGACCGGGATACGGTGGTTGTTGTGAATATCCTTGTGGATTCATAGTACTTTATTGTTTATAAATTACTGACAATATAAAAAAATTGTACAAAAAAATTTAGAAAAATCTGCCGTCGACAAAAATTTGTATTTTATTTTCTTTCGATCCACTTGAACTACGTTCTACACTTACTATTGTTTCTTTTGTGTTTAAGAGAGAGAGAGTGAATGATAAAATATTGTGACTGACGTCTGTGGTTTATTGCAGGGATGGAAAATTCAGTAATAATGTACTTTTTCCTGTACATTTTTCTTACCCAACGACATATTTTATTTAAGTACTTTTTCACAATTAACCCATTTTTCAATATTAAATTAATTTGTAAGTAATTAATATTTAATTTTTTATGATTATTCAAGTTATTTAATACTTTAATAATTTATCATGGATATTCTAAGAAACTTAGGTTATTTGTTCAAGTTGAAAAGATTCAACCATAGAGAGTTATACTTAGAGACGAGCCACTCCTAGGGTTCTATAGTTGAAACAAAAAGTCGACTTTTCGAACTTTCGACTTTTTTCGATTTTTAAAAAGTCGACTTTTCGAACTTTCGACTTTTGGTAATTTATGAAAAGTCGACTTTTCGAACTTTCGACTTTTTAGTTAAATCGACTTTTTTCGACTTTCCGACTATTTTCGACTTTTTTCAACTTTTTACCATTTTTTGTAAAAAATACATGGTTTCTGCATTTATTGATGCGCCTTGTGTTAATTTTAGCAATAAAAATTAAATGTATTAAGGCGATAATATATAATATGTAGAAAGAGCATTTTTTTATGAACATTTACTTATTATTTATTTTTGCATACACTAGAAAAAATGTAAGTGTACCAAATTGCAATAACATAAAATTATTATGTTATTCTGTGCATATTTTGTTTTAGTATAATGTTGCAATTAAAAATTTTTTTAACAATCTTAAAAGTCGACTTTTTTCGACTTTTATCGACTATTCGACTTTTTTCGACTTTTATCGACTATTCGACTTTTATCGACTTTTGTGATAACTAATCGAATGTTCGACTTTTTTGTGATCAAAAAGTCGACTTAGACTTTTCGACTTTTTTCAGCAAAAAGTCGATTATTCGAACAATCGAACAATCGACTTATAGAACCCTAGCCACTCCGTATTGTAAAACAAAAATCATATGTCTGATACAACAACAAAATACATTGATTTTGTTGTTGCAAGATTTATATCACGTCTCGTATCTACATCTGTTACCCTATGGGAAGAACATTTAAAAAAAATATTCTCAAAAATACAAAAAGTATACGAACGAATTCATTATTTTGAAAAATAAAACACAAATTGTATTACATTTTTTCCAAAAAAAAAAAAAAAATTAACTAAAAGAAATAATAAAAAGACAAATATTTTTTCTAGAAATGCCTTCTAATTTTGACTAATTTTTGTGTATGAAAATTTGAAAGAACTATTAAAAACAGCCAAACTAGTAGGTATAAACTATTGTGTAAACGAACACACTTAAAATAATTTAAAAAATATTAATATTGTCTCAGAGCTTTGAATTTGAGTTTAATGTCAGAAATTAATTCCATAAAAACATTCCCAAAAATTTAATTCTTTAGTTTGCGTAAATGAACACAATTAAAATAAAACGTTCCCAACAAACTAATTCTTTAGCTTAATTAATGGATTTTTGAATAGAATTTATTCATTGTTGAATTACGTTATAATGAAATTACATATTTATAATCGTAAATACCGTTATAGCTATAATGGTATTTACGAAATATAATTTACAAATTGAAGAGTAATTCTGTAATGGCTTGAAGAAAATAACTATTTTATTAATTTATTCGTTCAAGAATTAACTATTTTATTCGTAATAAAATACTTGTAATAAAAAATTTATTTCAATATTTTTTTAACTTGCTATTCGCAAACAAAGTTTACAAATAATTTTGTAGTTTTTTTTTTTTTTTGAAAAAAAATTTAGAAATTGTTTTATTAAAGTTCAGTACAATTTAATAATCTCAATTTTCCATGCCTGGTTTATTATTTTCGTTGTGGATGCTAAGATGTTGCCACATTGCTTTACTTAATCACGAGGGTGGTTTCAACATTTTTTAATTTCTATATATGTATATATAAAGCTAAAAATACTTAAATTCTTAATACGCACTTAAAACGTGTAAAACTTAAAATTAACTGTTGGAAAATACAACTTCTTTAAACATTTAACAGAAATGCTGGTTATTTGAAGAAAATTGTCGTAAAAATTAAACCTAAGTTTCCATTGTTTTGTCAATAACATAATAATGAATTCTTTAATTTGTTTTCTATTTTCAGAATATAATTATGTTCTTATTTTTATATAAATAAAAGAATAACTGTATTAATAAAACGCTTAAAATATACAAATTTCTTAAGATTTCTTTTCATTGATTTTGAGCTATTGATTGAATGTTTGGAAACGTTTCAATTGTTCAAGAATAATGCAACTTAGAAATTTGGATCGACAAGGGGCAAATTTTGGGAAACAATTTTTTGAACTCAACTTTTTTAAGAGAATATACAATGTCTATGAATATATTATTATTCTCATAAATATCCAGCATTTATATTCAAATGTTTTTTTTATATTCTGTATAAATATATTTATTCTAATGAATTAAATATTAATTTTTATTGTATCTTTTTTTCGTTTTAGGTGCTCAATCAAATGGTTGCAAATATAATAAAAAGCCCCAATATCGTTATTCTGGTTGCCATAGTTATGATACTTCAGCTTTTAATATTGTACTGGGACTAACATGGCATCTTGATGATACAAAATATTCACTGCCAAGTGAAAATTATAAAATTTTTTATAAGGAAACATTAGAACAAGCCACAAAAATTCTCGAAAATCGTAGACGTAATAGCAGTGAAACATCCGAACATCCTTTTACAGATGAATAAATAAAAAACAAACATCTAAAAAAAAAAATAATAAAACAACACATCATTATCATTTAACCTAAAAAGTTAAGAATGCTCTAAGTTACAATAATAATAACTACCAATTAGTTTCTTTTATACGAAAAAAATAAATTGTTAAATTAACAAATATTTGCCTAAAACAAAAAAAAAATATATATATACATATAATATGTGGATGGGGTTTGAGAACCAGCTTAAACTTAAATATTAAGTTTAAACTGTAGTTTATAAAACTTAAATTACACTTTATATCTAATCTACATTAATTTATCACAATAATACTTAAAAATCATGATTTTGAACTTATTATTTTATAAAGAAAAATAATTTTCTTAGAGAAAATTTAAAATTTAATTTAACATGAATTGAACTAAAAGAAAAAATAAAAAAATCATAAAACATAAACCCTAAAAGCTTGAGTTTAACAATGCATAAAATTATACAAGTAAGAAGTCTAAATAGGGCATAAGAAATAAGGAATGAATAATTAAAAAATTTTATAAACTAAGTATAATTATAAGTGTATCGGTAATATTTATTATTATTATTATTTTTGTAATACTTTATTTGTTTAATTTCTTTCGTATATTAAAAAAGTAAGAAAGTATTCAGGCAAAGCTTTGCTTGAATAATTGTTAATACATTATTTGTTGGATTTTTTTTTTAATATCTTAATTTGTATAATTATAGAAAATGAAGATGATTAAGAATGAAAGTGATTTAGGAAATTAAGCATAAAATGTGATTTTTATTTAATTAGTTTTTCTTAATTACATTATTTTTAATATTCAAAGGTTTTTGCAAAATTTGTAGTGATTAAAAGAAAATAAAAATAATTATAACAAAAGTATTATTCTATTTCAGCTTAATTTTGAATGACAGCTGTAGATTTTTTTCTTCTTCTTAAGAATAAAACTGAAATGAGAAGTCAATATTTATAGCTTAAAAAAAAAAAAATAAAAAATAAATGAAAAATTATTGCAATATACAAATATGATAAATTAATTTCATTTGGGTTTAAAAAAGGTTTGTTATTAGAATATTCAAATTTCATTTTATTGTGTTAAAATCTACTTTCCGTATCCCCCAAATTACATACATGATTCATACATCGACTAACTCGATTTTTTTACTTATTTTTTTATCTATATCTCTTACTAAGTCATTACTATGAGATATCTAACACAGTGTCTACAACTGATATGAAATGCTTGACATTCACACTAATATGATGTAAGTGTTAGGTATAGACACATCATGTTAGCGTTTTTCTCATGTTTTAACGCGGTAGTTAAACCATGTGTTTTAACAAGTCTTTTATAACATCATGTTTTGACAGCATTTCATGTCTGTTGTGGACCCGGTGTAATGATAGATATTTTATATTAAGTTTTCATTGTCATACAGTTCATAATATAGCTATAAGTATAATTTTAGTACATAAAAAGAAAAAAGATTTTTGGTTCAACAAAAGTTTTTTTAAAAAAAAATATGGCAACACTGATTCACACATCTAATAATAAAATAAACTGTCAAAAACAGCTGTCATTTGAAACCTTTCTTCCAAAGAATTTTTCTCATTCATCTCACAATTATGTTTTAGAAGAAAATAAAAAATTAATAGAAAGTTTTAATAAATTTTAAATATAAACTAAATAAATAGTATAATATAAAGAGTTTTTGTCTGTTCGTGTTGAAAAAAGCATTTAAAATGCAATTGCGTGCTTTAAATCATTTAAGAAACTCTTGGCAAAGGTAAGTAGAGAGTGAGAACTTTACAACTGAGAATTGTTCATCATTGCGGCATTTCACAACAATAAATGCTTATTGAATAACCTAAAACGTGATGTTATGTTTTTATAAAATCTAGTGTGTCCCGGCGATTTGCAACAAAAACCTCTTCGCCCAACATAGATGAGGTAGGCAGTGGTACCGGTATTGGTAACATTACCGGTGGTTTGCGTAAAAATGTTGATGGACTTTATACCGTTAATCAACCATCCACGGATGTGGTCACCAAATTGCCACCCTTAACACAGCCTATACCCGATTTGGCTGAAGTTGAATATGCCAAACCTCTGCGGGAAAGTAGTGCCACACAAGTAACAACATTGCCCAATGGTTTGAGAGTGGCTTCGGAGCCACGTTTTGGTCAGTTTTGTACAGTGGGTTTGGTCATTGATTCAGGACCACGTTATGAGGTTGCCTATCCCGGTGGTGTTTCCCATTTTTTGGAAAAATTAGCTTTTAATGTGAGTTTATTTTGTTGTTTTCAATAATATTGAAGTATTATTAAATAAAAAATATTTTCCTCAAGTCTACCACCAACTTCCCCAATAAAGATGCCATTTTAAAAGAACTTGAGAAAAATGGTGGCATATGTGATTGCCAAAGTTCTCGTGATACTCTAATTTATGCCGCTAGCATAGATAGTCGTGCCATTGAATCGGTTACCCGTCTGTTGGCCGATGTGACCTTGAGACCCACTTTGCATGAGGAGGAAGTATTTTTGGCTAGACGTGCTATACAATTCGAATTGGAAACCTTAGGCATGCGTCCCGAACAGGAGCCCATTCTAATGGATATGATACATGCCGCCGCCTATAGGGACAATACGTTGGGATTACCGAAACTGTGTCCCCCACAAAACCTGGATGCCATCAATCGTAATGTGTTAATGAATTATTTGAAATATCATCATGCACCTGAGCGTATGGTTATCGCCGGCGTAGGGGTAAGTTATGTTTTGAAATGTCAATTTTTTATGAGTTGTAATGCTATATATGTTTGTCATTTCTTTTGTATTTTCTACATTTTTCATTTGCGACCCCATAAAGTTTATAATATATATTATAATCTGAATCGATATAGATAGCGTAGTCGATATGTCAATATATGGGGTATAGTCCTGGTTATGTTGCTAAAATTGAGAAAATCGTTTTTTTTACCTATTTTCACCACAAATTTGTTATACCCTTCACAGTGGCAAGGTTATATATATGTTTGTCATTCCGTTCGTAATTTCTACATTTTTCATTTGCGACGCCATAAAGTATTTATATACTGGATCGTTATATATATCGGATTCAGCATATCCATATCCGTCTGTATGTTGAAATAGACTTTCCAAAGCCCCCAAATTCATTCATATCCGCTATAGTCCCGCTTAGTAGCTATTTAAATTCGGGCAAATCAGCCCACAAATGGCTGAGATATAAGCAAAAAACCACGACTACCTCAATTTTTTACCTATTTTTGATTTATATATGGATTACTAAGTTATTGACATAGACAATATGTATATTTAATGATAGACATTACAAAGGACCTTCCAACGAAAAAATTATTTTTTACCAATAAATTCACCAACATATTTTTTTTCACCTACATAATTTTTTTTATTCAAAAAATTGTTTTTCAGTGTACTTTAGTGAAGGGTATATAATATTCGGCACAGCTGAATATAGCTCTCTTTCTTGTTGGAAATAATTTTTATGCTAAATCAGTTTCAACTGAAAGTGAATACATAATTAAATTAAATTTTTGAGTTAAATGTTTTGCTGTGCCAATTATAATAATTTATAACATTCTTCTAGGTCAATCACGATGAGTTAGTGCGCAATGTTGAACGTTTCTTTGTTGATGACGCTGCTATTTGGGAAAAAGAACAAATCGGTGGCACCGGTGCACAGGAAGTTGACAAATCCATCGCCCAATACACCGGTGGTGTACGCAAGGAGGAATGTGAAATACCAATTTATGCCGCAGCTGGTTTACCAGAACTTGCCCATGTTGTTGTCGGTCTTGAGGGTTGTTCTCATCAAGATCCCGATTTTGTTGCCCTGTGTGTACTCAATATTATGATGGGCGGTGGCGGTTCCTTTTCGGCCGGTGGTCCTGGCAAAGGAATGTACTCTCGTTTGTATACAAACGTGTTAAATCGTTACCATTGGATGTACAGTGCTACTGCTTACAATCATGCTTATGCCGATACTGGTTTATTCTGCATACATGCCAGTGCCCCGCCAAACAATGTACGTGACATGGTCGAAGTGGTGACAAGGGAATTAGTGAATATGACCTCAAATCCAGGACGTGAGGAATTGAGTCGTTCAAAGATTCAACTACAATCGATGTTATTAATGAATTTGGAGTCACGACCAGTGGTATTCGAAGATGTGGGTCGTCAAGTTTTGGCTACTGGACATCGTAAGAGACCAGAACATTTTATAAACGAAATTGGTGGGTTATCTGTTATATACTTAAGTTTAGAATTGTTTTTAAATAATGTTTAAACTTGTTTCTAGATAAAATTACTGCTGCTGATATTCAAAGAGTAGCTAAACGCATATTGGGCACTCCCGTGTCTTTGGCTGCCCGCGGTGATATTGCTAGTCTGCCTGATATTAAAGAAGTACAAAATGCTTTGCACCATGATGGCAAATTAAACAGTCGTCGTCTATCTTTGTTTAAATGAAAATCATTCTAATTTCATCCTCACTTCCCGCAGTAATAATGATAATACATCCGGAATACTTTTAGAAAGTGTCCTTTATAAACCCACATTAACCAAACAATAAAATAACGCTCCACATTATTGTATAATTTAGTTTATTAATTTGGCAATTATGAAATTATTTGCTTGTTTGTTTTCTATGTAACTTTATATTCTATATTAGTAATCTATCTGTTATTTTAATGGCCAATAAGTTCTTGTATAAGCCATCAATAGATTAGAACAAGTTATTGAATTGTTTTTTTTTACGAAATTGAAAATTGTTACAAGAGTTTTTTCAATAAACAAGAACAATTAATTTGACATTAATGAATGGTAATATCTTTTAATTAAGCACTACTGATATTCAAACGAAACATTTAAAATCATTTGAATTAGGTAGGATGCATGTACTACTTTCATACAAGTATCTAAAAATTGTTTTCTTTAAGATCCAAATTGGTTTTATGTGTATTTTATTATTTTATTAAAGTTAGTGTTAGTGTATACTTAGCTTAATAACTAATTGGATATTTCACCGGGCTCTAAATCCGAAGAAGATGATATATCTTCAACCAAGTCTTTCAAATCGTTTAAAATTAAATTCTGCTTGTTGGTTTTATCTTCACTTATGGCTGTTTGTTTCGAAGGTTCACTGGGCCTTTGGAAATCTTCATCGTCACTGCTTACATCTTCACAAGTTATGGGTGGAATAATTGCTATCGATTTGTGTATTACTTCTGGCGAGGAATGTTGTAAACGTACACGTTTGGGAGATACATGATCTGAATAACGTCTGGATGATTTCTTTTTGGGAGTATCAGCACTAGCTACTGAGTTTAAACTTTCGGTGTCTGAAAATTTGTCACTGGAATACGCTGCAAAAAATTTATAAAGCAATACATTACAACAGACCATTTTTAATAACAGTTTTCAAGTCAGACAATTTACATTTTAGCTATCACTTTTGCTTAAATCAATTGATCATACAACTGAAACTACAATTTGCAGATATTTTTTTTATAAAACATTGAGTCGCCAATTGTATAAGGACAATTTTCTAAAAAAAAAAAATACTTCACACGACAATATTCTGAACAAAAAAGTTGGTCACATAATTGAGTGAAACTCAGAAAACTTAGCCTAATCTTTGTATAAAGGGTCTTCCAATAGGGACTATGACAGTTGATAGCGGCCATATTGTTGAAGCTCCATCTGTCGAACTGGCTGTCAGTTATTCGCTGAATGGGGCCTAGAGCAGTCGGAAACTGACCCTAAAAAATCATCTTCTGAATGAATTTGGAACTATACCAATCCACATACGATCGCAGAGCGTCCAATGAATACCGATAAAGTCACTTTTTGATGTAGTTTTGGTCCATATTTCTTTGAGAATTCAACATTGGACATGCGATTTGAAGGCATGGTAATCTCACGTGGAGGTGCTGTGAACTGTCCACCTAGGTTATGCGATTTGACACCGTTAGACTTTTTCATGTGTGATTTTCTTAAGTCGCAGGTTGGCCAGACTACTGAATCAACAATTTTCTAGAGAAAGTAGTTGGTCAGTCAAATAAGTCGAGAATTGTCTATAAAAAATAGTTGAACAACTGAGAGGACTATTTGCTATAGAAAACAGTCAGACAATTAAGTCGGCAGATTTCAAGCCGAAAAACTATCATAAAAATAAGTTGACAATAAAATTAAGCTTATGGGTCTATTATGGAAGGCAACTTCTTCAGTTGCGTTGTCAGTTGCCTAAATGGTATTACAGATGGCAAATGGCAGCTATCATTTCTGTTGCCAAATTGGCAACCAGAAATTTGTGGTTGTCCTCTGGCAACGCAACTGAAGTTCGGTTGCCATCCATAATCGATCCATTAAATTTATAGATTTACCAATTCTGGAGACTACTGTGTCGACACTTTTCTGTAAAAAATAGTTGTCTATGCAAAGAAGTCGACAATTTTGCAAATATGACCCTTAACCAGACTAAAGTGTAAAAAGTTTATAAAGAAAGTATTGGTCAGATAATTGAGTAGACAATTTTCTGTAGTAAGTAGTTTGTCAGACATCCGGCAATTTTCTGTAGATAATAGTTGTGCAATTGTAACCTTGCTATAGCAAATATTAAGTCAGAGAACTGAATCGACTATTACCTATAGAAAAAAGTTAGTCAGACTAATGAGTTGAATGTTTTCAAGCCGAAAAATATTAATAAAATAAAATTTACCATAAAATGAGCCAGCCATTAATGTTTATATAAAAAAAATTTGCAGAAAATAGTTCGTGGAAAAATGTTTATAAAAAAAAGTTGCCCAGAAAATAAGCCAACAATTTCTAGTTCTAAGGTGTCCCTAAAGACTAGACGATAGTGTGCTGGGTTATCAATCTGAGAGCTAACAATTTTCTGTAGAATTGGGGAAAAATGCAGAACCTAGACAATGACAACTTATGTGATAAATAGTTTTAATTTAACTTTTACTAACCACTCATTTTCCTTTTATCCCGTCTCTCCATATTCTTTACAACATCATCATTTTCAATTTCATCCACCTCATCATCTCCATCATCTTCTGGCAACTCATCACTTGATATATCTTCACGTTCACGGTACTGTTTGGGCAAATGAGATTCATCCTCCATGGGTGCTGCAAACTTTGGTTTCCTCTCATCTTTTTGCGTGCTCTCTTCCGTATTTAATTCGCGTCCTGTCTGTTTCTTAATGCTCTTCGCTATGACACGTTTCTGATGATCCAGTTGGGGAAATAGGTCACGAGAATTCTCCAAAGCCTGTTTGGCAGCATTCATTTCGGCCTGCTGTATAGAAGAGCCGGTAGCAGTGGCTAAACGTTTGTTTCGAAAATACACGGCAACCGTGTAGACACGGGTATTGGTGGGTCCTGAAGATTCAATAACTTTATACAGAGGAATATCCGGTTCTCCACCATCCATAGTGCGTAAAGTGAGACAACATTGCTGCAACTTTGACTTGGGATCGTTCCAATCCTGATTCATGATAAACAATTGTAAACGAGGAAACAAACACACATGACAGAACTGCTCGCAGTACAACAAACCCTTGTCAACATACAAGGAGCCCAAGAAAGCTTCCAATAAATCTGCTCTATCCTTGGTCTTTAGCTCGGCTTTGGGATTAGAGTAAACAGCATACTTGGTCATGCCCAAGTCATCACAAACAACGGCCTGCGTACGATTGTTAACCAAAGAGGAACGCAGCAACGACAAATGACCTTCGTGATGCTCGGGAAAATGACGATACAAATATTCCGAACAAATCAGCTGCAAAACTGTATCGCCCAGAAACTCCAAACGTTGATTGGAGCCCAACGTTAGATGGGTGAAACCAATAGAACGATCAGTAAAGGCTCTGGCCAATAAACGTATGTGCTTGAATTCTATGCCGATAGAATCCTCGAACTTGGTTAGCTCCTGAAGCATAGGATACGAACTTATGCAGTCTCTATCACCCAGAGGCTCTTGTTCTTGCAAAGGATGTTCCGGTAGATTTTTCCAGATCTCTCGCAGTTGCTCGTTTTCCATAAATAAAGCATCCATGAATACTTCATCGGCCACTGAGATGCCACCATCCAACAGCAAAGCACCCATTAGGGCTTCAAAGCAATTGGCCATGGCATGACGCAATTCCAGTTCGTGACACAAATCTGAACCATGAGCATACAGCATGTACTCTTCCAAATGCAATTTCTTGGCCAATAGGGCCAGATGTTGATTTTGCACTATGGCCGCCCTATAAGTGGCTAAACCACCTTCCTCCAACTCTGGAAACATAAAGAACAAATGTATAGAGCTTAGAAATTCTACCACAGCATCGCCCAGAAATTCCAAACGTTCATTGTGTGTGATATTCGACATTGTTTCATATTCCTTGCCGAAACGTGACATAATGTTGATTAGAGTATTTATGCCTCTTTTGCGGGTATTCATGTAATGGATTTTACGATCACCATACTCAGGCTGACGTATGCCACAATTTGTTAGGGAATTGCGGGCATGATCGGGATTGGTGCCATAATTTTCCTTGTAAGAAGGATGTGTTAAAGCCAATTGCAGTAGATATCTAAGAAGAAATGAAAGTATTTTAATTTTGTAGAGTTGTATAACAATAATTACTAACCGATTTTTAAATTTATAGCCAATATTATTTTCCAATAAATCTAGAGATCTGTGAAATCTTAAATGACCCGTTAACACGGGCACTAACATGGCATGCTGCACTATATCACACATTACACCAGTACGATGATAACCCTTTGAACTGACCGCCACCGTTACATTACGTTTCATTCTACCCTGTGTGCGCATTTCCTGCAGACGAGCCTCTTTTTCCTCCAATTTACGTTTATCTTTAAAAGACGGCTTCGACATGTTGGCCATTAGATGGCGAAATTTAACATATTCCCGCCAGGCTTTCTGGTACTCCGGATTGCCAGCATAACTTAGCTGCGGAGGTCGTATACCGAAATGAACTATGGCCGGGTAACTTACGTCACTTTCGGCATCATAACATTCCGGCAAATCGCTAACATTACGATCCAACTGATCAACTCTTACCGAGGAAGGTTTATAGCCTGGCTTTGTGGCCAACATACCCTTGAAATTGTCCACATAATCTTGCCATTCCGTTTGCGGTATATGATTTAAATTGTGCAATCTAGGTATATCCACCAAAGGTCCTGCATTGTCCAGTAGATATTTGAGGACTTCACACATGGCCAGTACCTCTTTGCCATTATCGGGTAGATCACGTACAAAGCGTGGCAGAAAATGAAAAGCAGGACAACTATTAGCTGCTATAGTGCCATCGATATTAGGCAACAGGGAAAAATCTACCAGTTCCAATAGCTCGTGGAAAAGATATTTAGCTGTAAGAAATTCAAAATAAAGAAGAAAAACATAAAATTGAATTTACAAACATATCAAAAGTGCTTAATTTTTAAAATAAGATGATACAAAATTGTAATTGAAGAACATTTTAGTAATCTAGAAATATAGAAAAACAACGGTTATTTCCAATTATATAAATATGTATTTTTAAAATACATTCATATGCATAAATATTTGGTATATCCCTACAGGAAATGTCAATATTGGAAATGTACTGACTTACGACTCAGTCACCGCTACTAACTAGTGACTTATTATACCGCATATAATGATATTTACTATATATATTTAACATGTTCGTATCAAGTCTACTACAGACGATAGTACTATTGAATAGCTACTTCATTTGGGACCATATATAGACATTGGAACAAAAGACCCGCTAGTCTAGAGTTTAGTAACTCTAGTCTACACTTTTGATAATTTTTTGAAGCAGATGTCGATAATGCAACTGCATATTTTGTTAACATTTGACGTTTTATTAAAAATTTTAAAAACAAATAGGTAAGAATTCATAACAGTATTTTTTAAATATTAACCCTTAGTAACACGAAGTCTGGTTGTGTGTTAACTAATAGTTATACTGACAGTTTGCATACAAAAATAATTTTAATCGACAGCATAACTATTAGTTAACGCATAACCAGGGGACAAATTCTCACATTCGTAATCGAAATAAATTTCGAACGCTTATTAGCATTCGTGTAAAAACTCGCTCGCTATCGAGCACAATCATTATCAATTTCTGTATATATTATTCGATATCGAATAAGAGAATCCCAAAAATAAAAAAACTCGCACGTTCGCTCGTATACGAATGCGAGAATTAGCTCCCAGGCTTCGTGTTAATGGGGGTAAAAGTAATTAATTTCAGTCTTTTAAAAAGTATGCTTATAAATTTTGTGTATCAGTTATTAAAATTAAAAAAAAAAATTAATCATCTTTGTTGTAACAGTCGTCTTAAATTTCATATTTTTAATTTCTTTTTTTCTCTCAGCAAAGACAAATGTATACGCTTCGTTGACAATTTCGCCAAAAAGTCACCAAAATAGTCGACAAACTAGTGACTTAGAGACACTTGTCCCCAGATTTCCTTCAGAGATATTATAAATGTCTTTGTAAGTTTGTTTGTTTATTTCAATGTTTGTTAGGCAGGAACGCCTATCAACTGAATGGATTTTATTAAAATTTGAATCATAGATAGGCCCTTACTTGGAATCGACAATAGGCAATATCTATTTTAAAAACATGTTTTTAAGCGATATAATTTTTATTTTTGATTTTTGTAGCCAGAAAATATGTATTAGAAAAGTACCTTTTGGGAAAATCTACCTTTAAGGGGGTAAAAACAGGTAAAATGAGGAAATTTTATCTATATACAGTGCACTCCCGGTAACGTGAACTAATTAAAACCAAGGGAGTTCATGTTAGTGAAATTGTTCACGTTAGCGATTGTCGAATTTCATGGAAGAAATATAAAATTTTATAATATAAACCTGTGTTTTACACGCTTGAACGTGAAATAAAACAAAATTATTGATTAAAATGCATTACAAAACAAAACGAGATCACGAGAAACTATAAATTGAAATAAAATTATATAGCAAATAAAATTACTCATTCGTTGCCACTAAAAAAATTAATTTAGAGGATACAAACACATTTTTTTATAAGGGGATTCTCAAAACTTTAAAAATTGAATTTAATGTATGTGTTGAAGTATTGTCTACATGATTAGAAAACAAATGCAGTGAAAAAAAATTGTTCACGTTATAGAGCTTTCTGAGTTTGTTCACGTTACAGAGTAGTCAATGTAAGCAAAAGCTTATTCACGTTAGGCGGTGTTCACGTTAGACGGTGTTCACGTTACCGCGAGTGCACTGTATATTAAAATTAAATGGTCCATGTATGTAATGGCATCACGTGAGAAGGGCTGGAGCAATTTGACTGATTTTTTTTACTAGATTCGAAATTTTAAGGATATGTTTTGTAAAGAAAAAAAAACAAAAATTCGGATTTTTAAATTTTTTATATAAATCCTTTTCACTTCTCATTTGTATACCTTTCACCTTCGTGAGAAGGGTATATATAAATTTGTCATTCCGTTTGTAATTTCCACAATATCTGAATCCTTATAGATAGCGGAGTCGATTTAGCCATGTCCGTCTATCTGTCTGTCTGTTGAAATCAATTTTCTGAATAGATATCTTCGGGATCCAAATCTTCAATAATTCTGTCAGACATGCTTTCGAGAAGTTTCCTATTTAAAATCAGCAAAATCCGTCCATAAATAAAGGAGATATGAGCAAAAATCCGAGACAACCTCTATTTTTGGCCTATTTTTTATCTATATCTCGATTACTAAGTCATAAATATGGACAATACGGATATCTAATGATAGATATTTCAAAGTCCATTGCAACGATGTATATAAGGCTATACAAAGTTGGACCTACAATGGGTCAAAATCGGGAAAAATATTTTTTAACCCGAATTTTTTTTCACAAAAAACATTCTTTTGTCATAAATTATTTTTCACTAATAAATTAAAATTTTTTTTTCAAAAATTTTTTTTTTAGTTTTTTCCAATTTTTAAAAAATTTTTTTTTTAATTTATTAGTGAAAAATAATTTATGACAAAAGAATGTTTTTTGTGAAAAAAATTCGGATTAAAAAATATTTTTCCCGATTTTGACCCATTGTAGGTCAAACTTTGTATAGCCTTATATACATCGTTGCAATGGACTTTGAAATATTCGGTTTAAAAAATATTTTTCCCGATTTTGACCCATTGTAGGTCCAACTTTGTATAGCCGACGTTGGAACAAGATTTCAAAGGAAAATCTACGTCTAAAGTGGGGGAATCGTAAGTTTGTTTTTGGAACTATAAAAGATTTAAAAGATATGAACAGGTCGTCCATTAAAGTTTGATGAAATATTAAGGCATAAAGTAACGTACAAAAAGCTAGTATTTTAAATAAAATAAATACATGTACTTACAAAATAAGTCCAGCTCTCGAACCGTAAAATTTTCTGGCATCTTCTCGGGTACATACAATATGGTATACTCAATATTGAAACGTATTACCTTGCATGTTGGCAAATCCATTAAAGGAAAGTGTGACAGCAATGAGAAACCTTCAAAAAGAAATTCATGCTCATCATGCTTAATAATAGTGGGAGTTTTGGTGAGGAAATTGGTAGGCGGTGAAATGGTAATACGATAATGATGCAATTTATGTGCATTGTTCGAATTTACATCGCATTTGGGATAGCCATCTTCTCCCGGGTAGATTCCATGCCGAATACCCACCCGCCGGGACTTGACTGAACAACGACATAGAGGGCCATCATTCATTTCGCCATTTTCATTGTGCCATAAGTCGGCATGTACGCGAAGGGGATGTTGTAGTTTGCGTGATAATTCCTCCATACAGTTGTCCTGTTCCAGTTTAAATTCTTCATTATCAGATGAATCACTATCGGAGGATGTGCATCCTTCTGATTTATGTTTGCATACGCGCCGGCGTGTTTGTCTGGGTGGTGGTTTGTATGTTGGTAATGACGCTCTTATAGCTTCTGATCTTTTGATTAATTTCTCCTCAAATAGTTCACACAACATTTCAAGTCGCATGGTGGCCTCAACTTCATGTACATTGTTCGTTCGTTTGTAGTAAGGATCGGCCGGTGATGAACGTACCCATACCTCACGACTTTCTTCATCCATTTCTGCCAGTTCATCCATTTTACGTTGAATTTCTTCGGACGTCTCACAGTAATTCGAACGCCAGTTGCGTAGCAAACGGTCTCGTTCAGACTCCGACTTAGCGGGTCGTTCATCACGCTGACGATGTCGTTTTCCCACATAGTTTTTGTCGGATCTGCCAGAATCGGAATGAGATGAAGAAGTATTTGATTTATTGTCGTAGTATTGATCTGATTTGCTGTAAGAAGCATAAGATGATGAAGGTCTGGCATAGTATTCACTATCCCTGGGACGTGTTGAAGGAGGATAACGATGACTGTGGGTGGAGCCATGATGGTTTTGTGAATAATAGTTACTGTCATACTCGTACTGATAACCAGATTGATAATCATATGATGCGTTTGTGGAGGCATACCTAGATGTGGACGCAGCAGGAGGAGGGTAGGAATAATTAGACGAAGGTCTATGATAATCAACGTGCATTTTTGTTTCACTACCACTAGGTTTATATGAACTTGAGCTGGAATAACCTCCTGCGTATTTTGAAGAGTATACTGAACTTTTCTCCAATTTGTTAGTTTCGCCTGAATGTGCAACCGCTGAATCTGTTAAATACGCCGGGTGTTTATATGTTTGTTGTTTAACTGATATATTTTCATTACCCGGTGGTGGCGGAGGAGGAGGTGGTGGTAAAGTACACACATAATTGTATAGATTTTCCGAACCAGGTGGTAATGGTGGAGGTGATGCAACTGCATCGGCTTTTGAAGATGGCGTTGAACTTACTCCGGGAATTGGTGGTGCTGCATAAGTTGGTGTAGTTGTTGCTACTTGAGGTGGTGGATAGTAGTAGTAGTTTGGAACAGAGTCATAATCTTTTTTTGAAGACGGGTAACTCATTTTTCTGATAGTCGGAAAAATTTCGATACGAAAATGAACTAATTGTGTGAAGAAAAATAAATAAATGTTATTGATGACACTTGTTTGTTTACTTTTATCAACTAGAGAAGGTCGTTAGTCGATAACCGAATGGATGACAACTGTTTATTTTTGTTTGTTAGTGATGGACTTTTTTTCTTTGTAAAAATAATTCTGTTACTTTTAAATTTTGAATAAATAAAAAATATTACTACCACGAACTAGAATTTGTTAATGCGAAAAAAAGAAACAGCCGGCAGAAGCTGCGTAGACACAGCAAGCAGATCAGTGCTCGCTGAGAATAGTGTGATTTGAGAAGGACGGTGGTGGAGGAGAAAATCAAGATCCCAGTAACAGTTTATATTTTCATAACTTTATCTGTTAATATTAATATTTTCTGCATTGTCGGGCTTCGCTTGGGTGTAGGCACATTAAATTCTGGGGTGTATCGAACACCGGCTTTGCTAAAAACACTTTTTCTGAACTAATCATATAAATTTAAGCATAAATAAAGATCACCGAAACAGCTTGCATTTTAATACTTTTTTGTGTTAATAGCTTTCATAATTATAAGGACAAAATAGGTAAAATATGGCAAATTCCTTACCCTAGATCTCCACGTAGCAATATTTATAGCTGCAATTGTCAAATTTAATTGCGTCCATGCCATATGTAGCAATCAATTGCGCAATGATTGCTTGCAACTATGCATCCTTATGTTTTTGTTTATAAGTATGTATAACATAATGGGTGTAGAAACAACTCGCGCGACATTCATTGCATTTTCTCGTTGCCTTCCAGAGTTTTGCGTTATACTCTAGCATTGGTTAATGTTTCGCATCGTCTAACTGTACCTCGTTACGGTTACTCGAAGTTGCATGTACCACATAAATTGTTTTTTTATATATAACCATATTTTTTTGCCTTTATAATTATAATAAATGAACAAAATTTTATAACTTGGACCAATAGTTGTCCTGGTTTTTTTCTTCATATCTTACTGGCCTACCTAAATAAAAGCGTAAGGCGGAACGTTTCTTTACGCTTAGCTTTAACGCTGAAATGTCATACCTAAATTAAAGCGGCAACGCTACGTCAAACAATAAAAAACATGGTTATCAAAAAAATAAATGTACCAACCCGGATTATTTAAACAATAAAGTACATTGCAGTATTGGTGTTTCTGATTTTTGTTTTGTGATTTGAAAACCAAAATTTTATCAAAAAAACTAAATATTAAAGTTTAAAAAATGAGTTTCTTGCATATTTGTTTCTCTTTTTGTATGTATGTGTTTACATTTATTGTGTTTTGCAACTAACTTCACTATTAAACGCGCTGTCAAAATCGGATTTTCCAATTGCAAAGCGTTGCCGCCGCGTTATTTCGGTATGCTGCATACAAATTGTATGGGCATGAGAATTTTTGACAAGTAAAAAACGCCTTCCGCTCCAATTTAGGTATGCGTGTTAGCCATTTGTGGGCCGATTGTGTCGATTTTAAATAGCAACCGAGCCGGAAGAATCACCGATATATAACATTAAGCCGGACATTGCTATATCGAATTCCCTATCTATAACGATCCAGAATATATACACTTTGTAGTGTCGCAAATGAAAAATGTATAAATTACAAACGGAATGACAAACTTATATATACCCTTGAAACTCATGGTGAAGGATATACAAAAGTTGGCACAAAAAATACTTTCACCGAAAATATGTTGGTGTAAGTATTTTTTGTATTTGTCAAACTTTGACAAATGATATATGATCGATTCAAGTTAATCGGTGTTGGTAGATGTGCCCATATGGCAAATTGTCCCCCTTCTTCCCTACTTTAACATAAAATAGTCAAAAATGTACAATGGGAAAACAAACTTTAATTGACACCAGTAAAATCATAATAGATTTGCATAAGAAAAGTAAATCTTTACGTGAAAATTGTTGGAAGAAATCATTGTGCAATTGAGTAAATGAGCAAAACCATTTTTTATTTAAAATTTCAATAATTTATATTCGTGATTGATTTTCGGAAATAGGCCTTATATGGGAGTAAAGCTCGATAAAGTGATTTTAGGAAGGGAGCTATGACTAATTATAGACCGATCACCATGAACTTAGGCCTTGCGGTATATGTCTACATTAAACTTAATCCTGTTGAATTCTATGTGGATATCAACATGTTAAAGAGATTAATGCTAAAGTGGTTTTCGGTGGTATGGGAGCTATGACTAATTATGGACCGATCATCATAAAATTAGGTGACATGACTTCCGTACATATAAAACTAGTGTAATGTAGTGGTTGTGTATGTTTGGTATGGTACAACCATACCAAAAGGAAAAAAGAAACTGGTGTTGCCAGAGTGGTAGCGGCGCTGGTATGCTCGCGTTTGCCATGCTTGGAGCTCGCCGGATGGGGGTGGTTATTGCTGCCACACTAGGCATCTACACACACACATAAAAAAATCATACCAGCTTAAACAAATAAACAAAATATAATGATGAAGGGGCACAGAGTAGGTTTTTGTCTGTCTCCCTGCTGAAACGTGCCTACGACCTATAATGGCTGGCAGATGTTGTGCCAGGTAAAACCCTCCCACTCGGGATTGGATAATCCCGCCATGACATCCTAATATTAGGGATGTCCCAAAATTTACCCTGCAAACTTTCCTTTCCCTACTTACCGCCGCTTATTTTGTTTAACCGATCATTTTAAATGAGAAGATTTATTTTTTAAATTTTTATTCAAATATTATAAAAATTTAGTTTATTAATAAAAACAAATGAAGCTATATAAACCAATAGAAGTTTTGACAAAATTTAATCTAGAATTTATATGAGGTCTGAGCTCAACCCTGTTCGCGCACGTTTGGAAAAACCCCACAAACGGAATGGAATCGATTCGATGAACGATAGGTAAGCCTAGTAATACGTATATATATTTATCTATTTTAACCTTTCCCTTTTTATACCCTTCACCTTCGTGAGAAGGGTATATATAAATTTGTCATTCCGTTTGTAATTTCCACAATATAATTTTCCGACCCTATAAAGTATATATATTCTGGATCCTTATAGATAGCGGAGTCGATTAAGCCATGTCCGTCTGTCTGTCTGTCCGTCTGTCTGTCTGTCTGTTGAAATCAATTTTCTGAAGACCCCAGATATCTTCGGGATCCAAATCTTCAATAATTCTGTCAGACATGCTTTCGAGAAGTTTGCTATTTAAAATCAGCAAAATCGGTCCACAAATGGCTGAGATATAAGGAAAAAACCAGGACAACCTCGATTTTTTACCTATTTTTTGACCTATATCTGGATTACTAAGTCATTAATATAGACAATATGGATATCAAATGATAGATATTTCAAAGACCTTTGCAACGACGTATATAAGACCATAGTAAGTTGGACCTACAATGGGTCAAAATCGGGAAAAATTTTGAACCAGATTTTTTTTTTCACCAAAAGTTTTTTTCGCTAAATATTAAAAAAAAAAAAATTTTAAATTAAAAAAAAAAAAATTTTTAAAAAATTTTACATAAAAACTTTAAAAAAAAAATTCGAAAAATATTTTTTTTCCAAAAAATGAAAAAAAACAACTGGAAAAAAATTTGTTTACCTAAAATTACCTAAAAATTTTTATTTTGAAGTATAGTTTGGTGAAGGGTATATAAGATTCGGCCCAGCCGAATATATCTCTCTTACTTGTTTTTCTATAGAAAATTATTTAAAAAGGACACTCGTCCGGTTCGTCTTGTCGTCCGGGTGCAAAAACTTACAAAAGGTCGGAAAACCAAAAACTGATACCAGAACACCCCAGGCGTGGTGGTGCTGGAAAGCAGCTTCTCCCTCGTTGGATGGAGTCGTGTTGCAGTGGCTTTGCAGGTTTGTTTGATTTGCTTTTTCTTTCGGTTACCAATATGGTTTCCCCGCTTCAACAAATTGTTCAACAATTTGTTTGCCTACATAAAATTTTTTCTACAGATGTTTTGTTATTGTTTATTTTATCTTCATCTTTCTCAAGGCGAATTCATACAAGGTGGTGGCAGTTCTACAAAAACAACAATTGGTCTTAACAAATGTCAAAAAACATAAATTAAAAATTAAACAAATATGTATTAAAACTTAATAAAGTGTAGATAATTGAATAGTGAGGGCTTTACTTATTTATATAAAAAATAAATATTTTGTTAATAAGCTTAGAATATCTAGATATCTAAATATAAACGGAAGCTTTGACAACTGTTAGAACCAAAAAGCGAAAAAAAGTTATCAGCTGATTGACTGACTCCACCTTGTATAAATTCGCCTTGATCTTTCTCAAACAAAACAAGTAACAGAGCTAAATTCGGCTGTGCCGAATCTTATATACCCTTCACCTAAGTATACATATTTACGTACATGGCCTTTACCCATGCAAAACTCTTCTTATATCAACAACAAGAAAAAATCATAATATTATATCAAAAAATCATATCAAAACATCCGACAATCATATTCACACGTTCAGTGCTGACTGATAACCAGGGTTTAATATTTAGTTAAACGTTTTTTACATTTGACTATCGACTACGCAATAAATATGAATCGTTTTCATATTAATGTCCACATATACTGAAAATATACAAACTATAAACCAATGCCATATATGCACAAGCTTCATAGTAGAAATATTTGTCGCAGTTTTTCCAAAAATATTTTGCCTTACAAAATATTTTGCGTTGCAGCTAGAAGACAAAATGAAAATTTTTCATTTCTAAAACATTTGCTGCCCAAATATATTTATATTTTTGGTTAGCAAAAACAAATATATTGCTTGTGTATAATATACAAAAAATTTACTACAAAAACATCAAACATGCAAACAAATTGCAGCGTGAAAACCATAAACTGCGAACGATATGCGCAGTAAAAAATTCAAACAATGGAAATATGGAAGATGCTAAATGTAGACTGCCAAACCATACGAAGTTGAAAAATGTAAAATACGAAATTGTGCGAAGTTAAAAATGTTTAAAACGAAAATGTGCATTTATAAAATATTTCAGCCACATATATGGAAATATTTAGCCGCATATAGTCACTGAGTAGAGTGTGCGTTGATTTGGGTGTACAAAATAAAAATTTATATTGAATCGTGTGTTTAAGAATTTAAGTGCAATAAAATAGAAGCTTTATTTTTTGAGGTATGTAATTGTATTATGAAAGATAGGAATGCAGTGAAAATATATTAAATAAGATTCTGGGCAAAGGATAGCGGACGATATTATTTTATTGAATTTTTTGATTAAATGATTTTTGTAATACGAATTCAAATGTATTCCTGCTGCTTGTAATAGGAGTCCAGAAAAATTAGTAACATACAATTTTGTATGTAAAGTGGCTAAAAAAGGATAGATAATGCAACAACAAAATGTAACAACAGACAAGCAAAACAGCCAATGAATACAATGTAATAAAAAATAACAGGATCTACAAAAAAAAATAGTATGTTGCATAAAAATGCAATGTAGATAGATGGATTACTTTTTCTGAATGAAATCTATCAAATTAAGTGTTTGTACACTCAAATGTATCCTTTCGTAAAATTTGTAACAGGAGAACAAACAAATAAATAAGCAGCATAGAAAATAATTGTGCAAGAACAATTTGATGTGTAAGATATAAATGCAAAAAGGCACAGGCATGAGTACAACAGGATCAAAAGGAAATTAACTGTATAAAACTGCTGTATGTGTGTACATGTGTTATGTAACTGCATAATGCTACAACAATTTACGCAAAAACCATAAACAAACACATAAATTGGTTCAATGATGATCGTGAGAGTAGCAGGAGAAAAAAGGATAAAGAGGAATGATAGAAATTTAAGTAAGGTCCAGAATATATATGTACATACATAATTATGTATGACTTGTATTCTGAAAGATCGACTTTGTGTTTTTAAACGCACATTCATATGTATCCATTCGTAATATTTGTAACAGGAGAACAAAGAAACAAATAAGCAACAGAGAACAAATTATGCAACGAAGGCACAACAATTTTTTACATAGCCACGAGTGCAGCAGGAGAAAAGGGAAATACAAGAACAACTACTTATACACTCAAGTAATTGTGATATACAACTGTTGTATATGTGTCCTCTAGCTGCAAAAAGCAAAAACAACTCGTGCAAAAAAAGAAACAAATGCATAGTAAAGGAATTTCTATACATATGGAGGAGTAGAGTAGGAACCGTTGCAATTACTTGCATTTTGTTGTTTTTTTTACTGTGTATGTAGAAAATCAACAACAACTTGTGCAATCTCAAATGCAAATGAGTATGATTGGCTGAGCGTTTGTAACAGGAGTAAAATAATAAAGTACAGAATGCTGAAAAAAATAAAATTATACAATGAAGAAATTGTGGTATGTACCTACTTATATTGTGAACGATAGGAATGCAGTAAAAGTACATTAAAGAAGGTTATGGGCAAAGGATAGCGGATGATATTATTATTGCATTGTTTGTGTAGAACTGATTTTTGTTGAGTACCGTTACAGATAATTTTTTATTACGCATTTTGGTTAATTTTTAGCTCGAGGAATTTCTGTCATGTGCACTGAATTGTTGTTTTTTGTAAAGGATTTTTGTGCGTATTTGTTTTTATGGTTTTGCGTAAATTGTTGTTGCATTATGCAGTTACAGAACACAAGTTTTATACAGTTGATTTCCTTTTGATCCTGTTGTACTCATGCCTGTGCCTTTTTGCATTTATATCTTACACATCAAATTGTTCTTGCACAATTATTTTCTATGCTGCTTATTTATTTGTTTGTTCTCCTGTTACAAATTTTACGAAAGGATACATTTGAGTGTACAAACACTTAATTTGATAGATTTCATTCAGAAAAAGTAATCTATCTATCTACATTGCATTTTTATGCAACATACTATTTTTTTGTAGATCCTGTTATTTTTTATTAAATTGTATTCATTGGCTGTTTTGCTTTTTTAGCCACTTTACATACAAAATTGTATGTTACTAATTTTTCTGGACTCCTATTACAAGCAGCAGGAATACATTTGAATTCGTATTACAAAAATCATTTAATCAAAAAATTCAATAAAATAATATCGTCCGCTATCCTTTGCCCAGAATCTTATTTAATATATTTTCACTGCATTCCTATCTTTCATAATACAATTACATACCTCAAAAAATAAAGCTTCTATTTTATTGCACTTAAATTCTTAAACACACGATTCAATATAAATTTTTATTTTGTACACCCAAATCAACGCACACTTGTTGTTCATAGTTTTTTTCACATTTTTCTACTCAGTGACTATATGCGGCTAAATATTTCCATATATGTGGCTGAAATATTTTATAAATGCACATTTTCGTTTTAAACATTTTTAACTTCGCACAATTTCGTATTTTACATTTTTCAACTTCGTATGGTTTGGCAGTCTACATTTAGCATCTTCCATATTTCCATTGTTTGAATTTTTTACTGCGCATATCGTTCGCAGTTTATGGTTTTCACGCTGCAATTTGTTTGCATGTTTGATGTTTTTGTAGTAAATTTTTTGTATATTATACACAAGCAATATATTTGTTTTTGCTAACCAAAAATATAAATATATTTGGGCAGCAAATGTTTTAGAAATGAAAAATTTTCATTTTGTCTTCTAGCTGCAACGTAAAATATTTTGTAAGGCAAAATATTTTTGGAAAAACTGCGACAAATATTTCTACCATGAAGCTTGTGCATATATGGAATTCGTAAATAGTATTTATATTTTTAGTATGTATGTGAGGAAATATTATTTTGTTAAATATTTTTTGCAGTTTTCATTTAAAATTATGAAATATTTTGCAATTTTTTGTCTAATATAGTAGTAATTTTAAACTCTGCTGATAACTACCAAATAAACACAACAATTATTTTGCACAATTGTATGTTGAAAAAAATAACAACAAAAATTAAAATAAACGAAATTATGAATGCGTGTGTTTGATTTATAATTCTTATTCATTCCACATTGTAGAACAGAGGTGCCCAAAAGTAAATTCTCTCACCAACACATTCAATTCTTTATTTTGTTTAGTGCACCTACAAACAAACAAATACAAAAACTGAAAAAATAAAGACAAAGTCATACACCCGTACTCATGCGCTTTTGTAGTTGCCTCGTTGTAAGAGCATAAGAATATGTGTGATTTGATTTTGCACAATTGTGCTCAAGGCGAATTTATAGAAGGTGACCTCACAAGAACAGCTGATTATTATACCCTTCACCTTCGTGAGAAGGGTATATATAAATTTGTCATTCCGTTTTTAATTTCCACAATATAATTTTCCGACCCTATAAAGTATATATATTCTGGATCCTTATAGATAGCGGAGTCGATTAAGCCATGTCCGTCTGTCTGTCTGTCTGTCTGTCTGTCTGTCTGTCTGTCTGTCTGTCTGTCTGTCTGTCTGTCTGTCTGTCCGTCTGTCTGTCTGTTGAAATCAATTTTCTGAAGACCCCAGATATCTTCGGGATCCAAATCTTCAATCATTCTGTCAGACATGCTTTCGAGAATTTTGCTATTTAAAATCAGCAAAATCCGTCCATAAATAACGGAGATATGAGCAAAAATCCGAGACAACCTCTGAAAATTTCATCAAAAAAAGACAATTTATTGCATGCTTTGACAAAAAAGCAACAAAACGTATGTAAGTGTGTTGGATTCATTGTGTGTTGGCTTCATGCTTCATGCTTTGTGTATTTTGTTTTTGTTTTTTTTTTTTTTGGTGTTTCACAAAAAAGCAACAAAACGTGCATATGTTTGTATGTTTGTTGGCTTCATTATTTTGTTTTTGTTTTTTTTTTTTGGTGTTTGACAAAAAAGCAACAAAACGTACATATGTATGTTTGGATGTGAGTTGCGTATTTTGTTTTTGTGTTTTTTTTTTGGTGTTTTGTTTCGTTTGGCGTTGTTGTTTTTGAGAAGGGTATATATAAGATTGTTGTTTCGTTTGTAACTTCTACAATATAGCAATAGCAATTAAATGTAAAATTTTTAAAAGTTTTCTTGATATATTTAGGATGATATACGCTGAAATTAGGCAAGTAATGCATCCACAACAAAGGTGAAGGGTATATAAGATTCGGCATAGCCGAATATAGCACTCTTACTTGTTTTTTATATTCAGTTGTTTAGACAAGTGAACTGTCAATTCACTTGTGGTTGTTTTGGCGAAAAATACAACAAAACCAAAAGCAAAAACAACAACAGGCAACTTTGACAGTTCACTTATCTTTTTACAAAAACAAAGTACCTGTTGTTTTTGTACATGTTGTATTTGTTGTAGTTCTGTCGTCACCTTCTATAAATTCGCCTTGATTGTGCTATGGGCTGCGCACCATTGTTGTAGAATGTTGTTGTTGGGTGTGTGTGGTGTTTACGTATAATAGAGATGCTCATATGAAAACTCATTATAAACAACTCTCTCTTTATATATACCCTTGCCTCTCATGGTGTAGGGTATAAAAACAAAATACGCAAAGAAATAACAAAACACATCCACACAAACCCTTTGTTGTTTTTTTGTCAAAGCATGCAGTAAATTGTCTTTTTTTGATGAAATTTTCAGAGGTTGTCTCGGATTTTTGCTCATATCTCCGTTATTTATGGACGGATTTTGCTGATTTTAAATAGCAAAATTCTCGAAAGCATGTCTGACAGAATTATTGAAGATTTGGATCCCGAAGATATCTGGGGTCTTCAGAAAATTGATTTCAACAGACAGACAGACATACAGACAGACAGACAGACAGACAGACAGACAGACAGACAGACAGACAGACAGACAGACAGACAGACAGACAGACAGACAGACAGACATACAGACAGACAGACAGACAGACAGACAGACAGACAGACAGACAGACAGACAGACAGACAGACAGACAGACAGACAGACAGACAGACAGACAGACAGACAGACAGACAGACAGACAGACAGACAGACAGACAGACAGACAGACAGACAGACAGACAGACAGACAGACAGACAGACAGACAGACAGACAGACAGACAGACAGACAGACGGACATGGCTTAATCGACTCCGCTATCTATAAGGATCCAGAATATATATACTTTATAGGGTCGGAAAATTATATTATGGAAATTACAAACGGAATGACAAATTTATATATACCCTTCTCACGAAGGTGAAGGGTATAAAAATCCCTTTTCAATTATGTTGCCACCTGTTTAAGTTTCTTCTTCTTCTATTTAGTAGCTCTACTACAGGGTGCACACGACACTAGTTTGGAACGAAATTTGTTTAGATACCTATATATATTAAACATTTATGATCGATTAAGTCCTATTTCGGGAGGACATTGGTATGGGAGCTAGGTGAAATAATGGACCGGTTTCAGTCAGTTTCAATAGGTTTCGTCCTTGGGTCGAAAAAACGCATGTGTCAAATTTTATTGAAATATCTTCAAAATTACGACCGGTACTTTGCTCACAAAGTTTACAGGACAGCAAGCTAGTCGGACGGACATACTTTAATCGACTCAGGAATTGATTCGATAGGTATTCTTAAAGGTGGATGTTAGACTAATATTTTTGGGCGTTACATCAGCACAAATCAGGGGTCGGTAATCTTGTATTGTATTTATCGATCTACAATGAAAAAGGAGATTTATTGAAGATAAATTGGGCTTAACACTGAGCAGAATGTTTCAGAACAACTGGGCAATGATCAACAATATTCCTAATAATATTTCTTGCAAGGATGCCCTATAGTTGATACATTTTAACAACATGTCGTATCTGCTCATTATCTGTGATATGAGTTCATCAATTAGTCGCTTTTTGATTGATTGCCACCCTTAAAGGATCATGTTCCGATTTTGTACCCAGAACTGCACAATATCGTAGTCCTAGTCCTCGATAGAGCAGGGGGTTACTGCGTAACTCAATCCGAAAACGGAAATGTTCGAAAATGTGTGCTAAATACGTTGCAGTTCGAAACGATTTCCTTTCGAATCGAATTAGGGAGTAACCCCCCAGGACAATTCAACACAGATATTTGAACCCGTGAGGGCCCCATAGGAGACGCCGGCTTATAGAAGTCGTATAGGGTAGGATCATCGAATTCGAGCATTAAGTCAAAGTTGACGACCATCTGGTCTGAACAAAATAATTTTTATAGATTATGAAATCGGAACACCGACCAATTAGTCGTTTTCCTTGTCATGCAGTCTAGAAACAGTCTGGTACATAATTCCAGGTTTTATGTCTTATATCGTTAAGAGATACGCAGCTGTCAGATAAATGTACAGAAAATGTTTTGCAATCGTGTGAACTTACAATTTTCTGGCAATATTGTCAGAGAAGGCATTGTTTGATCATTGTCCGACTGCTAGTTGATAACAATATTGTCAGATATCCGACAATCATGTGAACACATTTCGTTGTCATTGTCAAAACGAGTTTTTAAGATCTGACAATGGCATAATTTCAGATATAAAACATAAGCAACGAAAGGTAAACAAAGTGTTTGAGTACGAAAAATCAACTCTGACTACCGTACGCGTTGCTATTTTTTTCTTGACGACGTTGTCAGATAATTGTCCTACAAAAGCGTTACCTTTTAAAAACGTGGTTTATTTCCTTTAAATAAACCGGATACGTTTGATTGCAAATAAAAAGCAGTTTTAGTAGTTTAAAATTTGTAAAAACTCTTTATTTATTCAAATGTACACCAACAACTGTTTAAATATTCACTCAGTGTCTTTATACACGTTTATCAATTCGCAGAAATGCATACACACTTTATAATGTACAAACTCAAATGTACACGACAGTTGATGTTAACTCTAACAGCGCCAATGATCAAATCACGACTGCCTCCTCTGCCACTATTTATACACGCGCCAACTATCGGGAATCTTCTACAATGCTCTCAACGGACATACTAGTACATTCGAATTCTAAAGCTTTCGATGTTAATGTTAGCAGCTTAAACATGCAGTGTTGTTGATAAGTAGATACTTCTACTGATAAACATGATGAATGTTGCAGGCAGTCGTTACAGACCGTTAAATTCAAATCGCTTTTGCAAATTCGTAACAATATACAAATTGTATACAGTCCCGAAGAAAATTTTTTTCTACAAAACAAGAAATATTGGAAATAAACAAGTTTTATATGAAATGAAATCTTTCTACCAACTTTTGTGAGGATCGGTGCAGATTTGACCGCTCCCAACCCCTATATCAGAAACATATTTTATTGTCAATAAATAATTTATATAAAATGATATTAACATACATTTCGATAAAATTAATCACTCTATCAAATTATGTACAGTTCGGACCATAAATGATTCATGTCATTATAGAAGTCCAAAAATGGTGGGTATAAAAGATTCGGCATATCCGAATATAACACTCTTACTTGTTCTTTTTCCAATTGGACCTCTATTTACCGACTTATATCCACGTTTATGTTTCAATAAATTTTTATATATGAGGTAGTTTGGCATTTTGAATATTGAAATAAATAAGAAAATCAATTTCCTCCCATTCTGTTTAATTTTTTGTTTGAACTCATAGAGTTTAACCCCCATATACATAAACAGTAAATAAATTTATCAAAGGTTTATCAAACAAAATTTCCATACAAAATTTGTTTTATAAACCTTTGATAAATTTATAAATTGTTTATGCATATGGGGGTAAGTGTTTGAACTTAATACAATCTTGATACAAATATGAATTTTTATCTGGATATCGTTACTGTACTATATGGAAGCAATGTCCGTCCAATTATGGAACAATCATCATAAAATCTAGATTGATTTCCGTGTATTGAGAACTTAAACAAACATCCAAATTGACTTGGTAAAAGAAAGCAAAAACTGGAAAAAAAATTCGTAGAACGGATAAAAAAATCTGTTGAAAATTATGGGCAGGGTATCTATCTATCATTCCAATTAAACATAGGAACTGATATAAATTCTAAAGTTCTACTTATATTATTTGTTTTGGCAATCACAAATTGGAAAAGGCCACACACTGTGCGACGAGGCGAATTATTACATGTTGCTTTAAAAAGAATTGAAACAAATTATTTTGTATGTTTATGGCTGCAAACACAAGCCGAAAAAATGGAAAATCAATTAATAAATACATCTATCTAATGTTTTTGTTTTGGCATACAACCATTTGTAAGCATTTTTTCCATTAATCAAATTTACCAGAACACGATTTAGTAGATATTAAATCGATTTTATGTTTTTGTACTCATATTTTTGTACAATGTATTTGTGTGTTTATGAATAAAAATAAAGTGAAATTTACAAGGAGTCAAAGAACTTATTATGCTGTGTAATAAATTCATACTTATGTATATTGTAATAATTATAAAATTTTCTTAAATTTCTTTATAAGTTTCCTCCTTAAAGTATTTTTTCCGCATAGATAAAAGAGATTCATTTGATTAGCGATAAAAACAGGGAAACAAGTGAATCGATAATTATTGAGATGATTAACTTTAAGACTTCTAAGGATATTCATATTTACAGAAAATAATGACAATAACAAGAGTTTAAATTTCTATACATAGATTCTTATTTAAAAAAGTTCTCTTCCGAAATGAATTTTTCAAAATATCCTGGTTTTTGGCTTAATTTAGTATTAAAAACTTCAGAATTTGTTTGCTATTTTGTTTGGTTAGACTTAGAGGGAAGGGCTGCAAAATATTCTTTATTGATCTGAAATGTTTGGTATTGCAAATCGGTCAAAATGTGAAACATCCTCCAAAAAAGTTCATAATTTTCAAAAATAGTTTGCTATTTTCTTAACATATATTGCAGATACACACAGAGAAAACAGATTCGTGATAGCAACCGAATTTCTTGTCAATCGAATGAATTCGAATTCCTTAACATCTTACATCTCATCATTCTAAATTCTAAGTCGTTTGAACTATGTATGTCCATCAGCCTGTCCACATATTCCTCTCTATAAAACACACAAACAAACTTTGCAGGATTTCAAAAAGAGTGTTTATCATTCTCCTAAGCAGTTTGATATTGAAAATCGTTACAGTGGAACCAAAATGTGAGACACCCCCAAATAAATTTGATAATTTTTACATATTCTTTGTTGTAAAATTTTTCATTAGTTATATTTATGATAAAAGGAACAACTCTGTTGAAAATGTTAAGAATTGGTCCATGATTGTTTCCAGCCCCCATACAAATTTCTTCCCGAAATATGGTGTTATGCTAAATTAATGCATATAGAATACCAGTACCCACACAAAATTCAGTTTTGAATTTGAATAATTTTTGAGATTTTAAAATTTTTTTTTTCCAATTTTAATAATATATTTCTAGGATTTTCCTTCATAATAAATATCTAAAAAGTTTATAGTCCAGGATTTTTTTCAATATTTTTCCCGAGTTATACAGCCTAAAATAACAAACCCATATACATATGTTTCACATCCTGAACAGAAACCCTGTAAGCTTGTATAACGAATAGAGCTCCTTTTCTCGATTAAAACATTACTTTTAAAAATATTGATTTTTTCAGTTTTTCTCTATTAAACTCGATTTAAATTAAGATCGATGCTTATTTACAAAGAGATTGCATTCAAAAATTTTTCGAAAACTAAACAGATTATTACACATTTTATTTATGTTCTCATGAACTAAATTTTATCTAAATCTCCCACCAAAATCGGCCAAGACTAACTCATTAAGTTACGATCACTATCTTGTTGTTTTATTTTCGATCAAACAGTCTTAAAGCTTTATATTATAAATATAACTTTAAAATCCTTATTGTCATTAGTTTCACATTAAAATCTAATTAAAATTTAATTGCTTTATAAATGTGTTAATTTTTAATCTCATTTCCAACAACATCATTTAACATAATTTTTAATTTCATTTTACTTTATTTGATGAAAATAGCAACAATAATAAAAGCAATAGCAACAGCAACAGCATCAGTAACAACAACTACATACAACACCATTCAATACAAATCCCATTAATGATGATTTACGTATTGTAATGAGTGAAATGGGGAAAGGAAACAACAAATCGTAAGCAAAATAAAATGAATTAAAATATCCAACAGATTGTGTAAGTGTAAGCGTGAGCAAACTCGAGTGTTCTATTAACACTTCCACACTCTTAATAACAATTAGATGTTTTTTAATACTCACTCACTCATACTAGCTTAATTGTGCAGGATATGTACCAGGCAAGGACAAATGGTATTTTTGAATTGGTACTGAATTATAGGATTGAAAGTGGTAAGTCCATATATATTTTATAATTTTACTGTTACTTTATTAATGCATTACTTTGTAAGATATCATCATCAATTCAAATATAAATCTAAATATGAGATCGCGAGTAAAACTCATGACTGGGGCAGATTTGTTTTTTGTAATTACATTAATTTTTATATATTTCATTTAATTGCAATATATTTTAATGTAAATTATGTAGATTTTTATTTGTGTAGTGAAAACAAGTTGCTTAACAAACGCTTATCAAAATAACTGGGTCGTGGTGAAGTGAGTAAGGCTCTAGATTAACAAGCATAAATCGCTTACAAAATATTTTATTGCAGAACAAATTATAATGGATTACTTTTTGGATATCGTGAACAAAGATCAGCTGAACCGATTTTATTGAAATTTGGAACGTAGATAGACCCTTACTTGGAAGCGTCAAAATGCTATATATTCTTTCATGACTTGGACCAGAGAGGGATAAAAAGAGGTAAAGCCGGTAAAATTGTTACCTTTAGTTCTTTAAAAATCAAGTATAAACGCCTGAGCCGATTTGATTAAAATTTGGAACATAAATTGGACCAGAAAGATATAAAAAAGGGAAAATTGGTACCTTTTGTTCTTATACTCCTCAAGCAGCTCACTTGGGTCCATTCATCAGGGTATTTACAGTACTTCCGTTGACTCCAAATTAAATCAACCAGATTCCTGGATGAAGGAATAGATTTGTCTCAGATTCATCCTTGATAACTCTTCCAAACATGATAGGAATGGAAATCCGAGGATGCGTTCCCTCAGGTTTGTCAGAGTCTCTTCCTCATTATGGCAGCTTCTCCAGTAATCATTGAACCGTAGAACCATTCTTCTAGCATGTGGCCCGATTAAACAGTGTCCTGTAATAAAGGAGACAATTAACCTTATTTGCTCACGACGGTACTCTATAAGTAGATTCGTGCTGCTGGCATCATATACGCCCAAGTCGAACTCGCTGTAGCACATTGATCCACCTGTTTTGTGCAGTCTCATATAGTTTCTGCTAAATAGCCATCTTGCATTTAACAAGGGAAATACCAGAAAAGTGGTCGATCACCTCCTCATTCATCATCACATCTCATTTGGCCAAATCATCTGCTATACAATTACCCTGATTTCCATCGTGTCCAGGGACCCATATAAGCGTTATCCTAGAATATGTCGCTATCTCATTTAGGGATGCCCGACATTCCGCGGTTAACCTAGATGTCGTGAAGACATCCACTATTCCGTTAACGGCAGCCTTGCTGTCAGTAAATATACATATATTACCAGATATTCGATAATACCTCAGACAGTTGGATGCACGTTTAATGGCAGTAATTTCCGCCTGAAGAGCAGTACAAAAGTTAGGTAGCCTAAAGTAGGATTTTATCCCAAAGTTTTCAATATAGAAACCTCCACTATTACCCTTGTTAGAGCCATCAGTATATACCCGTATGACATCAGCAGGGGGGAAGAGTCCGTGTTGCCATAAATCCCTATTCGGGATCATAATATGGAAATGCCTATCGAAAAAAGGTTTTGCGATGCAGTAATCTACATTACCATGTTTGTGCTCATAGTAATTCAGTATCCTAGAGTGCCCAAGGTCCTTACCAGACCACGAACAACCAGCATTTAGTCTCACAGCAGAGTTGAAAGCCATTTGTATGACCATCAAATCCACTGGTAACCAGTTTAGAATAGTAAAAAGTGCCTTAGAGGTAGTAGATGTTATAGCGCCTGTAATAAGTATCGCGATAGTCAACGGTCTTCCGGTAAGTAGCATTATCCAAGGCCTGCCACCACACAAATACTCCATAGAACAAGATTGGTTTAACGACTGCTTTGAAGATCTAATTGATACCCCAGTTAGTACCAATTGCCTTTTGCAGGAATATGAACATTCAGAATCCTGTTCTGAATGTTCATATTCCAGGACAATCTCTTATCTAGAATGATGCGAAGATACTTTGCATTATCCCTGATCTCAAGACTGATTCCATTCATTCTAGATGGTCTGAAGTCATCGATCTTATACCTCCTAGTGAAGAGCACCAATTCCGTTTTTTGGTTCACACTAAGTCCACTAGATATCCTCCACTCACTGAGTGTACTTAATGCCGATGCCATATAACTAGATATTGTTTCCAGAAATTTACCAGATATAAATTCTGCAACATCGTCGGCATACGCGACTGTTTTGATCCTTCAGTTGTCCATCCTGACCAACAGGGTATTCATAGCCAAATTCCATGGGAAAAATGAGGAATATTGTGGATATTAATATTAATAAATGATCTGCAGACTTAAAATTTTAAATATCGAACTATTAAAAGACTAACAAACTTAACAACGAGCATTTGAGATAATAAAACTAAAAATGTAGAAAAGGATATAAATTTATGATTTTATACTTTTTGGTACCTTTTGTATCCGTTGTTCTAGCTATATGCTGTTACAAAAATATCATTTCGAAAAGTTACTTCTTCATAAGACACTTAAAATGTAATAACAGGAAAAAAAGGAATTCGAACTTCTTTTAAATAAATCACATTGCCCTCTATAGTCACAAAAGTATTTATTAGAAAAGTTTCTTTTCGAAAGTCGAATTTTTAGGGTAAAATGAGGAATATTGTGCTTATTAATATTAATAAATGATCTGCAGACTAAAAAATTTTAAATATAGAACTATTAAAAGACAAACTTAACAACGAGCATTTGAGATAATAAAAATGTAAAAAGGATTAAAATTTATGATTTTGTACTTTTTGGTACCGCACTTCACATACATACTTAGGGCCATTATTACAACTTGCCTTAATATTCGTAATTTTACTATTACTACTTTAAGTAATAGAAAAAAGTAGCTTTTAAGTTTACTTCTACTATTACGAACATAAAGGCAAGTTGTAATAATGGCCCTTACTATTTTAAAAATGGATATCTATCATGGAATAGAAGTTACCAAACAACATATATTTTATAAAAAATTATTAAAGGTCCAAATAAATACCGATATCTTAAAGGACAAAAAGCACAGCACTGTCTTAAATATTGATTAACATAAGTTCAAAACAAAATTTAACGGTCTGCAATGACTGCTTCCATCATTCATCATGTTTATAAACATTTCCATCAGTAGAAACTTCTACTTATAAACAATATTGATAACAATGTTAATAACAACATTGTTTATACGTATGACAGCATTAACTGTGAAGCAGCTTTAAAGCCTATAAGTGATCATTGTGGAAATATAATATTCGAGATTATCTTTCAGATTATTCATGAGACTTCTAGAAGATGTCGATGTGTATATAAATAGTAAAATTGGGTTTTGGATGAGTTAGTATATCGTAGGCGCTGTTAGAGTTAACATCAACTGTATTACCAGTGTATTCTTGTAAAGATAGTGACTATTTATATTATCGTGTAAATTTAAATAAATAAAGAGTTGTATAAATTGTTAAACTACTGATGGCTTTTATTTGTAATTAAAAGAATACGGTTTATTTAAAGAAAATAAGCTACCGTTACACAATTATTGTTGTCATACTTACATATAAACAATTGGTCAATTCACAAGGTCTCTTATCATGTCATAATGTCCTAATATTTCACAATGGTTTTTATTGTTTTTCAAGCAAAAAATGTCCTAAAATAATACTATTTCTATGCTACGACAGTATAACTGTTAGTTAGGACCTAACCAGACTTCATGTTAATTGGGGTTAGAGAAAAAGTTTCTAAAAATCTGGTAACAAAACTTCTAATATACCAGTCAACAACGTTTTGGAAGAAAGTGTTTTTATTAGTCTATGGATTAATTAATTGCAACTATTATTTATATGTCTTGCGGGTACTGGAGGATATTTCGTTGTAAAAAGTAAATTTATAGTGAATTTTCCATCCCCGATATGTATGTACATTTGAGCGACTCACTTCGTATGGAGAAGAAAAAAAGTTATTTTGTTACCTCCCTCAAATTAAATCTTGGTTTGTTTTAGTATATCTGCCAAAGTATTTTGGGTCTAGTGATAACCGTTAGTGAGCTGTAACATTTTCAAAAAAGCATTTTCTTTAGTTTTGTTTTAAATATTTGTAATTTCTCCCAAAACAACACATATAATATGGCTTCCAATTACTTTTTTGTGTGAGCCAGCTTAATGTACATAAGTATATCACTATAATACAAAGTCAAGGATGTATGTTTGAATGTTCTGGTGTTTTCACTTAATTTCTAATCTTGTAAATTGAGTCTTTGTACTTTTTAACATACTCCACAGGATATCTAATTTTATGCAAATATTGGATGTTTGTTTGTATTTGTAAATTACATTTAAATAAGCATGTATTTGTGTGCTATTTGTTTATTTGCCGTTTAGTGAGAGCTTTATAAAAAATCTCTAAGATTTTATTTATTGCATACACATAGATTCATACAACAATATCTCTAGTGCATGGGGAACCTACCGAGTACAGTAGAGTATTCCAACAAAATAATAATTTTTCGGGTTTAGATATTAAATCTCTCCAAAATGAGTTATTTATCAAGAAATAATTTGTTTTTGGAAAAACCGTAAAAACAGTAAGTATTAATTAAGAAACCGATAGGTGAACGAACGGGAATGGGCTATTATAAACTAAGTCGAAATCATAATACTGTCTTAAGGTCGATATATATTTAGTTCATTAATTCTTAGTGAAACATAGGGCCGCAACAAATGTTTTAAATTTCGTTCTCATACACCATACTCCTGGAATTCATTCTCGATTTGGGATGTCCCATATATAATTTCTCATTATGTGTTCTAACCAATTAGACTTTACACGATGGTATGTTAATATCTAACGGAACATAATCAGTACTTTTCCAAAAATCTTTATTTAAAATAGTAGCTGTCCAGAAAATTCTAAGAATACACCTGAGACAGCGGTTGATTAATGCCTACATACTGCTCAACTCTGTGGACTACAGTTTTTGACATGCAATTCCATATAATAATTCCGAATAGTAATCTATCGCTGGGCTGACTCTATCCCCCTGATGATGTCATAAGGGTATCCGCTGACGGCTCCAAAAGGGAAAATTGGGTCGGTGAAGGTTTCTTTATAAAGATATATGGGATAAAATTAAACTTCAGCTACCTAACATCTGCTCTGCTTTTCAGGCGGAAATTTCTGCCATAAAACGTACATCCAAATGGCTAAGGTATATTGAATATCTGGAGATATATGTAAGTTTACTGATAGCAAGACTGTCCCTAAATGATATAGCGAGAAGTTCTAGGATAACGCTTATATGGCTGCCTGGACAAGCTGAATATCAGGATATTTCTATAGCAGACGAATTGGCCAGAAGGGGAACGATGATGGTTGAGGAGGCCATGATCCCTTTTCTGGCATTTCTCTTGCTGAATGTAAGATGGTTGTACAGCAGAAACTATATGAGATTGCACAGAACAGGTGGACTAATGAATCCACCTTAATTGTCGCGAGGTTGACCTGGCCCGTATACGAAGACGGCAGAACAAATCTACTTATAGAATTCCGTCGTGAGCAAATAAGATTAATTGTTTCTTTTATTACAGGACATTGCTTAATTAGAACACATGCTAGAAGAATGGAACTACGGTTTAACATCTACTGTAGACTACAGTAGTCGTGTCGTCGTCCACTACTCTCTCCCACCTATTCTGTCATTCCCTGGCTTTAACTAAGTTGAGGGAACGTATTCTTGGAACCCCCTTCCTGTCATGTTTAGATGAGTTATCAAGGATGAATCTAAGATGCATCCATTCTTTTATCAGAGAATCCAGTTGGTTTAACTTGGAATTCAAATCAGTTTTGAATGGATCCAAGTTTGATGAGTGGCTGCCCATATAACCTGATCTAAAACAGCTTGTCTGCATTCTAGAGAATGATTCTACCTTAGTGACCGAATTTTACAGTTGTTTTGGAAAGGGTAACAAAAGTTTGGTTGCTTCAACCGATATTCTTCTTTATCAAATGAATATTTGTTGATAGAACCGAAATTCTATGTGTGCAACTGAATCATTCGATGGGCAACAAATTCGGTTGCTATCACGAATCTGTTTTTTCTGTGTGCAAATTAATTTTATGTAAGAATTTGTTTGTCATACCAATACGTATGATTAATATTTTACCTTTATATAAAATATTTCAATCACTCATACGTTAACGAATTCAGGCTTGCCAGTGTTGGGGATTATCTATTGTACATTTGTACATTCAATTGCATTAGGCATCTCTACTTTCTATTCACAGAACATGAAATAATATTCACTTACTGGTAACTTATTGCTATTATCTATAATAAAATAACCTTAACCTAATTACTTTATCCCCATAAAATCCCCGAAATATTTTCAAATATCCCCAATAAAATCCCCAGTCCCCAAACGAAATTTTCTGTCCCCAAAAACCTTACAAAATCCCCACCTTTGGGGACAGAAAATTTAGTTTGGGGACTATGGATTTTATTGGGGATATTTGAAAATATTTCGGGGATTTTATGGGGATAAAGTAATCAGGTTAAGGTTGTTTTATTATAGATAATAGCAATAGGTTACCAGTATGTGAACATTATTTCATGTTCTGTGAATAGAAAATAGAGATGCCCAATGCAATTGAATGTACAAAATGAGGCAAAAGTAATAAACCAATGTTCTTTTGCTGTATGTAATTTTTTTTTTAATGAAAAACTTTGGTTCTACTTGTGAAAAAAGTATTTCATAAAAAAAAATTACAGCAAAAAAACATTGGGTGATTAGTCTTGCCTCACCTTGTACGTATCAAAACATATAATCTGACATAATCTTTAAATCCAAAGCAGTATTTTTATAAAGTTTTCCAATTGTAGGATTTTTTGTGCAGATCAATACAAATTTTGATGGTAAAGTTCAGTGCAAAGTGTAATTCTGTAACTTCGAATTGAATTTACAATTAATTATTCTCAAATGTGTTTATGCTTAATGTTTGGTTAAAAAAGATACCACTACTAATTTTATATAAGATTTGAAACAATGTGTTACGAGATGAAGTGGAACAAATTTTTCAACCAATTGGTATGAATATTTTCAAAAGAAACTTTGACAAATTCATAAGAATTTTGATTTAAAGGAACCTTCTTAATTTTATAACAATTAATTCGAACAGTTATTGCCTGATTTATTTAATATGTAGTTTAGTTTTTGTGAAAATTTCAAGAAAAACAGTATTTGGGGATTTTTGGATATTTTTTTGAATATTTTTTGGGATATTTTTAATTTTGGTTGGGGACAGCGATTAAAAGTACCTGACATCCCTGGTGTAATTAGATGTCGTAAATTTAAATGAATCGTTAAGAAGTCCTTATAGTGATTCGTTTAGCGATTCGTTTAGTGTCATAGAATATATTTTCGAAATACATAAATCCGTAATTTCTTACTGGCTGATTGACATGAAATTTCGTAGCTGAGGAGTATTTGAGTTTAAGTTTTTACGAGTCAAAAAATAATAGATTTTAAATTTGAAAGTTGGGAAAATGTTTAGGCTAAGTGTTCCTAAGCAGGACAATAGATTTATATACTATGATATGTTACAAATTATTATTTTACCAGTCCTGGACCAAATGTGGACTTTATGTGCGAAATTCTAAAACATACGAAACGATTTTTTGTTTGTTTGTAGGATTTGCATTTCCTAAATGGTATATAATGGCGTTTTCTTTTCTGACACAAAATGTTGGTAACATATTTTGTACCATTTATTGTACCATACCCTCATAATGTGTTAAATTTTTAACGATCACAAGAGATCAAAAATAATTACCATTTATGCACATTTCTTTTATGTTGCTTCTAAATATTGTAAAGCCATACATTTCGCTTCCATTTTAACACTTTTAATCAAAAAATATAATAACTATTTCATTAACACAAACAAACTTCAAAAACAATAACAAGAAAATCTGTTTAAAAAGTGCTGCATTTCTAACCCTTTGATAAAATTGAGGGTGAAACACAAAAAAGGGTGAAAGGCTGAATAAAGGCATCATTTATGCCAGAAAGGAAATCGCTATAAGTTTCCACATTTACATTTGCTATCAAAAGGTGTACTGAAGAAAAAATTTCATTGCGATATGTTAACGAACAAACCTTTTATTGAATATTGTAAAAAACCCATATACAAATCATAGCCCCTAAAAAAATATGTTTTCAAAAGAACAATATTTTTTTTATTATTCTAACATAAAAATTTGTCTAGTTTTTAAACAATTTTATGTCAAAATTTCAGATTTAGTCTATTTGTTATAAAATCACAAAGCAAAAAAATCTCAAACCGAATACAATTTTATATACCTAAGTATGTTTTTAATATGCATCGGAACAAATTTGGTCTCAATAGGCAAATATCTTAAAATTCACAGAATTTTTTAAAATATTTTTTTGTAATTCTGGAATTCCTTTTCCACTAAATGTTAAAATTTTTATCAATTGTGCATTTAGAAGAAGATAGCCCAATGTAGAAAATTTCCGAGCGGTATCTTAAATAACAAACATCGTATTATACTAGTATATACTTTATACATATTTAAAGTTTCTCCAAAAATTCCATTTTAGGCTAAGTTTTCCAACAAAATTACTCTCAGAGCACGTTATTGTAATATTTTGTTATTACACAGTATTCTCCATTTGATTACCTCTCCAGTGATACCATACATAAATATGACCGATCAATTACATGTTACCAGTTTATTATACCCTTCATCATGAGTGGTAAGTGTATACACAGTCTTACAAAAGTTTACATACCCCTAATACATTTCATCTTTATTAATAAATATTTAGTGAAAAATTCTTTAATTACTTTTTTTATACTAAGTCGGATTTAGTGAGATACAATCAACACAAAACTAATTTATTTTCATTAAATTCTACTAAAAAACATAAAAAAAATTAATTTTTTGGCATAAAGCTAATTTCCAAAAGTTTACATACGGAATAAAAAAAACTTAAAAAAATTTAATTAATATTTTGTATGGCCTCCTTTGGCTTTAATTACAGCAGATAATCAGATAATTTGGCATGGACAAAGCCAATTTTTTTCTTATTTCTGGAGTAATATTGCTCCATTCTTTCATCAACGCTTGTTTGAGTGCTGTAACTGATGTTACTTCTCGATTTTTAGACCTCGTTTTAAAATATCCCATAAATGTTTAAGATCGGGGGACTGCGGGGGATGTTCCAATTTGTTTTTAACGTTATATAGAAGCCATTGCTTAACTAACTTTGATGAATGCTTCGGATCGTTGTCCTGGAGAAATATTGCGTTGTCCTCAAGATCTAGAAGTTGGACGCTGGGAAGGTAGCTATCCTTTAAAATATCCATATACATGGCCTTATCCATAGTACCATCGATGAACCAGAGCTTATCCACACCATTTGTCGCCATACATCCCCAGACCATGACTGACCCGTCTCCATGTTTTACGGTGCAATTAACATTTTGTGGTAATAACTCTGCATTAGGCTTTCGCCAAACTTTTGTTCGTCCATCACCTCCAAAAACCATAAATTTACATTCATCTGTGAATATTACCCTCTCCCAAAATATAGGGTCATTTACATGAGCATTTTTCTTGAATGAAACGTATAATAGACCGTTCTGTTCGTTTGTCGAGAATGCGGGGAAGCCCACTACGAGCTTTGCTTTCATAATTTCAATTTTCTTTGAAATTTTTTATTATTGTTTGGACTGTGGTTTTACTTAGATTTAATAAAATTCCAATTTCATTAAAAGATTTGCCATCATTTCTCAACTTAATGGCGGTTTTTCGAATTGGCTCAGAAATTTCTTTGCCTTTGCCCATTTTCTTCCACTAAAAATACTTTTTGATTTTATTTTGCCATTTGATCACTTTTAGTGAAAGTAAAGTTTTATTGTTATTTATTTAAAATACTAACAAAATATTATAAAATATGAAATATATTTTCTAAGTGCATTAAACAAAAATGTAGTTACAACTCTTAATAAAATTATATATTTTCCAAAAAAATAAAATAATTTCAAACGTATGTAAACTTTCGTAAGACAGTTTGTCATACCGTTTGCAATTTCTACATTTTTCATTTACCACCCCATACAATATATATGTACATTGTACATATATTCTAGATCGTTATGGACAGTGGAATTGATGTAGCCATGTCCGTCTGTCGGTTGAAATCAATTTCCCAAAGCCCACAAATAACTTACATGATTAATACATCAATATATCCATTTTAGTCCGGTTGCAATTTAAATTCGGTAAAATCGGTCCACAAATGGCTGAGATATAACCAAAAACCCACACTACCTCCACTTTTGATCTATATCTAGATTACTAAGTAATAAACATAGACAATATGAATAACCCGAGCCGAAATTCAATTATTTACTTTTATTCTTTTAGATAACCGCAGTTAAACTCCAAGAAATAAATTACGGTTAAAATTCAAAAATTATTCTTTTTTTGGAACAGTCTAACGTACATGGACTTGTTTATTTGCTTAATTGAAGTTGAATTGCTGCCAGGTATTACTTAAGTAGTAGACTGGCTATAGATAGTGTTAGTGGAATGAGTGGTAGAAATTATGCCACTACAAGTTGCTGTGGAGGAATGGCATATTTAAGTATGAGAACAATATAAGTGATTTGAACATGATATTGTTGTTGTAAGTATGTATGTTCTATGTATAGGTGCAAAGTTGAATATTGAATACCTAGTAGTTCTGGGTGACTCTCTCGAACTAATCGTTTTTTCTATCATTTAGAATCAGCACTAGTTACATAATTAGCAGTATGACTAGGTATTTTAACGTGTGTCTGTTGTTTATGCTTCAACATGTTAAAGTCTATTTAAAAGAACATGTGGCTTGATGTGGAAAAAGTGAGGACGCAGTATTACTATGTATGGTCTCTAATTTCGCGAATATATCGATGTTTCCATGTGTATGGAAAAATATTAAAGTTGAAAGTCAAAAGAGTGAATATTTCAGAAAATTGTGTCTAAACAACACGCAGAAAAAAAAATACTCTAACCATTTCAACATTTTTAACAATATTATAGTCACAGTAACTATTTATATGATTGTGGTAAAAATAATATGGTTAATTTATGATTCACATGGTTGTATCAACCATATATATGGTTACAGTAAATAAATATATGTTTGTGACAACCATTTATAGAATTTTATAAGGACCCTGAATATATATAGGGAATGACTAATGGTCTAATTTTATAAAACAAAACGACAAACGTTAAAGAAATTTTGTATGGAAAATATTCAAGTTTCAAACCCGTTTCCCAGTATTCTTCATACAAATTGCTCACGCTTCCAAACGTTTCGATTTATAAAACGATACCCTAGATCAATATACCCCCTATTTCAGTTTAAAATACAAGGGGACAGTTTGCTGCATTTGACACTCCAATGGATTACTTCTGGTGGGTAAAATAACTACTTCCTAAAGTACAGTACAGAAAGAAAGTTTAAAGTGACTTCACTCTAGATTATTTTAAGATACTAAAGTGACAATTGACTAAATTACTTCCCTTTACACCACAAAAAGCACATACATCCAATATGACCCAAAAATATAAATAGAACTGCTTGGTTTTTATGTATAGTACCTCTGTGTTTCTAAGCATGAATGTTTCCAATACTGTTTATAGCTTATTGTTTGTTAATAATACACCCCACCACAGCATACCACAAATACTCTGCTATCCAGCCATGACATTCATACCCTTCATTGATCCATTATTTGGCTTTAACTACTAGACTTCCTTGAATTAATATAAATACACCACGAAGTCTACAATGACTACCACTATGCTAATGATTATATTGTACATCATTATGATGATGTTGGCGATGATTTCAATAATGATGTTATTTTTAGCTTTGACTTTAAGTTACATTGAAAATTATGTGGTGTTTGGTTTGTTTAGGCAGCAAACGCCTTTTGTAGCTTTTTCAGCAATATTTGCTTAAAAGTTGTGTTGTATTTGGTTCAATGCTAAATATTGTTATTTGTCTAGGGGTAAAAATAAACACCCCACCCTCATATATTCACAATATAACTTCATCTAGGTAAAAGATGAAATTAAATAAATTGTTTGCCAAATCAATTGATTTCAATCAAATGAGATTTGAATATTCTAAATACAAAAGTTTAATATTAAAGAGAAAAAAGTTTTTTGCATTATAGGAGATTAATTTCTTGATTGAAAACACATCACAATAAACTTTTTTTATTGTTTTTTCTAGTTAAATTTATTAAATACTAGAATAAAATAAAATTCTAAGGGGATTTAGCTTGTAAGTCCGTCTGTTGTTGGCACGTTTCTCAAGCAGAAACGTTTGATATTGAAAATGGGCAAAATCGGCCAGGTACTTAGAACCAGTGTTATGGACCAAAATGTGAAACAACTTCCAAAAAAGTTGATATTTTTCGAAAATGTTTTGCATTTTTTTAAATGTATTGCAAAAAATATCATGAAAAAATACCTATGATAAAAGGAAAAGATCTCTAAGTATGGTAAAAATCCGTTCATGATTTCTACTAGTCCCCATTAGTTCCAAATTTCTTCCCGGAATATGGCTCTATTTTACAAAATTGCCTATAGAATATCAAATAAGTTCCATGTTAAAAAAAATCACAAAACAAAATTTTGTTTGGATCGGTCCATATTTGACCATAGACACCATATAAAGTCCATTTCCTAAACTCACTTAAATATGCATAACTCTATTACAAATATCGTTAGGATTTTGAAATAATTGATAGAAATAATTCCAATATATATTGAAACCGACGTACAGAGTTTAATGCAGATTGGTTCATAATTGGTCATAGCTCCCATATAAGGATTACTTCCGAAAAACACTTATGGATCGATTATGAATGACAACCGAACTTCAGTTGCATTGCCAGAGGGCAACTAAATATTTCTGGTTGGCATTTTCGCGACAGAAATGATAGCTGCCAGTTGCCATCTGTAATACCATTCAGGCAACTGACAACGCAACTGAAGTTCGGTTGCCATCCATAATCGACACATTAAATACATAATCCTACAGAAATGTGAAAGTTAACACAGATATTTACTAGATAAATGTTTTTATACAAAATGCACAACAATAGGTGGCCGTATATAACCCCCATTAACACAATGTCTGGTTATATGTTAATATGTATTTATTTCATTAACAAATTTTTGAAAATATAAAATTTGGGGTTTGAGCTATGTTTTATAATTGATGTTAGAAAATGTTTATACCCAATAAACCAGAAAACGATATGATAGCAAAATCGGTATTACCTTATGGGGGCGATTATGATATCATATATTATTATTGAAAACGATATTATCATAATATAGTTTTCAAAAATTTTCATTCCAATAAAATAAATAAATAAACCACAAACATTTGAAAAAAACTTCAAACTGAAAAATAATTTGTATTAAAAATTTTCAAACAACATACGAAAACAAAATAAATATTAAATCATTTAAAACGTTACTATTTGAATTAAACAGTGGGCAGGTAATAAAAACGCGATAATTTTCTTAAATTTTATGGTGATTTGTATGAATTATTTGAAACGTTCAAATATTTGCAAAAATATGCGGTATGAATGTCATGAAAATATGTATGATGTTATTTTTCCTTTCCAGGTTTTTGTATTATTTCAGCCAAGATGTTTAAACATACTTTGATTTCAGCGAAATATCTAGTATAAGAGATTAAACTATCATTTTTAGCATTAAATAGCATTCACAATAAAATCTGCAGCATGGCGATTTTACTATCGTTTTCATTGGAAATTATGATAGCGAAAACGGTATCATAATTGCCTGGAAAAACGATATTATAAGGAACGGTACAATTTAGTCCGGAAAAACTATCGTTTATGACACGCAAACGATATCATATATGATAGTTTATATCATCTATATGATATCGTTTCGATATCGTTTTAATATCGTTTGGTTTATTGGGTATTTTATATCTACATATATAAAGAGTGTGCACAAAAAACATATACTTGTATTAAGTTAAATAAAACTTAAACCGTTCAATATAAAAATTCTCAAAAATATGTAACTTTATCAAAATATTGTACGAATTCATTAAACATTAAAATATTAACAAATTTAACACTATTGTTTGAATTCCACTCAAAGGCGTTTATTCCATAGTGGTATGATGCCAAATCGGGCCAGAAATATGAAGGCACTCTGTGCTGTTTTAACAAAGGTGAAACCCGTATTTGTAGACACTCCGTAATATATATTTCTATGTATATCGTGTCTGATGTCACAAATGATTGGCTTCCCTGTTTTTCAGCGACATACAAATCTTGACCCGGAAGTTTTAAAATGTCTGCCAGTACATAAGTTTCATCATCCATCACACAACAGGTGAATTTTTATACCCTTCAGCTTCGTGAGAAGGGTATATATAAGTTTGTCATTCCGTTTGTAGTTCTGTCTGTCTGTCTGTCTGTCTGTCTGTCTGTCTGTCTGTCTGTCTGTCTGTCTGTCTGTCTGTCTGTCTGTCTGTCTGTCTGTCTGTCTGTCTGTCTGTCTGTCTGTCTGTCTGTCTGTCTGTCTGTCTGTCTGTCTTTCTGTCTGTCTGTCTGTCTGTCTGTCTGTCTGTCTGTCTGTCTGTCTGTCTGTCTGTCTGTCTGGCTGTTGAAATCAATTTCTGAAGACCCCAAACAACTTACAAACTTGATTCATACATTATTATTCCGGCTTGGTTGCTATTTAAAATCGAGAAATTGAGATATAAGGAAAAAAACCGGGCCAACCTCGATTACATACCAACAACACAATTTTTTAAATTAAAAAAATGTTTGAAAAAAATTAAAAAAAAATATTTCGAAAAAATTTTTTGAAAACAATTTTGAAAAAAATTATTATTTTTAAATTATGAATTTTTTTTTTTTTTTAAATTTTGAAAAAGAACTTTCTGAAAAAAATTAAAAAAATTATTGAAAAAAATTTAAAAAAATTATTTCGAAAAAAAATTTTTTTTTTGAAAACAATTTTGAAAAAAATTATTATTTTTTAAATTTTGAAAAAAAAAAATTTTTAAATTTTGAAAAAGAACTTTCTAGAACTTTTTACGACTTCAACACAGCATTAGCTTTGGCTCTCCGCACAAACGAATCAGACCATTTAACTTTAAGGGCTGCTTTTCTGATAGAAGTGTTTGGTGCTCTTCGAAAGAGTTGTTTCTTTTTTGTCTTCCTGATCCAGGTTTACTTTCATTGTTCAAGTCTTCTTTATACTGTTCAATGGCATTGGAAACAGTGTGACAATGAACCTGCAGATCTTTCGCTATTTTTTTGAAAGTCCATATTGGATTTTTTATTGAAAAATCTTGTTGAATATAAGATATAAGATTTCACAATTTAGCAGTATTTGGATTTCAGATTACGTAGTACAATTTTATACCTTTAAATCATCGAAAATGCAATAAAAGGCCACCCTACTCTACATGTTATAACAATCATGGCAATATTTAAACCTTTGTAAATGTTGGTATTTTGTTTACTGTAACATCACATTATAACAAGGCAGTAAAAGGATATTATGTTTAATTATTTTATCAAATTAAAATAAGAAATTTGTTCTTAATCGCTACTGTATACATAACAACTTTGGTACCATATACAATATATACAGTTATTTCATTGTTATGAAATATCCAATCAAGCATGTCATGTCATGCCAAAACAGTTGTTGCCGTTAACATTAATATTGGCTTTTTTTTAGCATGAATTTCACAAAAAATTTTTGAACACTTTTTTGGATACCTTTTGTGACCAATCACTGCTACCCAACCAAAACCAAATTATTTTTCTTTTAACATTTTTTTTTGTATCGTTCAGTGGTACTTGATGTCATGATTAAGTGCGAGTACAAAGCAGTCGACAAAATTGTCCTTGAGTGAAAAAAAAAAAAATAAATAAAAAAGATACATACAAGGGTGGGCCATAAATTAAAACTTGTTACACCAAAATATTATTTTGGTATGATATTTATTATATTCTTTACTGTGGTGAGGCAGAGCTGTAAATGAATGATTCATATTTGATTTTTAATTTTTCATTAATTAAAACAAGTAACAGTGCCGAATCTTGTATAACCACCACAAATATGTGACAATAAAATAATTTTATGATAGAGGTCAGAAAATTATTTGATGGACCGATCCCAATTTCATCACGACATTAATTATTATAAACAACAATTATGAATGTTCAAGTCATTTTCTGAGGGGGGCCCTGTATGAGGAGTAGGGACAAATGTTTATCGATTTTCGTCACTCTTTACAGTATAATTTCAAAGTATTTAGAACTAATTTGTGGAAAATTTTATCAGGATCATCATATTTACAGTATTGGCCATAACTAAAGCACCCCCTCAGTGAATTTTTTTCATATTATATATTTTTTGTATAAAAACTAAGTTTTAAATTTTTATTATGTATTATTTTCCATTGTTAATATATTTACTTTTGATAAACAAATAATTTTATAGTTAATCTTTCTATAAGAGGTAACATTAAATCAAAAGATATTTAAAGCTGGAAAAGAAAACGGACAAAACTAAAGCACCCCTTCATGGATATAATATAAATTTTTTTTTAATTTATATTTTGTTGCAAATCCTTTGTTTTGGATGACACAAGTACATCTCTTAGGCATAGAAGATATTAAGTTTTTTTATGGTGTCTTGCGATATTCCTTCCCAGGATATAATAACGCCTTGAAATTCATAGTGAAAACTGCCGATCCTTATTTCTGCAATTTTCTCGATTTATTTTCATATTATCAATCTCCCAAGAGTTCTCAATAGGATTAAGATCGGGAGATTGTACAGGCCAATGAAGAACTTGAATCTTATTGCTCTGTAGCCAAGTCTTACACACTTTGGAGGTGTGCTTAGGATTGTTATCCTATTGGAACCTCCCTATAAGTGGAATCTTTTCACTGGCATAAGGCAAAATTACATCTTTCCATATATCACGGTACATGAACTGATACATAATCCCATTAACTTTAAGAATTGGCCCAATTCCTTGACCAGAAAAGCAACCCCAGACTTTTACATTGCCCCCCATGTTTAATTGTTCCTTTGCAATACTTAGAATTCAGTCTTTCTTCTTTTCGTCTGCGTACACGCCTTATTCCATAGGAACTTTTTAATTTGTATTTGAATTCGTCAGAGAACAGTACTGTCTTCCATTTTTGGACACTCCAGTTGATGTGGGCTTTGGTAAACTCCAGTCTACCTTTCTTGTTCTTAGCTGATATAAATGGTTTTTTTGCTGGCCATCAGCTGAATAATCGCGCTTCTACTGCTCTTCTACGGATTGTTCTTTCGCTAACGCATAATCATAAACTTGTTCTTACTTGACTAGCACATGATGTTGGATATTTTTGCATTGCTCCTTTGATCAAAGAATCATCATATCGTGTGGTTTTATGAGGACGTCCTCCAAAATGCCCCGGTGATATACGACCAGTCTGCAAAAACTTTGGAAACAGCTGGGAAATAACTGATCTGTTAATTGAATATTGTTAACTCAATTCATGCCGTGATAAGCCCGGCTTCCAGTCTTCAATAAATTTAATTTTAAATTCACTGGAGTACTTGTTCCTTGGCATCCATTGTTTTTTCACAATAAACTGTATAAAACTTAAATTATGCAGACTACGCCTTCTTTTATTTTTATCTTCTGGAATTTTTAAATGCATCCGTTGTGAGTCCTGTTAACTGACATTGCAAATATGCAGTAGCATAGTCTAATTTTTAAACATCTTATAAGGGGGTGCTTTTGTTTTGTCCGTCGCGTTTTGTGTTTTTGTATGTTTTATCATTTTAAATTAGTTGTTCATAAAATTATCCTTTCCTAAATGAACACAATATGAACATTAACAATATAAATTAATAAAATATATACAAAATACTTCTCGAAAAAACCTTTTTTATCCAAAAAATTATGATATTATCCTATTATCAATACCAAAAAAACCATATCGAATGAGAATATTTGTGGAAAATTCATTCATTAAAATTTTAATTAAATTCGTTTTTTGGATGAAACGAATGCATTCAATAACATTAATTCATGATGAATTCATTGAAATTTTAATTCCATTAATATTTTAAGTAAATGAATTAATTAATATTTTAATTTAATTCATTGTTTTTGGTTAAATGAATTTATTGAATAAGTTTTAATTAATGATGAATTCATTAAAATTTTAATTTCATTCAAAATTTGGACAAAATGAATGCATTCAAGTTTTTTTTTGTTTTATGATGAATTCGTTCATATTTTAATTGAATTGTTTTGGTAAAATTAATACTTTCAAGAATTTTTTTCATGATGAATTTATTAAAATTTTAATTTCATGCACAATCATCATTGCATTGATGATTCAAAAATTTATTAAAAGATGTATCAGTCTTTTACTGCTCTGTGGTGTGATAAACATATTTGTCATGCTGTTTGTTCTCAAAACGGCTATAACCGAATCTTATATACCCACCACCAATATAATATCATCACTATTATTGTTTATTTTCTATATTCAACTAGCTTAACCCAGTCCGCGTTGCTGGTCTTTAGAAAATATCTGTTTAATATTGCATCTCGATCTTGATTTTAATATACAGTGCCGGACAAAGTCGGTGATCCAACCATCAATGTTAATACATGTGGAGGCAGTACGGCTGTTTCCAATGAATTTAAGAATTCTGTCTCAATCAATTTGTATTTTATTGTTTCGCCAGGCAGTTTCAATTGTACTTGGTTATTGATGTTGTTAACATCATAATTTGTTTGAGCCAAAATTCCATGTTTCCACAGTCAATCCGAATTTTTGTAGTTATTTGTAAGACTTGGGAATACCTTGTCGACAACGGCTTGAATATTCATTTGCATTTGGCAGAAGTTCGGGAACGAAATCTAATTTGTGCCGGCATCAATTGGGTTTTTTCCATTTCCGATGTCCAACAATTGTTTTGAGAATGTTTCGGCACAATGGTATTGCTGCAAATGCACATGCATGTTCGTTGATAGCGTTCGGCTTCTGTAGCTTCATTTCCAGTGAAATAAATTTGAAGGAACTTCGCCTTGAACATTTGGCCTTGAACTTTAAAGGTGGGCATGAAGCCATTTGAAAGTATGAGTTGCACTTTAGGATATTTTGAAGGAAGTGCTTGGAAATAGGATTGGCGCCGGAAATGTAACTTAGAAGCAGCTCAGGCGGCTCAATAACTGGCGGCAGAATAACTTTACCGTTCGAACAGCATATTTCCGGGGATTTCTTAGAGAACTTCAAAACGCTGCAATCTTAGCAATGTTTGTTCATTGCGCCAATCAGTACGTCCTTGTGATTCCTGGTGTCATCATACTTATGCCGACAACTTTAAATCGTTTATTTTTCTTGATCGAGCCATTCGGGATCGATTGGCTTCTAGTCTTTCGATATGGTGTTGAGGTGTCTCTGCAGCACTCGATGATGATGCACTGCGACGCATTTGCTGAAGCCGTGATTCTCGTTCTCTTCCCGTTTCTGCGGCTCTACGTCTGCCCTTTCGAAAACAAATTTTATTTTAATAAAACCGTTATTTTTGATTAAAATTGGAATGCGGAGAGTTATTCAAAATATATATATTTTCTTAATAGATTTCATATGATAATTTCTTATTCATGCACCTAATATACAAGAGTAAACAAAATTGCTTATAATCGATTGATAATATAAAAGAACTTTTATAGTACCGGACATGTGTTGGAATGTATTCTTTTCTTCGCTTACACCAAATCATTAATAGTTCAAATTTGGGAAAAATTTTTGTATCGGATAATTTGAAAATCGGCTTTATGAATAGACCGAATGGACCTAATGTAGTATTTTAGGTGTCTTAAACCATCTTCAGAAAATTTTCTTTTCAATGAAACCGGTTTGGAGCTAATCGGTTGGATAGTTTCAGAGTCTATAACGGACATAGGTAGAAACGTTTCTTGTATTTTATATAGTTATATAGATAGATAGATTACTAGAAAATATCAGTGGTAAATTTAATTTTGTTTAAATGTTCGGGAACGGGAACAAAATTCCTATGTACAGTGGCCATTCCGAACAAAGATTTTCATATATTTTGATCCCAAACTTTTTAGCGGTTCAACCTATTTTGCTAATTTTTGGGCAAAATGTGCCAAATTTCGGTCTATGTTTCCTCATTATTTGTAAAATTGCTACATCTAATATAAGCTACATCTAATGGGTTTTCACAGTTATATGCCATGCAGCACATTTTTGGAACCATGTATTTTTTCAATATATTACCTCTAGCAAAATGGGGCAAGAACGGGCAGCTGGAATTTTGCATTAGGTAAAAGAATACAAATATAGAAATTTATAGATTGTTTTACTATCCATGAAAGTTGAGAAATTATTGGTAAATATCGATTTGCCTGGACAAACACAAAGCAAACAGTACAATATATTTTTATTATTTTCTTAATAGATCTATCAATACAATCAAAAACACTGACGATCCATTATCTAATTTTCGAGATAATGTATCTGAAATCAGACCAAATTACCAAAAAATGGTCTCCTATTTTGAACACTGCAAATTAGTAAACTTTGAAAGACTCTATCTTCTGAACAAAAATCTGATTGTAATAAAGGTAGCATATTTAAAATCGTTGGACCATTTTCTGTAAAATAGATTTATGCATTATTTTGTAGTGGCACATGAAATTTTTGATTTTTGCAACCCCACTTGTTCTACAGGCGCCACTGTGCGTCTGTTTATTTGTTGTACCGGTTTTGCCTATTTTTAATATCTTACATTTCTGAGAACCTGTATTTGTAAGAATGAGCATAGCTAGATCGTATGAGAATTTTGTAAGTATCAAGAATATACATATTGTTATGTTTTAACCTTTTTAAAACGTTGGTTTATTTCCTTTAAATAAACCGGATACTTTTGATTGCAAATAAAAAGCAGTTTTAGTAGTTTAAAATTGTAACAACTCTTTATTTATTTTAAATGTACAACAACAACAGTTCAAATAGTCACTCAGTGTCTTTATACACGTTTATCAATTCGCAGAAATGCACACACACTTTATAATGTAGAAGACAGTTGATGTTAATTCTAACAGCGCCTATGATAAACTCACTCACGACTGCAACCTCTGCCACTATTTATACACACGCTATCTTTCGGAAATCTTCTACAATGCTCTTAACGGACAAACTAATATATTCGAATTCTAAAGCTTTCGATGTCAATGTTAGCAGCTTTAACATTTAGTGTTGCCATACTTATAAACAATGCTAATAACCGCATGCTATCAATATTGTTGATAAATAGAAACTTCTACTGATGGACGTGTTTATAAATATGATGAGTGCTGCTGGCAGTCGTTACAGACCGTTAAATTCAAATTGCTATTGCAAAATCGTTACAATATATACTTTGTGAGTCTACGACCAATATTTTGATATGTGACAAATGGAATGACAAAATCATTATATTCCCCATATTTTTGGTGGTTGGTATAATAACATATTCGGTTTGATTTACGACACTATAGTAAATATATATCCCTCTATCATTGTTGTAGCATTAGCTCTTTTATTTCTGTTTGTTTTCATTCAAAGGAATTATATGAAAATTTATTTTGTGAATGGTTTTAAAGGGTTCATGGAACAGTACGAATGGACATGCATTTAAAATAATCAAATCACTCATACTAACAGTCAGGTTTTACAATTTTTTTTCAGCAAAATGCGTTCAGTTAGATTTTCTAGAAATTGATATTGCTAAACTGTGTCCAAACATATTTCCCTTGCCGCTCATAAACATCTGAGGTGTTATCTCTTAACTCCTTGGCTATGCCAATGTCAAATTTTATCCCGATCGGACCAGCCGTTTAAAATGCCAGATTTATTTCCAACAAATTTTGATTCTGCCTCACTGTGCACTGCATATTAAACTGCAACGCTGAAAGTTTGCTCTACAAAATATGAAACATATAGAATATAAATTTGTAACATCATTTTCAAAACCTGGCCTAGAAAAGGACAAAAAGTGGAAAACGGGAAAACTTGGTATCTTTTGTTCTAAAAAAATGATTAAAAGTAGAGTTTCCAAAAAACCGAAGTATTTCAAAACCGCGGTTTCGGTTTTAAAAAATTTAAAACCGATCGGTATCGGTTTTTTTTCGGTTTTGTGATAATTTCTTATTATAGAAACAACATCAGTTGATAATTTAGAAAATGCTAAACAAATTTAAAATCCAAACTTGACGGGTGCTCAGGAGGATAAAGGAAAATTGTACTCTTATAATACTTATATTAAATTAGTTAGGAGAACTAAACCAAACTAAGGAGTACTATTTCTTTCTTAAAAATGGTACTTTTTGAATTTTCTATAATATGGAAACTATAATCCGGAAATAACTTTGATTTCAAACTTGACGGGGACTCAAGTGTGGAAAATTGGTACTTTTTCTTCTAATGGTACTTATTATTATATTCAATTATTTTACTTATACTTATGTATTTACATTAGAGTTTCCAAAAAACCTAAGAATTTCAAAACCGCGGTTTCGGTTTTAAAAAAATGAAAACCGATCGGTTTCGGTTCGGTTTTATGATAATTTTTTAATTATTAAGTGTTATAGAAACAAAATCAGTTGATAATATAGGAAATGCTATTCAAATTTAAAGTTCAAACTTAACGGATGTTCAAGAGGATAAAGGAAAATTGATACTTTTTCTTTAATGGTACTTTTTTTAATATATTAAATTAGTTAGCTTATATACATTAACTAAATAAATAATCAAGAATCAATTGTATTATGATACCTAAAGTGGAGAACTAAACCAAACAAAGAAGTATTCTTTAGTTCTTCAAATAGTACTTTTTGAATTTTCTAATATAATATTGAACTTTGAATAATGAAATTATTTTGATTTAAAACTAGACGATGGTTCAAGTGTGGAAATTGGTACTTTTTTCTCTAATGGTACTGCTTATTATATTAAATTATTTTACTGATATGCTTTTGAGTAAAGAAAGAAAGTCATTAAGCCATCTATATGACATTGAGGGTACAAAAAATTATTAGTATTTTTTCGTTCTTCGAATGGTATATGATCCTGATCGAGTAAGAATCTAAAAAAGGGACTCACAGATACTTTTTTCCAACTAATAACACTTTTTGACTATTTTATAATAATAAACCTAAAAATTCAAAATTAGGCGCACATGATTCTGAATGAGTTAGAATTCACAAAAGGTGACTTTAGTGGTACATTTCTTAAGCATTTTCTATAATAATGTACCCAGTTGGAATACAAAATGAGGGTCTAAATGGTACTTTTTATAATAATACGTTTCGAATGAGCTAGAAGCCACATTACAATGATTCAATAAACATGAAACTAGAGACATGTTATCCTGAATTAGTATTAATTCACAAATGGAGACTTAATAGTACTATTTCTTTCATCCAATTGGGGTGGCAAAGCGCACCGGGTCAGCTAGTAATCCATACTTTTATCGGATATTTTAAAATAACTAAGTTTTGTTACAAAAATATTGCATTATTATTATTATTTTTTTTTTTTAAATTAAAGAAAAAAACTGTCATTTGAAGTTTAATTGTTAGAAAATTCTCGTAGATCAATATTTTTAAATGAGTTTGTGGAATTCTTTATTAACAGGTTTCCTTGCCTAGCCTGCGAAATGTAGCCTGCTACATCATCTGAAGCAATTATTGTAATACAATTTAAAAAATTTATAGAAATCTTAAGATATTTTTACCCATCTATTTTTAGAGATATTGGATGAATTGGAAGAAAAAGTTTGTTTCTCACTTCTAAATTTTGAACATTTCTACTGAAAATAGATTAAAAGTAAAAACCGAAGAATAATTGTCGGTTTTGGTTTCGGTTTTAGGCCTTGAAAAAACGCGGTTTCGGTTTGAATCAAAACCTAACTAGAAATTCTAATTAAACAGGGTGCAGCCAAAACTGAATATGATTTTAAATATATTCAATACCCAGATTCTGTATAACTGTATACTTATTTGTTCAATTATTTTACAGGTTAGAATCTTCTTTTTAAGATTTTGTACGATGGTGGCCCTTAGAACACTGCCATGTGATATTCCGACAGTAATCTGCCAGCATATGTTCATCCCAACAACCTCACTTCCATCACGTTTTAATCTTGATGCGAACGTTCTCCTTGTTCATCGCTATACGATCCAAAATTTTAAGGAAACTTGTCTAAATGACTATGAAGTTAATGCTCATATTACATTTTTAAACCTAATTAAAAGGTCTATAATACAACGCCAGCAAAATATATCCATTCCTGATACATTTCAAATATTAAAAATTTCACCCAAATTACCCGATTGTATTCTGGAAACTACTAGTAACTATACTATACATTTCAAGGGTGAATAAAGTTCGTTTATGCCACTATGCAATATTCATAATCATAACGCCTGCAAACAATAATTACGTGTTACAAAAAAAAACTTTTGACTATTTTTGTTCTTTGTTAAAGACAGGGTTAAGGTCGAGTATTATATTTGTGTTTTTTGTTTGAAACTTTTAACTCAATTCAAAAGTTTTTTTCGGTTGTTTGTTTGTTTCTTTGGCAGCTCAAACGAGTGTAATGTTTGCCTTTTGTAGTTGTTGTAAATAAAAGTTCAATATTCATAAAGGAAAAAATATGGAAAGAGGAAAAATTTATGCATAATAAATTAAATTCTTTTTATATGCAGACTTAAAAAGGATATCGTTAGCTTAGTGTGTAAACAGGCTAAGTTCACTTTTAATGATAATTGTAATTTTAATACAAAACTTTTTTAAACTGTTATAAATCATACCAAATAATTAAAAAGAATTAAATTCACTTATTTCAAAAATATTAAAAACCAAGAATTTTAAAGAATTTTAAACGTTTTTTTTGTCTCCTGTAAAATTTGTGAAGAGAGACTTGGCAGGTTTGTACACTAAGCTAATGATATGTATGTAAAAAGTTGTTTACTTAGTTAAGCTGAATCTATCCTAAGCTACTACTTACAATTATAACTAAGTGTGTGACTATATTATTAAAAAAAATTCTCAGTAGATCTTTGTATATGTAGGGAACTGGTCACTTGACTAGCGAAAAGGCATCACTATGGGTTACTTTACAGGGGTTACGAATGACCGCTTTAATAAATGGTTGTTCTAGGAGGTTATTGTATAATCTATGTAAAATCTCAGTAGTATGAGTATACTTGTTATACTTAATAAATATTACTCATACGCTAACATGGCTTATGCGAAAAATTCAAAATTTTTTGTAGTGACAACAAACTAGTTTATCAACTCATACGTTTGGTCTATATATTTTGGCAATCTATTTTATTTTTTTTACAAGGCAATTTTGATGCCATTGAACCCTTTGATTAATAACAAATTAGTTTGACTTCATATATACAATTCTTTTATGAATATAAGTATAAACTAACTTAGCATACTTAAGTACTTGATAAATTATTATAGATTTTCTCATATTTGTTACTTATATTTGCAGCAATAAATGAAAAAACTTCTGCCGGAATTTATATTAAAAGTAAATACAAACAAAATTTAATATAAAGTCTGTCTAGTTGTTGATGTGAGAGTGTGCCTTCCTGAAACCGGTAAAACGATATTTAAATTGAAATAGTTATGGAAACTTGTTTGAATATTGTTTTTTTCCATCTCATGGTAAAAATTAGTTGTCAAGGTCATTATTTTATATTGGCAGACTAAATGGAAAAAAACAATTTATAAGGAGCGTAAGGAATATATTTAATTATCTAATCCTTTGTTCTAAAGGTTAAAGGTCCCAAATCCTTTTATGTAAAACAATAATTGAGAACCAAGCTAGCAGCGATATTACTATTAGGCTGGTATTTATATCTGGGTTCCTAATTAATCTAAGTTCCGGTTTTCAAATTATTATTTTCTAGCAAATGAAGAAAGAAAAATTTCAATACAACATACATTCAAGTAGAATCAGTATATTTTTGAAATAGATCTGCAATAGCAGAAGAGTATTAGAGTATAATTTTATACGACAGATATCATAGAACCCTCTAGAGCGGAGCAGAGTCTTAAAGTAGAGTATCTTTAGACATACAACATTTATATACGCTTGCGAATAGTTTGTATGTTCAAAAGCTAATATTTTTATAGCCCTTGAGTAGGCCTATAAAAACATGTTTGCGCACTCTATTTGTTTCTTAGAGATAGCGAGTTATACGCACTTGAATACCTAAATTTCAAAATTTCACCTTGGACCGCACAGTGGGGCAGAATCAAAATTTTTTGGAAATAAATCTGGCATTTCTAACTGGCTGGTCTGATCGGGATAAAATTTTACATGGGCGTAGCCAAGGAGCATTCGAGTTTAAGTTTTTAAAAATGGACCCCACAAATTCTCCAGGAGCGGCGCTATGGGGGATCAAATTAGGGTACCTTCGACATGTAACATTTTTAAACGCATGTCATTTTTTTGTTTCCCATCCGATTTCAAAAATTTGTAAATTTTTGGAAAGTTCTTGAATTTATCTCTTATAATTTCCGAGTTATAGGCATTTAAAAATTGAACTTTTAAAATTTTGCCATACCTTGGTCCGTTTTTTTTTTTAAATATAGGGCTTAGTTTTGAACCTAATGGACTCGAATTTCTTTTTTTAGTTAGAAAACTAAATTACCAATAACATACAAAAAATTTCAGGGCAATATCAATTATAGATCCAAAAATAAACGATTTTCAATTTAAAAATTAAAAAAATAGTAAATTTTTGCAATTTTTTTGTCGAAACGGTGACTTAACTCTTTTTTATTAAAACAAAAACTTTATTTAAGAATATATAACATTTTTATGTGTTTTCGTAAGGTATCTTTTCGGAAAACATTTTGGTATAAAAGACATGTCTTGTTTTTCGAATATGTCGGCCCTACGTCTTTTGGAGTTTGACCTATTTTTTATCAAAATTTCAACTTTGGGACACATGTTCTAAAACGATCAGAAAACGGAAAGCAGCTTTGGAAACCTTGATGTGATCCCTATTTATTCCCAAAGTATTTTCTTAACCCCAAAGGAAATATGGACCCTATGGGCAAAATTGTAAAAAATAAAATTTTTGTGATTTTCGCTCCAATTTTTAGGAATTGCGGGATGCCCTTTGACCTTTTGACAAATTTTTTTATACTTTGTTATTTAAAATGACAAGTTTAAAAAAACGTTGAAAATTTCATTGAGTTTTGTCAATAAATAAAGATTTTATTGCATATTACATATTTTCTGAGTTTCTAAAACTAAAAATTGTATCAACATTTTAATAGGATTGCAAATATTAGGGACAATTTGATCCACATTTATTCCAAACTAATTTTTTATGTTTAGACAAGTTAATTTTTGGTCTTACAAAAAAAATTTCAAGTCAATATCTGAATTAGATTCAAAAATATACCACTTTAAAACTCTGTTCTTCAAAAATATTTCACAAGAACTAGCCAAGCGCTTTCCAAAAATATACAAATCTTTGAAATCGGATCTACATATTTATGACTGCTCAAACAGAATTCCGGGGACATTTGTATGGGTGCTAGGTGAAATAATAGAGCGATTTTGCCTATTTTCAATGCCAAGCAAATTTATTATACATTAACCCTCTAACCGCCTCAAGGCGGTCTTCGATTTTTGGGCCCCAGTGTTGTATTATACATATTTTTGCTTTAAATTTTTGGTATGCCTCCCAATATATTCTGACAAGTCGTTTGTCAGCTATGATCAATCAAGTGCAAAAAGTCATCAAATTAGCATCGAAAACTGTTTCGCAAATTTAACTATTAAGAAACAACATTTGGAATAAAATGATCGACTTCAGAATTTTATGGTAAGTAGATAAAATTTTATATTTAAGTTTTAAATCGTATTTTCAGCGAAAAAAATAAGAAGTTTGATTTAAAAACGAAATAGTGAAGGACTCCTCAAGGCGGTCTTGCTGGTTTGCGTATACAAAAATATCCTCCACTCTTACATTGTTGTTTTCACCTTTTGTTTATAAAACTCTATTGTTTGCTTATGGTTCTATTATGTGCATTCATATATTTTACTATTGTGTTAAAGATGGATATTACTAAACGTCCTTATACGAAAACAAGTAAGAGAACTATATGCGGCTGTGCCGAATCTTATACACCTTTCACCAAATTATAATTTAAAATAAAAATTTCAAATATTTTGAGGTAAACACAATTAATTTTTCAAAATTAAAATAAAAAAAAAAATTTTAAATTTTATTTTTTTTTTTTTCGAAATTGTTTTTCTTTTAATTTTTTCCAATTTTTTTTTAAATTTAAAAAAAAAATTAAATTTTTTTGTTTTTAAATTATTAGTGAAAAAAATATTTGGGTTAAAAAATAATTTTCCCGATTTTGACCCATTGTAGGTCCAAATTACTATAGGCTTATATAAATCGTTGCAATGGACTTTGAAATATCTATCATTAGATATCCATATTGTCTATATTAATGACTTACTAATCCAGAATAGATCAAAAATAGGCCAAAGATCGAGGTTGTTCCATTTTTTCCTTATATCTCAGCCGTTTGTGGGCCGATTTTATCGATTTTGAATAGCAACCGAGCCGGAAGAATTCCCGATATATTGATGTATCAATTATGTTTGTATGTTATTTGGGGGCTACGGAATGTTGATTTCAAAATACAGACAGACAGACATACGGACATGGCTATATCGACTTCGCTATATATAACGATCCAGAATATATATATACTTTGTGGGGTCGCAAATAAAAAATGCAGAAATTACAAACGGAATGACAAACTTGTATATACCCTTGCCACTCATGGTGAAGGGTATAAATATAAATTTGGAGCAAATATCTTATGAACAATTTCTCGAGTTCATCGATTCTGTGGAATTCTGTAGACAGCACAGATGAAAGTATTGATATCGATGACAGTGTTGCTGATTCCACTTATGTTCCAAAGACGAAACACCATTTCCGAAAATACATGCCCATATAACGGGGATTAAATTGTTCGTGCCTTGTGATTCAAACGGTTTTGCCTGCCGTTTTTAAATCTACAATGGGACCGAAGATAATATCATTTTACCTGTTATACCGGATATTGGAGCTACCCTAAATGTTTGAAGATTCCTAATTTCATGCATCACATCCTGTTTTTTGATAACGTTTACAAATCGAAGCCGCTGTTAGTCTATTTACAAGCCAAAGGAATTTATGGTTTGGGCACAATCAGAGCTACTAATTTGTTTTGTCATATTTCTTGTTAAACATGATTTGCTTTTGTGTATGCTGCGAAATGAACCAAGATCAGAGATGATTTTGCGTAGAATACATGACCTCAATTCATGTAGTCGATGTGAATACCGTATTATGGAAGGATAACAAATATGTCCTCCCGTCATTGACATATATAGGTATTGCACAATTCAGAAGATCCAATTCTGTAACAACAATCTAAAGTTACTTGTTATGATAGAAAGCAGAAGAAATTTATGGAAATCAACTGCCCTCAAATTATTGGAGAATACAATGATCGCATGGTCGATACCATATTTGAGCTACCATTATGTGTACATGGTCTTTACAAATGCATTTATTTTATACAAACGTCTACAGGCAGATGAGGCCAATGCTTTCAACAATATGTCCGATTAAAGAACTGCTTTTACAGCTTCTAGATTTGCGTAAGGAAATAGCTGCTGGACTTGTTTTCTTCTAAAATATACGGTCTGTAGGACGACCATATGTTCCAAATCTCGGTGAGCCTTTATCACTATAGTCTGGCATATCAGGTGTTGGCAAAAGAGCTGCTCATCAAAAATAATGCGTATTTTAACTTTGTTCCCTTCTGTCAATAAAGTTTGTTTATATATAAAATTTACCTTTGGTGTCATATTACCTGGCTTTCGTCCAGAATGTTTTTTTGCCTGAAAATAAAAACTAACGCTTCTACTGACTACATTTACTTGAAAAAATATTATTGGTTTCATAGGATAATTTTTAAGGTCTTGCCAGTTAGAGGGTTAAAATATTGGCATATTACACTGTATTTATAAATTGATCCACGTTTTCCGGAAATCTTCCCATTAAATTTTTGTAGATGTTTCCGTTACTTTGGGCTCAACTACCGCTTAAATCGGACATGTCCTGGGATACATTTCCTCTGTTCTTTAATTCCTTTTTTACAAGATCCCAATACCTTTCCACAGGCCGAAGTTCTGGACATTTGGGTGGTACAGAATTTACATTATTGTTTGAATATCACTCAAGGGCTTTTTTTCCATAGTGGCATTATTCCAAAATTGACCAGAAATATGAAGGCACTCTGTGCTGTTTTAAGAAAGGTAAAACCCGTTTTTGTAGACATTCCGTAATATATTTATCGTGCTTTTCTGATAGAAGTGTTCGGTGCTCTTCGAAAGAGTTGTTCGACTTCTTTTGCCTTACCAAAATCTTTTAGACCTTTTTTCTTCCTGATCCAGGTTTTCTTTCAATGTTCAACTCTTCCTAATACTGTTTAATGGCTTCTGAAGCAGTGAAACTTCAGATCTTTTGCAATTTTTTTGAAAGATCATATTGAATTTTTTTTTTCACGTACTTTTATTTTCGTCCATTTTTACCGAAATAACAGTTGGAAAATGTGTGATTTAGAAAATATAATCTGACTAATTTTTAAAAGCTAACGTGATTAAAAAAAATAATAATTTGTTGGACTAAGGATACGTTTTGGCTGCAGTAGTGTGTATAAGCTTTTTCTGACTCACACTTTAACATGGAAAATTGGTATAAAAATTATGTCCTGCAGGACCAATGCACGGTTTTTTTCTAACTGACCTTTTTTATAAAGGCCTAGTCGAGGGCTTTAGGAATATATTTCTTTGATTTTCAAAGAAACTGAAACAATTTCAGAGTGTTTAAATATTTTACATGTCTGTCCGAAACCGCGAGACAATTATGCTGGATCTGTGGGGTCTGTTGTCAAAACTTAATTTCGAATACTTCGTTGCTACATGAAATTTCATGTCATATTTAGAAAATATGATGATTCTGCCCTACTGTGGGTTGCTTTGATGTTTTGTAATTTCAAATAGATCGCTCCAGCAGATGAAAAGTTTTATATTTATTTCGATTAAATTTTCTACCGAACCCACTCTGCAGCATCAAATAACATTTGTATTTGTTATACTTAGCTGCAAAATAAAAAACGTTTGTTTTTTTCTTATGATTTGGCTGTTTTTAATATGATGTAAAATACTTTTCAAGTCACGTCAACATATTTTGTTTTAAATGTGGAAATGTCACATGTTCATAATTTTTTTACTGAAGATTACACTGTGCTACCGATTTTTGTACATTTTGTATGAAAACATTAATCTGGTTCCACCGATTTATTTTATAACTATTTTTATTTGGTTGCACCGATTTTACTCATTTTTTTATCTTTTAAGTAGTGGCTATAAGAACATTGTTATTGCCATATTATAGAGATTTTATACCTTACACTACCACAGTGGGAAGAGTATATTACAGTGCTAGGTTGGTATTCGCCACTAAACATTAGAGCGACGGCCCGGTTATCCCGACGGCTTAATTTTTAATATTGCAGGTTCTATAATTGCGACAGTTTACGAAAAACAGGTTAAATTTTCGCGACTTTTATCTGTTTTTTTTTAATTTGATTACAATGTCTATAACCAAAAAAGGAAAATCCCCGGCTTTTGGTACATTAACTCTCTTGGATGATCTTGATGTTCAATTTTTATTTGTGTCAATTGTTGTGTAAATACACCTCTTAATATGGGAAAAGTTCAACATATTTTAAAGCGCACAATTTCTCAAAAATTAGAGATTTAAAAAAAAAAAAATAATAAAAGTGGAGAGGATTGAATTACCAAAAAAGTTTGTTTGGGCACTGACAACCGTTCCACCTTAAAGAAAGCTGAGTACCCAAGAATGGGAAAAATGCGTAATAAGTAGTTTGTCTGAAATGTTCCAATATAAGCAGCAATTTTGTAATCAAAAGTCAGTCATTTGTATTCCATAATTTATCAAACCAATTCAATGCCAGTAAAGGATGGTTGAAGAAATTTAAGTGACGAGAAATTGTCTTCGAAACCTTTTCTTATTGATTCATTTGTGAAAGAGTTTAAGGATTACGTTGATGAGCATGTGTTGGCTCTTCATCAAATCTACAATGCTGATGAATCCGGTTTATATTATAGGATGCTTCCAAATAACACTCTTCTCCAAACAACACTCTTCTCACAACCAACAAACTTAAATTGTTGATTGTTGGAAAATGGAAAAACCCGCGCGCCTTTAAATTCTTCCTCAATAATTCTGTAATATACAACTCCAATAATAACGCCTGGATGACATCATTTATATGCAAGGACTGGTTCCATCAGGAATTTGTTCCTCAATTAGTAAAAGTAAGTTGTTCATAAGTAAATATTTTTTAGGTCCGAGAATTTTTGGTTTCCAAAGGTCTGCAGCAAAAAGCAGATTTGCTTTTAAATAACGCGACGTGTCACCCAGTTGAGGAACTAAAAAGTGATGACGGTTTTATCATAGCAATGAATATACACCCCAATTGCACTACGCTTTTTCAACCGTTAGATCAAAACGTTATCAACTTGGTCAGATTAAATTATAAAAAACAACTGCTCACCCACTTGCTTGACCAGAAGGGAACAAATTTGGAGCGCAAACTAAAAAACGTCAATCTCAAAAATGCAGTTCAGATTCTAGCTACGTCCTGGTATAAAATATCAGTGTACAATATTCGAAAATCCTGGAACGCCTTGCTTGAATTCGGTACTGAATGGAGTGAAGAGAAAACATGCCCCTAAATTTTTTACAAAATATAATTCAGGAAGAAAACGAAGACCTTTCTACTATTAGTACACTTGTAGCTCAAATTGATACGGAACATCTTTTAACGAATGCTGACATAAACAACTGGATTCAAGAAGAATTTCATGTGGAAAGTAATGAGGAGCAAATGGAATTATCAGATATGGAATCGGAGGATTTATACGATAGTGGTCATGAAGAAAACAAAATAAAAGTGGCCGATTGTTTAACATCGATAAACATATGCATACAATGTGCTTTGGAAAATGATAAGCCGACAACAGTTCTATATGAACTACTTGATTCAAAAATAATTTGCCAAAAAAGCAGTAATATGTATATCAATAAAAAGGATTCTAATTTAAAAAGTTACATATATTTTTTCAATAAAATGTTGGGTTCTGTTTTCGCGAAAATTCAGTTTCCGCGACAGGTCTGGTAATAGAAAACGAGCTAAAACGATATATAAGACGTCAACGAACTTATTCTTTATAAATCTAACCAAATAAGTTAAAAAGAGATATCAAAAATATTTTAAACAAAGGATTGTGAACATTTTTTAAAATTTTGTAAAAAAGTGACTTTGCACGTTTGAGCGCTAAGCTAACGATATATTATTATTTAATTTTAGTATTATGTTTTGAAATTTCATACGAAAATAAATTATTAAATAATTATGAGTAAATAAAACATAATATCCATAAACACTACGGCTGGTATTAAACGTGTTTCCTCATACATTTTCATTTACCGCCTGCTGTTTGTAACTTTAAATTGTGACTTGTTAGAATGTTTTTTTTTTTTTTTTTGTTTTGTTGTTGCTCAACAAATTCCTTAGCAAATTGTTACATATTGATATTAACAACATTATATATATATTTTTTTAAACTTTACCCAACAACTACAATAGCGACAGCAACAAATTTAAGCAATAATTTATATTCTCTCACGTATTTATGGCAAAACCTCAAACTCTAACCTTTTTTAAAGGTTTTCCACGGTGGGAGTTGGAAGCAACAAAACCCCATATTTTTTGCTTCCACATAATAATAACTGTGGATAAAGTATGAATTGGATGAGTGTATGTACGCAGTAAAGTAAGAAGAAGAATTATTTTTTTCTTTCTTTCTTTTATTTTCTTTGTTTGCTGCTGAGTACATCATAAATCTTTCGGCAATTTTCATTGAAAATACGCTGACATTTGCTTTAGCATTCGTCAAACAAGGAACAAAAAATATATATATTGTATATGAGTATGTATGTATAAAAAAATAAATAAATAAAGTAAATTTATCAGAATACAACACTCTGAGCAAATAAAAAATACATACATATATATTTCATAGTATAGTATATACGCATACTATCTAAAAAAAAGTCATACATCTAACTATGCATACATATATATATAAGGATGGACCTAATTTTGCTTTTTCGATGATCCCAAACTCTAAATTTCTTCTCCATTATTTAAAAACCAAATGCTGAAAATTTGTGCAAAATCGGTTAATATTTAAAGGTTGCAGATTTTATTTAAAGTTTCGAGTGTTGGTTCCAAATATTTTACAAAAAAAAAATTCTCTTTGATTCGCTTCACTTCACAGAGTATCCGAAGTTGGCTTGATTCGTTACGGGCCTCAAAAGCTGAGCAGTTCTTTTGTCGCGGATTCCATATATTGCCAGAAAGATGGGAAAAAGTCATAACTAACAATGGCCAATACTTTGTATAAATTTATATTGTTACGTTTTTACCTTTTAAAAATGGGTGTTTATTTCCTTTAAATAAATCGGATACTTTTGATTGCAAATAAAAGCAGTTTTAGTAGTTTAAAACTGTAACAACTCTATATTTATTTAAAATGTACGACAACAACAGTCTAAATAGTCACTTAGTGTCTTTATACACGCCTATCAATTCGCAAAAATGCATGTTAACTCTAACAACGCCAATGATCAACTCAACTCACGACTGCAACTTCTGCCACTATTTATACACGTGCCATCAATAGTGAATCTTCTACAATTATCTTAACGAACAACTAGATCATTCGAATTCTAGAGCTTTCGATGTTAATGTTAGCAGCTTAAACATTTAGTGTTGCCACACTTATAAACAATGCTAGTAACCGCATGCTATCAACATTGTTGATGAGTAGAAGCTTCTACTAATGGACGTGCTCATAAACATGATGAATGTTGCAAGCGGTCGTTACAGACCGTTAAACTCAAATCGCTATCGCACATTCGTGACAATATTGTACAAATATTTCGAAATAAAAGCTAAAAATTTAAAAAATAGCGAATTTTTAAGTCATACACTCAATAATAACAGCGTGTTATCAAACAGTTTAAAATAAGTGCCAACCTAATATACGTACATATATAAAAACTGTAGTACACTCTTCAGAATAACAATGATAATCACATGCATACACATACCCTGCGATAATATTCCAAGCAATTCTAGGAAACAGTACCCAACTAGTGAGTTTACCCATCATTTAGGGTGGGAACTAGTTACTTCAATAGCTACGTGACTAGTTTTTTTAACACGGGCATGTCCTAAGCAGGGGTCAATTGATTCTTTTTGACAACAATGACACTATCTAATAGCTGGTCCAAAGTAGTCAACGCATTTGATTCACATACTGGTTAAATAACGTCAGTTACCTTACTAGCTACCTAACTGGTAACTTGATCAGCTACATAACTAGTTATTTTAACATGTACGAGTGCTAATTGACCCCAAATAGTCAGCTAAAAAGACATATCATAGGCAGTCCAATTAACGATAGCTTGTAAACAAACCTTTCTTCGACAACTCTCCAATGGATTGTTTCTGGTGGGTAAAATAACTAATTTCTAAAGTGCAGTACAAAATAAACGTTTAAAGTGACTTCACTATAGGTTACTAAGAGACACTAAAGTGACTATTGACTTCATGCTATGTTACATGGGATATCAGTATACTTAAGTAAAAATAAAAATTAACTGTATGAGAATTATTTCAACACAATTAGTTTAAAGTGTTTAAAGTTTAAAGTGACTACATTCCAGATTACTTAGAGACACTTAAGTGACAATTGTCTTTACGCTAGATTACCTGGGATGTATAAAGTAAACAATTGTCTTCTTTTTGCACTACAAGATCACAAATTACCAAAATGCTTATATAAATTGGAGTCAGCCATGTCATAAGATATTTCTGACGGTTACTGTCTATAAGGGATACATTGACTACTTGCTTAACTGCTGGGTTCATTCATTCAGTCTTTCATACATACGCATAAAGTTAGACTCATAGATACGAATACATTCGTATACAGTGTTGGTAAAAATATTAGAATATGAATGATATTTCAAGCGATTTTTCCCAACTTAAACAAAATGGAACCAGATGCAGATACATTTTTAGAAAGATTTAAAAGAATGCTTTTTAAACGAAAATTTCATCAGTTTGTTAGCAGTGCATTGATATCACGTTGGTTTGTGTCTTGACTAAATCTAAATTAAAATATCAACAGCTTAGTATGAAAAAAGTCAGAGTGTTATGTATATTCGGATTCATCGTAATAAATAAAATCATATTTGTATATGTTGTAAGGTTGGCTACCGTTACCTTTCTTAGGGATTTAAAAACAAATAGACTAAATCCGAAAGAGTAAATATGATCAATTATGGACCGATCTTCATAAAATTTGGTACAGCGATTTCTATATTCATATGATGAAATTAATTATGTCGAATTTCTGCTTGATAAAGTTATTTGTAATAGATTTTTGCGTATTTAAGTGATTTTAGAAAGTGGTCTATATATGGGGCTATGTTCAAATATGGATATTTTTGCATAGAACATAAATTTGCTAAATTTTGCATGGATACTGCTATTATACAAGCATTTGTGTACTATAAAACCATATTCCGGGAAGAAATTTTTATGAGGGCTAGCAGAAATTATAGACTGATTCTTACCATTTTAAACGATCTTGTCTTTTTATAAAAAGAAAATTGTGTGCAAAATTTCATGATATTATTTGCAATATATTTAAGAAAATTGCAAAATATTTTCGAAAAATATCAACTACTTTGGAAGTATACGAAATGTTACAAGCGGAATAACAAACTTAATATACCTCTCCATATTTTTAGTGGTGAGTATAAACATATAAAAGCATTACAAGATCCTTAAGAAACATTTCATATGAAACATTTTTATATGTTGAAAAAAACCGATATTTTGCAAAAAGAAAACAGGTCTGGAGAAATTTTGAAATTTAAATTTCAAATGCATAAAACTTGCTGTAAAATATAAAAAACAACAAAAGAGGGATTTAGTGTAAAAAAATATTTGATTTTAAACGAATCACAAAAAATTTATCATGTCTAAGTTGCTATTTTGAAACACCACAACAACGCTCCTGAGGCACAGTGGTCCAAATGCTCAATCTAGCCGGAAAAACTTACTTTTTTTAAATGTTCCAAAAGCAAATTTTTTGTCTTTAAATAGCTCCACTAGCATTGATTCATTGCTTCAAAAGCAAGTAATTGCTTCTTTGTTAAAAAATTAATATCTCAAGTGACATTTAACAGTGCGAGTGAAATTGTCGTCAAAAAATAATAAGAACAATTAAAAAAAAAATTGTTGGTGTTATAAATATAAAAAAGGTAAGAGTAAAACTTAGTGTTTAAATTTTTCAGAAAATATGTTTTGTGTAGAAAAAAAATGCAATTATGTACATGTGTGTTTTAAATGTGAAATTTTTGTTCAATGTCCAAATTCTATTAGAATTTCAAATGGTAATTTAACAAAGTTAAGCTTTAGCTTTTATGTTGTCGTCATCTATATAGATGTAGATTTCTAATGTTTAAAAAATTTGCTGCCACTTTTTTCCCCAACGATTTTTATTTTATTTAGAGTTTAACATGTCCATTACAAGAAAGGAGCTCTATTTTTATTTTTAATGTTGGTGTGGCATTTCGCCCACTTAAAATTTTTTAATGAAAGGTAGCCTTTAATTCCTTTCACACATACAGAAAGACGGTGTGAAAATTTCAGGAAAATCGGTCTAGCCGTTTCGCCGTCTAGAACCCACAAAGGAAAAATTTACATACAAAAACACACATTCGTGCAAAAAAATTTTTTATATTGATGAAATCTATAAACTTATCAAGTTTCATGTCGGTACGGCTTTTCAAAAGCGAGTTATGACATTTTTCCTGTTAGATTAAGCATTTGGACCACTGTGTGAAGGTTATGTGACTAAAGGTAGGGTCACACATTGCAAATATTTGACGAAAAAGACGTAACCACTAAATAAATTATATTTTAATTCTTTTATTTATTTCAAAAACGTATCTTATTGAGGATGATTCACAACAAATATTTAGTTTTATTTTATTTGATGCTTTTTGATCTTAGTCACAAACATATACATGTTTACTGTAACCATATATATGGTTGATCTTGTCACAAACATATACATGTTTACTGTAACCATATATATGGTTGATACAATCATGTGAATCATAAATTAACCATATTATTGTTACGACAATCATATACAGTGTACTCTCTCTTTGCGGACACGTCCCATAAACGGACATTTTTTTCAGTCCCAAAATAATTCTTTGGGATTATTTAATACTCTCATAAGCGGACACCTCTTATAAGCGGACAAATTTGTCAGTTCCTTAGGTGTCCGCTTATGAGAGAGTACACTGTATATAGTTACTGTGACTATAATATTGTTAAAAAAATGTTGAAATGGTTACAGTAACCATGCACAACTATATGTTTTTTCTGCGTGTAGTTGTATAAACACATCATCATAGGTACATCTCAAGAATTAGTCATTTCATTTGAGAATTTTGGTTGAAATTTTAATGCTGAACTAGTTCCCGAGCTAGAACACAATAACTGATAAGGTTTTGGAACACGTTTGTAATCAATATTTATGTCAGGAACTTTACAAACTCATAACTACTAAATTCTAAGAAAGCTAAGGAATGAAAGGACTAACATAATTTTTCTTATTTTTGAACATTCCTGGATTATTATAATACATATTCCTAATTTCAATGTCAACTCTACTTGCTACTATATTTTAATACAAATATGTTATTGCTGCAAAATGTTTTAACCACAACTGTTCGTAAGAGAATAAAAAGTAAAGCTAAAGACAAAAGTTAAAAACCGAGGTAAAATATCAGCTAAACAGGAAAAATCATACGAAAAGACAACAAATCCTACTAATAATATCAAGGAAAATAAAGGAATATAAAAAAAACGAAAAAATTCAATAAGGACTCATCTCTACACTCACATACACTTTTAAATAAATGTCTACATGTGCGTCTGCACAAGAGTTCTAAACTCTAACAGACAAAAACATAAATTCTTACACTTTGTAAACGTAGTGTTTTACCAGGAATTCAATTATGTATAAACGTTTTATACATTTATTTTTCTTTTCGACTTTTCATACCCACCAAGGTATATTGATTTTGTTATGTCGTTTGTAACACGTCAATATATTTGTTACAGATATATTAGTATATATATTCTGGCCATTAATAACGCGATGAAACAGGACATAAACAAGTTTTATATGAAGCTTTCTACAAATATCTCTTAAGATCGGTCCATAATTGACCCTATCAATAAATAATTTATATATAATGATATTAAGATATGTTTTGATACAAGTCATTTAAAGTTTTGAGTAAATCGGCCCACAAATGGCTGATATATAAGGAAAAATCCGGGCCTATTTTTGATCTATATCTGGATTACTAAGTCATTAATATAGACAATATGGATATCTAATGATAGATATTTCAAAGTCCATTGCAACGATCTATATAAGGCTATAGTAATTTGAACCTACAATGGGTCAAAATTGGGAAAAATATTTTTTAATCCGAATTTTTTTTTAACACAAACAATTTTTTTTGATGATCAATTTTTTTTCACTAGAAAATTAAAAAAAAAAAATTTAAAAATTAAAATAAATTTTGGAAAAATATGAAAAAAAAATTTTAAAAAAAAAAAAAAATTTTGAAAACAATTTTGAAAAAAATTATTATTTTTAAAATTTAAAAAAAAAAAATTTGTTTGTTCACCTAAAAATATTTAAAATTTTTATTTTAAAGTAGAATTTGGTGAAGGGTATATAAGATTCGGCACAGCTGAATATAGCTCTCTTACTTGTTTGTTTCATATTTCTTGTCTTAAAGTAAACGTTTTTCATTGTAGTATGAACAGTATACTTGATCGGGTTTCCTGTTTGCAACTCCCTGGAGAAGAGTATGTATATTTGAATAAATTGATGTTTCTTAATTATGACTTCGTCAACATGTGTCATAGTAACAGATTTAAGCTGACATTTTATCATAAACTGTGCAGAAATTTTACTGTGTTTTTTTTTTTTACAGTTTTTTAGATTTTCGCAGAATTTCTTAGAGATTTTCATTTAGATGAAATTTTTTTAGTGATAAATTGCCTGGCAATATTAACATTACTAAAGGGCTTATGACAGTGGAAGTGATATACCACAATATGCCCTATATAGGTGCTAGGAACCGATTTTAACAGTATTTGGTAGAGAGATTTTTATTTAATTAAAATTTAATTCTGCGGAATTTTATTTGTATGCCAATATTTGCCAGAATTTTAAGAATGTTAAAGAATTTTTTATAGTAGAATGTATATAGACCGATTCTCATAAAATTAAATGGTAAATTTTTGTTCTTTTAACTCTTTTTATTTCAATCTAAATAACAATTTTTTTCAGAAAATTTATGAACTTTTGTATGAATTTGAATAATTTCAAAAGTCCAAATCAATTAAAAATTCGTGTCAGATTTCTTTCATAATTGCGACAAATGTTTAAGAAAGCGTATCTAAGTCATATAATATACTAAAAGTTGCAACCATTACTTAAACCCCTCCCCATCCCTTTTATGAAGTTTGTAGTTTTTAAAAATACCTTGACATTTATCTCTTCAGTACTTTAACATAAATTTAGAGTATTTTACTGTTTGTTACTATTTCAATATACTTTTTTGTTAAATATATAATATCTAGAGTTAATTCTTGCATATTAGGGTGGTTTTTAATAAACAATTTTTGTAGGTACTTTCGATAAGGTCGGGACGAATTAATATAACACTTATTATAATACTCCAACGCTAAAACTTTGAGTTATATCTGATAATTTTAAGCAGTCTGCTTACCGAAGATTATGGTGAATGTGTTCCATCGGTTTCAAAGTGGCGATTTTGACACAGAAGACAACGATCGCCCATTATAGCCAAAAAAGCTTGAAGACCAAGTATTGGAGGCTTTACTTCATGTCAAACTCAACAAGAGCTTGCAAAATCATTGGGATCTACACAATCAGCAAATTCAAGACGCTTGCAAACAGTGGGATTCATCCAAAAACAGGGAAATTTGGTACCATACGATTTGAAGCTGAGAGACCTTGAAAGACGATTTTGTATGTCTGAAATGCTGCTTGAACGCTATTAAAGAAAATCATTTCTGCACCGAATCATTACTTGTGATGAAAAATGGATCGATTACGATAACCCCAAGCATAAGAGATCGTATGTGAAGCCTGGCCAACCAGCCAAATCGACATCATAGTCAAATATCCATTGCGATAAGGTATTGATCTGTATTTGGTGGGTGAAAAATTATCCTATCTGTTTATGAGCTGCTGAAATCTGACAAGACCAATACAAGGAACCTGCACCGAAGGCAACAGATTTGTTTGAAGGAAGCATTGTCCGAAAAACCCCCGGAATATACATTCCATCATGTCAACGCTAGGCATGGTGCAATACTTGTTAAAAACTATTTAGAAAGAACTGGTTGGGAAGCTTGATTCGTTCTTGGTCTCAAAAGATGAGCAGTTCTTTTGTCGTGGAATCCATATTTTGCCAGAAAGATGGGAAAAGGTCATGGGTAACAATGGCCAAAACTTTGAATAAATTTATATTGTATAAATGTTTCGAAATAAAAGCTAATAATTGGAAAAAATTCCGCATTTTTAAGTCATACATCCAATATTTTGCAGCTAATATTTATATATTTTCATTTTATGAACAAACTTTTCTATAGTGTTTAATCCAATGTAGTTTCTGTAATTCTCATTATATTTTGGTGGAGGGTATTTAAGCTTCCGCACTCTACCTTGTTTATAATACGAATACTGATTTGAAGCGTTTGAGAAGCGTTGAGTAATTCAAAAAGACTGAAAACGGAAATTGGTACTTTTTCGCCTAATGGTACTTTTTTAATATTGTTACGTTTAAACCTTTTTAAAACGTTGGTTTATTTCCTTTACTGTTGATCGTAAATAAAAGCCGTTTAGTAGTTTAACATTTGTAACAACTCTTTATTTATTTAAAATCTGTTGAGACAGCACTTTACTCCTTGAATCCCTTGAATTCGATAATTTCTCATTAGTGGCCTTTCTTGATATATAAGGAGCCTTCAATAATGTAGAATCTGTAACCATAGTATCAGCTCTACATGATCTTGGTCAGGACCAGAAAACTGTATGGTTCAACAAGAACCTTCTACGATACAGGATCATTCGTTCCGAAAAGGGAACGGCAGTGATCACGAGAATGGCCACTGCTCAGGAAACTGGATCTCATGGGTTATAAAACTGTCGCCTACGCGGATGACGTCGCAGTGACAGTTTCTGAGATTCACTTGGGCACGATATAACAACGCCTGGAATATGCACTCAGTGTACAGACAGTGAATTGATTGTCAACCCAAGCAAAACCGAGCTTGTACTATTCACAAGGAAGTACAAGATTCCTCATTTCTCGATTCCCCGATTAAATGGTGTTGAACTAAAACTATCGGACAATGCAAAATACTTGGGAGTCATTCTGGATAGTAAAGTAAAGGCTATAGGTACGCAATGGGATATTAAACCCCAGTTTGGTAACTAGCTGTGTGATGCGGTCATTAAGCCGACACTATACTATGGAGTCTCTGTCTAGTGGAAGGCACTGGACAAACGCTCAATTTGTATGTTATTCGAGAAGGTTGGAGAAGAATGGCAATACTGATAACAGGAGCTCTAAGAACGACCGCAACAAAGTCGATCTTTGCTTTTTTTTTTGGTTTCTCAATTCCGCATAACACGGAAGCAATGGACGGACCTCTACACGACACAACAGGTCTCTAAGTCTTTACGGACGGCTCTAGGAAGGGAGTTGGCGTAGGTATCTACATTCAAGAATTCGAAACTGGTTTATCTTTTAGACTTCCAAATGAATGTAGCATTAAAAAGGGCCATAAAAAGGGCGGCTAACTGGCTCAGTTATAACAAGATATCAGGTAGGGATATTCGTATATATTCTGACTGTCAGGCCGCAATAACATCTCTAACAGGTGCATATACAAATTCTAATTTGGTCCAGTTATTCCGGGCATCCTTTAACAGGATGGCGAGACATTCAACAGTCGTACTCAAGTGGGTAAGTGGAAACGGAGATACTAAAGGCAACTATGTTGCTGATGATTTGGCGAAAAAAGGCGGAATGCTGCCTGACGGACAGCTTGCTCAGACAAGATGGGGTTGTGAACCCCCCCCTGCGGACGAACATCATATCTTCTTGGCTTGACACACTCACAATTGAGCGGTGTGGTGGCGGTCATTACCGGTCACTGCACACTGCACCACGCTAGGAGAATTGGGTTGCTTTACAACGACTTCTGCAGAAGTTGTCAAAACGAGGAGGAGGATGAGATCATTTTTCATCTTCTATGTCACTGTCCGGCATTGGAAAATCTACTCTTAAGGTTTCTGAGACATCGTTCCCTAAGTAGTCTCTCTGAGCTCACGGATTTGAGGCTTGAGTGCATTAATTCTCTCACTCTTCAATCTTAACCAAATCTCGATTGTCCCCTTCTCTTTTTTCATATCTACTCTGTCCTTCTCTTTGTGCCTCTATACTTTCAGGTAACACAAAGGGACCTATTGCCTGGACCCATGTGAGCTGCTTTTCTTTTTCACTTCGCGGCTGCCTGGAAACCTAACCTATTAACTTAAAAAATGTAGTCAGTTTAAACTATTATTTTTGCACTTAAAATGTTGTAAGAAGCTCTAAATACTTTCACATAGCAACATTTTAGTATTTTCTCCTATTCAAATCATCTAGAAAAAAAGTTTCAAGGGTTTTTGTTTTTTTCGATTGTGGTTGTCATTCTCATGGAATTGCCCATATATGTTATTAAAAACAAAACATACGGCAATACCCAATATTTTTCAGGTGATCTGGGATCTAACGGTAGGAGAAATTTTTCCAAACGAGTTTTGTCATTTGTATATTTTTATAGAATATTCAATAACAAAATGATTTCAAACTTCGTTTGAATTTGAAAAATGTTAATTGAAACTCCCTAATGTATATATAAGTATTTTTTTCTGCTACAAATTTTTTTTCATATAAAGAAAGAAAAACTTGACTGTTACAATGACACTCCATAACATTAGGTTGGAATCTTTAAAAACATACAGATAAAAGTGTCGATTTGTTTTTCGTAGGTCTTCCCAAACATGGTGAAATGTTGTGATACCTTCTATTTTATCCATTCCCGCTTCTTCAATTTCTTCTTGTTACGTTTATTTGAAAGTAGGAGTATGTCTGTGTGTGTCTTTCATTTTCAAACATGACTGAAAAATTGTTAACATGACATGTTACGATATAAAGAAGGCGTTTTGGAGTGTGTGTTTTTCATTCAGACTGTGTGTGGCAAAGGTTTGTACGATTATTTTGTAAAATGTATGTAAATCATGTGTGTTGGTGAGTGGAGGAGTTGGTAGTTGTGTATTAGTGTAAGTATTTGTGTTATTTATTTTGGGGATACATTTGGGTAAAAAAAAAATAAATAAAACGAAAGTTGTTAGAAAAAAAGGATTAACAGTCTTACAAACGACATACAAGATGTAATTTTAAACATTTTTAAGATTATTTTCTTTAGGTAAATATTTTATGTGACATTTTGAAAAATTTGTTGCAGCTCAAATGATGGGTTGTTGATGTGTTTGTTTTTCGTTTTGTTTTTTTTTCTTTTTGTTGGTTTTTGCTTTTCAAAGGCTTATAAGACTTTTTATAGGTATATTTATACTAAAGAAAAGTCTAGTCGTATTTATTTTTGTTTAACCAAGTTTATATTGTCTTTATCGTGGTTTGCGTGCTTTAATATACCTTTGAATTTTTTTTTTTAAAGAGAGATTAATCAATAATGCTGAAACAATTTTTTTTATTAAGTTACACGTAGCTATCAACGAATTACAAATATGATTGCATTTCAAATTATCAGGTGTGTTTGTAAGTTCAGAGTATCTGAATAAATTTTTTCAAACAAATTTTCAACATTTTAAAATTTCTTCCTGTTATTTTTTAACGAGGATAAGTATCTACCTATTTCCTCGTACATAGTATAATAAATTTATAAATTTAATAATAAAACATTTAAATTATAATGGTAAACAAGTTAAGTTCATTTAGACTCAGTGCAAGCCTCATCACAATATGCCGTCTAGTCTTAGTATATACATATGTACGTATATTCATTTGGTTGAGAATGTAAACATACCACCTTATAATCCTAATTTAGTTTATGATAAAAATTTGTTTATAAGCAACAACAGTTTACACACTGATATTAATTAAATTATCAAAGTCGACTGATTGAAATCGGTCAACCCGGACATATTTCGTGTAGTTCAATACAGAGACCTGTTCCGCATCATCAGAAATACGTAGCTATCGGTTGTGACAAACTACGCAGTTAGTAAGTTATGGAAATACTGATGTCGATTACTGATGTCCCGAAGAATCCGAAATATGCATCACCAGACCTATCTGCATCCGAACGTATTATTGTAGCTGTTCGTAATTTTTTATATATAAAACTTATTATACAGGGTTTTCCAACAAGAGGTATTATTTTGGTATTCAAAGAAAAATTGAATTTTTTGAGATAAATGATCGGATGTTTATTTCATAATAAAGAGGAAGGTATTCACTTAATAATGAAAAACAACATCAGCCAAATGGACACCACGCCCACGCTTACAGGACCATATCCTTTTAACGGTATTAAATATTAAGTCAATAAAGATATTGTGTTATCAATTAAGGTTTGTTGATCCGTAAGTCTATCCTGGACTCGACTAAACTACCTCTGCCCACAACAAAACCACGTTCCAATTCAAACAATAAATGAAACAAGTAAGATAGCTATATTCGAATGTGCTGAATCTTATACCCTTCACCAAATTATACTTTAAAATAAAAATTTTTAATATTTTTAGGTAAACAAAACTTAAAATTTTTTTTTTTAATTGTTTTTTATTTTTTTTTAAAGTGTTTCCAAATTTTAAAGTTTTTTTTTTTTTAATTTAAAATTTTTAAAATTTATTAGTGAAAAAAAATTTATGACAAAAATTTATTTTTGGTAAAAAAAAAATTCGAGTTAAAAAATATTTTCCCAATTTTGACCGATTGTAGGTCCAACTTCCTATAGCCTTATATCCATCGTTGCAATGAACTTTGAAATATCCATCATTAGATATTCATATTATCTATATTAATGACTTAGCAATCCAGATATAGATACAAAATAGGCCAAACATTGTCCCGGTTTTTTTCTTATATCTAAGCCATTTGTGGGCCGATTTTCTCGATTTTAAATAGCAATCGAGCTGGAAGAATTCCCGATATATCGATGTATGAATCAAGTATGAAAGTAATTTGGGGGCTACGGAAAGTTGATTTCAACATACAGACGGACATGGCTATATCGACTTCGCTATCTATAACTATCCAGAATATATATACTTTGTAGGGTCGCAAATGAAAAATGTATAAATTACAAACGGGTATAAAAATATGAAAGAAGAAAAAGTGTTATTTATATTCGGGTGTGCCAAATCTTATATACCCACCAACAATATAATACTGATACCGATTTTTGTAAATTTTCCATAAAAACATTTATATTTAGTTTATCTATTTCAATAAACATTTGTGTTTAATAGAGCCATATTCCGGAAAGATATTTGTATGGGTGCTATTAGAAATCATGGATGGTCTGCAAAATTTCAATGTATGTATGTAAATAAATTACATTTGACAACATGTTGCTGCCTCAACAAATGTTTATAAACAATTTCATTCACACAGAAATAAAATGTTGTGCAGAGAACTACATACAAATATTTTGTAAGTATCTACATATATTCACTGCTGCTATAAAAAACAGCAGCATGTTTTCTCTATTGTTTTGAATTTAAATTTCAATTTATGACATTCTATTGCTCAACAATTTAAAACATTTATTGTTTAATGTTAGTTGGTGTTTAAGAAGTTTTTTCTTCAAGGATTGAGCAATGAAGAAATTCATCAATTATTCGTTACTTACAAAAGCAATTAATGTAGGTAAAAACTTAAATATTTACGACACCCTCTTCTAAGCATTATTGAGGCAGTAGTAGTTTTTTGTGCATTTCATTCGAAAAACCCTTAAGTACTTGCGAGAATATAATGACTTTTGATGGTGGTTTGGCCAACATTCACTATATGGGGGGGAGGCCAAACAATAAATAAATTAATCATTAAATTTTTTAAATTGTTATACTTTGTTTTGGATAAAAACACGTAAGAAAGTATAGACGATTAAGGTCGATCATATAATACCCTACACTGAGTAAATGATCAAACAAAATTTCAACAATTTATTTCTGATAAATTTTATTTGCATACTTTCGAACGTGAGCCTTATGTGGGTCAATTATGAATTGATCCGCATATAATGTTTATACCCTTCACCTTTTTGAGAAGGGTATATACATATAATTTGTCATTCCGTTTGTAATTTCCACAATATAATTTTCCGACCCTATAAAGTATATATACTTCTGGATCCTGATTGATAGCGGAGTCTATTAAGCCATGTCCATCTGTCTGGATAACTTACAAACTTGATTCATACATCAGTATATCGGGAATTCTTACGGCTCGGTTGCTATTTAAAATCGGCCCACAAATGGCTGAGATATAAGAAAACAACCGGGCCTATTTGACCTATTTTTGATCTATATCTGGATTACTAAGTCATTAATATAGACAATATGGATATCTAATGATAGATATTTCAAAGTCCATTGCAACGATCTATATAAGGCTATATTTATTTGGACCTACAATTGGTCAAATTCGGGAAAAATATTTTTTAACCCTATTTTTTTTTACCAAGAGAACTTTTTTGTAAAAAAAAAAAAAAATTTGGAAAAAAATAAAAACAATTTTGAAATTTTTTTTTTTAATTTTGACAAACATTTTTGAAAAAAAAAAAAAATTTTATTTTGTTTACCTATTTTAAAGTATAATTTGGTGAAGGGTATATAAGATTCGGCACAGTCGAATATAGCTCTCTTACTTGATTTATTTGTGGACAAATTTGTGTGGATATTTGTATAAATCGTCTCAGAAAGTGATTCTGAGTCGACCTGAAGAATTTATAGTGGGTTGTTGAACTAATATTATAAGACGTTACAAACATCAGCACAAAAATATAATACCCTCCTCAATATGGTGGTGTAGGGTGTAATAACCCACAAACAGTTTTTTCATTCAAAATCTATCCAATACAAGAAGATTCTGATATTGCTACACTGTACTGATTAAGAATATAATTCATATTTCGCTGTATATATTTGAATGAATACTTATAGCTGTCTTTTTACCATCGCTTTTACAAAAGCTATTGACATTTTCATTTCAGTCCAATCATTGGAATTCGTGTTTAAGTACTTTGATTTCACCACCAACGTACGTACATTTATAAATTATCAGATTCCTTTATTAAATACCGCTAATATAGGCCAGCTCTGTCTAACATTGTTTTGTTAAAACCTCCGTACAAATTGTTATTGTATCTATCATCTCTCCAAGTGCACTCACTTGATTCCGCTGCATTAAAGATTCTTGGCAGTGGTGTTTGCACATTTCATCAGATCGTGTACAAACATACATACATGTGAAGTGAATGAGTGGGAGGGTGTTCCCAAGTACATACTTATGAGTGTTTGCTTCCATGTGGTAAAAATGTGCTTTTTACAGTTGCTGTTGTTGTTGTCTTTGCTTTCCTATAATGCCTGACGAAAAACACATTTTAAGATGTTCTTTTTGTTCACTCTTTTTCACTTTTGTCAGTTTTCATTTCACATATATATATCTGGTTACATTTATTTCGGACTAAAGTACATTTTATTACTTTAAAGTTATATAGATATAGAATAAAATATATAGATATGCATTATACTTAATATCCATATACACATAAGAGCAGTACACATTAGGGTGCTGCTTTAATGTATAAAGTGATTATAAAGCGTGTTTCAAGTCTGATCGCATATTCTGGGCGTTTTTTTGGCCAATGCTTGTCTAAAACGAATCAAGTGCATTCGGTACAGGTTCCCTGTGATGGTCTGGCCAGATTTCAGCAGCTCATAACAGATAGGACTCTTTTGGTTTCACCAAATATAGAGCAATACCTTAGAACCATGGATATTTGGCTTTGGTATCGAATTAGCTAGTTGGCTGCGCTTCAGGTTACCGTAAGGGATCCATTTTTCATCGCAAGTAATGATTCGGTCATTTCGGACATGCAAAATCGTCTTTCAAGGTCGCTCGGCTTCAATTCGTATGGTACCCAATTTTCCTGCTTTTGATTTCCTGGATGAATTCTGCTTCACGCAAACGTTATGAAATTGCTGCTTGAGGAGCTCCCAATGATTTTGCAAGTTCTTTTTGAATTTGACAACAATCTCCATGGAGAACAATATTCAATGCATGGGCGATATTTGTCTTCCGTGTCAAAATCACCACTTCTAAACCGCACAAATCATCTCTAGAAAGTTGAAACCCATAGAACTCCGGGGACATTATGGGGGCTAGGTGAAATAATAGAGCGATGTTTCCCATTTTCAGTATCAAACAAGCCTTACCATCAAGAGGGTATTTGTGAGAGAGATACCTCCTATCGGTTGGCTCTATCGTGGGCCTGCGAGAAATATTTTGATGTGTTATATACCATCTTCTTTGATGATGGGTATACAAATTTTAATAAAATCCAAGAAAAATTACAAAATCGTATATAACCAACCCAAAAAAAAAAACAATTCCAAATTAAATATTAGAAAATAGGCAACCAGTTTATCGCTAAAACTAAATTTTCCGCCAATTCAAATCGCTAACCCATTTTATATTTAAACTTAATTTTTAAAATTGATTTGAAAATATTACTACTTCGGCTAAAACTCTAAACTTCAAATAAAATCTCTAAACGTTATCCATTCGGTTTTTAGACGATGGATATCAATTTTAGATCTTGTGAGCATTGGAAATCCGAAATGTGCAAACTTAGGGCCATCCTAATGGACACACATATATACACCTAAGTATGTATTTGTTATTATGTAAGTATATGTAAGTTGCTCCATTTTGTTTACAGGAATACACAGTGTGACATATCAGAAGTTTCTTGAGGTAACTGGGTACTTAGTAGGGTATTCAATTAATCGGGGTTTAATCGGTTAATCGAGCAAATAATTAATCGGGGTTTAGATTTAATCGATTAATAATCGGTTAATTTAAAATTATTCGGTTATATACAGGCATGTCACACATTCCGATCGGAATGGTTTTCATTCCGTATTTTCAAATCCGATCGTTTTTGTTTTTCGTTCTTCAGATTCCGATCGATTTTGTTTATTCCCAAAAACTGAAAAATCTAATTTTTCAACATAAGTATGGTAGCGTTGTTCAAACCAAAACAAAAAACATATGGTTATTGAGTAAAAAGTAAAACAAAAATAAACAAGAACAAAGGCGCTAACATAAAAATTTATCATTAAAGTGAACAAAATCAAAAATTTTCATTAAAAATGCCCGGAATTTCAATTGTTGCTGTGTTAAATGACCAGAGACGTCAAGATGCGGTTGAAAAACTACGACGAAAAACCTTAAGGGATGCATCTGATCCCCTTTCATATTCAAGTGCAGTGTAAATAAATACTTTCATATGTAAAATTTGTAATTATTTTTATTTTATTAAATGTGCTTCTGTTTAGTTTTATTAGTTATTATCGCCTCAGTAAGGATGCTTTTGTAATGGTTTTGGATAAAATTAGTCCACACCTAAAAGGGTCTGAAATTCCACCAATCATTCAATTGTCAACTACACTACGAGTTTTAGGTACTGGGTCATTTCAGGGCGTTATAGGTAAGTACATATTTAAGTATTGTAGATTTTTAAGCTTTATTAACAGTACGAATTATTTCAGCTAAAGATATGGATATCAGTCTAGGAAGAAGTACGGTATCAACACTGATGTGGAAAGTTATAAATGCTATAGAAAATATAATTTGTCCGCTTTGGATAAAACTTCAAATGTCGGAGGAAGAAATTCGAAATTCAAAAGCTTACTTTTTTCAAAAATTTCAAATCCCGGGAGTTATAGGATGCATTGATGGGACGCACGTTAAACTGCTTAAGCCATCTGAAGATGCATCTCTATATTTAAACAGAAAGGGAGCGTTTAGCATTAACACCTTGATTGTAAGATGTATATTAATATTTTTTTTACTTTGCTAAAATATTTACTTTCAGATATGTGATTATAAAATGCAAGTGAGAGCTGTGGATGCTTGCAGACCAGGTTCTTGCCATGATTCTTACATTTGGCATATGAGTAGAGCAAGAAATTTTTTCTTCAACAATTATTGTAACGGAAATAAAAATTATTGGCTATTAGGCGATTCTGGGTATGGTTTGGAGCCATATTTAATAACCCCATACAAAAATGTAGTCGCTGGAACCACACAGCACAAATTTAATGCAAAACATGCATCGGCCCGTAATATTGTGGAACGTACCATTGGGGTATTAAAAAGCCGATTTAGGTGTTTACTGGGTACAATGCGGTATACACCACTCAAAACTTCTCAGATTATTAACGTTTGTTGTGCCATCCATAACATTTGCAGAAGATACAATGTTGATTGTGAGGAAGTTATAACGTCGACCGAGTCCGAAGAAAATGATTCACAACACGAAGGAGAACAATCTGAAAGAGAAATGTTCAGAGTTGGGCAACGAATACGGGAAAATATTGCTACCCAGTTAAATTAAAACATTTTTCTTTTTATTAATAAATTCATTTATTAAATACATTAAATGCAAATAAGTAGTTGTTTAATTCATATTTAAAAAAAATAAAAGTAAGATTTTGTACTGACTGGTGCTAAGGTTTTAAAACTATTGGAATTCAGATCTACGTCGTTCGATTTCAAACTTCAGAGTTTCTACTTCTAACAATTTTATTTTGAGTTCGTTCTTTTCTTTTAGTAGTTTTTGCGTTTCCGTATCATGTAGGGCTCTGCCATTAAAATAGTTTTCAAAGATATTGCAAAGTTTTTCTATATTTTTATTCTGGCTTTGGAGTTCTTGTCGTTGTTCCTCCATTAACTTAACAATTGATTTTAAATGGTTATTTTCTTCAACTAAAAGCGTATTTCAATTTGTTGTATTATTTGCGGAATTACTTGAAGTTCTTGGTGTACTTGGTCTTTTACGTTTCGGGTCTGGCGATTGTGCTGCACTCAGCTGCCTCTTATTATTCTCAAGAATTTTTTGTGCATTATTAGACGTTGAAGGCATTGAGTCTAGTTGGTCTTGACCGATTTCATCGTTCAAAAGTAAAGTTACATCACTATCAGCAAAGTCTACGGCGCCATCAATGCCTTCAACTTGTCTAAAAACTCCACTTAATCGTATCACTGATTCCTCTATATCAGATAAAACGTATTTATTATATTCGCCACCACCAGTTTTTAGATTTTCTCTTTTATTATGACTTAATTTATTTTTGACATAGATTTTCCAGTCAGCCCAGGTTTTCTTCCAACCGTTGCAATCTTTAGTTGGTGGCCCCGATGAATTTAACTTTTCCGTTAAATTTTTCCATAGCAACTCTTTTGCCACTTTATCCCCTTTTACAAAGCCCTTGGCAATGTCTTGGTTATTTTCCATAAATTCAATAAATAATTTTTCCTGTTGGGGATTTCGGTGTTTACCCCTAAAAACAAATAAATTAATTAAACTAAACGAATTTAAATAAATATTTACATACTTACATTTTTGATAAAATAGTTTAAATGCCTCTTCTTTTTCTTTTTTTAACTGAAACATCAACATATGTTTCTGTATTTTGCTTTGTTAGTTATTTTCGTTGCCACCGCTTAAATTTATTTGACATCATGAATTTTTCTTCAAAAAAAATATGTGGTTTGCCCAAAAAAAAAATATGGCAATACTCCGATTGAAAAAGAGAAAAGTATTCTTGTTTTTCGCAACTACATTGAAAAATGTTAATTTTTTAAGCAAATAGTAATTAATTACTTAAAAAATCATTATAATAATTAAATTAACTGTTTAATCTGTCTATAGAAATTAGAATTATATATTTTTTTCAGTCTGAAAACATTAAAAATACCAATTCCACTTTGAAAATGTAAAGTGGTTTCATTACGAAGAATTTTTTCGTTTTTCGTTTTCTAGAGACCCAAGTTACGGAATTAAAAGCACTTTCGATCGGAATTGTGTTCTGTGACATGGCTGATAATTTAAAATTATTCGGTTTGTAATTGAAATGTTTTCCTTTTAAATGATTTTTTCATTAGATTTAATAAAACTTGAGAAATCAAAAGTAAAGAATATCCAATTTCTCATATAAAATTCTCAATTATACCATTGCACAGTGGAAAATTTTGGTAATTTTCAAATGAAAAATCTGTAACTTTTGAATGGATGAGGACTTTTGTAAGATTTTTTGTTCTTGAATAGGTGGGACTTTAAGCTTTAATATACTTTTTTAATCATAAAAATCAAATCATAATAAAAAAAGTAATGAACGGTTAAAAGTATATTTTTGATTTTTGTATAAAAGTGATATGTTAAGACAAGTAAAAGAGGTGTTTTTATGTACATTTTCATTAGTTTTAATAGTATTAACAACTGACATTTGTTAACAGCCGTTTACCTTAGTTTTTTTTTTGAAAAATATAACCCTTTAAGCCCCAATATTTACAATGCCCAAAGATTGCATGTTTTGAAAAAATTTTTCAGCTACAGTAGAGTTAAAATAAAACACCATTGGTAGCAAATATATGATACTTGAATAAAATGCCTTCGAAGTTTAAAGTTTAAAACCGTTTTCAAAGATTTTGAAACACCCTCAACATTTTGAGATTTTTTGAAAAAACTGTTTTAGGGTAGGCAGTAGTACTTTAGTACCTCTAATTTAGACATTTTTAGACCGATTTAAAAATTTTAAACAATTATGGAGAGGCAAGGAATTAGTCTTTCATAAAATGTATATTTCAAGAAATTTATTTATTTTTTTTTTGTAATTTTTCAAATTCAACAATAGTTATTTTATACTTTTGTTGACATAATAACTATAATTACTGTAAATAATTATTGCTTGACATCTTAGCTTTACGATAGAATTTGTTATGTGGTTAATTTCAAACATTTGCCAAAATCAATTATGAGATGCATACACCTTATATTATCCACAGTGCATTGCAGTCCTTTTTGGAGTTTGTAGATTGGGAATACTTTTAATAGTTTCTGATAAAAGACTCATTTCAGTTATTTCATCTATTATCATGTCGTCCTCGGACTCATTAGGCATAAGTTAATCATAGTACATTCTAGAAAAAGGTTTATTTACAAATTCCTTACTTTCAATTTTTGTGTAATACTTCTAGAAAACCACAAATTACACCGATATGAAACGGCTAGCAATAGAAAACAAACAAAAGAAAATGTCAAAATGGTTGTGGTTTAAAAAGAGGGAGGAATATATATCACACTTGTTGCCTATTGAAAATTGTATTTTTTCTTGCACCACTTTTCAAACGATCGATTTTGATAACTGTCATTTGTTTCATATTATTACAGATATGATCTGTGTGGAAAACTATTGCTAGAAGTTAATGTTCATGAGTTAAGAAATAAAATGTGTGTGCTTAAAACTATATTTCTATATAAAGTGCAAAAAAAAATTTTTGGTTAATCGGTTAATCGACACAAATTAATCGGTTTATTTGTTATTTGAAAATCGGCAATTTTTTAATTATTCGAACAGTTAACCGAGCAAAATTAATCGGTTAACCGATTAACGGTTAATCGATTGAATACCCTAGTACTTAGGTAAGATTAGCTTAGCGTAATTTAGAGAATATTGTAATTCTGGCTCAAGTTCATTATTTATAAACTAGGTTGACCCGGTGAGCTTCGCTACACCTGTCGTAGTAAAAAATATGTAAGGATTTTATAAACAAATAAGTGAATATAATTAATACTGGAATTTCTTGTTAAAATTTATAAAAAATATCATGCGATTTTAAAAAATCTTGATACTTTTCTTAAGACTTTCGCTTCGCTATAATTTCCTATGTGTTTACAGTGGGCTTCGACCCATCCTATTTAAAGTAAAACTCCTAAAAATTATATGAAAGCAATTTATAAAAAGTTAGAAGACTCTACCTATAACAGTTGTTTAGATATTCGAAAAGAACTATTTACTTAACATGATCTGATACCATCCATTTGCAAAACGTCAAGGTACCAAAATAGTTCATGCAAAGTATTGAGAAATGCATTATTAGAGTTCTCCAGATAATCGATAGTAAATATTTACTTTGTATGGGATGAGGCATTACTTTAACTATTATAATTCTCCAGATATTCAATTATAACTAAAAAAAAGCCGATCCCACCAAGTCTCAGCCATCATCCTAAAAATTAAAGATAGTGATTCAGACAAAGCTAAAAAACTCTTGAAATTAAAATTTTCTTTGTAATGTAGGCACTACACCCTCTGTTCCGATCTCGCACATTTTTTGCTAAACTTCGTACAGTGGTACTAATTATTGTTAACATTCACAATACAATTCTGCACATTTTCAGCCAACAATGTAACTGTGGTATCGAAATAAATGCTTCAAAGTTCTATGAATTTCTCTAATACAGTTCATCATATATTCGATAATATGTCCACTTCTATGTCACAGACACATTACGTAAAATTTTAAAAATATGTTTCGGGCAAAGTTTGAAGAATCTTGCAATTTTAGTTATCCAGATATTTAAAATTTACTAAGTACTTTGTATGGAAGGGGCCATACACACTGTGCCTATCCCAGAAATTTGTAGCTAAACTCCGCACAGTGATGAGATATTAATTCATATAAAGATTAAATACTTTTATGGTTACAGTTCTCCAAATATACGAAATTAATTATTTACTTTCAAATGGACGAATTCCGTCATTTTCAGACAATTTATGTAAAATAATAAGTGAGTTATTCGGACAAAGTTTGATGAATATCGTAATTATGGGTCTCGAGTTGTTTAGATGACTCATCCCCGGTTCTGATCCACTCCAATTTTGATAAGAAATTGAATCATATGAAGTTTGATGACTTTCACAATTATGGTACTCCAGATTTTCGAAAATTAGTATTTAAATTGTTTGATAGGTGCCATGCCCACTAATACAATCCCGCCCATTTTTTGCCAAACTCCGTATAGTGATAAGAAATTAATGTGTTCATAGTTTAAATACTTTTGCAATTATAGTTCTTCATATATTGGAAATAAACAACTTACATTGTATGGGAGGTGCCACGCCCACTAATTCAATACCGCCCATGTAAAATGCTAAGAGTGATCTCCGGATAAAGCTTGAAGACTTCCACAATTATAGCTCTCCAGGTATTTGAAATATGTATTTACTTTGTATGGGTGGTGTCACACCCCCTGCTCCAATCCGTCCAGTTTTCGGTTAAACATCATACAGTCATAAGAAGTCTATTACTATAAAATTTTAGTATTGTGACAATTATAGTTCTGCTGATACTCGAAAATACGTATTTACTTTGTATGGGTGGTGCCACGCCGATTTATACAATCTCGCCAATTTTAAGGCAAGAAGTGCACATTAGTACCGAAGAAAATCTTGCAAAGTTTTCACAATGATAGTTCACCAGATATCCTTAATAACTATTAACTTTGTGTAGGAAGTGCCACGCCCACTTAAAATTTCAAAATAAAAAATATTCTATTGATCATTTCAAATATACAGGAATATAGGGTAAATTTCAACAGGATCGGACCAGTGGTTTAGCTTCCTATAAGGTACAAACAAACAAATAAATATACATAAATATGAACAAAAAACAAAATTCCTAATTTTACCCGTTTTTACCCCCCTGAAGGTAGACTTTTGAAAAGGTACTTTCTAAATACATATTTTTTGACTATAGTGAGCTAAATTAACAGGTTTTCCTTTTAAAAAAATATTCAATGTTTAAAACCCAAAGGTACCTATCTTTCCCGTTCCCCCCTTTTTCCCTTTATAGTCCAAGTAGTGAAAAAAGGTATAGCCTATTGATACTTTAAAATAACATAACTAAAGGTACCAATATTATCGGTTTTATTGAAAAATGTTATAGCCTATTGACGCTTCCAAGTAAGGATCTATCTACGTTCCAAATTTCAATAAAATCGATACAGCCGTTTAGACGTGATGCTCAAACAAACAAACAAACCTACTAAGACATTTATATATTTATATGGATGCTCTGTAATAATTCAAGAATACCATTGCCAAGGACGTCATCTGCTGTCTTATAGATCCAAGATCTACTTTTTTATTTAAGTTACCAGTATAGAGAAATAGAAATCGGGACAGCAATCATATTTTTATACTCTACACTAGGGTTATAACTGTTTGCATTTTTTATAAATGTGCAAGATCCAGTTCCAAAAGTGGTGAATGAGGGAATATAGGGAGTGAGATCGAAAAAAACTTAACACACGTTTTTCCTTAAAACTTTGAACCCAAGTATTTTTTGATCAAGTTACCTTTGAAAATTATGTCAGTTATTATTATGTTTGATGTCAATTATGCTCATTTGGTGTTAATCTAATTAAAATGAGTGACGAGAAAAAAGTGTGTATTAAATTTATTAAATATTTTAATCAAAACCCAACTTGGTCCTACAAGAAGTTGGCCAAACAATCAAAGGTCTGCCATCAAACTGATTCCAATGTTATTAAACAGTATAGGGAGTACTTGTCCGTTGATAGAAAACCTGGTTCATGTAGAAGGGATGGTCCACATGATGTTTCTAAACCAATAAACAGAAAGCTTTTTCAAAAGAGCTCCCAACACATTCGGTATGAAAGGAGTGCTCGGACTATTTTGTACGAAAAGTTAAAGCCAATGCAGGTTTTAAAACATATAAGGCTAAAAATTTAGTGGGCAAAGACAGAGCACGGAAATTGAAGTCAAATTTTATACAAAAAATATACCTGCTGCATAATGGATGAGGGAACGTATTGTTACGAATGTGCAATGACGATTTGAAATTAACAGTCTGTAACGACTGCCTGCAGCATTCATCATGTTTGAAGGCACGTCCATCATTGACATTGTTTGTAAGTATGGCAACACTTAATGTTTAAGCTGCTAACATTGACATCGAAGGCTCTGGAATTCGAACATACGAGTTTTGTCCGTTAAGAGCATTGTAGAAGATTCCCGAGTGATGGCGTGTGTATAAATAGTGGCAGAGACTGCAGTCGTGAGTTGAGTTAATCATTGGCGCTGTTAGAGTTGACATCAACTGTCGTGTACATTTGAGCTTGTCATTATAAATTGTGTGTGTGCATTTCTGCGAATTAATGAAGGTGTTAAAAGATACTGAGTGACTTTTTGAATTGTTGTTGGTGTACATTAGTTGTTACAATTTTAAACTACTAAAACTGCTTTTATTTGCAATCAAAAGTATCCGGCTTATTTAAAGGAAATAACCCCCCGTTTTTAAAAGGTAAAAACGTAACAGTAGGTTCTGGAAAATTTTTCGCAGCTTCCGGATCAATATTTTTATGTAGCTATAAAAACTTTAGGAAGGGTTTCCGGAAATTCATCACTATTGATTAGAACTATAAAAATAATATTTTTTGTAATTCGTAAAATAATTTCAATAAAAATAAAAATAGAAACTGTATATAGGTGTAGTGGTTTCTTTTTATTAACATTTATGTATGTTAAGATTTTTTCGATCTCACTCCTTATAAATTTGAAATTGCCTGTGTAACATTGAAATATATTTTTCTGATGCCCAATACAATATATATATTAATGATCCTTATGAAATTCTAAGTCGATTGAGCTATATCCGTCTGTCTGGCTGTGTAAAACACTCTCATGTCCAAAATACATAAGCAAAATTATGAAATTTATACAAATCGAATTAAAAGAACCAGAGTTATGTAACGAAATGTAAGACAACTTCCAAAAATTTTGATAATTTTCATATATTTTTTGTTATTTTGGATTCATGATTTGTAATTTCGTTTGTATCTTCTACAATGTAATCTGTTCGTCAGCAATTAAATGTAAAATTTTTAAAAGTTTTCTTGATATATTTAAAATGCTATACGCTGAAAGTCGGCAATTAATGCATCCACAACAAAGTTGAATGGTATATAAGATTCGGCATAGCCGAATATAGCACTCTTGTTTTCGAAAAATATTGATGCATACTATGACCGAAAATTCGAAACTTCAAATAAAATGAAGAATAATTTTAGAGTTTGAGGGCATCCAAAATCCAAAATGTGCAAAATAAGAGCCACCTTATTGTACATACATTCCAGCAGACCAGCTGGACTATAAGTTTATTCTACAAAAAAAAAAAAAAAACAACTCGCTATTTTATTCCAATCAAAAAGTCTTAATTTGTTAGACAGTCTTATTAATCTTCTTATATTTATACCCTACACCACCATAGTGGGGAAGGTATAATGGATTTGTGCAGATGTTTGTAACGCCCAAAAATATTAGTCTAACACTCACCTTAAAGTATACCAATCGACTCAGAATCACTTTCTGAGTCGATTAAAAAATGTCCATCAGTCCGTCCGTCTGGCTGGCTGGTTGTCTGTAAACCTTGTGCGCAGAGTACAGGTCGCAATTTTGAAGATATTTCGATAAAATTTAGTACATATCATTTTTTCTGCCCAAGGACCAAGCCTATTGAAATTGGTTGAAATCGGTTCATTATTTCACCTAGCCTCCATACAAATGTCCTCCCGAAATTGGACTTTATCGGTCATAAATGCTTAATTTATATAGGTATCTACAAAAGTTTTTCTCCAAATAAGTTCTATATATACAGAATTTATGTCACCAAATTTTTTTATGATCGGTCCATAATTAGTCATAGCTCTCATATAAGGCCTGGTTCCGATAATTACTTTAGCGAGCTTAAATCTCCTAAAAATGTTGGTATACACATAAAATGCAACATAAATAACTTCCATATAGACATTAATCACACCACCTAATTTCATGGTGATCGGTCCATAATTGGTCATAGCTCCCATATAAGGCCCACTTCCGAAAATCGCTCACGAATATAAATTATTGAAATTTTGAAAGAAAAATGTTTTTGCTCATTTACTTAGTGTAGGGTATTATATGGTCGGGCTTGACCGACCATACTTTCTTACTTGTTTTAATTACTTATTTTATTATGCAACACAATTTGTTCTACAGTACAGAGTCTAACGCGTGGTATGAGTGATGTCAATATCACTCATACGTAGTGGAGATTTAATATGAATTTTAGCTATGTAAGGTTGACATTTTTTGGAGAATGAAAATCAATATTGAAAGTAATTTTGGATTCATTATTAAGCATAATGCGAAACTTTTTGACTGTACTATTAATTTCAATAACAAAAATAGTTATTTTTATTCTAGAGCAAGTTTCAGCTCATTTGTAGGTTCCCTACAGATCCACTTTACATTGCGTACTCCATTAATCTTGTTACTTCATGTTGAACTGAACAGCTTTTTTGAGGTTAGAGTTTGTGCACGATGTGAAGACATTTTACAATAAAATGTTAATTTTTGTTGTTGTATTAATTACAATACTATACAGAATTACATTTTTGAGATGGGCTCCTCGTGCTAAACATATATTTTCTTTAATATTATCTCATTAAATTTTGACAAAAAAACTTATTTTTTTTCAACAGATTCCCCTCAAGAACGTAGATTTTTACTACATGTTTTAAAAACAGTTTATGGATTTGAAATGTATGTAAAATAATCTCTTAGTTAAGTACCATTTGTTATTTTAATATTTATGAATGTTAACAGGATTGTGTAAGGAATTGCAAAATTTAAATTTTCAATTAAATGTCAGAAAACTATTTATTCTGACCAAAGTTTACCGCAAAATATATTAAACGCGAATACATATTTTTAGTGAAATATCTGTTCTTAGTTTTTTCCATGACCTACAAGAATTTGTCGTGTATTTTCTAAATTTATCAAAATACTTATATACAGAGATGATGTTGCTTTTCCAATCGCCGTTTTGGCGATAGTAAAGTGGTGGATCTATAGTCTGGTATGACCCGCTTTTATGGCAACTTATTGGTTTTGGTGTTGGTAATAACTATAAGATATATCTATGTTTATGAGAGATCGTACTAAACAAGTTGTTATAGATGGGATTTCAGATGACAGCAATATTTTCCATTTATATTCATTCATCTTTTGTAGGGTTTAATGTTGTCTATTAATACATTAATATGCTTGGAATCATGTTGCTTCATCTGGTGTAGAAGCTCTCAATATTTTAGAAATGAAAATTCATTATGAAATCTGCAAAACTAAACAGATTTTTCAAATGTCTAAAGAACCATTCCAGTGTCTAAATGCTCAATATTTTAGAAATGAAAATTCATTATGAAATCTGCAAAACTAAACAGATTTTTCAAACGTCTTAAGAAGCATTCCAGTGTCTAAATGGTATACGAAATATCTCATTACATTCGATATCTTTATTATTTACAACACCTACAGTTAGGGACAAAATTATTCACAAAACAACCAATATTAAATAAAAATAACTTGCTTTTTCTTCTTCATTGTTTTTATTGAATTTTTTTAAATTTGATGCTTTAATAAAAAAAAGATAAAACTAAAAAAAATATTAAATTCACTTTTTAAATTTAAAAAGGTTTCACATGTTAGCTGTGAACGATTACAACCCTTGACGAAAATCCTTACGTTTTTGGCTATTAATATTTCGTGTGTCCCCCTCTTGCAGTTTTAACAGCTTTTATTCGTTTTGACATACTATTTACAAGATTTATTAGCACCTGTGGGTTAATATTTACCCACGCCTCGATAGAACGCTCCCAAAGTTCATTGATGGTTTTCGCTGGGTCTTTTTTAGCCAATATTTTCCTTTTGAATATTGACCAAAGGTGTTCAATCGGATTTAAATCCGGAGACTGGGGTGGCTAATCTAAAAGTTTAATCCCATTTTCTTCTAACCACTTTTTAGTAATTCCGGCAGTGTACTTCGGGTCGTTGTCTTGCATGAAGATGTCATCCTGACCCGGCTCTAAAACAAATATATCCAAACTTGGCATGTATGAGTCTTAAAAGATTGTAATGTATTCTTTGACACACATTCTGCCAGTTATTCGGCGTAGTACACCCAACTGATTTCCATGAAAACAGCCCCAAGCCATCAAAGATCTATCTCCAAATTTTATTGTGCTTGTAATATTTCGCTCTTGCACCCCGATTCTTTTATCAACCCATGTGCATTGGCGCCCATCAGACCAAATACGGTTGATTTTAGTCTCATCTGACCAAGTTACCTTCATCCAGTCGTCTGTCGTAAAATGCTCGTACTTTTTTGCAAAAGCCAACCGCTTTTTTTGATTTTGTTTGCTTAAATAAGGTTTTTTAAGTTTTGTTCTTAACGCTAGGCCGCTGGATTTTAAAGATCTTCGAACGGTTTTGGAACTTATGTTTAAACTATACTCTTGGTTGAGTATTTGTGTGACTTCAACAGCTGTATTAGCCTCACCAGACACAATCAATCGACGAGCTTCTCGAGAATCGGCAAGCGAAAGTTTTTTTTGCACTACCATATTTATTTCCCATGGAGTTTAAACTATTCTGATTCTTTATTTTATTCACTAACCCTATTGATATATTATAGTTTTTTTTAGCGATTTCGCGATATGGGACACCTTCAATTATGTCTTTTGCCACATTTAGTTTCAATAGGGGAGTCTTAGCTTTTCCCATTATAAAAGGCTAAATAAATTATTTAAAAGAGTAGTATGTTATTTAAATAATTTTAAATAATGTCCTTTACTTACGTTATTAAACAAATTTTGTTTTTTTTTTGTTTTTATATTTTTAAATTGAGAAAAAGATCTGAGGGTCAAAAATTTCCACACACGTGAATATAGTTGTTTAATTTATTTTTATTAAAAAAGTAACTGTACTCCAAAACAATGTTGCCATACAATAAACAACATTGTGCCAGAATGGGTTGCCAGACCTAAGTTTTTAAAAAAATTTTATAAAAATAATGTTGATTGTGCAATCTTTAAAATAATTGCTACTGGGGTATCTAGCAACCTACAATCTTATTGTGCTATGTTTTTAGTTTTAGAAGAGGCCTTTAATAGGAGTTATGGTAAGCCCTGGAACGATAATTTTTACCTAAATTTTGAGCGATGTTTCGTGTTCGTTATTCACTCTGGAGGTTTTAAAATTTTTATGTTAAATAGTATGAAATATTTATGGTCACACTTTAGTTGCATTCACTGAATAGTCGTATTATGTATAAAAATATTGTTGAAATTTTTAGCATCATTCGTTTTTTTTTGATTTTTGTATGTTTGTATGTACGTACGTACTTATGAGTGTGTTTCCTTTTCCTTTTAAGACTCTCAGTCTCCATATGAAATGGAAATCTTCATGGATATGAAGAAGAACACAAATTAAACTTGGCAACTGTTTTATATTTCTGTTTGTAACTTATACTGTTTTTTAGCGCACACATGCACTCATATACACACAAAGAAAAAAATATATAAACTTAGATATTTATACATTATTAGGGTGGTGTAAAATTCTTCACCGTCTTGTTGTGGATATGTGGATTTTTGGGTTGGTGTCGGTTCGGATGGTTAACCTGGCATCACATACAATCTCTTTTACGCTTCGGGTTATCGTAATATATCCATTTTTCATCATAAGTATATATTCAGTGCATAAATGATAAATGAGCATCATTTCGGACATGTGAAATCGTCTTTCAATTTCCCTGCTTTTGGATGAATCTTACTGCAGGCAAATGTTTTAAAATTGCTGCATGAGTAGCTCCCAATGATTTTGCAAGCTCCTGTTGAGTTTTACAAAAATCTTCATGGAGTAATGCCTCTAATTCTTGGTCTTCAAACTTTTTTTTGGCTGGCCTGGGCGATCTTTCTGAACCGCACAAACCATCTCTCGCACATTGAATCCAATGGAACACATTCACCATAAGCTTTGGTGAGCAATCGGTCTGCTTCAGCGGAACTTTTTTTCAAATAAAAGAAGTTAAGCAAAACTTCCCGCATATGACGATTTCTTGGCACAAAAATCGAAAATTTCAAAGCAAAAAAAAAAAATTTGTTGTTTACACTATAATTTTCAATAACTAAGTGAGAATGACAGATATGTACCCTTCAAAATGACATATAAGTTATTAAAGACAAAAGCTGCGTTCAATAGATAAGCGATCTATTGTAAATCCAGATTTTTTTTATGTTATACACCCAATACAATATTGTTACGAATTTGCAGTAGCGATTTTAATTTAACAGTCTCTAACGACTGCCTGCAGCATTCATCATGTTTATAAACACGTCGATCAGTAAAAGCTTCTACTTATCAACAGTATTGATGGCATGCCGTTATTAGCATTGTTTGTAAGTGTGGTAGCACTGAATATTTGGGCTGCTGACATTGACATCGAAGGCTCTGGAATTCGAACATACTAGTTTGTCCGTTAAGAGCTTTGTAGAACCTCTAAACTTTATCTGATTTTATTAAAATTTTCAGCACTTGGTTTTAAGATGATGCAGAAGAATTTTAGACCGTGTGAGAATTGAAAATTTAAATAGTTGAAATAAGGGCCACCCTAATATACATTCATGTGTGTATGTACATTTGTATACATCTGTGTGTCTTCATGCATTTTTTGCCATTTCTTCAACTCATTTACACATACCTTGAGGACAGATTATTTTTAACAAGGGGATTTTGTAGAACCATAATATATAACTATATATACATAGATATTTATGTGTAGAAAGAATTCAACAATGACAACAAGAGCAGGAAAATTATTTTGAAAGAACGAAAAATTATGAAATATAGAGAGGTTTCACTTGACACTGATGTGTCAACACCAAAAGTTGAAGCAACTGCAATAAATACATACATACTTTACACATTTCGCATAGAGAAAGTTTATACGAAAAATAAATCTAAAAATGTATATTTTCACACTGCAGTGTGATATTTGATTTTTAGGAAAAGTTCACGATTCGTAAATTGATTACATTTTAAAGTGTTCAAATGCTATACCAAGCAGAGATTCGAATTAGTTAATTCATTATGAGCTTAATTCACTAATATGTTAATTCGGAATTAAAAAATATCAGCCATTCATTTCAGAAATCCATTCCTAACATCTAACTCTATAGCTTCACTCAAAGGATTTTATTTCAGTATAATTTATTCATCGTTGAATTAATTCGTAATGGTTTTAATTCATAACAGACTTCTTTCAAACTTTGAATGATTAAATATTTGTTAATTCAAATCTAATATAAATTGAATGAAAATTTATGTTTTTGTTTTGCGTTTAACAAAATGAATTCAAAACAATTTACTTAATAAAGTATTTTTGTAATAGATTCGAAATGAAGAAAAATTTAATCGTTCAATACTTTTTTAAAGCTATTTTGTAATTGATTTGAATTCAAGAAAATTGTAATGATTCAATAAAGAATGAATTCTCAAAGGAATGAATTCAATTCATTTGAAGTGCAAAAGAATTAGGCCTATGAATTAATTCATAATGAATTCATTAAAGGAATGTTTAGGAGAAACATTTATTTTAATTATGAAAATGGATTTAAGAATTAATTCTTTCGAAACTTTGATTCCAAGAGAACGTCAATCATTTTTAATAGGCTCCTTGGTTTAGTAAAGAAAAATCTGTTAAATTTCATAGAACTGTCTTAGATTACTTAGAGTGATATTATTTAATCATTGTTGTGCTTGTGTTTCACTATTTGCTACTTACTAGTTTTTACTCTTTTAACTCACTTTGGAAATTTCCAGTACAAAAAGTAAACAAGATATAAGGAAATAGTAAAACTAGCAGGTAAACGCACAGACTGTATGTTTTAACCTCCATGTCTTCTTAGATATTCATAAGTTTTTAAATAAATAAACATTCATAAATGCCAGGATTTTATGCATTTCATGCATCATTGGCCTGATTTAGTTAAGACAAAAAGTATACAAGATAAATTCGTTGGAAAAAAATCAAAATTCCTCTTAGTTGTAAGCGGGCATACTTGAATAATTAGGTTGATTGCTTGTCAGTTACTGAACAATATTTATGCTCTTGTAAATGTATTTATTTACTATTCATGTATCCCACTTGTATTATTCTATTTATATTATGTCATTCCATTTCATTATTTCCATATAAATTCGATTTCTACTCTATTTCATTATTATTTTTATTTCAATTTTTTTTATTCATTTTCACTTGTTGTTTACTTTAATTTATTGTTAAATGTTGCTAAAAAATCTCTAGCTTATTTGTTAAATCACTTTTAATGAACTTTCTCATCAAAACAGTCAACTATAGTGCATATAAAACATCATATAGCAAGGCGAATGAATAAAAATGAATATATAAAATTATAGGAATTTATCGGTTGGTCAAAACGACTTATTAATACTTTACATCAAACAAGCATCAAGTTTTAATCACACAAATAAATATATGTATATTTTAGAAAGGCTATGTACGCTATTTAATTAAGTATTTTGCTTTCCAAATTTACGTTACAAATTAAAGAAAAATAAATGGTATTGTAATAATTTTTGAAATTTAATAATTTGTATTTTATGATGTTTTTGATTGCAAATAAAAGCCGTTTAGTAGTTTAAAATTTGTAACAACTCTTTATATATTTAAAATGTACAACAACAACAGTTCAAATAGTCACTCAGTGTCTTTATACACGTCTATCTATTCGCAGAAATACACACACACTTTATAATGTACAAACTTAAATGTACAAGACAGTTGATGTTAACTCTAACAGCGCCAATCATCAAGTCACTCACGACTGCAACCTCTGCCACTATTTATACACGCGCCATCTTTCGTGAATCTTCTACAAAGCTCTTAACGGTCAAACAAGTATGTTCGAATTCCAGAGCCCGAACATTCAGTGCTGCCATACTTACAAACAATGCTAATAACCGCATGCTATCAACATTGTTGATAAGTAGAAACTTCTACTGATGGACGTGTTTATAAACATGATAAATGTTACAGACTGTTAAATTCAAATAACTATTGCTATCAAAAATTTTACCATTTTTACAAAATCTGCTCCACAGCCGACGTTTTTGAGTGGACGAGTAATAGTTAAATGAACTATTCCAATAAATATTGGATGTATGACTTAAAAATGCGGGATTTACAATAGATGGCGTATCTTTTAAACGCGGTTTTTGTTTTTAATAACTAATATGTCATTTTGAAAGGTACATATCTGTCATTTATTCTCACTTATTTATTGAATATTGCAGTCTAAACAACAAAATTTTTTTTGTTTCTAAAATGTCAAAATTTGTACCAACGAATCTAATGCAGGAAGTTTTGCTTTACTTCTTTAATTTGAAAATAAGTGCCGCTGAAACACACTGATTGCTCATCAAAGCTTATGGTGAATCTGTTCAATCGGTCTCAACATGCGAGAGATGGTTTGTGCCGTTCAGAAGTGATGATTTTGATGCGGAAGACAAAAAGGTTTGAAGACCAAGAATTATAGGCATTACTCCATGAAGATTGTTTTAAAACTCAACAAGAGCTTGCAAAATCATTGAATGCTGCTCACGCAGCAATTTCAACACGTTACTCAGTGAATCAGAATCAGAATTTTTTTGGAAATAAATCTGGCATTTCTAAACGGCTGGTTCGATCAGTATAAAATTTTACGTGGGTGTAGCCAGGGAGTTATTAAAATGGACCCTACAAATGCTCCACGCGCGGCGATATGGGGGCTCAAAATAAGGTACCTTCGACATGTAAAATTTTTAAACACTTGCCATGTTTTTGTTTCCCAACCGATTTCAAAGATTTTTATATTTTTAGAAACGCTTGGCTAGGCCTTGAAAAAACATGCTTATAATATCCGAGTTATAGGCATTTCAAAATTTTGTCATACCTTGGCCCGCTTTTTTAAAAATATAGGGCGTTCTTTTGAACCGAATGCACTCAAATTTTGTTCGTTAGTTAGACAACTAAATTAGCAATAATGTGCAAGTGATTTCAGAGCAATATCAATTACGGATCCAAAAATAAACGATTTTAAATTTAAAAATTAAAAAAAGTAGTAGATTTGTGCCGTTTTTTGAGCGAAAAGATGACTTAAATCTTTTTTTATTTAAAAAAACTGTCTTTAAGGACATATAACAATTTTATGTTTTTCTGTATGATATCTTTATGGAGAACATTTTGGTATAAAAAACATGTCATATTTTTCGAATATGTCGTCCCTACGCCTTTCGGAATTTTACCTATTTTTTTTTATCAAAATTTCAACTTTGGGACACATGTCTAAAATCCCAAAGCTGGAATGTTTGATTCTGCCCCACTGTGCGTTAGCGAGTAGCACGATTTATCCAAAAGTAGGGAAATTGGGTACCATACGAATTGAAGCCTAGAATCCTTGAAATAAATGATGCGTGAACGCTATAAAAGAAAATCATTTTTGCACCGAATCGTTACTTGCTATGAAAGATGGATCCGTTACGTTAACCCAAACGTAAGAGATCGTAAGTGATGCCCGGGCAACCAGCCGAATCGACACCAAAGCCAATTACCCATGGCGCTAAGGTAATACTCTGTTTTTGGATGAGCTGCTGAAACCTGAGCAGACAATCACAGGGGACCTGTACCGAACGCAAGCGATTCGTTTGAAGCGAGCCGTGACCGAAAAACGCCCAGAATATGCGGCCAGACATGAAACCGTAATATTCCATCACGTCAACGCTCGCATGTTGCAGTACCTGTTAAAAAGTATTTAGAATGATTGGGATACACTCTTTCTGGGATACGCTTCACTTTAGAACAGAGTATCCGATATTGGCTTAAATCGTCATTTTTTTCATTTTAATGAAACTTTATATCTGTCCGTATTTGTACAAGTTACAAAGTACTATAAGGACTAGTAGTTTAGTAGAGACAGATTTATTACCAATTTTCTTCCGATTAACCCCACTGTGTCGGATTTGAACGGATTTATTAAGGTTTTTGGGACCATCATAGAGTTGGAGTGTCGTGAGGGAGACAAATGAAACATACACAGAGAAAACAGATTCGTGATAGCAACCGAATTTGTTGCCAATCGAATGATTCTACCCTAGTAACCGAATTTTACAGTTGTGGCTACAAAACATTAGAATGGGTAACAAAAGTTTGGTTGCTTCAACCGAAATTCTTCTTTGTCAACTGACTTTCTGTTGATAGAACCGAAAAATTCTATGTGTGCAACCCAATCATTCGATTGGCAACAAATTCGGTTGCTATCACGAATCTGTTTTCTCTGTGTATGTATGTTTTGATATAATTTTCTTTCTTGGATTTTTGTATATCCTTTTAAATAAAACTTAGGCTCACAAGATACAGGCGCGGATCCAGGGGGGTGGAAAAATAAAATTTCCCCCCAAAACCGTTCAGGTCAATCATTTCCCCTCAAATGATTGACCTGGATCCGTGCCTAAAAAGTATTTACCCTGAACGTCAAGAGTTTTTAATTCCTGTATATTTACGCCACTGATAAATATAGATGAAGAAACATGATCTATGGGCAGTTTGTATGTTACAATAAATAAGTAAGAAAGTGTGGTCGATAAAGCCCGACCAGACAATACCCTACTGAGTAAATGAGCAAAAACATTTTTCTTTTAAAATTTCAATAATTTGTTTTGAGCTATGGTAAATTATGATTTATTGTATATTATTATTCGTGGACATATTTTTGCGGATTTCTATATAAATCAAGCATTAATTTTGACTAAATTGAATCGAAATATCTTTAAAATTGCGTTAAATCGAAAGTAGTTCTGATAGGTATGCTTTAGGGTGTGTATTATTAGACTAATATATTTGGGAGTTACAAACGCATAACACCCTCTCCATTATGGTAGTGTAGGGCATGATACAATAATTGTAGAAGGTAGAATAACTATGGAGAGTTTTCAATATTTACTCCTGTAACGTCAAACTTGGATTTTTTTCATATTTTTTCATATTTTCTTTTGTTTGACGTTACAAGAATTGTATAATTGAGAATTTACTTTCTAATTCTTATTTACTTTCTTAAAAGGTGGTAAAATTTGAGGTTATGAAATAAATTATCTTAAAAATAAGCGAATTATTAATGGCATATGATGTATGATGTGGAATATTTTGAACTACATTTTTCAAAAACGCTTCGCTTATCTCATCAACGCAGTGCCGCATTTCTTTTGTTAAAGCGTCAGTTTTTTTCACGTAAATCTGGTATTTCAAGAGGTCCTTGTGAAAATAGAGCAGCAGCGTTAAATCATAAGAATGAGGCGGCCAACTGTCGCGGCCATATCGTGTGGCTCGTTACGACGTTTTGCTGAAACAAAAGATCACTGTTTAGCCAGTTGTAGCTACAAAAAATCGGGAACGCTGTTAAAAATTTAGTGGCCAAAAACAGAGTATGGAAATTGAAGTTAAGAATTTTTCGATCTCACTCCTTAATAGAATCAATATGAATGGTAAATATATGTAGCTGCTACCTGAAACTTAATAGATAGGTTTGGAAGTTGGATAAAAACTTAGGCTTGAGGTATGCCTTCATTAACCTTGAACCCGTTTGTTGAAATCCCATCCACAATTCGTATAATTAGATCTCTGAAAAATCGAGAGATATTATTATCGGAACCACATAGACTCTATTGAATGGTAAAATATCCACAGCCAATGCTTTACTTCTGTCAAAAGGGTGATTACAGTGCCACAATATTTCGTATAGGATGGACAGCACGTCTCCCATAAAATTTTCCTTGTTAAAGTATTACTGTCGGGCGGAAAAATAAAATGATATACTTCATTTAAAGAACCATATCTGAATTTATAAAACTCAAATGTTCATTAAGATGGAACAAATCGATACATACATTTCAACTAAATTAAATAGATTCTATAGTATAAGTAGCATCATCATCACCGCCAACTGAGACTGAATCTTTAAATTTGCTCACCATACGTGGCCAAATGAATGAACGACTATGTAGTCGTATTAGCAGTACAAATGTGACACTGATCCTAGTTAATGACAATAAAATAAGACCCTTTAATAAATATTGCTACTATTATTTTATATGTGCGTAAGGGTACATGCACGGAGAATGAATTAATCTGTGGATATGTACATACATACCCAGCAGTTCTAGGAGACAGTCCCGAACTAGTAATTTTACCCATAATTTAGGGTGGGAACTAGTTACTTCAATAGCTACGTGACTAGTTATTTCAACACGTGCATATCCTAAGCAGGGTGTCAATTGACCCTTTTTGACTACAATCAGACTGTCTAATAGCTGGTTCAAAGTAGTCATCGCATTGGATTCACATATTGGTTAAATAGCGTCAGTTACCTTACAAGCTACCTAACTGGTAACTTGATCAGCTACATAACAAATTATTTTAACAATTACGGATGCTAATTGACCCCAAATAGTTAGCTGAAAAGACATATAATAATGATAGCTTGTAAACAAAACTTTCTTCGACAACTCTCCAATGGATTGCTTCTGGTGGGTAAAATAACTACTTTCTAAAGTGCAGTACAAAATTAACGTTTAAAGTGACTTCACTATAGGTTACTAAGAGACACTAAAGAGACTATTGACTTCATGCTATGTTACATGGTATATCAGTATACTTTTAACTGTATGAGAATTATATCAACATAATTTGTATAAAACCAGTTTGAATGAATTACTCACAAAACGTTTAAAGTGACTACACTCCAGATTACTTAGAGACACTAAAGTGACAATTGTCTTCACGCTAGATTACCTTGGATGTATAAAGTAACCAATTGCCTTCTCTCTGCACTACAAAGAGCACATACATGTCAAATGACCAAAATATATAAATTGGAGTCAGCCAAGTGATAAGACATTTGTGACGATTACTATCTATAAGGAATACATCGACTACTTGCGTAACTGCTGGGTACATATGTATATGCTGGCCTATATTAATACATGTTCATATTCATTTCATTAAAAGATAAACAAGTGTTGCTATAACGACAACTTTAACAACATCAGCAAACGGCCGCACCATGAAAACTAAATTGAAAAAATATGCTATATTTAGTTTTCTGATGACCAAGGATTACACTTTCCTTCTCTCACTCTACCCTATGTCTATGTTAATCACAAATAAATAGCATTTCACATTCCATAAATGGGCATGTGTGTGCAAATTGAAAATGATTTTAGTCTGTGACCAGCTACTTAGTCCTATAATTAAAGAAAAAAAAATAAAGGATAAATGACACGTATGTACGTATTCCAATGAAAATATGTTCACACATGGTTATAAATCAAAATTGTATTCTAGGAATAATTAGATTTTGGAAAAAAAAAAACTATTATGACAAAAAAGATATCCCATACTATGTTATTTTTTATGATATTTAGTATTTTAGATACAATTTAAGAGAATTCTTGATAAATGATAATTTAGAAATTAACTGTCAAACGAATTGTCATATTGCACTGACTTTTTGACAATTATGATCAGTATACTTTGGCAAATCATCATGAATTGATTAACGCTTGAACAGTTCTACCAAATTATCCAAATTTGCTTTGAAAATCTGTCATTGATTCGCCCAATATCAGGGATTTGTTCCATGGAAACAAACTTATGTATACCCTCATATACAATCAACAATTTCACCAGAGACTTCAAGTCTCTAATCTTTTCAGCCTTGGATCACTCTAAGTGTAAAATTCCTCCTAAACCTAAAATGTATATTTCTAATATAGAAATTAATATAATCCTCCTCGAAAAGAGGAGATGTAGAAGAGATTTGAAACATAACGGAGCACCTGCTGCTAAGCAGAGGCTGTCCACTGCAAGTGAGAAACTAAAAAGAGCCCTTTATTCGGAAGAGGATCACAGAATACGAAACTACATTGAAAGTGTAACCAGTACCAAGCACAAAAACTTATTTAAGAACATTTAGCCACCGGTAGAGGGTCAAAGTCCGATAAGAAAATCTGATGGTACCTGGACACGTCGTGCAAAGGATAAGGCCATATCCTTATCCTTTGCAAATAAATTGTTTTCGGTAGACACCTGTTTGCATAGGAACAGACTCTGAACTAATCAATGTTAGTCTAGAAGATGTTCAGAAAATCATAAAGGATAATCTTAAACCAGGTTATGATTAAATTACACCTTCCATGATTGGAAACCTACCAGATGTGGAAAATGATGTGCTCACAGTATTATTTAATGCGATTTTGTCTCTAGGAGTTTTTCGGAATGATTGGAAAATCTCCCAAATTATACTGATATCCAAGCTAGGAAAGGATTTTACATTGGCATCAACCTACAGACCTATTAGCTTATTGCCTTGTTTTTCTAAACTATTTGAGAAAATAATCCAAGGAACAAATTATAACATTCTTAAATATTCAAAACATTATCCTAGATCATCAATTTAGATTCCGTGAGCATCACGGAACAATTGAGCAAATTATCCGCCTATCTGGAGAGATACAAAAATCTTTCGAACTAAATAAATACTGTTGGGCAATATTTCTATGTGTTGCTCAGGATTTTGACAAGGTTTAGCTTAAAGGTCTAATACACAAGATAAAATGCCTACTGCCTTCTACACCATTTTTCATAGTAATTGAGAAAATTCCAAATGAAATTCAGAATTTCCATTTTAAATTGAGAAAATTCCAAATAAAATTGAGAAATTCAAATTGAAATTTAGAAAATTCCAAATGAAAGTTAACATCATAGAATAATATATCCATAGAAGCGCTACTGAGAGGGAGAAAACCTAAGTCTGTTGTCAAAAACCTAAGTCGTGAGAATGACACACAGAGTTCTATAAAAATGTATAAATTTTAATTTATTTAAATTTTCTTCAATTTTCAATACCAAAAATTGAAACTCTGTTCTATAAATAAAATTCTACCACAGATAAATTTAAGTGTCAAAAATTAATAAAAAATAAATTTGTTCATTTGACCAAAATAAAAGTGTTTCGGAAATAAAAGTGACCTTCAAGTATTAAAAACATTTGACAAAAATTGTGTAGAAGTGTAAAAAAGCGGTTCGGTCTATATTTAGTCGGGAAATCGAAGTTAAAATTTGAAGTATTTTGATGTATTTAATTCTCTCATAAGTATGTTGAATTCACATATCACAAGTACGTGTGAAGAGTGTAATTATTGTTACTCTCAGCTTACTCTCAGTTGCGCCTCTAGTTGTACCCTTAAAAGATAATGGCGAGGTATGCTTAAGCAACATGACCCGTGGGGAAATAATATGGCTTATTCCCTGTCGTCACATATTCCTCGAAAAATGTATAACATCAGTTAGGTCAAATTGTTCTTTATATAGAGGGGATATAGAATTCTTGATAGATGGCATGATTTGTGCAATTATCTGACCTCGTTATGTTATGTGACAATGCCCCTTGCCTCAGTGGTCTACGTGAAATTTTCGACAGCTCTCTAGCAACATTTTCACGCTTGAGTCCCTATTCACCAATACTTAACCCTATTTTAATAATTTGGTCCAAAATCAAAAGTGTTGTGAAGTCAAAAATGAATTTACCAACCGTACATCCTCCTAATGTAGGATAGCAGAGGATTTTATATCTTGAAGAATTAAAGATTTCAAGTCCTGTATAACTTACTGGAGATTGCAGTAGAGCTATACAACATACAACATCATTGTTATTTGTTTCATATTTGTTTAATGTATATTATTATAATTCACAATTTCAAATGGAATTTTCTCAATTTAAAATTGAAATTCTCAATTTCATTTGTAATTTTCACAATATCATGTATAGTGTTCTCAATTTTTATTAAAATGGCCCTACCTATCGGATCGCTTGTTTAGGATAAAGTGCTTCGATTATGTGACAATCGAATATGCGATCAATGCTGTTCCTCAAGGTAGTTTCTAGGACTATCCCTATTATACACCTTTGATTTGTCCGAGTCCGAAGAATTAACCATTTTCACCTTTGAAGATGAAACTGCAATTCTTAATTCTCATGTGCACTTAAATGTAGCATCTAGAAACCTAGATAATTATCTCTGACACGTCGAAACGTGGTTAACAAATTGGAGAATACAAGTAAATGAAATCAAAAGTAAGCACATAACGTTTATACTTAGGAGAGCAAGTGGTCCACCAGTGACACTTAACAGTGCGAACATCCCACAGTCTGATCACTTTGGTATTCATTTAGACATAGAAGCCAAGCGGCTTCATATGAAACTAAAAGCTTCTAAATAATCAATCGAAATTAAGCCTTAACTGCAAAGTCATCCTATATAAGACGGTCTTAAAACCAATTTGTATATATGGAATCCAATTATGTGGAACGGCATGCACTACCAGTATAGATCTCATACAGAGGGCACAATCCAAAATTATTTGAACCATGACGGGAGCTCCATGGTACATGAGAATTGACAACATCCAATTCTTATGTACCATGCAAATGTTGATTTTATCGTTAAAACCATAAAAAATTATTATGTTAAAATCATCTCAAAACCTTTTTAGAATCGGTTTTAAGTAGATTTTATGAAATACAACCTTGTTTTCGATGTACTAAGTACAGCGATACCAACATGAAAATGTTGAAAACAGCTGATAAAAGAAAACAAAACAAATATAAAAACGAAGAAAGCCATTGACAAAGTGTAAAAGTTAAAAAAATTAAATAATGAACGCAACAGAATCAATAAAAACACAAGAGAAATAATAAGCTTTTGAACAGAACACAACGAAAAGGTTTTATTGAAATGTGGGAGGAAAAAATAGAGTTTGTTAAACACAGATTTATGAACATTTATAGTGTGAACGCAAAATCAGCTAATTATGGTTTTAACGTTAAAACCAGGTTTTAACTTTAGGTATGATAGCACTATTAGATGTGCCTTTCGTCATGAATGAATTTAGAAAAACTCGTGAAGCTTATTTGTTAAAATTACATCATTATCCGAACTAATAAAGGCTACGTACAGCTGATAGAGCTTATCTAATTTGAGACTAATTTGGCAAATATAATTCTCAATTGAGAGAACAAAAATTGTTTAGTTGTAAGATTTAATTACTTACTTATTGAAATGCCTAGACATTAAAGGCAGAAACAATATTATAATAAACGTATAATCAAAATAAATTGCCCATTGTACCAATTTATGGTCAACTTCCGAGAATCACTAAATATCCATAAAACTCTTGTAAATAATGTTATTGAGATGCATATCTACCAAATTTGGTTTCAATAATATTTTATGACAATCGGCTCATAATAGGTTATAGCTCCAATATAAGCCCCACATAAACATATATATATTCTCAAAATATCCTTAAATACTTTTAACAGAAATAAGTTTCAAGTATGATTTTGTATCTATATGTCCATTATTATACATAGCATCTATATAAGGCTCACATCCGGAAAATTCGTTAATCGCAAATTTATCTCTAATTGTTCACTGGTAAATCTTGAAATCCTGAAATGTAACTCTTTTGCTATAGTCAGCACCAAAAAAAAGTTTGAAGTTTGCCAAAATATATTTTATATATCCTGTTTTATACTCTTTTTCATCACTTGTGGTGAATAAAAAAAAAATGTTGAGTCAATCGGGCAATGCAAATGGTTAGAATCTGTAGTTATATCAAGTATTAAGTGCTGATTTAAGTAACATGTGGACGCTTTATTTATTTATTGAATCTGCCTTTTATAGGCCTAACAATAAGTATTTAAATTTTATAACTAAAATTAAAACTATGTAGTTGCCTTCCAACAAGACAGACTTCATGGTTAACTGGCACTCATCTTAGCGGGTTGATAGATCTACTCTACGGAGCCTCGGTCGGGTTTGGATCTGCACAATTTGTCTTGCAAGCGTATTGGGGTGGTTTTGCAGCTTTACAATTTATTTCTCATGGACTTTCTTGAACTCTTCCTTTACCAAGTCCCTGTGGATGTTTTCATTACTTATATACCATTGGCTTTCTGTATAAGAAAACTACTGGTGTTGCTAGCCATTCCCCACAATTGAATTCCACATGTCCAAATTGGTTTTAATACGGTCTTGTACAGGATGACTTTATATTCAAGGCTTAATTTTGATTGATCACTGATTAACCAATGAAAGCTAGAGGCTTTTAGCTTCATGTGAAGTCTCTTGGTTTCTATGCGACGGCGCACTGTGGCTCAGATCTCAATTTCATCGGCCAAAAGTCCAACTTTTTGTTAACTCCGATTTCAGAAATGTTAATGCCACACATTGAAACTAAGGTAACCAAATAATTAGATAGAAATATTGTCAATTGTATGCGTGGCATGCTCTTTGATTTGATTTTTGTAAATTTTGATCAGAAGTAAATTATCATTACTCACAAACTATTATCGATAATTGGATGATTTTTTGGATTTTCGTTATGTTGGTGGATAATAGTCTTTAAGAACTGGTATGATTTGTCACTGGAATAAAAGTGCTTAGGGTCAAAAGGGGTTAAACAAATTTTACTACAAGGAGAAAGCCAATATCCTCTTTAAGCCCATATATACTTGTTTACCTGTTTGTTTAACACTTTTTTCATTTGAATGAAATTACTCCCAATTTTTTTTATTTTACCTGTTCATATGACACAAATATAAATACATCAAGCAATATAAGTTGTGATAGGTATCTTTATGGAGAGCTCCAGCCATAAAGAATTATCCGAAGAGTATTTTAAAAACCAAAAGCGGGAAGTTGTCTTAAGTTACGTTCAAAAAAAGAAAACTTTTATCCATGCATCAAAAAATTGGACTTGGAAAATAAAATTACGGATTTCGTCAAAAACTTAACAAAGCGCTACAAACAAATTGGATGGAGAAAACAAAGATTTTATACCATGTTTGAAAACTGGTTAAAGGGCGAACTTACTGTTCAGGTATCTTCAGAAAGTACAAACCAAAACAATCTTGGCAGACCACCAAAATCAGTCAACATCTGTAGCGATAGATATAAAAGGCGGAAACTTAAGGATATTAATGAAGAAATCGGATGTGAAAATATAAAAGAAAGTGAGAACAAAACGGATTCTTAAAAGTATTCCAACGCCAAGCGATGAAAAACAGTTCCCAAATAAAGAAGCATTAGTATTATTTTTGGAGCAAAATAATCAGCTAAGATTGTGTGCGATTGAAAAAGGCTCAAATCTCTATCATATAACTGCTGCTAAGAAGGATTGTTTGCCACCAGTGGACAGTATTACAATCACATCGATTTCGGCAGAGGTACTACTTAAATATCTATTTAATCATACAGCTCAGCGCTTGCTACTGTCATTTAAAGGAAATGATTTGAAGAAATATGGAAACTGCAAGATAACTCTCTTTTGCAAATGGGGATGTGTTGGTTCTTCTGAACAAACACAATACAAGCAATATGTATGTGAAAATACTTACTTCTGACACAGATATGTTCATGGTGTCATTCGTACCATTGCGATTGATAACAAATTTGGAAGACTCGGAGCCTTCGACCAGTGGGATCCATACAAAGGATATTTGGAAAAATCAAACACCATCTTCTACAAAATATTGCAGACCAATTAAATTTGAATGAAATGCCGGAAACAAATTTTAATGTTATTGAAATAAAAACACAAAATAAGCTTCTAAAAATCGTAATTTTTTCCAAAAACAACCGATTCTAGTTGAACCGGTTCTTTAAAAATCGGTTTTAGTGGAACCTGTTATACAATTGATAAAGTGCGAACCTATTCCCAAAATTATCCAGGGTATTTTTAAAATGTTTTTTTATCTGCTGATAACTTCTTTGATCAGTAAAACTGATTCAAAAAACAAAAAATTCGCATTTTCATACTAAATGCTATACAAAAATTAAAAGTTCAACTTTAACCTTAAATTTCTCAACAACTGCTGAACCGATTTTAATGAAATTAAAACTGGATAAATATCTAAAATATCTCCATCGGTTCAAAAGTTACAGAGTTTTGGCCGATGAAAAACTATCCTGAGCCACTGTGCGGCGCCAAGTAAGCAGTCTATCTAGATGAATATCAAGGTAGGTGACATAATCATACTGTGGTATATTAATGTTGTTGAGTGTGACAGGTGGGCAAGTTCCTGTCCTTAGAACGAACGTAACATGTTTACTTTTCAGATCATTCACCTTTATTCGCCAGTTTTTCAACCATGTCTCCACACGTACGAGATAATTTTTTAGTTTACTATATGCCACGAATGGGTTTTCGTGTGAGCTAATAATGGCGGTATCATCAGCAAATGTAGAAATTGTTAATTTATCGCATATAGGCAAGTCAGAGGTGTAAATCAAATATAACGTAGGTCCTAGTTTACTTCCCTGTGGAAGTAATCTTTAATCTTGTATTCTCTCGTTTCATAATCATTGTACTTAACTCTGAAAAGTCTATTCGATAGATAAGACTCCAGCAATTTATGAGTACATATTGGTAGTAAACATTTGATTTTATGTACTAGACCTTTATGCCATACCTTGTCAAAAGCCTGAGCAATGTCTAAAAAGACGGCAGAACAATATTTCTTTAATTCAAAAGATTTTCTCTCCAGTTAAACGATTGATCTGTTCAATGATGCCATGATGTTCACGGAAACCAAATTGGTGTACTGATATAATGTTATCATCATTCCAAAATGGTGAGATATTTTCCTGGAATATTTTCTCGAATAGATTCGTCAAAGAAGGGAGTAAGCTAATAGGTCTATAAGAAGAGGGCAGGGTTAAATCGTTACCCGGTTTCGATATCATTATTATTTGAGACATTTTCTGGATAAATTCCTAGTTTAAAGATCGCATTAAAACAATATAGAAAGCAAAATTATTGCCACATTTTGTAGATTTTTAATCATTGATGGAGTTATTAAATCATATCCCGGTGATTTTTTCAAGTTCTATTTATTATGAATTACTCTATTAACATCCTCAGGACCAATATTGAATTGGGCTGCACTAGCCATTGTTGAAACTGGCAATTTTTTGTGCTTGAACTCATTTGCAGTGATATTGGGTTGAAATACTTCACTTAAATGTTCATCAAATACTATAGCACTTCGTGCCCAGGTTTCGTCAGCTTTTCTTAACGTGCTTTGTGCCTTTAACGTTGGCTTAATGTTCCTCGTTGCCTTCCAAAGAGAGAAATTTGTGTATTTTGTGCTCGTCAAACTTTTAATATAATTTTCGTTTATGCGATCCCCTTCTAAATGAAGGGCTCTTTTCAGTTTTCGTACTGCTGTGGACAGCCTCTGCTTTACAGCAGGTGATCTATTATGTTGCCATTCTCTTCTGAGTTTTCTCTTTTCGAAAAGAAGTCTTTCAATATCCGAATTTGAAATAGGGGTATTAGTTTTTGGAGGGATTTGGCACCTAGAGTCTTCCAGAGCCGAAATTATCAATGACGGTTTTATCTGTCTTCCTCACACTGTAAATTAGAATTTGTACGGATATGACTGCTGATATATTTTTTATATATTAGCCAATTTGTCTTTAAATACAAAGTGTCCTTAGGAAATCTTGGGGAGTTGGGTCTCTCGCAATAAGTAACAATTACAGGAGAATCGTCAGAAGATAGAACATAGGATATTTCCGTGGATATTGCATTTCAACTATTCTGTCTACATATAGCGAAGTCTATTAGATCTGGAATAAGTTCGGTGTCCAGGAGACACGATATCGAAGCAATTTTTGCGATCAACTAGAGCTTTATACAGCTGTCTACCTCTGGGATTCACCAATCGCAAACCCCAATATATGTGTTTGGCCAGATATTCTAGTGTTTATACTAATGTAATTTCTACAATTCTCATTATATTTAGGTGGAGGGTATTTAAGATTCGGCACAGGCGACTATGGTACTCTAACGAATTTTTTTTTGTTTACCAAATTCGGTGACCTTGAGACCTTAAATGTTAAACATACATATTGTGATACTAGTGTTAAATAATAATGTTTGATTGACATATTCATTAAACAAATCTAATTAATTTAATTTAAACTAATAATGAGTTTTAAACAAATATTCCTTTTTGAAACCCTTTCATTCCTTAAAGCTTTAAAATTATGAACGAGCATATGAATGAGTGTTAAATTCCAAGACATTTTTATTATAACTGTCTTCATTTCTTTTTGAAACAAAAAAACTTGATAGTTTTATGAAACTATTAATCCATAGAATGTATCATGCAACAATGATTCGTAGCATTGTTACAAAGATTTGTACAAGGATTCTTTTATCCTGATGTTCAAACTCAAGTACTTAATTTGAGTGTATTTAGTTTTTCTTTTTTGGTTGAGATACAGTTCTTAACGTTTTCTCTTTGATTTATACATGGTTAAAAAGATTGTCTTGCTAAATCAAAAGTTTTCATTCATTTTGTATTTCCTTTTTAACAAACTGACATTTAAAAAAATGAAAATATGTATATAAAGAATAAAATGGAAGAAAATTAAGTATAAAGAAATGTATGACAGGCAATCTTGAATCTAGACAGTCATGTTTAACAATAGTTCGTTATTTAGCTCTTCTTGTTTTGTTGCGAATTACTCGTCGAGTACTCGTAACTACAATACAATACCGTCTACAATACAATCTGGGTACTGCCACAATGTGCTACAAATACACACAACTACTTACTTAAATAGATACTATCCCATGTAAAAGTTGAAAGACAATGGCTCTGCGAATGAGGAACAGTTTACAAGTTGAAAGTGAGTGGAAGTGAAAACTCAATAATTGGGTTGACATTCTGGGTATACCACGAGTACACTGAGAGGACTTGACTTACTGAAAGCGCTTAAAGAGGAAAGTGGGTCTTACAAAATCAAAAAAAAAATATTCACAAAATGTATAACTTAGGAATTAAACCGTTTTTATACCCTTCACCATGAGTGGCAAGGGTATGTATAAGTTTGTCATTCCGTTTGTAATTTCTACATTTTTCATTTGCGACCCCACACAGTATATATATTCTGGATCGTTAAAGATAGCGAAGTCGATATACCAATGTCCGTCTGTATGTTGAAATCAACTTTCCGTAGCCCCCAAATAACTTGCAAATATAATTTATAGATCAATACGTCGGGAATTCTTCCGGCTCGGTCGCTATTTAAAATCGAGAAAATCGGCCCAAATGGCTGAGATATAAGAAAAAAACGGGGACAACCTCGATTTTTGGTCTATTTTTGATCTATATCTGGATTACTAAGTCATTAATATAGAAAATGTGGATATCTAATGCTAGAAGTCATTAATATAGAAAATGTGGATATCTAATGCTAGATATTTCAGAGTCCATTGCAACGATGTATATAAGGCTATAGTAATTTGGACCTATAATGGGTCAAAATCGGGAAACATATTTTTTAACCCGAATTTTTTTTTTAACAAACTTAACTTTTTTCATTAATAAATTTAAAAAAAAAATTTTAAAAAATTAAAAAAAAAAATTTTAAAAAAATTAAAAAAAAAAAATGGAAAAAAATTAAAACAAAACAATTTCGAAAAAAATTTAAAACAATTTTGAAAAAAAATTTTTTTTTTTAAATTTTGAAAAAAAGTTTTAGTTTTGTTTACCTAAAAATATTTAAAATTTTTATTTTAAAGTATAATTTTATTTTAAAGTTTTAATTTTTGGGCATAATTTCGAAATTTTTGTTTTTTAAAAACGGTATTAAAAATTTTAAAATGAATATACGCTCTTAATCTTTTGCACATATAGAAATCGAAGTTCCAAATAAAACAAGCCCTAAATGATTAATTCTTAAAAATTGTATACATTCTTGAAAAGAAGACACAATTTTCTATACGTTGATATATAATATGTATATCTTTTCTTTTCCACTAGTCAAATTTATGGATTCAAAACCAACAACATACTGAAAATTATAAAATATTGACTTTTGCATAACCAAATACCGGAAGTATTGTGAAGTCATTAATGAGACTATCGGAAAAGAAAAGATATACATATTATATATCAACGTGTAGGAAATTATGTCTTCTTTTCAAAAATATATACAATTTTTAAGAATTAAACAAATTTATACAAGGCTTTTTTGAAAAATATGGGAATAAAATATGGTTGCTGATTTTTTTGGAAAATTTAAATTATTAAAATAAAATAAAAATTTAGTTTACTAATCGTTTTTAATGAAATTTTACAATTATATTGAAATTTTTGATCAAAATACAAAAGTGGAAAAGAAATATTTTTTTTTTTTTTATAATCCCACAATTCCCATAAAACTTTTAAAAAATCCCAAAATTGGGATTGATTTTTGGATCTGTTGAAGGCACCAAGCTCAGGGCTATGAAATGCCTTTGCACAATATTGAAGAACATATTGGAACATACAAAACAGCTGTTAGTTTTTTGAAAGCATCTATGCGATTAGAGAAAATGTTGTTTAAAGTTAAAATGTATATAAAAATTAAATCCACGCAATAATATGAATGTGGATATTATTTTGCTTCTATATATAATATTTCCCGTAATGTTATCTTTCATAAAAATTATTTATCTTGATCTTTTTTTCTGTATAATTTAAAATTAGCGTAAGTACTTTTTTTGAGCAAAAATTAACAATCATCAAAAATCACGATTATTCTCAACTCTAATAAATACACAGCATTGCACATTGCGTATGATTCATATTTATTAATTCCATATTCCATATCCAATTCACGTTGAGGCACACAGTAGTAAAAACATTTTATTTTGGAAATAATTCGGTTGCTCATGAATGATTGGAGATATCTTAAAGGGATTTTAACATAGTTAGAGCTGATGAGTTTCTATATTTGTTTGTATTTACATGGGTTTGGTCACATGTGGTCTAACAAATTAAAAAAGCAAACCGAGAAGATGATAACAGTTCTCTTTTAAAACTTATAAAAGCTATGACTAATTATGACTTTAGGGTTGCTCGACAACTGGGCCATGGTAGGTGGTCTTGTGAATCCAAGCAAATCCAAGCAAAACAGAACTTATACTTTTCACGACAAAGTGCATGATGCCAAGCTACAAAATTCCGCGATTGAAAAACTGCGAAATGCCCCTGAACTCTAAATTATAGTAGATACTGAATACTCAACATAGGGTTAAGAAGGAACGGTGGCCTACTACATCTGTCGTAAGATGTTTGTTAAGAAATAGAGGACTTAGTCTCATGAGAACTTAGATGTATACGGCTATAGTACGTCCAATTCTTACTTCGGGATCTCTTGTATGGTGGACTGCAACTACAAAGAAATATGTTGTAGACCAACTATATAAAGTCCAGAGATCAGCCTGCATTGCTGTAACTGGCGCACTAATAACTAGTCCTTCAGAGTTCTACTGCACCTTGTGCCAATAGACCTTCACATATTGCCCACCTCTGTCTGCAGCGCAGCGAGGCTTCACGCATCTGGATGTTGGAGATCGAGAACATATAGCCTTCGATCGTTTTCCAAACTTTTGACTGTATTACTTCATACACAGATTTTGATACCCTGAGTGGGGTAATCTTGTGTACGAATATGACACCAGGATATATACAGACGGTTCAAAAATGGGATGTGGTGTTGGCATCTTCTGTGACGAACTTGGTTAGGTTAGGGTTAGGCATCTCACACCGTCTTCCAAATGAGTGTAGTGTTTTCCATTTTGCAATCATGATACACTATATGATCATAATAATAGCGGCAATATAGGTATTTTTGTCAGGCGGCACTTCTCTCACTGAAGGCCTACAAAAATTCATCTTCATTAGCCAGGAAATGTAAGAACTCTCTGTCAAGGCTAGGCTGTCTATCTGACATTACTTTGGTTTGGGTCCCTGCGCACAGAGACCACTATGGCAATGAACAGTCATATGAACTAGCCAGAATGGGATCTGCCTTAGATATCTCCAATGCGATCTCAGTAGCAATTCCACTGGGGATTATTGAAGGAATTATCTTCAGACACTTTCTTACAAAGGCTGAGAATAGATGGTGTGATTTAGACATGTTTATGTGGCCCTCTTTTAACGAAAAATGTACAATGCTACTGATAACCCGGAATAGTAGGGATTTATCAAGGCTGCTGGCAGTATTAACGGGGCACTTGGTGTTAGGAAAGCATACGAATCACCTAGGACTCCCTTTTAACTATCATTACGTAGTTGTAAGGATAGGGAAAAAGAGGAAACGATTTTCCACCTTCTCTGCGAATTCCCCGCCCTGAGTGTCAAGACGCATAAATTCATGGGCAACTACATATTGACCAAACTTGGTGAGGTAGCTGGGTCTAAACTGAACGACCTACTTAGATATCTCACGGGTACAGGTTGTGTCTAGAAAACTCGACATTTTATATACTTTACGGTGTAAATAACATTGCATCTGACGAGTGGTTTGGTCTTGTTAAAACGGGATCCCTTCGGCTCTACTTGGTTGTTCGCACGTAAACCAACTAACCAGCAATAACCCAAAGCGTAAGAGATCGTATATGAAGCCCGGCCAACCAGCCGAATCGAGACAAAAGCCAAATATCCATTGCGCTAAGGTTATTCTCTGTATTTCGTGGGAGCAGTAGAGTCCTATACATTATGAGAACCTGTACCGAATGCAACTGATTCGTTTAAAGTGAGCATGGACCGAAAAAAGCCCATAATATGCGGCCAGACATAAAACCGTAATATTCCATCATGACAACGCTTGAACATACGTTTCAATATCTGTTAAAAAGTTCCTGTTGGGAAGTTTTGCTTTATAGTTTGTTTGGATCGATCTTTGGAACAGAATATTCATTATTGGCTTGATGCCTTATTGGACACAAAATATGAACAGTTCTTTTAGTTCGGGATCCATATGTTGCAAGAAAGATGGGAAAAGGTCATAGCTGACAATGGCCACTACTTTGAATAAATTTATGTTGTATAAATGTTTCAAAATAAAAGCTAAACATTTTAAAAAATCCCGCATTTTTAAGTCAGGCACCCAATACATAATAATGTATCTATGGACATAAAGAAATACACATAGAACGGAAACTAGAAAAAAAACTCAAACTAAAAAAATACTCAAAATAATCACACATACGAGTGTTGTTTCTGTTTTCATATAGCTTTTATTACTAATATATTCTCACGTCTTAGGTTTTTGACAACTGAGTTAGGTCTTTGAAGTCAGAGTTTCCGAGAGTTTACCTAAAAACTATGTTAATATAACTATTGGAATTAGTAATTTGATGTTTGGTATCTTCTTTGAAGTTTTTTTTGTTTATTTTATTGTCAATTGAAAATATTTTTGGCCTTTTGCACCAAAAATATTTTCAATGTATGAAATTATCTAAAATTTTGGTTATATTAACTAAGAAACTTTGTAAATGGCATCCTACCCTTGCGCTTAGTTTAATTTATACTCTATTTTTAGGAAATATAACCTATGAATTTTTTTGTGTGTATTTATCAAAGTCTATTGGAAAATGAATTATAAAAACTATTTTTAATTGGACTTTTTTCAACATTTAATTTTAAAATTGTGACAAATAAAATATTTCTTGACTTTAATATATTTTGACATTTGCCTATACACCTATGCCTCGACTTACACGATAAATGCGTTCCTGAAAAAAATCGTGTAAATCGAAATGAAAAATGTTTGTATGAGAAATCGTGTAAATCGTAAAAAGACCCAAATACGAATAAATTAAAAATTTTGTTCAGAAAATTCATTTATTTTAAAGTTCCCCCATATTCATACAAATTTCAAATTTAAACAATGTTGTAAAGCTAAATTTCCATAAAAAATTTGATTTCAAAACGTTGTTTAAATTTAAAAATTGTATTAGCTTTTGATTGAAAAGTTCGCTGTGGCATTATTTTCCAAAACTGCCCCGATTCGTCTATATTGAAGACTTTATCAGGAGTGTATGAATTGACAGCAATAATTTCAGTAAATTTTTCAGGACATTCTTTAGACACATCTATATCAGCAGAAGCTTGTTTAACTTTTAATTATAGATTATGTAAGGAGTGTCTTTGCTTAAATATTTCAAACCAACCATGACTTGACGAAAACAATATTTTTTGCAGTTGATGACGTAGATAGTAGCTGATCACTAAGTTTTTCATAAATCCTCAAAGCTTTAATTGTAATAGCAATGGTAATAGCAATGGCTTTTCCATATTTTCAATGAAGTCGTATTCAGGCTCATTTTGGTTCCAGCTAATGCACTTTTCCCTATTATGTTTTCATTTTTATAGATAAATATTTTTGAGCAGGATATATGTACTAAAAAAATGAATTTTTGCTAAAATATAAAAAAATCGTGTAAATTGAGGTAATTTCCACATACCTCGATGTAAACGAAAACCAAAATAAATCGTGTAAATCGAGGAATAGGTGTATAAAATTTTTTTTTATTTATTTTAAGTTTGTCAAATATTTATAGCCCTATGGGCTAATGAATTTGTATTCACCTCATATACATACACATACAGTATCGGTCATAACTAAAGCACCCCCTCAGTGAATTTTTTTCATTCTAAATTTTTTTTTTTAAAACTAAGTTTTAAATTTCTATTATGTGTTATTTTCTATTGTTAATATATTTACTATTGATAAACAAATACTTTTAAAGTTAATATTTCAATAAGAGGTAATTTTAAATCAAAAAAATATTTAAAGCTAGAAAATAAAACGGACATAAATATAATATAAAAAAAGGTTTAATTTATATTTTGTTACAAATCCTTTGTTTTGGATGACACATGCACATCTCTTAGGCATAGAAGATATTAAGTTTTGTATGGTGTCTTGCGATATTCCTTCCCAGGCTATAATAACGGCTTAAAAAAAATCGTGAAAATTGCCGATCCTTATATCGGCAATTTTCATGATTTATTTTCATATTAACAATCTCCCACAAGTTCTCAATAGGATTGAGATTGAGAGATTGAGCAGGCCAATGAAGGACTTGAATCTTATTGCTCTGTAGCCAAGTTTTACAAACTTTAGAGGTTTGCTTAGGATCGTTATCCTTTTGGAAGCTCCCTATAAGTGGCATCTCTTCACTAGCATATCACGGTACATGAACTGAGCCATAATCCCATTAACTTTATGAATTGCCCCAATTCCTTCTCCAGAAAAGCAACCCCAGACCATTACATTGCCCCCTCCATGTTTAATTGTTCCTTTGCAATACTTAGGATTCAGTCTTTCTCCTTTTCTCCTGTGTACACGTCTTATTCGATCGGAACTTTTTAATTTGTATTTGAATTAGTCAGAGAATAGTACAGTCTTCCATTTTTTGACACTCCAGTAGATGTGAGCTTTGGCAAACTCCAGTCTAGCTTTCTTGTTCTTAGCTGATATAAACGTTTTTTTTTTTGCTGGTCGTCGGCTAAATAATCCTGCTTCTACTACACTTCTACGGATTGTTCTTTCGCTAACGCATAATCTTAAACTTATTCTTACTTGACTAGCTGATACTGTAAGATCTTTTTGAACTGTTCCTTTGATCAAGGAATCATCATATGGTGTGGTTTTACGCGGGCGTTCTGCAGAATGCCCTGGTGATATACGACCATTCTGCAAAAACTTTGGAATCAGCCTGGAAATAACTGATCTTTTAATTGAATATTTTTAACTCAATTCATGCCTTCTAGTCTTCAATAACTTTAATTTTAAATTCACTTAAGTACTTGTTCTTAGCCATCCAATGTTTTTTCACAATAAACTGTATACAACTTAAATTATACAGACTACGCCTTCCAGAAAGTTCAAAAAAGGTCCACTCTAGTGTTTAAATTCCACATCTGTGCAAACTATATTTCGAAAGCCTAACTCATTTTCAATTAAAGGTCTAAAAACGTCTTTTGAACAATCAAGTACTCGACTTTTTGCTGAAAAATGTCAAGTAATATAAATCGACTTTTAGAACGGAAATCAATGGATTACGTTTCCAAAAATTTTCGAAAAGTCGACTATTAAAAAATCGAAGAAAAGTCGACTTTTTCTTTCAACTATAGAATAATACTACCAAAGTATACCAAGTAGTCCGACTCTCAATTTTTTTAAATTACTCTCTTACATATACGGGTACCGTGTGAATTCAATACCCTTGTGAGAGACTTAAACACATCAAAATACTTGAAATTTTAACTTCGATTTTTCCACTAAATAAAGGCCGAACCACGTATTACACTTATATACTACTAGCTGAACCCGGTCCGCGTTGCTGGCCCTTAGAAAACATCTGTTTTATACTGCATCTCGGTCTCGATTTTAATATACAGTGTCGGACAAAGTCGGTGATCCAACCATCAATTTTTATACATGTGGTGGCAGTCCGGCTGGTTCCAATGAATTCAAAAATTCAGTAGGATAATCGACGGCTTGTTCTTCGTTCATTACTGTGTTAATCGATTTGCATTTTATTGTTTCGCCAGGCAGTTTCAATTGTATTTGTTTATTGAGCTTGTTAACATCGTAATTTGTTGGTGCCAAAATTGCATGTTCCCACAGCCAATCCGAATTTTTGTAGTTGGTTGTAAGAATTGGGAATACATTGTCAACAACGAAATCTCTTTTGTGGCGAGATCAATTGAAATTTTTCCATTTCTGATGTCCAACAATTGTTTTGAGAATGTTTCGGCAGAAGGGTATTGCAGCAAATGCACACGCATGTTCGTTGATAGCGTTCGGCTTCTGTAGCTTCATTTCCAGTGAAATAAATTTGAAGGAACTTCGCATCATCATTGGGAAGCGGGAGCAATGATCCAATTTTAGGGAACTTCAAAACGTGGCAATGTAAGCAATGTTTGTCCATTGCGGCAATCAGTACGTCCTTGTGATTCCTGTAGTCATCATACTTATTGTAATAAAATGCCGGGAACTTTAAATCGATTCTTTCTCTTGATCGAGCCATTCAGGAGCGATTGGCTTCTAGTCTTTCGATATGCTGTTGAGGTGTATTTGCAGCACTCGATGAAGATGCAATGCGACGCATTTGCTGAAGCCGTGATTCTCGTTCTCTTCCCGTTTCTGCGGCTCTAGACGTAGATGCCCTTTCAAAAACAAATTTTATTTGAATAAAACCGTTATTTTTTATTGAAAGTGGAATGCGGAGAGTTATTCAAAATATTATTTTATTTCATAGATTTCATATGGAAATTTCTTATTCATGCATCTAATATGCAAGAGTAAACAAAATTGTTTATCATCGATTGATAATATAAAAGAACTTTTATAGTACCGGATATGTGTTGAATTGTATTCCTTTCTTCGCTTACACCAAATAATACGCTTCAGACTACACCACTTGAATTAAAATTTTTAGAATGATGTTAAGCAATGAAATGAAAATTTTCATTGTTTGAACGTTGGGAATAAAAAAAAGGATTTATGTATTTCTCCAATTGAAAAAAAAATTTTTGGTCGACAAAATTAATTTTTTTTGAAAAAATTTTTTTTTCCAAATTTTTTTTACAACAATCACTGACTTTGTAAGGAAACTAAATAAACTATCTGTGAGAATTGAAGAAAAGGTCTATCAACAATTATACAATAATCTTTTTTTTATGTCATTAGCGGCATAGTATAAAAATTTGATTCTGCCACGCCATTCCGTCCATAGACCGAAAATCAAAAATCTGACTTTACAGTGTTACCCGCTAGGATTTTCTGAAGATTTCGTAAAAATTTTTATCAAAATCGGTCAAGCCGTTTTATAGTCCATGCGGAACGTACATACACAAATCTGTTTTTATATACAGATGGCATTAACGGTATAATGTAAAAATTTGATTTTTACACACTCCTCCGCCCACAGACGGAATATCAAAAATCTGACTTTACAGTGTTACCCGCTGGGCTATTCTGAAGATTCCCTGAAAATTTCATTAAAATCGGTGCAGCCGTTTTTTATATATATAGATGGCATTAGCGTTAAAATGTAAAAATTTAATTTTGCCACGCCCCTCCGACCACAGACCGAAAATCAAAAATCTGACTCTACAGTGTTACCCGCTAGGCTATTCTGAAGATTCCCTGAAAATTTCATCAAAATCGGTTCAGCCGTTTTTGAGTTCATTCGGAACATACATACATACATACATACCCACATACATACAAACATCCATTTTTATATATATAGATAATTTACGCTCAAATGAAAAAAATAATTTTTTATTAATTTTTGACACTTGGTTTTGAAAACAGAAGAAAATAAAAATATAAACATTTTTATAGAACTCTGTGCCTCTGGTGAAAATTAAAAAGGCACCAACACATGTACATTTTTCTTACTAACACATATTTAGAGTTATGTACTTTTTCACTAACACATGTTTAGAGTTAGGTACTGTGTCAAAGAGTCGGACTACTTGTTATATTTTGAATATTACATTGCAGGAAAATATATTCGGACATACAGCAAGACCTCAGTAATTTACAAAATCACAAGATATAAACTAAACTTTTTAAAATATTCCTTTTTTGGTTTGCAGCATTTTACAAAAGCGTCATTGTACTTCTAGTAAATACAACAAATTAGTAATTTTAAATATTTGGATAAATAATAAACTTGTAAAGGAACCAAAAAAAACTTGTTTGCATTTTAAATAACTTTTTCCACTAGTCTTTTTTTTTCTTTCTCAAACTAAATGGACAACAACCATCAGAGATTGTGCACAATCAGCCAATGTTATCATCATCTTCCTCATCATCATCATCATCATCATTTACATTCTCGTCAGCATTAAAAATTCCAGACTGTAGACAACAGTGTCACTTCAACCAGTTAAATGCCACTCGCACACACAATTTTCTATACAGATGAACAAAAATTGTAAAGGAACATAGTACATACAGAAATGAAAGAGGAGACTTTGTGTGTGGTGAATGGCAGTTAGTGGATTCATGTCAGTGATGGTTTTTAGACAATCTGTTTTTTTTTCGGTTTCATAATAGTTCTTAAACATATTAAACTGGTAGTATTGGAAACTAGGCTGAAAACTAGTTAATTTGATTAAGCTCTTTAGTGATTGTTTTATGTTTATGTAGCTCCAGGGTGATAAGGGTTTAAACACAGGTTTTTCATTCTATTTTAAATTTCCACAATATTCATTTCTGACCCTATAACAACTTTATTAAATCGATTTAATCATGTTGTACTACATATTTGTGTTTATTTATTGAAATTTAAGGATTAATGAAAATATTCGTAGACGTTTTCCATATGCCCATCATATATTAAGGGTACTCATTTAAACGATTAAGTTTCCCATTTGTTTAAATGTGCAAATTTGCGCGACGTGTTTCATAAACCCACCTTTTAAATTTTGTGCAAGTTTAAATTCTAGTTTTTGTCTTGATGGTACCCATGAACTTTTGCACAACTTTTCGGTCCACCTGTGCTGCATATTTATTCCAAGCAGATAACATTTTTTTATTCTTGATAATAGCACTTCCATTTTTCTTTAATTAAGCTTTGACAACAACCCAATATTTTTCAATTTGCCGAAGCTGGGGACAATTGGGTGGGTTCATATGTTTTGGTATTACATCAATTTCGTTGCTTCGATACCAATCCATGGCAGGTTTGGAATAGTGGCAGGAGGCCAAACCAGGCCAAAACTTTACTGAAGAATGGTGTTGTCTAATAAAGGGTAGCTAACGTTTTTGAAGACATTCTTTGATGTAAATATCCGAAGTCATAGAGGTAACAACGGAGCACTCTTAAGACTGCTACTGCAAACACATAGCTTGCCACACCATTACCTTCTTACCAAATTTATCTATTTTTGTATATTTATATTTTTTATTTACATTCCCACGACTCTCTGCAACATAAAATTTAAGTCCTGGTAGCTGTTGAAGGTCCATATTCACATACGTTTCATCATCCATTATAAGGCAGTTATTAAATTTTGTCAAAAGTTTTTCGTAAAGTAAACGAGACCGTTTTACAGCAGTAATATTTTGCTTTTCAGTACGATTTGGATATTTAATGCTACGATATGACCGTAAGCCAGCATCCAGGCGTATTCTTCTTGCTGTACTACGACTGGTTTTTTTTTTTTTGGCGCGATCATTATCAGATAAACCAGGATTTTGTTTAATGGAACGCACTATTTTCCTTCCAAGGTCTTGGTCTCGTTTGTTTTTTCTTACGATCTGTGCTTAAAGTTCCTCTGTAACGTTTTATAACATCATTCACATTACTTTTTGGAAGCTTCAGTTTTTTTGCTATCATAGCACCTGACCATGTTTGGATTGAAGCCAGCCATTATTACTCGATCTGAGATAGGCTTCTGTATTTGGAGGGAGTTCCTGGTTTTCTTAAATTTAATAATTCCAATTCCACTCTCGCCGCCATTTTACTTGATGGATTTTTTTGGGGATTAAAGCCTCATTGATTTTTTTGACCGGAATTCGATCCTGGGATGTTCGGGTTTGTAGTTAAACACTAACCACTACCATAATGCACCAGGTGTGGGGTGTAAATTTTTATACTCTTCACCTTCGTGAGAAGGTTATATATAAGTTTGTCATTCCGTTTGTAATTTCCATAATATAATTTTCCGACCCTATAAAGTATATATATTCTGGATCCTTATAGAAAGCGGAGTCGATTAAGTCATATCCTTCTGTCCGTCTGTCTGTTGAAATCAATTTTCTGAAGACCCCAGATATCTTCGGGATCCAAATCTTCAATAATTATGTCAGATATGCTTTCGAGAAGTTTGCTATTTAAAATCAGCAAAATCCGTCTGTAAATAACGGAGATATGAGCAAAAATCCGAGACAACCTCTGAAAATTTCATAAAAAAAAGACAATTTATTGCATGCTTTGACAAAAAAGCAACAAAACGTATGTATGGATGTGTGTTGGTTATTGCTTTGCGTATTTTGTTTTTGTTTTTATACCCTTCACCATGAGTGGCAAGGGTATATATAAAGAGAGAATTGTTTATAATGGGTTCTCATATGATCAACTCTTTCATACGTAAACACAACAACAATGTGGAATGAGATGAAATGAATAAGAATTATAAATCAAACACACGCATACATAATTTGTATGTATTTGAGTGCGTTTCGTTTCGTTTATTTTCATTTTTGTTTTTTTTTGGTGTTATTTTTTCAACATACAAAACATGCAAAATTATTGTTGTGTTTATTTGGTTAGTTATCAGTGAGCACTCAACGTGCGAATATGAGTATCGGATGTTTTGCAATTGCATCTGATATGATATTATGATTTTTTCTTGTTGTTGTTGCTATATGAAAAGTTTTGCATGGGTAAAGGCAATGTACGTAAATATGTATACTTTGGTGAAGGGTATATAAGATTCGGCACAGCCGAATTTAGCTCTGTTACTTGTTTTATTTTAAATTTTTAGCTTTTATTATTTTAAAATTGGCCATTGTTACCCATGATCTTTTCCCATCTTTCTTGCAACATGTGGATTACGAATAAAAAGAACAGCTCATCTTTTGAGGCCAAGAAAGAATCAAGCCAATATCAGATACTCTGTTCCAAAGTGAAGCGTATCCCAGAGAGAGCGTTCATCATCGATCGAAACAAATAGTAGTGGGACGGGGAAAGTTCAGGGCTATAAGGCGGGTTAGGAAAAAATTCCCAACCACTTCATTCTGAAGACTTTTTAACAGGTATTGAAACATGTGGCCGATAGTTGTCATGATGGAATATTACGGTTTCATGCCTGGCCGCATATTCTGGGAGTTTTTTTCGGCAAATGCTCGCTTCAAAAGAATTAGCTGCAGTAGGTACAGGTTCCATGTGATTGTCTGAGCAGATTTCAACAGCTCATAATAGATAGGACACTTTTGCTCGCACCAAATATTGAGCATTACCTTGGCGCCATGGATATTTCGCTTTGGTGTCGATTCGGCTGGTTAGCCGGGCTTCATTTACGATCTCTTACGTTTCGGGTTATTGTAATGGATACATTTTTCATCGCAAGTAATGATTCGGTGAAAATCAGATTTTTCTTTCAAGGTCTCTTGGCTTCAATTCGTATAGTATCCGATTTCCCTGCTTTTGGATGAAGCCTGCTTCTCGCAAACATTTTGAAATTGCTGCTGTAATAGTTCCCAATAATTTTGCAATTAAATGCCTCGAATTCTTGGTCTTCAAGCTTGCGGGCAAGAGGTATATGTCTTCAGTTTCAAGATCACAATGGAACACATTCACCACAAGCTTTGGTGAGCAATCAATGTGCTTCAGCGGCATTTTTTTCAAATTAAAGATCAGTGTCTTAAAATTATGCAACAAAGATGTTTTCCACAAGGAGCCCCTTTAAAAATATTATGTTATATTGTAACGAATTTGCAATAGCGATTTGAATTTAATGGTCTGAACGGCTGCCTGCAGCATTCATCATGTTACAAACACGTCCATCAGTAGAAGCTTCTACTTATCAACAATGTTGATAGCATGCCAGTATTGGCATTATTTGTAAGTATGGCTACACTAAAGCTGATAACATTGACATCGAAAGCTCTAGAATTCGAACATACGAGTTTTGAGCGTTAAGAACAATCTAGACTACTCGGATGAAGATGGCAGTGTGTATAAATAGTGACTGCGGTTGCAGTAGTCAGTAAGTTTATCATAGGTGCTGTTAGAGTTAACATCAACTGTTTTGTACATTTAAGCTTGTGCATTATAAACGTGTGTGTGTGTATTAAAAACACAGTGAGTATTTATACTGTTGTTGTTATACATTTGAATAAATAAGGAGTTGTTACAATTTTAAATTACTAAAACTGCTTTTATTTTCAATCAAAAGTATCCGGTTTATTTAAAGGAAGTAAACCAACGTCTTAAAAAGGTGAAAACGTTATTTCTTCATAACAAAATAAAAAGGTATTTTTCTTTTGTTCATACTTAGTTTAAACTTTAGGTCAAACACATTATGTGGTACTTTCTAGTCAAGAGATTGACAAAAGCACAACAACTGTTATACAATTTCATTAACTGTAAGTAAAAATTTTGTACAAATAATAGCAAAATAGTGCCACAAATCCCATGACTATTAGAAATACTTCACCGGGTATCAGTACGTTTGTGTATTCTTTAAAATGTTGAAGTAAAAGTTACAAAATATAATTTTTTTCAAAAACTTATAACTCGTTGTCTTTTAAAGTTTCTTCAGCCAAAGATGACAAGAAGAAATTTCAAACGTACAACATTAAGGTGACAAAGATAAAACAAAGCAAAAGAGATTTAACTTTTAAAAGTGTTAAGAATTTCACAAGTTCGAATCATGATTTTAATTTTAAAGTTACATTTCGCTAGAGTTTATAGTTTCGATGAAATACTTTGTATATGATGCTTAACAAACTTATAAACAATTATAATTATTTTGCCAACACATATACAGGGACTACATATATATATTCAATACCTTCTATCTTAGATTATCATGAATTTAAGTTTTTGATGGTAAGATTTTCAGCAAACAAGCCTACATATAGGGTATAAATTTAAAAGAGGAAACTATTTTTTGCAATTTTTTTGAAATTTTTACTTTCCTATTCGAATTAAACCATATACAAGCCATATTGAACCGAAGCTCTTTTATTCTGATTCATTTTCGATATATTGAAATAAATGAAATAACTTAAAAGATTTTTTTTTTTAAACGCTTTATTAATTTATTGAATCTGCCTTTTATAGGCCTAACAATAAGTGCTCCCCAACAAGAGAACCTAAATGGTTAACTGGCACTCATCTTAGCGGGGTGGTAGATCAGCTCTACGGAGTCTGGATCGGGTTTGGATCTGCACAAGTTGTCTTGCAAGCATATTGAGATGGTTTTGCAGCTTAACAATATATTTCTCACGGACTTTCTTGAACTCTTCCTTTACCAATGTCACTTCTAAGTCCCTGTGGATGTTTTCATTTCTTATATACCGTGGTGCTCCCGTCATGGTCCTAAGAATTTTAGATTGGGCCCTCTGTATAAGATCAATATGTCCAATTGGTTTCCATATGTCCAAATTTATTTTAAAACGGTCTTATAAAGGATGACTTTATATTCAAGGCTTAATTTTGATTGATCACTGATTAACCAATGAAAGCTATAGGCTTTTAGCTTCATGTGAAGTCTCTTGGTTTCTATGTGACGGCGCAAATAAACCATCTATCTAGATGAATACCAAGGTAGGTGACATAATCAGACTGCGGTATATTAATGTTGTTGAGTGTGACAGGTGGGCAATTTCCTCTCCTTTGAGCGAACGTAACATGTTTACTTTTTAGCTCATTCAACTTTATTCGCCGGTTTTTCAAGCATGTCTCCACACGTACGAGATAATCTTGTAGTTGACTATATGCTATGAGTGGGTTTTCGTGTGAGCTAATAACGGCGGTATCATCAGCAAATGTAGAAATTGTTAATTTATCGCATGTAGGCAAGTCACAGATGTAAATCAAATATAACGAAGGTCGTAGTACACTTTCCTGTGGAACGCCAGCTCTAATCTTGTATTCTCTCGTCACACAACCATTGAACTTAACTCTGAAAAGTCTATTCGATAGATAAGACTCCAGCAATTTATGAGTACATAGTGGTAGTAAACATTTGATTTTATGTACTAGACTTTTATGCCATACCTTGTCAAAAGACGGCAGAACAATATTTCCTTAACTCAAAAGATTTTCTAGTCTCTCCAGTTAAACGATTGACTTGTTCAATGGTGCCATGATGTTTACGGAAACCAAATTGTTGTACTGGGATAATATTTACATCTCTCAAAAAAGGTATGATCTTTTCCTGGAATATTTTCTCGAATAGCTTCGACAAACAAGGGAGTAGGCTAAGAGGTCTATAAGAAGATGGCAGGGTTTAATCTTTACCCGGTTTTAGTATCATTATTATTTGAGAAATTTTCCAATTTTTTGGATGAAATCCAAGTTTCAAAATCGCATTAAACAATATAGAAAGCACAATTATTGCCACATTTGGTAGGTTCTTAATCAATGATGGAGTTATTAAATTATATCCCGGTGATTTTTTCAAGTTCAATTTATTTTTAACTAGCTGAACCCGGTCCGCGTTGCTGGCCCTTAGAAAACATCTGTTTTATATTGCACTAGCTGAACCCGGTCCGCGTTGCTGGCCCTTAGAAAACATCTGTTTTATATTGCATCTCGATCTCGATTTTAATATTCAATGTCGGATAAAGTCGGTGATCCAACCTACAATTTTAATACATGTGGTGGCAGTCCGGCTGGTTCCAATGAATTCAAAAATTCAGTAGGATAATCGACGGCTTGTTCTTCGTTCATTACTGTGTCAATCGCCAGGCAGTTTCAATTGTATTTGTTTATTGAGTTTGTTAACATCATAATTTGTTGGTGCCAAAATTGCATGTTCCCACAGCCAATCCGACTTTTTGTAGTCTATTGTAAGACTTGGGAATACCTTGTCAACAACGAAATCTCATTTGTGGCGAGATCAATTGAAATTTTCCATTTCCATTTCTGATGTCTAACAATTGTTTTGAGAATGTTTCGGCAGAAGGGTATTGGAGCAAATGCACACGCATGTTCGTTGATAGTGTTCGGCTTCTGTAGCTTCATTACCAGTGAAATAAACTTGAAGGAACTTCGTATCATCATTGAAAAGCGGGAGTAATGATGCAATTCTGTGGTACATTTGGCCTTGAACTTTAAAGGTGGGCATGAAGCCGACGTCATTTGAAATCATGAGTTTCACTTTTAGATATTTTGAAGGAATATCTGTGCTTGGAAATAGGATGGGCGCCGGAAATGTAACTTAGAAGCAGCTTAGGCGGCTCAATAACTGGTGGCAGAATAACTTTACCGTTCGAACAGCACATTCCCGGGGATTCCTTAGGGAACTTCAAAACGCGGCAATGTAAGCAATGTTTGTCCATTGCGGCAATCAGTACGTCCTTGTGATTCCTGTAGTCATCATACTTATTGTAATAAAATGCCGGCAACTTTAAATCGATTCTTTCTCTTGATCGAGCCATTCGGGAGCGATTGGCTTCGATATACTGTTGAGGTGTCTCTGCAGCACTCGATGAAGATGCAATGCGACGCATTTTCTGAAGCCGTGATACTCGTTCTCTTCCCGTTTCTGCGGCTCTAGACGTAGATGCCCTTTCTAAAACAAATTTTATTTGAATAAAACCGTTATTTTTTATTAAAAGTGGGATGCGGAGAGTTATTCAAAATATTATTTTTTTCATAGATTTCATATGGAAATTTCTTATTCATGCACCTAATATGCAAGAGTAAACAAAATTGTTTATCATCGATTGATAATATAAAATAACTTTTATAGTACCGGATATGTGTTGAAATGTATTCTCTTCTTCGCTTACACCAAATAATTCGCTTCAGAGTACACCACTTTGAATTAAAATTTTTAGAATGACGTTAAACAACGAAATGAAAATTGTCACTGTTTGAACGTTGAGAATAAAAAAAGTATTTATGTATTTCTCCAATTGGAAAAAAAATTTTTTGGTCGACAAAATTAATTTTTTTTGAAAAAAAATTTTTTTGCCAAATTTTTTTTACAACAATCACTGACTTTGTAAGCCTGTATATAAGAAACTAAATAAACTATCTGTGAGAATTGAAGAAAAGGTCGATCAACAATTATACAATAATCTTTTTTTTTATGTCATTAGCGGTATAGTATAAAAATTTGATTCTGCCACGCCATTCAATCCATAGACCGAAAATCAAAAATCTGACTTTACAGTGTTAGCCGCTAGGCTTTTCTGAAGATTCCGTAAAAATTTTATGAAAATCGGTCCAGCCGTTTTTGGGTCCATGCGGAACATACATACACAAATCAATTTTTAGATATATATGGCATTATCGGTATAATGATAAAATTTGATTTTTACACACCCCTCCGACAACAGACCGAATATCAAAAATCTGACTTTACAGTGTTAGCCGGTGGGCTATTCTGAAGATTCCCTGAAAATTTCATCAAAATCGGTACAGCCGTTTTTTATATATATAGATGGCATTAGCGGTATAATGTAAAAATTTGATTTTGCCACTCCCCTCCGCCCACGGACCGAAAATCAAAAATCTGACTGTACAGTGTTACCCGCTAGGCTATTCTGAAGATACCCTGAAAATTTCATCAAAATCGGTCCCGCAGTTTTTGAGTTCATTCGGAACATACAAACATACATACCCACATACATACAAACATCCATTTTTATACCCTCCACCACCACAAGTGGTGAAAGAGGGTATATATACGTTTGTCATTCCGTGTGTAACATTGAGAAATATTCATCTGAGACCCAACAAAGTATATATATTATTGATCCTTATGAAATTCTAAGTCGATTGAGCAATGTCCGTCTGTCTGTCCGTCTGTCCGTCTGTCCGTCTGTCTGTCTGTCTGTCTGTGTAAAACACTCTCACGTCCAAAATACATAAGTGAAATTAATGAAACGTATACCAAAATGTTTATAATTTTTCTAAGCAGTTTGGTATTGAAAATCAGCAAAATCGAATTGGTAGAACCAGGGTTATGGATCAAAATGTAAGACAACCTCCAAAAAATTTTATAATTTTCACATGATTTTTGTGACTTTTGGTAAATTCATTGCAGAGAACACCATGAAATTTTGCACTCATTATTTATATGATAAAAGGACAAATTTTGTTGAAAATGGAAAGAATCGGTCCATAATTTCTCGTAGCCCCCATACAAATTTCTTCCCGAAATATGGTGCTATAGTCTATAAATGCCTACAGAATTGCAGTATCCATACAAAATTCAGCAAAAATAAGTTTCGTGCTAAGAGAAATCACAAGACTGAATTTTTCGTGGATCGGCCCATATTTGATCATAGCCCCCATATAAAGTTCACTTCCGAAAATCACTTAAACATGCATAAATACCTTATAAATATCGCTATTGAGTTGAAATTTAACACAAATAATCTCCATATATACAAAAGTCGCTGCACCGAATTCTATGAAGATCGGTTCATATTTGTTTATAGCTCCCATATAAGGACCTCATCCGAACAACACATTAACCTGCATAAATATCTAAAAAATATCAATATCAAACCAAAATTTTACACAGATCCGTAATTTATATATGGAAGTCATACTGCAGCATTTTGTGAATATCGGTCCATATTTGACCGTAGCTCCAATTTATGGTCCATTTCCGAAAATCAGTTAAGTACTCACAAATCTCTTATAAATATCTTAATAATGCTAAAATTCGACATACATAAAACTCATATACATAGCAACAACTGTACCAAATTTTATGATGTTTGGCCCATAATTGGTCATAGCTCCCATATAAGGACCACTTCCGAAAAACACATTAACCTGTATAAATATCTAAAACATATCGATATTAAAATAAAATTATACACAGATGATTAATTTGTATCCAGTAATCATACTACTGTATTTTGTGAATATCGGTCCATATTTGACCTTAGCTCCCATATAAGGTCCACTCCAGAAAATCACTAAAATCCTCATAAATTTCTTACAAATATTGTTATCACGTTGAAATTCGAAACCAAAAATTACAATATATATAAAAATCATTGTATAAAATTTTATGGTGATCGGCCCATAATTGGTCATAGTCTCCATATAAGTACCACTTCCGGAAAACACATTAACTTACACAAATATCCAAAAAAAATATATATATATTTGTACTGAAACAAAATTGTACACCGAATTTGAATACAAGAATCATAATACAAGATTTTTTAAATATCGGTCCATAATTCGATATAGTTGTCATATAAGGTCCACTATTGTTAATAGCGTTGTTTAAATTAAGTTTTATACATTTTTTTATTTTTAAATTTTACAAAAATAGCCCTCAAATACTTTGAAATCACGTTACAGTATTATATGGCGATAGTCCTATAATAGGTCAGCTCCAATATGTTGAACCAAAATTTGAATCCAAAAATCATTGTACTGAATTTTATGAATATCGGTCCATAATTGGCAACAGCCCTCATATAAGTTCCACTTTCGGTAATAACTAATAATACCCATAAAACTCTTGTAAAGACGAAATTCAATTAAAATACATAGAAATCACGTTAAACTATTTTATGGCGATTGACTTATAATAGGTCATAGTTTCCATATTAGTTCAACATCCCAAAAATACATTAACGCATATAAACATTAATATCGATCAAAAATTCAACAGAAATTAGTTACAAGTAGACAGAAATCATACTGCTGGAATTTTTGACTATGGGTTCATAATTATATATAAGACACATATCCGGAAAATTCGTTAATCGCGAATATATATTAAAATGTTGTGATATAACTCATTTCCATATGCAAAATTTTGAATTTTGTCTAAATATATTTGTATACCCTTTTTTATATTTTTATATTCTTTTTCTTCACTTGTCGTGAATAAGGATAATGTTGATCCAATGGGATAATGATAACCAATTATTAGGTACCTATATAAATTGTTAAATGTCATACGTTATAATATGAATAAATGACAAACTCTATTCGAAATGGTAAGAATCTGCAGTTAAAGTATGTTCTGCTTAAACTAGTCTTTCTTACAATTGTTATATTATTTCATATATTTATTTAATAGTATTTCGATAACATTGTCTTAATCATCATAATAACAAATATTGAATATGGATATTAAAGTGTTTATGCCAATGTAACTTCTACACCTCTCATCATATTTAGGTGGAGGGTATTTAAGATTCGGCACGGCCGAATATAGTACTCTTACTTGTTATATATATAGATGATGTTCTTAGATTATGTTTACCACAACCATGTTTTTTCAATAACCCACTTTTAGAAATCCTTTAAATAATATTTAACAAGTTTCCCTATTTAAGAAAAATAAATGAAAAAACTGATCGCATATAGATTTTCATACGAAAAATGTGTAAAATATGCAATTACTGAGAAATCATTTATCACATATATTGACCATATTTTTGTTATATATATTTCATTTTAATATTCATCAATGATTTGAGTAGTATGATATTAAATAAAATATTGTATATATTTTAAAATAATATTTTTAAATTTTCTATATTAGAATTCACTTTTTAAATGCACGCTTCGCTGTATTTTGTTAAATAAAAAATAATTAAAAATTTTTCCATCTATTTATTTTACAAGTATTCATTTATTTCTGTTTTAATTTAGACTTTTTATATTTTCCTGATTGTTTTCGTGTTGTTCATTTTGAGTTTTGCTATTCTGCGTTGACAAACAAAACAAAAATCAGTTATTGGTAAAGGGAATAAATCACATTGTAAATGTAAACATTTTACGGATAGATTTTGCTGTAGAGTGATAAAAAAAATGATAAAGCTACATAATTTTGAACGTCTCTCTCTAGAATTGTTGTATTAATTGTAGAAACACTTTCTGCAAAATATTAGGGTGGTAAAATGACGTTAATTGGGGGATTTTTTTTAAATCTACGTAACACTTAAGAGTGATAATTATAAGTATTCGTTTTTTACCCAATCTTAAGTGCTAGGTAGCTTTCGGACATGATGTTATCTTGGAGCTCAAATATTAATATTCATAAAATATAAATATTTCGCTATGTGTCCATTAGAAATCTCAAATATTACAAAAGGATTACCATTAAGTTAAATAAAACTTTAAGGTAAAATCCGTTTTTGTAGACACTCTGTCACAATTGCTTGGCTTATTTTGTCACAAATGCAAATGGCTTGCCACACAAGAAACTTCTTGGGGAATTTCGTTTTTTTTTCGGTATTGATCTTTAACATTACCTCGTTCATCAGCCTTATAATAATCTTGACCCGGAAGTTGTGAAAAGTCTACCAGTACATATGTTTCATCATGCATCACACAACAGATTTATGTTTTTTATAAAATTTTACCTACATTTTTTTTGGAAATAATTCGGTATCTCAGGTACTTTTGGAGATATTATTACGAAATTGCTCATGGTTGGAGCTGAGTTGTTTTCGAGTTGATTTACATTTGTTAAGCTACCTAGCGCTAAATTTAATCTCCTCGGGTCTCAAATTTGAGATATTTTGGTTTATTGTTTTTTTTTTTAATTTTGCTGGATCTTTTTATGGTTTTTTAGATATGGCGGGCATACGGAGGATCAAAATTTATTTCTAAAATATCTGCTATGTTGGCGATAAAATTCTAACTAAAATAAAAAACCTGATAACAGTTATCTCGTCCCTATACAATTTTTACATGCAAAAGCGTGGAACTTAAAATTTGGCTCACTTAAGCGGATATAACATCCCCAGATCTATCCGAACTTGACCAATTTAAAAAAGAAAAAAAATCGGTTTGAGTAAAAAATTCTAAAAAGGCAGAGATAGAAAAGCTCAATATTTGTATATAAGGACTGAGATCGAAAAATTTTTAACATACATATATGTTAATAAAAATGAAACCACTAAACTTACAGTTTTGAATCTTTTTTTTTATTTGATAGAAATTATTGTTACAATTTGCAAAAAAAAAAATATTTTTATAATTCTAATCACTAATGATGAAATTTTGAAACTTTTTCGAAAAGCTTTCCATTATGATTTTTATAGTGCTTTATGTCACTTTGTTCGAACAGGTTGTCCATCTCCGTTTAAAATCTACCACACTTTTCGACACCTTTTTTGTGCTCTTCAATTCTCTTTTAACAAGAGCCCAATATCTCTCCACTGGACTCAGCTCCAGGCTCTCTTGGTACAAATACCACATTATTGTACTTGTACCACTCAAGACCTTTCTTAACATAGTGACAGATGACAAATCAGGCCAAAAATAATCCTTTTGTAAACATTCCTTGATGTAAATTTCGTTATTTATAGAGCCATTTGTAATAAATGTTTGGATTTTTTGCCGCAACTGCATATTACTTGTCATGCCAAGAAATTTTTAGGAAATTTTGTCTGCTTTTGGGTCCTAAACTTTTCTTCAACATTCCCTCGAGCATCTGCAACATAAAAAATTGACCCAGAAGCTGCGAAAAACATTTCGTCATCCATTATGCAGCAGGTATATTTTTTGTATAAAATGTGACTTCAATTTCCGTGCTTTGTATTTGGCCTCTAAATTTTTAGCAGAGTTCCTGTCAGGAAGTTTTTGAGCCTTGTATGCTTTTCCCACCAAATAGTCCGAGTACTGACCTAACCGGGCTGCTTTCCTACCGGAGGTGTTGGGAGATCTTTTGAAAATGCTTTCTATTTTTTTGTCTTTAGAAACATCATGTGGACCATTCCTTCTACCTAAACCAAGTTTTCTATCAACGGACATGTTCTCCCGGTGCTGTTTTGTTTGACAATATTCAATAATTTTATTACGCACTTTTTTCTGGTCACTCATTTTAATCAGATAAACAACAAATGAACATAATTGACATTAAACATAATAACTGGCATGCTTTACAAAGGTAACTTGATCAAAAAAATAAAAAAAAAGTTGTAATGAAAAACGTGCGTTAAGAATTTTTCGATATCAGTCCTTACTATCACGGTAAATAACGTGACAGTAGGCAGTTTTCTAAAAAATGTGTGATAGTAAAAACACTTTGTTAGTATATAACAAACATATAGTGTTATACAAATATGAAGCTTCTTCTTTGATCGTTGCTTTGCCTTTTTATCAAAACGAATTTTTTTTTAAAAGTTCTCTTATCTGAGCCAAATTTTACTTTTGCATTAAGTTCTCTTTACGGATAATGTAAAAATTGTATATAAGTAGTCGCTAAGAAAATTTTTTTCTACAAAAGAAAAAATATACGGGCTTTTTTTGGAAAAAAAACGTAAAAATACGGTCCTTTTCACATGTTCCAACTTTGGAGGCGTGTAACTTTTTATAGGAACGAGATAACTGTTAGCAAGTTTTTTTATTTTATTTAGAATTTTATATTTTTGAAATAAATTTTGATCCTCCGTATGCCCACCGTGTCTAAAAAACCATAAAAGGGTCGAGTAAAATTAAAATAATCAAACAAACGTAAGGGTATTTTTTGTAGATCATCTCAAGGACTATTTACATTTTAAATTTCAGATCATTCGGATCATAAATGAATTATTGGCGATTTTTTAAAGAAATTTGAGACGCAAGGTGTCCAACTTTGAGGGGCCACGCACTGGCACCTATTAGCGCCGGGAAGCTTAACAAATGTAAATCAACTCGAAAATACCTCAGCTTCATGTGAAGTTTAGTAACAATATCTCTAATAGTTCCTGAGATACAAAATTATTAAAAAAAAAACGTTTCTAAACCATAAAGGACGAGCAATAGGTAATGTCCGACCTTCAAATCTTTTGCTAATTTTTTTTAAGTCCATATTGGATTTTTTTGAAATGTTTTAAATAGTTTTTCACGTACTTTTTTTGCCTTGTCCATTTTGGCTGTTGTAACAGTTGTAAATTAATTTAGAAAAGTTTGAATTCTGTTTTATTTGACCTTTTTATTTATTTTTAAATTTTATAATTTATTGCGGTTTAGGTCAACTTTTATATTGTTACGAATTTGCAAAAGCGATTTGAATTTAACGGTCTGTAGCGACTGCCTACAGCATTAATCATGTTGATAAACACGTCCATCAGTAGAAGCTTCTTCTTATCAGCAATGTTGATGGCATGCGATTATTAGCATTGTTTGTAAGTGTGGCAACACTAAATGTTTAATCGAAAGCTCTAGAATTCGAATATATGAGTTTTGACCGTTAAGAACAATCTCGACTACTCGGACGAAGATGGCAGTGTAATAGTGACTGCGGTTGCTGTAGTCAGTTGAGTTTATCATAAGCGCTGTTAGAGTTAACATTAAATGTCGTGTACATTTGAGTTTGTACATTATAAAGTGTGTATGCATTTCTGCAAATTGATAAACGTGTATAAAGACACTGAGTGACTATTTGAACTGTTGTTGTTGTAGATTTTAAATAAATAAAGAGTTGTTACAATTTTGAACTACTAAACGGCTTTGATTTGCAGTTAAAAGAAATAAACCCTCGTTTTTAAAAGGTAAAAACGTAACAATATTAAACAATGTTTATTTTATTTCCAATATTTCGCTACTTCATTGAGTAGCATCTTCAGGGAAACAATTTTATACATACATGTAGATTGTTAGTTGTTTAAAATTGTTAGAATAGATTAAAAAATTTTAAAATTTATTAGAAAATAATAATTTGTTGGAGCAAGGATATGTTTTGGCTAGAATAGTGTGTATAAGTTTTTTTTGACTCACTCTTCATTTAAAGAAAATAGCAAAACCTTTTTGAAAAATATCACATCTTGGTCCCTAACTCTGGTTTTACTTGACCAATTTTGATCATTTTCAATACCAACATTTTCTGGTCAACAAAGAATATTATCTGAATATATTCATCAACTGACAACTGACAGAGGGAAGAGGTATTTCAGCTTAGGATTTTATAAGCACACAGAATACATATAATTTTCGGTTCTACGACCAATATTTGGATATGTTAGAAACGGAATGACAAAATCAGTATATCCCCTACCTTTCTGGAGGTGGGTACAAAGTGGGTAAATCGTTTTAGTATTCTCAAAGAAAAATATGATAGGTTTATTGTTCTACGGCATGGTGTGAATGCTCCTTTCTACTTTCGAAATGTGTCACTTCATTTAACATTAATATGCTATATATAAATAACAACATAAGTGAATTAGCAATACCCAATGTCCGGCCCACTTACATATTAGCTCCCAATAACACTGAGTAGACTTATAATGTTTATCAGTATCAAAACATATCAAACTCTGATCAGAAGACAAATTTGTACTACCCTTACCCAATAAAATTCAAACCCTACGGTTTTAAACTAAAACCTGTCAACTTTACAATAGCTATTCGTATATCTAATTAGGCAAGAGGACCTCATGAAACTTATTACATCTTCACTATAGAGCATCAGGTAAGTATATGAGTACGAGCTCGAGTAGAGCTGCCGCCAAAAATAGGTTAGAGCATGACAAATTCAGCTGTTAAAAGTATTGCAAGTAGGTTGATGGGTATCCAATGGTTTGTCAATACAGAAGTACATAGTTCCAAAGGCTGCTGGGAATGTCAATATTCGTTATAAAACACACTACAACTACATACAACCATAATAATGACAAATAAAATACTCGTATCTACAAGAACGTGATGTAAAAATGGTTTTTATTTCAGTTACAGTTGATGCTGCAGTTGTTGTTTTATATTTTTTTATTTTGTCACACAAAACCATTCAAATAACTGTTGCTCTCTAAACAAAATATAGAAAAACATACAGCGAATAAATAAATATAAAAAAATATAAATAACTAATCTACTATCTACTAAGCAACAACAAAAAAATAAAATGGAAAAAATAACAAAAACTACAATAAAACAGAGGAAAAATAATCGTGATATAAAAATATTCCGTATATATATTTTTTTTGTTCACTTTAACTCACACACTGTGGTCGGTCCTAGTGTAGGAAATTGTAATAAATCTGTATATATTTTTTTTTATTTTTTCATTATCAACGAGATTTCAAATTACGTGCAATTTCTGTTTTTATATGTGAGCGCGATTGTTGTTGATTATTTTAAGAAAAAAAAGAAAAGAAAATATAGTTATAGCAAAGATATATAAATGTGAAACTTAAATGTAAAACTGTTAACTTTAAAAGGCTTTTGGCCATTTCATGAACGACCATCTTAAGAAAAGAGCAACCATTTTGAAATTGTAGTCGTTGTATCAGTTTACTTTTAGCCAGCAACTGCAACAGCGAATATAAAGTAGAAATCCTGTTTTATTAACTTCAATCTGCGGAAGCATGCCAGGAATGGCAAGACTAACCGCTCAACTATTTTGTTTGTTAAATGTATATTTAGTGCACTTTTTAAAGTATTCTCAGAGAATTTCCATATTGTTAATGTAAAAAAAATATTAAAATAATACAATTAAATGAATTTGCGTTTTATATTATAAAGGGTGTTAGTTTTATTTACTTACAAATTAAACCAACAAATTATTTGAATAAATTGATTTAATTGCAATGCAAATTGCTTTATTTGAAAGATAATATTTTATTATATCATTATTTGTTTATGATTTTTGGCATTTAGGAGTCGCTGCTGGCTTGGAAGTAGTCAATTTGGGAAGTCCATTTTTCGTCCACTTTTTGTAGAAATAATTTAGAGAATATTGCCTTCCAAATCGTCAATAGTCTCTTACTTATGGGCGTATACTACTTTACATACTGCGCTGCTAGGTTCTTTTTACCACTGTACTTAGCCAAAACCAAACAAAATATAGTTTTTCTTTAAATTTTCGCAAACAATTATACTACTTATTAAATTAGTTATTACATTGTGTGTATGACTTAAAAATTTGGAATTTTTTAAAAGTTTTTTAGTAGCCGTGCTTCTCTCATGGGTAGCTATACGTGGCTTGTTCAAGAGTTGGTATTCAAAGTCCTTTGTTTATTCATGCTCCAGATGGAAAAACGAAAAATGTTGTGTATCCAAATGTATTGCATTAAGAATTAAAATATTCTAGGACTTTTCATTCTTTTTAGTCAGAGTTGGGGGTAGTGCACTAAATGTTGAGTGCAATCAACATTTCACTAGCCTTGAATATTATTTTAAAAAATATATTTTTAGCTAATTTTCATCAGCTTTGGTGGTAGTGAAGCTTATATTTTTATCACTAATATTTTTTAGTGATAGTGATATTTTTCTTAACTAAATCAATTGAGTGGTAGTGTAGAAATAAGCACTAAACTCAAATAGATAAAAATTTGACAATAACTAAAAAAGCTTCAATAATTTTCTTTGCACTAATATATTCAAAATTAGTGATCATGAAGTTATTCCAGTTTAAAGTACACCATTTTTCATTGAAATTGAAAACATTATACATGATATTGAGAAAATTCCAAATGACATTGAGAATTTCCATTTTAAATTGAGAAAATTCCAATTGAAATTGAGAACTTCAACTTTAAATTGAGAAAATTCCAAATGAAATTGAGAAATTCCATTTCAAATTGAGAAAATTCCATTTGAAATTGAGAAAATTCCAAATGAGATTGGGAAAATTCTAATTGAAATTAAGAAAATTCCAAATGAAATTGAGAAAATTTTATTTTAATCTATATAAATAATATAAATTAAACAAAAAACATATGTACATAGTCTTATTGACCAACAGGCATATCTTGCAATTCCAAAGCGCTTTTTTGGAATTATGTTGTATGTTGTATAGCTCTACTGCAATATCCAGTAGTTATACAGGACTTGGAATCGTTAATTAATTCTTCAAGATATAAAATCCTCTGCTCTCCTACATTAGGAGGATTTAAAGTTGGTATATTCATCTTTGACTTCACAATACTTTTGATTTTGAACTAAATTATTTCAATAGGGTTAAGCATTGGTGAATAGGGACTCAATCGTAAAAGTGATGCTGGTGAGTTGTCGAAAATTTCACGTAAACGACTGTGGCAAGGGGCATTGTCACATACCAGAACGAGTTCAGATAACTGATTACCCAACTCTTGCCATCTATCAAGAACTCTTTTGACCCATTCGTTTGGGCTTTCGGCAGTGAACGAACCTCTGCGACTATCCATTTGAATAATGCCTGCGGTACCAATTGCACCTATCAGGTGGATGTTGGGTCTACGCGAAGTAGGTATCGAAGGAACTGTTCGGGATCCAACACGAGACCAACCATGTTTTCTACGACAAAATAAATTGAAATTGGTCTCGTCTATCCAGACCACCTGCTTCCCACATCTGATATAATCGTTAATTTTGTTTGGAAATTTGTTGTAAATGAGCGGCCTTTATGAAATACATCTTGCTGCGAAGAGTATATCCTATGGTCGTAATGGTAACACGTTTGTTGAATTGAGAATTAATTTTTTCAGCTATTTCCCGAAGGGTTAACTGCGTTCTTTCTTCTATCCAACTTATAATAATATTAATTTCTTCCAGTTCCAACGACTGTGGTTTTTTGCCACCTCTTTTCATAGCAATTGAATTTGGTTGGATTGCCCAACGATGGGCAGTTTTATAACAAATATTAAGAGAAGCCGCCAACTCCACCCAATCATTTCCTCTACTGGCTGCATCCACAATACGATGACGGTCAGTATCTGAATATTTTTTGTAGATTTTACGTACAATACGTTCTTTGTCTGGACCGGAAAGTAGGTTTGTAAGATTTTGTAACATGTATGTAAATTATTACGGTTGATTTTTAAACTTACCTTCAATTTCCCCTCTACATAAAGGACACTTTGACCTAACTGAAGTTACACATTTGTCGTGGAAAATGTGACGACAGGGAATAAGCCGTAGTATTTTTCCACGGGTCATTTTGCTTAAGCATATCCCACAATTATCTTTTAAATCCATTTTTCTTCGTTCAAATAAAATGTTAAATTGCAATTTCTTATTAAATACGTTTCTTTGACATTGTGTTAAAAGCATTCTTGACCAGAGTAATATACATTTGTACATAATTGCAGGTGTTTGTATGTTTCTAAATTATACATACATATACTTTTTATGGAATTAATTGAGAGTTTTTTTTTTAATTTAAAATAATTTCTATAATGTTTCTCAATTTTATTTAGAGTTTTCCCTTTTTAATTTGTAATTTTCTAAATTTCAATTTGAATTTCTCAATATCATTTGGAATTTTCTCAATTTCAATGAAAAATGGTGTAGAATATTAAATATACATATATGTAATGAAAAATAATTTTGACTTAAAAATTAAATAAAATATTTAATTTGTTAAAAGATATATTAAAAATGGAAAATACAGACTTTGATAGCGATGGCAGTATGTAGACCCTACATATGCATTGGAAGATACACCAACTACATCTCATGCTTTAAAAAGAAAGCGAAATGGCATTACTTATGAAAAGAAAAAAAAAGTTGTATCACCATCATCGGAAGTATTTTTTTGTTGATTTTTGGGACTTCGATGGGACATCTTAAAATATTACGCATATTTCTGGAGAAAGTCAGAGTGATCTGAATGAAGGATCAGCATATTTACTGAATATGGGTGGAATTGTAGCCCAATGCAAAATTAGTTTAAAAACTTAAAAGGTTAGCTGCGATTTAGTTCAAATTTTATCCTGCACCTGAGACTTTATCATTTAGAAAAATACAAACTGTATAAAAAAATACGAAATCTTTAGGTGATGAAAAGTCTGCAAAAAAATTTGATAATCGTTTTTGGCTGCCACATGTAGTCCGCTTAGTTTGGTAGAAATACCCGAACTCCAAAACTTGTTCAATGAATTTCCAGTAAAACTTAAAAGTAGACGCATAATGGGAAATATATTGGACGATAATCATGCTGTCTGGGTATTGAATGCTACAGCAGAGTTGAAAGAAATAGAATATTGTTGCACTGTTTGGTTATCCCGTCAGAGATCGTTTTTCGGTTACACTTGCCATTACATTAAACAGGATACATTTGAAAGAAAACACATTGCTTATGAAAAAATTGCGGAAACAGTGAGCCAAATCTATAGGGAGTTTGGGATAGACAACAGTAGTGTTGACAATAACTGATAATGGATGCAACTTTTGCAAGGCTTATAGAGAGTTCGGTATACCAGGTAAAAATCAACATATTCTTTCAGCTCTATTATAATTTATGAATGGTTTAATGTAGAAAGTGTAATACTGGAAGATATCAATTCTGATGTTGATGATGATGATGATTATGATAATAGTGAAAGTAATAATGGGATAAATATTGGAAATTTGACATTGCCCCATTATTTTAGGTGTGCCAGTCATACGCTAACTCTCCTATCATCTACAGATTTTCTTAAGATCATAAAGTGTAACGAACAAATAAGCTCTCGTCATAAACAAGCCTTTACACGGTATCAACAATCTTTGGTTGCCGATTAATTTAGCATAAATGTATATATTTATATCTCTTCAGGTGCAGTAATATATAGAAAAAATGTAATCGGCCAAAAACGGCAGAAATTATATGAAACATTTTATCTTCATCTTTAAAGACACCAACAGTTACACGCTGGAATTCTCTTTACGATAGCGTGAAATGCTTACTAATTCATAAAGATAAGTTAGCGGTTTATGCACAATTTTAGGAGTTATGAAATTTACTTCGCTTGATACCGAATACTTGGAGCGATTATATAATTTTGATGAATCCAATAGCAAATGCCATCGACTTCCTGCAAGGAGAAGATCATATGTACTTTGGGTTTTTTATTGTGGCTATAATATCACTAAAAGTAAAACTCGTCAGAGTTTTGGAGAGTGATACTATTGGAGAGTTAAGTGGAATTTGTGGCGAGTTAATAAAAGCTTTAATTACAAGATTCCAAGTGTTTTTTGAAGGTTCAAAATCAACTAATTTTAAAAAGTTCAATAATCTATATAAATATATAAATGTCTTTGTAAGTTTGTTTGTTTATTTGTTTGTTTGTTTGTTTGAGCATCACGCCTAAACGGCTGTAGTGATTTTATTGAAATTTGGAACGTAGATAGATCCTTACTTGAAAGCGTCAATAGGCTATAAATTTGTTCAATACTTGGACCAGAAAGGGATAAACGGGGGGAAAACGATAAAATCCTTACATATTTTTCTTACTACGACAGGGGTAGCGAAGCGCACCGGGTCAAGATAGTTAGGTAAATAATTTTCTTATAAGACATAAAGAGAACTCAGTTTACTTGCAGGAATGACCCAACCAGCGATCAAACTTCGTTTTTTACCCGTTCTACAGCAAACCGCCCAGCACATAACAGCGGATGTATTGATACAGATGATTGTTGAGCAAGCTTCAAAGTGTTTTTCAGCATCCGAAGAAATAATAACACAAAAAAACGCTGATAATGTAGGATTATTAGATTGTGGGGAAATTGACAGTAAGTGAAAAAGTTATTGAAAAAATTACTTAGTTTATTAACATCTTCAATATTTTGCTCAGTTGAGCGTATTCCTAGAGCATATTTGCACATATTTTGGAGTCTTGTCTTTAGAGCTGTCCATAGATTTTCAGCAGAAGTGTTGTAATTATATACTTATATAAAAAGCCTATATTAACTCTTCAGAAGTTCCACAAACCTTGCCCCTTTGAAAAATTTTAATGTTTTTTCATATATTAAAATATTTGTTTTGAATTTTCCTAAAAGGAGTTTTTGAAATAAATAAAAGAATTAAAATATATTTTATTTAGTGGTTACGTCTTTTTCGTCAAATATTTGTCATGTGTTACCCTACCTTAACTTTGGAACTAAGAAACACCCACTTAACCATGGCTTTTACGTTAAATTACAAACATCATGTCAAACTTAAAATTCCTCTGAGTATCGTATGGCTCAAAACACAAACTGACTTTGTTGTTGCAGCAGAGGTAAAAGAGAACTAAAGAAACTTTACTTCACTAGAGAAGTAGCAAAAAAAAGGAGTACGTTAAACTTATTTCAGTTTTTAGTGCATTATTTTTTTTTTGCAATTTTCGTTGTTGTTTTCTTGTTGCGCTTCAACTTTTTGTGTTGCCTACTTATGAGCAGCGAAATTGTATTTATGCAGTAAGTATTTTTTTCAAACTTGAAAAAGCAGCGCTCATAATATTTCTTACCATTTTTTGAGCACAACAATGGAAAATATAAAACTAAAAACTTTTAAAAATTATACCAAAAGAAAAAAACTTTATGTTCATGTTGATTAAAAGTTTTTGAATCAAAAAAAAAAAAAAAAAAAATGAAACTAAAAATTAAAAACAAAAAATTTAAGGACAGATAATGTTGAAAAAATCACAAAATGTTTCAAAAGTTTTGATAGTTTTTAGAAAACAAAAGCAATAATAAAGATAGAAAATAAGGAAAAGAATTTAAAAAAATCAGGTTGTTCATTTTGGTTGTTATGCTAGCAGGAATTTAAATCTTAAAAATCTATATATATAAAAGTCAATGTGTGTTTGTATGTATATTTGTTTGTTTGGACTTTATAGACGGCTAAACGGCTGAACCGATTTTCATGAAATCTTCACAATGTCTTCCCGTATCTCTGGAAGGAACTATAGGCTACTTTTTATTTTGAAATTTTACGTGGGCGATATGCCACGCCCATTTATACAACATTACCTCCTATTTCAAGTCAAAAACAAAATGCGTATATTTCAAAAATTATATCAGCTAGAGTTCCCAAATTTTGTACAAGGAACTTTAGTTTCAATATAAATATTTTGGACAAAAATGGGCAGACCAGCAATAGTGGGCGTGGCACCTCCCATAATAAGTAAATACTAAAATCTGAATGTCAGGAAAACTATAACACCTAGAGTTCCTAATTTTTGTACAAGTAACTTTAGTTTCAATATAAATGATTTGGACAAAAAGTGGGCGGACCAACTGAAGTGGGCGTGGTACCTCCCATATGAAGTAAATACTAAAATCTGAATGTCAGGAAAACTATAACACCAAGAGTTCCCAAATTTTGTACAAGTAACTTTAGATTCAATATGAATGGGCGGAACAGCAAAAGTGGGCGTGGGACCTTCTATATGAAGTAAATACTAAAATCTGAATGTGAAGTAAACTATATGAGCTAGAGTTCCCAAATTTTGTACAAGTAACTTTAGTATCAATATGAATGTTTTGAACGAAAATGGGTGGACCACTGAAAGTGGGTGTGGCACCCCCCATACGTAGTAAATACTAAAATCTGAAATTCTAAGAAACTATAACAGCTAAAATTACCAAATTAAATATAAGTAACTTTAACTTCAATACAAATGATTTTAACAAAAATGGGCGGACCAACTAAAGTGGGCGTGGTACCTCCCATATGAAGTAAATACTAAATGTGATGTAAACTATAAGAGATAGAGTTCCTAAATTTTGTACAAGTAACTTTAGTTTCAATATGAATATTTTGGATAAAAACGGGCGGTTCAGCAATAGTGGGTGTGACACCACCCATATGAAGTAAATACTAATATCCTAATATCTGGGAAACTATAACAGCTAAAATACCCAAATTTGGAACAAGTAACTTTAGATTTAATATAAATATTTTGGACAAAAATGGGTGGACCTGCAAAAGTGGGCGTGGTGCCTTCCATATGAATTAAATACCAAAATTTGCATATCATTAGTTTCAACATGAATATTTTGGCCAAAAATGGGTGGACCAGCAAAAGTGGGTGGGTCACCTCCCATATGTAGTAAATACTAAAATCTGCGTACCAAGGAAACAGCTAGAGTTTCCAATTTTTTTACAAGTAATTTTAGTTTCACTTGAAATATTTTGGACTAAAATGGGCGGACCAGCAAAAGAGGGAGTGATGCCTCCTATATGAATTAAATACTAAAATTTCCATATCAGGGAAACTATAAATGTTAGAAATTCCAAATTATGTACAAGTTACTTTAGTTTCAATATGAATATTTTGGCCAAAAATAGGTGGACCAGAAAAAGTGGGAGTGGCACCTCCCATATGTAGTAAATACTAAAATCTGCGTATAAAGGAAACTATAACAGATAGAGTTTACAAATTTTGTACAAGTAATTTAAGTTTCAGTAGAAATATTTTGGACGAAAATGAGCGGACCAGCAATTGTGGGCATGTCACCTCTTATATGCAGTAAATACTAAAATCTGCATATCAGGGAAAGTATACATGTTACAGTTTCCAAATTTTGTACAAGTAACCTTAGCTTCAATATGAATATTATGACCAAAAAAAGGAGGACCAGCAAACGTGGGCGTGTCACTTCCCATATATACACTAAAATCTGCGTATCAAGGAAACTATATCAGTTAGAGTTTCCAAATTTGTGTATCCCAAGGCATTAGAATAAGAATTATTTAATAAGAAAAAATTTTAATGTTACCATTTTATTATGATAAGTTTAACAAGTAAGAAATAAATAGATCATTAATTTATTATTTTTAAATTGTATATATAGACTGAGTATATTGTACATCAAAAAATTAGAATAAGAATAATATTAAAGAAACAATGTATATTTTAATTACTAAATAAATATTTTTTTTAAACCTTTACTTAATATGCATTTTACTTCGAAGGGGTAGCGAAGCGCACCGGGTATTAGCTAGTAAATATATAAAATTACAATGAACAAGAAAAAGCACTTTACTTGGCTGTAGTGAAGATTATTAACTCTTGCACCAGCGATATCAACTATTGTCTAAAAAAAAAAACTGTTATAAATACAAACTCCTTAAAACTATTACAGTTGGCTGCCTTTATAATTTAAATTAGAACATAAGTAGAACTAATGCTGAAGGTGAAAGTTTTACAAAGTACCCTCTAAATAAATTTTAAAAAAATTCACTGTTAAACATTTTTGCTGGGTTTTCCGTTGAAAGAAATCATTTTATTAAAAATCGATTTTAATATAAATTGAAAGCCATTATGGATATATTCTAGCCTATTTACTTTGAAGGCTGTATTTGCATGTTAGAGTTTTTTTTTGTAATTTACTTATTGCTTTTGTTTTTCCTTATTAAATTTCATCATCCAATGGAAGTCCTTTTATTTTAGGTTTCTTGTAGCTATATAAGGATTTGTGTATCCACTAGTAGATATATTTAACTAGTTTTTGCTTTTAGCTTAAATACAAAACAACAATGCAAACAAAACTAAGCAAAAAAATGTGTCAACAAACTATTAAGATATTTAACACAAATATACAAATACATATTCATGTAGACCCTGTAAGACTTGCTACAGGTTCCATGTTGACTAATTTGTTGTGATTCATGCCATTGTGGAGAGTTTTGGTAACCTTTTAGGATTTTTTATTTCCAATAATATTTTAATTACAAACATTTCGGATCAACAGAGCATATTTACAAAGTATGACATTCCTCGAGACCTTAAAGGACCATCCCCTGACGGACGGATATAGATAGATCGTCTTAGCATTTAATAAAGACCCACAATATATATGCTTTTTATAGCCTTCACCATGAGTGGCAAGGGTATATATAAGTCTGTCATTCCGTTTGTAATTTCTACATTTTTCATTTGCGACCCCACAAAGTATATATATTCTGGATCGTTATAGATAGCAAAGTCGATATAGCCATGTCCGTCTGTCCGTCTGTATGTTGAAATAAACTTTCCGTAGCCCCCGAATAACTTACAAACATAATTGATACATCAATATATCGGGAATTCTTCCGACTCGGTCGCTATTTAAAATCGAGAAAATCTGCCCACAAATGGCTGAGATATAAGGAAAAAACCGGGACAACCTCGATTTTTGGCCTATTTTTGATTTATATCTGGATTACTAAGTCATTAATATAGACAATATCGATATCTAATGATAGATATTTCAAAGTCCATTACAACGATGTGTATAAGGCTATAATAATTTGGACCTATAATGGGTAAAACTCGGAAAAACATCTTTTAACCCGAATTTTTTTTCTTACAAAAAAAAATTTTTTCATACATTTTTTTTCACTAATAAATTTAAAAAAAACAATTTCTTAAAAATTAAAAAAAAAATTTCAAAAAAATTAAATCAAAACAATTTCGAAAAAAAAATTAAAACAATTTTGAAAAAAAAAAAATTTTTTAAATTTTGAAAAACAGTTTTGAAAATTTTTTTTTTTAAATTTTGAAAAAAAAAAATTAATTTTGTTTACCTAAAAATATTTAAAATTTTTATTTTAAAGTATAATTTGGTGAAGGGTATATAAGATTCGGCACAGCCGAATATAGCTCTCTTACTTATTTGGTTTTACTATCAATATTTCGATATGTTACAAACAGAATGACAAACACAATATACCTCTTAACTTTTTGGTGGTGAGTATAAAAACAACTGAACCACAGATTGATATTTTATACAATTATTTATTTACAGTATTATTGTCACCACAATATGAAGACCTGTCATTATTGCGTTATATCAAGTACAAATTTATCCCTTAAAACTGCAGGGTACTTAGAACAAACAAACTAATCTATTAAGCTTAACAAAATTCCTAAAATTGACATGTTGTGCTTGCTTACTGTTCATTGAAACGAATCAGAGATGTGAGGAAAGGATGTGCAGACAGCATCATTTCATTTTAATAAAGGGTCAACATAATTTTCTCCTACTCTCTCTCCTTATCTTAAATACATAATCATGTAAACAATTGCTGCCGCAGCTGATGATTCTGTCGCTGCTGTTCTTTGTCTCTAACCCCATCACCTTCATCTGTCAGTAAATTCAGCCAGTAACTAACCTCCACCCGTATGACCCATTGTGCCATTAAGTAAACAAATGCCGGAGTTCATTCATTCGTTTGTTTGTTTAGTACTATTTTATAGATACATCTGTATTTTATCATCATCAAACACACATTATTATGCTTAGGATAAATTCTTAATCATTTTCATACGACAACATTTAATTTTCATACCTTCTTTGAAAACAAAACTAAAGAAAATTTTATATGTAAATATGTCTGTATATATCTACCAAATATTTATAAAGAAAAGAACAATTATGTTAGAAAAACGATGATTTCCCAGCAACAAAATAGTTACTTGGAAATCACATTTCAGTAAGTTAAGTTTTTCTTAAAATTTTCAAAATTTTAAAGCGAATTTTTCAAATTGGAAAATATATGTCGTTTATTAAATTGATTACTACATTGTAACTCTTTTAGATGATGATATATATAAGGATGCATATTAAATTCATTTCATCTGTATTATTATCCCTTCTGTCGCAGAATATCATTCCGATTGTAAGTGGAATTAATATGTTATGTTGCTTCTTCAGAAAATGTAAAAGGAATATTTTTAGTCGGATTGAAACTATCAGTTTTTTTAAGTGGAATTGATATTAGCTTGTAGTTATTTGTTTTCTTCAAATTGTTAATCCATTTTTTAAGCAAAAACTTCATATTTGTTGTAATATTTTTAAGCCATAATAAAAATTTCATATAAAACTTTCACTTTTTGAAATTTTGTTAAAATTTTTTTTATTTTTTTTGGAAATGTTAAATACGGAATTTTTAAAATTTTATGATTTTTTACTATCAAGCTACAATGGGTTAGGATGTGAGAAAATTTGGTACGATTTAGTTATTATTAGTTAATTCTTTTTTGAATTTAGTTGCTGGGCAAATTTTTTAATTGTATAAATTTTCCCTATTATTATGACGTATAAGTAATATTGTTTTTATATATATTACGTATACGTTCTCATATACAATATGTTATGATCAAAGAAGACATATAAATGCACAAACATTTGTGTTTATAGCAAAAAACATCATCAAAATGCAAAAGAAAAACTATATGGTCCTCATGGGCCAGGTTCGTGGTCAGAGGTTCCCAAATTATGACATTTTTAAAACGATCCTATTTCTTCGTTTGTTCTTCCATTTCAACAAAATTACATATTTAGAATCTCTGTTATCAAAAAACTGAATGGGTAAAAATTTTGAACATTTAATTTTCAAATAATATCTCCTAAGCTATAAGAGATAATTGATAGCTACGACGAGGTTTTCTGTAGTGCTTGTCGAAGAGATTCTATATACGGTGCAACCTCAATTTTCGCGACTAATTAAAAACCAGAACTGTCACGAAAACGGAATTTTCGTTAACAGAACGTAAAATTTTATTGACAAATTTTATGTAATTAGAATTGTTTTTATTGATATATTTACATTTATGTTTTTGTTTTAAAAAAAGTGGAAAATATTACTGATGAGACTTCTTGTTTCATTCAAAATCAGTTAAAGGAGTTTCAGCCTCGATATGACTACAAGAAGACACTAAAGCTGTCTTTAATATTCTTAGGAGGTATTCCCGAAACTGGAATGACTTTTATAGCACCTGGAGGTCTTCACTGGGCTAGATGGATGGCTAAGGTCATTTATTGTTTGAAGATTTATTTATTAAGAAATGAATTCAAGTTAACTGAAAGCTAAGCATCTTCAATTCGAGATGTTTGTATAGTTGCAGTAAGAATTTACGAAAAGTTTTCTGCACCGAGAAATGATCTACAGCTTTTAAAGAACCAGCTTTTAGAGGACCTATATTATGAAGAAGTAAATGAGTTGATTGGAACTGCAACCATTAAAATATACTTGGTCATCGCCTTATTTAACGACCATGTTTCTGTTGATACAAAGAAGATGGTAACCGATTTATATGTTGAAGGGCCGGAAAAGCCTTTAAAACTAATTACATTAGATGCCAGCCTAATATATACACAGAGAAAACAGATTCGCAGTAGCAACTCAATTGGTTGCCAATCGAATGATTCTGCCTTAGTGAACGAATTTTACAGTTGTGGCTACCAATTTTTAGAAGAGGTAACAAAAGTTTGGTTACTTCAACCTAATTCTTCTTTATATACTCACTTTCTGGTGATAGAATTGAAAAATTCTATGTGTGCAACCGAATCATTCGATTAGCAACAAATTCGGTGGCTATTACGAATCATTTTTCTCTGTGTGGCAATCAATTACATGATTTCGTTTCCTAAAATGATTTTATATTTTTTTAGCATAACCAACATTTTATAAAATTTTTTGAAGGAAAGTGTTGAAGATTGGGAGGAAGATGAGGGTTACGTAAATGGCAGAGGCATCTATGAGATTTGTTAAAGATATATCAGAACGAGGTGTAGCACTGGTGGAGGAATATAATAAACTACATACCAACAAAGAACAGCAGAAGCAGTTTTATTGAATTGATTGATTTTATATTAAAACAATAAAACCATTTTTTTTTGGAAATTATTATATATTTAAGTTTCATTAAAAACCTATTTTAATGTATGTATTATATCCAATTAATTTTGAAATAAATGTTTTTGAATATATTAAACATGTGCTCGCAATTCTCTTATTTTCGGGTTAGTATTATTATTAAAATAAACACTTAAACAAACATAAACAATTAAAATGAGGGCTGAGGAGGGGATTGGTTTTTCAGCTACGGTTCTATTGTTGTCATTTCCTTTAGATTAGAGAAGACTGTAAAACAATATCTTCGTATTTAACGTTATGAATTTTTCCATTAATTTTTTTTTACAAACCGAAGGACGGTAAAAATCGTCTCAAAAAGCGATTCTGACAACAAATCTAACACAATTTTTTTTACAAATCTTCATTCAATAATGGTGTGAATAAAATTTATAATTTTTTAAGTTTTTAATACACACCCACATAGAAAAAGTTATAAAGGCATAGATTTTTTCAAAAACACTAAAGTGCGGTGGCCGGAGCTACCCGTAAACCTTAATAGAACAATTTGAAAAAAAATCATGCGTCATTTTTCACGGTGCTTAATATTGTTACGTTTTAACCTTTTTAAATCGTTGGTTTATTTCCTTTAAATAAACCGGATACTTTTGATTGCAAATAAAAAGCAGTTTCAGTAGTTTAAAATTTGTAACAACTCTTCATTTATTTAAAATGTACAACAACAACAGTTCTAATAGTCACTCAGTGTATTTATTTATCAATTTGCAGAAATGCACAAACACTTTATAATCTACAAACTTAAATGTACAGTTGATGTTAACTCTAACAGCGCCTATCATGAACTCACTCACAACTGCAACCTCTGCCACTATTTATAAACACGCCATTTTTCGGGAATCTTCTACAATGCTCTTATCGGTCAAACTTGTATGATCGAATTCTAGAGCTTTCGATGTCAATGTTAGCAGCTTAAACATTTAGTGCTGCCATACTTATAAACAATGCTAATAACCGCATGCTATCAATATTGCTTCAACACATATATATATATTGTAGTATATGTTTTATACTTATTTACTATAATATTCATATCTACATATATAAAAACGGCTCAACCGATTTCAACCAAAATTTCAGGATACATTGGGGATGGTCTATAGATAGTTTATGTGAAATTTGAATATTCCCATACAAATATCAAAAAAATCCATTTTCCATATTATGGTTTATTATTGTCATTTGAAAAGTTATCTAACCCTGTATCGTAATGTCTTATGTATACAATGACATTCGGTCTTTATAATTTAAATATTGAGCTGAATCTTTTCAGTCTCTATTTCGATCGTCATTTTATTTGTTCGCTGACCATTATATTTTTCACTTCCTATACACCTACATTGAATCATAGGCATGTGTTATTGTTGTTGTTGCTGTTAGAACGGTTCTTTTACAAGACTTGCTGTAAATGCCGAATTTGATTGAAGCCACAGTATTGACTGGCAAACCAACAGACATGCCATCAACAAGGAGCAGGGACAAACGATTCAAGTATGCGGATTAAATTTGGAGGAGCCGTGCTTCTCTCTTAGGCAGCTATAGTGCAAAATTTAGTTTTATAGGTGACAAAACAAAAAAGTTAAAGGCAAAAAAACGTTTGTCGGGTCAGCTACACAGAGAAAACAGATTTGTAGTGGCAACCGAATTTGTTTTCTTTGTGTAGTAAATATATAAATGTCTTTGTAAGTTTGTTTATTTTTTATTTGTTTTGCAATCACGCCTAAACGGCTGCATCGTTTTCATTGAACTTTGCAAGGTCGATTGATCCTTACTTGGAATCGTCAATAGGCTATCTCTTTTTTCAATAAAACTGGCAAAATTGGTACCTTTAGTTCTTGAACTATCAAGACTAAACGGGTAAACCATTTTGATTCAAATTTGGAACGTAGAAAGATCTTTACTTGGAAGCATAAATGGGCATATCCCTTTTTATAACTTGGACCGTAAAGGAATAGAAAGGGGAAAATGGGATTGAATATTTGATTTAAAAGTACTCACAAAACTATGTATTTAGAAAGTACTTTTGCATAGTGTTTTACACAGACAGACGAACAGATGGACAGATGATATATGGACATAGTTCAATCGATATTGAATTTCATAAGGATCAATAATATTCATCTGAGCTGATGGAGTTTGCTCTAACAAATCAGATTTGTGCTATAAATAGTGGTTATGCCATTTTTATCAAAATTGTAAATGTCATAATCTTCGCTACTGGTGTCGCAGGAGGTCATTCTGGTACACCCGCCCAAACCCTCAAGGCGGTTCGGGAGCTTCTGGGGGAGAAGCGACAAAGTTGCCCCTCTCAGTTGCCTCCAGTATGCCAATTGTGCGATCAGGGTCTGTGATGGAATTCTCCTGCCCTGAAGGCGCACCACCCCTGGCCAACTTCGGCTCCGAACACAGTCTTAGGCGATCCGCCATGCGCTTCAAAGAGTCTTGGCTCTAAAAAAGTCGAGGACCTCATAAAGGAGCAACAGGCTTCCATCTCTTGGGCGAAAGCTCATATCGCTGGCCTCTAGACTGCTCCTCCTGCTGCTGAGTCATCAGTGGTGCCTAAACGGCAACGTTCAGAGGAGGTAGTGATAGCCAAGAGCCAGCAACTGGGACCTAAATGGCCCAAAGCGGCAAAAAGATCTTGACCTTAATCCTTTAGTGAGATTGTCAAAGACAATCCTGTTACGGCGGTTATAGATCGAAGTGCCAATGACGGATCCATATCTCAATCTAATTGGGATATGGTGAAGCAAAAATTGCATTTCCATACTATAATCCCGAATAGGGATTGATGGCAGCGCGGACTCTTCCCCCCTGACGATGTCATATATATACTGATGGCTCGAAAAGGGGCACTAGGGTCGGTGGAGGTTTCTTTATTGAGAACTTTGGGATCAAATCTTACTTCAGGCTATCTAACTTCTGTACGGCTCTTCAGGTGGAAGTTACGGTCATTAAACGTGCATCCAACTGGCTGAGGTTTTATCAAATATCTGGTGATATATGCATATTTACTGATAGCAAGGCTACCGTTAACGGAATAGCGGTTGTCTTTATGACATCTAGGTTAACCGAGGAACGCCAGGTATTCCCTAATGAGATAGCGAGACAATCTAGAATAACGCTTATATGGGTCCCTAGTCACGATGGAAATCAGGGTAATTGTTTAGGAGAGGAACTGGCCAAAAGGGGTGCGATGATGGATGATGAGGAGATCGAACCCTTTTCTGGTATTTCCCTTGTTAAATGCAAGATGACTGTACAGCAGATACTATATGAGTCTGCACAAAGCAGGTGGACCAACGAGTCTTCCTGTGTTATATCGAGGTCTACTTGGCGAGGTCTATGATGCCAACAGGACGAATCTACTTATGGCATTTCGTCGAGAGCAAATAAGGCTAATTGTTTCCTTCATTACAGGACACTGTATAATTGGGACACATGCTAAAAGACTGGGCCTGCGGTACAATGACTACTGTAGGAGCTGTCATAATGAAGAAGAGAAGGAGACGATGTGCCACCTATTCTGCCAATGCCTGGCTCTGATAAACCTAAGGGAACGCATTCTCGGATTTCCATTTTTATCATGCTTAGATGAGTTATCAAGAATGAGTCTTGGACGAATCTACTCCTTCATCAGGGAAGCTGGTTGGTTTAGCCTGGAAACAATGGACGTATGATAAATACCCAGCTGTTTACCCCTTGGGTATCACAATGGGATGAGTTTTTGAATGGATCTAAGTGAGCTGCTTGAAGAGTGGCTGTCCATGGAACCCAACCTAACCTAATCTTCATCGCATTATGTAATGCAAGTATAAGTAAAAATAATTCTGAATTTTCAATTTCAAAATCTCAATTTACCATGAATTAAATTATATATATGTAGCTTCCAAATGACAGATGTTTTGTAAAATATTGTACAAGTATTTGAATTTTGATTAGAAAAAAGCAGTTATGATAGATAGAAAAGATAAATACCTGCTATATATGCAAATTGCCAGCCCATTTGTGTTGTTGGAAAAAACTCTATTTATATAAATTCAATAATAACTTGCATGCAAAGGACTTATTGCCTGTAGATACGAGGGTTATGAAATGTTTAACTAAATATTTATCGAAATCAAATAAGTACTTGGCTGAAAAGGGTATATTTATTAATACGTATTTTCCTTTTTTAATAAAACAAAACACATTCATTCTTAACAATGAAGTTATGAATCTGTTTACAGTTACTTAACTCTAGTGCTGTGTATACATGTCTAGTTTCATTTTAAACAGTTCCAATTTTGACTCAAAGGCCTACCAACAATTTTCTTTAATATTTACATTTAAACATGTAAAACATTTCAAAGTTTTACATTTTAATTTGCTTAAAAAACTTCTTATCCAATTTATAATTCCCTTGTGTACCTCGTATATTGTTTTTATGGTTTCTTCCTAAATATTTGTTCGGGTTTTGTAGTTGTGTTCTTTTTTTTTTTGTATTATTATTATTTGGAAATCATCATTATTGTTCATGTCATTCATTCATTCATTGTGTTGATCTTTCTTGTTGTTTGTTTAATAAAAAACTTTAGTTTTTGTTGAAATCATTTGGGTGTTTTGTTGTTATTTTTTTTTTTGCTGTTATCATAACGATTTTTGCTTAAGTCCCCCTAAAAGAGATTTATCCTTAAAGAAGGGTTTATGTTTACATGTGTATTTGTGTAAATATTTATGAGTGTATATGTATTCCTGTAGTTTTAAAGTTAACATTTGTTAGTTTTGCTTTAGCTTAATTCTACTTAGATTGGTATTCATAAGCCTTGACAGTAGGTTGATAGGTAACCAGTGTTGGTTTGAACCTAAGTTCTTGTAAGAATGAAAGATATATTTGCTGGCTTAACCTAATTGAAAATTTAATAACTTTAGTTCCAAGCACTGCCGGTATGTTTTAGCTGGAAATATGTGTATATAAGCAGTATAATATTTTGTAAATAAACTACTACTCAAATGAATTTGAATACGAATTATGTTTACTTATTTAAATTCCAACAAATCTTTAAATCTTTTATTTATTAAGTAAAGATTTTTCAGGATTTTTTAGACTTATTACGAAATACAATACAAAATATTTCATTGATAAAAGGATGGTATATACATATGTATTGGGTGTATAACTTAAAAATGCGGGCTTCATAACGGATGGCCTATGTTTTAATTGCGGTTGTTGTCTTTAATAACTTATATGTGATTTTGAGGGGTACATACTTATTTATTTAACATTATAGTGTAAACAACAAAGTTGTTTTTGCATCGAAAATGTCGAATTTTATGCTAACAAAGCGTCGTATGCGGGAAGTTTTGCTTCACTTCTTCATTTTGAAAAAAAGTGCAGCTGAAGCACACCTATTGCTAACTAAAGTTTATGGTGAATGTGTTCAATCGGTTTCAACGGTGATTTTGAAGCGGAAGGCAAAGATCTATTTTGAGCTGCTGAAGTCTGGCTAGACCATCACACAGTGGGGGAGAATCAAAATTTTTTAGAAATAAATCTGGCATTTCTAAATGGGTGGTCCGATCGGGATAAGCTTTGACATGGGAGTAGCCAAGGAGTATTTGAGTTTAAGTTATAAAAATGGACACTACAAATGCTTCATGCGCGGCGCTATGGGGGTTGAAAGTAGGGTACCTTTGAAATGTACAATTTTTAAACAAGTGCCTTTTTTTTGTTTCTTATCCGATTTCAAAGTTTTTTTTATTTTTAGAAAGCGCTGGACTAGTTCTTGAAAAAACATACTTGCGTGTGCTATTTATCTTTTATAATTTCCTAGTTATTGGCATTTAAAAATTGAAATTTTAAAATTTTGACATACCTTGATCTGCTTTTTTTAAATATACAGCCTACTTTTGAACCGAATGATCTCAATTTTTGTTCGTTAGTTAGACAACTAAATTACCAATAATATACAAAAGATTTCAGAACAATATCAATTACGGATTTAAAAATTCAAAAAATCGTAGATTTGTGCTGTTTTTTGAGCGAAAAGGTGACTTAACTATTTATTTATTTAAAAAAAAACTTTTTTTAAGGCCATATAACAATTTTATGTTTTCCTGTAAGATATCTTTACGGAAAACATTTTGGTATAAAAAACTTGAAATAGTTTTAAAATATGTCCTCCCTACGCCACTTGGAATTTGATAAATTTTTTTTTATCAAAATTTAAAATTTGAGCCACATGTTCTAAAATCTTAAAGCTGGGGTCAGAAAATGGAGAGCTGTTTTGGAAACCTTGATGTGATCTCTATTTATTCCCAAAGTATTTTCCCAGCTCCAAAGAAAATGTACACCCTATAGGCAAAATAGTAAAAAATATAATTTTTGGGATTTTCGCTCAAATTTTTAGGAATTGCGGGATTCCCTTTGACCTTTTGAAAATTTTTTTTTACACTTTGTTATTTAGAATGAAAAATTTAAAAAACATTAAAAATTTAATTGAGTTTTGTTAATAAATAAAGATTTTATTACATATTACATATTTATTGAGCTTCTAAAACTAAAATTTGTATCAAAATTTTGTTAGGATTGCAAATATTAGGAACAATTTGATTGACATTTTTCCGAATTATTTTTTTTTGTTTAGAAATGCCAGATTTATTTCCAAAAAGTTTTGATTCTGCCCCACTGTACATCACAGGGAACCTGTACTGAGCGCAACGGATTCGTTTGAACCGAGCATTGGTATAAAAACGACAAATGAGGCCAGACATGAAACCGTAATATTGCATCATGCCAACACTAGGGCACATGTTGCAATACCTGTTAAAAACTATTTAGAAATAAGTGGTTGGGAAGTTTTTCCTCACCCGCCTTATAGTCCAGAGCTTGCCCTGTACGACAACTATTTGTTTCGATCGATGTAGAACGCTCTTTCTTGAATATGCTTCACTTAATAACAGAGTATCCGAAATTGGTTTGATTCGTTCTTAGCCTCGAAAAATGAGCAGTTCCTTTGGCGCGGAGTTCATATGTTGCCAGAAAAATAAGAATATGGCCAATACTTTCAATAAGTTTATACTTTAAAAATGTTTCCAAATAAAAGCTAAAAATTGGAAAAAATCCCACATTATTAAGTTATACACCCAATATAATAATTTAAAATTTCAGTCTTTATTTATTCATTTATTGAAAATATTCATTCATACAAGTTAAAGATTTGCAAGAAATATACATATATACATACATTAATAACTACTTATACCTAGAATTTACATGCCTACATGTGATAGAAGCTAAAATTTGAAATATTGATATTGATTGTAGAAGAGATATGTTTTTCTTTTTGCTGAATTTGTCCTACATTTGGGAAAAACCAATATGACATATGGGCAATTCCATATCATCGTACGTGACATTTGTACGTCTATAGAGTGGAATAGATTTTTTTAAAAATAATTTGGTCTTTATGTTACATTCAGAGGGTATTATATTTAAAAAAAAATAATAAGTTCTTTTGAAACATTGCTGTCCAAGATATCGAGCGAAATAATGGTATATCGTACGTGACATAAATTGGAAGTAATTTAGAGGTACATGTAGAAATGTACGAAAATTTGCGAATCGTGAGAGGCGTTATGTTTTCTTTAAATTTCTTAAACTAAACCAAATATAGTTCCTTTATATTCCGTCATATTTAAATAATAATAATCTTTGGGTGATTTTATAATAAATAAAATTTAATATCGTACGTGACATACCGCACGTGACAGATTTTTCTCTTATAGTAAACCAATTATATTCTGTAAATATATGTATACAAAAACTAAAAAAATAAATAGAAAATATATTTTCGGTTTCAATAAATAATTTGATAATAGCAAAAAAACAATCATAGTAAAATTCACTTCATACTACATTGCTAATTAAACATACCAATTAAATAAAAAAAAATTAAATATAGTCAGTTTAAATTATTGTTTTTGTACTTCAAACGTTATAATATGCTCTAAATACTTTCACATAATAACATTTTAGTGTTTTCTCCTATTCAAATCATCTTGAGAAAGAGTTTTTGTTTTTTCAGTCGTGGATGTCATTCTCGTGGAATTGCCCATATTTTAACAACTTTTAGTGAAACACCATATAATAATCATTCTGTAGTTATAGTAAATTTTGTTTTTATTTTAATTAAATATTTAAATATTTGTGTTTTCAATTATGTTGTTATGAAATTCTTGAAAATATTAGAAATTTTTATTAAGTTATTTATAGGCACTTTAGTTTTATATTTTGTTATTATTTTCTACATATGTACATACAGATTTTTGTAAGGTACATTTTTGTAAAATGTTTTTTTATAAATAAACAATCAAGAGAAATAAAAACGATATTTAAACAAGTTGTTGCAAGGTATATAGAACACATAAAGTGGGGAGCAGAGGTGAGTACATGTATTTCTTCTATTACTTGGTGCATAAAAAGATGATAAGAAAGATGAAAGCGGACACGTCTTTAACTCCAAAGAAAGCTTCCCTAGCTATAAATTTAAATGTTAGCCGATGGAGAGCAAGAAGATTGCTACACAACATAGGATACATTTCAGCTGTAAGGAAACCTAAACCTGTATTGTCACATAAAAATATTTCGGCAAGGCTAAAATTCGCGATGCAACACAAAGATTGGATTGATGATGACTGGAAGCGCTTAATATGGTTAGATTAGTCAAAATTTAAGCGATATCAGTCTGATGGTAAACTGAATTACACTAGCCGACAGCAGGAGACCATTCAACGACACCATATTAAACCAACGATCAAGCACGGTGGAGACAACATCATGGTGTGGGGTTGTTTTACATGGTGGCATGTTGGTCCATTGCAAAAAATGTATGCTATCATGAGAAAGGAAGACATATTGCAGGCCCATCTTTCCGATTTTGTAGACATGAGCGAATATCCGCAGGAAGAAGGTGTGTTTCAACAGGATGTGAGACCCGAAACACACCTCAAAAATCGTTAAGGAATGGCTGACTGGGCAAAATTTTCAATTGATGCAGGTCCCGACCTAATTCCAGTTAAGAATTTGTGGTTAATTATGAAAATACGATTGAGTTGTGGCAACGTGTGCAGCTGGAGTGGCAGAAAATTCCGGATGAAATTATGCAAAAATTGGTTGAAAGTATGCCTAAACGCATAAATAGTGTATTACAAAATAAAGGGATAGGACCAAGTAATAAAAACACAATATAATTAACATGTTGCCTAAAAGTGCAAAATTGAGTACAAAAGAGTTATTTTAATTTTATTTAGTGTTTTCTTTCAATGTCTGCTTTTACACACATCAAGTTTACGTGATGCAAGTCTCTTCGATTCCCTTTTGTGTTCAATTCTGTGTTCAATTTTGTATGTTAAAACCTAATAAATGTGATAGTGAAAATGAAAAAACAAAAGAGAACTGAAGAGACTTGCCAGTACAAGCAAGTGTGTACCCCTCATCTTTCTTCTTGCCTCTCTCTCCTATAAACTCAGACTTGCGGCGAGAAAACTTGCCCTGTGTAAAAGCAGACAATATGTAGTTTTTAGTTTTATTTTAAAAACATTTTTGTTAGCAACTGAATAATAAATAAAATAAAAAATAAAATCGCTTCATTATTAATACTTTTATGCACCTGTAAATGCAGAAAATACAAACATGTTCTCACCTCTGTTACCCATTGTAAATACCACTTAAATACTCGTACTCTCTACCTAAATTGGTATAAAGATTAGAATATCCATATTTAATTTTCCTTGGAAGGGTACAATGTTTTTCTTTTAGTTAGTTTCTTTTATTCGATATTGATATTTTATATGTTTTAGAATGACAACTTTAAGCGGAAGACAATTTTTTTTATTTCTTGAACCAGCACTCAGGGGATGACCCCTACTCATGCAAAGCATTGTGTTGGAACTAGGAAAATAGGTTATGGGAGGGACGATAGAGGGATTAGCTTATTCCACATACGGACATACGGCTAAAGAACGAATTTTCCCTGAAATGTGTTGAGCGATTCACTGTCCAGTCGACAACGAATTGATGAGCCCTTGCCGAAGAATATGTGTTGCGTTTTCAACAGAGCACATACCATTGTAGTATCGGTAGAACAGTGAAACAAAACCTACATTGCGACGATGTTTCAGTGAGTCAATAGAGCTGGATACCCTACTGTCACTGATAAGCACCTTCGCCCTCTCCTGTACATGGTCGAGTAACTCCAAAATAGAATTTGAAGCACCGGCCCAGACATGAGAGTTGTATTCCATTCTCTGTCGGATATAAGTAAGTGGTGTAAATAGTAAGGAGATCAGATGGAGTGAAATATGTCTTACATCGTTTTAGAAAACCGAGGCACTTGAATGCTTCTTTCAACACTCGAAAAATGTGTTTTGTCCAGAGGACATCGCACTGAATACTCATGCCTAGAACATCAAGAGCATATGATGCCTTAATATTTATACCACCCATAAAAACAGATGAAGCAACTTGATTTGTTGTGCGTTTGTATGTTAACATACAACATTGTGTCTTGCGGGCATTGAAATTGACTCTATTCGCACAACCCCATTCAGAGATTATCACAAGATCTTGGTTAAGCGTATCATTCATGTTTTGCCTCATTGCCCCAATCTCCAACAGGCTTGGTCTATAATTGAACGCATATGAATGGCAAATGTTGCTGTCATCTGTAAAATAGTAGATAGGGTTGGAAGTTTGACATAGAAGGTCATTTATAAAGATAAGAAATAGAGTAGGAGAAAGGAAGGAACTTTGCAGTACACCTGAATTGATCGTGAACTCGTTTGATGAGATTCCATCTATAACAACTCGTATAGTGTGATCTCTGAGAAAGCTCGATATAAATCGAGAAAGCACACCATGCCATACTCTATCAAATGCTTTAGAAATATCTAGAGCCACTACTTTACTTTCGCCAAAACGGTGTATGGAACGACACCATTTTTCCGATAGGAAGGCTAGCAAGTCTCCCGTAGAGCGTCCTCTACGAAAGCCATACTGCCGGTCGCTGAGTAAATTGTTGAACTCCAAATGTTTCACAAGATGGTAGTTAACCATACTTTCCATAACTTTGGGAAGTCCAGAACAAATTTGCTATTGGGCGATAATTTTCAGGGTGGTTAGCCTCTCCCTTTTTTGGAATTGGCGTTAAAAGGTTAGCTAATGGACGAGCCAGCGTTGAAGAAAAGAACACTGCTTTAAGACCAGTGCTGGTATACCATAAGGCCCAGGAGACATATTCATGTTGAGATCCGCTAAGATCTTCTAATGCCGGACAGTGACAAAGAAGTTTAAAAATTGTTTCATCCTCCTCCTCGGTTTGACATCTTCTTCAGAAGTCGTTCTAGGGAAAGCCAAGTCTCCTCGCGTGGTTGCCAAAAGTGCAGTGTCCGGTAATGACCAAACCACTCAATTGTGAGCGTGTCAAGCCAAGAAGATATGTTGTTCGTCCGCGATTCAGTCGGGGCCATATCGTTCTGGTTATAGTACTTGTGGGTTCACAACCCCATCTTGTCTGAGCGAGCACATATGTAGTAGAAGTTACTAATGTGAAGCTTGCATTTGGATAACGGAATCCCACATAGGAAGCCTGTGTCTCCGTCAGACAGTATGACGCATTTTTTCGCCAAATCATCAGCAACACAGTTGCCTGTAGTACCTCCGTATTCACGTACCCACTTGAGTACTACTGTTGAATTTCCTGCACCAAATTAGATGTTGTATAAACACCTGTTAGAGATTTTATTGCGGCTTGACTGTCAGTATATATACGAATATCCCTGCATGATATCTTGTTATAACAGAGCCAGTTAGCCGCCCTTTTGATGGCTGATATTTGAGCCTGAATAATGCTACATTCATTTGGAAGTCTAATAGATAACCTGGTTTCGAATTCCTGAATGTAGACACCTACGCCAACTCGATCTCCGTATATCGTATATCGATATTATCCGGAAGATTCCGAATGCTACCTATTATACTTCACGCAACTTATAGACGACTGGTTTATCGCAATATTGTGTTTATTGAGGCTCATTTATGGATTAAAGGGGTTGTTGAAATACAAACAAAAAAAAGACAAACACTTTTTTATTAAAAAATATATTTTCCAAATCTTAGTTTTTATACCAACCATCACAAAAGATGGCGGTATATTGATTTTGTCATTCCGCTTGTAACTTATCGAAATCCTGGGTCCTCATAAGAATCTTAGGCGATCTAGCTACAAGCAGAGAAAAATCATTGTTCGGCATGGTTACGACAACTATACTATGTTATTTGTAACAATATATTATTGTCGCAAACATATAATTGTTGTTTTAATTTGATTTCAACAATATTTTAGTAACTGTAAACGTTTATATTTTTATCGCAATTATAAATATGAATATTGTTCACAGAAACAAAATTATTTTTCGAACATCTAAATAATGATAAATAGGTAAACCTATTTTTATTATCTTCAACCATTAAAGGTTAAGTTTCTATAGTGGTAGTGATAATATGTTTAAGATGCAAAGAAAATATGTTTACTTTTAATAGTCTTTTTTCCCAACATTTCCGAGTGTTGGTGTTTGTCTAAGCTATGTTATTTTTACAAGTAAATTTTAAGTGTCTGTAATTCCCATTCGCTCTATGGTTTTATTTGTATATTATCTTTACCTATCCTAGAGTGAATAACAATAAATTTCAGTGAATTTATCAATAATATTTTAATTGGGAATTTAGTTAGTACCTTAAAACTAAAATCTATTAAAATAAAATTTTGTATTTCAAACAATAAATTTTAATAATAATATGATTACTTTTTATCATAATATGAATTAATTGGGTCATAAATATGATTGCTTTAGGTCATATTATGACTGATTTATATCATAATATGATTATTTCAGAACATATTATGATACTAATAATGATCATAATATGTTTGGACTACAAACATAAATCTTATCATAATATGTTGCTCTTAGATTATGTTCACCGTTTTTTGAAAACACGATAGGGCCCAAATGAAAGGAGGTAGGTGGCTTAAATTTACCACAAATGCTTTCTGTGGATATGGTTTGTTTGGTACTGTTTGAGCAGTTATAAATATATTGATTATGCGACAATCCTGATAAAATTTTGCACGAATTAGTTCTAAGTACTCTGAAATTTTACTGTAAAGTGTGACGAAAATCGGGCATCATTTGCCCCTAGTCCCCATACAATTGTTATAAATGATAACAAAATAACTGATGTCAATTTTTGAGGTTTTAACTAAAAAGTTCTCCAGATATTCAATAATAACAAATTATTTTGTTCAATCATACGTGATTAAACCATATTTTCTCGTCGATGAAAAAGATAGCGTGAATGATGGATGGTGTGAATTAATCCCACCGCAATAGATTTGTTAGCGACATAAGCAACTTGTGACTTATGTTTTCAATGATTTATTACACATCAAACCAAAGCCATTCCTTGGAATTAAGTTACACACACTTATAATTACTTATTATTTCTAAAACTATTTAATCTGCAGTTATTTCGCGGTTTGCAAATGCAAGTAAAATTATGGTTGTAGGTAGCTGTGTGCGGTGTGAATAGCAGATATAATCATGATATTGTTAAATTTATGACATTTATGATATTAATTAGCTGTGAATTATATGGCCTATAATTTACAAACATAAACACATACAGACGTTACACAGACACATTTAAGTACGTAGTTAAGTATGTATTCATGTAAAGTAATGCACATTATGCTGAAGACGAGGTGTGCTCTAAGATTCACCTAATATGGGGGCAATGATGAATTATGAACAGATACTTTTTAAATCGAGCAGTTTACTTTTTAAATTTTTTTACGTTATTTTGTGCACAATTTTGGTTCGAAATCAAAATTTTTAATTTTTTCGGAAGTGGTCCTTCTATTGGACCTATAACCAATTGTGACTTGATCTTCATGCCGAATTTTAACCTGATAAATGTATTTATAAAATATTTATGCGTATTTAAGTGATTTTAGGAAGTGGAAGTTATATGGGGGATAGAATTATTGACGGATCCCAATAAAATTGAAATATTTATGTGCATTTAAGATGTTTTCGGAAGTGGACTTATGTTGGGATGTGGTCAAATATGAATCGATTCAAAGAAATAATCGTTTTGTGATTTATTTTTATATGGAACTTTTTTTTTTTGCTGAATTTTGAATGAATACTGGCTTTATATAAGGACTAATGTACTACACTACATATATATGGTTACAGTAAATATGTATATGTTTGTGACAACCATTTATATGATGAAGGACATATTATGTTGCTCTCGGCTTATGGATATCATAATCTGAGAACAACATATTATGATAAAATTATTCATCATATAAATGATTGTCACAAACATATACATGTTTACTGTAACCATATATATGGTTGATACAATCATGTGAATCGTAAGGTAACTATATTATTGTTACCACAATCATATATATAGTTACTGTGACTATAATATTGTTAAAAATGTTGAAATGGTTACAGTAACCATGCACAACTATATTTTTTCTGCGTGTATAGAGACATAGATGATCATCGACCGATTCTTATCATTTCCGACAAAGCTTGGCCTTTTATTATAGGAATAACTTATGCAGAAAATAACAAAACATTTTTGAAATATAAGAAAACATTTTTGAAATATATCTTCCTATATCCTTCCCCCTAAACACTTCCTTCAAAACGGAATATTTTTGGTTCGAATAATCTGTGGAATTGTTAAGATGATTAAAGTATAATAAATATACTTTCACCATAGGTATCAACATTTTAATATTTTGTAACGTGGTTTTGTCGTCGGCTGAGGCAACTTAGTCGTGTCCAGGGCTTACTTACGGGTCCACAAACCTTAAGTAACAAGACGATTATTTTGTACCTTTTTAGGGTTTAATTAAAAATAGTTCTTTATTGAAAACTTTCTTAATTTTAGATACAATCAATATATATTAAATAAATTACGATGGAATAGCTACGCTGATACTATTAAGATTCGGTTTATGTTCAGGATCGGGCTGTGTAATCGGGATCGCTGTTAGTAGTTCTGGTTTAGATTCAGGATGGGCTTAACGCAGGTTCGGGTTGAATAATCGGGATCAGTGCTAACAGGTTCGGGTTTATATCAGGATCGGCTTAACGCAGGTTCGGGTTGAATAATCAGGATCGTTGCTAACAGGTTCGGGTTTATATCAGGATCCGCTTAACGCAGGTTCCGCATTCAGGTTCGGGTGCTTTTGATCGGGATGGTTTTTTTAGAATACTACAATGTTTAATTCTTAGCGTCTAAAATTCTAAATAATACAATGATTGCTTATGCTACGAGAACAGGCAGCCGAAGCCACTGTGAGAACAGACAACCGAAGTCACTGTGAGAACAGGCAGTCGAAACCACTGTGAGAACAGACAGCCGAAGCCACTGTGAGAACAGACAACCGAAGTCACTGTGAGAACAGACAGTCGAAACCACTGTGAGAACAGACAGCCGAAGCCACTGTGAGAACAGACAACCGAAGTCACTGTGAGAACAGACAGTCGAAACCACTGTAAGAACAGACAGCCGAAGCCACTGTGAGAACAGACAACCGAAGTCACTGTGAGAACAGACAGCCGAAGCCACTGTGAGAACAGAAAACCGAAGTCACTGTGTAGGTAATTTATTCAATACTTAACCAAATGTCTCGTATTGCTTCAAAAATATACAACAGGTTTTACTTTCGTAAAGTCTGTCGGCTCTTCAATTATAATAATACAATTTCCGAGACTTGTATAGCGCATTCGTGTCTTGTGTGAACCGCCCCGACTGTAACTCAACCTTGCTTACTTATAGTTATTTTCATCTAAACTGTTTGAGAATTATATCATTCAATGTTCTGTTGTGAGAGCAACATGAACTAAATAATGTACAGGGCCGTGTTCATGTAAATGTATAGTGTTGTGGGAGACAGTGGTGTGTTCATGTAATTGTAACAAATAAGTATAAAAGTAACATAAAAAGTAAATATGTAGACGAAATTGGTAATTTAGTTACTATTTCATTGTTACAATTTTTCTCATTTATTTTCATATTATCCCAATATCCAAAAAATTATGTTTTTTGTCAAATTTGTTATAGAAATAGCATTAAACTGTCTGTAGGTATTCTTGATTTTTGTATACGTAATTAAAAGCTATTATTATAAAATATTTTGCTTCAAAAGAGTATCAAAAATTCATTAATTGTATCAAAAAAATTTATATTTTTCGTCATTGTAATCTCGATTTATAAAATATTTCGTTACCGAAAGATTTTGTAACACATCACATAAAGGGTATTTCTTTTAATCCCCACAGAACTTGAAATTGTAAAAAATAACAAAAAAAAGTAAATTTTAGTCAACAGTTTTGTTTTATTCGAAAGATTATCTCTAACTCTGGCACCAATAATTTTCAACGAATCCTGGCACTTTTTAAATTTGTAAATACGTGTACAGAGAAAACAGATTCGTAATAGCAACCGAATTTGTTGCCAATCGAATGATTCTACCTTAGTTACCAAATTTTACCGTTGTGTCTATCAAAGTTCGGAAGGGGTAACAAAAGTTTGGTTGCTTCAACCGAAATTCTTCTTTATCAACTGACTTTCTCTTGATAGAACCGACAAATTCTTTGTGTACAACCGAATCATTCGATTGGCAACAAATTCGGTTGCTATCACGAATCTGTTTTCTCTGTGTGTATTCTTATATATTCATATGTATATAACTTTTAGGGATACTCTATAAACCAATACCACAATAGGTCTAGGCTTCTTATGAATCCAATTATTCTGTTTATTTAGAGATTGGACATCAAATCTCCTCCGATGTACTTCACTCAGCACTATCCTAACATAAGGCAACCCCAATGTAGATACTCAGTGGTATAGTCGTGTATCCCGCATAGATCTAGGTCTAGTCGTGTATGAAATTAAAATTCTGTTTAGCCACTACACACTGCACTACCTTAATATATGTAGGGTAATCCCAATGTACATCCTCACAAGAATGTTTAGTTGGTTTATCAAGTAGAGTTGAAAGGACCCCGTTTTGACAAGACCACACCACTTGTCAGATGTAGTGTCATTTACATCGTAATGTATGTTAAAATGTTGAAGTTATTAGACCAAACCTGTAGCGGGGAGTTATCTCAGTATCTGCGCATTTTAGTTATCTCGGTATCTGCGCATTTTGACACTCAGGGCTGGGCATTCGCAGAGAAGGTGGGAAAACTTTTCCTCCTTTTTCCTATCCTTGCAGCTACGACAATGCTCGTTAAAGGGGAGTCCAAGGCGACTAGCATGCTTGTTTAGCATCCTTTAGGTATAGTCTTGTATCCGGAATATCTGGATCCTCCCTATAGCAATCTCTGGAACGGTGACAGATTAAGGTTCCAGTCCTATGAAAGTGCGCTGTACCCTCTGTTGGCTCATGACATGGCACTTATGACTAAGTAACCATCATAATGTCAGCGAGTGCCATTTAAGGATGTAATAGAGTAAATAATGACACTGGAGACCTTATATCAGGAGAAGATTAGTCCGCAGGTGCCCTCTGACTATCCGACATCACAATGAATTCAACAAATTCCTCAATCTCCCTCCCAAATACTAAACACTCAAATGAGATTTGCATATATCTAAGCTTGAAACGTCATATACACGCAAGCCTATTTTATCAAATTATGTGGCCGACGAACGTTTAGGATGGATCTTAGAGCATAAGTAGGGCAGGAACTCATCGCCCAGTAATATAAACAATTAAATGTTATAAAATTAAATGAATTATATGAAAAATAAAACACACTAAACAAAAAGATCTACATATCGCTCATTAGCTGCAAAAACGTCATAACTCAAAATCCGTGTTTTTTTGAACTGAATAATACAAAATATGCGCCGTTCTTTCATATAGTTTTATCAGTTTAAAAAAAAAAATCAATCATTTTTTGAGTAAACATCAAAATCAAAATTCATGTTTTCTCGTATATTTGATAAGAAAAGATTTGGGTTAAATACAGATTTGAAGGATATTAACATCTACTATTTAAATTAGGTTTTTTTCTGAAATCTCATGATTTGTTGAATATTTATTTATGAAATAGTAAAATGCCACAAAAAATTCAAAGACGTTTTTCTCAAAACGACTTTTTTTGAATTATGACGTTGTTGCAGCAAATAAGCGATATGTAAATAGTGGCAGATAATGAAGAAAAAGTAAAAACAAGCCTAGAAATAACGATGAATTTACAAAGAACATCAAAAATCAGTCACTGATTTTTTAGCTATTTTAAAATTCAGATATTTATATATCGGACTGGATCGTTTAAAGAGAGTCAACTGTTTTTTTTAATACATTACAATGAAAGTTGAAGACGGAGACAGCTGTATTTTTTGTCGAAAGAGTCGAGAAAATTTTGTAAGATTTGTACAGTGGGTAGATATGACCACTGTACATCGATATCTTGCAAAAAGTGAAAATTGATACATTTTGAGTTGACTCTCTTTAGAGAAACCAGTGCGATACGTAAATAGTGCCAGAGCTATTTGAAATTGAAAATGATTTCGAGCATATGGGTACCGCGGCTGTTCTTGAGCATTCTGTTGGCCGCATGTCACGAATAACACGAACAATGTTGGCCTCCAAGACGTCAATTGTTGCTGGTTTATCAGTACAAAACAGTTACTTCACGTTGGCCCACAGGAAATAATCGAGAGGTGCAAATCGCACTACCTTGGAGGCCAATTGACTGGTTCATTTCTCAAAATCAAGTTATCGGCAAATTTTGATTTCAATGAATCGATTGTTTGCTGTGTATGCCTGCCGTATGGAACGTAGCACCATCCTGTTGAAACTACATCTCGCCCGGGTCAATGTCATCCATACTTTCAAATAAGAATTATTGATCATGGTGCGGTAATGATCTCCATTGACCGTAACGAGAGCTCCGGCTTAATATATGAGGAAATAAATTCTGATAATGCCAACAGCATGTAGACCGTCCCAAACGGTGTATTGTTGTAGATGCAATGGAGTCTGTAAGGTTTGCTGTAGATGCGGCATTTTTGTTTATTGACAAACCATCGCTGAAAACAATTTTTTGATAAGCAGTCGTCTATAAATTGCGCGAATCGATGACAGATTTTCAAAGTAAATTTTGATAAATTTGGTAGCGTTGTTCAAGTGTCAATCTTATTAGTGATGATTTACTAGAGTATACAGATCAGTATGACTGTTTGTTTGACAGTTAACCCTTTCGTAAGTTCTGTGGGTCTTAAAAAGTCGACCTTTATTAATTCCAAGATATTGTACAATTAATATTTCAATCGTATTCTCAGAAGAACAATTATAATTTTCACACTTTAACTATTTAATTTTTAGTGTAATTTAAATTCCTTTTTTTAATTTATGCTCTTAAATCATAAAACAAAGATATTTAATGAATTTAAGCACTTTTACTTTAAAATTAAAATGCACAAAACTGTTTAAAAACAATAACGGAGAATAAAGTTATTCGATGTTTTTAACACACCCGGTCTCACAGACATATACCATTGGCATATTTCATTTCTTTATTTATTTTTTTATTTTTAAAGAAATATTTAACAAACTTATGTAACAACCTTCGTACCCAAAACAAAAAGTCATAATTTATATGTACGGATTAAACATAAGACACGGATGGTTACGATCTCATAAACAAAATCTATTGCTGTAAGACATTCACAGACAAAGATTCCCACTTTAATACATACATATGTATGAACAACGCCGTAAATCATTAGAAATTAGTTGAGGTTTTTTGGCGACATTGTGTAAAGCGCAAAGTGCACAATGCAATTTAATGACTAAAATAAAGATTATTACATGAAATTTAACATGGTGAGAGTTTAACAGGGATTTTATTTTTATAAAACAATGTTTATATATTAAGGGGTTATTAAAAGTATTTTAATACAAATGTACTGCATTTTATATTGGTTGTAGACACATACAATTGTATATATTCTGGGTACTTATAGAATTCTACGACGATGTATGTATGTCCGTCCGTCTAAAAATTGAAGGCAGGGGGCATAGAGGGAAGAAGCTAAGAAAATACAATTTGTTTCAAATATTCTCTGTTGGTATTGATAATGGGCAAAATCGGTCAAACCAAATGCATTTTATAACAAAAAGTCCGCCTGAAGTTAAACAATTTAATCATGAAATATGACACAAATAATTATTGCAAACAGCTAACTAATATGTCCAATAATTATAATTAATTATAATAATTATAATTAACAAAATATGTTGAACTGGTAAAATGTTTTGGATCAAAATATATGAAAAACTTTGTTCGGACTTACCACTAAACAAATTTTGTTCTTTGTTATATTTAAATACAAGATGAAATTTACTACTGATATTTTATACACGCTGAAAAAATATATAGTTGTGTGCATAATTACTGTAACCATTTCAACATTTTTACAAGTTTTTTGTATCAACCATATATATGGTTACAGTAAACAAGTATATGTTTGTGACAACCAATTTTATGATGAATAATTTTATTATAATATGTTGTTCTCAAATTATGATATCCATAAGCAGAGAGCAACATAATCACCCCTATCGTGAAAAACATGCGAAATTTATGTTCCCATGAAATATCCATTTCCCTCGAAGGGAAAAGTGCTATCGTGCTATTCCCATGAACTTTTCATTCACAATAGTTGATTTTGTTCGTAACAGCTGTTTATTGTTTACAAAATTCCATCTAAAATTTTTACAATACGGGGAATTTTTTTCACGTGAACAAAATTCATGAACGAAAATGTGGTAAGTCCTTCATCATATAAATGGTTGTCACAAACATATACTTGTTTACTGTGATCATATATATGGTTGATACAATCATGTGAATCGTAAATTAATCATATTATAGTTACCACAATCATATAAATAGTTACTGTGACTATAATATTGTTAAAAAATTTGTAAAAATTTTGAAATCGTTACAGTAAACATGCACAACTATATTTTTTTTCTGCTTGTAGTAATAGAAAATATAAAACTAACCAAATAAATGTTTTTATAAAAAAAACACAAGAGTTGGTGCCCGTATTATATTGGTGGGTAGTTATATATGATTTGGCACAACCGAATATAACACGTTTAAGATCGGAATACCGGCACGAGATAACTAGAGTAACGAGATTTCAGTAAACACTGACTTACCATGTCTCGGGTTACCATGATACCTAAGCTAGGGAAATAGCCTATTAGCTAATAATGTATGCGGAATAAAATGGCCAAAAAAAAGTACATGAGCTATTAGTGTTTTAGGACTTATTTTGAATTACGTTGTGTTTTACTTTGAATACTTTAGAACCCCATTTGAAAATCTGGCTTTTAGTTTTTTCAAAATGTTAACAAAATAAGAACTGTCTTGAAAAAATATTTGCAAGTTTTTCCATTTTTTATCTATTTTCATGGGGAACAATTTGTTATATTTTACATCCAGTGGCAGTGAAAGGCAGAGAAGTGGACTTTTTTGGAAGTAAATAAACCTATTATTGATAATATGTGCAAAGTAGAACATAATCTCTTTTCTAAAAAAATATATATGGATCTTAATCAATCAGATGTAAATTGAAAATTTTTACTTTTTGGAATTTGATTTGGCCATCAATTCTAATTAGTATAATATGAAATGTGTACATAAAATTAATAAATTCATAAATTTTTTTAAAAGAAAGTTCTTCTTAACTGACCCATCATCCAACTATAACGCCCAGATGATTATGATGTTTTCCAACACCCTTCAAATTCCAGACTTTCTAAAGTGAAAAAATGTCCCAATGTTTTTAAATTTTAACTAATTTGAGAGTTTTTGGACCTTTTTAAATAAAAGAGTTTTTTGTAGATTATTTAAAATAAAAAGCGAAAAAAATAAGACATGAAACTCAAATAAGAGCTCAAAAAAGTGCAAACATCGGTATTTCCAACACCTGTATATAAATTTCTTCATAACTGCCACAAAAGTACATGAATATGATACATTTTTTGCTTACATTAAATTAATACAATGGGCTATTTTATAAAGGTTTTATACATATTATTTGGTTTATCAAAACAATTTGAGAAGCAACTGATGACAAAGTTGCACCCGATATTGTTTGAAAACGGTTGTATTCCAAATCATCAATTTAGATTTAGAGGAAAACACAGCACTATTGCCATTTTTTGCAAATATGAAAATTACAATACAATATATATTATTTTAATAATAACTGCGAACATACTTCAAAAGATAGTTTTTAAATACGGGAAGTATCCCTCACACTTGCAAAAAAAATATGAAATTATTAATATCATTTTTCAGAGAAAAAAATGTTGGTTTATCTTAGAAATTGGTGTTGGTGCGTGATGTTTTTGATTCCAGATGACCTAAAAAATTATTTTCATTACTTATACAACATTGGCCATCGCGTGGTTATATACCTAATATACATACTAGGGTATTCAATCGATTAACCGTTAATCGGTTAACCGATTAATTTTGGTTGGTTAACTGTTCGAATAATTTAAAATTTTCGATTTTCAAATAACAAATAAGACGATTAATTTGTGTCGATTAACCGAAATTTCTTATTTTTTACACTTTAACATATTTTTTAAATTTATTTTTCTGTTTTAATTCAAAGCAAAATTAGATATTTTTTCGAACATCCAAGATATATCTTTAGTGTGTATAACAACTGACATTTTTAATTTACATGTATTTGTAGGAGGACGACATGATAATAGACGAAACTGGAGACATTACTGAAACTAGTCTTTGATCAGAGCTTAACGAAGCTACAGTATTAAAAGTGGTCAAAATAAAAAAAAAAGATAATCAAAAAAGGTCTCCAATGGTAGAATGAAGGATTTTATATGCAAAGAAAATACCAAAAAAAACTGAGATATTGGATATTTTTTATCATGCCTTACTTTCGATTTCTCCAACATCTACAATCAGCGAGAATTTTTTTACAAATCAAGTTTTATTAAATCTAAATAAAACAAGTAAGAGTGCTATATTCGGCTATGCCGAATCTTATATACCCTTCACCTTTGTTGTGGATGCATTACTTGCCTATTTTCAGCGTATATCATCCTAAATATATCAAGAAAACTTTTAAAAATTTTACATTTAATTGCTATTGCTATATTGTAGAAGTTACAAACGAAACAACAATCTTATATATTCCCTTCTCAATAACAACAACGCCAAACGAAACGAAACACCAAAAAAAAAAAAAAACAAAAACAAAATACGCAAACCAGTGAAACCAACTCACATCCAAACATACATATGTACATTTTGTTGCTTTTTTGTCAAACACCAAAAAAACAAAAACAAAATAATGAAGCCAACAAACATCCAAACATATACACGCTTTGTTGCTTTTTTGTGAAACACCAAAAAAAAAAAAAAACAAAATACACAAGCATGAAGCCAACACACAATGAATCCAACACACAATGAATCCAACACACATACGTTTTGTTGTTTTTTTGTGAAAGCATGCAATAAATTGTCTTTTTTTGATGAAATTTTCAGAGGTTGTCTCGGATTTTTGCTCATATCTCCGTTATTTATGGACGGATTTTGCTGATTTTAAATAGCAAAATTCTCGAAAGCATGTCTGACAGAATTATTGAAGATTCGGATCCCGAAGATAGCTGGGGTCTTCAGAAAATTGATTTCAACAGACAGACGGACAGACAGACAGACAGACAGACAGACAGACAGACAGACAGACAGACAGACAGACAGACAGACAGACAGACAGACAGACAGACAGACAGACGGACATGGCTTAATCGACTCCGCTATCTATAAGGATCCAGAATATATATACTTTATAGGGTCGGAAAATTATATTGTGGAAATTACAAACGGAATGACAAATTTATATATACCCTTCTCACGAAGGTGAAGGGTATAAAAATCGTTTAAAAGGGAAACATTTAAATTATAATTTTTTAAATGATTATTTCATAAGATCTCACTAAAATCCTAAAAAAACCATATTTTTTTGCTATTAAGTATTTATTTTTTGGTTGAATTGTTTTTTATGTTTTTGTTATTTTTATTAATGAAATATTCGTGGTTTTATTTTCAAGTTAAAATTTGAATAGAAATTATTCGGTTAATCGAATAACGCCATAAACTTGGGTCTTGTGGATTATTCCTATATGAAACTTATTTCTGTTGAATTCTTTGTGGATATCAACATTTCAAGGAGTTTTATGCTTGTTAAAGTGACTTTCTTAATTTGGTCTTATATGGGATCTGTGACCAATGATGGACCGATCGCCATGAAATTACGATGCGTGATATTTTTGTATATAAAAGTTATTTGTGTTGAATTTTATGTGGATACCTATATAAATCCGTCATTTAGGACAAAAGGAAATTTGTATGGGGACTAGGTGAAGTAATGGGCGCTTTTTGATAGGCTTCGTTCTTGAGCCAAATTTTACTGAAATATATTTAATATTTGGGCACAAGGTTCACATGGACATAATCATTTCTAACATAAGGGTTGGGATTGTAAAATTCTCAACACACGTTTTTCATTAAAACTTTTAACCCAAGTACTATTTGATTTTTTTTATCAAGTTACCTTTGTAAAGCATGTCAGTTATTATGTTTAATGTCAATTATGTTCATTTGTTGTCAAACTGATTAAAATGAGCGACCAGAAAAAAGTGCGTACTAAAATTATTAAATATTTTCAACAAAACCCAACTTGGTCTTACAAAAAGTTGGCCAAACAATCAAATGTCTGCTATCAATCTGTTGCCAATGTTATTAAACAGTACCGGGAGAACTTATCCGTTGATATAAAACCTGGTTCAAGTAGAAGGAATGGTCCACATGATGTTTCTAAAGCCAAATAGAAAGCAGTTTCAAAAGAGTTCCCAACACATCCGGTAGGAAAGCAGCCCGGTTAGGTCAGTACTCGGTCTATTTGGTACGAAAAGTTAAAGCCAATGCAGGTTTAAAAGCATACAAGGCTCAAAAAGTTCCTAACAGGAACTTTGCTAAAAATTTAGAGGCCAAAGAGAGAGCACGGAAATTGAAGTCAAATTTTATACAAAAAATATACCTGCTGCATAATGGATGACGAAATGTACGTATGGAAAATCCCCTCGAGGGAATGTTGAAGAAAAGTTTAGAACCCAAAAGCAGACAAAATTTCCCAAAAAGTTCTTGGTATGGCAAGCAATATGCAGTTGCAGCAAAAATTTACATCAAGGAATGTTTACAAAAAAGGATGTTTCCATTCATAAGACTTCTTAATGTGTCCACTTATTTTTGGCCTGATTTGACATCTGTATGTCGTAGACCAACTATGCAAAGTCCAGAGATCAGCCTGCATTGGTATAACCGGCGCACTAAGAACTAGTCCTTCAGAGGCACTGAACACTATACTACACCTTATGCCAATGGACCTTCACATAATGGCCACCTCTGCCTGTAGTGCAGCGAGGCTTCATGCATCTGGAAGTTGGAGATCGAGAACATATGGCCATGCGGGGATTCTAGGCCTACTGCCTTCGATCGTTCTCCAACCCTCTGACTATTTAACCCCATTCACAGATTTTGATAGGCTATTCAAGGTCTTAATTCCCTTCAGGAATGAGTGGGATAGGGGTAATCTCGTATACCAATATGACACCAGGATATACACTGATGGTTCTAAAATGAGCTGTGGTGTTGGTTCTGGCGTCTTCTGTGACGAACTTGGGGTAGGTATCTCATTTCGTCTTCCAAATGAGTGTAGTGTTTTCCAGGCGGAAATCTTTGCAATCATGATAGCTTGTAATACACTACATGATCATAATACTCGCGGCAATATAGGTATTTTTGTCGACAGCCAGGCGGCACTTCTTTCACTGAAGGCCTACACATCTTCATATTCACCAGTCAGGCAATGTAAGAATTCTCTGTCAAGGCTAGGTCGTCTATCTGACATTACTTTGGTTTGGGTCCCTGCGCACAGAGACCACTACGGTAATGAAAAAGCAGACGAACTAGCCAGAATGGGATCTGCCTTAGATATCTCCAATGCGGTCTCAGTAGCAATTCCACTGAGGACTATTAAAGGTATAATCTTCAGACACTTTCTTACAAAGGCCGAGAATTGATGGCGTAATTTAGACACATGTAGGGTAGCCAAGTTGATGTGGCCATCTTTTAACGAAAAACGAACTATGCAACTGATAACTCGGAATAGAAGGGATATATCAAGATTGCTGGCAGTATTAACAGGGCACTGGACGTTAGGCAAGCATGCAAATCGCCTGGGACTCCCTTTTAACGACCATTGTCGTAGCTGTAAGGATAGGGAAAAAGAGGAAACAATTTTCCACCTTCTCTGCGAATGCCCAGCCCTGAGTGTCAAGAGACATAAATTCCTGGGCAACCATATATTGACCAACCTTGGTGAGTTAGCCGGGTCTAAACTCAATGACCTACTGAGATATCTCTCAGCTACAGGTTGGGTCTAGGAAACTGGACATTTTTTTTTGTATACATTCTATATAAATTGCGACGTAAACGACATTACATCTGACGAGTGGTGTGGTCTTGTCAAAACGGAGTCCCTTCGACTCAACTTGATTGTTCGCGTGCAGTGAACTACCACGTAAACCAACCAACCAACATCTGTCGCTATGGGAAGAAAGGTCTTGAGTGGTACAAGACCAATAATGTGGTATTTGGAACTAAGAGAGGCAATTCCTCCAAACTACCTGGAGCTGAGTCCAGTGGAGAGATATTGGGCTCTTGTTAAAAGAGAATTTAAGAACACAAAAAAGGTGTGCAAAAGTGTGGTAGATTTTAAACGGAAATGGACAACCTGTACGAACAAAGTGACATAAAGCACTATAAAAACCATAATGGATGGGTTTGCGAAAAAGGTTCAAAATTTCATCATTAGTGATTAGAACTATAAAAATATTTTTTTTTTTGTAAATTGTTACAATAATTTCAATCAAACAAAAAAAGATTCAAAACTGTAAGTTTAATGGTTTAATTTTTCGATCTTAGTCCTTAATTGAATCGGAAAATATTTGTTTATTTTTTAAATATCGTTAAAAAAGCATTTTGAAAACGTAAAACTTGAGAATTGAGTTATACCTGAAATGTTACGAATCATTAAATTGGTACTCTTCCTTCTTGTCTTTGGATTAGGTATGTTGTGTCCCTCCATCTCAAGTCAGTGTGGCCATTATTGTTTGATATGTTGTGGATTTTAAGAAGTTTACAATCTAACCATGCAATAAGGTTTCTGTCAATTAGTCAATTAATTTGAATGAAATTCAATTGTATTTAGGTCAGCTTTTAAGCGTCAATTAATTTTTCTAATTGAAATACCTGATCTTGTATCTAGACGTCTCTTCATCTGTAAATATTGATATATACACGCAGAGCAAAAATATAGTTGTATATGTTTACTATACCCAATCAAACATTATTACAAGTTTTTAATAATATTATTGTCACTGTTATTGCTTATATGATTACGGCAACCATAATATGTGTATGTTACCATTCATATGACTGTAGCAATCATATATATGATTGTAGTAATTTAGTATAAGTTTGTGGCAAACATTTTACCATATTTTGTTGTACTCGGATTATGGTTATCATAATCTGAGAAAAAACACATAATATAATCAATCACCCTACATTGCTACAATATTTTGAATTGTAACTTAAACATATAATGGTTGCCGCAACCATATAAATAATAAAAGTGATCACAATATAGTTAAAAACCTTGTAAGCATATTTAAATGGTTATGGAAAACATGTTGAAATATATTTTATGCCTGGGTTTCATATGTACATATATATTTAGTATAGAGATGTGCCCAGGATACTACCATGGGGTACTCCAGCTTCAATGTGTTGTGGAGACCTTAAATTTTCAGAACTTGTTTTTAGATGACACAGAACATAGATTGTGGGAGTACCCAAAATTGAAAACTCCAATAAAGGGCCTAATGCATATGACAGTCTTGTTTAAAAGATACTGAATATTCCATCGTCTAATTATAGCTGTTATCTGACTACTAGAGGTTTAGACATGCATTTTAATACAACTAGTTAAGAAACAATTATGAGAGTTAGTGAGGAAACCGTATCATTGAAACCAATAAGTGATTTGACGTATGTTGGCTACTCTGTTTCTACTAATAGCATATTCTTTTTAAACCAAACTTTGTAATATTTAGCAATTTAAAACACTTGTTCAGGTATAGCCACCAGGATGTTTTCCTTTTGTGTTTGTATGTGAGTGTTAAGGTAAATATTTATGCTAAAAGGAAATTTGGTAAAAAGTTAAATAAACAATTTAAAGTGTTTTGTAAACGGCAGTACCAGCATTGAGGTTTTCTTAAATACATATGTACATATATACATTATACATTCATGCATGCAAGATGATTAATGCTTTTATTTAAACTCAACAAAAGCATCAGCAGCTCCTTGAAGGAACTGACAAAAAAACCAACTAAGTACATACATACAACAAATAACATTAAAGCAAAAAATCGAACTCTTAAAAGTTATTAGAGAAGCCACAAAAAAAAAAAAGCATACAATACAACAAAACTTAATCATTCCCAATAAGAACGTGCCTTTTATCATTTAAAAAAAAAACTCAGCTGTGTTGAAGAAGTAAAAACTGTTACAGCAGCAGTAGCAGCAGCAATAATGAAATACAATACACTTCGACGTGCTTCATTAATTTTTTTGCAATTAAAGCAAAAAACTCCAAAAAAAAAAGAACGTAAAAGAAAACATATTGATGACTGTGTAGATAAAGGGGGTATAATACAACAAAAAAAGAATTCTCTGTGGGTGCAGGAGCGTAAATCTAAAATAATTTAAGAAATAAATGATTGACTTTTGCTCCTTCAACTAACTATAAATATTAAATTTATAACTGAATAACTAATCTAAAAAACCAATCATTTGTATATATTCTTGGTTTTAAATAACCAAACTTAACTTATATCTAAACTTATGTGAATAACTAAGCTACAAAAGAAAATTGCAGTAATAGCAACTACGCTCCTGTCATGCTTACCTTTAAAAAGGTGATTGAATAGAAATTAATCAAACAGTCATGCCAGAAGGAAGAAGCAAATTCTTTAGTTTGTGCTGCTAGAAAGAAAACTCTAAGCTACCAGCAACACTTTTTTTTTGCCAATTTCTTGTGAAAATTTTTAAATTTTTAACAACTTTTGTTTCGCAACTCAATGCCAGTAAAGCTACCTATAAGTGTATCGACTATCTATCTATCTTACTTACTTGGGAATCAGTTTTGTTCGATTATTTGTTTGTTTACGAGCATGTTGTGCCACTGATGTATTGGTCACGGTCGTTAGTATTGGTTTCATTCGAAAAAAAATAAGGTATTTTACCAAGTCATTCTTCTTGTTAACTGTAGCAATGTTTTGGGAGAAAAACAAATGTCTTACCTGCTTGAGACAAAGTGGTTACTCAGCTATTTGGTTCTGAAATTTTATTTTGGTCTTGCTTGTTTTCAATATTGCCATTCGTTTCAGTAACCCTTTTGTGGGTGTAATCACACGTTTAGAGTTTAGTATGGATTGGTTATGGTCATTATGTTAGCAACAAACTATTTATAACAACCCATTAAACATTTCCCAGCAGTTAAGTGAGTAGTCATATAGAGAGTAATAGTAACAAATATCTGTTCACTTGGCTGACTCCAAATTATATATTTTGGGTTAATTGTCATGTATGTGCTCTATAATTCAGTTGGTGCAGATATAATTCAGCTGGTTACATTATACAACCCAGGTAATCTAGCGAAAAATCAATTGTCACTTAAGTGTCTCCAGGTAATCTAGAGTGTAGTCAGTTTAAATGTTAATTGTGTACTGTATTTTTTATTAGTAGTTCGTACAAACAGGTTTTATACAGTTTATTTTCTTTTTGCTTTAGTATACTGACATCTCAAAGGAACCTAGCGTGAAGTCAAATGTTTCTTTAGTGTATATATGTAAGTACATATGTAGTCACTTTAAACGTTTATTTTGTACTGCACTTTAGAAAGTAGTTATTTTACCCATCAGAAGGGATCTACACGCAGAAAAAAATATAGTTGGGCATTGTTACTGTAACCATTTCAAAATTTTTAACAATATTATTGTCACAGTAACTATATATATGATTGTGGTAACAATAATATGGTTAATTTACGATTCACATGAATATTTCTACCATATATATGGTTACAGTAAACATGTATATGTTTGTGACAACCATTTATATGATCAAGGATTAACCATATTATGTTGCTCTCATATCATAATCTGAGAACAACATATTATGATAAAATTATTCATCATATAAATGGTTGTCACAAACATATACATGTTTACTGTAACAATATATATGGTTGAAATATTCATGTGAATCTTAAATTAACCATATTATTGTTACCACAGTCATATATATAGTTACTGTGACTATAATATTGTTAAAAATGTTGAAATGGTTACAGTAACTAAATTATATTATAAGTTATTGGTTAAAGCAATCTATCATTGGTTATAAAATCCAATAAAATTTTAAATTCGGTGTTTTTTGTTTGACATTAAAAAAAAAAATAAAAAAATTGAAAATTGAAAATAAAACTAAATAAAAACAAGTAAGAGTGCTATATTCGGCTATGCCGAATCTTATATACCCTTCACCTTTGTTGTGGATGCATTACTTGCCTATTTTCAGCGTATATCATCCTAAATGTATCAAGAAAACTTTAAAAAATTTTACATTTAATTGCTATTGCTATATTGTAGAAGTTACAAAGGAAACAACTTATATCTTATATATTCGCTTCTCAATAACAACAACGCCAAACGAAACACCAAAAAAACAAAAACAAAATACGCAAAGCAGTGAAACCAACTCACATCCAAACATACATATATACGTTTTGTTGCTTTTTTGTGAAACACCAAAAAAAAAAAAACAAAAACAAAATACACAAAGCATGAAGCCAACACACAATGAAGCCAACACACAATGAATCCAACACACATACGTTTTGTTGTTTTTTTGTCAAAGCATGCAATAAATTGTCTTTTTTTGATGAAATTTTCAGAGGTTGTCTCGGATTTTTGCTCATATCTCCGTACAGTGGGTACTAAATAAATAAATAGTTTTTTTTGCGTTTTATATTAATAATTTTTATAATAATATTTAATAATAAAAAAAATCCATTTTCAGAAAAATAATACATACAAATAAAAATAATAATAAGTAATTATTATTATTTTATACATATAAAAAATTAAATTAAGGGAAACACAACGGTGGCGATGGATAAGAAGGATTATGATATGACGATGAGGCTCATAATAGGTGATATGATGACATATGGACGATTGTCGAAGGACCCCACAGGTGCACTACAAGGGACTAATAATGAGTTTGTGGAGGAGCTATATAGCAATGGGATAATTGGTGAATTTGAAAGACGAAAACTTAAAACAGACGTGGCAATAGCACCGAGAATATACGGACTTCCTAGAATCCATAAGGAACACTTTCCCTTAAGACCAATTTGGTCCAGCATTAATTCTCCGTCTATAGGTTTATGCAAATTCATGACGAATATTCTTGGAAAATTGACGGAAGGATCGGGATGTGATATCAGGGATTCAGTGCAATTTAGTGATAAGGTTAAGGACTTGACAATAAATGACGATGAGGGATTGATTTCGTATCGTTGTTTCCAAGTGTACCAGTCGATTTGGCATTGGGGATAATCGAGGAGAGATGGGATGAGATATCGAGATACACGTACATGAACAAAGGGTTGTTCTTCAGGATGTAAGGATTTTGTATTGGGGAAGGTGGATATTTCAAGTATGATGGAAGGATTTATACACACGAGAGAGGATTAACTATGGGATCACCGGCATCATCAGTTGTTGCGAATATTGTGAAGGAAAGACTCCTAGACAAATATATTCACGGACTTGACGAAAAACCGAAAATATTGACTAAATATGTTGATGATTTGTTTTGTGTAGCGAGGGAAAGTGTAATAGGTAAAATTATGGACAATTTGAATAACTTTCATCACGGCTTGAAATTTACAATGGAGAAGGAGAGGGACAACAGACTTCCATATCTGGATACATTGGTTATTAGGGAAGATAACAGGATACAAATTGATTGGTAACAGAAACCAACGGCTACAGGTAGAATTATTAACTACCACTCGAGACACTTGAGGAGAATAATCATCAACACGGCGAATAATTTGATTAAGAGAGTTTTGGGAATTAGTGATGGAGAATTTCATTCCAGGAATATTTTGAAGATCAGGGATATCCTATTAGATAATAACTTCCCAGTGAAACTGATTGGAAGGTTAAGGGGGAAGGACAACGATAATGAACCTACTATATTTAAATCACTTACCTACGACCCTGGAATGTCAGAAAGATTCGATAAATCAAAATTGATGGAAGGATCGGTCTACAAGATTTCTCATAAGACAGGCTATAAGGTTGGAAATCTTTTTAGTAGAATGAAGGATAAAGTAGGAAATCTGAAAAAATCAAATGTGGTGTACGGAATTTCCTGTAATGGTAATGTAGGAAGAAAGTGTGACCAAATATGTGTCGGAACAACGAAAAATAAATTAAGGACATTATTTTATTCGGACCTAAAATTGATAGAGAATAATTGGTCTCAAAAAACTGCTCTAGCGACCCACTGTGCAAATTATGATCATCATCCCAATTTTGAGAGAGTGAGCATACTGGGTAGTGAGAACAATTATAAAAAACGGTACATGCTAGAGATGCTGAATATAATAAACATACCAACAAACACAAGAATAAATTACAAAGCAGACACTGAAAATTGCTCTCAGAACTATAGACACCTATTAAAGAAGATAAAAACAAGTGCAATATTAAATGATAATCAGTGCAATATTAGACGGTGAAATGACAACATGTATGTTAATTTTTTCAAGTCTAATTATTTGTAATAAGTATGTTTGTTGCATAATTTTATGTTTTTTGTTTGTTTTATATCTTGTATTTATGTTTCTTGACGTAACATGTTAACAAGTAGAATGTTCCATGTTTAAAAATTTTAAGCTCTGAAGATGTCATTCGATGAGTGACGAAATATTGGCATAATATATAATATAACTGGCCACGAGCTCGAAAAATAGAAATAATAAATTATATTAATTTCAAAGGCCGAATAGACAATCGATAGATTTTTTAATAATTATTTTTATTATTATTAATTGTATTCAGTCGCATTTTTTGGTTCGGTTACCCTTTTTTAATCGGTCACCAGCATGCACAAAGTGTTGCTGCAATACTTTATTTATCTCTGCATCGTCTGCTTTGGGGAATTTGGAATGGCAGACATCTTTGAAAAGAAAAAAGAAATAAGAATTTAGAATTTAGAATTATTATAACATGTTTTATATTAAATTGTTGAATGCCACTATGGTGGTGTAGGGTATAATTAAACTGTTTAAAATACAGGACTTATTGTTGTATTGCAACATTGTGTAGGTGTAGGGTATAATTAAACTGTTTAAAATACAGGACTTATTGTTGTATTGCAACATTTTCATTTTCATTTACTTTAACTTTTCTTCTTTGTATTTGAATTAAACTGACAGTTGAATATGGTTGTTTGGCCAAGAGGAAATAATATTGGTAGGCTGGCATTTTCATTTATACATTCATTCATTTATTTATTAATGTTAAAGATGTACTTTAAAATATGAAATTGGCCTTGAAGTACACTTTATAATATTTCTATATAATAGTTGTTAAAGTATTTGTAAGTCTTAGTATTTGTTGTAGAATAAAGTTAAATTAATATACTTTTATAAAATAAATTTTACGTTTCATATTTACATTAGGGGGGCTGTTTTGTATGAAACATTTTTTTTTTGGGGGAATTTAGAGGTATTAATATGATATTAAAATTGAAAAATTCAGTTTTTTATTTAAAAATCTGAACATATTTAAGTTATTATGTCTCTTAGATCAAAAAGAGCCAGTTGTTGATTTGACGGGCCACTGATACCAATCGTATCGATGAAATGATTGTATTAATCATATATATGGTTACAGTAAACAAGTACATGTTTGTGACAACCATCTATATGATTAAGGTTTTACCATATTATATTGCTCACGGCTAATTGATATCATAATCTGAGAACAACATATTATGATATAAAGATTCATCATAACAATGGTTGTCACAAACATTCACTTGTTTACTATAACCATATATATGATTGATAAAATCATGTGAATCGTTAGTTAACCATATTATTGTTACCACAATCATATAAATAGTTACTGTGGCTATAATATTCTTAAAAAACTTTTAAAAATGTTGAAATGGTTGATGTAAACATGCACAACTATTTTTTTTCCCTGCGTGTGTATACTTCTTCTCTCAATATAAAAGCCACGACAAAGGCAGATCACTATTTCGGGTCGTGTATTGTTAGATGCTGAATCTTCAGACAATTGGAAAACTTTCTTAATAGTTTTCCTACTAACATTTCGTAAGATGTTTACCTTTCATAGATCGTATTTTTATTTAACCTACGCCGGTGTAGATTTATTTAATTTTGTTCTTCAGTATTTAAAACTAACTGATGGAAAATTTAGGGCCAACCTTCAGGTTTTATGGATATAAATCACCGACATGTAGAAAAATTTAATAAATATTTAGCTGAAACCCAACAAAGTATATATATTGTTAATCCTTATGAATTTCTAAGTCGATTGAGGTATTTATGTCCGTTTGTATATCTATATGTCTGTGTAAGACACTCTGACGTTCACAATACATAACCAAAATCAACGAGAATTACACAAGAATGTGTACCATTCCCCTAAGCAGTTTCGTATTGAAAATCATTAAAATCATCCTGGTACACGCAGAGAAAAAACATGGTTGGACATGGTTGTCGTAAACATATAATTGTTGTTTTAATTTAATTTCAACAATATTTTAGTTACTGTAAACGTTTATATTTTCATCGCAATTTTAAATATGAATATTGTTCACCGAATCATAATTATTTTTGGGACAACTAAATAATGATAAATAGGTAAACATATTATTATTATGTACAACCATTAAATGTTAAGTTTCTACACGCGTAGTCATAATATGTTTAAAATCCAAACAAAATATGTTTACTTTTAATTTCAGTGAATTTATTATAAATATTTTAATTGGGAATTTAGTACCTTAAAACTAAAACCAATTAAAATAAAATTTTGTATTTCAAAAAATTAATTTTAATAATAATATGATTACTATCATAAATATGATTACTTTGGGACATATTATGATTGATTTACATCATAATATGATTATTTTCGAACATAATATGATACTTTATAATACTTATAATGATCATTATATGTTTGGACTACAAACATAAATCTTATCATAATATCGAGCCCTTAGCGCCATATTATCGTAAGCGACATTTTCAAAAAATTTTTTTTATTGCAGAAATTAAAATTTGATGGACCGACTGATGTTTTAGAATTCTTAGAATATCAAAAATGTTAATAACTTTAAAAATATAGGGTGTAAGATTTTATCGTAAGTCAATGTTTACATTTTACAGTAAAGGAATTTTATCGTAAGCGACACACAGTGGTATAGAAAAAAAAACACAGGTAAATGAATCTGTAACTTATTAACGGAATCCGGCTTGAATGAAATTTCACTTGGGTGAAGAGGAAGTGTTGTCGAGTTTAAGTTTAAAATTGGGATCTAATGGGCTCACCAACGGTGGGGCCAGAGGTCTCCAAAGTAGGACACCTCAGGTATGTTAACTTTTTAAAACGATCCTATTTCTGCGTTTATTTTGCGATTTGAAAAAAAAATGCACATTAGAATCTCCTTATTGAGCACTACAAAAAAATCAATTATCTCTCATAGCATAGGAGATATTCGTATTTGAAAATAAAATTTTCAACATTTTTAACCACCCTACTCCAGTTTTTTTTTGATAACAGCGGATCCAAATATTTCCAGTTTGGACTAACAACAAGTGTATTGTTTAAAAATTGTTTAAAAATACTGGCGCAGTTCAAAGTTATATGTTTTTTGGGAAAAAGTAAATTTTTTGTTTTGAAGTTGTCTAATGATTGATAAAAGAAATTTGTACTTTTTGAAAAGCAACATAAAAAATTTTAAAAACATTTTTATATTAATAAAAAATTTAAAATTTTTTTGCTAGGAAAAATGAAAAATTACATTCTGATTTTTTTACACTTGGTTGTAGTTTGTTAAAATGCAGGTTTTGGGGAAATTTTTTTTCTTATTTTTGTTGTGAAAAAAATTTATCCAACCATAAAAAGGAGGAACAATTAGGGCACCTTCTGAGTGGCCTTCACTACTTTCAAATTCGCGAACATCTCCAAAAAGGCTATGAGTGCATTGTATTGAAACACAGTGATTTTATGATTTTATTCGCATTTATTAAAATAAAATTTAATAGTCTGAGATCTGTCGGTTTCGAGAAACAGAGATTTAGAGCGCAATTTAAGTATGGATACAGCGATAATAGTAGAGTAGAAAAATTTAATATAAACCAAATTATGCTTTGGGCAAGGAATTCAGTTATCGTTGAGAATGAACCAACATTTCTTTATCCAAAACAACTAAGCATTTCAGTGCAAATATTTAGAGACTTAAGAAATTTGTGTGAAAAGGAAATAATCCCTCAAAGATATCACCAGGAGTATATCGCCAAATTATCGTAAGCGATAATGAATTGTGATGATAAAGCTAAGGACACCCTAGCAGAAAGCGACGAAGATGCTAATAGATACTGAAATTTCATAAATTTATAAATCTAAGCATACATTTAACTACTTACTTGAAACACTAATTAAATTTTCTGAATTCAATAATAATTAATAAAAAATGTAAATAAACAAATTGAATACATAAATATGTATTGATTTAAACTTTTTTATCCCTTTAAATTGAAATAAACAAGAAAAATATAAATATCGTAAGAGACAAGTTTTGTCCATAAAATTAGCTTAATATAAAAAAATATATCGTAAACGCCATAATTAATGCACAATGTAAACAAACTATAATTTTTTTGCTGCCGGTAACTAGCTTGAACGTAATTACAATATATCGCATCAAAAAATTTCAAAATAATCAAAAAAAATTTTGATTTGTCGCTTACGATAATTTGGTGCTAAGGGCTCGATATGTTGCTCTTAGATTATGGTTACCACAACCATGTTTTTTCTCTGCGTGTATGATACACTACACCGAGAAGATGATTATAAACAGTTTTCTTTTAAAATTTACATGGGAGCTTGACTAATTACACTATGCAACAAATGGAGACTTTTGGAAAAAACACGATCATGATAGTATACGTTCGACTCTACTACCACCCTTTTGGTAAAACCTGGACTCTTAGCTATTTTATTGCCATATAAAGTTAAGCGGTATCACAAAGTCTGAATTAGCTGTTGGCCAAAATTTGATGACACCGTTTTTATAAGGGCCCACTGATTTTCAGAATCTTTGGGGGCCCATACAAAAAAATTGGTCACCAAAATGGACAAACTGAGTATAGGGTTTTACTACCCTTTGGTAGTAGAGTTGCACTGTGTTATGGATAGATCGTTATAAAAGTTGGTGTTATGACTCTTGTATATTGGGAAATTCATGTCAAGTGAACCAACTTTTGCAATCGATGTCTTCCAATCGGGATGAAATTTGCACCAAGATTAGTACTTTTGGATAGTAATTCAGACACAATTTTTCAATTTGACATTTTGACCAAACAGGTATTTTTCCTATACCCTATTGTTTTTAGCAAAATTGTTTAGGTAGCTATTTCTTCAATCTTTCGAAAAAAATAATAAAATTTTTGAAATTTTTCTTTTCAACATTAAAAACTTTTTTGACTTTTTACATAATGATAGTAGAAATTAGGAATGTGATTGGCAAATTTCACATAAGAACTTAGTGTTATAATCATTATGTATCACAGCTTTGAATTTATTAATTCAATTTGAGTTAAATTACTAAAATCTTAATCCGTAATTAAAAAATGTCAGCATTTCATTCCATAAATCCAGTCCAAACATATAATTCTTAAGCTTCATTCAAAAGCTTTTATTTAAATTTAATTAATTTTGAAGTTACTTAATAACAAAATCTCAGAAATTGACTACATATGAGTTAAATGTGTTTTCTTCATTCAGTTTTGTTTTGTTTTTAATCATTGTAATAAAATAACTCCAACATTTTTAAATTACCCACCTAATACTTTCATTACCCAGTAATGAGTTAAATTGCTAAATTGTATTTGAACTCATTCTTTTAACACGTTTAATAACATATTGTTTTAATAATTTTACTTCACTATTAAATTCATTGACGGATAACCATTTAGACCTTGGACGTATCGAAAATCGGAAAGGTACAAAATAAAGTGCATCATGTCCATTTCCTTATTTTCTAATGTCTTTTAATTTGGATCTAATTATTTGTGCTATGGTTTTATAACATGCTACTTAATCCGACCTACACTCCTTTAAATTCAAATATAAGTAAGGAACCTCCCTAATAAACATGCATACAAACGCGTTGCTGTTTCCTTCTGTTCAGTGTTACTGTTCTGAGTTAATTCAATTAGTTTTGAACATTAATGGACCGTGTAAAATGTGAAATATTGCTCAGCATTTAACATTTGAGTGTTGTTGAGCCGTAGATGGGGTTGGGTAAATTATTAAATTCTTTATATTACTTTAATTATAAAATAAAATGTTGAAAACAGAAGAACTGTTAGATTGTTTGACCTAATTTTATTGAGAAAAAAATATATTAGTTATATGTGTAAGCATATTTTATAATTAGGTGTATATTTACAGTGAATAGCTAAATTTAAAAAAAAAATATGTAAAGTGTCTGTAATTTGATGAGAACATTATTGGAAAATTCGTTATGGCTCTATAAATAAAATTTATAACAGACAGTTGTTTGCTTCTTTTGACGTTCTTTTATCTGGTTTTTTTCTATTTTTTTTAATTTTGTTTTTTTTTTGGTTTATTTCTGTGTGGCAGTGTTTGTTGGCACATAAACATCAAAAAGTTTTTAATCACAATTTTTGTGCTAATGGCTCGCAAAACTCATTTAAACTTTTGCACAGTCAAACAAGCGTACTCAGACTTTGGTTCAGTTTCTTGTGATACTTTTTTTTTTTTGCTTTTTTAAAAGAAACTTTACAAAAGAAATAAGAAAAAAAAACAAAAATTGTTTACCAATTAATGGTCTTAATGAAAAATAATTTTGTTGAATTTTTGTTCAATTCATTTAATATTAAAGTCTAAATATCAGCTTAATATACCCAAGAAAACAAATAGATATTTAAAATATAACATAATTGCTAATAATACTTGTATATAAGGTATTTATTCATGAAACCCATATATGGGTTTGTTATTGAAAAAAAAAAAAAAACAGAACGTAAAAGATATTTATTAAAATATAAAGAAAATACTAAAAACAAGTTAGAAAACATTATTCAGTTGTGCCGAATGTTAGATACCCTCCACCTAAATATAAAGAATAGCATATTCATATTTAGTGTTTCTTATTCATCAATATTACAGGGAGAGATTTACACCATCCTTATATGCTCCAATGAATGCTTGAGAAGGAGATTAAGAAATAATAGGATATTTGTTATGTCTGACAGTCAGTCTGCTCTTAGAGCATTATCATCATACGAATTGAGGGTTTGGAGTTGTTATGGACAGCTGGACATCCTTGAATGAACTTAAATTGTGCTGTGTACCTGGTCATGAAGGGCACGCTGGCAATGAACGCGCTGATTGTCTTGCCAATAAGGGCGCTCGATGCTCTTTTATAGGTCCTGAACCGTTCTTTGGCATCCCACGTAGATACACTATGGAACGTATTCGTTCTTGGGTTGAATCGAAATTTGCTCAATTTTGGGATAATTTACCAGGACTAAGACAGTCCAAACGATTCATCACCCTATCCAGACGTAGATCCCAGTCGTTGCTTTCGTTCCGAAAGGGTGATTTGAGGATACTTACTGGATTATTCACCGGACACTGTGGCTTGAGATATCACGAATTTATGTTAGGTAACGTTGAGAATGAACAGTGCAGGTTTTGTGGACTTCATAGCGAAACCGCTGAACACGTTCTATGCGACTGCCAAATGCTGGCAATATGTAGAACTAAATGGCTCGGAAGGGCCTTAATGGCCCCGGGGGACATAATTGATCTCTCACCAAATAGAATACTTGGCTTTATACGAAGTCTAAATCTGTTAGGATGAGATAAAAAAATTAAGGCTGCACGAAAGATTCTTTGGGTTGTAGTGCGTAAAGCCTCACTAATAATAATAATAATATTCATGGAATTATACGTGTTTAAGTTAGTTTTCTTATTCGATATTAGTATTTTATATATTGTAAGAAAGAGAGACGAAACGTAATTTTCAAAAACATAACTCTTGTAACAATAAAATACATATATACTCAGAGGTCTAGTCGTGTATCTAGCAGAGGTCTAGTTCTACTCGTGTATGACATTAAAGTCCTTCCATGCCACAACAAACTACACTACCCTAATATAGAGTAATCCCAACGTACATTCTCAGAGGTATGGTTGCTTGGTTTACGTGTTAGTAGCCTGTGCGCGAACAATCAAGTAGAGTCGAAACGGCCCCGTTTTGACAAGATCACACCACTCATCAGATGTAGTGTCATTTATATAGTAATGTATGCTAAAATGTTGAAGTTATTAGACCCAATCTTTAGCTCAGTGCTCGGACTATTTGGTACAAAAGGTTAAAGCCAATGTAGGTTCAAAAACATACAAGGTTCAAAAAGTTCCTGACAGGAACGCTGCTAAAAATTTAGAGGCCAAAAACAAAGCACGGAAAATGAAGTCAAATTTTATAAAAAAAATATTCCTGCTGCATAATGTGTGACGATACGTATGTTCTGGCAGATTTTTCGAAGCTTCCGGGTCAAAATTTTGATGTTGCTGATGCTCGAGGGAATGTTAAAGAAAAGTTTAGGACCCAAAAGCAGACAAAATTTCCCAAAAAGTTCTTGCTATGGCAAGCAATATGCAGTTGCGGCAAAAAGCTAAGGGCTCTATAAATACAGAAATTTACATCAAGGAATGTTTACAAAAAAGGATGCTTCCATACATAAAACTTCTTAGTATGTCCACTTATTTTTGGCCTGTTTTGGCACCCTGTCACTATGGTAAGAAAAGTCTTGAGTGGTAAAAGAATAATAATGTGGTATTTGTACCAAGAGAGGCAAATTCTCCAAACTGCATGGAGCTAAGACCAGTGCAGAGATATTGGGCTCTTGTTAAAAGAGAATTGAAGAGCACAACAAAGGTGTCCAAAAGTATGATAGATTTTAAACGGAGATAGACAACCTGTTCGAACAAAGTGACAGAAATCACTATAAAAACCATGGAAGGGTTTCCATAAAAGGTTTAAAATTTCATCACTAGTGATTAGAACAATAATTTTTTTTTTTTTTTTTTGTAAAATGTAATAATCAAAACAGTAAATTTAGTGGTTTCATTTTTATTAACATATATGTATGTTAAGAATTTTTCGATCTCAGTCCTTAGGAGCTATGTATGTATGTACAAGGAAAATTAGAATCCTTTTATTTATATACATATCACATATTAAACATTTTTGAAGAAATTGGATATTTTGAGTTGTTTTTTGGCAAATTATTTTTTAAAACAACAGTTGAATCACGTAGTTCATATAGTGCTGTTGTCGGCTTATCATTTTCCAAAGCCCATTGTACGCATATGTTTATCGATGTTAAACCATCGTCCACTTTTATTTTGTTTTCTTCAGGGCCACTATCGTAGAAATCCTCCGATTCCATATCTGATAATTCCATTTGCTTCTCATTACTTTCCACATGAAATACTTCTTGAATCCAGTTGTTTATGTCAGTATTCATGAAAAGATGTTCCGTTTCAATTTGAGCTACAAGTCTACCAATAGTAGAAAGATCTTCGCTTTCTTCCTGAATTATATTTTGTAAAGAATTTAAGGGCTTGTTATCCTTTTCACTCCATTCAGTACCGAATTCGAGCAAGCCGTTTCAGGATTTTCGGATATTGGACACTGATATTTTATCCCAGAACGTAACTAGAATCTGAACTGCATTTTTGAGATTGAAGTTCTTTAGTTTGAGCTCCAAATTTATTTCCTTCTGGTCAAGTAAGTGGGTGAGCAGTTGTTTTTTGTAATTTAATTTGACCAAGTCGATAACATTTTGATCTAACGGTTGAATAAGCGCAGTGCAATTGGGTGATAGATTCATTGCTATAATTAAACCGTCATCACTTTTTAGTTCCTCAACTGGGTGATACGGCGTTATCTAAAAGCAAAACTGATTTTTGCTGCAGACATTTTGAAGCCAAAAATTCTCAGACCTAAAAAATGTTTACTTATTGGTGAAAATTAACATACGTGGGTAACAAATTCGTGATGGAATCAGTCCTTGAATAAAAATGATGTCATGATGGAGTTGTATATTACAGAATTATTGAAAAACCCTTTAAAGGCGCGTGGGTTTTTCGATTTTCCAACAACCAACAATTTTAATTTGCCTGTGCCATTCGCATTTGAACAGTGGAAAAAAGTTATTCGTTCTTTACATATTTTTCTTCCGGGCTCTGTTTTCTCATTACATGTGACAAAAGTGTGATTTAGAAGCATCCTATTATATAAACCAAATTCGTCGGTATTGTAGATTTGGTGAAGAGTCAACCCTTGCTCATCAACATAATCCTTAAACACTTTCCCCAATGGATCAATAAGTTGAGGTTTCGAAGACAATTTCTCGTCCGTAATTTTTAAAAATCTAATTCCATGTCGACACTTAAATTTCTTCAACCATCCTTCACTGGCATTAAAACCTGAATTGGTTTGATAAATCTTTGAAAACAAATGGCTGGCTTTTGTTCGTAAAATCGCAGCTGATATTGGAACATTTTTTTCTCTTTATTTTAGAAACCACTTATAAAGCATTTTTTCCATTCTTTGGTACTCAGCTTTAAAAGCAATACAGAAATGGCAAAAAGAACAAGAAGACTGAAGACATTGTTCACTTGATTGGACTTGTTCGTTCATAAACAACTTAACTCTAAAATAGTTATTTCTCTCAAAAATATTTATTTTACATTTTATTCATTAGCATCTAAAAATTATTAAGAAGTTGCCAAAATATTAGAAGTTTTAAAAACTACATTTCATTACCTTTCCACTGATATATAAAACATTATATTTAATTCTTTAATATACTTTAAAATAATGCATGCAATTCGCTCAACTTGCAAAAAAATTCTCTACTATTTTGTTCAAATCAAAGACTGCTTACTATGCACTTCTCATTTTTTCATGTACCCTTTATTTTATATGATTCACTATGGTTTATTGTTGTTTTTTGCTAGTTCTAATATTTGTAAATGTTTAAAGTGCGCTTAGGTAAACTTGTATTAACCTAACATTGAACAATTTGTTGACCTTATCCGTGTTAATAGAATTGTAAATGTTAGGTTCATAGACACCTTTTTCATTAAAAAAAATTATTTTTCCAAAAAATTTATTTTTCACAAAATTTTTTTTTTTTTTTAAATTTATTTTTTAATAAAAATTTATTTTTTTTTAATAAAAGGATTTTTTACTAAAAAAAGAATTTTTTACTAAAAAATGAATTTTTTACTAAAAAATTAATTTTTACCAAATTTTTTTTTTTTTAAATTTATTTTTTAATAAAAATGTTTTTTTTTTTAATAAAAGGATTTTTTACTAAAAAATGAATTTTTTACTAAAAAATGAATTTTTTACTAAAAAATGAATTTTTTACTAAAAAATGAATTTTTTACTAAAAAATGAATTTTTTACTAAAAAATGAATTTTTTACTAAAAAATGAATTTTTTACTAAAAAATTCATGGATTTTTTACTTAAAAATTGATTTTTTACTAAAAATTAGTTTTTTACTATAAAATGAATTTTTTATTAAAAAATGGATTTTTTAACAAGCTATAAATACAAATAATGTTTGTTCTCCTTTAAATTGCTCGTTATTTGTAAAAATATATATCACAAACGCATACATATTATTTGCCATCTAATTATTCATAGTGAAAATAATGAAAAACTGAAACAATACTGTATTCAATCACATAAATTTTCGAATAAGCCGAAACATAACTCTATAAGATACCTTAAGTGAATTTTTTTGTAATGAGCTTTCAAATGCAAAAAAATGTGTGCAGATGAAAAATAAAAATCTTTTTTATACCCTTCACCATGAGTGTCAAGGGTATGTATAAGTTTGTCATTCCGTTTGTAATTTCTACATTTTTCATATGCGACCCCACAAAGTTTATATATTCTGGATCGTTATAGATAGCGAAGTCGATATAGCCATGTCCGTCTGTCCGTCTGTATGTTGAAATCAACTTTAGCCACCGAATAACTTACAAACATAATTGATACATCAATATATCGGGAATTCTTCCGGCTCGGTCGCTATTTAAAATCGAGGAAATCGGCCCACAAATGGCTGAGATATAAGGAAAAAACCGGGACAACCTCGATTTTTGGCCTATTTTTGATCTATATCTGGATTACTAAGTCATTAATATAGACAGTATGGATATCTAATGATCAGTGTTGCCAATTCTTGGTGAACAAAAAGGGCTAAATACTTAGAGAAAAAAAGCTGAAAAAAGGCTAAAAAGTGGCTAAAAAAGGGCTAAAATGTTTAAATTAAAGAACACATACATTTTACACAAAAAACAACTTTGGACCATTATTACAACTTGCCTTTATGTACGTAATACTAAAAGGTAACCATCTTCTATTACTTAAAGTTACCTTTTACTATTACGAACATAAAGGCAAGTTGTAATAATGGCCCTTATGTATGAATATAACAAACGTTCAAATGGAAGAAAATAAGAATATTTATTCTTATTCTTGGCCACACTTATATCATATGCCGATGTTTTCAAAATATCGTATTTATCACCTGGCCTGCAAAAGCTCAAATTTTTTATATGAAATTTAAAAGTAATCCTTTGTAATAACTTCAAAATCGATGGAGAATATTTTGATAAGTGAATATATGGTTAATATGCCTCTCAAGAAATGCAAAAAAAATATATTCTAAAAATTATAGACGTCGTCGGACAGAATTAATTTTCATTGGTCAAAACATAAATTTTGTCATTAGTTAGTAAACATATCAAAACTAAGGTAGCCAAAATATTTGGTCAAAATATTGGAAATTACGGGTGTGGTATGCTGGTAATTATAAATATTTAATTTAATTTTAGATAAAAGTTAATTTTTATTCTTTTATCAGATGTAAATGATCATAGCTAAACTATTATCGATAATGGACTGAATATTCTAATTTGGTTGGATTGTAGTCTTTAAAAACGGTATACATGGCCTGTGTAAGGTGTTATAAAATATTTTTTAAAGTACTATATATACGTCAAAATTTAATTTTAGAGGAAAGTAACTTTTATGGATCAAAAAATACATCGCCCAGATAAAGTTGAAAGTGTTCTCTTGAATCCTATATATACTTTTATAAACGCCCGGACGCGCCCGTACATATTTTTTGATATTAAAAAATTTTCTTCAAATAACGCTAATATTCTCTATATTATTTATAGAATACTAGAATATCTCAATCGTTTCAAAGTTACAGAGTTTTGGCCGATGGAAAACAATTCTGAGCAACTGTGCGTCCCAGGCAAGAATACAACATGTATTTTAAATGCGTCCTTGATGCAAATAATAAAATACTCGAGCAAAAATTGAATGATCTAATTTGAGAACTAGAGCAAGTTTGAAGAATATATGGAAGGTTCCAACAATTTGTATGTGCTTAAATTGTTTACTGGTTCAAAATTTTCAGTTAATTTTTGTCATAATATTCTTGCCAACTTTTTTGAACTGATTTTACTAATTTTCAACAGCAAAAAATTTAAAATTATTAGAGTAAATATAAAAGTTTTAATTTAGCCATAAAAATGGCTAATTGAAAATAAAAAAGGCTAAAAAAATGGCTAAAGGCTAAATTGATTTTTTTGAGGCTAAACAAGATTGAAAAGGGCTAAATTTAGCCAGAAAAGGGCTAAATTGGCAACACTGCTAATGATAGATATTTCAAAGTCCATTGCAAAGATGTATAATAAGGCTATAATAATTTGGACCTATAATGGGTCAAAATCAGGAAAAATATTTCTTAGCCCAAATTTTTTTTTACCAAAAAAAAATTTTTTTCATAATATTTTTTTCACTAATTTAAATTTTTTTTTTTTTTAAATTAAAAAAAAAATTTCAAAAAAATTAAAAAAAAAAATTTCAAAAAATTAAATCAAAACAATTTCGAAAAAAAAATTTAAAACAATTTTGAAAAAAAAAAATTTTAAATTTTGAAAAACAGTTGAAATTAAGAAAAAAAGTACCTAAAAATATTTAAAATTTTTATTTTAAAGTATAATTTGGTGAAGGGTATACAAGATTCGGTACAGCCGAATATAGCTCTCTTACTTGTTTTTCTTCAAATTGTGACGTATATTTGAGAAATAAAAAATACTTAATAAACAAACATACCTAGCCTACCTCAAATATATATGTTTTATTCAACGAAAAAAAAAAAAATATATTTTTTTTTGTTAACAAAAGAAATCCAGGGATTGAGTTGTTTCAATTTAATTCCAGAAAAAAGAATTGAATTAAGGCAAATTATTAACAGCTTTAAACAAGTACAAATGAAAATTTACTTACTCCATTTATTGCCCTTTAAATCTCAAAATTAAGTATAAAGAAAACGTAAGTAAATAAATAATTTTCATGGAATTGCAAAGACTTAGTTCAGTCGGGTGATTCAAAATTCCCTTGCCTGATTGCATTTGTTTTGCTGACCAATGGCTGCCTAATGTTTAATTAAAATATTTTCATTTGAGTTTTCCCATAAAATTCTTATTGGGGAATTTATTTAAAATAGTGTTGTTTCTTTGCATGTACCTTATACAAACATGTTTGGAATTTTTCCATTAGATAAATCAAATATTGAGTTTTTAATATTAAATTTTGTGTGTGTGTAATGCAGCACAAAGGTTGTTGGAAAATAGTAGTTGGATCATGTTTCAGCCTGAATTTATACCTGTGATCTTTTAGAGCAGGGGTGCCCAAAAGTTCCTTATGGAAGAGCAAACACCAATACATTTAAAAAAAACTAATTTTTATTCAATATTTTTTGTTGTAAAAACCACACACACAAAGAACAATGATAAAATACACACTTTTTTAAACGATACCATACGATAAACAAAAACATAATCTACATTGATGATCGCTGTCGACAATGTTTACCAGCAAAGCATACGAAAGTGTTGTTGCTTTGCACTTGCGTGGATACAGTGAAGAACGACAAAAAAACTAACAAGACAAAGTTGTTTGTGGATTTCATATTACTAGTGCTGTGTGGTGCATTGAGTATAGAAACACACAGCCTATAGCTAAGAGCATTTACAAAAACAAATGAGCACCAAGAGTATAGGTCTTGGGCACCCTTGTTTTAGAGCATTCAGCGCCGCCTGGCCTTCATTATGGAAAGTCCGCTGCTTTCTTTGGCTATACATCTAGTGGTTAAAACAAAGCCAAGATGAAACGGGATCTGGAGCCGCTTGAATTGAAATGTTAAATCGTTGAAATCATCGGTATGCGTGAAATCAATACGTCTTTGCCTTTGAATCTGCCACCGATGATTATTGCCTCAATTAAATTTGATGAACATGTTTTGATGGTCAATCTTGTTCCGTTGCATAATTTTGGCGCGTTTAAGTTGCGGAGAATCATTATCGGTAATTCAACCTTCAATATTAATACAGCTGTGGATTTTTGGAACATTTTTTTTAAGAGTTCAAAAAATGTCCATTGTATTAATTGTTGCTGCAGAATCGACTGGTAAAATCAGATTTGCAATACATTCAACCGTTTTAGCTCTACAGAAAAATGAGCTGCTTTGAACCACCTTAAGGAAAATGTTCCCATAAAAGGACCGCCATTATTTTTATTTACCCAAAAATCTTTAAAAATATTATGATACTCGAAAAACAAAATGAAGTGACCTGGTCACCAAACGAACTCTAATACAGATAGATTAATTGCTCTACGAGTTGAATAAACTTAAATATTTTTATTTCCTATGATTTCTATCCTTTTCTTATAATTTTACTTCATTTCATTGTTATTTACAATACCAAGAAGAGGTAGTAATAAGCATAATTTTAATTGAAATACCTAATAATTGAAGTACCTAATAAAAGGAATGAAAAGATAATGAATAATTAGCAATCTTTTCTTACAACATCTTCTAAATATTACAAAGAAAACAACATTTGATTTGGCCATAAATATTTGTGTTTAAATTAATGCTCAATCAACTAAAAAATCAATTATTACTTGAGCATAAATTTTACAAGCTTAGTATTAAATTTAGTAAAAGAAACCTTTAATTTTCACTTTGAAAATTAATTATTATTATTAATAAGTGAAAATTAGTTTATAATAGGGACTTCCGAACTTTGACAGTTGATAGCGGCCATATTGTTGAAGCTACATCCTACGAATTGGCTATCACTTATTCATTTTGTTTTGACAAATCACCATGGACGGATATAGCGTTCAACAACACGAGCAAGGGTTAACATTTTTTATCAAAACAAGCCAATTTCTGGATGAACAAACTGGACGGTATCAATCCACATTAGATCCAAGATTGTCCAACGCATAAAAAAGTCGCTGTTTGGTGGATTTTGGGCTGGCGCACAGTGGTTTAGAAACGTTTTTTATTGGAAATAATTCGGTATCTCGGGAACTATTAGAGATATTGTTACAAAATTTGTTGATCTATATGAAAAAACGTAAAAATTTGTCAAAGCGGGCAAGGTTTGTGGAACTTCTGAGTAGTAAATAAAGGCATTTTGTATTAGTATTTCATATTTCTGAAAACCTTTTAACTTAAGGATTGATACTTTAGTAAAACTAAGTAATTTTATGAATTTTTGGGACATAATTTGCCTTAAAAACTAAAAGAAAGATAATATAGTCTTTTTTCATGAAGAAAAATATGAAATTTGAATTAATGTAAAATTTTAACGCTTAAAGATATCTGAACAAAATGTGGAAATAATATAGATCCAGATGTCCTTAAATCAATGGCATTACAATTTTGGACACTTTTTATTTTCTAATACCAAAATTCCTAAAACGGGGAAAATGTGTTCCAAAAACTGAGTTTTTTTAGAAAAGTGTTTACTGTGACGTTACTTACGGCGTGATAGCAAAAAAAACTTTGCAATTATTTAAGACGAATATAGGGTTATACAAATGTGGAGCATTTTTGAGGAACGATGCTTTGCCTTTTTAGAATTTTTTACTAAAACTGAAATTTTTTTTTTAAATTGGCCAAGTTTGGTTAGGGGTGGGGGGTGTTAAGTCTGCTTATGTGAGCCAAATTTTACTTCATACGCTTTTGCATTAAGTTCTCTTTCCGGATCATATAAAAATTGTATATAGTCCCGAAGAAAATTGTTTTCTACAAAAGGAAAAATATATGGGCTTTTTTGGGAAAATACTTAAAAAATACGGTTTTTTTTACATGTTCCAATTTTGGATGCGTATAAGTTTTTATAGGGAAGAGATAACTGTTAAGAAGTTGTTTTTATTCTGTTTAGAATTTTATCGCCAATATAGCCAATATTTTAGAAATAAATTTCGACTCTACGTAGGCCCGCCATATCTAAAAAACCATAAAAACATCGAGCAAAATTATAAAAAAAATCAATCAATAAACCTGAATAAGGAGTTAGATGGTAAAATTCTTAACACATGATTTTCATTAAAACTTTTAACCCAAGTATTATTTGATTTTTATTTCTTTTATCAAGTTTGTAAAGCATGTCAGTTATTATGTTTAATGTCAATTATGTTCATTTGTTTTTAATCTGAGTAACGAGAAAAAAGTGCGTACTAAAATTATTAAATATTTTCAACAAAACAAAACTTGGTCCTACAAAAAGTTGGCCAAACAATCAATGGTCTGCCGTCAAACTGTTTCCAATGTTATTAAACAGTACCGGGAGAACTTGTTCGTTGATAGAAAGCCTGCTTCAGGTAGAAGGAATGGTCCACATGATGTTTCTAAAGCCAAAAAATTAGAAAGCATTTTCAAAAGAGTTCCCAACACATCCGGTAGGAAAGCAGCCCGGTTAGCTCAGTGCTCAGACTATTTGGTACGAAAAGTTAAAGCTGATGCATGTTTGAAAACATACAAGGCTCAAAAAGTTCCTGACAAGAATGCTGCTTAAAATTTAGAAGCCAAAAACAGAGCACGGAAATTGAAGTCAAGTTTTATAAAAAAATATTCTTGCTGCATGATGGATGACGAACGTATATTCTGGCAGATTTTTCGCTACTTCCTGGTCAAACATTTTATGTTGCTGATACTCGAGGGAATGTTGAAGAAAAGTTTAGGACCCAAAAGCAGACAAAATTTCCCAAAAAGTTCTTGGTATGGCAAGCAATATGCAGTTGCGGCAAAAGAAGCCAATCATTTGTTACAACGGGCTCTATAAATACCGAAATTTACACCAAGGAATGTTTACAAAAAAGGCTGCTTCCTTTTATAAGACTTCATAATGTGTCCACTTATTTTTTGCCTGACCTGGCATCTTGTCGCTATGGGAAACAAGCCCTTGAGTGGTACAAGAACAATAATGTGGTATTTGTACCAAGAGAGGCAAATCCTCGAAGCAGCCTGGAGCTAAGGCCAGTGGGCTCTTGTTAAAAGAGAATTGAAGAGCACAAAAACAGGTGTCCAAAGTGACAGAAAGCACTATAAAAACGTTAATAGAAGGGTTTCCGAAAAAGGTTCAAAATTTCATCACTAGTGAGTAAAACTATAAAAATATTTTTTTTTTTTTTTTGTAAATTGTAATAATTTCAATTAAATAAAAAAAAAAAAACTGTATGTTAAGAATTTTTCGATCGCACTCCTTATATCTTCAACTAATAGAGATAACCTACATATGTAAGCATATTTTTGGTAGAGCTCGTCAATGACTATTTATATTTAAGATTTCAGCTCATTCGGATAATAAATGTATTTTTGGCGATTATTTAAATAATTAGGCCCGAGGTGACCAACATTAAGGGGCTACGTACTGGCCTTCATTGGCGCTAGGAAGCCGAACAAACGTAAATCAACTCGAAAACACCTCAGCTCCATGTGAAATTATGTAACAATATCTCTAATTGTTCCCGAAATACCGAATCATTTCCACAAAAGACGTTTTTAAACCACTGTGTGGCGGCTTCATTGGTTCATATTTCTGCGAGAACGACGTTTAGCTTGAATTGGTTGATATGATTAATAGGAATTTTATATGTTAAGTGGAGGAGACATTCAAAAAATCGAATCCAGCCATGAAGAATAGACAAACTAAACTCCAAAGAATCTGTTGTTACTTCTCTCGCAATCATACTCTCAACTAAGTTGAACATCTTGCTTGTTGCCTCACATAAGTAAATAACACTTCTGTGCAGAATTTGTGTAGTAATCATCACTAATAGTAACTGGTAGTGAATTTTTGTGAAGTTTTCCCCAACTAAAACTATTCAATCTATTTGCTGTTTTTTTCATTCTCTACTCTATCTTTTTCTAGTTTTGAAATCAATGTTGATTTTTTTATATATTAAATTTATGATGGTCTGCAAAATCTGGTGGAGGAAGGACGAGGATTTTTCCACACAATTTAATTTACACTTAATAGTTTAAGTTGTACAATGGATGTTATAAAAACTGCCGAATTATTTGCACCAGAGGCATGGCAAGCATGTTTGTAAGAACTATGTCCGGAGCTTCCATCAAAACCCCACTTTGAGCACAAAGTTAAATTTGTTAATTTCTTTTCTGACAAATCACCAGTACATTTTGAAAGCTCAACTAGTCGTTCATCAAAGTGATTTAAAAGTCCTTGAAGACTAACTTGTGCTAAATTTCACACATTTGTACGTTCTCTCATTTTGGATAGCATCTTTCTTTTGCTCGTTGAACTTTAGTATATGAAGGAAATTTTTCTGGAGCAGCTCTTTTTATTACATTTTAACTAAGTCGGAATAATTATGCTTCTATTGAAATGCTAAGAGCTTCTTCTGCAGTCGGTTGTTGCAATTTAACCAGCTTAAAGCTTTTTTTATATTTTGTAGCCCTTGTTAGTGTCGACGTTGTTATTTCTGTAACTAATTTTGATGCCTCAACTTTTCCGGAAGCTCTTAAACCCATTTGTGTAGCATGAGCCAAAACCGATAATGAAGCAGATAATTTTTCTGTGCGAATAGCTACCAAAATAATGGGACTTTTGAGTTTAACTCTATTAAATTAAAACTAGAAGCCAATAAAATGAAAGGAATCTATACAATATTACGTGTGCATGTACTTAAATGTAATTGCTGCCAAATAAATTATTTTATATTATTCTATAGACCTTTATAAATAATAACTGAAAAGAACACCTACATTTCAAAAATCTTTGTTCATTTTAAAACTATTGACCTTCTGCTTATTTTATGGTTTGTTTGGTTTATTATTGCTAAGCTTGAATCTCAAACTCTATTAAAATCCACAAATGAACATTCTAATTTGTGGAAATGTGGTTAGAATTTAACACAAATGTTGTACAATTACAAGTACTAATTAAATTTAAATACTTTTAATTGCGCTTATTCTATTCACAACAACAACAACAAAAACAACAATAATAAAATAAAAAATAACACAAAGAGCGCCATTTTATGGAAAACAGAAACGCCACTCTCTCTGTTCCTGCCACATGGCCGCTCGCTTGGTTAAATGTTCATTCATTACGCGAAAACAAAATACAACAAATTAAAGAAAATAGTTTTAAAAGTGAAAAAAATAAAAAAAAAATTAAATGAAATTTACAACTCAAAACACATCCATTTCGTGCGTCTCAAATTCATGCCAAATGACAGGGCATCCAAATAAATTTGTTATTTTAAAAGTGAACATTTAAAAGAATTCTTAAAAGTACAGCTTTTTATATTATTGATATTAAAATGATATCAATTCATAGATTTTCGTAGCAACTAAGGACTGAGATCGAAAAATTCTTAACATACATATATGTTAATGAAAATGAAACCACTAAACTTACAGTTTTGATTTTTTTTATTTGATTGAAATTATTATTACAGTTTAAAAAAAAATATTTTTATAGTTCTAATCAATAGTGATGAAATTTTGAAACTTTTTCGCAAACCTTTCCATTATGGGTTTTATAGTGCTTTCTGTCAATTTGTTCGAATAGGTTGTACATCTCCATAAAATCTACCACACTTTTGGACACGTTTTTTGTGCTCTTCATTTTTCTTTTGCACAAGAGCCCAATATCTATCCACTGGCCTTAGATTCAGGCAGTTTAGAGGATTTGAATCTCTTGGTACAAATACCACATTATTGTTCTTTTACCACTCAACCCCTTTCTACCATAGTGACAGGATGCCAAATGAGGATAAAAATAACTGGACACATTAAGAAGTCTTATGAATGGAAACATCCTTTTTTGTAAACATTCCTTGATCTAAATTTCTGTATTTATAGAGCTCTTTGTAACAAATGTTTGGCTTTTTTGCAGCAACTGCATATTGATTGTCATAACAAGAACTTTTGCGAAATTTTGTCTGCTTTTGGGTCCTAAAGTTTTCTTCAACATGCCCTCGAGCATCAGCATCACAAAAATTTTGACTCGGAAGCTGCGAAAAATCTGCCAGAACATACGTATCGTCATTTATTTTGCAATTCAATTTCCGTGCTCTGTTTTTGGCCTCTAAATTTTTAGCAGCGTTCCAATCAGGATCTTTTTGAGCCTTTTATGTTTTTAAACCTGCATTGGCTTTAACTTTTCGTACCAAATAGTCCGCGCACTGAGCTAACCGGGCTGCTTCCTACCGAATGTATTGGGAGCACTTTTGAAAATGCTTTCTAATTTTTTGGCTTTAGAAACATCATGTGGACCATTCCTTCTACCTGAACCAGGTTTCTGTCAGCGGACAAGTTCTCACGGTACTGTATAATAACGTTGGAAATAGTTTGACGGCAGGCCTTTGATTGTTTTGCCATCTTTTTGTAGGACCAAGTTGGGTTTTGTTGAAAATATTTTTCTGTAAAATTTTTAATTTTCTTAATATATTGTTGCGTATTAACCTTTTTAAAACGTTGGTTTATTTCCTTTAAATAAACCGGATACTTTTGATTGCAAATAAAAGCAGTTTTATATAAAATCGTAACAATATATTAAAAGTATAGTTTTTGGGTTACTCTGTCTACACAGTCATAGAATGGAAATCCATCAGCAACTATGAGTATAACGAGAAATGTACAAGAACAAGTGATTTAAGTACATATGCATTAGAGTAATTCAAAAAAATGAAATTACGAATTTTGACCGTCCACCCACAATAGAATTATTTTATGGATTGTAGAAACATATTCTTTTAGATATTATAATGATGTGATAACGGTATTAATCGATATTAATTATTATAAGATAATTATGAATACTCAAGTCATTTTTTGAGGATGACCATGTATGGAGACTATGGACAAATGTTGCCCTATTTTCGACATACTTTACAATATTTGTGCAAAACTATCCGCTTTGCTTCATAATCAGTATTCCGGGGGAATATATGTACGGGGCTAGGAGAAATCATGGACCAATATTGCCAATTTTCAATACCAAACAAACCTTATCAACAGAGAACATTTGTAGATTTCAGCCAGCTAGCTCCTTTCGTTTGAGCCTTATCATCTTTTCAACAGACAGACAGATAGAGTCAAGCTCAGGCTACTATCGGGGTCAGCGGGTGGCGGATAGCTGAACGACCTGCAGATATGTAGGTCAGCTGCGATGGATAAGGAATCCCCAACCATGAGCGGCGGAGTTCGAAGGCGTGCTTGAAAACTCAGCCGTAAGACGATTCTGCGACGTGGCGATTAGCTTCCGCCATTAAGTAAGCATCCCCCACAGGAGATACCCTCTACAGAGGTGTAATTTGAAGAGCGATGCCTTCATGGTTCCTCCAGTAGAAACAACAAAAAACCCAGAAGCGTTTGTACCATATTGGGTGGGTCCCTGGTTAACGTTTACTTTCATATTAGAAACGGCTGTAATCACACCTGGAGGCTAGGTATAAAACGATAAGTGTAGGAACCCCGACAGAAAAGTCATGATGAAAAGTCAAACAAATGGATTTAAACTTATGGTGCAGGGAGTTAATAACCCACTGCCGGAGGTAGAGGGGGTTGGTAATGCAGGCCCCAGGTCGTCGATATCCAGCGACTGCATAAACACAAACAAAAACAGCATAGGAGAAAATGTGACGCACAACGATGTGTTTCGATGTCAATGGCGGATATGCACATAGCAAACCCGTTTGGAAGGAGCTCCGCAATAAAGAGAACAGCGCCAAGTGGAAACAGTGTTTTAAACATTGAACAACCCAAAGATATAGCACAGAGCATGGTTAATCCTCAAGTTATACCAATAAACCACAGCGATACCTTTACAGATCTGGGCAAACTAATAGTAGACCTCATGGAGTACGTCAAGAGCCGTTATAATGTCCACCATGCAATAAAGGACAAAGTGAGAATAATAAGAATAACGTACAACAAGATCCGCGATGAGAAGATTATTGTAGAGAATGATACCCACAAAATTCCCGACGTCGCCTATGGAAATAATAGTGCAATCGAAAGAGAAATACAGACGTCACCACAAGTATGACTCAGGAGACTGTCGTTGAATGTAAAGATTTGGATCATATTACAACCAAATCGGAGATTTGTAGAGCCTTAGGTCATGAGCTAAACTTACCAGTCCTAGAGGAGAGAATAGTTAAATCTTTTCGGAAAACACCAATGGGCACCCAAACGGTTAAGATAAGTATACCGGTGGTGGATGCTCGCAAAGTCCTTGCGTAAGATTAAAATAGGATGGTCGGTGTGTCGACAGTTACGGTAACAAAATGCTTCAAATGCCTTGATTATGGTCACATCTCGAAGTTCTGTAAATCGGAATGCGACAGATCTAACCATTGCCGGAAAAGGAAGGTGCAGGCCACTTTGCCAAAAATTGCTTGTCCGAAGCTAACTGTATGCTATGTAAGTCAAGAGGTGCAGATGACACCAGACACGTTACAGAAAGCTTTAGATGTCCCGTGTTCAGACAGGCGCGTAGCCACAAAAACAAATGATAGGCACACAAATAAATGTCAACCAGAATAAATATCCCAAATTATCTAATAGCACAAGACCTTTTAAACCAGTCTATCTGTGAAATTGAAGCAGACGTCTATGAAAAGGATACAACAGGAAGAGCAGCAGTATTAGCCTGTGGCAATAAAGCTATTGAAGAAAGGAATGAAGCAGCAACATGAAGGCTTCGCTAGCCAAATATGCAATTGCAAAATTTTGAGCATCTTATAGATAACCTTATAAGAGATATACACTGTCACCAACCAACAATCATACGGGGTGATTTTAACACTTGGGCAACAGATTGTGGAAGCCAAAGAACTACTAATAGAGGAAGAGTAGTCCTGGACGCATTCTCTCAACTTGATGTTATCCTTGTCAACAAGGGGAATACGCATACCTTCAGAAGAGCTTGTTATGGGTCAATAGTCGACCTAACCTTTGTAAGCGCAAACCTATTTAGGTACATCGAGAGGTATGTTAGGGAACACTACAAACATAGTGAATATCGGAATACCTACAAATAGTTGAAAGGAAAGACATCCTTAAAGAATGGGCCAAAGATAAACTTGACGCCGGATGTGTCATGGAAGTGTTCTCCAACTATAACATAATAGAAGACACAGCGGCAGAAATATCTGAGCAACGGTCTCATCGTTGAAGGCGGCTTGTGATGCATCCATGCCTAAGCGTAGACAGACCCAAAGAAGAAAGGAAAACTATTGGTGGAATGATGGCATTGCAGTCCTTAGAAAAGAATATCTTAAGGCAAGACGTAAATATCAAAGAAGTAGATCACGACCCGACTACATCTTAAAAAGATCTATCAACATGTTAGAAAAAAACTTCAAAAATACATAAGCAAAAGTAAATTGGACAGTTTTAAAAAGCTATGTAACGAAGCTGACTCAAACCCATGGGGTAGTGCTTATCGAATAGTGATGGCAGGCCTTAAAGGGAAGAAATCAGCTCAAATTACTTGCCCAGAGCTGTTTCCAGAAGGAGAGCCCTATGCTGAATATAGTTTAGCCCCACAAGAAGTGTTAACAAAAGAAGTGCAAGTCTCAGAAGCGGAAATCCTGGATCTATTATCTAGGATCGGTGTAAATAAGGCGCCTGGATTGGACTCTACTCCAAACAAATCTGTAAAGCTTGCCCTCCGAACAAGGCCCTACGAGTTCGCTAAAATGTTTAAAAAATTGAACTTTCTACAGTAGATGGAAAATGCAGAAACTGATGTTAATTCCAAAGCCAGGAAAAGCACTAGGCGAACCTCTATTCTACAGGCCAATATGTCTCATGGACACAATAGGCAAATGCTTAGAGAGAATTATATACATAGACGTACAAACAGCCGCGTAGGAGGCCGGTGGCATATATAATATGCAGTTCGGTTTCCGCAAGGCGAAATCAACGCTTTATGCTATCAATCTGGTGGTGAACACGGCGAAAACTGCTATTCAAGTCAAAGGTATTGTAAACAAATATTGCTCTGTTTTTACTTTGGACATCAAAAATGCGTTCAATTCAGCCGGGTGGAAATTTATATTATCATTATTATGGAGAATAAATATCCCAAATTATCTAATTAGAATAGCCATGGACTATTTCTCGAATAGAACGCTATGGTATGAAACTGATAATGGCCTAGAATCATATGACGTTACGGCGGGAGTTCCACAGGTCCTAGTCCTTGAACCACTTTTATGGAACATAAGAGTAAGACTACCTGAAGAGGCCACAATTGTAGGCTTTGCAGACGATATTGCAATACTTGTTCAAGCTAGACATCTAGACGACGATCAACTTTATGCAAACGAGACGGTAAGAACAATCAAAGCTTGGTTGGTAAACCTTAACCTCGCCGATCACAAAACCGAGGCTGTTCTCGTCAGCAGAAAACGAAAGGTGGAAACACTTACTCTAAAAGTAGGAGATAGCTCAATAGCGGCATCGCGAGGAATTAAATACTTAGGCGTAATGATAGACGAAGCAGTTAGTGTTATCTGTGGAATTGTATCAATAGATATAGCAGCTAACGAAATATTTGATAAGTACTACGCGCTTAGTAATAACCCAAGCTTAGTAAGGAGAATCTTGAGAAAAATCGAAAGAGAAAAATCTATATGCAGTTGGCAACAAAGGTGGGATACTACACAAAAAGGAAGATGGACTTACAAACTGATTCCTAACATCAATATTTGGATCATGAGTTGAACTACAACCTGACGCAGTTTTTGTCACAGGTTTGGTCATGATAGTTCACCTAGTTGTCCGGAATGTAGGTTAGCAGAAAGAAACCGCAAGGCGTAAACAAATAGGCTGTTTGTAAATAACAATTATTGAATCCTAGTGGTCTATAATTATTAAAAAAATTATATAGTTTTTCCAATAAACCATGAGAACTAAAGTCAAAAATAAAGTTTGGCTCATCTATTAAAAATAATATTAATAATATCCGTACTAAACTACGAAATTGACATCCATAATAAAAGTAAGTAATTTTTTTAATACTAAGAAGCGTTTAAATTAATCATGTAGTAAAGGAATAATTTTTGTAAAAATAGGTATAAAATATACAACCTTTAATTTACCACTTTAGTCCTCATTTAAATTTCAATTAAAAAAAAAATTTTGAAAATGTAAAATTTCGGATTTGAGATATGCGTGAAACGTTATGATATTTTTGGAGTATCAAATTAAAATCAAGTTAACGATATCAGAAAATATTATTACTTAATATGATAATGTTTTTTAATTGACCACAACTTGAAACTTAATTTAAATTTTCAGCACTTTTTTTAGATGACGGAGAACAATTTTAGATCTTGGAAGCAGCAAAAAAAGGAAAAGTCCAATATAATGACCACCCTAATGTACAGCCACAGGATTTGATCACAGTCAACTAACGTCCCCGTACGTTTTTACGAGTATGTTAATAACAGATCTAAATATACCAAGTTTGTGCTGTTGTTATTGCACCCATCGTATTAGTGTTAGTTTCTTCGGTTCCCTGCAGTTCTTGGAACTGTCTTTGAGTTGCTGAATGTGTTGGCTACAAAAACCACGATTGGGTGACTTCTAACATTCTTACACGTCTGACTGGCGTATTTAACATGCGTATGTCATTGCCAGAGAATCAGTTGACATCCTCTGCATATCGATTTGCTAGTGAAATTTCTGGTGTGTGATGGACAAAAATCAGAACTACGAATTAACTAATTTAAATTCACTAAAATCATAATTCAGAATTAAAAACCGTCACCCATTAATTTCAAGAATCCATTCCCAATATCTCATTAGCTTCATACAAAGGCTCTAATTTAACTTGCCCTGATCATAACAATTACTATCTTTATAACTGCAGGGTTGTGACCGTATGTAAAAAAAGTTGATTTTCTATACGACTTTTTTTTTGTTGGTTTGTTGTTTTAATTTCTGTTTTTAGCTCTTAACACACAGATAAACTTTTACAAAGACTTTTTGCCATTTTAATTTTATGTCGTTGCTGTTGTTTTCACATTTTAGTATTTAGTATTTTTTTTTTTTTTTTGTTCTTGCTCAGCTCAAAAAGTATTTACCAACAATGACACACACAACAGCTCAACAACATAATAAGCAAAGCGTAAAACATAAAGTTCAAACTATTTGTGTGCGTGCATTCGTCAGAATATGAAAGTGTGGACACAAACATGAATTAGTACAAATTTTCCTAATGCCAAAGGCAATTCGGAATGCTATTTTTGGCTGTCTAAAGTTACGGGAGCTGGATGAAAATTCTTTTGGAAATAAGTGAAATAAACAATATTTTTGTATACTGTTCGCCTTGAGTGGTAAGGAATATATAAGTTTGTCATTCGGTTTGTAATTTTTAGCCTCGGTAAAATAATCCTGGCCGAAGGTCTGAATCCTGCACCATGCTGAGGAGCTCACAAAGTAGCAACAAGCTTCACTTTCCTGGGCGAAAGCCCATATTGCTGGTGTGAAAACCACGTCAGGGGTGCCTATACGCTACGTTCAGAGAAGGCTGCGACAGCCAAAGACAATGGCTAAGTCTTTTAGTGAAATTGTCAAAACAACATGATGTACTCACGTATTTACCTTGCCCTCTCGCTATTGAAAGTATGGACGATATTGCGGTAGCTGTAGAAACATTGATGTAAGCGTTTCGATAAGCTACAAGCCTGGCCTGCAAGCAGATTTAGGAATAAACGTCCTTGGTGAAGCCCTGTGAATCATTTAAAAAATCTGACCAGAAACGTGAAAAGGAGATCCTGGAGGAACTTGGAAGGATCCTCTGAGACTAGCCGATCACGTAAAATTCTATAAACCTCTTCGGTTTTAACACACTATATTCAGGAACCCTCTGATAGTTGGACTGTGAATAGTAAGGATGCACTTGAAGTCCTACTTGACACTAATTTCTCAGTCAATGGTGAGACCGTAAGTGAGGCTGCTGACTATTTTATCCAGTGTATTAGCTCTATTCCGGTGAATAGAGTATCTAAGTGAGACATTCTACAATATCGCTTATATGGGTCCCTGGATACAATGGAAATCAAGGTAATTGTATAGTAGACAAATTGGCGAGAAGGGGATCGATGATGTCTGATAAGGCGATTGATAAATTTTCTGGTATTTCCCTACAATATGTAAGATGGTTGTACAGTAGAAGCGACATGAGAATAGGTGAGAATAGACGAATATACTTATATAATTCCGCCGTGAGCAATGATGCTAATTGATTCTTTTATTACGAAACTCATGTTGATAGAATGGGCCTACGGTTTAACGACTACTGTAGAAGCTGTAGAAACAAATACGATGATGAATAGTTACTGTGTCTTACCTAGTCTGCAATAGCCCGGCTCTAACAAACTCTAAACCTCTCGTGTTTAGATGAGTTATCAAGGCTTAATCTGAGACGAATTTATTCCTTCATCAAAGAATCTGGTTGGTTCAACTTGGAAGCAACGGATATCAAATAAGTATCCTGCTGTTTAATTTGTGGGTATCACAATAGGATTCATGGAACCCGACACAATTTTTTCTTATAAAATGTAAAACTTCGAAAGCTCTAGAGTTCGAATATAGTAGTTTGTCCGTGAAGATTATTGTAGAAGATTCATGAAAGATGGCGTGTGTATAAATAGTGGCTGAGGTTGCAGTCGTCAGTGAGTTTATCAGAGACGATGTTCGAATAACCATAAACTGTATTATCAGTGTATTTTTGTACAGTACCAGTGTGTTTATAAACGTGTCTGTGTGTATAAAACACATAGCGAGAGTTTCAACTGTTGTTGTTGTACATTTAAAATAAATAAGGAGTTGTTAGAATTTTATAACTACTAAACTGCTTTTATGTAGAATAAAAAGTATCTGGTTTATTTAAAGGAAATAAACCAACGTTTTTAAAAGGTAAAATCGTAAAAATAATGGACTTAGCTTTTGTTTTAGTTCATTAAAGTTGGGACACAAATAAAATAATAGTTTAAACCATTTATTAATATTATTTATACAGCTTGCCAAAATAAAAAGACCGCCAAAGTCCGTCTAATGACTAAGATATCTTTTAGGGCAAGTTATAGGGTATGTGACTAAAAAGTATCACTCCATTTTGACCATCCTTTTATTTTATTACCACTTTTAATGGAAACGATTTGGAGAACTTTTTTTATTCAAATGAATTTCACTGCGTATAACAATATTTATACCCTTCACCACCATAGTGAGGAGGGTAACGTGCAACGTTCCAACTCCTACCTGAAAATATAACAATCTGAAGATCACGGTTAGGGATTAAACTTTGTAATCAATCTTCAGGTCGCAATTTTAAAGATAATTGACAAAATTTGACACAAGCTTATTCATTGTCCCAAGGACGATGCTTATTAAATTAGCTTTTTCTGCTATCCCCCATTCACCAAATTCTGTTTCCCTTTTTTCACCAAATTTTTTCCAGCTGAAATTGTCTTTAATACTTTAAAGTTTACTTTGGTGAAAGATAAATTCTGGAAATCATACGTGATATATTGATGTATCAAAGGTATATGGGAGTAAATTATATGAAAGTTGATTATTTCCAAACTGTTTTGCCAAGATGAGTAATGTTGCGATACATGGGGGAATCATCATATAGAATAAGTTTTGCATCATAATTATCTCATCTTGGAAAACAAACACCATCGATATGTACTTAATATTGTGAATTAAATAATTTTTAAGTCATCCTATTGAACATGTTTCTAGCTAATATTTACTTCAACTTAAGGCATAAGTAGTACAAAACCCTAATTACTGTAATGTGTCAGCTGTTTTTTTGACCACAACCTTTTTATAATAATTGGGTAATTTAAGCTCGTATTTTATGGTGTGTTTGAAGCCAGCCAATAAAATACTAATTTTATTAACGTATGAGTAATTTTAATTATAATTAAAAACACTCATACGCTTACATGATATAAATACAAATAATAAGTACTAACAAGTTAATGTGCTAAAATAACTTGTTGGTAGATAATCCTTTTGCCAAATCTAGTGATTAAAGTCATTGCTGAGGGAAACATAATTATTATTATAAACAGTTTTTTTTTTTTTACTTTTGTGTGTAAATTTTCAATTCCTGTTCCAGGTGAAGTTGAAATTACATTAAGATTTCCCTTAATAAACAAATTTGTGTTTAAATATACAAATGAAGCTTTGTAAATGTTCTTGAGCTAAAGAATTTAAAAGTACTGTAGGTATGTGGGCAAATATTTATGTGCGTTTACTTACATATAAGTTTAACGATATCTTTTTAATTTCAATCCTCTACATATGCAACCAAATACAATCATAAATTGTTCATACATAAATTATTTAAAATGTACATAAATACATATTAAATTCTTGTGAGGCAGTAAAGATATACATATGTAAAGTCATACATTATATGTGCCTGAATGCGAATAATCGCTTATAAACAACATTTTTTTTAGAAAAAATAAAAGTAACTTTAACATCCTTCAGTGGTTCATAATCTAACATAATTCAGCGCGTATTTGTGTGTTAACATACAACATTGAGTACGATCTCATTCTGCGAATTTACTAAAGATCTCGGTTGATCATAACATCCATGTTTTGCACTGCGGCTCCAATCCTCCACAGGCATGTCCTATTGTAACACATTGAAAAAAGTTTATACAGTGATTACCAGCTAATTCTGGACAAAATTTGTTGCTATATCCCGTGTGATTGCAATTAATTTTACAAATATTTCCACAAAACATAAAATCATTCTAATTCTATTCCAGATATTTAAATCTTTATTAGTCACAAGTATCATGATATTCTGTTATTGGTGTAATAATTCAAAGCCGATTGAAAAATTAATGTAGAATGACGTCTCTTATCAATTTTCCAATCTAACCAACTTGAAATAACAAAAACTATTGGTCGTGTTTCATTTTGTTCCTATTGCATATCACTTTGCGAAAAAATCATAAATCTGAACAATTTCTGTTTTCGATTTTTCTTATTTTTTTTTTTTTTTTAAACAAACAGAACTGCTATTTTCACGTAAAAAATATATCTTTTACTTCAATTTGTTATTATAAATCCGAAACTACTGAGCCGATTGAAACGCAATATATAAGTGAAAACTTGTACATAGCATGGGGAAAATGTTTTCAAAATTCAATCAATCGAAAGAAGAACATTAACTACTCAATTTTATGTACATCAAACAGAAAACTAAATATTTTGTGAAAATGAGCTTATTCACTTAATTGTTAAATAATTCGAATAAAATCAATAAATTTTTATGCTAAATATCTCATTTTGTTGCTATTATACAAGGTGGCGCAAAAGTAAACTTCCGAAGTTTTTTGGCTGTAATTAAAAAAAATAAAAAATGAAAAACTTTGATTCTTCTTGTGGATTATTTTTATTTGGTCTTTTAATTTTTTTTTACATCAAGTCGAGAATATGATGTCATGTAAATGGCCGCCGCCACAGTTGATTGTCATTTGAGCCCTTTTTATGGCATTTTCCATCACTTTGGCCAAAACTTCCGGCGATAGGTCCTCACATTCTTGACGGATATTGTCTTTAAGAGCTGCAAGAGTCTGAGGCTTGTTGACATAAACCCGCGACTTCAAAAAGCCCCACAAAAAGAAGTCTGGAGCGGTCAAATCAGGCGATCTTGCTGGCCAGTGCAAATCGCCAAAACGAGAGATTAGGCGCCCGGGAAATGCATCCTTCAGCATATCGGTTGTGGCATGTGCTGTGTGTGCCGTTGCACCGTCCTGTTGAAACCACATGTTTCCATTCTCAATTCATCAAGTTGCGGCAAAAAGAACTCGTTGATCATTGCTCTGTAGCGCTCACCATTCACAGTAACCGTTTGGCCCGCGACGTCTTCGAAGAAAAAAGGTCCGATGACTCCTCCAGCGAAAACAGCACACCCTACAGTGACTTTGAGCGGGTGTAATGGCTCTTCGTGGGTTACACGCGGATTTTCAGTGTCCAAAAAGCGTAAATTTTGCTTATTTATGTACCCGCTAAGATGAAAATGGGCCTCATGACTCATGATTATTTTTGATGAAAAATCATCTTCCTCTTGGTGGTGATTAAGAATGGCTTGAGCGTATGTTAGACGCGATTGGCGGTCAGCAGCTAACAGCTGATGCAGCGTCTGGACTTTGTACGGAAACATCTTCAAATCTTGTACCAAAATTCGCTGTAAAGACCGTCGACTGATACCCATTTGCGTGGCACGTCGTCTGGTCGATGTCGACGGCGCTTCCATGACATCCTCGGCTACAGCAGCAATATTCTCTGCAGAACGGCTACTCCGGGGTCTGCCACGCCTGGCAGCATCTCGTGTTGTGCCAGTCTCTTCGAGGCGAGCGGCTAAACGTCGCAGTGTTTCACCAGTAGGCGTTGGACGGCCAGGAAATCTGCGACGAAATTCACGTTGTGCCAAAGTCACCGACCGATTATTGGTCAAATAAATAGCATAACATTGTTTATTAACGTGTATTTCGCATGTGTTTACTACACAAATGTCAAAACAGAACTGACATTAGGGGCCAATCGCAAAATTTATAGTATTTTCTGATAGGAGGATTACTTTTGCGCCAATTTGTATGTGGCTTTGTGATAAAGTAATAAACCTGGACAATTTCTGTCGTTTTGGATTTTTCATGAATTTCTTAAAACAAAAAAATTAGCTATTTGCACATAAAAAATATATTTTTTGCTTCAATTTATATATTTAACTCCAAAACTACTGAGCCAATTGAAACAATATATATAAGCGGATTAAAGGTTGTGTAAATCCCAACATTTCCAAGTTTATTTTCATAACATCCGACTGAAAGTTTTTGAGATATCATTAACAATGTGAAGAAATGTCTAAAAAAATTCACAATTTTACTTAAATTTTTTAAAAAAAAACCTCTACATTGAATTTAAAATTTGGACCATATTTGTACTACTGGAGCCACAATACATCAAAATTGTGTAGTGCCTTTAAAATGTTTTCCATTTTGTTGCCCTGTGTAATTTTTTATTCTATTTTCATAAAGTGTTATTTATTCGAATAAAAAATATATATTTTTCCTCGATTATTCGAATAATTTTTATTTAAATGACAACCCTGGTATGTATATCTGTGAAAGTATAAATTTCAGTTTGCTGTTGCACTTTCATATGTATATTTACACATGCACATTAGGGTAGCTCTATTAGACTTTTACGAGATTCTCATAGGCATTCGGCGTTGATCTCTGGTGTTTCGATACGATAACACAATAATCATAGCATAAAAGGAAGTAGTATTATTTTAGGACATTTTTTGCTGGAAAAGCAATAAAAACCATTGTGAAATATTAGGGCATTATGACAATATGACATGATAAGATTGGTCAATTCACAAGGTCTCCTATCATGTCATATTGTCATAATGTCCTAGTATTTCACGATTAGGCGAATCGTCTTAACCGACTCTTAGGCGTTCGGTGCAGGTCTCTGCTGGTTGGTTACGATAACACAATATACATAGCATACAGAGTAGTATTATTTTAGTACATTCAAAAAGTTTTAGTACAAGACAATTGTGAATGTTATTTAATGTCACCAATTGATGGTGAGTGGGTATACAAGATTCGGCATAGCCGAATATAACACTGTTACTTGTTATAGTCATAGAGAAACATAGAGCGGAAACTAGAAAAAAACTCAAACAAAAAAATTGCTCAAAATAATCACACATACGAGTGTTGTTTTTGTTTTCACATAGTTTTTTCTACTAATACATTCTCAGCACTTAGGTTTTTGACAACTGAGTTAGGTCTTTGACAGGTGAGTTTCCGATCTATGTGTATTTATCTATGGTTATAGTTTAATCGGAAATTTTGTTTCAACATTTTTATTTTTTAATTTTTTTTTTTAAATTGCTACTTTAACCCATAACTAGAAACTTCAAATAAAGTAAGCAACCTCTTAAATATTCAGCATTTGGAGGTGGTGGATGATGGATAGAAATTTCATAACTTGGGAGTAAATCGAATAAGGGCTACCCTAATGTACATGCATAACTTATTAATGATGTTGTTGTTGTTGATTTCTCTCTCTCTCTTTTTTTAAATGTTGAAAACGTAGCGAAATGTTAAATAAACGTGTAATTTGTAAGAAGTAAAAGAATAAACTGAAAGAATAACAAGAAGCAGAAGACAACTCTTAACTTTTAAGCACTGACCTCATTTTAATTGTTCAAACTTTTACATATGAACCCGTAACCGTTTGCATACGTAGTCACATTAGGATGGCTCAGCTTGTATAAAACTAGTGATTGCATTTAATCGCATTTTTATACCCTTCACCTTCGTGAGAAGGGTATATATAAGTTTGTCATTCCGTTTGTAATTTTCACAATATAATTTTCTGTCTGTCTGTCTGTCTGTCTGTCTGTCTGTCTGTCTGTCTGTCTGTCTGTCTGTCTGTCTGTCTGTCTGTCTGTCTGTCTGTCTGTCTGTCTGTCTGTCTGTCTGTCTGTCTGTCTGTCTGTCTGTCTGTCTATCTGTCTGTCTATCTGTCTGTCTGTCTGTCTGTCTATCTGTCTGTCTATCTGTCTGTCTGTCTGTCTGTCTGTCTGTCTGTCTGTCTGTCTGTCTGTATTTATGTCTGTCCGTCTGCCCCAGATATCTTCGGGATCCAAATCTTCAATAATTCTGTCAGACATGCTTTCGAGAAGTTTGCTATTTAAAATCAGCAAAATCGGTCCACAAATGGCTAAGATATAAGGAAAAAACCAGGACAACCTCGATTTTTTACCTATTTTTTGACCTATATCTGGATTACTAAGTCATTAATATAGACAATATGGATATCTAATGATAGATATTTCAAAGACCTTTGCAATGACGTATATAAGACCATAGTAAGTTGGACCTACAATGGGTCAAAATCGGTAAAAAATTTTAACCAGATTTTTTTTCACCAAAAGTTTTTTTCGCTAAATATTAAAAAAAAAAATTTTTTTAAATTTAAAAAAAAGTAAAAAAAATTTTACATAAAAACTTTATAAAAAAAATTCGAAAAATTTTTTTTCCAAAAACTGGAAAAAAAAATAAATTTTGTTTATCTAAAACAATTTTTATTTTGAAGTATAGTTTGGTGAAGGGTATATAAGATTCGGCCCAGCCGAATATATCTCTCTTACTTGTTTTATAATCACGTGTACGATTTTTAACCGATCGAGCTCAAACTTTTGTAAAATTCTTTTTATCCTAACCTCACACAAAACTGCCTTTCGTTTTTGAAAAATCGTAACTTAAAAAATAAGGTCCACTTTAAGATACTTATATAAATTCAACATTTATGACTGATAAAGTCCAATATCGGGAGGACAAATTTTATGGAAATATCTTCAAAATTGCGACCTCTACTTTTCGCACAAAGTTTACATGGACAGCCAGCCAGATGTGTATTTTAAAACAGTTTGGAATATATTTTAACTTAAATCTAAATTAAGACTGGGTGCTTTGTTTTTAATTGTAATCGAAATATTTAATGTGCGATTATGATGACATTTAAAATCGCTTTTCAATCCCTATATGAAACCAATGGAAATAGTTGCTGCTTTCTTTTGAATGTTTTTTTTTTGTGATTTTTCTCATATATATTATAAAGGATTAATATACCATTTTTATATTAAACAAAAGGGTTTCTGGAAATGGCACAAAATAATTTTTCAGGGAATTCCAATCAGTTTTTGTCTAAAAACTTTAGATCCGTTCTAGGAAATGTTTAAAAGAATTAAAAGAAATTTGGAACAAGTAAGAGACAAATTATAAAAACATAAATAAGGACCCTTTTGTCCTTTGATCTAAACAAATATTTAAAAATGTTATAAAAAAATAATTTTTTGTATCATTTTGGTTTAGGAACTTTCTTTTTATGCCCATCCTATGTGTCTATTTTGCTGAAAATGCGGGGGAGTATAGTGCAGAATGTTTTACTTTAAATAGATAATGCTGCCTGCCGTTTGCTGCTGCCACACTGTCATAATTGTTGTAGCTGTTTGTGTTGTATTGAAATGGTTGGAATGCATAAATTAAACTGAATTCACTGAAAGGCACAGGAAACTACACAATACATATGTATTTATGCATAACATACAACAAAAAAAAAAAAAAAAAATAACAAAAAAAAAGAAAGAAAGGAAAAGGAAATTTACATATGAATGTTGGTATGAATTTAGGTGTAATTGTGATTTGCAGCAGTGTATGTGGGTTATGTGTAGCATGGAAAAAGTATTAGCTGTGAGTATTCATATGTAAAATGCTTAAAGTTGTAAAACTTGAATTGTAAATGCTGCTTGCTAGCTGGCTCTTGGAAAGTTCAAACTTTTAGGGTGACATACAGAATAGGTGTCAACATTAAGTGTTTATTCAAAGAAAGTAGTTTGTGTCAACGATGATTTTACCTTATTTTCATTTTCAGACTTTAATTTAAAACAAAAAGAGAGAAAAAGAACTTTCTTGCACGTTCTTAGTTAGTAGAAACAATATGAAATTGAGTTTTAAGACATTTTGCAAATTTTATATATTCGTAAAAGTTTGGTTTTATTTGCATGTCAGCACAGAAATTTGCGGCAATAGTTAAATTACTTTCAACTCTTTTATTTTTAAAGATTTTTGTTGAATTTTTAACAAAATGTGTGTTAAACTTTTAAACAACATAAACTCAAGAGATGATACTTATTACTTATTTGATTTGTGTGTTAAAGTAAAAATTAGTAATTTAAAGCTTTTTGTACCCGGTATTGCACATTGATTAACTGGAACGCTGATTAATTTGCATTTCACAAAAGTTTTCGACTAGTCATAGGATCTTACCTGGTTCAAATTTGTTAAAACTTGATACACTGATTTTTTATGGTCGTACACAATTTGAAGTTGTTCCGCATTGCTGTCCACTAGAAAATATCTGTTTTATATTGCTTCTCGATCTCAATTTTAATATACAGTGTCGAAACACTTGTTATTTGTATCCAGATGACGGCGGAAGAGGTGGTCATATGACAAAGTTGTAGCAGATATCTATAAGGGCCCTTCAAAAAAGAAATTAATGCATTTAAGACAAATGGGATATTATATTTATGAATTCATCTTAATGCCAGGGGATATACAATGTTACTTGGTTTTTATTTGGAGTAAAAATATATAAATTATTTGGTGTGCCAACTCGGAAGCAAGCCACATACAATTGACTGTGTGAAAAACATGAATTTTCCAAATGTAATTTTTTTTCTTGGACCAGCATTAAGGGAATGACCCCTACTCATGCAAAGCATTGTGTTGGAACTAGGAAAATAAGTTATGGGAGGGAGGCGAGAGGGAGTAGTGTTTGTGGACATTTGATTTGAATTTTCCTATATTGAAAGTGACAGGAAAGACTTCAGGAGGAAGCTTATTCCACATACGGACAGTACGGCTAAAGAACGAATTTTCCCTGTAATGTGTTGTGAGATCCACTGTCCAGTCGACAACGAATTGATGAGCTCTTGCCGAAGAACGTGTGTTGCGTAAAAGACTACGGGTTTTGGGAACAAGTTCCCTATTTTCAGCACAGCACATGCCATTATAGTATAGGTAGAACATTGAAACACAACCCACATTGCGATGACGTTCCAGTAAGTCAATAGAGCTGGATACCCTACTGTCACCGATAAGCACCTTCGCCCTCTCCTGTACGCGGTCGAGTAACTCCAAAATAGACTTTGAATCACCGGCCCACACATGAGAGTTGTATTCCATTTTCGATCGGATATAATTGGTGTAAATAATAAGGAGATCAGATGGAGTGAAATATGTCTTACACCGTTTTAGAAAACCGAGGCACTTGAATGCTTCTTTCTACACTCGAAAAATGTGTTTTGTCCAGCGGACATCGCACTGAATACTCATGCCTAGAACATCAAGAGCTTATGTTTCCTTAATATTGTTACGTTTTTACCTTTTAAAAAACGAGGTTTATTTCCTTTAAATAAACCGGATACTTTTGATTGGAAATAAAACCAGTTTTAGTAGTTTAAAATTGTAACAACTCTTTATTTATTTAGAATGCACAACAACAACAGAATTAAATAGTCACTCATTGTCTTTATACACGTTTATCAATTCGCAGAAATGCTCACAAACTTTATAATGTACAAACACACATGAACACGGCAATTGGTGTTAACTTTAAAAGCGACAATGATCAACTCATAACTGCAGCCTCTGCTACTATTTATACACACACTGCCATCTTCATCCGAGTAGTCGAGATTGTTCTTAACGGTCAACTAGTATGTTCGATTTCTAGAGCTTTCGATGTCATTGCCAGCAGCCCATACATTTAGTGTTGCCATACTTACAAACAATGTCAATGATGGACGTGCATTCAAACATGATGAATGCTGCAGGCAGTCGTTACAGACCGTTGAATTCAAATCGTCATTGCACATTCTTAACAATATTTATACCACCCATAAAAACAGATGGAGCAACATGATCTGTTATGCGTTTGTGGGTCAACATACAACATTGAGTCTTGCGTGTATTGAAATCGACTCTATTCGCAAAACCCCATTCAGAGATTGTCACAAGATCTTGGTTAAGCGTATCATTCATGTTTTGCCTCATTGCCCCAACCACCAACAGGCTTGGTCTATAATTGAACGCATATGAATGGAAAATGTTGCTGTCATCTGCAAAAGAGTAGATAGGGTTGGAAGTTTGACATAGAAGGTCGTTTAGAAAGATAAGAATTAGGAGAAAGAACGCAGCTTTGCAGTACCCCTGAATTGATCTTGTACTCGTTTGATGAGATTTCATCTATAACAACTCGTATAGCTCGATATGTGAGAAAGCTCGATATAAATCGAGAGAAGTTATTACCGACACCAAAAGCAATAAATTTTGCTAAAACCACACCATGCCATACTCTATCAAACGCTTTGGAAATATCTAGAGCCATCACTTTACTTTCGCCAAAACGGTGTATGGAACGACACAATTTTTCCGATTGGAAGGCTAGCAAGTCTCCCCTAGATCGTCCTCTACGAAAGCCATACTGCCGGTCGCTGAGTAAATTGTTGGACTCCAAATGTTTCACAAGATGGAAGTTAACCATACTTTCCATAACTTTGGAAAGTGCAGAACAAATTGCTATTGAGCGATAATTTTCAGGGTTGTTTGCCTCTCCTTTTTTTAGGAATTGGCGTTACATTAGCAATCTTCCAACATACTGGAGATTTGCCGGCACGGTATAAAGTGCTGAAAAGGTTAGCTAATGGATGAGCTAGCGTCGAAGAACACTACTCCATCAGGACCAGAATATAATCGGTATAGTAACTGATACTCTTTCTAGCTCGGGTGGTGGTTGATTGCTTTCCGGTAAGTACGAATTATTTGCAAATAATTCAAACAAAATGTTACTTTTATCAACCGTGTCAGTGAATGAGAGGCCATCCCTTAAAAAAGTAGGAATTGATGAACTAGCATTATCCTTATCCTTATCCGAAAAGCTTTTACTGCCCCGGGGAGCAGTAAGAACTTTGGCTCGGAGGCGCTGCTCGTGTAGAGATTTTTCACTCCTCAGCACTTTGGCACACGACGATCTCGCCCTTTTACGTAACGAATCAGTTTCGGCATTTTCGTCATCATGGTAGATTCTGAATGCTTCCTCTCTAGATCGGATTGCAATTTTGCAATTCTGACGAAATCTCAAAATCTCTCTCAAATCTCCCGATGTCGTAGATGCCTTTTTCCGATTTTTCTGAAGACTTAATTCGCATTCCGCAGCTGTTTAAGGAGCTCTTCTCTCTCTGATCTTTCGTGATTTGGTTGTGTTTTTAGCAAAGCCAGTTTTTTGGGGGACATTTTTGTAAATTTTTACTTAAACAAATTTATAAACCAATCTTATTCTTGTGAAAAATTCCAAACTTGTTACTTACTGATTTGATTTAACTTATAGCTTTTTAGCTGATCAACACAAAACTACAATTAACGCAAAGCAAATCATATGCAGTCAGTTACTAAATGAAAACAAATCTTATTGGAATAAAACCGTAATTTTTATGAATTCATCGTTATTTTATTCAAAATATTTTTGTTTAAATAGATTTCACATGGACATTTCTTATTCATACACCTAATATACAAGAGTAAACAAAATTGTTTATCATCGATTGATAATATTGTTACGAATCTGCAATAGCGAATTGAATTTAACGAAGGCGAGCTTGTACTGCTGTATAACTACATTCTAGAAGTCGAATGTAGTAGTTTGTCTGTTAAGAGCATTGTAGAAGATTCCCGAGAGATGGCGTGTGTATAAATAGTGGAAAAGGTTGTGGTCGTCAGTTGAGTTGATCATTGGCGCTGTTAGAGTAAACATCAACTGTCGTGTACATTTGATTTTGTGCACTATAAAGTGTGTGTGCATTTCTGAGAATTGTTAAGCATGTAAATAGACACTGAGTGAATATTTAGACTGTTGGTGTTGTACATTTTAAATAAATAAAGAGTTGCTACAATTTTAAACTACTAAAAGTGCTTTATATTTTGCTATCCCACTTCTGACACCAATTGTTACGTTTTAACCTTTTAAAAACGGGGTTTATTTCCTTTAAATAAACCGTATACTTTTGATTGCAAATAAAAAGCAGTTTTAGTAGTTTAAAATTGTAGCAACTGTTTATTTATTTAAAATATACAACAACAACAGTTTAAATAGTCACTCAGTGTCTATTTACAAGCTTAACAATTCTCAGAAATGCACACACACTTTATAATGCACAAACTCAAATGTGCACGACAGTTGATGTTAACCCTAACAGCGCCTATGATCAACTCCACTCACGGCTGCCAGCTCTGCCACTATTTATACACGCGCCATCTTTTGAGAATCTTCTACAGTGCTCTCAATGGACATACTAGTACATTTGAATTCTAGAGCCCTCGATGTCAATGTTGGCAGCTTAAACATGCAGTGTCATACTTACAAACAATGCTAATAACCGCATGCTATCAACATTGTTGATAAGTAGAAGCTTCTACTGATGGACGTGTTTATAAACATGATGAATGTTGCAGGCAGTCGTTACAGACTGTTAAATTCAAATCGCTACTGCTGATTCGTAACAATATAAAATAACTTTTATAGTACAACGTAGCAATTTATTAATCTCGGCCTACTTGTTTTATCGAACGATATGAAAATTTGGTATGTTCCGGACATATGCGGGAATGTATTCCTTTCTTCGTTTACACCAAATCATTCGCTTTAGAATACGACAGTGTGAATTAAAATGTTTAGATTGTTGTTAAGCAACGAAATGAGAATTGTCATTGTTTGAACGTTGTAGCATTATAGCCATGTCCGTCTGTATGTTTAAATCATATTTCAGTAGCCCCCAAATAATTTACATACACGATTCATACATCAGTATATCGGGAATTCTTCCGGCTTGGTTGCTATTTGAAATCGAAACAATCGGCAAGCAAATGGCTGAGATATAAAAAAAAACGGGTCCATCCATTTTTGAGTCCATGAGGAACGCAAACTATTTAAAGACGAAAATAATTTTTGTAACTTTGGTTTTGGCTGGAGGGCATTTAAAATTCGGCATAGCCAAATGTATCATTGTAGCTTGCATTTATAACAAATTCATTATAAAAATCTCAAAAGTTTCGTACGGATTTAACAAATTAATTACAAGAATATTTTCTACCAATTAAAATGAAACACTTTCAACAATAATAAACGTTGGCATGGAAATGCGAATATAATAACATTTTTCGTCGATAAATTTCCTTAAATAATTGTGTGCTCAATTTTTGCAATAAAAAAATGTATTGTTTGCACGAAAACTGCAGTCAGTTGCCGTCTGTGGCTGTTAATTCACCAGCACAAACACTGACTCACAACCAATACATAAACATCCAGTAAAGGCGCGGGTAAAGGGGATAAAAAAATAAAATTTCCCCCAAAAACCAAAGAATAGAAAATTTCAATTTATTTCCTCCCTAAATGGTTGAGCTGAAGTCGTACCTGCTCCTGTACATAGTCGCTTTCTTACACACTTAACTTGATAATGGAATGCATATTCCTAGTTAATGGATTTTGACCATTTAATGCTGACACGGATAGTGACGATAATGACGGAGATGAGATGGTTGCAGCTGAGGATGGTGTTGCTGTTGCAAACAACTGACTGACTGGATGACTTGAACTGACTTCATTATTGACAGCAAAGAACGCAGTTTTGAACTTTTTTTGATTTTTATTTAACCTGCTGAACATTTAAAATTTTATAAAAATACCATGGAAATATGAGCAAAAAAAAAAAAAAATTTCTTAGTTAACTACGAAGTCAAGCTAACGATGATGATAAAAAATAATAAGAAATGTTGATTAAAGTTGGATTTTTATTTTTGACTTGTATGCATGCATACTGAGAAATTCTCTTTAATTTGAAAACTTAAGAATAAAGCAAAAATAATAAAAAGAAACTCATACTTTATAATTAAAATCCAAACTTGGTAAAACGATGTAGATATGCAAGTAATTATGAATAACAAGTAGGAAAGTATAGACAGTCAAGTTCGACCATATAATAACCTACATTATTATATGAATTTCTTTCCATATTCAAATCAAAATTTTGGTTTTGAGCATTTTTAATAACCAGGTGGATTGAGGAATTGCCAGACAAGTATTTTCGTATTATTTGGTAATTTTTTAGAAATAAGAGGACAAAATATTTGGACAACGACTACTTAAGATATTGCTTTTGATGTCGGTAATAACTTCTTTCGATTTATATCGAGCTTTCTGAGAGATCGCACTGTACGAGTTGTTATAGATGGGATCTCATCATACGAGTTCAAGATAAATTCAGGGGTACTGCAAAGCTCTTTCCTTTCTCCTACTCTATTCATTATTTTTATAAATGACCTTCTACGTCAAACTTCCAACACTATCTATTCTTTTGCAGATGACAGCAACATTTGCCATTCATTCATTCATTCAGTTATAGACCAAGCCTGTCGAATATTGGGGTAATGAGGCAAAACACGAATGCTTCCCTTAATCGGGACATTGTGACAATCTCTGATTGGAGTCGTGCGAATAGAGAGGCTTCAACGCTCGCAAGACTCAGTGTTGCATGTTGACACAAAAACGAACGACAGACAATGTTGCTTCATCTGAAAATACAATGTGATGTCCGCTGGTCTAAACGCATTTTTCATGTGTCGAAAGAAGCATTCAAGTGTTCGGGTGTTTCTGAAACGGTGTAGGAATTACTTCACTCCATCTGATCGCCTCACTATTTACACCACCTATATTGGTGACAGTAGGGTGTCAAACGCTATTGATTCGCTGCAGCACCGTCGTTTTACTGTTCTCTCGGTACTACAATGTAATGTATTCTGATGAAATTAGGGAACTTGTTCCTGATACCCGCAGATTTTTACGTAATACACGTTTTTCATCAAGAACACATCACTTAGTGGTCGACTGGCCAGTGGACCGCACAACACACTACAGGGAAAATTCGTTCTTTAGCCGTACTGTACGTATGTGGAACAAACTTCCCGCTGAAGTGTTTCCTGCCATTTCCAATGTGGGAAAGTTCAAAAGTTCGAATGTCCACAAACACTACTCCCTCTTTTTTCCCTCCCATAACCTATTTTCCTAGTTCCAACACAATGCTTTGCATAAATACGGGTCATCCCCAGAGTGCTGGTCCAAGAAGAAAAAAAAGAAAGATAATTTCATAATATAAACTTAAATATCGTTTAAACTATAAGAGATAGTTTAGTGAAATAAACCGGAATTTTTTTACTTCTTCGCTTTATAACATTCATTCATTGAAATCTGTCCTTACTTGTACAAGTTAAAAACAGTACAAAGAGATCCTTACCAGATGTGGTCGACTTTGACACCCTGTAGCTAAGCTTCTATTCCAAAAGAGTGGTCACAAATTTCGTTTTCTTAAAGCCTCATTTTGCAATCGGAGCAGTAGCATCAATGTTTCAGATTTATTATTGTACCAATTTTTTTGAACAACCCCACTGTGCAGCGACATATATCGTTAAGTTGATTCACGAAGTGGTTCTGAGTCGATTGGTATACGGGTATTTAAAGGTGGGTGTTAGACTATCATTTATGGGAGTTACAAACCAATTATACCTTCCCCATTATGGTGGTGTAGGGTATAATAAATAAGAGAATTTTGTAGTATGAAAGTATTGCAAGCAATAAGACTGTCTACAAACAAGTCGTATGATTATTATCTCATGTTCATTAAATAATATTAATCATACGCAGGATTTTATATAAAATACTATTGGTGAATACAGCGAATTTAATTTTCACTGTTTTATAAGCACAAATAACTGCATATTTTGCACATCTTTGGAAAATCTTACAAACAAAGCTGTTGTATGGTTTATAAGATATTTGGCTGTATAAACAGTACTTTTCATATTTGTTATAAAATCAAATAACTTTTTAAATATATCTCTCTAAAATCTTTCCTAATATTTTTTTTTTGAGCAAAAAGTAAAGTTTAAAAACTTTTATTTAAAAACCTGAAGATTTGTCAACATTAGCTAAAAGATTAATTTTTTAAATCTTTCAGTCTTATGATTTCTTATTAAATACACAAACACATACATATACTTATGAGTGTATCGCCATGCAACTGTAAAGAAATTGCAAATGTGGATAATGATGCTTGTAGTGCTTGTTGTTCATTTATTTTCTCCGTCTATTAGAAGTTTATCTATTTTATTTTAGCAAATTGTTTTCTTTTAGTCTCTGCAACAAAAAAAAAAAAAGTTAATAAAAGTAATGAAAGTAGATTATTGAAGCTCAACTACTCGTGCCTATTTATAATGGGAATACTCCCGTGTTTTAGAATTGTAATTTGTGGACAAATACAAATTTAGCGGTTTATAATTATTGCAGGAATATTAATCACTGACAAGTGTAAAATTTATTTTTCTCATCTAACCATAATAATTATATTCTAAAAATATAAAAATTATGAATCCAGCTTCAAAAGCTAAGTTTTTTTAAGCCTATTTTGCAATCGGTTTAGTACTTTGAAAGATTTAGATTTGGTAACCATATATTTTGGATTGACCCCACTGTGCAGCTGTCATTACAAATCGCAACAATAAATGGAAATAAGTCTAATCTTAAGGAAAATATTTACGTTTACTACAGAGTAAATAAATTTACTTCAACTCTTAATTTTAATGCAAATAAATTAACTCGAAGAAGCATAGATTTACCAAACAATATCACTGAATAAAGATTTTGCACTACATTGGTTTAAAAGTATTGGCTATTGCGAGCTATGACCCGATACAAAGAACTGCTCATCTTTTGAGGACAAGAACGAATCAAGCCAATATCGGTTACTCTGTTCCAAAGTGGAGCGTATCCCAGAGAATGCTTTCTGCATCAATCGATACAAGTAAAAGTCGGACGGCTCAAGTTCTGAACTATAATTCGGTGAAGCGAAACTTCATTATACTTAAATAGTTTTTAACAGGTATTGGCATCGGTATTGACTCGGCCACATGAGTATTGTCATGATGGTATATTACGGTTTATTGTCAAGGCGTCTGTCAGGAAAATCTCGCTTCTAACGAATCAGTTGCGTTTGGTATAGGTTTCGTGTGATGGTCTGGCCAGATTTCAGCAGCTCGTGTTATATAGGATCCTGTTGGTCCCACCAAATACAGATCATTACCTTAGCGCCATGATATTTGGTTTTGGTGTCGATTCGGCTGGTTTGCTGGGCTTCGCGTACGATATATTATGCATCCGGTTATCGTATTGGATCCGTTTTTCATCGCAAGTTATGATTCGGTGCAAAAATTATTTTCATTAATAGCGTTCAAACATTATTTCGGATATACAAAGTTCTCTCGGCTTCAATTCGTATGGTACCCAACTTCCCTGATTTTTAATGAATCCTGCTGCTCGAAAACGTTTTGAAATTGGTGTTTGAGTTACTTCTCGTATATGACGCTTTGTTGCCACAAGATTCGATATTTTCGAAGCGATTGTGTGTTACTTATTCAAGCTATTTTTGCTTTGTGTATGGTGAATATTTGGTTGAAAAAGATCCAATCAAATAGAATCACTAAAATATGCATATTTACATTATTCTGGTTTTGGTGTCAGTTTGTCTAAACGGTTTGTCTAAGTTTCCACATTGTCCACCGACATTGTTTTGCAATAGTTGCAGAACTGTTTATACAAATGGTCAAATTGCAGGAAGATCTATTTAGATTTTTCAATTCCAGTACTTTGAAGAGAGTCAAGTATCTACCAAACCGATTGTTAATTCTGTTTAACACAAGTTGCTGGATTCATTATGAAAAATCTAAAAAAAAAATTACTTACGCGAATGTACTATCGGTTTCCAAACCAGTTCAACGTCCATCAAATGATCCATTAACAGCCATTACCAGTGCTACGAGCAGTGAGTGCGAAACATCTTTCACCAGCAGTGGTAGTTTGTATGAGGCTGATGATGAACATCATTTAGTGACTCAACCTGAGCTGAATTACATTTAACGAAGCAAGGTGTAGCATTATTAGATTCATGCATGCAGCAGTGGAAACATCTTGCAGTTGGGATAAAATTAACAATCTTTAGAGATAGAAGCTTGGAATTGACTGCATATTTTGAAAAGAAACACTCTATTCTATACTGTTCTGATGTTGATGGCTTATTTCAAAAAATGAACCAGCCATATGACAAAACTGAATGAAGATTAATTATTGATGGTTCTAAGTACAGTTTAAAGGCTCTTCTTTTGCATAATAGGAATGAAAAACCATACATACCAATTGCTCATGCTATTAATACAAAGGAAAATTACGAATCAATGACTGAAATTTTGACATTACTCAAATACAATGATAATAACTAAATGGAAGATCTGTGGTGACTTTAAGGTATGCGATTTAAATTTATTTGTATATATAGTATGGAACATAGTAAATAACTGTAAGTTAATATGTTTTATTGGTTTGGTGACAGGTATTCAAGAGGTTTCACAAAATATTATTTTTTCCATTGTCTATGGAATAATCGCGCTACATGTCATCACTACTTCACAATAGAGTGGCCAAAAAGAACAGACTATTCACCAGGAAACAAAACATTTCAAAAAAACCATTAATTGTTTCAAATGACGTTCTTTTCTCGCCACTGCATATAAAATTGATCCTTTTTAAGAACTTTATCAAAAACATGAAATTTTATGAATATGATTCTAAGTAAAGTAGGAACTTTTTCTTATTATCAATGACAATGGAAATGTTAATTTTGTGACAATATCTGAATGGGGTTGTGCGAATAGAGTCGATTTCAATGCACGCAAGATTCAATGTACGCAAGACACAACGGATCATGTTGCTCCATCTGTTTTTATGGGTGGTGTAAATATTAAGGAATCAGAAGCTCTTGATATTCTAATACATGAGAATTCAGTGCGATGTCCGCTGGACAAAACACATTTTTCGAGTGTCGAAAGAAGCATTCAAGTGCCTCGGTTTTCTACAACGGTGTAAGACACTCCATCTGATCTTCTTACTACAGTGGGGCCTCGATTATCCGTGATTCGATTAACCGTCAACATCAATTATCCGGGAAGAAAAAGAAAATGATTTTGGATCGATTTAAATTTTTTTGCATCTATTATCGGGGATTGAAATTTTTTTCGATTATTTTTAAACAATCTAACACAATGTGACTAAAACGAAAAAGGGGAATTCCCTCGATCGATTTGTAAGGTCAAAATTTTTTGATTTTGTGCCATAGATTTTTCGACAGCTTTTGGCATGAGGAGTGTTAGACATTATAAAAAACAAACTGATTCTGTTATTGACTTTGGAAACCGAAAAACTTTAAAAACTGCTGAAGAACTAAAAGTAGGATTTGCAGTTTATGGATAATTCCGGAAGGAACGATTTAAAGGAACTCCAATTTCTGGATTAACAGTTAAGGAAAGTCTAAAATATTCACTCAAAATTTAAGAAAAAACGACATTGTATTCACAAACTTAATGCTGCAGGAGAAAAATATTCAGCTGATTAGCTGCCACAATTTTTTTGGAAAAATTAAATGAATTCAAATCAATGAAAAAACTCACCAATGAGATAATGGAGAATGGAAAGTGTTTACTTGAGAAAAGTTTGGCTTGGCATAATGAAAATTTCATAGAATGACACAAGGTCTCAAAGGAGAGACTAACCTCATTAATTTGCATTAATGCAGCTGGTACACACAAGTATAAAGCATTTGTTATTGGAAAGTGCTTTAAAAAATGTCCATGAGAATGGTTTGACAATAATTTAGTACCAGAAGTGAGAGAGAATTTTAAGAAAATCGGTCCAAAAGATTATAGTAAAATCATTCTGCTATTGGACTTCAATGCTGAAAATGTTATTGTGAAATTTTTTCCACCTAATTGGACGACTGTGATCCAACCGATGGATCAGTGAGAAATATGGAGCTTTAAATGTCATTATCGAAAAACTGTCATTATTAAAAAAGTAATAAAAATTGGTACTCAATTAACCGGGATAATTGATTATCAAGAATGGTCCCGGTCCCGACCATTACGGATAATCGAGGTCTCACTGTATTCACACCACTGATATCCGATCGAAAATGAAATACAACTCTCATGTGTGGGCCGGTTCTTCGAAGTCTATTTTGGAGTTAATGGACCGCGTGTGGGAGAGGGCGAAAGTGCTTATCGGTGACGGTAGGGTATCCAGCTCTATTGACTCACTGGAACATCGTTGCAATGTGGATTGTGTTTCACTGTTGTACCAATACTACAATGGTATAAGCTCTGCTGAAATTAGGGAACTTGTTCTCGAAACCCTTAGTTTTTTACGCAACACACGTTCTCAGGCAAAGGCTCACCAATTCGTAGTCGACTTGACAGTGGATCTCACAACACATTACAAGGAAAATTCGTTCTTTAGCCGAACTATCCGTATGTGGAATAAGCTTCCTCCTGAAGTCTTTCCTGTCACTTTCAATATAGGAATATTCATAAAATAAACACTACTCCCTCTATTCGCCCTCCCATAACCTATTTTCCTAGTTCCAACATAATGCTTTGCATGATTAGGGATCACCGCCTGCGTGCTGATCCAAGAAAAAAAAAGTATCCCGTTCTAGTATTTATCTAACAGATTTCTGTACCCACCAACTTAATGACTAACGTAATGTCAGAAAATTAAAGCTCGCAAGAAATCATTAAAATTTTGCTAACCTCAGAAAAAAACATTGATCTTCTCGATACAAAAACATTGATAATCATACTTTAAGATCCGACTGAAAATGCCAAAGATATAACGGAAAATTTTTAAAAGGAGACTACTACGTACGGCAAAAAAAAATAATTAACTGCCTTGCAGAAATACTTATTAATTTTATGTTTTACGAAAAATTGGCAATAACATTTTTGCAGAATAAAAATTTTTATAAAACATATTATTATATTGAGAAACAAACAATACAAATACCGCGGTGAAAAAATCTGCAAACAAGAAGTATGGATTTGGAGACCGAACTTACAGAAAAGTTAAAAAACTTGCACTCTTATACGGAATTCTAACCATGTTTTTTTATACCCTTCACCCTCGTGAGAAGGGTAAATATAAATTTGTCATTCCGTTTGTAATTTCCATAATATAATTTTCCGATCCTATAAAGTATATATATTCTGAATCCTTATAGATAGCGCAGTTCGTCAATTTTCTGAAGAATCCAGTTATCTTCGGGATCCAAATCTTCAATCATTCTGTCAGACATGCTTTCGAGAAGTTTGCTATTTAAAATCAGCAAAATCCGTCCATAAATAATGGAGATATGTGCAAAAATCTGAGACAACCTCTGAAAATTTCATCAAAAAAAGACAATTTATTGCATGCTTTGACAAAAAAGCAACAAAGCGTATGTGTGGATTTGTGTTGGTTATTGCTTTGCGTATTTTGTTTTTATACCCATCACCATGAGAGGCAAGGGTATATATAAAGAGAGAGTTGTTTATAATGAGTGTTCATATGAGCTACTATATCATACGTAAACACCACACACACCCAACAACAACATTCTACAACAATGATGCGCAGCCCATAGTACAATTGTGCAAAATCAAATCACACGTATTCTTATGCTATTACAATTTAGTAGTCGATGTCCACTCAACGATACGACTACAAAAGCGCATGAGTACGAGTGTATAACTTTTCTTTATTTTTTCAGTTTTTGTATTTGTTTTTTTGTAGGTGCACTGATAATTTACTTTTGGGCACCTCTGTTCAACATTGTAGAATCTACAATGTGAAATGAGATGAAATGAATAAGAATTATAAAGAATTATAAAAATTGTGCAAAATAATTGTTGTGTTTATTTGGTTAGTTATCAGTAAGCACTCAACGTGTGAATATGAATATGTTTTGCAGTTGCATCTGATATAATATTATGATATTTTCTTGTTGTTGTTGTTCAATAAGCTTTGTAGTACAATAAGCTTTGTTTCTGATACGTCAGAGATTCATTTCCAACAATAAAAAATATATTTTTCGCAAAAAGTCGATTTTGAGACATTGCTAATTATAATAGTACTTTTTTAATTCTTTGTATTAACAAACTAATCCTTTTTCCCATTTGGATCACTATTTGCGACTTACATTTATCCAATTTTATGTTTTGGTTAATTATCATTTGAAAATCGATTTTTGCCGGCAAATATAAGCTATACGATTCTGTAACAGTTCATAATCAGTTTCTATTTGGACTACTATTTACTGACTTCTAGCCATGTTTATATTTCAATTAATATGAAAAAACGATTTTTAGTTGATTTGCTCCATTATGTTACTACGATTGGGCGATAGCATCTAAACTGTAATGCCTTTTTTAAATACCCAAAATGATTTAAATTTGATTTATCTTAAGGTTTAATCGTATTACAGAAAATATAAGCTAAATAGAAAAAATGATAATATAAAACTAATATAGTTACTCTAAAATTACTTAATATAGTTTAAAACACAATTTTAACTTATCGTTCATTGCACTTTTTTGCCACTCGTCTAAAATCAACTTATGCTCATGGGCTAATCTTCCTGCTTATCACTAGTAGCAGACCCAAAAGAAACAACTGATTCAAAAAAAAAAAAAAAAAAATAAACACACAACAATTTACCAGCACATAACGGTAAGCAAGAGAGACCAGTGGAAATAAAACTGAGACAAGGAAATCTATGGAAGAAAGAACAATAGCCACAGTTAACAAAAACTGTCTCTATAGTATAAGAAGATTGAAGAGAAAAAAACCAAGAAACAAAAACATTGTTATAATGAAAATTTTCAACTTTTTGCTTGTTTTTTCTTTCTTCTACTTTCATAACAAAAACGCCAACACAAAGATTATTTATTTTAATACTTATACGTACTTAATAGAAAAACTAAATATCGTCTCCATTTTTTTTATTAAACAATATAAAAATAGAGTAGAAGTAATTGAGTTTCACGAAGACATCTCATAAAAAGTGTTTAATATTAGTGCATCATTATTAATTTCTTTTGATGGTTTGAAAGATATATAAAACAGTAAAGTAAATTTAAAGCTTTCACCGCTCAGTTTCGAGATCATATTTCTGAAGTTTTCGGATTTTTCGTATTTATTTGCGGATTCTTATGAAACTTCAGAAAAATATTCCATGAAAACTTTGTATTAAACATTAGATGAAATAAACTTTTTAATGTATTTTGGGGTTAAAAAGTAAGATCAATATTTTGAATGATTTAATTAGTATTTCAAAATTAGATTTTTAGCTTTTTTTTTAAACAAATTTAGAGTTGAGGTGAATAAATTTGAGGGGCCATGCACTGGTCCCCATTATCCTTAAGAACAACTTCATAACAACTCGACAAATTTTTGAAACAATAGCTCTAATAGTTCCCGAGATACTGAATTATTGAAAAAAACGTTTCTAAACCACTGTGCAAGTCTTTATTGTTTAATAACTAAAGGTACCAATTTTACCGGTTTTTCCCTTGTAAATCCCTTGCTGGTTCAAATATTGCCTATTACAGCTTCCAGGTAAGGATCTATCAACATTCCATATTTCAATAAAATCAGTTCAGCCGTTTAGGCTCGATTGCAAAACAAATAAAAAACAAATGAACTTACAAAGACATTTATATATTATATTATTATTTCATACGCAATTCGATTATTTTACATTAAAATGCAAATCCACTAGAAAAATGTTTGCAACAACTAAAAAAAAAATAATTAAATTAAAATTAATATTTCTCCAAACTACAGAGCCCTTACGCCTATAGGGTTCTTAATTTCACCGACTTTTTTCATTCCCGGTATCTCAATAATTCCCGACATACTTGAAAAAATATAGTTGTGCATGTTTACAGTAACCATTTCCACATTTTTAAAAGTTGTTTAACAATATTATAGTCACAGTAACTATTTACATGTTTGTGGTAACCATAATATGGTTAACTTACGATTTACATGATTGTATCAATATTATATATGGTTATAGTAAATAAGTATATGTTTAACAACCATTGTTATATATGTATATGTCAACATCACTGTGTATCAATGAGCAACAGTGCGTATTAGCAACAAATTTATAATTCATATAAATTATACGCATTTAAAATACTAAATATTTGATATAAAAAATTATTTTATTTTCGAAATTGCAATACAATATTATTTATTTATTTGTTATACTTTATCCTTAAACTACTATTTATTCAATATACATACTTATTATATACAACGTTTTGTCACTCCATTGCCATTATTTTATACATCCAATCATTGCAATGCAAAGATATAATATTATACAGGTATTGAGCTATCCATGTATTAAACAAGAAATTTAAAATCTATATTTTTTTGTATTTCCCCTCCTTAGAGGCAAGTAACAACAAGAACAAATTCATGTTCATTGAAATCATATTGAATGGCAGCCAGCAGATGTTCTAAAACTTTAAAATAAACAATTTTCTTAGGAATTTTAGCAATTGCAGGTGGTTAGATTTAAAAATAAATTTTATAGGGTGACTTCATACCAAATGTTCTGTGCGTACATTGACATTTTCGGATTTGTTATTTATTTAAATTCAATAAAAATTTGTCACAGATATTTATATTGAAAGGGTTCCTCAAATTACTTGCATTTTGTGTAAAGACTCTTTTAATTGAAAGTTTGAACGTTTGTTAATGATTTAATATATTTAGCTTAGTGAGCATTTCCAACTACTGATATCAAAAACTTTACTCATTTTAAGAGCAACTTTGGTCATTGAAGAGACTTTAAATCAAATAACGGAGTTAAAAGTATAAAAATAAAGAACATATATTACTTATAATAAAATGAGCTAAGTTCATTAGAAAATACAAAATAAATAACAGAAAAATGTGCCAAGTCTCCAACGCACTTCCTCTACACTTTGATTATTTATCATTTTAAATTATACCAAATAAGTAATAAAACTGCATTAACAGATTTCTTAAATATTTTAAAAAAAATATATGATTGTGTCTCCAGTAAAATTTGTAAAAATGGACTTAGCACATTTGCACACTAAGCTACTATATGTTTTCCGTTGGTCTGTTTTTGTCATTCGATAATAAATATTATTCAATATTGAAAAAAGTACAGAAATTTAATGTAAAAGATAAATTTTAAATCAAAAAGACTAGGATAAAATAAAATGGCTAAATCTTATGGCTAGATACACTCTAGCATTTTTGAATGCTAAGATGACACTAAAATTACTAGATCTAAGTAGTAAGAAAATGGAAATTTGCAATATTAAATACTGTATGCATTTTCTAGCAAATTTGTTTACATTGTTGTGGTTTTTTTAAATTATTATATTTTAAGAATCACTGCAAGATATAAAAAAGTAATAATTCTCGTTTTTTTTCTCACCTTCTCTATAACTCTGGAAATTGTAGGCAAGAATTTTTTATAAACTACATATATATGTATATTAGCGTGGCACTTATATTGGATTTTTTAAACCTTCAGTACTCCAAATGTCAAAAAATCAAATACTGAAAGATTGAGCAAAATCGGATGGCGCACAGTGGTATAGAATAACAAAAAAGGGGAATAAATATCTAACTTCTTAATGGTTAGTCCGATTTAAATTAAATTTCACATGCGCAAAGAAGAGTTGACGAGTTTAAGTTTTCAACTTAGACCTCATAGGCACACTAGGGGGCGCGGCCAGGTGTTCCAAAATTAGGACACCACAGGTATCTTAAATGTTTAAAACGATTCTATTTCTAAATTATATATACAAAAAACATCTCTTAAAGCTTAAGAGATATTCGCATAACAATAACAATGCGACAACACATCACAGACAAAATAACGGAAATTTGACGATTAGACTAGTTATTTTTCGGCTGAAGAAGTACTTATTTTTGTTCGCGATGTTACTAATGTAATACCTTATATTTTGGCCGGGAATAAGTTGCTTATTTATAGATTTATTTATTTACAAACAAACAATAAAAAAATAAGTCGCATCCACGAGTAAACTGTTGTACTCACTACACCATTGCTTAGTTATTTTATTGTGCGTCAAATAATGGTTTCTCCAGTTTTTCTAAAAATAAACATGCAATAAAAAACTGGGAAAATAGAGAAAAAGTAACTGTTTATTTGTTTATTTTGATTTTTTAGACTTTACTACTTTGAAAGTACGTTATTAAAAAATACATTACTTGTAGCTTTGTAAGCGAAGTTTTTGCTGGGATGTTAACAAAAACCGGCGACGCGGTTGATAAAAAGTTATCAAGTTTTGAAGTAAGGTATTTTTCTACAAAACGATGTCTTGTTCAGGCCTTTAATAAGGATCACTTCCGAAAAATTTATAAATCTTCATAATATCTTTCAAATATCGGCATCGATCCACTATTTCACAAAGATCATTTATATATATTTCAAAAGTTGATCGCGATGAAATTTAGTCCTATTGGATGGTAATTCTGACACAATTTTTCAACAAGATCAGTCAAGAACTCAAGCAGGTTTTTTTCTCATCCATGTAACGTATTACCTATTGTTTATACAATATCATACAATTTCCTTTTTCTCTTATATTAAGTTCTAAATCTAGAACTCTAATAACTTTTTTAAACAAATGAAAGTTTGTTTTACTTTAAAAGACACTGGCTTTAAGATTATTGTTGTGTAAAAAGAAGATCTGAAAAAAAACACTCGCAATAGTTGAAAAAGTTATATTTAATGACTTTAAGCTGAGTTATGAATGTTTAAATTTGTTGCTCCAAAAAAATATACTTTTGCCTATATGTCGGAAATTTGAGGGTGTATTGGAACTTTTAAACCCGGTTTTGTAATACACTCAGCTAGACCTACAACCTGTATTAAATAATTTGCCAAGTTATTTTTGAGTGTATCACAGTGTTATTAATTATATAAATTGTTAAATTGTACACAGTATTGCTAACAATATATAAAATACTAATATCGAATGAAACAAACTAACTTAAATACGTTAAACCCTTCCATATAATGAGAGATAAATAAGCCTGACTAAGAAACACTGAATATGGATATTCTGGTGCAGTAGTAGTTTCAGTAGTTATCATTATATTTAGGTGGCGGATATTTAAGATTCGACACAGCCGGATTTAGTACTCTACCTACTTATAAGTTGTCATTCCGTTTGTAATTTCTACATATTTCATTTGCGACCCCACAAGGTATATATATGCTGGATCATTATATATAGCGAACATAAAATAATTGATGCATCAATATATCGAGAATTCTTCCGGCTCGATCACTATTAAAAATCGAGAAAATCGGCCCAAAAATGGTTGATATATAGGGAAAAAACCGGGACAACCTCGATTTTTGGCCTATTTTTGATCAGTATCTGGATTACTAATTTATTAATATAGACAATATGAATATCTAATGATAGATATTTCAAAGTCCATTGCAGCGATTTATATAAGGCTATAGTAATTTGGACCTACAACGGGTCAAAATCGGAAAAATTATTTTTTAACCCGAATATTTTTTTTTACCACAAAAAAATTTATTTTTTCACTAATAATTTAAAAAAAAAAAAATTTTAAAAAATTAAAAAAAAAATTTTAACAAATTTGAAAAAAAAAAATTTTAAGCTTTGAAAAACAATTTTGAAAAAAAAATTTAATAGTGTTTACCTCAAAATATTTAAATTTGTGTTGTAAAGTATAATTTGGTGAAGGGTATATAAGATTCGGCACAGCCGAATATAGCTCTCTTACTTGTTATTATCCAATTTATTTAATCACGAAAACTCATATAATATCTGCTCGTATTTGCGGGATTTTTTCAAATTCTTAGCTTTTATTTTAAATCATTTGTACAATATTAATTTATTTAAGGTATTGGCTATTTTTAGCTAATGGATTCTAAGCCAAAAGAACTGCTCATATTTTGAGGCCAATAACGAATTAAGCCAATATCGTATACTCTGTTCCAAAGTGAAGCGTATCCCAGAGTGTGCGTTTTGCATGTATCGAAACAAATAGTTGATGGACGTGACAATGTCTGGACTATTAGGCGGGTGAGGCAAAACTTCCCAACCACTTCATTCAAAATTGTTTTTAACGTGTATTGCAACATGTGGCCTTGCGTTGTCATGATGGAATATTACGATTTCATGCCTGGCCGTTTTTCTGCAAATGCTCACTTCAAATGAATCAGTTGCGTTCGGTACAGGTTTTAGCTCATAATAGATTTTTTGCTCCCACTAACTTTTTTTTTGTGCGCCATCGATATTTGTCTCTGGTGTCGATTCGGCTGGTTGGCCGGGCTTTACGTACGATCTTTTAAGCTTTGGGTTATCGTAATAGATCCATTTTTCATCGCATGTAATGATTTGGTTATATTCTTTTATGGCCTTCGAGCATCATTTCGGACATGAAAAAACATATTTCAAGGTCTCTCGGTTTCAATTATGGTAACCAATTTCCCTGCTTTTGGGTGAATTCTGCTGCTCACAAAACAATCTTCATAAAGTAATGCCTCCAATGTTAGGTCTACAAACTTTTTTGGTCGGCCTGGGCGATGTTTGTCTTCCGCTTCTGAATTACACAATCCATCTTTCGCACGTTGGAACACATTCTCCATTAGATTTGGTGAGCAATTTTTTTTTTTCAAATTAAGGAAGTAAATCATATATCGATTCGTTGGTTTAAAGCTCGACATTTTCCAAGTATAAGATATTGCAAATCCCACATTTTTAAATCATTCACCCAATAATCTTAATGCCAGTATAGTTTATTCTCATTATATTTAGATGAAGGGTATTTAAGAGTCGGTACAATCAAATATAGCAGTCTTACATGGTATCAAATTAAAATGGATTATCGATGTCAGAAACTGTTTTATATTTTAACATCTATTGGTAAGTGAAAGACAAGACCTTTTTTTAATTGGATTTTTTTATAGTTTTTGAAGATATGTTGACCCAAAACCTGTAACTTTAAATAAAATGTGCAATTTCAGCATTTGTTTGTTATATAGCTGAGAACAAATGTAGATCTTGGGTATACCGAAAATCAAAAAACTTCAATATAAGGACCAACCTAATGTCTATTTATATACAATCTACCTTGTAGATTTAACTTTGTGTATACAACTGAATGGGGAGGGGTGTGTATATGTGAAAGTACTCTGGTCTTGCACCTTTAGATTTAATACAATGGATAGTAGTAGTTGTTGTTTTTGTTATAAGTAGCTGTATGTGTTGTTTTGTGTGAGTGTTTTTAACAGGTATTCAAAATGCAGCACTTAACTATTGAATTTGAGATGGTTAGAGAAAATAAATCGATAATAAAATAAGTGCAAAATTCTAACCAAGGTTTATATTACTAACGCTTTCCTCTTCTGTCCTTCGTTGAATTTATTTTTTTCCTGTTCTCTCTAAAAATAGACATGAATTTAAGATTTAAAACTAAAAGAAATAAATAAATATTTAATACAAAAAGAAAAACAAGCACAAAATAGGACATTGCTTGAATTGGTTTACTTGATTTTCAACTATGAGTAAATAACCAGTTTAACCTGTTTAAATATAATTTATATTTTTATAACGTGCAGTTTTATCGTGACAATTTGTTCCAGACGAGTAAACACAAAAATGTTTGCTGGTCTTTTTTGAATTTATAATTTGTATTAAAATGGAAATTGGTGAGATGTGACAGGCTCCATTAAAGACAGGTATTACATTCAATGAACATCTAGTCGGTGGAACAGAAATGTTTTAATGTTTTTGGTCATGTCGCTACTTACTTAAAAGTCTCGTTAAAAAGAAAGTCAAGTAGTTTAGTTAATATTTTATTTAATAAAAGAAATTGTAATGTAATAAAGCGATATCTACATGTACTTGTATTGTAAGTAACAGGAGAAAATGTTATTTATTGGATCATCCTTGAAAAGTACAGTTTCGTTTAGAGGGTTTATTTAAATTACATTATTACATTACATTATTTTATTAAATCAATGAGAAATTAATTGAAACCAATTGACTTTTCAAAAAGAAGAACATATTTTTTGAATACTCTATACCTTGAACAAAAATTCTAAAATGCAAGTAAGAAATATAGAAAAAATGCAAAATAAGGGCCACCCTAATGCACATTAATTTTTGTGGAAATTTTGTAATAACTTGAGTATTTTGGAAACAAAAAAAAACTTGAGTATTGTGGAAACAATTATGAATTTTTTATTGATATATTTGTTAGTTCCTTAGTAAAGCCTACGATCATAGAATAAATACATAGAACGGAAGAAGAGAGAAATGTCACTGAAAATTATACAAACTGACTTTCTTTTCACACATATTGGGGATAAAATAGCAAAATACATGGCAATAAACTCTTATGAATTAGCTTTTTGACAAGTGAGTTAGGTTGTGGCTCTCAGTTACGTATCTAGTTGTCATCCATGGTTATGATATTGTAATAATTTAATGCTTCAGAGAAATTCAACAGCAAACCACATACAAATAACAAGTAAGTGTGCTATATTCGGCTATGCCGAATCTTATATACCTTTCACCTTTATTGTGGATGCGTTAATTGCCCACTTTCAGCGTATAACATCCAAAATATATCAAGAAAACGTTTAAAAATTTTACATTTAATTGCTGACGAACAGATTATATGTTATAGAAGTTATAAACAAAATGACAATCTTATATATACCGTTCTCACGAAAGTGAAGGATATAAAAACAACAACGCCAAACGAAACGAAACACCAAAAAAATAAAACAAAATGCGCAAATCAATGAAACCAACACACATCCAAACATACGTTTTGTTGCATTTTTGTCAAAGCATGCAATAAATTGTAATTTTTTGATGGAATTTTCAGAAGTTGTCTCGGATTTTTGCTCATATCTCCATTATTTATGGAAGGATTTTGCAGATTTTAAATAGGAAACTTCTCGAAAGCATGTCCGACAGAATTATTGAAGATTTGTATCTCGAAGATATCTGGGGTCTTCAGAAAATTAATTTCAACTAACAGACGGACATGGCTTAATCGACTTCGCTATGTATAAGGATCGAGAATAGGGTCGGAAAATTATATTGTGAAAATTACAAACGGAATGACAAACTTATATATATCCTTCTCACGAAGGTGAAGGGTATAAAAATGTACCTCCTGTAAATGCAGTTTAAAGTTCCAGGGATTAAGGCATCAATGTTGGCAACATGTTCAAATTATTTGTTAAATATTATTGTTTTGCATAAAATGTTAGTATATAAATGTTTATAAATTCATCGTTTATTATTTATAGGAACTATAGTATGCATTACATACATGAATACTTATATAGACTTATATTTTACACATACTTAAAACTTTACAGTGCGAATCATTCAGATAAGGGTACATATTGCTATAAGTATATTTTTAGAAACTTAATAATGATTTGATTCCATTTTCTTATTCTAAAAACTTATTCTCACTTGAAGTTCTAAAAATGTCCTTAATTAAGTCATTCGTACTATATATTTAAGCATTGTATTACTAAATAAGTAAGAGTGCTATATATATGCCGAAACATAAAAGAAGTATAGGACTTGAACATTCCTATTTAGTGTTTCTTATACGGAATTAGCGCTAATTATACCGAATGGAGCAACGTTTTTAAAATTAGTGTGTTGTATGTAATTTTAACAATTTATAATTGATATAACCATCGATTACTACCATTTTCAACACAGTTTGTTATTTTATAATAAAACTAAAGTGTGCCATTTATACAGCGGAACAGACATTTTGGTGCCCGAGATTTGAACTACGATTTGTACAAGTTGATGAACCCTCATTACTATATTATACTTCTTATTCTCCAGTCATTTATATTTTCAGCTCGCGTTATATTTTCATTGAACACCCTATTTTTTGGTGTTTTTCGTAATGCTGCTTAGACTGTGAATCTTTTTTTGCTTGAAACTGATCTACGTAAACATATGTTTCTTTTACCGTATTTCTTAATACACATTTAAATCTAACTACAGCAATAGAAATACTTCATTTGAAATTTTTTAATTACGTGATATACAACGTTTTTGGAGAAAATATCCTAAAATTTTTATCAAAAACACTACTATTTTTTTGTATAAGATTTTGATTATTTTATAAAATAAATTTTTACATATACATACATATCAGAGATCAGCAATGAGTAGTGAAAAGTTAGTAGAGTTGAGTCGTGACTCAAAATTTCTTGTACTTATATACATTCATACTTATTACAATGTTGTTGAGACTCATATTCACTCGTGAAGTTTGAAATGATCATCATACTCATATTTAACAATATTTATGACGTTGTTGATTTCTCTACTCTATTAATCTGCTATTAATCTCTTATAATTTCCGAGTTAAAGGCATTTCAAAATTAAAATTTTAAAATTTTGTTATACCTTGCTGCGCTTTTTTTTTAAATATAGGGCGTATTTTTGAACCGAATGGACTCAAATTTTTTTCGTTAGTTAGACAACTAAATTACCAAAATTATGCAAAACATTCCAGAGCAATATCAGTTACAGATTCAAAAATAAACGATTTTCAATTTAAAAATTCAAAAAATAGTATATTTGTGCTGTTTTTTGGCGAAAAGGTGACTTAACTCTTCTTTTTATTTAAAAAAAACTTTCTTTAAGTACATATAACAATTTTATGTTTTTCTGTAAGATATCTTTAAGGATAACATTTTGGTATAAAAAAATGTTATAGTTTTCGAATATGTCGTCCCTACGCCCTTGGGAATTTGACCTATTTTTTATAAAAACTTCAACTTTGGGAAGCATTTTCTAAAATCCTAAAGCTGGGATCAGAAAATGGAAAGCAGATTTGGAAACCTTGATGTGATCCCTATTTTATCCCAAAGTATTTTCCCAGCTCCGAAGAGAATGTGGGATTTTCGCTCCAATTTTTAGGAATTGCGGGTTTTATAACTGTTTTGTACAAAACACATTGTACTTCAAGTCTAGTGCAGACAGTGGGCCAATTTAGCAGTGCAATTTAACTGACTTTAATTATATTTGTGTAACCTTGGCTTCAATATGGTGGGTTCGTGTTAAACGGTGATCAAGGTGGATACAGAGCTATCTCAAATGGCTTTGTTGTGGAATTTTGATATTATTTATCTTTCTCATCTTAGACAAAATGTAACGTGGGAACATTTTCTTTCATTGACTTTTATTTCCCATTTGTCCAGCCATTTGTATGTACCTGAAGTTTAGTTATGTCGAATTTGCGATTATTTTCAGAGATTTATAAGTAATTTTAGAATGTATGGGTGCTATGGTCTAATATAGGCTAATCCACCAAAAATATGGTCTTGTGGTTTATTTTTACATAAAACTTATTTTTGCTGACTTTTATATGGATATTGCTATTGCTATAGAATATTGTATACCATAACGCCATATTTCGGAAAGAAATTTGTGTGGGGGCTATGAGAAATCATAGACCGATTCTTACCATTTATGATAAACGAACATCATAAAAATAATATATTTAACGATAATAATCAACATTTTGGGAGATTGTCTCACAATTAGTTCCATAAGTCTGGTTAGACTGGACCGCTTTTGCTGATAGTCGATACCAAACTGCTTAGGACAGTAATAAACATGTTTTTGGTAATACTGTTAAGTTTTGCTGTATATGTTGTACACTGACGGACATAGCTCAATCGACTTAGAATTTCATAAGGTTCAATAATATTTCTCAGTGTTACTCACGGAATGACATACTTTTATACACTCTCATTCACCACCTATGTTGGCGGGTATAAAGAAATATGTATATTACGAATCTAAATTAGGCAGTTAAATAACAATGTCCACATGTCGGTTGAAATCAATTTTCCGAACTCCACAGATATTTTACGCACTCAAATCATGCATCAATATATCACATCTAACGTCGAGAATTTTAGTATAGAACAAACAAATTATGTTTCACTCAAAAACAGAAATTTCATATAAAATAATTTTTCCCCATAAATTTGATCTAATACAAACAAAATAGAAAAAGTGAAGTGTATATTCTTTAGTTTGGGCACATCTCAATAAACATACTTGTTTTAAAATTTATTTATTTAAATTGATTGCAAATAAAATGTCATCAAATATATATAAACACTAATATTTCTTGGAAAAAAATATAAAATAAATGTTTTCAGTGTAAATTAAATTATAGTTTTACAAGAAGTCACTGGAGAATTTTAAATATGTACATATTTATTTAAATAAAAATATTGAAATATATACATATATACATACAATTGTTTGTGACATATTGGTTATTAGAAGTTTAGAAATCTATAGGAACAAATGTTAACAAATAAATTTACATTTGATTCCAAATTCTTAAAAACAATAAATGTTAAAAAAATCGCTACTTTTCCATTATCTTTACCGGAAACTGTATAAAGGACACTATTGTTAATTTACTAAAGGGTCTTTCATTAAGCACTTCCTATCATTAAATTTAAATGAAACAAAGTGTGTGTGAAATATCATCAACAGTTTTTATTCATTTGAGAGACCTATTACGTGTGAAATGTCTAATTTTCCATGACTCTGGCGCATAAACCTGGCTGGTTTGAAAGATGGTTTGGATTATGTTGGTTTGATGGCCGCTGTGGTCTTTGGCATATTCGCATAGATCTGCGACTTAAGAAAACGCACGATGCCGGTGGCCAGTTCACATCAAGTCCACGTAAAATTATATTGACTTCAAATCGCTCGTATAGAATGTTCAATGTGACATGAGCTTTGTAGTACGTAGCGCCGTCCAGTTGAAACCATTTTCCGTTGGATTCCACATCAGCCAATTCAGGCGAAAAGAAGTTGGTAATCGGACATGGAACTTAACCCGAACATAACACCTAATTTGATAAAAAAAAAATTATCATTTGGATGTATTGTTGGATGCTATATGCATTCATCGTGATTTGGCGAAACAAACTTAATAAACGACAATTAATTCGACATATGTAGCTTCAACAATACGGCCGCTATCAACTATCACAGTTCGGAAAAGCCTTTATATATGAATATTTTATATTAAATATAGCAATGCGTATGCAACTATTTATTTACCCAATAATCTACTTGCAAGGCTTCTGACAGTTGGTTTGGATACGTTGAAATCATTGCGTAGAAGTATATTGACACCAATTACATATCACGACCACTATCGATTCCATTATTATTAATTAGTAATAGTAATACTTAAAGCACTGCGACCCATAGGATCTTTTGTACAGCCCTTAGCTTCATCATGACGCACAGTGGGGGAACTGAAAAAAAGTGGAAATTTGTAACTTTTAAACGAATTAAAATTCCCCATGCTATTATTAATAAATTTGTTGTTAATTCAAAAAAAATATATTTCATGAAAATCAGGAAAGAATTGGATCCGTTATTAGCAAAAAATCAGACAAAGGTAGGTAAAAAAAAAAATTAAATTTTATTTTCAAATGCGAATAACTCGTAAACTATAAGTGATAAGATAAGAGATAATATATGGCTGCAGCAATGTTTTTTGTGGATCTCATCGAGTAGATTTCACATGTATAAAAATCTTTCAAATCGGATCTCAGACGAAAATTTGACATAATTTTAAATTTGTGATATACCCATGGTGCAGCACTTTTGGGGCATTGTGGCTCGGTCCACCCCTTTGTGTTATAAGCCAAAATTTAAAACTGAAACTTATCAACATCTCCTCTATAGCCATGGGCTATTAGTTTAGAAGTTACAGATTTATTTCCACTTTTTTTCAGTTCCACCACTGTGTGACGTATGAAACTAATTATCCTATTAGATGAAAAACCGAAAATATCACCTGGGACCATTAAGGCCCCTCCGAGCTATTTCGTTCTGCACGTTGCAGCTCCAAAAATCTGCACGGTCTGTCTCATCATTACCTAAAGTAAATTGGTTGTATCTAAGACTAAGATATTCCCAAATCTCTCTTTCCGAGCGATAGCAACTCTTGGGATCTACTTTCGGACAGAGTAATGAATCCTTTGGCCTGCCTGGGTCCAGACAAATTACCTCAATTGCGGACAAATCTTATGTTATATTGCAATATTTAGATTTTGTTTGTTTATCACCTAATGATTATATTGAACTAGCGATGCTTCTACCTGTTCAACTTGTGATATAGCTAGTTCAAGTTTGACAATTACTAACATTTAAACTAAAGGACAAATCTCTTACATTGATGAAAATAGTTGTACATATATAGATAGTTTCACAAACACAGACATGTACTGGGTAAGAGAAAGAGCTATTAGACAAATTCAACATATATTTCTTAGCTAAATAGATATATTCGGTTGATCGAAATAATATTGAATTTGGTGGAGTATTTCCTCAAAATTGAGGTTTTTGAACAAAAAGTATTTACAGTATTTTAAAAAATCAAATTTAAATTTTTTAAATTAATTAAATTAAATTACAATTTTATAGGCAAAAACACAATTTTGTTTAAATTTGGGTACGTTTTTTTTCTCAGCACATCAAAAGTTTTTGTAGGAACAAAAGCAAGTACTTCAGAGTGTAAAATACGTTGACGTGAGCCCAAAAGTTAACGCGGTTAAATGAATTCAAATCAATGAAAAAACTCACCAATGAGATAATGGAGAATGAAAAGTGTTTACTTGAGATAAGTTTGGCTTGGCATAATGAAAATTTCATAGAATGACAAGGTCTGAAAGGAGACATGGTCTCAAAGGAGAGACTAACCTCATTGGTTTGAGTTAATGCTGCTGGTACACACAAGTGTAAAGCATTAGTTATTGGAAAAAGCTTTAAAATGTCCATGAGAATGGTTTAACAATAATTTAGTACCAGAAGTGAAAGAGAATTTTAAGAAAATCGGTCTAAAAGATAATAATAGAAATCATTCTGCTATTGGACTTCAATGCTGAAAACGTTATTGTGAAATTTATTCCACCAAGTTGGACGACTTTGATCCAACCGATGAATCAGTGAGAAATATGGAGCTTTAAATTTCATTATCAAAAAACTGTCATTATTAAAAAACTACTAAAAATTGGTACTCAATTAACCGGGAAAATTGATTATCCAGAATGCTTCCGGTCCCGACCATTACGGATAATCGAGGTCTCACTGTATATGCAAAATATTACGTACACGCTCACAACACAATAATGAGTAGTCTTTCTACTGGCTAAATTTATTTGAGAACTGTGTATATAAATGGGAATCCCCATTTACTGAACTGACGTCAGGTTAAACTATTTTTTTTTGTAATTTCTGTATGTGGTACCCGGGTACCCTGTCAACCTGTTAAAGGTGTTTTGTTTATGACTATATTTTGTAAATGAATGTATTTCAGAAAGAATCCATATTATGAATTTCAATTTATGTAATTTAAAATGAACACTTCATTAACAAAAAATAAAAAACTATTACAAATTATTACAGTATTACCAAAAACTTTTTGATTATTTTTTGTTACTGAACAGACCTAGTTATGTATATGTGAGTAAAATAATATTATACTAATATAAGTTTATCAATATTTTGTAAATAGTTTGGGTTAGTTGAAAATATTTAACATTAAAATTATAGGCAATATGTTAATAGTTCTGACATAGCACAAGGTTTGCTACAGCACTCATCGGCTACACCATCATGACGACGTCGGCGAGTTTTGGCCATCAAACTGTTGTGATTAGCATTTAAAAGTTTGTCCATAAATAATGATGAAAATAGCTGGGGTAAAATAACATCACTTTCGAGACCATTGTCGTTATAATAAGTTAAGGGAACTAAAGTTAAAGAAATATAAAATTAAAATTAGAAAAACAAATTGAACTTAATATTTACCTGATTTTTTGGCTTTAAGGTTCTTGGAATTAAAACCATCAACACAGATCAAGTCCAAAAATTGTGTCAATGATTGGCCACACAAACGAAAATTGGCAGTACTTAGATCAGTAATGACCAAGAGCATTAAAAGGCCACAGGATATATATTTGATAGAATTCATATTTAAATAAAATTCACTAGATTTATTTTTTTAATTATTTCCTTTTACTGGGATTTTTTAATAACGTTATCCTGTTGTTATAACTGACAGTATCTAAACTTTAGTGATGCTTTTGTAGTGGCTGGAGTCATTATTTATACTAAAATTTTATATTATTTTTTAAGAAGTCCTTATGGGACGCATATGCATTTCCAAATTAACATATGCGTCATGATTAAAAATGAATTATTGCATATTTATGAGCTCACCTATATAAATAGACAACATATGAACTTGCATTTATGTGTAGGTTTCGTTATGGTTATTTGTAATCGCTCTTAGTTATTCATAAGTAAGTACATTAGGTTAGCTCTTCTAAATAAATATGTATTTCACCAGAAGAAAATTAAATGGTGTAATCTTTATTTATGGTGTTAATTTTGAACATAACCTAATGTATACATGTATAAGTATGCAAGAATGTGGCTATAAGTGCATATGCAAATGTAATTTGTGGGCTGTTTTATCGATTCTTAGAGGAATCTATGCACCATATGTTATGTAGGTTAGACTTATACCATTAATAAATGATCCATAGTAGAACATAATGTGTTTCTGTAATTTTTCTCTCTTTCTTGCAGTCAGAAATATTCATCTAAAACCCAAATATATTCTAGATACTAATGAAATTCTAGGTCCAAAAAAAAAAAATCTACCGAAACTTTTAAAGCTACCGAAAATTAGCACGATTGGTTTATCAAAGACATATGTTGTCATTAAATTTGTCCAACAACACTTATTTGGTCCAAGAACTAACCATATTTAAACTGATAACAATCCTCTTTGCTTATCAATCGTTTATAAATATGGGGTTTTCCACCAAGAGGTGTTATTTTGGTATTCAAAGAAAAATGTAATTATTTGAGATAAATGATCGGATGTTTACATGCTTTTGCATTAAATTCTCTTTCCGGATCATATAAAAATTGTATATAGCCCGGAAGAAAAATTTGTTTTACAAAAGTAAGAATATATGAACCTTTTTGGGAAAAAACTTAAAAAAAAACACCACTTTTTACATGTTCCAACTTTGGAAGATAATTGTTAGCAAGTTTTTTTTTTATTTTATTTAGAATTTTATCACCAATATAGGTGATATTTTAGAAAAAAAATTCGACCCTCCGTAGGCCCGCCACATCTAAAAAACCATAAAAAAAATAAATAAATAAACCTAAATATCTTTTCAACTAATAGAGATAACCTACACATGTGAGGGAATTTTTTGTAGATCTTCTTAAGCGCTATTTATATTTCAAATTTCAGCTCATTCTGCTCATAAATGGATTTTTGGCGATTTTTTAAAAACAATTGAGACCCGAGGTGACCAACTTTGAGGGCAACACACTGGCCCCCATTAGCGCTAGGAAGCTGAACAACTGCAAATCAAAATCTAAATAAATTATAACAGGTATTGAAACATGTGTTTTCGGCCAATGCTCTCTTCAAACGAATATGTTGCATTCGGTACATGTTCCATGTGATGGTCTGGCCAGATTTCAGCAGCTCGTAATAAATATCACACTTTTGGGCCCACCAAATATAGAACATCACCTTAGCGCCATGGATATTTGGCTTTGATGTCGATTCGGCTGGTTGGCCGGGCTTCACATATGATCTCTTACGCTTCGGGTTATTGTAATGGATCCATTTTTCATCGCAAGTAATGATTCGGTGAAAAAATTATTTTCTTTTATAGCGTTGAAGCAGCATTTTAGACATACAAAACCTTTCAAAGACTCTCTGCTTTAAATCGTATGGTATCCAATTTACGTCATATATTGTAAACTCAGCATTTTTAAAAATAGTATTTTTTAAGAAATTCACGCTACTTCTTCCAATTTTTAAAGCGATCATACTCTGTTGTTAATAATGACATATCATATGTAGGTATTGAACAGCAGAAGAAATTAATCGAAATCAACTGTCCTCAAATTGTTCGAGAATACAATGATCGTATGGATGGAGTAGATCTCTTTAATGGTCTCCAAGTTCGATACCATATTTAAACTAAGACTCTCGATATTACGCTTTGGTTGTTCTACCATTTTGTGACATAGTCTCTATTAACGCATTAACTTTATACAAATGTCTGCACGGCGATGAGGCTAATGCTTCCAACAATGTGTCTGGTAAAGATCTGCGTTTACAGCTTCCAGATTTCCAGTCTGTAGGACGACGATCTGTTCCAAATCTCGATGAGCCTTTATCACTACAGCCTGGCATATCAGGTGTTGAGAGAAGAGCATTAAGTTGCTGATGATCATTTTCTTGTTTTGGAGAAGAGAGAAAGGCCAAAAAATTGCAGTAAATATGACACCCAAGTCGTTTGTTCCAAATGCGGTCTGGCTTTATGCGGTCAATTCGATCAAAATTGTTTCTGGGACTGCATGTAAAAATATTATTTACAACTAAAATAAATAATTTTTCTCATTTTCTGACATGAATTACTTTACACACGATGTTATTTTGCCATAGCAAAAGCCTTAATACCCCCGTATACCAATTTTCTTTTAAATCAGAAGACATTTAAAATTTGAAAAATTTTATATCAGATTCAAAATCAAAAAGCTTGAAAACCCTCGTATACCGATTTCCAATCTTGTTCCCCCTCCCCCTTGGGGCATGGATAAGCATCTTGGTGAAGCTCCACACCTTGATGTTATGGCTCAAGGGGAAATATAGAATTTAATTTATTAAATTCGCAGCTGACTAGAGTCTTATCTAGTGCCACGGGGATCCTATGGCCTCAGGACTTCGATCCTGTAGGATCATTGGTGAGATCACTTCTATGAGCACGTGGTAGCTGTGGTATCAAACCCAAAGCGGATAGAAGATTGTTGGTTAAAGGACTGATATTTGGGCTAATGACAAATTTGGGGCCACCAAATGTATCTTACTAAGTGCTGTTGCTGACTCAACAGAGCCATTGAAAGTAGCAGATAGCAAATAGCGTTTGTGCTCAGGAAATGTATTGAGGTAGTAGCATTCGTGATGTACTGGTCGTTGGGCTTGGTTCTCGGCGAGGTAAAAAGTGTACGCTGACTTTGACTTTTATCGGATGGGAAATTTTTAAGTCAGAGACCATACATCGGACTGGATTACCAGGCCAGATGTTGCAGCTTTGATAATTGTCCTGGGTTTGTTAGTTGACTAGCAAGATAGCCAGAGCTCTCGAGCAAGGGTTTTGTGCTTTGATCTGTGCAGTAAATGTACAAGAATTTGCCCATTGAGTGTTTCTTGCAAGTCACTCAATGGCGGTGATAAACGCATTATTTCTATCCGGTGTTAAGACCACCGTGCGATTTAAGCTTTTGCGGCAGGTATCCAGGTAAATCTTAGACACATTTCATCCTTGTTCAGTGATTCCTTATAGTTTTGGCCACAAAAATGTGTGAAATTACCTACAGTACGAAGTTTATCTAAAAAAAAAAATTTTAATTTTGAGAGTCTTTAAGTTTGGTCTTAATCGATGTCTTATATTTTTACGATATTTGTCTGAAATTGGGGGGGGATCAGCCCCTCTCATATAATAATAGTTAAAGGAAAGCTTGAAATCATTTATTGTGTTACCGTTGTGCATAAAAAAATAAAAATGGTTGGAATCAGAATAGTGGAGTGGTGTATCCCAGTCCAAGTATGCAAGTAAGGTGTAATTAAGCTTTGCGTAAATAACGTTGATGCCACACGCAGAAAAAAAATATAGTTGTACATGTTTACTGTAACCATTTCAACATTTTTATGATTGTGGTAACAATAATATGGTTAATTTACGATTCACATGATTGTATCAACCATATATATGATTACAGTAAACAAGAATATGTTTGTGACAACCATTTATATGATGAAGTACTTACCATATTATGTTGCTCTTTGCTTATGGATATCATAATCTTATGATGAAATTATCCATCATAAAAATGATTTTCACAAACATATACTTGTTTACTGTAACCATATATATGGTTGAAACAATCATGTGAATCTTAAATTAACCTTATTATTGGTACCGCAATCATATAAATAGTTACTGTGACTATAATATTGTTAAAAATTTTGAAATGTTACAGTAAACATGCACAACTATATTATTTCCGCGTGCAGTGTCCTGTTATGTCAAAAATTAAGGGGATCATACAAAATAAATATTTTTTTATCGAATATCTCGAGAACTATAATAGAGACTCTTAAAACTTTGCGAGAGTTAATTTGTTACAATTGATCGGATTAAGCTAGTAAATTATAAAACCTTGTGAACATTTATCCGCAACCATGTGGATATCTTCATATCTCAAGCTTCATCACTGTAATCGAATAAAATGAAAATATTTAAATCTTTTATATCCAAAATACAAGATCTTGTTTTATTTGCGTTTAGTAAAAGTTTGTAGCCGTTGATGCCCTTATTAATCCTACTAGACGCATTTTAGTATTCACATTGCTTTGAACCACTTATCTGACCATGTCATTGTATCCTTTACAATTCTGAAGTAATAGGATTTACTTTTTTTTTATTAAGAGTTGTTTTTCTATCTAATTTCCCATGAGATAAAATATACAAACTTTAAATTTTTGCGAATATTGGGCACACATATGGACGAATTTTGAACCAGCCTGCTCATATTTTACCTTTCTCCAGACTTGCAATTTTGAAGCACCGATGCGTGATTTTTCATACTTTTCTAGGTTATTTAATTAAAATTTTTACGATCTTCTTCTTTTAAATTACACATCGATTGCACATAACTTCAGTTATACATGAGCTACAGCATAGATGACAACTAGATAGGTAACTGAGAGCCAAAAACCTAAGTCTGTTGTCAAAAACCTAATTTATGAGAATGTATTGCAGGTATTTTGTAATTGTATCACCAGTATGTGTGAAAATAAAGTTATTTTTTCCATTGATATTTCTCTATCCTTCTATGCGTTTATTCTATGGGCTACACAGTCAGGTTAAAATTACACACGATATTTGTTGTTTGAAATAAAGTGGCAACACTTAATTCTATTCTTCTCAATTCAAACATTCATTTATTTCATTTGTTTCGTTCATTCATTCATTTACTCACTCACTACCACACATTTACTTATTCATTTATTTGTCTTCTACTTGTTATTTTTTTTTTGTTTCCCAAAATAGAATGAAATTAAAACAAGTAAGAATGATATATGCGGCTGTGCCGAATCTTTTATACCCATCATAAAGATGTGGTTTTGGTCTTCTATGGGGAATTGAATTAGTTATGTTTCGAACTGTTCAGAAATTAATTGAGTGATAAATTTCTCAAAATTTTAAATTACTTATTTCGTAACTTATGTTAACATCAGTATATATAAATTATTTATTGTAAATAAAATATTTTTCTTATATAGGGGTCAATTATCCTCACAAAAGTTAGTAGAATGAATTATGTTCATATAAAACTTTTTGTATGCGCAATTTCTTCGCAATATTAATTATTACAAAACAATTATTAATGTTCATGTCATTTACGGAGGGGGACTCATGTGGGGACAAGGGATAAATGTTGCTCGATTTTCGCCATAATTTAGAGTATAATTTTAGAATATAAATAGAACTAATTTGAGCAAAATATTATCAAGATTGTCGCATAATCAACATATTTATAACTACTCAAACAGTATACCGTGGGGACATTTGAAATCATGGACCGATTTTGCACATTTTCAATACCAAACAAACCTTATCACCAACAAATATTCTTTATTTGTGAGAAATTTCAGCCTGATAGCGCTTTTCGTTTGGGCCTTATCAAGTTTTCAACAGGCAGACGGTATCGTATGAGGACCCAGAATATATTCTACGACCAATATTTCAATATGTTACAAACGGAATGACAAAATCAATATACGTCCCATCTTTGTTGATGGTGAGTATAAAAACAGCAGACAAAAAAACAAAATACATTAAAAACAAACAGAAATAAAATTAACAGAAGTGTAAGTAATAATGTTGATTTAAAATGTAAAATGTTTAAAGAGCAATGTGTGCAAAAGTATGTGTTTATGTCTCTCAATGTGTGAATTGATGTACGTGTAAGAGACGCCGCACAGTGGTTCGTGTTATAGGCAAAAATTATTAAACATGTTTATTTTTTTTATTTTTTAAAGCAATTAACTAATTAATTAGTAAACACAAAAACTTTGTAAAGTTGATTTAAATATCTAAATATCTTTAAATATCTTTCTCTAAACATAGAGAATCATAGAGTGGAAACTAGAAAAAAACTCGAACAAAAAAATTACGCAAAATAATCACATATACGAGTGTTGTTTTTGTTTTCACATAGTTGTTTCTACTAATACATTCTCACCACTTAGGTTTCTGACAACTGAGTTAGGTCTTTGACGGGAGAGTTTCCGTTCTATGTCTATTTTTAATGGCTCTATTATTATGAAATATTTTTTAAAATAACTTTTTAAGTAATGTTATTTTAAGGAAAAGTGTCGAAGACTTTGTAATGTTTTTTAATAATATTTATTTTAGTAAATCATTAAACTATAAACAAACAAGAACTTTCGTCAGATTTTTATACCCACTACCAACAATTATGTTTTTAACAGGTCGAAATCTTCATCAGAGATCTACAAAAGTATATATTCTAGGTCCTCATAAGATTCTAGACGATCTGAAAACACGATAGAGTTCAAACGAAAGGAGCTAGCAATTTTCCACAAATTCTTTCTGTTGGTAACGTTTGTTTGGTATTGAAAATGGACAATAGGTTAGTGATTTCACCTAGCCCCCACACAAACTCCCCGCAGGAAATCTGTTTGAGCATTCATATGTTGAATATGGGGAAAACCGTATAAAAGATTTATGGCGAAATTTGGGAAACATTTGTCCCTAGCTCCCATGCAAGTTTTTAAATAATTAATATGGTGAAGAATATATTGGATATAAACATGTTTTATATGAATATAAATCTTTCTACCAACTTTTGTGTAGATCAGTCCATAATTGGCTCTACTCCCCATATAACCCTTATATCACAAAAATATTTTTTTGTTACATATTGATGCAGAATAGAATAGTCTTACTAGTTTTTATACACTTTTCCTTCTCTTGTTGATATTACTATGAGCTGCTGCTGCCCAGAATATGCGTCTGGACATGAAGCTGTAATATTCCATCATGACAACACTCGGACATATGTTTCAATACCTGTTAAAAACTATTTGGGAATATTTGCATCACCAGCTTTATAGTCGATCATAGCAGAACGTTATCTCTGGGATACGCTTCACTTTGGAACAGAGTATCCGATATAGGTTTGATTTGTTCTTGGCCTCAAAAGATGTCAGAAAGATTTGAAAAGGTCATAGCTAACAATGGCCAACTGTTAGGTAAGTTTAGGTTACGTGGGTTGCTCACAAATTAACTAGTCATGTGGCCCATTGTGGCACCTTTAGTAATACTATTCCCCTTATGCTAAAAATTCATACATAAGGGAGAATAGTTTCCCTCCCTAATTGCGTTGGTTCCTGTTGTCCCCGTGGGAACCAACTGATACTTCTAATAAATCTGATCATATTTACTAGTGACAAATCTCTGAGACAGTCCAGATCATGAAAAAGAACTTCTACAATAGCTATAACGTGGGTAAACCATACGTTCCGACATGTGTCCAATCATATAGTGCCCAGTGATTATACTCTTGAATGCCCAATTGAATTCCTACTAAGAGACAAAAGAGTCCTGGTCCTATCCTGTGTCAGAGTGTGCCTTTCTGGATATTCTACAAGTGATGATATTTGTCCACCTGAGTTCCGTCTCACTCAAAGCCCATTCATCTCTCAATTTCGATACGGTCACCAAGGGAGTGTGAATATCCATTTGCGCAAGAGTTACATCTAGGGACGACCCTTTGTTTGCGCATTCATCAGATACTTCATTTCCCCGGATGCCCTCATGTCCTGGAACCCATATAAACTCGACGTGATGTTGTGTCAGTTGTGCCAGTGATTGGATACAATTGAGAAGACTTTTCGAACTAATAACGTTGGAGTTAAGAGGCTTGACTGATGCAAGGCTGTAAAGTTTTCGAGAGTATACATATTTTTCTCGCGGCTGTATTGATGGCATACATCTCTGCCTGGAAAATAGTGCAGGTATCGAGTAATCGAAGATACTACAAAAGGTCCAGTTCATTGGAGAAAATTCTGTCTTTGAACCATCAGTGTAGATTTAGATCATGTAGTCTCTTAGGACAGAATTCGCGGCCCAGTCATCCCTTGTCGGTATACCGATCCTAAATGTTTTATGTAGGTACTCCGTAGTCCGTTTCTTGCCTCATGATTGGCCTGCTATCTTTTGTAGCATGGAGCCGTAACCAATACGATCATGATTCATTCCTCTCGACTGTTTAAGTCGTAGTGCAGACTTAGCAGAAATGCATTTGATATATATATATATCAAGGGGAGTTATATTTAACATCGTCTCTAGACTGGCCTGAGGGGTGAAATTCATATAGCCAGTAATTGCAAGACATGCTAGGCTTTGTACCTTGTTTAGAATAGAGAGGTGAGTCTTATTGTCCGCCGCTCTCCACCAAACAAGAGTACCATAGGTCAAAATAGGTCTTATGACGTCGGTGTTCATCCAGTGTACAAAGGGTTTCTTACATATATAGAAGGCACACAATGCCTCCTTTATTTGACTCTCAACATTTCCCTGGCCCATGATAGCAGAACGCTGAGAGACGAATCCATGAGTTCAGTTATTGTGGGAAGAAACTTACCTTGAATAAGAAGCACAACATCGACAGCATATGCGACTACTTTGGCGCCTATCCTATTGAGCCTGGAAACGATTTTATTTACGACAAGATTCCACAGAAGTGGAGAGATGACACCACCTTGTGGTGTACCCCTTGTCACAACTTTACTTGTTCTTCTAACCCTGCTCTTAAGCATAAGTCACCCAATGCATCAAATTCCATAACATACTTTGTCAAATGTCCCGTCTAAAGTTCCGACAACGTCATGCAAGGCAGTGTTCACCGACCTCCCTACAGAAATGATCAGGGGAGATGATGTTCATGACATGGAACAATGGCCAATAAAATAACCTAAATATGTACACAGAGAAAACAGATTCGTGATAGCAACCGAATTTGTTGTCAACCGAATGATTCTATCTTAGTGACCGAATTTTACAGTTGTGGCTACAAAATATTTAAAGGGATAAAAAAAGTTTGGTTGCTTTAACCGAAATTCTTCTTTACTAACTGACTTTCTGTTGATAGAACTGAAAAATTTTATATATGCAATCGAATCATTCATTTGGCAGTAAATTCGGTAGCTAGTACGAATCTGTATACTCTGTGTATAATTCTCTTTATACCAATGTAATTTCTGTAATTGTCACTATATTTAGATGAGTCTTTACAGCCGAATATTGTTCTCTAACTGGTTCTCGTTCACTGTTCTATCACTGTGTTATTAAAGATGTAATAAGTCTTTTAACAAATGCTGATATTTACTAAGAAGTTATTCGAATTGTTATTATTTTAATTTCAATTAAGTAAAAGTTGTGTTTTTAAGATTTTTTTTTTTTTAAGTTTCATCTATTTTTGGTTAAATTATAAAAAATGTTCGATTATCCTCATATGTCAATCATGTAGGTGCTTAGTTTTACTTTATTATTTAAGTATATACCAAATTTTGTTAGTCTATGAAAACTTCTTTTATTTTTGCCCAGTCGTTTTATGGTAAATAATCACTGTGCACCGAGCTGAACAGTCACTAAACTTTAGTTGTATTTAATTGTTGTTGTCTTATAATTACACAGTGTAAATATATGTAAAAAAAGCTGTTTGTGTGAGTGTGTCTTTTAATTTCTGCGTATTTTTCTCTATTTCCTTGCAAGGAAAAAAAGAAAAAAAAAAAAAATAGAAAATAATGTTTCTTTTCTTGCATACTTGAATTTGTTTTTTTTTTTTTGTGATGATGAGGAAGGTTTTTTGTAATTTTTGTTTTTGTAATTACACACTTAAAAACATTCGAAATGTACAAAAATTACAAGTTTCTGTTTGTAACAAAAGTACGAGTAAAAACCAAAAACAGCAACAACCTAATGAAAATTAAAACTCACACACACATACACATACACTCAGACAGAATCAAAAATAGAATACTTAGGAACATAAAAAACTTTTATACATTTTATTTGCATTTTTCTATTTTGCTTTCTTTGTGATTTTTTGTTATCTTCTTTTTCCGTTTCCTTCATTTGAAGCTAAAGAAAACTTGTGTTATTATTCTCTCACTCTCTCTCTGTGTCAAAAAAGGTCTTTAGTTCAAGTGTTAAGAACTGAAAAGAATTTACTTAGTGTTTGTTGTTGTTTTTGTTGATTTTTTAAACTAAATATACATACATAGATACAAAGTATGTGTTTGTGTGTTAAAATTTATTTACGATTTGTTGCTAAGGGGAAAGAAAACAAAGAATTAATTAAACTTGGCTTAAAACTTTACATCTAACATTTAAATTATTACTGCTACTGTTGTTGTTGTTATTATTATGTTTATCTTATTTGAACATAAACATTTTTTATTTGTTTTGTTTCTAAAGAATTTTTATGGAAAAAAAAGCGGTGCGTGTCAATTAAGTGAAAATAATAATAATATTTGGAAAGAAACCTGTAAAGATTAAATAAACGAAGGAATCTTGTTTAAAATTAAATATTTTAGTAGATTTATAAGCCTGGCTGTAAAAGAGGTGTGTGCAATAAAAATGGTTGTCAGGTGATTTAGAAAAAGCTTAGCGCAATTTATTACTCATTTAGGAAAATTCTTTTGTCAATTATATTAAAACGTTGTTATATCAAACAAAAAATTCAATAACAAAAGCAGCTAAGGTAGATTAATTAGGAGCAATTGTAAAAATACTGCAAGTTATTTAAATTCATGTTGATAAAATTCCGTATTTTGAAAGATTTAAGCGTTTCTTCTGATTAGTATCATAGTTTTTGATTCAGATTTTAAATCATAAACCTCCAATAAAACCTTTTTTTTCACAATAATTTTTAACATTTATATCGATTCATTTGGGGGATTGGGTGTTTCAAAGCACTTGTGCGTAAATCTCTTTATCTGCCACCCACTTGGGGGTCTCAAGAAGCGATTCCACTTTTTTTGAATTTCCCAAGCAGCTCAATACTTTCGGTTTAATACCAAGTATCCCCTAGAAATATCGTCCAGGCTCCCGTCTAGGCAGCTAAAGTGAGAAGGTGTTATATTGAGTAACCTGAATGGCATGTCAACATGACAGCGGCTCAGGTATTTAGGTGTTTTTCACTGAAACTCAATTGTTTCTAACCTGCCTAGAGGTTGTTGGCAGCCCCAACACTAGGATCGGAGAAGGTAGTCCAATCAGTCGCTTTGTCCTAAACCTACACTATGAACGAAACCACTAAAATTGATTACAACCAACGGATTCCCACGATGACGACCTTCAGCATGAACAAATATCTTGAATTAAAACATGGAACGTGCACATACTCCTAGATCCATCTAAACTATTGTAGCCGGTGTCCGTCAGGGCTACTTGCTGTCTCCCTTGCTTTTTAACATCGTGCTAGATGTTATAGCTCCTAATGCTACTCAAGCTAACTGGGGTCTTAACCAGCAACTCGAGAGGCTCAAGTATGCAGATGATATATGCCTTCTTTCACACAGCTACAAAGATATGGCATCTAAACTTAAATGCATCGAAACAGAGGCCATACAATATGGTCTTAAAATAAACTTAAACAAGAGTAAGGTAATGCGCTGCCATACAGTAAACACTAACAAGTTTCGTATAGGAAACATTGAAGTAGAAGAAGTCTCGTCATTTTGCTACCTAGGCAGCATCTTAACAGAACACAGGTGGCTCCAGCAAAGAAGTAGCGTACCATATCTCGAAAGCCAACAAAGCATTCGGTACCCTTCAGTCAGCATGGAAATCTTCTGCCATATCCAAGAACACCAAGATCAGTATCTTTAACTCTTGTGTAAAGTCTGTGCTTCTCTATGCATGCGGGACGTGGAATACGACAAAACGTAAATTTGTTAATTGATGTCTCCGAAGAAAATATTAAAGGTTTTCTGGCCTAACACCAAATATTTATCTAAGCTGGAGAGAAGTAAAACAAGTATTATCAAACTGAATCGAACGGAATAGATTCATTGTGGCCCTTTGTTTCCAATAGGAACAACAGGACAAAATATAATATACATCGATTCATTAAAAACAAGTCGGTCAAGCTCGACCATATAATACTCTATACTGAGTAAATGAGCGAAAAACTTTTTCTTTTAAAATTTCAATAATTTATATTCGTGAGTGATTTTTGGAAGTGGGCTATGACTAATTATGATCTGATCATCATTTAATTAAGTGACATGTCTTCCGTATATAAAAAAACTTATTTGGAGAGAAATTTGTGTAGATACTTATATAAGTTAAATAATTATTACAGATATGGTCCTATTTAGGTCAATCTTTTGTAAGCGGACTAGGAGAAATAATGGAGCGAATTCAGCCAGTTTCAACAGGCTTCGTCCATTTTATCAAAATATCTGCAAAATTAAGACCTGTACTATGCGCAAAAGATTCATATGGCAAGCGGATGGACGGACATCGTTTTGTCAACTCAGAATTCTGTGTCTATCGGTATGCTTTAAGCTATTTAGCACAAACGCATAATACCCTTCCCACTATGGTGGTGTAGGGTACACAAATTCCTGGGAATTCTGGAATTGAAAAGTCCAGGAAATTGGGAACCCTACATCTATTCTATAGCTACAGAAATATTTTGGCTAAAATTTCTTTTACATTATTTTTAAACTGTTTTAAATATTTTTAAATTGTTTTGCTAATTCCAACATCGGTTATAATATGCCGGATTGGTACAATTTCTCCATTTTTCATAACCACAGCCATTTTACGCCATTATATGCGATGATTCCCACCATACTATTGTATAATCAGGATACACGTTAGGATAATTTTTCTTTATAATAAAATTTGTATTTGGGTTTATGTCATTTCTATGCATAAAAAGTTAGAAATAATTTTGAACAAACAATAAGTATTTCAAATCTTTAATACATTGCTTTGCTTAAATTGGCATTCTTTCATTTTAGTCTTTGGATTAGATCTGCTGTGTCCCTTATTCTTAATCGGTTGTGACCACGGTTATCTAATATGATGCGGGTCAGTGGGTTTGGGTGAATTTCAAGTTTTTTTAAATATTTTTCTATATTTTAAGTGATCTCAGTTTTTACAAGGCACACATTGATCAATATATATATTCGCGTTTCTGATATACCAGGGGGCAACTGTGATCATTCTTAAAAACTTCTTTTGGCGTCTTTAGATCTTTTCTACATTTGACGTTGAGTCTGTGCCGCATATCAGTTTTATGATCATGTTATAAAGTAGAACATGATGATGAATAGATGTTGTAAAGTAGAAGTTTATTTAATTTCTGATTGTTGAATTACTGATTGGTTATTGATAAGGATAAGGGGGCATGATTCTCTATGTAAATGTTATAGATGCACATTTTTGGTCGTTGACTTTAATTTTCAATTGTTTTAACCAAGATGTATTAACCAGGTGGCAGCGTAACTACAACAATTACAACAATACAAGAACAACAGTGTGTAAAACCTTATAAACTGCCAAAAAATAAATTCACAAAAACGCACTTTTTAAAACGAAATAGTTTGTTTTAGCACTTTCAAATATTTTACGCACATAAAGCGGTAACTAAAACTCACTTCTATAAATATAAAATAATCTTTTTACTCTTATAACAAATTTAAAAATGTTTGTAAACACGTTTTTGACATTTCATAAAGCACAATATAAGTATAGCAAAAAATAGTCAGCTGGCGTTACGCTGCCACCTGGTTAAATATGCCTTGGTTTTAACCATTTTTCTAATTTAAATATGTGATTTTGTAAGTAACGAGACGCTTGTTGATGGATTTCATGAATGCTTAGAATATCAGTACCGTCAGCAAATGTTGATGTATGAGTGCGATTTTTAGTTGGCATATCAGACGAATATATCAAATATAAAAAGAGTCCCAGGGACTTCAGCTTCAATGGGTTGGGGACTACTTAAAAAGCCTCCATCTTTAACTATAATTGTTCGAACAGTTAAATAGCTTTCCATTAGCTTATGTGTGTTTGCGGGTAAATTTTGACTTAGTTTTTATATTAAACCATCAAGCCATACTTTATCAAATGCTTGAGAAATGTCGATGAAGTGAGCGCAACAATATTTTTTCCTCAAACGCTTTTCTTACAATATTTACAAGTCTATGGGTTTGTTCGATAGTACCGTGTTTTCTTCAAAATCTAAATTGATGATTCGGAATACAATTGTTTTCAATTAGCTTCGGGTACAACTTGGTTATGAGTATCATCTCAAATAACTTTAATATATTAGATAATATACTGATGGGTTTGTATGATTCTACTTTTGTGTATTTTTTCCGGCTTAATTATCATGGTAAGCAGTAAAACTTTCCATTCTGGAGGATAATATTCAAGGTTACGCCTTAGAATAAAATTAAAAATAAAAATAATTATTTTTATTGCTATCCGGGGTACATCCATAAGCATCTTGTTACTGGTTTTGTCAATAGGAGATTTTTTCTTGGATTTAAAATCAACAGCCTTTTCAATCTCTCGAATCTCAAAACTCTAAAATGGGGTACAACAGGTGGCAACTCAATAGTTTAATTTGATGTGTTCGGGGTAAATACTTGCTTCAAATTATTAACAAACAGTATTTTAAAAATTGTGTGAATCATGTTGTTCAAAGAGTTGGTGAAATTGTTAACCGATTTTAGTAGGGTCTCATTGTAGCTTCAAGTCGACAAAAATTAGAAGAGAGAGGTTGGTCTGTAGATTCCACGTTAATATTGGAGCTATTTTTGCTCCCAAGTGCTGTTTTTTTGTTCTTAGAACACTAGCGTATGAACTTTTATTATTTGTGGGTTGCGAGATTTGGGGGTAATGGGTATCTACTAGGTTCGTTGATAGAACGGGTTAGTTCAACTCTAAATAGTGGTTGAGGAAATTTCTCTTGATTCCTAATGTTGATGACAATTTTTATTTTATACCTATTATTTTTCAAAGCTGTCCTTATTTACTCGGAATCTACACAAGAGTCAATAAATTTAATAAAGATTTGGAGGCTCTTGCTGGTATGTGTAAAAACTTTTTTTATTGTTCTTTACAGAAATCGTTTTCATTATTTACCTGAATTATAGTATCGTTTATATTACCTCGTTTAAATGGCACAACATGTGAAATATTTATGAATAGTTTTGAGGTTACAAAGGTATATTTTGATTTGTAAAGGGATAAAGCTACCATATGTTGTCTGAAAGCAAAATTTGTTTGAATATAAAAGCTGCAGCACTCGATTTTATTATTTTTTTGTAAATTTGAACAGAAGTATAAACTAATTAATAGTCTTTAAGGATTGGTATAATTTGTCAATGTACCATTTATACCTGCTGTGTTATTAAATGTTTTCTCAGGTACTATATTTTAGTAAAATTTTAATTTGAGTGGAATAGAACTTTTGTGGCTCAAAGGAGGTTAAACAAATTTTACTATTCAACCCCGTCGTCGTCGAAAATCGAAAAGTATGTAACATCACTTTTTATAATTTTACAGGAGATGCAAGAGACGTCATAAAATGAAAAATATTTCAGATTATCGAATAAGAAATAGAACGTTTTTGTCATAAATGTCTTATTTATAAAGATATCCTCACAAATTCCTCCACGGCATAATTTGATGACGATATGTTCATAATTGCTCATAACTCCTATATAAGGCCCACTTCCGATAATCATTTTAGCGAGCATAAATCTCAAAAAAGTGTTGGAATCAAAATAAAATTTAACAAAAAACTTTCACAATTGTTTTATAATAATTAATATCTTATTGAAATAGCACATAAACAAGTATTATTTGAATATAAATCTTTCTACCAACGTTTGTGACGATCGGTTCATAATTGATCATATCCCCTATATAACCCCTATATCACAAAACTTCGGCAAACACTCTAACTTGTGTTTTTCAATTCGAAAAACAAGCCATCGGGATTCAGTTTCATTGATTCTCGAACATTTTTGAAATTTCTTATATATGGACGTTATTTGTGCGTCATAAAGTCAGCTATGAAAAAGGTCCTGATTTAATTACAATTAATATGATAACAGTTGAACCATTTTTTGGAGATTTTAAACATCAGCTTCTCTTTAATAACTCATAGCATATTCTCCCTGCAAGTATATAAAGCAACAAATTACCTACGTATACAATTTACACTCTTAAATGATTTAGCAATTTCTTTAATAGTTCTAAAAACATAAATCATATTTAAATAGCTGACACACTCCAAAATAAACAACTAAACCATTGAACCACTGAACGTATGATTAATACAAAACTGTTATTAATAATCACTCATACGTAATATGACAACAGCCATTTAATTTTATATCATAAACACACATGAAATCATATGTATTCTTGTATATAAATGGATACATACATATGTACATACATTTAGCTACGCAACACAAAAATGATTGATGATTACAGAAACCTGTCATATTTGTCACTTAACTTTTACTTCTAAAATATTACTAGTATTTATCTAACGATACCTGTGTATTAAACAAGCCATAAAATCAATATTGTCTTACAGACTCTTGAGTTAATTAAGCATGTCATTTAGAAATAAATTTTGGGTTGTTAAATATATGTTTCATAAATTCTAAGAATATACTTATATTGTATATTTCAACATACCCAAAAAGGGGGAAAAGTACGCAAATGGGAGGTTAACGGAAATACACTGAACCAAATCATATAGGTAATGTCAGTGAAAAAATTAAGCAAAACAAACAAAAAATATATTTCAGCCAGAATGGTATTTATTCAGCGTTATTAAAACAAAACAAAAAATTATTTAAAATATCATGCCGAAAAATTAACCTTTAACTACGGAGGTGGTGGTAAATTTTAATCCTTCCGTTCGACTTGGGTTAAAGTCAATTACACTAGCTACCAACTTCATTAAAAATATTTGGTTATACATGGTTATTTAATGCACCACTATATATTTAGTATTAATATGCTATCTGCTAATAATTTATGTGAGAAAACATAAATAAATACTTTAATGGAAGACATCAGAGTGCCATTACAAAAATTCATTTTTTCAGGCCATATTGATTAAAAAAACGTTCTGAGAAAGCGATATGTTTTTAATCAATTTAATCGCATTTCATACTTGATAAAAATAATGAATATTTTTTTTATGTGACGAAATGTATCTCGTCAATATACATACATTTGCAAAAAAGAATATTTATGAATGGTGAACAGAAGTGTTACAAAAGAAAGAAAAAAAAAGTAAAATAAATAAGTATGTATTTAAATATGCACATTAGGATGATCCCTAAAAAATGTCTAAAACTAAGAGGCTGGCTCACGATGTCGAAAGTCAATCAGTCACTTTCATTCGAAACATTGGCCCACTTTCATAAGAAGTATCGTCCGCTTTGCTTTTCAAACGTAATCTAAATAAATAATTAAGTTGCCATATCTGCAGTCGTCAGTATATTGAAAGCCATTATTTGACGCACAATAAAATAACTAAGCTGTGGTGTACTGAGTACAACAGTTGACTACCAGTCTGAAGGTTGTTGGTTCAACTCTTAGCTGTGACGTATTATTTATTATTTATTTTGTATTTTTGTAAATACACAATTCTATAAATAACTCTACTGAAGAATATAAAGGATTACTTTTGGGACATCTCGAGCCAAAATGAGTACTTTTTCGTCAAATTCTCCATATTTTTGTATCATAAACGACTAAGTCTGAGTGAAAATATATGTAATTATGTTATATTATGCACAAATGTATAATAGCAAATACGTACGCATCCGTTTTGTACTAGATTCTTGCACAGACGACAATAAATAAAAAGTGAATGAATAAATGACTTGCTTACGTTATCGCACAAATTTGTTTGACGTTGTTTGCTCTTACAAGTGATTAATATGATCAAACTGCGTCAAGTAAAATAAAACTAATTATTTGTTTTGAATTGTCTTAAGAAAAATGAGGTTATCAAATATTAAAATTACTATAAAATATATTTTATTTAGTGGATACGTCTTTTTATCAAATATTTGCCAAGTGTGACCCTACTTTAAGAATATTAGTGAATCGCAAAACAGTTGATTGTCGTATAAAACTACAACGTTCGACTTCGTGGGCCAGGCTGTAAAATTAAAGTTTATTTTTTTATAGATTCTAATATAATTGTTGGTTCTAGATCAGAGCCAACCTTAAAGATAGATGTTTTAATTATACCCTACACCATCATAGTGGAGAGAGTATTATGCGTTTGTGCTGATGTTTGTAGTCTACTCATATCTTAAGGAATACCGCTAGACTCAGAATCATTTACTGAGTCGATTAAATGATCTGTTTGTCTAGCTGGCTGGTTGTCTGTTCATATAAACCTTGTGCGCAAAGTAGAGGTCGCAACTATGAAGATATTTCAGTAAAAATAATCAGTCGATTATTTCATCTAGGCCGCATACAAATGTCCTCCAAAATAGGCCTTTATCCTTAATTTATGTTGAAAACTACAGTGATATTGAATAAGGTATACGTGTACAGAGAAAACAGATTCGTAGCAGCAACCAAATTTGTTGTTAATCGAATGATTTTGCCTTAGTGACCGAATTTTACAGTTGTGGCTAAAAAATTTTAGAAAGGGAAACAAAAGTTTGATTTTCTGTTGCTAGAACCGAAAAATTCGATGTGTGCAACCGAATCATTCGATTGGCAACAAATTCTGTTGCTACTACGAATCTGTTTTCTCTAGATATTTGCTGAGAGAATTTTTGGCGCTCGTGTGGTGTATGTATAAAAGACCTATTAATCTTAGGTCGCCGGGGCCATGCTTCGTAATCCCTTTCATATTTACACCTTTCAATTAGTACCTCGCTACATTTAACCCGAAGTTAAGTTTTTGCTAAAAGTGCACATCTAATGCAAACAAATTTCTTTAGAGTAACGGTACAACCTGTTGTTACTTTCTAAATCATCAATGTTTATTATCACAAAGATTCAGTTCAGGTGGTTAATGTGAAACAGAAAAAGGAAGGAAAAGCCCAGCACAGTATACAGGCGATATTACGTTTTGATGGATGGGGTCACTATGTTGTACCAATAAAAAATAAAAGCCGTTGTACTTGGAAATACCATAAATCAGTTGTTCGAACAGCATGTATCAAATATGATGTTGGGCTATGCATTAAAAGTTTTATTGTATACCATACAGATCCCACAAAATGAGCTTTAAATTCAACATTAGTCATTAAAAATCTCAAAAATGTCAATAGGCAATAAAAATATTAATTTTTAATACAAATTGTTTTTATTACCCGTGTAGCCTTATGGACACACTACTTTTTTCCTTACTTTGTATATCCGACTGTAATTTCTTTTTACAATACATATAACCTAATTATTCTATTTATGTCACATGAATCAAAATTCTCTACAAAAAAGTGATGGTACAATTCGGGTTAATATTAATATTTGAAAACTAACAACAATTCAAAAGCAAATATGAAAAATCTCCTACAATTACAAGCCATGCGACATCGTGATACTTTCCTACTAAAATTGGAGCGAAAATCCCAAAATAGTTATTTTTTACAATTTTGCCCATAGGTTCAACGTTTCCTTCGGGGCTGGGAAAATACTTTGGGAATAAATAGGGATTACATCAAGGTTTTCAAAGATGCTTTCCGTTTTCTGATCCCAGCTTTGGGATTTTAGAACAAGTGGACCAAACTTAAAATTTTTATAAAAAATAGGTAAAATTCCGAAGGGCGTAGGGCCGACATATTCAAAAAACAAGATATGTCTTTTATACCCAAATGTTCTCCGTAAAGATATCTTACGGAAACATATAACATTTTTATATAACCTTAAAGAAAGTTTTTTTTTTTTTTTAATAAAAATAGAGTTAAGTCACCTTTTTGCCCAAAAAAGTGCAAAAATTTACTATTTTTTTAATTTTTAAATTGCAAATCGTTTATTTTTGGATCCATAATTGATATTGCCCTGAAATCTTTTGTATATTATTGTTAATTTAGTTGTCTAACTAACAAAAGAAATACGAGTCCATTTGGTTCAAAACTAAGCCCTATATTTTAAAAAAAGCGGACAAAGGTATGGCAAAATTTTAAAAGTTCAATTTTGAAATGCCTATAACTCGAAAAATATAAAAGATAAATAGCACACTTAAGCATGTTTTTTCAAGACTTAGCCAAGCGCTTTCCGAAAATATACAAATCTTTGAAATCGGATGGGAAACAAAAAAATTACACGTGTTTAAAAATTTTACATGTCGAAGGTACCCTAATTTGAGCCCCCATAGCGCCGCCCTTGGAGTATTTGTGGCGTCCATTTGAATAACTTAATTTCAAATGCTCCTTGGCTACCTCCATGTCAAATTTTATCGCGATCGGACCAGCCGTTTATTTTCAAAAAATTTTGATTCTGCCCCAATGTGCACTGCTAGCTAGGTTTCATCCTAATGCTCATATAAAATACATATAGGCGTATGATTAATATTTATACATAAATACATTTTTTGTTCCATATTACTAATACGTGCCATGGCCACTGTAGTGTTTGTGTTTTTTTGTTGACAGTAAGTATACAATAATGTATTTTTATTTTAAAAAGTATTTATTTTATACATACTATCCAGAAGAATTTTTTTTATATTTTTAGAAAATTTTGACAATTTATTTACAATTGCTGAATTCATAAAACCCCTTGTAACCTTGTATTGAGTTTATTATTGTATTAGTGTAATATAGTGTAATATTGTTGTTGGTAATTTTCATACAAAAATTAAATACACTTTATTTTTTTTATGTTTTTAAACAGTTATATTGGTTTCCGTGCTATCAATTTAATACAAATGCCAGATATTGAGAATATGAAAGAAAATACCAAAGAATAATAACAAGAAGTGAAACCCTGTCAAAAAAAAACCTAACTCTATGAATGTATTGGTAATAGTTTGTTTATATGTATTGGTTTTCAAACAACTTTCACCACACTCCTCAAACACACAGAGTTGTAAAAAACGACCTTAACAATTATAACAAGATTTTATTACAATTAAATTTAAAAATTCAAACAACTCTCAAATTATTTAATGTATATTTGACCGGAAATGATTTTATAAATAGATTTTTCTGCTTTTTAATATATAATATCTGCAAAAATTTAATTTACTTGAATTTTTTTTATTAATTTTCAATACGAAATTTTACAAATGTATTTTTTCAGTTTTAATTTCAACCCCCAAAAATTTAATGTCAAAAAAATTAAAAATATATATTTTTCGTTTGTGCAAAATATACATGTTTCGGTTATTTTAATGGTAAATATGTGTGGAAAAAAATAAAATAATATTATGTGTCTGTGAAAGAGTGTGTTAGAATTGCAATTTTATTGCAATTTTGAAGAAAAAGTTTTAAAGTCATATCTCTTTCTCAAGTGTGTTGAATTCACATACTACTTGTATGTGAGAAGAGAGAGAAGTTGTTGTTGTAAAAAAATTGAGAGGAAAATACAAACAAATTTTCTTAATCTAAGCAGCAATAGTTTTATAAAAAAAAAAAAAATAATAGTAATTTTTTCGGATATATTTTTATATTTATTTCTAGAAAACCTGCTGTTTTTCTTTTTCTTATTTGGTGTCTGACGTTTAGAATACATTAATACAATAAACAGTCAGCGTCAAAAGAAAGCGTGCAACTTGTTTTTATATTTAAAAGTTATAGTATATTTAACGAAATATTTAATTATTCTCTTAAACAAAAAACAAAATAAGCTCAACAGCCATAAAAACAGTAACAAAAAAAACAAAAATAATTCATTTTTAACGCGTAAAAAAAAGGAAATTAGAAGAAAAAAGCGTGTTTAGTATTTTATTTGACATCCTTTGGCTTTTAAAGCTGTTTCAAGCCTCCTTGGCATTGTTTCTACCAATTTGGATGTCACCCCTGCTGGATTTCCTTTAGAGAGACTTTGGTGGCAATATTTCTCTTTTCTGATCTGTCTACCATGCTTTACCGTGGATAGTAAATTTTTTGGTCGAACCCTAGATTTCTGCTTCTCCAAATTTTACTTCCGAAAATCTCAAACTTGTTTTCGTCCGTAAACAGCACATTATACCAAAACGATTTTTCTTGATTTTTATACCTGTTTGCGAAAAGTTCATAACAGTAACCTTCTAACACCAAACAGTGACTTTTTTGGGATGCATTGGACGCTCTTGGATCTCATGTGCATTGATATCACCCCAGATTTGCTGACGCACACTGGGCCAGAGATCTCATTTTTTGGCAAAAAGTCCATTTCAGGTAGAGAAGAAAAAAAGTTATACATTTCAAGTCTAGGGACTTTGAGCTTCACACCAGTAAAATTTTGTATCATTGTATGTCACCGTTTACAAATGACATGTGGTCAAAGTCAAATTTTCATATTTTTGTGAATATAATTTATATTTCAAAAATATTGTATTATATTCACATGAGTCAAAAATATTTACATGAAATGATAGTTAATTAAACAAATGGAACTGGTGCTTAAAATAAAAATGAAAATTATTAGTAATTTGAAGATAATTATTAAAAATTTGTTATTTAAACCTTATAAATATGATTTTTTTCCAAAAACTTTAAGTTTCAGAACCTAGTGCCAAGCAGTGCCAGTGGATATTTTAATGGTTATAGCACCAATCGACGCATTAATATGTTCTCTGTCCAGAATTTTGCGACCGTCTGCGAGCGTTCATAAACTTAAGAGTTATTGCCGATAATATAAAAATAGTCGTTGAAACTTAGGATATTTTAACCATGTAAAAATTTAATGAAAAAATTAAAATTAATTTTTAGTAATATATATATATTTACTACCACTTAATTAGAAAACATACTTGGCTGAATAATTTTCATATTACTAATTTTGGATATTGGATTCACATTTTTAGTTTTTAGCAATAAGAATTAAGATTCATAATTTTCAAGTTATCTTAATTATATATTTTCAGTAATAGTTATATATAATAACAATAAATAAAAATTGATGACCGCCATATTTGATCCGCCATTTTTAATATTTCAAGTATTTCAAATTTAATTAAGGTATGGCATAGTTTTAAGCCTGTAATACATAAGCTAATGATTTCATAATATCTTCATCTTAAATACTGCTAAGAAATGAAATATTTAATTTTTTCTTATGTTTGATCCGCCATTTTGGATGCAGTTTATTCAATTTTCAAAATCTGACTTCATATTTGTAATCAGTGACCATAGGTCTACAAAACGTGTTCAATAAAAATTTAATTAATTGAATTTTTAAAAATTTTGATCCGCCATTTTGAATTTTTACTTTTTTTTTGCAGAATCGTAATCAGCGTCACCGAAAACCTTATATCTGATATTTATTTATTTCATACATCCACTGCTCTAATTATGGCCAAAAATGGGATCTCTGGCCCAGTGTGATGTAACGAATTTATTTATACAAAAATTTTCCTTAAGTTGTAATTATTAAATTATTAAAAAAATAAACTAGTCTAAACTAGTTGGAATTTTGTTTGCCTATAACTACTTTTAGTTTGTATTTACCCACATCCGTGTGAGGGAAAACACTTTATGAACTTATTTTTGACACACACAATGAACATTTTACTAGCTGTTTCTAAATATATGTCAAAGGTCAACCATCCTATAAAAATTAAAAGACCAGACGAAAAAGTACTGTTTAATAAAACTGAAAAATAAAATAGGCGAAGTTCGCGGAACGTTTAACCATTTTGATAAAATATTTTTTTATTTTGCCCGTATTGTTAAACGCTACATAGTAATGCTGATTTAGCAAAAAAAAAAAAAATGAATAAATTACAGCCAATAAAATAAGCCAATTAAGGGTCGAAAGACCCTTAAAACTCCGACAAAACACGAAACAATTTTTCTGGCAATATTTCAAGCCACGTGAAATATAATCAAATTCAAAATTTGGAAACGGGTTTGAAAAATGGCAAAATTTTGACCATAATTAAGCTTAATTGTTTTTAATATTTCTTAAATGTGTTTTTAAAATTATGTAATATTTTTTTACAAATTTTATTAATAAGATATTTTTGAATCGATATTGAATTTAAAAAAAAGTTCATCAAAAAAGTTTATCATTAAAAAAAAGTAGCATGAGTTTCTTTTCCTTACCACCTTATTTATAACAAAGTTTAATTTATTGGAATCTGTTAATTATTGTACAAGTTACAGGCTGTACAAAGTCTTCATAACCAGAGGTGGTCGACTTCAACAGCCTGCATCTAACCTTGTGTTCTAACAGGACGATCACAATTTTAATTTTCTTAAATTGCAATCGGACTAGTAGTTTAAAATATTCAGATTTATTACCATTTTTGTTTTTGATTGACCCCACTGTGCACCGTCCTTTTTTCTGAAAATTCTTACAAAATTATTATATCTTCAAAATTTAGATTTTTATCCCAATAAATAGATTTCTCAAATGTCACACAGTTCATGCTAATACTCATGTAAAATACATATAGGCGTATGATTAATATTTTCCATGTAAGTAAATAGTTTGTATTCAATATTATTCATACGTGTCATGGCCACTATTAAACATAGTGTTTGTATGTGACAGTAAGTAGACAAAAAGGTATTTATTAGCATATACATATTTTTTATATATAACATTGCTTGTTTATTTGTTTTCTCCTCAAGAATACTATTTACCTAGAAAATTTATTAAGAAAATGTTTATGAATTATTTATAAGCTATTTTTGTTATAAGAATCATTTATGATAATTGGTCCAATGGTTGTGGTCTAAGTAAAACGTTTGTATTTATGAAATAGTTTAAAATATGAATTTGAATCAATTAGTAAGTTAAATTTTGTATTAATATTATGCATAAAACAACAGGTATGTCATAGGAGCCTAAACAAAAAGCAACAAAATCAATTGAAATGTCGTTTAGTAAAAAATTGTAACCAAAATTCTTAAAATTATGTAACAATTCTGCAATAGAAATTATTATCAGGTATGTTATACTAAACCTACCAGTTAGATAATTACAAATACAGTTGAAATGTCGTTTAATAACGGAGAAATTGTCATAGTTAAACACTAAAAATGATGTCAAAACTGCTACATTTTCTAAAGGGACTTCGGAACTTTGGCAGTTTATAGTAACTGTGTTGTTCGAATTGGTTGCGCATTTTATGGATGAATGGGTACGTCAACAAATTATATTATTGAATCTGGGATGATACCAAATCCGATGAGACCCAAAAGCGTCCAATACATCCCGAAATAGTCTTTGTTTAATGTTGTTTTTGAGCTGGCAGAGTCATCGGTCAATATACGGTGAGCACTACAGGTCGATGATTACCAACTTCTTTTGGCCTGAATTGGGTGATATGGACACCAAAGACATGTGGGTTCAACAGGAAGGCACTGTGTGTCACACAGCTCATGCCAATTTGGGCATTCTGCACGAGCGACTTGTGGCCATGGTAAACTCACGTGAAGGTGATGTGAACTGGCTTTTAAAATCGTGTGATTTGACACCGTTATACTTTTTCTTGTGGAGTTTTCTTAAGTCGCATACGTCAACATACGTCAAATTTAGCGACCCAGCCAAGTCGTGGCAGACATTTTCACGATATTATATTCCATATTAAATGACATCGATTTGATTTTTAAAAGAGAAAAAAAAATATGGATGTTATATCACAAACACTATGTTTTATTTAAATTTAAAGGCGGGAAGTGCTTAATGAAAAAGCCACTATGTTAAGACATTTAACATGTCTGGATTCCTTGTTAACCATGATTTGCCAGATACATATTCCTAATGGTGCCTCACATACTGGACTTTTTCGAGCAAATGCTAAAAATTTTAGATAAAGTTTAGAGGTTGATACCGTCAGATAATGTCTATTTATTAAAGATATAGAGTTTTGCGTAAAGGTAACAAAATGTTCAACAAAATATATAATTTTTTTCGACTTCGACGACATGTCTAATTTACGCATGCATAGCAACTGGTTGCATCATGATCACCTGGGCGATTAATCCAGTTTACCGGCTTACAATACTTCATACTATCTTTGCATCCACTTAACCATGCCATGAGATTGTTATAGCATTGGCGACACACTGTATTAGCTGTGTAATTTTCTCCGGTCAAGTCTACTTCGCACGTGCCATTTTTTGCTTCCCATCCGATTTCAAAGATTTGTGCTATTTACCTCTTATAATTTCCGAGTTATAGGCATTTCAAAATTGAACTTTTAAAATTTTGCCATACCTTGGTCGGCTTTTTAAAAAATAAAGGGCTTACTTTTGGACCGAATTGTTAGTTAGACAACCAAATTACCAATAACATACAAAAGATTTCAGGGCAATATCAAGTAGGGATCCAAAAATAAACGATTTTCAATTTAAAAATTCAAAAAATAGTAAATTTTTGGACGAAAAGTTGACTTATCTCTTTTTTTATTAAAAAAAAAACTTTATGTAAGAACATACAACAATTTTATATGTTTCCGTAAGATATTTTTACAGAGAACATTTTGGTATAAAAGACATGTCTCGTTTTTCGAATATCTCGGCCCTACGCCCTTCGGAATATGACCTATTTTTTATCAAAATTTCAACTATGGATCACATGTTCTAAAATCCCAAAGCTGGGATCATAGGAAATGTGGAACCTATGGGCAAAATTGAAAAAAATACCATTTTTGGGATTTTCGCTCCAATGACCTTTTGACAAGTGTTTTAATACTTTCTTATTTAGAATGATAAGTTTAAAAAACTTTGAAAATTTCATTGAGTTTTATCAATAAATATAGATTTTATTGCATATTACATATTTACTGAGTTTCTAAAACTAAAAATTGTATCAAAATTTTAATAGGATTGCAAATATTAGGAACATTTTGATCCACATTTATTCCGAACTAATTTTTTTGGTTTAGACAAGTTAATTTTTATTTTTTTTCTAGAAAAGTTTAATTTTTAAAATGCAATAAAAGTTTTGTTTATGAATCGTTTTTAATGAAATTTTACACTTATATATAATGACAAAATTGAATCGAATGACAAAATTGAAAAAGAAATTGGTGAATTGTTTTTGGCAATCCCACAATTGCCAAAAAAAAAACTATTAAAAAATCCCAAAATTGTTATTTTTTTGATTTTTGGATCTATTGAAGGCACCAAGCTTAGGGCTATGAAATCCCTTTGCACAATATTGAAGAACATATTGGGACATACAAAACAGGTCTTAATTTTTTGAAAGCAGTTATGCAATTTGAGAAAATGTTGTCTAAAGTTGAAATTTACATAAAAAATTGGTCTACTTCGAAAAGCTCTGGACCACGTAATAATATGAACTTTGATATTATTTTGCTTTTGTAATACTTCCCGTAATGTTGTCTTTCAGAAAACTATAAATACATTAATTATCTTATTCTTATTTTCAGTATAATTTAAAATTATTGTAAGTGCTTTTTTCGAAAAAAAAAAGCGAAAATCCGACTTTTTTATTTTTTTTTAAGTTTGAATGCACATAACTGTTGACTCAGTAAAGGTTCTTAAATAATTTTTTCTTATTATTATTAATTTAGAAAATCGAGAGAGAATTGGATCCGTTATTAGCAAAAAAAGTAGACAAAGGTAGGTTAAAAAAATAAAATTTTACTTTTCGTATGCGAATAACTCATAAACTATAAGAGATAACATATGGCTAAGGCAATGTTTCTTGTAGATCTTGTCGAAAGCCAACTATATGATGAAGGACTTACCATATTATGTTGCTCTCGGCTTATGGATATCATAATCTGAGAACAACATATTAGGATACAATTATTCATCATATAAATGGTTGTCACACACATATACTTGTTTGCTGTAACCATATATATGGTTGATACAATCATGTGAATCGTAAATTTAACATATTATTGTTACCACAGTCTTATAAATAGTTACTGTGACTATAATATTGTTAAAAATGTTGAAATGGATACAGTAAATATGCACAGCTATATTTTTTTTCTGCGTGTAGTTAAACGATTCGGACGACGATTTGGACCCACAACTTAAGAGAATGCGATTTGCAAGTCCAGGGCCATCAACATTTTGAACATAATACGAATATTTTCTTTTATTATTTTTGTAATACTTAGATAGCGTAGTATCTTAATATTAAGATAAAATTAAAAAATTTTCGGGAAATTTTTCTCTAATCGCTACCTAAATGGTATTGAGAATCATTCTTAGGAAGTTCATATGTTCTAGAAAGTTATTTACTGAGATCTTATATACATTTTTGTAGTAAACTGTTTCCTTGAATTTTGAACGCTTTGCTACATATGGACCTGAACAGGGGAAAAACGGTAAATAAAATCGATTTTTTTTTAAGTTTTTTGCATTTTGATCTTGAAGATGAAGTTTTTTTGATTTTATATGTTCACAATTTTTGTTCTGACTTTGACTCAGAGAGTAAATCAAAACTCCGAATGGAAACTCCCTGAGAAAATTATCACTTTTTTGCAAAACTGATATCGAGGCCAAATTTTTGGGGCCTCTAGAACAACGCTACCGAATTTACTTTGAAAATCAGCAAAATTGTGTTCAGTAACAAAATTACCACATATGGAGTGAGGCCAATACAAAACGGATCCTATAGACTACATTAAATCCATCATCGAGCCTTATTTCTTCAAAATTGAAGAACTCCAGGTCGTTTTTTTTTTTTTTTTGCAGTTTTGATCTTGAAGATGAAGTTTTTTTCATTTTATATGTTCATAATTTTTGTTCTGCCAAGAGCTAAAACTTTGCCTCAGAGAGTGAATCGAAATTCCGAATGGTTTGCAAGATATGAGCCAAATCTTTGGGGGCTCATAAAAAACTGCATGACTTTTATTGCGTAGTGGTGTCCGTATATGTTTATATTTTATTTACTTTGAAAATCAGCAAAATTGACCAGTACACAACAGACGCTACACACTCCATTAAATCCATCAACGAGCCTTATTTCTTCAAAATTGAAGACGTAGGTCACTTTGCCAACAATGCAGATTGTTACCGCACCACGACCAATGATTTTTTTGTCTGAAAATATGCATGACATTGATCCGGGCGAGATGTGGTTTAAACAGGATGGTGCAATCACCACCATCGATTTATTTAGATAAAAATTTAGCAATAACTTGATTTCCAAAAATTTAACCTGTCAATTGGCCTCAAAATACATCAGATTGAAAGTTATTACAATTCAAAGTATACACTTTTTAATAATAAATATGTATTATTTTTAAAATGAAAAAAGATCAAATAATTCATAGGAATTGACCGATAGGAAAAAACCGCCAAAATCTCAAGTTAATGCCAAAAAATATTGTGACTTTATGAACTTAACATAACTTATGTAGTCATTTTTGATTTTGTTTGGGTTAACAAAGTCTGAAGTATTGTACAATAATAAAAAGTTCCTAAGCCAAAATTGTTTATTAGTGTTCAATACATTCGTTATGTAAAATAAACAGCGGGTTTTTTGTAGCAACATGTTGCTGCATTATAGTAAATATTTATATATGTTTAAAACTCCTTTAACACTGAATGTGATACAATGTTGCCATGCTATAAACCTAGCACAGCATCATTTATAGCAAAATCTGTAAAAATTCTTGCTCTCGCACTTATTGGCTCTCATTTTTGCTCTCGGTTTAAGCGAAAGTAACAACAAAACCACGCGTTGCATCTTTTAATGAGAGTATTTTCGAAAAAACAGGAAAACACCGGTTGAGATGTTTTTGCTGTGAAACTGAAACCAAGCAAAAATATCCACACACATACACAAGGCAGCAGAAACAACAGTAAGGACGATGACTACAACTACAACGACAACAACAGCTAACAAAACATCACATGTAAACAAAGCAAGACAGAACTGAACAGAACACAACACAACATAAGAAATCAGGCACTAAAATACATTTTCCTATGGACCATTTTAAGGAAACAGAATTCAGTTTTCGCACGATTGTCAAATGGAAAACACGTCTAAAGCGGATAAAATTCGAAATCAAATAAACAAGTGAGAACAGAAAAAATAGTAAATAATAAAAAAAGTGACCAGAAAAGGAAAAAAAAAAAAATAAAATAAAAGTACATACCATTTTTTTGTTATGAATATTAAAAATAAAATAAATACATAGAGACACACACATGCGAATACATACATACATAGATTGCTGTGTATTAAATAGTGTTAAACACCTACATACACACAGTTATGCATACATACAAATGTGTGAGCATAAATGTGTACAAGTGGGGGAATGTATGAATAAAAGTAAATGAAGAAAAATAAATCTGAATGAAAACCTTTTTACTGGTATTGAGATTTGTCTATGTGTTTGTTTGTTTGTTTGTTTGTTTGTTGTTTCCTTTGATGAAATATTTTGTTACCATTTTGGAATACGCGTGTGACATGATTTTACTAGACTGGAACAACAAAAACAAAACTGAAACAACAAATCAACCATCAACAAAACAAGACTGAACATGAAATGTGCAAAAAAAAAAACTAATGAAGTGCAATGAATTGGAAAATGAAATAAGTAAAATGAAATGTGAATAAAACAGAAAAAAAAAAAAAATAATAACAACAATAGCAAATTATAATCATTTATCTGTAAGCTCAAGAAAGTAAAGTAAAGAAAAAAAAAACAAGTACAAAATTTCATTGAAATTCAAATAAAATTAATGAATGAATAAATGAATGTGTGCCAATGAAGTGTACGAAGTGTACGTAATAAAAGCCAAAGAAAAATATCAGTAAAAAATCAATGATTAACTACCTTGCAAATTGATTAGAAGTTAAAAACAAACAAATCAATGGCACAGCATAAAAATCATTCGAAAAAAATTAAGATTGAAATTGAAAAATTAAGTTAGAAAATGAAAAATTGTGCCAGAAAATAATAAATGAAAAACAAAAAAACAAAAAAACAAAGTAACAAGCATCTACTCTCTAATACAATAGAAACAAAATGCACAATAAGGAATTACGTTCAAAAAGGGAACCAAAATACTAAAAAAAAGTCGTCTGCAATTGACATGTTCAATGTTTGTCCTTTGTACTGTGAATTTAATTTATGTTTCTCTATTGTTAGAATCACGTTGGTCGTTTCTTGTGTTTTTTTTTTTTTGCTTTTGCCATTTTAGGACTTTTAACACGTTACAGTGATTTGTGAGTAAAATTTATTTGGCTCAAACAAATAAATTAAGTGCCTTTGTTGTCTCTGATTTCGACACTTAATTCAAAGAATGCATGAGGAAGTGCAAGCTTTTTTGTTATTTGAATTCAAATCTTTAAAAGTTTTAACAAAAATTAAATGTTTTTAATCGAGTATTATTAGGTTTTAGGAACTTTTAATAAATTATATTTTAAGGCTACTGAACTCTGAAAAAACTTACAAAGTTTCTAAAAAAATATTCGGAAATATTTAATTATTTAGCTTGAAGTGTTATTGGTAAACCTACACTAAACAAAAACTCAGAAGAATTTAAGTTAGAATTAAGAAAAGTTGAAAGTTTTGAAAGGATTTTAAAGTTGTAGTAAATTTGTTAAACAGAAGAACAATTCTTGACAAATCTTATATATAAATAGGCCACACGTTTTTTGTGGTACACTCTTGAAGTATGTTATTGTTAACCAATACATATATGGTTTAGAATGTTCTTTTCTCTAAATATGCTCAATATAAAAGATTGCTTCAAAATTCTTTCCTAAAAGTGGTAAAAAGCATTTTAAAAGTGGTTGAAGATTTCGACCACCAGGCGATCCTAGTATAGATTTGTTAATTAAAGGTCTGAAATTTTGGGGACAAAAAGAGAACATTTTTTTATTTTGTATAAAATTTGTTAAATACACTATTAAATTCATTTATGCAAAATTTCATTGATTTTAGCATGATTCCTAAAACTGTAATTTAATAAGAAATTGTTAAAAAAATATATATAAGAACAGGCTCACGCCCTGGGGAGGTATAAGGAAATAATTCCCCACACAAATGGAAAAATTTTAATATTAAAACCAATCTTATTATCGAGTTCTTGTTTGAGCTTTTTACATTTCCCTATTTTTGCTAGAGAATTAGTCACAACACGGACAGAAAACTACTATTTTTGGATTTGAAATATTCGATTTTAATGAAATTTACAATACATATTATGGGTTCAAAGGGTTGCTCAAATTAATGACCTTTTCATCGGAAACTCATTCAGAACAATTAAATGAATTATATTCGGCTGTGCCGAATATTATATACTCTTCACCAAATTATACTTTTTAAAAAATATATTTTTTTTTTTTCAAAATTTTTAAAATTTTTTTTAATTTACTAGCGAAAAAAACTTTATGGGATTTTTTTTTTTTTTAAATTTAATTATGATAAAAAATTTTATAACAAAAAATTTTTTTTTGTTGAAAAAAAATTCGGGGTAATATTGTACCCGTTGTTGACCAATTGTAGGTCCAACTTACTTTGGAATTATATACGCCGTTGCAAAGATCTTTAAAATATCTATTATTGGATAGCCATATTGTCTATATTAATGACTTAGTAATCCAGATATAGATCAAAAATAGGTCAAAAATCGAGGTTGTCTTGGATTTTTCTTTATATCTCAACCCCTTGTGACTGATTCTGTCAATTTTAAATTGCAGCCGAGCTGGAAGAATTCGCGATATACTGATGTATGAGTCATATATGTAAGTTATTTGGGGGCTAAAGTTTATTTCAACATACAGACGGACATTCGGACATGGCTATATCTGCTATATCGACTTAGCTATCAATAATGATCCAGAATATATATACTCTATGTGGTCGGAAATGAAAAATGTAGAAATTACAAACGGCATGACAAACTTATATGTATATCGTAACCTTAATATAGAAAGGTCCTAACTCGAGATTTTTTTAAGTCTAGATTTTTTTGTCTAATTATGATATATGAGCGCACCATTTATCGAAATAAACAAAAATCTGGGTTTACAAAAAAAAAAAAAAAAAAAAAAAAAAAAAAACGAGTTAGGGTCTTTCTGTATAACGATATAACCCCTGCCACTCATGGTAAAGGGTGTAAAAATATCCCAGTTTGTAAATTGAAAACAAGTCCAAAATAATTTTTGGTTCCATTTTAAAGGCAAAGGTTTTATGCCTTTAAAATCTTGAGGTTAAAGGTCAATTTTCTGAGTATATATTTCAATGTAAAAAATATCAAAAATCGCGGTTTTAGAAATTAAAAAATGACATGGTATGAGGACACCTAAACTCTCTACAATATTCGTGGAAATAATATTCGATGGAGACTCGAGTAGTTCAGGTGTTATAAAGAAAAACGTTATTTAAATTAATTCTTTTGTATATAAATTCATATAAAAATTTCAGCAAATGTTTAAATAGTATGTACACTTCCCCTTTTTTGGAAAATGTTCACTCCTTGTGGTGGTTTAACGCACCTAAAAAAAAACGCGGATGTTGAGCACAATTTTTTTGTAGAGAAAAAACGTTTAATATATTTCAAATATGATTTCACCTGTCGATTCTGCAAAAAAAATTAATAAAAGTGACGATGAATCCTCAAAAACCCACAACAAAAAATTACAAAAAAAAAAAAATAGTTTTTTAAACATGCACGATGAAAAGGCATTTTAAGCTTAGCTCAACGGCACCAATATTTTCTTTCTATCACTAAGCATTAAACATTTATTTCTTAACATTTATTTCGTAATTTCAAAAATCAATGTTTTTTTATTTTTAAAAATATTCATGTTTTTCATTTCAATTTATTGGACCTCTTTTCTTAAGTAGCATTCTAATTTAATGAGCTCTTGTTTAATTTGTTATCTTCAATATTTAGGAACTTCATTGTGTAGCATCTTCAGAAAAAAAAATTAACAATTAACAAAATATATATTGGGTGTATGATTTTTTAAATTTTTTGGTTTTTATTTTGATACATTTGTACAATATAAATTTATTCAAAGTATTGGTCATTGTTAGCTATTACCTGTTACTATCTTTCTGACAACATATGAATTCCGATCCAAAAGAGCTGCACATCTTTTGAGGTCAAGAACGAATCAAGTCAATATCGGATATTCTATTCCAAAGTGAAGCGTATCCCACAGAGAGCGTTCCGCATCCATCGAAACAAATAGTAGCCGGACGGGGCACGGTTTGAACTATAAAGCGGTTGAGGCAAAACATTTGGACGAGCGTTGTCATGATGGAATATTACGGTTTCATGTCTGGCCGCATAATCGTCCAATGTTCACTTCAAGCGAATCAGTTGCATTCGGTACAGTTTCCCTGTGGTGGTCTGGTCAGGTTTCAGCAGCTCATAATAGAGAGGGCCTTTTTGGTCCCACCAACTAGAGAGAATTACCTTAGCGCCATGGATATTTAGCTTTGGTGCCGATTCGGATGGTTGGTCGGACTTCACATACGATCTCATATGCTTCCGGTTATTGTTATCTCATCCATGGTACCCAATTTCCCTGTATTTGGATGAATCCTGATGTTGGCAAAGGTTTTAAAATTGCTGCTTGGGTAGCTCCCAATTATTTTACAAGCTCTTGTTGAGTTTTCTAATAATCTTCATAGAGTAATGCCTAAAATTTTTGATATTCAAACTTGTTTGACTGACCTGGGCGACCAGCTCTCGCACGTTGAAAATTATGGAACACATTCACCATTAGATTTTGCAAGCAATCTTTTTTCAAATTAAAGAAGTAAAGTTGGTAAAAAAAATCGAAATTTTCAAAGTAAAAGAGTTTTGTTGCTTCCATTATAAGCTACTCAAAACAAAAACTGCGTTCATTGTAAATCTCGCATTTTTAAGTCATGCATCCAATATGTGTACGACAATAATATATTGCAACAAAAAACATAATATAATTGTCGTAGCGATGCTAAACAATGTTTTTCACCCACACAATAAACATTATCAAAGTAGCTTAAAAATTGCGACCTGTACAAGATGGCGCAAAAGTAATTCTCCTATCAGAAAATGCTATAAATTTTGCGATTGGCCCCTAATGTCAATTCTGTTTTGACATTTGTGTAGTAAACACATGCGAAATACACGTTAATAAACAATGTTACGCTACATTGCTCCAGAACGCGGAATATTGCTGACTATTTATTTGACCAATAATCGATCGGCGACTTTGGCACAACTTGAATTTCGTCGCAGATTTCCTGGCCGTCCAACGCCTACTGGTGAAACACTGCGACGTTTAGCCGCTCGCCTCGAAGAGACTGGCACAACACGAGATGCTGCCAGGCGTGGCAGACCCCGGAGTAGGCGTTCTGCAGAGAATATTGCTGCTGTAGCCGAGGATGTCATGGAAGCGCCGTCGACATCGACCAGACGACGTGCCACGCAAATGGGTACGGTCGACAGTCTTTACAGCGAATTTTGGTACAAGATTTGAAGATGTTTCCGTACAAAGTCCAGATGGTGCATCAGCTGTTAGCTGTTGACCGCCAATCGCGTATAACATACGCTCAAGCCATCCGTAATCAAGATCAAGATCAAGAAGATGATTTTTCATCAAAAATAATCATGAGTGATGAGGCCCATTTCCATCTTAGCGGGTACGTAAATAAGCAAAATTTACGCTTCTGGGGCTCTGAAAATCCGCGTGTAACCCACGAAGAGCCATTACACCCGCTCAAAGTCACTGTATGGTGTGCTGTTTTCGCTGGAAGAGTCATCGGACCTTTTTTCTTCGAAGACGTCGCGGGCCAAACGGTTACTGTGAATGGTGAGCGCTGCAGAGCAATGATCAACGAGTTATTTTTGCCGCAACTTGATGAATTGGGATTAGAAAACATGTGGTTCCAACAGTACGATGCAATGGCACACACTGCACGTGCCACAACCGATATGCTAAAGGATGCATTTCCCGGGCCCATCATCTCCCGTTTTGGCGATTTGCACTGGCCAGCAAGATCGCCTGATTTGACCGCTCCAGACTTCTTTTTGTGGGGCTTTTTGAAGTCGCGGGTTTATGTCAACAAGCCTCAGACTCTTGCAGCTCTTAAAGACAATATCCGTCAAGAATGTGAGGACCTATCGCCGGAAGTTTTGGCCAAAGTGATGGAAAATGCCATAAAAAGGGCTCAAATGACAATCAACTGCGGCGGCGGCTATTTACATGACTTTATGTTCTCGACTTGATGTAAAAAAAATTAAGAGACCAAATAAAAATAATCCATAAGAAGAATCAAAGTTTTTCATTTGTTTTTTTAATTACAGCCAAAAAACTTCGGAAGTTTACTTTTGCGCCACCTTGTACATTGCGCACAGGTCTACATGAACAGCCAGACTGACATCGTTAATACGACTCAGAAAGTCGATAGGTATAGATTAAAGTGTGTTTTAGCACAAACGCATAATACCCCTGCAGTTCTAGAAGACTAGTGATTTTACATATTATTTAGGATGACAACTAGTTACATAACTAGCTACGTAACAAGGTATTTTAACAAGTAGGGGATTTTTGATTACAGTGAGACTGTCTGATAGCTGGTTCAAAGTAGTCAAAGCATTGTATTTACATACCGGTTACATTGAGTCAGCTACCTGACTACCTGACTAGTTACTTGATTAGCTACATAACTAGTTATTTTAACATGTATAGGTTCTAATTGACCTCAAATAGTCAGTTAGAAAGAAATCTCATAGAGAGTCAAATAACCGATTGCTTGTAAACAAACCTTCTTCCGACGAATCTCCACTATATTACTTCTGGTGGATAAAGTAATTCCATTCTATAGTGCAGTACAAAATAAACGTATAAAGTTACTAGATTCTATGTTACTTAGAGACACTAAAGTGACAATTGAATTCAGGCTAGGTTACATGAGATGTCAGTATGCTTAAGCAAAAAGAAAACCAACTCCATGAGAATTATAGCAACACAATTTGTATAAATTTTTAAATTTTTTGTGCGAATTACTCATAAAAAAGTGTAGTACAAAATAAAGGTTTAAAATGAAAACACTCTAAATTACTTAGAGACACTTAACTTTCAATTGTCTTCATACTAAATTACAAGGGATGCATAAAGTAACCAAATGACTTCTCTCTGTACTACAAAGATTACTTACGTGTAAAAATACCCAAAATATAAAAATTGGAGTCAGACAGCGACAATTACTGCCTATAAGGGATACATTGTTTACACCCTAGATTACTTAGAGATACTTGAATGACAATTGTCTTTACGCTATATAATATGGGATGTATAAACTAACAAATTGACTTCTCTCGGCACTACAAAGAGCACATACGTGTCAAATAACCCAACATATATTAATTGGAGCCAGCCAAGTGACTAGATTTTAGTGACAAATACTGTCAATAAGTGATACATTGACTACTTACTTAACTGCTGGTACCCTCACCACTATGGTGATGTAGGTTATATTAAAACTAAAATGTGTATATTTAATACCTTTTAATACAAGTCGCCGGTATACGAGTGTATATATTAGTAAAGTTACTTTAGTCATTAATAGAAGAAGTATTTAACATAAGAATTGTCCAGATAAATAAAACAATTATTTATTTTACTATTCTTGGAAGATGGCCTATAAAAGTAAATGTCATGTGGCACGCACTTTATCAATTATTATGTATTAAGTATTTCTAGCACATGTCTTAACAAAATCTGTTTAATGTAGGCCTTAAATTAGATGAGGGAAATACATACACAAAAAAAATAATATTATGCTTAGACAGTGCGTAAGTAGTATTATTAAGATAAATGTAAGGGATTTGTTAGATACATACAAACCTTAATGTGTGTTTTGCAAAACAATAGCCCAACAATATTTTAGTTATTTCTTTAAGAAGCTAATACGGCCAGACAGTTTGCTGGCGTTAATTCATCTGAAAATATCTATTAGCTTTTGTGTGTATTTAACAATTAACAGTTTAATTATGCGAATAAGTACAAAAGGTTAGATCGTTGTTAACTGAATGATTAGCTTCTAAGTTATCTGATTATATTATAAGAAACGTTATATATTTTAGTGGTGCTATTAGAGAGAAGAACAACTCCCAAGAATAGTAATAGTTATAACTAGGTTTTAGTGAAAACTAGATAGTAATATACAGAAATATTAACAAGATACATGTGATTTAGGTATACACAGAGAAAATAGATTCGTAGTGCCAACCGAATTTGTTGTCAATCGAATGATTCGTTTGCACACATTGAATTTTTCGGTTCTAGCAACAGAAAATCAGAGAATGGAGAAGAATTTCGGTTGGAGCAACCAAGTTTTTGTTACCCCTTTTAAGTTTTTGTAGCCACAACTGTAAAATTCGGTCATCAGGGCAGAAACATTTGATTGGCAACAAATTCGTTTTCTACTACGAATCCGTTTTCTCTGCGTATAAAATTTATTTTACTATTGTAAATGTATGATTTCAGTAAAGTTTTAAAACAATTTCCTTTCTGTGAAAACCAAAAGTACTGCGATATTCCGGTTTTCGTAATTCAAGTCTGGTCCAGCCATAAATACACACACAAAGTGCTGGTTCAAGTTTACTTGAGCAAGTCTTGAGTTTATAGAAGAGAGAGGAAGAAAAAGAGGAAAATCCAATTTCCTCTTGTCTGTCATCTTCAAACGCAAACAAATTTAATTATATAAAATTTACTCTCATATTAAAGTTCTTCAAATTTATGAATATTTTATTAAAAAAAATTTACGATGTACGATTTTAGGAACTTTTTCCTAGGAACTAACATTTTGTCTGGATTTAACGCAAAACTTAAGAAATTTTTATTGAAATCAGAAACTGAAAATTCATAGATAAAAATGTTATCCCAAAGTGAGACCTGTTGATGCACAGTGGATGAACCGAAAATGAAAGTAGTAATAAATTCCTGTACCTTCTAAACGGATAGAGTTATTTTAATAAAATGTCTATAGAGAAAGTGTAGTTGAGTTCAAGTTTTGAACTTGGACTTTGCTTGTAAAGGTGATTTAGGGGTAGCGTAGCTTCAATAACAAAAACTCAATTTGTTTTTCACTTTTATATTTTGATCAAAAATGTCTATACAACTGTGAAATTTCTTTAAAAAAGATGTATGGTGGCTGGAAGAAATCATTATCCATTTCTTACCGTTATCAACAGAGTTTGGCCATTTATCATTAGAACAACGTATGCAAAATATCATGGTATTGTCTGCACTATATTTAAAGAAATATCAAAAAATGTTTGAAATATATCCACTTTTTTTTAACTTGTTTCACATTTTGGTCCATAATATTGGGTGTATGTCTTAAAAATGCGGGATTTTCTAAAATTTTTAGCATTTAGTTTGAATCATTTGTACAATATAAATTTATTCAAAGTATAGGCCATTTTTAGCTATGACTTTTACCCATCTTTTCCCATTCCGAGCCAAAAGAACTGTTCATCTTTTGAGGTCAAAGTGTTTCAAAGTGAAGCGTATCCCAGAGTGAGCGTTCTGCGTCGATCGAAATAAATAGTATTCGGACAAAGCAAAACTTCCCAACCACTTAATTCTAAATAGTTTTTAACAGGTATTGCATAATTTGACCTAGCGTTCTCTTGATTGAATATTACAGTTTCATGTCTGGCCACATATTCGGGGCGTTTTTCGGCAAATGCTCACTTCGAACGAATCAGTTGCATTCGGTACAGGTACCGTGTGATGGCCTGACAAGATTTCAGCAGCTCATAATAGACAGGACCGTTTTGCTCCCACCAAATACAGGGTATTTGGGCATTATTTGGATCTCTTGCGCTTCGAATTATCGTATCGGATATATATTTCATCGCAAGTAATAATTCGGTGCAAAAATTACTTTCTTTATAGCGTTAAAATATCACTTCGGATAGGAAAAATCGTTTTTCATGGCCTCTAGGCTTTAATTCGTATGGTACCCAATTTTCCTGCTTTTGAATGAATCCTGCTGCAAACGTTTTGAAATTACTGCACGCAGTAAAAAAAATATAAGAACTGAGATCGTAAAATTCTTAACACATGTTTTTCATTAAAACTTTTAGCCCATGTATAATTTTATCTTTTTTTGATCAAGTTACCTTTGAAAAGCATGTCAATTATTATGTTTAATGTCAATTATGTTCATTTGTTGTTAATCTGATTAAAATGAGTGACCAGAAAAAAGTGCGTACTAAAATTATTAAATATTTTCAACAAAACCCAACTTAGTCCTACAAAAAATTGGCCAAACAGTCAAAGGTTTGCTATCAAACTGTTTTCCAATGTTATTAAACAGTACCGGAAGAACTTGTCCGTTGATATAAAACCTGGTTCAGGTAGAAGGAATAGTCCACATGATGTTTTTAAAGCCAAAAAATAGAAAGCATTTTTAAAAGAGCTCACAACATATCCGGTAGGAAAGAAGCCCGTTTAGGTCAGTACTCGGACTATTTGGTATGAAAAGTTAAAGCCAATGCAGGTTTAAAACCATACAAGGCTCAAAAAGTTCCTGACAAGGACTCTGCTAAAACTTTAGAGGCCAAAGGCCGAGCACGGAAATTAAAGTCAAATTTTATACAAAATATTTTTCGCAGTTTCTAGGTCAATTCTTTTATGTGAAATTTACATCAAGAAATGTTTACAAAAAAGGATGTTTCCATTCATAAGACTTTTTAATGTGTCCATTTATTTTTGGCCTGATTTGGCATCTGTCACTATGGTAAGAAAGGTCTTGAGTGGTACAAGACCAATAATGTGGTATTTGTACCAAGAGAGGCAATTCCTCCAAACTGCCTGGAGCTAAGGCCAGTGGAGAGATATTGGGCTCTTATTAAAAGAGAATTATTGAGCACAAAAAAGCTGTCCAAAAGTGTGGTAGATTTTAAACGGAGATGCACTATAAAAACCATAATGGAAGGCTTTTCGAAGAAGGTTCAAAATTTCATCATTAGTGATTATAACTATAAAAATAATTTTTTTGTAAGTTGTAACAATAATTTCAATCAAATAAAAAAAGATTTAAAACTGTAAGTTTAGTGGTTTAATTTTTCTTGACATACATGTATGTTAAATATTTTTTGATCTCAGTCCTTAGTTGTGCATGTTTACTGTCACCATTTCAACATTTTAACAATATTATAGTCACAGTTACTATATATATGATTGTGGTAATAATAATATGGTTAATTTACGATTCACATGATTGTATCAACTATATATATGGTTTCACTAAACAAGTATATATTTTTGACAACCATATATATGATGAAGGACTTACCATATTATGTTGCTCTCGGCTTCTAAGAACAACATAATATGATAAAATTATTCATCATAGAAATGGTTGTCTCGAACATATAATTGTTTCCTGTAACATTGAATATGGTTGATACAATCATGTGAATCGTAAATTAACCATATTATTGTTACCACATTCATATAAATAGTTACTGTGACTATAATAATGTTAAAAATGTTGAAATGGTTACAGTAAACATGCACAACTATATTTTTTTTCTGCGTATACTTGAGTAGCTCTTAATGAATTTAGCAAGCTTCTGTTTAGTTTGACAACAACCTTCATGGAGTAATGCCTCCAATTCTTGGTCTTGAAAATTTTTTGGATCGCCTGGGCGATCTTTATCTTCCGTGTCAAAATCACCACATTTGAACCTTACAAACCTCTTTCTCACTTTGAAACTGATGGAACACATTCACAGTAATCTTTGGTGAGCAGTCAGTGAGGTTCAGCAAATTAAAGAAGTAAAGTAAAATTTCCCGCTATTGTCGCTTTGCTGGCACAAAATACGTCATTTTCGTAGCAAAAAAAAAAAAAATAACTAAATGAGAATAACTGACATTTATGTACCCTTCAAAATGACATTTAAGTTAAGTAAAAACAAAAACCGAATTCAAAAGATACGCCATATTTTGTAAATCCCTTACCAAATATATATACTTTTTGGTTCTGTGAACAATATTTCAGAATGTTACAAAGGAAGTAACAAAATCATTATAACCCCAATTTGTTGGCGGTGGATATAACAATTTCTGATATTGTTTAAATTAATAATTACTTAGTAAATTCGCATTCCCAGGAATTCATAACCTGTATTACCGTTTTAAAAAAAGTATAAAATAACTTTATTTGGCTGCACAATGTTGGTCCACCGGACTTGTCGCACTCGTAGTTTAAATCGGTTTAAAATCATTAAATAATGAACTCCAACTCCGTCAAATCTCGAAAACATGTATAGTTCGTTTCGAAAAAGAAATTTTCAAATCAAATGATCTATAAACAAATCTAATAGGGATATCCTAGAAGATAGAATATTAGTCATCTTAACAATGGCTTTAAAAACATAAAATATCAATTTCAATAATTCCTAATGACCGAATGTTTATGGTGTGGGTGAAAAAGGTTTCGGTTATTTTAACCGTAATGCTTCTTTGCCAACTGATAATCTGTTCGAATGGCAACAAATTTGTCTATCACAACAAATCTGAAAATGGTAAAATTAAGAAGAAAACGCATAAGACATTCACAGAAATTCTCGATAAAATTTTCCCGAAAGCGATCAGCTTCTAGAATTCGTCAATATCTGGGATCAAACATTTCGGAGACAGCTAATTATACTTTATTAAAAGTGTAGAATAGATGAAATTTGTTTGTTAAGAACAATATCTGTATTCTATTAGATCATGATTATTAAACAAATAATTGGTTAATTCACAAGGTTTCTACCATGTCATATTGTCATAATTTCCTAATATTTTACAATGGTTTTATTGCTTTTCAAGCAAAAAATTTCCTAAAATAATACTACTCTGTATGCTGAGCCGAATATCTAAGAGTCGGTTAAGCCGAGCCGCCGAGTCGTGATATATTAGGACATTATGACAATATGACTGATAAGAGACGTTGTGAATTGACCAAAAATATTTTTTTTTTTACCCATGATAACTGGAAGTCAAAAAGTACTGTATATTTTTACTACAGAAAAAATGCAAATTTATTTGCAATGTCTTTCCATTTAGTGTTTCCTAAAAACAACGAATGCCTGTTCTAGCATGAACAATCAGACATTCAGCTAACTGGTTTCAGATTCTACTCAGTTTTAATGGTGCTTTTAGCTGCTGTTGTAGATTGTTTTTTGATTTTGTCTCCTCATATGAATGTACACTTTGCAATTTTATTTGTTTCAGTCTTTTTTCATCTTTCCAACTAATATATTATATTGTAGGTTTCCCATGTAGTGTGCTTTTATTTATATATATGTATGGGTATATGTTTCCGTTTTTGTTTTCTTTCCTTTTTATAACCGGAAGTTATTTTCTGTTTGATTTTTTTTTCTGCGATTTCTTCTGTTCGTACTTCAGTGTCACCAAAAGCATTTTCAATTTGTACTCGTAAGCCATACGTTGACACATAGTCAAGCTAGGGGAAAAAATAATAATAATAAAAGAAATAGAAAAAAATAGAAAAAAATATTGCGACAATAACAAATCCTTTGTTGTCTGCTTAAAATACCGATGATGGGTTAAACAGCAGAAGCAGCATCAGCAGCAACAACAATAAAATCTTTCAATTTATGGATGGCATATACATACACACACATAAACTCATTCACTCACACATACATACATATGTATGTGCGGATTTTCATTTATCAACCTTTTTTATTACTCTTGGTTATTGAAATCTCTAACACAGACTTCGTTTTACGACAAACTCTTCTGCTCTTACGCAAAAAAAAAAACTAACTTACATTTCCACTCATATAAATATTCATGTGTGTATGTTTGGGTATTTTTTTTTACTTAGTTATTCTATTATTGTCACCTTCCTCCCCATTATAATTGCTATTGCACTTGTAGTTGTTGTTGCAATAGCAGTCAGTGGTAGTTGTGATCTGTCAATGACATTTTACATGAGAAAGTTAAAGACAAAGAGAACTAGAAAACCTTAATAAAGTGTAGTTTAATTCTTCTCTATTTCTGTATATTTTTTAATGTCAATCATCTAAATTGTGGTAGGATTACTGAACTAATTCCCTTGGTAACCTCGCATAAAAAATTTTTATTCCATATGATTTAATATAAGAGGTCATGCTAAAATCAAAGCATAGCTTATATTTCTTTCGGTGTTTAAAAACGAATTTTACACATATATTTTTGGTTTAGTCCGATCAAAATAATATGCTTTTCTCATAGAAGTATTTGGTGCTCTTCGAAAGAGTTGTTCGACTTCTTTTACCTTACAAAAATCTGTTATACCTTTTGTTTTCCTGATCCATGTTTTCTTTCGATGCTCATGTTTTCCTTATACTGTTTAATGGCTTTTGAAACGGTATGATTTCTTTGAAAAGTTTTAATTTTTTTTTTAACGTAATTTTTTTCGGTGACCATTTTAACCGAAATAACAGTTGTAAATGAATGATTTAGAAATGATAATATCTGACATATTTTAAAAAGATAACGTAATTAAAAGCAAGTAAGAGGGCTTTATTCGGCTGTGCTGAATCTTATATACCCTTCAACAAGTTATACTTAAAAATAAAATTAATTTTTTTTAAACAATTTTTTTTTTAAGTTTTAGAGTTTTTTCCAATTTTTATATTTTAAAATTTTTTAAAAAAAGATTTTCGTAATTAAATTTTTTTTTTTAATTTTTTAGTAAAAAAAATTTATGACAAAAAAATATCAAACATTAGATGTCCATGTTGTCAATATTTATGACTTAGTAATCGAGATATATATAAAAAATCGGCCAAAAATAGAGGTTGTTCCGGTTTTTTCCTTATATCTCATCCATTTGTGTGCCGATTTTCACGATTTTAAATAGCAACCGAGCCGGAAAAATTCCCGATATATAAATGTATGAATCATGTATGTAAGTTATTGGTGGGCTACGGAAAGTTGATTTCAACATACAGACGGACAGACCGACAGACGGACATGGCTATATCGACTTCGCTATCTATAAGGATTCAGAATATATATACTTTGTAGGGTCGCAAATGAAAAATGTAGAAATTACAAACGGAATGACAAACTTATAAATACCCCTTGCCACTCATGGTGAAGGGTATAATAAAAATAATTTGTTGGACCAAGTATAAGTTTCGGCTGCAGAGAGTAAATGTTCTGTCTGTCTGTCTGTCTGTCTGTCTGTCTGTCTGTCTGTTGAAATCAATTTTCTGAAGACCCCAGATATCTTCGGGATCCAAATCCTCAATAATTTTGTCAGACATGCTTTCGAAAAGTTTCCTATTTCAAATCAGCAAAAGCCGTCCATAAATAACGGAGATATGAGCAAAAATCCGAGACATTTTTGGCCTATTTTTTATCTATATATCGATTACTAAGTCATAAATATAGATAATATGGATATCTAATGATAGATATTTCAAAGTCCATTGCAACGATGTATATAAGGTTATACAAAGTTGGACCTACAATGGGTCAAAATCGGGAAAAATATTTTTTAACCCGAATTTTTTATGACAAAAAACTTCCTTTTGTCATAAATTTTGTTCATTAATAAGTTAAAAATTTTTTTTTAATAAAAATTGGAAAAAACTTTTAAAAAACTATTTCGAAAAAAAAAAATTTAAAAAAAAATGTTAAAATTTTATTTTAAGGTATAATTTGGTGAAGGGTATATAACATTCGGCACAGCCGAATAATGCTCTCTTACTTGTTTCCCATACAAATTGTTGTCACTCTAATGTACATGCAGTTTATGTATGTTCCGCAAATTTAATTTGAACATTGCAATCCTCATTAGTAATACTTTTGATATCAAGGTTTGAGAAAAGACGTATTTCGCTAATTAAAAACAAGTAAGAAAGTTTAGTTGGGCAAGTCAGACCATTTGATAACCTTCACCGAGTATATGATTACCCTGCAGGATATGCCAATACTGAATTTGTAGTGATTTACTACTAGTGACATTTTCAGTAGTACTACTGACCAAATGTACCCCCAGCCAATGCAGTCTTCTATTGACATTTAACTAAATATACACTAGAACTGACGTCTCTAACTCTACTGACTCTTAAAGGAAAGTTGTTGACATTTTAATTAGTGCAATTGTCGATAGAGAAAGAGTGTTGACATAGAGACATATGGTTCTAGGCTGACTATAGGGTATAAACGGTTTTCTCTTGATGTGAAACTTATTTCTATTGAATTTTATTTTAATACCAATATTTTTAAGATATTTATATGATGAATAATTTTATCATAATATGTTGTTCTCAGATTATGATATGAGAGCAACATAATATGGTAAGTCCTTCATCATATAAATGTTGTCACAAACATATATATGTTTACTGTACCCATATATATGGTTGATACTATCCTGTGTATCGTAAATTAACCATATTATTGTTACCACAATCATATATATATAGTTACTGTGACTATAATATTGCTAAAAAATTTTAAATTGTTACAGTAACCCTGCACAAATGTTGAAATGGTTACAGTAACAATGTTCAACAATATTTTTTTTCTGCGTGTATATATGAGACATATTTTGTGTTGAATTTTATTTGGATACTAACATATTTTAGAGATTTATGCACATTAATGAACTTTTCGATAATGGTGCTTATATGGGAAGTACTAAATTTGTTATATAAAACTTAATTGAGCTGAATTTGGAGCTGAAAAGATATTTATGAGAGCTTACTTATTTTCAGATAAAGCAGTTGTATGGGGGCTAGGAGAAATAATAGACCGATTCTAACCTAAAAGGCTTGTCCTTATAAAAGTTTGTGCAAATTTTGTTGAATTATCTTCAAAATTGCGACTTATAGTTTGATTACAAGTTTCACATGGACGGACGGATATCGCTTAATCGACTCAGAAATTGAGCAGATTGGTATACTTTAAGGTGGGTGTTGAGACATATTGTTGCACATTACAAACATCAGCACTAACCCAATATACCCTCACCACTATGGTGGTGTAGGTTATAATAAAGTCATTCCCCATTTGATAGGAAACAGTATGTTTGCTGGGTTTAAGTTCTCTTGTATGTATATTTATGAGTCTGAGATTAAGTGCAGTTCATACAATTTTTAATTAAAAACTGCTTGCCGAAAATAGTTATAAAAACAAAAGAAAATTATTATTATTATTATTAATAATTTTGTAATGAAAAGTATTAAGAGATTAAAAACATTATACGTATTTTATGTATTTAAAATACTCATATACGCACTTACTCAGAAGCTATTTGAAGATTATAATTATTGATGAATATAAGTACTTCGAAAATAATTTAATATACATATTGAAATATTTCATTGTATACATATAATTTACCTTGACAGCAATAGAGTGTTTAATTTAAATTGATTGATGAAAATAATAAGCTTGAAGGACAATGAATCAATTGAAACTTTAGTGAATTAACTACTGAAAAAGAAACAAGAAAGTGTGTTCTACTAGATTGTATCGAATCTTATATACCCACAATAAATAAAATATGGGAACTGATTGTTGTGGGTTTTGTATAAAAAACAATTTTCTTATTCTACTATCGGATACCCGGCATGTGCTCCTACGCTAAAAGAATAAACACATTTTATTTATTTGTTAAGAAAAGGAAATTTGTTTTTTTTTACTATTTCGAAATGCGAAGGTACATTAAACGCCTTCCATGCAAATCACATTCCATCAACTTGAATTTTTTTGAGAAAATTTAACTATCAGCTGGGAAATTCTGATTTTTAATAGAAGAACGAACAAAGTCATATTCGTAGGCAAAATATCATGAAGAATTTAACCGCTTTTTAACAATGAGAAATCAAAGAACCTGCTGAAAAACCTTTATAAATGTATTAATAATGATTAAAAAAAAACTATTTAACACATTCTTCGAATTTTCATTATTAACCACTCCCTCTTTACTAAAATTTAAATATACTTGTCTGACTTGAAACCTAAAACTGAAATTAATATGTCGGGTTCCAGTTTAAAAAAATCCTTTTTCGAAATATTAAGGAAAATTTGTCGACGAACCATTATGTTTCAAAAAGTATCGCACTATGCGTAATTGACCCGGTGTGGTACATTATTGGTACCTCTGTAGAAAAAGACATATTTCATTATTTTTATACAAAACAGATTTTTTTCATTAAAAATATTTTTGTAAAAAAAGTACGAAAAAGAGGGATACATTTCAAAAAACTGCCAATTGAAATTTTTTTAGAAGGACAACATTTCCATTTAAATTTAATTTCTGAGATATGGGATACAAAAAAGTACCAAAACTGGGTGTCCGATCGTTTTATTCCCTTAAAAGTACAACCATGAAAATATACCATACACCTGTCCACTTACGTTTTTTATATACATTCAGATTAAGTTGAATTTTTGGTACTAGCTTTACTAGTTCCGGAGATGTAAAGATAACAATTTTACCCGTTTTTACCCATTTCCGTCACATAAAACTTGAATTTCCTAAAATCCCTTCTTAGCGAAGGGTGTACTCTAAGGCTCTCAGATATATTTTATGAGGATGGGAAATATCCAATACGTAGTATTGAGTTAAATATGAACAAAATAATTGTCAGTGCTGAGTTGGGTTTCGATTTTCTGAATTATTTGCATATTTTTTACAGGTTTCCAGTGACAATATTCTGTTTTCTTAGTATTGTTTACTAATCTCACTGATTTAGTTTAACCTAAACGCTCGGAGTTCGCGATTGTTGCCATTGACGTCTGAGTGTTCTCTTTTCTTTGATAAGAGACTCAATCAATCTCTTGGACATTTTGAATGTCTGCAATTCTCCAAGGTGACTTAGGGCGTAGACACTTTAACAGTGTTCGTTCAAATATCTGTAAATATATCGACAGCGAATTGTATTTCATAAGTTAATACAACTATTTTACATTGTTTTGTGTCTATCTTATGCCATTTCGGCTACTAAAAATTGGTGGAACAAAATATGAAAATATGATATAGCTAGATCGTCTTCGAATTTTATTTTTCCACAACCAATTTTTCGATATATTTCATTCGGAATGACAAAGTCAATATATCTCCCATATTTTTGCTGGTGGGTATAAAGAAAATTTGTGTCAATTATTTCCAACCAATTATCACTTGCCCTATTGTGCACAACTTAGTGAAAAGTAATATTAATAAATATTAGTCCAATAATGCAGCCAATATAATATTTTAAAAAGAACAAGTTTATTTGGATTGGTCTAAAAGTTTCCTGCCCATTGTGTGCGTTAGGAGGAAAGGGTATCGTAAAAACGTGATAGTTATTTATTAATATAGACTTTTAAATATTCAGCTACTTAAATATTTTTAAAAAGTAAAGTAAAATAAAATAAATAAAAACTATATTATTTTAAATATATCTGTTTTTGCTTATACTTTAATACATCAAAATGTCATTGCAATTATATATACTCTAATTAATATTGGCAATGGATATGAATTTGTCCATACCACATGCTAAAATGAAGTAAATATAAATTAAACATTTTTTTATAAATTTTTGTATTTCTCGTTTCATCAACAATTATTGTTTATTTAAAATGTGTAAACCAAAATGATGATTATATTTTGAACTCTCTAATGTTATTGTGGTAAAAATTATTTCAATTGTACCACTGTATATTTTAAATGTTTGAAAGTTAGTGCACTTCGGATCAAATTGGCCAAAATTACATTTTTGAACATGTTGACCCCAGAGGCATAAATGTGCTAATTTCCAATAAAATTTCTAAACCTAGTGAAATACTTATAGTTCAGCAATAAAATTTGTTGCATTAAATTCGTAATTTGATCACAGTCAATGTTTTTCAATTCCAGTAAAATTATATAAAAATAAGTACTATGAGCCTAAGGATAATTTGTGCAGCCATAATATGTAAACTTTAAGTCCATTCATGAACGAATAAAGCTCAGAATACATTGAGATCCCTTGAAAATTATATGCCTCCCAAGAAGTTTCCTGCTGCAATCCACATAATCTACACAGACAAATGGCAGAATTGCCCACCATTACCTGTATAGTATACTAAATTCGCCCTTAGTGAGTAATAACAGATTCTGGGATTTAATCACTTAGCTTGTGTAAGCCCATATATATCACCCCAATGGCGATAAAACTCTAACCCAATGCAGAATCCGGTCCTTTCCCTGAAATATCCGTTATGGATACCAAAGAAGAGTCCCGCTTCCACAGAAGTTTGTCAAATCCTCCGATTGTTCAAACAACCAGTCCGTTTTTTACCTGCGTCGTTACAATGTGGCAGATCTGTTGTGCCTAATTAGTTAATTAAGAGTAATAATGTCCATGACAACTCCCGATCTTACCACATATGACGATAAGGACATGAGCAAAATTGGGAAAATTATATAAATATCCGCTTTGAAGGACATTTCCTATGGCAGTGTAAATTTATTCCACAAATAAGCCATCAGTTTCATCGTATACCTATTTAGAATCGTCTGTGAATCATACTGGTTCAGCAATTACGTGTCATTAAAACGAATTGGACTTAAAAGATTACTAGTAATATCATACAGAGTCCTTTTATTACCTATGTATTAACGCAATGTTCCTGGATAAAACATACAACACTTGAAGGAACTAATTAAGTTTGCATGGAGGCACCTCTTGCACATAAGTAATACCTTTGATGGGTTGGGAGGTAAGCCGTAACTAAATTTGGGTCCATCATATTTTCCTCTACTATCGGTAGGCATTTTCGTCAAAGAAGTACTCTTCTTGTTACGTATATGATCAATTTGAATGACCTTAACGAATTACCTGAATGTGATATTTCCTTCCTAGTCGTATCGGGATTGATAATCGCTATAGACCAAGAATGTTTAACATCAAGCATTGTTGGAAGTAGTCTGCGTTGGATGTGTTGTTCGTTGTATTTTATGAACAGTCTTATATCCCACAGTGGTTTAATTTGGTATTTCGGTAAATATTGGAGATATTATTACGAATTATTTACATGTTTGGAGCTGAGGTGTTTTTGAGTTGATTTACATTTGATAGGCTTCCTACTGTCAATGGGACAGTGCGCACATTGGTTGAAGAGTGTCGGAAATTATTTTTTTTCATGTTTGCCGATTTGGATAACTTGTTGGTATTTTGTTGTCAGATATCTCAATATTATGGTTGCGTAATATAAAGCTGTTATATATTGATTATTTGTTTGGACAGAAACGCTCGAAGTTCACATATGTTCGCTTGCTTAAAATGGCATGGACATTTATTGTATATTTAATCTTTTGGTACAATCACAGTGAACTTATCAGTTAACTTTGTTGTATATTTTCCTAAATAACAATTGTCATAAATGAGATTTGCATTAAAAAAAAGTAGGAAAAAGTGTCATATAAAAAAATTCTTAGAACAAAATATAAACAACATCAAAATTTCAATGTTCAACAATTTCAGTGGACTGCATCTTTTTAGTTGCATTTTGCACATTTCTTACCGTCTAAATTTTCAAAAATGGGGAGCAGATGGTTACACAAAAATTTAAATGGCGGCAAATAAAGCTGAAATTAAGAAGAGATTAAAGGTATGGGCACAACAAACGATGGCAATACGACAAGAAGGTTTTTCGAAAATCCAGCCAAAACTGCAGACGTAATTGGCATAAAAGAAGAATTAATACATAGATTTCAAATTATTTTGGCCGCAATAAATTGTAATGCAGCGATTGACACTAACAAATTTCATATATATTGCATCGGTACTGCCAAGTTGTTTGTTGATCTCTATGGCTGGTACTACCTGTAACTGTGCATAAGATTCTGGTGCATGGTAGCAAAATTATAGCAGAAGCTATTCTGCCAATAGGTATGTCTCTATCTAAAGGCCCTGTCCGAGGAAGCTCAGGAAGCGAGGAATAAAGACTATAGAGCCTATAGATAACATCATTCGCAAAGAATTTGACGTGTAGACACTAATGAAGACGTAATGCATAATATTTTATTGTCTTCAGACCCATTTATAAATAGATTTCGCTCAAAACTGCAAATGGAGTATGAAAATGATGTTAAACAAGTAAGAGAGCTATATTCGGCGAATCTGTGGCGAATCTTATATACCCTTCACCAAATTATACCTTAAAATAAAATTTAAAAAAATTTTTTAAAAATTTTTTTTTTTCAAATAGTTTTTTAAAAGTTCTTTCCAATTTTCTAAAAAAAATTTCTTTTAATTTTTTAGTGAAAAAAATGTATGACAAAAGAAAGTTTTTTGTCATAAAAAATTCGGGTTAAAAAATATTTTCCCCGATTTTGACCCATTGTAGGTCCAACTTTGTATAGCCTTATATACATCGTTGCAATGGACTTTGAAATATATATCCATATTGTCTATATTTATGACTTCGTAATCGAGATATAGATAAAAAAATAGGACAAAAATAGAGGTTGTCTCGGATTTTTGCTCATATCTCCGTTATTTATGGACGGATTTTGCTGATTTTAAATAGGAAACTTTTCGAAAGCATGTCTGACAGAATTATTGAGGATTTGGATCCCGAAGATATCTGGGGTCTTCAGAAAATTGATTTCAACAGAGAGAGAGACTGACAGACAGACAGACAGACAGACAGACAGACAGACAGACAGACAGACAGACAGACAGACAGACAGACAGACAGACAGACAGACAGACAGACAGACAGACAGACAGACAGACAGACAGACAGACAGACAGACAGACAGACAGACAGACAGACAGACAGACAGACAGACAGACAGACAGACAGACAGACAGACAGACAGACAGACAGACAGACAGACAGACAGACAGACAGACAGACAGACAGACAGACAGACAGACAGACAGACAGACAGACAGACAGACACGCATTCAAAGTTGAAACATGTGTATTTTTTTCTTCGGGACTATATACAATTTGTATATGTTTCGGAAAGAAAACTTAATGCAAAAGCGTGTAAAGTAAAATTTACATCACTTAAGCGGACATAACACCCTCCAGATCTATCCAAACTTGGCCAATATAAAAAAAAAATGTCCTGTTTGAGTAAAAAATTCTAAAAAGGCAACGCAGCGATACTCGAAAAAGCTCCACATTTGAATAACCATATATGTTCCTTAAATACTAACAAAGTGTGTTTACTATCGCACGGTAAATAACGTCACAGTAGTCACTTTTTTAAAAAGCTTAGTTTTTGGAATACATTTTCCCCTTTTTAGGAATTTTGGTATTTGAAAATAAAAAAGGGTCAAGACCTATAATGACATTGATTTTAAAACATTTGAGTCTTTATTAGTTCCAAATTTTGTTATGATATCTTGAACCGTTAAAATTTTACATTTAAACAAATTTTATATTTTTCTTCATGAAAAATCACTATATTATAATTTTTTTTTTAGTTTTTAAGGTAAATTAAGTCCCAACAATTTTTAGAATTACTTAATTTTACTTAAATATCAATCTTCAGGTGCTAAAATTTTCACCAATATCAAATACTTATATAAAAAGCATTTATTTACTTCTCAGAAGTTTCACAAACCTTGCCCTCTTTGAAAAAATTTTACGTTTTTTCATACAAAGTCCAAAATACATATTGAAAAGGCTACAACGAAAAGGATTATTTATATTGTGAATCACGAACTACACTAACTTATATATATACATTCTCTAAATTTACTTATTAGGGCAGAACTATTGTATAAAATATTTAAAAATATTCCAAAAGAAAACACAGAATAAATAATTCTTTTATTTCCGACCCCTAATTCTAGGAATATATTTTGTTTTATAGGTTTGATTGTATGTATCACTATTTGTTAACATGCATTTGTATATGTTAGTATTTATCGATATTGAGTTTTTTTATTTTGTAATCCGATAATATTATAGCTTATAGACTTTGTTTATTTCAATTTTAGAAAAAAAAAAAAAAAAAACTTTTTTACACCAACTTTTCAATCGACTTATGAGAACTGGAAAATAAAAAAAGCAATAATTGAAAAAAAAACAAACAATTTTCAACAACACATTGTTCGTTTATTTAACATAAAAATCCATCATTATAGGACAACATATTGAAAGTTTACAAAAACTTTTCAAAAAAATAAAAAAAACAGCTACAAAAATTTTCACTTGTGGCACAATCACAAATAGATAGAAAATCCACTTAATCCCAATGAAAATAATATACTGCCACACTATAGTATATGAGAGGATTCAATGATTTTTATCGTAAGTAAGTAGGAAAAGTTTGATTCTTTTATTTTCCATTCACTTGTTTATTTGTTATTTCAGTCAGTCGACAAAAAAGTTAACAACAAATTAAATAAAGCAGATTGAATAAACAATCCAATAAAGTTGTAGGAGCAAAACAAAAAATAACCGACAAATAAAACATTTATCTACGCCGTCGATGCTTTTACATAGAAAATCAATTATAAATTTCTATGGGTGTTTATCGACAAATTCGCTTGATTTGAGTTTGGAATTATTGGAAATGAAAATTATTAAATTGGAAATGTTGTCAAGTTTTAGGTTAATGTAGTTGCAATAACAAACTTTAAGTCATATTTTACAATATTCATAAGAATTCTTAGAATTAATCACTGTTATTATTAAGATTTGATATAAATGCGAATTGTTGTAATATTACTAATGCTAATAAACTTTAATTAAAATACATTTGTAGAGCCTTTAATACGACTATCTTTGACAACATATATCCTCTAGCACACGCAGCAAAAAAAATATATAGTTGTGCATGTTTACTGTAACCATTTAAAAATTTTTAACAATGGTAACATTGGTAACAATAATATGGTTAATTTACGATTCACATGATTGTATCAACCATATATCTGGTTACAGTAAACAAATATATGTTTGTGACAACCATTTATATGATGAATTATTTTATCATAATATGCTGTTCTTAGATTATTATATAGATAAGCCAAGAGCAATAGATAAGCCGAGGGCTTCTTCATATAAATGGTTGTCACAAACATATATTTGTAGCCCAGTTCATGGAATTTTGCCATGTAAACTGCACATTTGTCTGTTTCTTATTTCTGTTGCAATCAATAATTTGTATCCAAAAATCATACTAAGTAATATATTTTGTGAATATCGGTCCATAATTGGCCACAGCTCTCATATGTTAGTGAGCACCTATGTAAGACTCACATTCGAAAAGTTCCTTAAACACAAATATATATCAAAATTATGTGATATATATCATTTTGATTTGACAAATTGAGTCAGAACTTTTGATGCTTGTTTAAATATATATACAAGGTGGCGCAAAAGTAATCCTCCTATCAGAAAATGCTATAAATTTTGCGATTGGCCCCTAATGTCAGTTCTGTTTTCACACTTGTGTAGTAAACACATGCGAAATACACGTTAATAAACAATGTTACGCTACACTACTCCAGAACGCGGAATATTGCTGACTATTTATTTGACCAATAATCGGTCGGTGACTTTGGCACAAAGTGAATTTCGTATCAGATTTCCTGGCCGTCCAACGCCTACTGGTGAAACACTGCGACGTTTAGCCGCTCGCTTGGAAGAGACTGGCATAACACGAGATGCTGCCAGGCGTGGCAGACTCCTGTGTAGCCGTTCTGCAGAGAATATTGCTGCTGTAGCCGAGGATGTCATGGAAGCGCCGTCGACATCGACCAGACGACGTGCCACGCAAATGGGTATCAGTCGACGGTCTTTACAGCGAATTTTGGTACAAGATTTGAAGATGTTTCCGTACAAAGTCCAGACGGTGCATCAGCTGTTAGCTGCAGACCGCCAATCGCGTCTAACATACGCTCAAGCCATCCTTAATCACCACCAAGAGGAAGATGATTTTTCATCAAAAATAATCATGAGTGATGAAGCCCATTTCCATCTTAGCGGGTACGTAAATAAGCAAAATTTACGCTTCTGGGGCACTGAAAATCCGCGTGTAACCCACGAAGAGCCATTACACACGCTCAAAGTCACTATATGGTGTGCTCTTTTCGCTGGAGGTCATCGGACCTTTTTTCTTCGATGACGTCGCGGGCCAAACGGTTACTGTGAATGGTGATCGCTACAGAGCAATGATCAACGAGTTCTTTTTGCCGCAACTTGATGAATTGGGATTAGAAAACATGTGGTTCCAACAGGACGGTGCAACGGCACACACTGCACGTGCCACAACCCATATGCTGAAGGATGCATTTCCCGGGCGCCTAATCTCCCGTTTTGGCGATTTGCACTGGCCAGCAAGATCGCCTGATTTGACCGCTCCAGACTTCTTTTTGTGGGGCTTTTTGAAGTCGCGGGTTTATGTCAACAAGCCTCAGACTCTTGCAGCTCTTAAAGACAATATCCGTCTCGAATGTGAGGACCTATCGCCGGAAGTTTTGGCCAATGTGATGGAAAATGCCATAAAAAGAGCTCAAATGACAATCAACTATGGCGGCGGCCATTTACATGACATCATATTCTCGACTTGATGTAAAAAAAATCAAAAGACCACATAAAAATAATCCACAAGAAGAATCATAGTTTTTCATTTTTGTACCCTACACCACCATAGTGGGGAGGGTATAATGGATTTGTGCAGATGTTTGTAACGCCCAAAAATATTAGTCTAACACCCACCTTAAAGTATACCGATCGACTCAGAATCACTTTCTGAGTCGATTAAACGATGTCCGTCCGTCCGTCCGTCTGGCTGGCTGTCCATGTAAACCTTGTGCGCAGAGTACAGGTCGCATTTTTGAAGATATTTCGATAAAATTTGGTCCATATAATTTTTTCTGCCCAAGGACAAACCTTATTGAAACTGGCTGAAATCGGTTCATTATTTCACCTAGCCCCCATACAAATGTCCTACCAAAATTGGATTTTATCGGTCATAAATGTTTAATTTATATATTTATCTACACAAGTTTTTCTCTAAATAAGTTGTATATATACAGAATTCATGTCACCAAATTTTATGATGATCGGTCCATAATTAGTCATAGCTCCCATATAAGGCCTGCTTCCGATAATCACTTTAACGATCATAAATCTCCTAAAAATGGTCATATAGACATTAATCACACTACCTAATTTCATGGTGATCAGTCCATAATTGGACATAGCTCCCATATAAGGCCCACTTCCGAAAATCGCTCACGAATATAAATTATTGAAATTTTGAAAGAAAAATGTTTTTTCTCATTTCTTAGTGTAGGGTATTATATGGTCGGGCTTGACCGACCATACTTTCTTACTTGTTTTTTTTAATTACAGCCAAAAAACATCGGAAGTTTACTTTTGCGCCACCTTGTATTTGTGTACACTATTTGTGTATTCTGGGTCCTCATAAGATTTGTATTTTGTATTGTCTGTATTTTTTTTTGTATTGGAGGTGTAAACCTTACATAAGTCCCAATTGTCGGACTCATACCGACTAAAACCACCTCCATCGTCAACACCACATTTGCGGGACTGCTGTTAGGTATTACGTCGCGGGGTGGTCAGCTTTTTTCGCTGATCTACCTTTTTTCATTGGATATGTGACTACTCCATTCGAATTTGCTTTCGAATCTGCTGTTCCCTTCTTAAGCATTCATTTACGTACGTTATGAATCCTTTTCTACTATCCCAATATTCTTTCGATGTCAGCATAACATCTACAATATTTCATGTTGTTAAACTGCACCGTAGCTGAGTCTCTAGTTTTGTTCTTTCCTCGTGGAATCTGTGACATGAGAATATAACATGTTCTATGTTTTCATCCAGCTCCAAGCAGACTCAACACCTAGGTGAGTAATCATGTCCGAATCGATATAGATAGCTTCGATAATTTCCATGTCCTGTGAAAAATTGCGTCAGGTGATAGCAGATTTCCCCATGTTTGCGGTTTATCCATTTCGCTATATTTGGGATCAGTTTGTACGTCCATCGACCTACCGTAGAGCTATACCACCTTCGTTGCCAATTTTTTATGAACGGTGTTCTTTCTGTTTGTCGAATTGTTTATGATATTTTCATCGTATATTTTTAAAAATTCCCGTGCTGTGATATCTATAGGGACTATGCCCGCAACTACACATGATGCATATACATAGACCACTTCTGCGGAAAATGGACATCATGTCCTTCCTGGAGGTGCATCTTAGTGAACCATTCCAGATGGGTGACCCATATAGCAGGATAGAGTTTGCCACTCTCTATAGCAGTATTCTGCGGCTTTGCCTTGGGTCTCCTATATTTGGCATCATCCTCGCCATTGAATTTTTGACTTTGGTAGCCTTTTGGTATGATTATTCAGTATACCGTTTAAAATTTAGTCTGTTATCGATGATCACACCCAGATATTGCTTCCGTGGATACAATTTCAATTCTTCCAACTTGGATCCTTATGACTTGGATCCTTATGAACATGGCCTCAGTTTTGTGTTCTGCTATTTTCAGGTTCGATTTTCCCAGCCATTTATTTATGGTTCTAATCTGCACATCTTCTACATTCCGGGCTTCAACTACTACTGCCACATCATCCGCGAATCCAACAATTTTCACCTCATCTGGTACTTGAAGCCTGAACACGCCATCTTGTTTTATGTTCTATAGTAATGGGCCTAGGAATGATCCTTGCTGAACACCCGCCGAAATGTTTTGGAACTCAATACCATTGTCCTTCTCATACCACAGGGTTATATCGGAAAAGTAATCTTTTACTGTTCTTATAAGATACTCCGGAACGTTCAAATCCTGCAGCGACGAAATTATATTATTCCATTCCACCGAATTGAAGGCGTTCTTGATATCTAGCGTAATTACTGCACAGTACTTTCTCGCACTTCCTTGAATTGCTTTCATCGCCATGTGTACTACAAGATTTATTTCGTCAACCATTGATCTCGCTTTTCGGAAACCGAATTGTGTCTGACAAATTCCTTCAGATTCTTTTACAGCATTTAGTAGCCTGGTAAAGATCACCCTCTCCCAGCACTTGTTGATTTCAGTTCTAGAATAATATCACCTTTTTGGGTTCTCCGAACTTCCTCTCCCAGCTCCACTAGTTCCAGATCGGTTCTCATCTTCCTGAGTATATCCGCCCTTGGCTGTTATTACCATCGTGTCGGGTTTTGGCCTTCGGAGTCTATTTTTTTTTTCTGGCTATCAACCACTTACTCTCCGGGATCGGGACATTTATAGGTTTTTAAGGCTGTTTCCTCTGAGAGGTGTGATTGCTCCTTTTTTGGGTGAATGTTTTTTTCTACCGTTTCGGTGGTTCCATACTCGATACTACATATCTTGAGTCTCTGCTCCTCTTCGCCTGGGTTTTGTTTGTGCAGGTCTCAGGAGACGTTTGAGAGGTTCGGCTGTTTGTTTCTCGAGGGACACAATTATCGTCTCTTTCATTACTTACTTTATTGTATGTGGCTCTAATAGCCTTCACTTGTTCCTTAAGGGCGTGGTGTTTCGTACGTTTAACGGAATCCATGAGATCTGCTATCATGTATCCTAGTACGGCAAACGTACTATTGCTAGTTTCAACTGCTACTTCATCTTTTTTATTAACAGCTGCTGAAAAATGCAAACACATATGTATTTTTCCAATTGCAAAACTTATGTTCCTGCAACTAAAAAAAAAGAAACATTTAATATCAACTTTTTTTCAAAAATAACATTTGCAACACTTTCAATTTGGTCCATATTCCTCCCATTATTCCGATTTCAAATTATGTAAAAGAAAAACAATGATTTATTTCCATGATTACAAATGAAACAAATGTATAGTAAAAGGATGCAACAAATCCAAATATAAATATAGAGTTTTTTATAATTACACACAAATTCATTGTTCAATGCTCGTACAAAATTAAACAACTGATGTACAAAATTATTATGCTCCTTTTTTTAGGAAAAAAGGAAAATTTAAAAAAACCAACACACAGAAAAAGTGTTTTAAACATTTTTAAAAACAAAAAAAAAAAATAAAAAAAATGAGCAAAAGCTACAGAAAGAGTAAAAATGAAAAAATAAAAAATTTTAATTAAAACTTTAGAAATGTTTCGTGCACTAAAAGTGTTGCTGGAAAATCGCACCGATTTTCACATGAATTCATTCATGTTTCTCTGTATTTTTGTAATGTTAAAAAAAAAAACTATAACAAAACATTGGAAAACAAGTAAAAAACATTATAAAACATTGAAAACGAAGTAAATATAATATTAAAGATAGGATGCAATCGAATTTATTATACTCTATTCAGGATATTGTCAGGTTTCTTTAATTGGATTTTGTAATTAATCCAAAAAACCGATTGATCGAATATAGTCAGTCTGTTAAAGTGGGTAATGTATATCACAAACTTTAGATTACAATTAGTTTTGATGTGTAACTTGCTAATTTTAATTAGAATAAGGCTAAACATTTCTGGAATAAAAATAATATCTATCATTTACAGAACATGATATCATGATTACTATATTGGAATTCAAATTGATGTACTAAATAAATACTTTTAAACCCGAAAAGAAGTAAAAGTTTTATTAATTTCAACTTATGGCAGCTCATTCTAGTTCAAAATATCTTAGATGTTACAAACATCACCATTCACTCAAAACATCTTCTAAAGTAGGGTGCTGGTTAAATATTTAAAACACAACATGTATTTTATTGGCATCTGAAAAACTCTTACGTAGATTAAAATAGAAATGAAGATTAAAAATAACAAAATTGTTACAATTTAGAAATGAAAACAAGCGGAAATGACAGAAAAGCAATACATACTAGAATAATAGTTACTGTACTAAGTAAAATATAGTTACAGTAAACTAGCACTATTTTATACTCATATGTATTAGAAAAACCTGCATGTACTTTACATTTTACAGTACCTGATAACGTATCATGATTTTCGTAATGGAAAATTGGGATGTCCCACAAAAAGAATTTAGTTTTTATACAAAATATTACAAACAGATAATAAATTTATTGATTCAATTTAAATACAATGTATACAAAATTTCCAATTTATCAATGATCCAATAAGTCCAGCGCGACAGGTAACGCATCAAATGTCAGTTTATTCCCTTTTAATCCAATGTTATGTTACAGTAACAATTCCTTTTCATATAAAACGTTAGGGCTGCAAGTGGACTCCAGGATACAGGAACCATTAACATCAATCGTTTTGTTCCCCCTTTACGGTATCCCATTTTTGAAAATTGTTTTCTATCATCTAAAAACATATGTTGAAAATTAGAGCAAATTCGGAGAACGTTTGGAGGTTGCACATTTAATTTGAAATTTTATGTATTGGTTCAAAGTAAGTACCAATATTTTCAAAAAAAAATAAAAAATTAAAATTAAATGTTGATAAAAAGTAGTGTGTGTTTGAATCTCGCTAGCACAGACATAAACCACACTTTTTAGCACAGCCCATTTTGCAGTTTGCAGTACACAGTGGGGGAGAATCAAAATTGTTTGGAAATAAATCTGGGATTTTTAAACGGCTGCTCTGATCGGGATAAAATTTGACGTGGACGTAGCAAAGGAGTATTCCAGTTTAAGTTATTAAAATACACAAGCGCGGCGCTATGGGGGCCCAAAGTAGGGTACTTTCGACATGAAAAATTTTTAAACACGTGTAATTTTTTTGTTTCCCATCCCATTTCAAAGATTTTTATATTTTTGGAAAGCGCTTGTCTAGTTCTTGAAAAAGCATGCTTGCGTGTGCTATTTATCTCTTATAATTTCCGTGTTACAGGCACATCCGATTTTTTATAAATATAGGGCATTCTTTTGAACCGAATGAACTCAAAATTTGTTCGTTTGTTAGACAACTAGATTACCTTTAATATTCAAAAGATTTCAGAGCAATATCAATTACAAATCCAAAAATAAACGATTTTCAATTTAGAATTTAAAAAAATAGTAGATTTGTGCTGTTTTTTGGACTGTTTTTATTTAAAAAAAAACTGTCTTTTAGGACACATAAAACGATTTTATGTTTTTCTGTAAGATATCTTTACGGAGAACACTTTGGTATAAAAAACATTTCATAGTCTTAGAAAATGTCGTGCCTACACCCTTCGGAGTTTGACCTATTTTTTATTAAAATTTCAATTTTGGTCCACATGTTCTAAAATCCCAAAGATGGGATCAGAAAACAGAAAGTAGTTTTGGAAACCATGATGTGATCCCTATTTATGTCCAAAGTATTTTTCCAGCGCCAGTGAAAATGTGGATCCTATGAGACAAATTTTAAAAAATACCATTTTTGGGAATTGCAGGATTCCCTTTGACAATTTTCTTTACACTTTGTTATTCACTTAAACTCGAATTCTCCTTGGCTACGCCCATGTCAAATATTATCCTGATCGGACCAGCCCTTTAGAAATCCCAGATTTATTTCCAACAAATTTTGATTCTGCCCTACTGTGCAGTACATGATTTATAATAAACAAATTTATATCTTTAAAATAATAGAGGTATATTTGAAATAATGGGATTCCAATAAATTTTAGTTTTTTCAAAAAATAAATCTGGAGAAGATATTTGGTCATTATGTGAATTAGGAAAAGGGCTCGGATATGAGCCGTTCACAATCGGGTGCACAAAAGGGCACACAGATGTCCAGTTGACATGGCAAAAATCTTGCATTTTTTTTGCTCATTTATCACTTATTAGATCTAAGAAAAATATTTTTATACCCTTCACCATGAGTGGCAAGGGTATATATATGTTTGTCATTCCGTTTGTAATTCCTACATTTTTCATTTGCGACCCCATAAAGTATATATATTCTGGATCGTTATATATAGCGAATTCGACATAGCCATGTCCGTCTGTATGTTGAAATCAACTTTCCGTAGCCCCCAAATAACTTACAAACATGATTGATACATTAATATATCGAGAATGGTTCCAATTCGGTTGCTATTTGAAAAAACCGGAACAACCTCGGTTTTTGGCCTATTTTTGATCTATATCTGGATTACTAAGTCATTAATATAGACAATATCGATATCTAATGATAGATATTTCAAAGTCCATTTATATAAGGCTATAGTAATTTGGACTTACAATGGGTCAAAATCGAGAAAATTATTTTTTAACACGAATTTTTTTTTCCACAAAAATTTTTTTTTTAATTTTTTTTTTCATTAAAAAATTTAAAAAAAAATTAAAAACAAAAATTGGAAAAAATTTAAAACAATTTTGAAAAATTTTTTTTTAAAATTTTGAAAAACAACTTGGAAAACTTTTTTTTTTAAATTTTGAAAAAAAAAAAAAAAATTAATTTTGTTTACCTAAAAATATTTAAAATTTTTATTTGAAAGTATAATTTGGTGAAGGGTATATAAGATTCGGCACAGCAGAATATAGCTCTCTTACTTGTTTTTCATTTCGTTTAGAAATGTTGAAAATGTAAAATTTTGGATTTGAGTTATATATGAAATTTTATGATTTTTTGGTATCAAATTATAGTAGGTTAGCCAGTCAGACACATAAGAAGATGAAATTGCTTTAATTGGATTTTTTTTTTTAAATTTTATTGAGTTTTAAATGACGGAACGAAATTTTTGAACTCGGGCGCACCGAGAATCGAAAAAGACCTTATTAGGAGCCACCCTAGTGTTTATATTACAAGCACGAATCCAAAGGAGGAAGGAAGTTAACAAACAAAAAATTCTCTCCTTAATCGAAAAATAATATAGTTTCTTTCATAAATATGTACGTATAGTTAGGTTTGGTGGAGAAAATTCAGTAATTTTAAGTTATACAAATTTAGGGGAGCACCCTTTATAGGAATAAATATGTATGTTTATGAACAAGTACGAGTACATATACATGTGCAATTTTTTTTTGTTGTTTGTTTTGTAGTTGCATGTTAAAGTTCAACAAGCCTTTCAACACGAAAATCATGTAACAATGAAGAATGTCTGCTCAAATGTACATGTTCGAGTACTCGTACATAAATAGTAGAAATTGTATGCACTTTCAATGCATGCACGTATAAATCAAACCTATATTCCCAGCAAACACAAAGTCTAATTATTGAAAAATAATTTATTTCCTATATGAAGGCAAATGGTAATTTTATAACACTCATGAAATCTTTAATAAAACAAGTTAGAGTACTATATTCGGCTGTGCTGAATCTTAAATAGCCTCAACACAGAAATATAATGAGAATTATAGAAACTACATTGGCATAAACACTAGAATATCTATACGTATTCGGTGTTTATTATTGAAGCTTAGCACGGATTATGTGATTTATATCTTGTTAGAAAGACTAGCAGATATTTTTGTCAGATGTTTAAAAATGTTATCTAATTAAGCAATTTATAATGTATGACATAAAAATGCGGAATTTTTCTAATGTTTAGCTTTTATTTGAAACATTTGTACAGCATCAATTAATTAAAAGTATTGGCCATTGTTAGTTATGAAATTTTCCCATCTTTCTGGCAACATATGGATTCCGAGCCAAAAGAACTGCTCATCTTTTGAGGCCAAGAACGAATAAAGCCAATCAATTTTCTATTTCAACGAGAAGCGTTTCCCAGAGAGAGAGAGAGAGAGTTCTGCATCGAACCACATCCACAGCACATCATTCTAAATACTGTTTAACAGGTACTGCAACATGCAACCGAACGATGTCATGATAAAATATTACGGTTTCATGTCTGGACTCATATTCTAGTCTTTATTCGGCGTAATTCGCTTGAAATGAATCATTTGCGTTCGGTACAGGTTATCTGTGATGGTCTGGTTAAGTCCCAGATAGGATTATTTTGGTCCCACCAAATACAGATCATTATGATTTTTGGCTTTAGTGTCGATTCGCCTGGTTGAGTACGATATCTGACACTTCGGGTTATTGTAATGTATTAATTTTTCATAGCCAGTACTGATTCGGTGCAAAAATGCTTGTCTTTTATAGCGTTCAAGCGGCACTTTGGACGTACAAAATCGTCTTTCAAGGTCTCTCGGCTTCAATTCGTATGGTACTCAATTTCACAGCTTTTGGACGTGTCACGTTGCTGGCAATTGTTTGAAAATTGCTGCTTGAGTAGCTTTCAATTAATTTGCAAGCTCTTGTTGAGTTTGACAATAATCGTTATGGAGTAATGCCTCCAATTCTTAGTCCAATTGTTTGGCTGGCCTGGGCGATCTTAGTCTTACATGTGAAAATCATCACTTCTGAACCGCTCAAACCATCTCTCGCACGTTGAAACCGATGAAACATATTCACCATAAGCTTTGGTTAGCAATCGGTGTGCTTCAGCGACACTTTTTTTCAAATTGCAATCAAAATTCGACCTTTTCAAAGCACAAAAAAAACGTTGTTGTTAGCAATAAAATGTTCAATAACTAAGTGAGAATAAATGCCAATACTTTTGAATACTATCAAAGTAGTCTTAAATATTTCAGCAAGCCTTAAAATATATCTTAATATGGGATCAAACCTAAATGTTTGCGGGGTTTATACATACACATGGCTGTGTTTCATAAGTGTATATTCAATTGTTCATCCATGAACATGTACATGTCTATAGTTGTGTTTCCTTTTAAACAAATGATAATGATGATGTTGATGGATTTAAATCCATTTATTGATGCAATACTTGTGACTACATATAAAAAAGTGGTTATGTGTGATAAATGATCATTTGGCTTGTTGCATTTTCATGATGTTTTTCATTGGAAATAATGCAACCAAATAATATGCATACAAAAGTAATTGTTTTCCACAAAATTTCTCTTTACAATTGCAGATTTATAAAAATTATGAATATGAATAAATATTGCATGAAAATATGCAATGCAAAATTTAACATGTTTTAAAACTGTTTGTATAAGAACATTGTTTTTATATTTCTTAGATTTAAAACATCTCATATATCATAAATTTCACCAAAGAGCACAGAACAAACACAAATTTTTTACCTCGGGTTTTCCGATTTTCGTCATACCCTTTGCAGTCATTTGGAAATTTCCAAATTTCGAAAAACTTCCGATTTTATTCTTGATTTAAATTTTTGTAAAAATTACGAACAATTTACATATGCTCTAACTTTATGTATGTGAAGATAAATTTAAACTTAACTAGCTTAGACATAAATTACATTTTAAGCATAGCCAATATTGCAGTTCACAGAGCACTGTTAATCACTTAACAGTCATAATACTTGAATTGTAATAAACAAATTTATATCTACAATAATATTAAAAAACAAATAAGAGAGCTATATTGTGCCGAATCTTATTCACCCTTCACCAAATTATACTTTTAAATAAAATTAAAAAAAAAAATTTTTTATTTTTTTATACAATTTTTTTTTAAATTTTTTTTTTAAATTTTTTTTATTTATTTATTGGTGAAAAAAAATTTTTTTTGGTGAAAAAAATTCGGGTTAAAAAATATTTTTCCCGATTTTGAACCATTGTAGGTCAAACTTACTATAGCCTTATATACATTGTTGCAATGGACTTTGAAATATCTATCATTAGATATCCATATTGTCTATATTTATGACTTAGTAATCGAGATATAGATAAAAAATAGGCCAAAAATCGAGGTTGTCCCGGTTTTTTCCTTATATCTCAGCCATTCTCGATTTTAAATAGCAACCGAACTGGAAGAATTAATGTATGAATCATGTAAGTAATATATTTATGGGCTACGGAAAGTTGATTTCAACATACAGACGGACAGATGGACATGGCTATTCGCTGTCTATAACGATCCAGAATATACATACTTTGTAGGGTCGCAAATAAAAAATTTACAAATTACAAACGGAATGACAAACTTATACCCTTGCCGCTCATGGTGAAGGGTTTAGCAAGTTAGAACCTATTTACATTGGGGATTAATCGCAGCAATTTTGTTTCCATTTTCTTTTAAAGATGCTTCCAAACCACTTTCACAGACATCAAGTTGAAAAAGACCTACAACCGCAAGACATGTGACATATTATAACTTTCCCAACCCCGTTTACATTTCAATCCAACAAACCATAAAAGTTTCTGCAATTTATCGCATGAAAAGCTGCCAATGTGCCGAAGTATTATGAGAAATGTAGAAATTACATTGGTATAATTTCAATGTTTGTTATTGCAACTCAGCTCTGAGTATTTTATTTAATGTTAGATATACAAGTTTACTCAGAAGAAACTTAATTTCAAATGTATAGAAATATTTTTACGTTTTTACCTTTTAAAAATGGTGGTATAATTCCTTCAAATAAACCGGATACTTTTGATTGCAAATAAAAGCAGTTTGTAACAACTCTTTATTTATTCAAATGTACACAACAATGTTTTAAATAATCACTATGTTATTTAATACACAAACTTATATTACACTGTTTATAATGTTAAAGAATACACTGGCAATGCAATTGATGTTTATTCCAACAGAGCCTATGATCAAATGACTGAGCTGTTGCTCATCTTACACTATTTATACACAGCGGCATCTTCTAGATAATTCTAGCATTATCTTAACGGAAATAGCTCGGATGTTGTAATTCCAGCAGCTTTTTTAAAGCTGCTTCCCAGTGAATGTATGACAACAAACAATAACAGCGTGTTAGAAAATTGTATATAAATAGAAGTTTCTAGCAATGATAATGCGATTTCGAAAACAATATTGTCTAATTCAGCGATTTATAACTGAAATAAATTTGTTCTTTATGTCTAGTATAACGTGAATCCTTTAACTTAATAGTTGGTTAACATTTCCTGATTGGCTAGACAGTTTTCTTATTCACCAAAAGTGAAGACAAATAGGTACGGTTTTGGTAGGGCGGGTAGAGTTTAAAGATCTGATTAATTCCATAAATATTTTTATTTTAATTTGTAAACAAATTACTTAGAAAGCTAGACGTGACAGCTTTTGTTTTTTTTTTTAATTATAAGTTTTTTTTTATTTCACTATTTTATACCGTTGCCTGTAGTAGGGTACATGTCTATCTAGATTTAATCGATTAAATATGTAAAAATAAATTTTGAGAAATATTTAAAATAACTAAGCTTAATATGTCAAAATTAAGCTATTTCTCGTTTCGGAATTTTGACTTCGATTATTTTTCAAGATTAGGCAGATTGAAGTGTTCTAAGGACTGAGATCATAAAATTCTTAACACACGTTTTTAATTAAAACTTTTAACCCAAGTATTTTTTGATCAAGTTACCTTTGTAAAGCATGTCAGTTATTATGTTTAATGTCAATTATGTTCATTTGTTGTTAATCTGATTAAAATGAGTTACCAGAAAAAAGTGCATACTAAAATGATTAAATATTTTCAACAAAACCCAAGTTGGTCCTACAAATAGTTGCCCAAACAATCAATGGTCTGCTATCAAACTGTTTCTAATGTTATTAAACAGTACCGGGAGAACTTTGTCGTTGATATAAAACCTGGTTCAGGTAGAAGGAATGGTCCACATGATGTTTTTAAAGCCAAAAAAATAGAAAGCATTTTCAAAAGAGTTCCCAACACATCTGGTAAGAAAGCAGTTTAGTTCAGTACTTGGACTATTTTGAGGTAATGTTGGAGAAAAGTTTAGGACCCAAAAGCAGACAAAATTTCCCAAAAAGTTCTTGGTATTGCAAGCAATATGCAGTTGCGGCAAAAGAAGCCAATCATTTGTTACAACGGGCTCTATAAATACCGAAATTTACATCAAGGAATGTTTACAAAAATGGCTGCTTCCATTCACTTATTTTTGGCCGGATTTGGCCACTATGGTAAGAAAGGTCTTGAGTGGTACAAGAACAATAATGTGGTATTTGTACCAAGAGAGGCAATTCCTCCAAACTGCCTGGAGCTGAGTCTAGTGGAGAGATATTGGGCTCTTGTTAAAAGAGAATTGAAGAGCACAAAAAAGCAGTCCAAAAGTGTGGTATATTTTAAACGGAGATGGATAACCTGTGCGAACAAAGTGACATAAAGCACTATAAAAACCATAGTGGAAGGGTTCTCGAAAAAGGTTAAAAATTTCATCATTAGTGATTAGAACTATAAAAAAATTGTTTGTAAATTGTAACAATAATTTCAATCAAATAAAAAAAGATTCAAAACTGTAAGTTTAGTGGTTTCATTTTTATTAACAGGTTGGTTAGAAATTGCTGTTTCTTAAGACCTATGGCCTAATTCAACATAGAAATTAAATATTTGATGTGAAGCGATGTGTACTATAAGAAGTACGCTTCCACTCGTAGACCCATGGGATCGATTGTGATACCCTTTGGAAATATTTGGAAAGAAAAAAAGAAGGCAGGTGATATTAAAGGAAATAAAGTGAAAAAGAACAAATTTTTGTTTCCCAGAGTCCTGTTACCTAAAATAGCCAACCTATACCCCTGAGAAAGGTTGCCTAGTTCATATCCCCCGTTCGTCGTGGAATCTTTCTCCTAGCAATTTTTGGTTAAGACCCTGTTATCTAGGACAGCTACACAGAATATGTTCTACTGTCTCTAGTTCCTCAATATTCCCGCACATTTACCAATGAAGGCTCCAATTTAGAACCCAGGTATCACTCCTGCTAATACTTGTCTTATCCAACCCAATTAGTATTATAGTTGCCTTTGCTTCCAACTTTGGCCAAATAGCTCTGGACTACACTAGGATTGCTTGTACAGTTCCGGAATCTTTCGAAGATCAAGCTATAGTAGCGGCATATAGGTTTAATCTCCAGATCCGAACAATATCTGGCCATTTCATCTGCTATTTCATTTCCCTGCATGTTGCAGTGCCCTGGTACCCAACACAATCTGATTGTGTATAGTTCCAATATCACTCTACAGCTCTCTTACAGTTCAACACTGTGCTCGAGAGTACCATATGCGAAATTCCATGTGATGGTACGTGACATTTGTACGCCTATAGAGTGGAATAGATTTTTCAAAAATAAGAGTATCTGAAAAATAATTTCGTATTTATGTTCCATTCAGAGGGTACTATATTTTAAAAAAATAATAAGTAATTTCGAAACATTGTTGTCCAAAATATTGAGCGAAATAATGGTGTTTCGTACGTGACATAGAACGGAAGTAATATTAAGGTACATGTGGAAATATGCAAAAATGAATGACTATCTACATGAATTGTCACTATAGACTCTTGTGTAATGTGTGCCCTTATCAAATCCGTGGCTCTCCAGATCGCTAAGGTCTCTGCCTGGAAGACACTGCCATCCATTTTATATAGAAATAAAACACGCGACATAATTTCATGCGATCGATTATTAATTGGTTATAGCTACCATACAAGGTCCCATTCCGAAAATCACTTAAACGAGCCTAAATTTCATAAAATTTAAAATAAATAAGTTTAATATTGAAACGAATCACGGAGATCGGTCCATAATTGGTCATCGGTCCCATATAAGACCTAAAATATTGAAATTTTAAAAGAGAAATGTTTTTGCTTATGTACTCAGTGTAGGGTATTACATGGTCGTGTTTGACCAACTATACTTTCTTACATAATTTTTGTTTGTTCTTATGTAAAATATTTACTGTATAAACTTTGCTGCACTAATTAATTCTAATGAAATCTTTAACTGCGTATAAATAACCTAAATTGTCTTCATCAATTTCAATAAGTAATTTAATATTTTGCTTCAATAGTTTATTTATGCCATCAATTATATTTTACATTTGTAAAATAAGAAATCTTTTCTATTCATCTAAGTAATTAATGTCGAACATTTCAAAATGTCTTCTCCAGAAAATGTATTTATAGTTGAGAAAAAGAAACTAAATAAAAAATGTCTAACATCCTTCAGATGTCATTCAGAGTTTTAAGGTTTGTTGTTGTCTATTTTGAATGAAAAAAAAAACAGATGTGAGTAAAGTACAAGTAACTTGCAACAGCAACAACTGAGGAAAAAGTTTGCTAAATATGTAGAAACATGCCAGTCCAAATAAGTTTCGTATGAAATAATGTGAAGGGAGTTTAAAAATAATAAAAAATTTTAAATAAAAACTTTTAGTTTTTTCTTCTGTTTACTTTAAGAATGCGTAAAAATGAAGAAAATGTAAATGATATGAATAGATGAAGTGTGTTTTTAATAGGGTTGAAAGTTTTATTTTAACAAAAAGCGGGTAAATTTTGGAAATAGCAGAAAAATGGCGGGATTTTCAAAACTTACGCGGGACAAAAAATTGCTTCCATTATCTTAATATATTTTTCCCAAAGTGTGTAATAAGTATTTTATACTGAATGGCAGTTCATTCAATTTATGTAAAACATTAAGAAATGTATATTAAAAAACCAAAATGTTTATATCTCAATTTTCAACCGATTTCCGGCAAGGAATGTCGTTGTCCGATTGGCTTCAAATTTGACACCAGTTACAAATAGATATGCTTTGAATGTTTAGTTTTGTGCTTCAAATTAAACATACATATCCTTTCTATTTTTAAGAGCAGCTCTAATGTATACCCAGCGGTAACAAATGCTAGGTCTTCACTTTGCAGGCCTTCTAAAAAAATATGTAAACGTTAATTGCAGTACACAACGTTTGCTTTTCCTTCTAAAAAAAATGTATACCCATTCAAAATTGCATTACAAACTAAGGTTTAAAAAACTTTTATTTAAAATTCAAACAGTTGCTTTTACATTTATTTCTTTATATTGGCTTAATCCGTTAAGAATACAACTCTCTTTAAAGGCTATTCACCAGATCTTCAATTTGATTTTCATTTCCTGGATTTCTAATAGGTGTTCTTTGTAGACATTCTATGAGGCAGTACACGGCAGGTCCCCTTACAGGCCTTCAATGGAAGACCTTCTAATATGCCTTCTTAAGTAAGGCCTTCCATTAACGCTCCCTACCCGCCAAAGACACGCTGTGTAAAATTGGAACAATTTTGCAATACGGCTGCATGTAACTGTGTCTGCAAAAAAGGCCTTCAGAAAGGCCTCTTTACTCTACCTTTTTCCCGCTGGGTATGTAAGTGTATGCGTATGTATGTTTGCTAAAGGATGATGTGTTAGTGACATGAATAGAAGTTTCGAAAAGCGATGTAGGAAAGCAGTGAATTAAAATGTAATTGTTGTGGTAAAAAGTTTTTCATAAAACCATTGATAAATAGTGTATGCGTTTAAAACTTTAACAGCATTTTAGCGCGGTTTCTGGAACTCGATGCACTTGTATGTATGGCATCATAACAAATTCAAGCCAAAATGAGGTTTTACAAAGTATAGTGGTTATTTTAGGGATTCACACTTGCATTTAAAAACTACATCATATAATTTTAAAGCATATAGATAGGAGCCAAACTACAAATTCTTATATGTATTCGAGGTATTTTGTTTACAGTGAGAAATGTCCCAGCAGTTGAAGAAGACTATCCCTAACTAGAGATTTTATTTTTCATTTAGTGTGGCAAGTAGTTTCACAACTAGCTACGTGACTAGTTATTTTAACACGTGCATGTCCTAAGCCATTATTTATTACTATGTCGAAAGTAGTCAATGTCGGAAGTAGAGAACGCTTTGGATTCACATACCGGTTACATAGAGTCAGTTACCTTACCAGCTACACAACTGGTTACTTGATCAGCTAAATAACTAGTTATTTTAACATGTACGGGAGATAAGGAGTGAGATCGTAAAATTCTTAACACACGTTTTTCACTAAAACTTTTAACCCAAGTAAAACATGTTAGTTATTATGTTTAATGTCAATTACATTCATTTGTTGTTAATCTGATTAAAATGAGTGACCAGAAAAAAGTGCGTAGTAAAATTATTAAATATTTTCAACAAAACCCAACTTGGTCCTACAAAAAGTTGGCCAAGCATTCAAAGGTCTGCCGCCAAACTGTTTCCAATGTTATTAAAAAGTACCGGGAGAACTTGTCCGTTGATAGAAAACCTGGCTCAGGTAGAAGGAATGATGTTTCTAAAGCCAAGCAAATAGAAAGCACTTTCAAAAGAGCTCCTAACACATCCGGTAGGAAAGCAGCCCGGTTAGGTCAGTACTCGGAATATTTGGTACGAAAAGTTAAAGGCAATGAAGGTTTAAAAGCATACAATGCTCAAAAAGTTCCTGACAGGAACTCTGCCAAAAGCTTAGAGGCGAAATACAGAGCAGGAAAATTGAAGTCAAATTTTATACAAAAAATATACCTGATGCATAGTGGATGACGAAATGTACGTATGGAAAATTTTTCACAGCTTCTGGGTCAATTTTGTTATGTTACAGATGCTCGAGGGAATGTTGTAGAAAAGTTTGGAACACAAATGCTGAATATTTTCCCAAAAAAGTTCTTGGCATGACAAGCAATATGCAGTTGTGGCAAAAACAGCCAAACATATGTTACAAAGGGCTCTATAAATACCGAAATTGACATCAAGGAATGTTTACAAAAGAGTGGAGAGATATTGGGCTCTTGTTAAAAGAGAATTCAAGAGCATAAAAAAGGTGTCCAAAAGTGTGGTAGATTTTAACCGTAGATGGTAAACCTGTTCGAACAAAGTGACATAAAAAACTATAAAAACGTTAATTGAAGGGTTTTTCGAAAAAAGTTCAAAATTGCATCATTAGTGATTTGAACTATAAAAATATTTTTTTTTTTGTAAATTGTAACAATAAAATCAATCAAATAAAAAAAGATTAAAAACTGTAAGTTTAGTGGTTTCATTTTTATTAACATATATGTATGCTAAAAATGTTTTGATCTCAGTCCTTAAGTTATTAATATAGACAATATGGATATCCAATAATAGATATTTCAAACACCTTTGCAGCGGCGTATATAAAGCCGAGGTAAGTCGGACCTATAATTGGTCAAAATCGGGAAATATTTTTTTTAATGACTGAGCACAGTTTTCGATTAATTGAGTGGATCAGTATACTTTAAGCTGGATGTTGCACTAAACAGACTAATATTTTTTTGCGGTACAAACATCCATCAGCACATCCCCATTATGGTGTGGTGTAATGTTTAATAACAGTTTGGTAAAATATTAATTATGGGTAAAATATTTGTGTAATTAAATAGTTTTTAACATGTTTAATAGATTCCTATTTTTAACAATATACGAAAATATTTAAACAACTTTTAAAGTTCATTTTTAATTAAATTTAAATTTGTTATAACAAATTGTAGTCATATTAAATTTAGATTAAAATTAATGAATAAAATATTAAATTTCAAAAACATGCATTTAATTGCATTAACATTAAAATTGTTTAATTATTTATGAATATTAGTTAAAGTGTTAAATGTTTGTGTATTATATTACACATAAACCTATTTGAAAAAAATACTTTAATTAAGTAGATGTGCTGTAGTTTTGTTTTTCAAGTGCTGCTACTAACATAAAATTTTATGTTTAAATGAGTTCAGAAAATATATATGTCAGTTGCAGGTAAATCGATTTTAAATTTATGATTAATAAATTTAAACGATATTTTTTTCTTGTTCAAAAAAATTAAATGAATTTAATTGCTAATGCATGCTGGGAAGTTTTACATAAGAGTATTTCTTCTCTGTTTCTGAGTTTGAATTTAAAAAATATCAAATGAAAAACTTTAAATGACAGGGTAGGAGTTGTTCATGTAAAGCTTAATATTTAGTGTAATAGTTTTATGTACATACTAGCACTAAACCCGGTGCGCTTCGCCACCCCAATTGGATGAAAGAAATAGTACTATTAAGTCTCCATTTGTAAATTAAAGCTAATTCAGGATAACATGCTTCTAGATTCATGTTTATTGAATCATTGTATTGTGGCTTCTAGCACATTCGAAACGTATTATTATAATTAAAAAGTACCATTTAGACCCACATTTTATGTGCCCACACATTATCATTTTTATAGAAAATGCTAAAGAAATGTACCACTAAAGTCACCTTTTGTGAATTCTACCTCATTCCGGATGTGTGCCTAATTTTGAATTTTTAGGTTTAATTTTATAAAATAGTCAAAAAATATTATTAGTTGGAAAAAAGTACCTGTGAGTCCGTTTTTTAGATTCTTATTCGGTCAGGATCATATACCATTCGAAGAACGAAAAAATACAAATTATTTTTGTATCCTCAATGACATATAGATGGCTTAGTGACTTTCTTTACTCAGAAGCATATCAGTAAACTAATTTAATATAATAAAAAGTATCATTAGAGGAAAAAGTACCAATTTTCCACACTTGAACCACCGTCAAGTTTTAAATCAAATTAATTTCCTTATTCTAAGTTCAATATATTAGAAAATTCAAAAAGTACTATTTGGAGAACGAAAAAATACTTCTTAGTTTGGTTTAGTTCACAATTTTTGGTATCAAAATACAATTGAGCACCCTATTCTTGCATATTTCTTTAGTAAAAAGTATATTAGCCTACCATAATGTATTTAAGCTAACTAATTTAATATATTAAAAAAGTGCCATTAAAAGAAAAAGTACCAATTTTCCTTTATCCTCTTGAACACGCTTTAAGTCTGAATTTAAAATTTGTATAGCATTTCCTATATTATAAACTGAATTTGTTTCTATAACACTTAATATTTAATAAATTATCACAAAACCGAACCGAAACCGCGGTTTTGAAATTCTTCTTGAAATTCTTTTTGGAAACTCTACTCTAAATGTATTTAAAAAGTACTATTACAACAAAGAAAATGTACCATAATGTCTCCAATTTAATTTTTACTCACTGAGGAGGATATATTTTATATTTCTAGGTCCATTATTATAGAAAATTCAAAATATACCATTAGAATAATGAAAAAGCTCCACAATGTTCCCAGTTATAGAATCCTACTCGCTCAAGTCCATATAATATTATGTTCATGTTTCTAGATTTATTATAGAAAATTTAAAAAGTACCATTAGAATAAAGAAAAAGTATTAAGTATTCTCTTTGGTATTTCTAAATCCATTATTAGAGAAAATTCAAAAAGTACCTTTATAATATAGAAAAAGTAGCATAAAGCCTCCACTTGTGGATTCCCAATCGGTCGGGATCATATAAGCTTTATTTTACAATTCTAAGTTCATTGGTGAAGAAGATACAAAAAGTACTATTAGAATATAGAAAAAGTACCATCAAGACTCCCCCTTAAATTCTCACTCCCTTATGACCATATATGTTTAATTTTATGTTTCTAGGTCCATTATTATAGAAAATTTAAAAAGTACCATTAGAATAAAGAAAAAGTACCATAATGTCCCCACTTGTAGATTTTCTTTCGCTTAGGTCTATATAAGCGTTATATCATGTTCATTGGTGAAGAAAATACAAAAAGTACCATTCGAATAAAGAAAAAGTACAAAAAAGTCTCTCCCTAAAATTATCATTCACTTAGGAAAATTAAAAAAGTACCATTATAATAAAGAAAAGGTATCACGAAGTATCCCCTTGATTTTTCACTTACTTAGTACCATATACGCTTAATTTCATATTTATATGTCCATTATTACAGAAAATTCAAAAAGTACCATTAGAAAAGAGAAAAAGTACCAAAAGGCAGCCACTTGTGGATTCCCACTCACTCGGGTCCATATAAGCTTTATTTCATGTTTCTAGGTTCATTGGTAAAGAAATTACAAAAAGTACCATTCGAATAAAGAAAAAGTACAAAAAAAGTCTCTCCCAAGAATTCTCACTCACCTAGGACCATATATGCTTAATTCCATGTTTCTAAGTCCATTGCTATAGAAAAGTCAAAAAAGTACCATTAGAACAAAGAAAAAGTACCATGAAGTGTCAGCTTGAATTTTCACTCACTTATTACCATATACGCATAATTTCGTACTTCTATGTCCATTATTACAAAAAAATCAAAAAGTACCATTAGAATATAGAAAAAGTACCAAAAAGCCACCACTTGTGGTTTTCCACTCACTCGGTTCCATATAAACTTTATTTCATGTTTATAGGTTCATTGTTGAAGAAATTACAAAAAGTACCATTCGATTAAAGAAAAGGTACCAAAAAGTCTCCCCTAGAATTCTCACTCACTTAGGACCATATATGATTAATTTCATGTTTCTAAGTCCATTGCTATAGAAAAGTTAAAAAAGGACCATTAGAATATAGAAAAAGTACCAAAAAGCCCCCACTTGTGGTCTTCCACTCATTCGGGTGCATATAACCTTTGTTTCATGTTTATAGGTTCATTGTTGAAGAATTTCAAAAAGTACCATTCGATTAAAGAAAAGGTACCAAAAAGTCTCCCCCTAGAATTCTCACTCACTTAGGACCATATATGCTTAATTTCATGTTTCTAAGTCGATTGCTATAGAAAAGTCAAAAAAGTTCTATTAGAATAAAGAAAAAGTACCAAAAGGCAGCCACTTGTGAATTTCCACTTACTCGGGTCCATATAAGCTTTATTTCATGTTTATAGGTTCATTGATGAAGAAATTACAAAAAGTACCATTCGAATAAAGAAAAAGTACCAAAAAGTCTCCCCCTAGAATTCTCACTCACTTAGGACCATATATGCTTAATTTCATGTTTCTAAGTCCATTGCTATAGAAAATTCAAAAAAGTACCATTAGAATATAGAAAAAGTACCAAAAAGCCCCCACTTGTGGTTTCCCACTCATTCGGGTCCATATAACCTTTATTTCATGTTTATAGGTTCATTCGTGAAGAAATTACGAAAAGTACCATTCCAATAAAGAAAAAGTACCAACAAGTTTACCCTCACTCACTTATTACCATATATGCTTAATTTTATGTTTCTAGGTCCATTATTATAGAAAATTCAAAAAGTACCATTAGAATGAAGAAAAAGTACCATAAGTACCACTCTAATATAGAAAACCTGCAATAAAGTTTCCCCCTAAAATTCTCACTCACTTATTACCATATATGCTTAATTTCATGTTTCTAGGCCCATTATTAAAGAAAATTCAAAAAGTACCATTAGAAGAACAAAAAAGTACCTATATTTCGGTTCTCACATTTTGGTACCTAAATATTATCCCCTAATCCTAACTCTAACTTCACTCAGATACATATCAGCTAACTTTAATGTCGATAAGTGAAATAATTTAAAATATTAAAAAAAGTACCATTAGGAAAAAAGTACCAAATCCCCTTTTCCTCCTTGAACACCCCTCAAGTTTGAAATTTAAAAATATTCCATTTTGCCAAAATTGTTTATGCTTAAAGACATGCCTCAAACGATTAAATTCTGTGTCAATGTGCTCAAGAAAAATAAGTTTTAAAAAAAGTACCAAACTGTTTTCCCGGATTTGGACAAATATACATCTTGTCAGTCGAGTTCCAAATAGCACTCTGTTAGTTAATTTTTGCATGAATCCAGGAACCAATGTTAAAAATTTATCAAAATTGGCTGAAAATGTTAAATAAAATGTATTTTTCCGTTTTTACCCCCTTTTTGGTACCTTTTTTATCCCCATTGTGGTGTTAAAATTGTATCCAAATAAATTTCTGTATCATGGTGGGACCTTAAAATAAAATATTTATATGTCTTTATCAATTTGTAGAAAAATATAGTTTTTGAAAAAAGTACCAAAAATAAACACAATTTTTATCCCTTAAGGGTTCGAATTTCCAAAAAGTACCAAACTTATATTTGTTATTTTTTTATATGTAAAGAATATGATTTTAAATTTGTTTGTATGTTTATTGGTTTAAAAGATACATATGATGCCAAAAAAGTACCAAAATACAGTTTTTACCCGTTTTCTCCCCTAAAGAGTCCGAATTTTAAAAAAGTACCGGACACCTGTCAGCTTATTTTTTAAATGGAGTAACATGATATTATAAGTTTTTTTGTATCTTTATTAGTTTTGAAGATATAAGGTTACCGAATTTACCCGTTTTTACCCTTTTTTACCCCCTAAACGTTCGAGTTTCCAAAAATCCCTTCTTATTGGATCGTTTTGGGGAGGGAGGAACCCACAGTTAAAATTTCGTGATTCTAGCTTCAGTCGTTTGGGCTGTGCGATGATGAATCAGTCAGTCAGTCAGTCAGTCAGTCAGTCAGTCAGTCAGTCAGTCAGTAACGTTACTCTTTTATATATATAGATTGTTATAGAAAATTCAAAAAAGTACTATTAGAATAAAGAAAAAGTACCAAAAGGCAGCCACTTGTGGATTCCCAATTACTCGGGTCCATATAAGCTTTATTTAATGTTTCTAGGTTCATTGGTGAAGAAATTACAAAAAGTACCATTCGAATAAACAAAAAGTACCAAAAAGTTTCCCCCTAGAATTCTTACTCACTTAGGACCATATATGCTTGATTTCAGGTTTCTAAGTCCATTGCTATAGAAAATTCCAAAAAGTACCTTTAGAATAAAGAAAAAGTACCATGAAATGTCCGCTTGAATTCTCACTCACTTAGAACCATATACGCTTAATTTCGTGTTTCTATGTCCATTATTACAAAAAAATCAAAAAGTACCATTAGAATATAGAAAAAGTACCAAAAAGGCAGCCACTTGTGGATTCCTACTCACTCGGGTCCATATAAACTTTATTTCATGTTTATAGGTTCATTGGTGAAGAAATTACAAAAAGTACCATTCGAATAAAGAAAAAGTACCAAAAAGTTTACCCTAACTCACTTATTTCCATATATGCTTAATTTCATGTTTCTAGGTCCATTATTATAGAAAATTCAAAAAGTACCATTAGAATAAAGAAAAAGTACCATAAGTACCACTCTAATAAAGAAAAACTGCGATAAAGTCTCCCCCTAAAATTCTCACTCACTTATTACCATATATGCTTAATTTCATGTTTCTAGGCCCATTTTTAAAGAAAGTTCAAAAAGTACCATTAGAAGAACAAAAAAGTACCTATAGTTCAGTTCTCACATTTTGGTACCTAAATATTATCTCCTAATCCTAATTCTAACTTTACTCAGATACATATCAGCTAACTTTAATGTCGATAAGCGAAATAATTTAAAATATTAGAAAAAGTACCATTAGGACAAAAAGTACCAAATCCCCTTTTCCTCCTTGAACACCACTCAAGTTTGAAATTTAAAAATATTCCATTTTGCCAAAATTGTTTATGCTTAAAGACATGCCTCAAACGATTAAAATCTGTGTTAATGTGCTCAAGAAAAATAAGTTTTAAAAAAAGTACCAAACTGTTTTCCCGGATTTGGGCAAATATACATCTTGTCAGTCGAGTTCCAAATAGCACTCTGTTAGTTAATTTTTGCATGAATCCAGGAACCAATGTTAAAAATTTATAAAAATTGGCTGAAAATGTTAAATAAAATGTATTTTTCCGTTTTTACTCCCTTTTTGGTACCATTTTTATCCCCATTGTGGTGTTAAAATTTTAATCAAATAAATTTCTGTATCGTGGTGGGAGCTTAAAATAAAATATTTATATGTCTATATCAATTTGTAGAAAAACATACTTTATGAAAAAAGTACCAAAAATAAATACAATTTTTATCCCTTAAAGGTTCGAATTTCCAAAAAGTACCAAACTTATATTTTTTATTTTTTGATATGTAATGAATACGATTTAAAATTTGTTTCTATGTTTAGTAGTTTAAAAGATACATATGGTGCCAAAAAAGTACCAAAATACAGTTTTTACCCGTTTTCTCCCCTAAAAGGTTCGAATTACGAAAAAGTACGAAACACCTGTCAGCTTTTTTTTAAATGGAGTAACATGCAATTTTAAGTTTTTTTGTATCTTTATTAGTTTCGAAGATATAAGGTTACCGAATTTACCCGTTTTTACCCTTTTTTACCCCCTAAACGTTCGAATTTCCAAAAATCCCTTCTTATCGGATCGTTTTGGGGAGGGAGGAACCCACAGTTAAAATTTCATGATTCTAGCTTCAACCGTTTGGGCTGTGCGATGATGAATCAGTCAGTCAGTCAGTCAGTCAGTCAGTCAGTCAGTAACGTTACTCTTTTATATATATAGATATTATATACAAATAAATGTGTGCAGAATATTATTGTATTTTGTTATAGCCATTTTACATTAAATATTTCAATTAAGCTTATGGAAAATTACTGTAAATAATATTTCCCAATTCCATAAGCTATGCAGTGTTGCATAAGCATAATAGTTGTCATTTTACATATATATTTATATGAAACAAATAAGTATATTAAAAGGTTTAAAAACAAATAAGAGTGCTATGATCTGCTGTGCCGAATCCTTTATACCCTTCACATATGTAAGCCTTATGATAAAGATTAAAAATTAAGTTTTTGATAAAAAAAAAGTTGGAGCTATGTCGAATCTTAAATATACTCCACATAAATATTATGACAATTATAGAAATTACATTGGTATATATCCATATTCAATGTCTATTATTGGGACTTAGCTCCGAATATGAGGATTGGCACAATGATATGTAATAGTATTGTATATATTTTGTTAGAAAGACTAGTTTACGCAAAATATATTTTATTTCAAATGTATAACAATTTAAAATTGAAATAACTGGAAATTCATAACATTTTCAACAAAGTTTGTATTTTATTTCTATTATAACGTATATACATACTTAATAATTGGTTAGCATTTCTCGACTGGCTCAAAAGTTTTCCTTATACAGGGTTTTCCAACAAGAGATGTTATTTTGGTATTCAAAGAAAAAGATAAATGATCGAATGTTTATTTCATAATAAAGAGGAAGGTATGCTCTCTCTTCGAGAGATAACATGGTCCGAAAACATTTCCCGTAAACCAGCAATGGTTTCGTTACTTGTGTGGCACGTAGCGCCGTCTTGTTGAAAGTAAACGTTGTCCAGATCAATATCATCCAAATCCGACCAAAATACGGTGTAATGACGTGTGTGGAATGCCTAATTCCAAAGAACGACGAGGAATGGACAAATCTGGGTTCTCTTCAACACTTTGGGCTACAGTAGCAATATTCTCAGTTGTTCTTGAGCGACGTGCACCGGTTTTATTCTTCTAACTTGTCCCAACAGCTCGAATTTTTCCACCAATTTCTGTATTGCGGTCTGACCTAAAAATGCTTTAGTTTTGCGCACTGTAACTGCAAGATTTTCACCATTTTTGTAGTGAATTTTAATAATTTCAATGCATTTTTGAAACGTCTATCGTTCCATTTTTAGTAATGGCGTAGTTTCTACTTGTCAAATGTCATAGAATAAAAGCTTTAAAACTGACAGCTACCGAAATACCGGGTAATTCAAAATAACACCTCTTTTTGGAAAACCCTTTACAACACAAGTGCAGAATAAGAGTATTAACAAGTAAGAGTGTTATATGCGGCTGTGCCGAATCTTATTCAAATATTGTACAAATTCTTTTCCGGAAATCCTCTCATTAAAGATTTTATAGTTGCTTCCGTTACCTATTTGGACGAGATTGTCCACTTACGCTTAAAATCGGACATGTCCTGAAATATCTGCCCTGTGATTTTTAATATTTTTTTACAAGAGCCCAATGCATTTACACAGCCCGAAGTTCTGGACAGTTGCATGGATTTGCCTCCCGTGGTACAAATTTGAAATTATTGTTTGAATATCACTCAAGGACCTGTTTTCTACAGGGCACTATAGGTAATTTCACCCATTTTTGAAGCAAAATCTCATAATTTCAATATTGCATTTTTTGTTGTTGGTATTTGATAAAGATACTAACGGTGACTGCTTAGCAAAGTCTTTGTTTGTGAGCAAAGTGTTGAAAGCGGTATATACAGTGCAATTTTGACGAATTTTTAAGGTTATTTAAATAGTTAAAAAACAAACATAAATTTATATAAAATATGGAAAATAAAAGTGATAGTAAGTGCTTAATAGTTTAAGAAAAATATTTTGTAAAAAAAAAAAATAGTTTTTGGCTAAAAAACTCATACTTTTTTTTTGCTGAAAACTAAATTTTGGAAACTTTTAAAAAGTTGGCCGAATTTGGTTTAAACAATCAGAAACGTTATAAATGAAGAATTTTGAGTTTAATTTGTCAACTTCATGTTGCTCTTTTTTGCATTCTTTGAAAAATATAATTTTTTGTGCCAAATAGCGAACTTGCGGAAGTCTGGTTGGATGAGCAAAAGAAAGAGGAGAAGAATGCTGCTGTTTACAATTTTATTATTGGTAAAGTTGATTGCGGCAATGTTTTGAATGAGGAATCAGATTATGAGATGGAAAAAGCGTGAATTTTTTGTTAGAAATTGCCTATGGTGCAAATCGGACCAGTAATATGAAGGCACTCTGTGCTGTTTTAAGAAAGGTAAAAGCCGTTTCCGTATATATTTCTGTGTTTATCGTGTCTAATGTCACAAATGATTCGCATTTTGTGCCATAACTGCAAACTTCTTGGCGAATTTTCTATGTTTCTTGTCCGATATTGTTCCTGAACATCACCTTGACAATCAGTCACATAAAAAAAAGTTGTAAAAAGTCATAAGTTTCATCATCCATCACACAACAGGTGTATTTTTTTCTTATAAAATATTACCTCAATTTTTTCGCTCGTTCTTTTGCTTCTAAGTTCTTTTGCTTCTTTACTTTCTGAACTATATATGACTTCAAAAGTTTTGGCTCTGCGCACAAAAGAATTAGAGCATTTAACTTTACGAGCTGCTTTTCTAATAGAAATGTTCGGTGTTCTTCGAAAGAATTGTTCGACTACTTTTTGTTAGACCTTTTTTTCTTCCTGATCCAGGGTATCTTTCTATGTTTAAGTCTTGCTTATACTGTGTAATGGCTTTAGAAACGATGAACCATCAGATCTTTTGCAATTTTTCTGAAAAGTCTTAAATAGTTTTTCACCTACTCTTTTTTATTATTTTGACTAAAATAATATTCTGACATAATTTTTAAAGCTAACGTGATTAAAAAAATAACAATTTGTTGGACCAAGGATAAGTTTTGGCTAAAATAGCGTGTATAAGATTTTTGGAATATTTTTCTGATAAAGGGTTTATATGGGAGTTAGGGTCAATTATGGACCGATTGTCACAAAAGTTTGTAGAAAGATTTAGGTTCATACAAAGCTTGTTTATTATAAGACCTGAGGGGGACCTTGTGTTGGGACTACGAATTTATATATGAGCTACATATAATAATGAACCCATATAGAAGCAGTATGATCTCTGTCGACTACAAACTAATTTTTGTTATATTTTTGTTGATATCAATAATTATATGCGTTAATGTATTTTTCGGATGTGGAACCTATTATGGCCCGATCGTTATAAAATATTTGAACGTGATTTCTATTTATTTTTTGTAGCAGCAGTGATTGCTGAGTTGACAGCCCTTGGTCGAGTGAACTCGGGTTATTCCGAAGAAACGGCTGTCGTTGCAATGTTTCTATGTATTTGAGCCCTATTCTGGTTGAATTCAATCTCAATAGCGTTATTTACATAAGTTTTATGAGTATTTAAGTGACTTTGGGAAGTGGACATTGTATGGGAGCAATGGTCAAATGTAGATTAATATTCACATAATCTTGTAGTATGATTTGTGAATAAAAACTACCGATCTCTGTAATATTTTAGTTCGATATCGATATTTTTCAGATATTTGTGTACATTAATGTATTTCTTGGAAGCTGTCCTTATATGGGAGCTATAACCAATTCATAAAATTCGTTACTTCGATTTTGATCTGTATAGGAAACATCATAATGATATTTATAAGATATTTATTTGCATTCAAGTGATTTTCGGAAGTGAACTTTATATGGGGGATTTGGTCAAATAGGAACCGATTTTAAAAAAATTTGGTCTTTTGAAACTTATTAGTTGAATTTTGTATGTATAGTGCTATTCTATATAAATATCTGTATAAAACTAAAGGAAAATATTGTAGTATATTGAATAAAATTATCCTTCTAATATTGGATAAAAATATCTTTCTTTTATATAGTTTGCAAAAGTAACCTTTATCTTATAACATTAAGGACATGAATTGCTAGATATTTTTCTTCAAATGACCCAAATCACACAAACTTTCCTCTTTCTGATAAAAATTTATTTGTTTGTGTAATACATTAGTATAGGCAGGGATCCAGCCAAAGAATTCGGGGGGGAATTTTTATATTTGTTAGAAAACATTTATCCATCAAGTTAATTAACTAATGATAAGATGAAAATAAAGTATTTTGAAATTAAATTTTTATTACACATTATTTCATATTTATTAATACATTCATATATTTTATTTTTACATGTATTTCATTCAAAACATCCTAAATATTTTATTTATACAATTATATCAAGCTGATAACAAATATGAGAAAAAAGATATTTGCACTTTTAACCCTGCTGTTAAGTTAGAAAAGACTTACGAATGTTAGGTTAATAGACCATTTGGTCCATATAAACAGCTATGTGGGATTCCACTTTTTTTTTTAATCAACATAGATTAAATATGTATAAGATAATTGTGCGATCCCACTTTTTTGATTTTTCTTGTAAAGAAGCAAAAATATTTCCAAATGCAAATGTTCACTTTGTGTGCAGTTTTTCATAGAACAGACGTGTTTTACTTAGGATATGGCAAATTTGAACAAAGATGATATACGAGAACTGCTCAATGCAAAAAGTGATTCCGATATTTCAGATTCAGAAGTTTATTATATATTTTAGAAAACATATCAAACAAACTAATAAATACTCTTTTTTTAAATAAATGTAAAAAATTCAAAGAAAACCAAAGAAAATATTAGACCAAATGGTTCCTTAACCTAAGATTCGAAATTTTTTCTCAGTCATGTTTCAAGTCATATTGTATATAGCATTGGTGTATAGAATGACAACGTGAGCTAAGAAACTAAGTCAGTATATATCAAAAATTACAAAGGAAACTATTTTTTTTTTTAGCAGTTTTACGTAAAGAGAGTGGAGTTTAACTAAAAGGAGAAAGTATATAAACTAGACACATTTTTATAAATATTTTGTATTAAGATTGAAAACAACATTGAATAAGTATTTTTAAAACTATTATAAGATTGTTCACGGTTCCCTGGTTATCAGGTTATATGGTTATAAAATTAAAAATTAAAAATTAAGTTGATTATTTTTAAATAATGAAATACTTGAAATTTAGTTTATTGAATGCATATAATTGGCTCTTCATTAGATGCAAATTTTAAATGTTTTCACATAGTATATAGGAACAGTAGACACCGACCAGTGCCAAATAGTGTCATAAATCTTCTCAAAATATCTTTTCAAAGGATTTAATTTTTTAAGGTTCAAGATCATCATCTTTAACTGTCTAAGCACGTCGTTGTAGAGTGCTTCAGTACGAAAATTGCAACAATATATGAAGTGGCAGATGATGGTACTCTGAATAAAATTACCGAAAGTCTATTTTAGAAGAAATTACAGGAATTGGACTAATACGGCAGTTCGTCTGCGACTTTGCTAAGATATTTTTAACATTTCCGACAACAAATTTACTCCAATAAGTTTCATGTTGTGTATATTAAGAATATTACAGGCATATGTGGGTAGCTCAGGAAGCTGGATTTAGGAAGCTGGATTTAGCTGATTCCAATCTCATTTTTATTCAAGATTTTCATTACAAAACTAAAAATAGAATAATACATAAAATAAAAACAAATAAATATAATTCAAATCATGGCAGAACTAACAAGGTACAATTAATAGAAAGTATGTTCTCAATTATACATTCCTTATAATGTCAAACAAAAGAAAATTTGAAAAAAACAAAACGAAATGTCTAAGAGAAAAATAAATTAGTTTGTGGTTGTATTAAAAAAAATATTTATGTATTTAAATTTTTTCGTAAAATATTTAATAAAAATTGAAATGTGTCCAAACAAATGTGTTGTTTTTAATATAAGGTGTAAAACATCGCGGAAACAAAATAAAAAGTGATGAGAGTAAATGCGTTATTTGACGTTGTAGGGGTAAATATTGACAACTCTCCGTAATAATTGTACCTGGTTGATTCTGCCATGATTCAAATCAATTTTTTGAAATAAATTTTTATTATTTTCCAACATAGGAATGGGTTGCGCAAAGTTGGATATATTTTTTGAATTTTTTTGTTGTACAAATAACCTTTATTATAATATTCACAATTTCCAAGAAAATCAAGACTTTTAGTGAAAACATAAAGGGGAAAAAACTCGACAAAAAAATGTTTGCAAAGTTGTGAAAAGCGTGATAAAATTAGGAAGAACCTTTTTCTAGTAACGTTAAGAGTTATGAAATAAAACTTATATTCGACATAAAATTAATTATTAAACATTTTCTATACATTTTTAAATTTAATATAGAGTTATTTACATTTTTTACTGTATTTGTTTAATAACTTACACAATATTTAAATAATAAGTAAAGTCGGGTGTTTTATAAAATGATTTTAGGACAACCTTTGGATAAAATGAATGTGCTGAAATCTTGGCTTTTCAATTAGGAATTTCAAGGTCTAGCAAATTGATTTCCATTATGGAAAATACTTACTACAATATTAAAATGCATCTCGTCTTCATCTCTTTTATTTTGCAATGTTAACTTAAGTGATTTAATTATATTTGAAGTTTTATACAAGTCCAAATTGTTTTTTTATAAAATTGAAGGCCCTGTTAATTTAAGACTGTCACACGCCATGTACAATCCACACGTCATTTCGAATGTTCTTAACGAATTTATTAATAAAAAGGGCTTTTGAGGACGAGTCGCTGTGTGTTAGCTCAGTTATTTTTGCCAGTGCTTCCAATATTAGTCCTATATTATTATTAATATTGTTTTATTATTTAAAAAGTTTGTTTTGAAAATTTATGTAATTTTCGTTTTTAATTTTTGAAAATATTTTTTATTACTTATTGTACATCATTTGTAATAATTGGAAACAGTTTGAAGGCTTATTGTAAAACATTTTTTTGCTCTATAACAAAGCTCAATACTGTGGGAAGGCCTTATATTCTAAACCCAGATCAAGTGAAAGTTTATATGGCAATACAAAACATTATACATTCAAAAATTAGTTTTCAGTCTAAATGCCGGGATTTAGAAAATAAGCTCTTAGTTTTTATTTGGTTTTCATTAAAATCTAGTTGAAAGATTTGAGGAAACTACTACTTTTTCATTGGTGTAAACGACTTTAAGTTTTGTAAAAAAAATTACTTTAAAAATTCTTCCTGGTTGGGCTGATCGTTTCATAACTTTTTTTCACTACTTTTAATATTCAAAATTAAATGCCTTTTAATAGGATCATTAAATATGTCCTCGCAAATCCATGTAATCAACCGATATGTGCTGAAGGTAATAACAAACCATATGTGTATATGGATATTATTTCTATAGCCAAATTTCAATTTCAAATTTTTGCACGTTTCGACATGAATTTTAGCAAACTATTGGACATAGAAATGTGTAAAATCTTGAAATGTGTAGCATAAGAAATATGTACATCTAAAAGTTTTAAAATTTTCTAACATTTCTTGTAAATTTTTTAAAAGTTGTACATGGACGCGTAATCCATACATGAAATGACTAAACAATATCCAAGCTAGGTTTTATGGTTAGATTTCGGACATGTATTATAAATATCCCTGATTTTCTAAATAAAAAAAAACTAAAAATTCGGTTTACATTTAACTGTTTTGACGTTTCTGAGAATTCACTTTTTGGAAATCATGAATAATCAATATTGAACCAAATTGCACATACTTCCACTTTAAAAATTCACATGCATTTTCTAAAACTTTTAACAAACCAGTGTTTTGATTATAAAAAAATATCTGTATTTTGATCCACAATAACAACGTTATATTAACATTGTTTAATAATGTTATGCTTTTTCATAAAAATATATTTTTCTTTAGAATTTCTAAATCTGATTATACCTCTTTTCTTTTTATTGTTATATTTATTATATGGTTTTATTTCTCCCCCCTTCCGTGGATCCGCGCCTGCATTAGTATAAAAAACTTGTTTTAAATTAAAATTTAAAACTTTTTTATAAATGGCAAATTATATATTAAAACTTAACATTCATAATGAAATTTGTATTTAATTAAAATTCTTAAAAATCAAAAACTTCATTATGTATAAAAGCTTTATAAATTTTTTTCTTATTTCCCAGAATTTAAAACGGCATTAGCAATAATACTTTTAGCTAAAAGCTAAAAATAAAATCATATCATTTTATAAAAAAAAAAGAATATACACAAACATAAGTTTTCAAAAACAGAAACAAAAATCTAAAATACATCCAGACTAAAAAACAAACACAACTCTTAACTCAACAAATAAAATGTGGAATTTCCAAAGAATAATTTGTATATGGATTTGCTGTGTGTCCTGCATGTTCGGAACAACACAATTGTCATCACTGGTACAAGCAGGTGAGTGAGTAATTCACATAAAATGGAAATGTTAAACAAAATAAAAAACAAAAAAATAATAGAAATACCCTCGAACTGGGAAAAATACTAATTTAAATTTAATGTAATTTTAAAAATATGTATAACCAACAATGTTTTGAATTTATTTATACATATTTTGTTTTATATTTTTCATTCTACTCCTTACCCAGTGCCGTATGAGTATTTTGATGATCATGAACAAAGTTTCTATGATTTGGATACAGAACAAATCCAAGCCAAATACGATACACGTTTGTTATCGCAACAGATGTTGCAAACGGAGCAGCAGCAGCAACAACATTTAGAAAATCTAAAGGGTTTTCTCAACACAGCAGAGGGTTTAAATATTGGTGGTAGTGTCAGTGGCAGTGGCAGTGGTAATACAAATAAGTTAGAAACTGGAAAACAAACTGATGCTGGTCTGTCGTACCTTGCGACAACAACAACGAAATTGAAAAGTAATGATGGCCATACGTTGGTGTCTGGTGCCGATAATGATGATGAGGATGAACACAATGATTGGCTGGAGGAAACGGCAACAAAAGCTGCTGCTGCTGCATCAACATCAGCAATTACTGAATCATTAGATGAATTACATTTGCCACGTGCTGCATCATGTTTTACAAATGGCCAAAAGTATACACACGGTCAAAAGGTAAATCTATATGTATAAGTTTGCAAAATATATAAATTAAATTTATTTTTGTAACATTTACACATTCATGTGTAGCACATTTATAAAGTAAATACAAGTTTATTTGTTTGGTTTTATCCTTTTCTATGCCATAACACAAGTTTGTGTTGAAATACAATTCTAATGCAGAAATATTTTCATTTAATTATAGTGAGTGCGCAAAATATAAACTCTGCACATAATATATACCTTTATTGTACCCACTACCAAAAACATGGCGGTGCTTTCAATATATTCAATCACAGACTCATAAAAATATATATATTTTGGGTCCTTATAAAATTATAAGATGATGTGATATGTCGATACCACGATAAGGTAAAGGAAAGGACTAAGCGCGATTAGGTTAGGTTAGGTTCAATGGGCAGCCGCTCCTCAAGCAGCTCACTTGGGTCCATTCAAATCTGATCCCATTGTGATACCCAAGGGGTAGACAGTAGGGTATTTACAATACTTCCAATAAACCAGGTTAAACCAGCCAGACTCCCAGATGAAGGAGTAGATTCGTCTAAGATTCATCCTCATCCAAGCATGATAGGAATGGAAACCCGAGGATGCGTTCCCTCAGGTTTTTCAGAGCCGGGCATTGGCAAAAAAGGTGATACACAGTCACTTCCTCTTCTTCATTATGGCAGCTTCTACAGTAATCATTGTACCCATTCTTCTAGCATGTGCCCCAAATAAACAGTGTCCTGTAATAAAGGAGATAATTAGCCTTATTTGCTCACGACGGTAATCTATAAGTAGATTCGTCCTGCTGGCATTATATACGGGCCAAGTTGACCACGCTGTAGCACAGGAAGGTTCATTAGTCCACCTATTTTGTGCAGTCTCATGTAGATTTTGCTGAACAGCCATCTTGCATTTAACAAGGGAAATACCAGAAAAGGGGTCGATCGCCTCCTCATTCATCATCGCTCCCCTTTTGACCAAATCATCTGCTATACAATTACCCTGATTTCTATCGTGTCCAGGGACCCACATTAGTGTTATCCTGGAATGACTCGCTATCTCTAATGGCAGTAATTTCCGCCAAAGAGCAGTACTGCAATTAGGTAGCCTAAAGTAGGATTTTATCCCAAAGTTTTCAATATAGAAACCTCCACCGACCCTATTTCCTCTATTAGAGCTATCACTGTATATCCGTATGACATTGTCAGGGGGGAAGAGTACGCTATGCCATAAATCCCTATTCGGGATCATAATATGGAAATGCCTATCGGAAAAAAGTCTTGCGATACAATAATCAACATTATCATGTATGTGCCATAGTAATTCAGTATCCTAGAGTGTCCAATGTCCTTACCAGACCACGAACATCCAGCATTTAACCTCACAGCAGAGTTGAGAGCCATTTGTATCATCATCAAATCCACTGGTAACCAGTTTAAGATAGTAAAAAGTGCCTTAGAGGAGGTAGACCTTATAGGGCCTGTAATCAGTATCGCGACAGTCCGTAGTACCCGTTCGACGGCCTTCCGGTGAGTAGCATTATCCAATGCATACCACCACACCAATACTCCATAGAATAAGATGGGTTTAACAACTGCTTTGAAGATCCAATTGATACCTTTCGGCATAATACCCCAGTTAGTACCAATTGTCTTTTTGCAGGAGTAGATGGCCTTATTAATCCTGTTCTGAATGTTTATATGCCAGGAAGGTCTCTTATCCAGAACGATGTCAAGATACTTTGCATTATCCCTGATCTCAAGACTGATTCCATTCAGTCTAGGTGGTCTAATGTCATCGCTCTTATACCTCCTAGTGAAGAGAACCAATTCCGTTTTTTGGGGGTTCACACTAACCACTCCACCTAGGGGAGCACATATGACTCTATAACCGAGGTCAGTATAAGCCGGCCAGTTACCCAGCCCCTTTGCCTCGTTGAACAATTTACGGCACGTCCTTCTGGCGTGCGCTATCTCAGGATTCCACCAGGGAGGCCTGTTTCTACCTCGGCTAACTCAATATCTTCCCTACTTTCAATAGAGCGCGGGTCTGGTAAAGACCGAGAGAGTACATCACTTTGCAGCTTCCAATTGGTCTTCTTCCTATTTAGAATGATATCAACACTCCTATAAGTTACACCAACATTGAAAACAATATATTGATGATCAGAAAAAGAGCAGTCGCTGGAAACAGCCCAATTATTAATCATACCGTGGTGCTCAGCACTCACAAGTGTTAAGTCTAGTACCTCATTTCTGTTCGAAACAATGAAGGTAGGTTCTGAACCTCTATTTACTACTTCCAAACTACTATTAATTATGAAACTGAAAAGACTCTCACCTCTTGTACTGGTGTCGCTGCTACCCCATATAATGTGGTGCGAGTTAGCGTCAGCATAGATAACCAAAGGTATCCTGGACTTATTCGCCTTTTTTACAGCACTACGGACAACATCATTTGGCAGATGCTCTCCGTGGTCATACGCTATGTAGCTGGATATTAGCCATAACAAACTGCCTTCATTAGTTTCTCATGAGACTGCTACTGTATCTTCATCGCTGTAATCAGACATAATGAAGATATTCAAAGAGTTCTTAGCCAATATACGGGATATAATTTTACCTGCGCCTTTAGCGTAGTAGAGCTTATAGCCCTTCAAACATAGCCCACATATACGATCCTGATGGATTCAAGGTTCCTGGACCATAACTAGCTCCTCCCCGTTCTTAGCAAGTCGGAGGAGCAATGCAGTGGATGCTGCTTTAGAGTGGTGAAGGTTAATTTGTGTCAACTTCACCATGCTCCATTTTAACAACGGTTAATTCAGGAGGGTCTTCGTCAACCGCCTCGTCCATCCATTCGAACCAGTTCGGAGACAGAGTTGGTATCTTCAGTGGTGGTTGGACCGGCGGCTTCATTGCCTTCCATGTCTTCTTCCGAAAGCATGGATTCGACACAAACTACATTTTGTGACGATCGGCCCATAATTGGTTGGTAGCTCTCATATAAGGACCACTTTCGAAAAACACATTAATCTACATTAATATCTTATAAATACCGATTTACATCAAAAATTTTGTCTGTGTAAAATAAGTAATATACATTAGGGATGTAATTAATTTTGGCGAAATTTTTGGCATACCACCACGTGATGGCCAGTGTTGTATAAGTAATGAAAAATTTTTTTTCTCTGAAAAATTATTTTCATAGTGTGAGGGATACTTCCCGTATTTAAAAATTATCTTTTGAAGTATGTCCGCAGTTATTATGAAAATAAAATATATTGTATTTCAAAATAATTGAAAATATTTAATGAAAAACTTTATTGCGGTTGATGCGTGAACTTTTTTAACAACCGCGAAAAAATAATACCGTGGTTTTTCATATTTTTAATGCTCTATTCGACTATGCTATGCCAATTTCCATATTCGCAAAAATTGTCAATATTTATATCCCTAATATACATGTATGCAAAGATCAATCTTCTGAATCTTGTGAGTCTTGTTCCATCATTTATTATAGCTCCCATATAAGGTTCACTTCCAAAAATCACTTAACTACGCATAAATCTCTTAACCCTCTAATGCTTAAGCATGCCTCAAGGCACTCATCTCAAAAATGTCAATAAATGCAAATATAACTGATTTTTCATTTCAAAGATACATGTAATGGTTTCTAAAAAATGTACATAAATATTTTAATAAGCCTTCAAACCTCTTAAAAACTCTCTTCTTTCTCATTTACTGCACTTTTTACAAACTAACTGCATTAACAACCAACATAGTATGGGAAGTCTATGTTGTGTTATCAAACGTTGATATTAAAATTTCCCGATTGCCATCATATTTTTTTCTTAAAAAGTATACTTATATTATATACATTGGAGTCAAGATTTATGTAAAAAACGTGAGCTTGTCTTTAGAGACGTGGTTTATTGACGAGTGCCTTCAGGCACTCTTGGGCATTGCAGACTAGTTTTGCTTCCTCAGTTTTTCTCTCATATAGCAAAATATTGTTTTGTTTTCTTTGCTTAGAAATTTTTATATAAAATTTCAAGAAATGGCTGGTCGAGTGAACAAACTTTTCAAATTATCTGATTTGAGCGATGAACAATTAGAAAAGTAAGGACTGAGATCGAAAAATTCTTAACATACATATATGTTATTAAAAATAAAACCACTAAACTTACAAATTTGATTTTTTTTATTTGATTAAAATTATTATTACAATTTACAAAAAAAAAATATGTTTATAGTTCTAATCACTAGTGATGAAATTTTGAACCCCTTCCATTATGGTTTTTATAGTGATTTCTGTCACTTTGTTCGAACAGGTTGTCCATCTCCGTTTAAAATCTACCACACTTTTGGACACCTTTTTTGTGCTCTTCAATTCTTTTTTAACAAGAGCCCAATATCTCTCCACTGGACTCAGCTCCAGGCAGTTTGGAGGAATTGCCTCTCTTGGTATAAATACCACATTATTGTTCTTGTACCACTCAAGACCTTTCTTAACATAGCGACAGATGTCAAATCAGGCCAAAAATAAGTTTGGAGAATTTGCGTATCTTGGTACAAATATCACATTACTGTTATTTTACCACTCAAGACCTTTCTTACCACAATGACAGGGTGCCAAATTAGGCCAAAAATAAGTGGACACACTAAGAAGTCTTATGAATGGAAACATACTTTTTTGCAAACATTCCTTGATGTAAATTTCGGTATTTATAGAGTATTTTGTAACAAATGTTTGGCATTTTTGCCGCAACTGCATATTGTTTGCCATACCAAGAACTTTTTGGAAAATTTTTGTCTGTTTTTGGGTCCTAAGGTCCTAAACTTTTCTTCAACATTTCCTCGAGCATCAGCAACATCAAAATTTTGACCCGGAGGCTGCGAAAAATTTGCCAGAACATACGTTTCGTCATCCATTATGCAGCAGGAATATTTTTTTTTTATAAAATTTCACTTCAATTTCCGTGCTCTGTTTTTGGCCTCTAAATTTTTAGCAGCATTCCTGTCAGGAATTTTTTGAGCCTTGTATGTTTTTTAACCTGCATTAGCTTTAAGTTTTCGTACCAAATAGTCCGAGTACTGACCTAACCGGGCTGCTTTCCTATCGGATGTGTTGGGAACTCTTTTGAAAATGCTTCCTATTTTTTTGGCTTTAGAAATATCTTGTGAAACATTCCTTCTACCTGAACCAGGTTTTCTATCAACAGACATGTTCTCCCAGTACTGCTGAATAACATTGGAAACAGTTTGACGGCAGACCTTTGAGACCAACTTTTTGTAGGACCAAGATGGGTTTTGTTGAAAATCTATATAAATATATAAATGTCTTTGTTTGTTTGTTTGTTTGTTTGTTTGTTTGTTTGTTTGTTTGTTTGTTTGTTTGTTTGTTTGTTTGTTTGTTTGTTTGTTTGTTTGTTTGTTTGTTTGTTTGTTTGTTTGTTTGTTTGTTTGTTTGTTTGTTTGTTTGTTTGTTTGTTTGTTTGTTTGTTTGTTTGTTTGTTTGTTTGTTTGTTTGTTTGTTTGTTTGTTTGTTTGTTTGTTTGTTTGTTTGTTTGTTTGTTTGTTTGTTTGTTTGTTTGTTTGTTTGTTTGTTTGTTTGTTTGTTTGTTTGTTTGTTTGTTTGTTTGTTTGTTTGTTTGTTTGTTTGTTTGTTTGTTTGTTTGTTTGTTTGTTTGTTTGTTTGTTTGTTTGTTTGTTTGTTTGTTTGTTTGTTTGTTTGTTTGTTTGTTTGTTTGTTTGTTTGTTTGTTTGTTTGTTTGTTTGTTTGTTTGTTTGTTTGTTTGTTTGTTTGTTTGTTTGTTTGTTTGTTTGTTTGTTTGTTTGTTTGTTTGTTTGTTTGTTTGTTTGTTTGTTTGTTTGTTTGTTTGTTTGTTTGTTTGTTTGTTTGTTTGTTTGTTTGTTTGTTTGTTTGTTTGTTTGTTTGTTTGTTTGTTTGTTTGTTTGTTTGTTTGTTTGTTTGTTTGTTTGTTTGTTTGTTTGTTTGTTTGTTTGTTTGTTTGTTTGTTTGTTTGTTTGTTTGTTTGTTTGTTTGTTTGTTTGTTTGTTTGTTTGTTTGTTTGTTTGTTTGTTTGTTTGTTTGTTTGTTTGTTTGTTTGTTTGTTTGTTTGTTTGTTTGTTTGTTTGTTTGTTTGTTTGTTTGTTTGTTTGTTTGTTTGTTTGTTTGTTTGTTTGTTTGTTTGTTTGTTTGTTTGTTTGTTTGTAGATAGATCCTTACTTGGAAGCGTCAATAGGCTATAACTTTTTTCAATACTTGGACCAGAAAGGGGTACACAGGGGGAAAACCGGTAAAATTGGTACCTTTAGTTCTTAAACAATATATACAGGCCGAAACGATTTTATTGGAATTTCCAACATAGACTACGACAGGGGTAGCGAAGCGCACCGGGTCAAGCTAGTATTTAATAATTTTAGTACGTACTTTTTTCTCGTCACTCATTTTAATCAGATTAACAACAAATGAACATAATTGACATTAAACATAATAACTGACTTGTTTTACAAAGGTAACTTGATAAAAAAAAGTTAAATAATACTTTTAAGTTTTAAGTTAAATTTTTCGATCTCAGTCCTTAGTTTTCAAGGGTGCCTTAAAATACTCATTTAGTTTTTCCCACCTGGCAGGTAAACCATTGATTGTACAAATTTTTAAATGTTTTTTGAAATCATATGCCCAAATTTATCATAAAAAGTATTATTACCAACGTTTTTAGTCTTTTTTTTTTAGAAATTGTCATTAGAGGGTTAAAAATATTGTCATAAAGAATTATACACAGAGATGAGACACTCTAAATCATATGTCTGATACAACAACAAAATACATTGAAACGCATGTATTTTTTTTGTTGCAAGAGTTAGGTTTTTGACAATTACGTATTGTCTCTATGTTACCCTATTTCTATCGTAATCAATTTAAAATCGATATCAATTATCCACATGTACACCAAAATCTCCGCACCTCATTTTATGAAGATCGAGCAATAATTGGCCATATCGCCTATATAAGGAAAAATACATTAACCAAAGAACTGTTTGTTGTTGAAAATGGGCAAAATAAGTCCAACCAAATAATTTTCAGAACATGCATAGAAAACCAATATTTGCCAGAAATAGTTATTGCTAATAGCTAGCGTATGTATTTAAAATAGCTTGGATCGTAAAAAAGTTTTGGATCAAATTATACGAAACACTTTGTTTGGACTTATCTGTATCTGAAATTTACCGCTAGTATTTAGTAATAGAAAATGTAAAACTAACAAAATCCAAATAAATATTTTATGCAAAATGCACAGCAATCGGTGTCCGTATTATATTGGTGATGAGTATATAATATTCGGCACAGCCGAATATAAAACTTTACCCTACAATTACTATTTGGAATATCAGTTTTCTCCTTAATGAGAAAAAATTTAAATTCAAACAATTTTTTTTTTTTAAATTTGATTGTTCAGATTTGAGCAAAATTTTATTGAAAGGATTCTTGATTATATTAGGTTTGTATGAATTTCTCTTGGGAATATATTCCAAAACTGAAAATACTGATAAAGTTAAACCGTACGGTATTGACTTTCAAAAAAGTTGGAAATAAATATTAATTTTTTGCGACAAAGGCCCATCGCGATTTTTGTTTTATCGGTCATTCTAAGAAACTTTTCCGAAAAAACCGTAGCTCAAAATTGTATTTCGAGCCCCTGGATTTCTCCAAATAGGTATTTTTTCAAAATATTCAAGAATCGAGGCAAGAGAAAATTGGGTGAATGACTTACAAATGCGGGATTATAAAACTCTTAGCATATATTTTGTAATATTTGTACAATATAAATTTATTCAATGTATTGGCCATTGTTTCTGGCAACATATGGATTCCCACCCAAAAGAACTGCTCATCTTTTGAGGCCAAGAGCGAATCAGGCCAATATCGAATACTCTGTTCCAAATTGCAGCGTACACCAGAGAGCGTGTTCTGCATCGATTGAAACAAATAGTAGTTGGATGAGCACAAATAGTAGTCGGTCAAAGCCCGCTTCATACGAATCAGTTTTGTTCGGTACAGATTTCCTGTGATGGTCTGGTCAGATGTCAGTAGCCCATAATAGACAGGACCTTCTTGCTTCCACCAAATACAGAGAATTACGTTAGCGCCATGGATATTTGGCTTTGGTGTCGACTCGGCTGGTTGGCCGGGCTTCACGTACGATCTGTTACGTTTCGAGTTATTGTAATGGATAGATTTTTCATAGCAAGTAATGATTTGGTGCAATAATGATTTTCTTTTATAGCGTTCAAGCATCATTTCTTACATGCAAAATCGTCTTCCAAGGTCTCTCGGCTTCAATTCGTATGGTACCCCATTTCCTTGATTTTGGATGAATCCTGTTGCTCGCAAACGTTTTGAAATTGCTGCTTGAGTAGCCCCCAATGATTATGTAAGCTCTTGTTGAGTTTAACAACAATCGTCATGGAGTAATGCCTCTAATTCTTAGTCTTCAAACTTTTTTGGCTGGCATGGGCGATCTTTCTCTTCCGTGTCGAAATCACCACTTCTGAAACGCACAAACCATCTCTAGGACGTTGAAAGTAATGAAACCCTTTCAACATAAGCTTTGGTAATCAATCGGTGTGCTTCATTGGCATTTTTTTCAAATTAAAGAAGTAATCCTAAACTTCCCGCATATGATTCGTTGGTACAAAATTCAATATTTTCGAATTAACGGTTTTCGAGATATACTGTTATTTCGAAAATGGAGGAGTTTGCATTACATACGTTCGCGTAACTCAAAAACTGTTTAGCTTATAGAATAAACTAAAAAATACCTAAATTCCGCAATAAAATAATCTTTTAAGAAGACTTAAACATTTTAATCTGCGCTGTCGTTTTAGAAATAAAATAATTTTTAATCAAAATTTTGAAATATTTGTTTTGTTAAATATAGCTACACTGTTAATTTTTTTCTACATGCATAGAAAACAAAGTTCCAAACAAAACAAGCCCTAAAGGATTAAAATCTGTCTACAACTTTTGATTTTATAAACAAAATATATATCAAATATCCCTTAGTAACATTTCACATTTGTTTCCCATATTTTTGCAAAAAGTCTTTTTTAAATTTTTTAATTCTTAAAAATTGTAAACATATTTGAAAAGAAAACACAATTTTCTATACGTTGATATAAAAAATGTATGGATTCAAAATTAACAACAAACTAAAAATTTACAGAATCTTGAAATTTTAATGTATTTTTGTGCACTGCATTGCAGACTATTGCACTACAAAGCATCGGAGAACACTACAAGATGTAGCTAATTACTGCGAGTTATGTATTTTGTTAAAATATTAGGGGATATTTGTTTTATCTTTGGAGAATAAAATCAAAAGTTGTGGACAGATTTTAATCATGTTTTGTTTATCTTTTTCAATGCGCTTAGAAAATTAGCACCGTACGCCATTCGATAGGAATGCGAATCGATCCATAAGACAAAAACTCTGCGATGTAAATTTTTAAATACATGTGTTAAGGAAATCGAAATTTAATATCATTACTGATTGTAAATTAAATTTGTACTGACTGGTAGTAATTTTACCAAACCTGAAAATTCATAAATTTGTTTCAAAATGAACATTTCACACCCAAAAGTGTTTAAACAGATGAAACCATGAAAATGAAATTCGAACCAAATGCTTTTTTGTAATCGAAAATATAATTAACGAATACATAGTCGGTTTCACAAAAACAAAGTTAGGAAACAACATGCATGAATATATCTAACCTTTGCTGTTTGATGGTGGGATTGCAATGCACGCACTTGTTCATTACCTATATGGTTTGTTTGTGTATGAAATGGTTTTTCAGGTGAAAAAAGTAATTGAAATTCAAATAGAAAAAAAAAAAAAAAAAAAAACATATACATACGCCGTATGCCCTGTGGTTTTTTGATGGATTATGTAAGCTTTTTTTCACCTACTTTGTTTCGTAGAAAATACATCGAATTGCACTTTTAAATAAAACGAAAAATTGTATTTTTATTTGTTCTGTTATCAATTTTCTCTATTAACCTGAGGAATGACCTTAAACAATTGATGCATTAAATAAATGAATAATTGCTATTTTAACAAAATGTTTGGGGGATTCAAACGGTTTGCTATTAGGTAATATTGTCATAATGTCCTAATATATTATGATAGTTAAAAAAAAATTGTTGTAGTGTTTCAAACAAAAAATGAAATCACGTAACCTAAGTATTCCGAAAATCACTCACGAAAACAAATTTCACACGGTTGGAGCTGAGGTATTTCTGAGCTGATTTGCGTTTGTTCAACTTTCTAACGCTAATGAGGGCCAGTTTGTCATTTTGTTTGTAACGTCTACAACATAATCTTTTAGTCAGCAATTAAATGTAAAATTTTTAAAAGTTTTCTAAAAGAAGGGTATTTCTGAGGCTATATATTATTATGGTTTACATATCCGTTTATGATCGGAATGAACGGAAATTTAAAATAAAAAAGTCCTTAAGAATATGTACAAAATCTGCACTAACATGTGTAGGTTATCTCTATTAGTTAAAGAGTTATTTAGGTTTATTGATTATAATTTGGCTCCATCTTTTTATGGTTTCCCCGGAATACTAATTGACCTTATAACCCATTCTCATATTTATGGTGGGTATACAAGATTCGGCACCGCCGAATATAACACTCCTACTTGTTATTATTATTTTATCTCAAAACTTTCTTAATACAAAATCAGTTCCCTCTAATTATTTACTTAAATTCCAAGCCAACATAAAATTAACATAATAATTGGATACCAAAAACAAAAAATGTTTAAAAGAAAACTGTGTTTAACACTTCACAATGGGGCAGAATAAAAATATGTTGTAACCAAATGCTAAAACCCGGTGTGCTTCGCTACCCGTATCGTAATGAAATAAAAAGTTTAGAGTTAAACAAATATATTTATTAAGTTATTAAAATCTACAGTTTTCCTTTTATACAAACAAACACACATTCACTTTTATATATAGATAAGGGTTTCAAATGTATACAAATTTTAACATTTACTTAATATTGTTGGTAGTCAGCGCATTTCTGTCCTAAATATTAATACTGATAGATGATATAGCTTTCACTATTTATAATTTGTCATCATATGTATGGGAGGTGCCACGCACACTATTGATAGTCCGCCCATTCTTGTTATAAATATTAATATTGATGGTAGAATAACCGTACCATATATCTTATTGTTTCCCATATATAAATTTTTTTTAATTATCATCATATGGGAGGTACCACGCCCTCTGTGGCTACTACTCCCATTTTTGCCGCAAATATTTAAGCAAACAGTGGAATTGCTCATGCAACATTTTATGACTACAGCTATTATAGTTTCCTAAATATTTGATTTTTAAAATTAACTTTGTATGAGTAGCCTATAGCTCCTTCCAGACATACATAAATATACTGAAAAAATTTCAAGCAATTCGGTTCAGCCGTTTAGCCATCTATAGATCCCAAACTAATAAAAATAAACATACATACATACATACATACATACATACATACATACATACATACATACATACATACATACATACATACATACATACATACATGCATACATACATACATACATACATACATACATACATACATACATACATACATACATACATACATACATACATACATACATACATACATACATACATACATACATACATACATACATACATACATACATACATACATACATACATACATACATACATACATACATACATACATACATACATACATACATACATACATACATACATACATACATACATACATACATACATACATACATACATACATACATACATACATACATACATACATACATACATACATACATACATACATACATACATACATACATACATACATACATACATACATACATACATACATACATACATACATACATACATACATACATACATACATACATACATACATACATACATACATACATACATACATACATACATACATACATACATACATACATACATACATACATACATACATACATACATACATACATACATACATACATACATACATACATACATACATACATACATACATACATACATACATACATACATACATACATACATACATACATACATACATACATACATACATACATACATACATACATACATACATACATACATACATACATACATACATACATACATACATACATACATACATACATACATACATACATACATACATACATACATACATACATACATACATACATACATACATACATACATACATACATACATACATACATACATACATACATACATACACACTTTACAACTTTTTACAAGTTTTGCTTACGTGTTCCAAAAACAGAGTTTTTTTTTTTTTAGAAAAGTGCCTACTGTGACGTTATTTACCGTGTGATAGTAGTATTCAAGAAACATATTGAGTTTTATGCCTTTTTAGAATTTTTTACTCAAACCAATTTTTTTTTTTAAATTGGTTTAGTTTGGACAGATCTTAATGCCAAATTTTGCATTAAGTTCTCTTTCCAGATCATATAAAAATTGTTTATAGTCCCGAAGAAAAATTTTTTCCACAAAAGAAAAAATATATGGGATTTTTTCATGTCATATGATAAATGTGGGTTTAAGGCAATTAATATTAAGTATACGTAGTTTTGACTGGTAGAGATACATATAAATTTGGCATTTTGTTTGGAATTTCTTTAACATTAATTTGAAAATCGAAACAGTACTTATGTTTTATATACTCATAAGTAAATAAGTCGATCAAAAAGCTATTAAATATTCCGAAGGCAATTATGAAATTAATAATTTTCCTACGTTTTTTCTATCACCAAAACCGATACATAAATGGCTGAATTATGCGCTACATTTTTTTTTTTTTTAAATTCTAGAGATGGAGAAATACTCTCTGGAATATCAAGTATATTAGAAAAATTGGTCGACATGACCCATTATACTATGTTGAAGTGTACATAAGATTCGGCCCAGCCAATATAGTACTCTAACTTGCATATTTGTATGCATATTTTTTTTTTTTGCATATTTAAGCTTGCCCTGGCTACAAAAAATAAATTTGTTTTATATTAGTCCGGTATGATTTTTAGTTGAAATGAAACGGCAGTGCTCCTCTATCAGATTGTCATATTGCGGAACTCTCCGATGATTGAAGTTTCATTTCTTAAGGATATCCTGAAATGGTCCCTAAAGAGTTTTGACCCATATAAATTACAGTGTGCCGATGGCATCTTTTCTGCTAATCTTCAGTGGTATCCGGATATGTTGGGTGGGTAAAGGCTTTTACATTTACCGATGTAGAAGGGTGGTCTGCTTCAGGTTGCATGCTTAATGAAGTGTTATTCAGGCTGGGATTTCGGCCATTAAGAGAGTGGTAAACTGGTTGAGGTACTACAGAATATTCGGTGACCATATATGAATTTGTACCGACAGTAAACCTGCAATAAAATTTCTTTCTGGTTTCTATACTACATCTAGTTTGATATATGATTGCTAGTTATCTTTTAACATGATGGCAACATATTCTAACATTAAGCTATTCGGGTGTCCAGTCATTCTGATGTATCTGGCAATAATTACACGGACGACGAGATTGATTATTTGTTTGGTGTAAGTCTTTTGGAAAGCGTGGACTGTATGGGTCTGCTCACAGACCAGATTTTTACTTTCACCACCGCAAGTCTGAGTCTTTGATGGAGTTCTCATGGGATGGGCTATGAATTTTGATAGTCATGTTGACATGGAAGTTTTTACTAAGTGGGCATTTTAGGGCATTGAAGATTCTGAATGACTGCTGAATAAGTTGTCATGTCTGCGAAAATTATTGGTCCTTTTCTGCACGTGTTTATGGGTCTATCTAGGGTGATTATTAGGAGGATGGATTTGTTTATTCGTACATCAGTTAAGTTCGGCACCGAGTCAAACACAAACATGGAAAGGTCCAAATCATCCAAAGGATCCTTTAGGGTATCACAAAGAGACTACTCCATGGACCCAAGTGACCTGGTGTAATTGGCTGTCTTTATAACGTAATCTATTTAAGACTAAGAAATGAGGCATTTCTGTTAAAGCAAATTGGTACCGGAAAACGATTTATTGATTATATTTAAGGACTGAGATCGTAAAATTCTTAACACACGTTTTTCATTAAAACTTTTAACCCAAGTATTATTTGATTTTTTTTTTTTATTGATCAAGTTACCTTTGTAAAGCATGTCAGTTATTATGTTTAATGTCAATTATGTTCAATTGTTGTTAATCTGATTAAAATGAGTGACAAAAAAAGTGCGTACTAAAGTTATTAAATATTTTCAACAAAATTCAACTTGGTCCCACAAAAAATTGGGCCAAACAATCAAAGGTCTGCCGTCAAACTGTTTCCAATGTTATTAAACAGTACCGGGAGAACTTGTCCGTTGATAGAAAACCTGGTTCAGGTAGAAGGAATGGTCCACATGATGTTTCTAAAGCCAAAGAAATAGAAAGCATTTTCAAAAGAGCTCCCAACATATTCGGTACGAAAGCAGCCCGGTTAGCTCAGTGCTCGGACTATTTGGTACGAAAAGTTAAAGCCAATGCAGGTTTAAAAACATACAAGGCTCAAAAAGTTCCAGACAGGAACTCTGCTAAAAATTTAGAGGCCTAAGACAGAGCACGGAAATTGTATGTTAAGAATTTTTCGATCTCAGTCCTTAGTACTTTAGTGGAATTATTCATTTTAAATGTTTAAAAAGCATTATTGAAATTGCTAAACTTTTGTAAAATTATTAGTTAATTTTGTTTCTGATATGTGCTTGCTTAAATTATTCCCAAATTACATAGATAATTTCAGAGTCAACCAGAAAGAGGAATGTTTTGAATGATGTATTTATGAATGTATTAATATAATTTTCTTCATAAAGCTGTATTGTTGAATGCTGACTTGCTAATATATAAAATATGTGTGTCTATTTTAAATTATTTGTTAAGAGTTTTGTATAAAAACCCGATCAATGAGAACTCATTGTAGCCAGATATATGAATGATTCAATTTCAAAATATGTTGCTAGTTACCCACAGTGCGCTGTCGTTTTTTTTTCGTAGTAAACTTAAGTTAATAAAACTAAACGTTTTTCCACAAAAAAAGTAAAAAGCACCTGTGTTTATTTTGGACCAAATATTTGCTGAGCTTTATTACGAATATTTGTTAAGATTTTATTTCCTGATGGATAAGAAGCAAGAGAAAAGGAAAAATAACAGAAATAAAATGAAAGTTAATAAATCTTTTTATCACAGCAGAAACACATGTCCAGCTGTGTCTCAAAAGTACATAAAAATACGCTTACAAGAAAATTAACTTTAAATAAATTTCGTCATCGTTAGGAGAGTGGTGTTGTTTGTTTTTTTGTTTTATCAGATTAGAAAATTCTAATTTATCATAATTTTTCATGAATTTTCTTATTATGAATTTGAAAATAATAATGAGTGTTGGTGGCTGGTTTTGGTGGGAGTTTTTGTTTAGCATTTGTTTAAAGCCAAATATAAATTTGTAATTAGTTGTAGGGCTCTACATTATGAGATGTTAGAAAAGTTAATAAAAATCCGAAGAGTGGTTAAACACAGTAGGAGATCATCCTGTGACAAATATAAATCAATATTTAAATACGACAGGTTTAAAATTAAATGGCATATAAGGTTTTTTCTGCAAAAGCATTTTGGTAGCCTTCAGTGTAAATTTTTTGCCTGAATTTTCTGGTATGTTGCAATATTATGCCAATGTAAATTCCATAAAATTTGTCTCCAACAATTATAACATGTTTTTTTTATATTGCATTCCATTTAAACTTTGATTATTTTTTTTTTAAAACACAAATTTTTGTTTTATTAGCAAATATGTATATAAAATTAGTTCTTTTGTTGTTATGTTGTTATGTCTGTTGGTTTTGGTACATTATTTTTTATTGTTGAAAATTTATTCTTGTAAAGAATTCATTTTATTTAGATTTCATTTAATGGCTTTTTTCTTACTGTCTCCACAGGTACCACGTCTGGATAGCTGTGAGGTTTGTTTGTGCATGGATGGTGAAATATTTTGCTGGTGGGAAAAATGTGGTAAGTAGTCATCTTCTTGTACATTTTATTTATTTTATTTCTCCCCTTTTTTGTTCATTTCAATTCATTCCGTCTTTCTGGGCTTTATTCACTAAAGGCACGTTTTTCAAGGTTTTGATTTTGGTTTATGATAAAATGTTTTTGAAACAAAATAAAAGCGAATGAAAAATAATTCACCAAATACTACAGATTTTTTTTGGCACAGGTTCAGTTTTTCTATGAAACAAAAAAAAAAAAATAAATAAAAATTCTAAATGGAAATGATTTTAAAAGGGTTAATTTTGTGAAAAGATAGACTTGTAAATAGTCGTACACACAAGTACATTTACAAGGTAGTTTGTTTAGGGCAATAATCATTAAAATACAAGTTCATGATGTGTTTATTAAATAGCTTACATCAAATTAAATTATATTATCTTAATTGAATTTTTGGTGGGGGGAACATTGGTTGGATCATTTGGTTAGTTCATACAAATTACTTAGAGTCTGAACATGATACAACATTCAAGAATTGTGTTGTTTAAAGTTTGTTTTTTACCAAATTTATTAAATTTAGCTTTTTATTCGAAAGCATTCGAATAAAAATAAAAAATTTACTTGAGAAGGATATTTTTATTGAATGTATAAAACATACTATCAAAAAAAATAGGAGATCAAAAAGATCAACGTAACGTAGCTACTGCGAGAAAATTTATAATCTCCTGGAAACTATTCGGCTGCAAAAGACCTTATCTCGGGATCATACTAATAGTCTCTGTATGCTGAAATGTCCATATAGTACGTACACTGAATCACCGGAGGAGACATGCAAACTTCTCTTGGATACTCACTTTCCTGGTTCAATGCCTTTCACTCCAACTCCTGTTCCCTCAATATCTAAAAGTAATCTTGGTATAGAACGGGTAAAGTGGGCGTTATCTAAATATAGCCTATTTATATCCTCAGGAACAGATGGAATTTATCCATGCTTTCTTCAAAAAGGATGTGACATTTTTGTCCCTCAATTATCGAGAATCTTCAGATCAAGTCTACTGGCTTGTCATATGCCAACGACTTAGCGTGAGGTAAAAGTAGTATTTATACCTAAGGCTGGGGAACAATTGCTAAAGTCGTATAGACCAATTAGTCTTAGCTCGTTTTTCTTAAGAAACGATTGAAAAACTACTCGATAGTTATATAAGGGAAACATATTTGTTGATGAATCCAATACACCGCTTCCATTTTGCTTATCAATTTTGCTGGTAAATCAACGGTGACTGCCATTCATCATGTGACGACGATAATAGAGAAGACCATAGGTGCCAATTTATTGACCATAGGTGCCAATTTATTGACATTCAGGGGGCCTTCGACAATACGTCATACAGTGCTATTGATCTAGCACTGCATAGAAGGAAATGGATTTTGGAAATGCTGTCATCCATGGTTTTTAAGTTGGATTTAGGAGGATCATCGAAGACTATTAGGGCAACTAAAGGTTGTCCACAAGGTGGCGTACTATGGCCTCTTTTGTGGACTTTAGTTATCGATGAACTTCTGGAAGAACTTAACGACGACTTAGAAATCTCTGTTACTGGGAAATGATGCAGACTGCTCTGAATATAACCACCAAGTGGTGCTTGGATAGGGGGCTGACCATTAACCCAGCAAAGACAATTCTTGTGCCATTTATTAGACTCGTAGAGCCTTCATTGAATGGGTCATCTATAGAGTTTTCTAATGAGGTAAGATATCTTGGGGTTACACTTGATAGGACTCTCACTTGGAATTTTCATTTATTCAACACCATCAAAAAGGCTGCCATAGTGGCCTTTGTCAGAGTCTTTTTGGTAAAACGGTCTTTTATTACGGTAATTAGGCCAATAATTACATATGCTGCATTGGCATGGTGGAAGAAGGTAGAACAGGTGACCGCGAGAGCATTACTTGACAAGGTACATCGGCTCATCGGTGTCACCATTACTGGGTCCATGAGGACCTGTCTCACTCATGCTCTGGGTCCAATTGTACACATCCCACCCTCACACTTATTGGTAATGGAGGAGGCCTATAGGAGTGCATCCAGACTACCGGGAATATCCCGTGTAATGCCGGGAATTCTGGTTGGGCACATGCGCATTCTAGGCATATTTGAAAATTATCCTAGTATTGCAATATCGGACCATATGGCACGAACTCTGGTGTTAGATAGGAAGTTTAATGTCCTTATAAGTGAAAGGGACGAATAGTTAAATCAGACATGGTGGCAGAATAATGCCGATCAAGTATGGTGTACTGATAGTGCCAAAGAGGCTAATGGTGACACCGGGGCTGGTATCTATGGACGCAATTTTCAAAGGGGTATCCCAATGGGTACATTCTCATCAATATTTCAGGCGGAGATTTACGCCATCCATATATGCTCCAATGAATGTTTAAGAAGGAGATCAAGGAATAATAAAATATTTATTATGTCTGACAGTCAGGCTACTCATAGAGCATTATCTTCATATGAAGTGAGGTCTGGTGTTGTTATGGACTGCTAGACATCATTGAATGAACTCGGCGCGCACAATGAACTTACATTGTGCTGGGTACCTGCCCATGAAGGTCATGCTGGTAATGATCGCTCTGATTGTCTTGCCAACAGGGGCGCACGACGCTCGTGTGGCTTGAGGATTCTTACTGGACTATTCACCGGACACTGTGGTTTAAACTATCACCAATTTATATTAGGTAACGTTGAGAATGAACAGTACAGGTTTTGTGGACTACATGCCGAAACCTCTGAACATATTCTATGCGACTGCCCATTGCTGGCAATATGTAGAACAAAATAGCTCGGAAGGGTCTATATGGCCCCGTGGGACGTAATTGATCTATCTCCAAATAGAACACTTGGCTTTATACGTAACATAAATTTGTTGGGATAAAAGAATCTAAGGGTGCACTAAAGATCATATGGGTCGCAGTACGTAGTGCCTTACTAATAATAACAATATATAGCTATGAACTTTTCCCATCCTTCTGGAAACATATGGATTCCGAGGCAAAAAACTGCTCATCTTTTGAGGCCAAGAACGAATCAAACCAATATCAGACACTCTGTTCCAAAGTGAAACGTATAGCAGAGAGAGCGCCCTGCATCGATCGAAACAAATAGTAGTCGGACGGGGCACGGTCTGGACTACACATTATTCTAAATAATTTTTAACAGGTATTGCAACATGTGGCCAAGCGCTGTCATAATGGAATATTATGATTTTATGTGTGGCCGCATATTCTGGGCGTTTTTAAGCCAATGCTCACTTCAAACGAATCAGATGCGTTCGGTACATGTTCCCTGTGATGGACTGGTCAGATTTCAGTTGCTGGCAGCACCCTTTTGCTTTCACCAAATACAAAGCATTACCATAGCGCCATGGATATTTTGCTTTGGTATCAAATCGGGTAATTTGCTGGGCTTCAAATACGATCTCAAATGCTTCGGATTAAAGTATTTCTCATTGCAAGAAATAATGCGGTGCAAAAATAATTTTCTTTTGTAGCGTTCAAGCATCAATTCGGATATACAGAAACGTTTTTCCATGTATCTTTGCTTCAATTCGTATAGTACTGAGTACTATACGCTTGAATGAATTCTGCTGCGCGCAAGCTTTTGGAAATTGCTGCTTGACTAGTTCCCAATGATCTTGGAAACTCTTGTTGATTTTGACATTAATCTTCATGGTGTAAGGCTTCCAATTCTTGGTCTTAAAACTTGTTTTTTCTGCCCTGGGTGGTCTTCCGTGTCAATATCAAGACTTCTGAACCGCACAAACCATCTCTCGCACATTGAAAGCGATGGAACACATTCACTATAAGCTTTGGTGAGCAAACGGTGTGCTTCAGCGGCACTTTTTTTCTTTTCAAATTAAACAAATAAAGCAAAACTTCCCGGATATTACGCTTTGTTGGTACAAAATTCGACATGTTCGGAGCAAAAAAAAAAAAACTTTGTTGTTTACACTATAATGTTCAATAACTAAGTGGGAATAAATGACAGATATGACATATAAGTTATTAAAGACAAAAACTGCGTTCAAAAGATTCGCCATATATAGTAAATTATGCATTTTTGTTTACCGGTTCAACATCTTGAATTTTCTTCTAAAGATTTTTCAAAAAGAAAAAAACCGAAAACCGAAGAATATTTGTTGTTTTTTGTTTTCAGTTTTGAGTCATGAACACCCGAGGTTACTCTAATTCTTTAACTAATAATTAAAGGGTTAGATTGTTAATGGATTAATTGTTTAAAGTATTACTATGTTTTTCGTTATCTTTAGAATTGTTATTTGAAATATTTTCTGCGAAACACTGTTTGAAAGATAAAACTAGCATGTTGCACCAAAAATCACAGGGCGTGTAGTATGTTTGTTTTTCTATTTGCATTTCTATTACATTTTTCACCTGAAAATACATTCTCATACATATACAAACTACATACATTGTAATTGGTTGTATCGAAAGGTAGTTTAATGAATATACACCATCAAACAGCAAAGGTCAGAAATGTTTTTGAATGTAAATTCCTAACTTTGTTTTTTTTAAACAGACTAGTTATTCGTTAATAATATTTTTTATTACTGATAAGTAGACATGAAATGTTCATGCACTAAAAAAAAACGAAAGTATGTACATAAAACATACACTGTAAAAATATGCACTAAAAACAGAAATAATATAAAAACCAATTTCGAAACACTCATTAACCTACCTTTACATAGATGTTTAAAAATATATGTCGAACCAAAATTCTACATAGATGTATTTTATGCATGTAAATACTATGGGATTTTGTGGTGATCAGTTCTTAATTGCCCACAGCAGCCCTATAAGATCCACTTCCGTGAGTAGCTATAACAACCACAAAACTGTTGTAAATATCATTATTAACACGATATTTAAAAAAAAAATAAGCATCAAATACATAGATATTAACTCCCCTTAATAGTTTATATCTACCATATGTTGCCTACATCTGAAAAATACACTATCGCTCATAAATATCGATATTGATAAAAAAGATTAAAGCATATTTGTTTCAAGTGTGCATAAATCTTACTATTGGATTTTGTGACTATCGATCCATGATTATACATGGCTCCATTTAAGGCGCATATCCGAAAAATACATTGCCCAACACCAAAAGAAGGGCGAACATTTATTATGTCATATCAAATTATTGGTTCTCCAGATATTTGAAAATAACTATTTACTTCGTATGGGAGGGTACAAAACCCCTGTTCCGATAAATCCCATATTTGGTTAGACTTCAAGCTGTAATAAGAAATAAACATCGAAGACTTTCACAGTGATGGTTCTCCAGATATTCGAAAATAAAAATTTACTTTGTCTGATAGGTGCCACGACCAGTTATCAAATCCCGCCCATTTTCGGCCAAGTTTTGCACAATGATACTGAAGTAAATTCAGCGAAGTTTTGTGGCTTTCGCAGTTTTAGCTCTCCAAATATTCCATAATAACTATCTATTTTGTATGGAAAGTGCCACTTCCACTTGAAATTTCAAAACAAAAGCATCCTATTGTTCCTATAGAGGAAGATACAGTGAACATTTCAACAGGATCGGTCCAGTGGTTTAGGTACCTCTAAGTCACAAACAAATTAATAAACAGACATACCTTAGTTATTATATAGAGTAGCGTCCAGCTATTTAGGGACAAATATTTGAATTTCTTTATCGACTGAAATTTAAGTGCGATAGTGCCTAAACCCTAGGGGTATGAAATTTAGTGTTCATGTTTTTAGTTGCTCAAAAATGGTTGGAAAAAACAGTACAATATATATGGACAAAAATACGTGAAAATACTTTTACCTGCCTCAGGGAACATCCGCTACTAATTACATGATATGGCCGAAACAACGGCTGTGCCGAATCTTTTAAACCCTTCACCAAATTATACTTTAAAATAAAAATTTTAAATATTTTTAGGTAAACAAAATATTTTTTTTTTTTTCAAATTTAAAAAAAAAAATTTCTAATATTTTTTCTTTAATTTTTTTCCAAAATTTTTTTTTTAATTTTTTTCCCAATTTTTGTTTTTAATTTTTTAAATTCATTAGTGAAAAGAAATTTGGGTTAAAAATATTTTTTACCGATTTTGACCCATTGTAGGTCCAAATTACTATAGCCTTATATACATCGTTGCAATGGACTTTGAAATATCTATCATTAGATATCCATGTTGTCTATATTTATGACTTAGTAATCCAGATATAGATCAAAAATAGCCCAAAAATCGAGGTTGTCCCGGTTTTTTGCTTATATCTCAGCCATTTGTGGGCCGATTTTGCGACCGATTCGGAAGAATTCCCGATATATTCATGTATCAATTATGTTTGTAAGTTATTTGGGGGCTACGAAAAGTTGATTTTAACAGACAGACAGACGGACGTTGCTGTATCGACTTCGCTATCTATAACGATCCAGAATATATATACTTTGTGGGGTCGCAAATGAAAAATGTAGAAATTACAAACGGAATGACAGACATATATACACCCTTGTCACTCATAGTAAAGGGTATAAAAATGTTTTTCATGTTGTAGAAAAACCATATGTTTTCGTGGGAATACGTATGAAATGACAGAGCAGAATAAAACACACTTGTGTGTTAAAAAAGTTATTTTGCATATATGTTTGTGGAAATATATTAAAAATTAATTGAAAATCACATAATTGAAAAACACAAATTATGTTGACCCTAATTAGATGGCAGTAGAAATATTAACATTTACTTAACATTGTTGGTCGTCCGCCCATTTCTGTCCCAAACATTCAGGGAGGTGCCACGCCAACTAATCCAAACCCGACCATTTTCAGCCAAACTATATAAGATGATAAGAGAGTTATTCAAACAAAGCGTAAATAATCTCGTAATTATAGTTCTCTAGATATTTAGAAATAACTGTTTACTTTGTATGGGAAGTAATCCCTGCACAGTGGGGGAAATGAAAAAAAAGTGGAAATATATCTGTAACGAATGCCCGGATTTTAATAAAATTTTCCATGACTTTAGAGGAGTTGTTGATATGTTTAAGTTTTGAATTTGGGCTTATAACACCAAGGGGGGACCGAGCCACTGTGCTCCTAAGTGGGGCTCCTCGGCTATATCAAAAATTAAAAATGATGCCAAATTGTTTGGGATCCGATTTAAAAGATTTGAATGTACATATAATCTACTCGACGAGATCTACAAAAACATTGCCTTAGCCATATATTATCTCTTATAGTTTACGAGTTATTCGCATTTAAAAAGTAAAACTTTTTTGAAATATATTTTTTTGAATTAACAAAATATTAGTTAATAACAGTAAGAAAAAATTTTTTTAAACTCTTTACTGAGTCAAAAGTTATGTGCATTCAAACTTAAAAAAAAATAAAAAAGTCGGATTTTCGCAATTTTTTTTCGAAAAAAGTACTTACAGTAAATTTAAATTATGCAGAAAATAAGAAAAAGATAATTAATGTATTTATAGATTTCTGATAGATAACATTACGGAAAGAATTATAAAAGCAAAATAATATCAAAACACATATAATTACGTGGTCGAGAGCCTTCCGAACAAGACCTATTTTTTATGTAAATTTCAACTTTATGCAACATTTTCCCAACTCTCATAGCTGCTTTCAAAAAACTAAGACCTGCTTTGTATGTCCCAATATGTTCTTGAATATTTTGCAAAGGGATTTCATAGCCCCAAGCTTTAATAGATCCAAAAACCAAAAAAATCAAAATTTTGGGATTTTTTAAAAGTTTTTGGGAATTGTGGGATTATCAAAAACAATTCACTAATTTCTTTTTCACTTTTGTATTTTGATTAAAAGTTTCTATATAAGTGTAAAATTTCATTAAAAAACGATTCAAAAACAAAACTTTTATTGCATTTTAAAAATTAAAATTTTCCAGAAAAATCATATCACTTTTTATTCCCATATTTTTTAAAAAAAGTTTTCTATAATTTTTTAATTTTTAAAAATTTTTTAAATTTTTGAAAAGAGGAGATAGTTTCCTACACGTTGATATATAATATGTATATCTTTTCATTTCTACTTGTCAAATTTATAGACTCTGTTTTTAACGATCATATTTTGACTGTATGTTTTTAATGGGGGTTAGCCGTACAAATATTTATCCCTGGAAGTTGTTTATTTCAATGTGTTACACAAAATATCATTGTTATCAGAAAGTGGATGATTAGTGTGATTGGGGTCCTTTGAAAAACGATATCCTTAAGATACGATTTTTATTTAGATTATATTTTTATTATTATTATTACTTTTGGGAAAAATGTGTCAAAAACTGGAAATGATATTCTAAAGATTGCATAAAGCAAGTAAAATTGTTTGGTACATTTCCATTACTAATTATTCTTTCCTCCCTACTTATTGTGAAATTTTAAAATTTTAATAACTTTAGTAACTGTAAGAGATAAATACAGTTAATTTAGATATAACCAAACTTAACGACACAAATACTTAAGAGAGATATATTTAAACAACTTAATTTAATTAATTTTTATAAATTCATATCATTTATTTCATTTATTTTTCACTATTTCAGTAACGGCATTTTTGAAATAACAATATTGTTTCATTCTTTCTCTACATCCACTCAAAATAAATACGTATTTTTGCTGTTTTTTTTTGTTTGTTTCCTGTTTATCTTTAATTTTTATTTACTGACCGAACTGTAATTGAACTAATTTCCGTGTTAACAATTGCAGATAAAAAATCCGCAAAAGCTTCAACAACATATGATGACTATTCAACACCCTTTGAAGAATCATCCACAACACGCATGCAATTAAATCCGAAAACCACATATAAAACGACTTTAAAGCCAATGAAAAAACCAAAAACCAATGAGGACTACAAATATGATGATGATGATTCGGCTGAAATACGAGAAATGCAACAGGAATATGAAGGCCTGAAGGAGGAACTGATGCGGAAAGAGCACGTACAGGAGCAACATAAAATACATCATAATAAACAAATGGTGAAAAAGAAAATCTATCAGCAACAAGAGGAGGAAAAACATAATAAGAAAATTAAGGAACAGAATAAACGGAAGCAGGAAGAACAACAGCAGCGGCACAAGCAACAGCAGCAACATAAAACGAACGAACATTTCGAACAACATCATCATGTACACAATCACAACAGCAACAACATGAACAATAATCACGACTACGGCTCAAGTGGCTCCAGCAGTAAAATACTTAATTTTCCAGAAAATCTACCTTCGGTTTTATACTACGATTATAAAACGGAAGAACATCATCAACATCAGCACCAACATCATGAACAACATTTAAAACATCAAAAGCAAAAACAAGAGCAAAAACTACTTTTACAGCAACATGAAAAAGAGCTTAAGCATCGACAACAGCAGCAACAGCAAAAACAACAGCAACAACAACAGCAGCAGCATCATGTTAATCGCCATCACGAATATGGTCAAGACTTTAACACGTACAGCAGCACAGCAGATAAAACAATAGCAACAGGAGGGGTGGAGGCAGGAAGAGGCGGCAATAGGGCAGGGGACAAAGTAAAACTTCATGGCGGACCATCAACAACATTTAAGTATTTTAGCAACGGAAATGAAAACATTTACAATGGAGATTTACAAACAGACAGTGACATTTTACCAGAGCCACCAACAAAAAAGCCCAAATTCTCAACATCAATTACAGACATAACGGCAGCAACAGCCAAAACAACAGGAATTCCAATATCACGACTTCAGCGTTTGTCCACTTCAATGATGCCAACAACAGTTGCAGCAATAACAAAATCAACAGCAACAACAACGACAACAAAAACACTGACAAATACATCTCCAACAGCATCAATCCCTTTAAAGGTAAATGTACCATTTTATCTTGTTTGTATTGGACACACTCACACATCTACTCATACCCACCTACACATGCACAATTTCACACATTGCCATATACAATCACAAGGACGTAAAGCGTTCAAAATCAGAGGCCAGACAATTATTAATCGGATAAAAGCAAATTTTATTTTCTTAAATCTCAACACTATTGAGATTTCAGAAATAATAAAAGCCCTATCAGTAATACGTAGCGTATCTCTGCAGTTTTAAAAGTAATCATTTCAAAAATTCGTTTTAAGTGGGTTGGATTAAGGCGATATTTTATATTATTCATTTGGTCGATTATCTGCCCATGTAAACCATGAAATTCACTTATAATGGATATACATACTAGAAAAACTCTAAACATGGGCAGGTAAGAAATATAAATTTTACAGAGCAAGTTTATATTTCCGATTTTTTTTATCTGGTTGGGTTAGTTTTATATTTCTTACTAAATACTATAATATACTTATTAGTGGTAAATTTCACCTTGTAAACTGCATACATGTGGTCCGAACAATGATTTTTATATATTTTGTTCTTAAATTGTTTAATGATTCAAACTATTTCTATATACATAAGTCAGCTATTAGCAATAGCTGTGGCAAATATCGGTCTTCTAAATATTGTAACAATTTTGTCCATTTTCATTTCTCATCACCAAAGAATATTTTTGGGAAAATTTCACCCCCTAAATCCGTCGTTCTTGGCCCTATTATCGAAATAAAGCTTATGTGGAAGCTATGGCCAATTATGGACTGATCGTCAAAATCTAGTAGAAAGTTTTCCCACTCGTACAACTGGGAGGAAATTCTCGCACCGGTAATCGAAATAAATTTCAAACGCTTATTTGCGTTCGAGTAAAAACTTGCTCATTATAATTTACTATACATTTTATTTGATATCGAATAAGAGAATCCCAAAAATGAAATGCACTCGCTCATTCGAATAAATATTCGATTGTGTTCGACTGCGGTAATTAGCCTCCTGATCTGTGTAAAATGTTATTTCGATATCAATAATTACACAGGGACATAAAATTGATATTTTGGTTTGGTGCAGCGAAAAATATTTTTGATAAAACATATTGGGACATTTCATAGTCAAATCTATCTTCAGTTTTTTTGGGCAGCTCTTGTTTTTAAAATATCACGGTTTTGTTATACCCTACACCACCATAGTGGAGAGGGTATATTGGATTTGTGCAGATGTTTGTAACGCCCAAAAATATTAGTCTAACACCCAAAGTATACCGATCGACTTAGAATCACTTTCTGAGTCGATTAAACGATGTCCGTTCGTCCGTCCGTCTGGCTGGTTGGCTGGCTGTCCATGTAAACCTTTTGCGCATAGTACAGGTCGTATTTTTGAAGATATTTCGATAAAACTTGGTCCATATCACTTTTTCTGCCCAAGGACGAACCCTATTGAAACTGGCTGAAATCGGTTCATTATTTCACCTAGCCCCCATACAAATGTCCTACCAAAATTGGACTTTATGGGTCATTAATGTTTAATCTATATATATGTATCTACACAAGTTTTTCTCTAAATAAGTTTTATATATACAGAATTCATGTCACCAAATTTTGTTATGATCGGTCCATAATTAGTCATAGCTCCCATATAATGCCTGCTTCCGATAATCACTTTAACGATCATAAATCTTCTAAAAATGTTGGTATACACATAAAATCCAACATAAATAACTTTCATAAAGACATTAATCACACCACCTAATTTTATGGTGATCGGTCCATAATTAGTCATAGCTCACATATAAGGCCCACTTCCGAAAATCGCTCACGAAAATATATTATTGAAATTTTGAAAGAAAAATGTTTTTGCTCATTTACTTAGTGTAGGGTAATTTACTTAGTGTAGGGTATTATATGGTCGGGCTTGACCGACCATACTTTCTTACTTGTTTTTTTCTTTTTTATACCCTCCACCACCACAAGTGGTGAAAGAGGGTATATATACGTTTGTCATTCCGTGTGTAACATTGAGAAATATTCATCTGAGACACGTCTGTCTGTCCGTCTGTCTGTCTGTCTGTCTGTGTAAAACACTCTCACGTCCAAAATACATAAGCGAAATTAGTGAAATGTATACCAAAATGTTTATTATTTTTCTAAGCAGTTTGGTATTGAAAATCAGCAAAATCGAATTGGTAGAACCAGGGTTATGGATCAAAATGTAAGACAACCTCCAAAAATTTTTATAATTTTCACATGATTTTTGTGACTTTTGGAAAATTCATTGCAGAGAACACCATGAAATTTTGCACTCATTATTTATATGATAAATGAACAAATTCTGCTGAAAATGGAAAGAATCGGTCCATAATTTCTCGTAGCCCCCATACAAATTTCTTCCCGAAATATGGTGCTATAGTCTATAAATGCCTACAGAATTGCAGTATCCATACAAAATTCAGCAAAAATAAGTTTCGTGCTAAGAGAAATCACAAGACTGAATTTTTCGTGGATCGGCCCATATTTGATCATAGCCCCCATATAAAGTTCACTTCCGAAAATCACTTAAACATGCATAAATTCCTTATAAATATCGCTATTGAGTTGAAATTCGACACAAATAATCTCCATATATACAAAAGTTGCTGCACCGAATTCTAGGAAGATCGGTTCATATTTGTTTATAGCTCTCATATAAGGACCTCATCCGAACAACACATTAACCTGCATAAATATCTAAAAAATATCAATATCAAACCAAAAATTTACACAGATCCGTAATTTATATATGGAAGTCATACTGCAGGATTTTGTGAATATCGGTCCATATTTGACCGTAGCTCCAATTTAAGGTCCATTTCCGAAAATCAGTTAAGTACTCACAAATCTCTTATAAATATCTTAATAATGTTAAAATTCGACATACATAAAACTCATATACATAGCAACAACTGTACCAAATTTCATGAAGTTTGGCCCATAATTGGTCATAGCTCCCATATAAGGACCACTTCCGAAAAACACATTAACCTGTATAAATATCTAAAACATATCGATATCAAAATAAAATTATACACAGATGAGTAATTTGTATCTAGTAATCATACTACTGTAGTTTGTGAATATCGGTCCATATTTGACCATAGCTCCATATAAGGTCCACTCCCGAAAATCACTAAAACCCTCATAAATTTCTTACAAATATAGTCATCAAGTTGAAATTCGAATCCAAAAATTACAATATATGTAAAAATCATTGTACAAAATTTTATGATGATCGGCCAATAATTGGTCATAGCCTCCATATAAGTACCACTTCTGGAAAACACATTAACCTACACAAATATCCAAAAAAAATATTTATACTGAACCAAAATTGCACACCGTTCAGTAATTTGTATTCACGAATCATATTACAAGATTTTTTAAATATCGGTCCATAATTCAATATAGTTGTCATATAAGTCCACACTTGTTAATATATATAAATTTTACAAAAATAGCCCTCAAGTACTTTTAAATCACGTTACAGTATTATATGGCGATATGGCCCATAATAGGTCAGCTCCAATATGTTGAACCAAAATTTGAATCCAAAAATCATACTACTGAATTTTATGAATATCGGTCCATAATTGGCAACAGCCCTCATATAAGTTCCACTTTCGGTAATAACTGTAATACCCATAAAACTCTTGTAAAGATGAAATGCATTTAAAATACATAGAAATCACGTTAAACTATTTTATGGCGATTGACTCATAATAGGTCATAGTTTCCATATTATTCCACAACCCAAAAATACATTAAAAATTCAACAGAAATTAGTTACAAGTACACAGAAATCATACTGCTGGAATTTTTGACTATGGGTTCATAATTATATATAAGACGCATATCCGGAAAATTCATTAATCGCGAATATATATTAACATTTTGTGATATAACTCATTTCCATATGCAAAATTTTGAATTTTGTCTAAATATATTTGTATACTCTTTTTTATATTCTTTTTTTTCACTTGTGGTGAATAAGGATAATGTTGATCCAATGGGATAATGATAACCAATTATTAGGTACATATATAAATTGATAAATGTCATACGTTATAATATGATTAAATGACAAACTCTATTCAAAATGGTAAGAATCTGCAGTTAAAGTATCTTCTGCTTAAACTAGTCTTTCTTACAATTGTTATATTACTCCATATATTTATTTAATAGTATTTCGATAACATTGTCTTAATCCTCATAATAACAAATATTGAATATGGATATTAAAGTGTTTATGCCAATGTAAATTCTACATCTCTCATCATTTTTAGGTGGAGGGTATTTAAGATTCGGCACGGCCGAATATAGTACTCTTACTTGTTTGTTTTATTATTTCATAAATGGAGACTAAAATTAAAATTATATTTTTGTACAGGTATTCTAAACAAAATTATATTTTCTTTGATATCAATTTTGTCTATCTAAGTTCCAGGATATATTGGTGATATCGCAAGGATGTTGAAAATTAACTTTTTCAGTTTCAGCCATATAAGTTTGACCTATCAACATTTTTTCACGATATACCATAAAAACATATCGATAAACAAATTTATATAAAAATATTGAAAATTCGTTGAAAATATACTAAATTATTTGCAAATGACTCGAAGTTTTAAAATATTTTTCATATATTTTTCATATTAAAAAAATTATACAAATGTTTGTAACATGAATGTTGAACACCTACATGATTATACTTAAACTAAAGATTTATTTTTGTAGATTAGCGTGATCATAATATATCTCCCATGTTTTCTTTAAATGATAAGACAAAACTACTTGTTCTTAAACTATCAATATTTCTTTAGGTAAGGCTCAGTTTTTTTTTTTGCAATTAACAGGGAAAGCCTCAAAAATAAAAATTTTCTTTAATTTCCTGATTTTTATAAATATAATTCATCTTATATTATTTCATTATGGCTAGTAAGAAAGATCCTAATATGGTTTGTTACATTTGTGGCGAATATATGTTAAAAGCTGAGCGAAAATTAATTATGCGTGATTATCCAAGACAGCTTCAATCATGAAAATCACTTAAATTGCAATTCCTTGACATATAATGTATAAATCAATCTATATGTAGGTAAACGTTTATTTTATAAAATACACAAAATATTATACAAAAAAATAGTAGTGTTTTAGGTCAAATTAAGTATTTCTATTGATGTAGTTAGATTTAAATGTGTATTAAGAAATAAGACTAATGACTACCTAAAAATTTATTTAAAAAAAATATATTTTTTTAGAATGTAAAAGTTCGGAGTATTATCTAAATATTTCATTAAATTTGTAACTAATTTTTCATTTTAATTAAAAACTATGTTTGCTGTAATGCCTTGAATGTGCAATGTTAAATTTTTATTTATAATTTTCGGAATACAAAATTTTATTGCGGATAAAGCTAAAAGAGTAAAATTTCAATTTTCTTGAAAGATCAGACAAATATGCCAAAACATGCACCAGAATTATTATACTCAGAAGAAACATATGTTTATGTAGACCAGTTTCATCTTAAAAAAATTTTACATTCTAGCTGCATTACCTAAATTTTTTAAGAAACACACCAACAAATAGTGTATTCAATGAAAATACAAAAACCGCGATATTTCGAAAACGCGAGCTGACTGAAAAAAAACAAGTTATCAACTTATACAAAACGTAGTTCAAATCTCGGGCACCAAAATGTATGTTCCGCAGTGTAATCAATTACAAGGAATTTAATTTGAATACAGTGTTTTTCGGAAGTAGTCCTTATATGAGAGCTATGTGAAAGAAGGTTCATTCACATTAAACAAAAATTTGACGAAAAAAACTTAATGATTATTTTCATCGCTTTCCTATTGTGATATTTTCTAAACTGAAGCATGTTTATTAAAATAAATATAGACTCAATGAAAAGAAAAATGTCGATTTTATATTGGTTAGGTTTTTTTTTGTCAATATATAGATCAAAAAATTCTTTAATCAATGAATTTATAACTTTTGCCATTTATATTCCCATAGTAATTTGGCGCAGAAAATATGTTCCAAAAATTTACTTTTTCCATTAAATTGGCTTCTGCAGTTATTTACAGTGTTATATCTAATTGAATTTAAATTACATATAGGACCATCCAAAAATTATATATTTTGTATAACAAAAATGGTTGTACATAATATAATTGGTCAACTCACAAGGTCTCTTATCATTTCATATTGTCATAATGTCCTAATATTTGACAATGGTTTTTATTGCTTTTCAATCTAAAAATGTCCTAAAATAATACTACTTTCTATGCTATGTTTGTTGTTTATCGTAACGAACCAGCAGAGGCCAACGCCGAATGCCTAAGAGCCGGTTAAGCCGAGCCGCCGATTCGTGATATATTAGGACATTATGACAATATGACTGATAAGAGGCCTCGTGAATTGAACAAATATGTTTGCTTATTTATCATTCTTTAGTTGTTTGGAAAATTATTCAAATTTATAATTGCGATGTAAATAAAAATATTCACAGTCTAAAAATATTTCCTACATATTGTGACAAAGAACACAGTATAGTTGTCGTAAACATTGTAGGTTTATTCTCTGCGTGCACTGAGCAAATAATTATCCTATTAAAACTTCAATATTTTTTTCGTGACTGATTTTTACAAGGAGCTATGACCAATTATGGCGTGATTTCTATCTATTTGAAAGTCATTTCAAATTAAATTATATTTGGATTCCCAAATTTTTAGGAGATTTATGTTTGTTAAAGTGATTTTCGGAAGTGAGCCTTATATGGGAACTATGACCAATTATGGACTGATCGTCATCAAATTAGATCGTCTGATTTACGTCTGTATGAAATTTGTTTCTATTGAATTTTGTGTGGATAGCAACAATATGGGCACTGCTACATGTTCAATATATATTGTGATAATTGGATCTCATCCATTTTAATGGATTGCTGGATCATGCGCGTATGCTACTTGTTCAATATTTATCGCGTCAGTATTTTCTTTATTTTTGTTAGTTAACCAACGTAACGCGAGTTGATATCACGAATTATGCTAAACGTTCAATATTTATCGCGTGATCTACGATCCGCGATTCAAATTTTAAAATATTAATTATTAAAATATACTTATTATATCAAATAGTTTTTGTACTCAGTTGACCGTACTGGTGTGTGGGCTTTAAATCCCTTTGTATAATATTAACGCACATATTGGAGCATAGAAAATAGATTTTTATGTTTTGAAAGCAGCTAAGCGATTAGAGAAAATTTTATCTATAATTTTATTCGTTTAGAAGTTACAGATTTACTTCCACTTTTTCAGATCCCCCACTGAGCTATTAATATGGATTGTTATTATTTAATTGTTGTATTGTTTATACAACATTTTATTCTAAGTTGTTTAAAAAAATGTGTCAAATTTGTACTGTCAATCACTTCAATGCCTTGACATTGATATCAATATAAAATGTTCATGTTATGATTACCAATATTCTTTGCACGCAGCTATTATATTATAATTGCAGCAATTGTTTGACAAAATTTTTACTAAAATTAGAATAATCTAAATAAATATTCTATACTCAACAGCATTAAAGCATAAAAAGTAATTTTTGGGAATACAAAATTTATTCTTTAGTAAGATTTATTTTTAATGTGCTAAATTCCAAATTCTGTTTTTTATTTCCAACCATCGCCAAAGGTTTAATATTTATAAAGTACGAATGCCAAGCGGCTTATAAAATATCAACATTTTATCTATTGTACTTTGTAAAATAAATTGTTTAAAAATAATATTAAAATTTCTTTATTGTTGTAGGGTTCTACATGCTCCATTTTTAATCGTTTACCGTTTGCTATCCAATATTACAATTGAGTGAAGGTAAACCAATTGGTGGCATAATCATCAATGTTCTGATGTTGACACATTTCTTTTAACTACGATTTAAAATGATTTAACTGAAATTGAATATTGATTCTCTGCTCTCTGGCTTTTGGCCTGAATAAACTGTACTATACACAGTAGAAATATTTATTTTGGCTGTTTGTTTATTACTCTTTTTGGGAACATATTTCGTTTTAAGTGATGTTTTAATAAAACCCTTAAATAAATTGTCAAAGTGGAAAAAGGGAAAGATATGGGAAAAATTACGAAAAATAAATGAACAACTGTGCAATATGAAAAGTGAACGCAATAAAAGGTAGGCGGCAGAAAGTAAAAAACAAAAGTTAATACGTTTGGTTAAAAGAATGTGAATGAATAATTTGTTGGTAACTTTTTTACGTCCATAGGTTTGATCATAAATTAGACTTCTTTGATTTTAGGTGTCTCCAAGGTCTTAAATTGTTTTACTTCATCTAAAAACCATATATACCAAAAGTGGTGCATGAAGGTATATATAAGTTTGTCATTTCGTGCATAACATTGAGAAATATTGATCTAAGATCCATCAAAGTACATATATTATTGATCTTTATCGATTAAGCTAAGTCCATCTGTCTGTCCGTCTGTCCATTTCCTAAATTGAGCATAGCACTTCAAAATGTTTGTTAGTAAGTAAAATTCAATAGAAGTAAATTTTATATAGGAATAAATCACACATAGAGAAAACAGATTCATAATAGCAACCGAATTTATTGCCAATCGAATGAATCGGTTGTACATATAGAATTTTTTGGTTCTAGTAACAGAAATTCAGTGGATAAAGAAATATTTTGGTTGAAGCAACTAATCTTTTTTCACTCCTTCTAAAATTTTGTAGCCACAACTGTAAAATGCCGTTACTAAGGCTGAATCATTCGATTGGCAACAAAATCGGTTGCTATTACGAATCTGCTTTCTGTGCACGACCTGATTTGATGATGATAGATATATAGATGGTCATAGCTCCCATTTAAGCCTCACTTCCGAAAATCTCTCACGAAAAAAATTATTCAAATTTTAAAAGAAAAATGAATTGCTCATATAATCAGTGTAGGGTATTATATGTTCTTGCTTGACCAACTATACTTTTTTTTACTTGTTTTACATTAAGTTGGGCAGATTAGTAAAAAAAAAAACAATCAAAAAGATTTACATTTGTTCTCTCACAACCTTCTACACAAATACATAAACACATATAAAATTCAAAATCAATTGCTTTTTAAAAGTCCAAAGTCAAACTCTTAATTCCCTTTCTGCTATAGTGTGTATTATAGAATGGAAAAATACAAAACTAATCCATTCATTTAAAATGTAGTTTAGTCAATAATATTAAAACAATTTTAAAAGGGAAAATAATCGAGAAAAATACCGAGAAGAATGTTTGGGGAAAAAAGGGAATAAATTCAACATTGAAAACACGTGCTGTTGTAAAATCCGTTTAACCTTTTATTGATTTTTTTAACTTTAAACGGAACAAATGAACTTTGGGATTTTGTTTTCGTTTTCATTTTATGCATCTGATTTAATAACGTAGACATAATTCAAATATTATGGATACTTATAAAAAGGAATCAAAGCATATTTAAAGGAGCTCAAAGATAAGTTAAAAAAAACGACAATAAATATTAGGCAAAATGAAAATAATATGATTGCCCAAGAAAACATTTAAATATTTAAATAATTTAAAACATTTTAAAAAGTATGAACATTATTATTGATGGCTTAAGATGTACACATGTTGCTCTACATAGCGCATTAGGGCAGAATACAAAATAATGGCAATAAATATGTGTCCACAAGAGTGCTGCAAAGTGCCATAAAATACTTATAGGGATCTTTATAATGATTTTAAACAAGAAAGAGTGTTATACTCGGCTATTGGTGTGTATATTGTATAAAAACATGTTTCTAGCTCAACCGATTTCGTGAGTCTTATATTTTCAGTTACTAATAAAATCAAGTAATCCTTAAAATTATCAAGATTACTAACGATTACAAGAAAATAATCAAATCAAAAAATAATTTGACCGCTTTTAATGATTAATTTTGATAATTATTGAAAGTAGTCGGATTATTCTTTGATTACTTTTTATTATTTTATCGTAATTGCAAGAAATATTATTAACTTTTAGATTATTTGTAATCGTAATGAATTAGAATTCAGAAATGGTTCTAATGAGAATTATATAATCAATAAAATTATTTTTAAAATGTAATCTAATTGATTACTAATTGTAATCCAAAACAAGTAAGAATTTCAGTAATTTATATTCGTGAGCGTTTTTCGGAAGTGGGCCTTATATGGGAGCTTTCATGTAGCTCACCATGAAATTAGGTGGTGTAATAATGCAATATTCTTGAAGGACAGAGTTTTAAAGTGGCATATTTTTGAATATAATTGAGATATTGACTTGATTTTTTTTGTAATATCAGAAATTAACTTATCTAAACAAAAAAAATTAGTTTGGAAAAAATCTGGACCAAATTGTTCCTAATATTTGCAATCCTATCAAAATTTTTATAAAAATTTTAGTCTTAGAGCTCAATAAATATGTAATAAAATCTAAAAAAATTTGTAAAAGGTCTAAGGTAATCCCACAATTCCTAAAAACTGGAGCGAAAATCCCAAAAATGCTATTTTTTACAATTTTGCTCACAGGTCCTACATTTCCTTCGGGGCTGGAAAAGTACTTTAAAAATAAATGGGAATCCCATTAAGGTTTCCAAAGCTGCGTTCCTTTTTCTGATCCTGGCTTCGGGATTTTAGAACATGTGGTCCAAATTTAAAATTTTGATAAAAAATAGGTCAAATTGCGATGGGCGTATGTCAAAAAATATGACATGTTTTTTATACCAAAATTTTTTCCGTAAAGATACCTTATAGAAAAACATAAAAAAGTTATATGTTCTTAAAGAAAGTTTTATTTTAATAAAAAAAGAGTTAAGTCAGCTTTTCGCCCAAAAAACAGCAAAAATCTACAAATTTTTGAATTTTTAAATTGAAAATCGTTTGTTTTCGGATCCGTAATCGATATTGCTCTGAAATTTTTGCGCATTATTGGCAATTTAGTTATCTAACTTCATTCGGTCCAAAAGTACGCCCTATATTTTTAAAAAAGCGTACCAAGGTATGGCAAAATTTGAACATGTAAATTTTGAAATTCTTATAACTCGGAAATTGTAAGAGATAAATAGCACACGCAAACATGTTTTTTCAAGACCTAACCGAGCGCTTCCCAAAAATTAAAAAAAGCTTTGAAATCGGATGGGAAACCAAAAAATTCCACGTGTTTTAAAATGTTACATGTCGAAGTTACCCTACTTTGAGCCCCATAGCGACGATCTTGGATTATTTGTAAGGTCAATTTTAACAACTTGAAGCCAAATACTAGGGCCATCCGTTTAGAAATGCCGGATTTATTTCCAAAAAATGTTTATTCTGCCCACTGTGTGGTTTAGTGTATAATTAACAGCTATGGTGCGTATGAGAATTTTTTATTACATGCACTTAAATAAATATTTATCATACGTCACCAGTTATGATTATGACATAATATATTGTATTGTACAGTATTTTAGATATGATTAAAGAAATTTGTGAGTAATTTTAAATGGATAGTAACAATAGGTGTAAAATCGTAAAACTTTGATCGGGATAATTAAAAAAAAAAACAAATTTATTGCAATTTTGAATGATATTTTCATTGAATTATATCAAAATCATAAAGAGTTGAATATACTATGTATGCACATAAGCTATAATCAATATTATTATTATTTGTAACATTTAATCTATTGTTTGCAATGCCACTGGTTGTTTACTTAAATGGAAACAAAACAATTTAAACAAATCTATTACAATAATAAAATCAAAAGAGTTTTAACAATTATGTCGACGTGTGTTCAAGAGAATAAAGGAAAATTTTTACTCTTTCTTTTAATGGTACTTTTTTGTATATGTTAAATTAGTTAGCTTGTATACATTAAAGTTGGCTAATATGCTTCTCAGTAAAGTAACAATCAGGAATAGGGCGCTCAATTATTATGATACCAAAAATGGAGAACTAAACCAAACTGAATTTTTTACAAACTTGACGGTGGTTCAAGTGTGGAAAATTGGTACTTTTTCTTGTAATGTTACTTTTTTACACTAAATTATTTTACTTATATACTTAATAGTTTTCTGATATGTTTCTGAGAGAATCAAGGATAGAGAGCTTAATGATATTGAGGTAACAAAAACTAAGTATTAGTATTAGATATATCTATAATAATGAACCTATAAGGAGGAAATTAAACACTCATGATCCTGACTGAGTTAAAATATAAAAATGGACTTGCAGATACTTTTTATCAACTAATCGTTTTTTAATATTTTATAACGATGGACCTAAAAAACACGAAATAAAGCATTCAAGGTTTAGTGAATTCGAATTCAAAAGAGATAATAAATGGTACTATTTCCTCATGGAAATTCTACATTTTGAATATTTTATAATAATAAACACTCTAATAAATTATCATGTAAATTTCCTACATTAATAGTAGGTAACTTTTCTCTTACTATACATATGGTAAAATACTTGTTGTGCGTAAATTCTAATATTTTTTTAATAACAAATGCTTTTTGTTTTTTTTTTTAGAAATAAAATTTTGACATTTTTATATCAAACGTTTGAAGAAAGATTTCACACTTTGTGTGTAAAACTTCTATTTATGCACAATGTATGTAATTTTAAACATAAAATGGCTATTATATTATAAATATTAAAAAATACTAGATTTTGTTTTTGTTTTCCCAGATAAATTAATGTACTTGATTTTGATAAACATTTAACATTATAAATTTACGCATATTGTGCAATTTTACATTAAAACTTACATACTTTATAGTATTAAATTTACATGCATTTTTTAGAGTGGTAAAAAAACTCGGGGTAAAGAATATTTTTCCCGATTTTGTCCAATTGTAGGTCTGACTTACTCTGTCCTTATATAGGCCGTTGCAAAGGCCTTTGAAATATTTATTATTGGATAACCACATTGTCTATATTAATGACTTAGTAATCCAGATATAGATCAAAAATAGGTAAAAAATTGAGGTTGTCCTGGTTATTTCCTTTTATCCCAGCCATTAGTGGGCCGATTGTGTCGATTTTAAATAGCAAACGCCGGTAGATATGAATCATATATGTATGTTATTTGGGGGCAACGGAAACTCAACTTCGCTGTCTATTACGATATTACTTTGTAGCGTCGCAAATGAAAAATGTAGAAATTACAAACGGAATGACGAACTTATGTATATATCTAAACAATGCCACTCATGGCGAAGGGTAAAAAAAATTAGGCAAGAATGATTCTGAATGAGTCAGAATTCACAAAAGGTGATTTTAGTGGTATTTTCTATAATAATTAACAAATTAGAAATTAGACATTCATGATGCAGAACAGGAATATAATAATTAGGGTCTTTATGGTACACTTTTAATCTAATAATATGTTTCGAATGCGCTAGAATTCACATTAAAATTAACCAATTAACATGAAACCAGAGACATGTTATCATGATTTAGTATTAATTCACAAAAAGGAGACGTAAAAGTACTATTTATTTTTTTAATTGGGGTGGCGAAGCGTAACTGGTCAGCTAGTACTACATACCTTTATCGGATATTTAAAAATAACCAAGCCTTTGTTACAAAACTGTAAAAAGGACTTCGTTTTCCAGTGGTATTTCAAAGAAGAGTTACAAAGTAAAATGATACAAATAATATTAATATTGATTATAGCATACATAGTATATTAGTATATATAAATCTTAAAAATATAAATTAGTTTAAATAAATTTCATAACAATTTTTTTTTAAAACCTTTCATTTCATTTTTGATTTTCACGATTTTTCTCAAAGTTTTTCGATTTTACACCTAATTGATACTATACATTTAAAATTACTCACAAATGTCTTTAATCATACATAAACAGATTGTAAAATACAATTGCCAATTTTTTATTGTTTAAATTTATTTCATGTTTTTTTAGGTCATAATTGTAGCTGGTGACGTATGATAAATATTTATCATACGTCACCAGCTCATACGCACCATATACATTTGTATACATTCCACGACCAAAAGTGTAGCATACATTCCGTGTGTAATCGTGATAAATATTCATCTGAGACCCAACAAAGTATATATATTCTAGATCCTTTGAATTTCCTAGTCGATTAAGCTAAGGACTGAGATCGTAAAATTCTTAACACACGTATTTCATTAAAACTTTTAACCCAAGTATTATTTGATTTTATTTTTGAACAATTAACCTTTGTAAAGCCTGTCAGTTATTATGTTCATTTGCTGTTAATCTGATCAAAATAAGTGACCAGAAAAAAGTGGGTACTCAAAATTATTAAATATTTTCAACAAAACCCTACTTGGTCCTACAAAAAGTTGGGCAAACAATCAAAGATCTGCTATAAAACTGTTTCCAATGCTATTTAACAGTACAGGGAGAGTTTGTCCGTTGATATAAAACCTGGTTCAGGTAGAAGGAGTTGTCCACATGATGTTTCTAAAGCCAAGCAAATAGAAAGCACTTTCAAAAGAGCTCCCAACACATCCGGTAGGAAAGCAGCACGTTTAGGTCAGTACTCGGACTATTTGGTACGAAAAGTTAAAGCCAATGCTGGTTTAAAAGCCAACAAGGCTAAAAAAGTTCCTGAAAGGAACTCTGCTAAAAATTTTGAAGCCAAAGACAGAGCTCGGAAGTTGAAGTCAAATTTTATACAAAAAATATACCTGCTGCATAATGTATGACGAAATGTACGAATGGAAAATTTTTCGCAGCTTCCGGGTGAATATTTTTTATGTTGCAGATGCTCGAGGGAATGTTGAAGAAAAGTTAAGGACCCAATAGCAGACAAAATTTCCCAAAAAGTTCTTGCTATGGCAAGCAATATGCAGTTGCGGCAAAAAAACCAAACATTTGTTACAAAAGGCTCTATAAATACCGAAATTTACATCAAGGAATGTTTACCAAAAAGGATGTTTCCACTCAAAAGACTTTCTAATGTGTCAACTTAGTTTCGGCCTAATTTGGCATCTGTCACTATGGTGAGAAAGGTATTTGTACCAAGAGAGGCAATTCCCCCAAACTGCCTGCAGCTGAGTCCAGTGGATAGATATTGGGCTCTTGTTAAAAGAGAATTGAAGAGCACAAAAAAGGTGTCCAAAAATGTGGTAGATTTTAAACGGAGATGGACAGCCTGTTCGAACAAAGCGACTTAAAGCACTATAAAAACCATAATGGAATGGTTTTCGAAAAAGGTTCAAAATTTCATCATTATTACTAGGTCTGTTTATTTACTTTCCCAGTAAATACTTGCAACGAAAGAATAAAATCAGAATTTACAAAATTACTCTCTTAAATTCTCAAAAATAATAAAAAGTAAATGAACGCTTTTCCAGTAACAATTGGATCCAATTTGGTCCCAATATCTTACAAATCTTGGTGGCACTGGATCCTAAATTTATACACACAGTTTTCTTATTTTATTCCTTTTAAAATGTATTAATACTCACATTTTCTTCTATTTTGTTGAAAGTTCTTTTTTTTAAATTTTTTTGACCACAAAAATAAAATTGTAAATAAATAAACAATAACACAAAACATATGAAATATAAGCCGCTAACTATTACGAGTTCAAAATAGAACTTGTAATAGTTTGCAACAAGAGAACACTTTCTAAAATGTATACGGTCTTGATTTTTTCTCTAACAATTGTTACTAACTAGTAACAACATTTAGTTATTGAACAGAGCTATTATTATTCATAATTATTCATATATGCATAATATAACATAATTTGCATATATTTTCATTCGTACTTATTGGTCAATGGTAGAAAAATAAATAGAATTTGACGAAAAGACTACTTATTTTTGTTCGAGATGTCCCAAATGAAATCCTTTTAATTCTTTAGTAGACTTACTAACAGAATTATATATTTACAAAAATAAAAATAACTAAAAAAATAAGTCGCAGCCATGAGTTGATGCAACAACCTTCCGGCTGCTAGTTAAGTGTTGTATCCACTGCTTAGTTATTTTATTTTGTGTCAAATAATGGTTTTCAATATAATGTCGATTGTTTTCTGGAATTGCATATATGGCAGCACAATTATATCCGGATTACGTTTGAAACGTACAGCAAATCGAACGATAAGTCAAAAGATAGTGCGCCGCTGTTTCGAATGAATGTGAGTGAATGATTTCCTTTCGCTTAAGTTTTCTTTTGAGATCGTGGTAATTGTCAGGAAATATGATCAATATTTTTGTTTTAAATGAATTTGTTCTGCAAAAGGTAGCCTAAGTTCTTTAAAAAATTTAAAGAAATCTTAAAATATTTTTACATTGGTTTACTATTAGAGAAATTGGATGAATCATTGATGAAAAAGTTTCTTTTTCATTCCTAAATTTTGAATTTTTCTACTGAAACTATATTAAAAGTAAAAACCGAAGAATAATTGTCGGTTTCGTTTTTTGGCCTTAAAATAACTCTTATAAAATGTCAATTTAAAACGCCATTGGCTCATCTGTCTTCTTAGACTGTAAAAAAGAATTCGTTTTTCCAGAGGTATTTCAAAAAAGTGTTACAAAGTTAAATATTAATATTAATATTAATATTAATATTAATTAAAGCATACATAGTAAGGACTGAGATCGAAAAATTCTTAACATACATATTTGTTAATAAAAAAGAAACCAGTGAATTCACAGTTTTGATTTTTTTTATTTGATTGAAATTATTATTACAATTTTAATGGAAGGAAACCCTTCCATTAAAGATTTACAATATTTTCTGTCACTATGTTCGAACAGGTTGTCCATCTCCGTTTAAAATCTACCACACTTTTGGTCACCTTTTTCGTGCTCTTCAATTCTCTTTTAACAAGAGCCCAATATTTCTCCACTGGCCTTAGCTCCGGGCATTTTAGAGGATTTCCCTCTCTTGGTACAAATAACACATAATTGTTTTCGTACCACACAAGTCCTTGCTTACCATAGTGACACGATGCCAAATCAGGCTAAAAATAAGTGGACACATAAAGAAGTCTTATAAGTGGAAGCATCCTCTTTTGTAAACATTCCTTGATGTTAATTTCGGAATTTATAGAGCCCATTGTAACAAATGATTGGCTTCTTTTGTCGCAACTGTATGCTGCTTGCCATCCCAAGAGCACTTTGGAAAAATTTTCTGCTTTTGGATCTTAAACTTTTCTACAAGATTCCTTCGAGCATCAGCAACATAAAAATATTGACCCGGAAGCTGTGAAAAATTTTCATACGTACGTTTCTTCACCCATTATGCTGCAGTTATATTTTTTGTCTGAAATTTGTCTTAAACTTTCGTGCTCTGTCTTTGGCCTCTAAATTTATAACAGAGTTCTTGTCAGGAACTTTTTGAGCCTTGTATGTTTTTAAGCCTGCATTTGCTTTAACTTTTCGTACCAAATAGTCCGAGTACTGAGCTAACCGGACGGCTTTTCTACCGGATGTGTTGGGAGCTCTTTTGAAAATGTTTTCTATTTTTTGGCTATAGAAACATCATGTTGACCATTCCTTCTACCTGAACCAGGTTTTCTATCAACGGACAAGTTCTCTCGGCACTGTTTAATAACATTGGAAATAGTTTGACGGCAGACCTAAGAATGTTTGGCCAACTTTTTGTAGAACCAAGTACGCACTTTTTTCTGGTCACTCATTTTAATCAGATTAACAACAAAGGTAACTTGTCAAAAAAAAAAAAAAAAATCAAATATTACTTAGGTTAAAAGCTTTAATGAAAAACGTGTGCTAAGAAATTTACGTTCTCACTCCTTACTATCCATTTAAAATTGTTTACAAATGTATTTAATCATACATAAACAGATTGTAAAATACAATTGCCAATTTTTTAGTGTTTTAATTTATTTCATGTTTTTTAGGTCATAATTGTAACTGGTGGCGTATGATAAATATTTATTTAAGTGCATGTAATAAAAAATGCTCATATGCACCATATACATTTTATGCACTCCACACTTTCGTGTCTAATCTTGATAAATATTCATCTGAGACCCGACAAATTATATATATTCTTGATCCTTTGAATTTCATAATCTGTTGTGCAATGTTACTTTTTGAATTTTTAATTTTTTTTGGTATAATGCCATGGAACTTTGCACATGTAATTCTTAGTATAAATTGAAAAGTCTGGCGAAAAACTTTAGAATCGGTTCATAATTTCTACTAGCCCCAGAATAAATTTATTCTTGCAATATGTCGCTATGAAATAGCAGTATCCATACAAAATTAATAAAAATAAGTCTCGTGAAAAGAGAAATCACAAGACCGATTATTTTATGGTTCGGTTCATATTTGATCCATAGAATATGAATGATAACAGATTAAGCTTATTTTAGCTAATATCGAATTATTTGTCAAGTTATTACCGATTTAAAATACTTGAGTTTTTTATACAAAAAAAAAAAAAAAAAAAAAAAAAAAAAAACTATTTTTGGTATGAAATATTAGTGATTACAAATGGAATTGGATTGGATATATTGTATTTAGATAATTTTTTTGGAATAAAAGTGTTTACCTGTTGTTACCCTTTTGATATTATAAACATTTTATTTAAGTAAGTTTCAGTATCGTATTAGGAGGTCATAATAAAATATTCAATGTCTAATATACAAAAACATTATTTTATGAAAGAAGTACCAAAAATAAATAAAATATTTACCCCATAATTTTTTCGAATTTCCAAAAAGTACCAAATTAGTATATGTTATTTTTATACCCTTCACCTTCGTGACAAGGGTATATATAAGTTTGTCATTCCGTTTGTAATTTCCACGATATAATTTTCCGGACCTATAAAATATATATATTCTGGATCCTTATAGATAGCGGAGTCGATTAAGCCATGTACGTCTGTCTGTCTCTTGAAATCAATTTTCTGAAGACCCCAGATACCTTCGGGATCCAAATCCAAAATTCTGTCAGATATGCTTTCAAGAAGTTTCCTATTTAAATCAGTAAAATCCGTCCGTAAATAACGGAGATATGAGCAAAAATCCGAGACAACCACTGAAAATTTCATCAAGAAAGACAATTTATTGCATGCTTTGACAAAAAAGCAACAAAACGTATGTTTGGGTGTGTGCTGGTTTCATTGCTTTCCGTATTTTGTTTTGTTTTTTTTTTGTTTTTTTTTTTTGTGTTTGGCGTTGTTGTTTTTATACCTTTCACCTTCGTGAGGAGGGTATATATAAGATTGTAATTTCGTTTATAACTTCTACAATATTTCTTAGAAAATCAGAAGCCTGAAAATTACGAGGAATTAGTTACAGACCTTTGATTTAGCTTTACAAATCTGCAAGAGTCATTTTGACAAGTTGCTTGAAAATCTTAGATCGTATAGTGAAGAGCAAGGAGAACGATGCCATCAAAATTTAAAAGTAATGGAAGAGAGATACCAAGGTCGCTGGTATAAACATATGATGACAGATTACTGTTAGAGTATCAAAGGCGATTATCCAAAGGACAAGCATTGCAGGCAATCTAAAAAAAAGCTTTATCAATTATTTCCGTTTTTTTACCATTGCAAAACTACACGTTGCTTTGAAGACATTAGTAAACAGTAAGAAACACGGCATCGAATATAGTTAATATCAATTTTGGTTTTAGGTTTTTCGCTATTAGTTACCTATCTAGTTGTCATCAATGCGCAGATGGATGATCCATTCGACGCAAAAGCATATGTGACTTATATTCCAAAAATTTGACAGTAGAAGCAATAAACTAATTTACATTTTAAAAACGAAGAAAACACAGTGTCGTAACTATACTTAAACTATTTAAAAGTGGGTTAACAGAAGACGGGGTTAATGCTTTTTAATAGTACTTATTTATTTTTGAACATTTACTTTATTCTTCCCATGGACATTTTAGTTGACTATAAGTTTATGTTTAAGAATGTGTATAAATACATTTTTATATTTTCCTTCATAATGCTTTTTATTTAATGTTAATTAAGCATCTTAGTTGTAGTTGTTTTCCAACATTTCATATTAATTTTTATTTTTCTTTCCTTCATCTCTTGAAGTTAAATATAATATTTATATAAAATGTTCCTTCTTGTCTATGTACTTTCCACAAATTATGCTTGAAAGGAATATAGAAACTATTCACATGCTTATAATAAAGTCTATAGCCCCAAGGAACCAATTAAGTTGCGGTTAAACTTAAACTTAAAATGTTTCCAAACAATGTAAATTTTATATGAAACAGTGTTGCACAAACTTTAATGGGAACAAACACTTAAGGATACAAATAATAGAAGAAGGATATTTGACAAAAACCCAACCATACACACAAACACACATAATTACTCATAGCACTTAAATAAACTATGTATGCCATAGAAAACTTTCTCCTTAAAAATCTTATTGCGAAAACAAAAAATTTATTTAATAATGTTGGAGTTAGTTTAATAGTTATATTTTTGCTGGGCTAATGAAATCAAGACATTGATGTTGAATTTACTAACCTCCTTTGCTATATACTTTGAGTTTTGATAACTCATTTAGGAAGAACATTTTTCAAATTTAATATGGAATTTGAAGTTTAGAAAAATATATACAACCGGGATTAGGGTGGTTCTTATGTAGCACTTTTTCGATTTCTCTTTCATCTAGAAACCAAGAGCAGAACATTTTTTACTTATTTCAGTGATTAAATATATTTTTCACTACAACTCGCGTACTAAGTTCTGTATATTGACAGTATGTATATACAGTGTTGGAAAAAATAATAGAAACGAGTACTTTCTTTATAAATTTTTGTAAGTATATTAACCAAGTTTAGTTTCTCTTCTTCTGGTATCGGACCAGTATATTGGATAAAGAACAAAATGTGAGCCCCGGACTACGTACATGTATTTCAAAGCATAATGTTTCCATTTGCTGAGGAAGAGATGCCCTTGAGATGGGAATTTCAGCAGGACAATGATCCGAAGCACTCCTCAAAATTGGCAAAGGACTCGTTTGCTGTCAACAAAGTACCTCTTATGGAATGGTCTTCGCAGTCATCGGACCTGAACCCAATGGAACACCTTTGGGGAGTGCTCAGGAGGAAGCTGGAAAGCTTCAGTCTGAAAAATAAGGACGAATTGTGGGAAAAAATCCAGGAAGAGTGGTTTTCCATTGACAAGGACGTTTGCAAAAAAATTGGTTGATTCCATGAGTCACAGATGCAATCATGTTGTGAAAAACAAAGGTAGAGCCATAAAATTATAAAAAAAATAATTTTTTAATAAAAAACAAAAATATATGTCTTTAAAAATTTAATCCTTTTAAGCGTTTCTATTATTTTTTCCAGTAAAAATATTGACTCTTTACATTGTTAGTCACATAATGTATTTAAATATAAATGAAGAGAGGAATGATTATGTTTTTTCTTATGTTGTATGTCTGTTAACCAAAACTGTATATAGATTTTTTTTAACAAAACTTAACTTGGTTAATATTCTTACAAAATTCGAAAAAACAGCACTCGTTTCTTTTATTTTTCCAACACTGTATATCCAGGTTAGATTGTCCCAAGCTAACAGCGCGATTTTTTTCAAATTTAAATATGCATACCCTCCATTTTTTTTCATTTGGCCCCTCTAACTCAAATCCAAAATATTATTACGATCGGATAATGACTTGATGTTAAAGTTTTAACATTGAATCCCATAGAAAACTTAACCTATTAAGACCGAATGGGTATAAAAAAACCCAAAAATAGAGTAATTTTAGAAAAATTCTAGAGAGCAATATTCATAATCTTCTTTTGGATAAAGATAAAGTAAGAATCGAACTACCTAAAATAATTTGTTCGGTAATATTACGTAATGTCTTGGTGGGGAACTAGTGGGCCAAAATTGGAATTCCCCAATGCCCTTCTTGTGTCTAGTAGTCTTGGATATCCTCTATCAGTAAAAAAATAACCAAATGATTAATCACACTTTTCTAAGCTACAAGTACGATTTTGTGGATTGGGTATAAAAATACCCACTTCAGCATATGTGGGTTCTAAAACATATGAAATATGAATTTTATTTTCCATGAACAATTTTGCTTTTTTTTAAATCATAATAAAAAACATTTAAGGGTATAAGAATACATGATTAAGTATATAAAAAATTCAAATGGTAAAAGGCTAACACAACCTAAGTACAATTTGTTCGACCATGAAATAATGATGCCAAACCACACGTGGAAAAAAAATATAGTTGTGCATTGTTAATGTAACCATTTCAACATTTGTGCATGTTTACTGTAACCATTTCAACATTTTTGACAATATTATTGTCACAGTAACTATATATATGACTGTGGTAACAATAATATGGTTAATTTACTATATTCACTGTATATATGGTTACAGTAAGCATGTATATATTTTTGACAACTATCTATATGATGAATAATTTTATCATAATATGTTGTTCTCAGAATTTGATATTCATAACCCGAGAGCAACATAATATGGTAAGTCCTTCACCATATAAATGGTTGTTACAAACATATATATGTTTACTGTAACCATATATATGGTTGATACAATCATGTGAATAGTAAATTAACCATTTTATTGTTACCACAGTCATATATATAGTTACTGTGACTATAATATTGTTAAGAATGTTGAAATGGTTACAGTAAACATGCACACATGTTGATATGGTTACAGTAACAATGCACAACTATATTTTTTTTCTGCGTGCAGTTCTTTTTCACTGATGGTGAATACCACAATTAGCATAAGTTAAAAAAAAGGTAGTTATGTGTGTATATGTTTTCAGACCCCACAGTTCGAGGTGGCAGTCCGGAACAAGCAATCTCACCTACTTTCAGGTTTCCACTAGCCACAGAATTAGTTACGTGACCAGTTATTTTAACATAGGCTTGTCATAGGAGGAAGTTAATTGACTCTTTGGAGACAGTAACTACAGTAATAAATTGAATGACATTTACTCTGCACTCAATTTATTATGACAGGTTAAATAACTACTTTCTGAAGTACAATACAAAAAAAAAAAACAAGTTTTAAATGTTCCCATCCCTAGATTATGAAATGCTTAAGTAACGACTGTCTCCACTCTGCGTTACAACGAAAACATTTGGGACGAATGATCCTACATATAATTTACTATATTTTACGGGTGTTAAAACTTTTCTGTCTTTTGTTTATGTACGTTTATGTTATTTCTTATCATTATTTTTCCATTTCTTCTCAATTTGTTATTCATTTGTGAAAACAATACTAATACATTTTCTATATAATATTTCCTAGACTTTCTCTACATTAACCAAAATATGGTTCTATATTATGGAGATCAATATTTCCATTATTGTGAACGGTCAACATACAACTTTAGGTTTTATAAATACACTCTATTTCAGACTTACCAGACTTTTCATTAGTAAGTTGAATTTCATTAGACATTATACATAATATTTTCTAAAAGTATCAACCTTATCTGATGGGAATTATCCATCTACTTGTGGTTTGCGTTATTATTTTCCTCATCTATTTATAATTGTTAGCCAATAACTGTTAAAACTTTAAGATGTTGAAGAATTTTCGATAAATTTTAGAACTTTGTCAATTTTTACCGATTTTTTATTGTACTTCTTTTTCTCTATCAAAAAGTGTCACAAGATTTTTTTATTAAGCCAGACTTAGGTAGATCTATTGATGGTAAATGGTTAACATAACACAACTAGTTTCAAATTTTCACCATCTACTTACGTGATAAGTAAGCAGGCGCGGATCCTGGTCAACCATTTAGGTGGGGGCCGTGATTGAATTTAAAATTTGTTCTAAATTTTTCTTTTTTACCCTATTTATATGAAAAATGTTCAGGTTTTTGGGGGGGGGAATTCCTATTTCCCCCTCTGAATCAGCGCCTGTAGATAGTTATTGATAAATCTACAACTTTGTCATCAAAACATCGAAAAAAAATCGTTAATGACTTCCTTTTCCTAAGTAGCTAATTAAAATAAACATAAATTTTAGAACCCATATAAAACCCTGCAGACTCAGGTATGGCATATAAAAAAAATAAAAATATTCACGGCAAAATTTCATCAAAATCGGACAACGGATTCGAGGGTCAGGCATTAAAGGGTTAATGTTTATTCAGTAAATAAAGAATGATTTTATTTGTAGCTCATATTTATTAAATAAAATGAATATCAATACAGAGTATAGCTCTGTATAGTAGGGGTACTCTTATTTCTCATCCAATCCCTAAAAGTTTCTACCTACACCCTCCCTAGAAACGTAGGAAATAAGGCTAAGTTTCATCACAACAATCTATAATTACCGCAAAGTGAGACACAAAGTACTTCTTTCGATGGGATGTACCTTTTACATTTGACTGATAGGTTTTCTTTGGTGAAGTTAGCCATCTTTTCTGCTTTAGTTTTTTGGTCTATATCATCGTCAAATAGAGACAGTATACACTCTTCATCTGTAAAGTACCATCTGAGATGCATTTTTCGAAAAGTTTTGAACAGTGGAATATCAGGAATTGTAGACACTTATTTGATTTTTGCCGCAAATACACATTTTTATTCTAATTCGTATGGATGGAGGCAAGCAAAAATAATAAATTCCCTGTTCAGCTTCTATTCTAAAATTCAGTCAATAATAGGGGTCAAAAATGCCTCCACTTGTTCCCTTCCTGACGAGTTGTCTAATATCGGCAACTGTTCTTCTTCAGATTTACGTGCATATAATGCTGGCAACATTGTGACATCCCAGTGGACGTATTGTAACCGTCCACTGAGGTACCTTGTTTTGGAAATTACTTTTTATTGCTTCTGCATGCTTTTCTCACTGTTCTATACGAATTCATTGAATTTAAGATTTACTTTGTCAATATTGTGTCCAAGTGCCTTAATAGTTGCTTCAATAACAAGCACAGAATTTCTTATACATCACTGACACCTATATAATGCTGCAACTAACTTTGGAGTGATTAAATCATCCCTCTCAGAAGATTTGTTAGCGTCGAACTGTGTGCTTTTGGTTATAATGGGTAAATTTTCTTTAAAATCCGTTGTTTCGGATTCCGTAGACGAAGATCCTAAGGCTTTTTTTAAATGTGTTTCATTTTAGTCAATAACTACGTTTAAATAATATATCAATAATGATACAAAGAATTCAAATTTTTTTTCAAAGCCGGCACGTGTTTCCGTGACTCTTAATACATGAAACTTTTTTTACAATTGTTTTAACAGTATTCGAACAAAATGATAGGGTATACGTTCAGAAAAAATAACCTTTATTTTTTGGGACATCCTAATCAAGGTATTTCTAAGATTTTTTCAAAGCCATACAATTTGGATTAAGAAGAACTAATTTCCGGAAAATAATTTTTTATCGAAAATCGAAAAAACAGCTTTAAAGTAATTATTGAAACAGAGATAACTAGAAAGTCGAGTTAAAAAACACACACTACGATTCTATATGTGCGTACATTTCGGAAATTTTAGCTGAATTTACACATAAACCAAACAAAAAAACTGTTCCCCTAAAAAATATTTGTTGTACCAGTATGTTTCTTTATCGCACAGTTACCTATAGCACTTTAACTTTTATTTATTAAAGTTAAATTAAAATAATCTTCTGCACTGTACACTTTATTTTGGGTCTTTGATGAGTATTTTGACCAGGCTTTTGCATGCATTATAAATGTTAAATAAACATTTACAAATAAAAACTCAACATTAACCTAGATTTCAAATACAAGTCGTTTATTTGTGTCATGCTGTCTCTGAATTGTAGGCGTAAAAGAGTTAAAACATTTCAAGATAAGGGGAAATTATAAACAACAAAAAAATAGTGTTATATTCGGCAGTGGCGAATCTTGTATACCCATCATCAATATGTTGTGTTGGCTTTCTATGGGCACTTGAATCAGTTATGGTCCGAACTGTAGAGAATGACTTATGTCAAAATTTATTTTAATATCATTATATACATCTAACAAAAGGTGTTATTTTGGCATTCAAAGAAAAATTCCATTTTTTGAGATTAATCGGATGTTTATTTCATAATAAAGTGGAAGGTATGCCGGTAATAATGAAAAACAACATCAGCCAAATGGCCACCACGATCACGCTTACAGGACCGTTTCCTTTTCATGAAATTTTCCATAACTAAATCGCAAATTGGCTGCCCTATGTCCTCGATAGCCTTACGAATTTTATTTTTGATGTCTTGAATCGACGCTGAGCTGTTGGCGTAGACCTTGTCTTTCACGTGGCCCCAAAGATAGAAGTCGCAAGGTGTTAAATCACAAGATCTCGGTGGCCAATTATGGTCATCTCTGCGAGAGATAACACTTTTCCCGTAAAAGAGCAAACCACCAAACAGTCACACGTTGACGATAGAGAGGCTTCTAAACAATAACTCTTGGGTTTTCCCAGCCCCAGATGTGACAATTTTTCTGTATTGCGGTCTGACAAGGTACTTTACGACTTCACAAAAATGCTTAGTTTTGCGAACTGTGACTGCAAGATTTTCACCATTTTTGTAGTGAATTTTAAAAATTTCAATGCGTTGTTGAAGCGTGTATCGTTCCATTTTTAGTAATGGCGTAGTTTCTACTTGTCAAATGTCAAAGAATAAAAGCTTCAAAAGTGACAGCTATCGAAATACCGGGAGATTCATAATAACACCTCTTGTTGGAAAACCTTTTATGATACTTTACAGTATAACTTCAGAGTACTTAAAACTAATTTTAGCAACATTTTATTGCTGCATATTCAACATATTTATGACCTTATCAACAGAGAATTTGAGCCAACTAGCTCCTTTCGTTTAGGCTCAATTGTGTTTTCACCAGACAGATAGACGATTATAGCTAGATCGTGTTAGGTTAGCAGCCGTCCAAAACCTTCGTTTGTACAGCTTACTTGGGTCCAATAAACGTTTCCTTTGTGGTACCTGAAAAAAGATGAAAAACACAGAGAGGAGAGAAATAGAAGTAGAAGAAAGGAATTCTATAGATTTATTAAGAAAGAGGAGAAAATTTAAAGAAATTGGAGGAGTAAGAGGAGAAGCTGTTGAGAGTCAAGTAACGCAGACCATCATGGGATAGTTGTCGTGTCGCCATGAGATGCAATTTGCAAGTCCGGTCTTATCAACCACCTGCTTTCCCTAATAAAGGCGTCTATGCACCTTAGTTCCTTCACTGATAGCCCGGAGAGGGTACTAAGGGATCTCTCACCTAAAAGTCTGGCCCGTAGATCACCAAGTGCTGGACAATTACAAAAAAAGTGTAGAATAGTTTCTTCCTCTTCTTCATTCTGACAACTTCTACAGAAGTCGTTATAAGGTAACCCAAGTCTTGCAGCATGGGGACCGAAAGTGCAATGTCCGGTGATCATCACCACCATATTGCTGAGTCGTATTCATTGTATTAGAAGTAGATATGACGTGCGTGTGCAGTCCAGCGCAGGCCATATCGTCCTCGTGATAGCACTGGTGGATTCATTACCCCATCTCGTTTGGGCAAGTTCGTAATATATGTTATGTATACGTTTCTTGCAAGTTGACAGTGGAATTCCGCAGAGGGAGTCTATTTCGTCTTCCGACAGCAAAGCTCCAAATCCTGCCAAGTGATCAGCAATACAATTGCCTTCATTATCCCTGTATCCACGTACCCATGTGAGTACAACTGTCGAATGTCTCGCCATCTCATTTAAGGATGCCTGGCATTCCTGAACCATGTTCGGTGTTGTATAAACACCTATCAGGAACCTAATTGCGGCTTCACTGTCAGTATATATACGGATATCCCTACCAGATACACTGTAATATCTGAGACAGTTGGCCGCTCTTTTAATAGCCAATACTTCGGCCTGAAGAATGCTACATCCATCTGGAAGTCTAAAAGATATACTTATTCTAAATTCAGGGATGTATACACCACCGCCCACTCTGTCCCTTTTTTTAGACCCATCCGGATAGTTGATAGCCTCATCTCATCAGCAGGAAGACCATCGACAGTTTCCATATGGGATTGAGAAACCGAAGTTCCTCAGGAGGAAGAGCTTGGGAATGCAGTAATCAATATGATCAGGAGGATTTCGTATACTTCCTATTATGCAAGCATGTCCATAGGATCTGTAATTCCATGCATTGCAGGAGTTAAACCTGAAGGCCGTATTTAATGCCAATTTTCTGGCCATAAGATCTACTGGTATCCAGTTGAGTAGAGTGAAAAGCGAATTCGTTGCGGTTGTTCCCAATGCTCCTGTTATTAGGATTCCCATGCTTCTCAATACCCTTTCAAAGAGTATACGACTTGAGGCCCTATCCCTTGCCCTCGTCTTAGAATCTTATGAGGACCCTGAAAGTGTTTCAAATCTGTTTTGATTTTGGGTATAAAAACAAAAATATATATTCTTTATGGCCGTAAGCTTAAGGGGTTTAATCTACGAAAAATACTATATATATTAATGAAAATTACGAATATAAATAAACCATTAACTAAGGATAAATACTTATTTCAATTTAATATTCTATTGAAATTTATTTTGTATTGACAAACCATACTTATACACTTGTATTTATAGAATTAGTTTGTCTTTAATATTAACAATTTTTCTATCTTAAGATGGTAATGTGTTAAAAAACATATTTAATATTTTTGCCATCGGCTTTCTAAACATTATTAATATACAACATAATTTGATTAAAAGAAAATCAGAAATATAGATTATCCATATATAAATAGAAAAAAATATAATTAAAAATCATTCACAAATATTTATTGTCATTTAAGGCCTAAGGTCTTAAATAGCTATGAGTCTTAAAAGCTAAAATAATTTATCATACAATTTAATCCTCATAGAAATATAAACATACATACATATGTTCTACATATGCATACATAAACACTAGGGTGGTCCTTATATTGTTCATTTTAAATTTTCCACACATAGGTTTTACATGATATATCATGATAGAGATAAATGTTATTCCTTGGTAGCATCAAACATTGAAAAAGTCCAATATAAAGGCCACCCTAATACACACATACGTTTACTTACATAAATGTGTATTAGTCTTTGATTATACATACATGTGTTAGTTCTTATTTGTATGTATGTGTTTATCTTTGTGGTCTTCAATAATATTAAAGTTTAATTCTGGGGCTTTTCTATGGTTATAAAAATTATGATGGCTTTTTGTTTTTTTTTTGCTATTGCCTTCTTTCTTGTTTTGGGGTTAAAACGTACATAATTTAAGGATATCATAAGGACATAATCATAGCAAAGGATTAATACTACGGTCTCGCATAAAAGATGAATAATAAGAAAACCAAAACAACTAGCATTAGAATAGCTTTGGCGAAAAATTAAGAAAAGTATGCAAAAAGTAAGAAAACATAGCAGGAACTACTTTTACATCAGCTGGGAGTAGTTATCAGGTATTTAGAGAAATATTTAAATAACTTGTAACATGAATTTTATTGTAGGACTATAGGACCAATTAAGATCAGTTACGAATTTATACTTAAACATTTTACTGGCATGATTTATTTTTATAGAATATCAATAAGGATATAAAGCTTATATGGAGGATTTTGGTAAATTTACATGCAACAATGTATAACAAAGTCGAAAAAGCATTGAGTATTAAACTATTAGAGTCCTCCATATATTTATTAAAATTTATTTAACTCAACAACGAATACTGGCAACAATTAACACGATGCTTGAAAACCCTGACAAAAATAGTTTCCAAACTAATCGATAATGAATATTAGCTTTGTATTGGAGAGCAATCTCCCTTGTTTCGATTCCGGCCATACAAATTAACTCACGCAAAGTTTTGAGAAACTTATGGCGTTTTGGTTTTTGACACAAAATGTTGCCAACATATTTCATACCATTTATTAAAGGTTTCACATACCCTCATAATGTGTTAAATTTATAACGATCACAATAAAAAAAAAACCATTACCATTTATGCAATGTTCTTTTATATAGCTTCTAAATATTCTATAATATACCCTTTGCTTCCATTTAAACACTTTCAATCAAAAAATACAAAAACTATTTCATTAACACAAACGAACTTCAAAAACAATAACAAGAAAAGCTGTTTAAAAAGTGTAGACTTTGTAACCCTTCGATTAAATTGAGGGTGAAACATGTAGCAAATTTTTGGGGGTTTAGGGCAACATTATTTGAAAAGAACACGTTGTCGCTTATTAAAATACATTTCTTTCAGAAAAGAACACAAAATAGGGTAAAAGGCAGAACAAAGGCATCATTTATTATTACAATGGTAATCAAATAAATCAAAATTCTAAGGTGCTCACTGTTACAATATGCAAGTTATTCGCAAATCACTATTGCCATGCCCACAGTCACAAAGGAAGACACTGAGAAAATCTCATGAAAATCGGCTCGGCAATTTAGCTGTTCATAGACAAATTAATAAACAAAGATACACACATTAATTTTTGCACCCACCACCAAAAAGGGGGGGGGAGTATATTGAGTGTCATTCCGACTATACATTTTTATACCCTACACCACCATAGTGGGGAGGGTATAGTGGATTTGTGCAGATGTTTGTAACGCCCAAAAATATAAGTCTAACACCCACCTTAAAGTATACCGATCGACTCAGAATCAGTTTCTGAGTCGATGTCCGTCCGTCCGTCCGTCTGTCTGGCTGGCTGGCTGGCTGGTTGGCTGGCTGTCCATGTAAAGCTTGTGCGCAGAGTACAGGTCGCAATTTTAAAGATATTTGGATAAAATTTGGTACATATCATTTTTTCTGCCCAAGGACGAAGCCTATTGAAACTGGCTGAAATCGGTTCATTATTTAACCTAGCCCCCATACAAATATCCTGCCGATATTGGACTTTATCGGTCATAAATGTTTAATTTATATAGGTATCTACACAAGTTTTTGTCCAAATGAGTTTTCTATATACGGAATTCATGTCACCAAATTTTATTATGATCGGTCTATAATTAGTCATAGGTCCCATATAAGGCCTGCTTCCGATAATCACTTTAACGAGCATAAATCTACTAAAAATGTTCGTATACATAAAAAATGCAACACAAATAACTTTAATATAGACATTAATCACACCACCTAATTTCATGGTGATCGGTTAATAATTGGTCATAGCTCCCATATAAGGCCCACTTCGGAAAATCGCTCACGAACATAAATTATTGAAATTTTGAAAGAAAAATGTTTTTGCTCATTTACTTAGTGTAGGGTATTATATGGTCGGGCTTGACCGACCATACTTTCTTACTTGTTTCTTCTTGAACCAGCACTCAGGGGATGGCCCCTAGTTAAATAGATTCTAGGTTAATACTTCAACGGGAATTTTGTTCCACATACTACAGAACGGCTAAAGAATGAATTTTCCCTGTAGTGTGTGTTGCGGTCCACTTGCCAATCGACAATCTAGGGATATGTTGTTGATGAAAAACGTGTATTATGTAAAAATCTGCGGGTATCAAGAACGAGTTCCCTAATTTCATCAGAACATATTCCAAGAGTGTAAAGCAGCCCACATTGCGACGGTACTCCAGTGAATCAATACAGTTGGATACCCAACTGTCACCAATAATCACCTTCGCCCTCTCCAGTACGCTATTGAGAAGCTCCAAAATAGACTTTGAAGCACCGGCCCATACATGGGAGTTGTATTCGAGTTTCGGTCTGATAAGGGTGGTGTAAATAGTGAGGTGATCACTTGGAGTGAAGAAATCCGAGACACTTGAATACTTCTTTCGACACTTGAAAAATGTTCTCATGCTCAGAACATTTAGATCATCTGATTCCACATTATTTGGAAGTTTGACGAAGAAGGCCATTTAAAAAAATCTGAAATAGAGTAGGAGAAAGAACATAGCCTTGCGGTACCCCTGACTTTATCATGAACGTTTGTACACATTGTTCTCTTAATAAAAGGACAAACTCTGTTGAAAATGGCAAGAATCGGCTCACGATTTCTCCCAGCCCCATACAAACTTTTTCCCGGTATGGGAATTATATGGTAAATAAATTAATTTAAAATTGCAATATGCGTACAAAATTCTGCAATCAAAAGTTATGTGTAAAAAAATCACAAATTTTATCTGGATATGTCCATAATTGGTAATAGCTCCAAATCTTATATGAATATCGTTATCACAAAAAAATCTATAAAAATATTCCCCATATACAAATCGCCGTACCAAATTATGTCAAGATCGGTCCATAATTCGTTATAGCTCCCTTATAAGGACCATTTCTGAAAGGTAGTTTGTGTATATCAGTCCATATTTGATTATATAGCATATATTAAATCCATTACCATTAAAATTACTTAAATATGCATAACTCTCTAATATATATCATAATCATATATATTTTCCCTTTAGGAGCAAAGGGCCTACTCGGCTCATAATTGGTAATAGGTCTCATATAAGGTCCACTTCCGAAAACGATACATAATGTTAAAAAGATCAGTTGAATTCCAAAATCATACTATCAAAAATCAGACGATCAGTCCATAATTGGCCATAACTCCCATACACCAGACGTAGTAATCAACTCACAAGATTTTATGACAATCGCTCCTTAATAGGTTACAGCACATTAAGGTGGATCCTCAATGTATTGAAGATTGGAAAACTCATCTGTTTCAAAAACGAAGGACAATTTTGTGTGAGGTTCCGATAAAAAAATTACAAATGTTTGAGCTCGATCGGTTAAAAATTGGCGTGCCGTTAAAGTTCGTGAGAACGAAAAATGCATAAAACTACTCAGGAGTCACCTATAGGGAGGTGAAATGTATGAGCAGTCCCTATTATTTTTGTATTTCCAATATTTCGTTAGAACAAACTTACCTTCTATCTCCAACTCTTCAGCGGGTCCCAATACAAATTTTGTCGAAAATTGGCCAAAATAGAAAATCAAAATACATAAAATTATTGCATTAAAATAAAATGCTGTATTAATGTTATTTATATATAACATAATTATAAATGCTCTATTAAATAGCTTTTCTTAAAATTCGTATATTTTTGGCGATAATTACCAACAACTTGAAGCAAATATTGCTTCTCCTCTTCGTTCCTGCACAATATGTTATTATAGTCCTACACAATTTTCACGCCTCTTTCCGCGGTATCGTTTACAACTTGATACCGCGCTTTAGCCACGTTTCCGGCTGATATCGTATAAATTCATGCTGCAAGTTGAAACGTTGAAAAAAGTTTATATTTTTCACAGTTGCGAAAGCTCTCAAGTCATTCGACAAAAATTTCTTATTTACTTCTGCAAAATTCTTGCTTCGGATAGAACCTACAGAGTCTTCAGAGCCATATGAGGTATCGCAATCATCATATTCTTCTCCATGCAATCAGATTGATATGTTTCTAATTTTGCTGGAAACAGCGAAACAGAGACAAGTCTGTCGCTAAAGTGTTTCCAATTTTTGCTTCGAACACTGCTCTTAGCACCAATTCATATATGTGCTGTCTACACTGCAGATGCATCAAACCTTCTCTAATAACTGTTCAATTAAAACTGCAGCTCAATCTAGTTTTGGAAAGCCTAATCTTTCTTAGATTTATCCATTTGTTACAATAACTGGGAGGTGATCAATCTTATTCATTCCTGTAATAACTTACAGTATTTTGCCATCTCAATGTACTACAAAAAAAAAATGCAGTTTGATACGTTGTGGCCAAGCCCTTCAGCTACTTCAGCCATTTTCATTTTACAACTTTCAAGGTCATTTTACAATTTTCAAGGTCGACAGTAGAGCGTCCATTTGCAATTTCATTCCACAAGCACCACCATTGTCTGATGATTCGGTAGATGATGTGAATTGCACTGTAATTGAATACATATCATATTCTAAAATTGTTCCTACAATATAAAATAGTTACCCGTTGCTAAGGTATCAATTTCAGTAGTTGCCGTTGTTTTTCTGCCTCTTCTCGTTCCAATTATTTGGAGATTCCCTAATTTAAAACAGTGTAACAAAAAATATAAAATCCCCCAACGCATATTTTTTTAGAGCTTTCATACTTTCCTGTGCCGCCTGACTGTCGACAAAGATACCTATTTTTTTGCCACGAGTATGATGATCATGAAGTGTATTGCAAGCTACCATGATTTCATAAATTTCCGCCTGGAAAACACTACACTCATTCGGAAGACGATATGAGATGCCTACCCCAAGTTCGTCACAGAAAATGCCAGAACCAACCCCAGCTCAGCTCATTTTAGAACCGTCTGTATATATCCTAGTGTCGTATTCGTACACAATATTACCCCTACCCCACTCACTCCTGGAGGGAATCAATAACTTGAACACCCTATTTAAGTCTGTGTATGGAGTAATATAGTCAGAAGGCTGGAGAACGATCGAAGGCAATAGGCTCAGAATCCCCGCATGTCCATATATTCTCGATCTCCAACAACCAGATGCATGAAGCCTCGCTGCGCTGCAGGCAGAGGTGGACACCTTGTGAAGGTCTATTGGCACAAGGTGCAGTATAGTGTTCAGTGCCTCTGAAGGACTAGTTCTTAGTGCGCCGGTTATACGAATCCAGGCTGATCTCTGGACTTTGTATAGTTGGTCTACAATATACTTCGAGCAACCCTAAAGCAGTGGACATAATATCACTGATCACGTCCGGAAACAGTCTTGATACGAGTATCACCACATCCTCCCCATAAGCGACAACTTTTATCCCTTTTCTGCCTAGATCAATGAGAATCGAGTTAATAACGATAAGCCATAGTAGTGAAGAGATTACCCCGCCCTGAGTTGTGCCTCTTCCAACTAGCTTGGACTTAACGCTATTACCAAGATTTGCTGTAACTATTCTTGATTTCAGCATTGTTACTAACCAGTCTTCAACGTCTAGGTTAGTAAGAGCTTGCTGAATTGCAAGAGTAGTTACATTATTGAAAGCTCCCTCTATATACAGGAAGTCTGCTATTGTGTACTGTTTAAATTCGAGAGATCTTTCTATAACTTTTACGACCTCATGCAGAGTTGTGTCTGTAGAGCGACCCTAAAGGTAGGCGTGCTGACTATTAGAGAGTCAAGTCGATGCCTTATATGAGCGTCAATGAGTCTTTCCAACTTTTAAAGCTGGAAAGAAGAAATACTAATAGGACAAAAGTCCTTCGCCTTCTCATGACTTCTTTTGTCAATTTTTGGAATAAAAATGACCTTGACCCTCTTCCAGTTAACCGGAACATGGTTAAGAGAGAGACAGAGCGTTAATATTCTATGAAGCCAGGGGATGATATGCTTTTTTGCCTTTACAGAGGTAACTTGATAAAAAATCAAATCAAATAATATTTGGGTTAAAAGTTTTAATGAAAAACGTGTGTTAAGATTCCATTGTTTTTTATTTTGTTAAATTTTCGTGAAAATTTCGTTTTTTTTATGGGGGTCCCCTGAAGTGTTGGTGATAGAGAGAGTGTTTGTTTAGAGAAATATTGGAGATGCAAAAATAATGGGAGTTGCTCATATATTTAACCTTCCTACGGGTGACTCCTGAGTAGTTACGAATCACCAATTTCGATCTCATGAACTTTAAACCTCATGCGGCACGACAAAACATCGAATTATTCGGAGACCTACTAAAATTTATATATTCTGGGTACTTATAAATTTCTAGGATGATATATCTATGTCCACCTGTCTGTTTAAAGCACGATAGGGGATGATAAACTTAGAAGGATACAAATTTCCGAAAAGTATAAACTGTAGAACAGAAATGTTTGGTGCTGAAAGCAGGCAAGACCCTATCGCGACGTTAAAATACAAAAGAAAATAGGAGGAAAAACATAATTTGTCACAAAAATAGTTTGATTCGGTGAAAAGTTTTGATCCCGATATCATTTATCTCGTCTTTGCCATTTCTTTATTTGTTGTAACAACTTACATATTTCTTTGCCAATTTCTGCATATTAAAAAAAAAACGATGTTTTCAAAACTAAAACGTGACCATTTCTCTATTCCTAAGTATATAATAGATTTAATTATTTCTAAATATTTAATATTTCGAGAATATTTATAACCATAAAATATGCATAAAATTCTAATTAAATACTTTTGTGTTCTAATCTCCTTTTTATTTCAATTTCATATTTCACACGTTTTTGCGTCACGTCATAAACACCAAATCGTTCTCCAAAAACAACAACGACAAAAAAATCATTAAAATCAACAAACAGAAACAAATTTTTTCACCTTGGGACTATAATAAACCAAGTAGAGATAAAATAAACAACAATGGCAGCGGCAACATAAATAACAACAACAAAAACAATAATAATAATGAAAGTACTGAAGACATAATAGATACAGATGATCAAGATGATGCCTTCCATCGTTGGCTGACATCCACAGAGACAAATAATAAAAATAATTTCACTCTAAATGATGCAATCAGCGGAAGAGATGATGATGATGGTGTTGCTGCTGCTGCTGCAGCTGCTGCAGCTGCTGGTGGTGGAGGAGGCATTGGTTTAGACGCCAGCAATAGTGATTACAATGTGGAAGATAGAAATTATGAAAATATTGAGTTGGAAACCGAAACAGGACATTCAACGGCAATGGCTAAAACAAAGGCAACAATAAGACCCTTAACAACAATGGGAACGGCGTCAACGGGAATAAATGCATTTGACATGTCCGGAGGAGGAGTAGGACCAGTAGCAATTTATGATGATAATGGCTACATATTCGAAAATAGTCGAAAACCAAAATATGAACAAAATTTTAGTGATAATAATAGCTACAACGATAACAACAACCTCAATGTAGGCAACAGTAATGGAATTATTAATAGCAATGGCAACAACAATAATATTTCACCATTCAGCACTAATCCTTATCAAAACTATAATAGAAATAATAATAATAATAACAACATCATGGACAGGCCAACCAGCAGCAGCAATGGCATCAGTTCGACTACTAGCAATGAGGATAATGGTGTTGCGAGTGTTGTAAATATTGATATAATGTTAACAGCATCATCTGCTGAGTCCCTACAGCAGCAGCAGCAGCAACAACCACAGCAAACGAATATTGAAACCAACAACCAACATCGGCAGCTGGCGGATTTTGAACACGATAAACAAATTGCTAAAACACAACAAAAATTCATCCAACCACCAGTTTTAATTTCTACAAATGATGCTGATAATAACAATCCTTTGTACTCAATAATAAATGACAATACCAACAACAACTATAACAACAGCAGCAATAGCAACAACAATAATAAAACTATAATAACCAACAACTTTGTTGATGGTCTCAATACAGCAGAACGAACACAACAGAAAAATATGGGTGTCAACTTGTCAAGTAGCAGCAACAGCAGCGATAGTGCCACCACCCATAGTTTATCAAGTAATAGCGATAGTTTTAGTTTTAGCCATATATCGGCGGTGGTGTCACAAACAAATGCAACATCAGCAGGAGCATCACCAACAACACTACCAGCTATAACACCGCCCTCAGTCAGCACAACATTGAGTCCGGAACGACAATGCAATGTTATGGGTAAGCATAAAGTTCAAGTATTTAAAATAAATTAAAAAAATGTAATATGGTTTACGTAGTAAATAATATAAACTAGAGAATAGGGCACAGTTAAACAATATTTTTAAATGTTTAGAACATTAACTTGTACATCCATATTTTTAACACAATTTGTCAATTCACAAGGTCTCTTATCATGTCATATTGTCATAATGTCGAAATATTTCACAATGGTTTTTATTGCTTTTCAAGCAACAAATATCCTAAAATAATACCACTTTCTATGCAATGTTTATTGTGTTATCGTAACGAACCAGCAGAGACCAACGCCGAATGTCTAAGAGTCGGTTAATCTGAGCCCCCGAGTCGTGATATATTATGACATTATGACAATATGACCGATAAGAGACCTTGTGAATTGACCAAATATGTACTGGTTGGAAATAATAGTATTGTTCCTATTTTTTAACAAATCAATTGACTCCGAATCAAATTCTCAATAAATTAGTAAAATTGGAACATTTTTAAACACCTAGCCATCATACAATTCCCAAAAAATAAAAAATAGCTCAAATAAATTTGATATAAAAACAAGAAAGTTTCTTCGGTCAAGTCCAACCATATAATACTGAGTAAATTAGCAAAAACATTTTTCTTTTAGAATTTCAATAATGTATTTTCGTGAGTAATTTTCGGATGTGGGCTTATATGAAAACTATGACTAATCATGCGACCATCGCACTGAAATTAGGTAGCTTTTCTTTCTATATTAAACTTATTTATGTTGAAATGTGTTTAGACACCAACATTTTAGTGATTTAAGAGATTTATGCTCGTTAAAGTGATTTTCGGAAGTGGGCTTTGTATGGGGGCTAGACATGTTATAGACCTATCGCCATATAGTTAGGTTGTGTGATTTTCTTTTAGTTATATGAAACTTCTTTCTGTTACACTTTATTTGGATTCACACATTTGTGTGAGATTTATGCTCGTTGAAGTGATTTTCAGAAGTCAGACATGTGATTTATTTCTATTTTAAGATTATTTGTATTGGTGTTTTCCTGGTTAAAGTAAGTTTTCTATTTTAATGCTATCTCTGTTGAGATGAGTTTTAAAACAAATATAGATGCATAAGTTTCTTATGATTTATTTATTGTTTGATTAACAGGAAAATTGGTCACATCTTATACAGTATAGGTTCGACTCCACTACCAAAAGGTACTAAAACCCTATACTTAGTTTCTCCATTTTGGTGGCCAATTTTTTTTCAGGGCCCCCAAAGATTCTGAAAATCAGTGGACCCTTAAAAAAATTATGTCATCAGTTTTTGGCCAACAGTTAATTTACAATTGGTGATACCGCTTAAATAATATAGCTAATAGTCCCCCAAACAAATTTTGTTAGCATTTTATCCCCAAAAAAATAAAACTTTTTCGTGCACATTGAAAAAAGTTAAGAAAAATTTTTTTTTTTTCTTTTTTAAGAATAACTTCCAGGGACTCCTAATTTTTCACTAAAAATATTTAGCAAGAGCTGTTCAGCTTTACCGTAGCTACTACTACGGTAAAGCTGAACAGCTCTTGTGGATATATTACTGCATTTTGAACGTATCTAGGTACTCTAGATAACACATGAAGATCACTTTAAACCTTAAAAAATGTCGCTTTTACTATTTTTTTACGCTAAAACAAAGATTTGTTGTTAAAATATTATGATCAAGTCCACACTTCTATGATGTGCTATATAATTTACTCGGATGAAGTGAATTCGAGGTGATTTACAGTTGTTCAGCTTCGTAGGTGGAATGGGGATCAGTCGGTGGACCCTCAAAGTTTCACATTTAAAAAAAGTCGCCAACAATCCATTTATTATTATATAGACAGTCCTTGATAAGGTCTCCAAAAAATAGGTAGGCTATCTCTTTTAGTTCAAGAGAAATATAGGTTTCATTTTTTTTTTTTTTAAATATTGATCGATATTTGTTTCGTATTTTATATATGACGGGCCTACGGAAGACCAAAATTTTGTTTTTAAATATGACGTATATTTACGATAAAATTCTAAAGCACAAAACAAACCCGACAACAGTTATATCCTAACTACAAAAAGTTACACGCATCCAAAGTTTAAGCATCTTTTTATATATGGGCAATTCGATGTCATCGTACGTGACATTTGTAGAGTGGAATATATTTTCAAAAATAAGAGTATCTGAAAAATAATTTGATTTTATGTTCCATTCAGAGGGTAATATATTTTAAAAAAATAATAAGTTCTTTAGAAACATTGTTGTCCAAAATATCGAGCCAAATAAAAGTATATCGTACGTGACATAAAACGGAAGTAATTTTGAAGTACATGTAGAAATATGCGAAAAATTGTGAATCGGGAGTGGCGTTATGTTTTCTTTTAATTTCACTAAACACTAAACTAAACCAAATATTTTTCCTTTACAATCCATCATATTTAAATAAAAATAATCTTTGGATGATTTTATAATAAGAAAAATTTAGTATCGTACGTGACAGATTTTTCTCTAATAGAAAAACAACATATATTCTGTAAATATATATTTCAATAAACAATTTGATAATAGCAAAACAACAATCAGTGTCAAATTCATTTCATACTACATGCTAATGGGGAGCTTAGTTTTCTCCACAACCTTAGCTTAAAACATACGAATTAAATTAAAGTCAGTTAAAACTATTATTTTTGCACTTAAAATGTTGTAATAAGCTCTAAATACTTTCATGTAGTAACATTCGTATTCAAATCATTTTGAAAAAAATTTTCAACGGTTTTTGTTTTTTCAGTCGTGGTTGTCATTCTCGTGGAATTGCCCATATAAATTTCAACTTTGTATACGTGTGTTTTTTTCCCAAAAAAGTTCCCATATTTTTCTTTTATGGAAAAAATTTTCTTCGAGACTACATATAATTTTTTATGATCTGAAAAGAGAACTTAACGTTAAAATGTATAAAGTAAAACTTGACCCACTTAAGTGAACATTGTCCCCCTCAGCCCTATCCAAACTTAGCCAATTGTGAAACAAAATTTTAGGTTTGAGTAAAAAATTCTAAAAACGCAAAGCACCGATCCTCAAAAACTCTTCATATTTATACAGCCCTATATGTTGACACATGCAAAACGTTTTTGCTATAGCACTGTAAATAACGTCAAAGTGGGCACTTTTCTAAAATAAAACTCAGTTTTTAAAACACATTTTGCCCGTTTTAGAAACTTCGGTGTTTGTAAACAAAGAATAGCAACAATAGTGATGCCGTCAATTTAAGAGCATTTAGATCAATATTATTTCCAAATTTAATTGTGATGGCTGTAATAGTTAAAATTTTGCATTAATTCAAAATTTATATTTTTCTTGATAGAAATTCACCATATTAAAAACTTTTTTAGTTTTTAAGGTAAATGACGTCCAAAAAAAACACAAAATTATTTAATTTCACTAGAATATTAATCTTCAAGTTCTAAGGTTTGCACCGATATCAAAAATGTATATAAAAAGCTTATATTTACTTTTCAGAAGCTCCACAAACCTTGCCCACTTTCAAAAATGTTAACGTTTTTTCATATCTTGCATCAAGCCGGTCTTGCGTGATCAAGATTAGGGAACGTATTTTGACCGGATCATACCGATAATGATTTGCATATTCTTCTTTATTGCAGCACAATAGAGAAGTGTTACTCGAACATACTTTTTTAATAAAAATTCTTTGTTTTAGCGTTAAAAAATAGTAAAAAACTAAAATGTTTAAGGTACAACGATATTTTTGTGAGCTATTTAGGGAGCATAGTTATGTTCAGATTATATTGATATGTTCACAGGAGTTATTCAGCTTTACAGTAGCTACAACTTTGCTTAATATTGTTAGTGAAAAATTAGGAGTCCCTGGAAGTTATTATAAAAAAAGTGAAAATAAAAATTTTTCTTCCTATATTTTTAAAAAAAAGTGACGAAAAAACTATTTTCTTGTAAAACAATGTTAACAAAATTTGTTTGGCAGACTATTAGCTACATTATTGCCATATAAAGTTAAGCGGTATCACCAAGTCTGTATTAGCTGTTGGCCAAAAACTGATGACACCATTTTTTGATTTTCAGAATCTTCGGGGGCTCATAAAAAAATTGGTCACCAGAATGGTCTCAGTTTGTCCAAAGGGTTTTACCACCTTTGGTAGTAAAGTCGAACGTATACTGCCATGATTGTGTGTTTTTCCAAAAGTCTTCATTTGTTGCATAGTGTTAAGTAATTATAAATTTTAATAAGTAAATAGCACACGCATTTTGAAATTGAATATAACACAAAAAATTCGCAAACGTTTAAAAATATTGCATGCCTGAGGTACCCTTATGCCGCTGCTAAGGAAAGTCTGGGTTCCGTCGTAAAAAAAATTAAACTCGACTGTCCCTATGCTATTTGTCTGTGAGATTTCATATTATCAGATTAGCCAGTTAGAAATGACACATTTAATTCCAACACATTTTGATTCTTCCCTACTGGGCAAGGGGATAACTTTGCCTTCGACCAATATGTTCAACACCAACCTTACATCCTTGGTTCAAAGGTTGAAAAGTGACAGTTCAGATTTTGATGTTCATGATCATGATTTTCATTTACATTTGCAATTACAATATTTCTAGATTTATAGGTTTAACAGCTATGAGATATTTTCTCATTAAGTCTCTAAGTTAATACTAGTCATATGCACTGTGTCTTAAAATTAAATTTAGAAGAATAACCATATGATTTCTTTTGATTATTCCTATAATAAAAGAACAAACTCTGTTAAATATGGTAATCATCTGTAGTTATTTCAATTATTAACTGCTTAACTGGATAACATTTGAAATAAAATATCTTCTTTCTAACAAGATATAAAATATTTCAAAATAACTTATAAAACGCATTGTCCCAACCCACATAATCTGCGCTAAGCCACAATAAAAAACACTAAAATACATATGGATATTCTAGTATTTATACTAATAAAGTCTCATTATATTTAGATGAAGTGTATATTCAGCACTGCCGAATATAGAACTCTAACTTGTTTTTAAGTTAAATTGAGCGATATATCACTTAAACTTAATATTTTTGAAGTTTTACCACTTCAACAAATTTCTCAGAAATATTTTCTAAAAATATAAGTATAAAGTAATATTTACAAAATGTGTGGTGTTTGAATAGAAAAATCCGATAAAATTAAACCTGATTATAGCCTAAAAGCACACAAAATTATACGTAAGTCTTAAATATAAGTAAAACCCATAAAAGTAAACGATGCCTTTAAGGTTTAAGGAGCTCTTTGCACCCTCGCACGATAAACACAAATTGTTTTTATTTGTTTTCCAAACCAACAATTAAGTCAACAGCATTCACACAGCCAGGCAGTGAGTCAGTCAGTCATTCAGTCAGTCAAACCGAGAGCAGTCATCAGCCAACCAAGAGCAAGAGTTGTTTATTGTTTTCAACCTTTTCAAATTACGAAAAAAAAGGGGAAAAGTGACTGATTCGATGGAACAATGTATGCTAATTTTGTAACGTGTTTGAAATGTTAAATAATTTTTTTAAAAAAGTGGAAAAAGAAAAATAAAATTGTGAAAAATTAAAATTGAAAAAAGCTCTCTCGTATGCAAGCAAAGTTTAGTGAAGAGGCTGGCAGTAGCAGAAGTCAGAAATGACGTCGAACTGAATTTATTTACATTTTGTTGTGTTTTTACTGTGTAGTGTTTTATTTGTTCTATTAACCCAAAAAACAACAGCGACAGCAACAACAAGAAAAACAAACAAACAAAAAGAGTTGAATTTTACGCCAAAAGTTTTTCCTTGATTGTCGAGTGTGTTGACGTTTGTGAATGTGTAAGTAAATGCGCTCTCATTTAAACCAAGTACAAATACCAACACATCTTCACACACATACACAAAAATAAAGTCAACATGAAAGTTTAAAAATGGAAGCCAAACTGAAAATGGAGACCCTATTGAATGTTCCTGCAGTGGATGAGTTTTGTTCCGTATTGCAGAATTCATTAGTCGCTAAATAATATTGGGAACAAATATATCCAATTTCGGAAATTCAAATCAAAAAAGTAAAAGTATTATCTTGTATACCCGCCATCAATATGAGGAAATACATACATACTTTTCCGTTATAGGGGTTGTATGGGGGAAGGGTATATTATGGACTGATCCTCACAAAAGTTGGTATAAAGATTTATTTTCATATATCCAATTTCATTACAATATTAATTGTTATAAGACAATTATGAAAGTTCAAGTCATTTTCTGAGGGACCTTGTATTGGGAGTACGGACCACTGTTGCTCGATTTTCCCCATACTTTACAGTAGTTCTTTAAACAAATTTATGGAAAGTTTTATCAGAACTGCCGCATAATCAACATAATTATGACTGCTCAAACAGTACTCCGGCAACCATTTGTATGGGGATAGCTGAAATCATGTACCGATATTGCTCATATTCAATACCAAACAAACTTCATCGACAGAGGATCTACCTTTCGTTTGCGCCATTTCAGACAGATGGACGGACAAACGGACGGACATAGCTAAATCGTCTTGGAATTTCATAAGTTCCCAGAAAATATATACTTTTGTGGGTCTGCAATGAACATTTCGATTTGTTACAAACGGAATGACAAAATCCATATATCCCCCATCTTTTTTGGTGGTGAGTATAAAAATTGAATCAAAACTGAATATTAGAGACCCTATTGAATGTTCATGCAATAAATGAATTTGTCTCCGTATTAAATAATTCTGAATATGCTAAATAAAATCAGGAGCAAATAGATCAAATTTTAGAAATTCTAATCAAAAATTTTAAAAAACATCTAAATACAAAAAGTTGTTGTGGTTATAGCCGTTCTAGAACTGGTGCCTTTAGAACAAGTTCTAAAAATTTTCCTGGGTTTAATAATTTAATTTAGTTTTTAACTTTTCAAATTTGTAATATTTGATAATAAAACTTGGAGTAATTAAAAAATATGAATGGATTTTATAAAAAACGAAATTAATAAATTAATACCGGAATTTTTTGTTAGTTTTTAATTGTCTGCGATGGTTTTGCCATTAAAAGTATAAAAAATAGTTTAAATAATCTTGCAATTATAGTTTTCAAGATATTTAGAAATAATCTTGCTGGAGTGCTGTCGCAAATTTCTCGTAGACAACTGAGGCAAGGGGGGTTATCACATACCAAAACCAGTTCAGATAATTGATTGCCCAAATCTTGCCATCAAATCTTATGATCCATTCTGCAATTTTACGGTCAATACGTTCTGAGTTTGGATAGTAAAGTAATTATGTACGATTTGGTAACATAAATTATTATGGTTGATTTTTAAACTTACCTACAATTTCCCCTCTACAATTTAACTGAAGTTATACATTTTTCGAGGAAAATGTGACGACAGGGAATAAACCGTGTTTCAAATCCCTTTTTGTTCGTCCAAATAAAATGCTAACTTGTGATTTCTTATCACATGTTTTAAAAGAATGCTGGACCAAAATAGGCTACATCAAAATTATGTACTTTTTATGAAGTCAGAAAAAACTTACGAATGTTAGGTTAATGGACGATTTGGTTCATATAAACAGCAAATGTAAAAAACAAGTGTGGGATTCCACTATTTTGCTTTTTTTTAATCAACATAGATTAAATGTAAAAGATAATTGTGGGATCCCCATTGATTTTTGTTGAAAGGAGGCACAAATATTTGCAAATGTAAATGTTCACTTTGTGTGCAGTTTTTAACAGAAAGAAGATAAAATACGAGAACTGTTCTATGCAGAAAGTGACTCTTATACTTCAGATTCGAAAGTTGATTATATTTCAGATAACATATAAATCAAACTAATAAATACTTATTATTTTAAAATAAATGTAAAAAAATCAAAGAAATCCAAAGAAATTATACTATGGAACAAATGGTGCCTTAACCAAAGATTCATAATTTCAGTCCTGTTTTAAGTCAGATACCACGTGAGCTAAAAAACTAAGTCAGTATATATCACCGTTCAAATATTACAAAGGAAACAATTAAAATAATTTATATAACGCCCACTTTAAAGTATACCGATCGACTCAGAATCACTTTCTGAGTCGATTAAACGCAATTTTGAAAATATTTCGATAAAATTTATTACATATCATTTTTTTGCCCAAGGACAAAGCCTATTGAAATTGGCTGAAATCGGTCCATTATTTCACCTAGCCCCAATACAAATTTCCTCTCGAAATTGCACTTTATTGGTCATAAATGTTTAATTTATATAGGTATCTACACAAATTTTTCTCCAAATAAATTTTATATATACTGAATTTATGTCACCAAATTTTGTTATGATCGGTCCATAATTAGTCATAGCTCCCATATAAGACCTGCTTCCGATAATCACTTTAACGAGCATAAATCTCCTTAAAATATTGGTATACACATAAAATGCAACATAAATAACTTTCATATAGACATTAATCAGAATTTCATGGTGATCGGTCCATCATTTTTCACAGCTCCCATATAAGGCCCACTTCCGAAAATCACTCACGAATATAAATTATTGAAATTTTGAAAGAATAATGATTTTGCTCATTTACTTATAAGGTCGGGCTTGACCGACCATACTTTCTTACTTGTTTTTTTTTGAATTGTGGTATTCTCAATAACAATTAATAAATTTCATTCTCTTTTTGCATTTCCATCAAAAATTTCTATATAAGGACTGAGATCGAAAAATTCTTAACATACATATATTTTAATAAAAATGAAACCACTTAACTTACAGTTTTGATTTTTATGTTATTTGATTGAAATTATTATTTCAATTTAAAAAATAAAAATATAGTTCTAATCACTAGTGATAAAATTTTTAACCTTTTTCGGAAACCCTTCTATTTTGGTTTTTATAGTGATTTTTTTTTTTTTTTGACCCGGATGCTACGAAAAATCTGCCCGTACATACGTTTCGTCATCCATTATGCAGCAAGAATATTTTTTTATAAAACTTGTTTTTGGCCTCTAAATTTTTAGCAGATTTCCTGTCAGGAACTTTTTGAGCCTTCTATGTTTTTGAGCCTGCATTGGCTTTAACTTTTCGTACCAAATAGTCCGAGCACTGAGCTAACCGCGCTGCTTTCCTATCGGATGTGTTGGGATCTCTTTTGAAAATGCTTTCTATTTATTGGCTATAGAAACATCATGTTGACCATTCCTTCTATCAACGGACACGTTCGCCCGGCATTGTTGAATAACATTGGAAACAGTTTGACGACATACCTTTGATTGTTTGGCCAACTTTTGGCGCGACCAAGTTGGGTTTTGTTGAAAATATTTAATTATTTTAGTACGCACTTTTTTGTGGTCACTCATTTTAGTCAGATGAACATATGAACATAATTGATATTAAACATAATAACTGACATGCTTTACAAAGGTAACTTGATAAAAAAACAAGTTAGAGTGCTATATTCGGCTATGCCGAATCTTAAATACCCTCCACCTAAATTAGATGAAAATTATAGAAATTACATTGGTATAAACACTCTAATATCCATATTCAGTGTTTGTTATTGGGACTTAGCTCCGATTATGAAGAATGGTAGAATGGTAATGTAATACAGTAGTTTTCGCTTATAGTCTACAAATACAGTTGCAAAATTTTTGTGGACTATGAGCGAATTAGGACTATAACCGAATTTCCTTTTAAGCCACTTTATGGATTATATATGAATCATGATATAATACACATTTTGGACTACATACAAATTATGTACTTTCTTCAATAAAAACACTTTTTTTTAAACAAAATAAAAGTTTATTTAAAACATAGTTGTATAGTAGTATTTTATATATTGTTAGAAAAACTAGTTTACGCAGAAGATATTTTATTTCAAATTTATAAAAATGTTATCTATTTCAGCAATTTATAATTGAAATAACTACATATTCCTACCGTTTCCAACAGAGTCTATACTTTTATAATAGGAATAAAATGTACTATTTAACAATTTATATACTTAATAATTGGTTAACATTACCGATTGGCTCAATATTTACTTATTCACCACAAGTGAAGTAAATAAGTATAAAAAAGGGTAAACAAATATATTTAGTCAAACTTCAAAAGTATATTTTTGTTCTGTTCTAATGAATTTTCCGGATGTGAGCCTTCTATATATAATCAAGAACCCATAGTCATCAAACCAACTTGAAACTTATATCTGTTACATTTTTTACCGATATGAGTGTATATATGCGTTAATGTATTTTTCGGATGTGCGACTTATTTGGAAGATATAATTAAATATTTTAAAGCGATTTCTATGTACTTGAGGCCTATTTTGCTTGATAGTTTTGTCCATAACATTATTTATAAGAATTTTATGGGTATTATTGTGATTATCAGACATCGAGCTAATATGGGTGCTATGGTCAAATATGGACCGATATTCACAAAACCCAGTAGTATAATTTTTGGATACAATATATTGATCGGTATACAATTTTAGTTCCATATCCATATATTTAAAATATTTACAGAGGTTAATGTGTTTTTCGGAAGTGGTCCTTATATGGGAGCTATGACCAATTATCGGCCGATCTTCACAAAATTCAACACATCGATTTTCGTATATAATGGAAATATTTGTTTGAAATTTAAACAAGATAGAAGCTTTTATAAAAGAGTTATTAGTATTTAAGTAATTTTCGGAAATGGACCTTATATGGGAGCTATGCTCAAATATGAACCGATATTCACACAATCTAGTAGTATCATTTGTGAATTAATACTACCGATCTGTGTAAAATTTTAATTCGATAACGATATTTTTCAGATATTTATGAAAATTAATGTGGTTTTTAGAAGTGGTCCTTATATGGGAGCTATAACCAATTATGTGCCGATCTTCATGAAATTCCCTACAGCGATTTTCATGTGCATGGGAATTATTCAAGTTGAATTTCAACCTGATACCGATATATATAAGATACTTAAGTGTATTTAAATGATTTTCGGAAGTAAACTTTATATGGGGGCTATGGTCAAAAAGTGCCCGATCCAAAAAAAAATTGGTGTCGCAATTTCTGTTTTCACGAAACTTAGTTGTGCTGAATTTTGTATGGATACTGCAATTCTATGGGCATTTACATACCATAGCACCATATTTCGGGAAGAAATTTGTATGGGGGCTACGTGAAACTATGGACCGATTCTTTCCATTTTCAACAGAATTTGTCCTTTTATCATATAAATAATGTGTGCAAAATTTCATGGTATTTTCTGGAATGGATTTACCAAAAATCAGAAAAAAACATGTGAAAATGATCTAAATTTTTGGAGGTTGTCTTACATTTTAATCCATAACCCTGGTTCTACTTACTCGATTTTGCTGATTTTCAATACCAAACTGCTTAGAAAAATTATAAACATTTTGGTATATATTTCATTACTTCTGCTTATGTATTTTGGGCGGGAGAGTGTTTTACACAGACAGACAGACAGACGGACAGACGGACAGACGGACAGACGGACAGACGGACAGACGGACAGACGGACAGACGGACAGACAGACGGACAGACGGACAGACAGACGGACATTGCTCAATCGACTTAGAATTTCATCAATAATATATATACTTTGTTGGGTCTCAGATGAATATTTCTCAATGTTACACACGGAATGACAAACGTATATATACCCTCTTTCACCACTTGTGGTGGTGGAGGGTATAAAAAATCAAATAATACTTGGGTTAAAAGTTTTAATGTGTTAAGAATTTTTCGATCTCAGTCCTTAAGTGTAAAATTTCATTAAAAACTATTGATAACATTTTTATTGCATTTTAAATATTAAAATTTTCGAAAAAACTCCACTACCAATTTTGATTCCCATCTTTTTCAAAAAAGTCTTCTATCAATTAAAACATAATTCTTTTTGAAAAGAAGACTCAATTTCCTACGCGTTGATATAAAATAGACATATTTTAACTTTTTCAGAAGTCACATTAATGGCTTCAAAATGCATAACTCATAGTAATTAACTTCATCTTGTAATGTTGTCTGGTTAATGCAGTCGTAATGGTAATGCAGGAGTCGGCAATGTAGTGCAAAGAAATATATTACAAATCGGAAAGATTCTGTTAATTTTCTGTTTCATTTTGATTCCATAAATTGGACTAGAGGAAAAGACAACATAAATATATTAAGTATATATCAACGAATTCGAAATTAATTTTCGAATTGTTATTGACAATCCCAAAATTCAAAAAAAAAAACTTTTCAAAAATCCTTTTGCATTTGTATTTAGAAACATATTGGGTTATACAAAATACGTTTTAATTATTTAAAAGCAGCTATGCGATTAGAGAAAATTTGGCAGATAGTTGAAATTTACATAAAAAATAGGTTTAGTTCGGAAGACTTGGATCCACTATTATCAAAAATCCTGACTAAGGTAGAAAAAAATATGAAATTTAATTTTCAAATTTGAATATCTCTTTAACTATAAGATATAAAATACAGTTTAACGAATGTTTTTTGTAGCTTTTTTCTTGTAGGCATCATTTTAAATTTGTCATATACCCGAGATGCCCCACTTTAGGGCCTTGAGGCATCGCAATACCTTAGTGTTTATTGTTTTAAATTCGACAATTTTGTTTGTCGACGTACCCATTCATCCAGAAATGGGCCTCATAGCTAAAGTTGATTCTATGATAAATGTTAGGGGCAGAACAGAAGATACATTTTAATAAAACAATTTTAGCATTTATCATGGTGATTTGACAAAACACTCTAAATAAATTACAACCAATTGGACAGATGTAGCTTCATGAATATGGACACTATCTTCCCTATTGGAAGACCATTTACAGGATGGTCATCACAAACCGACTCAGATCTGCCTTGGAAGCCGAACTCCGCAAGCATTCTGTTGACCAAATAAATACCTTTTTAATTATTATAGAATAGTCTTTGTAGTGGAGACCTACTTTATATGAAGTATTTAAAGTTTTAGAAACAGACAGTACACAGTGGTTTGGAAATGTTTTTTTTTGGAAATAATTCGATATCTCGGGAACTATTAGAAATATTGTTACAGCTTCCTAGAGCTGCCAGTGCGTAGCCCCTCAAAGTAAGTCACCACGGGTCTCAAATTTTAAAAAAAATACATTTACTTTTCCTATTAGTTGAACAAATATTCAGGTTTATTTATTTTTTTTAATTTTGCTCGATCTTTTAATGATTTTTTAGATATGGCGGACCTACGGAGAGTTAAATTTTTTTTAAAAATATTAGGTATATTGACGATAAAATTCTAAATAAAATTAAAATACCTTCTAACAGTTATCTCGTCCTTATAAAAAGTTATACGCATCCAAAGTTGGGACATGTAAAAATTGCCATATTTTTTAACATTTTTCCAAAAAAAGGCCCATATATTTTTTCTTTTGTAGAAAAAGTTTTCTTCAGGACTATATACACTTTTTATATGATCCGGAAAGAGAATTTAATGCAAAAGCGTGTAAAGTAAATTTTGGCTCACTTCAGCAGACACAACACCCCCGAGAACTATCCAAACTTGGCCAATTTTTAACAAAAATTTCAGATTTGAGTAAAAAATTCTAAAAAAGCAAAGCACCGATCCTCAAAGAAGCTTAATTTTTGTATAATCCTATATGTTTCTTAAATAATAACAAAGTTGTTTTACTCTCACGGGGTAAGTAACGTCACAGTAAAAAATACTCAGTTTTTGGAACAAATTTTCCCCGTTTTAGGAATTTCGGTATTTGAAAATAAAAACTTCAAAAATTTTAATGCCATTGATTTAAGTATATTTGAGTCTATATTATTTCCAAATTTGGTTATGATATCTGTAAATGTTTAAATTTTACATTAATTCAAATTTTATATTTTTCTTCATGGAAAATCACCATATTATATTTTTTTAGTTTTTAAGGCATATTATGTCCCAAAAATTCATAAAATTACTTAATTTTACTAAAATGTCAATCTTCAAGTCCTATGCTTTTCACCAATATCAAATACTTATATAAAAAGCCTTTATTTACTCCTCAGAAGTTCCACAAACCTTGCTCCCTTTGACAAAATTTTAGGTTTTTTCATATATTTCATGTAACAAAAAAAAAAAAAAAAAAAAAAAAAAAACGTTTCTAATTCACTGTGCAGTGTTGAAACTGTTACAACAATCACAAAAGAGGGTCAAGTGCGCAAATCGCGCATAATATCAATTGAGGCAGACACTGATATGGTCTCCTAAATCCAGCATGGAATAAATCCTATGGTACGGATGCGAGAAGTGGAATACTAGGTCACAAGCTAAAGCTACGTACACACGGCTGTCAGATTTTACAATGTTGTCAGATCTGGCAATGTGCTGGCAATGTACTGCCAATGAAATATTATTAGCAAACAGTAAATTTCCAGTGTAGACGATTGTAAGAAAACCTTAAAATTTCATTGTCAAACAATAAAAATTGTCAGTTCACACGGTTGCTTCACTTTTGTTTATTTTAAATACATATGCACAGTGTTGCCAATAGAAATAATTTATCTGACAATAATGCTATTGTCAGATGCATGAACTTCGCACATATGACAATAAAAAGTTTCTGACAATGATCTGGCAATGGCAACGTAACGTGTTTACACGATTGTCAGATGTCTGACAATAGTATTGTCTTACAATGTACTGACAATACTTTTTATGACAACGTTGTAAGACAAAAATTGTAAGTTAACACGGTTGTTAGACATTTTCTGAAAAATTTTCTAACAATATTGTACAATCTGACAACCGTGTGTACGTAGCTTAAGAAAATGCTCTAACACGAATAGCTATTGAACCCACTAGGGAAGTAGGAAACGAGAAAGACTGGCACATACGTGGAAAAAACACTTCAACACAGAAATATCTTTGTGGCAGAAATAAAACGAATAGTACATAATAGATATCAATTGAATACATTTGTAGTGACTGTATGTTCGATTTTGGAACCAGGGGAATAAATATATATATTATACGTGGAATATATATAAGTAGAACTTTGCTTTTAGGATATTTGTGTGGGAATAGTATTTTGATTACAAAATTTTCTCGAAAAGTAATGCTGAGTCAATCTGCATTTCCAAAAACTTTAATTGCGTATCAGATTATCAGTACTCCTGTAGGAATAAACCATTCTCTAAAGGCCTAAATGGTATTGCTTTGCTTTAATATCTCATACATATTTATTTGGTTTCATATGAAGTAAATAAATAGCAGCTTTATTGAGGAAATTAAAAAAGCAACATAACTAAGCTATTTTCTCATACATCTCCTACCAGTAATGGCTTTACTTTGTTCTCAAAACTATATCCTTAAATCCTTTTGTCAATAATATAATACCTCGTCTTATGTCACACCTTTAAAGTGTAGGGTATTAAGGAAAAGTGTGAGAAAAAAAGCTAAGAAAATGTACAAATTATGTAGGTCTATTGTCAAGTATGACGTAAATGTTTGTATACGTACGAGTGAGTGAGTGAATGAGTGAGTGCGTGATGATGTATCACCTAGATTTTCTAGTATTTTTGTTTGCCTGGAGCTTTCCGTTCGCCAGCAATGCTGAAGAGCAAGGAAATGGAAATACCATGTAATTGTGATGATGAAATGGGAGAAGGAGTGTAGGAATTTATTCCTTATGCATACATTATACAATTCTTTTTTTTTTGTGCCTTATTTATTTTGTATATGAGACAAGAAAAAATACTTTGAAAAAAGGGTTCAATGATTGTATTTGTTTATTTTTCCTCTTCTTTTTTTTCCGTAATGAAGTGATGTGGAAAGAGATATAAGTAACAGTGGGATAAAATAGGTTGGATTGCTTTTTTGTGAGCCTTTAATTTGCATATTTTCCATTAGTAAAAGAGACAAATCAAAAATCTTAAGTTTTTATCTATACTTTGTGTTACTTTTAATCTCTGACATTGTTTTCAATCAATTTAACTTTAAAAGCTAGCTCTAAACAATGCCAGTTTATTTGAAACACTAGAAATCACAAAAAATATCTTCACTTTGACCACTGTAGCTTACAAAATACGAACAAAAAATAAGTAAGAAAATTCTTTTGATCAAACGTTTAAGCACAAGTGCTTCTGAATACTTTAGGCCTTTTTATTGATTGCAAACTTCATACCAACTGCTTCGTTTTTTGAATAATTCTTTCTTATTTTCTCTTTTGTTTAAATTTAAATTTGCCCATATTATTACTTTTAATAAAATGTCTAAATATGCATTTTGTAATGTTTATTATTTTCAGGTACGCTATACAAAATAGGCGACGTTTTACCACAGGATACTGGCAATTGTTTGCAATGTATTTGCATTGATGGCTCAACATCGGATGACACACCGCGCGTAACCTGTAGTCCTCATAATTGTCCGCCATTGGTATTGCCAGATTTGTTTGATGCCACGGGTTACTAAACCGCAAGTAGAGAAGAAAAATCACCAGCTCCACAAAAAATTCAATAAACAAAACTCATGCATATGCATGTCTACAAAACAAAAACCACAACAAAATTTCATTCACATTTTCGTGACTTTAGTTTAGGATGCCGTTCCAACACACACCAACAACAACAACAACAACAACATCAACAGCTTTAGTTTTGTACAGTTTCAAAACATTGTCCCTGGCAATAACCGTTAACAAACTCCATTTGCAATATCCAACTACAACAAAATCAACTGTGAACCAACAACAACACATATAAATTCTCAACAATAGAAATGAATTGTACAGGACCTACATACTACATCCATACAGCAATCACATCCAAAGGTAGGTATAGTAAAATATTTCCAATATTAAATTTAAATGTCCATGAATGCATTTTATTGCTTCTAAAGAACATACAAACACACAATACATTCAATACATAAATAGTTTACAATTGCAAAATAATGTTGAATTTATGATTTATTGAATATTTTCTTGTTTTGAATTTGTGCTTTCAATTCGCTTTAGGCTACAATTTTGGCACACCCAACAACTGTTTAAGGAGGCATGGAAATATTTCAATAATTTGTTTACTTTACTTTTGTTTTTGAAATTCAAACTGTTTTGTAGATTTTGTAATAAGTACAGTGGCTATCGAAAGGTGTTAAATATAATTTATATAAAGAAAAAATTTGCGGATTTTTTATCTCCTATTTCATTGATGTTAAGCACATAACATTTGTGCTTTTTATACCTTTCACCATGGGTGGAAAGGGTATATATAAGTTTGTCATTCCGTTTGTAATTTCTACATTTTTCATTTGCGACCCCACAAAGTATATATATTCTGGATTGTTATAGATATCGAAGTCGATATAGCCATGTCCGTCTGTATGTTGAAAAAAACTTTCCGTAGCCCCCAAATAATTTACAAACATGATTGATTCATCAATATATTCTTCCGGTTCGCTATTAAAAATCGAAAAAAATCGGCCCACAAATGGATGAGATATAAGGAAAAAACCGGGACAACAACGACTTTTTTTACAAAAAAAAAAAAAAAAATTTAAAAAAAAACATTTCGAAATTATTTGTTTTTAAATTTTGAAAAAAAAAATTTTTTTTCCTAAAAATATTCTAAATTTGTATTTGAAAGAATAATGTTGTGAAGGGTATATAAGATTCGGCACAGCCGAATATAGCACTGCCACAGTGGCTTTCCAAAAAATTTTGATTCTGCCCCACTGTGCACTGTTACTTGTTTTGATTGAAGTTTCGGGATTTGGCTAATAATATTTTGCAAAAAAATTATATGTTAAAAATATTTAATTGAAAAGTGTTTTTAATTTCTCAATTTTAATTCACTGCAGTTTATTGCTGGAGGATAAATTCCTATGTGGATTTCACTGGTTGCTTAGCTCAGATCATCCAAAAAGCTAAATATATTATACAAAAAACTGTAGAGTGAATGAGAAGTAAGTTTAAACAAAAAACACCAACAATAAACAGTGATTTTAACATTTCATACACTTCTTACCCTTCGCCTCCAAATGTGGTGAATAAGGGTATATAAAGGGTCTTTCATTAATCACGTCCTATCTTTAAATTAAATTTAAATGATCAACATTTGTTTAATTCGTTTGAAAGTCCTATCAATGCCATTATGTATGGCATTTATTATAATGGATCCATTTTTCATCGCAAGTAACGATTCGGTGCAAAAATGATTTTCTCTTATAGCGTTCTAACATCATTTCCAACATGTAAAATTCTCTTTCAAGATATCTCAGCTTCAATTCGTATGGTACCCAAGTACCCTGCTATTGGATGAATCCAGCTTCTCAAAAACGCTTAGAAATTGCTGCTTGTGTAGCTCCCAATAAATTTGCTCCTGTTTACTTTGACAACAATCTTCATGTAGTAATACTTCCAATTCATGGTTTTCAAACTTATTTGGCTGGTCTGGGCGATCTTTGTCTTCCGTGTCAAAATCTCCAATTCTGAACCTCACAAACCATTTCTCGCACGTTGAAACCGATGAAACACACTCACAGGAGCAATTGTGCTTCAGCGGTCCTTTTTTTTTCAAGTTAAAAAAACAAAGCAAAAGTTCCCGCATATGACGCTTTGTTGTCCAAAATTCGACATTTTCGAAGCAAAAAAAAAAAAAAACGTTGTTTAAAATATAATGTTCAATAACTAACTGAGAATAAATGACCGATATCTACCCTTCAAAGTGACATATTAGTTATTAAAAACCGCGTTCAAAAGATATGACATCTATTGTAAATCCCACATTTTTAAGTCATACATCCAATAACATCGTGCAAATGTAATCTGCGACTTCGCTGGGTTGGCCTGCGGAAATGTCAAATTTTCCATGACTCTGACGTATAAATCAGGCTGAATTTTTTACCAATGTCATGGGTTGTGTTGGCTCTGAGGGTCATTGTGGTTTATGGCATATTCGCATAAACCTGCAAATTATGAAAACCTAACGCTAAAGCTAATGCCACATTGAACATACTTTAAGAGCATGGTCATCTCATGTGGAGGTGATGAGAACTGGCCACTGACTTCATGCGTTTTGACCCCGTAAGACTTTTTCTAAAATAATTTTTAATTTTAATTACAACACTCTTTCAGGTCCAAAATACACTTCCAAAAAACACATTAACCACCATTAATATCTAAATAATATTTATATTAAATCAAAATCTACCACATATAAGTAATTTGTATTATTTGTGCATATCGGTTTATATTTGGTCATAGGTTCTATATAAGACCCACTACCGCAAAACGCTTAAATACTCATAAATATTTTTGTCAGATTAAAATTTTACAAAAATAATCCCCATATATACACAAATCCATATACTGAATTTTATGACGATCGGCATTTAATTAGTCATAGCTTCTATATAAGGACCAATTCCTATACAACTAAGTTCAACGGCAAAAAAAGGCTTGAATAACCACTATATAGATTTGATGCACCATGGCCACCTAAGTTTTAAATTTTTAAGTAAAATTATGAATATTTTTAGACGTTTCTCCACATAATTAATGATAACTAAAAAGACTTAGTCCGATATTATTAATATGAACTTAGAATTCGCATAGCCTTTATTCCTTGTATATATTGCATTTCAATCGGCTCAGTAGTTTCGGAGTTACAATAATAAATTGAAGCAAAAAATATATTTTTTACGTGAAAATAGCAAATTTTGTTGTTTTAAAAATATCATGAAAAATTGAAATGCTTTATCGCAAAGCCACATGTAATAGCAGCAAAATGAGATATCGAACATAATCCATGGATTCTTTTCGAATTTATTTACAATTAAGTGAATTCGCTCATTTTCAAAAAAATTTTTGTTTTTAGTTTGAGATATATAAAATTGAGTAGTTAATGTTCTACTTTTGATTGATTGAACTTTAAAAACATTAAGGCTATGTAAATTTAAAATTTTCTAAGTTAATTTGAATAATATCGGACTAACCCATTTTTTCTCCATTACCCGTCTTGGGAGCATATGGCTTCCACAAAGCATCTCCATCTTACACAATTTTTAGCAGTTGTTTTCGAGTCTTTCCATGTAAGATTGCACTGTAATAGATCTTGGAGTATCGTGCGTCTCCATGTGTTCTTTGGTCGACCATGGCATTCTTGTTATACTGTCAGGATTCTGTCTGATAGTATGGCCGATCCACCTCCATTTCCTACGTTTTATTTGCATTAGCATGGGTTCCTCGTTGGTGAGGTTCCAGAGATCTGTATTGCTGATGTTGTTAGGCATATGATTCTGAGGCACTTGTTAATGAATACCTGTAGTTTTTGGGTGATAGTGTTCGATATTAAACAAGTTTCACTTACTTACAACAGAGTAGACTTTACACATGCGTTGAATATTCTAAGCTTGGTTCGTCTGGATATTTGTGAGTTTCCCCATACTGGTTGTAGTCTTCCTAATGCCGCTCTCGCTTTATTGAGCTTGTAATTTACGTTTGTTTCAGCGCCGACATTTGTTGATACTGTACTGCCTAGATAGCAGAAGCTTTCTACGTATGCAACTAGTTGGCCTTGTAGCATGATGTTATAGGTGCTAACGTTGTTGATGCTCATAGCTTTGGTTTTCTTGATATTTATCTCAAGTCCAACATTGCGTGCTAGTCTTTTCAGATCATCTATATTTGCTTGCATGTTGGAAATCTTATGCGAGAGTAGACAAATATCAGCTGCATAATCCAAATCCTCGAGTTGGCGTGAGAGGCTCCATGTTATTCTTCTTCTCTCAGTACAGACTTCGCTCATGATGTCATCCAGCACTATAGTGAATAGCAGAGGTGATAGGGGACATCCTTGTTTTACTCTAGCTTTTGTGAAAAATGGTTGACTTATACTCCCGTTGTGAAGAACTGATAGTTCTACAACCTCGTATATAGCTCTGCTGATTCGCGTTGTTTTCTGGGGTACTCCTTTTCTTCTCAATGCTTTCCATATGGCAGTCCTTCTGATGGTGTCAAAGGGTTTCTTGAAATCTACTAACAGTAGTTACAGGGGAGTATGCCATTCTAGAGATTGTTATAATGCGTAGAGTGTTAGCCTGGTCTATGCATCTCCTGTTTGGCCGGAAACCTGACTGTTCATCTCTTAGAATGTTCTCCATTTTAATTTGAAGCCTTTCCTGTATTATGACTGCTAGTATCTTGTATATGGTGTTAAGCAGAGTAATTCCTCTCCAGTTGTTGCAATATTTCAAGCCGCCACTTTTCGGTAACTTTGCGATGATGCCATTCTTCCAAGTTGGAGGTAACCTTGTTGAGTAATCATTAATTATGAGGAGAAACGTCTAACAAAATTTATAATTTTACTTGAAATTTAAAAAAAAACCTCTTTTAAAATTTGGACTATATTTGTACTACTGGATCAACAATACATCAAAATTGTGTAGTGGTTTAAAAACGTTTAAATTTGTTTTCAATTTTGTTGCCTTGTATAATAAGGCATTGCTACCATATAAGCTCAATGTTTTTATACCCTACAGCACCCTGTTGTGTTTGTGCTGATGTGCATTTTTAAGAATCACTTTCTAAGTAGATTAAATCTCAATTTTTAAGATATTTTATAGAATTTGGTTCACTTAACCCCCATACTAATGTCCTTCCAAAGTAAGACTTTTTTGTCATAAATCTCTGATTTATGTAGCTATCTACACAAATTTTCTCCATTAATGAGTTTTATATAAAAGAAAATTACATTTAGAATTTTTCTTCGGATCAATTCACAATTAACTGTAGCTTTCAGAAAATCACATTAAGTAGCTTAAATATCTTAAACTTGTTGATATATACATAAAATTCAACAAAAATAAGTTTCATATAGAAATAAAGCAAGCAATATAATATCATGGCAATCGGTCCACAATTTGTCATAACTCATACATAAGGTTGGTTACCGAATATTACTGTCGAAAACACTATAAAAGTTTTAAAATAAAAATGATTTGCTCATATACTCCGAGTAGGATATTATATGGTCCGGCTTGACCGACTATACTTTCTTACTTATTTTATTTTAAATTTTCAAGAAGAAACTTTTTTGTTCCGGAAGTCTTTGAAATTATAATATTTTTGGTTTGATTTACACATGCAATCTGTGGTAAATATTATTGAAATATAATATGTTAAATTTAACTGTTGTTTAACATACTTTGAGATACATCCTCCCTTCTTTAAACATTATTATTTAACAATCCCCATTTTTACGAAATAACAATGACAATATTGATTTATAAAATGTATGCAGATATACTTAAAACATCAATATAATTTATGTATTTTCTTCCTTTCTTTTAGGCATTATCCCAGTCAAACTTTTATTGGAGTATATTGCTTTAATAAAAAATATTATAAATGATTATAATTAATAATGGATGTCAAACTTGTCAACTTGAGAGTTTCTTGAAAAAAAAAAAAAAAATATATATAATAAAATTATTATCGAATTACAGCTGAAATATAAGAGAAAAAAAAAAGAAAATCCACACTAAACATGTATTTACAGACACAAAACAACCTCCTACTATTCCTCGTCCATATTTACAATAAAACAAAAAAAAAAAAAAAAAACACATAAAAAGAAAAAATAAAAAAGCTTAATTAAGTAACGTGGTTGCCAATGAAACTAAATATGTTTAATAAAACAATAAATTTGCATAATAATTTAAAACATTTTTCGCTAAATACTAAAATAAATTGAGATTAAAAGATATATATACAGAAGAAACATTTAACTTTTTAAACGGGAAAATATTAGATTCCATTGGCAGCCACTCATCAAGCAGCTCAAAACTGATCATAATGTGATACCCAAGATGTAAACAGCAGGATACTTATGGGTGCGACTCAGATTCTAAATACGAGAGTAAGGGGATACCAAGAATCCGTTCCCTCAAATTTGTTAGAGCTGGGCAATGGCATAATAGGTGAGACAGAATCTCCTCCTCTTCTTCGTTTCGACAGCTTCTAAAGTAGCATGTTTTCCAATTTTGCAGTGCCCTGTATTAAAAAAAAACAATTCGTCCTGCCAGAATCCTATACGGGCCAGGTCAACCTCGCGATAGATAAACGGGAAAAACTGACTGACTATTTTTCCTCCGAGGTTAATGGTTAATTTCAAAAACTAATCAGTATTAAACATGTTGTTTTATTCTGGCATGAATTTCATACTCATTAAATATTAGCTTTTAGTTGAGTATACTTGTTTGAATTGATACATATTACTCATACGCCCGTGGTTACAGTGAGTTTCCAAAATTTCACTGAAAAATTAAAAGTTTTTCAAACTAAAATAAAGTTCATAAATAGTTACAGTTTCCTTGGTTACGTTACTTAATTTTGAAATAAATACAATAAGAAAACTAAAAAAATACTTATATACTTCAAAACTTTATATCAGTGTGTTTAGTATTTAATATGTATAAACCAAAGAACAAAATCAAGTATTTAAAAAAATAAAATAAAGAAGAAAAACAAAACAAAACAAAAAAGTGAAATCAAATTATTAATAAAAGACATTTTTACAATTTTACAAAATTATAGTAAACATAAAAGAATTAAAGTTCTTAATAAGGACAAATAATAATTTAAATAGGTTTTTAGTTTTACGAAATTATTAAATTATTTAATGGTAAAATGAAATATATATATATCATATTTATTAAGCAGGAGTTTATTTTAGGTGTTTGTATATGTTTTAAGTCATGAAAAATCAATTAAAAAAAGCAGACAGTTATAAAATTGTTTGTCATATGATTGTACTGACCTGATACCTTTCAAATAAGGGTCATTATTTTATAGGTTTCAGGATTTTCATTTCATTTACATACTTTCAACAATTTACATTGTTTTAAAAATGTATTTGAATTTGTTGTGTGTGTAAAGTCACAAACTTTCGATTTCGGCCTTATTTTAAAAAGAGATATATGTATATTAACTAGGGTGGCCTGGACTTTTCAATGCTTTTGTGATTTCAAATGGTTCTCCGTCATCGAAAAACCAGTGAAAATTTCATCAAAAATGAATAACGATAAAAATTAAATGCTGCAAAATAAATCCAATTAAAAAATATTTTTCTATTTCGTTTACCTCTAGATATAAAAACATAAATAAAAATTAAAATTTTCAGATATCTTTAACCCATTATAACTTGATACCAAAGTGTCGTATGTCTATATCGCTTTAAACATTTTTATTAGTCATTTTTGAAGCCACCCAGCAGAGAATGCAAATAGTGAATTTGTAGTGATTTTCTACAAATTCATTACATTTTAACTAGTGCAATTGTCAATAGAGAAAGAGTGTTGACATAGTTCTTATCAAAATGTAAAAATTATACAAATGTGTTAAAAAATATTAAAAGCAATTAAGCTCCATTTTTGTCAAAATTTAGTAAGAATTTTTCACACTCATTTCAAAATTTAAACTTTGATTATTTGTCAAGACTTTTCATTACCGAAGATGTTTGCTAAAAGCCAAATATAGTTTAAACTTTACGTTTAAAAATAGATATAACTTAGAGAGCTAAAAAGGGATTTCTTCCAACTTTCTTTAAAACAATTTTTTTTCATTAAAATCTGTCATATGTACAAGCTGTACAAAGTTTTCCTAAACAGAGGTGGTTGACTTTGTCACTATAATTTTCATAAAGCTTATGCCCTCCTCTGTGATTCGTTCATACAACATTTTGCAATCGGACAAGTAGTTTAGATTCAGATCTATTACCACTTTTTTCTCGACTGAACTCACTGTGCACCACCATATTTTTTTTGAAAATGTCTGGATTATTTTTGTCGGGAATTTCTTTATAAGTTTTCTTCTTAAAGTTACAATATTCAGTTACGTTGTGATGACCAAATTTGCATTAAGGCTGAAATAACTGATTTTTTCACTCAACTACAATTTTCCAGCCACAGCAAACAAAAAAACAGTCACTAAGAATGAATCAACTTAAAACAATTTGTTTTTAAAGGAGTTATTAATGTGCCTTACATTACAACTTCTAAGGATATTCAGAAAAAATAATAACAATAACAGTGGTTTAACTTTGTTTATATGAAGTCTGTTTTTAAGTTTCTTCAAATTACAATAGGTCGTGTCAGTTATTTTATTATGAAACTTATTTCTGTAAAATTGTATTTGCATACCAATATTTTTAAGAGTTTTATGCTTGTTTTTTTCAATTTAATTTTTTTATTTATTGTATCTTCATTGCTTAATGAACTAACAACAAGTATTTCAAATCTTATATCTAATAATTATAATTAATTAGTCCAGCCAGTGCCGGACGAAAAATTGTTTATTGATTGTTGCTTTGATTAAATAGGCATTCTTCCTTCTAGTCTTAGGTCTGCAGTGTCCCTCCTTCTTAATCGAGTGTGGCCACGGTTATCTAATATGTTGCGGGCCAGTGGATTTGGGTGAATTTCAAGTTTTTTTAAATATTTTTCCACATTTTTCGTGATCTCAGTTTTTACAAGGGGCACGTTAAGATCTTTGTGTATATTCGCGTTTTTGATATACCGGGGGGCAACTGTATGGCCGTGCCCCATAGCTGTATGCCATAACACCATATCGGTTTTATGATCATGTTATAAAGTAGAAGTTTGCAATCTAAACTAAGCGTAGAGTTTCTGCCAATGAGCCAATTAATTTGGATTGATTTCAATTTCATTTGAGTCAACTTTGCATCTATATGACTTTTCCATGTAAGACGACGTACGAGATGTATTCCGAGGTATTTAACTTCCGATTGTTGGATTATTGTTTGGTTATTGATATGAATAGGGGGGCATGATTCTCTTCGCAATGTAAATGTTATATGTGTACATTTTTGCTCGTTGACTTTAATTTTCCATTGTTTTAACCATTTTTCTAATTCAAATATGTGATTTTGTAAGTAACGAGACGCTTCTTGAGGGTTTTCATGAATGCTTAGAATAGCAGTATCATCTGCAAATGTTGATATATGCGTGCGATTGTTAGTTGCCATATCAGACGAATATATCAAATATAAAAAGGGTCCCAGGATACTGCCCTGGGGAACTCCAGCTTCAATGGGTTGGGGACTACTTAAAAAGTCTCCTTCTTTAACTTGTTAATGTAATTTTCGTAAGAAAACCTTAAATAACTTATATGTCAGTTTGAAGGGTACATATCTAACATTTATTCTCACTTAGTTATTGAACAAAGTTTTTTTTTGCTTCGAATATGTCGAATTTTCTGACAACAAAGGTTTCAACGTGCGTACATGGTTTGTGCAGTTCAGAAGTGCTGATTTTGAAACAGAAAACATAGTTAAACGATTTTGTATGTCCGAAATGCTGCTTGAACGCTATAAGAGAAAATAATTGTTGCACCTAATCATTAATTGCAATGAAAAATGAATGTGATGCTCGGCCAAAAAGCCGAATCGACACCAAAGCCAAATATCCATGGCGCTAAGTTCGTTCTCTGTATTTGCTGGGAGCAATAGTGTGCTCTCTATTTTGAAATGCTGAAATCTGACCAAAACATCAGAGGGAAACTAATGCAGAACGCTCTCTCAAGCATGCGATATTGGTTTGATTCGTTCTTGGCCTCAAAAGATAAGCAGTTCTTTTGGCTCGGAATCCATATGTAGCCAGAAAGATGGGAGAAGTTCATAGCTAATATTGGTCAATACTTTGAATAAATGTATATTGCACAAATGTTATAAAATAAAAGCTAAAAATTTTAAAAAATCCCGCATTTTTAAGTAATACACTCAATACCATACCGGACATACGAAACTATTAAATTGGAAACCCTTCAAAAGCTTGGACCCATCAAATAAAGTTTTTCTATACTTATTCTAAAACACTGGTAAATGTCTCTGAATATTTATTCGAAAAAATTATTGGTTTAATGTAGTATTAAACAAGTTAGAAAGTATAGTCGTTCAAATCCGACCATATAATACCCCACATTGAGTAAATGAGCAAACAATTGTTCTTTTAAAATTTCAATAATTTATGTTCATTTGTGATTTTCGGAAGTGGGCCTTATATGGGAGCTATAACCTATTATGGACCGATCGCCATTCAATTTGGTCTTGTGATTTACTTCTACATGAAACTTCTTTCTGATAAACTATTTCTGGATACCAACATTTTTAAGAGTTTTGTGCTCTTACAGTAATTTTCGTAAGTGGTCCTTATATAAAAGTTATGGTAAAAATTTGTAGGTGTGATTTAGTTGTATATAATAAAACTTATATAAGACAAGCATTTATAGCCGATAAAGTCGTATTTCGGGAGGACATTTTTATGGGGGCTAGATGAAATAGTGAACAAATATCAGGCTTCGTTCTTGGACCGAAAGTAATACATGCGCCAAATTTTATTGAAATGTCTTCAAAATTGCTACATGTAATTTTCACACAAGCTTACATGGACAGCCAGCCAGACGGACGGACTAAAGGACATCGTTAAATCGACTCAGAAAGTGATTCTAGGTAATCGGTAAAATTTCAGATGGGCGTTAGACTAATCTAATCGGGTGTTACAAACATCAGCACAAACGAGTAATACTTTCCACACTATCGTGGTATAGGGTATAAAAATGCCAGGGAATTCCGGGGAATAAAACGATTTTTTAATTTCGACGTTTGTTCTTATGTTTATAACGCCCAAAAAAATTAGTCTAACATTAACCTTAAAGAATAACGGTTGAATCGACGTGATAGATTTTTACTAACAACAAACCATTTAAAATTTTAATCATTTGTTTGAGAGTTAATATCGGAAAAGTGTCTCAGGCCACTTGAACAAGAAATGTAGGAACAAAATTAACATATTTTAAGAAATATTCAAATAAAAGCAAATTTTTACTTTAAAGATATCCGTATTTACATTCGTATGAGTTTTTGTCTTTGTAGAATACCGTTAACCTATTCGCAGGGATGGCCAAAAAAAATTTATATATTTAAACGGCAGTTTCGAATCTCCATTTTCAAATTTTTAAAAATTTTTTTAAAAAAATTTCAGAATTTTTTGATCATCACGTTGAGATCATAATAGAGAATAAAAATATGAAAAAATTATTTCAATACCCCTTACAGTTTTTTCGTATCTACGATTTAAATTTTGTGATTTTCGAAAAAAAATATTTTTGTTTGGCCATATTTTGGCGAATGAGAGCAATTTTCTTACTGTTACGAATTTTAAGTAAAACCTATACAGAATCTTACAGATCAGATAATATTAGATACACTCTGAAAGTTTTACTAAAATCGGAAAACGTTAACCCATACACCGTGAAGGTCAAATGTAAAATTTTTCAATATTTGGAATTTCTAATGTGAAGATGCCGAAATGTTATATATTTTTGGCCTGATTTTAATGAAATATACAATAACAGTGCACAAATGGAAATTAACTCTTAATATAATGTGGGGTCCAAATTACCCTCAACTTTTAAAATCACGAAAACCACAGTCAATTTGAGAATTATTTTGACCCCAAGTGATTTTAAGGTTAATTTCCATTTTTGCACTGTTATTGTATATTTTTGACTTTATGTTATATTTTTCGCAAGTTTCCTTAAAATTTGTTCAAAAATCTATAATATTTCGCATCTTTCATTTAGAAATTCCAAATATTGCTAAGTTTTACATTTAACCTTCATCATTTAAGGGTTAAAGTTGTCCGCTTTTAGTAAAACTTTTAGAGTATATTAAGAGTAATCTAAGCTGTAAGATTCTGTATAGATTTTAGTTAAAATTCGTAACAGTAAGAAAATTGCTTTCATTCACCAAAATATGGCAAAAAAAATTTTTTCCCGAAAATCACAAAATTTAAATCGTAGGTACGGAGAAACTGTAAGAGGTATTTACATATTTTTTTCATATTTTTATTCTCTATTATAATCTTAATAAATCCCAATGTAATGATCAAAAAGTCCTGAAATTTGTTTAACAAAATGTTTAAAAATTTGAAAATGGAGATTCGAAACTGCAGTTAAAAAAAATTAATTTGTTAGGCCATCCCTGCGAATAGGTTAACGGTATTCTACAAAGACAAACTCATAAAAATGTAAATACGGATATATTTTAACTAAAAATGAAATTTTATTTTAATATTTCTTAAAATATGTTAATTTTGTTCGTACATTTCTTGTTTAAGTGACCTGAGACACGTTAACGGTCTGGGGAATTTTTAATAGCTTTAACATTTTTTAACCAATTTTTGTCTTTTATATCTCATTAGAACGACAGTTGCGTATACATTTCGATTCTTTTGCATTCGATTTCAAAACAAGTTATTTAGTAGCAAAAACTGAAAATTTTGCATTTTTTCCGAATTTTAGCGATAATACAGTTTGTGGGCCAATTTGATCCAAAGAAGATATAGGTTTAATCTCAAAATGATTTTTTTACAGTAATTTTCATAAATATAAATAAATCTACATATTTCTGTAACATAATGCAAAAAGTTAAGGAGTTTCACAAATTTATTTCACATAAATAGTAAAATTTTGCATTTATCTGACCTTTGACCTCGATTCGCGTCCCGAAATCCTTGTACGATTTGGCTTAAATTTTCAACATTTAACTTTTAGACCCAGTGTCACAATATTCCACCCGGAAATATAAAAATTAAAAATCGGCTCTCACCCTAATATACATATCATTTGCAGTCTAATATTATTTGGTAAAAATAAAGAAAAAAAAGAAAATATCGGCTTACTGGTTTTTTCATCTAAACCGTATTCAAAATCGGTTGTTTAGAAACCCTATTAATGACCAATATTGCTTTCATTTTATTGGTATATAAAATATAAAAACTATGTTTAATTGGATTTTGTTAATATTTGAATTTTTTGAAAATATTGCTATTTTAAATAAAATGTGCAGTGCAACCCCTAAATGTTGTATGATTGCAGATTTCTCAGCATTTGGTTTTTATGATGACAGAGAACTATATTAATCCTTGGGAGCATCGAAATTCGTAAATGTCCAATATAAGACCACCCAAATATACATAGATATTTGGCTTATATATTAAATTTGTGGCATAGTGCAATGACTGAAATAAGTTTCTGCTTAATGGATTAAAAAAAGTGATTTCAAACTTAAATTTTCATTTCAAATTAAAAAAAAAGTAAAATCTTTAACTTCCTATGAATTAAAAAGAAAACAAACGACCATTCTTTGAGACACATCTAAATTAAGATCAAAAAAAAAAAAATGGAAAACAAAATAAAACTGAAAAAAAAACCTAAAAACAAATCGTATCGTATCTAATATAACTGGTAGTTAAACTTAGTTTAGTTTTATTAGGCAATAAGACTGTATAAACAATAAAGAATATTTAAAATTAAAACAAACGTATATTAAATATTATGCCTCATTTTAGTTTAAGAAATAGTAAACATAAACCTGGCTAAATTATTATAACATATAAATTAAAATAAAATTATTTATTTAGCAGTCTTAAATAATTATGAAAACCAACGTTTATATCTGCTAAATATCATAAAATATCAAATAGCTCAAGATCGTTTCTCTTATTGGTTTAAGGAATATTTCAACGTTTCATTTCATTAATCAGTAAATAATTAAAACATCTTTAAACTTATATTTTTCTTGTGTTTTTAAATTTGCTCTAATCTAAAAATTAACTATGAATTATGATCTATTGATTTGTAAAACCAACGTTTAATACTGAACTGATTGAATTATGCTCAACATGATATTTTCTCAATTCATATTTATGTTTGCTGGGAATTCCCAATATTTAATTATTTTATCCCTTAGTGTTATTATAAAAACATTAATTGGTTTTTAATTTTAACAATTATAATGAAAAACACAATATAAATTACTATAAACACTATGATAATATTTAAATAAATATTATTTTAACAGAAAAAACAAATTTATATTAAATCATTTACTAACAAAATGTGTATTTAATTAAATGAAAAAACAAATACTTAATAATGAAAAGTAAATTGAGAAAAAGGTGAACTTTAAAATAAACAATATGAAAATGAATATTATTTATATATATTTGAAATAAAAATAAAAAAGAACAACAACAAATCAAACAAAGAATCTTTAAACTATAACCAACCTCTGTATACTGTAATTTATTTATTTATTTAATTGCGTTTTAATCTCAGTTAATTTCAAGTTTTTGAAAGTTGATAAAAACATAAAGAATCAAAACGGAAAAAGAAATTAAATAAATGTATATGAAATATATAAACATTCAAAGTTATAAATGCATTTTTAATTGGTTTTCAGAGATATTAAAGGTAAGTTTGTTTAAAATAAAATCAATCTGTGTTACATAGTCCTAAAAATCTATGCGCCCACCATCAATGTAATGCGGGTACCGATTAATGTGTATTTTGTATAAAAACATTTGGTTCATTTTATTTTCTCTTATTTTCAAAAAAATCAAAATAGGTATAGTGGTAAGTCAGAATAAAGTTTATTTATCATATAAGGAGTGAGAACGAAAAATTCTTAACATACATATATGTTAATAAAAACGAAACAACTAAACTTACAGTTTTAATTTTTTTATATTTGATTGAAATTATTATTACAATTTACAAAAATATATATATATATATATATATATATATATATATATATATATATATATATATATATATTTTTATAGTTTTAACTAGTGATGTAATTTATAACCTTTTTCGGAAACCCTTCCATTAATGTGTTTATAGTGATTTCTGTCACTTTGCTCGAACAGGTAGTCCATCTCAGTTTAAAATCTACCACACTTTTGGACACCTTTTTTGTGCTCTTCAATTCTCTTTTAATAACAGCCCAATATCTCTCCACTGGCCTTAGCTCCGGAAAGTTTGGAGGATTTCCTCTCTTGGTACAAATACCACATTATTGTTCTTGTACCACTGAAGGCCTTGCTTACCATAGTGACAGGATGCCAAGTCAGGCCAAAAATAAGTGGACACATTATGAAGTCTTATGAATGGAAGTAGCCTTATTTGTAAACATTCGATGATGTAAACTTCGGTATTTATAGAGCCCGTTGTAACAAATGATTGGCTTTTTTGCCGCAACTGCATATTGCTTGCCATACCAAAAACTTTTTGAGAAATTTTGTCTGTTTTTGGGTCCTAAACTTTTCTTCAACATTCCCTCGAGCATCAGCAACATAAAATTTTTGACCAGGAAGTTGCGAAAAATCTGCTAGAACATACGTTTCTTCATCCATTATGCAGCAAGAATTTTTTTTTTTATAAAAGTTGACTTCAATTTCCGTGCTCTGTTTTTGGCCTCTAAATTTTTAGCAGCATTCCTGTCAGGAACTTTTTGAGCCTTGTATGCTTTTAAACTTGCATTAGCTTTAACTTTTCGGACTAAATAGTCCGAGCACTGACCTAACCGGGCTGCTTTCCTACCGGATGTGTTGGGAGCTCTTTTGAAAATGTTTTCTATTTTTTTTGCCTTTAGAAACATCATATGGACCATTCCTTCTACCTGAACCAGCTATTCTATCAACGGACAAGTTCTCCCGGTGCTGTTTAATAACATTGGAAACAGTTTGACGGAAGACCTTTCAATGCTTGGCCAACTTCTTGTAGGACCAAGTTGGGTTATGTTGAAAATATTGAGTAATTTTTGTACGCACTTTTTTCTGGTTGACATTAAACATAATAACTGACATGTTTTACAAAGGTAACTTGATCAAAAAAATCAAATAATACTTGGGTTGAAAGTTTTAATGAAAAACGTGTGTTAAGAATTTTACGATCTCTTTCCTTATTTTGATCGAAAGCTTTTCAATGAAATATTAGTTTTTGTTTTTACTTATGTAAGAATATTTCGAATTTTTATAAGAATGAAATATTTAAAAAGTTAAATACATATGTATTTGAACAACAATGTCATCTGATTACACGGCGACAATTGTTGCTAGCTGCATTTATAGTCGGTAGCATGCTGTTGTGAATGTGTTTAATGCAATGATGCCCAAGCCCTATACTCTTGGTGCTCATTTGTTTTTGTAAATGCTCTTAGTTATAGGCTGTGTGTTTCTATACTGAATAGAACACTCAGGCACTAGTAATATGAAATACACAAACAACTTTGTCTTGTTTGTTTTTTTGTCGATCTTCACTGTCTTCACTGCAACAACACTTTCGTATGCTTTGCTGGTAAACATTGACGACAGCGATCATCAATGTAGATTTTGTTTTTGTTTATCGTATGGTTTTGTTTAAAAATGTGTGTATTTTTTTCTTTATTCTTTGTATGTTTTGGTTTTTACAACAAAAAAATTGCATACAAATTAGTTTTTCTTCCATAAGGAACTTTTGGGCACCCCTGGTTTAATGCATTAAACGTCGAAAGGACATTTCGGTCAAACATTTTTTGGTTGGACCGATTTTACCCAAACATTTGTTGCAACCGACAACACATGGACGTATAATTTTACAAGGATTATAATAAGGCTAATAATTTCATAAGGACGCAGAATATATATTCTTTTGTGGACACTCCATACTTTTGTTGGATGGTAATGTATTTGTGGGATGTGGGAATTATAGAGGAGTTGGAGATGTGGATTTTATATGGGAGCTTTGGTCAATTATGGACTGATCGTCAAAAAATCCGGTGATATGATTTTTACATGCTAAATGTAAGTTAGATATCGACATCTATAAAGGTAGGGTCACTCATGGCAAATATTTGACGAAAAATACATAACCACTAAATAAAATATATTTGAATTCTTTTATTAATTTAAAAAATTTATTTTACTTAAGATGATTCAAAACAAACAATTTAGTTTTATTTTAATTGATGCTGTTTGATCATACAATTCACATGTAAGAGTAAACACGTCAAACTATTTTGTGGTAAAAAAAGTGGTTGCGATTTTTTTTTAGCAAATATTTTCCATGTGTGACCATACCTTAAGACGTTTATGTAGGTTAGTGTTCTTTTTTCGGAAGTGGTCCTTGTATGGGCCAACTATGCACCGATCTTCATAAAATTAAGTACGTCGATTTGTATATATATAAGAATTATTTATTTATGGTAACCATATCTATAAGACATTTGAACATATTTAAATGATTTTAGGAAGTTTATATGGACGATATGGACATATATGAACCAATCCAAATAAAATATCGTATTGTGATTTATTTTTACATGTAACTTATTCATGCTGAATTTTGTACGGATATTGATATTCCATAGGCATGTATATACCTTAGGGCCATATTCCGGGAAGATATTTACGTGTGCTAAATTTCATGGTATTATATACAATATATATAAAGCAAATAACAAAATATTTTTGAAAAATATCGATAAATACTTTTTTGGATGTTGTCTTGCATTATAGTCCATAACTCTTGTTCTGATTGCCTGATGTTGCAATACCATACATTTATGATCCACAAAGAATATTTGGGAAAATTTTCATCCCCTTCAGTACATCCCTCGAGGTCCGAGCGTGCCTTCAACAGACGGACATAGCTACACAGAAAAAAGTTTCAACATAAATAGTATGATTTGATTTCATTGACTTCAATTCATAATATTCATAAATAATTTCTTAAATAGTATGATTTTTTTCATATTTTTTGTTTTTAAATAAAATCTAGGAGGCTTGAAAAAAAAATATTTCAATTTTCATTTATATTTTAATGTTGTTTGAAAATGTTTGAAATTTTCCTTTGAGAATTTTTATGTTTTTTTATGATTTTCAGCTACAAAATGAGCAAATACGCGTGAAATTGACTGCATTTTTTGAAGCAGATGAAATGCTTTAATATTAATGGATGCTAAATGATGTTTAATGATATTTTTTTACATTTCAGACTTTTTTGATTAATCTTGAATAATTGGTAATATAGGGCTATTTTACAAACATATTTGAACTAAACCACTAGGTAATGCAATTGTAATGCAATCGTAATACATTTGATTATCTATATATATAAAAGTGAATGTGTGTCTGTATGTATGTATGTTTATTATTATTAGTTTGGGCTTTATAGACGGCTAAACGGCTGAACCGATTTGCTTGAAATTTTTACAGTATATTTATGTATGCCTGGAAGGAGCTATAGGCTACTTTTTGTTTTGAAATTTTAAGTGGGCGTGGTACCTCCCATACAAAGTTAATTTTAAAAATCAAATATTTAGAAAACTATAATAGCTATTGTTCTCGAATTTTGCATGAGCAATTCCACTGTTTGTTTAAATATTTGCGGCAAAAATGGGAGTAGTAGCCACAGAGGGCGTGGCACCTCCCATATGATGATAATTAAAAAAAATGTATATATGGGAAACAATAAGATATATGGTACGGTTATTCTACCATCAATATTAATATTTAGGACAAAAATGGGCGGACTATCAATAGTGGGCGTGGCACCTTCCATACATATGATGACAAATTATAAATAGGGAAAGATATATCATCTATCAATATTAATATTTAGGACAGAAATGCGCTGACTACCAACAATATTAAGTAAATGTTAAAATTTGTATACATTTGAAACCCTTATCTATATATAAAAGTGAATGTGTGTTTGTATGTATGTATGTATGAAATGTATAACATTTCCATCTAACTTCTGCAGCATGACGCAATCTATAGAAGAGTTAATAAATTGCGTTTTCCCCAATATCGGAAAAAATTTTAAAAACAAGCTATGGTTATGTGAACGCGCGTTACTGGCAGCCAAAAATATAGACGTTATCTCCATCAACAGCAACATTCTGAATACCATCGATGGTAATCTAAAAATTTATAAATCAATCGACACTGTTACAAATATTGAGGATGTCGTCAATTATCCAGTCGAATTTTTAAATTCGTTAGATTTACCGGGCTTTCCACCACATGACTTGCAGTTGAAAATTGGTGCTCCTATTATTTTACTAAGAAACATTGATCCACCACGACTTTGTAATGGCACTCGACTTATAGTAAAGAAATTAATGAACAATCTAATCGAGGCGACCATTATAACTGTAAAGTACAATGGATCAGATGTATTTCTGCCACGTATTCCGATGATAACTTCGGAAATGCCATTTGATTTTAAGCGATTGCAGTTTCCTATTCGCCTAGCATTTGCAATTACAATTAATAAAGCTCAAGGTCAGTATTTGCAAGTTTGTGGACTAAATCTAGAAAATACATGTTTTTCACATGGACAGCTTTATTTTACATGTTCGCGAGTGGGAAAACCCACAGACTTATATGTATATGCACCAGAAGGAAAAACCAAAAATATTGTATATCCTAAGTCATTAGAATAAAAAATAATTAATAAAAGTAATGTATATATCAAACATTAAATAAAAAATGTTTTTCTATAAACTTCTATATTTAACATTAAGGTTATAAATAAGAAACAAATAATGTACTACTTATTAAAATAGAAACTAATTTTAGATAAACTAAATAAGTATATTGTAAATCATAAGATAATATAATAAAAATTAATTTAAAAGGAAAACTGTAGATTTAAATAACTTAATAAATATATTTGTTTAACTCTAAACTTTTTATTTCATTACGATACGGGTAGCGAAGCACACCGGGTTTTAGCTAGTAAAATATAAAGAAATTTATGAAAAAAAAGATAAAAATTCCGTCATGTACAACTTTATAATATTTATGAACATGTTCTTATTCTGAATGAATAAAGTTTGGGAAAAAAAGTCATGTTCGATTAATAATATTTATTAAAAAATTCATTCCAATTATGAATTTCTTTTTTCTGTGTAGATCTTCTTAGAATTTTATAAGCATATATACATACTTTTTGGTTTAACGACCAATACTTTGATGAATTTCAAACAGGATGACAATATACCACTCATCTCTTTGATGATGGTTATGAACATATATTAAGTAAAAAATAAATGTTCATTAAATGTAATCAAACTACAAAGCAATAACTTGGAAATGACTTGCAATTACTGATTAACTTACTTTTCAAGACTACTACATACCATCTTTATTACTTAGATTTTGTTTAGTAATGACTGACTTACAATCTGATATACAAGAACTTGAACTAAATAATTAATAAAAAAGTGTTTAATTAAATTTTGTTTTTTAAAGTGGATATAAAGACTGATGGTATTGGCTTTGTTTTTAATATATTTCATGTTTGTTAATTGTGTTCTGTTTTAAAAAAAATAAAAATTTTAAGAAGTATCTTTTCGTACGTGTTTTTATAATTTGTGTTTAAATAATTTGGAGTTTTAAAATGTTTGTCAATCAAATTCAACAACCAAATCTTTATATATATGGGGCATTTCATGTAAAGTGAACCAACTTCTTTAAACGATGTCTTCCGATTGGAATGAAATTTGCAGCATAGTTAGATAGTAATTCAGACACAATTTTTCAACAAGATCGGTCGAGAACTTTCCGAGTTAGAGGGGGTCAAAATATGACATTTTGGCCAAGCAGGTGTTTTTTCTCATCCATGTAACTTATTACCTATTGTTCTTAGCAAAATCTGTCTCAAATAGTTTAGATAGCTATTTTATCAATCTTTCGGAAAAAAATATTAAAAATAAAAAATAAAAAATTTTTGTATTTTTTTTTCCAAAATCAAAAACTTTTTGTACTTTTTTTAAAATGGGCACTTTTTATGTTCTCTCTCAAAAGAAAGCTTAGATATTGTCCTTGAAGATTTATTTGGTGGCTTGGGATATCTATCAAAATAAATTTTTTGTAACTCAAAACATATAATTTTTGACTTTATTTGCAAAATCAAAAACTTTGTTGACTTATTTTTTTCAAAATGGGCCCTTTTTAATTTTTTTTTTTATTCAAAAGAAAGCTTAGGTCCATTCCTTTAAGAGGTTTTTGGTCGCCTAGTGGGATGCGAGTGGGATATATATCAAAATAACACAAAACACAAAAATTGTATGTCTTGAGTAACAAAATAAATAAAATAAAATATATACTACTCGTATCCCACTAAGAGACCAAAAAGCTCTTAATGGACTATACCTAAGCTTTCTATTGAGAAAAAAAAAAAATTAAAACGGGGCCCATTTAGAAAAAAAAGGTCGATATTGCAAAAAAATCTCAAAAATTGTATGACTTGGGTTAAAAAATATTTATTTTGATAGATATCCCACTCGAGTCCCTCTAAGTAACCAAAAACATCTTAAAGCAATGGACCTAAGCTTTCTTTTGCTTAAAAAAAAATTTTGAAAAAGGGGTCGAATTTTGACCCCCTCTAACTCAGAAAGTTCTCAAACGATCTTGTCTCGTATTAATTATTTGTTGTTCTAAGTAATGCCTTAGGATATACTGTGGGTTTTCCCACTCGCTAACATGCAACTGAAAGAACTTCGGTCCTAAATATTAATGCTGATAGCTGCTATAGCTTCTCCTATATATGATTTGTCATATCTATTGGAGGAACCACGCCCACTATTGCTAGTTTGCTCATTTTTGGCCTAAATTAGTAATTCGCACAAAGTTTTAATTTTTTACAGATTACAATTATACAGATATATATGAATTGTAGTATTTAGTTTGTATGGAAGGTACCACGCCCACTATTTATAGTCCGCCCATTCTTGTCCTGAATATTATTATTGATGGTAGAATAGCCGTTCAAAATAACAGTTTAAGCTAAATTAGGCTTTATTTAAACCATCCTAATGAACATATACGACAGATTTTGTGTAATAAAACTCCCAGTAGTTCCGGGTGATTGTCCTGAACTAGTGATTTTACCTATCATTTAGAGTTTATTTAAACTTATATATTTCTTCCTCTAATTAAAATATTTAGCTTCATAGATGAAAGTGCGTATTGTATATAAAATTTTGAATCTGACTGTATTTGGGGGATTCAAACGGTGAGCCACTATTTCCATATCAGTTAAAACCAAACATGAAACTCTAATTTAGGGTGACCACTAGTTCCGTAAATAGCTACGTGAATAGTTATTCCTACATAAATTACAAATAAATTGAATTCACATACCGGTTACATAGAGTCAGTTACTTACTATCAAACTGGTAATTTTATCAGTTAGTTGAGCTCAAACAGTCAGTTAAAAAACATATCCTTGACAATTACCGATTGCTTGAAAACAATCCTTCCTCCGTCGACTCCCCAATAGATTACTTCTGGTAGTTAAAATAACTAATTTCTAAAGTGCACTATAAATAAACGCTTAATGTGACTACACTCTTGATTACTTAGGGATACTAAAGTGGCAATTAGCTTCTCGCTAGATTACCTGATAAATATAAAGTAACAAATTAATTTCTATCTGCACTACAAAGAGCACATACTTGTCAAATGACCCAAAATATATATATATTGGAGTCAGCCAAACGAAAATACTTTAGTGAAAATTACTGTCTCTAAGGGATACATTGACTACTTGTAAAACTGCTGAGATAGATACATTTATACATATATATAGTAAAATGTGAATTGTTTCACATATTCACGTATTTACTCAAACGGAGTCAGTCAGTGTGCTATTGAAGACACTGACTGAATGCATAAATTTAATATTGAATTATTTGTTCGTTGTAAACGACTTTTTGCTGATCGATGAGAACAAAAAGCTACTTTCACAGCAACACAACATGAATAATTTAAAAAAACGGAAACGGATGTACGTTTTTTACTCTTCAATTCCTGTCATTGCTATAAATTCAACTGATGCTCTAGCATTAAATGTCCGTATTGTATATGTAGCTATTTTTTTTTTTTAGTGGCTGCAGCTGTTATTGTTTAATTCTGCGACTGATGTCAATAAAACAAATGTCAATGGGGCAATATTCATGTATTGACACAATATTGAGAGCAGTCGAAATAAATAAAAATACTATATATATAAATAACTGTAATACCACACAGCATTTGTAAACGTACACATTGGATAACATTCTTGCAACAAAAAAATAAGACGAAAAGAAAAATATTTAATGTCAATACACTGGCCACCAAAATCTTTGTATTAATTTGCAATTAATGAACAACTTACTTTTCAACTACTACTTCATACCGTCTGCATTTTTTAACAGCTGATAGTTCTTTTTTACCAAATTCATAATTAATTCATTATAAAATTCATCAAATTTTTGAGTGGTTACATTTTTGTTAATTCAAAATTGATTTAAAATATTCTGAAGTCATTATAAAGGGTGTTTCAGTAAGAATGCATTTTTTCATTTTAAAATAAAAACACGTATTTTTTGAGATATTTGTGATATTACTGTTTTCATGAAATTTTCCATGATTTTTTTCACAGAGATATGGCTGTATCTCACAGATGATGTTTTGGATCTCGAATTTGTGGTCAGGAAGTTTTTAGTTTATTCGCATTATCCAGAGATTTCACAAAACCACAAAGAAAAAATCACACGTCGATAAATCGCATGATCTTCAATTTCGGCTTCATCATCAAAAACGTAAGGCCCAATCACGCCGCCTAACCAAAAACCTCACCAGACAGTTAGTCTGGTTGTGGGTGCATTTGTTTCATGAGGATTTTTTGATCCCCCAGCTCGACAATTTTGTTTATTCACTAAGTTATTCAGATGGAAATGCACTTCATCGGATAAAATTACTTTTTTCGAAAAATTGATTTCACTGCTCCATTAAACATTGAACGAATTGGCGGCGCGTTCCGTTTTCTGCTGCTTTGATCTCCAGAGTAAGCTGAATTTTAAACGCATGAAGTTGGAGGTTTTTTGTCAAAATTACATGCGTAGTGCTTCGTGAAATTTTAAATTGTTTAGAACGACTTAAAATTTCATGAATTGATGTATCTGAGATTTCGGCAACACATTCGTTTACAACAGCAATGTTTTCAAGACACCGACTGGTACATTGAGATATTTGAGTCTTACTGTCCATAATCAACCAGTTTCTCCAACTTTTTGACCACCATTCGAATGGTTGACACATTAGGTTCACTTTCTTGACTGAAAAATCTTTGAAGTTGGCGAAAAGAAGAATAATGTTCATTATAATAAGTTATAATATAAACATTATATTGGAAAACGATGAATAAATAATTTTCAACTTTAAGGGCCTCATTTTATAAAACGAAACGTTTGGAAGCGTAAGCTATTTATATGAAGACTACTGGGAAAACGGCTTAAAACTAGAATATTTTCCATAGAATTTTATTTTTACGTTTGTCGTTTCGCTTTATAAAATTAAAGCCTAAATTAATAATATGAAAACATAGACCGATATTTGCAATTTTCAATACCAAACAAACCTTATTAACAGAGAGTATATGTGAAATATTCAGCCAGCTATCCCTATCGTGCGCCGTAGTGTTTTCAACAGACGGACAGACATAGTTAAAATTGCTTAGAATTTCATAAGAACCAAGAATAAATATACTTTTGTGGGTTCGCGATGAATATTTCGGTGTGTTAGAAACGGACAAAATTAATACACCCCATTTTTTATGGTGGGTATAACAATGATTAAAGTCCGCGCCTTTTTGAATGCAAGACTGATTTTTGGATAAGAAATTATTTTATTTTTCAAAATAGTCTCCTTGAGCTCTATTCAAATCTCTTGCCGCCGTTGGAGTCAAATCTTTTTTCACCTTTGGAAATAAAAAATAATTTCTCGGTGCTAAATCTGGATAATAGAGCGAAAGAGAGACCATTTCGTAGCCTAATTCATAGATTTTTTCCACGGAAAGGTTTCTCATACCAAACCACTTTTTACCATTGAAATTGATGGTGCAGAGTTCCCATAGTATTTTTCAAGCTTAGTCTATATTTTAGTGATAATGCTTAAAGTATGTATGGACATTAGAGTGCCAGCCTATTGTATGAAAAATGTATCTTGTAGAATCTTGAGGAGTGCTGATCGGATTGTGGCCAAATTGCATGCGCATTGGATTAAATGTAGACTTTGCAGATGGACATATGGACGGTCAAAATTGAATCACCAAATAATTAAAAAAATCATAAACAAAATTTACAATAGATGGAATAGCTTTTGAACGCGGTTTTTGTTTTTAATAACTTATATATCATTTTGAAGGGTACATAAATGTCATTTATTATCTCTTAGTTATTGAACATTAATGTCAAATATTGTACTAACAATTGTCGAGTTTAAGTTTTGTGTTTGGACCTCATGGACCTGGCAAGGACGGGGCCAGGGTCTCCCAAAGTAGGACACATCGGGTATGTTGCATTTCTAAAACGGTTTCATTTCTTCGTTTGGGTTCCGATTTCAAAAACAAAAATACATACAGAGAATCTCCTCGTCGAGCACTATAAAAAACTTCGTGGTAGCTAGCAATTATCTCATAAAGTTTAGGAGATATTCACATTTGAAAATTAAATTCTCAGCATTGTTTTCCACTCTACTCCAGTTTGATAATAGCGTATCCAAATATTTCCTGAATTTCTCCATTTTTCTATTGTTGCATTAACAACAAATGTAGGTATCAAACCAAAAAATAATTGTTTAAAAGTAATGACTGACTCCAAAGTTATATGCATTTGAATTTAAAAAAAATTTTTAATGGCGGTTTTTCCCTCATTTTTTTGGAAAAAAGTACTTTTCTTTTTCATTTCTTTATAAGTTATCGCAAAAAGTTTCTAAGAAGATGTATAAAGAATTTATACTTTTTGGAAATATAGCTTTACAATATATATTTTAAATGAAAAAAAATTATAAAATTTTTGTTACAGAGGGAACCAGGTCCGTCTAAAGAACGTCTATTTTTTATGTAAAATTCAACTTTAAGGCAAAAATTCTCATATCGCATAGTCGATATCAAAATACAGTAACACATTTTATATTTTGTAAAGGTTTCCGATAACCCCGACCCTGGCATAGATATTAGCCAAAAAACTATATGAAGAAATAGGATCGTTTTAAAAATGTAACATACCCGAGGTGTCCTTTTTGGGGACCCTTGTGGGTACATGAGATCCAAAATCAAAACTTAAACTCGATAACGCTTCCTCTTTGTGCCTGTGAAATTCCACTCAAATCAGACTAACGGTTTAGAAGTTATAGATTTATTTCCCTCTATTTTTTCCTATACCACTGTGCGTCATATCCGGGAAGTTTAGCTTTACTTATTTATTTTGAAAAAAGTGCCGCTGCAGCACACCGATTGCTCACCAAAGCTTTTGGTGAATGTGTTTCGTCGTTTTCAATGTGCGAGAGATGGTTTGATCGATTCAGAAGTGGTGATTTTGACACGAAAAAGAAAGATCACCCTGACTAGCCAAACAAGTTTGAAGACCAAGAATTGGATGCGTTACGCCATGAAGATTGTTGTGAAATCCAACAAGATCTTGCATAATCATTGGCAGCTGCTGAAGCAGCAATTTGAAAACGTTTGGGAGCAGTAAGATTCATCCAAAAATAGGGACATTGGGTACCATAAAATCCCGCATTTGTAAATTATACACCCAATATATTGTGACAATCTTTAATATAATTGTACAACTAGTTTCTGTGTTAATAAACACATTTTGAAAAGAAAAAAATCTTTAAAACTTCAACGAAACGTAAGAAATTTTTATCAAGAATACTGGATTTGTTTTTTCCATATACATTTTTCAAGCGTTTGCCATTTCGTCTTAAAAAATCAAATGTAAATTTCATACAGAATTTCTTATTCATTTTTAGATTTTTATTATCTTTTAGTTGTTCAAACTTTAAAATCCAAAAGTCATAAAATATCTGCCCTCATAATGTTTATTTTTTAGTAACAAACGACTTTCATATGTATTTTATTTGTTAAATTTCATGATAGCATTTTTTAGATACATGCATTCATACATATTTATATTTATCCCAAATATGTTTGCTATCAAAACTGTCACAGAAAATTGATGAGAAGACATCAAAAAGGATTTTAAGTTAAATTTTCGGTCTAATATTCTGTTTTATTTCCCATATTAATAGACAACTTGTTTTTAAACGCACAATACGTTTTAAAACGTACGAATATGTACATTAAGGTGCCCAAAAAGTTTAGTCGATATATTGCACTGAATGAAAGTTCACATCTACAAGGTGGCGCTAAAGTAATCCTCCTATCAGAAAATACTATAAATTTTGCGATTGGCCCCTAATGTCAGTTCTGTTTTGACATTTGTGTAGTAAACACATGCAAAATACACGTTAAGATTTCCTGGCCGTCCAACGCCTACTGGTGAAACACTGCGACGTTTAGCCGCTCGCCTCGAAGAGACTGGCACAACACGAGATGCTGCCAGGCGTAGCAGACCCCGGAGTAGCCGTTCTGCAGAGAATATTACTGCTGTAGCCGAGGATGTAATGGAAGCGCCGTCGACATCGACCAGACGACGTGCCACGCAAATGGGTATCAGTCGACGGTCTTTACAGCGAATTTTGGTACAGGATTTGAAGATGTTTCCGTACAAAGTCCAGACGGTGCATCAGCTGTTAGCTGCTGACCGCCAATCGCGTCTAACATACGCTCAAGCCATCCTTAATCACCACCAAGAGGAAGATGATTTTTCATCAAAAATAATCATGCGAGATGAGGCCCATTGCCATCTTAGCGGTTACGTAAATAAGCAAAATTTACGCTTCTGGGGCACTGAAAATCCGCGTGTAACCCACGAAGAGCCATTACACCCGCTCAAAGCCATCGGACCTATTTTATTCGAAGACGTCGCGGGCCAAACGGTTACTGTGAATGGTGAGCGCTACAGAGCAATGATCAACGAGTTCTTTTTGCCGCAACTTTATGAATTGGGATTGGAAAACATGTGGTTCCAACAGGACGGTGCAACGACACACACTGCACGTGCCACAACCGATATGCTGAAGGATGCATTTCCCGGGCGCCTAATCTCCCGTTTTGGCGATTTGCACTGGCCAACAAGATCGCCTGATTTGACCGCTCCAGACTTCTTTTTGTGGGGCTTTTTGAAGTCGCGGATTTATGTCAACAAGCCTCAGACTCTTACAGCTCTTAAAGACAATATCCGTCAAGAATGTGAGAACCTATCGCCAGAAGTTTTGGCCAAAGTGATGGAAAATGCCATAAAAAGGGCTCAAATGACAATCAACTGTGGCGGCGGCCATTTACATGACATCATATTCTCGTCTTGATGTAAAAAAAATTAAAACACCAAATAAAAATAATCCACAAGAAGAATCAAAGTTTTTTAATTTTTTTTTTTTTAATTACAGCCAAAAAACATCGGAAGTTTACTTTTGCGCCACCTTGTATATTAGGAAATATGAAAATCACCCTAATACATATGGAAAAAATATGTTTAGCCCATTGATACATTAACATTTTTACGTTGATGAAACCTTCAATAGCAGATTTAGTAATGGCACCTTTGAAACATTGTTTATTGACAGATAAATAGCAAAATTCAAATGTCAGTCATTTTCGTATTTGATATGACACTTTTCAGCAAATTGTTATTAATGGTTCAATGATTAAATAATAAAATTATACTAACTGAAAAAGCAGTAATTAAGGAGTGAAATCGAAAAATGCTTAACATACATATATGTTAATAAAAATGAAACCACTAAGCTTACAGTTTTAATTGTTTTTAGATTGACATTATTATTACAATTAACAAAAAAATACATTTTTATAGTTTTAATCACTAGTGATGAGATTTTGAAAATTTTTCGGAAACCCTTCCATTAACGTTTTTATAGTGATTTCTGTCACTTTGCTCGAACAGCTAGTCCATCTCCGTTTAAAATTTACCACACTTTTGGACACCTTTTTTGTGCTCTTCAATTCTCTTTAAACAAGAGCCCATTAACTCGCCACTGGCTTTAGCTCCGTGCAGTTTGGAGGATTTGACTTTTTTGGTATAAATTCCACATTATTGTTCTTGTACCACTCAAGGGCTTGTTTACCATAGTGACAGGATCCCAAGTCAGGCCAAAAATAAGTGGACACATTATGAAGTCTTAGGAATGGAAGCAGCCTTTTATGTAAACATTCTTTGAAGTAAATTTCGGTATATATAGAGCCTGTTGTAACAAATGATTGGCTTCTTTTGCCGCAACTGCATATTGCTTGCCATACCAAGAACAGCTTTTTGGGAAATTGTGTCTGCTTTTGGGTCCTAAACTTTTCTTCAACATTCCTTCGAGCATCAGCAACATAAAATTTTTGACCACGAAGTTGCGAAAAATCTGCCAGAAGATACGTTTCGTCATCCATTATGCAGCAAGAATATTTTTTTTTTTAAATTTAACTTAAATTTCCGTGCTCTGTTTTTGGCCTCTAAATTTTCAGCATTAGCTAAACTTTTAGCTTTAAATTTTCGCACCCAATAGTCCGAGCACTGAGCTAACCATGCTGCTTTCCTACCGAATATGTTGGGAACTCTTTTGAAAATGCTTTCTATTTTTTGGCTTTAGAAACATCATGTGGACCATTCTTTCTACATGAACCAGGTTTTATATCAACGGACAAGTTCTCCCGGTACTGTTTAATAACATTGGAAACAGTTTGACGGCAGACCTTTGAATGTTTGGCCAACTTTTTGTAGGACCAAGTTGGGTTTTGTTGAAAATATTTCATAATTTAAGTACACACTTTTTTCTGGTCACTCATTTTAATCAGATTAACAGCAAATGAACATAATTGACATTAAACATAATAACTGACATGTTTTACAAAGGTAACTTGATCGAAAAAAAAAGAAATCAAATAAGTCTTGGGGTAAAAGTTTTAATGAAAAACGTGTGTTATTTTTTATTTTGATACTTGTTTAAATACGAGATTGCTTATGTTATTTATAAATAGTTTTTATTTTAAAAAGTAGTTAATATTTTACTAAACGACTAGCATTTAACCTTATAGACATCGCTGTGACACAAATAACTCTTTAAAGTATATACAAAAATCACCGTACTGAGTTTTGTGAAAATCGTCTCATAATTACCTTTCTCACTATGGTGGGGAGGGTATATTGCGATAGTGCTGATGTTTGTAACGTGCAAAAATATTGTCCCAACAATTCGACAAAATTTGGTACAAGCTTTTCTATTGCCCAAGGACAAATCTTATTGAATTTGATTAGAATCGGACCATTATTTCTCCTAGCCCCCATACGATTGCTCTATCTGAATAAATATCTTACTTATATAGATATCCAAATAAGTTTTATATAAGCCGAACTCACACCACCAAATTTCGTGACGAAGAATTCATAACTAGCGAGCATAAATATCTTCAAAATGTTGGTATTTCAATAAAATACAATACAAATATGTTATATATATCTACAAAAGTCATGTTACCAAATTTTGTAACGTTCGGTCCACAATTAGTCATCATCTTCTCGGTGTAGGGTATCATATGGTCGGGCTTGACCGATTATACTTTCTTACTTGTTTTCAATTTGAAGAATGTTCACATCCCATTTTCTTATATGCATCATATCAATCATAATAGGAAATATTTTTATATAAATAGTCTCTTTGCAGACTATCTATCACTATTTATATATAATCAAGTGTACACTTAAATATAATTTAAAGTTTCTGGGTTCATTATTACAGACATTTTTTAATTAACCTTAGAAAAACGAACAAGTAGTATTATGTATCCTTTATGGTATCACTAGATACCAAATTTGAAAAAATGTATATTGATTTGAAGTAATTCTAATACATATTTAAAATACACAAAAAAAAAAAAAAAACTCAAAGTTCATGAGCTCTAAATGTTGTTTTTTATTGTCAACGGATTGATGCAATAGATGAAATATTGAAAAATAAAAATTATAAAAGCATTGTTGTCGTATTTGTATGAAATATCATTCATGGTTCATACATACATATTTTTATTATTTTTTAGTATTTTTTTTTAACGTGAAGTGAAGTGAAGCAATTTATAACTGTGGAATATTATATTGTTTGAACGGACACATAAACAATTTATTTCTATGGAGTTCACAGTATGTTGTAATAAAAACTGGGGTTAAATAGTTTAAAATTGATGTCCGTGTGTAAGGACATATAGAATTCAGTTTGAATTTGTACTTAGTTTAGACTTCACCAAGGACTTCCTAGTATAAATACTTTTCTTTATCTTTAAAATAAGATTAAATAATGGTTTAATTGTAACACATAAAAAATATTTGTCGCAGACCCACATTAACACTTTTATATATTCTGGGTCCTCATAAGATTATAAGATGATCATGCTATGTCCGTCCGTTGGTATGACTGTTGTAAACATGAAAGGATCTAGCAGGCTGAAATTTTCCAACAATTATCTCTGGTAATAAGAGCAATATCGGCTCATGATATCACCTAGCACCTGGACAAATGATGTTACTTAAATAAATGAAAATTATATTAAGAAATATTTACTATAATGGAAGCTATGTATGTTGACATTTGGTAGCTGAGGTTTGATTAAATCAACGCGGTAAATTTCGGGATCTGTCTCCTAGATACTGTTCGCTCATCTGCCAAACTATTATTTGGAGTAATGTCCAAAGTATTTTCAAAAAAATTTGTGGATCATTCCTTTAAAAAATATAACCGTCGATGACTACCAACTTATTTTGACCTGAATTGGATGATACGGAGACCAACGACACACGGTAGGGATTTAAAATAAAAAGTGGAAATAAAACCGTAACTTCTACATTCGTTTAGAAGTTACAGATTTTAATAAAATTTTCCACAGTTATAGAGGGGGTGTTGGTAAGTTTAAGTTTTGAATTTGGACTTATAACACCTCTGGGGGCCGAGCTACAATATCCTAAAGTGGGGCATCTCGGTTATATCAAAAATTATAAATGATGCCAAATTTTTTTTGAGATCCTATTTGAAAGATTTTTATATATATGGAATCCACTCGATGAGTTCAACAAAAAACATTGCTATAGCCATATTTTTTACCTGCCTTGATCTGTTTCTTTGCTAATAACGTATCCAATTCTTTCTCAATTTTCTTGAAATATATTTTTTTGAATTAACACACTTAATACTAATGAGCGAGATTGTAAAATACTTACCTCACGTTTTTCATTAAAACTTCTAACCCAAGTATTATTTGATATTTTTTTTATCAATTTACCTTTGTAAAACATGTCAGTTTATATGTTTAATGTCAATTATATTCATTTGTTGTTAATCTGATTAAAAGGAGTGACCAGAAAAAAGTGAGAACTAAAATCATTAAATATTTTCAACAAAACCCAACTTGGTCCTACAATAAGTTGGCAAAGCATTCTGCCGTCAAACTATTTCCAATGTTATTAAACAGTACCGGTAGAACTTGTTTGTTGATATGTTGCTGGTGCTCGAGTGAATGTTATAGAAATGTTTAGAACCCAAAAGCAGAATTTTTACCTAAGAAGTTCTTGGTATGGCAAGCAATATGCAGTTGTGGCAAAAGAAGCCAAATGCATCAAGGAATGCACAGTGGGGCAGAATAAAAATTTTTTGGAAATAAATCTGGCATTTCTAAACGGCTGGTCCGATCGAAATAAAATTTTACATATGCTTGGCCAATGAGTATATGAGCTTAAGTCATTAAAATGGACCCTCCAAATGCTCCAGGCGCGGCGCTATGGGGGCTCAAAGTAAGGTACCTTCGACATGTCAAATTTTTAAACACGTGCCATTTTTTTGTTTCCCATCCGATTTCAAAGATTTGTATACTTGAGGAAAGCGCTTGGCTAGGATTTGAAAAAATACGCATGCGTGTGCTATTAATTTCTTATAATTTCCGAGTTATAGGCATTTAATAATGGAACTTTTAAAATCTTGCCATACCTTGGTCCGCTTTTTTAAAAAATATAGGGCTTACTTTTGGATCGAATGGACTCGAATTTCTTTTGCTAGTTAGACAACTAAATTACCAATAATATACAAAAGATTTCAGGGCAATAGCTATTACGTATCCAAAAACAAACGATTTTTAATTTAAAAATTCCAAAAATAGTAAATTTTTGCAGTTTTTTGGACGAAAAGGTGACTTAACTCTTTTTTTATTAAAAAAAAAATTTTTTAAGGACATATAAACATTTTATGTGTTTCCGTAAGATATCTTTACGGAGAACATTTTGGTATAAAAGACATGTCTTTCTTTTCGAATATGTTGACCCTATGCCCTTCGGAATTCGACCTATTTTTTTATCAAAATTTCAACTTTGGGCCACATGTTCTAAAATCCCAAAGCTGGGATCAGAAAACGGAAAGCAGATTTGGAAACCTTGATGTGGTCCCTATTCATTCCCAAAGTAGTTTCCCAGCCCCAAAGGAAATGTGGACCCTATGGGCAAAAGTGTAAAAAATACAATTTTTAGGAATTGCGAGATGCTCTTTAACCTTTTGACAAGTTTTTTTACACTTTGTTATTTAGAATGTCAAGTTTAAAAAACGTTGAAAATTTCATTGAGTTTTGTCAATAAATAAAGTATTTTGTTTAGGCTTTAGTTAATAGTTATTAAATGTTTTTATATTCAAATGTAACAGTCATTTTTAGTTGTGTTTAAATATCTGTTAATGTTGTATTTTCTGGTACTATGAAATGTAATAATGTTCTGACTTGCTGTCGGGAACTCTGTCTGCTAGACTATTTTTTTATGAATTTTTTTTTAATGCTGCTGTTAAGTCGTTTTCGTGTCGTGGGAGTCGTCGTGAGCCTCTTGCTTGTAACATCAGGCGATCTTAAATTAGTAGAATTTTAAATAAAGTATATTTTTATAATTTAAATTGGAAAAATAAGTATTTTCATTTGGTCCGTAAACTAACGCGACAACATTTTGGTGCCGAAACCCGGGAGTTAGAGTTAATTCCACTGAACAACACAAATTATAAAACTACACATAATTAATTTCTACAATAATAATTAAGATGCCTTGTCCGTATATATGTAATTATTTGATGTAAAGTGCTGTGGCTGCGTTATGTTATTTAAAGTGGAGTGCTTTAAACATAAGGAAAGTTTTCACCACTGTTATAAATGTTATTAGTAATGATCGTGGTCCTAGCTACACTGTTAGCGTAGACACCAACCACTGTTAAACTCTGATATTCACCACAGGAGTAGAACGGCCGCCGTCTGAAATAAATTAAAGGACTTTGAGTTTATGACATGTCAATCACATCTGACATGTAATAAATAAACAAAAAGTAAAACAGAAGAGTGCATTAACTACATATAAATTAAATTTATACTTTTTTTAAAGAAAAAAGTGAATAAAATTAAATTTATAAATTAAATAAATTAATTAATGCACTGCAATGGCTCCACCAGATGACCCAGTGCATGAAATAAGTGACGGCGAGCAAGATGCTGGTGCTAAATCTTTGCAAAAGGTTAACCAACTTAAGGCTTTGAGGACAAGTACCAAAGGCAGCATCTCCCGGATGAAAAACCTTATAGCTAAGAAGGGTACAAGCTTATCATCGGAAGAGCTTAATTGTAGACTGTGTATGTTGGATGATTATTTTAAGAAAATAATCAGCGTGCAAGATGAAATCGATAAGTTGAGCCCAAGTGCCGACATTGCAGGTAATGAGGCAATGACGGCTGAAATAGAAGATATTTATGTGGCGACAAAATCGAAAATAATGTCTTTGTTGTCAAAGAGGCAGCATACCGTTGCTGATGTCAGTATGATGAATAGTACAGCATCATTTCCAGCAGTCCCTAGAGTTCGTCGGGAGGTAAAATTACCGAAATTCGAAGGGAAGTATTCTGAGTTTCCTAAATTTATTGCACTTTTTAATAAATTAATTCACCAGGATGAAACTTTTGATAATTGTGAACGCTTTTTAATTTTGAAAGAGCATTTGGGCTCCAGGCCTCTGTCGGCGATAGCAGACTTTGACGTGACTGAGGATAATTATCCAAAGGCACTTGAAAGGTTGAAAGAGTGCTTTGATAAAAAGGCGTTAATGTTCGAGGAACATGTTAATGCACTGTTTGCTATCCCAAAATCAACAAAATCATCTGCTGCTCATCTAAGGCAAGTGTTGGATGCAGCTAATGCACATTTGAGTGCTATGTTGTCATTGGGCGACTACAAAGATGTCGCAAATGCTATCCTTATCCATATAGTGATGGAAAGGGTGGACGAAGATTCTCAAGTTAAGTGGGAGGAGTCAGTGGACTACAGCAAACTCTCATCATGGGATGAATGTTCTGCTATTTTGACAAGACGGTGTCAGAACCTAGAAGCTCGAGAATCTAAATTGGGTCAAGTGGACTCAAAGGCTGCAATTTCAGAAAAAGGTTCTAGAAATAAACGTAGAAATTATACGGCGCTTTCTATTGCAAAATCAAGCTGTTTTGTTTGCAATAAAAGTGGCCATGAGTTACAAGAATGTTACAAATTTAAAAAGATGTCTCAAAAGGAGAGATATGCAGCTGCATGTAGAGCTAAAATATGTTTTAGATGTCTAAAAGGTGGACATTTACATGCAAACTGTACTGCTGCAAATTGTGTAAAGTGCAACAAACCTCACCATCAGCTTCTACATAGAAACTTCGGTCCAGAAGAGAACTCGGAAGTCTCCAATGACTTGCCCACTACTGCAAACCAAGCTGCAATCCAGACATCAGTTATGAATGTATCTGCTGAACCAGCTGTTTTTCTCGCTACAGCTTTAGTTTTAGTTAAAGGTGGTTCTGGAAATTTTTATAAGGCTCGTGCTATTTTAGATTCTGGATCACAAGTAAATTTGATGAGTGAAAATCTAGCTCAGAAGCTGCTTCTTAAAACAAAGGCCTGCAAACTGAATGTAAATGGTGTCGGAGAGGTAGCAACTATATTTAAAAAACATACTGTGACCAACATTAAGTCTAGAATAAATGAATATGATGTTGCTATGGAATTTTATATTTTACCAAAAATTACAAGCGCTAAACCTGATCAATATGTTGATGTATCTGATTGGAATTTTCCTAAAAACATACAATTGGCTGATCCAATGTTTAATATACCATCGCGGGTAGATATTTTAATTGGGGCTGAAATCTTTTTTGATTTGATTTCTGTTGGTAAAATTCATCTTAAAAATTCATTGCCCAGTCTTCAAAAAACCATTCTAGGTTGGATAATTGCTGGTAAAAGCACAGATAGCTTAGTTTCCCCCCATAAACTAAATAATTTGTTGGTAAACAATGAGGATCTACAAGATGATTTAAATAATTTGGTTTCAAAATTTTGGCAAATTGAACAGATATCTTCTAGAAATACATTTTTAACTGAAGAAGAGAAGGAGTGTGAAAGAATTTTTATGGAAACTACCTGTAGAGATGCTTCAGGGCGTTTTGTTGTAAAAATTCCATTCAAATCATCAGTGAACGAGCTAGGTAGTTCATATAATGCAGCTGAACGAAGATTTTTCTCTCTGGAAAGAAAACTTAGTAAAGATATATTAACACGAGATGCTTATAACGCATTTATGAGCGAATACCTTTCTTTAGGTCATATGACTGAAGTAAAGGAGCATATTTCGAATTTAAAATATTTCGCGCCACAAAATTATGTATTGCGGCCTGAATCTACAAGTACAAAACTTAGAGTTGTGTTCGACTGTAGCTGTAAGACAGATAGTGGTCTATCATTAAACGAGGTTATGATGAAGGGACCCCAAGTCCAAGATGATTTGCTGTCTATTATATTACGTTTTCGATGTTACAAGTATGCGATAACGGCTGATGTAACAAAAATGTACCGTCAGGCTTGGGTGACAGAAGATGATGCCGATTATCAAGCCATTATTTGGAGACCTTCTCCAGAAGATGATATTAAGGTGTATCGTTTGCGAACCATTACATATGGTACAACATCCGCTTCATATTTAGCAACTAGGTGCTTGAAGAAGTTGGGAGAAGAATTTGAAGAAAAATATCCAATTGGGTCTAAGAAGATTCTATCAGATTTCTACATGGATGATTTGATCACAGGTTCAAATGATGAAGAAGAAATTTTTGAAATATACAAACAAGTGTCAACGGTTTTAGAGTCAGCTAAACTTACATTGAAAAAATGGTTTTCAAATAATAAAAAATTCCTCAAATCTGTACCAGCTAGCGATAAAGAGAAGACTTTACGATTAAATGAGGATGAGATTATAAAAACTCTTGGCATTATATGGGCTCCTTTAGGAGATAAATTCCGATATGTATGGCCTAATTTTGATGAAAATAAAGCTGTAACAAAAAGAATTGTTTTAGCTGAATTATCCAAGCTGTTTGACCCACTTGGTCTCATCAATCCAATAACGGTAAAAGCAAAAATCTTTATGCAAGATTTATGGATTTTGAAGGTCCATTGGGATGAGTCCCTGCCAATGAAACTCCACAGTCAGTGGACTGAATTTCGAGAGAAATTAAAGGGAGTTGAACAAATAAGTGTTCCAAGGTATGTTTTATCTGAAAAAATGTTTGTAAGAGTAGAAATGCATGGCTTTGCAGACGCCTCAAAAAGAGCCTATGGGTGCTGCGTATACATTCGTACTATATGTGATGATAATGAGGTTTCTGTGCATTTATGGAGTGCCAAATCGAGAGTGGCACCATTGAAAACTTTGTCTTTGCCAAGATTAGAACTCCTAGGTGGAGAATTACTGTCAAAATTGGTTACAAAAACTAAGGAAAATATTCCAATTAAGATTGATGCCGTTTATTTATGGACTGATTCCGAAATACTGCTAGACTGGTTAAAAGAGCATCCATCGAATTGGAACACGTTTGTGGCCAACCGAATATCATTAATACAAGAAGAAACAAAAGGGTGTATTTGGCGTCATGTACCATCTAAATTTAACCCAGCTGATATTATATCCAGAGGTGCGTATGCTAATGAATTAATTGAGTCTTTTTGGTTTACAGGCCCAGATTTTTTGAAAAAACCATGCTCTGAGTGGCCTCCCAACAAAATTAGACATCAAATTGCTGTTGTAGATCAGGAAAGAAACCTACATGGTACAACACTAATCATACAAAATAAGGCCAACAAAGAGACTAAAAGTGAAGGCTTCAAACCTGTTCTCCTAGAATGGATTGAGAAATTTAGCGACTTTGAAAAATTGCTAAGAGTAATTATTTGTGTGCTGAAATTCAGAAAGGTATTGCCAAAAATTACTAGAAACAACAATGTGGATGAAGCCATGACTCGTATAGTCTACTGTATACAACAATACTATTTTCGAGAAGAAATTGCATTCCTATCAAAAAATCATGAATTATCTGCCTCTAGCAAATTAAAAGGTCTAAGTGTATTTATTGAAAACAAATATGGCGTTCCATTACTTCGGGTTGGTGGCAGACTTGCGAATGCTGATTTACCCTATGATTCGAAACATCAGATTTTATTACCGAACAATTCAAAAGCGGTTCGAAGTTACGTAAGATATCTTCATCTGAAATATTTGCATGCTGGTAGCCAAACTTTAATGGGCATTATAAGACAGCGATACTGGATTTTCCATGCTAGAAGTTTAATTCGGTCTGTTACGAGAAATTGCCTTCAGTGCTTCCGATGTCGTCCTAAGCTAGGTAAACAAATAATGGGTGATTTACCTCATTCTAGAGTAGCTGTAGCCAAACCGTTTACTATTACGGGCGTGGATTTCTGTGGCCCGATAATAACAACTTATAAACTACGAGGTTGTCGTACAACAAAAAGCTACATTGCTGTTTTTGTCTGCTTTTGTACAAAGGCTGTCCATATGGAAGTAGTGACAAATTTAACCGCTAAAGCATTTTTAGCCTCATTGAAAAGATTTGTGGCACGACGTGGATTATGCTCTAAACTTTTTTGCGATAATGCTACAAATTTTGTAGGCACACGCCGTGATCTTGAAGAAATGAAGGAAAAGTTTTATACTCAACAGGTTCAAGGAGAAATATCTAAATATTGTACAACCAACAGTATTGAATTTCGTCACATTCCCCCTAGATCCCCTCACTTTGGTGGTTTATGGGAGGCGGCGGTGAAGTCTGCAAAATACCATTTAGTAAGAATTCTTGGTCAATCACACTTAACCTTTGAAGAGCTTTCAACCGTGGTTGCTGAAGTTGAAGCAGTTTTAAATTCAAGACCTTTGACCGTTTTATCAAACGACCCTAATGATGAAAGCGTTTTAACACCTGCCCATTTTTTGACTGGTGGTCCATTAACTGGCATCACTGAGCCTAGTTATGAGTCTAAGGAATTGTCCCACATGGACAGATGGTTGCGCGTGTCTGCTATACAACAACATTTTTGGAAGAGATGGTCGATGGAGTATCTTCATGAACTACAACAAAAGGTTAAATGGACAAAAAAGCAGAAAAATTTAAATGAAGGTGATCTGGTGCTAGTAGCCGAAGACAATATGCCCCCAAAACAATGGTTAATGGGAAGAGTTTCTAAAATAGTTCGAGATCAAAAAGGTTCTGTACGTGTAGCTGAAGTTAAAACAAGGAATGGTATGATTAAGAGAGCAATCCACAAGCTGGCTCCAATACCAAAAGAAGGTTGATGTATTACCGGATCCATCAAGGGCGGCGATATGTTTAGGCTTTAGTTAATAGTTATTAAATGTTTTTATATTCAAATGTAACAGTCATTTTTAGTTGTGTTTAAATATCTGTTAATGTTGTATTTTCTGGTACTATGAAATGTAATAATGTTCTGACTTGCTGTCGGGAACTCTGTCTGCTAGACTATTTTTTTATGAATTTTTTTTTAATGCTGCTGTTAAGTCGTTTTCGTGTCGTGGGAGTCGTCGTGAGCCTCTTGCTTGTAACATCAGGCGATCTTAAATTAGTAGAATTTTAAATAAAGTATATTTTTATAATTTAAATTGGAAAAATAAGTATTTTCATTTGGTCCGTAAACTAACGCGACAACATATTTATTGCATATTTACTGAGTTTCTAAAAATAAAAATTGTATCAAAATTTTAATAAGATTGGAAATATTAGCAACCATTTGATACAAATTTATTCCGAACTAAGTTTTTTGTTTAGACAAGTTAATTTTTGGTCTGACAAAAAAAAAAAAAAAAAATTTCAAGTCAATATCTCAACTAGATTCAAAAATATCCCACTTTAAAACTCCGTTCTTCAATAATATTTCACATTTTCATATTTTAGTATAGAATGTGATTATAATATCAATATTCGTATTAATGCGTGTCCGAGAGCCTTCCGAAGTAGACCTGTTTTTAATGTAAATTTCAACTTTAGACAACATTTTCTCTAACGACATAGCTGGTTTCAAAAAACTAAGACCTGTTTTGCATATCCCAAAATGTAATTTAATATTGTGCAAAAGGATTACATAGCTGCGAGCTTTTTGCCTTCAATATATCCAAAAATCAAAAAATTCCCAATTTTGGAATTCTTAAAACGTTTTTTGGGAATTGTGGGATTGTTAAAAACAATTTACTAATTTGTTTTTCACTTTTGTATTTCAATCAAAAGTTTCTATATAAGTGTAACATTTCATTAAAAACGGTGAATAAACAAAACTTTAATTGCATTTTAAAAAATAAAATTTTACAAAAAAATCAGTTACCATTTTTTTATTCCCATATTTTTGAAAAAAGTCTTCTATAATTTTTTTAATTCTTAAAAATTTGATACATTTTTAATAGTGGAGGTGATGTGAAATGGTCACCAATTACGTTCGATTTGACACCATTATTTTCTGCCTTCAAAGCCCACATAAGCCATGCCATCGGTCAATGACTTATGCGCTATAGTCATGTAAAGCAGAGCTAGGCATTTCCTATGCACGCGTAGTCACACGTATTAAAAACTCATTCAGTCTCGTCACAAAGTATACAGAGGTGTCAAATTTGACGTTTCAAAAACTCAAAATCAGATGAAATTTTTATCTTTTCTTATTTTTCGCTCTTATAACAACTGACCAACCGCGTGTGTTGCCGGGCTCTGATGTAAAGCTATACATTTCGGATGAGCGCCACCTACCGAAGCCACTGCAGACATATTATATTCCATACATAATGGCATCGATAGGCCTTTCATATACCCTAGATAATCCTTGAGGTTCCACACTCCCACCCCCTTATTGTTCAAAGTCCAAATTTAAAACTTAAACACTGCTACATCTCCTCTATAGGGAATGGCAATTTTATTAAAATAGGAGTTACAGATTTATTTCCACTTTCTTTCATTTCCTCCACTGTGTGGCGAAGAACACAATAAATGAAGACCGCTAAGAGATTTAGCAGTTAAGCCTGTGGACAATTATATTCAGGGCATATCACCTTACATGTGCGCTTACACCATGAAAGCGATATCCTAACAAATCGTTCAATTTCCGTTAAAAGTCGCCCTCTTTGGTAGTGTATAAACGATCTGATTACTAGGTCAACCTTAATGTCCTGGTGGTATAATAATCCAAGTACAGAGTAGCTGATCATCTCGCTACGACATGCCCGGCATTTAAAGGCGAAATTGTATGTCCTGTTTCCACGATCTTTTCTTGGAAATAACTCGGTATCTCCGGAACTATTTGAGATATTGATTCGAAATTTCACAGTTGTTCAGCTTCCTAGCGCTAATGGGGGCCAGTCAGTTGCCCTTCAAGTTGATCTCCTCGGGTATCAATTTTTTTTTTAATAATCGCCAAAAATCCATTTATGACCAGAATGAGCTGAAATTTGAAATGTAAATAGTGCTTAAGAAGATCTATAAAAAATATGCTTACATATGTAAGTTATCTTTATAAGTTGAAGAGATATTTAGGTTTATATATTTATTTTCTTTTAATTTTGCTCGATCTTTTCATGGTTTTTTAGATGTGGCTTGCCTACGGAGGGTCGAATCTTTTTTCTAAAATATCACCTGTATTAACGATAAAATTCTAAATAAAACAAAAGAAAGTTGCTAACAATTATCTTGTCCCTATAAAAAGTTAAACGCATCCAAATTTGGAACATGTAAAAAGTACCGTATTTTTTAAGTTTTTTCCCCAAAAAGGCCCATATATTTTATCTTTTGTAAAATAAATTTTTCTTCCGAACTATATACAATTCTTATATGATCTTTAAAGCAAATTGAATGCAAAAGCGTTTAAAGTAAATTTTGGCTCACTTAAGCAGACCCAACACCCACCAGACCTATCCAAACTTGGCCAATATTAAAAAAAAAAAATTTAGATTTGAGTAAAAAATTCTAAAAGGGCAAAGCACCGATCCTCGAAAAAGAATATATTTGTATAACCCTATATGCTGCTTAAATATCTACAAAGTTGTTTTACTATCACAAGGTAAATAACGTCACAGTAGGCACTTTTTAAAAAAAACTCAGTTTTTGGAACACATTTTTCCCGGTTTAAGAATTTCGGTATTTGAAAATAAAAACTGTCAAAAATTTTAATGCCGTTGATTTAAGCATACTTAAGTCTATATAAGTTCGAAATTTTGTTATGATATCTTTAACCGTTAAAATTTTACATTAATTCAAATTTTATATTTTTCTTCATGGAAAATCACCATACTATAATTTTTTAAGTTTTTCAAGTAAATGACGTCCCAAAAATTTATAATATTATTTAATTTTACTAAAATGTTAATCTTCAAGTCCTAAGGATTTCAGCAATATTAAAAACGTATATAAAGAGCCTATATTTACTCCTCAGAGGTTCCACAAACCTTGCCCCCCTTTGGAAAATTTGTCATATATTTCATGCTTTCTAAAACCCTGTGTAGGGGAAGTTTATAATTTTATTGGCTGTCATATACACTATTCACTACTAAGTACTAATGTATATGACAGTTTTTCAAAGAATCATTTATGCTTGCTTTATTTTCAATAAAATTGTATCCACACCAAACCACTGTCAATTTCAATACAATTTAACAGAATGATAGAAAAATACATAAAATGTTGTAAAAATGTTTATGGCTTACGATTTATGGTTCAATAACTCGTTGCCAATTAAACGAACATAAAAAAAAAATCAAGGGAAGCAGAATGAGTGTAACATTTAAACTAGAAAATTTAATAATGATTTTTATTGTAAACAAACAACAAAGTAAATATTTTTTGTAATAAAAAAAAGATTATTCTTAACAGAAAAGTGTTATTATTATTTTTTTGTTTGAAAACAAGTTTAAAAAAGGGGTAAAATACATGTTGAAGAGCAGGAGCAAAAAATAACCCTAAATATCTTCTTTTTTTCCAAATTTTGTTTTATTGTTGCAAAGATAACTTTTATGCCTTATTAAAAAAGTTTTAAATATGATGTTTTTTTTTAATTAGTTTAAATTTAATAATATTTAGATGTTGCTACTTTTTCATTTAAGAATGTCATAAATTTAAATCCTTGTAATGGCAGCGTAAACATCTGCCTTTTTATTTTAAGGTAGACAACTTATTTAATCCGTTATCAAACCCATCAACAACAAAAACATATTAATGAATACCATAAAAAATACGGGAAGGACTGTCTAATATCGTTTATTAAATAGAAGACCCTAAATTTAATGCTTTTATGGGTTAGTGGTTGGTTGGCTGGTTACCGGGATGGTTGATAAATCACTGTTATTTCTACCACAGATTTTTATCGTTTCTCATATTTTATGCATATTTAAAATATCGTATTTCGTTAAATTTAAATCACAACAAAAACATTTACACTTTATATTAATCCCGTACTCACTCTCTCTCTCTTTATCGCATTAATTATAAGTTTGTGTATATGTACATTAGGTTGGCCCTTATTTTGTAATTTATGGATTTGCGATGCTCCCAGCGTCTAAAATAGTAATATTTCATATGAACCCAAGTGCTGATAATCACTAGACAATGTTGCTTCATCTGTATTTATGAATGGCGTAAATATTGAGGAATCAGATGCACTTGACGTTCTGGGCATGAAAATACATTATGATGTCCGCTGGTCTAAACACATTTTTCAAGTGTCGAAAGAAGCATTCAAGTGTCTCGGTTTTTTGAAACGGTGTAGGAATTACTTCACTCCATCTGATCTCCTCACTATTTACATCACTTATATCCCACCGAAAATGGAATACAACTGTCTTGTATGGGCCGGTGCTTCAAAGTCAATTTTGGAGCTGCTCGACCGCGTACAGGAGAGGGCGAAGGTGATTATTGGTGACAGTAGGGTCTCCAACTTTATTGATTCGCTGGAGCACCGTCGCAATCTTGGCGTACTACAATGGAATGTGTTCTCATGAAATTAGGGAACTTGTTCCTGATACCCGAAGATTTTTACGAAATACACGTTTTTCATCAAGAACACATCACTTAGTGGTCGATTGGCCAGTGGATCGCACAACACACTACAGGGAAAATTCGTTATTTAGCCGAACTGTATGAATGTGGAACAAACACAAGTTCAAATCGAATGTCCTCAAACACTACTCCCTCTTTCCTCTCTCCCATAACCTATTTTCTAGTTCCAACACAATCCTTTGCATAACAGGGTCAGCCTCTGATTGCTGGTCCAAGAAGAAAAAAATATTCAGTGTTTGTTATTGGGCTTAGCGCGTATTATGTAGATTAGGACAACGCGTTTTTCTAATTTATGTTAAAATATTTTATATGTTGTTAGAAATTCTAGTTTACTCAGTTAGAAATTCTAATTAAGCAACTTGTTATTGAAATATCGAAAGAATCGTAATATTTTTAACAGAGTTGGTAATTGGATTAGTTCAAGATTTTTCCTTTATCACCACAAGTAAAGGAAAAAAGTATAAACCAATAAGAGTGTTATATTCGGCTGTGCAAAATCAACATGTTGTTTTGTCGTGAACTTAAATCTGTTATGGTCCGAACTGTACAGAATTTTATAGAGTGATTAATTCCTAAAAAGCTGCAACTTGAAAATAAAAACGCTTCATATTAATTCTATAATGTTAATTATAATAGATTGTGATAGAAAAATTATATCGAAATACAATAAATCAATAATTTTCAACTATAAATTAATATTGTTCCATATTGAAACCATATTTTTCGATGTTACTAGACTTTCGTTAATGTTTCTTATTGATTCAATATGTTTTTATAGGAGTTATATGGGACTATCCCAACAAAAGTTGGTAAAAAGATTAAGGTTCATATAAAACTTGTATTTGTACAATTTCTTCTATAAGATCATTTTGAATGTTCAAGTCATTTTCTAAGAGGGACCCCTGTATGGACGATATGGAAAAATGTTGCCTGATTTTGGCTATACTAATTTCGGAGTACTTTAAACTAATTTGTGCAAAATTTTATCATGATTACCGCATAATAAACATATTTCAAACAGTATTTCGGGTGGAAATTTGTATGGGAGCTCGATGAAATCATGGACGGATATTGCCCATTTACAATGCCAAACATCTTGAAATCTTATTATCGGTTCAGAAGTTACATATTTATTTGCACTTTTTTTCAATTCTCCCACTGTGACCCAAAAGCTCGGTTTTAGGTTCTCGCACAACCACGATATGAGATTTTTTAACCATCCTCTTGTGAAGTTCATTGTTAATCTTCTCCATTTGCAAAGATTTTTCTATTCTGCCTTTCTTTTCTTTCGAACAAGCCCAAACATAGTCAAGTTTTTTTAACGGCTCAATAAAATTGTATCATATTTAAGAAAAATATATAAAATACGAACGCAAAATTTTCGCGTTAAGAATGGGAAGCTTGATTTTGATTTTAGACCCATGGTTTCTTCGACAATCCTTCTTAGAATTCATCGTAGATTACGATTTTAATAACCGCTTGGTGCATTCTTTTTATCCATACAAATTGACTCACTCTAATATATACCAATTAATGCATGTCTCCGACAAATATTTTGATATGTTACAAACGGAACGACAAAATCAATACACCCCCAATTTATTGGTTGGTCGGTTTAAAAAAAATGAACTTAAAACTTTTGCATACCACAGTATAAAAACGATAACAATCCAAGTAATCCACAAACAATTTATTCCTGTGATTTCTTTCTGCACGAAACTTATTTTTGCTGAATTTTGAATTGATACTGTTATGGTATAAGAATTTATGGTCCATAGAACCATATTTCGGGAAGAAATTTACATGCAGGCTAGAAGAAATCGTGGACCGATTCCTACCATTTTCAACAGAGTTGATCTTTTTATCATAAAAATGACGAGTGTAAAATAAAAAAAATATGTGAAAATTATAAATTTTTTTTGGAGAATGTCTCACATTTTGGTTTATTAATCTGGTATTTTAGAACATGTGGTCCAAAGTTAAAATTTTGATAAACAATAGGTCAAATTGCGAAGGGCGTAGGGGCGACATATTCGAAAAATATGACATGTTTTTTATACCAAAATATTCTCCGTAAAGATATGTTACAGAAAAATATGAAACTGTTATGTGTTCTTAAAGAAAGTTTTATCTTAATAAAAAAGAGTTAAGTCACCTTTTCGCCCAAAAAACAGCCAAAATATACAAATTTTTGAATTTTTAAATTGAAAATCGTTTATTTTCGGATTCGTAATTTATATTGCTCTGGAATTTTTTGCATATTATTGGTAATTTAGTTATCTAACTAATGAAAAAAATTCGAGCCCATTCGGTTCAAAAGTACGTCCTATATTTTTAAAAAAGCGAACAAAGGTATGGAAAAATATCAAAATGTAAATTTTTAAATGCTTATAACTCGCAAATTATAAGAGATTAACGTGTTTAAAAATTTTACATGTCGAAGTTACCCTACTTTGAGCCCTCATAGCGCCGTGCCTGGGGCATTTATAGGGTCCATTTTAATAACTCCTTGGTTACCCCCCACGTCAAATTTTGTCCCGATCAGGCCATCCGTTTAGAAATGCCAGATTTATTTCTAAAAAATGTTGATTCTGCCCCACTGTGGGTCATCGCTATGGGGATTCAAAATGGGGTACCTTCGACAAATACAGTTTTTAAACACGTGCCATTCGATTTCAAAGATTTTTACATTTTTTGGAAAGCGCTCGGCTGGTCTTGAAAAAATATGCTTGAGTGTGCTATTTATCTCTTATAATTTCCGAGTTATAGGCATTTCAAAATTTAAATTTTATAATTTTGTTTTACCTTGGTCTGCTTTTTTAAAATATAGGTCTTATTTTTGGACTGAATGGACTCGAATTATTATTGTTAGTTAAACATCTAAATTACCAATAACATACAAGAGATTTCAGAGCAATATCAATTACGAATTCAAAAATACACGATTTTCAATTTAAAAATTCATAAAATAGTAGAGTTTTTTGTTTTTTGTGCAAAAAAGTAAGTTAACTCTTTTGTTTATTCAAACAAGCTTTCTCTAAGAATATATAACAATTTTATGTTTTTCTGTAAGGTACCTTTATGGAGAATATTTGGTAAAAATAACTTGTCCGATTTTTCTAATGTTTCGCCCCTCGGAATTTTACCAACTTTTTATTAATAATTTCAACTTTGGGACACACGTTCTAAAATCCCAAAGCTGGGATCAGAAAACGGAAAGAAGATTTGCAAACCTTGATGTCCTCCCTATTTATCTCCAAAGTATTTTCCCAAGTGCAAAGGAAATGTAGACCCAATGGGTAAAATTGTAAAAAATATAATTTTGGGATTTTCGCTCCAATTTCAAGTAATTGTGGGATTATCTTTGACCTTTCGACAAATTTTTTTACTCTTTGTTATTTAGAATGACAAACTTAAAAAATGATGAAAATTTCTTTGAATTCTATCAATAGGAAATTCAGTCCTAAAGTTGGTTCAACTCTGTAGAGCAAAAACGGTTAAATATATTACAAATCTGATTTCGATTATACGGCTCTACAATGAACGTTTTTTAACCCGTCTAAAAATCCACAACAGGGAAGAGTAAATCTCATTTAAAAAAAAAAAGAATTTTACCAATATTTCTTTTCTATCACAACCCGCTAAACCCGTTATATGGCTTTAAACATTTTTTGTTAAGGCAAAAAAATAACTTGCGCCCCCTGTTGTGGGTTTTTGAAGGGTTTAAAAAACTTTCATTGTATTAATTCAAAAAGTTCAAAAAGTGTTATTAGTTTTGAACATTTTGTTTGAAACACAAACAAAACTATCATAATATATTAGGACATTATGCCAGTATGACCATTTTTTTGTTTCCATCCGATTTCAAAGATTTTTAAATTTTTGGGAAGCGCTCGGATAGGACTTGAAAAAATATGCTTGCGTCTACTATTTATCTCTTATAATTTCCAAGTTATAAGCATTTCAATATTTTCATTTTCAAATTTTGCCATACCTTGGTCCGCTTTTTTAAAAATATAGGGCGTACTTTTGAACGGAATGGACTCGAATTTTTTTCATTAGTTGGATAACTAAATTACCAATAATATGCACAAAAAATTTTTAGAGCTACATCGATGACCGATCTGAAAATAAACGATTTTCAATTTAAGAATTCAAAAATTTTTAGATTTTTGCTGTTTTTTGAGCGAAAAGGTAACTTAAAACCTTCTTTAAGAACATATAACAGTTTTATGTTTTACTGTAAGATATCTTTACGGAGAATATTTTGGTATAAAAAACATGTCATATTTTTCGAATATGTCGCGCCTACGCCCATCGCAATTTGACCTAATTTTTATCAAAATTTGAAATTTGGACCACATGTTCTAAAATCCCAAACCTGGGATCAGAAAACGGAAAGCAGCTTTGGAAACCTTAATGTGATTCCTATTTATTTTTAAAGTATTTCCCAGCCCTAAAGGAAATGTAGGACCTGTGGGCAAAATTGTAAAAAATACCTTTTTATGGGATTTTCGCTCCAATTTTTAGAAATTGCGGGATTCCCTTTGACCTTTTGACAAGTTTTTTATATAGAATGAAAAATTTAAAAAATGTTGAAAATTTCATTGAGTATTGTTAATAAATAAAGATTTTATTACATATTACATATTTATTGAGCTCTAAAACTAAAATTTGTATCAAAATTTTGATAGGATTGCAAATATTAGGAACAATTTGGTCCACATTTTTTCCGGACTAACTTTTTTTGTTTAGATAAGTTAATTTCTGATATTGCAAAAAAAATTTCAAGTCAATATCTCAATTATATTCAAAAATATGCCACTTTAAAACTCCGTCCTTCAAAAATTGTTTATGTATCTAATATTTATACTAAAATTTTAAAATAATGCGCATGAGAATCTGTTGGATTGTAATATTTTAATTTTAATGTTGACACTCTCATATTTCAACTCAATGTGCAGTGTGCAAAATGTAGCTAGTCGTATTTATACTTACTAATGTAACCCAAGATTCAATAGTTGTTGATAACGTTACTCTGCGCATGTCCATATATTGTAGTTCTTTTTGGTTCATACAATACTACTTAAGTACATATAAACTTCATTCAATGTTTTTTGTTGTTGTGACATGCGCGGTGAAGACAATGATTCTGGTAAATGTGTATGTATCTAGTATTTATACTAAAAATTTAAAATAATGCGCATGAGAATCTGTTGGATTGTAATTTTTAATTTTAATGTTGACACTCTCATATTTCAACTCAATGTGCAGTATGCAAAATGTAGCTAGTCGTATTTATACTTACTAGTGTAACGCAACATTCAATATTTGTTGCAAACGTTACTCTGCGCATGTCCATACATTGTAGTTCTTTTTGGTTCATACAATACTACTTAAGTACATATAAACTTCATTTAACGTTTTTTGTTGTTGTGACATGCGCGGTGAAGACAACGATTCTGGTAAATGTGTATGTATCTAGTATTTATACTAAAAATTTAAAATAATGCGCATCAGAATCTGTTGGATGATATTTAGAGAAACGATGAACGAAATGTTAAGCTGAATTTCAAGTTGAATATTTCATTCATGAAGTAATTTTATGAATATGTTTGTCACTTCATTTTTCTTTTAAATTGGAATTGTTAATTTTAATGTTGACACTCTCATTCATCAACTCAATTTGCATTATGTAGCAAATAGCAAATCGTACTTATATTAACTAGTTTAACGTCACATTCCACATTGGGGCAGAATCAACATTTTTTAGAAATAAATCTGGCATTTCTAATCTGGCTATGGGGGCTCAAATTAAAGTACCTTAGACATGTAAAATTTTTAAACACGTGCCATTTTTTTGTTTCCTATCCGATTTCAAAGATTTGTATATTTAGTGTGCTATTTATCTCTTATAAATTCCGAGTTATAGGCATTTCAAAATTGAACTTTAAAAATTTGACCATACCTAGGTCCGTTTTTTTTTTTAAATAATCGGCTTAGTTTTGGACCGAATGGGATCGAATTACTTTTGTTGGTTAGACAACTAAATTGCCAATAACATACAAAAGATTTCAGGGCAATATCAATTATGTATCTAAAAATAAATGATTTTCAATTTAAAGATTCAAAAAATATGGGCAAATTGTAAAAAATACCAATTTGGGATTTTTGCTTCAATTTTTAGAAATTGCGGGATGCCCCTTTACCTTTTGACAAGTTTTTTTACACTTTGTTATTCAGAATGATAAGTTTAAAAAACGTTGAAAATTTCATTGAGTTTTATCAATAAATAAATATTTTATTGCATATTACATATTTACTGAGTTTCTAAAACTAAAAATCGTGTCTAAATTTTAATTGGATTGCAAATATTAGGAACAAATTGATCCACATTTATTCCATATTGTTGGTAATTTAGTTATCTAACTAATGAAAAAAATTTGAGTCCATGCGAATCAAAAGTACGCCCTATATTTTTGAAAAAGCGGACCAAGGCAAAATTTGAAAATGTAAATTTTGCAATGCTTATAATTCGGAAATTATTAGAGATAAAAAGCACACGCAAGCATGTTTTTTCAAGACCTAGCCGAGCGCTTCCCAATTTAAAAATCTTTGAAATCGGATGGGAAACAAAAAAATGGCACGTGTTTAAAAATTTTACATGTCGAAGGTACCTTACTTTCAGCCCGCCGCGCCTGGAGAATTTGTAGGGTCCATTTTAATAACATGAACTCAAATACTCCTTGGTTACCGCCACGTCAAATTTTATCCCAATCGGACCACAAATGGCTAAAATATAAGGAAAAAACCAATACAACCTAAATTTTTTATCTATATCTGGATTACTAAGTCCTTTATATAGACAATATGGATATCTAATGACAGATATTTCAAGTCCATTATAACGATGTTTATAGGCTATAGTAATTTCCAAAAAAAATTTTTGTCATAAATTTTTTTTTACCAATAAATTTTAAAAAACTTTTTGTTTTAAAAATTAAAAGAAAAATTGAGAAATATTAAAAAAATAATCTATTAAAAAAATTAAAAAAAAACAATTTGGAAAAGAAAAATTAATAAAACAAATTTGAAAAAAAAAAAAATTATTTTAAATTTTAAAAAACAATGTTGAAAAAAACAAGTTAGAGTGCTATATTCGGCTATGCCGAATCTTAAACACCCTCCACCTTAATTAGATGAAAATTATAGAAATTACATTGGTATCAACACTCTAATATCCATATTCAGTGTTTGTTATTGTGACTTAGCTCCGATTATGAAGATTGGTAGAATGGTAATGTAATACAGTAGCTTTCGCTTATAGTCTACAAATACAGTTGCACAATTTTTGTGGACTATAAGCGAACTAGGACCATAACCGAATTTCTTTTTAAGCCACTTTATGGATTATAGATGAATCCTGATATAATACACATTTTGGAAGATATAATTAAATATTTTAACGTGATTTCTACGTATTTGAGGCCTATTTTGCTTGATATTTTTCTCCATAACATTATTTACAAGAGTTTTATTGGTATTATTGTGATTATCGGAAATTGAGCAATGGGTGCTACGATCAAATATGGACCGATATTCACAAAACCCAGTAGTATAATGTTTGAATACAATATATTGATCTGTATACAATTTTAGTTCGATATCCATATATTTAAAATATTTATAGGGTTAGTGTGCTTTTTGGAAGTGGTCCTTATATGGGAGCTATGACCAATTATCGGCCGATCTTCATAAAATTGAACACATCGATTTTCGTATATAATGGATATATTTATTTGAAGTTTTAACCAGATAGAAGCTTTTATAAGAGATTTATTAGTATTTAAGTAATTTTCGGAAATGGACCTTATATGGGAGCTATGGTCAAATATGACCCGATATTCACACAATCTAGTAGTATCTGTTTGCACGAAACTTAGTTGTGCTGAATTTTGTATGGATACTGTAATTATATGGGCATTTATATACCATAGCACCATATTTCGGGAAGAAATTTGTATGGGGTCTGCAAGAAATTATGAACCGATTCTTTCCATTTTCAACAGAATTTTTCCTTTTATCATATAAATAATGAGTGCAAAATTTCATGGTATTCTCTACAATGAATTTTCCCAAAGTCACAAAAATCATGTGAAAATTATCAAAATTTTTGGAGGTTGTCTTACATTTTGATCCATAACCCTGATTCTATCAATTCGATTTTGCTGATTTTCAATACCAAACTGCTTAGAAAAATTATAAACATTTTGGTATACATTTCATTAATTTTGCTTATGTATTTTGGACGTGAGAGCGTTTTACACAGACAGACAGACGGACATTGCTCAATCGACTTAGAATTGCACAAGGATCAATAGTATATATACTTTGTTGGGTCTCAGATGAATATTTCTCAATGTTACACACGGAATGACAAACTTATATATACCCTCTTTCACCACTTGTGGTGGTAGAGGGTATACAAATTAATAATTTTGTTTACCTAAATTTATTTAAAATTTGTATTTGTATCTCTCTGACTTGTGTTTTTAATATAATTATGTGTTTTAAATATTCCGAGTTTGTGTTTTATACTCAAAAATAATGGGTTTAAAAAATTGTATTTCGTAAATTACACAACATTCGCCATCGCGTGATGCTAGGGCCAAAATTTGATTATAGCCCTAAAACTGTGTCTCGAATTTACCATCATATTTTGCTTAAATTCCTTTTGAAAAATTCTTGTTTACAATAACATCGATTTTGTTGTTAAAACATATAGCGCGAGAAAAAAACATAATTTATTGTCAATCGAATGAATCTACCTTACTGACCAAATCAGTTGCTACTACGAATCTGTTTTCTCTGTGTACATATTAACCCATTTTTCGCCGCACCAAGTTCCCGTTGACCGATTTTCCTAAAATTTTATATTGAACCTATTTATATGCTAATTAAGAAAATTCCAAACTTTGGAGTCAGTGGGTTTTCTAGTTTTTTAGAAAATTGGTGGTAATTATAATCACCATCGGCGGAATATGTATGCAAGGATGGTATTTCTTAAAGGTACCTAAAAAACATTTCTTTAATGATATAAATTACTTATGGCAAACTTTAAAACATTTTGTATGTAAGTGCACGTACCACTTCTTACACAATAAATAGAGTGTGGCTTTGGCATTGCTTGCATCATATTCTTTAAACCTTATTCATGCTTTAGAATGGTGTGCTGCATGTCTTTTGTGAGGTTTTTTCTTGGCCACTCTGCTTTCATTTCCTGCACGTCTGTATTCTCGCAAAGAAGAACTCTAGCAATTTCTGACCGAAATTCCAGTTGCATTTTTCCTGTAGCTTTTGCAATTCTGCACAAAAGTCTGTGCAACTTCCAGACATTTACAACAGCTGAGTCTACAGCATTATATAACACTTATACGGTAGTTTGATATTACATTGTCAAAATACTCAAGTTTTTGGCTGCTGCACATTTTTTTTAGCAAACTCAAGACCACGTGAGCTCCGTGAGTTCAATTTTTATGCTATACAGTTCCTGAGAACTAGGATAAGGCATACAGCAAATCATATTTCCATCTGATGAAGCCACCCACGAATTGAAGCCGAAACAAATGGGCTTATTGCTTATATATATTTTGCTCGAATGCCTTCCATTGTCATGGCTTTTACACAATTGAAACACTTTGGCTCCAATAGTTTTCATATTGTGGAATACATAGCCATTCAATATCCAAAATCCAATCAAAGGCCGCGGCGCGCCTCGTCGATCGAACTGTGCATATATTGTCCAAACCGTTATTTTGTCTCGGTTGCTTCTGTTTTTGATGACAAAACATATGTAAAGTTTACATTGTAAACGCATGTTCATAAACCACATTAAAGACATACGTTTTTCGCCAATGGTTACTATAATCACCACAATATTCATCATGCAATTTTAGATGATACGTGTACATTAAATATCGTGAATAGGGCTCAAAACAGAAAAGTAAAGATTTAATTTTATAAATATAAACATAGTTGTTAGATTTTATAGGATCTTGGTTAAATTATTTCTATATATTTGATGACCTTTATTTACTATTCTCTAAAAGCCGCAATATAAATAGTTTATGCTACGTAAGGAAATAAAATGAGTATATAATAAATAAATAAGACCCTAAATAATTGATAAATAAAATTATATTAAATAAAAAACTTTTTATTTGTCAGTTATGAATAATAAAAGTGCTGGTACTTAAAATCACCGGTCGGCGAAAAATGGATTAAAAAAATTTAATAAGTAATTGGTTTTCCATGAAGTTAAAGCCATACAGTAAAGTTACTTAATAAAAATTAATCAGAAAATGTTGTTTAAATAAAAAAATGCTAGTGTGCCAAATTTGTGAAAAAAGTTTCAATGTTTTAAAACATATTATTTATTTATTTATTTATTTATTTATTTATGTAGATATTTATTATAATTAAAATTACAATAAATCTTATAGCTAAAAGGACTAGCAACTTAGGCTATCGGCTTGTGGTATATACAAAGAACATATTAGTATAAAGAAATTGAAAATGTTAAATTTTATTGTGCAATTGAAGGTGTTGTAGGAAACTATATATTTTATTTACATTATCCTCAGAAGGACATTTTAGTATATCTATCATACTGTGAGAGTTGCATATTCTTAAACGTGCGTTATAAAGCGTTGGACAGTCTAAGAGAAGATGTGGTGTTGTAATTGGAGAATTGTTGCAAAAACGCATACAGGTTGCGGATCTTTTGACAATAGGTGTTGGTGTGTAAGCCTGGTGTGAGTTAGGCGAAGTCTTGTGAAACATTTGTTTTTATGCCAATTTGTAGAACTTGGTAGCAGAGCTGGTATTCTATGTGGATTTATTGTCTGGTAGAGATGCTTATATTTACTCCATTTTTGGAGAATGGAGGATTCTAAATTCTGTATCGTGCATCTTGAGATAAGCTCTTTGTCTGAGGTACATGAAGATATGTTGGTTGCATACTGGTAATTTTTGCTGCCTCGTCTGCGGCCTCGTTCCCAAAAATGCCAATGTGACTTGGTATCCATAAGATTTTTACTCTATTTTTGAGTTCAATTAGCAACTGTTGTATAGAGATTATTGTTTCATTCCTATTACGGATATTAAGCGCAGCATCAAAGACGGAGCAACTATCAGTACAGATAACGTTTTTGGTTCGGTTGAATTTACAAATTTTTATAGCTTCAAGAACAGCTTCAGCTTCGGCATCAAATATATTGGCGTTTTGTGGTAGAATACAAGATTTTTGTGTTGAACCAGATTCGTCAGTAACTACAAATCCAACATGATTTGTTGTTTTGGATCCGTCCGTGAATAGGAATTGCCAATTTTCATTTTTTAATTTCGTAGAAACTTCGTTGAAGATGGATTTAAAAATTTGGGGTGCTGTATTAGCTTTGTTGAAGAAAAGAAGATCTATTTTGTTCAAAAATCAACAAAACGTTTAAAAAAGTAGTTGAGTAATTTTAGGTCGATAATATTCGGAAAAGTTTTGCCTGCTACTACTGATCTTATTTTTAACAAAACTGGTTTAGAGTGCATATTATGAATAAATTATGAAATAAGACATTTTGAAGGAAATATTTAATTATTAATATTTTGTATTATAGCCCTTTAATAATCTGATCTGTGTCTCACTTACTATTATCTGTTGCCAAAGATGTATTCAGAAAATAATATTCTCACAGTTTATTAAATGCTAGAGTAGAAGAATATTCTCTATGAATTTGCTTGTTTTATATCGAGTTATTCACTGTTATGTTTGCTTTTTCAGCCTAGTTTATTTGTCAGTTCAAAATTTAGATTTTTTCTGCAGGTTTTAACCATGAAAACCCTCTGTTTCGGTGAAAACCTAACACAAAACTCTACTCTAAACTTTATCCGATTCTGAACAAATTTTCAGCATTGAGAACAACGAAAATACAAAAATTGTTAAATAAGTGCCACCCCAATATATACATATGTATGTAAAGTATAGTTTGATTGGTGTTTGCTGGTTTTGTGTGCAAATGTATTCACTGTTTCGAAAAGCCACCAAACCAAACAAGCTCATTCGTATTGAGTCAAACTGCCAACCAAAGACCCACAAACAGAAAAAAAACCAACACCTGACAGTTTTAGGACGAAATTTCATTAATTAGTAGTCATTTACTAAAATACAAACAAAGAAGCAAAAAAACAAAAAAACAAAAATAAACATACCTTTTTATTTAAATACAGTGAAACAACTGGCTTTTACTTACATACATATGCCAACAATCATTGTAAAACCAACGCATTTAACCCGGGCTTTACACTCTTGTTGACTGGAATCAACACGTTCACATGAACCTACCACTATTCGACACACATGACATTTACATACCCATTTAATGTCTCCTTAAATTTGAGTGGGTGAATGTGGGTGCTTTAAAGTTATTTTTTACGCCCATTCCAAAGAAGGTGTAGGTCATGTATGTAAATTTGTTTGTTTACTCGGTTTGCAACACATCTATATATGAATACTGGGGTGATTCTTTCACTGTTTTTGGAATGCCATTAGCAAAAAATGCGTGTAATTCGGATTGCATAAGAGATAATAAATATCTGCTCCTGAGGCGACATCTGCTCAAATAAGATTTTCAACTTAATAGTGCTGCAGTCGGTCCAGGCATGGAATCATTAACCAGGAATTTTTTAAACTCCGCCGCGGACCATTAAAATATTGTGAAACCCTGCCGGAAGAAGCAGCCCCAAAATTAAAAATTGTAGAGTTGCTGTTAAAATAATTGCGGGAGCGTGAGGAGATTGAGATGTACAGGAGTAGAAATGATGCACGAAAATTCATCCAACAACTCAAACATCAGACTGAGAACCCTAGCAATATTATAAACGCCAATAAAGATGAAAATGGAGATCTGGTAACGGATACGGCAAGTGTTGTAAGAATATGGCGAAAACAATTTTCCAACTTATTGACAGCAGAATACGCTGTTGAAAAAGAAAACCCAATACCAATTTAAGAATACAATCGCGCAACTAAAAAATTAGTCAGCATCATCATTTGCTCTTGTTAATTTGGCTTTAGGCCTGATAAATGTATAACTGACCAAATTTTCACATTCATGCTGAAACATGGAGAATTGCGCAAGCAGATGAAGCTGTGTTGGATGTTTTCTTGGAAAAATCTTCGGGACCATATGCGTGAATATATTATATCGTACGACGAATAAATAGTGAGAGTCTAAAAATTGTAGACAGCTATTTCGAGGGACTATGCAAAAAGGTGGAACAACCAAGTCCAAGAAAATCTAATGAAACTTGGTATATTTAACTAACGAAAAATATCGCGCACAAGACCTTAGCGCATGGATTTCTATTTAACAGCGGCTAGAGAGCTTTTTAGATTGAAAATAGCCATACGAGTATGTAGGTATTTTTGTTGTCGAAAAATTTTGGGTCATCCGATACTGTCGTCAGAATGTAGACATTAACTCCATTTTTCCCGAAGACAAAGCTGTATAAAGTCTACATTTAGTCAGTATTTAGCTGCCTAACAGGCTAACGTCCTGAGATCACGATGCTTTTAAGTGGTGATATCCGTCTTGTCCTTGGGAACTTTAACATTCACCATCAGATCTGGAACTCATATATTCTGGAAGGTATGTTTGTATTTGTCGATAACATGCAATTGTAGAAGTCTACCCAAACATTTAACTATACACAGAGAAAACAGATTCGTAGTAGCAATCGAATTTGTTGCCAATCGAATGATTCGGTTGCACACATAGCATTTTTCGGTTCTATCAACAGAATGTCAGTTGATAAAGAAGAATTTCGGTTGAAGCAACCACACTTTTGTTACCACTTCCAAAATTTTGTACTCACAACTATAAAATTCCTCCACTAAGACAGAATCATTCGATTGGCTACAAATTCGGTTACTATCACGAAACTGTTTTCTCTGTGTACTTGCCAATGGTTGACTTTCTCTATGTTCTATATATATAAATTTTTTGCGATGAGTTTCTTCTGTGTTTAGAGCTTCCCTACCAAGGTATATAACGATTTTGCAGGCTTAGTTTATCGCCACAAGTTTTAGTCCAATTTAGGTCTACTTTTAAGTTCTTACGTCGTAAATCCCTTATATAATTTCTGGGATCTATGATCTATATTTTGATTTTTTACAAAAGTACTGACAAAGTCAATATATCTATATCTTTTTGGTAGTGGTTATAAAAATACATAATAAGGCCTAAACCATTTTGAACATTACCCAACAATTCCATTATAAATACATATGTACAATACATAAGGCCTGCCCTTACAAAAATTAATTTGATTATTGAGAGGTTGTAGATACCAAAGTTCGAGTACAGTTGTCCTCTACGAGAGCACAGATCTGCTCAGGAGCAACCCTGGGTATCAGAGAAGATCCCGAACTTGGGGAATACTCTCCGCAAACTAAAATAATATGTTTCATACTGAAACATATTATTTTAGAACAAATTGGCTAAAATATAAAAAATATATCAGCAGTCATATCCACACAGATCTTTGTATTCAGTGTGAGGAAGATGTAGATAAATGTGTCAATGACTTCACGTCGTTAATTGTATCGGCTCTTAATCATTCTAAGAGTAAAATATTTCCTAAGACTATTATGCACATTTCCAATTCAGATATTGAACGACTTCTTTTCGAAAAGAGAAGGCTCAGAAGAGAATGGCAACAAAATAGATCACCTGCTGCAAAACAGAGGCTGTCTGCTGCTAGTAAAAATCTGAAAAAAGCCCTTCAATTAGAAGAGGATCGCAGAAATAGAAATTACATTCAAAGTCTGACAAATACCAAACACACAAATTTTTCCCTTTGGAAGGCAACGAAAAATATCAAGCCACCGGTAGAGGGGCAAAGCCCTTTAAGGAAAGCTGACGGTACCTGGGCTCGCAGCACAGAAGAAAAGGCCAAAATATTTGCCGATCACTTAAGTACAGTCTTTCAACCAAACTCGCCAACAACTGTTTTTGAACTTGAAGAGCCACCTGCGTCAACATTATCAAATGATGACATATTGGCTATAGGCCCAGAAGACATTAACGAAGTAATCAAAGATAATATAATATTAAAAAAATCGCCTGGAAATGATTCAGTTACACCTACTATGATTAAAAACTTACCGAGTGTGGCAATAATTGTGTTGTCTATAATATTTAATGCGATCTTTAAATATGGAGTTTTTCCGACAAATTGGAAAACTTCTCAGATAATAATGATACCTAAGCCAGGTAAAGACTTGACCGTACCATCATCCTATAGACCAATAAGCTTACTTCCGTGCTTATCGAAACTATTATAGAAAGTGTTCCAAAAGAAAATCATACCATTTTTAAATGAGAAAAATATAATCCCAGTTCATCAATTTGGTTTCCGGGAACACCACGGAACAATCGAACAAGTTAATCGTATAACCGGAGAGATAAGAAAATCCTTTGAATTAAGGAAATATTGTTCAGCTATATTTTTGGATGTCGCTCAAGCCTTCGATAAAGTATGGCACAAAGGCCTGGTATATAAAATAAAATGTTTGCTGCCACCATATACCCATAAACTATTGGAATCTTATCTATCGGACCGTTTATTTACAGTTAAGTACAACGATTACGTGACAAGAGAATATAGGATTGGAGCAGGAGTACCACAAGGAAGTGTTCTTGGACCTACCCTCTATTTGATTTACACCTCAGATTTGCCTACGAACGATACATTAACTATTTCTACATTTGCTGACGACACCGCAATTATTAGCTCACATGAAGACCCATATAAAGCATCTAGTATACTAGATAGCTACCTAAGATGTGTGGAAACATGGTTGAACAAATGGAGAATACGAGTAAATGAGTTAAAAAGCAAACATGTTACGTTCACACTGAGGAGGGGATGCTATCCACCTGTCACACTTAACAATGTAGATATACCTCAGTCCGATTATGTTACATACCTTGGTATTCACTTAGATAGAAGACTTACTTGGCGCCGTCATATAGAAACCAAGAGACTTCACATGAAGTTAAAAGCATCTAGCCTTCACTGGTTAATCAGTGACCAATCAAAGCTAAGCCTGGACTATAAAGTCACCCTGTATAAAACCATTTTAAAACCAATTTGGACATATGGAATCCAATTGTGGGGAACTGCTAATAATACCAGTATTGAACTTATACAGAGGGCCCAATCAAAAATTCTTAGGACCATGACGGGCGCACCATGGTACATAAGAAATGAGAACATCCACAGAGATCTAGAAGTACCATTAGTAAAGGATGAATTCAGAAGAGTCCGTGAGAGATACATCAAAAAGTTACAAAGCCACCCGAACCCGCTTGCTAGACTTCTAGCACAGAGCCAAACGCAGTCGAGGCTTCGTAGAGCTTATTAGCCAATTATAAATTTATGCTCTGTTAGAGAGTAATTAGATTTAATTTTAGTCATAAGATTTGAATACATATTGTTAGGCCTAAGGAAATAAGGCAGATTCAATATATAATAAAAAAAAACGTTTAAAAAAAAAAAAAAAAAAAAATCTTTATCAAACCAAATATACCAAACACTTAGTTATAATTGTAAAATAAACTTCGCATAGTGTCTGCTTTTATCTATTCATAAAGTTTGCTACATGAAACATTGTCAAATTGCACGCTTTCATTAAGAAACGCAAGGTTTTTTTTTGGTTGCTTTGCAAACAGACATTTTGGAAATCATCAATAGTTATCACAACTGGCTAGATAAAGGACACAATCAAGAGTCTTGCACCATATAAAGCTACAGGACCGGGTGGTATTTTCCCGGCACTTTTACAGATGGGGGTGAAACTGGTTTTCACTCATCAAAATATCAGACAAAAACCTCTAATATAAGCAGTATACTCATGTAAAGAGAAGATCGTTGAAAACCGCATTGAATGAAGTTGTTCACTATATAGGTGAATCTTTCGAAGGCAAACTGTATACACCTGCGGTTTGCATTGACATCGAAGACGCCTTCAATAACGTACACACTGATACTCCTATCAAATCCTTTGACAAGTTTCATGTTGAACGGGAACTCCGTAACTGGATCAACTACATACTAAAGGACATATGGATAAGCTGCGAGATGTACGATATAACTACCAGGAAAAGGGTAGCGGTACACCACAGGGTTGAATTTTATCCCCTTTACTCTGGGTAACCACGATTAATATACAACTAAGGACCCTAACCGAGAATGAACTTAGACTATGTCGTAATACATCTAAGGGGAAAGCATCCAAATCACTTGTGTACAAGTGCAGAAAAAGCCCTGAACACGGCCTTAAGTTGTGCTCAACCGACAGGGTTGAATGTTAACCCGGCGAATACTGAAATCATTCTTTTTTTAATAAGAAAGACTAAAACTCCTAAGTATATTGAACCCTGTTTCCTGAGCAAGAAGATACCGGTGACAGACAAACTTAAATACTTAGGTGTAATCCTAGATCGGATATTAAAATGGAGACACCACATAGAGGATAGGATCAACAAGGCACATCGGTGCTGGGCACGAAATGGGGCCTTAGTCCTACTATGACATACTGGCTTTATAAAAGCGTGATTAAACCAATTCTATGTTATGCTTCAATAATCTGGTGGACTTCTTTGGACAAAAAGTGTAATATAATACCACTACAGGCAGTTCAGCCTACATGCTGCTTAGGTATAAGTGGGGCCATGAGCACTACGCCAACCAAGGCTCTGGAAACGTTGCTAGATATATGAGGCGAACTGACGAAAGGCGGTTATAGGACACGTCATCAATGTCTACAGATACAGACTATGTCGAGATCTTTGAAATACTGATCCCAGTTAGAATATCATGTTCAAGCATAACATTAAGGCAAATACCAGTAGGAATCCGTTGCTACACGGACGACTTTAAACTGGGGGACAAAACGGTTTGGGGTTCCACATTGAATACCCAGATACTAACGTCTTCCTTACTACAACACTAGCTTCCAGGCAGATATCCGTGCAATAGTGGAATGTATAAATTGGATCCGAATAAATATGGCGCCTATAGGTGTTGACATATTTACCGACAGCCAGAAGACAATTAGGGCGATATCAGATGATAAGGTTAAATCTAAGACCGTATTGGACTGTAAGAGAGCTATGACCGAATACTCTCCCAGAGGTAAGCTTTGCATCAAAACGGAACATAAGTGGAAATACTAGTAGGAACCCGTTGCTACACGGATGGCTCTAAACTGGGGAACAAAACGGTTGAAAACCCAAGAACAGAAATAAACTACCGTCTACCTAATCACAACACTAGCTTCCACGCTGAAGTCTGTGCAATAACAGAATGTGTAAATTGGATTCGATTGAATATAGCGGGCCACTCGAAAATAATTGGCAACGAAAGAGCGAACATACTTGCTTTAACGTGAAGGGTAATCGAAGTAGTTAAACTGACGAACGCAAAACCGTTAGACGCAACGAGTGTTGAATTCAAAATTATGGGCAAGTGAATCCCATAAGGCAACTTCGAATAATGAAACGGTGGGTAGAACCACAAGATCCTATGAGGTAACCTTAACGAGAGCGGGACGAGAAGCTTCCTAAGAATGAGCAAATGAAAAGGAGCGAACAACAGGTCCGATAGAGGCCTGGGTGTATTTCTTCGGATTTTATGTAGTATACATCCTCCTATCAACCTAACCTAAGATTTGTTTAAAACAGTAAAAGAAATATATAAATAGCAGAATTAGTGAAGAATCGAATAACGAAACATTATTTACACAATTTTGCCACTTTTAATTAATGTCCGTTGCGGGTTGTTTTTTCGCAATTTTGGTCCTAAATTTTACATCAGTTAGTTTTATATTGTTACGAATGTGCAATGACGATTTGAATTCAACGGTCTATAACGACTGCCTGCAGCATTCATCATGTTTGAAGCCACAGTAACATGCGTTTATCAGCATTGTTTGTAAGTATGACAACACTAAATGTTTGGGCTGCTGGCATTGACATCGAAGGCTCTGGAATTCGAATGTACTAGTATGTCCGTTAACAGCATTGTAAAAGATTCCCGATAGATGGCACGTGTATAAATAGTGGCAGAGCTGGCAGTCGTGAGTTGAGTTTATCATTGGCGCTGTTAGAGTTAACATCAACTGTCTTGTGCATTTAAGGTTGTACGTAATATAGTGTGTGTGCATTTCTGCGAATTGATAAACGTGTATAAAGACACTGAGTGATTATTTAGACTGTTGTTATTGTACATTTTAAATAAATAAAGAGTTGTTACAATTTTAAAAACGTAACAATATAGTGAAGAACAAAATTAGAACCATCCAAGATAAATCTATTTTCTAAGCTCAGGTCTAATGTACATATACTTACATATCTACTTCTAAAGTATTTAATTGTATTATGTATGTGTTTTATATTTAACGAGTTTTGGCTTACTTTTTGAGCACCTTAGTTTTATATATATTTTTTTTTTTGTTTGTTTTCTGTAAAAGATGTATTTGTCCATGATTAATGCTTAGCTCATTAAATTTTGTTGCCTGTTTTCTCCCTGGTATTTTTTTTTTAGCTTTGTGCTAAACCAAAAATGCCTAAAATATAATCAACTATTAAGGCTAAACTGTATGCATTAAACATTAATTTACGTCAAGGGAGAATGTGCACCTGGGTACATAAACACAATGTATGTTTGTGAATTATGAGTACGTTTATACATTTAGTACTCACATATTTAGGAGTGAGTGTGTTTTTGATGACAGCAAATACTCAAATATGAAAGCTTTTGTTGATAAAGGACTTAAGGAGGATACAAAAAAAACAGACAAAACAAAAAGAAAAAACTGACATTAATTAAAATTTTAAATAAAACGTACTGTCAGATTTTGCAAACGAAAATGTAAAGGAAAATTAACTGACGCTGATTTTAATTCCAAACAAATAACATAAAACTCGATGCCAGTATAAATATTTTAATTACCTGTTGAAATAAAATGTGTGGCTTTTGTAGGATTTATTAAATGTCTTAACGAGATTGGCGGTATGGTGAATTTTTTGTGGCAGGTTGCTGAATATCTCATATGGCTTATAAGAGAAATGAGGAATACGTTCTTTTTGTCAACTTAAAGCAGCAGCGTTTAGTAGTGATAATGAGTGTAAAAATAAGTAATAAAATATTTAATACAGATGAACCTTATATTAATTGTGCTTAAATAACGTTGAGTTTATTTTTATTTGCAAGATATAAAATTCATAATTAGAACTGATCTCACAGATGGTTGCCCCACTTTTACAGAAATAAGTAGTAGTAGTGGAGTGTGGTAATGTTTAACCAGAATTTGGTTGATAAGTTTAAAAAATTTAATGTTTGAAAACCACCAAAAATTCCCCAGATAATCATATAAAATCTTTGTATAAATATTCTGACACTTAATAAGCAGTGTTGCCAGTTTAGCCTTTTTGAGGCTAAATTTAGCCTTTTTATTTACTCTTTAGCCTCGAAATTTTGGTTTTAGCTTCGTGGCATTTTTCTAGCCTTTTTTTAATTTGATAATAGCCTTTTTTTAAATAAAAAAGGCTAGAAAAAATCACGAAGCTAAAACCAAAATTTCGAGGATAAGGAGAAAATAAAAAGGCTAAATTTATATTTGTGAGACATTTTCATTTTAATTCATTACTGTTTTTCATTTAGCTTTTCAACCTACTCAAGAATTGTGCAGTATTAAAAGAACAAATTACAATTGCCAATACCAAGTGTTTCAAAATGAAATATAGTATTTTACTTATATCTGAAAGCTATAATTGTCTAGCAAATTCGCTTTCAAGACAAAATTGTTATTACACATTATATTCATCGTTATATAATGGACAAGAGCCCCACAAACTCTTGAAGGCTTGTGATACTCGATGGCTGTCATTTGAAATAGCCGTTAAATGTATTGTGAATCTGTGCTTCGAGTTAAAACCAGCAATGCTTCAAAGCCAAACATTTAAGTGATTAATATACTGATTATAATTTGGTGTATTATTTTTTTTTTTGTTTAAACCAGTAAGCAATTCAGCGGATCCAACAAAGCTGTTTTCTGATTTAAAATTTCTTCTCCATAGTTTGTGTTTTCAAATTGTAATACAATGCAAAGAATTTGATACATTATCGTCCCCAATTGAAAATTCTTTGATGTTTTCGCCACATTTTTCATCCAAGTTTGAAGAATGAGAGATAAAATAAAAGTAAATAACAGACTTTAATGCCGAAGAACATTTGGTGGTAAAATATTGTTAAATGTTTTAATATGACCTTAATGTTCAATACGATTAAAAAAAAAATTTTAGAACTCGAAAGTCTTGCGGTGTTATTCAGATTTAAGACATTAAATTTTAACACTGCCGGAGGAATATCAGACAAAATCATATATTAAGTATTATAGTAGTATCGTCTATTATACCAAATTTATAAACATTTATCATTAAAATTACCTTTTTTCAAGATAAAATGTAAAAATAATATTCTAAAATAGCTCTAAAGTAGGCTAAGTTAGGTTATAAAGGCAGCCGGAATTACCAGCTCACTTGGATCCATGAGTTAGTTCCTTTGTGATACTCTAACGATCATGCTCAGGTTCACAAGATGTTATTCATATGTCGGAATGGGGTTCAAAAACCTAACGCACGAGAAATAAAGACTATAGAGCCTACAGATTACATCACTCGCGAAGAATTGGACGTGTAACTTAATAAAAAAATAAGATTTTTAATAAAAAATAACTTTTTTAGTAAAAAATTACGTTTTTAGTAAAAAAATCCATTTTCTAGTAAAAAAAATCCATTTTCAAGTAAAAAAATCCATTTTTTAGTAAAAACTAAATTTTTTAGTAAAAAATCCTTTTTTTTGTACAAAATCCTTTTTTTAGTAAAAAATCAATTTTTTAGTAAAAAATCCATTTTTTAGTAAAAATCCATTTTTTAGTAAAAAATCCATTTTTTAGTAAAAAATCCATTTTTTAGTAAAAAATAATTTTTTGTAAAAATAAATTTTTGTAAAAATAAATTTTTGTAAAAAATAAATTTTTGTAAAAAAAAAATTTTGTGAAAAATAAATTTTTTTGAAAAATATTTTTTTTTATTGAAATAGGAGTCTATGAACCTAACATTTACAATTCTACTAACACGGATAATGCAGCAAATTGTTCAATGTTAGGTTAATACAAGTTTACTTAAGCGCAAATTATAAATATTAGCACATGCAACTGACCAATCAGCAATAAGCAAAAGTGAAACATATATAATAATCAGTGTTGCCAGTTTAGCCTTTATGAGGCTAAATTTAGCCTTTTTATTTACTCTTTAGCCTCGAAATTTTGGTTTTAGCTTCGTGGCTTTTTTCTAGCCTTTTTTTAATTTGAAAATAGCCTTTTTTAAATAAAAAAAGGCTAAAAAAACCACGAAGCTAAAACCAAAATTTCGAGGATAAGGAGAAAATAAAAAGGCTAAATTTATATTTGTGAGACATTTTCATTTTAATTCATTACTGTTTTTCATTTAGCTTTTCAACATACTCAAGAATTGTGCAGTATTAAAAGAACAAATAACAATTGCCAATACCAAGTGTTTCAAAATGAAATATTGTATTTTATATCTGAAAGCTATAAATGTCTAGCAAATTCGCTTTCAAGACAAAATTGTTAATACACATAATATTCATAGTTATATAATGGACAAGAGACCCCTAGAAACCTTGAAGGCTTGTGATACTAGATGGCTGTCGTTTGAAATAGCCGTTAAACGTATTGTGAATCTGTGCTTCGAGTTAAAACCAGCAATGCTTCAAAGCCAAACATTTAAGTGATTAATATACTGATTATAATTTGGTGTATTATTTTTTCTTAAACCAGTAAGAAATGCAGCGGATCCAACAAAGCTGTTTTCTTGTCCATAGTTTGTGTTTTCAAATTGTAATACAAAGAATTTGATACATTATCGTCCCCAATTGAAAATTGTTTAATATTTTCGCCACATTTTTCATGCAAGTTTGAAGAATGAGAGATAAAATAACGGATGGTTTAATTAGTGACGATTCTGAAAAAATAATACGACAAATTAAACTAATTGAGCAATTGCGATAAAGATTTTCATATGAAAACTCTTCGCTAAATCGATTTTTTATCCGTTAATAATACACTTAAAATAGTACTCGTAAAACCAAAAAAATATATTATGTATGTGAAAAATAATAAATGCTTAGTACTTAAATTAAAAAGAAACAAAATTTAAGATTTGTCTGTATAAAAATATATATGGGGCATTTAATGTCAAGTGAACCATCTTTTGAAATCGATGTCTTCCGATAGTTAGTTCTATTAGATAGTAATTCAGACACAATTTTTCAACAAGATCGGTCGAAAACTTTCTGAGTTGCAGGGGATCAGAATTTGACATTTTGGCCAAGCAGGTGTTTTTTCTCATCCATGTAACTTATTACCTATTGTTCTTAGCAAAATGTGTCCCAAATAGTTTACATAGCTATTTCTTCAATCTTTCGGAAAAAAACTTTTCTTTTGACTTTTTTTGCAAAATCTAAAACTGTTGACATTTTTTTTTCAAAATGGGCCCTATTTTTAATTTTTTTTTTGCTCAAGAGAAAGCTTAGGTCCATTCCTTTAAGAGGTTTTTGATCACTTATGTATAAGTGTATATTTATTATTTATTATTAATGATTAATGTTATTTTTTGTTTGCTGCTGAAGTGAACCTTTATAATTTTATTTATTTTTATGAATTTTATGAACATATTTTCTAATTTTTTATTTAAAAATAAATATAAAGGGGCCCATAGACACATACTGCTCATGCAATAAGCATGTGTTGGTAAATTTTAAATTTTTGCTTATGTATGCGACATACAGACAATGCAGTATGAAAAATCAAAATAGTTTTGATTTTGAAATGAACTCGTACTGCTGACAGTTGTTCAAATGAACAATAGTATACATTTTTTCATTTTTGTGAAATATAATTTTTAAATTTGACGTTTTAGTTACTGAAAAATTGAAAATAATAATTTTTTTGTTCTCAAACGCATTTGTTTAAATGATGATTGATAAGTGTATAGTAAAATATCAATCACGCACGTATACGAAGGGTTCATCGGCAGTATGTGTCAGCATTTTGTGTCTATGGGCCCCTTAAAACTAAATTCTTAATTTATAATATTTTAGCTTTTTCTTTTGGCATTTTTTTAAAGCAGTTTGGCTTCTTCTGGCCTTTTTTTGAAGTCAATATAGCTTCTTTTTTTGCCAGCTCCTGGCAACACTGATAATAATACATGGTACATGAAAACATGAGAAGTGCATAGTAGGCAGTCTTTGATTTGAACAAAATAGTAGAGGATTTTTTACAAGGTGTGTGAATTGCATTCATTATTTTAAAGTATAATAATGAATAAAATATAACGTTTTATATATCAATGGAAAGGTAATGAAATGTAGTTTTTAAAACTTGTAATATTTTGGCAACTTCTTTGTAAATTTTAGATGCTAATGAGTAAAATGTAAAATAAATATTTTTGAGAGAAATAACTATTGTAGAGTTGGGTTGTTTATGAACGAATAAGTTCAATTGAACAATTCAGTCAAGTGAACAATGTCTTCAGTCTTGTGGTTCTTTTTGTCATTTCGGTATTGCTTTTAAGTTGTTTCATCAGTATTAGAAATCCTGTCAAATTTGTTTCCTAAAGCAAATCGTTCAATCACTTAGTTCAGTCAAACACCGCAGAATAAAAATGAACAACTGAACAAAAATAACAAACTTATTCATTTCATTTATTAATTGTGATCGAAAAGCCAACATATTCATTAATTTGTTCTGAACAATCAGTAAGAAGAGCGATTATGCCCAACTCTAAACTACGTCGAAGTCGGAAATATTTTCATTTCATAATTTTTTAGTTTCCACTTTCAATAATTCATCATCAACCTGAAATGACGTTCAAACCTTAAATTAATATTTTATGCTTTAAAAAAATCTTAAATAACCTAAATTTTTGTAAACATGACATTTTGCAGAAAAAAAAAAACTATATGACTTAGAAATGGCGTATATTTTGAATGTGTTCCATCGGTTTCAGCGATGCGCTTCAAAAGTGGTGATTTTGAAACGGAAGACAATTAACGCCCCAAAACAATGTTACATACGAAATGACAAACTTATTTATTCCCCCATTTACTATTGGTGGTGGGTGTTATATTAACTGAAATTAGAAATTTTCCATTAATTCTAAAGTAAACTAGTTTGCCTCTTTAACAATACTTTTTACACATTCATTATTAAGAAAAATAGCTGAGAAACGAAAAAAGAATATTATGTTTTTGATTAATTTCTAAATAAACTTCAAACACTTAAAGTCACTCAAAGATGTGTCTATGTCTTAAGAACTCACATTTTTAGTGACGATTCTGAAAAAAATAATACGGCAAATTAAACTGATTGAGCAATTGCGACAAAGATTTTCATATGAAAACTCTTCGCTAAATCGATTTTTTATCCGTTAATAATACACTTAAAATAGTACTCGTAAAACCAAAAAAATATATTATGTATGTGAAAAATAGTAAATGCTTAGTACTTAAATTAAAAAAAAAAAAATTAAGTTTTGTCTGTATAAAAATATATATGGGGCATTTAATGTCAAGTGAACCATCTTTTGAAGTTGATGTCTTCCGATAGTTAGTTCTATTAGATAGTAATTCAGACACAATTTTTCAACAAGATCGGTCGAAAACTTTCTGAGTTAGAGGGAATCAGAATTTGACATTTTGGCCAAGCAGGTGTTTTTTCTCATCTTCTTAGCAAAATGTGTCCCAAATAGTTTACATAGCTAATTCTTCAATCTTTCGGAAAAAACATTTTTTTTGCAAAATCTAAAACTGTTGACATTATTTTCAAAATGGGCCCTTTTTTAATTTTTTTTTTTTGCTCAAGAGATCGCTTAGTGGGATTCGAGTGGAATATCTATCAAAATAAATATTTTGTAACTCAAGACATACAATTTTTGAAATTTTTTTTGCAAAATATAATTTTTTTTCCAAAATCGGCATCTTTTTTAAATTTTTTTTTTTTGCTACACAGAAAGCCTTTATAATTTTATTTATTTTTATGAATTTTATGAATATATTTTAAAATTTTTTATTTAAAAATAAATATAAAACTAAATTCTTAATTTATAATATTTTAGCTTTTTTTTTGACTTTTTTTTAAAGCAGTTTGGCTTTTTCTGGCCTTTTTTTGATGTCAATATAGCTTCTTTTTTTGCCATCACCTGGCAACACTGTTAATAAGTTTGAAACATTTCACATTTAAAAACAAGTTAGAGTGCTATATTCGGCTATGCCGAACTTAAATACCCTCCACCTAAATTGGATGAAAATTATAGAAATTACATTGGTATAAACACTCTAATATCCATATTCAGTGTTTGTTATTGGGACTTAGCTCCGATTATGAAGATTGGTAGAATTTTAATGTAATACAGTAGTTTTCGCTTATAGTCTACAAAATCAGTTGCACAATTTTTGTGGACTATAAGCAAATTAGGACTATAACCGAATTTCTTTTTAAGCCACTTAATGGATTACAGATGAATCCCGATATAATACACATTTTGTACTATATACAAGTTATGCACTTTCTTCAATTTAAACAAAATAAAAATTTATTTAAAATATAGCAGTATTTAATATATTGTTAGAAAAACTAGTTTACGAAGAGATATTTTATTTAAAATGTATAAAAATGTTATCTAATACAGCAATTTATAATTGAAATAACTACATATTCCTACCATTTCAATCAGAGTCTTTAATTTTATAATAGGAATAAAATGTACTATTTAACAATTTATATACTTAATAATTGGTTAACATTACCGATTGGCTCAACATTTTCCTTATCCGCCACAAGTGAAGTAAAAGAGTATAAAAACGGGTAAACAAATATATTTAGTCAAACTTCAAAAGAATATTTTTGTTCTGTTCTAATGAATTTTCCGTTGATACAATCACGTGAATCGTAAATTAACCATATTATTGTTACCACAATCATATATGTAGTTACTGTGACTATAATATTGTAAAAAATAATGAAATGGTTACAGTAAACATGCACAAATATTGAAATGGTTACAGTAACATTATATAACTATATATGCGTTAATGTATTTTACGGATGTGCGACTTATTTGGAAGATACAATTAAATATTTTAAAGTGAGGCCTATTTTGCTTGATATTTTTCTCCATAACATTATTCACAAAAGCTTTTTGGATATCATTGTGATTATCGGAAATGGAGCTAATATGGGTGCTATGGTCAAATATGAACAGATATTCACAAAACCCAGTAGTATAATGTTTGGATACAATATATTAATCTGTATACAATTTTAGTTCGATATCCATATATTTAAAATATTTATAGAAGTTAATGTGTTTTTCGAAAGTGGCCCTTATATGGGAGCTATGACCAATTATCGGCCGATCTTCATAAAATTCAACAGATCGATTTTCGTATATATGGGAAATATTTATTTGAAATTTTAACCAGATAGAAGCTTTTATAAGAAGTTTATTAGTATTTAAGTAATTTTCGGAAATGGACCTTATATGGGAGCTATCGTCAAATATGAACCGATCTTCACACAATCTAGTAGTATCATTTGTGGATTAAAACTACCGATCTCTGTAAAATTTTAATTCGATAATGATATTTTTCAGATATTTATGAAAGTTAATGTGTTTTTTAGAAGTGGTCCTTTTATGGAAGCTATAACCAATTATGGGCCGATCTTCATGAAATTCCCTACAGCGATTTTCATGTGCATGGGGATTATGAATTTGAATTTCAAGTTGAATTTCAACCTGATACCGATATATATAAGATATTTAAGTATATTTAAAAGTAAACTTTATATGGCGGCTATAGTCAACTACTGCCCGATCCAAAAAAAAAAATTGGTCTCGCGATTTCCGTTTGCACGAAACTTAGTTGTGCTGAATTTTGTATTTATACTGCAATTCTATGAGCATTTATATACCATATTTCGGGAAAAAATTTGTATGGGGGCCACGAGATATTATCGACCGATTCTTTCCATTTTCAACAGAATTTGTCCTTTTATCATATAAACAATGAGTGCAAAATTTCATGGTATTCTCTGCAATGAATTTAGACAAAGTCACAAAAATCATATGAAAATTATCAAAATTTTTGGAGGTTGTCTTACATTTTGATCCATAACCCTGGTTCTACCAATTCGATTTTGCTGATTTTCAATACCAAACAGCTTATACACATTTTGGTAGACATTTCATTAATTTTGCTTTTGTATTTTGGACGTGAGAGTGTTTTACACAGACAGACAGACGGACAGACAGACGGGCATTGCTCGATCGACTTAGAATTTCATAAGGATCAATAATATATATACTTTGTTGGGTCTGAGATGAATATTTCTCAATGTTACACACGAAATGAAAAACTTATATATACCCTCTTTCACCACTTTTGGTGGTGGAGGATATAAGTAAAACTATTAAAAAGAATAATAGTACTGAAATATCATTGAAAAAAATACGAAATGCGCAAGATAGGATTTGATTTTAGTCCTATGATTTCTTAAGGAAACTTTCATAGAATTTTCCGTAGATTGTGTTTCTGCTATACGATTTTTTACTTTTTGACCGTCCATACAAATCGACCCAGCCTAATATGTATTATTATAAGAATTTTATTCTAATAAGCCATTGATGAAGTAAACTTTGATTTCCAACAAATATATGCGTTATCATTGGGAGGAAATTCCATTCGATTTGGTTTGATGATATATGTTTTGCTTCTCCCCAGCTTATATCACTACGGTTGACTTCGATGTTTAGTTGCCGACGCCATGTGTGTAACGGTCTGCCTACTCTTCATGCCCTACCCTGTGGGTTCAAGTCAATGACAATTTTAGCTGTGTCATCTGAAGCCTGCGCAGAGTGTGACCAATCCAACGCCATTTGCTGTTCAATATATCAATATGGACTGGCCGCTGATTTGTTTGTCTCCAGAGTTCCGTATTACAAATAGTGTTAAGCCAGAAAACTTTTAATATTCTTCGGAGATTAACAAACACTTGTAGAGAGTTTAAGTCGTGTTCTGTCGTATTCCACGTCTCGCATGCATAAAGGATCACAGACTTGACACAAGAGTTAAAGAGACCGATCTTGGTGTTCTTGGATATGGCAGAAGATTTCCATACAGACCGAAGGGTACCGAATGCTTGGTTGGGTTTTGGGTTTTTAGTTTCCAGGTGGCATTAGACATCCAATGGGCTTTCTTAGGTACCTTGAGACCAATATGATTACTCGCAGCATCAACAAAATTACATTTAACTGTTGGCCACTCAGAGGAAGGATGAGATTGTTGCATAGCTAGTCCAGCTCTTAACTCCTTCCTGTAGTTGTTAAGAGTTTGCGGATCCTTCAATTTAGCTACATCGCGCTGTAGATTCAGGTTTACGGATGGCAGCAACCCTAAGCCGTAAGCTTCCAACAACTAGATGATGGTCCGAGTTGCAATCAGCCCCCCTTTTAGATCGCACATCCAGAAGGCTAGTGCGCCAGGTCCTGCTGATGGCTATGTGGTCGATTTGGTTTTCCGTCTCATTGTCAGGCGATACTCACGTTATCTTGTGCACTTTCCTATGAGGGAATTGGCATTGCCCCATGCTTCAGTGAAGAGCCTACCGTTATCAGTTTTGAGTTTCAGTGAAAAACACCTAATTACCTGAGACGCAGTGATGTTGACATGCCAATCAGGTTACTCAATTGAACGCCTTCTCACTTTAGCTACCTCTTTGAAAGATCCCATCCCATGGCCGTGCCGAATCTTAAATACCCTCCACCTAAATATGATGATATAACAACTAATAATATAACAATTGTTAGAAAGACTAATTTACGCAAAATATAATTTATTTCAAATGTAAACAAATTTTATCTTATTCATCAGTATATAATTGAAATAAATAAAGATTCTTACAATTTTCGACAGAGTTTGTCATTTATTCCTATTATTACGTATGGAATTTAACAACTTATATGCTTAATAATTGGTTACGATTTTGCGTTTGGCTCAATATTTTTCCTTATTGACCTCAAGTGAAGACACAGAGTATAAAAAGCAAATAGTAGACAAAGTTCAAAATTTTGCATATGGAAATGAGTTATATCACAAAATTTTAATATATGAATGAATTTTCCGGATATGAGCCTTATATGTAATTACGAACCCATAGTCACAAAATCAAGCAATATGATTTCTGTCTGGTTGAAACTAATTTCTGTAAAATTTTTTATCGATAACAATTATTATTTGTTTATATTATTATAGTTATTATCGTAAATGGAACTTATATGGGAGCTGTTGCCAATTATGTTCCGATCAGAGATCAGCAATGAATCACTTCTTTGCTATTCATACATACTTATGAAATTATAAGTATAAGTGAGTAGCCATCATTGAAACTAAACTTCTCTGACGTACTCATACTCACAATAACATTGATTTTTAAGTATGCGTAGCATTAAATAAGAACCCGACGTCCACATCGTACTCATACGAACTCAAATCTGTTTGTTTCATAAATAACCTCAGCCTGACTTATAATTTTAGGAAAATACTCATGATACTTACTGTGGATTCAACTCATTTGCCTCATGCATGTTTTTTTTTTTTTTTTGTGTAATTGTACAGAATTCGGCAACACACGACCTCATAATGAGCATTTTAATGTTCGTATTCGAATTATACTTATTTTTCATCGTCTATACAAATTGAGTTAAGTAGAGTCGAAATCAACTACGTGAGAAATATTGTTAAGAATGAGTATGATGATCACCTCAAACTTTATGAGTGGGTATGAGTCTCGACAACATAGTAATAAATATGAATGTGTATAAGTACAATCAATTTTGAGTCATGATTCAACTCTACTCATTTTTTCACTACTGTTTTAGATATTTATTAAGGTTAATATCAGTTTCATTTTTACTGTATTGTTTTTAAATGTAAATTACGGATCTGTGTAAAATTTTGTGTGATATTGATAATTTTTAGATATTTATGCAGGTTAATGTGTTTTTCGGAAGTCGTCCTTACATGAGGGCTATAAACAAAAAAGAGCCGATCTTTATAGAATTCGGTTCACCGACTTTTGTATATATGGGAATTATTTGTGTCGAACTTCTTACTTTTACACAACCAGATTTAGAAAAAGAAAAAAAATTATTTCGATATGATACACAACTTTGTTAGCCTGCACGTAAAATTGGACAATTTCTTAAAAACTACAGATTTCCTCTAGTATATGTATTCATTATCTAGCGGAATGTGTTACGATTACAATGCAAGCTATTTTTTGTTCCTGCTAACAAAATAAATCCATGTCGTCATCAAAATTCCTCCAACACTCGTTACTAGCTCCCTGAATTTCATTAAATATAGTCTTGGTGTTTTATAATCTGTTGTTAATATTCAACAATTTAAATTTGTTGTTTTTTTTTTTTTTGTTTTTGAAATTTAATGGTCATTCTGCTTTATTTTCCTTTGTCCTCTGAGACGTATGTAGACAATTTGTTTTTAAATAACACTCATACGTCTCAGTGGATCTTTAGGGATTATTTGTTTGCATTTATTGTTGTTACAGTTGAACACGATTATAAAGAACTATGTGTTTGTATAATGAAAAGTGAATAAAATTTTATAAAATTATTTTCAAACAAAATTTTTATTATGTTTTGGAAAAAATCGGTATTTAGGTTTTTATACGCATCCGTGCTTCAAATTTATTTATACCATTTTTAAAACTTAGCCTTATGAATGAAGCTGAAAAAGTCATGAATTCGTATTTGGCTCACATAATTATAATTAGAATATTTTTATTGTATTTTTAAGTAAAGCGCTAACCTAGTAGCTTAATAATAGGAAAAATTATACTTCAGAATACAACACTGTGATCATTAATCTAAAACAGTTGTGTTTTGTATACGTTTGACCGTGTGTATGTATGTTATTGTATTACACAGGTAATCAAAGCGAATTTATACAAGGTGGAGTCAATCAAACAAAGCTTCTGTCAAAACTTGTTTTTATATTTGAATATCTACATATTATATTTCTCATTTCTAAATTTTGAATTTTTCTACTGAAAATAGATGAAAAGTAAAAACCGAAGAATAACTGTTGGTTTCGGGTTCGGGTTAAAACCGAACTGGAAACTCTAGTCAGAACGGTGTTTTAATTAACTTATAACGAACCCTGGAAGCCGAGAGCTTTACCCCAGCATACGGTGGAAAACACGTCGTTACACTAGAAAGACTTGCATTGAAGATGAAATTTGAGTAAAAAAAATAAAATTAAAATTTTTTTAATTTTTTTGTTTAAGTTTTTTCCAATTTTTTTTTTAAATTTTTCTTTAATTTTTTTTTTTTTAATTTATTAGTGGAAAAAGTGTATGACAAAAAAAATTTTGTTTTGAAAAAAAATTCGGGTTAAAAAATATTTTTCCCGATTTTGACCCATTGTGGGTCAAACTTACTATAGCCAATGCAATGAACTTTGTAATATCTATCATTAGATATACATATTGTCTATATTTATGACTTAGTAATCGAGATATAGATCAAAAGTAGGCCAAAAATAGAGATTGTCGCGGTTTTTCCTTATACCTCAGCCATTTCTGGGCCATTTCTTGACCCATAGAAACAATGTTTGAAGCCCACACTTAATTATAACAAGTAAGAGAGCTATATTCTGCTGTGCCGAATCTTATATACCCTTCACCAAATTATACATTAAAATAAAAATTTTAAATATTTTTAGGTAAACAAAATTAAATTTTTTTTTTCAAATTCAAATTTCCAAAAAAATTTTTTTTTTTTCATATTGTTTTTCAAAATTAAATTTTTTTTTTTTTTCAAAATGGTTTTCAATTTTTAGTTTTTTTCCGAATTTTTTTTAATTCTTTTTTTAAATTTTTTTCTAAATTTTTTTTAAATTTATTAGTGAAAAAAAATTTTTTGTGGAAAAAAAATTCGGGTTAAAAAATAGTTTTCAACCATTCTAGATTCAAATTACTTATATAAATCGTTGCAATGGACTTTGAAATATCTATCGTTAGATATCCATATTGTCTCTATTAATGACTTTCCTTATATCTCAGCCATTTGTGGGCTGATTTTCTCGATTATAAATAGCGACCGAGTCGGAAGAATTCCCGATATATTGATGTATCAATTATGTTTGTAAGTTATTTGGGGGCTTTGGAAAGTTGATTTCAACATACAGACGGACATGGCTATATCGACTTCGCTATCTATAACGATACAGAATATATATAATTTGTAGGGCCGCAAATGAAAAATGTAGAAATTACAAATGGAATGACAAACTTATATATACCGTTGCCACTCATAGTGAAGGGTATAATTACATGCAATTGAAATCCAAACTGCATCATAAAATGTTATATGATTGAAGATGAAATTGGATTATAAAATGGCCAACGATTGATGATCAAATTGAAGTATTGAAAGACTGACGATTGAAGCTGAAATTGGAACATAGAAAGAACTACGATTAACGATCGTTACGGTTGAATACCTCATTAAATAAAGTAAATATGATTGCATCTCAAACTAGATTATGAAAAGAACTACTAATGATACTCAAATTGGACAATATAAAGAAACACGATTTGACAGCAATCTATTTTTTAAAAATACTTACCATTGAAGTTTAAATTCTAGCGAACAAAGATCTGCAATTAAAGTTTAGAAACCCAGCGATTGAAGCAGAAAGTCCTATTATTAAAATACTTATAGCTTGATCTATAATTGCCTAAAATTGCAATAAGCGGGAATATTTCGTCTAGTTCATTACAACCGTATTCTACTGTGTATGTATAAGTAGTAGTAATATCTACAGCAAATGTGTATACATGAATTCGAAATAAAATGATTTTTTTTCTTTTTCTAAGAATCAAATCAAACTGAAATCTTTGAAATTATTAGAACAAGAACAAAACAGAAACGCATGTAATAAAAAAAAAAAAACTCACACACATTAACATAAATAGAAAAATACGTGAGTTCCTTAAACAAACTGCCGGTGATTTATTTTTATATATATTTTCTTCCTTTTGTGTTTGTATTAGATGTATTAGACTTTTTTTTTACATACACAGATAAGTATTTAACACCTGAGCAAAAACAGAACAGCTACCAGATACAACAAACTTGGCCAAGTAGCATTTACACTTAATTTTCTTTATGCTGGCATTCAAATGTTTTGCAACAAACCAAACCAAAACACTACTTAATTAAATGTAAAACAATTTATCTTTAAGGGGAGAGGATATCAGTAAGAAAATGTAAAAGGAAGTAAAAACAGAAAGAAAATAAATACAAATACAGACAGGGAGGCTCACGTAAAGTTAACAATAGAAATAAAGAAACTCACACAGATACAAACATTGGCATGTGTACAAATACATAAATCAGTGTGTATTTGCAGAAGTAATCGTTATAATTTATAGAGAATTAAAACTAAAATTGTTTTTATTTTGTTGTTTCTCACTTTGCTACATTTTATTTCGCTCTGATTTTCAATGTAATTATAAAGTAATTTATTCATATGGCTACATATTCACATGATTATGTATTTATGCTAGTGTGTGTGTTAATGTTTACATAACCATATATGCATACATAAGGGTGGCCCTCATTTTGCAACTTTTAGAATTTCGAAGGTCTAAAATTGTTCTCCCTCATAGCCCGGTCAAGCACGACCATAAAATACCCTACAAGGATTATATGAGCAAGTTATGAAATGATCGCAGGGTCGTATCCAGAGGGTGTGAAATAGGAATCCCCCCCATAACCGAAAAGTTTTCATATAAAAAAAGGGAAAAATGAAAAACGTAGAACCAATTTTGATTTCTCCCCCCCCCTCCAAATGGTTGACCTGGATCAGCGTCTGACCGATCGCAATCAAATTTAGTAGCGTGATTTCTGTCCCTATACAAATTATTTGAGTTAAATATTTATACACGTTAAAGTGATTTCCGGAAGTGGCCCGGAGGTGGAGCTGAAACTAACCGGGTCGTCGCGATAATGGGTAGTCACGAATACCGAGCTTGCACTATATATTGACTAATAAACCGAAACGTGAAAAAAATATACAACCTCTAACATTATCTGATTTTGCAGTCATTTTTAGGATTTGGTTTTTAGATGACGAAGAGCAATTTTAGATCTTGGCGGCATCGAATATCCCAAAAAAGCTAAATAAGGGCCACCCTAGTTTACATACATATACTTATGATTATTTATACTCGTGAGTATGTAGGTGTTTGCATACACATATATAACTATAGATACTGATACAACTACATACATGTGAGAATATATTTCAACATACGTGTAAATTTATGTATAAAAGGTTTTATAAATAAATGCGCCATATGTTTTTCATTAAATTATTTGTTTTTCTAAATCTTAAAGAGTGACTATAACAAAAAATTTACACTTCCCAGCTGTTTTACAGGTAGTCAATGTATCCCATATAGGCAGTTATTTTCATTAATGTCTGATCACTTGGCTCACTTGGTTCTCAGGCTCCACAGTAGGACAGAATCAACATTTTTTGGAAATAAATCTGGCATTTTTAAACGGATGATCCAAGCCAAGGAGCAATCGGGTTTATGTTACTAAAATCAGCCCTAAACAAAAAAGTTAGTTCGGAGAAAATGTGGACCAAATTGTTCCTAATATTTGCAATCCTATCAAAATTTTGATAAAAATTTTAGTTTTAGAGCTCAATAAATATGTAATATGTAATAAAATCATTATTTATTAACAAAACTAAACAAAATTTGCAGGGTTTTTTAAATTTCTCATTCCAAATAACAAAATGTAAAAAAACTTGTCAAAAGGTCAAAGGGAATCGCGCATTTCCTAAAAATTGGAGCGAAAATCCCAAAAATGGTATTTTTTACAATTTTGCCCATAACGTCCGCATTTCCTTTGGGGCTGAGAAAATGCTTTAAAACTAGATAGGAATTACATCAATGTTTCCAAAACTGCTTTCCGTTTTCTGATCCTAGCTTTAGGATTTCAGAACATGTGTACCAAAGTTAAAATTTTGATAAAAAATAGGTGAACTTCCGAAGGGCGTAGGGGCAACATATTCGAAAAATATGACATGTTTTTTATACCAAAATATTTTCCGTAAAGATATCTTACAGAGAAACATAAAACTGTTCCTAAAAAAAGTTTTATTTTAATAAAAAAAACAGAAAAAATCTAAAAATTTTTGAATTTTTAAATTAATAATCGTTTATTTTCGAATCCGTAATCGATATTGCTCTGATTGGTATTTATTGGTATTGCATATTATTGGTAATTTAGTTATCTAAATAATGAAATAAATTCGAGTCCATTCCGTTCAAGAGTGCGCCCTATATTTTTAAAAAAGCGTACCAAGGTATGGAAAAATTCGAAAATTTAAATTTTGAAATGCTTATAACTCGGAAATTATAAGCACACCTAAGCATGTTTTTGCAAGATCTAGCCGAGCGCTTCCCAAAAATTTAAAAATCTTTGAAATCGCATGGGAAACAAGAAAATGGCACGTGTTTAAAAATTTTACATGTCGAAGGTACCCTACTTTGAGCCTCCACACCGCCGCGCAAAGAGCATTTGTAGGGTCCGTTTTAATAACTTAAACTCGAATACCTTGGCTACGCCCATGTCGAATTTTATCCCGATCGGACCAGCCGTTTAGAAATGCCAGATTTATTTGCAAAAAATTTTGATTCTGCCCCACTGTGCCCTGGAGCCCCCTTGGGGCATGGATGAGCATCTTGTTGAGCTCCACACCTTGATGTTATGCCTCAAGGGGAAATATGGAGCGAAACCGGGGCTCCGAGGTGCACGGACCTCATTCCTGGTAAGAGTTTAATTTATTAAACTCGCAGCTGACTAGAGTCTTATCTAGTACAGCGGGGATCCTATGGCCCCAGGACTTAGGTCCTGTAGGATCATTGGTGAGGTCACTTCGGTGAGCACGCTGGTGGTTGTGGTTGAAACCCAAAGCGGGGAGAAGTTCGTTGGTTAAAGGACTGATATTTAGGCTAGTGCTAAATTTCGGACTACCAAATGTATCTTACTAGGTGCTGTTGCTGACACAACAGAGCCATTGAAAGTAGCAGATACCAACTGGCGTTTGTGCTCAGGAAAGATAGATAGACATATGATCGGTCCAATAGTTTTGAATAATTTGACTGCCTTGTTGGTATCTGTAACTTCAGTTGGCGTTTAAAACTGTGGTATCCCAACACTTCGCTTTGTTTTGTCTCATACAGAGTTATCAATAAACAGCCGTTTATTGTGGTATCAACAAAATGCATCCTTTATTAAACGGGCTAGAGATATACCGAAATATAGATTACAACTTGCGAAACCCAGAACTCATTTTACTCTCATTTACCAACCCGCTGATCAGGGTAGGTACTTCGTAAGCCATGTACATCTGCGAGTCCCTCTGCTTCTACTTGCTAACAAAAAGAGTCCATTTATTTGTCTTTTTATACAATAGAAGCATTTTTTAGGGACTATATACAATTTTAATATTATCCGGAAAGAGAACTTAATGCAAAACCATGAAAGTAAAATTTGGCTCACATAAGCGGACACAGCACCTCCCAGACCTATCCAAACTTGGCCAATTAAAAAGAAATAGGTTTGAGTAAAAAATTCGAAAAACGCAAGGCACCGATCCTCAAAAACTCCATATTTGTATAACCCTATACTTATGTAAATACATGTAAAGTTAATTTACTATCACACTATAAATAACAGTGGGCATTTTTATAAAAAAAACAGATTTTGGAACACATTTTGCACGTTTAGAAATAAATGATGGCAAAAATTATAATTTTAGTTCAAAATTGTATTATAGCTTTAACCGTTAAAAGTTTGCATTAATTCAAATTTTATATTTTTCTTCATAGAAAACCACAATATTATAATTTTTAAGTTTTTAATGTAAATAATGGCCGAAAAATTTTTAAAACTATTTCATCTCACTAAAATATTAATCTCCAAGTCCTAAAGTACTCACCAATACCAAATACAGTGGATGCTCGGTATTCGCTACTACTCATTATCGCGACGACCCGGTTATCGCGACGGCTTATTTTTTAAAATTGCAGGTTCTATAATCGCGACAGTTTACGAAAAATAGGTTCTATTTTCGCGATTTTTATCTGTTTGTTTTAAATTTTATTAAAATGTCTATAACCAAAAAAAGGAAATCCTCGTCTTTTGGTATATTAACTCTCTTGAATGATTTTGATCTTCAAAAATACACCTCTTAATATGGGAAAAGTTCAACGTATTTTAAAACAAACGATTTCTCAAAAACTAGAGATTTAAAAAAAATGTAAAAGTGGAGATTCCATAAGTTCAATTTGCGTGAATTAGAAGTTACATAAGTATTCGGTTTACCGCATTTAAAGCAAGAAAATTTAATAAAGAAGTTCGTACGTACAACGGAAAGTGGCCCTGGCAAACGTTGTACCTTAAAGAAAGATGAGTACCCAAGAATGGAAAAAATACTTTATAAGTGGTTTCTTAAACAAAGAGAAAAAAATGTTCCAATATCAGCAGCGATTTTACGAACAAAAGCCAGTCATTTGTTTTCAAAAATTTATCAAACCAAGTCAGGTTTTAATGTTAGTGAAGGATGGTTGAAGAAATTTAAGCGTCGACATAGAACTAATTGTCTTCGAAACCTCAACTTATTGATAAATTTGTGAAAGAGTTTATGGATTATGTTGATGAGTATGGGTTGAATCTTCACCAAATCTACAATACCGACGAATCTGGTTTATATTATAGGATGCTTCCAAATCAGACTCTTGTCACATGTAATGAGAAAACAGCTCCCGAAAGAAAAATATGTAAAGAACGAATAACTTTTTTGCCCTGTTCAAATGCGAATGGCACAGACAAACTGAAATTGTTGGTTGTAGGAAAATCGAAAAACCCACGCGTCTTTAAAAGCTTTTTCAATAATCCTGTAATATACAACTCCAGTAATAACGCCTGGATGACATCATTTATATTCAAGGACTGGTTCCATCACGAATTTGTTACCCACGTAAATTAATTTTCACCAATTAGTAAAAGTAAGTTGTTCATAAGTAAACATTTTTTAGGTCCGAGAATTTTTGGCTTCAAAACGTGTGCAGCAAAAAACAGTTTTGCTTTTAGATAAAGCAACGTGTCACCCAGTTGAGGAACTAAAAGTGATGATGGTTTACTGCGCTTACTCTACCGTTAGATCAAAACGTTATCAACTTGGTCAAATTAAATTATAAAAAACTACTGTTCACCCACTTGCTTGACCAGAAGAATACAAATTTGGAGCTCAATCTAAAAAACTTCAATCTCAAAAATGCAGTTCAAATTCTAGCTACGGTCTGGGATAAAATATCAGTGTCCAATATCTGAAAATCTTCGAACGCCTTGCTCGAATTCGATACTGAATGGAGTGAAGAATTTATACACTTGTAGCTCAAATTGATACGGAACATCATTTCATGAATGCTGACATAAACAACTGGATTCAAGAAGAATTTCATGTGGAAAGTAATGAGGAGCAAATGGAATTATCAGATATGGAATCGGAGGATTTGTACGATAGTGGTCATGAAGAAAACAAAATTAAAGTGGACGATTGTTTAACAGCGATAAACATATGCATACAATGGGTTTTGGAACTTTTCAGAAAGTTCAGCTGTTTTAAAAAATAATTTGCCAAAAAAGCAACTCAAAATCTCCAATTTATCAATTTAAAAATTACATAAATGTTTTCCATAAAATGTTGGGTTCTGTTTTCGCGACAGGTCTGGTTTTTAATTAGTCGCGAATACCGAGCTTGCACTGTACTCTTCAGAAGCTCCAAAAACCTTGACCTCTTTCAAAAAATGTAACGCTTTTTCATATATTGCATGCAAATATAGCTCATTCGGATCATAAATGGATTTTTGGAGATTTTTTTTTTTTTTTGTTATGGATTTTATGAAAGGTGTTATGAACAATGCGATAGCTCCATCGTTGTCTCTGGTGCAGTGTTCTCAGATGGCGTCTATTCCTTTCCAAATCTGCAAACTGGAATAATTCATTATTTTAGTTTGCTAAACCACAGTGAGTTTATAGGTTTCCCGGTAGCTGTTGGCTATATGAGCGGCAAATCTGTGGGACCACTCCCTTTCGTGATTAAGTCCGGAATAGTTTCTGGGAAGAGTTACACTTAAATTGGGTTGACATGTAGTGTAATCGGTTGGCTTAGTAACTCAGGTCATTTCTCGTTCCCGAGTGTGTCCTTTATCATTGTATTGAAGTTGGTACTCAACTAAAAACGATTTTAAAATATTTTGTCAATAAGGAAATGCATCTTAATGAAATGTAATCTTATTATTACAAGTGGTTTTGATGGAAATAGCTTCAGAATGTTACATGACCTTTATAAAACTATATCCGTGAGCAAACTTTAAAAATTAGTTTGAAAATAAAAGAAAATATTTCCTCTTCCATTTCCAATTGTTGCTGTTCATTCTCAGATATATTTTCAGCATGTTTTTTTTCCCCCTTTTATCATCTTCATCTTTTTCTTGTGCATATTTTTTGTGCTGTTTTCCTTTTTAATACCCACCACTACAAAAATTGGGGTTATATTGATTTTGTCATTCCGTTTGTAATATATCGAAATATTGGTCATATAAAATTCTATATGTCCGTCGTCGGTCTGTTGGTGTTTTTACAAACAAATTAACTTTTATATGGAATGTCCTATAAATTCGAAAATTACATTCCCGGATTTCGATAGCTGGGATTATAGGCTATATAAAATAATACATATGGAATACTTACAAACATTGGGTATAATGGAAGCTTTCAGGTTCAATATTTCTTTAAATAAATGACCAACAGAGAATCAGTGCTGATTCACACACGTCAAGTTTACTTGAGCAAGTTTTAAGTTTATAGAAGAGGGAGGAAGAAAAATAGGAAAATATTTAAAATCTCCTCTCCTCTCTCATCAACAAACTCAAGACTTGCGCAAGTAAATTTCTGCTGGTATGTGAACCAGCAGTTTTCAGAGATCACTCCCTATATATTAATTTAAACAATTTAAATTCTTTAGGAATTGTCGCGTTCGTAATTCACTAAATTTGCCACAAATACTCTCTATGTTTAGTATTGAAAATAGGCAGTATCGGTTCATGATTACTCCTAGTCCCCATACAAATGATACCCCCGGAATACTGCTTGATCTGTCATATATATGTTGGTTATGCGTCAATCCTGATACAAATTAGTTCTAAGTACTGTGAAATTATACTGTAAAGTATGGCAAAGATCGGGTAACATTTAGCCCTAGTCTTCATGCAAGGCCCCCCGGTTCATCATTGACCCTACCCTCCTAGTAACCAGTATATCAGAAAAGTAAGTCACTCTATAAAATTCTGTACAGTACGGACCTTAACTGATTCAAGTCCCCCATAGAAGGCCAAAACTACGTGTTAATGGTGGGTATACAAGATTCGAATATAACACTCTTACTTTTTTTTGTTTTTTTTTTTTTTTTGTTTTCGTATCTAATAAATGAAAGTATATAATCCTATAATAATATATTATTTATAAGGATGGTATCATCGGTTTTACACTATGCCAGCTGTTCTTTTGTAGTTTTGTAATAATACAACAATATAAGTATTTATGTATGTGATTTGTGTTCGTGTATGTCTATATTTGTATTGCAGGAGTAAGTAAGTAGATTCTGTATTTGAAATAAAACATTCCCAATTATCAACACAACTGTGAACTTCTTTTATTCAATTTCCTTTTATTCTACACACATACATATTTAAGTTATTTTACAGAAAACACTTGTTGTACGTCATTGAGCTGATTTGTATCCGCATGTCTTTTTATTTGTTATTGCATTTTTTTAAATTCATAAAAAAACATGCTTAAATAAGATTGACATAGTTTTATAAGTAGGTCTAGTAGGTTTAAAAGTTATGTTGTTTTTAAAGTATTTGTTCGATATTTAGCTAAAATTATGAATAATTTAATTAACTATCCGACAACTCAAAGACATTTCGGAGTTCATAGGTATCATTAAAGGAAAAAGTTACAACTTTTCTCACAAAAAGTTAAATTTTTTCGTAAAAAGTTACATTTACGAATTCTTTAGAAACAACAAAACTGATCGTAATTTTCTTATTCGATCAAGAAATGTAGTACATTTTATAATGACTTCATTATCGAAATATTTTTTCGATACGAAAATTCTATAATACGATGACGCTGTATTTCGGACCCAATTTTGTATAAGTATAGGTTGGCTAAATATTCTTTACACAACATTCTTTGATTGATAATTTAATCCCGATATTCATCAGCACTTAAATCACAGAGATTTATGTGTAGAACAGTGAGTGCACATTTTAAGCTTGTATAATATCAATTAAATAATGAAATATATTTAATTAATCACTAAATCTTTCTGATCGAGCTTTTTTATATCCTACCGAAATAGGCATTTGTTGTCATAAAAGTCTTATTTATAGGTATCCACACAAGTACCGTCACCACAAAGTTTTATATAAAAATACATTTTATATTGATCAATTTTTAACACTGTGCAGCAAATGAAGACCTTTTAAAAAACCCACAGTAATGACAGTATAGATTCCATTCTAATACCAAAGGTTAGTAAAACCCTATACGCAGTTGGGTGATTTTGGTGACCAATTTTTGTTATGGGCCTCCAAAGATTCTGAAAATCATAATTCAAGGTGTCATCAGTTTTTGGCCAACAGCTAATTCAAACTTGGTGATACTGCTTAACTATATATAACAATAATCCACCAAACAAATTTTAATTTACATTTTTTGCCCAAAAATAGCTTTATCGTGTACTTTTTTGAAAAAAAATTTTAAAGAATTTTTTTTTCACTTTTTTTAGAATAACTTCCAGTAACTCCTAATTTTTCACTAACAACATTTAGCAAAGTGATTTCTTTTCCCTTAAGAAGGTTAGATGCAAGCCCAACTTTTAATAATTATTTATGTCACTGATGTGCCCTCATTAAGAAATGAATACAAGTGCTTTAAAAACCGAATGAATAGCAAATATTGTGGAGGGTATAAAAACTATCTTTATCTATCAACAATTAACAATTAATTAATTCTCTTTGAAAATATTTCTCCTTTGACCCCAAATTTCAAATAAAATGTACAACTTCTTCCGAAAAATCTGAAAAAAATCTCAAAAATATTTTTGGAACACACTAGTGGATATACAAGATTCGCCACAGCCGAATATAACACTCTTACTTATTAAATTTGTTTTGGATTTTATCGAGGTTAAAATTTAAAATTTTATATATGAATAGTGTAAAATTGTGTAGTTTGAATTATATATAGGGTTTTAACCGTAATGTAATGCTGGTGAACTCTAGTTTTAATATATTGTCCAAAAAATCCTTTACTTTGGAATATAGGATATTGAACCAAAAAATTGTCTTTGATCTAAGGATTTTTCCAAAAAAAGATATCTTCCATTTTCTAAAGATTTTCCTCGATTATAAGCCATATAAGCTTATAAAGGGATCTCGATATAGTAAACATTTAGTAAAAATTTCCTAAAGATGCTAAGAATAATCAACAAACTTCAAATACATTTTTAGGCATATCAAACTTCAGCAAAACTCTTTGTATTTTAAAATACATATGCCGAAATATTGTATATTATTAATATAATAATAGACCATGTAAAAATAAATATGTCAAAAATATGAAGTGATACTATAAAAAGCTCCCTTTTATGGTATCACTGACTGTCTATATAGATTTTTACTTATATTTTCCAACAATATGTTTAACATAAAATTAAGTTTTCGCTGTTTTTCTCTTTATGGAGACAGTAGTATTCATCTTTAACTTTTAATTTAGTGCTCTACTTCTACTTTTCAACAATGTTTATAAGAATAACAAAATTAACTGTTAAAGCTGCTAACATTAACATTAATGCTGCTAAAAGTTCTTTAAATAGAATATTCTAGTTTTGTTCGTTAGATAATTCATGAAAATACTAGAAGATGGCTCTGTGTTTATAAGTTAGTTAGCTAGTTTATCATAGGCGCTGTTAGAATTAACATCAATTGTATTCTTGGACATTACAAAGAGTGTTTTTAAAGTGCGTGTATTAAAAGAGGGTGACTATTTAAATTGTTGTATAAATTTAAAAATATGTTACAATTAAAGGATTCGGCTTATTTAAAGGAAATAAATCACTGTTTTTAAAAGGTAAGCACGTAAAAATACATAACAATTTTATATATAATTGAGAAAAAGTGACATAAACCAATAATAAATGATGCAAATTATATTAAAATATGATAAATTGAACTAAATCAAAGTAAAGTAAAAATGTATTAGAAATAATTTGAAAAAGTATTCTTTATCTTATGACATCTTTAGAATCCAATGTTTAAAGTTTTATGAAAATAAAATTCTAAAATTAAGGACGTGAATTTCGAGATATTGTTCTTCAAAGGAGTCTAATCATACTAATTATCATCTTTCTGATATTTTTTTTGTGTAATACATTAGAATAAAAAACTTTCAGGGAGTAATATAAAACTAAATTTATAAAAATTAGTCAATTAGTTATAAATTGATTTTTTTAATCGAAAATTTTCATTTCGCTTATTGAGCGAAATCCAATAACGAGGTAAAAGGAAGTTCAAAAATTGTTGTCCATAAATTATTAAGAATTAATCGATCTTTCAAACTGCATTGCTAGTTTTATTCGTTTTCATAAATGTTTTAGCAGTTATAAAGCGTTATTTACAAAATTAATGAAAAAATTACTGAAAAATTGTAATGAAGGACACTTTAATGTGCCAATTCATTGCAAAAACTAATAGTTTTTGTACACTTAAATAAAGCTTAGACATTTTTCTTTTAAAATGTTTTCTCAAAAGTAAAGAAAATCGTGAGATTTGACAAAGTTACGAAGAAAATTCAAAAAAGGCCGACAAACTCTATTTTTGACAAAAACTCGACTAGAGCGAACTTTAAACTTCTTCCGAAAACAGTGAAAAGAAAATGCTTTATCATTATCCGAAAAATTTTGTTTGTTTATTATAAAAATAAAAAGATGTTCGTTTCATGCTTACTTTTAAAAAAAATCGGAATAATAAGTTCTGGTTTCTTCAAAATAAGGGCTACTGTAAGGCTGTTTAAATCTTCACTTTCCATCTGGCTATATACCAGGGTATTCAATCGATTAACCGTTAATTAATTTTGGTCGGTTAACTGTTCCAATAATTTAAAATTGTCGATTTTCAAATAACAAATAAACCGATTAATTTGTGTCGATTAACTGATTAATCAAAATGTTTCCTTTTTGCATTTCAACATATTTTCTGGTATTTATTTTCCTGTTTCCCTAGCATTGAGGAAATAACATACGCTGTCCAAAAACTAAAGAGAAACAAAGCGCCAGGTGAAGACGGTATACCCCCAGAGCTACTCCAAGCAAACTCAGGAATATCAGCGGAAATCATCCATCCATATGTATGTGATGCTTGGTTAAACGAACAGCTACCTAATACGTGGACTAAAGGTGAAATAGTAAAGATACCAAAGAAAAATTATCTGACTGAGTGTGATAATTGGAGAGGCATTACCATGCTCAACACTGTATACAAGGTTATTGCTACCATAATAAATAACAGATTACACAGTATCGAAAAATCACTAAGTGACGAGCAAGCAGGCTTCCGTCCACACCGCAACTGTGTAGATCAAGCCAATACGCTCCGAGTAATAATAGAGCAATCGGTCGAATGGCGAACACCGCTTTATTTAGTATTTATAGACTTCAGAAAAGCATTCGACTCAATAAAATGTAGTGCAATATGGGATGCATTAAAAGCAAAAGGTGTACCAACAAAATTGATAAATTTGATTAAAGCTATGTACAACAATAGCGAATCTTTCATGACAAACGCTGGAGTTAAACAAGGTTGCCCTCTATCTCCATTATTGTTCGCCGTTGTTTTGGACGAGGTTATGATAGAAGTATGCAGTAAAAGAAGGGGCATTGTATGGGTTCTCCAAAACCATCTATAAAATTTGGATTTTGCTGATGGTATTTGTCTCATATCGCACAAGTTTAACGATATGCAGAGCAAAATAAATGACTTGGTTGTGTTGGCAACATGCAATGCGTATAAATAACACTACTGACAACCACTTTGTAGTACAAGACCAACGCATTCAATTTGTTAAATCCTTCTGTTATCTCGGATGCACACGTAGAATAATAATATAGTTGTACATTGTTACTGTAACCATTTCAAATTTGTGCATATTCACATGAATATGGTTGAAATATTCATGTAAATCGTAAATTAACCATATTATTGTTACCACAATCATATATATAGTTACTGTGACTATAATATTGTTAAAAATTTTGAAATTGTTACAGTAACCATGCACAAATTTGAAATGGTTACAGTAACAATGTACAACTATATTTTTTTTCTGCGTGTATGTGTCTATAGATAGAAGAGTGGAAGAAGACGTGTCACTCAGGCTAAATAAGGCAAGGTCAGCTTTTGGTCGATTAAATAAAACGTGGAGATCCTCCCAAATTTCGAAAAATACAAAGATCCGTATTTTCAATGCCTGTGTGAAATCCACACTGCTGTATGGTAGCGAAACATGGCTTATGACGAACACTATAGCGAGAAGATTGCAAGTTTTCATAAACAAATGTTTGCGCATAATATGCCGCATATTTTGGCTTAACGTTATCACCAACATTGAACTCTGGCGACTAACAAACGAAGATCCCATAATTCGCCAAATAGCAAGACGAAAGTGGAAATGAATAGGCCACACATTGCGAAGACCAATTGGCAGGATCACAAGGACTGCATTGGAAAGGAATCCCCAAGGTAGCCGACGTTCAGCCCGCCCTAAGAACACCTGGCGTAGAACAGTCCTACAAGAACTCAATATCCAAAACAAATCATTTGACAAAATAAAAGTTTTATGTAATGATAGAATAAGTTGGAATTTTCTTGTGAAAGCCCTATGTTCCCAAGTGGAATGAATAAAGGAAAAAAAATGTTCCTGTTTTAATTCAAATACAAATGTCAAAGTAAAATTAAATTTTTTTCAAACGTCCAAGAAATATGTTTAGTGTGTATAACAACTGACATATTTAGTCGGAGGATGACATGATAATAGGCGAAACTGGAGACAATACTGAAACGAGTCTTTTATCAGAACTTAACGAAACTACAATATTAAAAGTATTAAAAATCTAAAAAATGGTATAATAGAGGATTTTATGTGGATAGAAAATACTAAATAAGTAACTGAGGTATTGGATATTCTTTGTCATGCCTTACTTTCGATTTCTCCAACATCTGCAATCAGCGAAAGTTTTTTACAAATCAAGTTTTATAAAATCCAAAGAAATAAATCGTTTAAAAGGCAAATATTTGAATTATACATTTTTTTTAAAGATTATTTCAGATGATCTCAATAAAATCCTAAAAAAAACTCACTCATATAAAAAGGATGTAAAATACAATATTTTTTTGCCATTATTTATTTCTTTGTTGAATTGTTATGTTTGGTATATTCTTTTAATTATTAAAATACTTAAATAAGTACACATTAGTGGTTTTATTTTCAATTTAAAATCAAACTAGAAATTATTCGGTTAATCGAATAATTTAAAATTAACCGAATGATAGGGGTATCAATTATTAGCTCGATTAACCGATTAACCGAAGAAACCCGATTAGTTGAATACCCTAGTATATACCGAACTTGCATAAGTAATTGTTGTTATGGTCGTATGTATACTACCAGAACCTGAGGTTTTGTATACCAAATACCTTTAGGGATTTTTGTGTTAAATTTTTTCTGTTTCTATTTCTTCACATATTTGTTTATTTACACAGTTTTTTTTTTCGCAGACTCAGGTGTATAGTTGACGCACATAATGGAATGTAAATATGTTGGGAAAGAAAGGAGTGTGTGTATAAGTTTTGTTGATGTTAAGATTTACTCGGTTAAAAATGGAGTAAAATAATATGTTAAATTTTTATTTATTTGCAAAAAAAAAAATTCACTTGTATTACGATGAAATTATTTAAACATTTCTGTGCAGATCATAAATTTATATACTATATTTACGTAGTGTTTATGTAGTTGTTATGAATAAAAAATAAAAAAATTTTCTACGAAACTATGGGCTTTTATGCCTTTTATATAAAAAATAAAATATTATGCTCTCCTGAAAAGTTGCAAAAAAATAATTATAACACACAACTTTTTGTTAGCGTATCGACGATATGTCTGCATGTACTTATTGCAAATTTCTGAGATTTATGTTTAATTGGAATTTGTTTTCCATTTGCTGTGAATTACTATTAAACTTATTTCACATTATTTTCTACATAAAAACTGATAAACATACATATGGGGCATTTCACGTCAAGTGAACCAACTTTTGAAATCGATGTCTTCCGATCGGGATGAAATTTGCACCAGTGTTAGTTCTATTGGATAGTAATTCGGACACAATTTTTCAACAAGATCGGTCAAGAACTCTCTGAGTTATAGGAGGTCAAAATTTGACATTTTGGCCAAACAGGTGTTTTTTCTTATCCATATAACTTATTACCTATTGTTCTTAGCAAAATGTGTCCCAAATAGTTTAGATAGCTATTTATGCAATCTTTGGAAAAAAAAAAAATTAAAAAAAATTAATAAAATATTTTTGACTTTTTTTTCAAAATGGGCCCTTTTTATTTTTTTTTATTTTTTTTAAGAAAGCTTAGGTCTTTTCCTAAGCGACATATATGGTCGCTTAGTGGGATGCGAGTGGGATATCTATCAAAAAAAATATTTTGTAACTCAAGATATACAATTTTTGACTTTTTTTTGCAAAATCAAAAACTTTGTTGACTTTTTTTAAAAAAATGGACCCATTTTTTAATTTTTTTTTTTTGCTCAGAAGAAAGCTTATGTGTTTTCCTTTAACACCTTTTTTGTCGCTTAGTGGGATGCGAGTGGGATATCTATTAAAAAAATGTTTTGTAACTCAAGACATAAAATTTGTTACTTTTTTTTTGCAAAATCAAATACTTTTTTGACTTTTTTTTCCAAAATGGACCCTTTTTTTATTTATTTTTTTTCTCAGAAAAAAGCTTAGGTCTTTTCCTTTAAAATCTTTTTGGTCGCTTAGTGGGATGCGAGTGGGATATCTATCAAAATAAATATTTTGTAACTCAAGACAAAGGTTTTTAAATTTTTAGGATATGCACTATTTTGATTTTTTTCGTATTTGTGTGTAAACCTTAAAAATTAAACTTACGCAGAGAAACTAGACACATTAGCCTTTCCGATGGTATGTAACATACCTAACTAAAATTTCATAGCCTCGATACTGTAATACCCATAATATGTTAACCTCAGGAATAAAAATCACTTTTTATACCCTACACCACCATAGTGGCGAGGGTATATTGGATTTGTGGTATATTGGATTTTGCACAAAAATATTAGTCTAGCCAACCTTAAAGTATAACGATCGACTCAGAATCGCTTTCTGAGTCGACTAAACGATGTCCGTCCGTCCGTCTGGCTGGCTGGTTGTCCATGTAAACCTTGTGCGCAGAGTACAGGTCGCAATTTTGAAGATATTTCGATAAAATGTGGTACATATAATTTGTTCGGCCCAAGGACCAAGCCTATTGAAACTGGCTGAAATCGGTCCATTATTTTACCTAGCCCCCATACAAATGTCCTCCCGAAAGTGGACTTTATCGGTCACAAATGTTCAATTTATATAGGTATCTACACAAGTTTTTCTCCAAATAAGTTTTATATATACGGAATTCATGTCACCAAATTTTATTATGATCCGTCCATAATTAGTCATAGCTCCCATATAAGGCCTGCTTCCGATAATCACTTTAACGAGCATAAACCTCCTAAAAATGTTGGTATACACATAAAATGCAACATAAATAACTTTTATATAGACATTAATCACACCACCTAATTTCATGATGATCGGTCCATAATTTGACATAGCTCCCATATAAGGTCCACTTCCAAAAATCGCTCACGAATATAAATTATTGCGCTGAAAACTACCTATAGGATTGAATAAAAATGCCGCAAGATGCAAAACTCAGACAAATTTTGGGGGCTGAAAATTAGTAGCGGTCGGCCTCACATTGCACCCCTCCAGTGGCTATTATCGGTCAGTTGTAGTGTTTTTTTTTTAAGGTTTGAAATATGAAAATATGAAAAAAATCAATTTAAAAACCTTTGTCTTGAGTTACAAAATATTTATTTTGATAGATATCCCACTCGCATCCCACTAAGCGACCAAAAAGATTTTAAAGGAAAAGACCTAAGCTTTTTTTTGAGAAAAAAAAAAAAATAAATAAAAAAAGGGTCCATTTTGGAAAAAAAAGTCAAAAATGTTTTTGATTTTTTAAAAAAAAAGTCAAAAATATTTTATTAATTTTTTTTAATTTTTTTTTCCAAAGATTGCATAAATAGCTATCTAAACTATTTGGGACACATTTTGCTAAGAACAATAGGTAATAAGTTATATGGATAAGAAAAAACACCTGTTTGGCCAAAATGTCAAATTTTGACCTCTTATAACTCAGAGAGTTCTTGACCGATCTTGTTGAAAAATTGTGTCCAAATTACTATCCAATAGAACTAACATTGGTGCAAATTTCATCCCGATCGGAAGACATCGATTTCAAAAGTTGGTTCACTTGACGTGAAATGCCCCATATATATACATATATGCATAAAACAAAAATCATTAAAATTTCATTTATGAATGAATATTCCGCTAGGAGTAAACTAAAATAAATTTGTTAATAGTAATAAAGCCATGGTAAGTTTTTAATGGATAGCTCAAAATTCTTGATAAATAATGTATGTTTTTTTTAATAGCACCTCAATAGAGCATCTACTCTATTAGGTTGGGTATACATTAGATTTCTTCTCAAGATCTAAAATTGTTCTTCATCATCTGAAGTTTCGATGTCAAAAAATAAATGTTGAAAAATATCCAAAACGAAATAGCCATCGTATTTCATTTTTTCAGATGTTTGAATCTATATACATGAATGTATGTCTGTTTCTTTTTTTGTTTATTTGTTTGTACCTTACAGAAGACTAAACCACTGGACCGATCCTCTTGCAATTTCTACTCTATGTTCCTGTATATCTGGAAGGAGCAATAGGCTCCTTACGGAATTATGGAATATCTGGTGAACTATAATTATGAAAGCCGCAAAACTTCGCGGAATTTATTTACTACGGTACCATCATGGCGGAATTGAATAAATGGGCGTGGCACCACCCAAACAAAGTAAATAGTTATTTTAGAATATCTGAAGAACTATAAATGTTATAATATGAATCAATTTCTTATCAGTGCATGAAGTTAACCAAAAATGTGCCACCTCCTATGCAAGGTAAATAGTTATTTTCGAATATCTGATTAACTATAATATAGGAAATCTTAAAATATTCCCCCTATTATTTGACACAGTTTGGCTGAAAATCGGAGGTGTTGTGGGGGTGACACCTTCCATACAACGAACATTGTTAATTTTTAATATTTAAAGAACTAAGGAGACAGATCGAAAATTCTTAGCACACGTTTTTTATTAAAACGTTTAACCCAAGTATTATTTGATTTTTTTTCTTTTTGATCAAGTTACCTTTGTAAAACATGTCAGTTATTATGTTTAATGTCAATTATATTCATGTGTTGTTAATCTGATTAAAATGAGTGACCAGAAAAAAGTGAGTACTAAAATTATTAAATATTTTCAACAAAACCCAACTTGGTCCTACAAAAAGTTGGCCAAACAATCAAAGGTATGCTATCAAACAACTTTTTTCAATGTTATTAAACAGTTCCGGGAGAACTTGGCCGTTGATAGATAACCTGGTTCAGGAAGAAGGAATGGTTCACATGATGTTTCTAAAGCCTAAAGAATAGAAAGCATTTTCAAAAGAGCTCCCAACACATTTGGTAGGAAAGCAGCTTGGTTAGGTCAGTGCTCGGACTATTTGGTACGAAAAGTTAAAGCTACTGCAGGTTTAAAAACATACAAGGTTAAAAAATTTCCTAACAGGAACGCTGCTAAAAATTTAGAGACCAAAAACACAGCACGGAAGCTTTCGCAGCTTCCGGGTCAAAATTTTGATGTTGTTGATGCTCGAGGGAATGTTGAAGAAGAGTTTAGGACCCAAAAGCAGACAAAATTTCCCAAAAAGTTCTTGGTATGGTAAGCAATATGCAGTTGCGCCAAAAAAGCCAAAAGAACAATAATATGTTATTTGTATCAAGAGAGTCAAATCCTCCAAACTGTCTGGAAAAAGGTGTCCAAAAGTGTGGTAGATTTTAAACGGAGATGGATAACCTGTTCGAACAAAGTGACAGAAATCACTATAAAAGCCATAATGGAAGGGTTTCCGAAAAGGTTCAAAAATTTATCACTAGTGATTAAAACTAAAAAAATTTTCAATCAAATAAAAAAAATCAAAACTGTATGTTTAGTGGTTTAATGATAAGAAATATAACATAAACCTACACAAACAAACGACAGAAAAGTTTTAACACTCCCAAACAGTTCGATATGGACTCAATACACCCTACGTATACAGTAAATTATATGTAGGGTCATTCGTCCCGAATGTACTCGTTGTAATGCAGAGTGGAGACAGTCGTTACTTAAACATTTCATAATCTAGAGATGGGGACATTTGAAAATTTTTCTTTTTTGTATTGTACTTCAGAAAGTAGTTATTTAGCCTGTCATAATAAATCGAATGCAGAGTAAATTGTAAAATTTTTAGTTAGGTTGTGTCAACGTTTCATCATTTAAATATTTTATATAATCATGTATTCTTTAGCCCTTAGATGTTTTTTATTATACCCTACACCACCATAGTGGGGAGGGTATATTGGATTTGTGCAGATGTTTGTAACGCCCAAAAATATTAGTCTAACACCCACCTTAAAGTATACCGATCGACTCAGAATCACTTTCTGAGTCGATTAAACGATGTCCGTCCGTCCGTCCGTCCGTCCGTCTGGCTGGCTGGTTGTCCATGTAAAGCTTGTGCGCAGAGTACAGGTCGCAATCTTGAAGATATTTCGATAAAATTTGGTACATATCATTTTTTCTGCCCAAGGACCAAGCCTATTGAAACTGGCTGAAATCGGTTCATTATTTCACCTAGCCCCCATACAAATGTCCTCCCGAAATTGGACTTTATCGGTCATAAATGTTTAATTTATATAGGTACCAACACAAGTTTTTCTCCAAATAAGTTTTATATATATGAAATTCATGTCACCAAATTTTATTATGATCGGTCCATAATTAGTCATAGCTCCCATATAAGGCTTGCTTCCGATAATCACTTTAACGAGCATAAATCTCTTAAAAATGTTGGTATACACATAAAATGCAACATAAACAACTTTCATACAGACGTTAATCACACTACTTAATTTCATGGTGATCGGTCCATAATTGGTCATAGCTCCCATATAAGGCCTGCTTCCGATAATCACTTTAACGAGCATAAATCTCTTAAAAATTTTGGTATAGATATAAAATGCAACATAAATAACTTTCATACAGACATTAATTGCACCACTAAATTTCACTTTGATCGGTCCATAATTGGTCATAGCTCCCATATAAGGCCCTCTTCCGAAAATCGTTCACGAATATAAATTATTGAAATTTTGAAAGAAAAATGTTTTTGTTCATTTACTTAGTGTAGGGTATTATATGGTCGGGCTTGACCGACCATACTTTCTTACTTGTTTTTATTATGACTTTCTAAAAAAAATAAATTTTTCTTGAAAAATGAAATTCGTATTTCATATGTTTTAGAACTCACATATGCCGAAGTGGGTATTTTTATACCCAATCAACAAAATCGTACTTATAGCTTAGGAAAGTGGGATTAATCACTTTACTGATAGAGGACCTCCAAGACTACTGGATACAAATAGGGCATTGGGGGCTTCCACTTCCCCCGTTATCTAGATCCACTTATTTTCGAATTTTGTGATTTTGTTAAATTGCTCAACTTTGGCCCACTAGTTCCCCACCAAGGCATGACCTAATATTACTGGAAAAATTACTTTAGATAGTTCGATTCTTACTTTATCTTTATCCAAAAGAAGATTTTTAATATCGCTCTCCTAGAATTTTCTAGAAATTTTCTAAAATTGCTCTATTTTTGGGTATTTTTCTACCCATTCGGCGTTAATGGATTAAGGATGTCGAATAAAATACTAAAAACGTTTTTTCTTCTAATTTTCCTAAACTGTACACTTTCTTTTGACGCGTTAAAAATTCAGTATTTTTTATTTTTGGTTACTGTTTTCATTGCTGTTGAACTAATTTTGTTTTTTGTTTATATATTGTAAGAGAACACTTCAATATTTTGTTAGGTATACTAGTACTAGAAAAAACGTTTTAAATGTAAAAACACGTTGTACACTTTCTTTTGATGCTGACTGTATCTCTGGTCTTACGATCGGACATCAATGAGTTTGCTCAGCTACCTATAAAAATCCCTAATATATTGTCGGCATAAAAACAGCTAAATATTAATTCTAGGATTTGCTAAAAATTTCTATTTGAAAAAAGTTTATGCAACTTATACACTTGCATGCACGGACCTACTAATGTTGCAACATTTTGTATTTGGTTTTGTGTTAGTGTGTTTTTTACTTCTTTAATCAGTTAATTAAAATACCAAGGAAATCAGAAACAACTACAAATAACAAAATTACATAATAGTGCTAAAGAGTTAATTAAAATTGTTCAATTCCAAAAGTATTTTTAACTTATTCTCAGTTAAATTTACATAGTAGAGGAAATCTTATTATTTATTATATGTTGACTTTAGTATGTCGCACACTGGTTCGACAGTATTTTTTCTATGTTTGATATTTGGCTAGATAATTCGTAAGGCACTTATTTGCTCCATCTAACCGGATACACTGTTATAAGTATTAACTCATTTTTATGAAAATCTAAGACAGGGTATATTGAATATAGTCCCCCGCTATGGGTGCCTTTGTTCCAATGTGTATCGATTGCTATTTTGTTTTTCTTTTGCTGAACTCATGATGATGCAACATTGTGCAAATTCTTTTTGAAGCAAGTTAAACAAAATAAATTAAAAATGTTATTATTGCATGATTATGCAGTGTACTTATTACAGAAAAGCACATACATACATATGTATAATGTAAAGGATTTTAAGATATTTTACTCAATAATATTTTAATTAAATTAATACGCAGTCGCAATATTAAAGCAGATTAAAATTATTATACTTTCTTAAGTAGACAATTTTTAAAGAGTAATAATTATGTTGAAATGTGCGCTATTTAAAAATGTTTCCATAGAAACAAACAAACAAGTAACCAAGATTATTTGGTAAAACCCGACCTTATAATAACCTATACCGATTATATGAGCACATTATGGGCAGATCGTATACAAATTTGGTAGCATTTCTGAGTAAAATTCTATATCGTTATTAAACTTATAAAATATTTGTGGATGTTAAAGTGATTACCGGAAATGGAATCTATAACTATATTGGGTGTATGGAGGATTTAAATTTAAAATTTTGTTTTAGAAAATTCATTTATTTTAAAGTAAAGTAAATACTATCCCCCATCTTCATAAAAAATTTCAATTTAAACAATGTTTTAAAGTAAAATTTCCATAAAAAATTTGATTTTAAAACGTTGTTTATATTTAAACATTGGATTAGCATTTGATAGAAAAGTCCGCTGTGGCATTATTTTCCAAAACTGTCCCGAATCATCTGTATTGAAGACTTTATCAGGAGTTGGCAGCAACACATCTATATCAACAGAAGCTTGTTTAACTTTTAATTATAGATTACGTAAGGAATGTTTTTGCTTATATATTTCAAACCAACCATGACTTGACGGAAACGATATTTTTGCTTTTGCAGTTGATGACGTAGATGGTAGCTGATCATTAAGCTTTTCATAAATCCTCAAAGCTTTATTTGTAAGTTTGATTTTCTATCCAGATTAGTGGCTTTTCCATATTTTCAATTGTAATGTCCCGAACGCATTAAAGCTCATTTTGGTTCCAGCAGCTATGATTTGATTTTTTATAGATAACTATATTTGAGAATTGTGCAGGATATATTTACTGAAAAAAATTAATTTTTTGCTAAAATATTTAAAAAATCGTGTAGAAGGGAAATCGTGTAAATCGAGGGATAGGTGTATTGTAAACAACAAAGTTTGTTCTGGCTATGAAAATGTCGAATTTCTACCAACAACACGACATATGCGGGAAGTTTTGCTTTACTTTCTTAATTTCAAAAAAAGTGCCGCTGAAGCAGACCGATTGATCACCAAGGTTAGGTTAGGTTTCATAGGCAGACGCTCCTCAAGCAGCTCACTTGGGTCCATTCAAATCTGATCCCATTCTGAATCCCAAGAAGTAGTCATCAGGGTATTTGCAGTACTTCCGTTGACTCCAAATTAAACCAACCAGATTCCCAGATGAAGGAATACACTCTAAAAAATGCATGTAAATTTAATACTATAAAGTATGTAATTTTTCATGTAAAATTGCACAATATGCGTAAATTTATAATGTTAAATGTTTATCAAAATCAAGTACATTAATTTATCTGCAAAAATACAAACAAAATGTAGTATTTTTAATTTTTATAATAATAATAGGCATTTTATGTTTAAAATTACATATATTGTGCATAAATAGAAGTTTTACACACAAAGTGTGTAATCTTTCTTTAAACGTTTAATATAAAAATGTCAACATTTTATTTCTAAAAAACAAAAAGCATTTGTTATTAAAAAAAATATTTGAATTTACACACAACATGTATTTTTACCTTAATTATAGTAGGAGAAAAGTTACCTACTATTAATGTAGGAAATTTACATGAAAATTTATTAGAGTGTAGATTCGTATCAGATTCATTCATGATAGCTCGTCCAAACATAATAGGAATGAAGATCCGAGGATACGTTCCCTCAGATTTGTCAGAGCCAGACATTGGTAGAAAAGGTGATACACAGTCTCTTCCTCTTCTTCATTATGGCAGCTTCTACAGTAATAATTGTACCGTAGGCCCATTCTTCTAGCATGTGTCCCGATTAAACAGTGTCCTGTAATAAAGGAGACAATTAGCTCACGATGGTAATCCATAAATAGATTCGTCCTGCTGGCATCATCGCTGTAGCACAGGAAGGTTCATTAGTCAACCTGTTTTGTGCAGTCTCATATAGTTTCTGCTGAACAGCCATCTTGCCTTTAACAAGGGAAATACCAGAAAAGGAGTCGATCGCCTCCTCACTCATCATCGCACCACTTTTGGCCAAATCATCTGCTATACAATTACCCTGATTTCCATCGTGTCCAGGGACCCATATAAGCGTTATCCTAGAATGTCTCACTATCTCATTTAAGGATATCCGCCATTCCTCAATTAACCTAGTTGTCGTAAAGACACCCGCTCTTCCATTAACGGCAGCCTTGCTGTCAGAAAATATACATATATCACCAGATATTCGATAATACCTCAGCCAGTTGGATGCACGTTTAATGGCAGTAATTTCCGCCTGAAGAATAGTGCAGAAGTTAGGTAGCCTAAAGAAGGATTTTATCCCAAAGTTTTCAATGTAGAAACATACACCGAACCTGTTACTCCTGTTAGATCCATCAGTGTATATCGAAATAAGGTTTTGCGATGCAGTAATCGACATTACCATGTATGTGCTCATAGTAATTCAGTATCCTAGTGTGTCCGAGATCCTTACCAGACCACGAACAACCAGCATTTAGTCTCACAGCAGAGTTGAGAGCCATTTGTATCAGCATCAAATCAACTGTTAACCAGTTTAGAATAGTAAAAAGTGCCTTAGAGGAGGTAGACCTTATAGCGCCTGTAATCAGTATCGCGATAGTCCTTTGAACTCGTTCAACGGCCTTCCGGTGAGTAGCAATATCCAGAGCCTGCCACCACACCAATACTCCATAGAACAAGATGGGTTTAACGACGATCCAATTGATATCTATCGGCATAATACCCCAGTTAGTACCAATTGCCTTTTTGCAGGAGTAAATGGCCACATAGGCCTTTTAGTAATGGAGTAAATGGATCACCAAAGCTTATGGTGAATGGGTTCCATTGGTCAGCCAATCAAGTTTTAAGACCAAGAATTAAAGGCGTTGCTCCATGATGATTGTTTTCAAACTCAACAAGCCGAAGGCACATTGAAAGACAATTTTGTATGTCCATAATGCTGCTGGAACGGCACACAGTGGTATAGAAACGATTTTTTTTTTGTGGAAATAATTCGGTATCTCAGGAACTATTGGAGATATTGTTACTAAATTTCACATGGTTGGAGTTGAGATGTTTTCGAGATGACTAAAATTTTTTTTTTTTTTAAATTGCCAAAAATCCATTTATGATCAGAATGATCTGAAATTTAAAATATAAAATATAAATAGTCCTTAAGAAGATCTGTAGGTTATCTATATTAGTTGAAGAGATATTTTGGTTTTTAATTTTGCGATCAAATTCTAAATAAAATAAAAAAAAAATTCTTCTGGTTTATATACAATATTTACATGATTTGGAAAAAGAACTTAATGCAAAAGAGAGCAAAGTAAAATCTGGCTCACTTAAGAGGATATAACACCCCCAGATCTATCCAAACTTGAACAATTTAAAAATAAAAAATTCGGTTTGAGTAAAAAATTCCAAAAAGGCAAAGCAGCGATCCTCAAAAAAGCTCTGTATTTGTATAACCCTATATGATTCTTAAATACTAACAAAGTAGGGACTTTTCTAAAAAACTCAGATTTTGGAACACATTTTCCCCGTTTTAGGAATTTTGGTATTTAAAAAAAAAATTCAAAAACTATAATGTCATTGATTTAAGGACATTTGAGTCTATATCAGTTACAAATTTTGTTATGATATCTTTAACAGTTAAAGTTTTACATTAATTCAAATTTTATATTTTTCTTCATGGAAAATCACCATATTATAATTTTTTAAGTTTTTAAAGTAAATGACGTACCAAAAGTTTATAAATTTGTTTAATTTTACTAAAATATCAATCTTCAGGTCTTATGCTTTTCAACAATAGCAAACACTTATAAAAAAAGACTTTATTTACTCCTCGGAAGTTCCACAAACCTAACCTCCTTAGAAAAATTTTTTAATTTTTTCATACATTTCATTGAAAATATGTTACACCAAACTTTTGTTTAAGTCAGCATGTGTTTGAATTCAATTTACATTCGATATGTAAGTATGCACATATTGCATGTTGCAATACCCAGCAGTTAAGCAAGTAGTCAATGTATCCCTTATAGACAGTAATCGTCTCAAATGTCTTATCACTTGTTTGACTCCAATTAATATATTTAGGTCATTTGACACGTATGTGCTCTTTGTGGTGCAGATAGAAGAAAATTGGTTACTTTATACATCCCAGGTAATCTAGCGTGAAAACAATTTTTACTTAAGTGTCTCTAGGTAACCTGGATTGTAATCACTTTAAACTTTTTGTGAGTAATTCGTTCAATCTGGTTTTATACAAATTGTGTTTATATAATTCCCATACATTTTATTTTTGCTTAAGTATACTGATATCCCATGTAATATAGCATGAAGTCAATAGTCACTTTAGTGTCTCTTAGTAACCTATAGTGAAGTCACTTTAATTGTTTATTTTGTATGTATTGCACTATAGAAAGTAGTTATTTTACACACCAGAAGCAATCCATTGGAGAGTTGTCGAAGAAAGGTTTGTTTACAAGCTATCGTTTATTGGGCTGTCTATGATATGTCGTTTAGCTGACTATTTGAGGTCAATTAGCACTCGTATATGTTAAAATAACTAGTTATGTAGCTGATCAAGTTACCACTTAGGAAGCTAGTAATGTAACTGACGTTTTTTAACCAGTATGTGAATCCAATGCGTTGACTACAATTGACCCCCTGCTTAGGACAAGCACGTGTTAAAATAACTAGTCACGTACCTATTGAAGTAACTAGTTCCCACCCTAAATGATGGGTAAAATCACTAGTTCGGGACTATCTCCTAGAACTGCTGGGTACCTTTTAAAAATGAAGTGGTTGTGAAGTTGCATTTATATACAACTTAAACGTATGTAAATGCGTTAAATGTATAAATGATAAATTTCGATTTTCGATATATATAAAACCTATTTGGAGCGAAATTTGTGTAAATACCTGTATAAATTAATCTTTTACTACCGATAAAGTCTTACTTTGGGAGGTCAATTGTATGGAGAATAGGAGAAATATGACTGATTCAAATCATTTTTAATAGGATTCGTCCTTGGAGCGAACAAAATATTTGTGTCAAATTTCTAATATCTTCAAAATTGAGACCAGTACTTTCGGCACAAAACTTCGATAAATCGTCTAAGAAATAGATTCGGAGTCGATTGTCATACTTTAAGGTGGGTGTTAGACTTTGATTTTTGGGCGTTACAAACATCAGCACGAAAGCATAATACCCTTCCCACGATGGTGGTGTAGGGTATACTTAATATTTTGTATCATTAAAATTATGATCTATTTGTTAATAGCTTTAAAATAGTTTACAATTAATCCATAAAACATAATTTAAAGAACCCAATAGATTTAATAATGTTAAAAACACAAATCTATTTCACTACTTGTCGAACTCGCCTCAAAATAACTTTAAGTAGTATGTATAACACTTTTAAAATTGTTATTTTACGAAATCTAATATTCAAGCTGTTTGTTTTCATTTACTTGTGATACAATTTCTTTCAAATAAAAGTACATAAAAATGATTCTAAAAAGGATTCATGGTACATTATCACTTAAAAACTCATCATAAAGCTACACGAAATGACAGTTTAAGTAATATTACTCAATAAGTGAAAGTAAAAATTACAAAAAAAAAGGAGGAAAAAAATAAGTATCACACACTCCCATTCACAGTCTATCGTACTCATCCATACCCCTTACTCATAAAATCAGGCATTTATTTTGGCCCTATAACAATTTATGACCGCACAGACACTCTCATATGTTTATTACTGAAAGTTCAAGGGTTATCCAGAAAAGTTTTGAACTCAGCTATAAATGTGGATATAATTAAACAAAACGATATGACGTCTATACCGTAAGTATAGGATTTTCTTCATGGGAAAAGAAGATTAAAATTTCCAGAAATTTTTGAGATCTATTAATATTGATTTTTATGTACCGTGAAATAACTCCCCAGGAAAATTTAAACAGACACCACACAATTTTCCATAGAAATTGAAAAATTCCCAATGCCATGGAACTTATTTCACAATTTGTTATTAGAAGTTATTTCATTATGAAATAACTCACAATGAGACAGCTTCCAATGCAATTTTTGTTGGGGTTATTTAATTTTTTTTTGAGAGTTGTTTCATCTATATTTGTAGTTATTTCATCTAAAGCTTCGCTCAATTGACGGACTATGGCCGATCTCAAAGATTTTCTCCTTTCGGTTGTATAAAAGCGGCTTTGCTAATTAATAATTTCCTGCATTGAAGGCCTTCAGCTGAGCGCATAGATTTTTTCCTAAGGGGTGTATCAAAGCCCGGCTTCCCTTAGTAAACATTTCTTGCATTGCCGAGGTAAAAGGTTTACTGAAGTATTTCATATCATATCTGTATTACTTAAAAGCCATCTTTACTGAGTGAAGCCGCTTTTTATGAACCCCAGAAGAGAAAACATTGGCAAACGGCCGAACTCTGACAATGTAAGAAATCTTTACTTTTTATGAACCCTAGAGTATAAAACTTTACCATTTTTCTAAGCATTATTAAATACATGGCTTCCGAATTGGGAATTATTTCAAATTTTTCGTGGCAAATATATATATTACTTGCTGACCCGGTGCGCCTTGCCACCCCAAATGGATGAAATAAATAGTACTATTAAGTCTTCTTTTGTGAATTAATACTAATTCAGAATAACATGTCTCTAGTTTCATGTTTATTAATTCATTACAAAAAGTACCCTTCTAATAAAGAAAAAGTACCAGAAAGTCTCCCCCTAGAATTCTCGCTCACTTAGGACCATATATGCTTAATTTCATGTTCCTAAGTCTATTGTTATAGAAACTTCAAAACGTACCATTAGAATATAGAAAAAGTAACAAACACTCGGGACCATATACAATTTATTTCATATTTCTAGGTTCATTATTGGAAAAATTACAAAAAGTACCATTCGAATACCCTAGAATTCTCACTCACCTAGGACCATATATGCTTAATTTCATGTTATCGAAAATTCAAAAAGTACCATTAGAACAATAAAAAAGTACCTATAGTTCAGTTCTCATATTTTGGTACCTAAATATTACTCCCCATTCCTAACACTAACTTCACTCAGATATATATCAGCTAACTTTAATGTCGACAAGTGAAATAATTTAAAAGATTAAAAAAGTACCATTAGGAGAAAAGTACCAATTTCCCTTTTTCCTCCTTGAAAAACCCTAAAATTTGAAATTTAAAAATAATCCATTTTGCCAAAATTGCTTATGCTACAGAAATGTCTCAAACGATTAAAATTTGTGTTAATGTGCCCAAGAAAAAATAGGTTTTAATAAAAGTACCAAACTGTTTACCCGGACTTGGCCCAATATAATCCTTGGCACTCGAGTTCCAAATAACAACCTGTTAGCTAATTTTTGTATCAATCCCTGTTTGTTTTAAAGCAAGATAAGTTGCAAAAGGTTTCCTCCAAAAATTCGGCATTGATTATGATGGCAAAATTAAACACATTGCTGTATTAACTGTTGGTGTTAAAAGAAGCTATATGTTTTACCAATTAGACGTTAAAACAGCGCTTTTACATGGTGAGCTTAAGGAGAATATTTACATAGAATTTCCAGGAGGTACACAGAGAATACAGATTCGTAGTAGCAACCGAATTCGTTACCAATGCAATGATTCGGTTGCACACATTGAATTTGTCGAGTATATCTACAGAAAGTCAGTAGATAAAGAAGAATTTTGGTTGAAGCAACCAAACTAAGATAGAATCATTCGATTGGCAACAAATTCGGTTGCTATCACGAATCTGTTTTCTCTGTGTATGAACGTGAAATCAGGAATGGCTTTAAAGTTAATGAAATCTTTGTACGGTTTGAAACAAAGGCAAAGATGTTGGAATCAAAAGATTAATATGGTTCTTGAAGGTCTTGGTTTCACGAAATCACAAATATTGCTACTACTTTGCTCGGATGACGTTTTAATTCCTGGTAATGATTTAGACGATATTGAACGTGTTAATAAAAAGCTATCTGAAGTTTTCGAAATGTCTGACTGTGGTAAACTGAAATATTATCTTGGCATAAAAATTGAGTATAATATTGGAGATGGAAAAATGTACCTGAGCCAAACACCTATTATTGATAATATTTTAACCAAGTTTCCTATGACAGATTGTAACATTTGTGATACCCCAATGGAATATGGTCTTCAATTAACACGTAAGGAAAAATTAACTTGTGATGCTGTGCGTACGTCCTGATATCTGCTACGCTGTGGGATACATGGGTTGGTATCAAGAGAATTTTGGGGAAATATATTGGTCAACTCTTAAGCGAATTCTATGATATATAAAAGAAACCAAGTTTTTTTGATTAAAATTTGACAAAACTTTTAAAAGTGAAGATATTCTAGTTTGTTACTTAGATGGTGATTAGGGTTCTAATACAGGTGATCGAAAATCAGTAACTACATCATCAAGCGAGGCTGAGTATGTGGCTTTAAGCTTTGCTACCTCGGAAGGCTAATGGTTGAATGGCATTTTAGATGACATGAAGGTTACAACAACTGAACAACCAATCTTACTTTATGAGGATACCACCAGGTGCATTGCTATGGCCAAAATGCTGAGATCACGTATTAAAGGGTCATCTGAGAATTCAACATATTTCCATATAAATCAAATGTTTTTACAAAAGCGTTAGAAAAATATAATTTTGTTGTAATTAGATATTTGTTAAAATTATCCAATTGAGAGTTACTTCACGCTACCGATTTTTATACCCTACACCACCATCGACCGATCGACTCACGAATTTTTTTTTTTGGATCAATCCATAATTGACCACTGCTGCTATATAGGGTCCACTTTCGAAAATCACTTTAACGTGCAATTGACCGGTCTTATCACACTCTTTGTTGGAAAGAGAGAGCTGAAAAAAACTTATACTTGTATTAAGTTAAATAAAACTTAAACCGGACAAAATTTACATTATTGTTTGAATACTACTCCAGGACCATTTTCGATAGTGTCATGAAAAAATATCGGGCCAGAAATATGAAGGCACTCTGTGCAGTTTTATAAAAGGTAAAACCCGTATTTGTAGACACTCCATAATATACATATATTTGGGTATTAATCGTGCTGATGACCCAAATGATTGGGACATTTGAGAAGATTTGAGAACCACAAATAGTTTGCAAGCACAAATATCCAAAATATTTTGATTTTACCCTACCGTGGTTTATTTTAAAGGGGTAACCAAGAATCATCTCCTTTCGAAGTCAGTCACTCTAATGTACCTATGTATAGATTAATATTTCAGATAATCTTGATATTCGAGTGAATTCGAGATTTTGATTTGATCTATATGGGTATCATCATTTGTACCACCAACAAATATCATCCATCCAAATATCAACACAACGCATCCTTCTTTTCCCAACAATTAACAAACGACCGACTTTGAGGGCAATCTGCCTACCAAATGGGAATTTCGATAGCAGCAGCATTAACAGTAACCATCTCACACACAAAAAAGTCCAAAAATAACAAGAAATTAAAGCCATAAATATTTTCACAACAACATTATACGCTACAGTTACAGTTAACTAAAATATAAGAAAAGTTTGTTTAACGTTTTTTTTTTTTTTTTTTTTTTTTTTGTTTGCTGCTGATGCTGTTGTTGTTGGCAACTTGTATTTGAGAAGGGATTTGTATTTATATTCACATATAAATATGTTTTATGACTTAAGGATCTCTTTGTGAGATGATGCGCTTATGTGCGTGTGTTTCTGATTTCAGTTTATATGTCTTTTTTTTCCTATAACCCTAAGAAAACAAAGGACCAAAACACCAAAAAAGGAAAAACTCTAACAAAAAAAATTAAAAAAAAAACACAAAATCCATAAAAATAAACGCAAACAAACGAATGAACAAAACAATTCCATTGTCTTCTTTGACTACATCCTTTTCTTTCTTTTTTGGTTTTTTCCATCACGCCAAAGCCAAGAAACCGTAGAAAATAAAAAGAAATGAAAATCTTGTTACAATCATAAAATATCAAACAACCAAAAACAATCAGCAACCCATATAAAAAGGAGAGGGATGTAACTCATACTTAATAGCAACAGTCGTAGCAGTAGTTGAGGAAAAGGACCAAAACTTTAACAGTTAATATTATGACAATGTGACACATCACAGAGTTAAACATTTTATTACTGGCACACAGTGAATGAGAAAAATATAGAATATGTTTTGAAGATAATGAACAATTTGTGGGATAATTTAATTTGGAAAAAATTTAATTTTTTTTTTCCATTAAATTTTGCCTTTCTGAGTAATTTGCAATGTTTAAGGAGATAAATATGGAAAGAAAAACAAGTTACAGTTATATATTCGGCTGTGCTGAATCGAAAATACCCTCCACCTTAATATAATCAGAATTATTGAAACTACATATCCACTAAAATGTCTACAACTAAAATATCCATATTTATTTAAAATGTTTCATATCTGGCCGCAAATTCTGGGCGTTTTTCGGCTTCAAACGAATCAGTTGTATTAGGTATACGTTCACTGTTATGATCTGGCCAGATTTCAGCAGCTCATAATATATAGGACCCTTTTGATCCCACCAAATACAGAGCATTACCTTAGCGCCATAGATATTTGACCCGGCTTCACATACGACTTCTTATGCTTTGGGTTAATGTTGTGGATTTTTCATCACAAGTAATGATTCGGTGCAAAAACGGTTTTCTTTTATAGCGCTCAAGCAGCCTTCAGACATACAAAATTGTCTTTCAAGGTTCCTCGGCATCAATTCGTATGGTACCCAATCTTGCTTTTGAACGAATCCTGCTGCTTGCAAGCGTTTTTAAATTGCTGATTGAGTAGCTCTAAATGATATTGCAAGCTCTTGTTGAGTTTGACAACAATCTTCAAGGAGCAATGCTTGTAAGGTAGGCCTGGGCGATCTTTGTCTTCCGTGCCTTCTTCAGAACTACTTACAATATAAGCTTAGGTGAGCAATCGGTGTGCAGTCAATAAATTTTTGATAAAAATATAACAAAATGTATATCTGTTAACCAAAGTACATTAGATTTAAAATTTTTACTACTCACTGTGCAGTGAGTTAAAATCTTTGTTATTGTGAAAAGTATTGAGTTGAAATTAAAGAACGAAAACAAAAACGACTTTGAAACATTTGGCATTATATAAATTCTGACATTTACCGCACACACTCATCCATTCATGCACCGTAAATATTATGTAAAAGTTATTTACATTGTACGCTTACACAAACACACACACACACAAATTACTAAACAACTTCAAATGCTTGAAATATTCACAACAGTTTTTTGGAATGCTATGAACCATATAGACGTATGTACATCATGCAGAGATGGATGCTCAATATATTGAAGAGAAACCGAAGGAAAAGATATTCTATTGCTATTATCAAAAATTACGTAACACTGTGATAAAAATGTGGCTATAAGTCCGTTAACAGAGGTCCAAGTGGAAAAAGGACTATAATATGTGATCACTTATATTTTCGAGCTAAATTCAATTTATTTTCAATACAAGAAATAACACCTGAATAAACTATAATTTTTGCGGATACTTGTTATTATTTATCCATATTACTTATACGCAGATATGGCCACTACGAAAAATGCAAATTTGTTGTTAAAATTGTTTGTGAAAAAACTGTTACTTCTTTCTTTTTATCAAAAGAACTAAATTTAGTTGAACTAGATTTAGTTGAAAACAAGTAAGAGAGCTATATTCGGCTGTGCCGAATCTTAGACAAGGTGGCGCAAAAGTAAACTTCCGATGTTTTTTGGCTGTAATTAAAAAAAAAAAAATTAAAAACTTTGATTCTTCTTGTGGATTATTTTTATTTGGTCTTTCAGTTTTTTTTACATCAAGTCGAGAATATGATGTCATGTAAATGGCCGCCGCCACAGTTGATTGTCATTTGAGCTTTTTATGGCATTTTCCATCACTTTGGCCAAAACTTCCGGCGATAGGTCCTCACTTTCTTGACGGATATTGTCTTAAAGAGCTGCAAGAGTCTGCGGCTTGTTGACATAAACCCGCGACTTCAAAAAGCCCCACAAGAAGAAGTCTAGAGCGCTCAAATCAGGCGATCTTGCTGGCCAGAGCAAATCGCCAAAACGGAAGATTAGGCGCCCTGGAAATTCATCCTTCAGCATATCGGTTGTGACACGTGCAGTGTGTGCTGTTGCAGCGAAACATCTTCAAGTCTTGTACCAAAATTCGCTGTAAAGACCGTCGACTGATACCTATTTGCGTGGCACGTCGTCTGGTCGATGTCGACGGCGCTTCCATGACATCCTCGGCTACAGCAGCAATATTCTCTGCAGAAAGGCCACTACGGGGTCTGCCACCCCTGGCAGCATCTCGTGTTGTGCCAGTCTCTTCGAGGCGAGTGGCTAAACGTCGCAGTGTTTCACCAGTAGGCGTTGGACGGCCAGGAAATCTGCGACGAAATTCACGTTGTGCCAAAGTCACCGACCGATTATTGGTCAAATAAATAGTCAGCAATATTCCGCGTTCTGGAGCAGTGTAGCGTAACATTGTTTATTAACGTGTATTTCGCATGTGTTTACTATACAAATGTCAAAACAGAACTGACATTAGGGGCCAATCGCAAAATTTATAGCATTTTCTGATAGGAGGATTACTTTTGCGCCACCTTGTATATCCTTCACCAAATTATACTTTAAACTAAAATTTAAAAAAAAAAATTTTTTAATTTTTTTTTAATATATGTTTTTTTTGAAATTGTTTTTTAAAAGTTTATTCCAATTTTTTTAGAAAATTTTTTTTTTAATTTAATTTTTTTTTTGTGAAAAAAAATTCGAGTTACAAAATAATTTTCCCGATTTTGACACATTGTAGGTCCAACTATACTATAGCCTAATATACATCGTTGCAATGGACTTTGAAATATCTATCATTAGATTTCCATATTGTCTATATTTATGACTTAGTAATCGAGATATAGATAAAAAATAGGCCAAAAATAGAGGTTGTCTCGGATTTTTGCTCATATCTCCTTATTTATGGACGGATTTTGCTGATTTTAAATAGGATACTTCTCGAAAGCATGTCTGACAGAATTATTGAAGTTTTGGATCCCGAAGATATCTGGGGTCTTCAGAAAATTGTTTTCAACAGACGGACAGACAGACATGGCTTACTCGACTACGCTATCTATAAGGATACAGGTTATATATACTTTATAGGGTCGGAAAATTATATTGTGGAAATTACAAACGGAATGACAAACTTATACATGTATATCCTTCTTACAAAGGTGAAGTGTATAAAAACTGGACGACACATGTTTTATTGTCTTTGCTCTTCCTTCAGAAAATATCATATTTCGATAAAACTTTGAAAACGACTGCTAAAGTGTTGTCTGTATATGAAAATCCACCGCTGTATCCATTCCTGACTCCATGCGTTTATTTTCTGTGTGTTCATTTTACTTAGTGGGAAACTGTGTGAGTGAGTAAGTGTAAAGAGCAGAAGTTTTTGTTCTGTGCATTCTTTGGAAAAACTCATATACCATGTCATTTTATGTCATAAAAATTTACTACATTTCACAAGTGTATTGTTCTATATATGTATGTGTATTAGGATGGCCCTTTATATTGGACATTTCCGATTTTCGATGCTCCCAAGATCCCAAGATTCTGCAATAACTCGGTATTGAAATAAAAATTAGCCAATAACTTGATTTCGAGTAAGGGACCTGTTGATTTGACACGTCTCGGTTATTTCCTGTGGGGCCACGTGAAGTCACTGCCTTATGGTGATAAACCAGCAGCAATTATACATGCAATTACTGAACAATTCACTTCTCAATAACAACTTCATACCATCAGCATTACTTAGAATTAGTTTGGCAATAAGTGATTAGATTTTTGTTAATTTAAATCTAATCCAATTTGATTTAAAATATTTTTTCATCATTCAATTTGTTTTTTGTTTAATCTCTTAAGGCCTTATTCATAATCAATTTTTAAATTTATTACAAGTTTATAAAAAAGTAGTTTATAAAACTTTTATAAATAAATACAATGTGTAATAGATTTAGAGTAATTTCGGGTATTGTGGACTATGCGTCTAATGTAGACCAGTGTCTATTTTCAGAAACTGTTGAATGTATGATAACACTGCTTTGTCGTGCTTTTTATTTTTGTATTGAAAGATAATGCGCGTGGTCAACTTGTTTTTCGTCCCAAGAAACAAAAAAATTTTGGTGCTGTTACATAGTAGAATTTAACGTTTGGTTGTTTTATATAGATAAAGTGGACACATAGTGTTGCATATATTTGGTAAGTATTTAAGCACATTTAGATTAGTAGGTAAAAATAATTTTTAACCACTGCAACCCAAGTTCGTCTAATGTGGACCACTTAAATTAGTTGATTGTGTACTAATGTTCCAAATTACCCGACACATAACTTTGTACTTTGCAAGCCAACTATGTAGGCCAAGAACTCTTCCATTTATTTTGTATTATTAAAAAGATATTTATAATTTAATTCTTTTTTAAATGATTTTAGCTGGTTCATGAATTTTATGTATTAGATACTAGTCCATTTTTTAATGTCGGTTTTTGGGTTCCTCACAATATTTTCTCATACATTTTTTCTCCTTGGACACAAACAATTATCAACTACAAAAACAATACATTTGATAATTTATTGGTATACAACTTCTTTAATATACATATATATTGTGGCCAAAATTTAGGAAATACAAAACGGTAGTCCACATTACCCGAAGTTTCTTTAGTTATACTTGTTTAATTTCCTATTTGTAAGTGAATGTTTTAATTATTTAAATGCCTATTTGTAAGCGTTTGTGGTAAGTACTTGCCTCCAATGATATCAATGTGTTATAATAATGAGTAAAAATGCCACAGTATAAGTAGTGAAGCGTAATTATATTAGCATTTTAACTCATTACTTTGTAATGTAAGTTTTTGATGATAATTTGCATTTATTAGATTTAAGAAAAAGAAAGATTATATAAAAAAATTTGAAAATTTAAAATTTGAAATTTGGATTGTGCATGAAATTTTATGATTTGTTTGGTCTCAAGCTATAATTGGTCATAAAATGTATATATTATATATATTTTTTTGAAAAATATTATTTTGAACTTCAATTGTTCAAATTGTCATCATTTGATTCCTAGACGAGAAAGACAATTCTAAAATCCAAAAACTGCAAAATAAGGGCCTCCCTATTGTGCATGTATTAAGATGGTAGATTAAATCTATTTTTATCTATGTTTGCTTTTATACGATGGCTGGCCAATGTTTTCCTTGTAATTTGATAAAAGGAAAACTTTTTAAAATTCATAAATATGTATTTTAACTTTTCACGTCTTTGATCAATCTTTCAATTTTCGGTACCAAGTCCCTATATTGACTTTAGTATTATTTAAATTTTCAAAATAGCAGGAAAAACCCAAACTCGTGTCGTGCAAACACCTTAGATGCAGTTTTTATGGAAACTCAATGCTAGCTCGTTACCATATCTAATGATTTTGGCACATTTCAACTATAGTCATTTGCGGTGCATGGGAGTTTGTTAACTGGTGTCCGGGAGATATTTTCCTGCTAAAGTAGTAATTTTTCCATCCATAATTTTTAATCGCTTTGATGCTGATATCAAATATGTTGGCAGCTGATGATAAACATCACCCAAGTCCTTATATATTTTTCCTGCAGACTATATATTCGATTTTCGAAACTTTTTATTGATTTATTTAAATTTGGAAACAAGTTCCTTTACCCAAGTTCTCCACGTAGCAATATTTATCGAAGCAATTGACAAATTTGATTGGGGTTTTGCTTGAGCTGAGCAATAAAAATGGCTACGTGGCGACTTAGGGTTATTCAGATTTTAAAACTTTTAATTAATTTTCGCCTTTCTTCAATTAAGTTAATAGTTTTCCTCATATTTTAATCTTAACCACTAAATAATCATGTTTTTCATGTAACAGATTTAACTATCCAATTTTCAATATTAGAGATCATGAGTGAGATAATTCATTAGATATATGCTGAGAATGACGCAGTCTATGCGGTACCACATTGATGGGAAAACGAATCTTGTTTTTCGCACGACATTCGAATGGTATCCTGAAACCGCGGAATTTATTATGTTCACATAAATGTCGTTTAAAGATGTACGAAGTGATATCAAATCAATTTTGCTAAAACAAATTTATGTTCTCGTCGTACTAGCGAAGGTACTGTTTTATATTCCTCCAACGAAACTACTGCATCAATATGACGCTGTATCCACTGACCGTAACAACCTTTGCATATTTCAGAAGTTGGTATTCAGATGTTATTTGAGGTTAGACAATGAATATACCTCCACTGGCTATCAGCAGACACTGCCGTCTAGCACTTTAAGTAAGTATATTATTCACAAATGAGGAGGTTTAAAAAGCTGCTATATATGATTTCTGTTTATTTGAATTGACTGAAAATGTTTGATCGAATCAATAAAAGTTGGATAAAAATCCAGTTGTACAATCTTGAATAAACCTAAAAAGATTAAGTCCCATTTTATCAATCTCTGGTTATTATATCCTTCACCATGAGTGGCAAGGGTATATATAAGTTTGTCATTCCGTTTGTTATTTCTAAATTTTTCATTTGCGACCCCACAAAGTTATAGATAGCGAAGTCGATATAGCCATGTCCGTCTGTCCATCTGTAAGTTGAAATCACTTTTCGTTGCCCACAAATAACTTACATACATGATTCATACTTTAATATATGGGGAATTCTTCCGACTCAGTCGCTATTTAAAATCAAGGAAATCGGACCACAAATTGCTGAGATATAAGGAAAAAACCGGGACAACCTCGATTTCTGGCCAATTTTTTGATCTATATCTCGATTACTTAATCATAAATATAGACAATATGGATCTCTAATGATAGATATTTCAAAGTCCATTGCAACGATGTATATAAGGCTATAGTATTTTGGACCTACAATGGGTCAAAATCGGGAAAAATGTTTTTTAACCCGAATTTTTTTTTTCACAAAAAAAATTTGTTTGTCATACGTTTTTTTCACTAAAAAATAAAAAAATTATTTGGAAAAAGACATTTAAAAAAAAAAAATAAAAAACAATTTAAAATTTTTGAAAAAAAATTGTTTCAAAAAATTTACAAAAAAAAATTCAAAATTTTATTTTAAATTATAATTTTTATCGTTTTAGTTCTCATATAAGAATGCTATTAATTGGAAGTAAAATGGGGCTTAGAATGAAAATTGCATAGAAATCCATTAGCACAATCTTGAAAAACTTAAACACATTACCCTCGTATGAGTACTTAGATATACAAAGATATAAAGAATTTGGTAACATTTTTATGTTCTTTTTATAAATATTGTTTATCTATTTCACTCGATTGTTTTTCTATTATTTTGTTGAGCCCGTTTCTGGTCTCTATCATGGGAAATTAAAATAACGAAAATATTGAGTTGAGTGTCTTGAGTGTTAAAGCCACCATCAACAATATATTGGGAAAGCTATATATTGGGTTTGTCCTATCATTTGTAACACAAAAGAAATAATAGTCGTATTTTTGTTTTAAGATAAAGAAAATCATAAAATCCATTAATGAAAATTTAAAATTTCGGTTTGTTGCAGAATAGGCGGAATATTAGGATCGATTCTGATAAAAATGGGTTCTGGTCGGACTCTAATGTTGTTCATTCATATTCGTTTACTCACTTTTCAAGCCCTTAGTAAGTATTCAGGGACCTTAGCAATATATCTTCCGATGTTTATTAAAAGCAGGTTAGGACCTAAACGATAGAATCTAAGATGAGTTATAAGTATCTCGTGCAGGTTTTAGAGGAGATGATGATGGGTGTAGAGTGTTTCATACAGTCGTGTACTTATATATAATCTTTCTTAAATTTTGTTTTAATATTTTACTTGTTGTTATTCTTATTCATTTCTTTAGTGTTATTGAAAATCATTTATTACACTGTGTTATTGTTAGATTGATTGATTTGATTTTCAAAGGACACATTATATGTCCATAAATTAAATTATAGTGAACGCAAATAACAAATAAAGTCGTTTTGTGTTTCTGTTTTGTTCACACAATTTATTCATAAAATGAAACCAAAATTAATTAAGTGGAAATTTCCATAAACATTTCAGGATTTCTTGTAATTTCTATTAAAAATATTATAAAGGATGTTTTACTGTTTTATTCTAAAAACAAATTGAATGTGTTTTGTTTTATAAAAAAATTATCAAAAATTTTAAATATTTCTTATACATAATTGTCTAAAATTCAAATACAATAACTTGTTTAAATGATTGATGGTCACATAACTAATGTTGCTTCATAAAATAAGACTACAAAAATACTTCTTAAATTACACCTAACATCTTTCAATTAATTACTGTTAGTTTAAACAAAATATTATTTAACTTTAACTTTAAGTTTAGAGCAGTGATGGGATTTGAACATTTATATATAGTGCCAAATTGATGTATAAATTGTGCCAAACATAAACAGAATTTGGATCCTTTTTTGACACAATTTTTTATAAAATTTTTTAAAAAGTAGTGATAATTCAATTGAAATATACTGCGTCATTTGATATTAAACTTATTTGTAAATGGGATAATGTGATTATAATGCCCATAGGCTGGAGTTTCGATTCAAATTAGTTTTATAACAATATCTCGCTAATTTTCTAAACTCTAAAGGGCACCACCATACACTATGAAAATACTCATCAAGCACTATGGTAGTATTAGTGAAAATTTGTTTGTATGTGTGACACCAAAAATATTTTGATTTTTAGCACGCTTGATGTCACTTTTTGAAGTCATTTACAAAAATATTTCAAGGCGTGAGGTTGATAAGTGTGTCGGATAAAGAGAATAATTTTTTTTATTTCTTATTGCAATTAAAGTTACTTCCGATATTGACATTTATAAATACACTTTGAGCGAAAATGAAATAGAATTCCCTATGTTGATGTTAACACCACAAAATAAAATGCAGATTGACGGGCCATCAATCAAGTGTACATCAAAGCATCAAATTACACGTACATAAAAGTGACATCAAGCATTTTGATAGTGTATGGTGCCCTAATGGCAGGTTTTTGAATTGAAAATGATAGATTAAATTATATTGAATCTACGGATGTTGTTTTTGGGTAGTCGATTATTTTGTTTTATTTGCAAGTTTGGCTCATTCCAGCGCTACGGAAGATTAAAGAGATTTGAAATTATATTATTTATAGAGATTTGTTTTAATTAGCTATTTAGATATTTTCCAATTTGGATACCATCAATGAGAGCTACTTCACTCATGCGATCATTGTATTCTCGAATAATTTGAGGGCAGTTGATTTCGCTAAATTTCTTCTGCTTTCTATCATACAGAGGAACCTTTGATTGTTTTTCACGAGGATTGGTTCCTCTGAAACGTTCAATATGTCGATGACATTTTTTATCCCTCCATAATACAGTTTTCACATCGACTCCATGGATTGAGGTAATTTATTCTACGCAAAATCATCTCAGCTCTTTGTTCATTTCGCTGTCGGTGGGCAGCTTATACAAAAGCAAATCATGATCAACAAGAAATATGACAAAAAAACAAGTATGTAAGCATGGTCGGTCAAGCCCGACCATATAATACCCTACACTAAGTAAATGAGCAAAATCATTTTGCTTTTAAAATTTCAATAATTTATTTTCGTGAATGATTTTCGGAAAAGTGCCTTATATGGGAGCTATGACTAAATATGGACCGATCTCCATGAAATTAGTTCGTGTTATTTATGTTTATATGGAAGTTGTTGGTGTTGAATGTGTACACCGACATTTTTGAGAGATTTATGCTCGTTAAAGTGATTTTCGGAAGCGGCCCTTATATGGGAGCTATGACTGTTTACGAACCGATCATGATGTATCATAAAATTAGGTGACATGATTTCCGTATATACAAAACTAATTTGGAGCAAAATTTGTACAGATACCTATATGATAAAGACCAATTACTGATAAAGACCAATTACGGCAGGACATTTGTATGGCGGCTAGGAGAAGTAATAAACCGATTTCAGCCAGTTTCAACAGGCACTGTCCTAGGTCCGAAATATATACACTTTTTGGTTATATGACCAACATTTCGATATGTTACAAGCGGAATGAATTTGTTTTATGTCTTTTCACAGAAAAAACTAAATTTCAAATTCAATCACAAATTTTTTAAAACCAAATATATTTTTAACTAATAAAGGTTTTATCAAAAAAACTTGCAAAATCAATTATTGAAAATCGTAAAATGTTTATAATAAAAAAATATAATATTTCTTTTTTAAAATAATATCGCTCGTTATCTGCAAAGTCGTCATAACTCAAAAAAAATTTAATTTTTCTGGAGACGCATTTTTAATTTTTAAACCGATATATATATTTTTAATTTTTTAAGGAAAATAAAAATAACGTTACCTTAAAATACGGATGTAGTATGTAGCAAAAGCTAAATTAAATTTCTTCAAAATATAATTTGAATATTTTATTTTCATAATCCTAAGTCTAATTTATTGTAATTATAATTACAAAGGCGTTATTAGCCTTTTTGCTTCAGAATACATTTGGCGTATGTTATATTTTTTCACAACAAATTATTTGCTTTGAACATACGACAAAAAGACGACTGGAAATATAAAAATAAAACAAATATTATCTATGTATCTTTGAATAATTCCGACCACTCTCTGCATAAAAATAAGACATCATGCGTTTCAATCATTTACTTTATTGATATCAAGTTTTTTGGGTTTTAATATTGCTAATTTTATTTGAAAGAAGTTATCCGGTATCTCTATATTCAATTGGTCGATTCACAAGGTCTCCTATCATATCAAATTGTCACAATATTCACGACTCGGCGGCTCAGTTTAACCGACTCTTAGGCGTTCGTCGCACGGTGGCTTCGATCTCAATTTCATCGGCCAAAAGTCCAACTTTTTGTTAACTCCGATTTCAAAAATTTTAATGCCATTCAATAGTAAACACATTGAAACTAAGGTAGCCAATTAGTATATTATACTTATAATTATTATGTTATTACTTTTTTTATTATTACTAATTTTTGTGCGCATTTTACCTATTTTTGGGCCTTTTATTTTTATCACTTTTAATTGACCATATTTATGCTACCTAGGACATAGTATAACATAATTTAAGAATAGGATAAAAGCCAGCGGTATTTGAATATAAACTCAGTTGCTATAATAATCTAGCCATATCTCAAAAATTACTTTTTGCGAAAAACAACTTTTTTATTGTTGAAAATAAATCTCTGGGGTATCAGAAACAAATTTTGTTCTACGACTTTTTCATTTCTGAAAAGATACCGTTATTTTTATGTTACTCACGAAAATCGTCTTTTTGACCCTTAAACAATAAAATTTGGTTGGACTATGTTCCGCAACTTTTCCCAAGATTGTTAGGTCTATATTTTTTCTGAATGTACCAAGATCGAACTAAATCAAAATAAAAGGTATTTTTTAAATTTTTAAGAAAAATATCATTACCGCCACCTTGCGGCCACTTTTTGCAACAATTGGTGAAACAGAAAAATAGATCATTTCAAAACCTTTCAAAAGTGGTATCGATGAAATTCCGATGAAAAATAAGGATTCTAGACGCAAAAATAATTAATACTTAGTACACTGAAGCTTTTTTTCTTTATAATTAAGTTTATTAATATTGAACGACTTTATTCAACGTTATTCAATTTTATATATATGTACAGTGTATTTCGAAGAATATGTCACTATTAACAAATTAAGGATTGAATATAAAATTAAATTTGTTAATTAAAATTCCGTATAAGAGTGCAAGTTTTTTTAACTTTTCTGTAAGTGCGGTCTCCAAATCCATACTTCTTGTTTACCAGATTTTTTTCACTGCGGTATTTGTATTGTTTGTTTCTCAATATATTAATTTGTTTTTTAAGAATTTTTATTATGCAACTTTGTATATCAACGTCAGACAATTGTAGTAATAAGTCACACAATTCAATAGGTTCATTTATCTGGATTATATTTTCAAAGAGAATTTTACTATCCGACCGTCATTTTTTTATTTTTTCGATCTCCTCTAGTCTATATTTGTTATGGCGGGCTTTTAATTGCTGACACCTTGTATATATTAACTTTTTAATTTGAATTTAATTAATAGTAGCGTTTTGATGATTGGAGCAATATCAAATGTTTTTTTTAATTAATATAAGCAATTTAGTAATTGAAATTCGTATTTATTTATTTTTTTCTGTGTATTCACTCATTTTGCTTGCCTGAGTTTATTTGAGGATATTTGATAAGTTGGAAGTGTGGAGCCTGCAAATTTGATTTCTACCTCTACTTCTTGGATTACAACGGCATTTCATATTCTACACTTCCCTACACTCAAAAAAGTTTTACAGTAACTGATTGTAGTTTATTTAAAAAGTTTTCAGTTAAGTTAAAAATTAATGAAAATTTTGTTATTTTGTGAAGGAATTCATTTTTTAACTTCTTATACACGTTATTAAAAAAACAAACTACCAAAAAAAAATGTTTTTTCGTTACAGTTAATATTTTCAGTAAAAAAAGGAAAACTTAACAAATTTGATTTAAAAACAATTAATAATTTTTGGGTAGAAATCTTTGTCAAAAACGAAGAAATTTTGATTGTCAAAATCAAAGTATATTTATACAAGTACATGCAACTCTACAACAAATCAACAATAAAAAAAACAACATCAATTTTGTTTGTGTAAAACATTGGGAGATTGTCAAATAATTTAAAATTTTTGCCACAAATTTCACTTACATTGCCCTTTTAATCGGGTCTTTTCGCACATAGAATAAGTCACCACTGCCACTGGTACATTTTTTTTGCACAATGAACCGAAACACAGTTTTCCAAATGTTATTTTTACTTTTATTGTGAAAAGTTTTCAAAATTAATTTTTTTTTTATTAATATTTTCACATACAAAAAATGTAAACAAACGGAAAGAAAACAAAAAAATAAAAAATTTTGACAATCTCACAAGTATTTTCAAAGGAGAAAAAAATGAACAGCTGATCACTTGCATGTACTTGTATAAATATACTTTGGTCAAAATAATGAAATATTTTCTATTTATCAAATAAAAATAAATTCAATTTGGTAACTAATTTACAGATATTGATTTATATTAAATTAGATATATATAATTAACAATTTTGTTTAAAGGATTGTGCCAGACAACTTGTTAAGTGATATTTGCTATTGTAAGTATTTGTTGCGGTATTTGTATATATTGTATATATTATTAAAACAAAATTTGTTTCTATTCATATACTCTATGTGCTGTATTCTTCCCTGACATCTTGTGAATTTGGACCAGTATTCCTCAAAAATATAAGAACTGGCGGTCAATGTTATGCTTCAAAAAAAAGGTAATAAAATTATACAAATGTATATATGTATGTAGTTCGTGCAACATCATATGTTCTACACACACCTAAAAGTGTACCAATCGACTCGGAATTAATTTCGTCGGTCTTCGTACATGTAGATCAATTGGATAACACAATTCGACAAAACGACCTAATACTGTAACAAGATTGTAACCTATTGAGGATAAATTCAATAAAAATTTATGTACATACGTATATTAAAATCGTAATTTCGTGACCATGACTCCATTATTTATGTATATAGCTCCTTCTTTCGAATAGCATTTAAACTAGTTCGCTTCTCTTACAAATATTGTTTTTGAGATTAAATTGAACAGAAATTAGTTTTATCAATTAATATTAGTTTATCACCTTTCCATATAAGGACGCTACCGAAGAGCACTTTAAAGAGCATAGAATAAAATCATTAATATAATAAACTTTTGTCCAAATAGGTTAAATGACTACAAGTTGCTCCTAATTTAGCTCTAACTTATTAAGTTGGTAATATGCTATCGAATATAGAGTCTGTGTAGGATATCATATGTTCTGGCTTTACGTAATATACTTTAGTACATGATTTAAATATGTATTCAGTCCTTACAATGTTGTAAAAACTATATATACTTAATTTTAAATATTCACCTACAATTTCTATTTTCAGATCTTCATAGATTTCAGACTCGAATGATGCCCTTTTATATGTATAATCCGTGGAGATATGAACCCACCACAAATGCATTGAAATTTTATAATTCATACTGGATAAGTTAGCAGCCCTAAGCATAATTTAATAATATTATTTATTTTTATAAAAAAATATACAAAAATGAACAAATAAAAACAAACGAAATCCAATATTTTAATTTTTTTGAAAGTAAAATTTTTTGTAGTTAAAATAAATTCTAAAACAGTAGTTTTTAATGATTTTGTAGGTAGAAATATGTCAGTTAAAATAACTGATAAATCATTCGATTTTAATGTTTTGTATATTATTTTTGGTGTGTTAAATTAAACGAATAATCAGTTATTTCGAATGTTTTGTAGTTCGTTTTTTGTCAGTTAAAACAAAATAATAATCATTTATTTTTACATACGTTGTTAGTTATAAAATCAACATTCAAAAATAAATGAAAAAATCATTTAATTCAAATGAAATGTTGGCGGTCCGTTTTTTAAATAAAATTATAGTTGTTAAAAATGAATTTTCAGTTGAATTTACCTACATAATATTTTGAGTGTATATATTTGATATTTACCAAACAGATATCTGCCAGCATATATACACGATTCAAGAGGAGTCATCTATACTTCATGTATTTCCACTAATGTTATGAGACATTTTTCGCAGAACAGATTTGAACAATTCCATCAAGTGTCACAATACTATGACACGCAATCCAAAAAAAGATTCTCCAATTTAAAAAAAAAAAAAAATCTGATTTGGAGAAATTTCATACGAAATTCACCCTAATACGCATTATTTACACATATCGATATTGAATATCGCTATTGAATTTTATATCATTAGTTTGTGCATTCATGCATTCAAATTCCAATTACCCATCAATAAAACTGTGGAATTCCGCATAATGTTTAAATTTAAATTGAATTCAATTAAATTTAATTTAATCTACATAAAATACAAATTGTATTTTATGTAAATTCGTCATAATATTTTATTAAACATTTGCAAATAAAAAATTGAAAATTTGCATTTATCCGTCAAGTTTTTAAGGCTTCATAAAATTTTATTGAGTTGTGTTATTAAATGTTTCCTATTTAATTAAAGTTTTTGTTTTATTTAAACATTTTGTTCCGTTTATTTTTACTTTCATTAAATAATGAACGACATTTCTACAAACCACAATGACCTTCCTCGATTTCAATACAATTGAACATTTTTAATGAAGTGTTAAAAGTTGAAGAACAAATGTTTTTATGTTAATTGACGGAATTGCTAAGTTACCAATGCCACACAATGGACAAAGTCACTATGGAGCTGAGAGTTTTGAACAGAAATAGTCATTTGGCTAAAAGTCATAAAATTAAAGAGTTTAATGGTTTGTAAAATGATTTTTGAACAAGTTTCTTTTTTTCTGTAGTTAAATATAGCATGCATCATCATTGACAGGAAGTAAATGTGTATGGATTTTTGCTATTGTTGTCGCTTAAAGGAAATGTTTATGTAAAAGGTCTTTGTCAGAAGTACTATTAAATCTTTTATATTTGTGTATGAAATAGAGTTTGGTTTGGAGTAGGCTGTTGTGTTGAGTTTTAAAGAGTTTGACATTTAATAATCACTGAGTTTTTTCATGAAATAGCTTTATGAATTCCTAATAAGGACACCAAACACTACTAATAAATTAGTGGGAATTTGACTTATCGCCAGTGGGCTGAATTGGAATTTGTGCAACAAAGTGCGACATCTAGATTACGTGGATGATGTATTTTTTCTTGCTAATAGACACACAGATATTTAGTCTTTTGCCAAAGACAAAACTAAGAATTAACACGTCGAACCCATCCCAATTTATAGTTAATCGACATTGAATACTCGTACCTAAGTATTAATGGAGAAACCAAAACTCGATCTGCAAAGTATATTGAGGAAGGCGAACGGCTGTTTGCAATGCTACGTATAGTGGGGAGGTCTAAAACTATCACCGTGGGAACTATGAAAATAATATTTTATACCAACTTAAAATCTATCATTTTATGTGAATGAACAAACATTTTGTGGGCTCAAAGAAAACGTAACTGAGTAAAGAAGCTTAAATATGTCGGGCTGGGACATATTCTCAAAAATAATAAAGTTCTCACATGCAGCCATTGTATGGAAACCTCAGAACAGTAGCCAAATAGGCGAGGACATCGTATATGCTAATACGATATATGCCAGGAGAGAGAGAAGAATGTAATGTATGTAATGTATGTAATGTATGTAATGTATGTAATGTATGTAATGTATGTAATGTATGTAATGTATGTAATGTATGTAATGTATGTAATGTATGTAATGTATGTAATGTATGTAATGTATGTAATGTATGTAATGTATGTAATGTATGTAATGTATGTAATGTATGTAATGTATGTAATGTATGTAATGTATGTAATGTATGTAATGTATGTAATGTATGTAATGTATGTAATGTATGTAATGTATGTAATGTATGTAATGTATGTAATGTATGTAATGTATGTAATGTATGTAATGTATGTAATGTATGTAATGTATGTAATGTATGTAATGTATGTAATGTATGTAATGTATGTAATGTATGTAATGTATGTAATGTATGTAATGTATGTAATGTATGTAATGTATGTAATGTATGTAATGTATGTAATGTATGTAATGTATGTAATGTATGTAATGTATGTAATGTATGTAATGTATGTAATGTATGTAATGTATGTAATGTATGTAATGTATGTAATGTATGTAATGTATGTAATGTATGTAATGTATGTAATGTATGTAATGTATGTAATGTATGTAATGTATGTAATGTATGTAATGTATGTAATGTATGTAATGTATGTAATGTATGTAATGTATGTAATGTATGTAATGTATGTAATGTATGTAATGTATGTAATGTATGTAATGTATGTAATGTATGTAATGTATGTAATGTATGTAATGTATGTAATGTATGTAATGTATGTAATGTATGTAATGTATGTAATGTATGTAATGTATGTAATGTATGTAATGTATGTAATGTATGTAATGTATGTAATGTATGTAATGTATGTAATGTATGTAATGTATGTAATGTATGTAATGTATGTAATGTATGTAATGTATGTAATGTATGTAATGTATGTAATGTATGTAATGTATGTAATGTATGTAATGTATGTAATGTATGTAATGTATGTAATGTATGTAATGTATGTAATGTATGTAATGTATGTAATGTATGTAATGTATGTAATGTATGTAATGTATGTAATGTATGTAATGTATGTAATGTATGTAATGTATGTAATGTATGTAATGTATGTAATGTATGTAATGTATGTAATGTATGTAATGTATGTAATGTATGTAATGTATGTAATGTATGTAATGTATGTAATGTATGTAATGTATGTAATGTATGTAATGTATGTAATGTATGTAATGTATGTAATGTATGTAATGTATGTAATGTATGTAATGTATGTAATGTATGTAATGTATGTAATGTATGTAATGTATGTAATGTATGTAATGTATGTAATGTATGTAATGTATGTAATGTATGTAATGTATGTAATGTATGTAATGTATGTAATGTATGTAATGTATTAAAGAGAGAAGAATGTAAGGCATTCGTGAAAAACAATTGCAAATCATAGATATTCTAAATGAGAAATGCTTTCAATAAGAATGTATTATGGAGTGAGTTCGAAAAATTCTTAACATACATATATGTTAATAAAAACGAAACAGCAAATGAATATTGCTTGCCATACAAGAACTTTTTGGGAAATTTTGTCTGCTTTTGGGTCCTAAACTTTCTTCAACATTCCCTCGAGTATCAGCAACATCAAAATTTTGACCCGGAAGCTGCGAAAAATCTGCCAGAACATACGTTTCGTCATACATTATGCAGCAGGAATATTTTTTTATAAAATTTTACTTTAATTTCCGTGCTCTGTCTTTGGCCTCCAAATTTTGAGCAGCGTTCCTATCAGGAACTTTTTGAGCCTTGTATGTTTTTTAACCTGCATTAGCTTTAACTTTTCGTACCAAATAGTCCGAGTTGGGAGCTCTTTTGAAAATGCTTTCTATTTGTTTTTGCCTGTAGAAACATCATGTGGACCATTCCTTCTACCTGAACCAGATTCTCTATCAACGGACAAGTTCCCCCGGTACTGTTTAATAACATTGGAAACAGTTTGACGGCAGACCTTGGAATGCTTGGCCAACTTTTTGTAGGACCAAGTTGGGTTTTGTTGAAAATATTTAATAATTTTAGTACGCACTTTTTTCTGGTCACTCATTTTAATCAAATTAACAACACATGAATATAATTGACATTAAACATAATAACTGACATGTTTTACAAAGGTAACTTGATCAAAAAGAAAAAAAATCAAATAATACTTGGGTTAAAAGTTTTAATGAAAAGCGTGTGTTAAGAATTTTACGATCTTACTCCTTAGTTTAAAAATTTAAACAAGAAATTTATTGACTAGACAATTTACCTATAACTTAGGTTCACCACTAGTTACATGATTAGCATCTCCAAGGCGAAAGACAATTGACCCCTCCTACATTTCAAAGATATTGGAACGATCCAAATTAGTCAACGTAACTTCTTAGCTTCCTAACTGGTAACATGCCTACTTAGCTACATATCTAGTTATGTCTACATGTACGTGTCCCAGGAGGAAGCTAACTGACGATGGAATAAGAATTTCTATTCTAATTCATATCATTTTCAATTCATTAGACATCACAATCAAATTGACCTCGATCATATTCGGTAAACACATTATCTTTAGAGTCATTCAGAAATTTCAATTTATATTTGTTTTAATTTCAAAAAACTAGCAATTTTATTTCGATTTTAATTTTTGGAAAAATCTTTATCTTTAAATATTCGGATCCTATGAAGCTGATCTAGAACTGAGTAGAACTTCCTGTTGCAAAAAAAAACATAAAATTCGTCAATTTAATACATTTTAAGATTATTTACAATACACTTTCAAGAGTACTTTGGAAAATTTCATTTGAACTAAAAATGAAAATGTCTAGAGGACTACACAAGGCATTTATTTAGCGAATATGGTAAAAATCGGAAGACACAATGTTAAAAGCATGGTTTTTATACCCTTCACTTTCGTGTGAAGGGTATATATAAATTTGAATACTCTTCACCTTCCTGAGATGGGTATATATAAGATTGTTATTTCATTTGTAACTTCTATTTAATTAAATGTAAAATTTTTAAAAGTTTTCTTGATATATTTAGGATGCTATACGCTGAAAATGGGCAATTAATGCATCCACAACAAAGGTGAAGGGTATATAAGATTCGGCATAGCCGAATATAGCACCCTTACTTGTTTTCAGATAACGTTAAGATGTTTAAATGTGTAGCTCTATCTTGTACAGATTTGACCCGAGTTATAACTATAGCTTTTTCAAGAGTCATTTTGAATAACGTAATGTTTTTTCATAATATTGCACTTTAAATAAAAATGTTAGCAAAAGAGGAACTACCTTGAAAAAATATTTGTAATTTGTTGTATTTTACCTCAAATAGCGAATAATCTTATTATTGATAAAATATAGAAAGTGGAGCAAAAAGTTATCAAAAAACAAGTTAAAGTACTATATTCGGCTATGCCGAAACTTAAATACCCTCCACCTAGATTAGATGAAAAGTATAGAATTTAAATTGGTATAAACACTCTAATATCCATATTCAGTGTTTGTTATTGGGATGGGTACAATGTTAATGTAATACTATTTCATATATTGTTGGAAAAACCAGTTTACGCAGAAAATATTTTATTTCAATTGTATTAAAATGTTACCTAATTCAGCAATTTATAATTAAAATAACTACATATTCCTACAGAGTCTATAATTATACCCTACACCACCATAGTGGGGAGGGTATATTGGATTTGTGCAGATGTTTGTAACGCCCAAAAATATTAGTCTAACACCCACCTTAAAGTATACCGATCGACTCCGAATTACTTTCTGAGTCGATTAAACAATGTTCATCCGTCCGTCCGTCTGGCTGGCTGGCTGTCCATGTAAACCTTGTGCGCAAAGTACAGGTCGCAATTTTGAAGATATTTTGGTAGATATCATTTTTTCGGCCCAAGAACCAAGCCTATTGAAACTGGCTGAAATCGGTTCATTATTTCACCTAGACCCCATACAAATGTCCTCCCGAAATTGGACTTTATCGGTCATAAATGTTTAATTTATATAGGTATCTACACAAGTTTTTATCCAAATAAGTTCTATATATACGGAATTCATGTCACCAAATTTTATTATGATCGGTCCATAATTAGTCATAGCTCCCATATAAGGTTGGCTTCCGATAATCACTTTAACGAGCATAAATCTCCTAAAAATGTTGGTATACACATACAATTCAACATAAATAACTTTCATATAGACATTAATCACACCACAATTTCATGGTGATCGGTCCATAATTGTTCATAGCTCCCATATAAGGCCCACTTCTGAAAATCAATCACGAATATAAATTATTGAAATTTTGAAAGAAAAATGTTTTTGCTCATTTACTTAGTGTAGGGTATTACATGGTTGCGCTTGACCGACCATACTTTCTAATTTGTTTGTTAAGGAAATTTAAAGATATTTATGGGAAAATGCATGGTAATAATAACAAAAGAATCATATAGAAAAATCGTACGTTCGCGACCCGTACATTCGCGACCAGTACTTTTTACCAATTAAACAAAAACCAACAGAGACATTTTATTGTATAAGTACCGGATAGAGACCTACAATAATACACTTTTGAAATAAATTAATCGCTTTTAAATATTCCGTTCCATTTCGTAGATTTTTACATTTCACTACTGTCAGGCAAAGTTGACTTATATTTTGCGTACGTTCGTTACCACATGTTTATAACTATTATTATGAAAACTTAAACTCATTGAAAACCATCTTTTGCACCAAACATAGAGCTACCAAAATGATATCGAATCGCAAATAAAGTTTTGTTTTCTATATTCTTGGACATCAAAAGCGTACGAACCAACGTTCGTGACCCCAGGAAATGCCAATTTTACTACAGAGTCTATAATTTTATAATAGGAATAATAATTTAATAATTTATATACTTAATAATTGGTTAACATTATCGATTGGCTCAACATTTTCCTTATTTACTACCAGTGAAGAAAAAGAGTATAAACAAGTAAGAGAGCTATATACGGCTGTGACGAATCTTATATACCCTTCACAAAATTATACTTTAAAATACAAATTATACTTAAAACAGACAGACAGACATATAATAGATTACTGCCAGCAGTAGAAAGAGCAAAAGGACTCTCGGAAAGACAGTATGGCTTTCGAAAAGCACGCTCCACAATAGACGCAATTAACAAGGTGAGGAATATGGCAGAAGAAGCAATAAACGGAAAGGGCATGAGGAGGAAATACTGCGCGATCATTACCCTGGACATAAAGAATGCCTTTAACAGTGTAGGATGGAATCATATTATGCAAGCCATCAGAAAACTTGAGGTTCCGAATTACATAACGAGAATACTTGGTGACTACTTTTCAAACAAAACTCTCTTATATGAAACCTATATAGGAATGAACACTACAAAACATCTGCAGGAGTGCCCCAAGGATCAGTCTTAGGTCCGCTATTGTGGAATATAATGTACAACAATGTATTGGAGCTTAGCATACTCAAAGAGGCTAGTATTATCGGATTTGCTGATGTCATAGCTACTGTGGTAAGGGTGCGATTCTTGGACGAAGTCGAAATGTACTCAAATGACGCTATTCAGATCATAAAGGAGTGGCTTAATAATTCAGGTTTGGAACTAGCAGTCGAAGAAAGAAGGAGACAATTAGTATGAAAGTAGGTGCAGTAGATATTAAATCGACAGCGTCAATAAAATACCTGGGAGTCTTGATTGATGCTAGACTCAACTTCAAGAAACACATGGAGTACACCTGTGAAAAGGCAGCAGCAGTAAACAACGCATTAGGCAGAATTATGCCGAATGTTGGAGGTCCCAGACAAAGTCAAAGGATCCTTTCATCGAGAGTAATGATGTCTATCTTACTATATGGTACACCTATATGGGCAAAATCAATTAGAAGTACATCTCGGAAAAATGTATTGTCTCTATTTCGGCAGAGCTGTCTTGGAGTGTGTAGTGGTTTCAGAATTATATCATTGGATGCAATATGTGTAATAGCCGGAATCATCCCACTGGACTTGGCAGCCGACGAGCTTTATAGAGTGTATTCTGCATAGGAAACAAACATAGAAGAGAATAGACGCGAAAGAATGTCTGTGGAGCGTAACAAAACCTTGTCAAAATGGCAAAGAAGATGGGAGAGCTCACAAAAAGGTCCCAGTAACAAATAAATGGATTGAGTGAAAACATGAGGAGATTAACTATCACCTCACCCAGTTTCTGACAGGCCACGGGGGATATAGAAGCTATCTATTTAAATGTGGCCATGATGACTCACCGAATTGCCCAACAAGCTTGGAGATTGAAAACGCAGAGCATGTTGTTGTTTAAATGCACTAGATTCGAGGATAGCAAACGTAGAATCGAGGCGGAGATAGGACACACCATTTCTCCAGAAAACATAATGGAGGTCATGTTAGGTTCAGAAGGAAAGTGGCTTTTAATTTCGTACTTTATAAGTGAAATAAACGCGTTGCTGCAAATCGAGGAAAGTAGACTCAAAGAGCAAAGGGAAGTTGGAACAAATATGGAGGTTGCTTAGATGCAGACCTGCCCCACGATGTAATACCTTGGGCAGTGCAGAGGGGTGTGCGGTTGGCGAATGGGAAGGCGGTTTGGTGAGTAGGTGGCACAGTAGCTGAATCTCACATAATGAATCCTGATTCATATCTATGAAGAATCCGCACCCCATCATGAAAAAAAAGACAGACAGATAGACAGATAGACAGATAGACAGACAGACAGACAGACAGACAGACAGACAGACAGACAGACAGACAGACAGACAGACAGACAGACAGACAGACAGACAGACAGACAGACAGACAGACAGACAGACAGATAGATAGATAGATAGACAGATAGATAGACAGACAGACAGACAGACAGACAGACAGACAGACAGACAGATAGATAGACAGATAGATAGATAGACAGACAGACAGACAGACAGACAGACAGACAGACAGACAGACAGACAGACAGACAGACAGACAGACAGACAGACAGACAGACAGACAGACAGACAGACAGACAGACAGATAGATAGACAGACAGATAGATAGACAGACAGACAGACAGACAGACAGACAGACAGACAGACAGACAGACAGACAGACAGACAGACAGACAGACAGACAGACAGACAGACAGACAGACAGATAGATAGACAGATAGATAGACAGACAGACAGACAGACAGACAGACAGACAGACAGACAGACAGACAGACAGACAGACAGACAGACAGACAGACAGACAGACAGACAGACAGACAGACAGACAGACAGACAGACAGACAGACAGACAGACAGACAGACAGACAGACAGACAGACAGACAGACAGACAGACAGACAGACAGACAGACAGACAGACAGACAGACAGACAGACAGACAGACAGACAGACAGACAGACAGACAGACAGACAGACAGACAGACAGACAGACAGACAGACAGACAGACAGACAGACAGACAGACAGACAGACAGACAGACAGACAGACAGACAGACAGACAGACAGACAGACAGACAGACAGACAGACAGACAGACAGACAGACAGACAGACAGACAGACAGACAGACAGACAGTGAAGGGTATAATAAGACCAACAAAATGAAATAAGAGCTGCAAAATTTGCGAACATCCGTATTTAATAATGTTGTCAACTCTTCAGCTAAAAATGGCTAAATAGGAATTAAAAATGTTTAGAAAGGGCTAACCTGATATGAAGTCGACGTTACTACTTATGTATAATACAAATATTTCACTTTTTAGCAGATTAAGAATGCATATCATTAGCTAAGTTAGCAAAAAGGTAATTCGGCTTAAGAAGAAATATAGCGTTTTCTGTTTTGCTGCTATTTTTTCATATACGTTATGTTAAAGTGATTATTACTACGTGTGTGTAAGGTATCATATGGTCGATCATGAACAACTGTGTTTTGTTACTAGAATTTTTTCATTTATTGTTTAAATAAACCACAACTGATATATGTTTTTTATTTTCAATTTTATTCCAAACGTTTTTCTGCCTGAGTGCATCCTTTTGTCAATTTATTTAGTTTCACTGGTCATGTAAAGTGCGATTATATTTCTAATATTCTTTTGTGTCACATATTTATACTGTCTCGTTTCATTTTTATACCCTACTAATATTTAGTGTGTTAATAATAAAATGTTCTACGTATAAACCATAAAGTAGGTGATTAAGGGCCTTTATTACAATTTGCCTTTATGTTCGTAATAGTAAAAGGTAACTTAAGTAATAGAAAAAGGTATCTTTAAAGTTAACTTTTACTATTACGAACATAAAGGTAAGTTGTAATAATGGCTCTAAATGTTGTTAATAAATTTATTACATAAATCACACAGTATTGCTATCTATGTAAAAAATGTGTAAGGTGCGTGTCAAAAAGATACTTCACATACTTTTTGTTCCTTTTATTCAATAATAAAAATAGTATTGATTGGTACTATTGGGTAAAATACATGCTGCTCAAAATTTGTGTAAACAAAAATCCTTTCTTTTTAGTTGATGAGTGCTAATTCTGTTTATCAACTAAAATATTAAAAATCAGCATTTTGAAGTGCCCCAAAATTTTATTTCAATAAAACAACGTATCTTAATTATTTCCTTTTTTTTAGTCGATATATTGCGTATGCGACTGGGAATATAAATTATGAAGTGTTCTAGGATTCTTAGACTCTAAAATTTAGTATTGTTTCGTCTAACAAAAACAATTTTCAGAACAACCAATTTTAAAAACAATTTTACTTTCTTTTAAAGAAAAAAATACTGAAATTGTTTCCTGATGCCAGTTAGTTGTCATATGCCTTTTTCACAAATTCCAAGTGCTTCATATGATCTGTATCATTGATTACGTTCAGAGCTTGCTTTAATGGCTCTGAAAACTGTTATGTTGACGCATTTAAACCCATTCCATCTTAATCTTATTAGTGCTTCATACAGTGTTTGAAGACATTTTTAACCTTTAAAAATTTCACCGACAAAAAAGGGCTTTGGTTCACCAGAATTTTTATTTTAATCTTAAATTTGGATATGTTTTTGTATCACACAAAATGGACGACCTTATTTTAGTAAAATTTTTCGAATCTCCAATTGATCTTCGAAAAATCCTCCAATATAACCATTTTCAAGTTCAAAAGAATCTGTTCCCTATTACATTGTATCTCAAATTGAACAAAATACATTTTTACAATAAAAATTTCATAAACAGATATACGAGCACTTTAAAATGGACATTTTTAATATTGGGTGTACGACTTCAAAATGAAGGATTTATAAGTAATAACTTATAAGTCTATGTGGCCATCTACTCCTGTAAAAAGGCAATAGGTACTAACTGGGGTATTATGCCGAAAGGTATCAATTGGACCTTCAAAGCAGTCGTTAAACCCATCTAGTTCTATGGAGTGGTGGTGTGGTGGCAGGCTCTGGATAATGCTGCTCACCGGAAGGCCGTTGAACGAGTTCTAAGGAATATCGCGATACTGATTACAGGCGCTATAAGGTCTACCTCCTCTAAGGCACTTTTTACTATTCTAAACTGGTTACCAGTGGATTTGGTGGTGATACAAATGGCTCCCAACTCTGCTGTGAGACTAAATGCTGGTTGTTCGTGGTCTGGTAAGGATCTTGGACACTCTAGGATACTGAATTACTATGGGCACATACATAGTAATGTCGATTACTGCATCGCAAAACCTTTTTTCGATAGGCATTTCCATATTATGATCCCGAATAGGGATTTATGGCAACGCGGCTGATGTCATACGGATATACACTGATGGCTCTGAAAGGGGCAATAAGGGCGGTGAAGGTTTCTATATTGAAAACATTGGGATAAAATCCTTCTTTAGGCTACCTAACTTCTGTACTGTTCTTCAGGCGGAAATTACTGCCATTAAACGTGCATCCAACTGGCTGAGGTATTATCGAATATCTGGTGATATATGTATATTTACTGACAGCAAGGCTGCCGTTAACGGAATAGCGGGTGTCTTTACGACATCTAGGTTAACCGAGGAATGCCGGATATCCCTAAATGAGATAGCGAGACATTCTAGGATAACGCTTATATGGGTCCCTGGACACGATGGAAATCAGGGTAATTGTATAGCAGATGATTTGGCCAAAAAGGGTGCGATGATGAGTGAGGAGGCGATCGACCCCTTTTCTGGTATTTCCCTTGTTAAATGCAAGATGGCTGTTCAGCAGAAACTATATGATACTGCACAAAACAGGTGGACTAATGAACTTTCCTGTGCTACAGCGTGGTCGACTTGGCCACCTGGAGGAATCTACTTATAGATTATCGTCGTGAGCAAATAAGGCTAATTGTCTCCTTTATTACAGGACACTTGAAAGACGAATTTGCGAAATGATGTTTGAACGCTACACTCAAAATATTATGTAGGTAAATTCAACAGAAAATTTATTAATAATAACTATAAATTTACCGCTTACATTTCATTTAAATCAACATATATTTTCATTTATTTTTAAATGTTAATTTTTTAACCAACAAGTTTCGTAAAAATTACTGATTTTTCTCTAGTTATAACTCACAAAAAAAACAAACTACAAAACATTAGAAACTAATGATTTATCAGTTATTTTAAACTGACAAATTTCAACTACGAAAACGGTATAAATAACTATTTTATCTTTTGTTTTAACTGTAAAAAATTAACCTCCCAAAAAAGTTAAAAAAACTGTTTTTTCATTTGTTTGTTTCTTTTTTAGTGTTTTCTATTATTTATTTTATCAATTAAGAATAAGTTAACAATATCATTAGCGTATAATTTAGGGATATTTTAGGGATAAAAACTTATGTCTATGTATATATACAATAATTATAAAACAGAGCGCCAACGCAGATACCACAGCACAATCTGGTAAATTGGTAAACTAGTGTTTGTTATTTACGGGAATTTCAAAATCAATACATGGAAATCTGAAAATAAAAATAGTGGGTGAATCTTTCCATGTTTTCTTATGTATGTAATTAAAGTTATATTATAGTAAATGTACAGAACATTTTTACCTTTTTCCACAGCAAAATTTTGGCCGCCACTTTTTAGAATGAACAGATACAAAAACCAAGACCACAGGGAAATCGCACAACTATGTACAAAACAAAACCTTATTTAACAACATTTATTTAGTCTAATTGCAAAAATACTTACTTCTTATTTTTTGGTAAAATTCTTATAAAAAAACTGAATAATTTATATTGTAATAAATTATTTGTAGAAAATTTTATTTGATATGCATTTTTTTTCTTTATTTTGACAATTAAGACTTTACAAATTGTATTTTTTTGACAACATATAAACAAATATTCTACTGAGAAACTATTTTTTGTATATAAAATATGATATTCTGTAACGATTTTACCTCCACACATCATGTCTCTAAAGGACGGCGCTACCTAATAAACCGGCTAAGCTCGTCGTTGGGGTGTGTTCTTGTCCATTAGAAGCCATGATCAAAACTCGTTACATCGAACTTTACTTTAGGTAGCTAATCTCAAAATAGTAATGGTATTTTAGGAAAGAAGAAAGAATATTGTTGATAATAGTTGGGAATGGTTTAAGATGTTAGACCCATTCCCTTTATTTCCGACCCTCCCTAATGGCAATAACAAAATTTCAATGCCATCCCAAATAACATAGTACCCTACCTAAAAGACTTCACCGTTCGTAAATAAATTTTATTACAAGTTAATTCTTCATGTTTAAAATATAAAGACTAAAAGTTTATTTATTGACATTATTTTTAAAAGAAAATAATATAAGAAAACTAAATTTAATTATTGATTTTACGTTTAAAAATGGTATATATGAATTAATAATATATGGTCACTCTAATTTCTTTTATTTTATATTTAATTTTGAAACCATATAAACAATATAATATATGTACTATATTTTGTGAATGTTAGAAGCATAAATATCCCTACTAATTTTTAATAATTGTATATTGTAATCAAATTACTCAAATTAAAATCTATAAAGAAAATTGGATTGTATTTTCAATACAATATTTTGTTTTTATAAAAGATATTTATGCTTTCGAATGAGTATTTAAAATGAGTGTAATAAATAGAAAAAGTATTTGAACTTACATTTTGTTATCCCACGAAGTCTGCAAGCGCTCGTAGACGGCTGTGACTTTGCTTTTCAAATTTGAATTTTTAAAATTTTTATACTATTATAGTGTTAGTGTAGTAGAATTTGTGAGAGAGATTTTCAAATATGGAGTTTAGTGTTTTTGAATGAAATTTTATGACATTTGTGTTTGTAAATTTGTATTAGTGTTATGAAAAGTCAAAATGTGGAATTTGTTTATATTTTGATTTTCAAATATTTATGAATGAAAATGCAATACAATTATTTCATTTTCATTTAAATCTAAATTAAGGTGACCATATTAAATTTTACATTTTGTGAAAACAAACTATATTAATTATTGACAAATATGTTACTAGAGAATTATTTTAATGAATGAATTTAAACAAAATTTAATCAAAAAGCAAAATTAAAAATTATAGTTATATATCAAAATCAAGATTAGGAAAATTAATAAAAGTTATTTAAAGATTAATAATTGAAATTTGTAATATTTAAGGTAAATTTTATGAGCAATAAAGAACGTGTATTGAGAAAATATTACTGATTTAGAATAATTTTGATTATCAAAAGATATAAATTTAAAACAAATGCCAAAATAGACGGATTCCAGATAGGAAAATTGCTATATATAAGTAATTTGCAGGAATTTAGGTAAAACTAAATTTGGTCACAAAAAAAATATGTATATCCGTTAGCAAATTAAGTGGAAATCAACTTGGTGTTGGATTTTCCACACTTCGATTATTGATATTGAATATACTCGTATATGTTTGATAAACGGCAATAAAATTTGTATTCTTCCTTGTCAGAATTATCCTTCATGAAACAAATGCACAAGGACTGAATATATCTATTGTCTTGATATTCGATAATGTAAATTGTATTATTCTTCGTCACACGCATCCAAATCTAAGAAAAACAATACCAAATTCTAAAAAAAAAATGCCTTCGAACCGTCATGAATATATCCTTACCAATAATATAATCAAAATTGCTCGTCTAATAAAAAAAATCCTTTTTTGCTTTTTTTTTTTTTCTCCTTCAAATTATTCGTTATCGCACTAATAAAAGTAACTTCAACCGTTTCTTTCAATTTTCAATACACAAATGAGTTTAAAATTTTCAATTTTTGCTTTCTTCTTTCCAATAAATCCAAAGCCTACTTTTGTCAATTTCAAAAAAAAATTATATAAAAAAAAACCCAAACAAAACAAATTATACACTCAAATAATTTTTGTCAATACTAATGTTTCAAAGTCGACATCACAATTCACAATAAATTTTTATAAATAAAAATGACTGAAAATATTAACAGTACTGAAAAATAATTTTTTATTGTAGGTTGTTTTTTGAACAACGTACGTAAAAAGTTAAAAAATAAATTTCGTTGTAGAATAACTAAAATTTCATTAGTTTTTAACTTCACCGAAAACTTTTTGAATAAACTACTATCAGTTACTGTAAAACTATTTTGAGTGTATAAAAGGAAATAATTTTTCCACCGAATCCTTACTTGCGATGAAAAATGGATTCATTGCAATAAACCGATGCTTAAGATATCGTACGTAAAGCCCAGCTGAATCGACACCAATGCCAAATATCCATGGCGTTGAGGCAAATCTCTCTTTTTGGTGGGTGCAAAAGGGTTCTATATATTAGCAGCTGAAATCTAACCAGACCATCACAAGGAACCTGTACTGAATACAACTGATTCGTTTGAACCAATCATTGACCGAAAAACGGCTAGAATATGAGAACAGATATGAAACTGTAATATTCCAACACGACAACACTCGGCCACATATTGCAATACCTTTTAAAAAGTATTTAGAATGAAGTGGTTGGAAAGTTTTGCTTCACCCGCTTTATAGTCCACTATTTGTTTCGATCGATGGAAAACTCTCTCTCTGGGATACGCTTCAGTTTGGAGCAGAGTATCTGATTTTAGCTTAATTCGTTCTTGGCCTCAAAAGATGAGCAGTTCTTTTGGATCTGAGTCCATAATACTTCGAATAAATTTGGCCAATACTTTGAATAAATTTGAATTGTACAAATGTTTTAAAATAAAAGCTAAAAATTTGAAGAAAATATCGCATTTTTAAGTCTGTGGAGGTTTCATTTAGATATAATTTTGAAATTTATATTATCGTTAAATTTATATTTTAATATACTTTTTGTTACATCAATGTAATATTGAATGCAACAATGTATTATCTTTGTTATTTGTATTTATGTAGTTAATAATGTATTAGTGCTATAATTGAAAGTAAAAGGTAATGGTAGATACAAAGATTGATGTTAAGAAATAAAATGGAGATTTAGTAGTTCATAGTTATCAAAAGAATAAACTCATTTTTTATTGCCTACATCCAACTGATAATCGCCTACAAGTCATATACCCAATATTTTGATTTATAAACAGAACTAACACTAATCAAATGATAGGAAAGGATTCTTATCTGACCACCTTTGAGCAACCAGTATATTAACCAACAGTACCAATCAATTGCATTTATATTTTTGGATAAACACATCGCAAACTATGTGACCTTATCATTTTAACACTCACCTTATATCAGTGTAAAATATGTATTGTACATAAATTATCCAACATTTTTACAGTTGTAGTAAATCACTTAATCGTTCTTAGCCAAATATTTTCATTTTGTATACTTCTTTTTTAAAACAAAACAAGTAGGGAAGTTTGCGGTTTTATTTTTGTGCTATTTTGTTATATTTTTTGATTCGGATTGAAAAAATCTCTGGTCGCATTAACAATTTGCCATAACTTTTAACAAAACTTAAAAAAAATAAATGAAAAGCAATGTCACATTTGAAATATAACTATGTACATATGTCGTTTGTATGTATACATAAATATTTGCTGTTTAAATTCTTTGTAAGACTCGAAACAACAGTTTCAGTTTGTCTAGTTTGTCATACAAAGTTGTTTGTATAGTACATGAGTTATTAGTAGATTTACTGCTTATTCATGTGTATTTCTATTTCCAGCTCTATATGTATGTGTGTGAGTGTATATTAAGGAGGTCCTTGTTTTACACTTTTACGATTTTCGATGCTTCCATGGTTTAAAATTGTTTTCCGTCGCCTAAAATCTAAATACTGAAAGTTTTAGCAAAATCGCATTATGTTTTTTCCAACTAAAAAAAGTTTTAGTTGTTCATTTACGCATTGATGTTTAAATATAAACATTTTCTGACAATACAATTTGATACCCAAAAAAAATAATCAACTCACCTCTATTCGACTTTGCTATTGTAAAATTTGTGATTTCACTAGTTATTTAAACACGTGCTTGTCCTATGCTGGGGGTCAGTTGATCCTTTTGGATTACAATGAGACTGTCTGGTAGCTGGTCCAAGGTATGCATCGTATTGACTTCAGATAATGATTACATATAGTCAGTTACCTTACTAGCTACCCAATTGGTTACTTAATCAGTTATTTTAACATGTACGGATGATAATTGACCTCAAATTGTCAGTTATAAAGACATCTTATTGTCAGCCCAATAAACGATTTCACGTAAACAAATCTTCCTCCGACAACTCTCCAATAAATTAGTTCTGGGGTATAAAATAACTACATTTTTAAAGTGAATTACAAATAAATGTTTAAAGTGACTACACTCTAGGTTACTAAGAGACACTAAAGAGACAATTGACTTCATGCTAGGTTACATGGGATGTCTGTTTGTAATAAACTGTATGAGAATTGTAACAACACCATTTGTATAAAAACATTTAGAATAAATCACTAACAACATAGTGCAGTACAAATTAATGGTTTAAAGTGACTACACTCTAGACTACTTAGAGACACTTAAGTGACAATTAACTTCACGCTAGATTAAATGTGATGTATAAAGCAACCTACTACCGATTACTGCCTGCACTACAAAGAGCACATACGTGTCAAATGACTCAAAATATATAAATTGGAGTCAGCCAAGTTGTCAGACATTAGTGACAATTACTGTCTATAAGGGATACATTGACTACTTGCTTAACTATTGGGAAATAGCAAAATATTTTATAAATATCAAAGAATACTTGGGAAACATTACATTCCCCTAAGTTCGTACTCGAGGCCCTATCGTGCCTTCAACAGACAGACGGACGGACATAGCTAGGTCGTTTTAGAATATTTCAATATATTACAAACCGATTGACAAAATCAATATACCTCCATCTTTTTGGTGGTGGGTATAAAAAGGACCACCCTATTATACATTAGTATAACAACAGTTATTATCATTATATACATAAAACCACACATTTGACCATTATATCCTATTATTTTGACTAAAATAAGTTTATATGGTTTGAATTAGTTGGCGTTATCAATGCACAACACACTGACTTTAGTGGTCAAGTTATGAAGTTATTTTCTTGCTTTTGTTGCTTTTCGAGGGTTTACTTTAGAAATACAATAACTTATAATATTTTAAACATACAAAAAAAGTATGAAGTATACAAATAAGTAATTAAAAAAGCCAGAAAAAGTTTGGTCTGCCATAGAATTTTGGTAGTTACTTTTATCTGAGTCGCTTATTTTATCTGAGAGCTAATGACATTAAATTTTACATAGGCGTAACAGAGGAGTATTCAAGTTTAAGTTTTGAAGTCTCTGTAGCGGTGCTCTAGAATCTCAAAAATCAAAGATTTTAATACTATTAGAGATACAATGCACAAACTCACAAGTATTTAAAATTTAAATTAAAAAATTTCTCCATAACTTGATCCGGGTTTTTCATAACATCGGTTACAATTTATTAGCAGTTTCATTTCAATTCTTTTACGAGTCCTAAATTTTTTGATTTTAAATTTAAACAAGTTAGTGTGCTATATTCGGCTATGCCGAATCTTAAATACCCTACACCTAAATTAGATGAAAATTATAGAAGTTACATTAGCATAAACACTCTAATATCCATATTCAGTGTTTGTTATTGGGACTTAGCTCCGATTATGAAGATTGGTAGAATGTTAATGTACAGTAGTTTTCGCTTATAGTCTACAAATACAGTTGAACAATTTTTGTTGCCTATAAGCGAATAAGGACTATAACCGAATTTCTATTTAAGCCACTTTATGGATTACAGATTAATCCTGATATAATACACATTTTGGACTATATACAAATTATGTACTTTCTTCAATGAAAACACTTTTTTTAAACAAAATAAAAGTTTATTTAAAATATAGTAGTATTTTATATATTGTTAGAAAAACTAGATAAAAAGTTTATCTAATTCAGCAATTTATAATTGAAATAACTACATATTCCTACCATTTCCAACAGAGTCTATAATTTTATATTAATTCATTACAAAAAGGAACAATCGAATAAAGAAAAAGTACCAAAAAGTCACCCCTAGAATTCTCACTCACTTAGGACCATATATGCTTAATTTCATGTTCCTAAGTCCATTGTTATAGAAATTTCAAAAGGTACCATTCGAATAAAGAAAAAGTACCAAACAGTCTCCCTCTAGAATTCAAAGTCACTTAGGACCATATCAGCTTAATTTCAAGTTTCTAGGTCCATTTTTATAAAACATTTGAAAAGTACCTTTAAAATAATGAAAAAATACCATATTGTGCCCACCTTCAATTCTCTCTCACTTATAACCATATATGTTTTATTTCGTGTTTCTACGTCCATTATTATAGGAAATTCAAAAAGTACCATTAGAATAAAGAAAAAGTACCATAAGTCCCCCATTTGTGGATTCCCACTCACTCAGGTCCATATAACATTTATTTCATGTTTCTAGGTTCATTGGTGAAGAAATTACAAAAAAAAAGGAAAAAGTACCAAAAAGTCTCCCCCTAGAATTCTCACAGACTTAGGACCATGTATGCTTAATTTCATGTTTCTAAGTCCATTGTTATAGAAAATTCAAAAACTACCATTAGAAGAATAAAAAAGTACCAAAGTACCACCCACTCGGGCCCATGTAAGCTTTATTTCATGTTTCTTGGTTCATTGGTGAAGAAATTAATAAAAGTACCATTAGAATAAAGAAAAAGTACCATGAAGTATCCGCTTGGATTTTCACTCACATAGGACCATATACGCTTAATTTCATATTTCTAGGTCAATTATTTTAGAAAATTCAAAAAGTACCAAAAAGCAGCCACTTGTGGATTCCCTCCTACTCGACCCATGTAAAAGCTTTATTTCATGTTTCTAAGTTTATTGGTGAAGAAATTACAAAAAGTACCATTCGAATAAAGAAAAAGTACCAAAAAGTCACCCCTAGAATTCTCACTCACTTAGGACCATATATGCTTAATTTCATGTTCCTAAGTCCATTGCTGTAGAAATGTCAAAAAGTACCATTAGAATATAGAAAAAGTACCAAGAAGCCCACACTTGAGGTTTCCTACTCACTCGGGTACATATAACCTTTATTTCATGTTTCTAGGTTCATTATTGGAGAAATTACAAAAAGTACCATTCCAATAAAGAAAAAGTACCAAAAAGTTTCCCCCTAGAATTCTCACTCACTTAGGACCATATATGCTTAATTTCATATTTCTAAGTCCATTGTTATAGAAAATTCAAAATTCAGTTCTCACATTTTGGTACCTAAATATTATCCCCTATTTCTAAAACTAACTTCACTCAGATACATATCAGCTAACTTTTATGTCGATAAGTGAAATAATGTAAAATATTAACAAAGTACCCCAAACGATCGAATTTCCAAAAATCCCTTCTTATCGGATCGTTTTGGTTAAAATTTCATGACGTTACTCTTTTACATATATAGATCACAAATTAACCTTATTTTCTCGATAAACACAGTATTTACAAAGTTACAGAGGGTTTTAGTTTTTTATAGAATTTCTCTTCTAAAATTCAATTTTTGGTCAGATATATAAGTGATCACAGATTAACCTTATTTTCTCGATAAACGCAGTATTTACAAAGTTACAGAGGGTTTAAGTTTTTTATAGAATTTCTCTATTAAATTTCAATTTTTAGTGAGAAATATAAATGATCACAGATTAACATTATTTTCTCGATAAACGCGGTATTTACAAAGTTACAGAGGGTTTTAGTTTTTATAGAATTTTTCATATAAAATTCAATTTTTGGTCAGAAATATAAGTGATCACAGATTAACCTTATTTTCTCGTTAAACGCAGTATTTACAAAGTTACAGAGGGTTTTAGATTTTTATAGAATTTCGGTTTTAAAAATCAATTTTTAATAAGAAATATAAGTGATCTCAGATTAACCTTATTTTCTCGATAAACGCAGCATTTACAAAGTTACAGAGGGTTTTAGTTTTTTTATAGAATTTCTCTATTAAATTTCAATTTTTGGTCAGAAATATAAGTGATCAAAGATAAACCCATTTTTCTCGATAAACGCAGTATTTACAAAGTTACAGAGGGTTTTACTTTTTTATAGAATTTCTCTTCTAAAATTCAATTTTTGGTCAGAAATATAAGTGATCACAGATTAACCTTATTTTCTCGATAAACGCAGTATTTACAAAGTTACAGAGGGTTTTAGTTTTTATAGAATTTTTCATATTAAATTCAATTTTTGGTCAGAAATATAAGTGATCACAGATTAGCCTTATTTTCTCGATAAACTCAGTATTTACAAAGCTACAGAGGGTTTTAGTTTTTATAGAATTTTTCATATAAAATTCAATTTTTGGTCAGAAATATAAGTGATCACAGATTAACCTTATTTTCTCGATAAACGCAGCATTTACAAAGTTACAGAGGGTTTTAGTTTTTTATAGAATTTCTCTATTAAATTTCAATTTTATATAAGAAATATAAGTTATCACAGATTAACATTATTTTCTCGATAAACGCAGTATTTACAAAGTTACAGAGGGTTTTAGTTTTTCATAGAATTTCTCTATTAAATTTCAATTTTTGGTCAGAAATATAAGTGATCACAGATTAACCCATTTTTCTCGATAAACGCAGTATTTACAAAGTTACAGAGGGTTTTAGTTTTTTATAGAATTTCGTTTTTAAAATATAATTTTTAATAAGAAATATAAGTGATCACAGATTAACCCTATTTTCTCGATAAACGCAGTATTTACAAAGTTACAGAGGGTTTTAGTTTTTTATAGAATTTCTCTATTAAATTTAAATTTTTGGTCAGAAATATAAGTGATCAAAGATTAACCCATTTTTCTCGATAAACGCAGTATTTACAAAGTTACAGAGGGTTTTAGTTTTTATAGAATTTTTCATATTAAATTCAATTTTTGGTCAGAAATATAAGTGATCACAGATTAGCCTTATTTTCTCGATAAACTCAGTATTTACAAAGCTACAGAGGGTTTTAGTTTTTATAGAATTTTTCATATAAAATTCAATTTTTGGTCAGAAATATAAGTGATCACAGATTAACCTTATTTTCTCGATAAACGCAGTATTTACAAAGTTACAGAGGGTTTTAGTTTTTTATAGAATTTCGGTTTTAAAAATCAATTTTTAATAAGAAATATAAGTGATCTCAGATTAACCTTATTTTCTCGATAAACGCAATATTTACAAAGTTACAGAGGGTTTTAGTTTTTTATAGAATTTCTCTTCTTAAATTCAATTTTATATAAGAAATATAATTGGTCACAGATTAACCTTATTTTCTCGATAAACGCAGTATTTACAAAGTTACAGAGGGTTTTAGTTTTTTATAGAATTTCTCTATTAAATTTCAATTTTTGGTCAGAAATATAAGTGATCTCAGATTAACCTTATTTTCTCGATAAACGCAGTATTTACAAAGTTACAGAGGGTTTAAGTTTTTTATAGAATTTCTCTTCTAAAATTCAATTTTTGGTCAGAAATATAAGTGATCACAGATTAACCTTATTTTCTCGATAATCGCAGTATTTACAAAGTTACAGAGGGTTTTAGTTTTTATAGAATTTTTCATATAAAATTCAATTTTTGGTCAGAAATATAAGTGATCACAGATTAACATAATTTTCTCGATAAACGCAGTATTTACAAAGTTACAGAGGGTTTAAGTTTTTTATAGAATTTCTCTTCTAAAATTCAATTTTTGATCAGAAATATAAGTCACAGATCACAGATTAACCTTATTTTCTCGATAAACGCAGTATTTACAAAGTTACAGAGGGTTTTAGTTTTTATAGAATTTCTCTTCTAAAATTAAATTTTTGGTCAGAAATATAAGTGATCACAGATTAACCTAATTTTCTCGTTGAACGCAGTATTTACAAAGTTACAGAGGGTTTTAGTTTTTTATAGAATTTCTCTATTAAATTTCAATTTTTGGTCAGAAATATAAGTGATCACAGATTAACCTTATTTTCTCGATAAACGAAGTATTTACAAAGTTACAGATGGTTTAATTTTTTATAGAATTTCTCTTCTAAAATACAATTTTATATAAGAAATATAAGTGATCACAGATTAACCTTATTTTGTCGATAAACGCAGTATTTACAAAGTTACAGAGGGTTTTAGTTTTTTATAGAATTTCTCTTCTAAAATTCAATTTTATATAAGAAATATAAGTGATCACAGATTAACCTTATTTTCTCGATAAACGCAGTATTTACAAAGTTACAGAGGGTTTTACTTTTTTATAGAATTTCTCTTCTAAAATTCAGTTTTTGGTCAGAAATATAAGTGATCACAGATTAACATAATTTTCTCGATAAACGCAGTATTTACAAAGTTACAGAGGGTTTAAGTTTTTTATAGAATTTCTCTTCTAAAATTCAATTTTTGATCAGAAATATAAGTCACAGATCACAGATTAACCTTATTTTCTCGATAAACGCAGTATTTACAAAGTTACAGAGGGTTTTAGTTTTTATAGAATTTCTCTTCTAAAATTAAATTTTTGGTCAGAAATATAAGTGATCACAGATTAACCTAATTTTCTCGTTGAACGCAGTATTTACAAAGTTACAGAGGGTTTTAGTTTTTTATAGAATTTCTCTATTAAATTTCAATTTTTGGTCAGAAATATAAGTGATCACAGATTAACCTTATTTTCTCGATAAACGCGGTATTTACAAAGTTACAGAGGGTTTTAGTTTTTATAGAATTTCTCTATTAAATTTCAATTTTTGGTCAGAAATATAAGTGATCACAGATTAACCTAATTTTCTCGTTGAACGCAGTATTTACAAAGTTACAGATGGTTTAATTTTTTATAGAATTTCTCTATTAAAATTCAATTTTTGGTCAGAAATATAAGTGATCACAGATTAACCTTATTTTCTCGATAAACGCAGTATTTACAAAGTTACAGAGGGTTTTACTTTTTTATAGAATTTCTCTTCTAAAATTCAGTTTTTGGTCAGAAATATAAGTGATCACAGATTAACCTTATTTTCTCGATAAACGCAGTATTTACAAAGTTACAGAGGGTTTTAGTTTTTATAGAATTTTTCATATAAAATTCAATTTTTGGTCAGAAATATAAGTGATCACAGATTAACATTATTTTCTCGATAAACGCGGTATTTACAAAGTTACAGAGGGTTTTACTTTTTTATAGAATTTCTCTATTAAAATTAAATTTTTGGTCAGAAATATAAGTGATCTCAGATTAACATTATTTTCTCGTTAAACGCAGTATTTACAAAGTTACAGAGGGTTTTATTTTTTATAGAATTTTTCATATAAAATTCAATTTTTGGTCAGAAATATAAGTGATCACAAGTGATACAAAGTTACAGAGGGTTTAAGTTTTTTATAGAATTTCTCTATTAAAATTAAATTTTTAACAAGAAATATAAGTGATCACAGATTAACCTTATTTTCTCGATAAACGCAGTATTTACAAAGTTGCAGAGGGTTTTAGTTTTTATAGAATTTTTCATATAAAATTCAATTTTTAATAAGAAATATAAGTGATCACAGATTAACCTTATTTTCTCGATAAACGCAGTATTTACAAAGTTACAGAGGGTTTTAGTTTTTATAGAATTTTTCATATAAAATTCAATTTTTGGCCAGAAATATAAGTGATCACAGATTAACATTATTTTCTCGATAAACGCAGTATTTACAAAGTTACAGAGGGTTTTAGTTTTTTATAGAATTTCTCTATAAAAATTAAATTTTTGGTCAGAAATATAAGTGATCTCAGATTAACCTTATTTTCTCGATAAACGCAGTATTTACAAAGTTACAGAGGGTTTTATTTTTTATAGAATTTCGGTTTTAAAAATCAATTTTTAATAAGAAATATAAGTGATCACAGATTAACCTTATTTTCTCGATAAACGCAGTATTTACAAAGTTACAGAGGGTTTTAGTTTTTTACAGAATTTCTCTATTAAATTTCAATTTTTGGTCAGAAATATAAGTGGTCACAGATTAACCTTATTTTCTCGATAAACGCAGTATTTACAAAGTTACAGAGGGTTTAAATTTTTTATAGAATTTCTCTTTTAAAATTCAATTTTATATAAGAAATATAAGTGATCACAGATTAACCTTATTTTCTCGATAAACGAAGTATTTACAAAGTTACAGAAGGTTTTAGTTTTTATAGAATTTCAGTTTTAAAATATAATTTTTAATAAGAAATATAAGTGATCTCAGATTAACCTTATTTTCTCGATAAACGAAGTATTTACAAAGTTACAGAAGGTTTTAGTTTTTTATGGAATTTCTCTATTAAAATTCAATTTATGGGCAGAATTTCTCTTTTAAATTTCAATTTTTGGTCAGAAATATAAGTGATCACAGATTAACATTATTTTCTCGATAAACGCAGTATTTACAAAGTTACAGAGGGTTTTAGTTTTTATAGAATTTTTCATATAAAATTCAATTTTTGGTCAGAAATATAAGTGATCACAGATTAACCTTATTTTCTCGCTAGACGCAGTATTTACAAAGTTACAGAGGGTTTAAGTTTTTTATAGAATTTCTCTTCAAAAATTTAATTTTATATAAGAAATATAAGTGATCACAGATTAAACTTATTTTCTCGATAAACGAAGTATTTACAAAGTTACAGAGGGTTTTAGTTTTTTATAGAATTTCTCTATTAAAATTCAATTTATGGGCAGAATTTCTCTTTTAAAATTCAATTTTTAATAAGAAATATAAGTGATCACAGATTAACCTTATTTTCTCGATAAACGCAGTATTTACAAAGTTACAGAGGGTTTTACTTTTTTATAGAATTTCTCTATTAAAATTCAGTTTTTAGTGAGAAATATAAGTGATCACAGATTAACCTTATTTTCTCGATAAACGCAGTATTTACAAAGTTACAGAGGGTTTAAGTTTTTTATAGAATTTCTCTTCTAAAATTAAATTTTATATAAGAAATATAAGTGATCACAGATTAACCTTATTTTCTCGTTAAACGCAGTATTTACAAAGTTACAGAGGGTTTTAGTTTTTTATAGAATTTCTCTATTAAATTTAAATTTTTGGTCAGAAATATAAGTGATCTCAGATTAACCTTATTTTCTCGATAAACGCAGTATTTACAAAGTTACAGAGGGTTTTATTTTTTATAGAATTTCTCTTCTGAAATTCAATTTTTAATAAGAAATATAAGTGATCTCAGATTAACCTTATTTTCTCGATAAACGCAGTATTTACAAAGTTACAGACAGTGTCAACTATTATTAATCAAAACGCGCCGTCCAGACACTTAAAACGCGCTAAATGTTATATTCAAATACAAAGTCCTAAATATATATTTATAATTTTTTTTTTGTTACAGAAAACATAAACATTACTACATATTTGGTATTAATTAAGGTACAAACAGTAGATTTTTCATTAAAATAATTTTTTTGTGTACTACATATGTATGTATTTACATTAAGAATTTTAGTTCAGGTGCAATACATTTGTAGTAGCTTAGAGAAATACAAATAATTTGTTTAAAACAAAAAAGAAAAAATAATTTTTTACAGTTTCACGTCAAGTGAACCAACTTTTGAAATCGATGTCTTCCGATCGGGATGAAATTTGCACCAATGTTAGTTCTATTGGATAGTAATTCGGACACAATTTTTCAACAAGATCGGCCAAGAACTCTCTGAGTTATAGGAGGTCAAAATTTGACATTTTGGCCAAACAGGTGTTTTTTCTTATCCATATAACTTATTACCTATTGTTCTTAGCAAAATGTGTCCCAAATAGTTTAGATAGCTATTTATGCAGTCTTTGGAAAACAAAAAAATTAAAAAAAATAAATAAAATATTTTTGACTTTTTTTTAAAAAAATCAAAAACATTTTTGACTTTTATGGTCGCTTAGTGGGATGCGAGTGGGATATCTATCAAAAAAAATATTTTGTAACTCAAGATATGAAGTTTTTGAATTTTTTTTGCAAAATCAAAAATTTATGACTTTTTTTTTCCAAAATGGACTTTTTTTTATTTATTTATTTATGCTTTCTCAAAAGAAAGCTTAGGTCTTTTCCTTTAAAACTTTTTTGTAACTCAAGACAAAGGTTTTTAAATTGATTTTTTTCATATTTTTGTGTAAATGTTTCTAAAACCTTAAATATAGAAACCACTACAACTGACCGATAATAGCCACTGGAGAGGTGCAATGTGAGGCCGACCGCTATTAATTTTCCAGCCCCAAAATTTGTCTTTTGTTTTGAAATAATTCATAACGCTAAAAGATCTTTCCACTTCAGCATTTGAATATGGAAAACTTAACAAATTAACAACAAATGTTGAAAGTTTAAAAAAAGGATTTTCATTTACTGAATTTGTATAGCTGTGTACTTCTATCCAAAACGATTCTGTTTTATCTTTATTTTTCCACTGGCATAATTTTAAATTATTCGGACTATTTTCAATTTCTTCAATTTCATTTTTGCAATCAATAAATTCCTTTATAAAATTTATGATATCTTTTATGTCGTTAGAAAAAATATTTTCTATACTAATCAAAGATAGTTTTTTTAATATATTAAAATTTGTTGCAAATTTTGCTCTTATTTCTAGGATTAGTGCTTTGGTAAATATTATTAAATTATTTTTAATAAATTGTTTTTCACAACCTTCAATATTATTTTCATGGCAAACTTTTTCAAAACTGTAACCTAAATAGCAATATTCATTTAATACAGAGTCAATATTTCCTTCCATGTAATCGAAATCTTCCACTGGTTGTATAATTTTATTAGTCAAAACTTGCTGAATAAATCATTAAAAAGTTTAGTTTGATCTGCACTTTCAGATTCAAAAGCTAAATTTACTTTTTGAACTTCACCTAAAACTGCTGCTAAATATGTTATGTAAACTAAATTTTTTGAATCGTTATACATATTTTTAAGATGCGATGTCTCAAATAAATTATCACAAACAATATTGAAGTGTATTTTTAATTCTATCCACATATCGAGTTTTCATAGTTTTCACAGCTTTTTCTATAGAAAGCCACCTAGTCGGTGCTGCCATCGGTATTTTTTTTGGTTTAGAATTGTCGTCATTTATCAGTTCATAAATTTTACAAAACTTTTTCTGTCTAACAGATGAGTTAGAAAACCAATTATGACTTTCTTTTACTATAAAGTTAATATTCGCAGGAAAATGTTTTTCTGCTGCAGCACACACCGCTAATTGCAAGGAATGACAAACGCATCTAATTAAGACGAGATTTTTTAAATTATATTTTTCTTTAATTTTTCTATAAAGACCATTATTTACACCGGTCATTACGGCTGCATTGTCCGTACCAATGGCTAAAAGTTTTGTTAAATCCAAGTTAAATAATTGAGTTAGTCGTTCCAAACCTTTTAACAGATCATCAGCTTTTCCACCTTCTAAATCAATCAATCCCAGAAATGTAGTAATAAACTGTTCTTTATCTCTACTGTAATATCGTATTACAACCCCTAATAGCTTTTCCACTGAAATATCAGTTCCTAAGAAAAAATATAAACAAATTAAAAAACATATTCATATATGTAATTCAGATTTTATATATGTATATGTACCTTCATCCAATATGAGGCTAAAACTTGAATCACCAATATCCTCTAACAAATTGTCAACAAAATGTGGTGCCAAAACATTTGTTATAATGTTAGTACATTTTGTGCGATGCAAACTAAAATTTGCGGCTTTGCTGTCTTTTAAAGCTGAATTGCATAAAGCACCTAGGTGATTTACTGATAAAAGAGGAGTGTGAACGGCTATAAAAAGCGCATGCATAGCCTGGCTATTTTGTTTTTCCATGGCATTTGTTATAAATGAAATTTGCTAACAATTAATTAGAAACTATAAAACACACAAAAGAAAAAAAGTTGTCTCTGTTTTTTATACCCTACACCACCATAGTGGGGAGGGTATATTGGATTTGTGCAGATGTTTGTAACGCCCAAAAATATTAGTCTAACACCCACCTTAAAGTATACCGATCGACTCAGAATCACTTTCTGAGTCGATTAAACGATGTCCGTCCGTCCGTCCGTCCGTCCGTCCGTCTGGCTGGCTGGCTGGTTGTCCATGTAAAGCTTGTGCGCAGAGTACAGGTCGCAATCTTGAAGATATTTCGATAAAATTTGGTACATATCATTTTTTCTGCCCAAGGACCAAGCCTATTGAAACTGGCTGAAATCGGTCCATTATTTCGCCTAGCCCCCATACAAATGTCCTCCCGAAATTGGACTTTATCGGTCATAAATGTTCAATTTATATAGGTACCTACACAAGTTTTTCTCCAAATAAGTTTTATATATAGGAAATTCATGTCACCAAATTTTATGATGATCGGTCCATAATTAGTCATAGCTCCCATATAAGGCCTGCTTCCGATAATCACTTTAACGAGCATAAATCTCTTAAAAATGTTGGTATACATATAAAATGCAACATAAACAATTTTCATACAGACATTAATCACACCACTTAATTTCATGGTGATCGGTCCATAATTGGTCATAGCTCTCATATAAAGCCTGCTTCCGATAATCACTTTAACGAGCATAAATCTCTTAAAAATGTTGGTATAGACATAAAATGCAACATAAATAACTTTCATTTAGACATTAATTGCACCACTTAATTTCATGGTGATCGGTCCATAATTGGTCATAGCTCCCATATAAGGCCTGCTTCCGATAATCACTTTAACGAGCATAAATCTCTTAAAAATGTTGGTATAGACATAAAATGCAACATAAATAACTTTCATACAAACATTAATCACACTACTTAATTTCATAGTGATCGGTCCATAATTGGTCATAGCTCCCATATAAGGCCCACTTCCGAAAATCGTTCACGAATATAAATTATTGAAATTTTGAAAGAAAAAGGTTTTTGCACATTTACTTAGTGTAGGGTATTATATGGTCGGGCTTGACCGACCATACTTTCTTACTTGTTTAAAGAATAATACTAATTACAAATAACACTGTGCATCAAATTTCGGGTCATTAAATCTTTCCCGAATGAGACCAATGGGAAGTGATAGTAGAACATCAGTAGACCAAAACCCCCAAAGGGTTTTAAAAAGTTAGCTCGTATTTTAAAGTTATGCGCCTTTAAAGTTCAGCTTTTTTGAGTAAAAATTTTTCATATATATTTAATTTTTAAAATTTAATTTGTATTTTTTTTACATAGTTTATATAAAAATTAACTACATTATATAGTTCGAGGTCTTTTCTGCTCTGGTGGATGCTCTGTAGAACCAGAATTTGAAGTAGTCAAATTTTGTGGTTCACTTCCTGTGTTTTCTTCTCCTTCATCATCGTATTGCAAGTTCTTGCTACACCAACAAATTTCCGCTAATACAGCATCGGGAGACTTTTTTCCTCGATATCTGCAAAATTTGTGTTAAAATGTATTGGGAAAAAAAATATATATGTATATTAAAAATTACCTCATTTCAAATGGCATTGCAATTTGGTGGTACTGTTCACCTTGTTCATCTGATTCGGTCGCTAGTTGCTGACCGAAGTAGTCTAGATGATGATGTAGGTAATGAATTTTGAGCGACATATTAACGCCTATTTTAGAAAAAGCATTCATCATTGCGTTAACAGATCTCTGATAGCTGTCAGACCTATTTTTACCCAACAACCCGCCAATAACCTCTTTGATTGATTGCCAAGCAATCAATTCGTTTCTATTTAAAATATTATCAAATTCCTGATTTTTGACCATCTTCCGAATGTCAAACAATATGGCAAATACTCGATACACGATACCCAATACTCAATACTTTTACAGCAATATTCAGCAATTCTCCAAAAATTGGTAATTGCGTATCTAAGTACCAAAAACTATAAAAATAAAAAAATAAATCTGCAAAAAGTGTTAAAATTAATGAATTTTAAGTATATACTTTACTTTTAGTTTTTTATAGAATTTCTCTATTAAATTTCAATTTTTGGTCAAAAGTATAAGTGATCACAGATTAACCTTATTTTCTCGATAAACGCAGTATTTACAAAGTTACATAGGGTTTAAGTTTTTTATAGAATTTCTCTTCTAAAATTCAATTTTTGGTCAGAAATATAAGTGATCACAGATTAACCTTATTTTCTCGATAATCGCAGTATTTACAAAGTTACAGAGGGTTTTAGTTTTTTATAGAATTTCTCTATTAAAATTCAATTTATGGTCAGAATTTCTCTTTTAAAATTCAATTTTTAATAAGAAATATAAGTGATCACAGATTAACCTTATTTTCTCGATAAACGCAGTATTTACAAAGTTACAGAGGGTTTTAATTTTTATAGAATTTCTCTTTTAAAATTAAATTTTTGGTCAGAAATATAAGTGATCACAGATTAACCTTATTTTCTCGATAAACGCAGTATTTACAAAGGTACAGAGGGTTTTAGTTTTTTATAGAATTTCGGTTTTAAAAATCAATTTTTAATAAGAAATATAAGTGATCACAGATTAACATTATTTTCTCGATAAAAGCAGTATATACAAAGTTACATAGGGTTTTACTTTTTTATAGAATTTCTCTATTAAAAATGAATTTTTGGTCAGAAATATAAGTGATCACAGATTAACCTTATTTTCTCGATAAACGCAGTATTTACAAAGTTACAGAGGATTTTAGTTTTTTATAGAATTTCGGTTTTAAAATTCATGTTTTATTAAGAAATATAAGTGATCACAGATTAACCTTATTTTCTCGATAAACGCAGTATTTACAAAGTTACAGAGGTTTTTACTTTTTTATAGAATTTCTCTATTAAAATTAAATTTTTGGTCAGAAATATAAGTGATCTCAGATTAACCTTATTTTCTCGATAAACGCAGTAGTTACAGAGGGTTTTATTTTTATTATTGAATTTCTCTATTAAAATTCAATTTTTGGTCAGAAATATAAGTGATCACAAATTAACCTTATTTTTTCGATAAACGCGGTATTTACAAAGTTACAGAGGGTTTTAGTTTTTATAGAGTTTCTCTATTAAAATTCAATTTTTGGTCAGAAATATAAGTGATCACAGATTAACCTTATTTTGTCGATAAACGCAGTATTTACAAAGTTACAGAGGGTTTTATTTTTTATAGAATTTCTCTATTAAAATCCAATTTTTAATAAAAAATATAAGTGATCACAAATTAACCTTATTTTCTCGATAAACGCAGTATTTACAAAGTTACAGAGGGTTTTAGTTTTTTATAGAATTTCGGTTTTAAAAATCAATTTTTAATAAGAAATATAAGTGATCTCAGATTAACCTTATTTTCTCGATAAACGCAGTATTTACAAAGTTACAGAGGGTTTTAGTTTATATAGAATTTCTCTTTTAAAATTAAATTTTTGGTCAGAAATATAAGTGTTCACAGATTAACCTTATTTTCTCGATAAACGCAGTATTTACAAAGTTAGAGAGGGTTTAAGTTTTTATAGAATTTCTCTATAAAAATTCAATTTTTAATAAGAAATATAAGTGATCCCAGATTAACCTTATTTTTTTACTTATTTTTCTTTACTTTATTATAGAATTTCTCTATTAAATTTCAATTTTTAGTGAGAAATATAAATGATCATAGATTAACCTTATTTTCTCGATAAACGCAGTATTTACAAAGTTACAGAGGGTTTTAGTTTTTTTATAGGTTTTAAAATCCAATTTTTGGTCAGAAATATAAGTGATCACAGATTAACCTTATTTTCTCGATAAACGCAGTATTTACAAAGTTACAGAGGGTTTTAGTTTTTTATAGAATTTCTCTATTAAATTTAAATTTTTAGTGAGAAATATAAATGATCACATATTAACCTTATTTTCTCGATAAACGCAGTATTTACAAAGTTAGAGAGGGTTTAAGTTTTTATAGAATTTCTCTATAAAAATTCAATTTTTAATAAGAAATATAAGTGATCCCAGATTAACCTTATTTTTTTACTTATTTTTCTTTACTTTATTATAGAATTTCTCTATTAAATTTCAATTTTTAGTGAGAAATATAAATGATCATAGATTAACCTTATTTTCTCGATAAACGCAGTATTTACAAAGTTACAGAGGGTTTTAGTTTTTTTATAGGTTTTAAAATCCAATTTTTGGTCAGAAATATAAGTGATCACAGATTAACCTTATTTTCTCGATAAACGCAGTATTTACAAAGTTACAGAGGGTTTTACTTTTTTATAGAATTTCTCTATTAAAATTCAATTTTTAATAAGAAATATAAGTGATCTCAGATTAACCTTATTTTGTCGATAAACGCGGTATTTACAAAGTTACAGAGGGTTTTAGTTTTTATAGTTTCTCTATTAAAATTCAATTTTTAATAAGAAATATAAGTGATCTCAGATTAACCTTATTTTCTCGATAAACGCAGTATTTACAAAGTTACAGAGGGTTTTATTTTTTATAGAATTTCTCTATTAAAATTCAATTTTTAGTGAGAAATCTAAATGATCTCAGATTAACCTTATTTTTTCGATAAACGCAGTATTTACAAAGTTACAGAGGGTTTTAGTTTTTTATAGAATTTCTCTATTAAAATTCAATTTTTAATAAGAAATATAAGTGATCTCAGATTAACCTTATTTTCTCGATAAACGCGGTATTTACAAAGTTACAGAGGGTTTTAGTTTTTATAGAGTTTCTCTTCTAAAATTCATGACAGCGACGGTGTGTGCTCAGAACGCAAATGATGAAAATGTTACTTACTGTGCCATTTGGAGCAAAGCACATAGTGGTCGCTCCGGAAATGACATTGCTAGTTCTATTATTAAAATTTTGGAAAACATATTGCAAGATTTTAATAACATTGAGCATATCATTCTTTGGAGCGACTCCTGTGTGCCGCAAAATAGAAATAAAATTTTTTCGTCTGCTTTTCTTGATATTTTGTAAAAATAACCTGAAAACAATAATTCAAAAATTTTCAGAGCCGGGACATTCCCAAATACAAGAGATTGACGCTGTCCATAATGCAATAGACCGATTCCTAAAATTAAAAGAAATTCATAGTCCTTTACACAGATTATTACAGATAAGAGACCATTGGCAGCTGTCAAACAAATAATTTCGAACCATTTTTTCAATTCCGCCATTAAGGATGATCTTAGAGTGAGAGAAAAAATAAAATTTAGTAAAAAATCGATGAGTTTGTGAGACGAGATAGAAAGATAAATTTATATGTTTGTCCCTCTTTTAAATCTTCCGTGGTTTATTATACATTTTCTTTTCTTCATTTTTCGTAAATTTTTTTTGTTTGCCTCCGCCATATTGCTAAGAGCAGCTGATTCGGGTCTATGTTAGTCTAAAGCGCTTTAGATTTGATTACAAAATTAAAAAACTATCAATCGAAAAATTTCAATTTGAAAATTATAGAAATGCTACCGACAGATTTCAAAGTTTATTCGTTTTTAGCAAGTCAATTTAGTTTTCAAGAAATTCCATTTACCAAAATTAAAGTAATAAAATTCAATTTATTTTCTCTACTCTATAAAACATTTATAAAAGAAAAAGAATTTAAATCACTAAGTTTAAAAAAACGAGCTAGAAAGGGAGTTTTGGGAAATTCAAAAAACATTTTTGAAAAAGAATTAAGTACATGCTCAAGAATAAATATTTCTCAAGACAAAAAGAAAGATATTCAAAGCCTATACGTATATCTTCCAGATATACATTCAGCTAAATTTTTAAAACGAAAATTTATGCTCGAGTGCTATATGTTTGCCATACTTTAGTTTATTAGTATTGTTAGAATTAAACTTTAATTTTTTACAATAAATTGAATTTAAACAAATCTATCCTACATCTTTTGATCTGCAAATTTCCATCTATTTAAATTAAAAATAACCTTTATAGACTATATGCTGTAAAATTTTTGACATATAGAATGAAATCGAATGCCTACTATAATAAAAGTAAAATAAATTTTTATGTTTTAAACACTTTGTCAAATATTTGTATTACATACGTGAAGATAACACAAGATTTTAATATTTACAAAATTTCATACACTTTTTATTGTATATCCACAAAAATGGCACATACTATATTATAACACAATACATTTTTAGCAAAAATGGATATACAACAAAATAGCTCCACAATATCTCATAAATTATAAGAGATGTTGACCTGGGGATCGAACAGATCGATAGATCTAAGAATTTTACCTCAGAAAATGGTCTTAACTCATTTTTTTTTGATTTTGTGATATACGTGAAGATAACTTCGGGTCGACGATATATAATTATAAACCCATAGTCACCAAATCTACTTGAAACTTATATCTGTTAAATTTTTTACCGATATGAGTGTAAATATTCGTTAATGAAATTCGGATGTGTGACTTATTTGGAAGATATAATTAAATATTTAAACGTGATTTCTATGTATTTGAGGCTTATTTTGCTTGATTTTTTTCTCCATAACATTATTTACAAGAGTTTTATGGGTATTATTGTGATTATCGGAAATGGAGCTAATATGAGTGCTATGGTCAAATATGGACCGATATTCACAAAACCCAGTAGTATAATGTTTGAATACAATTTATTGATCTGTATACAATTTTAGTTCGATATCCATATATTTAAAATATTTACAGAGATTAATGTGTTTTTCGGAAGTGGGTCTTACATTTTGATCCATAACCCCGGTTCTACCAATTCGATTATGCTGATTTTCAATACCGAACTGCTTAGAAAAATTATAAACATTTTGGTATACATTTCATTAATTTTCCTTATGATTTTTGGACGTGAGAGTGTTTTACACAGACTGACAGATAGACGGGCAGACAGACGGACGGACATTGCGCAATCGACTTAGAATTTCATAAGGATCAATAATATATATACTTTGCTGGATCTCAGAGGAATATTTCTCAATGTTACACACGAAATGACAAACTTATATTTACCCTCTTTCACCACTTGTGGTGGTGGAGGGTATAAAAATGAGAAAATATTTTCATTTTCGCATATTTTCGCTGAAAAACTGATATTACTCTTCCATTCCTAGAAAAGTGGTTTCTTATGGAACTTACAATGCTTTAACAGTTTTGAAAAGATGTCTTTCCATGATAGCTTCACAATAGAAAATGCCTAAAATAGGCTAGTAGGGGTTTCCCTAGGAGATTCGGAATTTAATCCATTTTTTAAATAAATTCTGAATTTAAGTTTCCAAATTCCAAAGCTGGTATTCCAAAACTGGCATGACTTTTAGCTATTAAGTATGATGTATTTCAAATAACTCATATTGTATTTCATAAAAATATGAAAGTTGGTATTTTTTGTTAATTTTTTGAGAATTGTAGAATTAGCTTTTCCTAAATTGCAATTTTGTTTCCACCTTCACATTTTCTATCAAAAAGTGAAATTCACGATTTTTTTCTAAATTTGCAGTAATTGTTTTAAATAACTTAGACAATTTTATTTCGATTTCCTTTAGAATTAACTCTTTTGTTTAGCGATCACACGAAAAAAAGTTTAAATCAAAATTTAGTCAAACTCATCAAGAGCTTGCAAAATCATTGGCAGCTGGATTCATATAAAAGCAGGGAAATCAGATACCAAACGAGTTGAAGCTGAGAGACCTTGAAAGACGATTCTGTATGTCGGAAATACTGCTTTAACGCTACAAAAGAAAATCATTCTTGCACCGAAGCATTACTAGCGATGAAAAATATATCCATTCCGATAATCTGAAGTTTAAGATATCGTATGCGAAGCCTGTCCAACCAGCTGAATCGACAAAAAAAGATCCATGGCGCTAGGATAATTCTCTGTATTTGGTGGGACCATCAAGGCCTATCTATTATGAGTGGCTGAAATCTGACCAGACCATCACAGGAAACCTACACCAAACACATCTCATGTGTTTAAAGCAAGGATTAGCCGAAAAAATTCAGAATATGCGGCCAGACACGAAACTGTAATATACCATCATGGCAACGCGTGGCCACATGTTGCAATACCTGTCAAAAAGTGTAGTCGAGAGGGGTACAAACCGTACCCCTCTCGACTACAATTTGTTTGGATCGATTTAGAACGCTCTCTACGGAATACGCTTCACTTTGGAATGGAGTATCCGAAATTGGCCTCCAAAGATGTGCAGTTCGTTTGGCTCGGAATCCATATGTTGCCAAAAAGATGGGATAAGGTCATGAAAGGTCATTAAAATAAACAACAAAGCATACGAAATGATCCAACACTAATTTAACTAGAAAACACAAAATAATAAATATAAAACAAATTTTGTATGGAAATTTTGTTTTATAAACCTTTTATAAATTTAAAAATGGTTTATGCATATGGGGGTTAGTAAATAAAATATAGCTAAAAACAATAATTATATAAACTAATGGAGGTTATGTCACACGCAGTTACATACAGTATTGGTCATAACTAAAGCACCCCCGCCATGAATTTTTTCATATCATAATTTGTTTGATAAAAAAAGGTTTCTTGGGATGTATTTTGTATATATTTTATTAACTTATACTAGCTTGACCCGGTGCGCTTCGCTACCCCTGTCGATGTAAAAATCGGTTCAGCCGTTTAGTAATTATTGTTAAAAAACTAAAGGTACCAATTTTACCCGTTTTTCCCCCTTTTTATCCCTTTCTGGTCCAAGTATTGAAAAAATGTATAGCCTATTGACGCTTCCAAGTAAGGATCTATCTACGTTCCAAATTTCAGCCGGTTCAGCCGTTTAGGCGTGATGCTCAAACAAACAAACAAACAAACAAACAAATAAACAAACAAACTTACAAAGACATTTATATATTTATATAGACTGTTAATATTCGTATAATGTTCGTTTAGAACAGGACAATTTTAGGAACAGTTGATTTAAAATGATAAAACATAGAAAAACACAAAACGGGACGGTAAAAAAACAAAAGCACCCCCTTATAAGATGTTTAAACATTTTACTATTTTCCTGCATATTTGCAATGTCAGTTAACGTCACTCACAACCAGTGTTGCCAGGAGCTGGTAAAAAAAGAAGCTATATTGACCTAAAAAAAATGCCATAAAAAGCCAAACTGTTTTAAAAAAAGGTCAAAAAAAAAGCTAATATATTATATATTAAGAATTTGGGTTTATATTTATTTTTAAATAAAAAATTAGAAAATATGTTCATAAAATTCATAAAAGTAAATAAAATTATAAAGGTACACATCAGCAGCAAACAAAAAATAACATTAATTATTAATAATAAATATACACATATATTTTATACAGATAAAACTCAAATTTTTTTTTTAATTTATTTATTATTTTAGTGTTTCGAAATAACTACATAAAATATACATTAATATATTTTCAGTCTTTTAAAGATACATGTATAATTATAAAACAGGTATAATAGTTTTATCATAATCGGCAGAATGAGAACTAGAATTTGGGTAAATATAAATAAAATACAATAAATAATAAGGGTACTCATTTAAACGCTTAAGTTTCCCATTTGTGCAAATATGCAAATTTGCGCGACGTTTTTCATGAACCCACCTTTTAAATTTTGTGCAATTTTATACAGAAAATGTCTAGAAAAATAAATTAAACAAATGCTTAAAAAAGAAGTTTTAAAAATTGTATAAATTTAAATTCTAAAAATTTCTAATAAAAGTGAAATCTTTGGAACAAACAATGGTAAACATAGTTTGGAAGATTTTGCTTATGTTCTAGCTGTTGGTTAATATTTCCATACACAATGGCATTCAATCCAATAATTCTCTTCCGAAGTCACACAATCTTCACATATACAAAATATTTGTATTTTATTTGATTTGTATTTCTTATAAATAGAAGTAAACAAAATCAGCTGATTCATCAAATGCACAATAAATTAAAGTTTGCGAGTCTAAATTGTCGCGCAAACTTAACGGAGTTGTGTAAACGAATTTCCATACAATTTTTGACAGTTCATTTGCGATAGTCTAAAAATGCACAGATTGCAGGACCCTTAATATTTATGTAATTTTTCAATTTCCTTGTACTAAAAAGTCGTTCAACCTCTGCATTACTTGAAGGAAGGACTAAAAATATGAATATAAATCAAATACTAGATTAACCATGTCAGAAAATGGAAATTGTTGGTTCTATATTTTTCCATTTGTAGTTTAAAATATTCTGCCCCTGAGGCTTAAACTTCGTAATTTCATTAGCAGTTTAATTTTTCACATACATAATATATTTTTTTGGTTTTACGAGTACTATTTGAAGTGTATCATCAACGAATAAAAAATCGATATAGCGAAGAGTTTTCATATGGTAATCTTTGTCGCATTTGCTCAATTTGTTTAATTTGCCGTATTATTTTTTCAGAATCTTCACTAATTAAACCGTTCTTTATTTATTCTCTCATTCTTCAAACTTGTATGAAAAATGTGGCGAAAACATTAAACAATATTCAATTGGGTACTATAATGTATCAAATTTTTGCATTGTATTACAATTTGAATCAGTATATTAATCACTTAAATGTTAGGTTTTGTAGCATTGCTGGTTTTAACTCGGAGATCCACAATACGTTTAACGACTATTTCAAATGACAGCCATCGAGTATCACAAAACTTCAAGAGTTTGTAGGACTCTTGTCCATTATATAACGATGAACATAATGTGTAGTAACAATTTTGTCTTGAAAGTGAAATTTCTAGACAATTATAGAAATACTCTATTTCATTTTGAAACACTTAATGTTGGCAATTATTAGTTGTTCTTTTAATACTGCACAATTCTTGAGTATGTTTAAAAGCTAAATGTAAAACAGTAATGCATTAAAATTAAAATGTCTCACTAATATCAGGTGGCGCAAAAGTAATCCTCCTATCAGAAAATGCTATAAATTTTGCGATTGGCCCCTAATGTCAGTTCTGTTTTGACATTTGTGTAGCAAACACATGCGAAATACACGTTAATAAACAATGTTACGCTACACTGCTCCAGAACGCGGAATATTGCTGACTATTTATTTGACCAATAATCGGCAAAATTTATAGCATTTTCTGATAGGAGGAACTTTGCGCCACCTGTTATAAATTTAACCTTTTTATTTTCTGCTTATTCTCGAAATTTTGGTTTTAGCTTCGTGTTTTTTTTAGCCTTAAAAAGGCTATTTTGAAATTAAAAAAAGGCTAGAAAAAAGCCACGAAGCTAAAACCAAAATTTCGAGGCTAAAGAGTAAATAAAAAGGCTAAATTTAGCCTCAAAAAGGCTAAACTGGCAACACTGCTCACAACGGATGCATTTAAAAATTCCAGAAGATAAAAATAAAGGAAGGCGTAGTCTGTATAATTTAAGTTCTATACAGTTTATTGTGAAAAAACTATGGATGACAAGAAACAAGTACTCCAGTGAATTTAAAATTAAAGTTATTGAAGACTGGAAGGCGGGCTTATCACGGCATGAATTGAGTAAAAAATATTCAGTTAACAGATCAGTTCTTTCCAGGCTGATTCCAAAGTTTTTGCAAAATGGTTGTATTTCACCGTGACATTCTGGAGGCCGCCCGTGTAAAACCACACGATATAATGATTCCTTGATCAAATGAGCTATACAAAAAGATCCTACAGCATCTGCTAGTCAAGTAAGAACAAGTTTATGATTATGCGTTAGCGAAAGGACAATCCGTAGAAGAGCAGTAGAAGTAGGATTATTCAGCCGACGACCAGCAAAAAAACCGTTTATATCAGCTAAGAACAAGAAAACTAGAGAAAACTGGAGTTTGCCAAAACCCACCTTAACTGAAGTGTCCAAAAATGACAAATCCAAATATAAATTAAAAAGTTCCGATGGAATATACGCAGACGAAAAGTAGAAACACTGAATCCAAAGTATTTCAAAGGAACAATTAAACATGAAGGGGGCAATGTAATGGTCTGGGTTTGCTTTTCTGGTCAAGAAATTGAGCCAAATCATAAAGTTAATGGGATTATGTATCGGTTCATGTACCGTGATATATGTAAAGATGTAATGTTGCCTTATGCCAGTGAAGAGATTCCACTTATAGGGAGGTTCCAACAGGATAACGAATCCTAAACACACCTCCAAAGTTTGTAATACTTGGCTGAAGAGCAATAAGATTCAAGTTCTTCATTGGCCTGCTCAATCTCCCGATTTCTATCCCATTGCGAACTTGTGGGAGATTGTTAATATGAAAATAAATCGTTAAAATTGCTGAAATAAGGATCTGCAGTTTTCACGATTTATTTCAAGCCGTTATTATAGCCTGGGATGGAATATCGCAAGACACCATAAAAAACTTAATATATTCTATGCCTAAGAGATGTGCTTGTGTCAACCAAACCAAAGGATTTGCAACAAAATATAAATTCAAAAAAGTTTTATATTATATCCATGAAGGGGTGCTTTAGTTTTGACCGGTTTATTTTCTAGCTTTAAATATTTTTTGATTTAAAGTTACCTCTTATAGAAAGATTAACTTTAAAAGTATTTGTCTATTGATAAACAAATACTTTTAAAATATATTAACAATTTAAAATAATACATAATAGAAATTTAAAACTTTATTTTTATAAAAAAAAAATATAGTATGAAAGAAATTCACTGAGGGGGTGCTTTAGTTATGGCTGATACTGTATGTACGTGTGAACGTGAAAATTATCAATCGTATCGAATTAGTTACCCACTGAGAACTACCACTAGTGAATATTCAACCCACTCGCAACGTTATTGACTGCTGAATTTAACACGGGGATGTCATTGCAGGTGGCCAATTGGCACTTTTCAAACTGCTGGGAAGTATAACCTGAATTTTGAAATACACATGGAATTTCATATGTATCGAACACATGTCCTAATACACATGGCATACACATAGTGTGACCACCCCTTTAAACAGGCGACAAACCATATTAGACAAAACTGGTTATGTATGAAAAAGAAATTAAAAAATACTGTATACGTAACTTAATTTCATTTGACTAAATTATAATTTAGCAATTTTGACAAGCAAACAATTAACATAGCACGTTTGCATACCACAAAATTAATGATCTTAGCACTTTTGCATACAACGGGAAACAAACTAAATAATTGTGAACTTTTTTTAAGTAAACATCAAAAATCAATTCCCATAAAATGCTGACTTAGCACGTTTACTCACTAAGCTAACAATATGTAGTTTAGATGTGTGTTCGAATACTTCTGCCCATTAACATAAATATGTAATACATGGTAATTAGTCTTGTTTAAATTGTAATTTTTAAAAAAAAAACTGTCAGATTTATATGTTTTGAGCCTAAACTGTCAGACAACAGAGCATCTGTTATGTAGTTATACTTTCAAATTGTTAACAAACATAATTATTATTGTGTTTGTTGTTATATTTATTTAAAAAAAAAAAAAAATATTTAGAGTACTATATTCGTCTGTGCCGAATCTTAAATACCCTCCACCTAAATATGATGAGAATTATATAAATTACATTGATACACTTTAGTATCCATATTTAATGTCTGTTATTGACATGAGAGTGTTTTACAGAGATGGAAAGACAGATGGACATAGCTCAATACTTCATTGGGTCCTAGATAAAATTTTCTCAATGTTACATATAGAATGATAAACGTATAAATACCCTTTTTCATTACTTTTAATGGTGGAGGGTATAAAAACATAAATTTTAATATGTGTATGACTAGTGCTTAAACTTTTCAACCAAGCACTCATATGCTTTTGAATTATTTTTAAATCGTTGAAAAGCTGTCAGCATAATTTGGAACATTGCATGTAACATTCAAGATTTTAAGTAACAGCAACGACAACAACAACAGAAACAAAAGCATAGGAAAGTCAACACACACCCATATAAGTATATCCATACCCAGCAGTTAAGCAAGTAGTCAATGTATCCCTTATAGACAGTAATCGTCACAAATGTCTTATCACTTGGCTGACTCCAATTTATATATTTTGGTAATGTGCTCTTTTTAGTGCAGAGAGGAGTCAATTGGTTACTTTATACATCACAGGTAATCTAGCGTGAAGACAATTGTCACTTAAGTGTCTCTAAGTAATCTGTAGAGTAGTTACTTTAAACGTTTTGTGAGTAATTCGTTCAAACTGGTTGTATACAAATTGTGTTGATATAGTTCTCATACAGTTAATTTTTATTTTTGTTTAAGTATACTGTTATCTCATGTAACATAGCATGAAGTCAATAGGCACTTTAGTGTCTCTTAGTAACCTATAGTGAAGTCACTTTAAACGTTTATTTTGTACTGCACTTTAAAAAGTAGTTATTTTACCCACCAGAAGCAATCGAAAAAAGGTTTGTTTACAAGCAATCGTTCATTGGATTGCCTATGATATGACTGTTTAGCTGACTATTTGAGGTCAATTAGCACCCGTACATGTTAAAATAACTAGTCACGTAGCTATTGAAGTAACTAGTTCCCACCCTAAATGATGGGAAAAATCACTAATTCGGGACTGTCTCCTAGAACTGCTGGGTATGTATGTATTCATATACATATATGTATGTACTTTCAAAATAATAAATGTTTGTATGTCATATTAAAGAATAATAGCAACAACAAACAGCAAAATGTGTGCACATAATATGTCAAAAGTAACCCTCCTACTCAAAAAAAAACATACATACAAAATTATGCTCATCCAAAAATACACACATCTATGTACATATATCAGTGGTCGGCACAAGCAGAACATACCACATTAGTTAGTGGATTTTAATGTGGCATAAAACCAATTATATGATTGTGTTTTTTATGCACAATCTCTAATTTGTTTCGCTCTCATTCGTGTTATGCATATCCATATAGTCGTTTGCGTTCGGCCTGTGAGTGTCGACCACTGTTGTATTTATGTATATTTGCGTATGAGGATTCATTCATACGGTACGTATGTGGAATATAAAACATTCGTTTTACAAGGAAACTAGAGACAAGAGTAATATTTAAATTGAAATTGAAAATAATAAAAAGAGATGTATTTTTCCATTTGTTTTTACTGTTGCCTTTTGTCTTATATTTTAGAAAACATTAGCTAAACATTAAGAATTATTTAATTTTTCAGTCCTTTTGTCAGGAGGAAATAAAACATCGTCTGACACTCAATATTAGACACGAACCAGATGATATAAGTCTGAAACTAAATATTAAATGGAGCAAAACTGCATTCACAGTTTTTTCCCAATTTTTGCGGCATTATTTCGTAATCGTGTTTCCTTTTAAAATGACTTAAAAATTTCAAAAGAGTACATTTAAAAAAAAAAATGTTTTAAAAACTTCTGCTCATCCTACTATGCCAAATTTGGTGTCAAATGATCAAGAAGAGTTATAAAATATTTTGTAGCATTTTTATTTTATCCCCTTAGGATAAAAATATGTCAAAAATATCGTTTCAAATTGTTATCCTTTAATATACTTTTAGATATCCAATAATTGTTATTTCAAATACTAAATATCACATGCCAAAATTGTATCCTTCTAGCTTTACTACTTAAGTGATGCACCATGGCTACCTAAGTACAAAAATGGTAAAATTTTTCAATTTTATTCATAATTTTCTTTAAAATAATTTGTAAGTAAAATTGTCAATATTTTGACACATTTTTCCACTTATGTTGTTATAACTCAAAAACAACTAGTTCGATATTATTAAAATAAACTTAGAAAAATTGAAATTTACATAACCATTATCAAAAAAAAATCAAAAATTTTGTGAAAACGAGCGAACTCACTTAATTGCGAATAAATTCTAAAATAATTAAACGATTTTTATGATCGATATCTCATTTTATTACTATTATATGTAGTTTTGCGATAAAGTAATAAATTTGAACAATTTTGCCGTTTTCGATTTTTCATGATTTTTTTAAAACAAACAAATTATATATTTTCATGTAAAAAATATATTTTTTGCTACCATCTGTTATTATAACTTCGAAACTACTAAGCCGATTAAAACACAATCAAAGTTTATTTTAATGATAACGGACTAAGCCCTTTTTGAGTTATCATTAATTATGTGGAGAAACGTCTAAAAAAAATTATAATTTTACTTAAACATTTAAAGGAAAAACAATACACCAATATTGTGTAGTGGTTTAAAAAGTATTTAAATTTGTTTCGATTTTGTTTGCCTTGTGTTATTTGTACCATTTAATAAATCGCGAAATATAACAAAAAACCTTTGTAAAAAGCTACGAAGAATACTTTTTAATAATTTTAGCTGCCAGATTGTCGTATGTGCCTGAAATTGTATGTAACATAGGTAAAATACGTCTATCCAGTGCACTATGTGCCCATTTCCAATTTTTGCGGCAAAAATTCAAACGTTCAGCTTTCGCTTTTTGGACAAACAATTTTTCGGTTCAATTCCTAGCACTTCGATGACATAAATGCCAAAAATGTATGCCAATTGGCCACTCAGTTTATATATAAACAGCTGTGAAAGTTTACATTTTTTAAATAAATGTTTCAAGCTGAAAAAAGAAAAAAATGTCATTAAGGAAAAAGTTATTTTTTAAAAAGAATTAGATATAACTAAGACTTTGAAATTTATTGCCAAATTTTTTAAATGCTTATTTTAGCAACAGGTGTCTCTACAAAATGTTTTATGATGACTTTGATGGGTTTTGGACACATATTGCAGTGGTGTAGTTACGCCACAGTGAACATTCTGCATAATCTTGTTATTTTTATTATTGTCGGCGTATTATAAAGGTCAAGTATAATAAGCGAGAAGGTATAAACTACTATAGTTCCGAGTCTATGAAGCCTGCAGAACTGCAAGTCACCGTCTGAACAACTGCTACAAGCTCCAGAAGTCATTGAAGAATCACTTTGTAACGATACACATTTTTAGGAATGTTCTATATATCAACCAGCAGAAAGCATGTTGGGGTATGCTGAACCACATTTTGTAACTCAGATCGACTTTGACGATCTTGTCAGAAATATAAATTTATCTAAAGAAAAAGCCGAACTTTTGGCATCACGCTTGCAGTAGTGGAAACTAGTTTCTTCTGATTTCTGTGTTACATTTTCGCGAAAGCGTTTAAAAGTTAGCTCATGCGATCAATGTTTTAAGATAGACGACGAAATTGGTATTACATATGCAACTGACATACAACAGTTCTTTGACACAATTGGAAACAATTACGATCCTGACGAATGGACACTTTTTATAGATGGATCCATTAAAAGTCTTAAAGGAGTACCCATTATTTATGGTACAGATATTAAAGAAACTTACAAAAATATGAATGTCATTCTTAAGTTAATAAATTACGATACAGATCATTGGTTGATTTGTTGTGACCTTAAAGTGGTAGCTATTCTTTTTATGTCTTTGGAGAGGTCGACGAAGTGATTTGCATTATACCGACCATATATGTCCGTATCTTCGAAGTCATCAGCTTGGTAAATCAAATGCCACTTGTGACATCATCTTTAAATTGGGTTTGATACGTAATTTTGTTAGTGCACTTGATAGTAATGGTGCAGCAAAAACAGTTTTTCCAAATCTAAGTACTGCGAAAATTGAGGCTGATAGGTTAAATGATCAGAATGGGTGTGGACCACAGTTGAAAAAATTTAATGAAATCGAAAGAGTTTCCCGATTTATTAACGACACGTCGGTGGAAAATCTAGCGTGGAATAGTTTGGAAGATGTAATAAATAGTTATTGGGCAATAATAAATCTGTAGATCATGAAACTATTGTTAAGAAACTAGTGAATAGTTATGGAATAATGGGATTCAATATGTCACTTAAAATTCTATTTTTAGTAATTTAGGAGACTTTAGTAATGAACACGGGGAGAGATTCCATCAAGACCGTGGAATAAATTCCGTCCATATACTGGCCGAATACTGTTGGTCAATTTGTCGTCACACTACTGGTCTACACAAACGACAAGCATGTACTTTTCTAAATAAACATTTTTTTATACAAATGAACATGTTTTAGTATTTTAATTTGAACTTTATATAAATATTGTTACGAAATTCTACTTGAATTTAAATATAACTGTTTTAACGGCCGGTTTAAATTTGTATAGTGCCAGCAGTGCTTCTTAAACTTCAACAGATATGTGGGCATTATTACCATTGCTGTATGAAAAACATACAACATTGAATAAAAACTTTGAGTATAACATTGTTTGTAAGTATGGCAACACTAAATGATTAATGACTAACATCGAAAGCTCTAGAATTCGAATATTCTAGTTTTAAGATCATTGTAAAAGTAGAGCTTTCTAGATGGTAACGCAGTGTATATAAATTGGTCGTGAGAACACCACAAGAGTGAGTCTAATTTGAAGAATCGTTAAGTAAAGACATCGACTGCATTACCAGTGTACATTATAAAGTGTGTGTGTTTATTTCTGCGAATTTATAAACGTATATAAAAACGCTGAGTGACTATTTAATTCTGTTGTTGTTGTAGATTTTAAGTAAATAAAGAGTTGTTACAAATTTTAAACTACTAAACTTCTTTTATTTGCAATTAAAAGTATCCGGTTTATTTAAAGGAAATAAACCAACGCACAGTGGTTTAGAAACTTTATTTTTTTAAATAATTCGGTATCTCGGGAACTGTTAAAGATATTCTTAAAAAATTTCACACGGTTGAAGCTGAGGTGATTTCGAGTTGATTTCCGTATGTTCTGCTTCCTAGCGCTAATGAGAGCCAGTGTGTGGCCCTTCAAAGTTGGTCACCTAGGGTCTCAAATTTTTTTAAAAAAATCGCAAAAAACCATAAAAAGATCGAGCAAAATTAAAAAAAATAAATCAATAAACCTAAATATCTCCTCAACTAATAGAGATAACCTACATATGTAAGTGTATTTTTTGTAGATCTTCTTAAGAACTATTTATATTCTAAATTTCAGCTCATTTGGATCATTAATGGATTTTTGGCGATTTTTTTTTAAATTTTGAGGTGACCAAATTTGAGGGTCCACACACTGCCCCTGGTAGTGCTAGAAAGCTGAGCAAATGCAAAATAACTCAAAAACACCTTAGCTCCAACCGTGTGAAATTTCGTAATAATGTCTCCAATAGTTAATTATATTCATTTATTTGTTTATATAAAATACTTTCACATTTTTCTATTTTACTACGATAGGGGTAGCGCACATTGCCCATTTTCAATACCAAACTGGGAGGATATATGGAAAATTTTAGCCAGATAGCTACTTTCGATCGTCTTTGAATCTTATGAGCACCCAGGGTATATATACTTGTTTGTTCTATGACCAATATTTCGATATGTTACAAACGTAATGACATAATCAATACACCCCCCATATTTTTTGATGATGGGTATAAAAATGTCGCACACTATTAATGCTAATACTTATTACTAAAAATTAGTTTTGAAATTTTGTCACAATCACAGTTATTTTAAATTATTTATAGTCTATTTTATATGTAAGTATTCGAAATTGTTTTGAACAGTATTTTTGACTTTCATTTCTCTTAACTTTTTACTACAAACTATCTTGCTAAATGTCTACGTAAATTAAATTATTTATTTCTTTTCCCAAAATATTGATGATAAATATTTTGACAATATTTTTATTTCCTTTTTATTTCATCTTGTGAGTACATATTTTTGCTAAATTAAGAAAATTATGATGGATTATTGAAAAGATTAACAGCTATTTTATTCATCTTTAAGTCATGGTAAGACAAAATTTGTCAACCTTGCTATTTCTATGTGTGTGTATGGTATATAAACACATTTCTGGTCATTTTGTTCTCCCTCATAAAATGATGATGTGGTTTTATAGTGAAAGTTAACGTTATATAAAAATATTTCGAGGGATTTTATAGATCAAGTTTCATTGTTTACGATGAAATAGAATATGATTACTACTGGTGAGGTTTTTTATGTCATATTAAGTATTATGCACTGTCACACATTGTTTAATAAGTAATTGGAACCTTAGGTGTTATAAATATAATAAAGATAAATTTCATGTTGATTCTTAAAGCTTTTATGAATGTTGAATTATCTAAAGAAAAAATTAAGTTATTCTGCTTCCAAAAAACAATTTATTGCCTTATTTTATTTTGATAATACCTCCTTCTGTTACTACAGGATTAATGAAACTGCCCTTTCGACCGCTAGAGCCACCAACAGATTGTTTGGAGTTGGTTCATGAGCAGTCGACTTCTTAAGGACCATTCTTCATTTTGACGATTCGGCTGCTTAATTTTGCACATCGACTGCACTTTGAGCGCAAGATCTATTAAGAAAAGGAAAAATGGTGTAATGGAAACGAATTAAAATGCATAGGAATTAGTGATAACCTTTAGTTGGAAGGCCTTTTAAATGTATTATCTTGAAAGTTGATAATTCGTTGCCGCCCAGATTGTTTAGAAGTTTTATATTCATTCTAATTCATTTTGCCATTTTTTCCTCTGTGCAATACTTTTCACATGAAAATTTATTCAATAACAACTTTTTTTCAGTAAAAAAAGTTCTGCTCTTAGTATTAACACAATAACGACACCAACAAACGCCTGCTGAGAATACATTGCTTCTCTGTATCGATTTTGCAGTAAAATGCATTTTCGGGTTCTCAAACGAAACTAGTTATATAATGGAAAAATAAACGTTTTTGCTCAAATATTAACATATTTTTATCATCTACCACAATATAAAATGTAAAAATCGACCAATAAGAAAAAAGTTTTGGAGGGTTAAAGTTAGAAAAAAGTTATTTTTTAATATAATATTAAAAACAGCTGGCTTCTCTGAAATACATGTAAGGTAAGAGATTTTTTCCCAGCTAAAGTAGTACGAATCTCAAATATTTTCACGTCACTTCAAGTAATATGAAAAAATAGTATTTTGAAATGATATTATTTACGATTATTCGTCTTGACAAATTAAAAAATAAAACTGTTTCCATTTCTTGAGATTGTTCTATTTCATTTGATACCCATATTGACAAAAACTAATGGGTAGAAATATGTAATTAAATTTTTTGAAACCCTTAAAACATTGAGGTCCTTTAAAAAAGAGAAAATATAACAATATTTTAAACTGAGTACACAGTTTTCCTATATACGATATGTGGTCTAATTCAAGTCCAAAAACAAGTAAGAAAGTATGATCGGTCAAACCTGACCATATAATACCCTACACAAAGTAAATGAGCAATGATTTGTTTCTATTAAAATTTCAGTAATTTATATTCGTGAGTGATTTTTGAAAGAGGGCCTTATATGGGAGCTATGACTAATTATGGACCTGTCGACATGAAATTAGGTCGTGTTATTTATGTCTATATGAAAATTATTTATGTTAAATTTTATGTGTATACCAACATTTCTAGGAAATTTATACACGTTAAAGTGATTTTCGGAAGCGGGTTTATATGGACCGATCATAATAAAATTTGGTGACATGAGTTCTGTATATATAGAACTTATTTGAAACGAAACTTGTGTAGATACCTATATACATTAAACATATATAACCGATAAAGCCCAATTTTGGGAGGACATTTGTATAGGGGCTAAGTTAAATTATGGACCGATTACTGCCAAATTTTTTCCTTGGGCCGAAAAAATTATAAATACCAAATTTTATTGAAATACCTTCTAAATTGCGACCTGAACATTTCGCACAAGGTTTACATGGACAGCCACCCAGCTAGACGGATGGACGGACATCATTTAATAGACTCATAAAGTGGTTCTAAGTCGATCGGTATACTTTAAGGTGGGCGTTAGGCTAATAATTTTTGGCGTTACAAACATCTGCACAAATCCAATATACCCTCCCCGCTATGGTGGTGTAGGGTATAATTACTGTACACAATTTGTACACCCTTCACCATGATTGACAAAGGTTTGTCATTCCGTTTGTAATTTCCACAACTTTCCCTTGGAATCCTATAAGGTCTGGATCGTTATAGGTTAAGGAGTCAATATATGTTGAAATCAACTTTCCGAAGCTATACATACTCCATATATCCGCTATAGTCCAACTTTGATTGCTATTTAAAATCGAGTAGATCGGCCCATGGCTGAGATATAAGCCAAAATCCACGACTACCTCAATTTATATACCCTCCACCCCAAAAGTGGTGAATGAGGATATATATAAGTTGGTCATTCCGTGTGTAACATTGAAAAATATTCATTTGAAACCCAACAAAGTATATAGGTATATTATGGTGGTTAAATTTTTTTCAAAAATCGTATAGCAGAAACACAATCTACGGAATATTCTAAGAAACTTTCCCCAAGAAACTATACGTCTAAAATCAAATCCTATCTACGCATTTCGTACCTTATCCAATGAAGATTTTCTGTTTTTTTTTTTAATGCCGTATTTATGTATTAAAAACAAAACTTCTTTTACAAATTATAGGTTGTATGTAGGGTTCTTATCCCGGGAATTCCCGGCACAAATTTCCCGGGTATTTTGCCAATTTTTCACTACCCGATTCCCGTGATTTTTAGTCGGGAATACCGGAAATTAAAAACTGACGAGAATACAAAGAGATGAAGTTTTTTTTCACCAAAAAAAACGTGAAAAGTTTTTCGCATATATCTCGGCAATTATCATTATTATTTATTTGCGGTTTTTCCAATGAAAATTTAAAAAGATATTTACAGCAAGTGTTTGCTAATAATTTATATGAGCTATATTTGTGATAAAATTCTGAATAAAACACAAACCACTTGCTAACAGTTATCTCGTCCCTATAAAAAGTTACAGGCATCCAAATTTGGAACAATAAAGTTCCTATATTTTTTTATACCCTACACCACCATAGTGGGGAGGGTATAATGGATTTGTGCAGATGTTTGTAACGCCTAAAAATATCAGTCCAACACCCACCTTAAAGTATACCGATCGACTCAGAATCACTTTCTGAGTCGATTAAACGATGTCCGTCCCCAAATTTTATTATGATCGGTCCGTAATTAGTCATAGCTCCCATATAAGGCCTGCTTCCGATAATCACTTTAACGAGCATAAATCTCCTACAAATGTTGGTATACACATAGAATTCAACATAAATAACTTTCATATAAACATTAATCACGTGACCAAATTTCGTGGTGATCGGTCCATAATTGGTCATAGCTCCCATATAAGGCCCACTTCCGAAAATCGCTCACGAACATAAATTATTGAAATTTTGAAAGAAAAATGTTTTTGCTCATTTACTTAGTGTAGGGTGTTATCTGGTCGGGCTTGACCGACCATACTTTCTTACTTGTTTTTATTCTAAATTCATAATCGTCTTGATATTGTGCATGTCCTTGAATCTAATAATTTGTTAATTTTCATATCTAAGCTTTCATCTTTAAGCTTTTGTAAATAATAAGACATTAAATGAAGACTTTATATATATGTACATATAATATGCATAACAAAGGATCGAAAGAATTAATTCTCAATTCCATTTTCGATATCAAAATAAATTTTATCCCTTAACATTCAGTTAAATGCATAATTAATTCGAAGCTCTGATATATAATGATGAAATTTGGCTAAATATTCCTAATTTACAGCATCATTATATATTTCGAGAGTAGCCGGGTAACCAGGAATGTAGAAAAAAAGTTCCCTATTCCCGGGAATCAAAAAAGGCCGGGAAATTAAATACAATAGATGGCATACCTTTTGAACGCGTTTTTGTTCTTAATAACTTATATGTTATTTTCGCTTCAAAAATGCTTCAAAATATCGAATTTATTTACTTCTTTAATTTAAAAAAAAGTGCAGCTGAAGCACACCGATTGCTCACCAAAGCTTATGGTGAATGTGTTCCATTTATTTCAACTTACGAAAGATGGTTGAAAAAAAAAGATCTCCCAGGTCAGCAAAAATTTTTGAAGGCCAAGAATTGGTGGCATTACTACATGAAGCGTGTTTTAAAACACAGCAAGAGCTTTCAAAATCATTGGTATCCAGCCAAGCAGCAACTTCAAAACGTTTGCGAGTAGCAAATGAGAAATTTGGTACCATACGAATTGAAGCCGAGAGTCCTTTAAAGATGATTTTGCATGAAATGATCCTTGAACGCGATGAAAAATGAATCCATTACAATAATTTAGACCTATGGTTTCTTAAGGAAAGATTCATAGATTTTTCCGTATATTTCGTTTCTGCTATACGATTTTTATACCCTACACCACCATAGTGGGGAGGGTATAATGGATTTGTGCAGATGTTTGTAACGCCCAAAAATATTAGTCTAACACCCACCTTAAAGTATACCAATCGACTCAGAATCACTTTCTGAGTCGATTAAACGATGTCCGTCCGTCCGTCTGGCTGGCTGGTTGGCTGGCTGTCCATGTAAAGCTTGTGCGCAGAGTACAGGTCGCAATTTTAAAGATATTTCGATAAAATTTGGTACGTATCATTTTTTCTGCCCAAGGACGATCTCTATTGAAACTGGCTGAAATCGGTCCATTATTTCACCTAGCCCCCATACAAATGTCCTCCCGAAAGTGGATTTTATCCGTCACAAATGTTTAATTTATATAGGTATCTACACAAGGTTTTGTCCAAATAAGTTTTATATATATGGAATTCATGTCACCAAATTTTGTTATGATCGGTCCATAATTAGTCATAGCTCCCATATAAGGCCTGCTTCCGATAATCACTTTAACGAGCATAAATCTCCTTAAAATATTGGTATACACATAAAATGCAACATAAATAATTTTCATATAGACATTAATCACATTACCAAATTTCATGGTGATCGGTCCATAATTTGTCATAGTTCCCATATAAGGCCCACTTCCGAAAATCGCTCACGAACATAAATTATTGAAATTTTGAAAGAAAAATGTTTTTGCTCATTTATTTAGTGTAGGGTATTATCTGGTCGGGCTTGACCGACCATTCTTTCTTACTTGTTTATTTTTAGATCGTCCATACAATTTGACTAGAGTATCCAAAACCGAAACCGAAAACCGGTCAACCGGTTTTTTAATCTTTGTAGAACCGATCGGTTTCGGTCTTTTTTAACTTTTCGGTTTTTTGACAAACCGGTTTTTTAAGACGTTTAACCGGTTTTAACGAAATACTTTGTAAAACTTATTTGAACATATTACTTAAAAATATTTTGATCATTTCTGCATTTGACAAATTTTGGTATTTAGTACACACTTCTTAACATATATCTTATTAGCATCCACAAAACTGAAATAGGGATGGCAAAACAATAACGATTAAATTTTGATTATGTAAATTAGAAATCGAATTAATGGTTTATATGAAATTAAATAACACTTTTTGTCTTACCACAATTGTCTATACATTTAAATTGTTATTTTTCATATTAAATAAATATTAATATAAACCGGTTAACCGGTTTTTAGAATGACAAATCCGAAACCGATCTTTTAACAATGAGAAAACCGAAACCGGTTTTTTTATAAAACAATGTTTTCGGTTAAACCGGAATCCGGTTTTTTGAATTTTCCGGTTTTTTGGACACTCTAAATTTGACCCTGCCTAATGTATATTCTTGAACCTTAAGAAATTCTAACCCACATTAACACGTCTGGTTATGCGTTAACTAATAAAGTGTGACTTTTTAAGCGTAGTTTTTTTAAAAATCTAATCAAATACTCAAATGTGCATCATATATTCAAAATTTTTATTGGAATCGATAAATTGGTTTTTGTCATTTACTTTTAAAAAATTACTTCGTGTAAATGATGCCGCGGCTTCGGTTCAAATGGTCCAATTTTGCACCACTTTTTCGAGCATTTCGGGCTATATTCCATGCATAACACGTGTTACGTTATACTCTAAGGCTTCAATCGAGTTTTGCTTGTCCTCATAGATCAACGACTTCACATAACACCACAAGAAATTGTCTAGAGGCGTCAAATCACATGATCTTGGCGGCCAACTGACAGGGCCATTTTGAGAGATAAACTGCTCACCAAATTCAACCTTCAATATGTCCATTGTTTCACGAGCTGTGTGACATGTGGCACCGTCTTGTTGAAACCACATATCAACCAAGTCCAACTCAGCCAATTGGTGCAAAAAAAGGCCCGTATCAGGACTCGACATCATTCGCCGTTGACGGTAACGTTTCTTCCATGATCGTCTTTGAAGAAAAATGGACCGATAATGACAGCAGCTCATAAACCACATCAATCTGTCGTTTTTTCGGGATGCATCGGTAACTCTTCTACGGCATGTGGCTGTTCTTCACCCCAGATGCGACAGTTTTGCTTGTTTACGTATCCATTTAGCCAGAAATGAGCCTAATCGCTGAACACAATTTTTCGATAAAACAGTGGATTTCCATCGAGCTGTTGTAAGGCCCATTCACCAAAAATGTTGATAATAAATTTCAACGATTTGCAGTCGTTGCTCGTTTGTGAATTTCTTCATGATGAAATGGCAGAGTATACTGAACACATTTCACTTTCACAGATGTCATTTGGACACAATTACCAACCAGTGCTGCCAGCCGGAAAAATTTTATTTATAAAAAAATCACCCTTTAGTTATACTGTCGGTTATTTTTGTACAAAAACTGTCAGTATAACTATTAGTTAACACATAACCAGACTTCGTGTTACTGGCGGTAACTCGATTGAGCTACGTCCGTCTGTCTGTCCGTCTTTGTAAAACTTCCACGTCCAAAATACACAAACAAACTATACATGCACAAATTTAACAGAAATTAGTTCCAATTAAACAATATCATACCCCTTGACTTTGTGACGATATGTTTATAATTACATATTGCTTTTTACAAGGGCTCACATTCGAAAAATTCATAAAATGTTCGTTCTCATTGACTAAACTATAATAACCATAAGACAAAATACTGCTAAAACCAATTTCAAACACATATAGATTAGATTTTGAAAATGTTTAGCACTTAGTTTTTAGATGACAGAAAACCATTTTTGAACTTGGGAGAAACAAAAATCGATAAAGTTCAATATAAGGTCCAACCTAGGTGCTGATCCAGAGGGGGGTGAAATAGGAATTTTCTTCCCCCAACACCGAAAATTTTCATATAAAAAAGAAGAAAAAAAGAAAAATGTAGAACAAAATTTTGATTTTTTTCCCCCCAAATGGTTGACCTGGATCCGCGCCAGGTCCGACCTAATGAGCAAATTCTGTTTGTACTGATAACTGCTTCTGATAAATCTAACTTGTAAAAGGTAGTTTTAGCTATAAGAGGTTGTGTTAAAATACAGAGTAAAAGTTATGTTTTGTAAGAAGTGAATTAAATGAGTAAGTTAAAAAGAATCAAATACACTTTTACACTCTTTTGTTAACTGCTATATTAATTTGTATTAATTTCTGTAATCAGCTTTAATTGAATACTTTAATATGTGTTAAAATATTTACTCATAAAATATACAATATTATTAAAAGATTTTTATTTAAATCACTAAGAGTGTCCCTTGCTTAACACTGACAAAGAGCATTTAATTAAAAAATTATTTTTATACGGAATTACAAACTGAGTAGTGTGCAACCCCACTGCATGACGTGGATATTACATACTGAGTTAAACAAAAAAAAAAATAAGTGTGTTTTAATTTTTTTGGTTTTAATCAACATACAATATCAATGTAGAACAACACTATCATTTTCGTTATCTTTTTATATCCTCCAGTGTCAAAAGTGATTAATGAAAGTATATATATTTTATCATTCCGTGTGTAACATTGCAAAATATTCATCTGAGATCCAACAAATAATACATATTATGGATCTTTATGACTGTCTGTGTAAAACATTCTCACGACCAAAATACATATGCGAAATTATTGAAATTTATACCAAAATGTTTATTATTTTTCTTAGCAATTTTATATTGAAAACTAGCAAAATCCAATTAGTAGAACCAGGGCTCTGGACCGAAATGTAAGACAACATACAAAACTGTTTATAATTTTCATATGTTTTTTGTTACTTTGGGTAAATATACAAATTTTCACTCATTATTCATATGATAGACCCCATATAAATTCCTGTGAAAATTTAGTTTAAAAACTTATTTGGGAACATTTTAAGCATTCTCCATAAAATAGCGTATGTTTTTAAATTTTAATATAACTTATTATTCTCTGACAATATGATACTAAATGAATGTTTAATAAGAAATCCCTCCAGCTGTTTGTTATTTTTACCAATAATTAAATGTGTCAATGACTGACTTTTAATTTTGATTCAATATTATTTACTATAACTTGTGAATATTACAACAATATTACCAGATGAAAAATAAAAACAAAATTCTGTTCTGATTATTATCGCTATTTTTAATTATTAATGTCTACATATCGTTGGCGTAGTGCAAAAAAATGACATACCATGATTTTTCGTTCGTTTTCAACAGATAAAATAACCCAATAATGAATTAATATAGGAAACGAAGTATGTCAATTCCACATTAAACCATCGATATTCTGTTGCAGATGTTTATGAATCTTTGAAAATCATTGCTGTTCATTTAAACACATTTCAATATTGCAAATGATGTCTGTTCGCAATGTTTTTTTATGAACTCACGTAGGAGGAGCTACTTTTTAAATTACAATATTCATAATTAGTGTAAGTGTTTGGCATTGTTATACTAAGATTTATACAAAAATACTTATCAGAGATTCGGACTGAATATTATTGATTAAAAATTGTTGGATTTTTTATAAAAAATTAACGAATTCTTCCCTGAGATCTAATGACTAAATCTTAGTTATAATTGACCTTTAAATTCAAATGCATATAACTTTGGACTCAGTCATTATTTAAAAAAAAAAAAACCAAGAATTAGAATCGTTTTCAAAATTTACCATAGCCGTGGTGTTATGAGGTCCAACTTCAAAAGTTTTACTCGAAAATACTTCCTCTTTATGCGTGTGAAATTTCATTTAAACCGGACTAACCGCTTAGAAGATTTATTTTTATGACAACAAATTCGGTTGTTATCACGAATCTGTTACCTCTGTGTGGATACTTGAGTATCAAATTAATGAAAAATCTTTTGTAATTTTCAACTTTTAAATGATCATGACTTTAAGAGTTGAAAAATTCAAAGGTTCTTTTTCAATGGTTTACCAAAATGTGTCACAGATTTTTTTTAGTTTCAAAACACAAAAGTAATAAAAACTTGGGACCTGGTTCACTAAATGCGAACGAACATTTTCTTTCTTATTTTATATAAAAAACAACAAATAAATTTAAATTGTTCGTATTTTGTGAGCTAGGCTCTTAATTCAGTTTCAACGATTTTTCAAAATTTTTGATTTTTTTCAAATATCCTTCATCCAAAATGATTATAATGTTTTCTTATATTTTCCATAACATGTAGACCCATAGCGGTCGGGGAAATATTAAATAACTCGAAAAGTTTATAAACGATTTTTTACTTCTATATATTTTAAGAAAGATAAATCTGTACAGATCAGTAATAAGACTCTAACTTTCTAGCTAAGATATACAATATAATTGAAATACTTCTGTAGTTTATACAATAAACCATTTCAACAGAGTTAAAATTTGTGCCTTTAATTGCCATAATAAAGCTGTATGAAGTAATTTAAATAAAAATTAATTAAAATTGTGTTGTGCTCTGCTGCTTTGAGCTTGTTAGTGATTTTTTTATTTTTGAAAAAGCAAGAATAAAATGCATAATTTCATTATGTCCTTAATTTATATGCAACATTAAACATGAATTTTACACAGACATTTATGGACGTTCAGTATTGATTATAATGATTTATAATTTTAATTAAAGGTATAAATAACAATGCTCACAAATATGTATTCATAAATACACATACATGTTATTTAAATTGTACATTATCATGTATTTATGTCCTTATGTATGTCATTCTGTCAACGGTTATTTTAAAAGTTCTTAAATTTAAGAGATCTAAAAAAAATAATATTAAATAATGTTACAGTGAATTGTTGGACAAAACTAAAATCAGCATATTTATACGCTGGTAATATTTAATATAATGTACATAAATTTAATTTAGTAAATCAATTTTAATAAAACAACAAACCAAAAATTGCTTGTTAAATAAAAATTTCAACAATTAATTGCATTGATAGACATTTAACAATACCTATAAATAAATTCCCATGTTTTCATTGTACACAAGAGTAAAGTAAAATGAGTGGATAAATTTAAATATGTGAAAATCTTTGTATTTCCTTTTTTTCTATAAATTACTTAATTCATTTCGAATTTGACAAAGATATAATTAAGAAAATGCTATAAATTATATCGCTTATACTTACTAGATTTAAAGCATTTTTGCAAATAGTACGACCATCCAACACCAGCTGGGTGCTTTCCAATTTATCAAAATACATTACACTGACAAAAATAATTGTTTAATAAATAAATTTATACCAACTTATTTCTATCAATAGTGCTGAAATTTTCAAATAAGAATGTAACCATTTCAATAATATTTATTTAGTACTAGCTAACCCGAAAGAAGTTGTCCTGTATAAGTTAAAAAAAAAAACTGTGTTCGATTTGTGGATTTCTAAGAACCTGTTTGAAATGTGTAAATATAGTTAAAAAGAGAGAAAAACAAGTAAGAGAGCTATATTCGGCTGTGGCGAATCTTATATACCCTTCACCAAATTATACATTAAAATAAAAATTTTAAATATTTTTAGGTAAACAAAATTAATTTTTTTTTTTCAAAATTTAAAATTAATTTTTTTTCAAAATAACAATAAAACTTTTTTTTTTTTTTCAAAACTGTTTTTCAAAATTTAAGAAATAATCATTTTTAAAATTAATTTTTTTTTCAAAATTAAAAAAAAAATTTTTTTTTTCAAAACTGTTTTTCAAAATTTAAGAAATTTTTTTTTTTCAAAAATTTTTTTTTTGTTTTTCGAAATATATTTTATTTTTAATTTTTTTCAAAAATATTTTTCAATTTTAATCATTTTTTTTTTTTAAATTTACTAGTGAAAAAAAATTTATGACAAAAATATTTTTTTTTTGTAAAAAAAAAAAAATACGGGTTAATAAATATTTCTCCCGATTTTGACCCATTGTAGGTCCAAATTACTATAGCCTTAAATAGATCATTGCAATGGACTTTGAAATATCTATCATTAGATATCCATATTGTCTATATTAATGACTTAGTAATCAGACAGACAGATATTGTATAGCTGCTGTTATTTTAATTCTCAGCTTACTCTCAGTTGCGCCCTAAGATTATGGTGTTCTATTTACACTTAGATTGAAAGTTCAAGTAACCGACTAAAATAAAAAATACTTTTTTCGATTGCTTTTCTGTGACATCATAATTTCGTTCATTGCAATGATCTATGCGTAAACAAATAAGGCTGATGGTGCTCCGACACGGCAACACATACCCGCGATTGACCATGAGAGAAGCATAGATTTTCAAGGTTAATGCCGCGAACACGCAATGACTGCCCTTGATATTTGTTAATTGTCATTGCGAATGTAAGCCTTTAAGTATTGTTGCATTTATTATTCATCAGGTTTTTTACCGCAAGTCGGGTGCCATTACAAAGACGTGGTTGCTTTACGTTTCGTAACATTATGATTACCAATACGATTTACAAATGGAGATTGGATGGAAAGCATATTGAGACAATTATCGAAAACATTGTTCTCCAACAATCGCAAGCGTTGACACGCTCTTGGAATGATGATGTTTCGCCGTTGAAATTTCTTTGACGATTGATTCCAAATAAAATATCTTGGCATTTCGGAGTATAGTAGCGTTCGGGCAAATTCATCATTCAATGTTGCAGATGGCGGTCGATGAACTCTTTGTAATACATTCTCCTCAGTAATGTACACTCTTTGGCCATTTTCCAGATGTACGGCTAAACTAAACAACAGTTGGATATCTTTAATGAATGGAAAAAGAAAATATACTCCAAATTGTTTCGTCACTGCTTTTGGTCACATATTTGCAGATGTATTTGATAAGGGGCCGTATAAGTATTCGTGGACAATTTTCCTTTTGTGGACTATGACGAACATTAAAATTAGACAAATCGGTCCAGGCGTTCTGCGATTTTACATACATATATCTAAAAAAGTGGGCGTAAAAGTGACATTTGATTTTTATTTATATAGATTTTAACAATCATTCAATTAAAGGTTGCACATTTTATTTGAAATAATTTGAATAAAAACTCGAAACATAAATAAAATTTACAATCTCTAAATGTTATCCAATTTTGTTCAAATTGTCAGCATTTGGTTTTGAGCACCGTAATCAATGAAGTTTAATTTAAAAAAATCTCTTATATAGTTATAATACATATCTACACAAGATTCCAGGAAATATTGGTTTTACTAAATAACTCCTTATAGTTTTATTTCCACTATGGAATTTCTCTATGTGTTGAATATACTTTCATTCCATCTATTATGCCCTGAACTCGTACAACTGTTGCACATGTTGGTTATTTTATTTATGAGAGTAGTATTCTTAAGTTGCAAATACACAGAAGCATACAAACATAGGAACTTTCGAAATAAAAGTTTGTCTGGTTTTTATCATTTGCTATAATTTGCAGAAAAAAATGGGTTTTGCGATTAACTATAAATGCTAAACTGTTTCCAGCAAACAGTTTTCTAAATATTACTAAAATAAAAGCAAGTGAAAATGTTATATTAGTCCGTGCCGAATCTTATATAATAAGGGGAAACATTTCTGTGCATTTTGTATAAAAACATTTATCTGGTTTGGTTCATATTATACTTTCTATTTCTAGAAAACTAGTTTGGCTACCGATTCAAAATGGTGAAAAGGTAACTGTAACGGTAACGCTAATTTGGATTATTTCGGTAACGTTGATTTAGCGGTAACGGAATTTTGCCTTATTTCGGTATCGGTATTTAGAATATTTAATTATGAATTAAATTTTAAAAATAATAAATATTTATAGAATATCGGTGGCGTTATTTAGAGGTAACGGTAATTGCAGTTATCGGGACAAAATTTGTATACCCTGTAGTCAGCTTAGAACCATATTTCTCTATGTCAACACTCTTTCTCTATCGACAATTGCACTAGTTAAAATGTCGACAACTTTCCTTTAAGCGTCAGTAGATATACGTTAGAGACAACAGTTTTAGTGTATTTCTGGTGACATTGTCAACGAACGCGTCAATAGTTTAGTTTTTTTTATTATGCTGTGTAGCCAATAGGTATAGAAAATAACTATCTATGTAGTCAGTAGTGATACAGTCTACTGTTGGATATTCAATGACAAGAAAATTACATTGGCTGGGGTACATGTTATAGTAGTGCTACTGACAATGTCACTAGTAAATAACTACAAATTCACTATTGGCATTCCCTGCATGGTAGTGCTAAGTCCGTGCTAAGTTGTTCATATATTGTCATCCAAAACATTTAGCGTTTCAACATTTTTCATTTATTTTTGGACACATAAGATAGCTATTAACAAGATATCTATTAGATAATGCCCTACCGCGTCCTATTGTGGTTATAAGAGGTCTTCAATTATTTCTTACATCACTACACAGTGGGGGAAATTAGTTTTGAATTTGGACTTTTTTGAATTTGAACTAAAGACCCTAAAGTGGGGAATCTCGGGTATATGAATAATTAAAAATGATGCTAAATTTTTCTTCTGGATACGATTTGTTATTTTATATCCTTATGTAGAATCGTTTATAAGAGGGAAGGTAAAAAAAACTGAAATTTTAATTTTCAAATGCGAATGTCTCGTAAAATATAAGAGATAATATATGTATAGCTAAAGCAATATTTTGTATAGGTCTCTTTTAGTAGATTCTATATAACTAAAAAAAATCTTTCAAAACGGATCAACAATAAAAACAAATTTCTTAATATTAGTGTTTGAAGTCTAAATTCAAATATTAAACTAAACTAGAGTGATTAAAATTTAGTTTGGCGAGTTTTGTTCTGTTATTTGCTCCGGCTGTATAACAATGATTTTGGAAACAGTGTGCCTTTTTTAGTTCTCTTGTGCAATACAAATTTTCTTGAAAGCATTAACAGACACTTGTTGGTATCACAATGCATAATAAAACTGATGGATTTTTTTATAAAATGAACATTATTATAAAAATTAAAAAAAATAAACAGAATAATAGCTCTTATAATAAATAATAATGGGTTATAATAATATACTAGAGTATTTTCTGTTTGAAATTATTTTTGAGAAATTCGAGGAGAACGTAGCGGATTTTTGTAACAAAATATATAATCTGTACAGATAATTATGTAGATATGATTATATTTTAAATTTTCATAAATCTATTAGCAAATTTTTGAGTTATTAAAAATTATATTAAACGTTATAATTCCCAGGTCATTATTGTTATTAGGGATATACAAGAGAATAAAATTCAAAATAATTGGGTCAATAACTCTTACAATTTTTAAAAACACAAAAAGTTCAGAATATTATTGCTCAATCTATTAGAAATTAAAGATTTTACTGAAATAAGTAAACATTAACCTTGTCAACGCTGGTGTCTAATGTCAATATAAAATGTTTGGTATTTTTCAATCAAATAAAAAAAAAATTCTGCGGGACTATATACAATTTTTATATGAACCGGAAAGAGAATTTAATGAAAAAGCGTGTAAAGTAAATTTTGCTCACCTAAGCCGACACAACACCCCCCTATAAATCCTTAAATCAATGGTATTATAATTTTTGACATTTTTTATTTTAAAATACCGAAATACCTAAATACCTAAACCGGGAAAAATGTGTTCCAAAAACTGAGTTTTTTTAAAAAAGTGCCTACTGTAACGTTATTTAAATTGTGATAGTAAAAAAAAACTTTGTAAGTGTTTAAGTAATATATAGGGTTATACAAATATTGAACATATTTGAGGATGTGTGCTTTGCCTTTTTAGAATTTTTTTACTCAATCCTAAAATTATTTTTTTAAAATTGGCCAAGTTTGGATAGGCCTAGGGGGTGTTATGTCAGCTTTAGTGAGTAAAATTTTACTTTATACGCTTTAATATTAAGTTCTCTTTCCGGATCATATAAAACTTGTGTATAGTCCCGAAGAAAAATTGTTTCTACGAAAGAAAAACATATGGGATTTTTTTGAGAAAAAACGTAAAAAATACGGCCCTTTTTATATGTTCCAACTTTGGATGCGTGTAACTTTTTATAGGAACAAGTTATTCTTATTTTATTTAGAATTTTATCAATAATATAGCTAATACTTTAAAAATAATTTTCGACAATTCGTTGGCCCGTCATCTCTAAAAAACCATAAAAAGATCGAGCAAAATTAAAAATGAATAAATTAATAAACCTAAATATCTCTTCAGCTAATAGAGATAACCTACATATGTAAGTGCATTTTTTGTAGATCTTCTTAAGGACTATTTATATTCTAAATTTCAGCTCACTTGGATCATAAATGGATTTTTGGCGATTTTTTTTTAAATTTTGAGACCCGAGGTGACCAACTTTGAAGGCCCACACACTGTCCCCCTTTAGTGCTAGAAAGCTAAACAAACGCCGATTAACTCAGAAACACCTCAGCTCCAACCCTGTGCAATTTCGTATCAATATCTCCAATAGTTCTCGAGATACCGAATTATTTTCAAAAAAAAAAAAAAAAACGTTTCTAAACCACTGTTCATCACAATTTTAAGTGATTTTAATTTTTTTTTTTCTAATATGTAATGTCTTATAGTATTTAGTTGGGCGCAGTACACTCCGTATATAAGGAGCAATTTAAAAAACCGGCTTCTCTTAATACAATCACAGCTCTATTTGTATGGTACTACTTAATATACTTTTAATCGAATAGAAAGAGACGATATCAGTCCAGAATACAAATATTATATTAGACTTTTAAAATTCTACAAATATTCTGTATAAGTCTTTTTATAACTTGTTTTGGAAAGTTTCTGGATGTTGTATTACCTGATCAAATATATCTATGAATTTTTATAAAAAATATCTCCGATTCTTCAGCCTTCTTACGGTCTTAAAATATACTTTCTGTGACACCAAGAATTTCTACAGATGCTCATTACATCCCTTTACAATTCCCAATTCAAAAAATAATATATTCGGACACACCATTGTTTGTCTAGTATTTTTTTTTAATACCCTAGCTGCATTGATATTCATTTAAACTTTTCGATACCAATTCTTTGTATTTAGAAAAACTATGCATGAAATAAGGATACGATTTAACATGACTAATGTAATATTATTTTCGTTTGTGTATAAACAAAGTTATAAACATTTTTTCGTAACAATCTTTCAAATCGAATTAAAAACAAAATGACAACTAAACCTTTTTATAGTCATGCGAAATTTTATTTCAGAACTAATGACAGATTTATTTGCACTTTTTATACCTACCATCAAAAAAGATAGGGGGTATATTGATTTTGTCATTCCGTTTGTAACACATCGAAATATTCATCGCAGACCCACAATAGCTTATATCGTCGTCCCGAAGTTATTTTCACGTAACTGCAAAACATTTTTTTTTGGGAAATTGAATTTAAAGTTTCAATGATTGATAAAAAAAAAATTGAGTCCAAAAAAGTGGTTCGATATTTCTGATGATGTAGTTCTTGAAATTCTAGATCCATTAGTGTAAACTTTTTCAAAGCCATGGAGGAAATTTATCAAGTTATAAACATTTTTAGTTCCAAAAAAAATTTGCCATTTTATGACACATACGCGAAAATCTACTGATAAAAATTTTTTTTTTAAACTCGAAAGATCTTGATATTGTAAAAAATAACACAAACAAGTTAGAGTGCTATATTCGGCTATGCCGAATCTTAAATACCCTCCACCTAAATTAGATGAAAATTATAGAAATTACATTGGTATAAACATTCCATATTCAGTGTTTGTTATTGGGACTTGGCTCCGATTATGAAGATTGGTAGAATGTTAATGTAAGTAATACAGTAGTTTTCGCTTGTAGTCTACAAATACAGTTGCACAATTTTTGTGGACTATAAGCGAATTAGGACTATAACCTAATTTCTTTTTAAGCCACTTTATGGATTATAGATGAATTCTGATATAATACACATTTTGGATTATATACAAATTATGTACTTTCTTCAAGAACACCACTTTTTTTAAAAAAAATAAAAGTTTATTTAAAATATAGTAGTATAGTAGTATTTTATATATTGTTAGAAAAACTAGTTTACGCAGAAGATATTTTATTTCAAATGTATAAAAATGTTATCTAATTCTGCAATTTATAATTGAAATAACTACATATTCCTACTATTTTCAACAGAATCTATAATTTTATAATAGGAATAAAATGTACTATTTAACAATTTATAAGCTTAATAATTGGTTAACATTACCGATTGGTTCAACATTTTCCTTATTCACCACAAGTGAAGTAAAAGAGTATAAAAAGGGGTAAACAAATATATTTAGTGAAACTTCAAAAGTATATTTTTGTTCTGTTCTAATGAATTTTCCGGATGTGAGCCTTATTTATATATAAGGCACCAAATCTACTTGAAACTTGTATCTGTTTCATTTTTTACCGATATGAGTGTATATATGCGTTAATGTATTTTTCTTATTTGGAAGATATAATTAAATATTTTAACGTGATTTGTATGTATTTGAGGCCTATTTTGCTTGATATTTTTCTCCATAACATTATTTACAAGATTTTTATGGGTATTATTGTGATTATCGGAAATGGAGCTAATATGGGTGCTATGGTCAAATGTGGACCGATATTCACAAAATAATGTTTGGATACAATATATTGATCTGTATACAATTTTAGTTCGATATCCATATATTTAAAATATTTGTAGAGGTTAATGTGTTTTTCGGAAGTGGTCCTTATATGGGAGCTATGACCAATTGTCGGCCGATCTTTATAAAATTCAATACATCGATTTTCGTATATATGGCAAATATTTATTTGAAATTTTAACTAAATAGACGCTTATTAGTATTTAAGTAATTTTCGGAAATGGACCTTACATGGGAGATATGGTCAAATATGAACCGATATTCACAGAATCTAGTAGTATCATTTGTGATAACGATATTTTTCAGATATTTATGAAAATTTATGTGTTTTTTGGAAGTGGTCCTTATATGGGAGCTACAACCAATTATCGGCCGATCTTCATTAAATTCCCTACAGCGATTTTTATGTGCATGTGGATCATGCAAGTTGAATTTCAACCTAATACCGATATATATAAGATATTTAAGTGTATTTAAATGATTTTCGGAAGTAAACTTTATATGGGGGCTGGGGTCAAATTGTGCCCGATCCAAAAAAAAAATTAGCCTTGCGATTTCTGTTTGCACGAAACATAGTTGTGCTGAATTTTGTATGGATACTGCAATTCTATGGGCATTTATATACCATAGCACCATATTTCGGGAAGAAATTTGTATGGGGGCTACGAGAAATGATGGACCGATTCTTTTCATTTTTAACAGAATTTTTTCCTTTTATCATATCAATAATGAGTGCAAAATTTCATGGTATTCTCTGCAATGAATTTACCCAAAGTCACAAAAAATCATGTGAAAATTATCAAAATTTTTGGAGGTTGTCTTACATTTTGATCCATAACCCTGGTTCTACAAATTCGATTTTGCTGATTTTCAATACCAAACTGCTTAGAAAAATCATAAACATTTTGGTATACATTTCATTAATATTGCTTATGTATTTTGGACGTGAGAGTGTTTTACACAGACAGACAGACAGATAGACAGACAGACAGACAGACAGACAGACAGACAGACAGACAGACAGACAGACAGACAGACAGACAGACAGACAGACAGACAGACAGACAGACAGACATACAGACAGACAGACAGACAGACAGACAGACAGGCAGACAGACAGACAGACAGACAGACAGACAGACAGACAGACAGACAGACAGACAGACAGACAGACAGACAGACAGACAGACAGACAGACAGACAGACAGACAGACAGACAGACAGACAGACAGACAGACAGACAGACAGACAGACAGACAGACAGACAGACAGACAGACAGACAGACAGACAGACAGACAGACAGACAGACAGACAGACAGACAGACGGACATTGCTCAATCGACTTAGAATTTCATAAGGATCAATAATATATATACTTTGTTGGGTCTCAGATGAATATTTCTCAATGTTACACACGGAATGACAAACTTATATATACCCTCTTTCCCACTTGTAGTGGTGGAGGGTATAAAAAAATTTTATTTGAGTAAAAAATTCTAAAAGCGCAAAGAAGCGATGCTCAAAGAAGCTTCATATTTGTATAACCCTATATGTTTCTTAAATATCTACAAAGTTTTTTTTACTATAACGCTGTAAATAACGTCACAGTAGGCACTTAAAAAAAAAAAAACTCAGTTTTTCTAACCCATTTCCCCGGTTTAAGAATTTCGGTATTTGAAAATAAAAAATATCAAAAATCATAATGCCGATGATTTAAGGATAATTGCGTCTATATTAGTTCCAAACCTTTAACCCGTAAAATTTTAGATTAATTCAAATTTATATTTTTCTTCCTCGAAAATCACCATATTATAAATTTTTAAGTTTTAAAAGTAAATGACGCACAGTGGTTTAGAAACTTTTTTTTGGAAATAATTCGGTATCTTTGGAACTATTATAGAGATTGTTACAAAATTACACAAGGTTGCAGCTGAGGAGATTTTGAGTAGACTAGCATATGTTCTGCTTTCTAGCGCTTATGGGGGTCAAAGTTGGTCACCTCGAGTCTCAAAATTTTAAAAAAAATCGCCAAAAATCCATTTATGATTCTAATGAGCTAAAATTTTAAATATAAACAGTCCTTATGAAGATCTACAAAAAAACACTTACATATGCAGGTTATTTCTATTAGTATAGGTTCATTGATTTATTTTTTTAAATTTTGCTCGATCTTTTTATGTTTTTTAGAGATGGCGGGCCAACGGATTGTCGGAATTTATTTTTAAAATATCAGCTATATTGGTGATAAAATTCTAAATAAAATAGGAATAACTTGCTAACAGTTATCATGTCCCTATAAAAAGTAACACGTTCGAACATGTAAAAAGGAGATTTTTTTTTACGTTTTTTCCCAAAAAAGTCCCTATATTTTTTCTTTTGTAGAAAAAATTTTTCTTCAGGACTATACACAATTTTTATATTATCCAGAAAGAGAACTTAATCTTCAGGTCTTAGTGCTCTCATCAATATCAAATACTTATATAAAAAGCCTTTATTTACTTCTCAGAAGTTTCACGAACCTTACCCCGTTTGACAAATTTGTACATTCTTTCTTTGTTTGTTTGTTTGAGCATCACGCCTAAACGGCTGAACTGATTTTATTGAAATTTGGAACGTAGATAGATCCTTACTTGAAAGCGTCAATAGGCTATAACTTTTTTTCAATACTTGAACCAGAAAAGGATAAAGAGGGGGAAACCCGATTTTTTTTAATAAAATCCTTACATATTTTTCTTACAGGGGTAGCGAAGCGCACCGGGTCAAACTAGTATATGATAAAGCGTACAAATTTTTCAAAGGGGGCAAGGTTTGTAGAACTTCTGAAGAGTAAATAAAGGCTTTTTATATAAGTATTTGATATTGTTGAAAACCTTAGGTCTTGAAGATTGATATTTTAGTAATATTAAATAATTTTATGAATTTTTCGGACGTCATTTACTTTAATAAATTTTAATATGGTGATTTTCCATGAAGACAAATATAACATTTTAATTAATGTAAAATGTTAACGGTTAAAGATAACATAACAGAATTTTGAACCAATGTAGATGCAAATATCTTTACATCAATGGTATTATAATTTTTGACATTTTTATACCCTTCACCTTCGTGAGAAGGGTATATATAAATTTGTCATTCCGTTTGTAATTTCCACAATATAATTTTCCGACCCCATAAAGTATATATATTCTGGATCCTTATAGATAGCGGAGTCGATTTAGCCATGTCCGTCTGTCTGTCTATCTGTCTGTCTATCTGTCTGTCTGTCTGTCTGTCTGTCTGTCTGTCTGTCTGTCTGTCTGTCTGTCTGTCTGTCTGTCTGTCTGTCTGTCTGTCTGTCTGTCTGTCTGTCTGTCTGTCTGTCTGTCTGTCTGTCTGTCTGTCTGTCTGTCTGTCTGTCTGTCTGTCTGTCTGTCTGTCTGTCTGTCTGTCTGTCTGTCTGTCTGTCTGTCTGTCTGTCTGTCTGTCTGTCTGTCTGTCTGTCTGTCTGTCTGTCCGTCTGTCTGTCTGTCTGTCTGTCTGTTGAAATCAATTTTCTGAAGACCCCAGATATCTTCGGGATCCAAATCTTGAATAATTCTGTCAGACATGCTTTCGAGAAGTTTGGCTAAATATTAAAAAAAAAAAATTTAAAATTAAAAAAAAAAGTTTTTTAAATTTAAAAAAAATAAAAAAAATTTAAAAAAAAAAAATTCGAAAAAAATTTTTTTTCCAAAAAAAAAAAAATTAATTTTGTTTACCTAAAAATATTTAAAATTTTTATTTTGAAGTATAGTTTGGTGAAGGGTATATAAGATTCGGCCCAGCCGAATATATCTCCCTTACTTGTTTATTTTAAAATACCGAAATTTCTAAACCGGGAAAAATGTGTTCCAAAAACTGGGTTTTTTTTAGAAAAGTGCCTACTGTAACGTTATTTACCGTGTGATAGTAAAAAAACTTTGTAATTGCTTAAGTAATATATAGGGTTATACAAATATGGAACATATTTGAGGATCGGTGCTTTGCCTTTTTAGAATTTTTTTACTCAAAACCTAAAATTATTTTTTTAAAATTGGCCAAGTTTGGATAGGCCTAGGGGGTGTTGTGTCCGCTTTAGTTAGCCAGATTTTACTTTACACGCTTTAACAATAAGTTCTTTTTTCGGATCATATAAAACTTATGTATAGTCCCGAAGAAACATATGACGTTGGTCCGTCATATCTAAAAAACCATAAAAAGATCGAGCAAAATTAAAAAAAAAAAAAATCAATAAACCTAAATATCTCTTAAACTAATAGGTCTTCTTAAGGACTATTTATATTTTAAATTTGAGCTCATTTGGATCATTAATGGATTTTTGGCGATTTTTTTAAAAATTTTGAGACCCGAGGTGACCAACTTTGAAGGGCCACACACTGGCCCCCACCGAGTGAAATTTCGCAACAATATCTCCAATAGTTCCCGAGATAAAATATTATTTTCAAAAAAAAAAAAACGTTTCTAAACGACTGTGCAACAGTATGTAAGCCGCACCAAACGGTGCATTTTTCTGGATGTAATGGAGTCTGTAGAGTTTGGAGTGGATTGGTCTTACTCCATATGCGCCAAAAAATAGCCTCATCGCTGGACGCAATTTTGCGATAAAACAGTTGCGCCAATCGATGACTGATTTTCAAAATAAATTTGGTAGCGTTGTTCAACCCTTAATCTACTTATGATGATTTGCCAGAGTGAGCGCAGTATGACAGTTCGATTGACTGTTAACCCTGTCGCAAGTTCTGTCGGTCTTAAAAAAAAACCTTTTTTATTAAAATTTTGGAAAATGTATTGTAATATTTTTTAATAATGAGCAAATCATTCCTTGGAGCGACTACTGTGTGCAGCAAAACAGAAATAAAATAGTATGTCTGGTTTCCTTGACATTTTGTATAAAAGAAGTAACTTGAAAACAATTGTTCAAAAATGTTCAGAGCTAGGACATTCCCAAATTCAAGAGATTTACACCGCACAAAGTGCAAACGACCGATTTCTAAAATTAAAATTAGATTTGATCAATCCAAAAAGTTCTCTTTAGAAATTTTATAAACAAAACATATGTGAAGACGAATTTCAATTATCAAGTTTTAAAAAACGTACTAGAAGGGTGTTTAGGCAAATTTAAAAACAATTTTTGAAAAAGCAGTAAGTTCATGCACAAGTATAAATACTTATCAATACAAAAAGAAAGATATTCCACGCCTATATGTATACCTTTCAGATAAAGATGTTAAATTATTTACTGATCTATTAATGTAAATTTGTAATATTCAGTTGAATCGAGTGAAATATTTTGTTTCTATTTCTTAGTTTACTACAACAATATTGTTAGAATAAACTTTAATTTATTTACAATAAAGTGATTTTAAACAAATCTATTGTACATCTTTTTATTTTATACTTTCCATATATATAAAAAATAACCGTTACAGATTCTATGTTATAAAATTCATGAATATAGAATTAAATCGAAATGCCTTTTATAATAAAAAATAATTTTTTAACCACTTGTCAAATATTTTAATCACATTCGTGAAGATAACACAAGATTTTTATATTTACAAAATTTCATACACTTTTTATTGTATATCCACAAAAATGGCACGTACGGTATTTAACCCATTAAATTTTTAGCAAAAATGGATATACAACAAAATAGCTCCACAATATCTCAGAAATTATAAGAGATATAGACCTGGAGAGGGAACAGATCGATAGATCTAAGAATTTTACCCCAGAAAATGGTATTAACTCATTTTTTTGATTTTGTGATATATGTATGTGAACTTGTGTGAGGATCGCTCAATAATTGACTCTCTCCCATATAAACCCTATATCAGAAAAATATTTTATTATTTTGACACAGCCGAGTATACTTATTTAATTCTGGTTGCAAAATTATATCAAAATTAATTGTTGACATTTTTTATCAAATTCCTTTAAAATTTGTTGATTAATTCAAACAATAGGACCAGTACGCATATATTGAAATTTCCCACAGGGTATACTTATATATTTCGAAATGTATTTTAAATAGTTCTTAAATTCCCCTTGAATTTCTTATGAATAACATGATGAATCAAAACACATTTAAATTATTTTGTGCTTACGAATTATTAAACTGTAAAATAAATAAATCTAAACTAATTTAATAACGTGAGATTTTCTCAAAAACTGATGAATTTGTAAAATGCAAATATTTCAATAGTTAATATTTGCACATACGCTAAATGAAACAAAATTGCAAAACCATACATTATAAAACGAAAATAATGAATTAGTTTTGAAACAGACATTTAACTGAGGAGTAGTGATTCAAAAGAAACGTGCGCCAAAATGTTGATATTTCTTATAATTTCAATGATTGTATTTACACATTCTAATGCAGTAAATGGGGATCAAGATCAAAAGAAAATTGATTTTTGGACAAACAGCATTAATGAAATATTATTACATTTTCGTTACAATAAATTTACCCATGAATTGGAAATGTCACAAGGTTCTAGTGAGGAGTCAAAGGAATTTTTAGTGGATACTCAGAATTTTACTGGAAAACCAAATCATCAAACTACAAAGAATCCTCTGGAAATTTCACAAAATTCAGAAAGTGAATCTCAACATCCTTCTGAAGGCAGACAGAATGGAAATAGTAGAACTTTGGAATCTAAGAATAAATCAATTACTCACAAGCAGATCGCTTCCTCAGTTAGTGAGAAACAGGATAAATCTGAAAATGTTAAACCACTTGGAAAGTCGGTATCTTCTATTAGCGAACATGATGATGACTCAATAACAGCCGTTAAGGATGATTTTATTGATATTGATTTGCACAAAGGTCTTCAAAGTATAGACTTATCAGCTTTTAAGATGAAATTACCCCGGCAAGGGGAATTTTTATCTGGACAACACGATCATAATTTAAGCATAGACTCGTGTGCTTACAACTGCTCGGGAGTTCCTCACATTGCCTGCGGCCATAATTGGGTAAGTATCGCAACTAATAAATTTCATTAAACTTTGGGTAACAGTCTTTTGTAGTTTTTTATATACAGAATTTATATCTTAATCCAATTTTAAACAAAAAATTAGATTTACCACCTAATTCAGAAACACTGTCGGAATAAAAATTTTTAATAAAAACATTCAAAAATTATCTGAAAACTGAGTGGTTTTTATGCCAAATTTCAAAATAAATTTAATGGCATTATTTTTTAAATATGATTTAGGGTATGTGGCCGCCGTGGCCACACACCCTTCATTTGAAAACTTTTTTCAGTGATGAAGCACACTTTAGGTAAAATGAATATGACAATAAACAGAATTGTTGCATTTAGAGCGATGATAATCATCAAGCCATTGTCAGAACACCATTACATCTAGAAAAACTAACTGCTTGGTGCGCTTTATGGCCGGTGGAATTATTGGTCCATATGTCTTCACAAATAACGATGTTCAGAACTTTACAGTCAACGGCGAGTGGTGTAGAGAAATTCATATTAATGTTTTCGCGATTCAATTCGAAGGCGTTAGTATTGCAATGTGAAATATTTTTGAAGAACGAAGTTTTGAAGTGGGATATTTTTGAATCTAATTGAGATATTGACTTGAAATTTTTTTGTAACACCAAAAATTAACTTATCTAAACAAAAAAAAATTATTTCGGAATAAATGTGGATCAAATGGTTCCTAATATTTGCAATCCTATTAAAATTTTGATACAATTTTTAGTTTTAGAAACTCAGTAAATATGTAATATGCAATAAAATCTATATATTAATTGACAAAACTCAATGAAATTTTCAACGTTTTTTCAAATTGCCATTTTAAATAACAAAGTGTAAAAAAACTTGACAAAAGGTCAAAGGGCATCCCGCAATTCCTAAAAATTGGAGCGAAAATCCCAAAAATGGTATTTTTTACAATTTTGCCCATAGGATCCACATTTCTTTTGGGGCTAAGAAAATACTTTGGGAATAAATAGGGATCACATCAAGGATTCAAAATCTGCTTTCGGTTTTCTGATCCCAGCTTTGGGATTTTAGAACATGTGGCCCAAATTTTAAATTTTGATAAAATTTGGTCAAATTCCGAAGGACGTAGGGCCGACATATTCAAAAAACAAGACATATATTTTCTACCAAAATGTTTTCCGTAAAGATATCTTACGGAAACACATACAATTTTTATATGTCCTTAAAGAAAATTTTTTTTAATAAAAAAAAGAGTTAAGTCACCTTTTCGTCAAAAAAACTGCAAAAATTTACTAATTTTTAAATTGCAAATCGATTATTTTTGGATCCATAACCGATATTGCCCTGAAATCTTTTGCATATTATTGGTAATTTAGTTGTCTAACTAACAAAGGAAATTCGAGTCCATTTGGTCCAAAACTAAGCCCAATATTTTTAATAAAGTGGACCAAGGTATGGCAAAATTTTAAAAGTTCAATTTTGAAATGCCTATAACTCAGAAAATATAAGAGATAAATAGCAAGGCCTAGCCAAGTGCTTTCTGAAAATATAAAAATCTTTGAAATCGGGTGGGAAACAAAAAAATGGCACGTGTTTAAACATTTTACATGTCGTAGGTACCCTAATTTGAGCCCCCATAGCGCCGCCCCTGGAGCATTTGTGGGGTCCATTTGAATAACCTAATTTCAAATACTCCTTGGCTACGTCCATGTCTTATTTTATCCCGATCGGACCAGCAGTTTAGAAATGACAGATTTATTTCCAAAAAAAATTGATTCTGTCCCACTGTGCAGTGTACATTAATGAGCGCGATGACATACACATTAATGTTGTTGGTTTTTATATCATATCCCAGCTGTTAAGCAAATAGTCAATGTATCCCTTATAGACAGTAATCGTTACAAATATCTTATCACTTGGCTGACTAAAATTTATATATTTTGGTTATATGAAACGTATGTGCTCTTTGTAGTGCAGAGAGAAGACAATTGGTTACCTTATACATCCCAGGTAATCTAGCGTGAAGACAATTGTCACTTAAGTGACTCTAAGTAATCTGGAGTGTAATCACTTTAAACGTTTTGTGAGTAATTCATTCAAACTGGTGTTGTACAAATTATGTTGATATGATTCTCATACAGTTAATTTTGATTTTTGCTTAAGTATACTGTTATCCCATGTAACATAGCATGAAGTCAATATTCACTTTTGTGTCTCTAGTAACCTATAGTGAAGTCACTTTAAACCTATATTTTGTACTGCACTTTAGAAAGTAGTTATTTTACCCACCATAAGCAATCCATTGGAGAGTTGACGAAGAAAGATTTGTTTACCAGCTAAAGTTTATTGAACTGCCTATGATATGTCTTTTTAGCTAAATATTTGAGGTCAATTAGCACCCCTACATATTTAAATAACTAGTTATGTAGCTGATCAAGTTACCAGTTAGGTAGCTACTAACGTAACTGACGTTATTTAACCAGTATGAGAATTCAATGCGTTGACTACTTTGGACCATCTATTAGACAGTTTCATTGAAGTCAAAAATGGTCAGTTTGGACAAGTCCGTGTTAAAATAACTAGTCACATAGCTATTGAAATAACTAGTTTCCACCCCAAATTATGGGTAAAATCACTAGTTCGGGACTGTCTCCTAGAACTGCTGGGATATGTTCGGACTTCTTTTATATGTTTCTATTCAATGAAAAAAAAATAAATGTTAAAAATACTGCCCTTTTTACATGTTCCAACTTTGGATGCGTGTAACTTTTTATAGGGACGAGATAACTGTTAGCAAGTTGTTTTTATTTTATTTAGAATTTTATCGCCAATATAGTTGATTTAAAACAAACAAAAAATCGATCTTCCGTAGGCCCGTCATGTCTAAAAATAAAAATGAACCCAAATATCTCTTCAGCTAAAAGAGGAAATGTGTAAGCGTATTTTTTGTAGATATTCTCAAGGTTATCCATATTTTAAATTTCAGCTCATTTGGATCATAATTGGATATTTGGCGATTGGTTTTTCTAAATTTGAGACACGAGGTGACCAACTTTGAGGGGCCACACACTGGCCCCCATTACCCCCAAGAAGCTGAACAACTGAAAATCAACTCGAAAACACCACAGCTCCAACCATATGCAATTTGGAAACAATGTACTAGTTGGCGAGATACCGAATTATTTCCAAAAAAAATCTTTTCTAAACCTCTGTTCAACAATGCAAAACAAAATTACACGCATTCTTATTATCTTCATGTATGCAGCGTAAATAAACAAAATTTTTTCATTTGTTTGCTTTTAATTTTTGAACGTTTGCGCAAAATAAAACTTGATGCTCTTCATTTGTGAATAATTTACAAAAAGTTTACTTCTTAAAAATGCTCATGTGTATGAAGGAAAGTTCCTATTATTTTCTCATTTTTGAGTGAAAATAAAAAACAAAACAAATCCTATCATACATGAATGAATAAAGCAAAAAAATTTGCTGTCTGTTCATGTGACAAAGGTTCACCGAGAGTTAGAAGCATAATCATAATATTAAAACCAAATAACTCAGAAAGTTCTCGACCGATGTTGTTGAAAAATTGTATCTGAATTACTATCCAATAGAACTAACTAAGTAACCTTCCTTATCGGTTGACTTGACATGAAATGCCCCATATAGATATAGATTAAACATTAGTTCCTCCAAAAATATCTAATAGGTTGATATTTGATCTCGAGTGCAAAGTATTAGATTGGACAGTTTGGTACTTTTTTTTAAATATGAATACAGATTTGATTCGTTTGAGATATGTCTATAAAAAATTGCTGCAAAATGAAGTATTTTGAAATTTCAGACAGGTGTTTAAGAGTGAAAAGGGAAATCGGTACTTTTTCTCCTAATGGTACTTTTTTTAATATTTTAAATTATTATTAAATTTATCGACATAAAAGTTGGCTTATGTTCATCATAGTGAAGTTAGCATCAAACATAAGAATAACAACTAATGGTACTTTTTCGTTCAGCTAATGCGAATTTCTGAATTTTTTATAATAATGCGTGAATGAGAATACTTATTCTCTATTCATCTTTAAAGTCTAAAAAGGTATATCAGTACAATGGGGGTTTCGACGTTTTTATTTGACATCATAACTGTTTATAGATCATTTGTTATCAAATAGTCGCTGCAAATATTTTTACACTTTGGATGGCAAAAGCACAACTTAAATGACTAAAATATATTTTTTAAAAATTTCTTTCATATTTCATTTCAGTAAATGATAAATGAGGATAAAGGTTGGGTTCTATGGATTGGTCTGGAGACCAATTTTAAATTGGCGAATTTCGATTAAATTTAAATTTTGGTCACAAATATGTTAAAATTGTTTCTCAAAAACATTTCGTAGCATATTTTCTAATATTTAATTTCAGATTGTTTCTTTAGATTGCTAATTTATGATTTTCTAATCGTAAAAGGGTTAATATAACGGCCATCAAAATGATAAGTCCATACAAAGTTTTTTTATATATTTCGATCCAATACTTTTTTAGCTATTACCAACAACTATTTGTGAGAAATTTCAGTAATTATTTTCAAGCACTCCCTATTTAAGCCCTATAAACGTTGTATTTTTACCAATTTAGCACATTTTCAGTAGCAAACATTTCTGATCAACAAAAACTATTTTGGGGAAATTTTTATCATTCTAAGTTGTTCCCTCGAGACCCTATCGTGTCTTCAACAGACGGAGTGACATAGTTATTGTTTTAGATGTTTATAAGGACCCAGAATGTATATAATTTTGTGAGTCTACGAATTGTGACACAATGAAAGTCAAAACCAGTATATCCCCATCTTTTTGGAGGTGGGTATTAAAATTCTAAAGTGTTTCCCCTTAATTTTAAGGTTTATTAAAGTTTAGTTTGTCATATTAATATTTTCGGGCGCCAGTGCTGTATTAAACATTTTAAAAACGAAATAGTAAAGGCCTCCTCAAGGCGGTCTTGCCGGTTTGTGTGTTAAAAAAATTTCCTCCTCTCTTACATTGTTGTTTTCAGCTTTTGTTCATAAAACTCTATTGTTTGCTTATGGTTCTACTATATGCATCCTTTTATTTTACTATTGTGTTAAAGATGGTTATTAATAAACGTCCTTATACGAAAAATATCAATTTGGAGCAAATGTCTGATGAACAATTTTCGATCAAAGGTTCCTCGGTATGATAGAAATCACAAGAAATTCATCGAAATCAACTGCCATCAAATTGTTCGAGAATACAATGATCGCATGGGTGGAGCAGATCTCATGGATGGTTTCCAGGGTCGATACCGTATTTGATATTTTTGGAGGAACTAATTTCATGTCAAGTCAACCGATAAGAAAGGTTACTTAGTTAGTTCTATTGGATAGTAATTCAGATACAATTTTTCAACAACATCGGTCGAGAACTTTCTGAGTTATTTGGTTTTAATTGAATTGCTTTGGAACGACGGTTGGTGCGTGAAGTTTTTTTAAAATGACTCGAAATAAAAGGTTTCGTTAATACTTAATACAACCATAATTTTTATTGCATTTTGAAATACTTAAGAATAAGTTGCATTCAAATCAATGAACATGACAAGTGCACCATCATAGGAGTGAGCAATAAGTTCTCCCACAGTTCTTAATATTTATCTATATTAAATCTATAAGTTCTTTTAGAATTTGCCTTAACTTTACGACCATCACATAACAGCAGCATCCGAATTAATTAAATCATTTTGCATGCGATTGGAATTTCTCTTGAAATATTCATCCTTATTAAGAGTCTTTGTCGTAATTGAAAATGAGTTGGTTTGTTAAAATGGTATTAAGTGCCATTCACAACTAGAACATAAATACAAAAAATTTCACATGTATGTTTATTGTCGTTGTAGGAAAATCTACATGATATTAAATAAAATCTATTAGCCAATTCTTTCATTATATAATAGTCGTTTCATTACTCCTCAATATGTGCTGAAAGTGAATTTTGTCTATCTTCAGATTTATTATTATATATTATTAAAACTTAAAAAAAGTAACATTAGGTTCCATTAAAAGGAATAAAGTACCTTTAATCCTCTTATAATTTATTCTTACTCTTTTACTAAGAAGTACACCAGCTATCTTTTAGGTTATTAAGTTAATTTATTTAAAATATTATACATAGTGCCAATAGAAGAACAATTTACAAATCTCCCAAATATATATGTACCTACCCCTTGAATACTCTTCAAGCTCAAATTTTCCAAGTAGTCCATTTTCAAAATGAATGATGCAAATCAGCGTTCATTTGCTCAACAAAAATGATGCTTAAGCAAATTAACAAACTGTTTACCTATTTCACCATTTTATGTTAATTTGCATGTTTAAAATCAAAATTTGCTTAATCTTCTATATAAATAAAAATCAATGTCGTTCGTTGGTAATTGCAACGGATGGACCGATATGAACAATTTTTTTTTTTTGTTTCAAATATTCGACATGTATTATCAAATACATCTGCAAATATATGACTGAAGACAGTGACATGGCTGTGATTGGAGATAGTGCGGAAAATTCCAACGATGAAGTCACTCAATTTGAAATGGGCCACTATGTTAGCAATAACGAAGCAATTTGGAGCATTTTTTCATTTGCCATTCATGAAAGATATCCAACTGTTTTACATTTAGCCGTACATCAGGAAAATGGTCAAACAGTGTACTGAGGAGAATGTATTACAGCGAGTTGATCGACCGCCATCTACAACATTGTCCAGATTTTTTGAAATGTCCCGGAACGATGAACGCTAGTATACTCCAAAATGCCATGATATTATATTTGGAATCAATCGTCTAAGAAATTTCAACGGCGGGAACAAGAAAATCCAGTTCCAGGTTTCTCCCATTTATCAGTTCGCATTTACACAGTCCATCCAAAAAACGATGAGTGTTTCTATTTGCGTTTGCTATTACTCAACGTTAGTGGCCCAACATCATTCCAAGATTTGCGAACTGTAAATGTTGTATAGATAAGCGTGTCAACGCTTGCGATTGTTGGAGAATGACTCTCATTGAGAATACACCCTCGGAGATGCTGTGCTTTCGCCAAATGCTCATCAAATACGAACATTGTTTACGATAATTTTCACAACATGCTTCCCATCCAAACTGACTGATTTGTGGAGCAAATACAAAGATGCCATGTGTAATGGAACACTGTTCGATAACAGAAATATGCGTACGAAACTCCTATGAAAGATGGAAATGGAGGGATTTTTTTAGACGCTACCGAAGGAACTGGAAAAACTTGTTTGATCGCGTTGAATTTGGCAACGATACTCTCGCAGAATGATATTGCTATTGCTTCATCAGGAATTGCAGCTATGTTGTTGGAAGACGGTTAAACTGCTTATTTAGCACTCCAATTGCCATTGAATATGCAAATCAATGAAAATCCAACATGCTACATTTCCAAGAACAGTGCGATGTTCGTTTGGGATGAGTGTACAATTAAAAGCCTTTGGAGGCATTAGACAAAACGTTTCAAGTGCTGGTGCGATGATTCTGTTGACAGGTGATTTTCGGGAAACATTGCCAGTGATTCCACGGTCAACGCCAGCCGATGAACTTAATGCATGTTTGAAGTCGGCCCTTTTATGAAAAAAAGTCCAGAAACTCAATTTGAGTTTCGAACTGCAGAAAGATCAGTCTGGAGAAGTATTATCCAAACAATTGCTGGACATTGGCAACGGCAAAATCCTGGTTGTCATTTCCACCGGCTGCATTCATTTTCCCGTCGCTTTCTGCCAGTTCACCGAATCAAAATTCGAACTTATTCGGAAGGTGTTTCCAAACATTGCACACAATTACAAAAATCATGATTGGTTGAGTGAACGTGCAATATTGGCTGAATTTTAAGATTCAAAGTGAAATTGCTGTCGAATTGGTGACATACAAATCGGTGAATTCCGTTACCAAGATTTTTTTTTTTAACGCTTTTATTAATTTATTGAATCTGCCTTTTATAGGCCTAACAATAAGTATTTAAATCTTATCAGTAAAATTAAAACTAGTTGCTCTCCAACAAGAGAGCCTAAATGGTTAACTGGCACTCATCTTAGCGGGGTGGTAGATCAGCTCTACGGAGCCTGGATCGGGTTTGGATCTGCACAAGTTGTCTTGCGAGTATATTGGGATGGTTTTGCAGCTTAATAATATATTTCTCACATACTTTCTTGAAGTTTTTCTTTACCAATCTCACTTCTAAGTCCCTGTGGATGTTTTCATTTCTTATATACCATGCTGCTCAAGTCATGGTCCTAAGAATTTTAGATTGGGCCCTCTGTATAAGATCAATACTGGTGTTGCTAGCCATTCCCATAATTGAACTCCATATGTCCAAATTGGTTTTAAAACGGTCTTATACAGGATGACTTTATATTCAAGGCTTAATTTTGATTGATCACTGATTAACCAATGAAAGCTAGAGGCTTTTAGCTTCATCTGAGGTCTCTTGGTTTCAATGTGACGGCGCCATGTAAGCCGTCTATCAAGATGGATACCAAGGTAGGTGGCATAATCAGACTGCGGTATATTAACGTTGTTGAGTGTGACAGGCGGGCAATTTCCTCTCCTTAAAGCGAACGTAACATGTTTACTTTTCAGCTCATTCACCTTTATTCGCCAGTTTTTCAACCATGTCTCCACACGTAGGAGATAATTTTGCAGTTGACTAGATGCTATGAGTGGGTTTTCGTGTGAACTAATAATGGCGGTATTATCCGCAAATGTAGAGATTGTTAGTTTATCGCACTTAGGCAACTCAGAGGTATAAATCAAATATAACGTACGTCCTAGTACACTTCCCTGTGGAACGCCAACTCTAATCTTGTATTCTCTCGTCACATAATCATTGAACTTAACTCTGAAAAGTCTATTCGATAGATAAGAGTCCAGGAATTTATGAGTACATAGTGGTAGTAAACATTTGATTTTATGTACTAGACCTTTATGCCATACCTTGTAAGCTTGGGCAACATCTAAAAAGACGGCAGAACAATATTTCTTTAATTCAAAAGATTTTCTAATCTCTCCAGACTTGTTCAATGGTGCCATGATGTTCACGGAAACCAAATTGGTGTACTGGGATAATATGTCCATCATTCAAAAAGGTATGATCTTTTCCTGGAATATTTTCTCGTACAGCTTCGACAAACAAGGGAGTAGGCTAATAGGTCTATAAGACGATGGCAGGGTTAAATCTTTACCCGGTTTCGGTATCATTATTATTTGAGTAATTTTCCAATTTTTTGGATAAATTTCAAGTTTTAAGATCGCATTAAACAATATAGAAAGCACAATTATTGCCACATTTGGTAGGTTCTTAATCAATGATGGAGTTATTAAATAATATCCCGGTGATTTTTTCAAGTTCAATTTATTTGTAATTACTCTATTAACATCCTCAGGGCCAATATCGAATTGGGCTGTATTAGCCATTGTTGAAACCGGCTCGAACTCATTTGCCGTGGAATTAGGTTGAAATACTTCACTTAAATGTTCAGCAAATACTGGCTTAATGTTCCTCGTTGCCTTCCAAAGAGAGAAATTTGTGTATTTTGTGCTCGTCAAACTTTTAATATTATTTTCGTTTATGCGATCCTCTTCTAAATGATGGGCTTTTTTCAGTTTTCGTACTGCTCTTGCAGCAGGTGATCTATTATTCTCTTCTGAGTTTTCTCTTTTCTAGAAGAAGTCTTTCAATATCCGAATTTGAAATAGGAGTATTAGTTTTTGGAAGGATTTGGCACCTATAGTGTTCCTGAGCCGAAATTATCGATGACGTGAAGTCATTGACGGTTTTATTTATGGCTTCCTCACACTGTAAATTAGGATTTGTGTGGATATGACTGCTGATATATTTCCTATATTTTAGCCAATTTGTCTTAAAACACAAAGAGTCCTTAGGAAATCTTGGGTTGTTGGGTCTCTCGCAATAAGTAATAATTACAGGAGAATGGTCAGAAGATAGATCATAGGATATTTCTGTAGATACTGTATTTCGACTAATATTTCTACATATGGCAAAGTCTATTAGATCAGGAATTTTTCTAGGATCAGTTGGCCAATAAGTTGGGTGTCCATTTTTGCGATCAACTAGAGCTTTATACATCTGTCTTCCTCTGGGATTCATCAATCGCGAACCCCAATCTGTGTGTTTGGCATTGTAGTCTCCACATGCCAGAAACCGATCTCGTAGTGTTATAAAGAATTTTCAAAATTTTTCCTTGGTCATCGAAAAACTTGATGGACAATATATAGAGCTCAGAGTTAATTCTCCAACTGGGTATTCAAGACGAATAGATGTTACTTGCATATAATCCTTTGATACCGGTACCGCCATGTGCCTTACCATCCGGATGGTTTGTGTAATAGAATGAGTAACCTGATATATTAAAGTTATATCTATTTGTAAGATGTATCTCCGAAATTAACATCACATCGATGCTTTTATTTAACATAAAATGGGAAATTTCCGATTTGCGCTGGTTTAAACCATTTGCATTCCAGAAGCACCAAGATGATGTCGTCATTTGTCCAACCGAGTTTTTAAACTAGGATCATAATGTTACGAAACATTAGTTTAACCCACCGGGTGCCCAGCTTGACAGTTCTTTAAACTAGCTCAGTTTTAATACATTATAAATTATTTTATTAAAAATCCTAAAATTTATTAATTTTTTTGAGTGGCGTGTTATTTCATTTTAGTAATAAAAAGACCCCTTACTATTTTATTTCGTTGGTGATTTATTTAATGAGAATTTTTTATGAAATTTTAGGGAAAATATTTAATTTTTGTTTTGGGGAGTTATTTCAGTACGCCCTATTTTATTATAACGAAAATATTAATAAATACATTACTTTATTTCCAGACCTTATCACCGCAATGTTATCAAAATGCCAAATTGATCAATTTAAATAATATTCAGGCTGTCATCATTCAACAACACAACACACTTCGCAACAAATTAGCCGGCAATTTAACCCAATTCGAACCTGCTGTTCGCATGGCTACAACACAATGGCATTCCGAATTGGCCACATATGCGCAATTGAATGCTATGAGCTGCAGCGATGAACACGATTTTTGCCACAATACCAAAGAATTCAAAATGACTGGACAAAATTTAGCTTCACATAATTGGTCGGGACGCAAAAAGGATTTGACAACAATTATCACACAAATGATATCCCGTTGGTATTCGGAAAATCTTTATGCTGAACAATCGGATTTGGATAAATTTCACAGAATCACTGGTTCCAACAATGAATTCATTGCACACTTTACAAACATCATCAATGAGCGAAATACACATGTTGGTTGCGCCGCTGTGGTCGAGAAAAAAGGACGTTGGAATACAATATATTTTACTTGCAATTATGCCCGCAATAATGTATTCAATTTACCCATATATGAGAAGGGTCCTACAGCTAGTAAGTGTTTGACGGGTGTTAATCCTGAATATCAGAATTTATGTTCCGTAAATGAAGTGTATTAATATATGTAATTTTTAACCGTTAATAATGAGCTTTTTTAATTTAACTGTATTATCAAGCGTGTAAGAAATATACAATATAAAATATTAAAAATATAAAATATATAAAAATATTAAACCGTGACTATTACAAAAATAATTAACTTTTTTACTTAGACATCACACAGTGGTATAGAAAAAGCAAGTAAGAAAGTATGGTCGGTCAAGCCCGACCATATAATACCCTACACTAAGTAAATGAGCAAAAACATTTTTCTTTCAAAATTTTATATACATACGTAGGTAATTTTCGGAAGTGGGCCTTATATGGGAGCTATGATCAATTATGGACCGATCACCATGATTTGGTCATATGATTAATGTCTATATGAAGATTATTTATGTTGAATTTTATGTGTATACGAACATTTTTAAGAGATTTATGCTCGGTAAAGTGATTATCGGGAGCAGTCCTTATATGGGAGCTATGACTAATTATGGGCCGATCATAATAAAATTTGGTGACATGAATTCCGCATATATAAAACTTATTTGGAGAAAAACTTGTGTAGATACCTATATAAATTATACATTTATGACCGATAAAGTCCAATTTCGGGAGGACATTTATATGGGGGCTATGTGAAATAATGAAATATCTGCAAAATTGCGACCTGTACTTTGCGCACAAGGTTTACATGGACAACCAGCCAGCCAGACGGACGGACGGACATTGTTAAATCGACTCAGAAAGTGATTCTAAGTCGATCGGTATACTTTAAGGTGGGTGTTAGGCTAATATTTCTGGGCGTTACAAACATTTGCACAAATCCAATATACCCTCCCCACTATGGTGGTGTAGGGTATTTAAAAAAGGAGGGAAATAAATCTGTCAACTCTAACTGGTGGTCTGTTAAGTAGGACACCTTGTGTATGTTAAATTTTTAAAATGATCTAATTTCTTCGTTTGTGTTCCGATTTCAAAATCAAGGCAAGTTTGAATTTAAAAAATTTTAAAATTGCGATTTTTCGTTAGTTTTTGGGAAAACAAGTACTTTTTTCTTTTTAAGTTATCTTAAAAATATTTTATGAAGATTTATAAGGAATTAATGCTTTTTGAATAGATAACTTTACACAAAATATTCTAAATGAAAAAAAAAAAATTAATTTTTGATACCGAGGAGACCATGTCCATCCAATTTTTATTAAATTTTAGGGCAAAAATTCTCAAATAACATAGTCGATATAAAAATATAGTAACTTATTTTAGATGACCCAATATGTTCTTAATCAGTAGGAAAGGGTTGCGATAAACCCCACCCTGGTATGGATATTATAGCACAAAAATGTTTGACAAGCATTTCCGTAACTGACAAGCATTTCCGTAATGTGTTGCATCGGTTTCAACGTGCGATATATGATTTGTGTATTATTCCATCATGACAACGCAAGGCCCCATTGTTGCAATACCTATTGAAAAGTATTTAGAACTAGCGGAAACCCGGCGTGTGCTACTATGCCTAAAAAAGAAATGAATTTTGTTTATTTGTTGATTTTTGAAATTGTTTGTAATATCTGGAAAAACTTTCTGCACAGCATTTTGAATTGATGACTGCATTTGCAAAAGTTCGGCCGTAAAGTTATATCACGTGTAGTCGGATCAAACGGAAGTTTTCCATCGCTCATATCCAAAAGCTGTTTGGCGAATATTTACGCAGCAGCATCTTAAAGTAAATGCGCTTTCAACATGTATTCAGTTCATCGGTTCGTGTTGATCTTGGAATCACTGGCAAAGTTTGTCGAAAATCACCAGCAAGAAGCAATTGGTCGGTAATTTTCTCTGAAATCTTTGGCAGTACCGTCAAGAGCCAGAAGAGATTTCTTGTGTGCCATAGTGCATTCATTCCATACAATAAGTTAGCTTGTTTTTAATACTACAGCCATGTCAGAATCTTTACCGATGTTACACGTTGGTGTTTCGGTATGGTTTGCTTTTAATGGAAGCTTAAGAGCTTAGTACGCTGAACGCCCACCATCGAGTAACGTTAATGCGATTCCAGACGATGCTACAGCTAGTGTAATTACATTTGTCGATCAAATTTCAGCGAGAATCGAATTGAGTAAGAATGGTTTTCCAGTGCCTTCAGGTGCGTTAAGGAAAATAATTCCACCTCTTTCGTTCGCTACGTGTTGCATAACTTTTTCTAAAACAATTTTTTGATCAGCAGTCAACAGTTGTTTCTGAGCATGGACAAAATGGAGCAATTCATCAGAATTGTATTGCCATTCACGTACCAAATCTCTGTCGAGAACACTTTTTGGATCATGTATTGGTACATATATCCTCAAGTAGTATGAGTGCCTAATTGAAAATATCATCCAAAAAATGGATTTCCACATTGGGATTCGTTCTACGTGCTTGTCTTAGTGTATCGTAACTCATGCATTCTTTGTGCTTTTCCCAAAGATTTTTTGGATTAGCAAGTCGTTAAAATAATTGCAAACAGCGTGCGAATTTGTGGCGGAAGTCACGTGAGAGCTGTTTCTGCCAATGTCGTGTCCCAATGCTGATCGTTTTCAAGTAAGACGAGTCGATAACATGCTTCTCTGTATGTTTCACATAGACCGAATGGACCTAATGAAGTATTTTAGGTGTCTAAAACCATCTTCAGAAAATTTTCTTTCCAATGAAACTGGCTTAGAGCTAATTGGTTAGATAGTTTAAGAGTCTATAACGGACATAGGTAGAAAATTTTTTTTGTATTTTATATATACACAGAGAAAACAGATTCGTAATGGCAACCGAATTTGTTGCCAATCGAATGATTCTACCTTAGTAACCGAATTTTACAGTTGTGGCTATCAAATTTTAGAAGGGGTAACAAAAGTTTGGTTGCTTCAACCGACATTCTTCTTTAGCAACTAACTTTCTGTTGATAGAACCGAAAAATTCAATGTGTGCAACCGAATCATTCGATTGGCAACAAATTCGGTTGCTATCACGAATCCGTTTTCTCTGTGTATAGATAAGTGGTTGGGATGTTTTGCCTCATCCGCTTTATAGTCCTGACCGTGCCCCGTCCAACTACTATTTGCTCTGATTGATGTTGTACACTCTCTCTGTGATTCGCTTCCCTTTGAAACAGATATTGGTTTGCATTGTTCTTGGCCTCTAAATATGAGCAGTTCTTTTGGCTCGGAATCTATATGTTGCCAGAAATATGGGAAAATGTCACTTATATTGTACATATGTTTCAAAATAAAATATTAAATTGGTTTCCGGTACTGAATTAATTTTAAATCAATGAAATTATTAGGACAGATGAAAATTATTAGGACAAAAAGAAAATCCATTAAAAGTACAAAAAGATGGGTTACTTTTCCATAGTTTTGCATTGAATTCTGTTAAAATTATCATGTAATTTTCCGCAACTTGAGCAATTAATAGCAAAGAAAACAGTACTTTATATAATACATTATTGTTTTTATTAAATCAAGTTTTTCAGCCTCAAAAAATAAAACTTAAACATGTTAAAAAATATACAGTCTCAAACAGAATTTTGTACAATAGAAATAATAAACGGGGTTCGAATACTGCTTTAGCTGAAAAAATGATTAATCGGTTTTAATTTTTCTTCATTTCTACTAGAAAAAATTAAATACAAAAAGTTAGAAACTTTTTTCCTATAACAATAACAATTTTGTGGATTTAACAAAATTGGGGATATCAATTAAAAAATGGGGATTTTTTGGGGACATTTATTACACAGGTCAATAGCCAAAAAAGCTTGACTAGCCACTATATAGACTTGATGCATCCTAAGTACAAAATTTGTCAAATTTTTTAATTCTATGGATAGATTTAAAAAAACGTAAAATTATACATTTTGTTAGACGTTTCTCCACATAATTAATGATATCTCAAAAAGGGTCAGTCCGATTTTTTTTTCGAATTTATTCGCAATTAAGTGAATTCGCTCATTTTCACAAAATTATATGTGCTTATTTTGTGCTTGTTTTGATATTGTAACAAAAACAGGACACATGTAAAAAATTTCCACTTAAAGTTCACGCTTATTAGCACATAAGGGTCTTCCAACAAGAGGTGTTATATAGAACCACCCGGTATTTCGGTAGCTGTCACTTTTGAAGCTTTTACTCCTTGACAAATAGAAACTACGCCATAACTAAAAACGATACACGCTTCAACAACGCATTGAAATTATTAAAATTCACTACAGAAATGATAAAAATCTGGCAGTCACAGTTTGCAAAACTAAAGCATTTTTGGATCGTCGTGAAGCACCTTGTCGGACGGCAATACAGAAATTGGTGGATAAACTCGAGCTGTTGGGACAAGTTAGTAATGTGAAGAATAAAACCCGTTCACGTCGCTATAGAACAACTGAGAATATTGCTGCTGTATCCCAAAGTGTTGAAGAAAACCCAGGTTTGTATATTTCTTGTCGTTCCTTGGAATTGGGCATTCCACAAAAGTCATTATACCGTATTTTGTTCGGAGTTGGATGATATTGGTTTGAACAACGTTTATTTTTAACAAGACCATTGCTCTTTAACGGGAAAAATTTCCGGACCGTGTTATCTCTCGAAGAGGTGATCACAATTGGTCACCAAGATCTTGTGATATTACACCTTGCGACTTCTTCCTTTGGGGCCACGTGAAGGATAAGGTCTACGCCAACAGCCCAGCGTCAATTTAAAACCTCAAAGATAGAATTCGTGAGGCTATCGAGGACATAGGGCAGCCACATTGCGATTTGGTTATGGAAAATTTCATGAGAAGGATATGGTCCTGTAAGCGTGGTCGTGGTGGCGATTTGGCTGATGTTGTTTTTCATTATTAACGGCATACCTTCCTCTTTATTATGAAATAAAATTCCATTTTTCTTTGAAAACCCTTTACAATTTTGTGAAAATCGTCGAATTCACTTAATTGTGAATAAATTCGAAAAGAATACATCGATTTTTATGTTTTTCTCATTTTGTTGCTATTACATGTGGCTTTGCGACAAAGTAATAAACCTGAACAATTTCTGCGGACTTCGATTTTTCATGATTTTTTTAAAACATAAAATATGGCTATTTTCACGTAAAAAATTTATTTTTTGCTTGAATTTTTTATTATAACTCCGAAACTACTGAGCCGATTGAAACGCAATATACAAACGAGTTGTAGTTTATGTAAATCTTAACTTTTCCAAGTTTATTTTAATAACATCGGACTGACCCTTTTTAAGATATCATTAATTATGCTGAAAAACATCTAACAAAATTCACAATTTTATTTAAAAATTGAAAAAAAAATATCTCTCCATAGAATTTAAAATTTGGACCATATTTGTACTACTGGAACCACAATACATGAAAATTGTGTAGTGGCTTAAAAAGCCTCTAACATTTTTTCCATTTTGTTGCCCTGTGTTATCAGATTGGCGAATACTGTTTGATCAGTCAGAGAAATATTTTATTGTCAATTATATATTGATATTAACATAAATTTAATTTAAGTTTTCAGAAAAGTCCAATATAAGGGCCACCCTACTACATATGCATATGTAGGTAGCAACTATTTATTCGTACATTTGTATAGACAGTCTTGATTAATCAGCATTACACTCAATTTCAAAGACAATAAAATATGATAAGAAAATTGTAATTCAGGCGATATTTCCTACTTGTTTACTAAAGAAGTTTATTAAAAAATACACATGAACATAAAATGACTTTGACAGACAACTATCAACTGATAAGATTAAAAGAGGAAGTAAGTTTGCTTATATTAAAGTAACATGTTGATAATGCAACGATGTAATGAAAAGTGTTATTGTTTTTTTTTTTTTTTTAATGAAAATCCAAAAGTAGTAGGTTTGTTATAATTCTACCTATAATTGGGTTTACAAAAACTACTCATGAGTCAATATTAATGCCTATTATACCCTCAAGAGTTTAGACATTCAGAACTTCCAGTTTATATATTTTAAATTGTATTAAATGCATTAAGTAGTAAAGTCAAATTATTGATTTATTGATACGAGTATTTCACACACTGCATTTGCCGCAAACATTTGATTGAAGAGAATCTTTCAGGTAACAGCCAGTTATTGCTTTTCAGAATTTCCAAGTACATGTGTCGTTGTCTAATGCGTAAAATATGACTTCGAACAGTTTGCAAACAAAATCTTTATCTCTAATTAGCTACTTCAAAAGATAAAGTATAATTATCAATGTATACAAAATATTAAGACACTTCTATACTACAAAGAAAGAAGAAATCAGTGTTTATTAAGAATTCATAAGGTAAGCATACAATGGATCAATTAGTTGCCGCCAACTATGACAAACATAGTAAAATATGGAGTGGTCCCAAAATGGAACCACTGTACAATGTGGAACATCATTCTGTGGGTAAAATTTTATATGGACAAATGAGAAATTATCCCAATAAAGTTATACAGGTAAGTGGAATTTGTATAATAAAAATCCAGTTTCAATTGCTAGAATTTATTGACTTTAAGATCGATGATGTTGATAACAAAAGTCTAACAAATCGTGAGGCTTTAACCTGGGCCGTGCGTATAGCTCAACATTTTAAGAAAATGCGTTTGCGTTATGACGATGTGGTGGGGATAGCGGCTCGTAATACCACCTATTTAATGCCGGTGGCAGTGGCTTGTTTCCTCAACTCGGTACCCTTTCATGCGGTTAGTCCTTTGTATGATGAAAGTAAGTAGTTTGGAAATTATTGTTAATTATTTAAATGATTAAACATTGTTATTTTTATATTACAGAATCGTTGAGCCACTGCTTTGGTATTACAAAACCTGAAATAATATTTTGTGATGGTTCAGATTATGAAAAAATTCGTGTGGCTACTAAATCCTTTAGACCGCTTATTTACACCGTTAGCGAGCATATTGAAGGTGTTGCCTCAGTTTTGGATTTACTACAACCTACAAAAACTGAAATATTTTATCAGTAAGTGGATGTTTTAAACATCACATTGTAATTTTTATACCCACCACCAAAAATATGTAACACTTCGAAATATTGGTCATAGAACCACAAAAGTACCTATATATAATGGGTTCTTATGAAATTTTAACACGATCAGGCTATGTCGGTCTGTTGAAGACACCATAGAGTCTTGAGGGAACACCTTAGAAGGATGAAATTTTTTTAAATTTTTTTTCTTTGTAGATATTAATTCTCTGTTGTTATTCTCTGTTGAACATACAAATTATTCTATTCAAGATTTCTACAAAAAAAAATTATAACAAAATGTCCTTCCGTCCAACGCACAGTGGGACGTCGGAAGTTGATATCAGTAGATTTATTCAAAGTATTGGCCATTGTTAGCTATGAACTTTTCCCATCTTTCTGGCAACATATGGATTAAGAGCCAAAAGAACTGGTCATCTTTTAAGGCCAAGAACGAATCAAGCCAATATCAGATACTCTGTTCCAAAGTAAAGCGTATCCCAAAGATAGCGTTCCGCATCGACCTAAACAAATAGTAATTGGTCGTGGTACGATCTGGACTACCACTTCATTCTAAATACTTTTTAACAGGCATTGCAGCATGTGGGCGAGTGTTGCCATGATCGTATGATGATGATATTCTGGGCGTTTTCCGCCCAATGCTCGTTTCTAATAAATCAGTCGCGTTTGGTACAGGGAACCTGTCTGATGATCTGGTCAGATTTCAGCAGCTTATTTGGTCCCACCAAATACAAGTCATTACCTTAGCACCATGGATATTTGGCTTTAGTGTCGATTCGGCTAGTTGGCCGGGCTTCACATACGATCTCTTACGCTTCGGATTATTGTAATGGATCCATTATGATTCGGTGCAAAAATGGTTTTCTTTCATAGCGTCTTTCAAGTCTCTCCGCTTCAATTCGTATGATACCCAATTCCCCTGCTTTTTGATGAATCCTGATGGACGTTTTGAGGATGAAACTTGAGTAGCTCCCAATGATTTAACAAGCTCCTGAAGTAATGGCTCCAATTCTTGGTCTTCAAACTTTTTTGGCTGGCCTGGGCGATCTTTGTATTGCATATCATAATCACCACTTCTGAAACGCGCAAACCATCTCTCAAACGTTGAAGTCGATGGAACACATTCACTATAAGCTTTGGTGAGCAATCGGTGTGCTTCAGCGGCTTTTTTTCTCTCAAATTAAAAAAGTAAAGCGAAATTTCCCGCATATGACGCATTGTTGGCACAAAATTCGATGTTTTCGAAGCAGAAAACAAATTTGTTGTTTACACTATAATGTGCATTAACTAAGTGAGAATAAATTACAGATATATACCTTTCAAAATGAATTGTAAGTTAATAAAAACAAACGCCGGGTTCAAAAAACACGCATTCTATTGTAAATCCCGCATTTTTAAGTCATACACACAATAAAACTATCAATGCAAGGTTTTTTCTGTTTAAAGACCAATCAACTACACCTCCTCTATAGCCATAGGTTAGGTTCCATGGGCAGCCGCTCCTCAAGCAGCTCACTTGGGTCCATTCAAATCTGATCCCATTGTGATACCCAAGGGGTAGTCATCAGGGTATTTGCAGTACTTCCGTTGACTCCAAATGGAAATCCGAGGATGTGTTCCCTCAGGTTTGTCAGAGCCGGACATTGGCAGAAAAGGTGATACACAGTCTCTTCCTCTTCTTCATTATGGCAGCTTCTACAGTAATCATTGTACCGTAGGCCCATTCTTCTAGCATATGTCCCGATTAATCAGTGTCCTGTAATAAAGGAAACAATTAGCCTTATTTGCTCACGACGGTAATCTATAAGTAGCTTCGTCCTGCTGGCATCATATACGGGCCAAATCGACCTCGCTGTAGCACAGGAAGGCTCATAGGTCCACCTGTTTTGTGCAGTCTTATATAGTTTCTGCTGAACAGCCATCTTGCATTTAACAAGTGAATACCAGAAAAAGGGTCGATCGCCTCCTCACTCATCATCGCTCCCCTTTTGGCCAAATCATCTGCTATACAATTACCCTGATTTCCATCGTGTCCAGGGACCCATATAAGCGTTATCCTAGAATGTCTCGCTATCTCATTTAGGGATATCCTAGGATGTCTCGCTATCTCATTTAGGGATATCCGGCATTCCTCGGTTAACCTAGATATCGTAAAGACACCCGCTATTCTGTTAACGGCAGCCTTGCTGTCAGTAAATATACATATATCACCAGATATTCGATAATACCTCAGCCAATTGGATGGCAGTAATTTCCGCCTGAAGAACAGTGCAGAAGTTTGGTAGCCTAAAGAAGGATTTTATCCCAAAGTTTTCAATGTAGAAACCTCCACCGACCCTGTTACCCCTGTTAGAGCCATCAGTGTATATCCGTATGACGTCAGCAGGGGGGAAGAGTCCGCGTTGCCATAAATCCCTATTCGGGATCATAATATGGAAATGCCTATCGAAAAAAGATTTTGCGATGCAATAATCAACATTAGCATGTATGTGCCCATAGTAAATGCTGGTTGACCACGAACAACCAGCATTTAGTCTCACGGCAGAGTTGAGAGCCATTTGTATCAAATCAACTGGTAAGCAGTTAAGAATAGCAAAAAGTGCCTTAGAGGAAGTAGACCTTATAGCGCCTGTAATCAGTATCGCGATAGTCCTTAGAACTCGTTCAACAGCCTTCCGGTGAGTAGCATTATCCAGAACCCGCCAAGATGGTTTAGCGACTGCTTTGAAGATCCAATTGATACCTTTCGGCATAATACCCCAGTTAGTAGCAATTGCCTTTTTGCAAGAGTAAATGGTCACATAGGCCTTGTTGATCATGTTCTGAATGTTCAAATTCCAGGACAATTTCTTATCTAGAATGATGCCAAGATACTTTGCATTATCCCTAATCTCAAGACTGATTCCATTCAGTCTAGGTGGTCTAAAGTCATCGATCTTATACCTCCCAGTGAAGAGAACCAATTCCGTTTTTTGGGGGTTCACACTAAGTCCACTTGGTATACTCCACTCACTCAATGTACTTAATGCCGATTCCATACAACCGGATATTTTATCCAGAAATTTACCAGATATAAACACTGCAACATCGTCAGCATACGCGACTGTTTTAATCCTTCTATTGTCCATCCTGACCAACAGGGTATTCATAGCCAAATTCCACAGAAGTGGAGATAGTTTCCACAGATCTGCCCTTAGTGTAGGCATGTTGGGATTTAGAGATGAGTTCCGACGGAATGCTCATTCTCAGGTGTACGTCAATTGCCCTTTCTAGGGTTTTCAGCAAAAAGGATGCAAGACTAATAGGTCTGTAATCCTTTGGTTTAGTGTGAGTCGTCTTACCTCCTTTAGGAATGAAGACTACTCTACACCTCGTCCACCATGTAGGAATATAGGACCATCTGATACACGCTGTGTATATGTTGATGAGTCAAGGTACAACTATTTCTTCATTCTTCTGAAGATAAGCAGGAATAATACCATCCGGCCCTGGGGATTTAAACGGGTCGAAGCTTTTGATAGCCCACTGTATTCTTTCCCTGTTCATCGGAACAGAGTTATCACATGGAGCAACGGAATCAGCAGCCCCATTCACAGTCTCATCATTGACTGGGAGGCAGCCTAGGAAATGAGTGTCCATTAGGACCTCAAGTGTTTCTTTACTGTTCAGAGTCCATTTTCCACATGGTTTCTGTATATAGCTTGGTACAACCGGAGAGGTTGATAGAATTTTACGTAATCAGTTAGTCTCAGAGGATCCTTCCACGCCATGGAATATCTTATTAAAATCGTACTATCCGTTTAAAAGTTATAGATTTATCTCCACTTTTTTTCGAAATTCCCCCATTGTGCAATGTTTAAAACAATTAAAACACCATAGAGTATAAACAAGGATACCAGGAAATCCGCAAATTTCCTAATAAATAACTAATGTTTCCAAAAATTCACAAAAAATGTTGAACCAGTAAAAAGTATTTTATCAAAATAAACGAACCCGATAAATGTTTTACAAACTGCACAGAAAAACGGTGCCCGTATTGGTGTTGGGTTTATAAGATTCGGCATAGCCGAATATAACACATTTAACTAGTTTCTATTGGTATACTCGATTTTGTGTTGATGTTTAGACCGGAAAAGCTTTCCTTGGGTTCCGACCAAACTGTGGCTATACTGTGCTCATCTGGAACTACCGGAATGCCAAAAGCTGTCACCATATCCGTTAATAAATTAATGTTTGATAACCCGTAAGTATAATAAATTTTAAAATCAAGAATCGTATTAAAATACTTAATTTTTACACAAAATATCAAGCATTATTACCAGCGAAGATGTCATATACACCAACAGTGGCTTAGATTGGATGAGCGGTCTCATGACAATGACATTCAGTTGCTACTCGGGTTGCACCCGCATCATCTCACGTAAACCCTTTTCACCTGAATATTTTGTAGAACTTTCAAGAAAATACAAAATAACCAATGCCACCCTGGCACCATCTCATGTTGTTGCCTTGACCCAGTGTCCCAGCTTTACTACAGAAAATATGGAATCCTTGAAAGCGCTGCAATGTGGTGGTGGTTGTATTACCACCAAAACTTTAGAGAAGGCCCAAACCATCTTACCTCGTGCCTTTATATGTTTTGGCTATGGTTTCACAGAAGCCGGTGGTGTTTCGGGTTATTTTGGTTTAGAGCGCGGCAACTCGGTGGGTAAACTTGTACCCAATATACGCCTAAGAATACAAGATGAACAGGGTAACAATTTGGGACCCAATGAGGTGGGTGAAATTCAGGTCCATTATCCCCATCATTGGGCCGGCTACTATGGCAATCCAATTGAAACCCAGCGTATAAGAGATTCTTTGGGCTGGTTCCATAGCGGTGATTTGGGTTACATGGATGAGGATGGTTTTCTCTATGTGATTGATCGTAAAAAAGAGATTTGTAAATATCTGTCCGAACACTATTGGCCAAGTGAAATTGAGAATTGTATACGAGAGCTAAACGATGTTGTTGATTGCTGTGTGGTGGGCATATTTGATGAGTATTATGGTGATGTAGCCGGTGCCTTAGTTGTTAAGGTCAAGGGCAGTTCATTGAAAGAGCAAGATATCGTGGTTCATGTAAAGAATCGTTTACAAGCTAAGCAAAAACAACTTCATAATGGTGTGTTGTTCGTGGATGAATTGCCGCAGAATTTCAATGGTAAAATTGTTAAGCGAGAAGCTAAGGAAATATTTGTTAAACTAAAGAATCTAAATGGTAAAATTTAAATTTAGATAAAGATTTTAGTTTATAAAAATATAAATATGTAAATAGTATCTAAGTTATTAAGAATGTAAATAAAATTAGTTGGTTTTTTTATTTTTTTATTGAAGTAAATATAGAAAATATTATACGGAAGGACATGGGTAAATTGCACAAGTTATTCCTATGATAAAAGGTCAGAATAGCTTCATGACTTCTCCAGTCCCCATACACTATTGTTCACAGAATATAGCTCTGTGGTACATAAATGCTTATTAAATACAAGTATCCATACAAAATTGAACACAAATAAGTTTCGTGTAAATAGAAATCTCAAAATGATATTTTGTGCACTTGAAAATCACTTAAATTCGCATAAATCTAAAATAAGATTTATGCGTATTTACGTGATTTTCGGTAGCCTCTATAGAAGACCTACATCTTTATAGCGAATATATCTGTAATTTTTTAATGTTCAGGCACGCAATGCTAAGATATAATTAATTTGCATATGCAAAATTGCGTCAAAATAAAAACTTACTTTTAAAGTTTGTATAAATATTTGTTTACCCCTTTTTATATACACCATCAAAAAAGATGAGAGATATATTGATTTTGTCATTCCTTTTGTAACATGTCGATATATCTATCATAGACCCACAAAAGCATTGGGTCCTCAAAAGATTCCAAAACGATATAGGCATGTCCATCCATGTGTTGACAACACATTTCGTCGCATGAGATTGCGACGTTAAAAAGTACTGATCCCAAGATATAACAAGTAAGAAAGTATGGTCGGTCAAGCCCGACCATATAATACCCTACACTAAGAAATGAGCAAAAACATGTTTCTTTCAAAATTTCAATAATTTATATTCGTGAGCGATTTTCGGAAGTGGGCCTTATATGGGAGCTATGACCAATTATGGACCGATCACCATGAAATTAGATAGTGTGATTAACGTCTATATGAAAGTTATTTATGTTGCATTTTATGTGTATACCAACATTTTTAGGAGATTTATGATCGTTAAAGTGATTATCGGAAGCAGGCCTTATATGGGAGCTATGACTAATTATGGACCAATCATCATAAAATTTGGTGACATGAATTCTGTATATATAAAACTTATTTAGAGAAAAACTTGTGTAGATACATATATAAATTAAACATTTATGACCGATAAAATCCAATTTTGGTAGGACATTTGTATGGGGGCTAGGTGAAATAATGAACCGATTTCAGCCAGTTTCAATAGGGTTTGTCCTTGCGCAGAAAAAATGATATGGACCAAATTTCATCGAAATATCTTCAAAAATGCGACCTGTACTCTGCGCACAAGGTTTACATGGACAGCCAGCCAGACGGACGGACATCGTTTAATCGACTCAGAAAGTGGGCGTTACAAACATCTGCACAAATCCATTATACCCTCCCCACTATGGTGGTGTAGGGTATAAAAATCAATATATACATCGTTTTCACAGAAGAACAATTATAATTTTGTGAATTTTGGTAATGGAATCTAGTGACGACATATATTATTTTGTAATGAGTGGTCGTTACCCAGCACATTATTTTATTTAGTAAATTAGGTACTTATTTTTATACAGGTTGTTCATACGATAAAATAATACGTGTATGGAGCAATGAGTGAGCAGCTAGACTGTCAAACACAAAAAACCAATCGAGCATGTTGGTTCGATTATTTCATTTTCCATTTCAACATTTTTATAAGTTTTTAACAGTATTATAGCCACAGTAACTATTTATATGATTGTGGTAACAATAATATGGTTAATTTGCAATTCATATGATTGTATCAACCATATATATGGTAACAGTAAACAAGTATATGTTTATGACAACCATTTATATGATGAAAGACCTACCATATTATGTTGCTCTCGGCTTATGGTTATCATAATCTGAGAGCAACATATTATGATAAAATTATTCATCATAAAAATGCAATAAATGAATCGAAACAACTCAGAAAATTTAGTTCACGTTTTAGAGCTATTAGAGTTTATACACGTTTTAGAGTAGTAAATGAAAAAATAATAGTGTTCATGTTTTCTAGTCGTTCATGTTTTCGGGTATCGAACAAATGTCCGAAGATGCACAGGAAGCCTGCAACAATTTTCTTAAAATCTATCGCATGAATTTTGCAAGAAAACATTATCGTCAAAAAACTATGTAGGATGTTATCGAACGATTTTTAATAGCATCTGACTCTCAAATTTCCAGTTGTCGCAAATTACCTCTCAAACCACTCAAATTTTTGTCTAGAGACTGCATTAATTAGCACCTTTACCTATAAAGAGAAGATAAACAACAATATTTTGACGGTTCTTCTGAGACAGAAACAGATGCAGACGATTGTGACTTTAATGAGATTGACAGTGAAAACTTTTTCATGTAATATTATTTCAATATACATAACTTTTTATTATTTTATTCGATCATGTTCAATAAAAATATATTGTACTAAAAATTGTTTGGATTTTTTTTAAGTATGTAAAATCGCCTTATTGCCTTTCGTCATTGTAAATTTGTTAATTTTTAATAAATTTTCAATTATATACCCTAATAATATCAAAACAAAAACTTTTAATCAATTAGCAAATTCATTTAATTTTTTACAAGTTTTTTCGTATGAAATGACGCACAGTGGGGCAGAATCAAAATTTTTTGGAAATAAATCTGGCATTTCTAAACGGATGGTCCGATCGGGATAAAATTTGACGTGGCGGTAAGCAAGGAGTATTTGAGTTTATGTTATTAAAATGAACCCTACAAATTCTCCAGGCGCGGCGCTATGGGGGCTCAAAGTAGGGTACCTTCGAAATGTAAAATTTTTAAACACGTGCCATTTTTTGTTTCCCATCCGATTTCAAAGATTTTTAAATTTTTGGGAAGCGCACGGCTAGGTCTTGAAAAAACATGCTTGCGTGTGCTATTTATCTCTAATAATTTCCAAATTATAAGCATTTCAAAATTTACATTTTCAAATTTTGCCATACCTTGGTATGCAGAAAATTTCAGAGGAATATCGATTACCGATCCGAAAATAAACGATTTTCAATTTAAAAATTCAAAAATTTTTAGATTTTTGCTGTTTTTTGGGCGAAAAGGTGACTTAACTCTTTATTTATTAAAATAAAACTTTCTTTAAGAATATATAACAGTTTTATGTTTTACTGTAAGATATCTTTACGGAGAATATTTTGGTGTAAAAACCATGTCATATTTTTCGAACGTGTCGCCCCTACGCCTATCGCAATTTGACCTATTTTTTATCAAAATTTTAAATTTGGACCACATGTTCTAAAATCCCAAAGCTGGGATCAGAAAACAGAAAGCAGCCTTGGAAACCTTGATGTGATCCCTATTTATTTCCAAAGTATTTTCCCAGCCCCAAAGAAAATGTGGACCACATGTTCAAAATAGTAAAAAAGTACCATTTTTGGGATTTTTGATTAAATTTTTAGAAATTTCGTGATGCCCTTTGACCTTTTGACAAGTTTTTTTACACTTTGTTAATTAAAATGATAAGTTTAAAAAACGTTGAAAATTTCATTGAGTTTTGTCAATAAATAAAGATTTTATTGCATATTACATATTTACTGAGTTTCTAAAACTAAGAATTGTATAAAAATTTTAATAGGATTGCAAATATAAGGAACAATTTGATCCACATTTATTCCGAGCAAATTTTTTTTGTATAGACAAGTTAATTTTTGATCATACAAAAAAAATTTCAAATATATCTAATTTTAAAATTCCGTTCTTCAAAAATATTTCACATTGAAAGTGTAAAAAAACTTATCAAAAGGGCATCCCGCCATTTCTAAAAATTGAAGCAAAAGTCCCAAAAATTGTATTTTCTACAATTTATCCATATTTTTTGAATCTTTAAATTGAAAATCGATTATTTTTAGATCCATAATTGATATTGCCCTGAAATCTTTTGTATGTTATTGACAATTTAGTTGTCTAACCAACAAAAGTAATTCGAGCCCATTCGGTGCAAAACTAAGCCGTTTCTTTTAAAAAAAGCGGACCTAGGTATGGTAAAATTTTAAAAGTTCAATTTTGAAAAGCCTATAACTCGGAATTTATAAGAGATAAATAGCATTTTTCAAGACGAAAAATATACAAATCTTTGAAATCGGCTGGGAAACAAAAAAATGGCACGTATTAAAAAAATTGTACATGTCGAAGGTACTTTAATTTGAGCCCCCATAGCGCCGCCCCTGGAGTATTTGTAGAATTCATTTTAATAATATAAAATTGAATACTTCTTGGCTACGCCCATGTCAAATTTTATCCCGATCGAACCAGCCGTTTAGAAATGCCAGATTTATTTCCAAAAAAATTTGATTCTGCCCCAATGTGGAATGTGACGTTAAACTAGTTAATATAAGTACGATTTGCTATTTGCTGCATAATGCACATTGAGTTGATGAATGAGAGTGTCAACATTAAAATTAAAAATTCCAATTTAAAAGGGAAATGGAGTAGACAAACATATTCAACTTGAAATTCAGCTTAACATTTCGTTCATCAGTTTAGTATAAATATTCGTTTAGTATAAATACTAGATACATACACATTTACCAGAATCGTTGTCTTCACCGCGCATGTCACAACAACAACAAAAAACGTTAAATGAAGTTTATATGTACTTAAGTAGTATTGTATGAACCAAAAAGAACTACAATGTATGGACATGCGCATAGTAACGTTTGCAACAAATATTGAATCTTGGGTTACACTAGTAAGTATAAATACGACTAGCTACATTTTGCATACTGCACATTGAGTTGAAATATGAGAGTGTCAACATTCAAAATTACAATCCAACAGATTCTATTAGATACATAAACAATTTTTGTATTCAACGCGCATGTCACAACAACAGAAAAAAAAAACGTTAAATAAAGTTTATATGTACTTAAGTACTATTGATTGTATGAACGAAAAAGTATTACATAGTTTCGACATGCGCAGAGATTAACGTTGGGTTAAACTAGTTAGTATAAATACGATTAAAAATTAGCTGCATACTGCATATTGAGTTGAAGAATGAGAGTGTCAACATTTAAATTAAAAAAATCATATTTAAACAAGTAAGAGTGTTACATGCATCTGTTCTATATGTGACAATAAAATTTGTCTCTGATAAGTTAATTTCTGATATTACAAAAAAAATTTCATGTCAATATCTCAATTATATTCAAAAATATGCCACTTTAAAACTCCGTCCTTCAAAAATATTGCACTTTTTCATATTTTAATGTGACTAACCTGGCGTTTACACATGCAAGTAACAGTTCGAAAAACTCAACACATTCATACTTTTGCACTAACACAATCATTCATGCATGTGTAAATTTACACACGCATGTCTGATTGTGTTAGTGGAAAAGTATCAATGTGTCGTGTTTTTCGAACTGTTACTTGCATGTGTAAAGGCTAGGTAAGTCAAAACTATTGACTTGTTGTTGAATATAACATTAAGAAAATTTTAAAAAATTTTTTAGTTTGAAAAAGTGCAATATATTTGAAGGACGGAGTTTTAAAGTGGCATATTTTTGAATATAATCGAGATATTGACTTGAAATTTTTTTTGCAATATCAGAAATTAACTTATCTAAACAAAAAAAAATTAGTTCGGAAAAAATGTGGACCAAATTGTTCCTAATATTTGCAATCCTATCAAACTTTTGATACAAATTTTAGTTTTAGAGCTCAATAAATATGTAATATGTAATAAAATCTTTATTTATTAACAAAACTAAAAGAAATTTTCAACGTTTTTTAAATTTTTCATTCTAATAACAAGGTGTAAAAAACTTGTCAAAAAGTCAAAGGGAATCCCGCAATTCCTAAAAACTAGAGCGAAAATCCCAAAATTGGTAGTTTTTACAATTTTGCCCACAGGTCCTACATTTCCTTTGGGGCTGAGAAAATACTTTAAAGATAAATAGGAATCACATCAAGGTTTCCAAAGCTGCTTTCCGTTTTCTGATCCCAGCTTTGGGATTTTAGAACATGTGGTCCAAATTTCAAATTTTGATAAAAAATAGGTCAAATTGCGATGGGCGTAGGAGCGATATATTCGAAAAATGTTTTTTACACCAAAATATTCTCCGTAAAGATATCTTACAGCAAAACATAAAATTGTTATATATTCTTAAAGAAAGTTTTATTTTAATAAAGAAAGAGTTAAGCTACCTTTTCGCCCAAAAAACAGCAGAAATCTAAAAAAATTTTAAATTTTATTTTTGGATCCGTAATTGAAATTGCTCTGAAATTTTTTGCATATGGTATAATGGTAATTTAGTTATCTAACTAATAAAAAAATTCGATTCCATTCGGTTCAAAAGTACGCCCTATATTTTTAAAAAAGCGGGCCAAGGTATGGCAAAATTAGAAAATGAAAATTTTGAAATGCTTTTAACTTGGAAATTATAAGAGATAAATAGTACACGCAAGCATGTTTTTTTCAAGACCTAGCCGAGCGCTTCCCAAAAATTTTAAAAACTCTTTGAAATCGGATGGGAAACAAAAAAATGGCACGTGTTTAAAAATTTTACACGTCGAAGGTACCCTATTTTGAGCCCCCATAGCGCCTCGCCTAGAGTATTTATAGGGTCCATTTTAATAACTTGAACTCAAATACTCCTTGGAAACCCCCATGTCAAATTTTATTCCGATCGGGCCATCCATTTAGAAATGTCAGATTTATTTCCAAAAAATTTTGATTCTGCCCCACTGTGTGACGCCATATTAGGTCGGCCGTTCTGAATTTGCTAATTCTGATAACGGATTCGTAATCATCGACCCCAAAAACTCCCATATACCAGTTTGTGGATTATTTTGTGCATTGTTCGACTTTTGACCGGACAAAGGTGCCTGTGGCCGCACTGTGCAGCTGGTCTATAAGTTAATTCTACTCAACATGTCCTTTCAGAATTACAAGGTCGCTATTCTGTTCCAAAAATTTTATCAACTATAAATTATTAAAAAGTACAGACATTCCTACTAAAAAGGGACACAGTTTGTTGCAACTTAAATACATATTATTCCATGTATAAGAAACACTAAATATAGATATGCATTCTACTCTTTCCACCAATACCGCCTCCGTAATTCTTATTATATTTAGGTGGAGGGTATTTAAGATTCGGCACAGCCGAATATAGTTAGATCTCTTACTTGTTTATATTCTTTTCCTTCATATGTGGTGAATAAAGAAAAATTTTGTGCCAATCGGTTTCAATTTTATCCATTATAAATTGTTAAACGATACACGATATTCTTAAGATCTGTAATTAAATATTAGTTGTTATTAAGTAGTTTTTAAATTAGATACAATTTTTAAACATTTGAAATTAAATACATTTTGTATAAACTAGTTTTCCTAACAATATACAAAATATCAATATTGCAGAAAACAAAGTAACCTAAAGCCGTTGTCCCATTCCATTAATTAGCGCTAACTCCTAATAAGAAACATTAAATAAGAATATTATAGTCTTTACACTAGTATAGTTTCTGTAATTCTCCCTATATTTAATTTTTATATTTCTTTATATTTTATTCTATTAAAGGACTTTTAGAGCATCATTGGAAAACTTTCGATATTATTAAAAACATTTTGGAAATATTATACTTAAATTCCGATTTTCAAGCACTGAAGAATTTTTGGTTTTCTGTTAATCAGGAAACGGTAATATTTATACATACCTTTATAATTAGAATTCTGTCTATAGGCACTATAATAAATTATTATTGTTCTTCACTCAACTATTAATTTAACTGTCAGCTATTCATAGTTGTAATACCCAATTACATTGTTAAATCATAATTTGGAATTTTATTTGATAATAGTTTTTTAATATCGAAATACTTTTAGATTAGATTATATTGTGTTACAAAAAAAAAAAAAAACAAGTAAGAGAGCTATATTCGGTTGTGCCGAATCTTATATACCCTTCACTAAATTATACGTTGAAATAAAATTAAAAAAAAAAAATTAATTTTTTTAACAATTTTAAAAAATTTTTTTTTTCGAAATTTTTTTTTTAAGTTTTTTCCAATTTTTTTAATTTAAAAAAATTTTTTTTTTTTAATTTATTAGTGAAAAAACTGTATGACAAAAAAATTCGGGTTAAAAATTTTTTCCAGATTTTGACCCATTGTAGGTCCAACTTACTTATAGCCTTATATACATCGTTGCAATGGACTTTGAAATATCTATCATTAGCTATCCATATTGTCTATATTTATGACTTAGTAATCGAGCTATAGATCAAAAATAGGCCAAAAATAGAGGTTATCTTGGATTTTTGCTCATATCTCCGATATTTATGGGCGAAATTTGCTGATTTTAAATAGAAAACTTCTCAAAAGCATGTCTGACAGAATTATTGAAGATTTGGATCCCAAAGATAACTGGGGAGTTCAGAAAATTGATTTCAACAGACAGACAGACAGACAGACAGACAAACAGACATACATACGGACATGGCTAAATCGACTCCGCTATCTATAACGATCCAGAATATATATACTTTATAGGGTCGGAAAGTTATATTGTGGAAATTACAAACGGAATGACAAACTTATATATACCCTTCTCACGAAGGTGAAGGGTATAAAAAAACAATAAAAACCAATTAGTTGTATATTTAGTATAAACAACTATTCACATATACGATAACAATTTTAAATTATTAATAATCAAAACACTGAACAGAAAGCATTAACAAAACACAACAATCCAGAAAGGCGGGCACAAAGAAAAATGTTTGAATTTACGGTCACCTATGATGAAACAGAGAAAATTTGGTATGGCGGCACCAAGAATCAAATGTTTAATGAAAACGTTTCGGTCGGTGAGATAGCACTCTTTATGATGCGCAGTAAAAATCCACAAGAAATATGCCAAGTCAGTGATTCAGAAAATACAACATTAACATACGGTCAAGCCGTAACTGCTGCCATACGTATGGCTCAGCATTTTCGAACATTAAGTTTAACAGTAGACGATGTTATTGGTATATTGGCTCCCAATACCACTTACGTAATGCCAGTTGTTATGGCTGCCTGGTTTAATGGAAATGCATTTCATGCTGTTAATCATGTACTGGATAAAGGTGAGTGAGCCAACAAGATTTAAAGTGATTATTTGTGTGCATTTGTTAATTGAATTGTTCACTTTTACTTTTTAAAGATGTGGTTAAACATCTGTTTGATATCACGAAACCAAAAATTATATTTTGTGATGGCGAGCATTACGATAAAGTCAAAGAGGCGACAAAGAGATTTAAACCTAAAATTTATACAATACACAATCATTTGCCTGGCGTTAACACAATTGAAGATTTATTTGAACCTACCAGAACGGAGATGTTTTATCAGTAAGTGGACAAAACAATAAAAATATAAAGTAAATTTTAAATTTAATACAGTAATTATAAGACATAGTTAAATATAAGGTATCCAAAATGTTAGGTTCAATCAATCACCTGGGTTCTGCAAACATCTAGTTTAACTGTTTGGGTAGCAAGGGGTCATGAAGAGAAATGTAGTTCCCTTATCCGACCAATTTGAGTCATCAACCAAACCATACCGTGTCCTAACTACTAACGTGCGTTTCCGCCAAATTCGTCAGGTCTTGCGAAAAAAATCTCCTTTCATTGCCAATTTTTGGTCAAACAGGGCAGTGGAAGTTCTTCACTTTATTATGACAAGCTCTACGCCATTAAATGGTAGTTTCCTTCTCCTAGTGCATAGTGGGGTTAATCGCAAAAATGTGGTAATAAATCTGAATATTCTCAACTACTTGATGATGTACGAACGAATCGAAGAGGAGGACATAGACTTTAAGAACATGGAACTTTTAACCAACATGTGTCAAAGTCGACCACCTCTGGTTAGGATAACTTTGTACAGCTTGTGACTTGTACAAATACGGACAGATCTCAATGAATGAATGTTTGTACAATAATAAAGCAAACGACCGATCGACCCCACTGTGTCGCAGTCTAAAAGACACATGCATGTTAGTTCGTAAATGTGTCTTAAAATCTAACCCCACATCCACCATCGACTTTGAGTCATCAATAAAGGCCTCAAAAGAGTTTCTTTGGAGAGATAGTATCCCTCCAGTCCAGGCGCGGATCCATGGTAGTGAAAAAGGTAATTTTCCCTCTCAAAACAGAAAAGTATTAAAAAAAAAAGAAATAAAAAAAGAAAAATGTGAAATAAATTTTAATTATTTACAACTGTCCCCCAACTGGTTCACCTGTATCCGCCCCTCCTCCAGTTCTATCATCCACTGAAGAATTGCTTTACCCTGAAAAATGAGTTATGTTTGTAATAGACAATGTTGTCCAGGAAACCATAGAGATAGCCCGGAGTTCATCCGGTGTCACACGCCAGTAGTGTTGAATCTTATGACTTAAAGCAAAGTTTCTACCTAAGTATATGGTCAACAGGAAGTAATTTCAGCCTGATAAGATCCTATCAAAATCAGGTCAAAAGACCTACTCTTTTAGGACATTTAACAAGAGCCATTCTACAAACAAGAGCAACATACAAGGTGGCGCAAAAGTAAACTTCCGATGTTTTTTGGCTGTTATTAAAAAAAAAATTAAAAACTTTGATTCTTCTTGTGGATTATTTTTATTTGGTCTTTTAATTTTTTTTACATCAAGTCGAGAATATGATGTCATGTAAATGGCCGCCGCCACAGTTGATTGTCATTTGAGCCCCCTTTATCACTTTGGCCAAAACTTCCGTCGATAGGTCCTCACATTATTGACGGATATTGTCTTTAAGAGCTGCAAGTGTCTGAGGCTTGTTGAAATAAACCCGCGACTTCAAAAAGAAGTCTGGAGCGGTCAATCTCCCGTTTTGGCGATTTGCTCTGGCGATTTGCTCAGGCGATCTTGCTGGCTAGTGCAAATCGCCAAAACGGGAGATTAGGCGCCCGGGAAATGCATCCTTCAGCATATCGGTTGTGGCACGTGCAGTGTGTGCCGTTGCACCGTCCTGTTGGAACCACATGTTTTCCAATCCTAATTCATCAAGTTGCGGCAAAAAGAACTCGTTGATCATTGCTCTGTAGCGCTCACCGTTCACAGTAACCGTTTGGCCCGCGACGTCTTCGAAGAAAAAAGGTTCGATGACTCCTCCAGCGAAAAAAGCACACCATACAGTGACTTTGAGCGGGTGTAATGGCTCTTCGTGGGTTACACGCGGATTTTCAGTGCCCCAGAAGCGTAAATTTTGCTTATTTACGTACCCGCTAAGATGGAAATGGGCCTCATCACTCATGATTATTTTTGATGTAAAATCATCTTCCTCTTGGTGGTGATTAAGGATGGCTTGAGCATATGTTAGACGCGATTGGCGGTCAGCAGCTAACAGCTGATGCGCCGTCTGGACTTTGTACGGAAACATCTTCAAATCTTGTACCAAAATTCGCTGTAAAGACCGTCGACTGATACCCATTTGCGTGGCATGTCGTCTGGCCGATGTCGACGGCGCTTCTATGACATCCTCGTCTACAGCAGTAATATTCTCTGCAGAACGGCTACTCCGGGGTCTGCCACGCCTGGTAGCATCTTGTGTTGTGCCAGTCTCTTCGAGGCGAGCGGCGAAACGTCGCAGTGTTTCACCAGTAGGCGTTGGACGGCCAGGATATCTGCGACGAAATTCACGTTGTGCCAAAGTCACCGACCGATTATTGGTCAAATAAATAGTCAGCAATATTCCGCGATCTGGAGCAGTATAGCGTAACATTGTTTATTAATGTGTATTTCGCATGTGTTTACTACACAAATGTCAAAACAGAACTGACATTAGGGGCCAATCGCAAAATTTATAGCATTTTCTGATAGGAGGATTACTTTTGCGCCACCTTGTATAAACTATGATAAGTTTTTTATACCAAAATGTTCTCCGTAAAGATATATTACAGAAAAACATAAAATTTGTATATGCCCTTAAAGAAAGTTTTTTTTTAAATAAAAAAAGAGTTAAGTCACCTTTTCGCCCAAAAAACGGCACAAATCTACCATTTTTTAATTTTTATATTGAAAATCGTTTATTTTGAATCCGTAATTGGTATTGTTCTGAAAGCTTTTGTTGTTAATTTAGTTGTCTAACTAACGAAAAAATTTGAGTTCATTCGGTTTAAAATTAGGCCACATATTTAAAGAAATCGGATCAAGGTATGGCAAAATTTTAAAATTTCAATTTTAAAACGCCTATAACTCGGAAATTACAAGAGATAAATAGTACACGCAAGCATGTTTTTTCAAGACCTAGTCTATCGTTTTCCAAACATATAAAAATCTTTGAAATCGGATGGGAAACAAAAAAATGGCAGGTGTTTAAAAATTTTACATGTCAAAGGTAACCTACTTTGAGCATCCATAGCGCCGCGCCTGGAGCATTTATAGGGATAATTTTAAAAACTTAAACTCGAATGCTCTTTGGCTATGCTAATGTAAAATTTTATCGCCGTTTCGAAATGCCAGATTCATTTCCAAATAATTTTGATTATGCCCCACTGTGTAGAGGACCATCTTTTAACTTTTCCTACTGGAATCCTACATAAGAATCGTAATTGATCGCGATTGTGCAAATACTGTTATCCTTTCAGCGAACCAGTAATAACTCATTATTTTTATCAAATCTGTAATCGAAGTCGGTTATTGATTTTTCATCACCTCTTTAGCATTTGGCAGTAGACAATTTTTAGTGAGATTTTCTCGAATTATTCCTGGGTGAACGACCTGAATGACACAAATCATTGAGTATCTCAAAACTTGTGATTTTCTGGTTGGCAGGATTCATGGTAAATTTGTATTGTAGCATTTCTACAATTTAGTACCCAATGGCTCAATAACAGGTGTAATTGATTTACCACAATAAATATCAAAGCAGTAACAATATCCAGAGGAACTTGATGCAACCCAGTTTTTATAACCAAACCGTTTTGTTTTGCTGAATGGAGACCGTAATATTTCTCCATGGATTACTCGATAGAAATATGTTCGTGGAAAACACCCTATTGGATAAAGTTTCTGATAAGAATATCAGCAAGTTGACGTAATTTAAACATTATTTGTTTTTGCAGCGACGATATTATCTACAAGGTGTGGATTGTTAGCTGATTATTTTTTGACCGTTTGTTTCAAATTACTTATTAAAAAAAAATAATAAATCAAAATTTGTTTATAATTTCTGTTTAGTATACTTGTGGCCATTGTACCCAAATTTACACATCATTATTTTATGCATTCTAAGATCTTATATATCTGGTGTATGAAACTAAAAATGATTTTCAATGATTCGCTGTTTATTGAATTTGATATTTTAATACAAATAAAGACTATAAACATTAGTCACAAAATATAACTTTGGTTACCCTTAACCTAGTTACCTCTACATGTATATTGTTAATGTTGTTACATAGATTATTACAATAATTCAATAAATTAAGTTAAATTGTTTGATTTAATATTTAATCAGCTCACTTTCCACTACTAAATAATGCAAAAATAAATTAACCAGTGCGAATAGTTTTTTTATACCGCCTTAATAATTAAGTGTTCCCAAATTGGCACAGTGACCGAGAATGGGTTAATGAAATAGTATTTGTATTTTTTTGATTAAAAGAGTGAAAATGAAAGTTAAAAGTATTGTTTTAGAATATTTAGTAGCTACACAAAAGGCAGTAATTTTTGTTATTTTGTGATCTTTAAAAATGTAACACATTATCCCTTAATAAATGGTACAAAACACATTGGTAACATTTGGTACAAAACATGTTGGTAACATTTTGTGTCTGAAAGGAAAACGCCATGAGTTCTTGTAGAGAATAGGTATATTTATATATTTATATAACACCACTCAATGTAACTGACAAGCGTGTGAAGTGCAGTCTCGACAGATATTGGGTCAGAACGATATTCTCAAATTAACATCTCCACCATCTCTATATTTTTATTCGATTTCGTACAAGATGTCCGGACAAATCAGTATTGCATTATATTGTAGATCAGACGGAATGATACCGTGATCTGTGTAGTTATAAATGTTTGTAGGGATGGAATTATATCGCACAGTGGTTTAGAAACGTTTTTTTTTTTTTTGGAAATAATTCGGTATCTCAGGAACTATTGGAGATATTGTTACGAAATTTTACATGGTAGGACCTGAAGTGTTTTCAAGTTGATTTACGTTTGTTAGGCTTCTTAGAGCTAATGGGGGAGCCCTTATTTACTCCACAGAAGTTCCACAAACCTTGCCCCCTTTGAAAAATGTTTACGTTTTTTTCATACATTTCATGCAAAATGTTACATATCAAATGTAAATTCTGAATTCAAACACATACTGACTTAACAGAAAGTTTAGTGTAACACATTTTGCATGAAATGTATGAAAAAACGTAGGAATTTTTCAAAGGGGGCAAGGTTTGTGGAACTTCTGAGGAGTAAATAATGGCTTTCTATATAATAATTTGATATTGTTAAAAACCTTAGGACTTGAAGATTGATATTTTAGTAAAATTAAATAATTTTATAAATTTTTGCGACGTCATTTACTTTAAAAACATAAAAAATTATAATATGGTGATTTTCCATGAAGAAAAATATAAAATTTTAATTAATGTAAAATTTAAACGATTAAAGATATCATAACAGAATTTGGAACTAATATAGACTCAGTTATACTTAAATTAACGACATTATAATTTTCTAAATTTTTTATTTTCAAATACCGAAATTCCTAAACCGGAGAAAATGTGTTCCAAAAACTGAGTTTTTTTAGAAAAGTGCCTACTGTGTCGTTAGTTAATGTGTGATAGTAAAAAAGCTTTGTACATATATAAGAAGCATATAGAGTTATACAAATCTGAAGTCTTTTTTTGGGGAACGCTGCTTTGCCTTTTTAGAATTTTTTACTTAAATCTAAAATTTTTTTAAAAATTGGCCAAGTTTGGATAGGTCTGCAGGGTGTTGTGTACGCTTAAGTGAGCCAAAATTTACTTTACACGCTTTTCCATTAAGTTTTCTTTCCGGATCCTATAAAAATTGTATAAAGTCCCTACAAAAGATAAAATATAAGGGCTTTTTTGGGAAAAAACTTAAAAAATACGGTCTTTTCACATGATCCAACTTTAGATGCGTGTAACTTTTTATAGGGACAAGATAAATATTAGCAAGTTTTGTTTTTTTATTTAGAATTTTATCGCCAATATAGCTGATATTTTAAAATCATATCTAAAAAACCATAAAAAGATCGTAGATCTTCTCAAGGACTATTTATATTTTAAATTTCAGAGCATTAATGGATTTTTGGAGATTTTTTTAAAAAAATTGAGACTCGAGGTGACTAACTTTGAGGGGCCACGCACTGGCCCCCATTAGCTCTAAGAAGCTTAACAAATGTAAATCAATTCGAAAACACCTCAGCTCCAATCATGTGAAATTTCGTAACAATATCTCTAATAGTTCCTGAGATACCGAATTATTTAAAAAAAAAAAAAAAAGTTTCTAAACCACTGTGCATCGCTCCAAAGGTCAATTGTGGCAAAACGTCCAATTCCAATGAACGGAAAAATAAGCCACGCTTAAGGGATATATATACCCTATCAAAAGGGCGAAAATATTAGTGCTTGATAAATTTTAATGGTCTTGAAAATTAAAACCAAAATTTTAAAAATAATAAAAGTTTATTTTTACTTATTTTTTTTTAGAGCTGAACCTTTGAAGTATGGTCCCAATCAAACTATGGCCATTTGCTGTTCCTCTGGCACAACAGGGTTACCGAAAGGCGTTTGCTTATCAAATCGCGTTTGTTCCACCCAATTTGGGTAATTTAGAAAAATCCTCAACATATTTTCCATAAACTGTAGTAAATTTGTTCATCTTTCAGTTTAACAAATGGTTCCAGCACTATATTTTCCTTTGCCGAAATAGATTGGGGTACAGGTCTGTACAATCTGATATGCAATGTACTGGTTGGTGGCGTGCGGATTATAACTACAAAATCATTTACACCACAATATATGCTGGAGATAATAAAAAAATATAAAATAAATTTCCTGATGACCTGTCCATCGCAAATGGTTCAAGTCTCCCTATTGCCCAGCTACACTCAAAAGGCCATGGCGAGTATACGTTTGATATTTATGACAGGTTCTGCTTGTTCTGAAGCCACACTTAAGCGTATACGTTCGGTTCTTACTACCGGCTACTTATTAAATATCTACGGTACTACAGAATCCGGAGGTGTAGCATATAATTTTACAGACTATAAGCCCAATTCTGTAGGCAAAATAGTGCACAATATACAACTAAAGATTGTAGATCAATTTACTGGCGAACGTTTGGGTCCCAACGAATTGGGTGAAATATGTCTTAACTCGAATAATAAGTGGTTGGGCTATTACAATAATCCCGAGGCCACAAAACAAATTGTCGATTCTGAAGGTTTTACTCATACCGGCGATTTGGGTTATATTGATGAGGAACACTATATCTACTTGGTGGAACGTTGCAAAGATGTCATGAAATTTGAACATTTCCATTATTCTCCACATGAAATCGAAGAGATTGTCATGACCATACCTGGCGTTGTCGATGTTTGTGTTTTTGGTGTCTATGATGAAGAGAAGAACGATGTACCAGCTGCGGCTGTGGTCAAGCATGCAGACAGCAGAATTACAGAAAGGGATATTGTGAAATATGTAGCGAGTAAATCACAGGCCTGTTACAAGAGACTGCACCATGGTGTGTACTTTTTAGATGAAATTCCATATAACAAAAATGGTAAAGTGCAGCGACGCTTGGTAAAAGACATTTGTTTAGCTATAAGAAAAATAAATACAAATTAATTATATCAAATAAAACTAAAAAAAAAATAATTGTTTTCTTTTAAAACTGCATTTTTAAAATTCAGAGCAGGCACAGTAGGAGAGAATAAACATATTTTTGAAATAAATCTGCCGTTACTAACTGGCTGATTCGACTAAAATTAATAGGCCACCTCAGACAAGCAAGCGTTTTAAATGCTTTAATATTTTTTTAAAGCCCTTGAAATTACAAAACATTACATGATCATGCTCTGGTAGTAAGTTAGCTCTTCCGAAAAGTAAGCATAAAACAGACGTTTTGAAGTAACTTTACATATGTATTATAAGCCGACTCACAGATAAATGTGGTCTGTTACCCCCTTTGTTTTAGGATGTCTACCAAAATATTTTATTATTAGGAAGTAATTCTTAAGGAAATATTTCCCAAAAATTTTAAATATACTAAAATTGGATCAGTAAAATGTTTTAATGTTTATGTATTTATCAGATATTTATGAATTTATCAGCGGATGAAACTTTAGGGAAATATATCATTAGATCTAAACATTAGTCAACATTAACCCTTTGGTGTACTTGGGGTCAAAATATGCCAGTATTATGAAACGCTTTAAAACGACTCTAACTTTAAAATATATTATTTTATTTAAAATAAAAGTAATAAATTAACCATTTTATGCATTTGGTGTCTAATTTTATTTTCCAGCTATTTTAATCCCAAGGGCATACAATAAATAATTTCCATATTTCCAGGATCCTAGTGAAATAGTTTTCTGAAGTTTCTTCAAAATTCATCATTAAATACATAAGATTTCGCTGTATTTTATGGAGAAATCCAAAATATTGAAAAATTTATTATTTGATTTCAATTCCATTATGACTAAATATTTTCATCAACATATACTTATTTGGTTAAAATATTCCATTCTAACGCAAATTTAATATCATATGTATTAAAATGTTATTATCTTTAAATTCGATCAGATTTATTATGTTTAGTTCATTTATACATTAGTGTCGTTCATAAGTGTAAATTTAACAAATAATACATTTAATAATTTGTCAATATTGAAAAATTTTAAAAAATTATTATAGAAGAATATTTAATAAAAAAATTGTAAATGTTATTATTTTCTCTATAAGACACTATAATATGAAAAAATAAGAGAAACAATATTTTTTAAGTGTAAAACCCTAATGTTTATGTGTATCGTGTTAAAATAAATAATATCTTGTATTGCAATGAAACATCCCAGAGAACATTTTTCCACACAGAGAAAACAGATTCGAATTTACAACCGAATTTGTCACCAATAGAATTTTGTCGGTTACGAGAGGTAATTAAAATATAAATATACTTTATTTTATAAATTAAATTAAACTTTGTTGGATTTTTAAGATATTGTTTTACTGAAAACACAACAAAATTAGTATGTATGACTACACCACTTTAAACAATACCTTTTTTCTCCATTACCCCTCTTGAGAGCATATGGCTTCCACAAAGCATCTCCATCTTATACGATTTGTTGCAGTTGTTTTCGCGTATTTCCCATGTAAAGCCTAGTACTCTGTTCATATTTGCGAAAAATTATGGTTTTTTCATGCGAAAAATTTTATATGCAACAATTGATCAGCTGTTGGTTTTAATTTCGTGCGAAAGAAGTGCTGCTTATATTATTTCGTGTGGAAAATTAAGGTTGCCAGATGTATTTCACAATAAGAACAGAGTACTGCTCTTGCGAAATTATTTCGCATATATTTTATTCCAAATATTTTATATGTAGTTTGACAGCAGTTCGCACGACATTTTGAACAGAGAATTTAGCTTAAGATTGCACTGTCCTAGCTATTGGAGTATCGTGCATATCTTCATGCTTACATGTTGACATAAGATCAAGTCTATTGTTATTTTATATTGTATCAGTTTCGTTAATCGGTTGTTGTTCTAGCTAAGTAGATGATTGGTCCAAAGATAATCTGTCGTTGCCTAGAAACAACGCCCTCTGTGTATTTGGTGTAGTGGTGGGGAACCTTGCTTTGATTCCTAAATTTTTTCCCAGAGGGTGGCGGCTGTCTAACCTTAGCCATGATGTTGTCATCATTTCCAGGGGCAAACTCTGAGGCTACTTTATTTTTAAAAACATTAAAAACTAAAAAATTTATAATATTCCATGAAGAAAAATATAAAATTTTAATTAATGTAAAATTTTAAGATATCATAACAAAATTTGGAACTAATATAGAGACAAATGTCCTCAGATCAATGGCATTAAAATATTTGCCATTTTTTATTTTCAAATACCGAAATTCGTAAAACAGGGAAAATGTGTCCCAAAATATTGACCCATTGTAGGTCCGACTTACTATGGCGCTATATACGTCGTTACAAAGGTTTTGAAATCTCTATCACTAGATATCCATATTGTCTATCTTAATGTCTTAGTAATCCAGATATAAATCAAAAATCGAGGTTGTCCTAGTTTTTTCCTTATATCTCAGTGGGGCGATTTTATCGATTTTAAATAGCAACCTATAGCGGATATATTGATGTATGAATCGTGTATATAAATTATTTGGGGCTACGGAAAGTTGATTTCAATATAGAGGCGGACATGGCTATATCGACTTTGTGGGGTCGTAAATGGAAAATGTAGAAAATACAAACGGCATGACAAATGGGGCTATACAAATATTCAGCTTTTTCGCGAATTGGTGCTTTGCGTTTTTAGAAGTTTTTACTCAAACTTCGCCAATTTTTTGTAAATTGGCAAATTTTGGGTACGACTGGGTGGTCTATGTCCGCTTAAATGAACCACATTTTATTTTTAATGCTTACGCATTAAGTTCTCTTTCCGGATCATATAACAATTATTTACAGACCCGAAGAAATGTTATTTTCTTAAAAGAAAAATATAGGGATTTTTTTTTTAAACACGTCAAAAATACTGCTTTTTTATATGTTCCATATTTGGAGAGTGTAACTTTCTATAGGGACGAGATAACTGTTAGCAAGTTTTTTATTTTTTTATAATTCTATCGCAAATATAGCTGATAAGGTAACCAACTTAGAGGGGCCACCTACTGGCCGCCATTCAGCCTACTAAGCTGAGCAAGTTGTATTGTTCTGCATTATTTATTAACATTTCTCAAGCCTTCGATAAAGTCTGGCACGATGGACTAATACACCTGCCAATGTACATAAACTGCTTAAAAATTACATACAAGAAAGATCTTTTTAAATCAGATCAAAATATGTGATCTCGTCACGTCTAAAAATATCCGCTGGTGTACCACAGGGAATTATTCTAGACTCATTCCTATATATTTTATATACGAGCTTAGTGACTCACACATCTACATTTGCGGACGATATTGCTTTTTTAAGTACACATAAAAACCCCGTAATAGCTTCTGAACAACTTCAGTCTCATATCGACGATTTGGAAAAATGGCTGTACAAATGGAAAATAAAAGTCAATGCAACAAAATGTACTCATGTTACATTTAATCTAAGACGAGAAATTTGTCCTTCCATATAGATAAATAATATAAAAATTCTAGAACAGAGCCATGTGAGATATCTCGGTATCCATCTTGATCGCCGTTGAACATGGACCCAACATATTGATGCCAAGGTTACACAAATAAAGTCAGCACTGTTAAGAACAATAACAGGTGTCCCATGGTACGATCGCAATAGTAATATCCATGTGGATCTCAATGTCCCCATAATACGCGAGGAGATCAAACTCTCCAGTTAAAACTACCTTTCAAAACTATTGGATCATCCAAATACCTTTGCCAGGGAGTTGCTTTCATTTGAGGGTCATAGACGACTCAGAATCGACCGTCCGTCTGGCTAGCTGTCTATGGAAACATTGTGTGCAAAGTACAGGTCTCAGTTTTGAAGATATTTCGTAAAATTTGGTAGGGTAGTTGGAGGATCATTCGCCATAGAGGCACATCAGCCAACACCGAATAACTTAAGAACCGAGTAATCGATTTTGTTAGATTATCAAGTTATTTCGTTTTCATTTATCGAATATTTACAATTTCAGAAAGTTGGAAAGTTTAATTTTACATATGTTGTGAGGCAGACGCGATTAATTGTTTTTCAAAAAGCTGTGAAAATATTTCAGAGTTTGAAGTTACCTTTAATAGAATTATGTTATTGTAACAGTCTGATGTCAAAAACACAGTCAATCAAACTGTCTTCAGATATTAAACAGAATACATCGTTCACACATTCCTTAAATTTGTTTTTGGAATATTATTTGTTTTGGAGAAATATATTTTATCATTTGAAATAAAAGTTCATAAAATGTGCAGATTATTCTATAATTAAAATGGGTTAATTGTCGTCAAGACAAACAAGAAATGCGAAGTGCTAGAAGCGACAAAATACGGTTTTAAGCAAAACTCGCATGCGATGCCCAAAAAGCTGCTGGTAAAAACTTCGCAACCACAAAGCCCCTAAAGAACAGGAGTGTTAACAACATCCCTGTCGGAGCAACTCGAAATATGGAGACAACACTAATCTAGCTTGCTGTCCAACCTAGAGTTTCCAAAAAACCCAAGAATTTCAAAATCGCGGTTTCGGTTTTAAAAAATTGAAAACCGATCGGTTTCGGTTCGGTTTTGTGATAATTTATTAACTATTAAATCTGTGATAATATAGGAACTGCTATACGGATATTTGAAAATAACTAAGACTTTGATACAAAAATTTTGCATTATTTAGCCTGCGAAAGGTAGCCTGCTACATCATCTGAAGCAATTATTGTAATACAATTTAAAAAATTTAAACAAATCTTAAGATATTTTTACCGATCTGTGTTTAGAGATATTGGATGAATAATTGGATGAAAAAGTATGTTTCTCTTTTTTAAATTTAAAATTTTTCTAGTGAAAATAGATTAAAAGTGAAAACCGAAGAAAAATTGTCGGTTTCGGTTTCGGTTTTAAGCCTTGAAAAACCGCGGTTTCGGTTTCGGTTAAAACCGAATTGGAAACTCTAGTCTAACCCACCCTTTGCTACTAACAGCATATGTTCTTGCACTAGCCATTGCGTGAGATAAGATATTCCAATTGAGGCTCCCGAGTTTAACGAGATATTAAACGCTATTTCAGCCTTAAAGGCAAATAAGGCCCCTGTAGCAGATAACATTGCACCTGAAATGCTCTAAACGGACAGCCGAACATCATCGTCCTTCCTACAACCACTGATCCAAACCTTATGGTCTACTAACGAATTGGATCCAAGATTATAGCGCACATTATAAATGACTGAATATCGCAAGCTATTTTGCCGGAACTTCGGCATGAGCAAGCTGGATTCCGTCCACAGAAGTCTTGTACTGATCACATCAATATATTGCGGAACAGTCCAACGAGTGGCACTCTCCTTTGTATATGGTCTTTATCGACTTCGAAAAAGCTTTCGATACCTTAAGACACGACGCGATATGGAGCGCTCTTGCTTGTAAAGGTATTCCAGCAAAACTTATAAATCTTATCCAATCACTCTATAAGAATGTTTGCTGCCGAGTTGTGCATGACAATACCTTAAGCAACCGCTTTTGCTGTTCAACATTGTGCTCGACGTTATCATACGTAATGCAACTCGAGCTAGCAGAAGAATAAGATGGGGCCTCAATGAACGCCTTGAATATGCAGACGACATCTGCTGACTGTCATATAGCCACAGAGACATGGTATCAAAACTGAAGTCTCTAGAGATCGAAGCGGCAAAGACTGGTCTAAAGATAAACACAGGCAAGAGCAAAAGCATGCGATGTAACACCCTCAATACCAACAGGTTCAAAATATGCAACGTCGACCTGGACATTGTAACATCTTTCTGTTATCTTGGTAGTATCATTACGAACAATGGCGGCTTTAGTAATGATGTGGCATACCGAATATCAAGGGCCAATCAAGCATTCGGCATGTTAAGTTCAATATGGAAATCAGCGGGCATATCTTTCAACACCAAAATAAAGTTCATCAACAGCTGTGTCAAATCCGCTCTCCTATGCCAGCGAGACATGGAACGCGCTGCAATGTGACATAAATGCTGCGCAGGTATTTACCAAGCGATGCTTGCGAAGAATTCGTCGGATATTCTGGCCTGCAACAATATCAAACGCAAATCTATGGAGATTAACAAATCAACGTCCAATCCAGACTGAAATACTCAATCGAAAATGGCGATGGATTGGCCATACTTAGCGCAGGCCTGCAGGAGATATAGCAAAAACCGGCATTGACTGGACACCCCAGGGCAACACGCGAAAAAGAGAACGCCCATTGCACATATAATTATAAATAATAATTGTCGTAAAAAGTTGCAGATTTTTTTAACATCTGACAAGTTGTTAAAATATGTTCACTGGGTAATTGCAAACCTAATATTCACGGACAGACGTCATGTATTTCTGAGTGTTTTTTTTTATTTCGAATAAAATAAGGAAACAAGCGAATGAAATGTGTGTCAAGCAGTTACAATGTAAGTTGTCATATAATGCGAAAGAAATAACAAAAACAATATTAATCATTGTACGTGATATTATTCAAATTTAATTTATTTCTTGCGTTATTGTAATATTTGTATTAATAATATATTTATTAAAGAAAAATAAACATATGAATGCCCTACTTGGCAAGTAGATTAACTCCCTATATCATAAAGTAGAATAAAATGATAAAATTAAATAAATCATTGAATGAGGCTACATAAATATTTGCAGTATCCCAGGAAAATGTTTAGAACTTGTTGCGAAATCACTAGTTCTAGAACTACTATAACTATAGTTCTAGAACTGTAATAAAACACCTCAGCTTCAACCATGTGAAATTTCCTAACAATATCTGCAATAGTTCTCGAGATACAGAATTATTTCCAAAACAAGTTTCTAACCCACAGTGTATCGTGTTTTAATGGTTTTTCAATGTCGGACGGCCAGACATTTTGTTCTAGAATAGTTTTAAGTCGGAAAGATTTTGCACGTTCTCAATACCAATTCATTTCTGGTCAATCTATATAATCTACTAGATTGACCCGGTGCGCTTCGCTACCCCTGTCGATGTAAAAATCGGTTCAGCCGTTTAGTAATTATTGTTTAAAAACTAAAGGTACCAATTTTACCCGTTTTCCCCCCTTTTTATCCCTTTCTGGTCCAAGTATTGAAAAAATTTATAGCCTATTGACGCTTCCAAGTAAGGATCTATCTACGTTCCAAATTTCAATAAAATCGGTTCAGCCGTTTAGGCGTGATGCTCAAACAAACAAACAAACAAACAAACAAACAAACAAATAAACAAACAAACTTACAAAGACATTTATATATTTATATAGATATAAATATATAAATGTCTTTGTAAGTTTGTTTGTTTATTTGTTTGTTTGTTTGAGGATTACGCCTAAACGGCTGAACCGATTTTATTGAAATTTGGAACGTAGATAGATCCTTACTTGGAAGCGTCAATAGGCTATAACTTTTTTCAATACTTGGACCAGGAAGGGGTAAACAGGGCGAAAACCGGTAAAATTGGTACCTTTAGTTCTTAAACAATAAATACTAAACGGCCGAAACGATTTTATTGAAATTTCCAACATAGACTACGACAGGGGTAGCGAAGCGCACCGGGTCAAGCTAGTAAATAATATTTTCGTACCATCAACAAGCAGACGGACATAGCTATATCATCGTCTTAGAATTTTATAAGGACCCAGAATATTTATACTTTTGTGGGTCTAGGAACAATATTTCGATGTGTTACAAACAGAATGACAAAATCAATATACCGCCCCATTTTTTTGATGGTGGTTAAGCTACATTAATAAACAGTATGTACGTTTATGTATGCTTCTGAAATGATAACAACATTATCATAATAAAATATTTTCTGCTCAACCTGTTAAAAATATTAACAGAAAAATTCATGTATATCTAATAAAATCAATTTTCTCTTAATTTACTTTCTCATAAAATTTCGGTATACATTGTACATAAGTATGTGTGTAAAATACTATATGTATATGTATGTAGTTATGCGTACATCCCAGCGGGAACAAATGCTAGGTCTTCACTTTGCAAGCCTTCTAAAATACAAAATACTCATTCTACTTCCCGCAGAAGATGTTCAGAAGTGATTTTGTTTCTCCCTCTAAAAAATTTCATAAAAATTCAAAATTATATTACAAAATAAGTTCTAACAAACCTTTATTTAAAATTCAAACATTATTGGTTTTGTAATTATTCCTTTATGTTGTTTCTCTATAATAAAATTTATTTGGCTCTCTTTATTATAAACCGTTAGAATAAGGTACACAAGCTTCAAAAAAATTATGTTGTGAAGTTCGCGTTTAGTAGTTTTTTTATAGATAAAACTATACACTAGTTTTATGCTGAATTACTTTTTTTGTCCTCTATAATGGCTTGATTCAGCAGACTTCCATTTTCAGGCATTTTAATAGAAGTTCCTATGTAGACATTCTATGAGGCATTAAGCGTCAGGCCTCTTTACTGTCGTTCAACGGAAGATCTTCTAATATGTCCTCTTAAGTAGGCCTTCTAGTTCAAAGCATTGTATTCCAATGACACGTCGCGACTTGTAAAACTGAAACGATTTTGCAAAGCGGCTGGGTGTTCTTGTGTCCGCAAAATAAGGCATTTTGGAAGGCCTCTTTATTGCATATTTTTCCCGCTGGGTTACACACTAAACATAATTTGACAGACAGACAGACAGACTGACAGACTGACTGACAGACAGACAGACAGACAGACAGACAGACAGACAGACAGACAGACAGACAGACAGACAGACAGACAGACAGACAGACAGACAGACAGACAGACAGACAGACAGACAGACAGACAGACAGACAGACAGACAGACAGACAGACAGACAGACAGACAGACAGACAGACAGACAGACAGACAGAAGTGGCGAGAGGATACCGCCCTTCCTGGTCAGCGTCTGTTCTCCATGTAAGGGGCGGCTGAAACTGAAACCTGGCGGATAGGTTAAAAACGCAAAACAACTACAAACTTTTGAAATGGAAAATAAAGTATTAAATGTTACGGTGCAGGGAGTAATAAACCCAGTACCGGCGGCCATAGGAAGTGTGAACGCGGGCTTTCTCCTCCAGTAGCAAACCTGGCTGGACTAGATGATAATGCTACAGGCAAACCGCAAGATACGGAGATGTTAGCTACGGAAAACCCCTTTAGGAGGAACTCCGTTATTCAGAGATCACCGCCACCGGCAGTGAGTAATACCACACCGTCTACACCAGGCAACACGAGTAGCAAGTCACGCGAAGTGCAGAAATAATGTACATCATGCTATTACAGAGCAAATAAGAGCCATAAAAGCCACGTACAATAAAGCTAAAGAATAGCTAGAAAAATGTTGAAAATAGCGAAGAGTCAACACAGACTTGAAAAGGAGCAGAGAACAAATAGGCAGTCCCCCAAAGAGTCAAGTGCCTAAGAGAATCAAGAAAGTGTAACGAAAAAGTAGTGGAGGATATAAACAAGGCCGAATTGGGAAAATGTGAAACAGTAAAGCGCAAAAATAACATGCGAAAGAGACCAGTACGAACAGATGCGATGATTATTTCTACAAAGGGAAAAGCTACCTACGTAGACATATGTACTACGAAAAATAATGGCAGATCCAACATTACAAGATCTTGGGGAAAGCGTTTCACGTATACGGAGAACACAAAAAAGAGATTTACTTTTAGAAATCAAAGCAACCAGCAAAGAATATGTGGATAAATTTCATTGTCAGGTAGAAAAGAGTATTGACCTTCAAGCTGATATCAGAACCCATAAACAGGAGATTTGTATCGAATTGATGAGGTTACAACAAAACAGGAAATATGTGCCGCACTGACGAGCCAGTTTAGAGTAGATGAAGTTAAAGAAGACAATATAAAGAGCATACGAAAAAGCTACGGAAGTACCCAAACCGCTATTATTAGCTTACCAATAGATATTGGACGTAAAATAATAAATACGGAAAAAATCTCCCTAAAACGATGTTTCAGATGTCTTGAATTTGGGCATATTGCATCAAAATGTTCTAGCACGCATGATAGATCCCAAATGTGCAGAAGATGTGGCGCTATAGGGAATATTGCGAAAGATTGCACAAAGAAACCCGAATGTATGTTCTATAAACAATTGGAAAATGCAGATACTCTTCATGTAGCAGTTAGTGGAAGATGTACTGTATTTAAACAGGCTCTTAGTAGATTACGTAAATGAGGTTACTACAACTTAAGCTCAACCACTGTCAGGCGGCACAGGACTTGCTTTCACAGATTATCTGCGAAACTTGTGTTGATGTCGCCATTATATGCGAACAGTATAAGGATATGCACAATACAGTATGGACAAAGGACCTATATAACAAAGCAGCAATATGGGCTTGTGAAAAGAAAGCAAAAGAAGAAATAGCAGTACAACTTCGTAAAAGCTAAAATTGGAGGTGTATACATATACAGTTGCTACGCACCAACCCCCGCCCCCCAAGCGCAACAATTGAACAATACAAGCAAACGGTAGATCGCTTAGTGAGGGATTCAGAGAGATACAACCCAAAAATCATAGTGGGATATTTTAACGCATGGGCAGTAGAATGGGGAAGCCGTTTTACAATTACAAGGGGACAAATTTTACTAAAAGCATTCACTGGGTGTGATATCAAACAACGGTAACAAACCAACATTTATGGCTAGGGGAACATCCTCTATCGTGGACCTCACATACATGAGTAACTCACTGGCGAAGGAAGTGGAATGGACAGTTAGTGACCAATATACTCACAGCGACCACCAGGCTATAATATTTTCAATCAATGACAGTGGTAGATCAAGTAATAAATTAAGTAGAGGAAATGTCAAGTATATTGGACATCAATCCGTCATCTCCAAAAAAATCTTTAGAATTTCCGTCAGAATTCGTATAGAATTCTGTCCGACAAATCTTCACACAAAGAGTTAACATTCGTAGAAACTTTAGTATATTTTCGTACTGACATCGAGTATGAAATCGGCAACTTTTGCAGACTGTCGTATGATTTTTTACGATCTCGATGACCAGTTCACATCACCTCCAGGATAGATGACCATGCCCTCAAATCGCTCGTGCAGAATGTCTACGTAGCGCCGCACAGTGGTCCAAATGATTAATCTAGAGGGAAAAAGAAATTTTTTTAAATGTTTCAAAAGCAAATTTTTTGTATGGTAAGTTGACAAGTATCCATTTTACATAACGATGTTTCCAAGCTACACTAGAATTGATACATCGCTTCAAAAACAAGTAATTGCTTCTTTGTTAAACAATTTTCGTCAAAAATAATAAGAACAATTAAAAAAAAATTTTGTTGGTGTAAATTATATAAAAAAGGTAAAAATAAAAATTACTGTTTAAATTGTTCATATAATATCTTTTGTTTAGAAAACAAATGTGTGCATCTGTTCGCCGTTGACGGTGATGGCCTGGTGAACTTTGTTCTGAAAGAAATATCGACCAATCAGTGCATATTTCGGGATGTATTGGACGCTCAGGGATCTCATGTGGATTAGTATAGTCCCAAATTCAACAATTTTGTTGGTTGACGTACCTATTCGTCCAGAATTGGGCGTCATTGCTAAAAATGATTTTTTGATGAAAATTAGCGGAAGGGTGCCCATTTTGATAAAGCAATTACATCGTTTGTATGTGTTTTTGAACGATATATCCGACTGTGGTGATTTGGCAGAACAAACTGAATAAATGACAAGCAATTCGACAGATGTAGCTTCAATAATATGGCTGCTATCAACTGTAAAAGTTCGCAAGTCCCTATTGGAAGACCCTTTATATACATTTTTTCAGTTGGGTACTTCCAAATTACCTTTCCGATGATAGCTAATAATGTCATAAAAGTCATCAACTAAAATTAAGAATATTCATTACAATCTATCCGCCACTGCATTGGTTAATTTTACACAATTAAATGCATATTATTTATAAATATTTTTCTATATTGTTTAAAATTATGTTAAGCAAAATATATATAAAAAAAAACATTGTTATCATTGCTTTTGTTATTGTCAGCAATTTATTTATTTTTTTCGGGGGGTATTGTGTCTGTTAATGAAAACGTATTTAAATTTTGTTATAAATATTCTAAAAACATACATAAATCACAAATTTGCACATTTGTATAAATTTGCAGTTATTCGTTTATTCATACTGCATTTAGATGCAATTACAAACAATTTATTGACAAGAGTGTTTGTTTTCAAATGAAATTGTGCAAAAACTGATATCAAAAATGTTTTTGTATGTTTTTTTTTGTCTGTTGTGTCAAGTGATGTCGAAATTCGTCTGGCTGAGTATGTGTAGATTTTGGTTTATGAATTGAAAATTTATGAGTTTGTAATTAAATTGTTTGGATTTGTGTTAAATTAGTGAGTGTATTTATACATTGAATTAAAGTTTATTTTGTTTGTGATAAATATAGAATAAAGGAATCTGGCATTAATTTATATGAAATTTAAATAAAATTATTTAAAAAGAATGCTTTAAATGCGAATAGATATTTAAGTAAACTAAATCTGAACACATTTTATCGTACTTATGGATTTAATTGAAGTTTGTTTTCTACTACATTCATAAGTGCTTTATAGCAAATTGGAATATAATAATATTAAAAAAAACTGAAGTACAAAAAAAAAAAAAAAACAATTTGTTCCAGAACCGATTTTTCTAATTAAAGGAACAACTACTTTTTACGATTTTCTTTATTCTTCATAGAGTCTACAATGTGATGGAATCAAAATATTTTGTAAATAAATCGGCCATTTCTAACTATCTGTTCTGGCTAAAATGGAATTACATGTGTGTTTTCGTGTAATTTTCACGATTTTTTGTTTCAATCTCAAAATGCAAAGCAGACAGGTGTTTGATATTTTTTTTGAAATTTATTTTAATAATGGGGACAAAAAAGGTACCAAAAAGTGATAACAAGGAGAAAACACATATTCGAAATTATCAATACAATTTTGATACAATTTTAAACATTGGTTCTTGCAAAAAATACAATAATATAAAAATTAACTAACAAGTGTAGATAAACCCAATTCAAATCAATCTGTGATCACTCATATTTTATACCAAAAATCAATTAGTATAAAAACCTCAAATATCCTAAATCATTAATGACTTCGTAAATACTGCGATTTTAAGGAAAATAACCTCAATCTGTGATCACTCATATTTTACACAAAAAATCGATTTTTAGCATAAAAACTCAAAAATCTTAAATCGTTAATAACTTCGTATGACAATCTGCTATTAAGTCATATTGTCATAATGTCCTAATATATTATGATAGTTTAAACAAATTGTTGTGCACAGATTATACAGATAAGGATCAGCTGGTTCCAGTATTATGACAATAGAAAACAAACAAAAGAAAATGTCAAAACGGTTGTGGTTTGAAAAGAGGGGCAAATATATATCATATATGGTTGTATAACGTCAAAATAACAATTTTGAGAACTGTCATATGTTCTTATCTGTAATAATCTGTGTTGTTGTGCTTCAAACTAAAAAGTGTTATTTTTGTGACAAAACAATAAACATAGTTCAAAAAGAGCAATTTTGGTTGAAACAAAACAAAAATTTGTTTAATATATTAGGACATTATTACAATATGACCCAATAGCAGACCGTATGAATCCCCTAAATGTTAACAAAATAACTCATATCATGCTTTACTTTATTTATTCTAATTCTCCAGATATTCAACTATAACATTGTAAAAATATAAGAAAATGATTCAGACAAAGCATAAAGAATCTCGAAATTACAATTTTCTTTGTAATAGTGTAGGATACACCTACTGTTCCTATCTCTCCAATTTTTAGCTAAACCTCGTACTAAGCATGTCACGCCCACTAATCCAATACCGACAACAGAAGAAGAGAGACACCCCCATATCATGATGGATCCACCGCCGTGTTTACGGTCTTCTTGGTGTATTTTGGATCATATGCCTTATTGTCTGGGCACCTAACAGAATGTTTCCCATCGAATCCAAACAAATGTATCTTTGTTTCATCTGACCACAGCCTAAGAAGCCCGTAAAATACGGCGGTGGATCCATCATGATATGGATAAAGAACAAAATATGCGCCCCGGGCTACGTAAATATATTGCAAAGCATAATGCTTCCATTTGCTGAGCAAGAGATGCCCTTGAGATGGGAGTTTCAGCAGGTCAATGATCCGAAGCACTCCTCAAAATTAGCAAAGGACTGGTTTGCTGTCAACAAAGTCCCTCTTATTGAATGGCTTTCGCAGTCACCGGACCTAAACCCAATAGATCACCTTTGGGGAGTGCTCAAGAGGAAGCAGCAGGGTTTCAGTCCGAAAATTAAGGACGAATTGTGGGAAAAAATCCAGGAGGAGTGGTTTTCCATTGATAAAGACTTTTGCAAAAAAATTGGTTGATTCCATGAGTCGCAGATGCAATGAAGTTGTAAAAAACAAAGGTAGATCAACAAAATATTAAAATAAAATAATTTTTTAACAAAAAATAAAAAGTTTAATCCTTTAAAAGTTTAATTTTTTTACGCGTTTCTATTATTTTTTCCAGTAAAAATATTGGCTCTTTATATTGTTAGTCATATAATGTATTAAAATATAAATGAAAAAAGGAATGATTATGTTTTTGTTATGTTGTATATCTTATAAACAAAACTGCATATAATTTTTTTTTTACAAAACTAAACTTGACTAATATAGTTCAAAAAAGCTCTCATATCTATTATTTTCTCCAACACTGTATATCCCACTCGCAATTTCTAAAAACTGGAACGAAAATCCCAAAAATGATATTTTTTACTATTTTGACCATAGGGTCCACATTTTCTTCGGGGCTGGGAAAATACTTTGGAAATAAATAGGGATCATATCAAGGTTTCCAAGGCTGCTTTCCGTTTTCTGATCCCAGCTTTGGGATTTTAGAACATGTGGTCCAAAATTAAAATTTTGATAAAAAATAGGTCAAATTGCGAAGGTCGTAGGGGCGACATATTCGAAAAGTGTGACATGTCTTTTATACCAAAATATTCTCCGTAAAGATATCTTATAGAAAAACATAAAACTGTTTTATATGTCCTTAAAGAAAGTTTTATTTTAATAAAAAAAGAGTTAAGTCACCATTTCACCCAAAAAACAGAAAAAATCTACAAATTTTTGAATTTTTAAATTGAAAATCGTTTATTTTCGGATCCTTAATCGAAATTGTTCTGAAATTTTTTGCATATTATTGATAATTTAGTTATCTAACTAATGAACGCTCCATTCGGTTTAAAAGTACGCTCTATATTTTTAAAAAAGCGAGCCAAGGTATGTCAACATTTGAAAATTTAAATTTTGAAATACTTATAACTCGGAAATTATAAGAGATAAATAGCACACGCAAGCATGTGTTTTCAAGACCTAGCCGAGTGCTTCCCAAAAATTTAAAAATCTTTAAAATCGGATGGGAAACCAAAAAATGGCACGTGTTTAAAAATTTTACTTATCAAAGGTACCCTACTTTGAGCGCCGTGCCTGGAGCATTTGTAGGGTCCATTTTAATAACTTGAACTCAAAAACTTCTTGGCTACCCCCACGTAAAATTTTATCCCGATCGGGCCATCCGTTTAGAATTGCCAGATTTATTTCCAAAAAAAATTGTTTCTGCCCCATTGTGCAATCGGAGTTATTCAAAAAACATTTTTTTTCAAATAGATTTTGTATGGAAATTTCATTTGGAACATACATACTATGTACAAACGTTCATTTTTACACAGGGTTTTCCAACAAGAGATGTTATTTTGGTATCCAAAGAAAAATGGCATTTTTTGAGATAAATGATCGGACGTTTATTTCATAATAAAGAGGAAGGTATGCCGTTAATAATGAAAAACAACATCAGCCAAATGGCCACCACGACCACGCTTACAGCACTATTTTTGTTCATATCTCCGTTATTTATGAACGGATTTTGCTGATTTTAAATAGGAAACTTCTCGAAAGCATGTCTGACAGAATTATTAAAGATTTGGATCCCGAAGATATCTGAGGTCTTCATAAAATTGATTTCAATAGACAGACAGACGGACATGACTTTATGGACTCCGCTATCTATAAGGATCCAGAATATGTATACTTTATAGGGTCGGGAAATTATATTGTGGAAATTACAAACGAAGGTGAAGGGTATAAAAATATAATTTAAACATCTTAATTTCATCATTACAACTATTTAAAAGTAACGGTAAATTTTGTTATATTACTTGTAGCTTTTATTTTAACAATCATTGAAATATTTCTTTAATACAACAGTAACTATTTCTCATGAAGCTTTTACACATATCTTATTCTGCAAACAACTCAAGCTTTATGTACGTTTTAAAAATTTATGAAGAAAAGCTGTTTTTTAACAGAACTGCAAAAACTTATTTTAACATTGAATAAACTTTTTAAACATGTTTGTTGTAGTCACTAAAAATGCTGGTCATACAATTTTTTAGACAGTTTAATTTAGTTTTTTTATTTGTTGAGTCAGACCGAATGTACTTATTTTCAAAATCATGCAAAACAAGTAATAGTGTTATACTCGTCTGTAATGGGGATGTACACTATAATACGAAGAAAATATCATAAGTAGAGTCAGAGTCATGCTTTCAAAATATTTATATGTAGTGGTATGTCGGAACAAAGTTTTTTATATATTTTGATTCAAAACTTTTTACCGGTTCACCATACATGTTTTGTTAATTTTAGGACACATAATTTAGCTATTACCAATAACTATTTGTGTTCCTAAAATTAGTTTTGACAATTGTTAATACCAAGCATTTCATAGTAACATACAATATTTGGGGGAGTTTCATCCTCTAGGTTCTTCCATCTAGGGACCTATAGTGCTTTCAACAGACGATAAGCCATAACTAGATCGTCTTAGAATTGTATAGAAACCCAGAATATTTTATTTACTTAGTAGAGTAGGAACTTATTTATATACAGGTAGGTAATGAACTTTTGCATTTAGCACATCTTTCCATACCATTTCCAATTGTATTTCAGAAGTTTCTAATTTTATTTCAGAAAATTCTAATTATATTTCAGAATATTCCAATTATATTTCAGAAGTTTTCATTTGTATTTCAGAAATTTCGAATTGTATTTCAGAATTTTCCATTGTATTTCAGAAAATTTAATTTGTATTTCAGACTTATTAATTTATACTTAAAAACTTTCTAGTTGTATTTCAGAATTTTCCAATTGTTTTTCAGAAATTTCTATTTGTATTGCAATTAGAATTTTCTGAAATACAAATGGAAGTTTCTGAAATACAATTAGAAATTTCTAAAATATAAATGGAAAATTCTGAAATATAATTGGATAATTATGAAATTCAATTAGAAATTTCTGGTCTGTGAATATGAATTTATGTTATGCCTATAGAATAGACGTATATACACAAAATTTAAGCAAAAAGAAATTGCCGATATTTTTGAATCTGTCCATATTTGACTATAGTCCCCATATAAAGTCCTCTTCCGAAAATCACTTAAATACTCATAAATCTTATATAAATATTTAAATAATAAATAAATCCTCGTTTTTATAAAAATTGCTGTACCGAATCTCATGAAGATCGGCTTAAATTAGTCATAGCTCCCATATAAGAACAATTTCCAAAAAAACTACATAAATAACAAAAAAATATCGATATCGAACCAAAATTGTATACACACCAGTTTTTTCCAAAAATCGTTTTACTGGATCCGCCCATATTTGAAATCTTCTAAATTATTGATATAATATGAAATTCAACCAAAATAGGCCACAAATATTGATATGAAATTCAATCAAAATAGGCCACAAATCCAAAATATTCTGAAAATATTTTATCGCCCATATAAGTATATGTAAATTTTTTCCCGTTACTGCAAATTTTAAATATAAATTCAAGCCAGGTTGATAGTATTTATAAAAAAAAAATATTTGCGTTTTTTGGATATAAAAATATTATCTCCAAACTTTACTGCGTTTTGTGGGTGAACTTTTTTGACAACCGTGCAAAAGTAATACAATTTTTTTAAACAACTTGCAATGGTCTATTCGACATAGCTCCTATATAAGGACAACATCCGCAAAATATATTAAACTTGAATATATCTGTAATTGTTCACTGTTAAAGCACGAAATGCACATGAATAGGAAACACTGAATATGTATATTCTACTTTTTACGCAAATGTAATTTCTGTAATTCTCACTATATTTAGGAGGAGGTTATTTAAGACTCGGCTCAGCCGAGTATAGTTGTTTTTTTCTTCTTTTTTTTAATACTTTGACCCAAAATTCAAAACTTCAAATAAAATGTGCAACCTTTAAACGTTATCCAGCTTTTCCAAATTATCAACATTTGGTTTTCAGATGACGAAGAACAATTTTTGACTTTGAAAGCATCTAAAATCTTAAAAGTGCAGAATAATGGCCACCCTTGTATACGTAGATGGGGCATTTCATGTCAAGTGAACCAACTTTTGAAATGGATGTCTTCCGACTAAATTTCTTTTTCCGAAAGATTGAAGAAATAGCTATCTAAACTATTTGGGACACATTTTGCTAAGAACAATAGGTAATAAGTTACATGGATGAGAAAAAACACCAGCTTGGCCAAAATGTCAAATTTTGACCCCCTCTAACTCAGAAAGTTCTCGACCGATCTTGTTGAATAATTGTGTCTGAATTACTATCCAATAGAACTAACCATGGTGCAAATTTCATCGGAAGACATCGATTTCAAAAGTTGGTTCACTTGACATGAAATGCCCCATCTATATGTTTAATGGAAAATGCTATGAAATTAGTAAAGAATTAGAGAACAATGTTCTTAATATCCTTGCAAAAAAAAAAACACAAGGAGTGCAAAATAATGTATAAAAACTTGTACATGTATCATAATAAAACACAAAATAACACTAATTTGTTTATATTTATTTGTTTTAAAAGCCAACCTCATATGGTGCATACAAACCACAGACATTATGGTTGGAAGCGGGACAACTACGAGTTTAAATAAAATTAACCAAGACCAAACAAGAAAGCAATTGCAGTTCATAAATCAAAATAACAAACAAACAATTACTCCTTCTTTTTGCTGTTAAATGGCAGAAAGGAAAAATAAATAAGTTTTATAAACGGATGTAAAAAAATTTAAAAAGCATAAACATATGTAAGTACATTAGGAAAATAACATGTTAAAATGTTTAGCAAATATCACAATTGGCATAGTATAGTCGAATAGGCCATAAATAATTATGAAGAAATACAATTTTACTTTCACGCACGAACATCGATGAAGATTTAAATTAGTATTTGTATGCCATGAGATGAGATTTATTTGAAAATTTTTGTATCCCTTATAGACAGTAATCGTCACAAATATCTTATCACTTTGTTGACTCCAATTTAAATATTTTGGTCATTTGACAGGTATGTGCTCTTTGTAGTGCAGAGAGACGGCAATTGGATACTTTATACATCTTAGGTAATCTAGCGTAAAGGCAATTGTCGTTTAAGTGTCTCTAAGTAATCTGGAGATTTAAACGTTTAGTGAGTAATTCGTTCAAACTGGTTTTATACAAATTGTGTTGATATAATTCTCATACAGTTAATTTTAATTTTTGCTTAAGTATACTGATATCCCATGTAACATAGCATGAAGTCAATAGCTAATTGTCTCTTAGTAACCTATAGTGAAGTCACTTTAAACGTTTATTTTGTACTGCACTTTATAAAGTAGTTATTTTACCCACCAGCAATCCATTGGAGAGTTGTAGAAGAAAGGTTTGTTTACAAGCTATCGTTTATTGGACTGCCTATGATATGTGTTTTTAGCTGACTATTTGAGGTCAATTAGCACCCGTACGTGTTAAAATAACTAGTTATGTTGCTGATCAAGTTACCAGTTAGGTAGCTAGTAAGGTAACTGACGCTATTTAACCAATATGTGAATCCAATGCGTTGACTACTTTGGACCAGCCATTAGACAGTCTCATTGTAGTCAAAAAGGATCAAGGACATGCTTGTGTTAAAATAACTAGTCACGTAGCTATTGAAGTAACTAGTTCCCACCCAAAATAATGGGTAAAATTACTCGTTCGGGACTGTATCCTAGAACTGCTAGGACTGGGATATTTGAATTATATCTGGTAGTGAGTATTATTTTATGAACAATTTTGGTTTTTTCATATTCATACTTAACTAACTCATTCATTACTTGTGGACCTTTATAAGTAACTAACTGACCCGTCAAACGTTGTTTTGCCTTTAACTTGATTTTGTTAATATTTGTATGAGAATATATAGGAAAATCTAAATGCCATATTCACTGGGCCGATTACGTGCACACTACACATAAACCATCTACAGACCATTCCCAACGTACCCTGAAATTTTGATTTAAATCGGTCGTCTCGTTTCCTCAGTTAGTGGTGACATCAAAGTGTACACTTCTTTTTATATATAGATATTTTACATTTTCTTGATCATAGAATTTGTAATTGATTTGAAAGGGAAACACAACAAACCAAAACCAAATAACACAGCTAAAGTTTAAATGGTCTGACGGGGAACGGAAAAAAGTGAAAAATATATATATATTTTTTTTTTTTTTTAATTTTTTATAAAAATTTAAAAAAGTGAATAAAAACAAAATGCTTGTTCCAAATTTTAAATATCGACAAAAGACAAAATAAAAAATGTAAGAGAGCTATATTCGGCTGTGCCGAATCTTCACCCTTTACCAAATTTTTTTAACACTTTTTAAAATTTTTTTAAACAATATTTTTTTCAAAATTTTTTTTTTTTGGAAATTTAATTTAAAATTTTTTTAAAGTTTTTATTGAAAAAAATTTTTTTGATGATAAAAAATTCGGGTTAAAACATATGTTTCCCTATTTTGACCCATTGTAGGTCCAACTTATAGTTTTATATTGCAAAAAAAAACAAAACGCAAAGCAATGAAACCAACACACATCCAAACATACGTTTTGTTGCTTTTTTGTCAAAGCATGCAATAAATTGCCTTTTATTGATGAAATTTTCAGAGGTTGTCTCGAATTTTTGCTCATATCTCCGTTATTTATGGACAGATTTTGCTGATTTTAAATAGGAAACTTCTCGAAAGCATGTCTGACGGAATTATTGAAGATTTGGATCCTGAAGATATCTGTGGTCTTCAGAAAATCGATTTCAACAGTCAGACAGACGGACAGGGTTTAATCGACTCCGCTATCTATAAGGATCCATAATATATATACTATATAGAGTCGGAAAAATATATTGTGGAAATTACAAACGGAATGACAAACTTATTTATACCCTTCTCACGAAGGTGAAGGGTATAATTAAATTGTTTCCATTCATGTGAATAGAACCACTTTACATTTTTAAATATTTTTGAAAGTAGTCGTCTTTGAAAGAAAGATCGATGTTTACGGTTCGGAAGGATATTCCTTTAGGACCATTTTTCACTAATGCAATGTATTTACCCAAAATAACAAAAAATATGTGAAAATTATAAACAATTTTGGATTTTTCCTTACATTTCGGTCCATAACTCTGGTTCTACTAATTACAAAAATTTAGTTCTGAATTTCATCAATTTTGCTTATCACACACAGACATAGCTCAAGAGACTTAGAATTGCATAAGGATCAATAATATATATACTTTGGTGGGTCTCAGATGAATATTTCTCAATGTTACACACGGAATGACAAACTTATATATGAAAAAAAAAAATTTTTTCAGACGAAGCCGATTTTCACTTGCCAGGGTATGTCAACAAGAAAAATTACCTCATTTGGGCTTCTGAAAATCCTAGAGCGATTATTTAGAACCCTTGGCATGCTCAACGTGTCCATGATGTGAATAACGAAATAGACCCGCCATTTTGCAAAAAAAATATTAAAGAATCGACATCTGTCAGCGTGGTCGTGGTGGACATTTGTCAGATATCATTTTTCATTCATAATTGCTGAAATTCTTCTCTTCGTAATACAATAAAAATTTTAATCATCAACATTTTTTTTAACATAAACTAAATTTCCTAGAAATCTCCCAATTTTAGATTGGTCCTTCATTGTATTTCTGAATCAAGGAGTAAGGTATCTACTTATAATTTGTGATGGAACAATTAAAGAGAAATAGTTGCACGTACCATCGATTTGAATTGAGTGGATCATGTGAAAATGTTTAAAATTTAGAAATTCATGCGTTCATTAATTTAAACTTTCAAACTTTTTAATTTTTTATTACCTCTAAAGAAATTCTATGAATTTGTTAAGTTTATATACATAGTACGTATCTATTAGTTTGTATGGATATTTACTAGCTGGTAAATATATTTTTTTTTTATGGTTTTTATCCAATAAACGAGGACATTTATCTTTGTATCATGATAGCGTGTGTATGTGTGTAGTTAGTTCATCTAAATTGTTGATACGAGTAGTTTAGCATGACTTTATTGTTGCCTTTTTTTTAAATTACTTAGTCAAGGATACAAGTTTTCCAGCAGCAAAAAAAAATAAATAAAAATAAAACAGAATATCATATAGAAAGTTTTTAGTGAAACCATTTAGTTAAAGTTTTTGTAATAGTAAAAAATAATTTCATCGTGTTACCACCGGAATATGGATGGGATAAAGTGACAAGTAACATGTAAGAATGTTTTTCTTAAAACAAAATAAATAAAAACTATTTTGAAGAAATTGCGGTGGTAAGAAAGTGTAGTTAAGAAAAGTTGAGATGATAAATATAAAGAAAATTGTTGAATGTAATTTGTTAGCATTTTAAAATGTTTAAGTATGTATGTATAATGTAGAAAATATTTGTTTGTTGTAAGAAATGTTTAAATTTAGAATGAAGTACAAATCCATCCTATAGTCAGAAAATAATGCAAAATGCACTAAGTGAATATTTAATTTGTATGGAATTAATGTTTTGAATTGAATTGAATTTAATAACTTCCAAAAACCTATTCTTTAAAAAACTAAAGAGACTTTTAAATTGAATGTGCAGTAGACTTATTGTAAAAACAAAATTTAAAAGTTAATATTTGAATGAATACATATGGGCAATTCCATGTCATCGTACGTGACATTTGTACGCCTAAAGAGTGGAATAGATTTTGCAAAAATAAGAGTATCTGAAAAATAATTTGGTCTTTATGTTCCATTCAGAGGGTACTATATTTAAAAAAAATAATAATTCTTTTCGTCATAAAACGGAAGTAATTTTGAGGTACTTGTAGAAATATGCGATATTTGCGAATCGTGAGAGGCGTTATGCTTTCTTTTAATTTCTTACACTAAACCAAATAATTTTCCTTTACAATCCGTCATATATACATAAATAAAAATAATATTCGGATGATTTTATAATAAATGAAATTTAATATCGTACGTGACAGATTTTTGTCTTATACAAGGTGGCGCAAAAGTAATCCTCCTATCAGAAAATGCTATAAATTTTGCGATTGGCCCCTAATGTCAGTTCTGTTTTGACATTTGTGTAGTAAACACATGCGAAATGCACGTTAATAAACAATGTTACGCTACACTGCTCCAGAACGCGGAATATTGCTGACTATTTATTTGACCAATAATCGGTGGGTAACTTTGGCACAACGTGAATTTCGTCGCAGATTTCCTGGCCGTCCAACGCCTACTGGTGAAACACTGCGACATTTAGCCGCTCGCCTCGAAGAGACTTGCATAACTCGAGATGCTGCCAGGCGTGGCAGACCCCGGAGTAGCCGTTCTGCAGAGAATATTGCTGCTGTAGCCGAGGATGTCATGGAAGCGCCGTCGACGGTCTTTACAGCGAATTTTGGTATAAGATTTGAAGATGTTTCCGTACAAAGTCCAGACGGTGCATCAGCTGTTAGCTGCTGACCGCCAATCGCGTCTAACATACGCTCAAGCCATCCTTAATCACCACCAAGAGGAAGATGATTTTTCATCAAAAATAATCATGAGTGATGAGGCCCATTTCCATCTTAGCGGGTACGTAAATAAGCAAAATTTACGCTTCTGGGGCACTGAAAATCCGCGTGTAATCCACGAAGACCCATTACACCCGCTCAAAGTCACTGTATGTTGTGCTGTTTTCGCTGGAGGAGTCATCGGACCTTTTTCCTTCGAAGACGTCGCGGGCCAAACGGTTACTGTGAATGGTGAGCGCTACAGAGCAATGATCAACGAGTTCTTTTTGCCGCAACTTGATGAGCCACAACCGATATGCTGAAGGATGCATTTCCCAGGCGCCTAATCTCCCGTTTTGGCGATTTGCACTGGCCAGCAAGATCGCCTGATTTGACCGCTCCAGACTTCTTTTTGTGGGGCTTTTTGAAGTCGCGGGTTTATATCAACAAGCCTCAGACTCTTGCAGCTCTTAAATACAATATCCGTCAAGAATGTGAGGACCTATCGCCGGAAGTTTTGGCCAAAGTGATGGAAAATGCCATAAAAAGGGCTCAAATGACAATCAACTGTGGCGGCGGTCATTTACATGACATCATATTCTCGACTTGATGTAAACAAAATTAAAAGACCAAATAAAAATAATCCACAAGAAGAATCAAAGTTTTTAATTTTTTTTTAATTACAGCCAAAAAACATCGGAAGTTTACTTTTGCGCTAGCTTGTAGTAAAACAATATATATTCTGTAAATACAGTGGTTTAAAGCCAAACTCGTACACCTAACTTTTTATTTTTTAATATTAAAACGCAGCCTATTTAAAAATGATACATGAAAACAATGTATGGAGGGTTAATTGGGTAAATTATCCTCTATAGAATGTTAGATGGTATGAAATTATGGGCGGTTTAATTAAATATCTTATTAAAAAACATAAAAGCCAAACTCGTACAGCGAACCTTATTTAAGAAAAGAATATCTTTGCTTTGTGCCTTTGGGTGTAAAGTGACCCAAAATTAAAAACCATCAAATATTTTCATTAAATTATAAAGTTTCATCCTAAAAATATCCAATTGGTAGACAAAAAGGACAAACAACCGAAGAAACCCGAAAGCTTGATGCAAAGCTTTCGTGGGATGGAAAATTTCTTCGTGAAATTCCAAAATTCTGGGAAGGAGTCATTCTACTATCCAATACATTCTAAAACGATACAAATAAAAAATAAAACCAAAAAAGCCCACAATATAATATTCAGTGAAGCTGAAGAGCGAGATATTGTCAGAGCGTGTGAAAAGGATATCTTTGCATTCTCTTCCAAACTTACGTCCATTGCGGAAGCCGCAACGGAAAAGAAAGCTTGCGCCCCAACCATTCGGAATATACTCCATAGAGCGAATTTGAATGGTAGAATGGCTAAAAAATACTCTTGTTTAGCAAGAGAAATAAAAAGGACTGCTAAAACTTCGCCAAACTACACAAATCAAAGGATTTTTCTTTTTGAAATGAAGTGTTTTCACAGAATAGAGAAAATTTAACATATTTGGCTGTAATGGAAAACCATATTTATGGCGAAAGGCTAATGAGGAGCTCTTACCAAAACATGTTAAATCTACTGTAAAGCAAGATGGTGGATCGGTGATGGTTTAAGGGTCTTTGTTGGTAGCTGGTCCAGGTTCTTTTCATTTCATCGAAGACATAATGGTCCAAAAAATGTATTTAGAAGTTTTAAAACTAGAATTGCCATTATCAAAGCATAAACGGAGTATTTCAAGCAATTACTACTTCTACCAGGATAACGACCATAAGCACATAGCTTACAATGTCAGGTCGTGGTTGTTATACAATTTTCCTCACGTAATGGAGATGCCTGCCCAGAGCTCTGATATCATCCCCATCGAAAATCGTTGGTGCTACCTCGATAATAAAGTGTAACAACACACATTTCCTCTAAATAGGAATTGAAAAGAGTTCTTACTGAGGAATGGGAAAATATTGATCCTACCGATTTCCGCAAACTAGACCATAAATGCTTATTCAAGCAAAAGGATCCATACAAAGCATTGATTTTTATGGTATTTTTACTTTTTTAGCATACCATGTTAAATGTACGAGTTTGGCTTTTAAAGGATATTTTTTTTTTTAATTCTTATTTACAATGTTATTTAAATGATTTTACATTTATTTTGCAAAATCGAACTTTTTTCCTAAATGGGACCTTTTTATTAAATTTTTTTTTTTTTTTACTCAAAAGAAAGTTTATGTCTATTCTTTTAAGAGCTTTTTGGTTTCTTAGTGGGATTCGAGTGGAATATATTTTATTTATTTTGTAACTCAAGACACACAATTTTTGTGTTTAAAATTTATTTTAATATATATCCCACTCGAATCCCACTAAGAGACCAAAAAGTTCTTAAAGGAATAGACCTAAACTTTCTTTTGAGCAAAAAAAAGATTTTAAAAAAAGGTCCCATTTAGGAAAAAAAACTCAAAAATTGTATGACTTGGGTTACAAAATATTTATTTTGATAGATATCCCACTCGCATCCCACTAAGCGACCAAAAGCATCTTAAAGCAATGGACCTAAGCTTTCTTTAGAGCACAACAAAAATTTAAAAAAGGGGACTATTTTGGAAAAAAAAATAGATTTTGCAAAAAAAAATTTAAAAATTGTATGTCTTGAGTTAGAAATATTTATTTTGATAGATGTCCCACTCGCATCCCACTAAGCGACCAAATAGGTCTTCAAGGAAAATATCTAAGCTCTCTTTTAAGAAAAAAAAAAATAAAAAAAGCCCATTTTGAAAAAAAGTCAAAAAAGTTTTTGATTTTGGAAAAAAAAAAATTACAAACATTTTTTATTTTTAATTTTTTTTCCGAAAGATTGAAGAAATAGCTACCTAATCTATTTGGGACACATGTTGCTAAGAACAATAGGTAATAAGTTAAATGGATGAGAAAATACACCTTCTTGGCCAAAATGTCAAATTTTGACCCCCTCTAACTCAGAAAGTTCTCGACCGATCGTGTTGAAAAATTGTGTCTGAATATTTTTCTAAAATATCACCTATATTGGTGATAAAATTATAAATAAAATAAGAAAATATCGCTTACAGTTATCTTGTCCGTAGAAAAAGTTAAACGCATCCAAAGTTGGAACATGTAAAAAGTGCAGTATTTTTTAAGTTTTTTTCCCAAAAAGGCACATATATTTTTTATTTGTAAAAAAAAAAATTCTTCGGAACTATGTACAATTCTTATATAATCAGGAAAGGAAATTTAATCCAAAACCGTGTAAGAAAATTTTGGCTCACTTAAGCAGACACAACACCTCCCAGATCTACCCAAACTTGGCCAATTTTTAAAAAAAAAAATTTAGATTTGAGTGGTTTGTGAAACGTCTGAGGAGTAAGTAAAGGCTTTTTATATAAGTATTTGATATTGTTGAAAACCTTAGGACTTGAAGATTAATATTTTAGTAAAATTAAATAATTTTATAATTATTTACTTTAAAAACTTAAAATATTATAATATCGTGATTTTCCATGAAGAAAAATATAAAATTTTAATTAATGTAAAATTGTTATGGTTAAAGATATCATAACAAAATTTGGAAGTAATATAAATCAACGACATTATAATTTTTGACATTTTCTTTTCAAATACCGAAATTCCTAAACCGGGGAAAATGTGTTCCGAAAACAGAGTTTTATTATAAAAGTGCCTACTGTGACGTTATTTACCGTGTGATAGTCAAAAAACTTTGAAGGTATTTAAGAATCATATAGGGTTATACAAATATGAAGCTTTTCCGAGGATCGGTGCTTTTCCTTTTTAGAATTTTTTACTCAAATCTATTTATTTTTTAATGGCCAAGTTTGGATAGCTCTAGGGGGAGTTGTGTCTGCTTAAGTGAGCCAAAATTTACTTTACACGCTTTTGCATTAATTTCTCTTTCCAGATCATATAGTCCTGCAGAAATTTTTTTTCTACAAAAGAAAAAATATATGGGCCTTTTTGGGAAAAAGCTTAAAAAAAGCACTCATATTTAGTTGTAACATTATACACCGACTTTTTAACATATATCATGCGCTGTTCTAAAACATATAACAATTGGCTATTTTTTCTATACCCAGTTATAATTTCAAAATTAATTTTTTTATTATTTATAACTTTTTTTCCACTGCGAAATTACCACGATCTTAACACTGCGAAATTATCACTTCAACTGGTAGCACAGACTTATTTTTTTGTGAATTGTAAATGTAAGTTGTAAATATAACGGTACATAATTTACAAATTTTACGTTTTCTTTATAAATTAAAGAATGAAATAATCCCCCAAAATATATTTTGGGGATTTATTTCATAATGATTTTTTGGGGGATTATTTCATATGAAATAACCCCCCAATTTAAAAAATGAAATAATACCCAAAAAAAATGAAATAACCCCCCAACAATCGTTGTTGTTGCTCTCTGTACTAAATTTTGGGGGGTTATTTCATTTTTTTTTTGGGGTTATTTCATGCCGCCCTAAAAAACCATAAATAGATCGAGGAAAATTAAAAAAAAAAAAAAACGCACTAGCCCCCATTAGCTCTAGAAAACTGAACAACTGCAAATCAATTCAAAAATACCTTAGCTCCAACCACGTGAAATTTCGTAACAATATCTCAAATATTTCCCGATATACCGAATTATTTCCAAAAAAAAAGTTTTCTAAACCACTGTGTAAAGTTTATAAAGCAACAGAAGGAAAGGTTTCCTGATGGCCGAATCAAATAGCGAATGAAAAAAGTACTAAAGTTCAATTAATATACATATTTAAATATAAAATAAATTTTCTTAAAAGAACCGTTATTAATTTCGTTATTATTCACATCTGAAATGTTTTTGCTTGGAATATGAGATTACTCCTTTATCAAAACTAAAAAGTAGTATGAGTTGAAGTATGGTTTTGTGATAGACGTTACTACAAATCGTACTATTTTTTTGAAAAAAATTAAAAAAAGCTTGAAAATTCCTTAAATTTTTTTTAAATTTTTTATATTTAAATGTTAACTGTACAAAAATTAAAACACCCTGTTTTTAATAAATTTAAATATTTGAACATACCCAGATATGGCAACTACAAAAGCGCACAATTAAACAGCTGTCAATATGCCAATACAACCATGCGTCACAAAACCAAAGGCAAGTAAAATTACCACAGCTGAATTAAAGCAGAGAAATAAGATTTTCATGGTAAAATCAACATCGCAAAAAAAACTATTAAAAACTAAATTTACCATTTGAAACTGATTAAAAATACAAATAGAAAAGGCGGTTATTTACAAAACATTGAATATAAAGAAAAAAGTTAATGTGGAATATTGAATAACCAGAAGATGAAGGAAGAATATCTAGAAATCGAAGAACTCGATTTTAATACACACTTCGATGGCCAGGCCCAGCAACCACAACAGTCACAGCAGAATCCCAGCCAAGCGGAATTTTTGGCCACTCAACCTGGCGATTTTGATGGCCAGTACGATGATGCTATGCTAAGGAAGTTGTTGAAGAAATTCCAAATGAGTTTTTTGTATCCATTTTTGAAAGGTAACTTGGTTTTTAAAGGTGCTGCTGCTACTATTTAGTTATTGATTTTACCACAAAAATTGTAGGAAGAATTGCAAGCAAACAGCTGTGCTGTGCTAAAGTCAATTTACAAGTGTTGTGTTAGTGTGTGTGTGTGTGTAGATGGGTGAATGAGAGAGAATTGTTAATTTACCAAACAAAAACCACAGGGTGACATATCAAAACATAAGAATGGGTTTGTTGTTAATTGTAGAGAGGTGCCATCTATATGTGAATTTATTTTTGTTCGTTAAATTGAAAAGAAATATCCCAATAAAGCAGAGAACGATGTGAAAACAACATCAGCTTATGGTGGCGATTAAACCATTATATTTTCTTATTGGAAACGATGTTATCTTAAAATCGTTTTTAAATTTGAAAAAAAAAAACTTCAAACAGAAAATAATTTAAATTCAAAATATTCAAACAAAATACGAAAAATGAAAACAAAATTAAAATTAAATCTTATGGTGTATTGAACTGTATGCAATCTTTAAAACTTTCAAATATTTGCAACGAAATAAAAAATATAATTTTTTGTATTATAGATCATTCAGAATAAAATCTGTTGGATGGCAATTTTCGGTTTTAATTTTTTATCTATTTTCAGTAGGAAAATTTAAAATGAGAAACAAACTTCTTCATTTGATGATTCATCCAATATCTCTAAAAACAGATCGGTAAAAATATCTTAAGATTTCTTTACATTTTTTAAATTGTATTACAATAATTGCTTCAGATGATGTAGCAGGCTACCTTTCGCAGACTGTGCAAGTACACCTGTTAATAAAGAATGACACAAACTCATTTAAAAATATTGATCAACGAGTATTTCCTGACTATTTAACTTCAAATGACTGTTTATTTATTTAATTAAAAAAAAAAATAATGAAACATTTCTGTAACAAAGACTTAGTTTTTATCAAATATCAGACAAAACTACTGAAAGAAAAAAATGGTACTATTAAGTCTACTTTTGTGAATTAATTCTGGGTAACATGCCTCTAGTTTCATGTACAAAATTACCATAAATACCCAAATTTTTTATTTCCACTCAGCATCATGATTGTTATAGAAAATGCTAAAGAAAGGTACCACTGAAATCACCTTTTGTGAATTCTAACTCATTTAGAATAATGTCTGCCTAATTTTTTGGTTCATTATTATAAAAAAGTCTTATTAGTTGGAAAGAAGTACCTGTGAGTCTCTAATTTACTCTAATTTATACCTTTTATAAATTATATTTTATTGCGATTTTTTATTTAAATATTATTTAAGATATTTACCAAGGTGTATTTATTGTTTTTGCAGATTTTCAATACCAAACTCCTTAGAAGAATTTGGTTGTGTATTTTGGGCAGACAGGCGGACATAGCATAATGGATAGTTTATAGTTGCATTGGAATCACCTAGCTTTCTATTCCTGTTCGACGTTTTTAATATTGAATCTTCCGAAAAAAATAAGTTCTTATTTTTCATATTTTTATTTAAAAAACCAAGAGCGGAAACTAGAAAAAAACTCAAACAAAAATTTTACTCAAAATAATCACACATACGAGCAGGCTTGCCAGTCTTGGGGATTTGTCCTCAAAGGTGAGGATTTTGTAAGTTTTTTGGGGACAGAAAATTTCGTTTGGGGACTGAGGATTTTATTGGGGATATTTGAAAATATTTCGGGGATTTTATGGGGATAAAGTAATTAGGTTAAGGTTGTTTTATTATCGATAATAGCAATAAGTTACCAATAAGTGAACATTATTTCATGTTCTGTGAATAGAAAATAGAGATGCTTAATGCTATTGAATGTACAAGATGGGGCAAAAGTATTCACCCAATGTTTTTTTGCAGAATTTTTTTTTTTTTTTAATGAAAAACTTTGGTTCTGCTTGTGAAAATAGTTTTTCATTAACATTGGGTGATAAGTTTTGACCCACCTTGTGCGTATCATAACACATAATATGATATAATCTTTAAATCCAAAGCAGTATTTTAAAAAGTTTTCTAATTGTAGGATTTTATGTGCAGATCAATACAAATTTTGATTGAAAAGTTCAGTGCAAGGTGTAATTCTGTAACTTCGAATTGAATTATAATTGATTATTCTCAAATGTGCTTATGCTAGATGTTTGGTAAAAAGATACCACTACTAATTTTATATAAGATTTGAAACGATGTATTACGATATGCAGTGGAAAAAGATGTTCAACCAATTGGTATGAATATTTTCAAAAGAAACTTTGAGAAATTCATAAGAATTTTGGTTTCAAGGAACCTTATTAATTTTATAACAATTAATTCGAACAGTTATTGGCTGATTTATTTAATATGTAGTTTAGTTTTTGTGAAAATTTCAAGAAAAACAATATTTGGGGATTTTTGGGGATATTTTTCATTTTGGTTGGGGACAGCGATTAAAAGTACCTGCATACGAGTGTTGTTTTTGTTTTCACATAGTTTTTTTTTTTTTACTAATACATTCTCAGCGATAGGGTAACATATAGACGAGACGTAATTGTCAAAAACCTAAGTCTGTTGTCAAAAACCTAACTCTTGCAACAACAAAATACATGCTAGACAATGTATTTTGTTGTTGTATCAGACATATGATTTGTTGTATTTTTGTTTGACAAATCGGAGTGCCTCGTCTCTATGTATAATTCTCTATGTTCTTAGTACTTAGGTTTTTGACAACTGAGTTAGGTCTTTGACAGGAGAGTTTCCGCTCTATGTATATTTCTCTATGTAATAAACTACCAGAAATTTATTTTTTATTTGTTTGTTTTTTATATTTTTCATATGTCTCATCTGTTTTGACATTCTCAATCTCTAGACAACTAACAAATATTAAGTTTGTCTAATTTGTTCCCGAAACGCTCTCACCTGATTAATACGCCTTGATATTAAAATTTTTTGTTGAATATCCCTTGTTTTTGTATCAAGTAAAGAATCAATCGTCTCCTTTAAAATATAACTGCATCTGAGAAAGATTCCTTCGTAGTATAATTTTGTGTTTTCTATGGATTTAAGTTCGAACATTAATTTCAATTTTTAGATTATTGATAACCTTGCGGAGTGTTATTTTTAGGAATTTCTTAAACTCTGTTGCTATTAAATGATCTCTGTCTTGGAGTAGTTTTACAAGGTGTTTCTCCCAAATGTTGAGTTTTTACAGTAACTGCCTCACGATATTTTTTATAATTGAATATTTATCACGAATAGCTTTTTCCTTCAATCTAACTTAAACTGGATTTTAAATTTTTTTGCAATTTTTGATTCTGCTAATTTTTACTATGTAAAACATGATGCTTTTTCATCGTTTTCTTACACATTCATTTAGTTTTAGTATTCTTTCTTGTAGAATATTAAAAGTTTCCATTGTATTGTCACTCTCTGTATTATCGCTGTCCAAGGCGAATTTATACAAGGTGGACTCAGTCAAACAGCTGATAACTTTTTTTTCGCTTTTTGGTTCTAACAGGTGTCAAAGCTTGTTTTTATATTTAAATATCTACATGTTCTAAACTTATTAACAAAATATTTATTTTCTACATAAATAAGTAAAGCTCTCACTATTCAATTATCTACACTATATTAAGTTTTAAAACATATTTGTTTAATTTTTCATTTTATGAATTCGCCTTGATCGCTATCATTGCTAAATATAATTTTATTTTACACAAAATTATTTATTTCAATTTTCAGATGAGGCTTAAAAAATACTTTTATTACAAATTCAGTGTTATTAAAATAGAAATTTGGGAATTAATAATGGAATATGACGTCGGGCAAATATCTACAGACATCCGCTCTTTTCACAAAATTTTGAAGCACATTTTGCAAAAACGTTTCGCTTATCTGGTCATCTTTCAGAGCATCCGTGCTTTGTGGTTTAAGCACGTAAACCCGATCTGTCGAATGGCTCCAGAAAATATAGTCTAGCGGCGTTAAATCACAAGCCAATTGAGATCACCAAAATGATAAATTACGCGTAATAACCTAATTGTTGTGGCCAGCTGTATGGCTCGAGCTGCCGTCTTGCTGAAACCGAAGCGCATGATTGAAAATTGGCCTCATCCATAGTTAAAATTCTTAAGTTTGAACTAAATAAATGTGATGACAGCTCCATTCTTGAAATTAGGGGATCACTCGAAAGTCATAACGATCAAATATGTATCTCATATAAATGTTCCTATCAGAATAGAATATGCCACAAATAAGAGCTAAGTAATCAAAAACTCTTTACGAAATTAAGGTCCTAAATTGTAATTTGCACATAAATTTTGTTAAATAAACTCAGTCAAATTCGGCATTAATAAAACTTATGGATGCATAAATCGCTGAACCAAATTCAGAAAGAATGGGTTTATTATTTCGTTAATTCTCACAAATCTAAAAACTCTAGAATATTCTGTGAGGATAGTCTAGAAAATCTTTTCTCACAAATAAATTTACCAAATTCTAAGGGTGCAAATTTGGTCAGAGCTCCAATATATTATAGTACTCCTTTCGAAAAACATTTTAACATAGAACTATTGTTATCCATATAAAATTTCTCATAAATTATTTGCATGCAAATCGAAATCCACAAAAGTAGTCAAAAACTTTCAGAGTTAGTATACTGTTTGTTATTTTAAATATATATATGTATTAATTTCTGGTTTATTTCTTATAATTATAGTTTGTGACATTACATATCGCAGTTTACGTTATCTATCAGTTGAGGATATCAATACCGCCATACGTAGTGTGGGGCATCGAGCCGAATTCCGAGAAAAATTGTTCACCTGGAGACGTAAACGGGTAAGATTTACTATACAAAACAAACAAAACTGCCAACATTTAATAAACAATCTTTTTTTTTCATTTTATAGTATCGCACTAATGATGTAATAATAGAATGTGAAAAAATTACTCCACCAAATGTCACATCCAGTGAACAGCCGCCTACAGTACCGGTCACAATCATGACACCCAGTACTAGCATAAATACAGTAAAACCTAGTCAAGCAAATATCCTAATATCTCAGCCGCTCACTAACACCACGCAAACGGCGGTAGTAATGCCGGAAATGGCAACTACTTCCAACCCTGCCACCAGCTCAAACAATACATTTCAGAATGCTATAAAGCCCTTTAAAAGGGAATTAAGCTATTTGGATACGTCACTGCAGGATATGATCGATGAATTGCCAGCAGAAATGGATTTTGAAGTAGAGCTGAAAAAACCAAAAATCTTTGAAACAACAGTAGAATTAAGAGAAACACGTTTAAATGTACAATTGGTAAGTTGTTGAATATATTTACATAAAAAAAATTACTATAAATTATTTTTTTAATTTTTTTAGAATCTCGAAGAGTTATTAGATGAATCTTTGTTTGGTCCTGTTATGAAAGCATTCTACCAAAAGAATGGCTACTTAGAGCGTAAACATCGCGATGAATTAATACAAAGTGTAGTGGATTATGTCATAACCAACGAGATCAAATTGCATTCGTCTGATTTTAATAAAATCGTGGATATGATTATAAGTATATTTCCCAGTGAAGATGAGTCAAGGGTAAGTAAAAATTCATATTTAGTGAACCTGAATCTAATATAAAGTAGTCTTCACAGTATTTAACCTATAGGGAAAGGAAATGATACAAAACTGGTTGGGGGATTGGGTATGGGGGATTGGGACCGGTTCCAACATTTTATTTGAAAGGCCCCTGTTACATTTACGTGGCGTTGGTCTATGACGTGGTAAATTGGAATCTTTTCCCAAACTCATTTCCACCAAATTCTGAATTCTGTTTGTTCAGCATCCAATGTAACGACCTCTGACTGCATCAACCCCAATCCTGTACTTCAAAAAGGAATAGCACAGAACAACACGCAATAATTCCACTATTTAAGATTTTAGTTTTTTTTATTAAATCTAATTTTACAACCATTGTTGAAAACCATACAAAAAGTCAGATACTGTGTTTAATATTTTTATTGATTTATTAAAAAAAAAAAATGGGAAAGTGGAATTATTACGTTTTGTTATAGAAGTCCTCATGTCTAATTATGTATTTACACTAATGTAACACGCGTTTCGCAATGATTCTTACAAATAAAATGAATACGTTCCGAATATTTTTTTCAAAATTTCGTGGTATTTGATCGATTGCGTGGTATTTGAGCAGCAATTTTGACCATGCATGTTCTCATGGGTTAAAAAATATATGAAGCATATTTTCGATAAATATAAGTCGTATAAAGCTAAATCTAAAGATGATTCACAGCAAAACTAAAAATTCCGTGACAAAAATTTCAAACAAAAATCACTGATTATACAACTATTTCTAGAACTGTTCCTAAGAAGAAGTATTTCCTCCTTAAAGCAGCCCTAGAACTAGTTCCGAGGTGGGCAATTTCAAAGAAAAATCATTGATTATCGAACTGGTTCCAGAACCGTTACAAATAACGTGTGCTAACCCTGCAAGGTGAAAATTTCAAACAAAACATTGGCCCCAATTAGGGTTCCTAATCGGGAACTTACAACATGTTTTGTTGTGACATTTCGGGAATTTCTTTATAAGTTTTCTTCTTAAATTTACAGATTCGTTGTGAGTTATTGATAATCAAGTGATTCGATTATATCCATAGATTTTTTCGATACTAGCAACAGAAAATCTGTTGACACATACGTATTATAAATTAAATAATGGAATTTCATTCACTCCAACTAAAATTTTTCAAACACAACAGAAAAATTCGGTCAATTATACTGAATCAAGTCACACACTATTTTCTCTGTCTGACAAAAACAGGAAAATTGAAATTTAATGTTCTTAAAGGAATTAGTAAAGATGCCTAATATAAAAATTCCTAAGATTTGAAAAAGTTCTCTTTCGAAACGAATTACGCTTTCTTTGCAGATTTGACTTAAGGTTCAATTAGTCGTGACTAACCATATCGTCATAGCCGTAACCATAGCCAATAATCAAATACATTGTTGCCCATAAGCTTGGTTCGAACAGCTGTTTTATATGGTTACGGTTATGGCACGTCTAATTAAAACCTTTAGTCAAACCTCTTACATAAATCGTTTAATTAAAGTCAATACATTATAGAATAATGATCGCTAATTTAACATTATTACTGGTTTTTGGCTTAGTTAACTATTAAAAAATTGCCGGGATGAACAGATTTTTTAAATATTTCCCTGGAATGGAAAAAGTTCGGAAAATGCTAAACTAGAGCGAGTACAGGCTTATGCATGTGTTCTGGAATTAGTTCTATGGTCAATTATGGACCGAACACCAAACATTTTTTAGTGTGATTTCTGTTTGAATGAAACTTTTTTTTGCAAAAAAAATTTATGCAGTCTAAGTTGAGCTTAAATCGTTTATCTTTATGTAATCTACGTTATGGTTCTATAGTATGTTTTTGTGAAGTCTAAGTTAAGCTTCAATCATCGGACTTTATACTGTCTATGTTAGGCTTCAATTGCAGCTTTTTATGTAGTCTAGTTAAACTTCAGTGGTCTATGTTAAGCTATGAAGTCTAAGTTATGTTTAAGGACTTTCTGTAGTGTAAGTTATGGTTAAATCATTGTTATTTATATAGTGTAAATTATGTTGCAGTTATAGGTCTTTCTGAAGTCTTATATCTTTATGTATGTAGTCTTAGTTAAGCTTTAATCGTAGGTCTTTATTTAGTCCAAGTTAAGCTTCTATAATAAGTCGTTATATAATCTATGTTAAGCTTCAATTGTAGATCTTTATATAATCAAAGTTAAACTTCAATCGTATTAATTTATATAGTATAAGTTAAGTTTCAATATTAGGTATTTAGATAATCTAAGTTTTGCTTCAATCGTAGGTCTTTAGATAGTCTAAGTTTAACTTCAATCGTATGTCTTTAGATAGTATAAGTTAGGCTTCAATAGTTCGACTTTATGTAGTCTAAGTTAAGCTTAAATAGTAGGTCGTTGTATAGTCTAAGATAAGATTAAATTGTATGTCTTTATGTAGTCTAAGTTAAGCTTCAATAGTAGGTCTTTGTTTAGTTTAAATTAAGCTACAATAGTAGGTCGTTATATAGTCTAAGTTAAGCTTCAATCGTAGGTCTTTATTTAGTCTAAGATATGCTTTAATCGTAGGTCTTTATTTAGTCTAAGATAAACTTCAATCGTAGGTCTTTATTTAGTCTAAGATAAACTTCAATCGTAGGTCTTTATTTAGTCTAAGATAAGCTTCAATCGTAGGTCTTTATTTAGTCCAAGATAAGCTTCAATCGTAGGTCTATATTTAGTCTAGGATAAGCTTCAATCGTAGGTCTTTATTTAGTCTAAGATAAGCTTCAATCGTAGGTCTATATTTAGTCTAAGATAAGCTTGAATCGTAGGTCTTTATTTAGACTAAGTTAAGCATAGCTCAAAGATTTCTTTGTTAATTGTTTTCGATTTTATCTTGCAATTGTCAACCACAACCTGTACGTTAATAACAAGGCTCAACTCAGAAAATGGTTCTGAGCCGATTAGTAGAAATTAATGTGGGTGAGGGACTATTATTTTAAGACATTACAAACACCAGCACAAACGATGAGGAAATAAATACATCCTAGAACATTTTAATTTTCAAATCAACACTTTCTAATATTTGCTTGGTTGCTTTCTTCGTAACTATCAAGGCGTAACATTTCGTATTCATTTAGAATACCTCTATTAATGTTAAATCACACACTCCAAGAAATGATGTAAAACTTATTATAACAAAGTTTTTTTTCTTTCCCCTTCCTCAACTTCAATTTGAACAGGATTATTATTTCATAAATCGTAAAGGAAAACGAAATCCCATGGGTCGTCTCTATACCAAATACTACAATACATTGAAACGAATGCGAGTACGAGACATACATCAAGAGTTCACCCTGGAATCAACATTAATGCCAGCTGCAGCATTACAAGATGATGCCACATCCATGATGACAACAACAACAACATCAGCAGCCTCAACATCAAAAATGAGTACGACGATGATGTTATCATCATCATCATCAAATGCTATAAGCACATCGGCAACTACTTTGGGTAATAGTAACATCAGCAACAACTTCGCTATTAATAATAACAATAATAATAATAATAACGATGGCAATAATAGCAATAATAGTAATAGCATCAATACACAAATTGAGCTTATTGAAGATGAATTTCAAGAGCTCATACAGCTCGATGATACTTCAATAAGTGCCATAAAGAATTTTTTACGTTGCCAAGGACTGGATTGGGATGACGTTAAGACAATGTGGGCTAAAACGTACTTAGCACGCCAGGAAGATGTGGAACACTCAACCATCAAGGATGTACTACAACAATGGCCGAAATATTTAAATGCCAGAGGCATGGAGTTGGTAGGTGTACAAACAAGTGTAGTGTTATAATCATGTATTAAAATTTACTTCAATGTATTTTCAGTTTGATATTGATTTTCGTTTGAAATTTTCCCGCAGCAAAGCGAAAGCTTTGCATCAAAAGTGGCAAACGTTCGCACACAAAATCTTTAGCTACTATCAGGGCAACATAAAGGATGACATGTGTAAGGGACTCTTTGCTTTATGTAAATCTAAACCAGGAAAAGGTAAATTACTGCACAATAATACAACCACCCACAAGTTTCTGTTTAGCAAAGATGTTTGTTATTTTATTTTAGACACCGAAGACTACATAATCACTGTGTTGCTAAATGCCATTATGCTACCCATGGCTCGTTATCGTGATGCTTTGGGTAATCGACGAAAAATTTCCATTGTCGAGGCTGTAGATCTCTTTGCCATACGTGTAAATACACTTGAAGATTTGGATCAAAAACGTGAAGAGTTTTCCATTAAATACGGTGACATACACACCGACTATACGCCACTAATTGTGGTGGTGGGTGACAACAACATCAATATCCATGAAATCTATGTGCACTTTGATGTGGCTCTGTATGAAATGCCAGATTTTATCAGTGCCCTTGACTGTTGCATGAAAATATATCGTGTATTAAATTTACCATATCCATCATCGAACGAATATTCTTGGACGTTTATACAGCGTTATTTTTATGAAATTATTTTGGCCGATGATATGAAATGTCCATCAATGAGTTCATTAATTACGTATTTAAAATTTTAAACAACTATCATTAAGCCAGTATTATACGAATATTAAAATACATATACATACATATATTTATTTACTTATCTAGTGGATAAGTATGAAAAAATAGTAAAAATAAAAATAAGCTGTAATTATTTATTAAAAAATGGAATGAAGATTAAAAGAATTGTGAGATTTTTAATACAATATGGACGTTAATGTTATGTATGTTTTCAGTTTTGTACGTGAAAGTATTTGATTAAACTCTTCAAGCCTTTCATTTATATTAACAAATAGAACAAGGTTTATTAATTGATGAGAGCAACAAATAAAACAAATACAATATTTATTAGTTGTCAAATGATATTTGAAGACAAAATTAGATATTTCACATGAAACAAACAAACGAAAAACAAGCAAAAGAGCTATATTCGGCTGTGACTAATCCATATGCCCTTTATATTTTTATGTAAAACTTTTTTTTTTTTTTTTTTAAATATAGGAAGAATTTTTTTTTTAGAAAAACATACAGGGACTCCTAATTTTTCACTAACAATATTTAGCAAATTTTTAGCTACGGTAAAGCTGAACATAACAATGCAATCTGAATGTGTCTACGCACTCTATAGCAGATAAAAGTCACTGCATTATTTACTCGGCTCTGGTGTTTTCGAGTTGATTTACAGTTGTTCAGCTTCGTAGGCGGAATGGAGAACAGTGGCCTCTCAAAGTCCCATAATTAAAAAAAAAATCGCAAAAAATCCATTTATGATTCGAATGAGCTGAAATTTAAGATATAGACATAGTCCTTGAGAAGGTCTACAAAATATACGATTACTTGTTTTAATTTCTTTTTAATTTTGTTCGATCTTCTTTCGGTTTTTTAGATCTGACGAGCCTTCGGATGGTCGAACATTTTTATTTTTATAATACCAAATATATTTTCGATAAAATTCTGAAGAAAATAAAACAAACTTGATAACAGTTATCACGTCCCTATGAAAAGCTACACGCATCCAAAATTCCCAAAAAAGTCCCTTTTTTTATTTTATAGAAAAAAGTTACTTCGGGGCTATATACAATTTTTGTATAGCCATATTTGTATAGCCATATACATAGATATGTTGTTTAAAAACATACAAAGCTTTTTTACTATCACACTGTAAATATCGTCACAGTGGACACTTTTCTAAAAAAACTCAGTTTTTGGAATAAATTTTTCCCGTTTCGGTATTTAAAAACATTGAATGGCAACAATTGCAATGCCATTGACTTAGGACGTTTAGATCTATATTAGTTCCAAATTTTGTTAGGATATCTTTAACCGTTAAAACTTTACTGTTGGCCAAAACCTGATGGCACCTTTTTTTGAGGGCCCACTGGTTTTCAGAATCTTTGAAGGCCCATAAAAAAATTTATCACCATAAACGCCAAACTGAGTATAGGGTTTACTAGCCTTTGGTAGTAGAATCGAAGCTATACCGTCATATCCTTATCCTTTAAATTTTTTGGAAAAAATGCTTTTCGCCTAAAAAAACGAAAAATCGATTTGAGAGACCACTTCCCGTTCATCAATATTTAAATGTTATACACCAAAATTCTTGGATTTTAGAGTAGAATAAGAAAATCGATGTTCATGAAAGAATTTCGAAAAAAGTGTAAAAACTGAGACGGTCTAATTGTGGAAGTCTTCATACAAATAGCTTTCTTATCACTTTACATAGTTTGGCTGAAAATGGTCGGAATGGGATTTGTGAGCGTGGGACCACTTTTACAAATTGTAATGTCGAGAGTCTTTAAGTTTTGTCGAATCACTTTCTTATATTTTTAAGACGTTTGGCTGAAATTAGGCTGGAAATTATATAAGGAAAACAGCATCTTTCGTTTGAGCCCTATCGTATTTTTATCAGACAGACAGATAGACGGACATAGCTAGATCATAGAATTTCATAAGGACTCGGATATATTCTTTTGTGGTCTTCGATGAATATTTCAATATGTTACAAACATAATGACAAAGTCAATATACCCCTAGCTTTTTTGATGTTGGAAATAGAAAAATCAAATGTGTTCACTCACGAGCTACCGAATTATTTCCAAAATAAAATGTTTCTAAACCACTGTGCATAGTATGAAATAGGAATTTTTTGTTATAAATGTCTAATACATATAAGTTTCCACATATAAGGCCCACTTCTGAAAATAACTTTAACAAATATAAATCTCTTAAATAAGTGGATATCCACATAATATTCAAGACCAACAATTTTTATATAGAAAACAATTACGCAAACTGATTTCATGGCGATCAGTCCATAATTGGTCAAACAAGGCCCACTTCCGAAAATTAATTTAACGAGCATTAATATCATATAAATTTTGAATGCAAATAAAATCTACTAAAAATAAGTTTCATATCGGTTCAAAATAGGTCATAGCTCCCATATAAGGCCCACTTCCATAAATTACTTATGAAAACAAATTATTAGCGGTATTCACAATGTAGAGTACTTGGCCTAGTAAAAAAGCAGAAAAGCTATTTATTGACAAACATTTAAATTTCTAATATATTTTGTTTTTAGTTTTTTGATATTGTGCTCTTTTACTACATTACCAGGCCAAGTACTCCACATTGTGAATACCGCTATTGAAAATTTATAAGAAAAATGATTTGCTAATATACTCAGTTGGGCTTGTGAAGAGATTGTGTTTGATTTGTTGACAATTCAGTTGTCAAAGCAAATCTATAAACATTTTAAAAATGGTATGTATAAATAGTAAGATTTGCTGCAGGGTACGGAACGCGCAACAAATCTAATCTGTTGATAATGCCTAAGCCTCTACGGTATCCAATGACCCTCCATGCGCGGTGAAGAGCCGCACCCTATACGAGGTGTCTCAGTTTTTCCAAAAGCAGAACATGGCGGATCTAGAGACGATCTAGAGACGCTCGAAAAAAGCCCGTAATTCCGGATGTAATCCGCACCGTGTCCATGGAATCAATGGCACTACGTTAACGTGTCTCCTAACGGTGGCCTCCGGGCATTGTCCGGTTGTATTTTTTGCTGGATCCAACGCCTAACACGCAACCCTCTACATCCGCCAATACCGTTACTACGGCGCAACAGACACAAAACGTAAACAAAAGACCAAAATGATGTGGGGCTGCACGTAAGCGTCTAAAACTCTATATCGAGCAAGACATGGCGATCGAGGAGGCAAGAGAAATGTGCCTAAAGCAGATGAAAGAAGTTCGGAGCGAACTGGGCGACCTTAAAATCCCAAGGAAGAGAGGTAGGTCAGACGGATCAACTCCCGAGAAACCGAATAACCCTAAAAGAGTAGCTAGTGCATCTGTAGATGGTATACACCCTGCTAAAGGCACAGTCACGGCTAAGACTCCTCTACCCCTAGCGTCAAATCATACGGCTAGGGGTAATCCCATAAGACTTCCCGAGAACAATATGGTCTGATGACAAGCTAAAGCTTATACAAGCAGCAGACATGGATAAAATATTTGAGTTGAAAAAGGGCTCTATAAAACCACAATTTGCAGGCTGCACTTTTAAACCTGGCTGGCTTGTAATTAAATGTAGGGGAAATGATTCAGCATAATGAATTAAGGAACATGTTCCCTCTCTGAAACGTTGGAAGGAAGCAGAGTTAAAAGTTGTTGCAGAAGATGAGTTACCTAAGATGGAAAAGTTTGTAGGATATTTTCCCGAGGCGCCTGAAACTCCCACCAGTAGGATTTTATCCCTTATTGAAGGTCAGAATGATGACCTGACTGTTGAATTCTGGAAGGTCCTGAACCGGGAAGCATTGCTGAAATAACCTTTCCAATTGACCCAAAACCGGCTCCAAACTCAAGGAAAAGAGACATCACATTGGCTATGGGTATGGCACTGTGCATATCAGTCTTACGACACGCCAACAAGGAGCGAATGACCCTCCCATGAGGGCAAAAGTGAGTGACAGACCAAGACAAACTGTGTCTAGCACAAAGGACATTAAATGTTCAACAGTGCGAACAGACCAACTTTCTTGCTCTGGTTCAATCACCAAGCCTGTCACGCTAAAGAACGACGTACCCAATTCAACGGATGCGGTTCGACAAGACCAAGGGGACAACAATGTTCACTAAAGGTCATCTGTGGAGCCCACCAGTTCGAGGAAAGGTATTAGTTCTCAAGCGAACCAGCCAAAATCGGGCAATAATAGCAGCCATGGTAGCAGGCCACGAAAGGTCTTTCAGAATTCCTATTTGAGGATCTTGTAGCGATATGGGCAAATATCCCATCGTTAGCAGGTAAGCTCGAGGTAAATATTGCCTCTGCCTACTTGCCAGGTGATGAATCAGTAGCGCCTTCACCAGAGGATCCAAAACTGGTAGAATATTGCCAAATATTGGCTGGATTATCTGCTGTGATGCCAATGCTCATCATACGGTTTGGGGAAGTAGTGACATCAACAAACGGGGTGAGTTTTTACTTGAATTCATTTGCAAGAATAATATATTTATAGCAAACAAGGGTGATGAACCCACCTTTAGGAATATCATTAGACAGGAGGTTTTAGATCTTACATTATGTAGCAATAACCTATCATATGCCATAACGAACTGGCATGTCTCTGATGATGTTTCTATGTCCGATCATCAATATATCATATTCGATATTGAAAGTTTTTTGATGAACGAAGCGAAATTTCGAAATCCCAAGGAAACGAACTGGGAACTTTTTCACTTAGGTAACACTGAAAATTTCAATAGGAACTTCATATTTGGCACACTGGGAATTGATTTTGAGGCCTATGAATTAAGTTCGAACATTCGTAATGCCTTCGAACTTAGTTCTCAACTAAAGTCAAGGAGGCCGAAAAGGGATGTACCCTGGTGGCACAATGGTCTTGAGAAACTAAGAAGACGATTATTTAACAGAGCCAAACCTACAGGTGACTGGATCACCTACAAAACGGCTTTCACCAAATATAATAGGGAAATCAGTAGATCAAAAAGATCAACGTGGCGTAGCTACTGCGAGAAAATTGATAATCTCCCGGAAACTATTCGGCTTCAAAAAACCTTATCTCGGGATCATACCAATGGTCTATGTATGCTGAAACGTCCAGATGGTACGTACACTGAATCACCGGAGGAGACCTGCAAACTTCTACTGGATACTCATTTTCATAGTTCAATGCCTTTCAGTCCAACTCCGATTCAAACATGGGTTCTCTCAATATCCAGAATTAATCGCCGGTTAGTAGGTAGAATCTTTGGTATAGAACCGGTAGAGTGGGCGTTATCTAAATTTAGCCCATTCAAATCCCCAGGAACGGATGGAATTTATCCATGCTTTCTACAAAAAGGAGGTGACATTATTGTCCCTCAATTATCGAGAATCTTCAGATCAAGTCTACTGGCTTGTCATGTGCCAACGACTTGGCGTGAGGTAAAAGTGGTATTTATACCTAAGGCTGGGGGCAAATCTGAACAATTGCCAAAATTGTATAGACCAATTAGTCTCAGCTCGTTTTTCTTAAAAACGATGGAGAAACTACTCCATAGTTATATAAGGGAAACTTATCTTTTGATGAATCCAATACACCGCTTCCAGTTTGCATATAAACCTGGTAAATCTACGGTGACTGCCATTCATCATGTGACGACACTAATTGAGAAGGCCATAGGTGCCAATTATATATCGCTCTGTGCGTTTATTGACATTCAGGGGGCTTTCGACAATACGTCATACAGTGATATTGATCTAGCACTGCATAGAAACGGCTTATTAAGTTGGATTTAGGAGGATCATCGAAGACTATTAGGGCTACAAGGGGTTATCCACAAGGTGGCATACTATAGCCTCTTTTGTGGACCCTAGTTATTGATGCACTTCTAGAAGAACTTAACAACTTAGGTTTCCGCACATATGGTTACGCTGACGACTTAGTAATCTCTGTTACTGGGTGGGATGACATAACAATATCGGAAAGGATGCAGACTGCTGTGAATATAACCACCAAGTGCTTGGAGATCATTACTTTACAAGGTATATCGCCTCATCTGTGTCTCTATTACCGTGTCAATGAGGACCTGTCCCACTCATGCTCTGGGAGCAATCCTTCACATCCCACCCTTACATATATTGGTAATGGAGGAGGCCTAATAGGCCGGGAGATCTGGTTGGGCACATGCGCTTTCTAGGCATCTTTGAAAATGATCCTAGTATTACAATATCGGACCATATGACACCAATTCTGGTGTTAGATAGGAAGGTCAAGGTCCTTATACCTGAAAGGGGTGAATGGTTAAATCAGTATGGTTTACTGATAATAATAAGATTGTGTTCCCTCATTCGAACGAGATTTCGAGTTAGGTGTAAATACGATGTTAAAGTAAAAATTAAGATTTAATAATAACTTTTTTATTATATTACTCAAACCGGAACATTTTGCACGTACATATATATAAGTATATATACATATATCTGATATTTCATGAACTATCTTTATTATTCTTTCAATTTCATAGATTGCCAGGTGAATTTTAATTTAATTTCGTTTAAATGTTCTTTAAATGACTTACAAAATTGACTTTTTTCATTGTGTTCATTTTCAATGTCATTGTACAGACTCAAGATAAGAGCCCAGAGAAAAATTAAGTTGTACATGATCAAAGTAATTATTTTAACATGATTACGGGATATTTAAAAATATATGTTTTTGGCAATCTTCTTTACGATGAATCATTTCATCATAATATGTGCTATCAGATTTTTATTAAAATATTGTGAAATAACTTGAAACTATGTTAAAACGACACTAACATACATTAGCTAGTGATAGTGTACAACTATATTTTTTCTGCGGGTGTGGAGGTGTAGTTAGGGTTTCAACTTTTCCAGACTTTTTCCACTTCCGGAAAAACAAAAATGTTTTTTTATGTCTATATTTTAACTATAGAATTTTATTAAACATTTCCACACTTTTTATTTTGGAAATAATTCGGGAACGGTATCTGGGCAACTATTGGAGATATTGAAAAAATATATGGGATTTTTTGGGGAAAGACTTAAAAGTTCGAACTTTGGATGCGTATAACTTTTTATAGGGAAGAGATAACTGCTGGCAGTTTTATTTATTTTATATAATAAACCAGAATATCTCTTCAATTAATTAATGCCCACTGTCCCCATCCGAACTAAGAACCCATGTAAATACAAATCAACTCAAATCACCTCAGCAGCACTGATGATCTAAAACAAAGTTTCTAAACCACTGGGGGTTATGAGAAGGTTCATGGATATTTCCCGGATATTTGTCCACGCCTAGAAACCCTAATGGCGTGTTAAGTTCAAGAAAATAAATTTATTTTTTTATCACCATTTATTTTTACCACGAAATACTCAAACTAACACTAACGATTTTCTATGAGAAAAAACAACTTTCATACTTAATAGTTTCTTTTTCAAAGCTAAAAATTTAATTTTCAACTCTAATTCCAAACACCTGATGTTGTCAACTTGAGCATGATGACTTAAAATGAAAATGAGAATAGGAAAATACAGAAAAAAGTTGTTGGTGGTGGTGGCAATTTGAGGTTAAATAATGAAACCAACGGCAATAAGTAAAATAAAGTAAAAAAGCAGAACTCTTGAAAAAAGCAGAAAAAAAAAACTTAAGTATAGTGGCAATAAAAGTATTATAATCGTTGTGCTCCTTCTCGTCTCCAAACCACAAGTGCATACAATTTCTTGATTTTGTCTATGTCATCTTTTGTTGTCCTGGTACCACTGCTACTTCCACATCGCCATCATTTTGATCCCCCTTTGTAGGTCTTCACTTAGCGCTTCTAAGAATGTGTGTTTTATTTTTTTTTTTCTCTACTCTTGCTCTTTTAAAGGATAAATGGCTTTAAGGATGACAACAGAAAACAAAAAAAAAAAAAAAAAACCGTACTCGTATTATGAAAGTGGAAAAAAACTTTTTCAATAAAAATAACTTGCGGTTTTGTAAATGGCATTTAATATCAAAGGACATATATAAATTAATTCTTATCATTTGTTTTATCTCTTTTTTTATTTTTATTTGCTTTGTATGTTTTTATTCTATTGTACTTGTGCATTGTTCCATGGTTTTTATAAAAACCGCAGAAATATGCTGCACTATAATGCATTTGAAGCAGACCCTTAATCTGCAACCAGATTTAATTATGTTTGAGTAAAGTTTCATTAAAGCAGTGGGTGAGATACTTGTATTTAAAATTAACAATGGTCAGTGCCTTGACCCCAATGTTAAGAATGTATCCTAACACTCTAAAATAGCCTGTACATTAGGGTTACACCTATATACAGCATTTTTTTTATTTTCGGTGGTCACAAGATTTAAAAAATTGTTCTCCGTAAAGCAAATCGGTGCTCAAAATCGGATATCGTTTAGATACATATATTCTGGGTCATTTTTAAAGTCATATGTATGGTATGATAGGGCCTCAAGGGAAGGACGTAGGGTAACACATTTTTCCCTAACATTCTTTGTTGATCAGAAATGTTTGGTATTGAAAATGAGCAAAATCGATTTAGTAGAACCAGAAATATCAGACAACCTAAGAAAAGTAGCTATTTTTATACCCTTCACCTTCGTGAGAAGACCCCAGATATCTTCGGTATCCAAATCTTCAATAATTCTGTCAGACATGCTTTCGAGAAGTTTTCTATTTAAAATCAGCAAAATCCGTCCATAAACAACGGAGATTTGAGCAAAAATCCGAGACAACCTCTGAAAATTTAATAAAAAAAAGACAATTTATTGCATGCTTTACAAAAAAGCAACAAAACGTATGTTTAGATGTGTGTTGGTTTCATTGCTTTGCGTGAGAAGGGTATATATCATTTCGTTTCTAACTTCTACAATATAATCTGTTTGTCAGCAATTAAATGTAAAATGTTTAAAAGTTTTCTTGATATATTTGGGATGCTATACGCTGAAAGTGGGCAATTAATGCCTCCACAACAAAGGTGAAGGGTATATAAGATTCGGCATAGCCGAATATAGCACTCTTACTTGTTTTTTTTTTTTTAATTTGTAAACCATTGCGAGCCATTTATTCTATTAACAGCCTACATTCCAAATTTGAAATCTAATGATTTCCTTTATTCCTGCAGACCATACATGAAATGCATTAAATGAAAGTTCATGTAGATAGTTCCAAATCAAAGCGATTTGAACTATGAACTAAAATGAGCGGCCATTGAATTGAACTATAAAGCACAAGTCTTATAATTAGTTTTAAATTCGACATCAATAATCCTCATGTTCACAAGAATCGCCGCACATTATTTTATGAAGATCAGTCCATAATTGGTAATAGGTAGGTAATTGGGCATATGAGGACCGAAAAACACATACAAAAATTATAAGATATTTATCGATATCGAACGAACATTTCACATTGATCAGTTGTATTCAAAAATTATACTATTGGTTTTTGTGATGATCAGTCTATAAATGGTTATAGCCCAAATATAATACATAAATATCTACTCACAAAATTTTATGACAATCGCCCCTTAATAGGTTATTGCTCTCATCTAAGTCCCAGATCCGAAAAATACACCAAAGCGTATAAATAACGATATTGATAAAATATTTAACAGAAATTTGTTTCAAGTATGCATAAATCTGTCCACTAGATTTTGTGATTATCGATACATTATTATAAATACCTCCTATATAAGGCCCACATCCGAAAAATACATTATCCTTACATGGGGGTCGTTAAAAAGTGTTGGATCAAAATACAGTGCAAGCTCGGTAGTGGAGATTCCATAAATTCAATTTGCGTAAATTACAAGTTACATACGTCTTCGGTTTACCGCATTATAAAGCAAGAAAATTCAATAAAAAGTTCGTACGTACAACAGAAAGTGGCTCTGCAAACGTTGCACAGTGGTTTAGAAACGTTTTTATTTGGAAATAATTCGGTATCTCGGGAACAATTTGAGATGTTGTTACGAAATTTCACATGGTTGGAGCTGATGTATTTTCGAGTTGATCTGCTGTTGTTCAGCTTCCTAGCGCTAATCGGGGCCAGTGCGCACAGTGGTTCAGCTTCATACGATTGGTGGCATTAAATATAAGGAAACATCGTAGAGCCTTGAATTTTGGTACAGATAAGTATTTGGTTGTGATAAAAAAATACTGCAAATATGAAAAAAATCCGAGCACAACCACGCCTACTTCCCATATAACACAAAAATTAAAAATCATTGTAGAGTCACAATTTTTTGCTCATTGCAATTTTATGATAATATTAACCAATGGTGAAAAAATTAGCAAAATCTGTTAATAAATACGCCTACTTTTCATACAAAATGACCACATAAAATGCAATATTTTCTTTGTTAACAAAGCTAGATCGCTTAAAAAAGCTACACAGGTTTAAATTTGCGTGTTTTTTATTTGATTAAAATATAAATAAAATTCAGTAACAGTCACGCCCATATTCAATGAAAATATCTGTAAATAAATAAAAGAAAATATTAAAAAAAAATTTAAAAACAAAGTTATTTGTGTACCTTTATTAACATAACAAATTTTTTACTTCATCAGAAAATTCCAATATATCCTTCTTGAAATGTTTACGGTATGAATTTATATATGGATCTGAAGACGCTAGTAACATATGAATGACATCTTCATTTGTTGATATGCGATCAGTTTTTCTGGAGTGGCTTAGGCGATAACTTCTGTAATCTTTATTACGAGCTTCCTGAGCTTCCTCCGACAACATGCCAAGTGGCAATATTGCTGCTGACACAATTTTACTCCCATGAATTAGAACTTTGTGTACAGTAATAGGCATATAGTACCAACTGTACAGTTGTATATATCGTTCCGCAGTGTCCAAACAATAAACATTAAATTTTTCTGTATCTATTTCGGAATTACTATTTATAACCGTTAAAATTGTACTAAAGCGATGAATTAAATTTTCATCAACACCAAGAACATCTGCCGTTATGGAAGGATTTGCAAAAAAACGTCTAGAAGTATTGCCATCGTTCGTTGTGCCCATTCCTTGTTTAACCATGTCCACATTTATGCCTAGAACCACTTTAAAATTTCTTTGTATTTTCGCTTTTTCTTCATCTCTTTCATGTTTTGTATCTTTAGTTACTCTCCACTTTGAAAAACTTTTGTTGTATGCTATATGCAATATGCACTCCATAAATTTTATCCTCGCATGTAAAGGGGAAATTCCAAATTGAAGCCCTTCCTCCGAAACTGGTTTTGTCCTTAATACTTCCAAATTGTTCATTTCGCTAGGCTTAGCTTGACATATAAAACATACAGCCATTCCTGATGTTTGTGTGATTGTATTCGCAACCTTTCCATCAATCATGGTTAAAACAGGAGTATGCAAAATTTCAAAACTTTTGTCATAAATATTAACAACAGTTTTTTTCAAATCTTTAATTTCATTTTGCACCCTTTCAACTTCTTCAGAAATAACATTTGCCGTTTCTTTTACAAATTGAAATTTTATTGGCCTACAAAAAGTTGTTGATGATGGCCTTGTATTTCGCCAGTAAACATTTGTGCCATCAATACATTTTAAATTGAGAGGAACAATACTTGTCAAAAAAATATTTTTGTCATTTAAATTTGGATCATTGAATTTTTGATGGTATTCACTATGCCCTGCAGATCCATCACAACCCCATTTAGAAATTAGTTGTAGTTGATTTGGAAGTACCTCTGCCTCAGCTTTCGTTTTCGCCTTCAATATTCTGGATACAGTATGATCGAGTAAATCTTGCATACTTACTTTACTATAGTTCTCCTGTACTTCCAAATTTTTAGGATAACATTCCTTTTTAGCACCAAGAACTTGATGATATGAGGGGAAAATATCACATCCAATTTCTATAGCACTCCATCTTAATATTTGATACTGATTTTTTGATAAACAAGCATCAAAAATGAGGCTTAGTGCTTTTTCTGGACTAAACATTTTTAAAAATTGTCCATCGTTATTAATTCTTTTTGCAGCTGATGAAATAAGTTCTGGCGAATTAATATCACATAACTGCTGTACTTTACTCCTTTTAGCACGAGATTTGCAAAATTCAAAAACTTTAGAAGGGCGGCCACGTTTGACATGAGAACACATTGGAAGATCTTCACCAAAACAATACATATTTTCCAACCAAACTTCGTTTTGTTCAACAAATCTATCTTTCATACGTTTTGCACTAGCCCACTTAATTTTAAATTTTGGTAAAAATTGTTTATTTAAAAATTTTTTAAATTGATCGACGTCAATAATTGATAAATTCGTATTATTTGTTGAAATAATATCGCAAACTACATCAATGTTCTTATCACAATCTAATAAAAGATCAAAAATTTCATAATAAGATAACTGAAGATTGTCCATATTTAAATAATTTGTTTTCTATTTTTCACTTCATAAACAATAAACTAATTAGCTATAATCATTAAAACACAACTAATAATCACAGCTGATAAAAAATTCAAAACAATAAACTAATAAGCTATAATCACAAAAACAATGCAACTAATAATTACAGCTGATAAAAAATATTGAACTTTCAACAACAACAAAAACTGCATCAAAAATAATGGGAAGAAGTAATTGCAAAAAAAAAACAAATAAACCGTCACTTTTTCTCAATTTGCCCATTTTTTTTATTGCATGTTTATTTTTAGAAAAACAGAAAAGAATATAGTATTACTGTGTGAAAACAATTATTTGACGCACAATAAAAGAACTAAGCAGTGGTATAGTGAGTACAACAATTGACTAGCAATCGGATAGTTGTTGGTTCGAATCGTGGCTGCGACTTTTTTTTTTTTTTTTGTCTGTAAATACATAATTCTATAAATTCTATTTGTTGTAAAGTTTTTGCTGGGTAGCAAGCAAGCAAAAAAATAATAAAATCTGTTATTGCATACGCAATAACATGCTTGTGAAGGAAATTTGTCCTAATTTTTTTTAGTTTTTTTATACCGGAATTGCTTAGGGGCAAAAATGGGCAGCTGAATTTTTAAGAAATCGTTAGCTGAGACTTCAAGCTCTAATTTGATGTGAGTCTCGGGCTAGAGGTCGTTGGAGATCAATAGATACAAGCCATAGAAGTTGGAGAAAATAAATATTTTTGGACAATTTATAGTAGTATAAAAATTTTTTTTTTTTCATTTTCAAATTTTTTTTTATTTGCATATATATCATTTATAACATCCAATTGTATAAAAAAAAATCATTATAGTGTCATTACAAGAGTATTTTAAAAGCTTGAAGCGATAGAAGGTAGCATATATAATACGGTCATTTCAAACGCATTCACTTAGGTCAACTTTGAATGTCTCTGAACAAAAAAGTAATAAAGCTATAAGCCTAATATTTTCGGTACATGATAACTAGATTGTTTATTACAAACTGTGAAAAAATCAGGTATATCAGAAAACATGAAAAAAATGAATTAATGCCGCTCTTGAACCAGTGTGGTGCGTTGCGCCTCAAAGTTGGTCACCTCGGGTAGCAATTTTTTTTAAAAAAATCGCCAAAAATCCATTTATCATCCGAATGAGCTGAAATTTAAAATATAAATAGGGCTTAAGAAAATACGCTTACATGTGCAGGTCATCTCTATTAGTTGAAGAGATATTTAGGTTTATATATTTATTTTTTTTTTTAATTTTGCTCGATTTTTTTATAGTTTTTTAGATATAAGGGCCTCGAGTTTTTTGTCTAAAATATTACCTGTATGGGTGAAAAAATTCTAAATAAAATAAAAACAACTTGCTAACAGTTATCTTGTCCATGTAAAAAGTTAAACGCATCCAAAGTTGGAACATGTAAAAAGTGCCGTATTTTTTAAGTTTTTTCCCAAAAAGGCCCATATATTTTTTCTTTTGTAAAAAAAAAAAAAATCTTGGGGACTATATACAATTTTTATATGCTCCGGAAAGAGAATTTATTGCAAAAGCGTGTAAAGTAAATTTTCGCTCACTTAAGCGGACACAACACTCCCCAGACCTATCCGAAATTGGCAAATTTTTTAAAAAAATTTTAGATATGAGTAAAAAATTCTAAAAAGGCAAAGCACCGATCCTCCAAAAAGCTTCATATTTGTATATCCCTATATGTTTCTTAAATACTACCAAAGCTGTTTTACTATCACATGGTAAATAACGTCACAGTAGGGACTTTTGTAATAAAACTCAGTTTTTGGAATACATTTTCCCCGTTTTAGGAATTTCGGTATTTCTTGAATAATTTGAGGGCAGTTGATTTCGATGAATTTCTTCTGCTTTCTATCATACCGAGGAACCTTTGATTGTTGTTCACCAGGATTGGTTCTTCTGAAATGTTTAATACCTACATATATCGAAGACGGACGGACATATTTCTTATCCTTCCATAATACAGTGTTCACATCGACTCCATGCATTTATGTCATCTCTGCTCTTTGTTCATTTCGCAGCTTACACAAAACCAAATCATGATCAACAAGAAATATGACAAAAAAATTAGTGCCTCTCATTGTGTCCAAATCGTAAATTCCTCTGGGTCGTAAATGGACCAACAGCGGTTTCGATTTGTAAAAGTTATCAAAATACAGGATGTGTACGAAATTAGGAATCTCCAAACATTTAAGGTAGCTCCAATGTCCGGTGTAACAGGTAAAATTATATTATCTCCGGACCCGTTGTAGATTTAAAAACGGTAGGCAAAACCGTTTGAATCACAAAGCACAAACAATTTGATCCGCCATTTATGCGGCATATTAGGCATGTATTTTCGGAGATGGTGTTTTGTCTTTGGAACATAAGTGGAATCAGCAACACTGTCATCACTATTAATACATTCATCTGTGCTGTCACAGAACTTTACAGAATTGATGAACTCGAGAAATTGTTCATCAGACATTTGCTCCAAATTGATATTTTTCGTACAAGGACGTTTATTAATAACCATCTTTAACACAATAGTAAAATAAAAGGATGCATATAATAGAACTATAAGCAAACAATAGAGTTTTATGAACAAAAGGTAAAAACAACAATGTAAGAGAGGAGGACATGTTTGTACACGCAAACCGACAAGACCGTTTTGAGAAGGCCTTCACTATTTCGTTTTGAAATCAAACTTTTTATTTTTATTTTTTTCACTACAAATACATTATAAAACTCGAATATAAAATGTTATCTACTTATCGTAAAATTTAATAGTTAAATTTGAGAAACAATTTTCGATGCTAATTTGTTGACTTTTTGCACTTGATTGATTATAGCTGACAAACGATTTGTCAGAATATATTGGGAAGTATAACAAATGTAAAAAGGTGGTGTCTAAAGATATGCTGTCACATCTAAAAATATTGGACATTTAAAATAATGCATACTTTGCTTTTCCTGTATAAAATTCGTTAAAACAACAGAAATATTTAATGCTTTTAAAACAAAGAGTGTTTGCATGTAAATGTTCCTTTTTTTATTCATATTGTTTACAGCTTCAGACGTTTCTAAGATATGTTGCAAACTATCGTCGAAAAAGTACAAATGTATGGGAATTGTTTTTGCTAAAACACGTAAAAAGCTTCAAGGAATTCCTAAGAAATGCATTTTCCTTTCAAGAATGTACAAATACTTTTTACAAATGTAAAAAGAAATTTATGTATGTTACGGTTTTACATACGTACATACGATTTTACGGTGCTGGAATGGCCAATATTAAAGAAAGTTTAAAGCATGATATATGAAGTACATACCTATGTATTAGGGTGGCCCGTATAATGCAGTTTTTTGCATATTATTTGCTCTCAAGGTCCAGATTGTTCTACGTTATCTAAAAATTAAATTCTAAATATTGAAAAAAATTCAATTAAAAATAGTTTTTGTATTTCATTTACCCATAGATGTTTAACTATAAAAATGTTCCTTCATCTATAATGCATTATAATTTGATAACAAACAAATAATAAATTTTGATGAATATTTGAAATTTAATGTTTTTAAAATTTGTTTAAGAATATTTTTAAAATTTTTTAAAAAATATATCGATTCTAATAACGGTTACAGACATAACAATAAAATTTGTTGCCATTGTATGCTTTCAAATACCGAAATTCCTACAACGAGGAAAATGTGTTCCAAAAAATTTGTTTTTTTTTAGAAAAGTGCCCACTTTGTCGTTATTTACAGTGTAATAGTAAAAACGTTTTGTATGTATTTAAAAAACATATGGGGCTATACAAATATGAAGAGTATTTGAGGATCGGTGCATTGCGTTTGAGAAGTTTTTACTCAAACCTAAAATTTTGTTTCAAAATTGGCTAAGTTTATAGAATGGCTGGGGGACAGTGTTCGCTTAAGTGTGTCAAAATTTACTTTATACGTTTTTGCATTAAGTTATCTTTACAAATCATAAAAAAATTGTATATAGTTCCGAAGATAATTTTTTTCTATAAAAGGAAAAATATGGGGACTTTTTTGGGAAAAAACTTAAAAAACATACGCGTACAAAGTTGAAATATATTAAAAGATTGCTTCAACTTTGGATGCGTGTAACTTTTTATAGGGACGAGATAATTATTATCAGGTTGGTTTTATTTTATTATTTTTATTGAAAATAAAATTGCGATAAATGGGCCTAGGAAGCCCATCATATATAAAATACGAAAAAAATTTCGAGCAAATAATTAAAACTAAATACCTCTTGAACTAAAAGAGATAACCTACATATATAAGCTTATTTTTTGTAGACCTTCTCAAGGACTATCTATATTTTAAATTTCAGCTTATTGGGATCATAAATGGATTTTAGTCGATTCTTTTTTAAATGTGAGACTTTGAGGGTCCACCCACTGGTCCCCATTCTGCCTACGATGTTGAACAACTGTACATCAACTCGAAAACACTTCAACCGATTAAATAATATAGCACAACATTGAAGTGTGGACTTGATCATACTATTTTAACAAAAAAATCTTTGTTTTAGCGTAAAAGAATTGTAAAATCGAAAATTGTTAAGGTACAAAGTGATCTTTATGTGCCATTTAGAGTAATTATACACATTCAGAATGCATTAATATGTTCGCAAGAGTTGTTCAACTTTACCATAGCTAGAATTTTGATAAATAGTTATTCTAAAAAAGAAAAAAAATGTTCCCTATAGTTTTTCAAAAAAAGTGCACGAAAAGGCTAATTTTGGGGGAAAATGTTAACAAAATTTATATAAGGGATTTTCTGAATCTTTGGGGACCCATAAAAAATTGACAAACTGAGGTTCTACTACCCTTTGCTAGTAGAGTCGAACCTATACTGTCATGGTCGTGTGTTTTTTGCACTGTGTTATGTAATAATTGTCACATTATTATTAAATCAAACTGATTTTATTTATAAGATTTTATTTAGGTTAATATGTTTTTCGGAAGTGTTTCTTTATGGGACACTAGCTGAACCCGGTCCGCGTTGCTGGCCCTTAGAAAACATCTGTTTTATATTGCATCTTGATTTCGATTTTAATATTCAGTGTCGGACAAAACTAAAGCACGGACTCCTCCGACCTGACTTCGCACCCCAAACAGATATTGTCTGTACCCAGATGTATTTAAGACAATTGGGATATTATATCTACACGCAGAAAAGAAATATAGTTGTACATTGTTACTGTAACCATTTCAAATTTGTGCATGGTTACTGTAACAATTTCAAAATTTTTAACAATATTATAGTCACAGTAACTATATATATGATTGTGGTAACAATAATATGGTTAATTTACGATTCACATGAATATTTCAACCATATATATGGTTGCAGTAACCATGTATATGTTTGTGACAACCATTTATATGATAAAGGATTTACCATATTATGTTGCTCTTACATCATAATCTGAGAGCAACATAATAAGGTAAGTCCTTCATTATATAAATGGTTGTCACAAACATATACATGGTTACTGTAACCATATATATGGTTACAAATAGGAATTTCTGAAATACAATTGGAAATTTCTGAAATACAATTAGAAACTTTTTAAGTATAAATTAAAATTTCTGAAATACAAATGGAAATTTCTGAAATACAATTGTAAAATTCTGAAATACAATTAGAAAATTCTGAAATACAATTAAAAAGTTCTGAAATATAAATGGAAACTTCTGAAATATAATTGGAATATTCTGAAATATAATTAGAAAATTCTGAAATATAATTACAAATTTCTGAAATTCAATTGGAAATTTCTGAAATATAATTAGAAATTTCTTAAATTCAATTGGAAATTTCTGAAATATAATTGGAAATTTATGAAATTCAATTGGAATTTTCTGAAATGCAATTGGAAACTTCTGAAATACAATTGGAAATGGTGTAGTCTAACACCCACCTTAAAGTATACCGATCGACTCAGAATCACTTTCTGAGTCGATTAAACGATGTCCTTCCGTCTGGCTGGCTGGTTGTCCATGTAAACTTTGTGCACAGAGTACAGGTCGCAATTTTGAAGATATTTCGATAAAATTTAGTACATATCATTTTTTCTGCCCAAGGACGAAGCCTATTGAAACTGGCTGAAATCGGTCCATTATTTCACCTAGCCCCCATACAAATGTCCTTCCGAAATTGGACTTTATCGGTCATAAATGTTTCATTATAAACATTAACCACATGACCAAATTTCATGGTGATCGGTCCATAATTTTCCATAGCTCTCATATAAGGCCCACTTCCGAAAATCACTCACGAATATAAATTATTGAAATTTTGAAAGAATAATGATTTTGCTAAGGTCGGGCTTGACCGACCATACTTTCTTACTTGTTTATTAATAGTGAAATGCGGCGAGTTATTCAAAATATTTTTTTAAATAGATTTCACATTAAAATTTCTTATTCATGTACCTAATATGCAAGAGGAAACTAAACTGTTTATCATCGATTGAAAATATTTAAGAAATTTTATAGTACAATGTTGCATTAACCGCGGCCTACTTGTTTTATCGAACGATATGAAAATTTGGTATATACTGGACATGTGCTGGAATGTATTCCTTTCTTCACTTACACAAAATCATTCGCTTCAGAGTACACCACTGTGTATTAAAATTATTAACCCTGAAAGCGACTTTTCTAGTATACATGAGGAATATTGATGTCGATTTTAAAACTGTTTATAATATTTATAAGAGATTTATGCATATTTTAGTGATTTTTGGAAGTGGACCTAATATGGACTGATGTACACAAAATCCTCTTGTGAGATTTTTGCATACATATTACTTATCTATGTAAAGTTATTTGAAAGATATTTATGTAGGTTAATGTGTTTTTCAGAAGTGGTCCTTATATGGAAGCTATTACTAATTATGAACTCATCTTCAAAAAATTTGGTACGGTGATTTCTATATATACTAGAATTGTTTATATCGAATTGCAACCGGATAACGATATTTATAAGAAATTTATTTAAGTGATTTTAGGAATGGGCTTTGGTAAAATATAGACCGATCCAAATAAAATTTCGTTTTGTGATTTATTTTTACATATAACTTATTTTTGCTGAATTTTATATTGAAACTGATATTCTCTAGGTATTTATGTACCATAGATAATAATTTCATGGTATTTTCTGCAATAGATTTATAGAAAATATCTAAAGGCCTTATTCATAATCAATTTTATAAAACAAACAAACCTTTTATAAAATTAAAAATTATGAATAAGGGGGTAAATATTTTGAAAATATAAAATTTTTTGGAAGTTGCCTCTATTTTGCGCAATAAACTGATGACGAATATTTTGGGAACATTTTATTCTCCTACGTCCTTACATTGTGGGCCTACCGTGCCCTTATCAAATGGATAGACGGGAGGCCGTAGCTAGATCGTCTTAGATTTTTATTAGGAATACTTATATAAAAACTGTTTGGTTCTACGACGAATATTTCGATATGTTACAAACGGAATGACTAACTCAATATATCCTCCATATTTTTGGTGGTGGATATAATCAGGTTAACAATGCAATTCAAAATTATAAAATCGTAAATTAACAACCCAAGGAAACGATCTACAATTAAATAGTATAAAATAGGCTACGAAATGTATTTTTAACAAATAACTTAAATAAATGTGTTTAAAAAATCTTAATTTCCTTTGAACCGCTCTTTTTCTTAAGAGTGAAATATTTGAAATTATTATTAAACTTATCGCATTAAAGTTAGCTGATGTGATTTAAAGTGAAGTTGCAATCAAAAATATGGAGAACTAATGGTACTTTTTCGCTCATCTAATGGTACTTTTTTATAAAAATGGGCATATACGTTGTGGTAAGAGGGTAATTATTGGTACTTTGTATCCACCACCAAAAATAACATCGAAATATTGGTCGTATATCCACAAAAGTATATATATTCTGGACTTTATAAAATTCTAAGAGAATGTAGCTACGTCTAACAATCGAGAAATATGGAACATACCTTATGTATGCAATGTTGCAAATGTAGTAAAAAAAAAACTTAGTGTATTTACCCCACTATTTGTATTTTAAAAGATTACAATACTCGTTTCTTGGCATGTACTATATGTTTTTATGTAAGTATATACAAATTTTCATCTATTTCCTTCTTGCCTTGTAAACTGAGCACTCAAGGCTTTCACTTAACATCTTTAAACTGGCGCTTTTTTTGCATTCTATGTATTCATTCATACTAAATATGTAATACATTTTCACTTATTCTTTATGTTCAAGGAGTATAGAGTGTTTATATGAGTTTAAATGATAAGATACTCCTGCTTCACACTTCTTACAAGTACAACAGTTTTCTGATGTAGCCTTAAGAAGTTTATTTTATGTAGGTTTGTCGTCCTTTTATGCAGGATTCTTCTCATTCGCACAGTCAGTCAGACATTTCTTTCTTTGGTTTAATATAGAAAAAAAATGTAATACATACAAAAATGTAGCATACAATTTTAATATTCTCACGCCTTTTGATGGCCTGCAAAATAAGACAAAAGGCAGAGTGAAATGGATTATTGTGAAAGAGAAAAAAAATTAGTAACGTGGAGTTTACTTTCAAAACAATGCCTTAGGAATGCAATCCCTTGAGTGTTAAATTCCTTGTTCTTTGTTTATGCCTTGATTTTTTTTTATCACTTTTAGAGTTTGCTGTTATTTAAGATGACTTTTGTAGCTGTATTGGGGAAGAGCGACAACGGTAAGGCCTTAATTGATGGGGCTTCATGGAATTACACTTTTTGGAATATCGATGCTTACAATTTCGAAAATTGTTATCCGTTATCTAGAAATCAAATGGTGAAAATTTTAGCAAAATCGGATATCGTTAAGAGGTTGCACATTTATTTGAAGTTTCGAGTTATGGGTCAAAGTAGCAATATTTACCAAAAAAAAAAAAAAAGTTAGAGTATTTTATTAGGCTGTGCCGAATCAGCACCTAAATATAATGAGAATTATAAAAACTAAAGTGTTTTTTATTGGGACTTTGCGCAGATTATGTGGGTTGGTACAACAAGAATATATTTTTGCTGAATTTTGTATGAATGCTGCTATTCTAAGGGGCTATAATAAACCATGGACCGATTCTTTCCATTTTCAGAGAAAACTGGCTTGGAAGTGCCTTAATGACAGTGTTATAATTTGTTCGAAGTTCGCTTCCATTTCTTAGGGCCTTTTACAAGGCCTCATTATTCATTAATGCCGTCACATATTGTTTTTGTTTGTCGGTATTAGTGTTAAGAACTTAAAAGGATTTTATGGAAATGAGTATTATGTGGGTGATACACAAAAAGGAGAAGAATTATAGCGATTTTTATTTTATTAAAGTCTTAAAGATCAAATAAATATGATTTGATGTATATTTTAACATAAATATTACACACTTTCAATAAGTATGTCATTTAAATGTGCACTTTCAACGAGATTACAGACTGTTTATGGCACAAATATTTATATATTGCACATCATACTCAATACCGGATATCCTTGTTAGTTTTTATTTCCGGAATTTTCCATGAAATCAAAGTATGGTTGAAAATATGTATGTAAATTCTATTGAAATTATGTTAAACATACATATTTAATTTGTCAATGTTATAAGTATGTTTTAGCAGATATGTACTAGTATATCGCAGTGTTTAATATTTGCAAATATTTAAACAGGAAATTATTTTAACGCGGTCATGTAATTAAGATAATTATGTATAGATTTGTGATAGGAGCCTATTTGTTTTAAATATGCTGGATTTAAATTTAAAGGTCTCGTTTATGAATTTTAAACATAAATTACATCACTTCTCCCTGTAAAGTTTATTTATTAAGCTTGCTTCGATTCTATAAAATATACTTCGTAAGTTGCAATGTGATCCAGTTTTAGACATAGTTAGTTAACTCAGATACAGACACAGGATCGACCACCTCCTTTGCAAAGCTTTGTACAGCTCGTAGCTTAAAAAAACTTGAATTGATTTCAATGAATTTAAATTTGTTACAAAGCAAATAAGAATATAATGAAAATCCCGTTAATTTCTTTAAGTTATCACTTATAAATTAAAAGATATTTATGTTTCAATTTTGAAATTTTTGTTTTTATATCCTCCCCTAACAAAAGTGGTGAAAGAGGTATAGTTTATATATAAGTTTATCATTCCGTGTTTAACATTGAGAAATATTCATCTTAGACCCAATATATTATTCATCCTTATGAAATTCTATGTCGATTGAGCTATGTCCATCTGTCTGTCTGTGTAAAACACCCTTACGTCCAAAATACTTAAGGGAAATTAATGAACTTTATACCAAAATATTTATAATTTTTCTAGTCAGTTTGCTATTGAAAATCAGCAAAATTGAAGTAGTAGAACCAGAGTTATGGACCAAAATGTAAGACAACCTCCAAATTTGTTTTATAAATTTCACTTTTTTTTCATGGTTATACTTATTATTCATATGATAAATGGACAAACTCTATTGAAAATGGTAAGAAGTGTTCCATTATTACCATTTTCAACAAAAATTGCTCTACTAAATGTTATGCGAAAAATACAACCTACATAAAAATCTAGCAGTTATCGACATCGAATCTAAATTTTATGCAGATCTTGTGAATATCGGTCCATATTTGACCTTAGCCCCCATATAAGGTCAAATTCCGAGAATCACTATAACACCCATAAACATTTTCTAAATAACATTCTGAAATTTTCCTCAAATACTCTCTGTTGACAAGGTTTGTTTGGTATTGAAATGATTTCACCTAGCTCCGATACAAATGTCCCCACGAATTGCCGTATAATCAACAAATTTATTGATTATGCGGCAATTCTATGTACTCTCAAATTATACTATAAAGTATTGCGAAAATGGGGAATATTTTTTCCTACACAGAGAAAACAGATTCGTAATAGCAACCGAATTTGTTGCCAACCGAATGATTCTACCTTAGTGACCGAATTTTACAGTTTTGGCTACAAAATTTTGGAAGGGGTAACAAAAGTTGGGTTGCTTCAATGGAAATTCTTCTTTATCAACTGACTTTCTGTTGATAGAACCGAAAAAGTCTATGTATGCAACCGAAGCATTCGATTGGCAAGAAATTCGGTTGCTATCACGAATCTGTTTTCTCTGTGTAGTCTCCATACAAGGTCTTCCTCAGAAAATGAATTGAACATTCAAAATTGTATTATAATAGTCAATATCGTGTTGAAATTGGATATAAACAAGTTTCACATGAACATAAATTTTTCTACCAACTTGTGTGGGGGTCGGTCTATAATTGACCATGTCACATATGGGCAATTCCGCGAGAATGACAACCACGACTGAAAAAACAAAAACCCTTTTTTCAAGATGATTTTAATAGAAGAAAACTCTAAAATTTTACTATGTGAAAGTATTTAGATCGAAAATTAAGCTCCCAATTAGCATGTAGTATGAAATGAATTTGACTCTGATTGTTTTTTGCTATTATCAAATTGTTTATTAAAACTGAATATATATTTTCTATTTTTTGGTTTTTGTATACATATATTTACAGAATATATATTGTTTTACTATAACAGAAAAATCTGTCAAGTACGATATTAAATTTTATTTATTATAAAATCATCCGAATATTATTTTTATTTATATATAACGGATTGTAAAGGAATGATATTTGCTTTGGTGTAAGAAATTGAAAGAAAACATAACGCCTCTCACGATTCGCAAATTATCGCAATATTTCTGTATGTACCTCAAAATTACTTCCGTTTTATGTCACGTACGTAATAAGGGTATATTTCGCTCGATATTTTGGACAACAATGTTTTGAAAGAACTTATTATTTTTTAAAACATAGTACCCTCTGAATGGAAGATAAAGACCAAATTATTTTTCAGATACTCTTATTTTTGCAAAATCTATTCCACCCTATAGGCAAACAAATGTCACGTACGATGACATGGAATTGCGCATATTGATGGTGGGCATACAAGTGTTTATCAAAGTTAAACACAGCACTGAAATATATTAAAAATATCAAATAGATAAAAGTTATATGTTAAGATCAATTTTTGCACTCTATTGCACCATATCTGTTTGAAAATAATATACTTTTTATTTGGAATTCATTAACCCATATAACCCGAAGAAATCACGCGACCAAATTTCATGTCGATCGGACCATAATTGGTCATGGCACCCATATAAGGTACACTTCCGAAAAAAATGATTGAAATTTGAATAGAATAATGATTTGCTCATATTCGGTGTAGGATATTATATATTCAGGCTTGACCGACTACACTTTCTTACTTTTTATCAATTGCAAATTACTCGCTATTAAAACCGTCTTCTACTAGATATTACTTAAAACTGAAACAAATGTAACAGTTACAGGCCTACTGAAATAAATGCGGAAGGCGGAACGTTTTTTCCGCTTAGCTTTAACGCTGAAATGTCATACCTAAATAAGAGCGGCAATGCTACGCCAAACAATAAAAACAAGGTTATCAAAAAAATAAATATAACAACCCGGATTATTTAAACAATAAAGTACATTACAAAATTAGTGTTTCTGATTTTCGTTTTGTGATTTGTGAACAAAAATTTTATTAAAAAAAAACTAAATATTAAAGTTCAAAAAAATTAGTTCTTACATTACATTCTTTGTTTCTTCTTTTTGTGTTTACATTTATTGTGTTTTGCAACTAGCTTCACTATTAAACGCGCTGTCAAAACAGGATTTTCCAATTGCAAAAGCCGCCGCATTATTTCGGTATGCTGCATACAGGGCAGGAGAATTATTGACAATTAAAAAACGATTTCCGCTCTAATTTAGGTATGCTTGTTATGGGTTAGTTAACAACATCCTAGAGTTTTCATAGGAAAATCTGTTGATCTAATAAAGAGCTAAAAATCATAATCTTATGGCATAGAAGATAATACTTAAGGTACGCTCATATTGATCAAATTTTTGAATTAACTTTTATTTTATTTATGGAGTAGCGAAATATGGGGAAACAATTTTATTAATTATTGTTTATATAAATCTTAACTCAAGCTCAATAAATTAAAATTTAAAAATTAATAAATGTGTAATGTACTTCTATATAATGGAATTTTAATGGCGAAGGTCTGAAAATTATGTCGTATCCCGTGTGTAATATAACAGATAAAATATATAATTTTTGGTATTGAAGAGCATTCAGAATAAAATATGTATGTCGCGTTTTACTATTGTTTTTATTGGAGTTATTATTTTTTATATTTTTTTTATTTTGTGAATTGCTTGAAAAAACTATATTATAAGGAACGGTACAATTTTGTCTGCAAATATTATCGTTTGTGATATGCAAAAAATATCATATATGTCAGAGTGTATGACTGAAATGGGTTTTTCTAAGAAGTTGTTGAGACTGGGCGTATCAAAAATCAAAGAAAACTAGTTCGGCTTGAATACCTTCCACATAAATACGATGAGAATTACAGAAACTACACTGCTGAAAAAATTTATTTATTTCTGCCGAATTTCAACTAAGTAGATAAGAATATTTATAAGATATTTATGCGAATTTAAGTGATTTTCGAAAGTGGGCTTTATAAGGTTGCTGTGGTCAAATACTCAAACAATTTGGTTTTAATTCGAAACTTATTTTTGATAAATTATGTAATGATACTGTTATTCTATAGGCATTTATGTGCCATATTGTCCAACTTTTTTGAGGTTGTCTCACATTTTGGTTCATATCTCTGATTCTAGTACACCGATTTTATTTAATATCAATTATAGATTATGGATCCAAAAATAAACGATTTTCAATTAAAAAAAAAAATAGATTTTTGCTGCGAAAAGGTGACTTAACTCTTTTTTTTATTAAAAAAAAAACTTTCTTTCAGAACACATAACAATTTTATGTTTTTCTGTAAGATATCTGCACAGAGAACATTTTGGTGTAAAAAAACCCTTCGGAATTTGACCTATTTTTTTTATTAAAATTTTAACTTTGGGTCACATGTTTTAAAAGCAGGGATGAGAAAACGAAAAGCAGCTTTGGAAACCTTGATGTGATCCCTATTTATTCCCGCAGTATTTTCCCAGCCCCGAAGGAAATGTAGACCCTGTGGGCAAAATTGTAAAAAATACCATTTTTGGGATTTTTGCTCCAATTTTTAGGAATAGCGGGATTCCCTTTGACCTTTTGAAACGTTTTTTTACACTCAATGAAAATTTCATTGAGTTTTGTTAATAAATCAAGATTTTAATACATATAACATATTTATTGAGTTTCTAAAACTAAAATTTGTATCAAAATTTTGATATGATTGAAAATATTAGGAACAATTTGATCCACATTTTTCCGCCTGGAGCATTTGTAGGGTCCATTTCAATAACTATACTCGAATACTCCTTGGCTACATTCACGTCAAATTTTATACCGATCAGACCAGGCGTTTAGAAATGTCAGATTAATTTTCAAAAAATTTTGATTCTGCCCCACTGTTCAGTGGTATATTGAATGTTTAAGTTGACATAAATTTATAAATCATTAAATAGTTTTTAATTTAAGTAAAATTAACATTTCCCCAATGCGTAAGTATTTTTAATTTGTCAAGATATTTTTCCAAGATCAAGCTAGTTTTTTCCGAATGTCAAGAGAGTTCACTAATCGGATCTTGCAACCCTACTCACATAAGAGTGATGTCGGATTCATGCTGTTATTTTTTCAAATATATTTTCTCAACTCTTAGGATTGTAAAAACTGTGTAAAATTTTACCAGCATAGTTTTTTCGCTAAGTTTCCCTCTATCATGAAAACATATTTATTATACAGACTCAAGCAATACAAATAAATAAATATAAAATTATAGAAAAATATACATACATATTCATAATACAAGAAATACTAAATATTATTATAGCTGTAGTTTGTTCACGTCCTGTTTATTTATTTATAAAAATGCGTGACTGCTTGTTAAAGTTCATGCAGCGTTAATGCAGGCTGGCATTCAGGCGGGTAGTGTCATGTCATGTCATGTCATGTCATGTCTTTCATTCATTCAAGCTTTCAGTGTCTTCAAAGGACACAACACATGCAAAATGCATGTGTTTATTTTCACATGCTCTACTCCAACAACCTGTCGTCCGTCCTCCGCATTGTCAGCGCGAAGACGTTCTCGTAATCATATACTAGTCGTAGTTGTAGTTATAGCAGTCCTCGTCGCATCTCAACATTATCCTGGTAGTTAGGCACGTCCTGAAAATTGCACAGTAGCTGATGGTGGTGGTGTGTTGTTCAGAAAATTTATATTTATGTGTGTTGTAGTTTTCTTTTGCTTTATTATCATCATTATCATCGTTGTCTTCATCGTCATCATCATCAGGACCAGGAGCTGTTCGTATTCATGTATGAATCATACATTCATACTTCTACATATGTACATATTATCAGTTCATACATGAATGCATGAAAGCAGGTAGTTAATATGTATAAAAAAGCACGTTTATCTTTATCCTACAATTATTATGAACCCCTATACTTAGCAGTTCAGTTATTTTTCATTTTATTTATTCTTTTAAATTGTCACACACCGGAATCGGGCATATAAGAGCGCCGTAATACATTCGTACCATCGCCTTTAAAGCAAATGCTGTCAAAATGTTAAACATTTAATTTTTGTATTTTTATTTATGTCCGATGAGAGTGCATAAACACATATTATAATATTGCACTATGGGTTCGAAGTTTAAATGTCTGTAAATGTATGTATTTAATTTATAGAAAAGTCGAAAACAATAAAACAGGGAATCATGCAGATGAATAATGTAATTTGTACATTAGGGTGGAGATTTTTACTTTTTTCAAACATCGAGGAGAGCGGGTCGGATTAGTATGATTACCCTACACTGCCCATCAACCATTATATGCTTATAGGTTCATTAGTATTGAAAATTAAAAAAGTACCATTTGAAGAACGTAAAAATACACTAAGTTCCCCCATTTTTGGTGCCTTAATACAATTACTCTGCATTACAAATGAAAAAAAAAAATGTCATGTTTTCTTATTTCTAGATATAAGTAGTTTATTAAACATACATACACAATTTTCTTATCATCACGTCTCATTTTTCGTCCGTAAGAATATGCGAAATTATATTAAAAATTAAAAAGCGAAACTAGTTTTTATAGATATCTAATAAAATCAACTAGAATTATTTATTTAAGCAAGTTTAATTATATCATTTAGGTATAAAAAACTCAAAAAAAAAACTTTGAATAATCTTCTGGTTTTAACCCCCAACAGTAATCACCTAGCATAGTTGTATCCCAATGGCCTTGAAATCGGCTTTCAAGTTTCTTTATATCCTCGTGGAACCTCTCACTCTGCTCATCACTGACCGTACCCAGATTAAGTAGATGGAAAAAAAGAAAAATGAAAATGAAGAAAGGGAATTTTCAATAACATTCTGCAACCCAACTTTTCGTAAGCTTTAAACATGTCGTCAACTAGCTGTTCTACATTTTCGGCTCTGTTGTTCCCTAAATACCCTTTTATAACTGCTTTCAGTGATAACCTGGCATCAAGTTCCTTGTTAGTAAGCTTTTCATCAATGTTCGTATTTGTGATCCCACAAATTTTCCTTTGAGTTTGTCATCATTTAAATTGCAAAATACTGTCTTTAAATATAAAAAGCAAGGTTGGCAACCGATACCGATTAATACCGATACCGATTAAATACCGTTTAAAATTGAGTAGTCAAATACCGTTTCCACTAATACCGGTATCAATACCTTTATCAAGCCGGCATTATATGTAACAAAATTTTGTAAAAATGGTTAAAATTACATACAAAAACAATTTTGCTGCTAGTAGAACATAGTATGGGGATTGATGATTTTAAATTGGGTAAATATTTTTTTGAATTTAATTTCTTATGTGAACATTATTTTAATTGTTTTATTTTTTATTTATAAAAAGAACTTCCAAATTTACAATATCTATGTATTAATTATGTTAATATTATAGGAAAAAATGTGGGTACACCACTTTTTCATTTGTGATATCTTGGTACAATTTAAAATAATAAATAAACAATCAAAATACATACTTAGTACATGTGCTATTCATCATTTGTCTTATCATAACACACCTCATCCCTGAGACCGTTAAAACAATTCACTTTTGGCGGGATGAAGTGCAACAATTTAAGAAGGTCCATTTTTTTCCCACTATGGTCGGTTTTTTCAATGAATTTAGTTGTGTTATGGTCAGTGACTCCTTCTTTTAACACTGACTTCGTTAAAGAGGACATATTCATTGTTAGAATACTTGTAAAAATTGAAAATTATGAAATCTTAGCCACTTAATTTACTACCACTCCACGTTGGTGTTACTAACCGAAATTTTTCTGTTGGTTATATTATTTTCCAGCGTATTATCTTGGCAACCGCCTTTTTCGAGTCGCTTAAATTACTTCGTGCCAGTTTTCTGAAATGTATATTTCTTTGAAGAATTTTTTTATTTTTTTTCTATTACACCAAATCTTGGTCACATGGTAAATATCTAAAATGAATGGCCTATTTCTTCAATAGTAAAGTTCGGCTGAGATACAGCATACTGACAGAACAACGACATCTTTATGTTTCTATTCTGTCGCCCACATAGGTCAAAATACATAATGCAAAAGTGGTATATTCAAATTACACCATTTTAGCTCTGTGCAAAAACGAATTTTTCAGCTCCATCTGCTTTTTAATACCAAAAGGTGGCTTACTCCACTTTTGTATTGAAAGTTAGTAATGTAAGGAATGTATGCAACACCAGAACAGCAACCAAAAGAAATTGTGGGTTACACCTCTTTTGCGCTAATGGCCTCATAAAACAGTATTAACAATGTGTGTATATTTAAATTTAATTCCCTTAATTTTAAAATTCCAAGTATATTTTGGTAATTCCGAAATATGAATCTATTATACCCTTCACCTTCGTGAGAAGGGTATATATAAGTTTGTCATTCCGTTTGTAATTTCCACAATATAATTTTTCACAATAAAGTGTATATATTCTGGATCCTTATAGATAGCGGAGTAGATTAAGCCATGTCTGTCCGTCTGTATGGGTGTCTGTTGAAATCAATTTTCTGAAGACTCCAGATATCTTCGGGATCCAAATCTTCAATAATTCTATCAGACATGCTTTCGAGAAGTTTTCTATTTAAAATCAGCAAAATCCGTCCATAAATAACGGAGATATGAGCAAAAATCCGAGACAACCTCTGAAAATTTCATCTAAAAAAGACAATTTATTGCATGCTTTGACAAAAAAGCATCAAAACGTATGTTTGGATGTGTGTTGGTTTCATTGCTTTGCGTATTTTGTTTTTTTTAATACCGGTATTAATACCGATATATTAAGTTCATACCGGTACCGAAATTATAATAAAATTAATACCGATACCGTTATTCGTTTCGGTTGCCAACTTTGATAAAAAGCCATCTCCTTCTTCATAGCTTTGACAAAAAATTTCATCCAATCAAGTTTTATGTGCAGTGGTCGTAAAATGACTTATATATTTAGGTTCTATCGATGGTATATGTTTTACATTAGATTTGCCGCAAACTTTAAGTTGATAAAGATGCATTTTAAATATTGTCGGTACCTGTTTTAGTTTAGAAGATATAATGTAACCGAATTTACTCGTTTTTACCCCCAAAACTTTCTATTTTCCAAAATTACTTTCTTATCAGTATATACATTATTGATTCTCGGAAATGTGGAATTTTTTCAAAGTATTGGTCATTATTAGCTATGACCTTTTCACATCTTTCTGGCAACATATGCATTCCACGCTAAAATAACTGCTCATCTTTTGAGGCCAAGAACAAATCAAGGATACTCTGTTCTTAAGTGAATTGTATCCCAAGATCTGGACTGTAAAGAGCGCGAGTCAAAACTTCCCAACCACTTCTTTCTAAATTGTTTTTAACAGGTAACATGCTTAATGTGACCGAGCATTGTCATGATGAAATATTACGGTTTCATGTCTAGAGACATATTCTGGGCGCTTTTCGGCCAATGGTCATTTCAAATGAATCAGTTGCATTCGGTACAGGTTCCCTGTGATTGTCTGGCCAGATTTCAGCTGCTCGTAATAGATAAGACACTTTTGGTCCTAGCAAATGCCGAGCGCCATGGATATTTGGCTTTGTTGTCGATTCGGATGGTTAGCAGGTCTTCATCTACTATCTCTTATGCTTCCGGTTATCGTTGCATTCCCGCATATGACGCTTTGTTGGCACAAAATTCGACAATTTCGAAGCAAAAAATAACTTTGTTGTTAACAATATAATGTTCAATATCTGGGTGAGAATAAATGGCAGATACATATCGCTCATTTGCTGCAACAACGTGATAATTCAAAATCCGTGATTTTTGAACTGAGTAACTGAGTTTACAAAAAAGTTTATTATTTTTTGTGTGAGAACGTTTTTTTGTTGTAAATATCAAAACTAAAATAAAAGTTAAATACGGATTAGAAAAATATTAACATCCGCTTTTTAAATCAGCTTTTATTTTTGAAATCGGATGATTGCTTGAAAATTTATTTAAGAAATAGTAAAATGTCATAAAACATTCAAAGCCGTTTTTTTCGAAACGATATTTTTTTGAATTATGACGTTGTTGCAGCAAATGAGCGATATGTATAATTTTCGATTTTGAAAAGTTAGAAAATGTTAAATTTTCTAAGTTATAAGTTCCTTAAGAAATTTATACTGCTTTTATATACAATATTTTTGAAAGGATAGCTTTAAAATAGAAAACTCCTAGGGGTTTCCCTAAGCTATTTTTTTTCGAAATTTTGAATTTAAATGATTTAAATACTATGTAAATATATTAAATCATTCATATTATTCTTTTATCAGACTTAATTGGTAAAATTCCAAAAAATACGAATATTGGAAATTTTTCTTTGTGTCTCGGGAATTCTGTAAATGGTTTCAATGGATGAAGTAATAAACTTCTAAATATGTTTCATTAAAACTGAGCAGTATAACATTTTGATCAAATAATTGTTTATAGATTACGATTACGAAATTTAATATTTTGTGACAATTATTTTCAAAAACTGTAAACAAAAATAAAATTGTATGTATATCAAAAAACTTCAGAGTTCTGGGTTAACTTTATCCGATTTGACTCAAATCCAAATGATACTTATTAATGTAAGGACAAAAAAGAACAGAAATATTTTTTCAATTTTTCAATAAGAAATTGAAATTGTGGAAAAATAATTTTTGTTTCGCAAAGATGTGCCTCAATAAGAGGACTTTGAGAAGAATGAAATATAAAACTAACAACTCAGTAAAAAATCTTTTCAAATCACTTAAGAAAAAACCTTCGAAAATGCAATAGAGTAAGGGGGCATTTACATTATTTCTTTAAGTCATGACTTAAAATAATGGGTTTTTTTTTTTACTACCAAATTGTGACGTCTAAACAAAAGGCAAGTTGTCTGTTTTTCATGGCTGTTTTTGATATTCTGGTTTGAGCTCTTTTCTGATTGGTTGTTGATACGATTATATGCCAAAAAAAGGCAAGCATGGTTGAAAAAAAGACATTCTAGAAAAGCAAGGATATTTTCGTAGGGATTTTAAAAGAGAAACAAATAAAAAAGACATGACTTTAAATCAAAATTTAAATGTCGACTAAGGAATAAACGATCAATACTAGGCTAATTTGAATACGATAATAAATAAGGATATTTAAACTTTACCTTTAGTCCTTATGGAATATATTTCTTAAGTGTATATAAAAGCCACCAATTTATTGTTATAAAGAACACCATAATTTTACCTTAATCCAATTTGAGTTAACTATCGACTTTCTCAAGCCATAGTGCTGATAGTTACTGAACGAATTGCATTTATTATAAATAAGTACAGCATACATAAAGAGAGAGAGAGAGAAAGATAAAAAGCAACAAAAAAAATAACAAGGATAATTTGATATACTTACACATGCATATATTAAGATAATGTCCAAGAAAGTAAGCAGATAAGATTAATAAAGCAGCTTTAAAGGAGTAAAATAAAAGGGTAAATTCGAATAGAAGTATAATAATTCTTGTGCAAGTTAATAAGCCATAACATAATTCAAGGAATATGAATATTTATAATAATTTAAATATTGTAATTTATTTCGATATTATTTCAAGGATAAAGGGGTAAAAAAAATATTTTATTTTTTCATTGGCATTAGCCGGAATATAATATTCGATTAGAATATCTGACAAATCAGCTGTCAAAAAAGAACACATTAATGTTTCGCATGCAATGACAAATTACCAGACAGTATAAGTTTGTTCAAAAAAGTGAGACCCTATTTTATGTAAGCCAATTCATATTTTTTTAGCGTATCAAGAATACAAATTTCTTAGATGTACCAAGTAAAAATGTATATATAGGAGCCAATTTAGCTAAAGTGCACATTGCTTGTTTGTGAACAATGAAATAGAAAATGCAAATAGTCATACACAGTTTTCTCCTATAAAGTGTAATGTTTGCACTTAAGTTATTTTCGTTGCTGGAACTCCATTGGTACGTGAAATAATTATAAGATCTCTAATGTATGTATGTAAAGGTTCTTCCAATAAGGACTTACGAACTTTAACAAATGAAGATAAATCTGTAGAATTGGCTGTCATTTATTAAGTTTGCTTTGTGAAATCACCATGATCGGATGTAGTGTTCAACAACACCTGCAAATTATAAAATTGTTTATCACAATGTACAGTGGTTTAGAAACGTTTTTTTTTTTTGGAAATAATTCGGTATCTCAGGAACTATCGGAGATATTGTTATATATTTCATGTATATGTTACTAACATATCAAATGTAAATTTTGAATTCAAACACACTTTGACTTAACAGAAAGATTGGTGTAACACATTTTGCATGAAATATATGAAAAAATATACAAATTTTCCAAAGGGGGTAAGGTTTGTAGAACTTCTGAGGAGTAAGTAAAGGCTTTTTATATAAGTATTTCACATTGGTGCAAACCTTAAGACTTGAAGATTGATATTTTAGTAAAATTAAATAATTCTATAAATTTTTGGGACCTCATTTACCTTAAAAACTAAAAAAATTATAATATGGTGATTTTCCATAAAGAAAAATATAAAATTTGAATTAATGTAAAATTTTAACGGTTAAAGATAACATAACAAAGTTTGGAATTAATGTAGATTAAAATGTCCTTAAATCAACGGTATTATTATTTTTGACATTTTTTATTTTAAAATACCAAAATTCCTAAATCGGCAAAAATGTGTTCCAAAAACTGAGTTTTTATAGAAAAGTGCCTACTGTGACGTAATTTACCGTGTGATAGTAAAAAAACTTTGTTAATGTTTAATCAACATATGGGGTTATACAAATATGGAACATTTTTGTGGATCGGTGCTTTGCCTTTTTAGAATTTGTTACTCAAACCTAAAATTATTTTTTAAAATTGGCCAAGTTTGGATAGGCCTGGGGGGTGTTGTGTCTGCTTTAGTGAGCCAAGTTTTACTTTAGACGCTTTTGCATTAAGTTTTCTTTCTGGATCATATAAAATTTGTGAACAGTTACGAAGAAAAATTTTGGGCTTTTTTGGGAAAAAACTTAAAAAGTACGGCCCATTTTATATGTTCCAACTTTGGATGCGTGTAATTTTTTATAGGGACAAGATAACTGTTAGCAGGTTATTCCTATTTTATTTAGAATTTTATCGCCAATATAGCTAATACTTTAAAAATAATTTTCGACAATCCGTTGGCCCGCCACATCTAATAAACCATAAAATGATCGAGCAAAATTAAAAAAAATAAATATATAAACCTAAATATCTCTTCAACTCATAGAGATAAACTACACATGTAAACGCATTTTTTGTAGATCTTCTAAAGAATTATTTATGTTCTAAATTTTAGCTCATTTGTATCATAAATGGATTTTTGGAGATTTTTTTAAAAATTTTGAGACCCGAGGTGACCAACTTTGAAGGGTCACACACTGGCCCCCATTAGCGCTAGGAAGCAGAATATATGCAAATCAACTCAAAATCACCTCAGCTCCAACCGTGTGAAATTTTGTAACAATATCTCCAACAGTTCCCGAGATACCGAATTATTTCCAAAAAAAAAAAAATAAAGTTACTAAACCACTGTGCAATGGGTGTTATATTTGGGCAACGTTTCCCGCGCTTCGCCCTTTTCTGGATGAATGGGTACGTCAACTAACCAAATTGTCGAATTTGAGACGATACCAATCCACATGAGATTCAAGAGCGTCCAATTTATCTCGAAAAAGTCTCTTTTTGGTTTGGATTTTGGGCTGTCAGCGTCTTCGGTCCATATTTTTTAAGAACGACATTGGCCAGGCCATCACCGTAAACGACGACGCTATAGGTTGAAGATTACCAACGACATGTGGTTTCATCGTGTCATATAGCTCATGCCACATTGGACATTCTGCATGAGCGTTCGAGTGCATGGTCAACTCATGTGGATGTGGTGCTAAGTGGCCACCGAGAGCGCGTGATTTGACCCTGTTATAATTTTTGTTTAGGGGTTTTTTTAAGTCACAGGTTTATGCGAATAAGCCACAATACACAGTGGGCCCCAGAGTCATGGGAAATTGGACATTTCGGATGAACACCACCCAGCGAAGCCGCACATTTGCACGGTGTTATATTTCATACATAATGGCATCGATGGCCTTTCAAAAGAATAAAAAAATGTCTACACACACTCATCCCTATCGGCAAAACATGTGAAATTTATGTTCCCATGAAATATCCATTTCCCTCGAAGGGGAATTTGTTATCGTGATATTCCCTTAAACTTTTCATTCACAATAGTTAACTTTGTTCGTAACAGATGTTTATTGTTTACAAAATTGCATCTAAAAATTTCCCATGTAGGGAATTTTTTTCACGTGAACAAAGTTGATGAACGAAAAATGGGAAAAGGGAACACATTTCATATGAAATATTGATTCGTGATTTTGTTTTATATAAATTTAAAGATGCTTAGAAAGCGCCTAATGAACTACCCTTTATTTAAATGATTTTCAAGGACTTTGATAAATGCTCATCATAATTAAAATGGTTAATCTAATTAAATCAATTCCCCCTTGAATGTGCAAAATACTATTCATACATTATCTTCCAAATTTCATAAATGGTTGTGTATATGAAAAATAATACTGCCACATATAATTTTAGGGTAATTTTGTGATATTTTATCAGAAAACTAATTACACTGTTAAACAGCATTTCTGGAATAGAATAGTGACCCTATAATTCTGAAAGGGCATAATAATTTTTGTGGAATAAACTTGTAGTCCAGTTTGTCTGTCTGTTGAAATCAATTTTCTGAAGACCCCAGATATCTTCGGGATCCAAATCTCCAAATAATTCTGTCAGACATGATTTCAAGAAGTTTCCTATTTAAAATCAGCAAAATCCGTTCATAAATAACGGAGGTATGAGCAAAAATCCGAGACAACCGCCTATTTTTTTATATATATCTCAATCTAATGATAGATATTTCAAAGTCCATTGCAACGATTTATATAAGGCTATAGTAAGTTGGACCTACAATGGGTCAAAATCGGGAAAAATATTTCTTAACCCAATTTTTTTCACAAAAAACATGTTTTTGTCATTAATTTTTTTCACTAATAAATTAAAAAAAAAAAATTTTTAAATTAAAAAAAATTTTTTTTTTAAAAATTGAAAAACCTTTTAAAAAACAATTTTGAAAAAAAAATTAAAAAAATTTTTTTTTTTTAAATTTTATTTTAAAGTATGATTTGCTGAAGGGTATATAAGATTCTGCACAGCCGAATATAGCTCTCTAACTTGTTTTTTTTTTTTGAAATTTGAATTTGATATGAAATCTATTTTATCCAATTCGGATAATTTTGCCCAAGATTTTTGTTAAAATAGGAGAAATTAGTTAGAATGCAATATTTGACTCAGTCAAATCTTATTTTCTCTTCACATATACTTTTGTTCACATTTGTGGTAAAAATCCTTTTATATTTAATTTTAAACAACATTTTGGTAAAGATAAATACCTGTATATCGTCGGGAAGTCTGATGTCGGATATGCGTCGTAAGAAGCTTTCTATATTTGCAAAACACCTTACAAGGCTGTGATAATTTGAATTTTTCGTGCTGAAAGTCTATTTCTAATTATCGTACCGTTGACTTCGTTGTGAGTTTATTTCGGTATCTTTAATCAGCTAAATTTAAAACGAGTGCCAGGGATGCTGGCTGAGCATCCAGATATACTGATATATTGAATAAATTGACGATTCCAATTAACGATCTATCTATGGTCGAAATTTCAATAAAATACATCAGAGGGCTAACTACCGCAGTCGAACACGATCGGAACATACAGTAAAAGGATCGGTAATGAGTTACATGTATAAGAAAAAACAGCTGCTTGGCCAAAATGTCAAATTTTGATCCCCTCTAACTCAGAGAGTTCTCGAGCGATCTTGTTGGAAAATTGTGTCTGAATTACTATCCAATAGAACTACCCAAATTTTATCCCGATCAGTAGACATCGATTTCAAAAGTTGGTTCACTTGACATGAAATCCCCCACATATTTATACATATGGATTTAGGATATTTTGCAGAAAACAATTGTTAACTATTAAAACATCAGAAAGCTTTATTTATGTATATGCATGTTTTTACTTTTCTACGATATGCAATGCACACACATTGTCAGAACTTGTCTAAAATTTAGGGTCCAAATTCATATGTATGTAATATGAATTGAACTTAATTAAAAACAAGTAAGAGAGTTATATTCGGCTGTGCCCCATCTTATATACCCTTCACCAAATTATACTTTAAAATACAAATTTTAAATATTTTTAGGTAAATGAAATTATTTTTTTTTTAAATTGTTCTTCAAAATTTAAAACAAATTTTTTCAAAACTGTTTTCAAAATATAAAAAGTAATAGTTTTTCTTTCAACATTTTTTTTTTTTTTTTTTTTTGATTTTTACTAGTGAAAAAAAATTTATGACAAACAAATTTTTTTGGTAAAAAAAAAAATTCGGGTTAAGAAATATTTTTTTCCGATTTTGACCCATTGTACTGCAAATTACTATAGCCTTATAGATCGTTGCAATGGACTTTGAAATAAATATCATTAGATATCCATATTGCCTTTATAAATGACTTAGTAATCCAGATATAGATAAAAAATAGGCCAAACATCGAGGTTGGCTCGGTTTTTTTCTTATATTTTAGCCATTTTTTTCGATTTTAAATATCAACTGAGCCGGAAGAATTCCCGATATATTGATGTATGAATCAAATTTGTAGGTTATTTAGGGCTTTAGAAAATTGATTTTAACAGACAGACGGACAGACGAACATGGCTTAATCGACTCCACTATCTATAAGGATCCAGAATATATAGGGTCGGTAAATTATATTGTGGAAATTACAAACGGAATGATAAACTTATATATACCCTTTTCACGAAGGTGAAGGGTATAAAAATTATATACATTTTAATTAAAAATATATAGTAGTTCTATTTCCCTATGAAATTTTAATATTGAGACAAGTGTAATTTTAATTCAGCACAATATTTTTGAATAGTATTAGTTTTTTGAAATATTTTTGGATCTGTTTCTATGTAAAATTAAAAAATTTCAAGTAACCTTTCAAAATGGGGTTCTATAATTATCATACGTTGTGTACATAATTCGCTATTCTTTCATTTTGTGTATTTTTTGATTATAATCTGATGTCGCTTGTTAAATATGTACATAGAAATAATAAATCTGCTTTTGACAAGTTTTCATTAAATGTCACTCATGGAATTTTAATGCATTTAGAGAATGTTTCACATCAAACACAAACTGTAAATTACTCAATGTACTTGAAATACCAAAATAACAAACGACAACATCACCATTTATTACCACTACAACTGCAGATTTAGAAATTGTACGCTACCCTGCAGTACCTGTGATTGGATAAAGTTAACTGGTGGCGCAACGGCTCTGACGTTTGAAGTAGCATTTATTGTTATTATTCCCTTGTACACTCCTCGTGGAGCATATGGTATCAATTCAATTTCTCCATCGAACCCAGTCGTTCACAGTATTCTTAGCATGTTACCATGTAATATTCTATTATCCTTCTGTTGTCCCGGGGGTTCCACTTTAATGCTATTTTAGTGATATCAGCGTTTTCTATCCTTAGAGTGTGGCCTATCCATTTCCATCGTCTACGTTTAATCGTCGTTATTACTGGCTCCTGTTTGGTAATTCGTCATAAGTTGTCATTAGTTATTCTATTAGGTCAAAATATACCGAAGATCTGCCATAGGCATATATAAAGTGAATTGTATGAAGCCTTATCTAACCGCTCTTGAGCAAGCGAAAGGTTTTTTATATATATTGTCGTTGGTTTATTTCCTTTAAATAAACCGGATACTTTTGATTGCAAATAGAAGCCATTTAGTAGTTTAAAATTTGTAACAACTCTTTATTTATTTAAAATGTACAACAACAACAGTTCAAATAGTCACTCAGTGTCTTTAGACACGTTTATCAATTCGCAGCAATGCACACACTTTATATTATACAAACTGAAATGTACGCGACAGTTGATGTTAACTCTAACAGCGCCAATGATGAACTCACTCACGACTGCAACCTCTGCCACTATTTATACATACGCCTTCTTTCGTGAATCCGCTACAATGATCTTAACGGACAAACTAGTATATTCGAATTCTGGAGCTTTCGATGTTAATATTAGCAGCTTAAACATTTAGTGTTGCCATACTTACAAACAATGCAAATGACCGCATGCTACTGATGGACGTGTTTATAAACATGATGAATGTTGCAGTCAGTTGTTACAGACCGTTAAATTCAAATCGCTATTGCACATTTGTAACAATATACATCGCTATATATCGACTGGATTATATTAATCAACTTTTCTGGTAGATTATATCTTCTTAGAGTATTCCAAGTAGCTTTATGGTGAACATTGTTGAATGCTTTTTCAAATTCTACGAACAGTAGACATATTGACTTTCCCTACTCTTCAGCTTGTTCTACTATTATCTGTAGGATATAGACTTGATACACACAACTACGATTAGATCTGAATCCCGGTTGTTCACTGTGAATTATATACATTATTATCAAATTTATTACATTTAAGGATTTTTCATGATAACTACAGAATTCCACGTGAATGTTCTCGGAGTTCCATGTCTATACTACACGCGGAAAAAGGGCAGCTAATGATTCACTCTTGTTTTAAGAATTACCGCAGGTAAGATGTTCACTCCAACAGACTTGTTGTTCTTTAACGCTTTTACCACGGTCATAACTTATTCCATTGAGGAAGCAATCTATTCTGGTCCTTGCTCTGCAAGGCTCTTTTTTTCATTGGCAGGTTTGTTGATTGTATCATATTGTTGAAGAGCCGATACCACATCTCTCGCTGTTCCTTTGAGTATGTAGTTAACTGACCATTGTCATTATATATTGAACGGTTGGTTTTTCCATGTGTGAGTTTCATAATGTTATCATAAATAGTTTTTTTGGTCCTGTCAATTAGCTGCTAGTTCCGTTCCGGCTGTAACTTTAATGTAGTAATCTCCTTTATCCTTATTGCTGATTTCTTTACTTGTTTAGACACGATTTCGTATTGTGATTTATTTTTCGTATTATGTTCCGCGTTCCGTTTTTTTCAGATCCTTGAATTTATTAATGATCAACCATGTCTGACATCCATGCTTGTATCCTAGTATTTGTATTTTCACTAAGTATGTCGCTCCCAATTTGTATAATTTTCGATGAGAGCTCATCGTGACGTTTGTTGGACACCTTTTAACATTTTGATTTTCACACTTGCCATTATTAGCTCATGATCGCTGTGAATGTCTGCTTCTCTGAATGTTCTTACATCTTGCAAAATAAGGACTGAGATCGTAAAATTTTTAAAACACGTTTTTCATTAAAACTTTTAACTCAAGTATTATTTGATTTTTTTGATCAAGTTACCTTTGTAAAGCATATTAGTAAATATTTTTAATGTCAATTATGTTTATTTGTTGTAAATCTAAATGAAACGAGTGACCAGAAAAAGTGTGTACTAAAATTACTAAATATTTTCAACAAAACCCAACTTGGTTGGCCCTACAAAAAGTTGGCCAAACAATCAAAGGTCTGCTATCAAACTATTTCCAATGTAATTAAACAGTACCGGGAGAACTTGTCCGTTGATATAAAATCTGAGGTAGAAGGAATGGTCCACATAATGTTTCTAAAGAACAAAAAATAGAAAGCGTCTTCAAAAGAGCTCCCAACACCTCCGGTAGAAAAGCAGCCCGGTTAGGTCAGTAATCGGACTATTTGGTACGAAAAGTTAAAGCCAGTGAAGGTTTAAATGCATACAAGGCTCAAAGAGTTCCTGACAAGAACTCTGCAAAAAATTTAGAGGCCAAAGACAGAGCACGGAAATTGAAGTCAAATTTACAAAAATCAAAATACAAAAAATATACCTGCCGCATAATGGATGACGAAATGTACGTATGGAAAATTTTTCGCAGCTTCTGGGTGAATTTGTTTATGTTGCAGATGCTAGAGGGAATGTTGAAGAAAGGAAAAGTTCTTGGTATGGCAAGCAATATGCAGTTGTGGCAAAAAAGCCAAACATTTGTTACAAAGGGCTCTATAAATACCGAAATTTGCATCAAGGAATTTTACAAAGAATAATGTTTCCATTCATAAGACTTCTTAATGTGTACACTTATTTTTGGCCTAATCTGGCATCCGTCACTGTGGTAAGAAAGGTTTTGACTGATACAAGAACAATAATGTGGTATTTGTACCAAGAGAGGCAATTCCTCCAAACTGCCTGGAGCTGAGTCCAGTGGAGAGATATTTGGCTCTTGTTAGTGTGGTAGTATTTAAACGGAGATGGACAACCTGTTCGAACAAAGTGACATAAAGCACTATAAAAACCATAAAGGAAGGGTTTTCGAAAAAGGTTCAAAGTTTCATCATTAGTGATTAGAACTATAAAAATATTTTTTTTTGTAAATTGTAATAATAATTTCAATCAATTAAAAAAAGATTCAAAACTGTAAGTTTCGTGGTTTCATTTTTATTAACATATATGTATGTTAAGAATTTGTCAATCTCAGTCCTTAGTTTATATTTATGTGATTCAGGTACGGATCCAGGTCAACCATTTGGGGGTGGGAAATAAAGTAAAATTTATGTTACATTTTTCTTTTTTTTTCCGTTTTTATATTAAAACTATTCGGTTTTGGAGGGAATTTACTTTTTTCCCCTCAGTCTGCGCCTGATCTGGTTTATGCATATGCGATCGATTTGATTTCTGGTCCGAACGTTTGGTGACGTGCATGTTTATTTACCAATTTCCCTGTGTGGGAATAATGTGGCACCAGTAATGCGGTTGATTATTTGACAAACTTCAATCAGACGTTCGTTATTGTAAGTTCTGGTACCCAGTCCATGTTTACATTATATGCATTTTCAAGGCCAGTATTATTACATCCAACTTTCGCATTTAAATTACACATTAACATTTTGATATCTGATTGTGGGAGACTATCGAATGCAGATTAACTCTGCTTTTGGTAGAATTCGTCCTTAATCTCGTCTTATTTAGCTTCGGAGCATAACATTAACATATCGAAATATTTGTTCTTCTGGCCTTAAATCCAGCTACCAAGATACCTTCTGAGATAGGCTTCCTTTCCAGAAGACTGTTTCCAGCTTTCCTGATCATTAATAGAGCTATTCCACCCATACTACTACAAACATAGACAATGGTGTTAGCATTAGTCGTTCTGATTTCAACACTTTGCTTCCACCTTACTTCGGAAAGTCAATTATTTCCAGTTTGTATTTATACTGAATTTTCACTGCTTGAGCAAGACGGGACGCTTTAGACATGGTTCTTACATTCAGGTTTCCAATTGGTATTCGTCTTCGGTTGCATAAGTTCGTCATCGTTTTGTTTCGGGTTTGATTTTCAATAGTGTTGACTTGTTGAATCGACTTTAGCCTAGTCTAATTGGTGGTGTTGCTACCTTTTGGTGCTTAGACCAGATTTCGATACACTTATATATCAAGCCGACGGACACAGCACAGAAACGCGCTTACAGCGGAATCCCTTAGATGTACAGACGCTGTCTTATATGTGGTTAGTTCTTTCGCCTTTGATGTACACCATTCCGACATCTCTGCCATTGACCTCCCACGTTGTGGATTGTTCTTAGCTTCGGTGCTCCTCTTTAATTTTTTCAGTTTTGCAAACATTTTGCCATTAAATAATTATTTTGGCATTTTAATGTAAAAGAATCGAGCACAGTGTTGTAGCTATTATAAAATTGGCAACTGCTAATTTTAAATCTGCAGGACTTTTATCTTTTATCCTTAAAATGAAGCTGGACAATATTGTGTGAATTAAGTTCAATGAGTGTATGAATATGTATTTGTATTGGTATTGCTATCATTTGTGCATTTGTATTTGTAAAATGTTGTTCCACTTCAGTACATAAGTATTGCTGTTTGTTATTAATGGCTTTTATTAGCATTTGGTATTGGAATAGTTGTTGGTGCTGCTGCTGCTGTTGCAACAAGTCTGAAATTATTACCGTACTTAAATATGTACTGTCTAGAATTTATAACATTTGCAAAAATGTCATTCAATCGCATTGAATTGAACAGAGAGAGAGAGTGTATTAATGTCAACTCGTACAGTGATTTGAATTCTATTTATGACACATAACTCGAGTATATCCTTAAGCCACCAGGGAATCATAATAAATGCTCCACTAAGTTGGTCATAAGGTGCAGTTTGTGCAAAATCATTTCAAATTGATTCGTAACAGAATTTTGTGATTAATTGTCATCTTCAAGCACTTGATAGTGCTGTGCTGGCAGTGAAGCAACTAATTAATGCATGACTGAAATGTTTAGATGATTTTGCGTATACAAACGTGGCTAACATGGACAGTAATTACAGGATGGCACTTTTAGTTTTTTTTTTTTTTTTTTCAAGCAAATAAGACCTCATGAAAAGAATATAACATGCATACAAACAAAATTAGTTTTCTTCATAAGTAGTAGGGAATAATGTGAAATAGGAAACGTTATCATTCTATTGAAGAATTTTAATTCGATTAGGCTTAAAATAGTTTGACCTTTACATGACATTCTAGTCTTTTGTACATAAAGCGAAATTTTTTATTTCAATTCGTCCCTAAATGTTCCGCCTTCCCCTGATAGCAAGTGGAAAAACAACATAGCTTATAACAACTGTAGCTCTCAAAGAAATTTAATTTTATTAGTAATGGATTTAGTAAATTCTTTCAATCTTCTCGACATTCTCACACATCCTACAATAATCCCCCATTTACTAATTCTTGTCCTTGTCACCCGTATAATATCCACAAATGTAACTGCTATGTATCGGTTGGCGACATGAAATAACACCCAATTAGAAAAATGAAATAAGTCCCTATATGTTAAAACCCAAAAGAAATAAATTACTCCCAAATGAAAAATATTAATAACACCGTCCAACAGCATTTTAGGAACAGAATAGCGACCCTATAATTTTGAAAGGACATGTTGAGTAGATAATTTTATGGCGAACATTTTTGTGGAAGATCTTAACCCTCTATCTCCTCTCTTTAGAGTATGATCCGAATTCACTGACATTTAAAATATAAATACTACTTAAGGAGATCTACAAAAAACATGCGCATAGCTATGACTTTAGCATCAAGCACCGGAAGGGTTTGAAACACGGCAATGCGGACGCGCTCTCAAGACGGCCTTGCAACGTGGGATGCAAGCATTGCGCAAAAGCCGAGGAAAAGGAATGTGTCATCTACGTTCGACTCCAGGGAAGATTGGTCTGTTGCGCCGAGAAATTACCCTATAGTGGCGAAAATAATATCGGCAAAAGAAGAAATGAAGCAATGAAATATCGGCCGAAAGTCAACTGATGAAATCATATTGGGCCCTATGGAATAGTCTACAGTTGTTAAATGACTGCTTATACCGCATATGGGAAAGTGCTGACGGTAAAACGGTGATAAATTTAATTGTGGTACCATCCTCTAAAATAAACGAAGTAATGAAAGAATTCCATGACGGTTCCAGTGATGGTCATCTTGGTGTGACAAAAACCTTAGAAAAGTTAAAAAAACGTTTTTATTGGGTGGGTTGTCAGCAAGCAGTAGCCGATTGGGTAGCCAATTGTCCATAATCCATAGCAGCGAAGGGGCCAGTAAGAAGAAGTCGTGGACAACTTCAGCAATATAACTCAGGTGCGCCATTCGAGCGGATTGCAATGGATGTAGTATGCCCATTCCCTGTCAGAGATACCGGAAACCGTTACGTTCTATTGGTTATGGATTATTTTACAAATGGCCAAAGGTATATGCCATACCCAATCAGGAAGCTAAAACGGTTATAAGCGTATTTGTGAACAACTGGGTATGCCGCTATGGTGTTCCATTGGAGTTGCATTCTGATCAGGGTAGAAATTTTGAATCTGCCGTATTCAAGGAAATGAGCGATTTATACGGAATAAGAAAAACCAGAACAACGCCATTGCATCCAAAATCTGATGGCATGGTCGAAAGATTCAATCGCGCTCTGGAGGAATATTTAAGGAAAGTGGTCAGTGCACACCAGAAGGACTGGGATGAACACATACCCATGTAGAACGACTAGCTACCTATGGGAGAAGAGAAACTATACCTATTCGGGACGAACCGGCTTAAGCGGGGGGCAGTGTTACGAAATTGTACTTGAATTTAAATATAACAGTTTTAACGGCTGGAGTAGTTGAAGAAAGGGGGTTTGAACTCGATGAAAATGAAAAGGGGTTTGAACTCGATGAAAATGAATAGGGATTTGAACTCGATGAAAATGAATAGGGATTTGAACTCGATGAAAATGAATGGGGATTTGATTTTTACAAAATTTTTCATTGTTTTAAAAAATTCTTATCGCACACATTTTTTTTCCACGGTGATTCCTCTTTGCTGTTATTTTCATGCCTATAGAAAAATTTTTAAAAAATTATTTTTCATTGTTTTGACAAAAATTTTTATCGCGCACATTTTTTTTCCACGTTGATTCCTCTTTCACATCGTTTTCATACGGGTAAGAAATTTTTATTGTAGAAAATTTATTTTTCAGTGTTTTGAAAAATGTTTCTAGTTTTCAAAAATGTACTTTAGGAAAAATTATAAATATATTCTGATTTCTAAAAATAATGCAGTATTTTGTCGGTTTTTATCAGACAATCTACATCCGTTATTTTTATTTTTTTGTAAAAAGAAAAGTTTTTTATTGTTAAAATTTGGCTTAGAAATAATAGGTTTTAAGAAATTTATAGTTTTCAAAAAAACTTTAAAAACAAAGGAATAGAAATCTACTTTTTCGTCATTTTCATGTTGATAGAATAATTATAAAAGCTAAAAGTATAGTTTTCTTAATATTTGAATACATCCGGCCTTGTTCTAGAAAGAAGGCTACATGCATTGTTTCCGTTATGATTGTAGAAAATAATTTTAATTTAAATATTTCATACAAAATCTGTTTCATAAAACTTTAATAAATTTAAAAATTGATTATGAATAAGGCCTTTATTTTAGAAATAATAGTTTTAAGAATAATTTTGAAAAATGATAGCAATAGTTTTTAATTTTAAGATGTTGAAAATTTATTTTTCATTGTCTTGAAAAAAAAAAATTTTAATGCGTCAATAGAAATGAATCGCTCACATTTTTTGGAATTTCTCATTTTTATGTAGGATGAAGCAAATGTTTTTTTCGATCAGTAAAATTTTAGGTCTAGAATCGAGTCATACATCCGGCACGATTGTTTTAAAGAAATATTATTTACACAGTTTCCGCTGTGATTGTAGAAAATAAGATATACTTGTCTGGAATTGTAGACGGCGAGAACACCCCAATATTGTTTGGTTTTAGGTCTAGAATTGAGTCAGACATCCGGCACAATTTTTAAAGAAAGAACATTTACACAGTTTCCGTTGTGATTGTAAAGTACCATTGAATATGCTGATATGATTTTAGAAAAAACTCTTCAAAACGCTATGTCCTAAATATAACAAGCATATGTATTCATTAGTGGAATTTTATATTAAAATTTAGTTTTCATATACATATATATGCACATATATTTTTGAAAAGTTAAATTTTATAAGATTTTTTTAACTAACGACAGTTTGAATTAACACTCGAACGAATTAAAACATAAATTTGTTTAATAAAACCTAAATTTGTTTAAAAAAACTAAAAAACGTATACTAAAAAATGGATCTATTCATGGATAATACTCCTTCAACATCTGCTGCAGCAAAATCGATGATGGAGATGAGACGCAATAAGGGACGGGAATCTAGATTTGAGTGTAAATCATGCACTGAAACATTTTCAACATTAAGTGCATTACATATTCACAAAACATCTCAACATAAAAGGAATTGGGGAACATCGAATATGTTCTCCTGTGAACAGTGTGGACTACATTTTAAAGGGAAATTGTTGTTTAAAAAACATATGAAGGTACATCTTGTACAACCCACCGTGATCCTAGATTGTAATATTTGTGGGAGAAATTTTAGAACCATCAAAGGGTTGGAAAATCATACAAAAACCCACCAGAGCTTAATACATTGCACAATATGTAAACTCGATGTTGGAAGACTGGATTGGGGTCATCATTTAAGAACGAGACAACATAAGGAAAGCGGAAATGGACATTTAACATCTAACATTTCTTTACGATCCAGTGACTTTATGGAAAGGGTTGAAGTATATACATATACAAACCCTAAAATAGATGACATATATCTGGAAGAATTTTTGGAAAAAGCAGAGGAAGATGTTTTAAACATATTAAAACACTCTCTAGCAAAACAAATAAATTTTAAATGCAATTTCGAATTGGAATGCATATACATCAAAATAAGTGAAGATGTAGAAAAAATTGAAAAAATGGTTCATGTAACAAAAATGACAGCAGTAAACCGATCTCACACACTAAGAAATATTTACTTGAAAAAAGCTGAAGATTTAAAAAATAAAATGGCAGAGTTCCAGGAACGTGATAGTGGATGGGCATTGTTGGAAATTAAATATTTAAATATAAATATAAATCAACATAACATAATTCGAGGATCTAGTTACATTGAACTTCCTTATAAATTAATGAAGCTAAATGCATGTCTTAATATTAAAAATGAGGATGCGTTTTGCTTCAAATGGTGTGTTATAGCTGCATTAAAGGCTCCAAGCAACTACAAAAAATCTATGATATGCTCCTCCTACAATATTGAAAATATTGCAGACCAGATTATATATGCAAATGGAATTACACTGAATTTCGAAAATATGAAATTTCCTCTAGATTTGAAGGATATTTCAATATTTGAGGCACAAAATCCATTTATAAGCGTAAATGTATTTGGATTTGACGTGAAAGGAAATCAAATTGTTGGTCCATACAGATGTTGTGATAAATATAGAAAAATTCACATAAGTTTGATGTTGCTTGAGAACGAGGATTGCAGCAAAAGACATTATGTTCTCATTAAAGATTTGTCAAGGTAATATAAATATATTTTTTTATTATTATTATGTAAATATTTATATGGTTTTATTTCTTTCAGATTTCTGAGGTCATCTTTAAGCAATAGCAAAAATAGCGTTCATTTTTGCATGACATGCTTAAATTATTCGCAAGATCCTGAAATGGTTATCCGACATAAAGATGGATGTTTACAAATGATAACTACAATGCCTGCAGTTGAAGATAAGTATATTGAATTCCAAAATATGGCTAATAATTTAGAAGTGCCATTCGTTGTATACGCAGACTTTGAATGTTTATTAGAAAAAATTAACAGTAGGGTTAGTCATAAAACAATTAATGAACAAAAACACATTCCCTGTTCATTTAGTTATTATATTAAGTGTAGCTATAATGACAATTATTCAAAGTCATTAACTTATAGTGGATTAGATAGCCCCCAAGTATTTGTCAGGGAATTGCTTAAAGACACAACATACATTTTTAAAAATTATTTAAACAAAGTTGTCCCAATGAAAAATTTAACAAATGAAGAAAACGAACGGTTTAGAACTTGCATAGATTGTTCACTTTGTGGAAAACCTTTGGGTGATGATAGAGTTCATGATCATTGTCACTTAACTGGTTGTTTTAGGAGTGCCCTTCATAATCATTGTAATATTAATTACAAAATTAAAAAAATTATACCAGTGTTTTTCCATAATTTATCCTCATATGACAGTCATTTATTTATAAGGGAATTAGGCAAAGTTGAAGGTACCATAGAAATAATTCCCATAAATAAAGAAACTTATATTTCCATCACAAAAAATGTACCAATTGAAAACGATGGTTTTCAAATACGATTTGTAGACTCATTTAGGTTTATGGCTTCCAGTTTAGATGCACTATCATCAAACTTAGCTTCGAATGATTTTAAAATCATTAAAAAATATTTCCCTAATGAAGCTGAGTTTGATCTTATAAGAAGAAAAGGCATATATCCATATTCATATATAGACTCCTTTTCAAAACTTTCTGAAGGAAACCTCCCTGAACGGACTGAATTTAAAAATCTTTTAACAAATAAAGAGTGTAATTTAGAAGATTTCGAACATGCAAAAAAAGTATGGGAAACTTTTAATTGCAAAACACTTCTTGATTACACTGAATTATATGTTAAAAGTGATACGCTTATTTTGGCTGACATTTTTGAAAATTTCCGAAAAATTTGTAAAAAAATTTATGATTTAGACCCATGTCATTATTATACGGCACCAGGTTTATCGTGGGACGCTATGTTAAAATCAACAAAAATAAGACTGGAATTAATAACTGATGTTGACATGTACAACATGATAAAAATGGGGATTAGAGGTGGACTTGTACAATGCTCATTAAGACATTCTGTAGCCAATAATAAGTACATGAGCGATTATGATGCAAAAAAGCCCTCTCAATACTTGATGTATTTAGATGCCAATAATCTATATGGGTGGGCAATGTCTCAATATTTACCCTTCTCTGACTTTATATGGTTAAATAATGAGGAAATTGATAACCTCGATATTCTTACAATAGACGACGAGGCTAATGAAGGATATATTTTGGAAGTAGATTTAGAATATCCAGAAGTATTACATGACTATCATAATGATTTACCTTTTTGTCCGGAGAATAAAATTATTGCTCCAATGATTAATGAAAAGTTGATTGCCGACTTAACAAATAAAACAAAATATTCTATACATTATAGAGTATTAAAACAGTGCATAGAAAATGGAATGATTTTGAAAAAAATCCATAGAGTCATAAAATTTAAACAGGCACCATGGCTTAAATCATACATAGACTTGAATACATTTCATAGGAGTAGAGCATCTAATGCTTTTGAAAAAGATTTCTTTAAATTATTGAATAATGCTGTCTATGGAAAGACCATGGAAAATGTAGAAAAAAGGAAGTCTGTGTACATAGTTACAAAGTGGGAATCTGAAAGAAGAAATCATAGGGAAGCACGAGCTCATATTGCTCAACTAAATTTTCACAGTATGTCTAGGTTTGGAGATGACATGTTTGCTGTACAATTAAAACGTATGAGTGTAAAGTGCAATAAACCTATGTACTTAGGATTTAGTATTTTAGAAGTTTCTAAGTTGAAAATGTACGATTTTCATTACAATTATATGAAACCGAAATATAATAGTAAAATACATTTAAATTATATGGATACAGATTCATTTATATACACAATTAGGACTGAAGATTTTTATAAAGATATAGAAAATGATTTACTTCATCGTTTTGATACGTCTGATTATCATCCGCAAAATATTTTTAATTTGCCACTTGTAAATAAAAAAATTTTAGGAATGATGAAGGATGAAAACTGTGGAGTGATTATGAGAGAATTTGTAGGTTTGAGAGCTAAAATGTATTCCATTAAGAATGATAATAATGGTGAAATAAAAAAATCAAAGGGCGTTAAAAAAATGGCATTAGATAGGATAACATTAACCGATTATAAAAAGTGTTTATATTCAAAAAATATTTATAGTGATTCAATGTATACATTTAGAACGTATCAACACCAAATATATACACAAAAAATTGAAAAAGTTGTCTTAAGCTATAATGACGACAAAAGATATATAAAGTTTGACGGTATACAGACATATGCTTGGGGGCATTACAAACTAAAAGAAGATGACTTTGAATTGCATGATATTGCAAATTATTTAGAAGAGGACAATAGTAATATTGTACAAAAATCAGGCGAAGAAAATTTATTAAACAATTGGGATAATGATGGAAATGATGAAATATTTTTAGGTATAGAAGAAAACGCAAATAATAATATTATATTTTCTGATTCTGATGATGAAATGTTAATGGAAATTGATATAAGCAATAATAAAAATAATAGTATTTTATTTTCTGACGATGATGATGAAATATTTATGCAATTAGAATATTAAGTAATAAAAATCCACTTTGTTTTATTTTATAAATTTATTTAATTATTTATTTATTTTTTGCTGTATATATTATATAAATATAAGTTAAAATGAATTAATTTTGAAACAAATAAAAAGAAATAATTTATAATATTAAAATGTTGATTAACTGTTTAAACAATTTTTTTGACGGAAGCTGTAAGCGGTGAGTATTCGATTAAACGATCGTGTATGAGTAAACAGTATGCAGATGTATTAGCCGCTACTATTTTATCTGTAGAAAACTCAACTTTTATATCAATTGGGCCTGTTGTGACTGCTTCATTTTGATGACTGACATCAATCACGATTATAGGTGCTTTTTCCTTAAATTCTTCAGCTGAGAGGAGTGGTTGAGCCTCCCTCATATAGAAATTTTGTTGAAACTTAACATACATATCGTATAGAATGGCAAAACGTTGATTATCAAATTTAACATTTAAGTCATCATAGGGATATGAGTCTGAATTTAAATGTACTTTAATATTGTTAAGATTTGAATGGGTAAGCTTATTGTTATGTTTAAAAGCAATTAGTACAAAACGTGGACGTTCTCTGTTTGCAGCTAGTTTTACATTCCAAATATGATTTTGTGATGCTGATAGTTGAGGATGGTAGTGGCAATCCCAACTACGAAATGCTATTGGCAACACATTTCCACTATTAATAATTTTTATTGTGTTCAGTTTAGCATAATCCGAAAGTTTTACATGCGGAATTCTCCAACTAATATTTTGAATTGTAATTTTTGGTTTTTCAGTAGTTTGATTAGAATTTACAATATTATCATCATTTTTGGTACGTAATAATATTAATTCATGTTTACAATTTAACATAATTTTATTATAATCCTCAGCAAATCCTAATAATGATTTAAGCGGGACATAAAAGCTGAAAAATCCTTCACCAACATCGATGTCTTTATCATAAGACCAGCTTGCATTCCCCATCATAATACTTTCGCTGTCATTTAGGGATAGATAATTTTTAATTGTGCTAGAAACACCCAAATGTCGAGTGCGATCTATTTCAACGCCATTAAGCTCATAACGAATCTCCTCAAATAAATTGGGTACAAAATTATTTTTCAATTTAAAGTTTTTCGATTTTAGACCACTTGTAGCATCTAACACAGTACCTTCAATATACAAAAAGCTTTCACTCGGTAAAACATATAAATCTTGATTTTGTATTGAAATACGAATTTCATCATTATTATTAAATGATTGAATATACGGTGTATATGTATGATAATCTTTTTTTATGATTCTTTCATCCATCATTGGTTTTTCTAAAACATTAATTATGTCAGTCATTATTCTTTAAAATAAAATTCAAGGATTTTAGGAATTGTTTATTTGCTTCGGTCAGTTTTGATGCGTTTAAGGTTGTTCTTGCTGATGCAGTGTTCAACACACTAATGTCTCTCCTCATTCTAACAACAACGTTTTTATTGTATATAATCATTATTGTTTGGGTCGTAAATGAAGACGAAGAGTAATATTTTCACCACGAAAATTTATAAACTCACTATTTTGATCTACAATAGTGACCGCGATAGAACTTATCTCCTTGGTGTTTAGAGGTAAATAGATTAAGTTTCGTGGAATTTCATCCATTTTATATCCTGGGGAAACATTTATTCCAAATTCATGAATTGTATGTGCCCTTTCTCCATTTATATAAGATCCAACAGCGATATTACAATCAATACGTATTGTATTCACTTTGAGAATATTTACGGGTAGTTCAGAGAGATAATTGGAACCCCCGTTTAAAGTTTTTTTGTTAAAACCCATTAACTTTCCAATTGTTCTTTTTTTATTGAAATATATTGAATCATGAGAAGTAGTTATTTCAACTCTCATTGTATTGTTATTGGCTTCTATTTTAATCGATTTTTCACCATTAGTCAAATGCTCATATTCACTTTCTAAATAATCTGAAATATCTTCCAGCTCATAGGAACCAATAGGAATTTCAATAATGTTATCCCCAATATGAAACAAATTATTATCCTCATCGACATTGGGTATGCTATTATATGTATGAAAATCTATAAGTGAGCATTCATAATCCTTTTCCAATGCTATGGGTGGAAAATAATTTGCAGTTAAAATTGACGAGTTTCCGTTCAAAGTTAATGTAATAGACATATTGAATACTAAAAATGGAATGAATAAAAACATATACATTTTTTTTTTTTTTTTTGTTTTAAAATATATTTTATTTATTTATAAACTTAATAGATATAAGAAATTTATTACAATATTTCGTTTTTATTAATCCAAGAGTTGTGATCATTTGTAAATCCCAACCATTTAACAAAAGCACGATTATTTTTTATTCTTATAACCTTTTCCACAAGATACGTATTTGGATATCTGGTTGATAGTAGCTCCTCTTCATAGAATCCACCTTTAATAGGATTTCCCATATAGTCTTCTAAAATATATGTCGTTGGATATGTAATTTTAATATGTTTGATTTTAAATATTTCTGTTGTCCAATTTGGAGTATACCCTTTTTCAAAACAATGTTTATATTTGCTAATGCGTACATTGTCACCAATATTAAACTTGTTTTTCTTAAATATTTTTATATGGTTATAAACGGTATTTAACAATAATTTTTCATTAGAAGGTTTTACGTCAATAGGAGCCATTTTGATAACTCGATGGATTTTTTTGTTATAATCACTAATTAGTTTTTCATACAAATCAACCCAATGATATGAGCCATTGTAACTGAATTCTTTCCACATCATACCTTTCAGAGTTCTGTTAAATCGTTCTACAATTGAGGCTTTCATAATGCTGTAAGTAGAATAGTGATTAATTTTATATTTTGTCATTAGGTTTTTGAATAAGTTGTTGAAAAATTCTTTTCCATCATCTGTTTGCAAATTTTTTGGTATACGGCCTAAATTAAATATGTCATTCATAGCATTTGTAACATCTATAGCCGTTTTAGATTTTAGTGGTCGAATCCAAGCAAATTTTGAAAAGGTATCGATGACTGTTAATAAATATTTAAATCCTTTATTATATGTAGAGTAATTTCCCATTTCAACTAAATCCGCTTGCCATAAATCATCAATACCCTTCATTATTACTCTCCGTCGTTTAAAATTTTTCCTTGCTTGGGAATGAAGCTCAATAACCAACTCTCGTTTTTCATCCATACTTGAATTGTATTAATATTTTATTTTATATTTCTTTTTTATTGGATCTGTACTGCTTGGCGGTTCACTTTTTGTAATTATTGACGTAAAAACAAAATTCTCCAGTCTTTGTACTTTCTCTAACAGCGTTTCGATCTGTTCACTAAAATGTAATTTTAAAGACATTTCTCTATGAGATATCATGTTTTGTATTGAATTATCAATATTATTAAGTTTTCCATCAAGTTTTTTATATTCTTGTTTATTCAATGTTGTTAAATCTTGTTGCAATTGTCTGATTTCTGTTCCCAAGTAATGTTTATTAACAGCGTCTTTTTCTTGTGTAGGAAACGAAACATTTGTGATCCTTTTGTTTTGAACATTAATGTTATTATTTTTATCCAACACAAGTCCAACAACTTGACGAATTTTTCTTTTATTTTTCTCATTTTTTATAAAATTGTTTTGACTCTTTGAGTGATGACCAAACTTATCAACAGGCATATTTTGTTATCCTTCCACTATTTATTTATGATTATTGCTTTCTACGCAATAATATTTGCTTCTTGCAATTCCTCTAAAATTGAATTAATTTCATTGCGATGATTATTGTGTCCCGCGCCTTCCGATGCAACCAATAGTCTAAGTCGATCTACTAATTCATTAGGATCGTTCCAGTATATATAGTTGGGTCTTTCATTATTGACTTTCATAATCATTCCGTTTCCTTTATGCGTTTGTGATCTTAATGATCTTTTTGGTGTTATAGAAATTTCATCCTTAAACAATTTCTTTATAATAGTGTTGTACTTTTTGCTCTTAGTGCCCTTAATTTGATTTTTGGAATTAAATTGTCTTTTGTGTGCATTGGTTTTAATCAAAATATTTTTATAAATATCCAACTCATATGGTTCATAATTTGTTGGTTCTTTATGAAACAATAATTGAATCAAGCCTGGTGTAACGGCCCAATTTTGATTTCCAATGTTAATTTTTTCTTCATTTATTTCTATATCGCTATTACCAAACTTCCAAACATTATATGAGTTTTTATGTGGACCATATGTTGTATCAAGCAATTTATTTTTCTGCAGTAATGATAAGTCAATAACATTAGATGAATTATTAGCTGAATTAAATGTCGAATCTACACTGTTTGTATCGTTACTGTTTTCATCATCTTTAAGTTGTATGTCTTTCTTAGGAGTACTCGTTTCAACTTTAGACAACATATTATTGAAATCGAAAGAATTGTTTTGAGTGTAAATATTTTCTGCTTTAGGTTTATCATATTGAGTGTTGTTATTTTTCACAAGTTCTTTTAATGGTTCAGTTATTGGCTTAAATGTTTTTGCTAATATCTCGTCTTTTTCAGTTTCACCAACTTTTAAACTTCGATATTTTTGTTTTAAAACAGATCGAGTCTTTATTAATTCTTTAAGTAGTTGTTCATTCATCTTAATATAGCTCTGGGAGATCAGATCAATACCGTTGCTTGCAAGTTAATAATAGTAATAATGGTAAAACTGTTTTGCACATTCTTTTTATTCAACTATTATCAGCTTTGGAACAGCTTTGAACAGCTCATGACCAGCTTTCAACAGCTCATGAACGGCTTTAAACAGCTCATGAACAGCTTTTAACGGCTCATGAACAGCTTTGAACAGCTCATGAACAGCTCATGAACAGCTTTTAACGGCTCATGAACAGCTTTGAACAGCTCATGAACAGCTCATGAACAGCTTTTAACGGCTCATGAACAGCTTTGAACAGCTCATGAACAGCTCATGAACAGCTTTTAACGGCTCATGAACAGCTTTGAACAGCTCATGAACAGCGTTGAACAGCTCATGAACAGCATTTATAATTGAATAAAGTTATCAAAAAATTTTCTATATCTCCCACCATTCATCTCATTATCTTTGCTAATTACTAAAAAGCCAAATTTGTCTTGCCAACATTCACGACACAAATCAAAAAATTTTTCAAATGCCATATCTGTTCCAACGTGATCATTATAAACATGACGCATATTTAATTCATCCTGTTTGAACATAATTATCATATTTGCGTTGTCTCGAATCAAATGTTTAGGAATTCTTGTATATGTTTGACATAAGTAAAAAGAATCAACATTTCTGTGGCGACCCATACAAAAATATGATCGTATATTATTTTGTTTCTCGCAAGCAACATCATCGAATATCATTAGTGAATTATTTTTGGCTTCATCAGGTGGTATAACACTCTCATTATCACTAAATGTAAAATATCCCATCCCTGTTATAGGTGCAATGAGTTTTTCCAAGTACTGATATTTTGGTTGATAGAGCGATTTTGAATATAAATATATGTTCTCAAATTTTAAACCATTCGGACTTTCAATGAGACTAAGCATAACATTAGTCTTCCCACAATTAGATGGACCAACAATTAGAGCCCTAATGCTGTTCGGTAATAAACTACTATGACGTAGTTTTGTGTTTGCATCAGTAGAAAAGTCCATGTTTCTCACGGAAATATTTTTGTCTTGTTTTATTAAACGCATTTTGGTAACTAATATTTTTTTTTTGTTTGTCAAAGTATATATAAGATGTTACACATTAATATTTTATTCATTTCAAAAAAAGTTATGAGAGGACACGGTATATTAAATAATTTAATAGACGTTTTACCAATAGAGCTTCATATACCAGGATATCAATTTTGTGGACCAGGAACAAAACTAAAAAAACGTTTAGCTAGAGGAGATAAAGGTATTAATCCATTAGATTCTGCTTGTAGAGAACATGATATAGCTTATTCGCAAAGTAATGATTCAACAGAACGCAATCAAGCTGACAAAATTTTAACTGAAAGAGCTTGGGAAAGAGTTTTAGCAAAAGATAGTAGTATTGGTGAAAAGACAAGTGCATATATAGTGACCAATGCAATGAAGACAAAAACAAAACTTGGTATGGGACTCCAAAACAAAAAACAGTTCTGTAATAAAAAACTGTTTTTGAAAACTATTAAAACTGCTACCAATATGTTGAAGAAAGAGAAACCTCAGGATATACAAGATGCTATTAAAATTGCTCAAAAAGTTATTAGTAAATCATTTAAAGGAAATAAACATAATGTCATTGTTCCACGGATTATAAAACTTCCCAAAACTGGAGGATTCTTACCACTTATTCCAATTTTAACTGCACTTGGAGCATTAGGCAGTATAACTTCGGGAGCTACATCAATTGCAAAAGCTGTTACCTCTGCTAAAAATGCTAAGAAAAAAATAGATGAATCTACACGTCACAATAAAGCAATGGAATCTATTGCCATGGGAAAAGGACTATATCTTAAACCATACAAGAGAGGTTATGGTATAATTTGTAAAAATTCAAAAAACTATTAAATATGCTACCCAACAGACCACTTACAGATGCAGATATCATGAAGTTTGCTAATAGAAATATTCCTAACTTTAGAGGCGTATTTATGCGAGATATGCTTCCAAAACAATCTAAACAATCTGAGTGTGGAATAGTTAATTTGGATTCTTCAACTGGTAGTGGCACTCATTGGGTAGCATATTATAAAAACAATAATGATTTGGAATATTTTGATAGTTTTGGAAATTTACAACCACCGTTGGAAATCATAAAATATTTGGGAAAAAACATCAAATACAATCATAAGCGAAAACAACAATATAATACATTTAATTGTGGACACTTGTGTCTAGAATTTCTATATATAAAAAAAAAAATAAATAAATAAATACAAACAAAACTCTTTTAAAAAATGCTTTTTATTTAATTTTCATATGGTATAAAAGTATTTTGATAATAAATAATATTTTTTTATTAAGTCTTCAATCATTTTCTTTTGCTTTTCAAAGTTTATTTCATATCGTTCAGGAATCAGTTCAACATCTTCTTGTAAGCAACTTATAAATCCACATTTATAATCATCATTTTTTTCACTTTCATCTATTAACTTTAGGAAATGTTTGATTAATTCCAGATGCTCTAAAAAAATATATCCCTCAAAATCCTTTAAAAATTGTATAATAGTTATGCGAGACATCATTTCAAAACAGCTATGCTAATAAGAATAGTAAATTTTAAAATTTGTTCTATCTTTATATAAAAAAAAAAAAATAAATAAATTAAAAAACTAATATTTTTTGTTTTATATATTTTTTATTATTTCTATTATTATAATTATTATTATTATTATTTAATGTTTAGCTTTTTTGCTACTTTCCCAGCCAAAGTAGGGTTGTGCATTGGGGATAAACATCAGATCATCATCATCTGCTTCTAACGAACTTCCATATTCACCAATCTCTTCTAATTCGATGATATAGTTCCCAGTTATTATATCCGTCTTTTTGCTCAACAGAAATTGCTCCTCAGAGGTCCCCTCAATAGCAGCATCTTCCAAAGCGTTATATCTTTTTGGAAGGTATAGCATCCACTCCTCTAACTCCGCTATCACAACATTTCCATATTTGTTGTTGTGACGATACATCCTAAGAACCTTATACGGCTTACCAGTTTCAATATCCTTTACGGAGCAGTATGGTTTGCTCCTCAATTTGTTGAAGGCGGCTACAATATCCCTGTTCGTCATTGTGGTGGTCATATTTCTTTTTATTTTCAATTGAATGTTTGACTTCTACTGAATAGTTACTGCTTTAAAACTTAGTATTTATACATATTTGTTTAAAATATTTAGAAAAAATTTATTATAAGTATGTTGTGATATGAGGATTTTTCATCGTCTTTAAATCCAGAAATGTTTTATCATTTTCCAAACAATATGGGGTGTTGTCGTCCTCTATAATTCTATACAAGTATATCTTGTTTTCTACAATCACAACGGAAACTGTGTAAATGTTCTTTCTTTAAAAATTGTGCCGGATGTATGACTCGATTCTAGACCTAAAATTTTACTGATCGAAAAAAACATTTGCTTCATCCTGCATAAAAATGAGAAATTCCAAAAAATGTGAGCGATTCATTTCTATTGACGCATTAAATTTTTTTTTTTTTCAAGACAATGAAAAATAAATTTTCAACATCTTAAAATTAAAAACTATTGCTATCATTTTTCAAAATTATTCTTAAAACTATTATTTCTAAAATAAAGGCCTTATTCATAATCAATTTTTAAATTTATTAAAGTTTTATGAAACAGATTTTGTATGAAATATTTAAATTAAAATTATTTTCTACAATCATAACGGAAACAATGCATGTAGCCTTCTTTCTAGAACAAGGCCGGATGTATTCAAATATTAAGAAAACTATACTTTTAGCTTTTATAATTATTCTATCAGCATGAAAATGACGAAAAAGTAGATTTCTATTCCTTTGTTTTTAAAGTTTTTTTGAAAACTATAAATTTCTTAAAACCTATTATTTCTAAGCCAAATTTTAACAATAAAAAACTTTTCTTTTTACAAAAAAATAAAAATAACGGATGTAGATTGTCTGATAAAAACCGACAAAATACTGCATTATTTTTAGAAATCAGAATATATTTATAATTTTTCCTAAAGTACATTTTTGAAAACTAGAAACATTTTTCAAAACACTGAAAAATAAATTTTCTACAATAAAAATTTCTTACCCGTATGAAAACGATGTGAAAGAGGAATCAACGTGGAAAAAAAATGTGCGCGATAAAAATTTTTGTCAAAACAATGAAAAATAATTTTTTAAAAATTTTTCTATAGGCATGAAAATAACAGCAAAGAGGAATCACCGTGGAAAAAAAATGTGTGCGATAAGAATTTTTTAAAACAATGAAAAATTTTGTAAAAATCAAATCCCAATTCATTTTCATCGAGTTCAAATCCCTATTCATTTTCATCGAGTTCAAATCCCTATTCATTTTCATCGAGTTCAAACCCCCTTTCATTTTCATCGAGTTCAAACCCCCTTTCTTCAACTACTGGCTGGTTTAAAGTTGTATAATACCTCTCAACAGCAGTGCTTCTCAAACTTTAACAAATGTTTGGGTATTATTAACTTTGCTGTAGAACATACAACATTGAATAAAACCTTTGAATTAAGCATTGTTTGTAAGTATGGAAACACTAAATGAATAATGACTAACATCGAAAGCTCTAGAATTCGAATATTCTAGTTTAAAGATCATTGTAGAAATAGAGCTTTCTAGATGGTAAAGCAGTGTATATCAATTGGCCATGAGAACACCACAACAGTCAGTCTAATTTGAAGCATCGTTAAGTAAAAACATCGACTGCATTGCCAGTGTATACTTACTTGTACATTATAAAGTGTGTGTATTTCTTCGAATTTATAAACGTGTATAAAAACACTGAGTGACTAATTCTGTTGTTTTGTACTTTTGAAATAAATAAAGAGTTGTTGGAATTTTAAACTACTAAACGCTTTTATTTGCAATCAAAAGTATACGGTTTATTTAAAGGAAATAAACCCCCGTTTTTAAAAGGTAAAAACGTAACAATATTATAAAAATGTTTCACAAAATAGAACATAATGTGAAAAGATTTGTAAAAGAAATAGGCGTTTTTGATTATTAAAAAAGTTATTAGCATTGTTAAGAGTACAATTTAAAACCAATTGAAATATTAATAAAACCAAATAAAATAAATAATAAAATACAAATTTGATTTCAAACATGCTTTTATTTGAAAATATTTTAGTCATAATAATATTTAACATTTTTTGCTGATATTGAAATATCTGCTATAGGTATTTTTAGTTATCCACCTCTAGGTATCAAAATGGTTGTTGGAATTTCTATAGGCTTTGCCAACCTAATTATGTGCTGGGGTACCTCCTTTTCGTCGCTAAAATTTTTACAATTTGGTATTCTATTATTAAAGGCTTTGATTTGTTAAAATGAAAAATCAAAACCATTAGATTCTTCATGTAGAACGGTGAGTGTTTAAAAACCTGGTAATATTTTACAATAAATATTTATGGAAAAAAATACTCTGTGTAATTATGAAAATAAAAATACATACTCCTTGAATAATTTACACCTATAGAGGGAAATAATATTGAATATTTTGTTTGTTATTTTTAATAAATTTCTGTACTTTTTGTACATATTTTCATATTGCAACACCACGAACATACTCGTACGTATGTATGTATGGATGTATTGAACCCCACAGATGTCTTTTTAAAAACAGCGCAACAAAAAAACGCTATAAGAAACCAAAAAATGAAAAGAACTGTTTAACACATTTCATCGTTTACCCTTCAACAGCAACAACACCTGCTGACTGACGACTGTTGTTGATGGTGTCGTAGTTGTTGCTGTTGGAAATATTGTATCGTTGATATAAAATCAAAAAAAAAATAAAACAAGAACAAAAAACTCAAAACTAATAACAACTACAGAAGGTGTAATCAAAAACTAAGAAAAGAACACGAAAAAATAGCACAACACAAGACGTTGTTTTTAGCAACGAAAAAAAAAACATCCTTATTGCGAACTGTAAGAACAACAGCAATGCGAAAAAAAAGATTTTTTTTGTTTGGTTTCGTTTAATTATAAACAGATACAACAACAAAAACAAATTAAAACAAACAAACACGAGCAAAGGAATGAGAAGAAACCATACATTCAATGTATTATACGAGTCCAGGTGGAAAAGTTCTTTTAAAACAAAAGATATATTTGAAGAGTATACAGCAAAACTATGATATCATCAACTCTGATGCATTCATATGACATTCGATGAACACAGATTTGCAAAATTTTACATTTTATACATTTTTATAAAATTTTATTTCAGATTATTTCTTTGGGTTGCTTATTTACGATTTTTTAATTTAAATTTCTAGGACATTATTAAAAGTTCTATATCTGGGATCAAAATTGTCCAAGACATCAACAGACTTAGACATCTAAACTAAAAACTATTAAACAAGTAAGAAAGTACAGTCGGTCAAGTCCGACCATATGATACCCTACAACGAGAAGATTATTATAAACAGTTTTTTTTAAATGTATATAGGAGCTATGACTAATTATGAACTAATCGCCATCAAATTACGTGCTAAAACATTTATTTTTTGCATCCCACTAAGAGACCAAAAAGCTAAAAGAAATAGACCTAAGCTTTCGTTTAAGCAAAAGAACACTTTGAAAAAAAGTTAGATTTTGCAAAAAAAAAAAAATTAAAAATTTGATATCTTGAGTTACAAAACATTTATTTTTCGCATCCCACTAAGCGACCAAAAAGGTCTTCAAGGAAAACTTCTAAACTTTATTTTGAGAAAAAAAGGCACGTTATGAAAAAAAAAGTTTAAAAAAATGTTTGATTTTGGAAAAAAAAAAATTAAAAAGAGTGCCTCAAGGCATGCATTAAAAAACACCAATTATCTCAAAAAGTAATTATAATTTTTTTTCAGATTTGTTAACATTTACCTCGAAGGTCGAAATACATTCTGACTTTTTGTTTTTGTTCAGCTGTTTTGTGAGTGATGTCATAATTTTAGCACGTGAAATTTTGTGTGTGATTTTTTTTTTTTTTTAAATCAAAGTTTTACTAACTGTTAGTCGCCCGATCTATTCGAAATATATATTTTTTTTAAGGTAAGATGTTCTTCTTTCAGTCTATGAATTTGTAAATGTTAAACAATTAACAAAAAGTGTGTTGAGAAGGCAAAAACTAATGGGTGCCTCAGGGCACTGTTGAGGGTTGAGGCTAAATTTATAGGCGTGTTATATTGTATAGTTTTTTTACTTTTTTTATATTATTTGTTATGACAGATAGAGACCGCAGACGTATTAAATTATCCGCCTTGACTCATGATCGGTTGGTACTCCACAAGAAGATCCACAGCCAGGAAGTTAAAACGTTGGCGAAACAGCAAAACATCCAGTTAATGACGTCCATTATGACAATATCGACCACTCTCCAATCTGGTTATGCAAAAAGTCGGAAACACAGTGTTTGCTTTTTTTTTTAGCTTTTTCGAGTTTGCGGGGTTTTTCTTGAAAGATTGATGAAATAGCTATCTAAACTATTTGGGACACATTTTGCTAACAACAATAGATAATAAGTTACATGGATGAGAAAAGAAATTACTATCCAATATGACTAACATTAGTGCAAATTTCAACAGAAGACATCGATTTTAAAAGTTGGTTCACTTGACATGAAATCCTCCATATACAAGGTGGCGCAAAAGTAAACTTCTGATGTTTTTTGGCTGTAATTAAAAATGAAAAACTTTGATTCCTCTTGTGGATTATTTTTATTTGGTCTTTTAATTTTTTTTACATCAAGTCGAGAATATGATGTCATGTAAACGGCCGCCGCCACAGTTGATTGTCATTTGAGCCCTTTTTATGGCATTTTCCATCACTTTGGCCAAAACTTCCGGAGAGAGGTTCTCACATTCTTGACGGATATTGTCTTTAAGAGCTGCAAGAGTCTGAGGCTTGTTGACATAAACCCGCGACTTCAAAAAGCTCCACATTTGCTGGCCAGTGCAAATCGCCAAAACGGGAGATTAGGTGCCCGGGAAATGCATCCTTCAGCATATCGGTTGTGGCACGTGCAGTGTGTGCCGTTGCACCGTCCTGTTGGAACCACATGTTTTCCATTCCCAATTCGTCAAGTTGCGGCAAAAAGAACTCGTTGATCATTGCTCTGTAGAGCTCACCATTCACAGTAACCGTTTGGCCCGCGACGTCTTCGAAGAAAAAAGGTCCGATGACTCCTCCAGCGAAAACAGCACACCATACAGAGACTTTGAGCGGGTGTAATGGCTCTTCGTGGGTAACACGCGGATTTTCAGTGCCCCAGAAGCGTAAATTTTGCTTATTTACGTACCCGCTAAGATGAAAATGGGCCTCATCACTCATGATTATTTTTGATGAAAAATCATCTTCCTCTTGGTGGTGATTATGGATGGCTTGAGCGTTTGTTAGACGCGATTGGCGGTCAGCAGCTAACAGGTGATGCACCGTCTGGACTTTGTACGGAAACATCTTCAAATCTTGTACCAAAATTTGCTGTAAAGACCGTCGACTGATACCCATTTGCGTGGCACATCGTCTGGTCGATGTCGACGGCGCTTCCATGACATCCTCGGCTACAGCAGCAATATTCTCTGCAGAACGGCTACTCCGGGGTCTGCCACGCCTGTTAGCATGTCGTGTTGTGACAGTGCAATATTCAGTTCTTTTTCTAGTATTTTCTATGCATATAAAATCCGGTTAACTATTCCACAGTGGGGCAGAATCAAAATTTTTTGGAAATAAATCTGGCATTTCTGATCCGATCGGGATAAAATTTGACATTGGCATAGCCAAGGAGTATTCGAGTTTAAGTTATAAAAATGGACGCTAAAAATGCTCGCGGCGCTTTTGGGACTCAAAGTTAAAACTTGATGTGATCCCAATTTTTTCCCTTTTTTTGCTTTTATATACTTATTCTTTTTGTTGAATTGTTATGTTTTGTTTGATTTTTATGTAACTGAAACCTACACAGATGAGTATAGTTTTTTAAACATATGATATATAAAGCTATTAAGGTGACAGAGGGTTTCTGGATATCAATTTCCCCAAATATTTAGATATTTTGAATTTGTAAAATTGCCGATTTTAGTCTCTCTGATGCCCCACCAATATATTATCCTATACGACAACACATATTTTCTGAAGTAGTCTTATTCCTCCTTCTATCTATCAATGAAAGCGGATTTGTGATACTTCTCACCTAACCATAGTTAGAATTATTCTAAAACAGCTCTATTTATTTATATTTTTCTATCCATTCGACTTTAATGGGTTAAAAGTAGAGTTTCCAATTCGGTTTTTACCGAAACCGCGGATTTTCAAGGTCTAAAACCGAAACCGAGAATTATTCTTCGGTTTTTACTGTTAATCTGTTTTCAATAGAAAAAATCAAAATTCAGAAATGAGAAATAAGAAACAAACTTTTTCATCCAATTATTCATCCAATATCTCTAAAAACAGATCGGTATAAATATCTTAGATTTGTTAAAATTTTTTAAATTCTATTACAATAATTGCCTTTCGCAGGCTAGGCAAGGAAACCTGTTAATAAAGCATGGCATAATCTACGAGTATTTCCTGACAATTAAACTTCAAATGACTCTTTATTTATTTAATTAAAAAAAAAAAAAATGTTTGTAACAAAGTCTTAGTTATTTTCAAATATCCGATAAAAGTATGGAGTACTAGCTGACCGGTGCGCTTCGCCACTAGTTTCATGTTTATTGATTCATTGTAATGTGGATTCTAGCTCATTATAAACGTATTATTAGAATGAAAACAGTACCATAAAGACCCACATTTTGTATTCCTACTCAGCATCATGAATGTCTAATTTCATATTTCTGTGTCCATTATTATAGAAAATACAAAAGAAAGCTACCACTATAATCACGTTTTGTGAATTCTAACTCATTCAGAATCATTTGTGCCTAATTTTCAATTTTAAGGTTTATTATTATAATATATTCAAAAAGTACCTTTACAATAAATAAATTGTACCATTAATTATCCCTCTTGAATTGAAAACCGATCGGTTTTAAATTTTTAAAACCGAAACCGCTGTTTCGATATTCTTCGGTTTTTTGGAAACTCTAGTTAAAAGGTTCATCCAATAAAATTTTTTGTAAAATTCGTTTAAAAAATGTTTGAAAATGTATAATTTGGGATTTTGCTGTCAAATTGTAATGGTTTAATGATGTTATAAAATGTTTATTTTTAAACATCTATGGGTAAATAAAATACAAAATCTATTCTTAATTGGATTTTTTTTTTTCAAACTTTTGTCAACATTTTTTTTTTTAAATTAAACTTTGACTCATAACTCGAAACGACAAATAAAACCTGTAACCCATAAACATTATCCGATATTGCTAAAAAATTTCTGCATTTGATTTTGAAATGACAGAGAAATATATTAGGTTGATCTTAAAAAACTTTTTCGATTACCCTCTTTCATTTATGGCCGTTAATGAAGTAACGCAACGAAACGTAAAGCACATGAGGCAGCAGATGTTTTAATTTTAAAGTATGAAAAAAAAAAACAAAAAACACAAGAAAATTAAAAGTGATATTAAACAGAATCCTGGCTATAAGACGCGTGGTTAGTGGGTATTGAATAAAACAAGAACAAGACAGAGAAATGCTCTTCTCTTTAACACACACGCTCTTGCAATCAGCAAAAAACTCTTAAAGGATATAATTTAAATTAAAATACAAGAAAAAGAAACATGAGACACATTCATATAAACGCACACTTTTGAAAATGCAAAAGTTAATTGCATGTTACCTTGTACTGTACTACACAGTTACTCTTGTAAAGTATTCATATCTTTCTTTATATCTGTAGTTACAAGGACATTAGTTTTATCTTTTTATACGGATTCTTAACAGCATCTCTACAAATTATTACAGATGTTATGCTGTAAATATTAAAGGATTCACATACCTTACTAGCAATTAAAATTAATGAATTATTATTGAACTAATATGATTTGTTGCTATGTTTTCTTATTTTTAGCTAGTGAAATGTAATACATCTAGCATTAATTGCTTTGCAATTTGTGCATATGTTCATTTAAAAACAATTCTTAGTTTACACCTCGATATGAATCTTATAGCGATTAGCAATTATCCAACACCTCCTCTCAATGCCTCTAAATTAGAATGACGATCGATCCGTATATATTCTGTTAGTTCAGTGATCGGCACTTATAGCCACCAGGCGCAAAACTTTATAGTTTATTTACTTGTAAGCATGAACGTCACTGAAGTAAAATAAAAATTATCCAATAAGAGACAAAAATCACAATTAATAGCTGATCTGATTACAACAGAGAAGAAAAGTGAATAACAGATTATTATGATCCATATTTTATGATCTCTTTACGTCGAACAATAGTCTAGTTTCATTTCCCGGCATTTCTAGGTGACTGTCCCGAACTAGTGATTTTACATAGATTACAAAAGACTATCTGATGACTGGTCCAAAATAGTCAACACATAAGATTCAAAAACATTCAGTATAAAAGGAATCTCCTAGACACTCCAATAATCAATTGCTGGCCAACAAAACTTTCTCCTAATATTTTATGCTTACTATAATGATACCAATCTTTCATATACCAGCTACAATCGGGCAGTCAAATAACCGATATCAAATAGGCTACAAATAAAAGTTTATATTTTTTAAGTAATGCTAATAACAAAATTTTGTCATATGATTGACCGACTCTATATTACTCGACGTAAGTAAAATAACTAAGTAGTTTCTAAAGTATTATGTAAAATTATAGTATTTTTAAAGTTTTTAAGAAAAATTATGTCATCATCCCGATCGGAAGACATTGATTTCAAAAGTTGGTTCACTTGACATGAAATCTCTCATATATATAAATGACTTTGTCAGATAATATTATTCGTGAGTAAGGTGTTCAGTTCTTAAATTGAAATATAAATAGACTTTTGAAATGACTACAGATTGATCTAACAAGGGATAGTAAAACGATAATAAACTCAGCAGTAGTGAGTAAAATGGCTTATCCCTGAAGTGAAATTAATATACAAAATTTAAATACACTACCCTTCAGAATACAAATGTTCACTTAGTGAAAACTGATTTGCCAATAGATTACTTCTCGTGGATAAAATATCTGCTTTCGAAAGTGCAGTACAAAATAAGGGTTTAATATGACTACACTCTAGATTACTTAGGTTAGGTTCCATGGCCAGCCGCTCTTCATGCAGCTCACTTAAGTGCATTCAAATCTTATACCATTGTGATACCCAAGGGGTAGTCATCAGGGTATTTACAGTACTTCCATTGACTCCAAATTAAACCAACCAGATTCCCGGAAGGAATATATTCGTCTCAGATTCATCCTTGATAGTTCGTCCAAATATGATAGGAATGGAAATCCAAGGATGCGTTCCCTCAGGTTTGTCAGAGTCGGACATTGGCAGAAAAGGTGATACACAGTCTCTTCCTCTCCTGAGGAGGTATCGTCTTTGTTGTCGCTACTGTAGAAACGCAGGATGATCGTACAAAATTCATAGTACACCTTCCCTTCTGTCTTCCTTAGCGGCCCCAAAGAGTCCTTATTCAGGACAACGATTGCCTTTCTGGAATATCCCTCAGAGTCAGTAACCTTAACAACTTTCCAATCGTTAGTTTGAAGCTGTGGGTTACAGCACTGGAGGATCTCCAAGATCTCCTCCGGGCTAGATGGCTCAGCTGGAATTTTAGCTATGGATCTAGGCTTTCGGTGTATCTCACTCACCGATACCACCTCAAGCCTAGATCCCGGCCATACTTCACCCAACAATGCGACGGCAGTCTTTAGTAGCAAGGCTGAGCGTTCACCTACACAAAACATAAGTTTGACGTGACCCTGGTACCAACCAGCATCATCGCATTGAGGAGGAGTGGGTTCTCTTTGAGAACTTTCCAGAACATCCCTACCAATTTTTGCTTCACCATATCCCAATTAGTTTGAGATATGGATCCGTCATTAGCACTTCGATCTATAACCGCCCTAACGAGATTATCTTTGACAATCTCACTAAAGAATTTTGCTAACGATCTCTGTGCCGCTTTGGGCCTTTTAGGTCCCGGTTGCTGGCTCTTGTCTGTCACTTCCTCCACTGAACGTTGCCGTTTAGGCACCGCTGATGACTCAGCAGAAGGAGGAGCGGTCTTGAGACCAGCGATAAGAGCTTTCGCCCAAGAGAAGGAAGCCTATTGCTCCTTCGTAAGGTCCTCTACCTTTTTAGAGCCGAGAGACTCAATGAAGCGCATGGCGGACCGCCTGGAAGTAGCTGCCCTTCTGGCAGGATTTTTATGCCTAAGACTGAATTCGGAGCCGGAGTTGGCCAGGGGTGGTGCGCTTTCAGGGCTGGAGGATTCCATCGCACAATTGGCATACTGGAGGCAACCGAGAGGGGTGACTTGGTCCCTTCCCCCCCAGTGGCACCCGAAACATGGGGTTTAACCGCCTTGACTGTTTGGGCTTTAGCGGCTTTGGAGGTACTTGGGGAGAAATCCAGAGGTACCTCGCCGCTTAGGCCACTACCACCTATAGCTTTTTGTTTTTTTACATTCAGCCAACCTGGGTGTACCAGATTGACCTCTTGCAACACCAGTAGCAAGCGGACTAGTCTGGCCCGGTGTAATCACCTGACTAGCCTGGGTTACAGTCACATTCGACTCACCACAGCCCGTTACCATCGCTGTGGGAGTAGGTTCCCGGAGATTATGAAGCCCCCGACCGGGTACATGGGGCATAATTTGCAACCTTCCATAAAGTCCATACGGACAAATTTTGGTTGCATTTTATACCAGCTGCCAGGTGTTGAAAAACTGCCGCCCCAATGGGGATTACCGACTCAGACCACCAGCCGCCCTATATGGGAAAAAGAGCCCTTTCGGACCAACCGGACCAAAGAAATAATCATCAGAGCCACCCCTCTCAGTGAGGGGAATATGGCTTGATGGCGCATCTGATAGCCGCCCCAAAGAAGGAGTGTAGTTCTTAGTGTCATGCTTACCATGTGTCCTTCTGGAATGGGAGGCCCTACCAGAGACAGCCAACTCAGATAAACTGTCCCCTCCAGCATGACCAACATAGATCATTGCATTTCAGTCTCTACATCGCGTCAAGATGACTACCCATCTCTAGATTACTTAGAGACACTAAAGTGACAGTTGACTTCACGCTAGATTACTTGTGAGCACAACGTGTCAAATGACCCAAAATATATAAATTGGAGATATTACTGAAAATGACTGTAAATAAAGGATACATTGACTACTTGAAGAACTGCTGAATGTTTGTGAACATTCTATTTGTACCATCCTGCATTGAAAGTCACAAGAAATACTTCTGCAGGAAGTTTATCTATATATATAAAATAGTAACGTTACTGACTGACTGACTGACTGACTGACTGACTGATTCATCATCGCACAGCCCAAACGGTTGAAGCTAGAATCATGAAATTTTAACTGTGGGTTCCTCCCTCCCCGAAACGATCCGATAAGAAGGGATTTTTGGAAATTCGAACGTTTAGGGGGTAAAAAAGGGTAAAAACGGGTAAATTCGGTAACCTTATATCTTCGAAACTAATAAAGATACAAAAAAACTTAAAATTGCATGTTACTCCATTTAAAAAATAAGCTGACAGGTGTTTCGTACTTTTTCGAAATTCGAAGCTTTTAGGGGAGAAAACGGGTAAAAACTGTATTTTGGTACTTTTTTGGCACCATATGTATCTTTTAAACTACTAAAATTAGAAACAAATTTTAAATCGTATTCATTACATATCAAAAAATAAAAAATATAAGTTTGGTACTTTTTGGAAATTCGAACCCTTAAGGGATAAAAATTGTATTTATTTTTGGTACTTTTTTCATAAAGTATGTTTTTCTACAAATTGATATAGACATATAAATATTTTATTTTAAGCTCCCACCACGATACAGAAATTTATTTGATTAAAATTTTAACACCGCAATGGGGATAAAAATGGTACCAAAAAGGGGGTAAAAACGGAAAAATACATTTTATTTAACATTTTCAGCCAATTTTGATAAATTTTTAACATTGGTTCCTGGATTCATGCAAAAATTAACTAACAGAGTGCTATTTGGAACTCGACTGACAAGATGTATATATGTCCAAATCCGGGAAAACAGTTTGGTACTTTTTTTAAAACTTATTTTTCTTGAGCACATTAACACAGATTTTAATCGTTTGAGGCATGTCTTTAAGCATAAACAATTTTGGCAAAATGGAATATTTTTAAATTCCAAACTTGAGGGGTGTTCAAGGAGGAAAAGGGCATTTGGTACTTTTTTTCCTAATGGTACTTTTTTTAATATTTTCAATTATTTCACTTATCGACATTAAAGTTAGCTGATATGTATCTGAATGAAGTTAGAGTTAGGAGTAGGGGATAATATTTAGGTACCAAAATGTGAGAACTGAACTATAGGTACTTTTTTGTTCTTCTAATGGTACTTTTTGAATTTTCTTTAATAATGGGCCTAGAAACATGAAATTAAGCATTAATGATAATAAGTGAGTGAGAAGTTTAGGAGGAAACTCTATCGCAGTTTTTTTATATTAGAGTGGTACTTATGGTACTTTTTCTTTATTCTAATGGTACTTTTTCAATTTTCTATAATAATGGACCTAGAAACATGAAATTTAGCATATATGGTAATAAGTGAGTGAGGGTAGACTTTTTGGTACTTTTTCTTTATTCGAATGGTACTTTTTGTAATTTCTTCACGAATGAACCTATAAACATGAAATAAAGGTTATATGGACCCGAATGAGTGGGAAACCGCAAGTGGGGGATTTTTGGTACTTTTTCAATATTCTAATGGTACTTTTTGATTTTTTTGTAATAATGGACATAGAAATTCGAAATTAGGCGTATATGGTCCTAAGTGAGAAAAAATTCAATTGGATACTTCATGGTACTTTTTCTTTATGCTAATGGTACTTTTTTGAATTTTCTATAGCAATGGACATAGAAACATGAAATAAAGCATATATGGTCCTAAGTGAGTGAGAATTCTAGAGGGAGACTTTTTGGTACTTTTTCCTTATTCGGATGGTACTTTTTGTAATTTCTTCACCAATGAACCTAGAAACATGAAATAAAGCTTATATGGACCAGAGTGGGTGGGAATCCACAAGTGGCTGCCTTTTGGTACTTTTTCTTTATTCTAATAGTACTTTTTTGAATTTTCTATAACAATGGACTTAGAAACATGAAATTAAGCATATATGGTCCTGAGTGAGAATTTTTATGGGGAGACTTTTTAGTACTTTCTCTTTAATCGAATGGTACTTTTTGGAATTTCTTCAACAATGAACCTAGAATCATGAAATAAATCCTATATGGACCCGAGTGAATAGGAATCCACAAGTGTCTGCTTTTTTGGTACTTTTTCTATATTCTAATGGTACTTTTTGATTTGTTTGTAATAATGGACATAGAAACACGAAATTAAGCGTATATGGTCCTAAGTGAGTGAAAATTCAAGCGGGCACTTCATGGTACTTTTTATTTATTCTAAAGGTACTTTTTGGAATTTTCTATAGCAATGGACTTAGAAACGTGAAATTAAGCATATATGGTCCTAAGTGAGTGAGAATTCTGGAGGCAGACTTTTTGGTACTTTTTCTTTATTCGAATGGTATTTTTTGTAATTTCTTCACCAATGAACCTAGAGACATGAAATAAAGATTATATGGATCCGAATGAATGGGAATCCACAAGTGGCTGCCTTTTTGGTACTTTTTCTATATTCTAATGGTACTTTTTGATTTGTTTGTAATAATGGACATAGAAGTACGAAATTATGCGTTTATGGTAATAAGTGAGTGAAAATTCAAGCGGACACTTCATGGTACTTTTTCTTTATTCTAATGGTACTTTTTTGACTTTTCTATAGCAATGGACTTAGAAATATGAAATTAAGCATATATGGTCCTAAGTGAGTGAAAATTTTAGGGGGAGACTTTTTGGTACCTTTTCTTTAATCGAATGGTACTTTTTGTAATTTCTTTAACAATGAACCTATAAACATGAAATAAAGGTTATATGGAGCCGAATGAGTGGGAAACCACAAGTGGGGGCTTTTTGGTACTTTTTCTGTATTCTAATGGTCCTTTTTTAACTTTTCTATAGCAATGGACTTAGAAACATGAAATTAAGCATATATGGTCCTAAGTGAGTGAAAATTTTAGGGGGAGACTTTTTGGTACCTTTTCTTTAATCGAATGGTACTTTTTGTAATTTCTTCAACAATGAACCTATAAACATGAAATAAAGTTTATATGGAACCGAGTGAGTGGGAAACCACAAGTGGGGGCTTTTTGGTACTTTTTCTATATTCTAATGGTACTTTTTGATTTTTTGTAATAATGGACATAGAAGTACGAAATTATGAGTATATGGTAATAAGTGAGTGAAAATTTAAGCGGACACTTCATGGTACTTTTTCTTTATTCTAATGGTACTTTTCATAATTTCTTCACCAATGAACCTAGAAACATGAAATAAAGCTTATATGGACCCGAGAAGTGGCTGCCTTTTGGTACTTTTTCTGTTTTCTAATGGTACTTTTTGAATTTTCTGTAATAATGGACATATAAATATGAAATTAAGCGTATATGGCACTAAGTAAGTGAAAAATCAAGGGGATACTTCGTGATACCTTTTCTTTATTATAATGGTACTTTTTTAAATTTCTTAAGTGAATGATAATTCTAAGGGGATACTTTTTGGTACTTTTTCGTACTTTATTCGAATGGTACTTTTTGTATTTTCTTCACCAATGACCATGATATAACGCTTATATAAAATCTACAAGTGGGAACATTATGGTACTTTTTCTTTATTCTAATGGTAAAATTAAACATATATGGTCATAAGGGAGTGAGAATTTAAGGGGGAGTCTTTATGGTACTTTTTCTATATTCGAATAGTACTTTTTGTATCTTCTTCACCAATGAACTTAGAATTGTGAAATAAAGCTTAAATTATCCCGACCGATTGGGAATCCACAAGTGGGGGCTTTATGCTACTTTTTCTATATTATAAAGGTACTTTTTGAATTTTCTCTAATAATGGATTTAGAAATACCAAATTAACTGCATATTGTTTTAAGTGAGTGAAAACTCAAAGAGAATACTTAATACTTTTTCTTTATTCTAATGGTACTTTTTAAATTTTCTATAATAAATCTAGAAACATGAACATAATATTATATGGACTCGAGCGAGTAGGATTCTATAACTGGGAACATTATGGCGCTTTTTCATTATTATAATGGTATATTTTGAATTTTCTATAATAATGGACCTAGAAATATAAAATATATGCTCCTCAGTGAGTAACTAACTTTTTTAATATAATAAATTAGTTAGCTTAAATACAAAAATAATTTGTATTTTTTCGTTCTTCGAATGGTATATGATCCTGACCGAATAAGAATCTAAAAAAGGGACTCACAGGTACTTTTTTCCAACTAATAATATTTTTTGACTATTTTATAAAATTAAACCTAAAAATTCAAAATTAGGAACACATGATTCGGAATGAGTTAGAATTCACAAAAGTTGACTTTAGTGGTACATTTCTTTAGCATTTTCTATAAAAATGATCATGTGTGGGCATATAAAATGTGGGTCTAAATGGTACTTTTTTATTATAATAATACGTTTCGAATGAGCTAGAAGCCACAATACAATGATTCAATAAACATTAATCTAGAGGCATGTTATCCTGAATTAGCTTTCATTCACAAAGGGAGACTTAATAGTACCATTTCTTTCATCCAATTGGGGTGGCGAAGCGCACCGGGTTTATTGCTAGTTCAACATATAACATTGAGTCTTAAAAGGGTTAAAATCAAGCTTATTCACATACCTCTTTACAGAGATTGTCATAAAATACTGATTAAAGGAATCATTCATATTTTGTATAATTTACCTAGTTTCGTGTTCACAAATATCTCGACTTTTCTTGACTTCAAACCGAAAACCGACAATTACACAAATTTCCAAAAAATATTATTTTTGTTCAGTGATATATATCGCTCATTTGCTGCAACAACGACATAACTCAAAATCCGTGTGTTTTGAACTGAGTAATACGAAATATAGTTTTATCTGTTTTCAAAAAAGTCAATAATTTTTTCCGTGAGATTGTTTTTTTGTTGTAAACGTCAAAATCAAAAATCATTTTTTCTCGTATATTTGAATAGAAAAAATTTGGGTTAAATACAGATTAGAAGGTTATTAACATCTACTATTCCAATCAGGTTTTATTTCTAAAATCTCATGATTTGTTAAAAATTTATTTAAGAAATAGTCAAATGTCATAAAACATTCAAAGCCGTTTTTCTCGAAACGATTTTTTTTTGAATTATGACGTTGTTGCAGCAAATGAGCGATATATTTTTGAGAAATCCTAGGTCGGCAGTTGATTAAGTATTTATACCCTACACTACCACAGTGGGATGGGGATATTGCGATTGTGCTAATGTTTGTAACGCCCAGCAATATTTGCCCAACACCTTGAAGTATACCGATCGAATCACGTTCCGAGTCGATTAAATGATGTTTGATGGTCAAATTTTTAATTTTTTATGATTCGGATCATACTTGGATTTTTGGCGATTTGTTTTAAAAATGTGAGACCCGAGTTGACGTGTAATTTAGCTAATTAAGCGTAAAGAGGTTTGTTTACATCTTTTGTATCTTTGGTGACCTTCACTGATATTTTCCGGGAAAAATTTTCGTAGAATATTTGAATCCTTAAATGTCCTTTTTGAAAGGACTTTTTTGGGAATTTTCTCGAAAAAAGGTAAAATTTACCCCTAAAGAGAGGAGATAGAGGGCTAAGAACTTCCACAAAAATGATCCCCATAAAATTAGACAATATAACTCTGAAAAAAAGAATTCTCTCAGACATTAACTTACATTATTTTTTCAGCTAGTATAATGCTTCAATCAAAAACTTAAAACTTTGACTCACAGTAAAAATAATTCAGACCAGCTGGACTATAAGTTTATTCTTCAAAAATTATCTACTCAACATGCTTTAAGAATTATAAGGTCAGTATTCTGTTTCAAAAATGCTGTTGAACAGATTGACAAACACATTTTCAAATTAAAATGTAGCTTTATTTTATTAATACTTAAGTTATTCATCAATATCTATTAAACAGTAGACTATGGTACTTTTGTTGTTACGTTATTTTGCATTTTAGATGACGATATAGATATTGGTTATATGCATGCATTTACGTGATTGACCAAAAACAGTGACTCTATTTTATTTAACTTTGTTCGTGGGGAGCATCTGCTTTGGATTGCGTTTTCCTTTATGTATTTATTTACTTATATTGATGTATTATCCTTTTCACCTTGGTTGAGCTTGTAGCTTTTTTCTAAAAAAAAGGCCAAGAAAAAATACTCATGATATTAACAACATGCAATAATAATATTGTGTACAATAATGAGAAAGAAAAAAAATTTAAAAATATCTCTTTTTCGTTTTTGTTGCAAGGTGTATGAGATAGAGTTTCACAAATGATTTTTATTTATATTTTAAAGATGAATGGTGAATCAAATACAAAACCACCTGGTTTACATTTAAATTTTGTGGCTTTTAGGTTTATTTTTTTATGAGGGGGACTTAAATACAAACCTGCCAATTTGCGAATGACAGCCAAGGAAAGGTGTTTCATTTGCAATTAATTGTTGGTTAAAAAGTTGAGTTTTTAATCAAGCAAAATTTTGTAGAGAATTTATAAATTAAAGTTTTTTAATGAACTGCAAATATATTATATTAAAGACAACTGTTTGAAATGCTAATAGTTTCAAGGATTAAAACATATTTTTTAATGAAATGTGGTAATTTTTCAAAATGGATAATTATATAAGCCATACAAAGTCATCAGGAAATCTCAATCGATTATTCATGATGCTAAAAAATCATGAGAATTTCATTAGACACGAAACTCTACACTGTCATTTTGAAACTTCTCGAATTTGAAACTTTTTTTTCTGTCAAGAAAAAGGATTAACCGTGCTTACCGTGCTTTAGGTTAGTTCTTGTTTTCGTGATATACCGTTATTTCGAAAATGGAGGAGGTTGTACAACATATATTTGTGTAACTCAATTTTAAAAATTTAAAGGGGATATTTGTTTTATCATTTTTTTTATAAAATCAAAAGTTGTGGACAGATTTTAATCATTTAGAGTTTATTTTGTTTGGAACTTTGTTTTCTATGCGCGTATAAAAATTGTTTATACCGTTTTAAAAACAACAAGGAAGAGAGCTATACTCAGCTGTGCCGAATCTTATATACCCTTCACCAATTTATACTTTAAAATAAAAATTTTTAATATTTTCAGGTAAACAAAATTAATTTTTTTTTTTTCAAAATTTAAAAAAAAATTTTATTTCTAAATTGTTTTTCAAAATTAAAAATAAAATTTTTTATTTCAAAATTGTTTTCATTTTTTTTTTTTTTTTTTTTTTTTGAAATTGTTTTTTTTTAATTTTCTAAAAATTTATTTTTTTAAATTTATTAGTAAAAAAAATTTTTTTGGTAAGAAATTATTGTTATAGCCTTATTTACATCGTTACAATGGATTTTGAAATATCTATCATAAGATAATCCAGACATTGATCAAAAATAGACCAAAAATCGAGGTTGTCCCGGTTTTTCCTTATATCTCAGCCATTTGTGGGTCGATTTTCTCGATTTTAAATAGCGACCGAGCCGGAAGAATTCCCGATATATTGATGTATCAATTATGTTTGTAAGTTATTTGGGGGCTACGGAAAATTGATTTCAACATACAGACGGACATGGCTATATCGACTTTGCTATCTATAACGATCCAGAATATATATACTTTATGGGGTCGTAAATGAAAAATGTAGAAATTACAAACGGAATGACAAACTTATACATATATTTCCTTGCCACTCATGGTGAAGGGTATAATAAATTAGAGTACTATATTTGGCAGTGCCGAATCTTAAATACCCTCCATCTAGTTAAATATGATAAGAATTATAGAAATTATAAACACTTTAATATCCGTATTTTTTTTTTATCGATATTGACATGTAGTTTTCGAATGTAAACATATATTGAAGTCTATTTTTGTTGAATTTCATTTAAACAACACTATTAACTGGAGTTTATAATAATTCTTGGAATTTGACCTTATATGGGAGCTATGACGAATTATATACCTATATTTAAAAAATCTTGTAGTATGATTCATGAATACAAATTAATTCATGAATACAAATTAATGAATGATGGTTCAGTATAGATATTTTTTTAGATATTTGTGTAGGTTAATATTTTTTCAGTAGTGGTTCCTATATGAAAGCTATGACCAATTATGGGTCGATCTTCAAATATTTTGGTACAACGATTACTGTATGTAGGGATTTTTGTATCGAATTTCAACTTGATAACCTTATATGGAAGCTATGGTCAAGTATGTACCGATATTCCCAAAATTCTGTAGTATGTTTACTATATACAAATTACAGATCTGTGTATAACTTTGGGTTGATATCAATATGTTTTAGATATTTATGAAGGTTATATAGGACCTATGACCAATTATGGGCCAGTCGTCATGAAATTCTGTACAGCAATTTCTATATATATGAGGTTTATTTATATTGAATTTTAACCTGATAAAGATTTCTGTAGGAGATTCATGAGTACTTAAGTGATTTTCGGAAGTGTACCATATATGGGAGCTATGGTCAAATATCGACCGATATTTACAAAATCCTGTAGGATGATTTTCAAATGCAAATTACTGATCTGTGTTTTTCGGAAGTGGTCCTTATATGGAAGCTATAATCAATTATGGGCCGATCTTTATAGAATTCGGTACAGCATTTTTGTATATATGGTAATAATTTGTGTCGAATTTCAAATTGATAACGATATTTTTGAGATTTTTCGATGAACGAAAAATTTAGTCGTGTGATTTCTCTTAGCATGAAACATATTTTTGCTGAATTTTGTATGGATACATACCACCATATTTCGGGAAGAAATTTGTATGGAGCCTAGGAGATATCATGTACCGATTCTTATAATTTTCAACAGAGTTAGTCCCTTTATCACAAAAATAACGAGTGTAAATTATAATTTTTTTAGGTTGTCTCACAGTTTGGTTCATAACTCTAGTTCTACTGTACCGATTTTGCTGATTTTCAATGCCAAACTGCTTAGGGCAATAATAAATTATTTTTTTGCAAGTCTGCTGAGGTTGTTTGTGTATTTTGGACGTGAGAGTGTTTTACACAGACGGACGGACAGACGGACATAGGGTTGTTAGTTTCGAAGTTTAACATTGTTTATGGTTTTTTAAATATTAGAAGTCTGGCTTCGTAGCAGTCATTCATTAACTACTTGAAATGTTTGGTAAAAATGTAATTTTATAGGGAAAGGACACATACAAGTTACTGAATGACAAAAAGTTAGACATTTTATTTTAATAAAGGCTCGTTAGAAGTGACAAAGTAATCAAAAAAGGAGTACATTGTAATTTTGTTTGCACAGCGGTAATGCTGAACAAAACAAAGTTATATAATTGATATTATTTATGAATTAATATTTGCTCATTTAAGTTTATATTAAAAAACAACTCAACAATTGAAATGGAAGCGATTGATGAGAAATGCATTCATGCAAATGTCTAATATGTACCTTATCATTTAATTAATTTATTGTTGGTCTGTATTGGTTATACAGATGTCTATCGTAATTGAAATGAAACACATTTATCAATAGAATACTCACAGACATCTACATTACGTTTTACAACTATAAATGCACCATTGATATAGATTATATATAAATTTAAGAACAAATATTTCAAAAAAAAAAAAAATATATATATAAGTTGTAACTAGATAAAAAAGAGGGCGGGTGAATAAGTCTGTAACTTTTTGAATTTCCCCGCCTATTAACACTTTTACTTTTACATGCACCCCAGGCGAAATTTAAAAAATCGCCAAAAATACAATTTACGCTCTATTTAAATAAGATAATGTCCTATTGGTAGTTTTAAGTATTTTACGTTTATTATCAGATGATTTGGGTACGTTTAACCCTCCTATGGTGACCTATATATCTGTGAGACCGGGTGTGTTAAAGGAATCGGATAACTTTATTCTCCGTTATAGTTTTTAAACAACTTTGTGAATTTTTATATTGAAGTAAAAGAGCTTAAATTGATTAAATATCTTCGTTTTATTGTCAAACAGCATACAGTTAAAAAGCCATCACCATTAGTGGTAAGGGTATATATAAGTTTGTCATTCCGTTTGTAATTCTTACATTTTTCATTTGCGACCCTACAAAGTATATATATGGATCGTTATATATAGCGAAGTCGATATAGCCATGTCCGTCTTTATGTTGAAATCAACTTTCCGTAGCCCCCAAATATCTTACAAACATAATTGACACATCAATATATCGGAAATTCTTCCGGCCCGGTCGCTATTTAAATCCAGAAAATCGGCCCAGAAATGGCTGAGATATAAGGAAAAAACCCGGGACAACCAAGATTTTTGGCCTATTTTTTATCTATTTTTGGATTACTAAGTCATTAATATAGACAATATGGATATCTAATGATAGATATTTGAAAGTCCATTGCAACGATTTATATAAGGCTATAGTAATTTGGACCTACAATGGGTCAAAATAGGGAAAATTATTTTTTAACCCGAGTATTTTGTTTTAACCACATACAAAATTTTGTTTTCACTAATAAATTTAAAAAAAATAATTTGTAAAAAAATTAAAAAAAAAAAATTGGAAAAATGAAAAAAAAACAATTTCAAAAAAAAAAAAATTTGAAAAAAAAAATTTTTTTTTAAATTTTGAAAAACAATTTGAAAAAAATTATTTTTTTTTAATTTTGAAAAAAAAAAAATTTTTAAATTTTAAAAAACAATTTTGAAAAAAAAATTTTAATTTTGTTTACGTAAAAATATATAAAATTTTTATTTTAAAGTATAATTTTGTGAAGGGTATATGAGATTCGACACAGCCGAATATAGCTCTCTTACTTGTTTTTATTTCAATTAGTTGACAGAAACCTTGGTTGGATGCGCAACTGTTTTTGGATTTATAAGCGTATGTATGCGTTTATTCTTCTAAAAATTATTTTGTGTAAATAATATAAGTGTTTTATATTATAATCAAGTAAGCATCAATATTATTTGTTATACTTATATTCATATTTGTTGGGGTTTTTCTATTTGAGATAATTGATCCCACTGATTTTGTTAAAGCCACATAAACGGGATATAGTGTCCCATTGGGGTTCATATCCGATAAAAAAAAACTTTATAACTTTAACTTTGTGTATGTAAAATACATGCATTATGACATTTTATGAAATTAGAGCATGTTCTATTTTCGTGTGTTTAACAATTTTTCAATTCACAAGGTCTCCTATCATGTCATAATGTCCTATATTTAGTTTAAAAATTTTGTTATTGTCTTTCAAGCTAAAAATGTCCTAAAATAATACTACTCTGTATGCTATGCAGAGATCTGAGCAGAACGCCTTAGAGTCGGTTAAGCCGAGCCGCCGAGTCGTGAAATATTAGGACATTATGACAATATGACACGATAGAAGACCTTGTGAATTGACCAAATGTGTATTTTGAAATACAACACTGTGTTAGTGCAAAATAAAAAACACAAAACAAAAAAGAGTAGAGAAAAATCATAACAAATTAAGTTCCATTGCATTAAATATACTTATTGTGATTTAAAAATATTTTAAATAGATATATAGTTAAAACAACAAACATATAAACTAATTGAGGTTATGTCACATGCAATTGCTTATGTACGTGAGAACGTGGAAATTTTGAATCGTATGTATAACGTGAATTTTGACATAAACATGGAATTCCATATGTATCGAATACATGTCCAAATACATATGGAATACATGCCGTGTGACCCCCTAGTAGTTGTTATATTTTTTTAACAAACGTTGTAATTCGCACATGTGCAGACGAATTCATCGTAGCTCTAGGTTACCAAAATTAAATATGCTGCATCCATATAACCTAAAGTTCGTGGTTATATGGATGCAGCGAACAAGAACAACTTTAATGGGAACTTTAACTAATATTTTTTAAAATAGCTATTTTATAACACATAAATATTCTATAAAAAGTTTGATCAAAACCTGTCCTTCAGTTTGAATAAAGTGAAAAATAAGATGCGTTTATGGTTGTGACACGCAGTGTAAAAATGTTAATTTTATCCTGGCAGTATATCCAAGGTCATAAATGCAAATTAATGAAAATAAATTAACCAATAATTAAATTGAATATTTTTAATAAAATTGTTTAACATTTATTGTCGTATCGGCTCAGACTGCTTACAGCCGTTCGGCGTAAGTCTCTGATGTAAATTTTGTAATGAATTTGCAGGTTATAATAATAAATACAAGGTGGCGCAAAAGTTTGATTCTTCTTGTGGATTATTTTTATTTGGTCTTTTAGTTTTTTTTTCATCAAGTCGAGAATATGATGTCATGTAAATGGCCGCCGCCACAGTTGAATGTCATTTGAGCCCTTTTTATGGCATTTTCCATCACTTTGGCCAAAACTTCCGGCGATACGTCCTCACATTCTTGACGGATATTGTCTTTAAGAGCTGCGACAGTCTGAGGCTTGTTGACATAAACCCGCGACTTCAAAAAGCCCCACAGAAAGAAATCAGGCGATCTTGCTGGCCAGTGCAAATCGCCAAAACGGGAGATAAGGCGCCCGGGAAATGCATCCTTCAGCATATCGGTTGTTGCACGTGCAGTGTGTGCCGTTGCACCGTCCTGTTGGAACCACATGTTTTCCAATCCCAATTCATCAAGTTGCGGCAAAAAGAACTCGTTGATCATTGCTCTGTAGCGCTCACCATTCACAGTAACCGTTTGGCCCGCGACGTCTTCGAAGAAAAAAGGTCCGATGACTCCTCCAGCGAAAACAGCACACCATACAGTGAATTTGAGCGGGTGTAATGGGCTCTTCGTTTACGCCCCAGAAGCGTAAATTTTGCTTATTTACGTACCCGTGAAAAATCATCTTCCTCTTGGTGGTGATTAAGGATGGCTTGAGCGTATGTTAGACGCGATTGGCGGCCAGCAGCTAACAGCTGATGCACCGTTTGGACTTTGTACGGAAACATCTTCAAATCTTGTACCAAAATTCGCTGTAAAGACCGTCGACTGACACCCATTTGCGTGGCACGTCGTCTGGTCGATGTCGACGGCGCTTCCATGACATCCTCGGCTACAGCAGCAATATTCTCTGCGTTTACTACACAAATGTCAAAACAGAACTGACATTAGGGGCCAATCGCAAAATTTATAGCATTTTGTGATAGGAGGATTACTTTTGCGCCACCTTGTATATAAACAAACAACACAATTATTCAAAGGATTAATCCAACACAATTTTAATCACATCCTAATAACTGTTAAGTACTAGTAAGCATACTGGTATGAACTTTGAAGTCTAAAATCTGGCATAACCAACATATGATTAGTTATTGATGACTTTTGGCAGCTTATTAATAATATCATGATGATTATGTTGATGCATCAAGACAAAAGTCTGTGCTAATATTCATTTAATTGTATTTCATGTCGCAGTAAATCTCATATATATCACTGGCCTATAATAACACATTTCAATATAATTTTAATTGTAAGCTTTAAAAAGTTTGTGCATTATAATTAATAATATAGTTGTAATATTCTTTTTTCATTTGTGTAATTTGACCGCTAACAAGATTATTATTATTATTTAATTCTATTCATTTCTATGTTATTAAAAAATTATTCATGTAAAAAAATGCATTTATATAATTAGTACTTTTGTGTTTGTATTTAAATATCAGTTGCCAATTAGTGAAAATTAATTGAATTCTTCTTTTGCATTTAGCATAGCTATCTAGTGTGTTTGACTGAAAAACGAGAGGTTAGCTGTTCTACACCAGTCGAAGCCATTCATTTTTTTGTTCAGAATATATTAATTTATATGTTAATGTCAAAACCATTGTTAACTTACAATAAAATAACTTGTACATTGAACAGTGATTTAGCGGCTTGAAAATCAAACACAAACAAATAATATGTCGGTTCGATTCCCACACGAGGCAATAGTTTTCTGTTTTATTTTTATACCCTTCACATTCGTGAGAAGGGTATGTATAAGTTTGTCATTTCGTTTGTAATTTCCACAATATAATTTTCCGACCCTATAAAGTATATATATTCTGGATCCTTATAGATAGCGGAGTCGATTTAGCCATGTCCGTCTGTCCGTCAATTTGTTGAAATCAATTTTCTGAAGACCCCAGATATCTTCGGGATCCAAATCCTCAATAATTCCTCAATTTCGAGAAGTTTCCTATTTAAAATCAGCAAATTCCGTCCATAAATAAAAAAAATCCGAGAAAACCTCTATTTTTGGCCAATTTCTGATCTATACCTCGATTACTAAGTCATAAATATAGACAATATGGATATCTCATGATAGATATTTCAAAGTCCATTGCAACGATGTATATAAGTATAGTAAGATGGACCTACAATGGGTCAAAATCGAGAAAAATATTTTTTAACCCAAATCTTTTTTTCACAAAAAACATTTTTTTGTCATAAATTTTTTTCACTTAAAATTAAAAAAAATAAATTTTAAAATCAAAAAAAAATTTTTTTGTAAAAATTGGAAAAAATTTTAAAAGCAATTTCGAAAAAAAAAATTAAATTTTTTTTTAATTTTATTTTAAAATATAATTTGGTGAAGGGTATTAAAGATTCGGCAAAGCCAAATATAGCTCTCTTACTTGTTTTAGCTACATATTCTTGTTGTGAATGTAACTACTTATAACTAAGCTGAATGTAAGTACATGGACAAGTAGGACCCATGAATGTTTTGAAAGTGAAAATTATCAAAAATCCACCAAAAAAAAAAAAAAAAAAAACAGGCATTGATAAAAACACAACCAAATCACGGAAGCTCAGACAAAGGAGAGCAGTTGAAACGCAAATCACGTCTTCAGGAAAATCGGCAAATGGCATCTAAGTCTAGAGACGTTGAAACAGAAAGAGAAGGCGTATCGAGGCTTCAGCAAATGCGTCGCAGTGCATCTTCATTGAGAGCTGCTGAGAAATCACAATAGCATTTCAAAAGATTAGAAGCCAATCGCTGCCGAATGGCTCGATCAAAAGATCGACAATCGATTTAAACTTTGCATACAGTTGCCTAAGGAGTCCCAGGGAATGTGCTGTTCAAACGGTAAATTTGTTCTGCCACCAATTATTGAGCCGCTTCTATGTTACATTCCCCATCCCGCTCCGATTCCCAAGCACTTCTTTCAAAATATCCGAAAATACAGCTCATGCTTTCAAATGACTTCCTTCGGAGCAACTAATATTGTAAACAACGTCGGCATCATGCCCACCTTTAAAGTTCAAGGCCAAATTTGACACAGAATTGGATCGTTGCTCCCGGTTCCCAATGATGGTGCGAAGTTCTTTCAAATTTATTTCACTGGTAGTGAAGCTACAGAAGCCAAACGCTATCGACGAACATGAGTGTGCATTTGCTGCAAGACCCTTCAGGCGAAACATTCTCAAAACAATTGTTGGACATCGGTAATGGAAAAATTCCAATTGATTCCGCCACAAATGAGATTTCTTTCCGGAACTTCTGCCAAATGCAAATAAATATTCAAGCCGTTGTCGACAAGGTATTCCCAAGTCTTACAACCAATAACAAAAATGCGGATTGACTGTGGGAACATGCAGTTTTCGGATTGACTGTGGGAACATGCAATTTTGGCACCAACAAATTATGATGTTAACAAGCTGAATGAGCAAATTCTATTGAAACTGCCTGGCGAAGCAATAAAATACAAACCGATTGACATAGTAATGAACGAAGAACAAGCCGATTATCCTACTGAATTTTTTAATTCATTGCAACTATCCGGACTGCCACACATGTATTAACATTGAAGGTTGGATCACCGACTTTGTCCGTCACCTTATATTAAAATCAAGATCGCGATGCAATATAAAACAGATGTTTTATAAGGGCCAGCAACGCGGACCGGGTTCTGCTAGTATCGAATAAAACAAACCAACCTTAATACACCATAACTCTACTGTTTACACCAATGTAGTTTCTATTATTAGGTGGAGGGTATTTAAAATTACAAATGCACAAAAATTTCGTTTAAAAATTATACATTTTTTTTATATTTTTAAACGAAACATGAGGTTTAGGTTTAAATTTTTTAACAAAATGTTAGGAGCCACTGTATCAAAATATTGAATATTTTTAGTTTTTAGTTCGTCTCAACCTAGTTTTGTTTGAAATTGCAACTATTATTGATAATAACTTTTAACGCAATTTGTTTTAAGCCACGACTTTTCGGAATTTAGTATTCAAAGTGTTTAGTTGCAATAATGTAAGTATGATTTTTTAAAATTCGCTAATTTATGAATTATTTGCTAAGTCAGTTTCATTCATGTGATAACTTTCTGCGATATATCCATATGATAAACAATTGTAGAAAATGGAATTTTGTAGCATATAGTTTGTTAGGTATTCAATTTCTCCCTATACTTTAAGTGTTCTACCCTCTTTAAGTGATTCACACCTCCCCCACCAAAAGCTTTAGCTAGATCCGCACCTGTATTCATATAAGCACTTCTTTGCATTCCTGGTAAACATAATTAAATTTCAAAATAAAAAAATGCATTTCACACATTATTGATTTTTATAACTAATTACAGGGAAACGCAATACATATGTTTAAAATTATTTTGCATATAGGAAAAAATGTTCATTATACATACAAATATATTCTAAAAATATTATAAAGCCTTAGAAGAAGAAAAAAATATAAAATTGTGCATATTTAAAATGATTGTAAGTATTTTTATTAACCGTATGTTGCGGTTATAACAGTAAATGTGTTTTAGTTTTTATGTTGTTTCGTTAGTCCTTGGCACCTTATTTAATATCATCATCATCTGGGTACTGTGGCATATTAAGCTTGAAGGGTGTAAAAAAAAATTATAAATTTGAAGGGAATTTGTATTATATAATGTCAATATTTTTAATATCGCGATCTATAATCCGGATTGAGCGATGAAGTACAAATAGTTAGTGCGTTTTATTCACTCATTGAAACAGCTTTTACATCGTAGAGAATACAATAATTAGTTTTTTTCGATTTTAGATGGACCCAAGGTCTAAAATTGTTCCAAAATTTGTATGATATTTATACTCGATTAAGTGATTTTCGGAAGTGGGCCTTATATGGGAGCTATGGTCAATTTTGAATCGATCCACACATCTATATACATAAATCAATCATTTATCTACACAAACTAAGTTTTATATAAACGGAAGTCATGTCACCTAATTTTATGATGATCGGTCTACAATTTGTCATAGTTCAGACCCGCTTCCGAAAATCACTTAATTTCTTAAAAATTAAATTTCTTAAAAATTTTGGTATATACATAGTATTGAACAGGAATAAGTTTCAAATAGATGGTAATGGTCTTAGCTCCCATATAAGACTCACTAACTAAAATCACTTTAACAAACAGAAAATTACTCATGAAAATAAATTATTGAAATTTTAAAAGAAAAATGTAGTTGTTCGTTTACTCAGTGTAGGGTATTATATTGTCGGGCTTTACTGACCATACTTTCTTTCTATTTTTTTAATAAAATTTGACTTCAATTATTTCGATCGTTCTTTTGCTGCTAAGTTCTTTACCGCATTGCGATCTGAAAGATTCTGAACTTTATACCAGTTCAACCCAGCACACATTGGGAAACTGAAAAAAAAGTGGACATAAATCTGTAACTTCTAAACGGATAAACAGATTTTAACTCCCATGGCTATAGAAGATGTTGATAAGTTTAAGTTTTAAATTTAAGCAATTATATCAAAAATTAAAAATTATGCCAAATTTTTGTTCTAGATTCGATTTGAAAGATCTTTTATATATAAAATCTACTAAAAGATATCTACAAAAAACATTGCCATAGCGATATATTACCTCTTATAGTTTACGAGTTATTCGCATTTGAACATTAGTGTTTCCGTTTTTTTACCTACCTTAGTTTGCTAATAACGGATCCAAATCCTTCCCGATTTTCTTGAAATATCTTTTTCTGAATTAACAACAAATTTATTAATATTCTTTAGAAAGAATTTTTTTAAAACCTCTAGTGAGTCAAAATTTATGTGCATTTAAATTGAAAAAAATTAGTTTTTTCGAAGAAAGTACTAACGTTAATGTTTAGTTGTGCAGAAAATAAAACAAAATCAAAAATGTGTTTGTATTTCTCTGAAAGGTAATATATTGGAAAGTAATACAGAATAAAACTTATTTCAAAATTTGTATTACTGCGAGGTCCCTACCCTTCCGAAGTAGACCTATTTTTTATGTAAATTTCAACTTTATGCCAAATTTTCTCTAATTCCATAACTGATTTCAAATAATTGAAACCTCTTTTGTACGACCCAATATGTTCTTAAATATTTTGCATAGGGAATTTATAGCCCGGACCTCAGTACCGTCAACAGAGTCAAAAATCTAAAATTACCATTTTTGGGATTTTTGAAAATATTTTTGGGAATTGTGGGATTGCCAAAAAGAATTCAGTAATTTATTTTTGACTTTTTAATTTTCTTCAAACATTTCTATAAAAGTTAAAAATTTCATCTAAAACGATTAATAAACAAAACTTTTATTGCATTTTAAAAATAAAAACCTTGAAATTATAATTTTCAAATGTGAATATCTCGTAAACTATAAGAGATAATATATGGTTATAGCAATTTTTTTGTATTTCTCTTCTTGCAGATTCTAAACATATACAAATCTTTCATATAGGATCGAGAACAAACATTTGCCATCATTTTTAATTTTAGAAGTTACAGATTTATTTCCTTTTTTTTTTTAATTTCCCCCACTGTGCAGCTTTGGCTCTGCTCACAAAAGAATCAGAGTATTTATCTTTACGAGCTGCTTTTCTGATGTAAGTGTTCGGTGCTCTTCGAAAGAGTTGTTCGACTTCTTTTGCCTGACCAATACTTCTTATACCCTTTTTGCTTCCTGGTCCAGATTTTCTTTCAATGTTCAAGTCTTCTTTATAGTGTTTAATGGCTTTTGAAATACTTAGTGTGATGATGAACCTATATGATGAAAATATTTTGATATTTTTTGAAAGTCCATATTATATTTTTTGGAAAATTAATGATTTGCTTAAAAAAATAATAATTTTTTGGACCAAGGATACGTTTTGGCTGGAATAGTGAGTATAAGTTTTTTCTGCCTTACTCGTTATATATATTAATACTTATTGACGTCTGTAAATACCTTTAGAATCGAAAGCTTTTTTTATACCCTTCACCTTCGTGAGAAGGGTATATATAAGTTTTTCATTCCGTTTGTAATTTCCACAATATAAATTTCCGACCCTATAAAGTATATATATTCTGGATCCTTATAGATAGCGGAGTCGATTTAGCCATGTCCGTCTGTCTGTCCGTCTGTCTGTTGAAATCAATTTTCTGAAGACCCCTGATATCTTCAGGATCCAAATTCACAATAATTCTGTCAGTCATGCTTTCGAAAAGTTTCCTATTTAAAATCAGCAAAATCCGTCCATAAATAACAGAAATATGAGCAAAAATCCGAGACAACCTCTATTTTCGGCCTATTTTTTTTATCTATATCTCGATTACTAAGTCATAAATATAGACAATATGGATATCTAATGATAGATATTTCAAAGTCCATTGCAACGATGTATATAAGGCTATACAAAGTTAGACCTACAATGGGTCAAAATCGGGAAAAATATTTTTTAACCCGAATTTTTTTTTCACAAAAAAACATTCTTTTGTCATAAATTTTTTTCACTAATAAATTAAAAGAACAAAATTTTTAAAAAATTGAAAATAACTTTTAAAAAACAATTTTGAAACAAAAAAATTTTTTAAATTTTATTTTAAAGTGTAATTTGGTTAAGGGTATATAATATTCGTCACAGCCGAATATAGCTCTCTTACTTGTTTTATTTAATTTCATTAAAAAATGTTTGATGAATTTAAGGATCTTTTTTGGTATTAAATTATAATGAATTATTTATTATTTAAATAAAAAGAATATTTTTAATTGGAATTTTTTTTTAAATTATTTCTACTATGACCTGGAATTCGAAACTTCAAATAAAATGTGCAATCTTAAAACCATAAAATATTTGTCCCAGACCTACCTATATTAATTCTTGGCCCGCATAAGATTCTAAGACGATCTAGCTATGTCCGCCGGTCTATCTGTCTGTTGAAAATACGATAGGGCCTCAACGTAAGGAGATAGCTTTTCTTAGATACAATTTGTTGATAAGGTTGGTTTGGTATTGAATTTAAAATCTGTCGTTATTTGTACAATTTACGAGCTCTAAATGCTTTGTAAACTAAAGATGGTCAACTTTGATACGCTGTATCTCAACTCGTGTTTTAAGAGCATGTCCTCCTATACGAATTGTTTGTATATTATACAGATTTATTAAAAATTTTCTTCCGATCTATCGGAATTTGAATGGAATTATCAGGATTTTTGGAGTGGGGTTGGAGTGTCCTGAGGGAGACAAATACAGAATGAACAAAAATAATTGTTATTTTTATTATTATCTTTCATAATAAATATCTCCAAAAGTTGAGCCCTGGATTTTTTCAATATTTTTCCCAATGTTAACGACCTAAATTAACAAACCTATTTATGTTTCACATCACGAACAAAACCCTTGTAAACTATTGTTATTTATGTTCATGAGAAAAATATTATCTGCCCGACTTCTGGCAAAATGTATCACAGTGCATTGTTATATGATTGAAAAAAGTCTAAAACCTAATAACGACTAAGTGTGTGGTCAGCATTATTAACAATGTTGCTGTTGTTGTTTTACCTAGTACCTCATTGTGTTTGGCTTTGTTGCGGTATCGGTTATTTCTGGGGTATGATATACTTATGTAAGCATGTCGACATCATTTGGCCACCTTTTATTAACTGACAAAGTTGAGAAATGCGTTTTATTTTTGTTTTGCACTTTTTACGTCGTGTGCCTTTCTCAGCGCACATAATTGCTCAAGTTAATTGAAGTGTTATAATTGGTCTGGTTAAAGGTATTGGATTACAAAACATATATGCCAGTGCTTATTAAATACTGTACCAAGTTCCATAAAACCTAACTGCCTCAGCTTACAAGTACAACTATCTATACTTAGTACAAAATGTAACTTTATTGTATGGGAGTTCTTGTGAATATGTGGTTAGTGTAAAGGGAGCTTAATAAAGACAATCCCATAAGTGGGGACAATTAGTATTTGGTAGTTTATAATTGGTAATTGAAACCTTAAAATGTTCTTAATACATGTAAGTTTTAATCAATCATAACATCTGAATTAACAACATAATTGAGGAATAATGCAATTTTCGAAAAAAAGTAAATTTTTATGAATAAATATTCTCAGTGAATGTGTGAAAATCATATTTAATTAAAGTGAAGGGTGCATTCAGATTACAGGACTAACTACCTGCATGATGGGTATTATACTCATGTGAATTTAGGGTTATTGTTATGAGAAAATTTCTATACCGTTCAACTCAGACAAATCTCAGCCACAAGATGAGAATTATTTTTGATAATTCATGGGAAAAAATCAGTAGTTGGTTTAATAATGGAATATGAGCAAATGCAAGTGTTGGCATATAAGAACAGGATTACTCCCCAAATTAGTCATTTCTTGATTAATTTGTAGGGATGTTCGTTTAAACAAAATTTGGGTATACTAACGGGTGGCGCAAAAGTAATCCTCCTATCAGAAAATGCTATAAATTTTGCGATTGGCCCCTAATGTCAGTTCTGTTTTGACATTTGTGTAGTAAACACATGCGAAATACACGTTAATAAACAATGTTACGCTACACTGCTCCATAACGCGGAATATTGCTGACTATTTATTTGACCAATAATCGGCAAAATTTATAGCATTTTCTGATAGGAGGATTACTTTTGCGCCACCTCTTACATGTAATTTATCAAATTTTTTAGGATTTTAAATGTTTAGACAGTTTTAATTTTGTTTTTTATACTACTTATTCATACTTTAAGTAAAATTTAATTTTTTAAAAAATTTTACCTGTGTTTTTATGTTTACCATATTTTTTTTTTGAATTTTTGTAAAAAACACAAAAATTGTTTCAAAAATATATTTAAGTAAAAATTAATATTGTTACATTTTTACCTTTTTAAAACGTTGTTTTATTTCCTTTAAGTAAACCGGATACTTTTGAATGCAACTAAAAGCAGTTTTAGTAGTTTAAAATTGTAACAACTCTTTATTTATTTAAAATGTACAACAATAACAGTTCAAATATTCACTCAGTGTCTTTATACACGTTTATCAATTCGCAGAAATGCACACACACTCTATAACGTACAATCTTACATGTACAAGACTGTTGATGTTAACTCTAACAGCGCCTATGATCAACTCAACTCACGACTGCCACCTCTGCCACTATTTATAGACGCGCCATCTATCGGGAATCTTCTACAATGCTCTTAACGGACATACTAGTACATTCGATTTCTAGAGCTTTCGATGTTAATGTTAGCAGCTTAAACATACAGTGCTGCCATACTTACAAACAATGCTAATAATCGCATGCTATAAACATTGTTGATAAGTAGTAGCTTCTACTGATGGACGTGTTTATAAACACGATGAATGTTGGAGGTAGTCTTTGCGAACCTTTAAATTCAAATCGCTATTGCACATTCGTAACAATATATTGAATTAAAATAAATTTGACACATAATATATTTCATATTTATCCCCGTGAAGGGTAACCGAGAAGGTTACCTTGCGTTTACATGTGCAAGTAGATTGATGAATAGATTCCCTAAAACTCTTACGGTCTAATTCATAATAAAACCTTATTGTAGATTTAAAACACAAATTTGTTAACAAACACTTTAGCTTTATAAACCTTTAATAAAGGTATTTTATTCATAAACGTTTGTTAAAGCCACAATAAGTAATGTACTGTTTTTTGTCTAATCTGGCAATGCTTCTCAGTTATTTCCCATTTTTCGTTGTTAGTGTTGCTTACAATTAGGATAAAATATTCGTTAATTCTCTTTTTTTAATTGTTCGTTTTTAGTATTAATACATTTTTGAAGATAAAAACTAATTTTTAGATAAAAAATGTATATCTGATTCTAGTAAATTTATATTAAGCTAAAATGTATTAATAAACAAACGTTTTTATATATGGGGCATTTCACGTCAAGTGAACCAACTTTTGAAATCGATGTCTTCCGATCGGGATGAAATTTGCACCAATGTTAGTTCTATTGGATAGTAATTCGGACACAATTTTTCAACAAGATCGGTCAAGAACTCTCTGAGTTATAGGAGGTCAAAATTTGACATTTTGGCCAAACAGGTGTTTTTTCTTATCCATATAACTTATTACCTATTGTTCTTAGCAAAATGTGTCCCAAATAGTTAAGATAGCTATTTATGCAATCTTTGGAAAAAAAAATAAAAAAATTAAATAAAATATTTTTGATTTTTTTTTTTAAAAATCAAAAACATTTTTGACTTTTTTTTTAAAATGGGCCCTTTTTATTTTTTTTTTTAATTTTTTTTTAAGAAAGCTCAGGTCTTTTCCTAAGCTACCTATATGGTCGCTTAGTGGGATGCGAGTGGGATATCTGTCAAAAAAAATATTTTGTAACTCAAGATATAAAATTTTTGACTTTTTTGCAAAATCAAAAACTTTGTTGACTTTTTCTTAAAAAAATGGACCCATTTTTTAATTTTTTTTTTTGCTCAGAAGAAAGCTTAGGTCTTTTCCTTTAAAACCTTATTTGGTCGCTTAGTGGGATGCGAGTGGGATATCTATTAAAAAAATGTTTTGTAACTCAAGACATAAAATTTTTTACTTTTTTTTTGCAAAATCAAAAACTTTTTTGACTTTTTTTCCAAAATGGACCCTCTTTTTATTTATTTTTTTTTTCTCAAAAAAAAGCTTAGGTCTTTTCCTTTAAAATCTTTTTGGTCGCTTAGTGGGATGCGAGTGGGATATCTATCAAAATAAATATTTTGTAACTCAAGACAAAGGTTTTTAAATTTTTAGGATATGCACTATTTTGATTTTTTTCATATTTGTGTGTAAACATTAAAAATCAAACTTACGCGGAGAAACTAGACACATTAGCCTTTCCGATGGTATATAACATACCTAACTAAAATTTCATAGCCTCGATACTGTAATACCCATAATATGTTAACCTCAGGTATAAAAATCACTTTTTATACCCTACACCACCATAGTGGCGAGGGTATATTAAATTTTTGCAGATGTTTATAATACCCAAAAATATTAGTCTAGCCCACCTTAAAGTATACCGATCGACTCAGAATAAATCTCCTAAAAATGTTGGTATACACATAAAATGCAACATAAATAACTTTCATATAGACATTAATAACACCACCTAATTTGATGATGATCGGTCCATAATTTGACATAGCTCCCATATAAGGTTCACTTCCAAAAATCGCTCACGAATATAAATTATTGCGCTGAAAACTACCTATAGGATTGAATAAAAAAGCCGCAAGATGCAAAACTCAGAAAAATTTTGGGGGCGGAAAATTAATAGCGGTCGGCCTCACATTGCACCCCTCCAGTGGCTATTATCGGTCAGTTGTAGTGTTTTTTTTTAAGGTTTGAAATATGAAAATATGAAAAAAATCAATTTAAAAACCTTTGTCTTGAGTTACAAAACATTTATTTTTATAGTTATCCCACTCGCATCCCACTAAGCGACCATACAGGTTTTAAAGGAAAAGACCTAAGCTTTCTTTTGAGAAAAAAATAAAGAAATAAAAAAGGGTCCATTTTGGAAAAAAAAGTCAAAAAAGTTTTTGATTTTGCAAAAAAAAAAAAAGTAAAAAATTGTATGTCTTGAGTTACAAAACATTTTTTTGATAGATATCCCACTCGCATCCCACTAAGCGACCATAAAGGTTTTAAAGGAAAAGACCTAAGCTTTCTTTTGAGAAAAAAATAAAGAAATAAAAAAGGGTCCATTTTGGAAAAAAAAGTCAAAAAAGTTTTTGATTTTGCAAAAAAAAAAAAAAGTAAAAAATTGTATGTCTTGAGTTACAAAACATTTATTTTTATAGTTATCCCACTCGCATCCCACTAAGCGACCATACAGGTTTTAAAGGAAAAGACCTAAGCTTTCTTTTGAGAAAAAAATAAAGAAATAAAAAAGGGTCCATTTTGGAAAAAAAAGTCAAAAAAGTTTTTGATTTTGCAAAAAAAAAAAAAGTAAAAAATTGTATGTCTTGAGTTACAAAACATTTATTTTTATAGTTATCCCACTCGCATCCCACTAAGCGACCATAAAGGTTTTAAAGGAAAAGACCTAAGCTTTCTTTTGAGAAAAAAATAAAGAAATAAAAAAGGGTCCATTTTGGAAAAAAAAGTCAAAAAAGTTTTTGATTTTGCAAAAAAAAAAAAAGTAAAAAATTGTATGTCTTGAGTTACAAAACATTTTTTTGATAGATATCCCACTCGCATCCCACTAAGCGACAAAAAAGGTGTTAAAGAAAAACACATAAGCTTTCTTCTGAGCAAAAAAATAAAAAAATGGGTCCATTTTTTTAAAAAAAGTCAACAAAGTTTTTGATTTTGCAAAAAAAGTAAAAAAATTTCATATCTTGAGTTACAAAATATTTTTTTTGATAGATATCCCACTCGCATCCCACTAAGCGACCATATAGGTCGCTTAGGAAAAGACCTAAGCTTTCTTAAAAAAAAAAAAAAAAAAAAAATAAAAATGGCCCATTTTGAAAAAAAAGTCAAAAATGTTTTTGATTTTTTAAAAAAAAGTCAAAAATATTTTATTTAATTTTTTTAATTTTTTTTTTCCAAAGATTGCATAAATAGCTATCTAAACTATTTAGGACACATTTTGCTAAGAACAATTGGTAATAAGTTATATGGATAAGAAAAAACACCTATTTGGCCAAAATGTCAAATTTTGACCTCCTATAACTCAGAGAGTTCTTGACCGATCTTGTTGAATTGTGTCCGAATTACTATCCAATAGAACTAACATTGGTGCAAATTTCATCCCGATCGGAAGACATCGATTTCAAAAGTTGGTTCACGTGACGTGAAATGCCCCATATTTTATTTCAATTATTATTAAAAGTATTCGAATGACGAATATTCTGTGATAAAATAAACATCACTGTTTTATGAATTGTTTTATTAATTTATTTTTATTGTCATTTTGTTAATTTTTGACAAAAATTTTATGAAATTCTACAAGGAAACACATAATTTTAATTCCGGAATGGGTATATTAGATTGTGTGGACCTTCTTCCACAACGTTTACACATTTTATTACTACATGGAGTTACAGGTTAAAAGAAAATTACAAAAATGGCAATCAAACTCACTTGCGTACCTCATATAGCTCACTGCCGGAGGAATTTGAAACAAAATCATATATTGTTATATTGGAACATATTCCCCAGCGGAGTTAAAATTACGTTTGTCAATTGCAATAGTATCGTATATTATTGCAAATTTATAAAAAAATATCTTTAAAATTCCCTTTTTTGCAGATAAAATGTAAAAAGAATACCTTAAAGTAGGTTTATAGTAGTGTTGAAGCTACAATAAATATTTCAAATTTATGAATGGTTTATAACAGATTTATAAGACTATTAAACGTTTATGAATACAGTTTTTTGATTTTTTTCTTATTAACGACCAGTGTTGCCAGTTTAGCCTTTTTGAGGCTAAATTTAGCCTTTTTATTTACTCTTTAGCCTCGAAAATTTGGTTTTAGCTTCGTGGCTTTTTTCTAGCCTTTTTTTAATTTGAAAATAGCCTTTTTTAAATAAAAAAAGGCTAGAAAAAACCACGAAGCTAAAACAAAAATTTCGAGGATAAGGAGGCTAAATTTATATTTGTGAGACATTTTCATTTTAATTCATTACTGTTTTTCATTTAGCTTTTCAACATACTCAAGAATTGTGCAGTATTAAAAGAACAAATAACAATTGCCAATACCAAGTGTTTCAAAATGAAATATAGTATTTTATATCTGAAAGCTATAAATGTCTAGCAAATTCGCTTTCAAGACAAAATTGTTATTACACATTATATTCATCGTTATATAATGGACAAGACCCCCCCAAAAACCTTGAAGACTTGTGATACTACATGGCTGTCGTTTGAAATAGCCGTTAAACGTATTGTGAATCTGTGCTTCAAGTTAAAACCTGCAATGCTTCAAAGTCAAACATTTAAGTGATTAATATACTGATTATAATTTGGTGTATTATTTTTTTTTTTAAACCAGTAAGCAATGCAGCGGATCCAACAAAGCTGTTTTCTGATTTAAAATTTCTTGACCATAGTTTGTGTTTTCAAATTGTAATACAATGCAAAGAATTTGATACATTATCGTCCCCAATTGAAAATTGTTTTTGTTTATGTATGCGACACACAGACAATGCAGTATGAAAAATCAAAATAGTTTTGATTTTGAAATGAACTCGTACTGCTGACTGTTGTTCAAATGAACAATAGTATAAATTTTTTAATTTTTGTGAAATATAATTTTTAAATTTGACGTTTTAGTTACTGAAAAATTGTAAATAATAATTTTTTTGTTCTCAAACGCATTTTTTAAATGATGATTTATAAGTGTGTAGTAAAATATCAATCACACACGTATACGAAGGGTTCATCGGCAGTATGTGTCTATGGGCCACTTAAAACTAAATTCTTAATTTATAATATTTTAGCTTTTTCTTTTGGCATTTTTTTAAAGCAGTTTGGCTTCTTCTGGCCTTTTTTTGAAGTCAATATAGCTTCTTTTTTTGCCAGCTCCTGGCAACACTGTTAACGACTTATAAAGCTGTTTTAAGTTATTATGAATTAGACCGTTAGAGATTAAATTCAATTAAAATACATAGAAATCACGTTAAAATATGTTACGACAATCGAATCATAACTACGGGTTCATAATTATATAGCACCTATAGAAGGCTCATATTCGGAAATTTTGTGATATAACTTAGTAGCATATTCAAAATTTTGAACTTTGTCTAAATATATTTGTATACCCTTTTTATACCCCATTTCTTCACTTGAGGTTAATAAATGTCATACGTTATAATAGGAACAAAGGACAAACTCTGTTGCAAATGGTAAGATCTGTAGTTATTTCAATTATAAATTGCTGAATTAGATATACTTACATTTGAAATACCATATCTTCTGCGTAAACTATTTAGTCTTTCTAACAATTGTTATATTATTTCAATTGGTATATCATCATACATATATAAGGACTGAGATTGTAAAATTCTTAACACACGTTTTTCATTAAAACTTTTAACCCAAGTATTATTTTTATCAAGTTACCTTTGTAAAACATGTCAGTTATTATGTTTAATGACAATTATATTCATTTGTTGTTAATCTGATTAAAATGAGTGACCAGAAAATAGTCCGTACTAAAATTATTAGATATTTTCAACAAAACCCAACTTGGTCCTACAAAAAGTTGGCCAAGCATTCAAAGGACTGCCGTCAAACTGTTTCCAATGTTATTAAACAGTACCGGGAGAACTTGTCCGTTGATATAATATCTGGTTCAGGTAGAAGAAATGGTCCACATGATGTTTCAAAAGCCAACAAAATAGAAAGCATTTTCAAAAGAGTTCCCAACACATCCGGTAGGAAAGCAGCCCGGTTAGGTCAGTACTCGGACTATTTGTTACGAAAAGCTAAAGCCAATGCAGGTTTAAAAGCATATAAGGTTAAAAAAGTTCTTAACATGAACTCTGCTAAAAATCTATAGACCAAAGACACAGCACGGAAATTGAAGTCAAATTTTAAACAAAAAATATACCTGCTGCATAATGGATGAAGAAATGTACGTATGGAAAATTTTTTGCAGCTTCTGGTTCAATTTTTTTATGTTGCAGATGCTCGAGAGAATGTTGAAGAAAAGTTTAAGACCCAAAAGCAGACAAAATTTCCCAAAAAGTTCTTGGTATGGCAAGCAATAAGCAGTTGCGGCAAAAGAAGCCAAACATTTGTTACAAAGGGCTTTAGAAATACCGAAATTTACATCAAGGAATGTTTACAAAAAAGGATGTTCCATTCATAAGACTTCTTAATGTGTCCACTTATTTTTGGCCTGATTTGGCATTTGTCACTATGGTAAGAAAGGTCTTGAGTGGTACAAAAACAATAATGTAGTATTTGTACCAAAAGAGGCAATTCCTCCAAACTGCCTGGAGCTGAGTCCAGTGGATAGATATTGGGCTCTTGTTAAACAAGGATTGATGAACACAAAAAAGGTGTCCAAAAGTGTGGTAGATTTTAAACGGAGTTGGACAACCTTTTCGAACAAAGTGACATAAAGCACTATAAAAACCATAATGGAAAGGTTTTCGAAAATTGTAACAATCAAATAAAAAAAGATTCAAAACTGTAAGTTTAGTGGTTTCATTTTTTTATTATTATTAATGTTAAACTTTTTTCGATCTCAGTCCTTAGGTCGAATATAGTGCTCTTACTTCTCCTCCGACTAGCACTGCCATTATTAAAGGTAGCTCTTTTCCGAAATATATAGAAATAACTCTTCAAAGAATCGTTACAAATTCTCATGCAGCGTAAATAGTTATTATGGAATATCTAAAGAATTGTTATAGCTAGTCTTCATACCATTTATAAAGTTTATGAATATAAATAGGCTGAATCAAAACTGGCTCACTGTAAAAACATACGAAATTATAGCAGAGCGAACGCCTTAAGAAAAGTACCAAGATTTTATAAAATCGAAGGAAATTTTTTATATTTTTAACGGCAGAAGCATGGTATAACAATAAAGTCTATTTTAATTATATTAATGTAATTTTTTAGAAAATACTTTCACATTTTTTTACTTTACTACCGAAGCGCTAGTATACATATATAAATCAGATTTATACAGTTTAATCTCATTAAGAACAAAAGAAAATTTTCAAAGTTTCATTTAACAAGTGAAATTTAAGTAACCCACAAACAATCATTCCCAAATCTCTACTTAATTCAACATTTAACTTAAATACTTTTGTGGTCATTACTAAACGGTTTGTTACATAATTGAAATAGAAACTTAATGAGTGTGTTAAAAAGTGTTTGTGGCCAAGAATTATTCAATAGGAGAAGTATAAAAATAGAAAACAAAAGATATTGAAGTGTTGAAGACAATTAATTTAATTGTATGACCCCATTACCCTATCCTTCACAAATAACCCACACATGCACCTATAGCCAACCCATACACACACAAGTAATTTTTAAAAATAGAGAAAAAAGAGAAATAAAACAAAGAATATTTTTACAAGTTAGAAGACATGTTCAAGTTAATTATTTACAACTAATTGGTAATTTAAAAGTTATTTCTTAAAAAAAACTTTTCGTAGCCAACATTTTAATGTTTAATTTCATATTGTTACGGTTTTAACCTTTTTAAAACTTTGGTTTATTTACTTTAAATAAACCAGATACTTTTGATTGCAAAAAAAAAAGCCGTTTAGTAGTTTAAAATTCGTAACAACTCTTTATTTATTTAAAATGTACAACAACAACAGTTTAAATAGTTACTCAGTGTCTTTATACAAATTTATCAGTTTACAGAAATGCACACAAACTTAAATTCACACGACAGTTGATGCTAACTCTAACTTATTGATCCATTTGTGAAAGAGTTTAAGGATTATGTTGACTCTTCACCAAATCTACAATGCCGACGAATCTCGTTTATATTATAGGATGCTTCCAAATCACACTCTTTTGGCCCATGTAAAGAGAAAACAGCGCCCGGAAGAAAATTATATAAAGAACGGATAACTTTTTTGCCCTGTTCAAATGCGAATGGCACAGACAAACTGAAATTGTTGGAAAATCGAAAACACACGTGCCTTTAAAGGCTTTTTCAATAATCCAGTAATATACAACTAATGTAATATCGCCTGGATGACATCATTTATATTAAAGGACTGGTTCCATCACGAATTTGTTGCCCACGTAAGTTAATTTTCACCAATTAGTAAAAGTAAGTTGCTCATAAGTAAAAATTTTTTAGGTCCGAGAATTTTTGGCTTCAAAACGTCTGCCGCAAAAAGCAGTTTTGCTTTTAGATAACGTGCTGACGGTTTAGTTATAGCAATGAATCTACCACCCAATTGCAACCGTTAGATCAAAACGTTATCAACTTGGTCAAATTAAATTATAAAAAAAAAATTGCTCACCCTCTTGCTTGTCCAGAAGGAAACATATTTGGATCAATAAAAAGGATTCTAAAATTACATAAATTTTTTCAATAAAATGTTGGGTTCTGTTTTTGCGAAAATTCAGTTTGAAAATTCAGTTTTCGCGACAGCTCTGGTTTTTAATTAGTCGTGAATACCGAGCTTGCACTGCACAGTGGGGCAGAATCAACATTTTTTAGAAATAAATCTGGAATTTCTGTTCTGTTTGAAGAATGATTCACGCGCTTCGCCATAATCGTCCTAATGAGAAAACTATTCGCAAAAAGGTGGATAAATTTGAGTTCACTGGTTCAGTAAACAATAAATCAACACCTGTGCGAACACGAAAACATTGCTGCTGCCCGTGATAATGTGCTGGCGGAACCGAGGCAGAACTTTTTTTAATGGAAAATCTATTTAGATGCTGATATTTGTTTATATTGTATACAATTTCTTAAAAAAAAATTATCAAAATCGATAAATTTTATTTTTAGTTTTTCTTACTTTTGTAATTTAGGGAAACAGAAATTTTGATATTACCAAATTTAAAAAAAAATATAAAAAACAATTTTAGAAAAATTAATAAATTTATGTTTTCTAAAAATAGTACTAAATCGTACGATTCGTAATCAAAAAGAAAAATTTTAAAACAATGCCTGGAACTCAAGTTATGGAATTTTAAAATTTAGGAAAACAAAACTGGCGGGGAAGTTGTATGTTACTATATCTGTATACTATATATATAAAGTGCTGATAGTTTAAATATTCACACAAAACATCAGAACTAATAATATACGGTGTGTAAAAACTCTGGATTACATTTTATAGTTAGTGGTTTATAAGCATTTAAAAAGTTAATCTGTGTATTTTTATAATTTTAAGAGTTACGGAAATATTAAAAAAATATAAAATTTATTATTTTGAAAAATTTAGCAATTTGAAGAGAAAATCTATTTCGATGTTGATATTTGTTCATATTATATGCAATTTCTTAAAAAAATTTCAAAATCGATAAATTATATTTTTTGTTTTTCTTACTTTTGTAATTTAGGAAAATAGAAATTTTGATTTTATTAAATTGAAAAAAAAAAATTAAGAAAAAACAATTTTAGAAAAATTCAAAATTTTTATTTTCTAAAAATAGTAATAAATCGTACGATTCGTAATCAAAAAGAAAAATTTTTAAACAATGCCTGGAACTCAAGTTATGGAATTTTAAAATTTAGGAAAACAAAACTGGCGGGGAAGTTGTATGTTACTATATCTGTATACTCTAGATATAAAGTGCTGAAAGTTTAAATATTCACACAAAACATCAGAACTAATAATGTACGGTGTGTAAAAACTCTCGATTATGTCTTACACTTTGCGGTTTATATGCATTTGAAATATTTTAAAAGTTATACTGTGTATTTTTATAATTTTAAGAGTTACCGAAATATTAAAAAATATAAAATTTATTATTTTCAAATATTGAGCAATTTAAATAGAAATCAATATATTTAGATGTTGATATTTGTTCAGATTCAGAAAAAATTATCAAAATCGATCAATTTAATTTTTAGTTTTTCTTACTATTGTAATGTAGGGAAATAGAAATTTTGATTTTACCAAATTTAAACAAAAATAAAAAAAACAATTTTAGAAAAGTTCTAAATTTATATTTTTTAAAAGTAGTAATAAATCATACGATTCGTAATCAAAAAGAAATATTTTAAGACAATAATGCTGAATGTATAAATATTTACACAAAACATCAACATCTGTGAAAAACTAGATTTGAGAATGAAAACCGAATGCAGATGATGATTCAAGAATGTGACAACTTTGATACGTTAAATGCAGAACTGTTTACTGTTTACTTGTTACACCCTACACCACCATAGTGGGGAGGGTATATTGGATTTGTGCAGATGTTTGTAACGCCCAAAAATATTAGTCTAACAACACCCACCGATCGACTCAGAATCACTTTCTGAGTCGACTGTAAACCTTGTGCGCAGAGTACATATAGCAATCTTGAAGATATTTCGATAAAATTTGGTACATATCACCTTTTCTGCCCAAGGACCAAGCCTATTGAAACTGGCTGAAATCGGTCCATTATTTCACCTAGCCCCCATACAAATGTTCTCCCGAAATTGGACTTTATCGGTCATAAATGTTTAATTTATATATGTATCTAAACAAGCTTTTCTCCAAACAAGTTTCATATATTCAGAATGTCAGTCATGTCACCAAATTTTGTTATGATCGGTCCATAATTAGTCATAGCTCCCATATAAGGCCTGCTTCCGATAATCACTTTGGTATACACATAAGATGCAACATAAATAACTTTCATAAAGACGGTAATCACACTACCTAATTTCATGGTGATCGGTCCATAATTGGTCATAGCTCCCATATAAGGCCCACTTCCGAAAATCGCTCACGAAAATAAATTATTGAAATTTTGAAAGAAAAATGTTTTTGCTCATTTACTTAGTGTAGGGTATTATATGGTCGGGCTTGACCGACCATACTTTCTTACTGGTTTTATTTTGTGTTGATTTAATTTCTTTCCATACTTGTGTGGATTTTTTGCTTGAAAGAATTTTACTTTGCTGGTTATAGGGTATGGATGGAAGATTTTTGAAGCATGATCATGCTCATACATGATGATGGCTTAAAACGATGTTAGGATAATGGAGTTTCTGTATGGGTTGCTGTGCTTCGTCACATTAAGCTAGAGAATGGATCGCTTTGTGCTGTCTTCATGTTAATTGGGTGAAGCTTGTGGTGCTGTCTTAGGGCACTGCTACACGTTCAATATATATTGTGATATTTGGATCGCGATCTGGATTTCAGAATGTTAGGCTCTTCTGCGATCCATCAATACTGCAAGCTACACGTCCAGTAAATATCACCATACTGGTCAATATATATTGAAACTGTAGCAGTGCCCTAAGACTGCACCACAAGCATCAACCAATTTATTTTTTTTTTAATGTTTGTTTTTTAGTTAGATTGCTCTTTATCATTGGGCATGAATGAAGACTTTTAAAGCAAAAATTTGTTTAGAGTATTTTATTAACGAAGAATTTTTGTTTATCAGCAAATTATTATTTTATTATTCAGTTAAATTATTAATTTTTTTATTCAATGTGCTAAAATTATTTAATATGATTGGTCTCTAGAACAAGAATTTATTTTCTTGGGGATTTTATTTATTCAGTGCATAATATACTTTGGTGTTAATAAATTGTATTTTATATGAATGGATAATGCGATTTGATCCCTTTTTTTATAAGTGCAATATTTTTGAAGTACGTAGTTTTAAAGTGGCATATTTTTGAATATGTAATAAAATCTTTATTTTTGATAGATTTTTGCATATAACTTATCTGTTAAAAAGGTTCGTTTAAAATCGATAGTTGTAAGATATTTATTAATGTGTTTTACGGATGTGCTCCTTACATGGGAGCTATGATCAATTATGGAGCGATATTATTATTATTTATGTCGAATGTTAAAGATTTCAATATACCCTCCATTTCTTTGGTGGTGGCTATTAATTAACACCTGTGATAACTTTGGAAACAATGGTATACTTTTTCATGGTCCGAAAAAAAAAAAACATTTTAAAGAAAAATTTAAAATTTACACATACGACATTTTTGTGTACATTTATAGTTACAGAATAGTTATCATATGAGCGAATAACCGACTTGAATTTTTCTTACGTGTTATTTTCCTTTGTCGCCTTTCGCCTTCTGTAATGAATTCTAGTTGGCCATCTAATCATGATTTTATTCCATTTCCCCATAATAAAAACAAGAATAGCAAATGCTATTAAACGAAAGTTTCTTTCCTCTCAAAATACTTGCTAATGGAAAAAGAAACTCACAGGAAAAAAAACTTAAAAATGAACAGCAGATTGTCAACAATGTCAATTGGCTTACAGGCCAAATGTTACCAGTCATTTTCCAAGTTTTAATAGTGTTCAACATTCACCAAACATACGTACATTACACATACATACGTACATTAGGGTGGTCCCGTTTGTATGGAGGTAAAATTTAAAAAAAAAAAAGTTTTTTCCAACATAAAGATATTTATGCCAAATTACTTCTATTCATTGAGGGATACTCTCATTTATCAGTTGTGTGAAATATAGGATGATATTTTCGACTTTGATTTTTCAATAGAATTCGAATTAGACGCCGTAGTTTTATTAATAATATAAAAAGAATTGAAAGAAACTTTGCACACTGGGCAGGAACTTTAATATCTAAAATTTCTCCGTACCCCTTGATGATAGAATGTTTAGTTCGGACATAAATTGAAAAAATCTAACAAGGAAACTGAAAAAATGCAAAATTCTTAGTTTTTTTAAAACTTTGCTATAAATATCTCAGAATCTAAGCATTGTACTGATAAGCGGTTCGGAGTAATTTTAGATATTAAAGTTCTTGCCCAGTGCGCAAAGCTTCGATCATAATTCTTCAGCCGTTTTTTTGCCATTTTAAAAACAAGCGAACATATTTGTGTCCTTTTTCGCTTTTTTACATGGTGAACCGAGCTTGATGTATGATAGCAATGTGAATAGATCATATCATTTGAAAAATCTGTAAAATGCTAAATTGACCGCCAGAGAACGTATAAAAAGACTAGTTGAGATCGAAAAAAATAAAAAAAATGTCGGTCGGATAGTAAAATTCTCTTTGAAAATATAATCCAGATAAATGAACCTATTGAATTGTGTAACTTATTGCTACAATTGTCTGACGATTTGCAGAATAAAAATTATTAAAAAGCAAATTAATATATTGAGAAACAACAATACAAATATCGTGATGAAAAAATCTGGCAAACAAGAAGTGGATTTAGAGACCGAACTTACAGAAAAGTTAAAAAACTTGCACTTTTATACGGAATTCTTACCATGGTTTTTTAATTAACAAATTTAATATTATATTTAATCCTAATTTTGATAATACTTGGTGACTTATTCTTCGAAATACACTGTACAAAATATAATGAGAATAACATAAACTACATTTCAATAAACACTATCATTAATATCCATATTCAGTGTTTATTTATGTACCATACAGTCATATTCTGGTAAGAATAGATGGGGGCTAGCAGAAATCATGGACCGATAAAGTATTTAACCAAAATTACAAAAAATATGTTAAAACAAGTAAGAAAGTATGGTCGGTTAAGCCCGACCATATAATACCCTACACTAAGTAAATGAGCAAAAACATTTTTCTTTCAAAATTTCAATAATTTATATTCGTGAGCGATTTTCGGAAGTGGGCCTTATATGGGAGCTATGACCAATTATGAACCGATCACCATGAAATTAGGTGGTGTGATTAATGTCTATATGAAAGTTATTTATTGTGCATTTTATGTGTATACCAACATTTTTAGGAGATTTATGCTCGCTAAAGTGATTATCGGAACCAAGCCTTATATGGGAGCTATGACTAATTATGAACCGATCATAATAAAATTTGGTGACATGAATTCTGTATATATAAAACTTATTTGGAGAAAAACATGTGTAGATACATATATGAATTAAACATTTATGTCCGATAAAGTCCAATTTCGGGAGGACATTTATATGGGGGCTATGTGAAATAATGACCCGATTTCAGCCAGTTTCAATAGTCCTGGGGCAGAAAAAATGATATGTACCAAATTTTATCGAAATATCTGCAATATTGCGACCTGTACTCTGCGCACAAGGTTTACATGGACAACCAGGCAGCCAGACGGACGGACATCGTTTAATCGAATCAGAAAGTGATTCTGAGTCGATCGGTATACTTTAAGTAGGGTGTTAGACTAATATTTTTGGGCGTTACAAACATCTGCACAAATCCAATATACCCTCCCCACTATGGTGGTGTAGGGTATAATTATCAACATTTTTGAAAGTTGTCTTGCATTTCTATGGTCTAGTTCTACTATTGGTGATTTGCAATACTAAACTGCTTAGAAAATTACAAACATCTTGGTATATGTATTTCGGAGGTAAGAGTAATTTACAGACAGACGGACACAACTAAATCGACATTGAATTTTATAAACATAAATAATAAACTGGGTGTATGACTTAAAAACTCGGGATTTTTTTTTAAATTTTTAGCTTTTGTTTTGAAACATTTGTACGATATAAATTTATTCAAAATATTGGCCATTGCACAGTGGGGCAGAATCAAAATTTTTTGGAAATTAATCTGGCATTTCTAAACGGATGGCCCGATCGGGACATAATTTTACGTGGGGGTACCCAAGGAGTATTCGAGTTCAAGTTATTAAAATGGACCCTACAAATACTCCAGGCACGGCGCTATGGCGGCTCAATGTAGCCCCATAAAATTTTGATTCTGCCACACTGTGCATTGTTAGCTATGACATTTTCCAATCTTTCTGGTAACATTTGTGCATGGTTACTGTAACAATTTCAAAATTTTTAACAATATTATAGTCACAGTAACTAATGATTGTGGTAACAACAATATGGTTAATTTACGATTCACATGATTGTATCAACTATATATATGGTTACAGTAAACATGTATATGTTTGTGGAAACCATTTATATGATGAATAATTTTATCATAATATATTGTTCTCAGATTATGATATGAGAGCATCATAATATGGTAAGCCTTCATCATATAAATGGTTGTCACAAACATGTTTACTGTAACCATATATATGGTTGATACAATCATGTTAATTGTAAATTAACCATATTATTGTTACCACAATCATATATATAGTTACTGTGACTATAATATTGTTAAAAATTTTGAAATTGTTACAGTAACCATGCACAAATGTTTAAATGGTTACAGTAACAATGTACAACTATATTTTTTTTCTGCCTGTACGAGCTTTTGCTTCGGGTTATCGAAATCAATTCATCGCAACTCCGAAAATAAAGCATTCAATCATAATTTCGGATATGCAAAATCGTCTTTCAAGGTCTCTCGAATTCAATTCGTATGTTATCCAATTTCCCAACTTTAGGATGCATCCTGCTCGCAAACCTTTTGAAATTGCTGCTTGAGTAGCTTCCAACGATTTTGCAAGCTTTTTTTTGAGTTTTACATCAATCTTCATGGATTAATACCTCCAATTCTTGGTCTTCAAACTTATTTGGCTAGCCGCGGCGATGTTTGTATTCCGTGTCAAAATCACCACATCTGAACTGCAAAAACCATCAATCGCACATTAAAACCGATGGAACTCACTTATCATAAGCTTTGGTGAGCAATCGCTGTGCTTTAGCGGCACTTTGTTCAAATTAAAGAAGTAAGGCAAAATTTCCTGCATATGATGATTCGGTGGTACAAATTTCGACATTTTCTAAGCAAAAAACTTTGTTGTTTAGACGATAATGTTCAAAAAATAAGTGATGATAAATTATAGAGATGTACCCTTCAAAATGACATACAAGTTATTAAAAAGAACCGCGTTCAAAAGATACGCCATCTATTGTAAATACCGCATTGGGTCTTAGTTGAATATTTATCAATGTTACACAGGGAATGACTATCTTATATATACCATTATTCAACACTTTTTGTGGTGGCGGGCATAAAAATGTGGTTATTACAGAATATAATACGTTATCGATATTTTAGGTAAACATTTTGTGTCATGAACTAGGTTTACACAAATTCAATTAAAATTCGAACTAAAAAAAAAAATCGTTTCGGTGAAATTGTTTAAGTTTATAACGTATTAAGTAATTTAAACTAATTTTTGCAACAAATTGCAAAAGTTTGAATATTTTTGGAATAAAACGATAATTTCAGATACGGCATTGAAAGATTTTTCCTTTGATCCAGCTCACCAAATACTGAAACCAGGACAAATATTTTAAGAAACGGTATCTTAGAATGAATTAAACTTTGAATTGAGTTGGGAACATCCACAACATTTTATTTGAGACAACCCTAATGACAAACTTTTGCACACCCTGTATGAGTTACTTACACTAACTATAAACTTCGTTAATATGTATTGTATTGTGTAAATATGAATGGAATTTTTTTTTTGCTCTGATCCTTTTTATGGCATGACTGCCTTAAAAATTAGTTTCTCTTTAGATTTTTTTTTTTCAATTTTCCTTAAGAGTAGTTGTTAGAGCTTTGGTCACTACGAATTTAACATTTATTCTTTCAGGACCCACAACAACATACAATGTGTGTCATAAAACCACTGCCACCTACAGACAATCGTCTACAGTTAGACACTCTGACACACGCCTAGACTTTGTTAAACATGGTCACTAGCACAGCAGTAACAAGCAAGGATGAACCAAATAAGTTGTAGTAAGTAACATACATATACGAAACATTTAAAAGAATTAGAAATTGAGTTCTAGTTTGAAATTCTAAAGTTTTGCCTTTCATGCTTTTTAGTTTTAGTTGTTGTAATTCAATTTTTTTTTTTTTATTTAATAAAAGTTTATCTACTGACTGTGGGCATCGAAATATAAAGTTGTTATTTTCTGAAATAAACGAAATTTATGAAATTTGCAGTAAAATTGTGCTAGTAGAACCAGAGTTATGGAAAATATGAGACAACCTCGAACAAATTTTATAATATGTTTTATTTTGTGTAAATATATTGCAACAAATACCATATAATATTGGACTCGTTATTTCATTGATAAAAGGACAAACTCTGTTGAAAATGGTGAGAATCAGTCCAAGATTTCTCCTAGCCCCCATATATATTTCTTCCCGAAATATGGCGCTATTGTAAATGCCTATAGTATCCATACAAAGCTAAGACAAAATTTGCTTCGTGCTAAAATAAATCACAAGACCATAATGTCTGTGGATCCATCAAAATTTGACCATAGTCCCTATATAAAGGGCACTTCCGAAAATCACTTAAATTCACATAAATATCTTATAAATATTGTTATCATATTGAAAATCGATATAAATAATCCTCTTAGATATTAAAATCTATTCATATGTCATAAAGAGGGTGCAAACAAATTCTCAAAAACACGTAAATTCATTCAAATATTGTACAAATTCATTAAACATTAAAATATTGGTAATCCTCCCATTAAAGATTTTATTGTTGCTTCCGTAATCTTTTTGGACGAGGTGGTCCACTTACCATCGGACATATCTTGGGATTCCTTTCATGTGTTCTTTAATTATTTTTTACAAGAACTCCATAGGACGAAGTTGTGGACACCACCCTGCAGGGTGCTGTACTATCCCCACTTCTGTGTAATCTGCCTGTGAACACCCTGTTAGTCAGGATGGACAACAGAAGGATCAAAACAGTCGCGTATGCTGACGAAGTTGCAGTATTTATATCTGGTAAATTTCTGGATACAATATCCAGTTGTATGGAATTGGCATTAAGTACACTGAGTGAGTAGAGTATATCGAGTGGACTTATTGTGAACTCCCAAAAAACGGAATTGGTTCTCTTCACTAGGATGTACAAGACCGATGACTTTAGACCACCTAGACTGAATGGAATCAGTCTTGAGATCAGGAGTAATGCAAAGTATCTTGGCATTATTCTGGATAAGAGACTGTCCTGGAATCTGAACATTCAGAACAGGATTAATAAGGCCTATGTAGCCATCTTCTCCTGCAAAAAGGCAATTGGTACTAACTGGGATATTATGCCGAAATGTATCAATTGGATCTTCAAAGCAGTTGTTAAACCCATTTTGTTCTATTGAGTGTTGGTGTGGTGGCATGCCTTGGATAATGCTACTCACCGGAAGGCCGTCGAACGGGTACTACGGACTATCGCGAAACTGATTACAGGCGCTATATGGTCTACTTCCTCTAAGGCACTTTTTACTATTTTAAACTGGTTACCAGTGGATTTTATGGTGATACAAATGGCTATCAACTCTGCTGTGAGGCTAAATGCTGGATGTTCGTGGTCTGGTAAGGACCTTGGACACTCTAGGATACTGAATTACTATGGGCACATACATGGTAATGTTGATTATTGCATCGCAAAACCTTTTTTCAATAGGTATTTCCATATTATGATCCCGAATAGGGATTTATGGCAGATCGGACTCTTCCCCCTTGACGATGTCATAAGGATGTACTTGATGATGGCTCTAATAGGGGAAATAGGGTCGGTGGAGGTTTCCATATTGAAAAATTTGGGACAAAATCCTACTTTAGGCTACCTAACTTCTGTACTGCTCTTCAGGCGGAAATTACTGCCATTAAACGTGCATTCAACTTGCTTAAGTATTGTCGAATATCTGGTGATATATGTATATGTACTGACAGCAAGGCTGCCGTTAACGGAATAGCGGGTGTCCTCGCGACTTCTAGATTAACCGAGGAATGCCGGCTATCCCTAAATGACATAGCGAGACATTATAGGATAACGCTTATATGGGTCCCTGGACACGATGGAAATCAGGGTAATTGTATAGCAGATGAATTGACCAAAAGAGGTGCGATGATGAATAAGGAAGCGATCGACCCCTTTTCTGGTATTTCCCTTGTTAAATGCAAGATGGCTGTTTAGCAGAAACTATATGAGACTGCTCAAAACTGGTGGGCTAATGAACCCTCCTGTGCTACAGCGAGGTCGATTTGGCCCATATATGATGCCAGCAAGACGAATCTACTTATAGAATACCGTCGTAAGCAAATAAGGCTAATTGTCTCCTTTATTACAGGACACTGTTTAATTGAGGCACATGCTAGAGGAATGGGCCACTTGCTAGAAGAATGTAGTTTACGTAGATGGTTTCAAATCAAAAAAGAGCGATTGAACTAGATGAGCTACCTACTTCATTTTTGAACTACGACCTAAAATGAGCTGTCCTTGAATTGAACTATAAAGCATAAGTCTAATGAGAACCCCGGAATATTTTTCGTTCACTTTTGTAGCACTGTATGATTATACATAGCTCCTATATAATGCATTATACGTGAGTACTTATATCTATAATTTTTCACAGCTATGGCTCAAAATCCTGTGATATAACTAATTTCCTTATTCAAAATTGAGTCAGAACAGACGAATATAGCATTCTAACCTGTTTTTACTATATATAATTAAACAGGAATGGAAATATACAAGTCAGAGAGGTATATTCTTATCTACCGAATCTTATGTATACCCTTCATCTCACTAGAAACTAATCCGATATTGCAGAAACAATATTTTAAGGGAAACATTTGTTTTACTCTGATTTTATTAGAAGTCACAGTATGAAAAATATATCCGCTAATATCTGTGGAATTTGAGAACATATAGTTACATACATAGAGAAAATATACATAGAGCGGAAACTAGAAAAAAACTCAAACAAAAAAATTACTCAAAATGATCACACATACGAGTGTTGTTTTTGTTTTCACATAGATTTTTTTACTAATACATTCCCACCACTTAGGTTTTTGACAACTGAGTTAGGTCTTTGACAGGAGAGTTTCCGATCTATGTGTATTTATCTATGGTTACAAACATTAAATTATTGCCTAATAGTTCGATTTATATCTAAACATATTCTTCAAAATTATTCCTTTTGTCAATCAGAATTTTTAAGACATCGTTGGAATAAATTTTGGTATATGTAATGTATATTAGGCGTCGTCGATAAATAACTTGATGACTGTCCCGAACTAGTGATTTTACATATCACTTAGGGTGGCAACTAAGTTACATAAGTAGTTACGTGACTAGTTATTTTAACAAGTGCATGTCCAATTAGACTGTCTGATAGATGCTTCAAAGTAGTCAACGCATTGGATTACATAACGGTCACATAGAGTCATTATCCGTACTAGCTTGTAAAATAACCTTCCTCCAACAACTCTCCAATAGATTACTTCTGATGGGCGAAATGACTACTTTCTAAAATAAAGTTTTAGGTGTCTATACTCTATGGATGTCAGTATACTTAAGCAATAAGAATATAAACTTAACGAGAATTATATCAACACAATTTGTATAAAACCAGTTTGTACGAATTATACACAAAAATATGCAGTACAAAACAAACGTTTAAAGTGACTACACTATAGAATACTTTGAGGCACTTAAGTGACAATTGTCTTCTTGCTAGATTTCGTGGGATATATTAAGTAACCAATTGACTCATTTCTGCTCTACATAGAATACTTACGTGGCAAATGACACAAAATATAGAAGTTGGAGTCAACCAAGAGATCAGTCGTTAGTGAAAATTACTGTCTATAAGGAATATATATACTACTTTCTTAACTGCTGGGTAAAACAAATGGATAATCCATTCAACACAGACAATTTAGATTTGTATGTTCAACAATTTATTCGTTTAAGCCCACTGTAGTTTTCTACTTTGCTCTTATAATTTGTATACCCTACACCACCATGGTAGAGAGGGTATAATGCGTTTTTGCTGATGTTTGTAACGTCCCACTTTAAAGTATACCAATCGACTCAGTATCACTATCTAAGTTGACTAAACGATGTCCGCAAAGTACAGATAGCAATTTTGAAGATATTTCAATACAATTTGGTACATATAATTTTTTCGGCAAAAGAACGAAGCCTATTGAAACTAGATTCGTTCTTTTGGACTTTATAATTCATAAATGTTTAATTTATATAGGTACGTACACAAATTTCGCCCCAAATTAGTATATACGGATTTCATGTCATCTAATTTCATGATGATCGGTCCATAATTAGTTATATAGTCAAGACTCGCTTCCGAAAATCATTTTAACAAACATGAATATCAAAAAAAATGTTGGTATAAATATAAAATTCGACAGAAATGGGTCAAAATGGTCTTAATGTTTGTAATCCTATTAAAATTTTGATACAAATTTCAGTTTTAGAAACTCAGTAAGTATATAATATATAATAAAATCTTTTTTTATTAACAAAACTCAATGACATTTTCAATGTTTCTTATACTTGTCATTCTAAATAAAAGAGTGTAAAAAACTTGTTAAAAATTGGATCGAAAATCCCAAAAATGGTATTTTTTACAATTTTACCCATAGGGCCCATAAATAGGGAAAACATCGAGGTTTCCAAAGCTACTTTCCGTTTTCTCATCCAAGCTTTGCGATTTTAGAACATGTGGCCCAAATTTGAAATTTTGATAAAAAATATATCGAAAAATGGGACATGTTTTTTTATATCATAATAAAGATAATAATAATAAAGATTCCTTACAGAAACTAATACAATTGTTATATGTTCTTAAAGAAAGTTTTTTTTTAACAAAGAAAGAGTTAAAAAACAGCAAAAATCTACTAATTTTTAATTTTTAAATTGAAAATCGTTTATTTTTCGATCCATAATTGATATTGCTCTGAGATCTTCTGTATATTTTTTGGCAATTTAGTTGTCTAACTAACAAAAAAAATTCTAAACCATTGGGTCCAAAATTAAGATCTATATTTTTAAAAAAGTGGACCAGGGTAAGGCAAAATTTTAAAATGTCTATTTTGAAATGCCTATAACTCAGCAATTATAAGAGATAAATAGCACACGTAAGAATGCTTTTGAGGACATAGTCGAGCGCTTTCTAAAAATATTAAAATCTTTGAAATGAGATGGAAACAAAAAAATTGCACTTAAACTCCTTTGCTACGCCGATGTCAAATTTTATCTTGATCGGACCAGCCGTTTAGAAATGCCAGATTTATTTCCAAAAACAATTGATTCTGCCCCACTGAGTAGTGATGGAAAAAAATGTGAGCAAAGTGACTTGATTCAAGTCATCGAGCATTTTCACAAAATGCACCCAAGCTGCAACAAAAGAACAATTTAAAAAAATTTTAAAAAATATAAAACCAACCTCAATACCTTCTTAATTTAATGTATTCATGAAATTGAAGAAAATTTACAAATAAACAACTTTGTCATTTCATCATATCAACTAAAACTGCAGTTTTGCTTAACAGATTGCTAGTGTTTTTTTTTATCAAAATCTTTATTTTAAAATTTCCTACCATACTGCATTTACAGAATATAAAAATTTTGCTTCGTGCAATTTTTATATAAAAAAACGTAAGCAAAAATTAAAAAAAAATATTATAAGTTCGTATTTGAAAATCTGAATCTGTAATGCTATGAATAAAAAACCATTGAACAAAAAGCAATGTTGCTTTAAGAAACATTTAGGAAATTTAATTAGCTTTCTAGTGCATGTAATTAGGTTCAATTTCGTAAAGAACTGCTTGAGTTAGAGGGAAATTACTAAAGCAAGATATTTTAATTTGTTCGAAAAAAGGCATTTTGCCTAAAAAAACGATTTGATAGAACACTTCCCGTTCAATATTTAAGTATTATACACCAAAATTCTTGGTTTATAGAGAAGATTAAGAAAGTTGATGTTCATGAAGGAAAAGTGAGACGGTGAGATGTGTAACCACTTTTTTAGCACAAATTTGTTTGACGTTGTTTGCTCTTACAAATGATTTGTAAGAACAAACAGCTTCAAATAAAATAAAACTAATTATTTGTATTGAATTATTCTAAGGAGTTTTTGAAATAAAATAATTACAATAAAATATATTTTATTTATATTTGCCATGTGTGGCCCTACCTTTAGTGTAGGGTATTATATGGTTGGGCTTGACTGACCATACTTTCTTAGTTGTTTTTATTATTCTTGTGGGTTGTCTGTTGTTTTGCTGCTGCTGGTAGTTTTTTCATTCAAAAGGCATAAAGATCCTTTTTTCCCCTCAATTTCATATGGGCGACAATGTTGTTGTCATTGTCAGCACATTCAAATAATAAACGGAAATTAAAATAGATGAAGTGGTGTCATGGTTCGTTGATTAGTTGGTCACCACTTTGTTGTATCGTTGTCAATGTTATTGTTGTTGTTATTGCTGCTGGGTTTTGCTATTGTTGCCTTTTTTTTCTCCATATCCATACAAATATAGAATATATATTTTTTTGTAAGGGCATTTGAATGGAATTATACTAAGGCTCCCACAACAAGGTTGTACGAGCAACTTTTTATTAATTGGCTGTTAAAGAAACAATAACATTTGAGTTGAGAAAAATAAAAAAAATAAAAAAAAAACATAGTTATTTATGTCCTGTTTTTGTTTTCCTTATAAAAAAGCAAACGATTTAAAAATAATTTTTTTTCTACTTAACCATCTTTAAAAAATACTTGTACATGGGTATAAGAAGTAAAAACATTTAAAACAAAAAAATACCATCACGTCTTATAATTTATAGCTTAAGCAAAAATACAAAAAATGCCCTTATAAGTTTGCTTTGTTTCCTTCGTTAATTTATCTTTGCCACTTGGTTTGCTTTAATTTGTCTATATTACAATTTTAGGTTGTTGTTATTGTTATTTGGGAGTCTTAATGTTATTGTGGCTGTAACAAAAACTATGGTTGTAATAATGTCCTTTTAACAAGGTTGGGTCTGCGGGTCGTTTTATTTTTGTTTCTTTATTTCTATTTTATTCATTTAATTATTATGCCTAATAAATGTCTAATTAGTTCACATTTATTTTCGGTCCAAAAAAAAAAACACGCATGAATTCATTTATACAGGCTGCGGCAATCATTTCTAGGGCTTCAATTTTTAGGCCTTTAACATATTCTCTCAGAGGATGTTCAAAAATCACTTTGCTTTTGTTATTATTTAGAAATCTAACAATAATGGTTTTCCAATTACTGTTACGTGTAGAGTTCCTAATCGGGAACATTTTCCCGCGAATTTTTTAAACAATTTTTTTTTTAAACCTTAGGGAATTTTGCGATTTGTTGCCAATCGAAAGATTCGATTACTTCCATAGAAATAAAAATAGTTAACACAGAAGAACCACTTCTCCGGAAATAGGCCTTTAGAAAGGCCTATTTTTCTGCTAGATATACATACATATATGTATACTGATGTATACTAATCCATAGAAGTATATGATTTTGTATGGATGTAGGTATTTAATTGGGTAGTTTTATATTAAATGGTCGCTAAGAAGCAGATATCTGATACATGCAGCTTTAATTGTTAATATTTCCATCTATTTTTGCAAAACAAATATATATATGATAAGTTTGTTTAAGTAGAAAATTATGAATTTTTAAAAATTAAAATTATGTTTTTGTGGGATAAAAGCAGTGCTTAAAAAGCTACGATAACTCTTGCTAAAACTACTGCTTCAAGAAATGTTCAGTAGGGGTAGCAGTAGCATTTATCTATTTTTATTCCCTCCACCCACCACAAGTAGTGAAAGAATGTATATATAAGTTTGTCATTCCGTGTGTAACATTGAGAAATATTCATCCGAGACCCAACAAAGTATATATATTATTGATCCTTATGAAATTCTTAGTCGATTGAGCGATGTCCGTCTGTCTCTGTAAAACACTCTCACATCCAAAATACATAAGCGAAATTAATGAAATGTATACCAAAATGTTTTTAATTTTTCTAAGCAGTTTGGTATTGAAAATCAGCAAAATCGCATTGGTAGAACCAAAGCTATGGATCAAAATATAAGACAATCTCCAAAAATTATAATTTTCACATGATTTTTGTGACTTTGGGTGAATTCATTGCAGGGAATACCATGAAATTTTTGCACTTATTATTTATATGATAAAAGGACAAATTCTGTTGAAAATGGAAAGAATCGGTCCATAATTTCTCGTAGACTCCTTACAAATTTCTTCCCGAAATATGTTGCTATGATATGTAAATGCCCATAGAATTGCAGTATTCATACAAAATTCAGCACAACTAAGTTTCGTGCAAACAGAAATCGCGAAAACAATTTTTTTTGGATCGGGCACTATTTGACCATAGCCATAGTTTACTTCCGAAAGCATAGTTTACTTCCGAAAATCACTTAAATACACTTAAATATCTTATATATAACGGTATCAGGTTCAAATTCAAATTGCATAATCCATATGCACATGAAAATCGCTGTAGGGAATTTCAGGAAGATCGGCCCATAATTGGTTATAGCTCCCATATAAGGACCACTTCCAAAAAACACATTAATTTGCATAAATATCTGAAAAATATCATTATCGAATTAAAATTTTACAGAGATCGGTAGTATTAATTCACAAGTGATACTACTATATTCTGTGAATATCGGTTCATATTTGACCATAGCTCCCATATAGAAAGGATTCATCTACAATCCATAAAGTGGCTTAAAAAGAAATTCGGTTATAGTTCGTATTCGCTTATAGTCCACAAAAATTGTGAAACTGTAATTGTAGACTATAAACTACTATATTACATTAACATTCTACCAATCTTCATAATCGGAGCTAAGTCCCAATAGCATACACTGAATATAGATATTAGAGTGTTTATACCAATGTAATTTCTATAATTTTCATCTAATTTATGTGGAGGGTATTTAAGATTCGGAATAGCCGAATATAGCACACTAACTTGTTCTTCGATGGGGTTAAATTAAGAAAAGCTGATACACCTCTTTTGTAAACGTCAGTTTTGACGATTCTGAATATATATCTGTGATATTTATGTCCTACATAATTATAAATGCATTTTTGTACATTAACTGTTGTAACAATAAAACATTTATTAAATAATGGAATTAATTTTTTGGGCTAGTAAATATGTTTTCTTAGAATTTGGTTTTATTTAAACGAAATAATACGGCAACGCTTGAAAACGATATGTGAGCCGACTCGGCGGCAGCTATGTACATTCAAACAATAAAGCCGAACTTTTGTTTACAACACGAACATCAAGGCGAATTCATACAAGGTTTTGGCAGTTCTACAAAAAAAAAAAAAAACAATTTGTTTTAAAAAATGTCAAAAAACAAAAATGAAAAATTAATCAAATATGTATTAAAACTTAATATCGTGTAGACAATTGAAATAGTGAAGGCTTTACTTATTTATGTAAAAAATAAATATTTTTTTAATAAGCTAAGAATATGTAGATATTTAAATGTAAAAGCAAGCTTTGACATGTTTGACTGACTTCACCTTGTATAAATTCGCCTTGACGAATATCTTACACAAATATACATTCACAACAATAACAAACAATATAAATTTTTGTTTAAAGATTTTTATTTTTGACTATTTCTATTGCTACCTCAACTGCTACATGACTTAACTGCTACTTCTTCTACTACGTCAACTGCTACCTCAACTGCTACTTATTTTACTACTAAATTTTAGAAGTAGCAGAAATAACAGAAAACAAATGACTCTGGTACTTTAAAACTTTTTCTTTTTTAAGGTAGCAATACAAAAAAATCACTCTGCTACTTTTAAATGTGTCTTTTATTGCTGCTACTACAACTACTGCTACTAAAATGTGAAGGTAGCAGTAGTAGTAATTGATTTACTCCGAGTTTTTATTAATTTTTTAACAAGACTACTTGTGTTTTTTTGTTGCTATTGCTACTTGTAGTCTAGTTTTTTTAACACTGGATAGAACTAGTGATGTAGAGATAATTATGGATTTTCTACATGTAGTAATCGATCATATTAATTGTCTCAGAACCTAGTTTAGTTCAACCTAGCTGCAATAGGGAATGTATACATTCCAGTAGACATTACGACTACAATATGATGGAACCGATATCCTTCATTTCTGCAAGACCTTCCACGAAGATATCAATAGTTGAATCTAGATGTAGTGGGCAGTTATGTATTAACTAACATTGGTGAGTTAACTGGGTCCAGACTTAATGAACTACTGCAATATTACACAGCTTTAGGTTGGATTTACTACCTTTCCCATTTAGCATCCATTAATCGATAGACAGATAAGTCTATACTGCTTGTACATCCATCTTTTCCCAAAGGCCTTCTTGCAAGTGCAAAAGGCATAGAGGACTTTAAGCATACGACTCTCAACATTACGTTTAGAAACTAAAACTACACCAATATACTTGGATCCTCAGGTGTAATATTATCCAATCGAGGACAACTTTATTTACGACAAGGTTCCACAACAGTGGCTGTAGTACTCTACCTTGCGCAGAGGAACTTTTCACAACTTTCCTTGTACTAGCCAAACCCAAATTTTAATTAATGGTCCTGCTGTTGAACACGTTCTCCGTCCAGCTTGATATTCGTTGCTCAACCCCTATGCCGGGCTTCAAGTAATGTGGATATATTCACATGGTTGAAGGCACTTTTATATCCAAAAATGATGACATTACTTATTTCTTTTTAGGGTATATTAGTTTGTCATTACGTGTGTATCATTGAGAATTATTAATCTTAGGTCTCAGATATATATCTAATTGATCCTTATAAAATTATAAGTCGATTTAGCTTTGCCCGGCTGTCTGTGTAAAACACAGAAGATAATACCATGGAATTTTGCACCCGTCATTCCTATGACAAAAACAGTAATAATCGGTCCATGATTTCTACAAGACCTCATACAATTTTCTCCACGCAATACGGCGCTATGATATATAAACGTCATATCGGTATAAACGTCATATCGGTAAACCAAATCGGTAAACGAATTATTAAGTATATAAACTGTTAAATAGCATATATTAATCCTAATATAAAAGGACAAAATGGTAGGCATCTGTAGTTATTTCAATTAAAAATTGGATAACATTTGAAATAAAATATCTTCAGCGTAACTAATCTTTCTATTTTTATCACAATGGATCCCATGAGTCTCCGAGTGGAATAAATAAATACTGCGACTGACTGATTGGTCTATAGTCCAATTCGATATTTTAGTTTAAATAAATACCCTCCATTATTTTGGAATATAACTCGTTTCAAGGCTGTCCCAAAAATTTTGATTTCACATGGCTGATAACATTTATTTCTGTGATATCAGCCATGAGGGATCAGGCACAATCAGGCTCTGTTGATTTAAAGAGTTTAAAATAAGTCACTGTACACATTATTTGTTCCTCTCTTATAATGTTGTCTACCAGTTTGCTTATGTGGATCCAAGAATACTAAGATGCTCTCGGAAATCCAGGAATCTGCACTAAAATTATTATTACAATAGTGCCTGGAATGTGGTCTGGGAGTAAACTCAACATAATGAAACTATTTCTATTCACTAGGATGTATCAAATCCCTCATTTGTCTACCCCTTAAATCAATGGTGTAGCACTGACATTATCAAATAATGCCAAACATGTTGGACTAATACTGGATAATTAATTAAATTGGAATTTGAATACACTATCCAGGACAACTAAAGCGTCAGCTGCATTACACTTCTGCATTTTATTATAAAACCAATTATATTCTACATAGTAACAGTTTGGTGGTAAGTGTAACAGAAGAACAATCACCAAAACAGCTTCAAACGTATTATGAAGGCATCGAAGGCGCTGCTCACTACCCTTAACTGGCTTCAATGAGGATAAATGCCACGAATGCATGGAAACATGAATACTATGATCATGCTAAAATTTAAGGTACCATCAATATAAATCTTTCTGTTGTTTATACGGTACTTAAACCTGTTTTTGATTATGGCAAATATACCGGAGATTTCCACTTATGATAATAGCTTCCGGAGAGTGTCATACAAATATTCTCCAAAGAATCAACATCACAATATAAGGTAGGTTGTGGTATACTTTCTGACCAGCTGAATCTGAGACTTTCTAATAGACTATCAGACCACGCCAGCATAATTCAAGATATGAAAATAATGGAACAAATTCAGTATCAAAGGATATCGAATAGGAAAATCCATATTAGATACCTAGAAAGTGTGTATACCCCATCGAAAATTGTCTAAGAATACCCCGTTAATCTAAAGGAGATAGCGAGACATTCATCGTTAACTCTTGCATGGGTACGGGACACGGGGACTTTGAAGGTAATAACAGGGCTGACGCACTTGCAAAAGCCAACACCACCTTGAATTCGAACGAATTGATACTTGTATTCCTATTATGAGGGAAAAATAAATGATCTCACACAAACTTCTTTTAAATGCCAAGGATAGATGGGAAAGAAAAACCAACTGCAAATAGACCACACAAACCTAGCCTAATATGGATTAGCAGAGAACTCGCTATACAATAAATCTGCCTAGAAACCATCTAATAAACCTCACTGAGAAACTCTAACAACGACTTCTGCAGAAGCTGTAATGACGATGAAGTGATATTTCTACGACAACTTGTTCTACACACCAGAATGACACGATTTCACTCTACCAAGAGCTGTCAACTCAACAACTACTGCTGCTAAAAAAACTTGGAGGAAGAAGGGGAGTTCGACAAAACCTGTCTATCAAGAGACAACTTCAATATAGCAATATGCTGGCTGAAAAATTACGACGGCCAAAAAACATAGGAAAAATAGTAAGAGGGACACAAGGTATCACAACGGGACCTAAGCTTGGACCCAAGTGAGCGTTGCTTCGGACGGCTGCCAATTCAACGTAAACATTACCTAGATTTTCCAACAACCGAAAATCTGTACCCATTCCGTAAAGTTACCAGCTGGGTTCTTCAGGAAACCTGGCGTAACGGCACCTTTTGATAGTACCTTCCGGAGAAGTAACACTACCATGGTAATCTCAAAATCTCCGCAGAAACACTCCCATTACAATGTTGAAACTTTAAAGATTTATGTCTATTAAATGTTATTAGTTGATTTTTCAGAATATATGAAGGATATCAAGAGGCAACGAATTCCCATGTGTTACCCGCTTTGGCTTCTTAATACAAGTTAGTAGAGTTCACTTAATTTCTTTCCGAGATTTAGTAGTTTTTTTCACCCAATTTGAATACTAATTAACAATTAGAATATGAAAACACCCCTTTAATAACATTGCTCTTATTCTTACGTATATATGTGCGTGTCTTGTACAAGTTTTTTTCCCGATTAACTTAATACACTCTGTCAAATAACTATAGCACCTTTTATTTGAACTAATATACACCTTTCGAATGTTGGTATCGTTACATTATATTCTGAAAAAAATTATACTAAATTACTCTCTGACTTGTTGTCTGACAACACAACGAATATCAATAAATTTGATTTACTCTCTTCGAAGTACAGTTGGACTTGTATGTGGTGTCAAATAGTACTTCTTCATTTCATTTGATCATACGGAAAACTTTATTTAAAAGTTTAATTTGCTTACATTTTCTTTATAATGCCTCATGGAATAATTTTAAAATTGAACAAGGAAAAATAGAGGATTAGTATTCTGAAAATGTAAAAATTAGTAGAATTGCTAAAGAGATTAAATTTGTTGAAGCGTTGTTTAATTACACAGGTCAACAGCAAAAAAAGGCATGACAAACCACTATATAGATTTGATGCATCATGGCTACCTAAGTACAAAAATTGTAAAATTTTTCAATTCTATGGATAGATTTAAAAAAAAAGATTTTTAAGTAAAATTGTGAATTTTTTTAAACGTTTCTCCACATAATTAATGATAACTCAAAAATGGTTAGTTGTGGCACGTCCAGTGTGTGCCGTTGCACCGTCCTGTTGGAACCACATGTTTTCCAATCCTAATTTATCAAGTTGGGGCAAAAAGAACTCGTTGATCATTGCTCTGTAGCGCTCACCATTCACAGTAACCGTTTGGCAGGCGACGTCTTCGAAGAAAAAAGGTCCGATGACTCCTCCAGCGAAAACAGCACACCATACAGTGACTTTGAGCGGGTGTAATGGCTCTTCGTGGGTTACACGCGGATTTTCAGTGCCCCAGAAGCGTAAATTTTGCTTATTTACGTAACCGCTAAGATGGAAATGGGCCTCATTACTCATGATTATTTTTGATGAAAAATCATCTTCCTCTTGGTGGTGATTAAGGATGGCTTGAGCGTATGTTAGACGCGATTGGCGGTCAGCAGCTAACAGCTGATGCACCGTCTGGACTTTGTACGGAAACGTCTTCAAATCTTGTACCAAAATTCGCTGTAAAGACCGTAGACTGATACCCATTTGCGTGGCAAATATTCTCTGCAGAACGGCTACTCCGGGGTCTGCCTGGCAGCATCTCGAGTTGTGCAAGTCTCTTCGAGGCGAGCGGCTAAACGAAGCAGTGTTTCACCAGTAGGCGTTGGACGGCCAGGAAAACTGCGACGAAATTCACGTTGTGCCAAAGTCACCGAGCGATTATTGGTCAAATAAATAGTCAGCAATATTCCGCGTTCTGGAGCAGTGTGTTTACTAGCATGTGTTTACTACACAAATGTCAAAACAGAACTGACATTAGGGGCCAATCGAAAAATTTATAGCATTTTCTGATAGGAGGATTACTTTTGCGCCACCTTGTATAATGCGTTTTAAGCGGTGCGGTAGTTTCAGAGTTATAGTAACAAATTGAAGCAATAAATATATTATTTACGTGAAAATAAAAAAATTTATTGTTTTAAAAAACTCATGAAAAATCGAAAACGGCGGAAATTATTCAGATTTATTACTTCATCGCAAAGCCACATGTAGTAGAAACAAAATGAGATATCGAACATAAAAATCGATTGATTCTTTTCGAATTTATTCACAATTAAGTGAATTTGCTCATTTTCAAAAAATTTTTGTTTTTCGTTTTATATACATAAAATTGAGTAGTTAGTGTTCTTCTTTCGATTGATTGAATTTCGAAAACATTTTCCCCATGCTATGTACAAAATTTTATGTATATAGTGAGTTTCAATCGGCTCAGTGGTTTCCTAGTTATAACAACAAATTTAAGCAAAAAGATATTTTTACGTGAAAACAGAATTTTTTTTAGTTTTAAAAAAAATCATGAAAAATCGAAAATGGCAGAAATTGTTCCGATTTATTGCATCGTTGCAAAGCCACATGTAATAGGAATAAAATGAGGTATCGGTTATAAAAATCGATCGATTCTTTTCGAATTTATTCACAATTAATCGAATTCGCTCAAACATTTTTTTCAAAATTTACTTGGCATCAATTGCTGTTCATGTTGTTTTTTTCAAAATTTAACAGAATATTTTTATGGTTTTGCGTCAGTTTTAGTGCTGTGTCTGCGGATATCATCACTGATGTGTAAAATGTTCCAAATTGATTGTCTGGTAAAGTTATTTTTAATCATTTCAAGTTCAATTCATATAGCTGGCTTTATTTATATTAAAGCGACTATTTTATTTCCTAAACTCTTTTTTGGTTTTAGTTGTTCATACATTTTTTTGTTGTAAAACAAATGTAAGACTACATTTGTGCTTCTATTAGGCTTTTAGGAACGCTACTAATTTTTACATTTTCGTATTACAAATCTGCTATTTTTCGTTGTTCCTTTTTACTTACAATTTTTCAACGATTCATTTTACAGAAATTTTAAGGGGAATCAGGCGATCATCACAGGATAAACGGAAAAGTGCAATAGTTATTTGACAACATAATCAAGTGTAAAAAGGTTACTTCAATAGTATTGCCAGCAGTAATTCGAAGAGAATGAATCAAATTTATTGATATTTGTTGTATTTTCAGACAAAAAGTCAGAGAGTAATTTAGTATAACTAATTTCAAAATATAAAGTAATGGTGCCAAAGTAGTATGGTATATAGTAGCACAAATAAAAAGTGCTATAGTTATTTGACAAAGTGTATATGTGTGTGTCTTCATATCATAAAAAGCAAATCAACATCAACAAAATAAATAAATAAAAAAGAAAACATTAACATTCCATTACATGAAATTAAACAACGACCTAAAGTCGTAAAAAATTATCAAATTATTTTAAATTTAAGGTATGAGGTGAAGAGTTTTTTATGACAACATTTATTACAAAGTAACTACCATAATCCTTAAATTGTTAAATAAATATGTGTAGTATATTAAAGACTTTTATTTAAAGTAAATATTTTGGTATGTATATGCTGGAGAATTTTAAGAAATTTGTCAATTATATCTATGTATCTAATTGTTTCTTTTAGTCAAATTTAAAAATTTTTAAAAAATTAGTTTTTCGTCTCTAAAATTTGTATTTTTAGCAATGTTAAAATTTATTTCTTAAAAAACATAATCGAATGGATTTTCTAATATTAAATTTCAGATTGTTCTCATTGGTTGCTAATTTGTAATACTTAATTTCAAGTATATTTTTAACCCTTTATAGCTGGGTTCCAAACAGTCTCAAAAGTAGGACCTTTACACAAACAAACGTGATGAATGTTACCGAACTAGCTATGTCTGTAAGTCTGTCAGTTGAAAACACAATATGGCCCACAGAAAAGGAGCAACATCGGTCAATGATTTCATCTAGCCATCATACAAATGCACCCTCCCCCTGGAATACTGTTTGAGTAGAACATATGTTGATTATGCGGCAGACTTTATACAATTTTGCACAAATTAGTTCTAAATACTCCGAAATTACTCTGTAAAGTATGGCGAAAATCGGGCAACATTTGTCTCTAATGTGACTTGAACATTCATAATTGTCTTATAATAAGTACACTGTGCTCGAATCTAACACTTTTTTTGCGAAAAAAAAATTTTTTTTTTACACGTTTCTTCAAACACAAACTAATTTTTCATTAAATAAAAATTTGAAATTTTTGTAGAAAATTAAAGTTATTTTTATACCCTCCACCACCACAAGTGGTGAAAGAGGGTACATATAAGTTTGTCATTCCGTGTGTAACATTGAGAAATATTCATCTGAGACCCAACAAAGTATATATATTATTGATCCTTATGCAATTCTAAGTCGATTGAGCAATGTCCGTCTGTCCGTCTGTCTGTCTGTGTAAAACACTCTCACTTCCAAAATACATAAGCAAAATTAATGAAATGTATACCAAAATCTTTATTATTTGTCTGATCAGTTTGGTATTGAAAACCAGCAAAATCGAATTGGTAGAAGCAGGGTTATGGATCAAAATGTAAGACAACTTCCAAAAATGTTGATAATTCTCACATGTTTTTTGAAATGAAATTGTTCACTCACTATTTTTATGATAAAGGGACAAATTCTGTTGAAAATGGTAAGAATCGGTCCATATTTTCTCTTAGACCCCATACAAATTTCTTCCCGAAATATGGTGCTATGGTATATAAATGACCACCATGGTGGGGAGGGTATAATGGATTTGTGCAGATGTTTGTAACGCCCAAAAATATTAGTCTAACACCTTAAAATATACCGATCGACTCAGAATCACTTTCTGAGTCGATTAAGCGATGTCCGTCTGGCTGGCTGGTTGTCCATGTAAACCTTGTGCGCAGAGTACAGGTCGCAATTTTGAAGATATTTCGATAAAATTTAGTACATATCACTTTTTCTGCCCAAGGACCAAGCCTATTGAAATTGGCTGAAATCGGTTCATTATTTCACCTAGCCCCCATACAAATGTCCTCCCGAAATTGGACTTTATCGGTCATAAATGTTTAATTTATGTAGGCATCTACACAAGTTTTTCACCAAATGAATTTTATATGTACCTAATTTATGTCACCAAATTTTGTTATGATCGGTTCATAATTACTCATAGCTCCCATATAAGACTTGCTTCCGATAATCACTTTAACGATCATAAATCTCCTAAAAATGTTGGTATACACATAAAATGCAACATAAATAACTTTCATATAGACTTTAATCACATGTCCATAATTTTTCATAGCTCCCGTATAAGGCCTACTTCCGAAAATCACTCACGAATATAAATTATTGAAATTTTTAAAAAATAATGATTTTGCTCATTTACTTAGTGTAGGGTATTATAAGGTCGGGCTTGACCGACCATACTTTCTTATTTGTTTTCATATACAAAATTGAGTCGGAACAAAAACATTCTTTTGAAGTTTGACTAAATATATTGTTTATTGAGCCAATCGTTAATTTTAATCAATTATTAAGTATATAAATTGTTAAATAGTTCATTTTATTCCTTTTATAAAATTATAGACTATGTTGGTATTAGGAATATGTAGTTATTTCAATTATAAATTGCTGAATTATTTAACATTTTTATACATTTGAAATAAAATATCTTCTGCATAAACTAGTTTTTCTAACAATATATAAAATACTATTACATTAACATTGTAAAAATCTTTATAATCGAGCACCAATAACAAACACTAAATAGGGATATTAGGGTGTATATACCAATGTAATTTCTATAATTTTCATCATATTTAGGTGGAGGATATTTAAAATTCGACATAGCCGAATATAGTACTCTAACTTGTTCTTAATAGATTTGGTATGAAAATTTCTTATTCATGCACCTAATATGGAAGTGTAAACAAAATTGTTTATCATCGATTGATAATATAAAAGAACTTTAATAAGTAGTACCGGACATGTGTTGGAATGTATTCCTTACTTCGCTTACACCAAATCATTCACTTCAGTGTACACTAGGGTGACAGCCGATTTTTTTTTTAGATTTCAAAGAGTGCCGGGTGGAATATTGTGACACTAGGTCTAAGAGATAAGTACTGAAAATTTGAGTCAAATCGGACAACGATTTCGAGACGCGCATCGAGGTCACGTTAATGGTCTGCGGAATTTTTAATAACTTTAAAATTTGTTAACCAATTTTTATCTTTTATATCTCATTAGAACGACAATTACGTACACATTTCAATTCTTATGCATTCGATTGCAAAAATAATTATTTAGTAGCAAAATTTTTACAAAAACTGAAAAATTTGCATTTTTCCGAATTTTAACGATAATACAGTTTGTGGATCAATTTGACCCAAAGGAGATATATGTTTATTCTGAAAAATATTTTTTTGGCTGTACTTTTCATTAATATAAATAAATCTACATATTTCTGTAACATAATGCAGAAAGTTAAGGAGTTTCACAAATTTATTTCATATAGATAGTAAAATTTTTTATATATCTGACCTTTGACCTCGATGCGCGTCCCGAAATCGTTGTCCGATTTGGCTCAAATTTTCAGTACTTATCTTTTAGACTCAGTGTCACAATATTCCACCAGGCACTCTTTGAAATCTTAAAAAAAAAATCGGCTGTCACCCTAATATGTATATTATCATTCTGTGTGTAATATTGAGAAATATTCATCTAAGACCAAAAATTAACATTATAAAATTCACAATAATCTTTCTTTGAAATATGTCAAACACGCCCAAAACATTGTGTTACGGTTAAAACCCCGGTTTTTCGTACCTTCATGATCTTATATGCCTGTAACTTAGTTAAATATAAACAAATTTTAAGTTTCTCATAGGATTTAAATATAAAAAATTTGTGTGTATTTCTCCAGTCAAAATTTTTTTTTAATACGTATTAAATTTTAGCCTTTTGACTTAAAATTATATTTACGAAAGGTTTATAAAACAAATTTTGTATGGAAATTTTGTTTTATAAAACCTGGATAAATTTAAAAATTGATTATGAATTGGGATTAAAAATCATACTTTTTAACCATTTCTACCCTTTAAAGGTCGTCTTATGAAAAAAGTACTTCTCAAATACATATTTTTGGGATTGTATGAAGATACAACACAAACTTCGTTGACTTAAAACAACTGATACAGAAGGAAAATTTCCGTTTTTGCCCGCTGTTACCGCTTCAGTATCGTCTTATGGAAAAAGTACTTTTCAAATATATATTTGAGTGACCAATATGATGAATTACTCTTAAAGCATTGATCTTTGACGCTAGCACGCCCTTTATCTAACCCTTTCAGTATTTTACTTATACATACCAACAATAACCCTGTCCTCAAACACTACTTTATCTTTCCTCTTATCTACAGCATGCTCTGCAATTTCCAACACAATGCATTAAGTGCTTGTCCAAACCAAAAACACACATTTTCTTTGAAGAAATTATATATGACAATTTCATCAATGAGTTTCAATTCTATTTTTTTTTTGTCTGCAATGAATAAAACCTTTAACTTGTTAGTTTAAAATGTCTATATTCATTTAAATAAATTACTAACAGAAAGTGCTTGAATCTTTTAATTTTACAAATTGCAGATGAAGAAAATACGAAAATCTGCACTTCATATTGAACTTTTACTTTTTCAATTATGATACATTATTCATAATGGAAATATTTTTAAAATAAATGTAAATATACCTTTTCTAATAGTACCATCTTATGATACTACATACATTTTTTTCTCTCATTTCCAGGAAAATGACCTCAACTGTCATATAAACTTTTACAAACAAATTTATTAAAATAAAAACATGATGCAAAAATAAATAATATGCATACAATGTAGGTTTGTAGTTATATATGTATAAGAAAATCGAAATATTTTTTACAGTATTATTTACTAGTTGAGGAAGCATCAGCATATTACCCAGCAGTTATAGGAGACCGCCTCGAACTAGTGATTTTACCTATCATATAGGGTGTCAACTTTTTTACATGAATTCACGCTAGGTTACATGGGATGTCAGAATACTCAAGTAAAAATAAAAAAAAAAAACTGAATGAGAATTATATCAACACAATTTGTACAAAACCAGTTTGTACGAATTACCCACAAAAAAGTGCAGTACAAAATAAACATTTAAAGTGACTACACTTCAGATTACTTAGAGACACTTAAGTGTCAATTGTCTTCACGCTAGATTGCATGAGATGTATGAAGTAGCCAATTGACTTCTATCTGCACTACAAAGAGCACAAGGTCCCAAAATATATAAATTGGAGTCAGCCAAGTGATCGAACAGTAGTGGCAATTACTGTCAAAGGGATACATGGACTACTTGCTTAACTGCTGGGTACATTCTCGAGAGCACGGAAATACACCCACCCAACCAACATTCATTACAGATAGTTGTGGTAATAGTTGCAATATGTATCTGAAAAACTCTGTTAAATTTATAATTTTTTTTCCTTTTTGTATTGTATGCATAGTATAATGGGAAAAGTATAGATACATATATATTAAGGTGGTTTTGTATGGACCCAAAAAGGTAGACGAAGCTTCAAAAATAAATTTGAATATTCTGTGAAATACTATTTCTTAAATTGTTTTTTAATATTTCAACTAGAACAAATTTTAAAAATCTGGTTTGTTTGCAATAAAAATTAACAGATTGCATCTTTATTAAATAAATTTTTCTTTCGATTGGTAATATCGATAACTATTTTGGGCCCACCCTATTTAACATATAGTTTACTTGCGATGCATTTGCAAATGATGATGTGGGTGAGCCAGCCACTTAAAGTAAAAGGGACTTAAAGCGTGTTGAAACAAAAAAAAAAAAAGAGTGAAATGAGATTTTGATGTATAATAAAAATGATGAAAAAGATAACCATGAATTTAAATATATAAAAACTATGTACATAAATATATTGCATATTTTTGCCACATAAAAGTAATATTTTACATAGCATACTTTAAGGATGAAACAGAATTAAACGGAATATTAAACGTACATGTTTAAAGCTACTAATGGGTGATATAAAATAACCATTTCTATTTAAATAAATATAATTATGTTTAGATAAGGGTATTCATTACAAAAAAATTTAAAATTACACTCAGAGTTTTTTGCAAATCCAAAAATGTCCAAAAAACTTTTCTAAAATTTAAAAAATTTTTTATTTTTATAATAACCCAATTTTAAATTATTTCTCATTTTCAATATTTCCTATTATGTTATCTTTCAGAGAAATATGTTATAATATTTTTAGATTTCTCATATAAGGAAAATAAATACATAAAAGTTCTTTCTCATACCCATGTGACCACGGATCCATGTGAGATGCCTATGGCTTCTACAACCTCTCGCACTTTCAATCTCCCCTCGCCCAACACCATATCGTGATTATGTTTTTGTTTCGGGTGTAGAGCCCCAGAACGCTCGGCATCTTACGTGCTTGTACGGCCACAGCGAAATTCAGTAAACCATCATGGTGGGGAGGATATTATGCATTTGTACTGATGATTGTAAAGCCAATACATGTCTAACATACACCGTAAAGTATACCAATCTACTAAGAATCACTTTCTGAGTCGATTAAAAGATGTCCGTCCATCCGCCCGTCTGGCTGGCTGGCTGTTCATGTAAGCCTTGTGCGCAGATTACAGGTCGCATTTTTGAAGAAATATCGGTTAAATTTAGCAGATGCATTTTTTATGACGAAGCCTATTGAAACTGGCTGAAATCGTGATTTTTCCTCAAAAAATAATGCTTAATAATTAGAGGAAATTAATTTTTTTCCAATTTCTCCTCAAGTCACGAGGTAGTCTGCTATCAATGGCTGTCAAACACAAAGTAAATGACTCAGCTTGTTCAAATTTTGACAGGAGTCGACTTTAAAAATAAAAATGTATGCTTAGTTAAAACTTTTTAAATAATTCCTTTCAATGTCGGTTAAACAGTTAAACCAGTTTTATCGAACCCCGGTTTTCTAAAATGGACCAATTTTCAGTTAACCGACAAACCGGTTTTTAAAAACGTAGGTTTTTTTTAAGAAACATTAATTACAGTGCAACAAATGAAGGAAAACACACGATCATGACAGTATACGCTCAACTCTACTATCGAAGGGTAGTAAAACCCTATACTCAGTTTGTCTGTTTTGGTGACCAATTTTGTTTTATGGGCCCCCAAAGATTTAGAAAATCAGTGGGACCTCAAAAAATGGTGTAATCAGTTTTTGGCCAACATCTAATTCAGACTTTATATGGCAATAATATAGCTAAACAAATTTTGTTAACATTTGGAAATATGATCGTTTTAAAAATGTAACATACCCGAGGTGTCCTACTTTGGGGACCCTTGTCCCCTGAAGGGTCCATGAGGTCCAAATTAAAAACTTAAACTCCATAACACTTCCTCTTTGCGCATGTGAGATTTCATTCAAACCGAACTAACGGCTTAGTTACAGATTTATTTCCCTCTAATTTTTTTTCTATATCACTGTGCGTAATTGACATTAGAAACTAACAAGATTTTAATATGGTGATTTTCCATCAAGAAAAATATGTATAAACTTTGAATTAATGTAAAATTTTAACAGACATCACAATAAAATTTGGAAGTAATATAGATATAAATGTTCTTAAGTCAGAGGCGTCACTATTGTTGCCATTCTTTGTTTTCAAACACCGAAATTTCTAAAAAGGGGAAAATGTGTTCCAAAAACTGAGTTTTTATAGAAAAGTGCCCACTATGACGTTATTTGCAGTGCGATAGTAAAAACGTTTAGTGTGTATATAAACAACATATAGGGCTATACAAATATGAAGAGCTTTTGAGGATCGGTGCTTTGCGTTTTTAGAATTTTTTACTCAAACCTAAAATTTTGGGGGGACAATGTCCGCTTAAGTGTGTGAAATTTTACTTTATATGTTTTTGCATTAAGTTCTCTTTCGAGATTATAAAAAAATTGTATATAGTCCCGAAGAAAATAGTTTTTCTATAAAAGACACTCGCATACAATGTTGAAATACATAAAAAGATGCTTCGACTTTGGATGCGTGAAAATACAGGGTTTTCCAACAAGAGGTGTTATTTTGGTATTCAAAGAAAAATTACATTTTTTCAGATAAATGATCGGCTGTTTATTTCATAATAAAAAGGAAGGTATGCCGTAAATAATGAAAAACAACATCAACCAAATGGCCACCACGACCATACAGGACCATATCTTTTCATGAAATTTTCCATAACCAAATCCCAAAGTGGCTGCCCTATGTCCTCGATATCCTCTCGAATTCTATCTTTGAGGTCTTGAATCGATGCTGGGCTGTTGGCCCCAAAGGAAGAAGTCGCAATGTGTTAAATCACAAGATCTCGGTGGCCAATTGTGATCATCTCTTCGAGAGATAAAAGTTTTCCAGTAAAAGAGCAATGGTTTAGTTGCTTGTGTTGCACGTAGCGCCGTCTTGTTGAAAATAAACGCTGTCCAGATCAATATCATCCAACTCCGACCAAAATACGATGTAATGACGTTTGTGGAATGCCCAATTCCAAAGAACGAGAAGGTATGGACAAACCTGGGTTTTCTTCAACACTTTGGGCTATAGCAGCAACATTCTCAGTTGTTTTTGATCGACGTGCACGGGTTTTATTCTTCACATCACTAACTTGTCCCAACAGCTCGAATTTTTCCATCAATTTCTGTATTGCGGTCCGACAAGTTGCTGCACGACGATGCTTTAGTTTTGCGAACTATGACTGCATGATTTTCACCATTTTTGTAGTGAATTTTAATAATTTCAATGCGTTGTTGAAGCGTGTATCGTTCCATTTTTAGTAATGGCATAGTTTCTATTTGTCAAATGTCAAAGAATAAAAGCTTCAAAAGTGATAGCTGCCAAACCGGGTGATTCAAAATAACTCCTCTTGTTGGAAAACCCTTTAGAAAAAAAACCTCCAAAAATTTTGATAATTTTCACATGATTTTTGTGACTTTGGGTAAATTCATTGCAGAGAATACCATAAAATTTTGCACTCATTATTTATATGATAAAAGGATAAATTCTGTTGAAAATGGAAAGAATCGGTCCATAATTTCTCGTAGCCCCCATACAAATTTCTTCCCGAAATATGGTGCTATGGTATATAAATGCCCATAGAATTGCAGTATCCATACAAAATTCAGCACAACTAAGTTTCGTGCAAACAGAAATCGCGAGACCAATTTTTTTTTTGGATCGGGCACTATTTGACCATAGCCCCCATATAAAGTTTACTTCCGAAAATCATTTAAATACACTTAAATATCTTATATATATATATCGGTATCAGGTTGAAATTCGACTTGAATATCCCCATGCACATGAAAACCGCTGTAGGGAATTTCATGAAGATCAGCACATAATTGGTTATAGCTCCCATATAAGGACCACTTCCAAAAAAACACATTAATTTTCATAAATATCTGAAAAATATCGTTATCGAATTAAAATTTTACATATATCGGTAGTATTAATTCACAAATGATACTACTTGATTGTGTGAATATCGGTTCATTTTTGACCATAGCTCCCATATAAGGTCCATTTCCGAAAATTACTTAAATACTAATAAATCTCTTATAAAAGATTCTATCTGGTTAAAATTTCAAATAAATATTTCCCATATATACGAAAATCGATGTGTTGAATTTTATGAAGATCGACCAATAATTGGTTATAGCTCCCATATAAGGACCACTTCCGAAAAATACATTAACTTCTATAAATATTTTAAATATATCGATATCGAACTAAAATTATATACAGATCAATATATTGTATCCAAAAATTATACTACTGGGGTTTGTGAATATCGGTCCATATTTGACCATAGCACCCATATTAGCTTCATTTCCGATAATCGCAATAATACCCATAAACTCTTGTAAATAATGTTATGGAGTAAAATATAAAGCAAAAAAGAACTCAAATACATATATATCACGTTAGAATATAAAAAATACATTAGCGCATATATACACTCATATTGGTAAAAAATTTAACAGAAATAAGTTTCAAGTAGATTTGCTAACTATGGGTTTATAATTATATATATAAGGCTCACATCCGGAAAATTCATTAGAACAGAACAAAAATATACCTTTGAAGTTTGACTAAATGTATTTGTTTACCCTGGTTTAAACTTTTTTACTTCACTTGTGGTGAATAAGGAAAATGTTGAGCCAATCGGTAATGTTAACCAAAGTTGTTAATTTGTGCACCGTAACATTACGTTTGGTTCATCCCACAGCGCCAGTTCTGCTTACCAAAAGTGGCCCACTGGGCACGTTATTTATTCTTATTATAAAATTATAGATTATTGGAGATGGTAGGAATATGTAGTTATTTCAATCATAAATTGCTGAATTAAATAACATTTTTATACATCTTAAATAAAACATCTAGTTTTTCTAACAATATATAAATTACTACTATACTACTATATTTTAAATAAACTTTTATTTTGTTTAAACAAAGTGGGTTTATTGAAGAAAGTACATAATTGGTATATAGTCCAAAATGTGTATTATATCAGGATCCATCTATAATCCATAAAGTGGCTTAAAAAGCAATTCGGCTATAGTCCTAATTTGCTTATAGTCCACAAAAATTGTGCAACTGTATTTGTAGACTATAAGCGAGAACTATTTTATTACATTAACATTCTACCAATCTTCATAATCGGTGCTAAGTACCAATAACAAACACTGAATTTGGATATTAGAGTGTTTATACCAATGTAATTTCTATAATTTTCATCTAATTTAGGTGGAGGGTATTTAAGATTCAGCATAGCCGAATATAGCACTCTAACTTGTTTTGCATATGTATTAGTAACACCTTTAAGCGCTCATAACTCCTAAAAAACTGAACCGATTTCAATCAAATATATACACCTATTCCTTGATTTACACGATTTTTTTGATTTTCGCTAACATCGAGGGATGTAGAAATTACCTCAATTTACTCGATATTTTTCTTAAATAATTTTAGCAAAAAATTTTTTTTTTTAAATATATCCTACATAATTATCATAAATAGTTATCTATAAAAAAATTAAGACGTAATCAGGAGTACATCTTCATACGTTCGGGACATTCCAATTGAAAATATGGAAAAGGCGTTAAAGATGTGGATAGAAAATCAAACTAACGAATTCAAATTGATATCAATGCTTCTGCAAATAAAGCTTTGAGGATTTATGAAAAACTTTATGATCAGCTAACATCTACATCATCAACTGCAAAAAAAAAAAAAAAAAATGGTTTTTGGTAAGTCATAGTTGGTTTGAAAAATTTAAGCAAAGACATTCCTTACATAATCTAAAATAAAAAGGTGAACAAGCTTCTGCGGCTAAAGAATATCCCGAAAAATTTTATGAAATTATTGTTGCTAATTCATAAGTACACCCCTGATAAAGTCTTCAATGCAGATGAATCGGGACTGTTTTGAAAAAAATGCCACAGCGGTCTTTTCTATAAAAACCTAATAAAAGTGTATGTGAATACAAAAAGATCGCATAACAATTCTTTTTTGTTCCAATGCTTCCGGTGATCACAATATGAAGCCATTGGTTATTAACAAATCATTTAAAGGATTAAATAAAGACAATTTGTCCTATTATTGGATGACCAATAAGAAGGCATTGGTTACGGACGTTGTTTTTTGTGACTGATTTCATAATATATTTGTCCCAGATGCAAAACAGTATTCACACAAAAAGAGATTGCCGTTTAAAGTGCTTCTAGCAATTGACAACGCTCTTGGACATCCACAATACTTGCAACATGAGAATGTGGAAGTTATATTTTTACCAAAAAAATAGTTTGTTGCAGCCCTTAGACCAGGAAATAATTTCGAAAATGTTGAATCTTTAACGGAAGGTTTATAAGAACTTAAACGATAAATCAACACATGTTTAAATTATAAATTATGTTTCCAAATCTCTACGAACAGATGTAATCTCCAATCAATTATCAACTATCGAACAAGAAACGCATGACGCATTTTCCAGTGACGAAAGTGATATGTCGCCTGCCAAAATGATACGATTAGTAGTGGAAGATAGTGATACAGACTGATACATATAGTCACCTGAAATGTTAAATGGCGGAACAACCAAAAATACATTGCATCAAAGCACACGTCTTCACAAATTTGTAGCTTTCTATTTTTAAAAATAACGGCTTTATTAAATAAAATTATATTTGTAACCGCTTTATTAAGTTTTTTGTCTCTCCTGTAAAATTTTTAAAAGTGATGAAACGCTATTTTGCATTTAAGGTGAATATATAATTTATAATTTAATTTACTTTAAAATAAATGAATTTTCTAAACAAAATTTTGAATTTTATCGCATTTGGTTTCATACAAACATTTTGCATTTCGATTTACACGATTTTTTCAGGAACGCATCTGTCGTGTAAATCGAGGGATTGGTGTATTGTACACAACTGTTTACCCAAATTGAATGTATATTATGAGCCTAAAAGGGGTGTCATAAATCGTCTTGCCTATTAATATTATGATGATGATTGTATTCTCTTTTTGAAATATTATTTACAATATACAACTAACAATTAGTATAATATAAAAGTATGTATTAATATTATATTAATATACACACATATATCCTTTCTTTTGATTTAAAATTCTGTGTAATTTGTATGTTAAAAATATGCAAATTTATGTTAAATTTATTTTTAATTTGTTTTAATAAAAAAAAAAATAATTAAAACTTAATTTATAGCTCAATACTTAAATTGAAAAGAAATGCTAAAAACCGGTTACTCGAACCGGTTTTTAAAAATTACACTTTTTCGAATTATTAGAAAACCAGCCGAATACTTCGAATATTTGATAACTCTAGTAGTATGTTTTGTATTTAAGTAGAAATTTCTGACCGTTTATGGCTTATAGGCTAGGTTACTCAAAATAAAAATAAAATATAAAAACGCCAATGGATTAAAATCCAAATTTTTTTTTTTTAATATTTTTAATATGTATGGGAATTATGGAATTCGAAATAACGCATGTGGATAAATTAAACAAATTATGTTTAATACATTTATTGCGTACTTTGCCAGACAAAAACCAATATTTTTGGGCGGTTCAAGCATTTGCCCACTCCCATACATAATATCCTAAAAATCAAAAAAAAAATCAACTGTATACAATAAATAACTTATTTTATTTTAAAAACAATCGAAAACAATAAATAAAGTACAAAAAAAATCAACCGACCATTTCACCTTAAACTATGCAGTATAAATCTTTCGACAAGCCTAAAAGTAGGCAATTATTAGAAAATACTTAATAAATAGCCAGTAAATCTTCTAGGGATGACAGCAGTAGTATGAAAACAATAAATAAATAAATACTTATATACATTCATATATAAAATATATTTATTTTCAACAATAGCAACAAAACCTTTGTCGTATATTTTTTGCCACATCAATGGAAACTGCTAAAATAAAGTGAAATAATAAAAACAAAAGAAATATATGCTAAATAAAGTTTTCTCTGCAACACCATTTGTTTTTGAAGTGTTTAGTTTGTATTGTTTTATTTTATTTTATTTATTTTTATTTTTTTTTTTGCCTTCATTGTCGTTAGTCTTCTTAATATTAAAGTCCTTCAAGTGTAACAAACTGTGGTAAAACAAATACACATATAAAGTAGCGTTTTCTTCAATCGTCACTTCCTGGGAAATATTTTTTTCTGGATTTTTGTTTTTTAGGGAAATGTGGTGAGAAAGGAAGTAAAAAGTATTAGTCACAAGTATTTGGCCTAAATCAACATACAATTTGATATACATTTGCGTGTGATGGTTTTGAAAAGTACAAAAAAATAAATAAAATATTTATCAACATATAAAAACACTTTCTAAAATATATATGTAAATACATACATATATACTCGTACAAACACATTTACACTCTTGTAAACACACATCCATGCAAATATTTGCTTGTGTGTGTTTGTACACACACCATCATTGTCTATATTAAATCATACAAACAAATGTAAAAACGCACTATGGGATAGAGAAAACAGCATGAGCGACGAAATATGGGATGTATGTAAATGGTATCTTTAAATTTTAATTAAACAAAGTGTGTGAGAGATATCGTTGTGAAATAAAAATAACATCGTGCATATGATCGCCGTAGCTTCACTGCGTGTTGAGCATCCGAAATGTCCAATTTTTCATGACTCTGGCTCATAAATCATGCTGAATTTGACCAATGACAAGGGCTATGTGGGTTTTGAGTGCCGATGTGGTTTGTGGCTTATTCGCATAGACATGCGACTTAAGAAAACTACACCAGAAAAAGTCTACCGCACGATCTTTTTGGCTGATGTGAACAGCTCCACGTGAGGTGACTGTGCTCATGAGCTGCTCTCCAAATGCCAACTGCTGAAAATCGAGTAATGTTTGGAGGTTGCACAGTTTATCTGATGTTCAGAGTTTTGCCTCAAAATATCATGCATCAAATCCAAAGTTTTCAACTTTTTTAAACTAAATTTAAACAAGTAAGAGAGCTATATTCGGCTCTGCCGTATCTTATATACCCTTCACCAAATTATACTTGAAAAAAAAATTAAAACATTTTTTTTTTTAATTTTTTTTAAATTATTTTTTTTCGAAATTGTTTTTAAAAATTTTTTCCAATTTTTTTTTAATCTGCTGGATGGAAGCATATCGTGTCGGCGTTGAAAAATATTAATACTCCAGAGTATTTAATCAAGATTATCAAGGACTATTTTTCAAACAGATCCTTGTGGATTGAGACTGACAGGGGCACAAGTACATATAAGGTCACGTCAGGTGTCCCACAGGGTTCTGTTAGGACCCCTGTTATGGAATATTATGTACAATGGAATTTTCGATCTAAAAATACCGGATGAAGCAAGTATTGTAGGCTTCGCAGATGACATCGCAATCCTGGTTCAGGCAAGACACATTGACGAGGTGACTATACGCGAACGAAGCAATAAGTATGACAAAAAGTTGGCTGACATCAGTAAACCTGCACCTAGCCGAACACAAAACAGAGCTTGTCCTTATAAGTGGAAAAAGAAAAAGGGAGACCCTGTTAGTACAAGTAGGCGCGACCACAATAACTTCTTTGGAGGCAATAAAGTACTTAGGCGTCATGATAGATGACCGTCTAAACTTCAAAAGACACATGGAATATGCATGCAAGAAGGCAGCAGATGTAACAAATGCATTAGCCAGAATGATGCCGAACATCGGTGGGCAACGACAAAGTCGCAGATTACTAATATCAAGTCTCACCAATTCGATACTCCTATATGGAGCGCCAGTCTGGGCGAAAGCGATCAACAAAATGTCCAAAAAGGACATGATATCATTATCTAGGAGAAGCTGCTTAAGGGTCAGTAGCGGTTTTAGAACAATATCAGTGGATGCAGCAAATGTAGTGGCGGGAATCGCCCCCATAGATATAACGGCAAATGAAATATCAAATGTTTACAAAACTATAGTTGAAAATCCGGAGGCTTCCAGAAAACAAATTCGACAAATCGAAAGGGAAAGGAGTGTTCAAAGCTGGCAAAGGAGATGGGAGAATTCACCTAAAGGTCGATGGACCTTTAGACTAATCCCCTCCATAAGTACGTGGCTGAATCGTCGTCATGGCGAGGTGAACTACAACTTAACCCAATTCCTTACGGGACATGGGGGTTATAGGAACTATCTGCACCGCTTTGGGCACGACAGTAGTCCAAGATGTCCACAATGCAACAATGAAGATGAAACGGCTGAACACGTTACATTTATTTGCCCACGTTTTTTCAGATATCGAACGTCACTGGAACTTTATTTAGGCGAACGTTTGACAGTTAACAACATAATTAGCATAATGCTAAGATCCAAAGAGAAATGGGATGCAGTTAACGCGTTTATTACTCATATAAACTTAACACTGCGAGAAGCTGAAATTGCACGGAAGACCGTGATGGCGAGCCAAGTATAATATGGAAATTCATTGGAGAATAGCCTAGAAATGGCATATCTCCCCCGCGAAGTAATACCAATTGGCAGTCCCGCTGGGATTGTTTTTCAATACGGGTTGAATGCATCTACGAAGATTCCACACCTCCAGCGCTACAAAAAAAAAAAAAAAAAAAAAAGACAGACAGACAGATAGACAGACAGACAACTATTTGGGAAAAATTATGCTAAGAATAATAAGTAGTAAGATACATGGGTTAGAAGAAACACCTGTTTGGTCAAAATGTCAACTCATAGAGTACTTGACCGATCTTGTTGAAAAATTGTATCTGAGTTACTATCAAATAGGACTTTGGTGCAAATTTCATACCGATCGGAAGACATCGGTTTCAAAAGTTGGTTCACTTGACAAGAAGTCACCCATATAGCCTTTTTCACCATTTTTTAGTGGTGTATAAAAAACGTTTGAAAATGTAAAATCTATGGTTTTGAGACATTAATGAAGTTTTATGACTTTTACTTTTATATCAGATTAATTTTATCATCACTTTAATTTTATAACGGGTTATCGATGTCTGTAATTATTTATATTTAAAGGTCTATGAAATACGAAAGATATGTTTGATGGGATAGTTTTCAAGATTTAATACAAGTTTTTGGAAAATATTACTATATATTGACTTAGAACTCGAAACAACAATAAAATTTGCCAACTGTAAAAGTAGTCCGATTTTTAATTACGTAGAACATTATTAGACCTTTAGATTATAGAAAATTTAAAAAGTCTAATATAAGTGCCATCTTATTGTACAACGATGACAATTTGAATTTTGACTTCCAAGTGAATCGCAATCAGATTGTATAATATCGGATTATATTAACACAGATGTTCTGCAGTTGTAGTTGAATGAAGCTCTTACTTTCGAGCTGTTAGCATGACCCATAGTGCACTATGAAAAACATTTTAACAAAAATATGGGTAAGAAAGTCAAGAGCCTTTAACACTCGAATTGTTTGTTGTTCTTGTGTAAGTGAGTTTGTGTGTTTGGAAGTGTTTATTTGTTGTTTTTTTCTTCCTTTAATTTTTTGTTTGTATTAGTGAGGGTTTGTGTTTGTGTGTTGTTGCTATTGCTATTGCTCCTGCTGCTGATGTTGTTCTTTTTGTTTTTGGTTGTATGGTGTTAGCTTCAGTGATTTATTTGTTTTGTTGCCAACAACTTTTGCTATTTGGCTGTATTTTATTTCACAAAACTGAACAGCAGCAACTACAACAAAATCAGGAGTAAAATAAAAAAGCACAATTATTAACTTTGTTTCGAAATTGTTTGCACTTACCAAGTGTCGCAAATAAAATAACAACACATGAAGTAAAATATAGAGTAACAAATTTTTTAACGAGGGTCATTTATCTTTTTTTTTTTTGGGCAATATTTTACATAAAAGTGTTCATATAAAAACACTTTTATATCCATATAGTTAATATACAAAGCTTAAGAGGGAAAACATTACAATTTGCTTGTGTATGTGGTACAATTATTTTATGCAGTAGGATCAAGAAAATATCACATACATTTAAAAAAAATTGTTAATAGTCAACAGTTTAAATTATGATAATTGTTCAAGGGATGTCAGCTCTTACAGCTAAGTTGTGCAGATGTCAGCAATAAGTATCGGAAGATAATTATAATTGTAAATTATTTTGTTTAATAAGAAAAACTAAAGCTAAAAGCAATTGTTCCGCAATCACGACCAAACGTCAGAATTTATTTGATTGGTTGTATATAAAATAAAAATCAAATAAATCGCTCCCACAACAATTTGATCTTCGATCCGCAAGACCCGAGTCTTACTCGGCTAAAGATTGTCACCTCAGTGACAATCTTTCGACGATACCAGAGCTATTGTAACAATAAGCCATTTTATTGAAATTTTGCACATTCCAAAACTTGAATTAGCAAAGTCCACAAACGGATGAAATGTGTACCATTTATTTTAAACAAAAGGGTCGAGTAATTTCGGGTAATATGGTATAGTTGGATATTGTGGTGCAGCAACTTTTCTCTAAAACTAAGAGCACAGGGGTAACGGTACTAAGCTTAATAGTTTTATGATCTCAGCATAAGTGTATTTAATTTTTGCAGGTCATGAAAATAGGCAGTTGTAGAAAATAATAATAGAATTTTTTGAGATCTGTTAAAAATTACTTTTTTCTAAAAATACGTGTTTTAAACTTCACTAATTTTTAAAGTCAAAGGTGAGTCTTTAGTTAGTCGGTTTATCTTGTATAGCTAAAGGCGGCTACAGTTGTATACTGTGGCACATTAACCTTTTAAGAAAATAATATGCCAAAGAAAGATGAAGTAAGAAAATGGGCAGCGGAAGATTTCTGAGCTGTTACAAACAACGAGATGGGCATTCTTTAAGCATTAAAGTCATTCAATATCCTCCACACAACATCACAGCGAATGTCCGGAAGCGAAAAAAGTATTAGGGAGCTTTAACTTGAAATGAATCGAGGTATTGGTATTACAAATTGCAAAACTAAACAATGTTCAAAATAATTTTTCATTATTAAGAGAATGTGCTGGAAAGGATTGGCTGCGTGCGTTTTGCAACCGTCACGAAAAAATATTTTAAGCTTTCGGAAGCCAATGGGCACAAGTGCAGACCGAGTTCGATAATTCTCTCGAGTGAATGTTGCAGTATTTTTTAATTTACTAATCGTAGTGCTATTTTTCTATGCATTTCTTACAAATAATAATCTTACATCCTTTTTGGAACTACATAATTTATGTTTTCTTTCTTACACAGAAATAAGTTTCAACAATAAATAGTATGATTTGGTTTCATTGATTTGAATTTATAAATAACTTCTTAAATAGTAAGACTTTTTTCATATTTTGTAATACGTAAGGCCATATTTTGTTTTATGGCAGCAGTGATTTTAGCGAAGCCGGTGTTCGATTCGCCCCAGGGTTTAAAGTCCCTTCGCCCGGTTGAAGGCCTGCAATATAGAAAATATAAACAAATAAGTATATAAAAACATAAATTTGACTAGGATCTTGAATTGTTCCAAAAAGTGTTATTGAACATTATAACACTTTCAAAAGAGTCATAATATCCATAAACAAAGTGAAAAAATGTCCATGAACATAATGTCACTTCATGGGATGTCATAATATCCATTGACACTATGTCAATGGACACTGTTACATGCCACAGGAATTTGCAATAGCGATTTGAATTTAACGGTCTGTAACGACTGCCTGCAGCAATCATCATGTTTATAAACACGTCCATCAGTAGAAGCTTCTACTTATCAATAATGTTGATATCATGCGGTTATTAGCATTGTTTGTAAGTATTGCAACATTAAATGTTTAAGCAGCTAACATTGACATCGAAAGCTCTAGAATTCGAACATACTAGTTTGTCCATTAAGAGCATTGTAGAAGATTCCGGAAAGATGGCGTGTGTATAAATAGTGAAGTCGTGAGTGAGTTGATCATAGGCGCTATTAGAGTTAACATCAACTGGCTTGTATATTTAAGTTTGTACATTATAAAGTGCGTGTGCATTTCTGCGAATTGATAAACGTGTATAAAGACACTGACTGACTATTTGAACTGTTGTTGTACATTTTAAATAAATAAAGAGTTGTTACAATTTTAAATTACTAAACGGCTTTTATTTGCAATCAAAAGTATCCGATATATTTAAAGGAAATAAACCAACGTTTTAAAAAGGTTAAAAAGTAACAATACTTACTATAAGACAACGAAATTTTTAAGTTGCAGCAATCACAAAAATATATATCTGAGAAGTAAGGGTCAAAAGGGCAATTATTGTATTTTATTAAATAAATCACATACGGATTTAAAGTTTTAAATATTAATTTCTGTAATGAAATTATAAGTTCACAAACAACATAAGTCCAGAATTAAAGTCCAAAACGCTAAAAAAAAACATTGGTTTTATATATCGAGGGCCTATATTCAAAATCGTCTATCTTTGATTTTCACGAAAATTAAATGTTTAGTAAAACAGCCCTCATCTATGGTGTGAATTTCATAACAAATATATTTTTTTTGCTGTTTTATTTGCATTTTGTTATTTCTCAATCTTATACAATTAATTTTTTCCGAATGCAAAACCCTCAATCTTTTCAAATAATTAATTTTAAAATACTTTTTTGGAATAATTTCTTCTCGCAATTCATGTTTTCTTACTTCTTGCAATGTTTTCTTACTAATTTTTGCATGCTGAACATGAATTTTACATTTTTCAATAATTTGTTAAAATAGCATATGACGATTCTGAATTGAATTACCATGAAAATATTTTACCTGGCAAATAGAATGTCCGTGGCATAAAAATTAATGGTTAAAGTTGAAGTATTCTTTTAAAAGTGTCTACTTTGAATTATTTTACGATAATTTACACCGATCAAACTCAAAAAAAAGCAAACATTTTTTCTATGCTTATTGTTAATTTTTATACCCTTCACCATGAGTGGCAAGATTATATTGTATATACTATATATAAGTTTGTCATTCCGTTTGTAATTTCTACATTTTTCATTTGCGACTCCACAAAGTATATAGATTCTGGATGGTTATATATAGCGAAGTCGATACAGCCATGTCCGTCTGTATGTTGAAATCAACTTTCCGTAGCCCCCAAAAACTTACAAACATAATTGATACATCAATGTATCGGAAATTCTTCCGGCTCGGTCGCTATTCAAAATCTAGAAAATCGGTCATAAATGGCTGAGATATAAGGAAAAAACTGGGACAACCTCGATTTATGGCCTACTTTTGATCTATATCTGGATTACTTGATAGATCAATGTATCGGGAATACTTCCGGCTCGGTCGCTATTCAAAATCGAGAAAATCGGTCCATAAATGGCTGAGATATAAGGAAAAAACCGGGACAACCTCGATTTATGGCCTATTTTTTTATCTATATCTGGATTACTAAGTCATTAATATAGACAATTTGGATATCTAATGATAGATATTTCTAAGTCCATTGCAACAATGTATATAAGGCTATAGTAATTTGGACCTACAATGGATCAAAATCGGGAAAAATATTTCTTAACCCGATTTTTTATTTTACCAAAAAAAATAGTTTGTCATACATTTTTTTCACTAAAAATTAAAATTTGGAAAAAAAATTAAAAATGCTAATATAGCGAATATAGCTCTGTTACTTGTTTTTATCTAGTGTTGAATTATTAACCGGTATTTTTAATAAATCTCGTTAAAAACTGACAGAAGGCATAAATGAAATAATTTAATGTTATTAATATGCAAAATCCTCTATCTTATCTTTTTCATATTTCCTTATTGAATATTTTGAGAAGAGAAACCCTCTATCTATCGTAAGGTCCCCAATAACGCAAAATTTTAAAAATCAATTATATTGCATTAAAAAATATTGAAGAATACCGAATTTTAATAACTCAAGTAATACGCGAAAAAAAAACATTTTTTGGCTATCCTGAAAGGTTGTGTTTTTTAAGATAAAGGGTTTTGAATATAGGCCCTCGATATATACTTTTTGTATACTTTGTTCTAAATCGATAAAAAATATGATGCAGCTTCGTAGGGTCACTAAAATTTGTGTTTGAAGAGTAGCTTTTCCGTAAGACTCTAAAAGTCGAATTTTTTGTGCTTTAAAACTATAGAACAACTTAGAGTTTCCAAAAAACCGAAGATTTTCAAAACCGAGGTTTCGGTTATATTTCGGTTTTGTGATAATTTGAAAAATATTAAGTGCTATACTTAGAAACAAATAATATAGGAAAAGCAATACAAATTTAAAAATCAAACTTGACGGGTGTTCAATAGTATAAAGGAAAATTTATTTTAATGGTACTCTTTAAATATATTAAATTAGTTAGCTTATGTGTATATGTACATTAAAGTTGGCTAATATGCTTTTAAATAAAGAAATAATCAAGAATAGGGGTCTCAATGGTATTATGATATCAAAAAAGGAGAACTAAACCATACTAAGTAGTACTTTTACGTTCTTAAAAATGGTACTTTTTGAATTTTTTATAATATTGAACCTAGAGTCAGGAAATTACTTTGATTTCAAACTTGACGGGGGTTCAAGTGTGGAATATTGGTACTTATTCTCCTAATGGTGCTATTTATTATATTAAATTATTTTACTTATATGTTGGCTGATATACTTTTGAGTAAAGAATGAAATTCATTAAGCCATCTACTTATATGACATTGAGGTAACAAAAACTATTAGTATATTTTCGTTCTTCGAAGGTTATTTTTTGAAATTTCTATAAGCTGAAAAGAAAACACATATGATCCTGACCGAGTTAAAATCTAAAAAAGGGACTCACAAGTACTTTTTTGCAACCAAAAATACTTTTTGACTATTTTATAATAAGAAACGTAAAAATTAAAATTTAGGCACACATTATTATGAATGAGTTAGAATTCACAAAAGGTGACTTTAGTGTAAACTTTCTTTAACATTTTCTATAATAATGAACCCAGAATTATGATGCTGAATAGGAATACAAAATGTGGGTCTTTATGGTACTTTTTTTATTCTAATAATACGTTACGAATGAGATAGAATCCATATTACAATAAATCAATAAACATAAAACTAGACCCATATTATCCTGAATTAGTATTAATTCACAAAGGGAGACTTAATTCATAGTACTATTTCTTTCTTCCAATTGGGGTGACGAAGCGCATTGGGTAGCTTGTACTTCAACATTTGTCGGATTTTTGAAAATATCTAATGGCCTCATTTAGTAAAACGCAACGACAAACGTTGGACAATATTCAAGTTTCCAATCTTTTTCCCAGTATTCTTTATACAAATTGTTTATGTTTCTGAACGCTTCGTTTTATAAAATGAGGCTCTAAATCTTTGGGGCCTATATAACTACTGATATAAAATTTAAAAATATCGCTATCTTTTACAGACACATGCCTCAATCAGCAATATTTTTTCAATATGTCACAAATAATATGAGTTTTGCATACATATTGTTACGAATGTGCAATGACGATTTGAATTTAACAGTCTGTAACGACTGCCTGCACCATTCATCATGTTTGAAGGCACGTCCATCATTGACATTGTTTGTAAGTATGGCAACACTAAATGTTTGGGCTGCTGGGAATGACATCGAAGGCTCTGGAATTCGAACATACGAGTTTTGTCCGTTAAGAGCATTGTAGAAGATTCCCGAGAGATGGCGTGTGTATAAATAGTGCAAGAGACTGCAGTCGTGAGTTGAGTTGATCATTGTCGCTGTTAGAGTTAACATCAATTGTCCATTTGTACATTTATGTTTGTACATTATAAAGTGTGTGTGCATTTCTGCGAATTGATAAACGTGTATAAAGACACTGAGTGACTATTTGAACTGTTCTTGTTGTACATTTTAAATAAAAAGTTGTTACAATTTTAAACTACTAAAACTACTTTTATTTGCAATCAAAAGTATCCGGTTTATTTAAAGGAAATAAACCCCGTTTTTAAAAGGTAAAAACGTAACAATATATTATCTTATAATGGTTAAATATCGATATGTATAAGAAATTTATGTAAATTAATGTATTTTTGAAAGTAGTACTGTATAGCAGCTATGACCAATTACGATCTTCATACAATTCGGTGCGGCAAGTGTACCTAATATCGGGATATGATCAAATATGGATAGGATCATGCAAAATAAGCTCTTGTGGTTACTGCAAATCGATATGTACCATGGAGCCATATTTGGTGTGAGGAGGTTTTGTTGCGAGATGGTATGGATCAATTCATATCATTTTCTTACATTTTATCATAGCAATAACGGGATAAATAACATATTTAAACAGAATAGCCAACAATTTTTTAAAACAACTTTTAAAGGTTGTTTTTTATTTTGGACCTTGACTCTGGTTCTACAATACCAATTTTTGTCAATACCAAACATTTCTGATCGACAAAAAAAATTTATTTCCCTATTGATGGACTTAGCTAGGTTATCTAAAAGTATTTTTTCTTTAAACTTTTAGTACATATTTTTCTTTCAAATCCTCGTATATTATTCGTATTTGTTTTTATACAATTTAGTGACTTTTATATAATTGGAATGTACTACTAAAAGCAATATTTAGATAATGTATTATTATTATTATTATTATATATTCGTGTTTATATATTTGTATATATACAAATAATATGTGTACATTACAGTTACACTCGTAAACACACTGTTACACATGATTGTTCAAGTGTTAAGAGAAGTTCTTTAAGGATAAAGTTTTCAATATACGAAGGAGCATTTTATAGCGTGTTTATGCCAAACATGCAAAACACAACAATAACAATTACATTAATAACAACGACAATAATATTTTCATTGCCAGTATTTAATACATACACATGCAAACACATGTACATTTCCCAGTAGTTCTGGTCATTCATTTTGGGTCAGAACTGCTTACACTATGGGACTAGTTATTTTAACAGGCGTGTGTCCTAAGCAGTGGGTCAATTGAGCCTACATAGTTTACAAAGAGACTGTCTGATAGTTGGTCCAAAGTAGTCAACGTATGTGAATTCACACATAGATTGACCTTACTAGCTACCATACTGATTACTTGGCTAGCTATATATCCAGTCTTTATCATAAGAGCACTCACGGGGCCCCGCGTTGGCCTCCTACTGTTAATTGATAACTTTACCTATTACTATTCAGTAGGTATAATAATAGGTAAAATTACTAGTTCGGAACAATCACCCAGAACTGCTGGTATATTTGAATGAAGAGAAAAAACGACTACAATAACAATACAATACAGCAACAATGATGAATTGCGTTTATTCTTTGGGAACTAATTATGAAATTAAAACGTAAATCAAATTAGAGAAATAAATGAGAACATCGTAAGACGAAAACAAAATTAAACTTTGCCATTGTTTTTGTTACTGTAACTCAATCTGTTTTTTTATCATCACTAAATAACTGCTAATAGCCCACTTGACCTACGATTTAAAGCAAAGGAAGATTCTCCAGAATTAAGATATGTCACAATTGATTATGCTAAATACTCGCTATTGATATTGAAATATTTATGAAAAGTGAGTGACAGGTGAGTTCTAGCAGATCGTTCTCTTGCTTTATTCGAAATTCATTCTAGAAAGTTTTGCCTGTTTGGTGAAATGTTCGATTTTACTCGAAATTCGTGGCCAAGTGGGTAGTTCTCAAGAAATCTTGCATTTCAACGATGACGTATTTGTGTAAACATACTTTATGTATGCATATTAATTAGAGTGTACTGTAGAACTTTTTATAGCAATAGAAATAAAAGGATGCACAAAGGGCTAGAATCAAACTAAGGAGTGAGATCGAAAAATTCTTAACTTCAATTTCCATGCTCTGTTTTTGGCCTCTAAATCTTTAGCAGCGTTCCTGTCAGGAACTTTTGAGCCTTGTATGTTTTTAAACCTGCATTAGCTTTAACTTTTCGTACCAAATAATCTGAGCACAGAGCTAACCGGGCTGCTTTCCTACCGGATGTGTTGGGAACTCTTTTGAAAATGCTTTCTATTTATTGGCTTAATAAGCATCATGTTAATTATTCCTTCCACCTGAACCAGGGTTTCTATCAACGGACAAGTTCTCCCGGTACTGTTTAATAACATTGGAAACAGTTTGACGCAGACCTTTGATTGTTTAGCCAACTTTTGTAGGACCAACTTGGGTTTTGTTGAAAATCTATATCTATATAAATATATAAATGTCTTTGTAAGTTTGTTTGTTTATTTGTTTGTTTGTTTGAGCATCACGCCTAAACGGCTGAATCGATTTTATTGAAATTTGGAACGTAGATAGATCCTTACTTGGAAGCGTCAATAGGGTATAACTTTTTTCAATACTTGGACCAGAAAGGGGTAAACAGGGGGAAAACCGGTAAAATTGGTACCTTTAGTTCTTAAACAATAAATAGTAAACGGCCGAAACGATTTTATTGAAATTTCCAACATAGACTACGACAGGGGTAGCGAAGCGCACCGGGTCAAGCTAGTATTTAATAATTTTAGTACGCACTTTTTTCTGGTCACTCATTTTAATCAGATTAACAACAAATGAATATAATTGACATTAAACATAAAAAAATCAAATAATTCTTGTGTTAAGAACTTTACGATTTCTCTCCTTAATACTTAACTGAATTAATAAAACAATAAAAAGTGTCTGACAATTATCTTACAATAAACTGAAAATGGCAACGTATTATGTTCACACGATTGTCAGATGTGTGACAATATAATTGTCTTACAATGTAGTGACAATGATTTTTCTGAAAACACAACAATAACAATTACATTAATAACAACGACAATAATATTTTCATTGGCAGTATTTAATACATACACATGCAAACACATAAACATTTCTCAGCAGTTCTGGTTGACTGTCCCGAAATAGTGATCATTAGGGTGCGGATTTATATGCAAATGCATGTTTTTTCTGGAACATCCAAATACAATGTAAATTATCTATCCAAATTGCACATTTTGCTGTAAAATGGCATCGATTTGTTAGTGCATATTTTATTATATTTTACTTCAAAATGCATATTTACCTGAATATTATCAAAGTTTTCAATAAAAATATAATTTCTGGTCGTCAATGGGCCACATATTGTCTAGACAAACATTCTTTTTTGGAATTTGTTATAGAAATAGTATAAAATTTTGTCGTCTAACTTCTTTCGACATCGAGAAACTGGCATTAAGTTCTTCATTTTTCTATCAGCAATTGAAAATTATCATTTCAAAACATTTTGCTTCATAGAAGTTTAGATTTTTTTTTTAGTATCAACAATTCATTAAATGTATCGAAAACATTCATATTTGTTTTCATTGCAATTTCGATTTATAAGAGATTTCGTTATCGAAAGATTTTGTAACTTCACAAAAAAGTTACTGCTCCTGACAGTCATTTCCCGTTTAAAGTGACTACTCTATAGATTACTTAGAGACACTTAAGAGACAATTGTCTTTACGCTAGATTGCATAGGATGTATCTGCGTTACAAATAGCACATACGTATCAAATGACTCAAAATATATAAATTTGAGTCAGCCAATTGTTCAGATATTAGTGACAATTAATATCTATAAGGGATACATTTACTACTTACTTAACTGCTGAGTTATTACGAGATGAAAATGAAGGTTGGATGCTACTTTATATCACGATTAAAATATTGATGATTTTAAAAGGCAAGTCGCAAAATAGAAGAAGATTATGTTTTTAAACAAGTTTTCATACCAAGATATTATAATTAATACATCCATCGTTTTCTCAGATGAACAAAACTTTAACTATTTAATTCCTGATATAATTTATAGAGTTCTAACTGCTGGGAACACTGTTGTGTATTTTTTGGACATTGCGCGATCCATAGTTAATTATTTTTTGTTTCTGCACGAAAATATAAGTGCATATTTTTTAAATGTTTAGGTCATATTTTATTTTTTTTTGAAGCATATTTTAGGCGCATATTTTCCAATAATAAATGCATGAAAATCCGCCCCCTAGTCATCATTAATTTAGGGTCAGAACTTTGCTTACGAAATAATGCACAATTAATGTCAGTTTTATAGAAAAACATATAAGTACATGAATGACGTTGGCCAGGCCATCATCGTCAAAAACAAACACTATAGGTCGATGATTATCGACTTCTTTTGGCATTAATTGGATGATATGGACACCAATGACATGTGGGTTTAACAAGACGGCGTTACGTGCTACACAGTTTATGCCACATTGTGCAATATGCACGAGCAATTTGGAGGCTTGGTCATCTCACGTGGAAGTGATTTGAACTGGCCACAGAGATCGTGCGATTTGACCTCGTTAGATAGTTTCTTGTGAGGTTTTCAAAAGTCGCAGGTCTATGCAAATAGGCCACAGCCGCCCTCAAATGAAACATATGCCATCGGTCAAATTCAGCCTGATGTATGCCCAAGAGTCACGGAAAATTGCACATTTTGGATGCGCGCCACACAGCAAATCCGCAGTCGACATTTGCACGATGTTATATTCCGTATATAATGGCATCGATAATCTATTCAAACACATACAAATTATTGATGATATCTCACACACACTTTGTTTATTTAAATTTAAATATAGATAGGGCTTAATTAAAGACCCTACTAATTGTAAACTAATTTTTATTTGACACTATTTAAGGTTGACAATACTAAAAGTGAAACATCTTTATGATTCCTTTCTGAATCCTTCACCATGAGTCTACAATGTCCTTGTTTAAACTTAAAAATTAGGTTTTTGAGATATAGGAATTTGAATCTTATAACTCAAGAATTTTTTTCGAATATATCAAATTTATATGTTTAAATATTACATGTGATAATTTAAGACTCGGTGGTAATGTTTTCCATTGTATTTTCCTTATTCTCAAGAAATCAATTTCTTGATAAACAAATACCTCATCATCAGCTTTTTAATTAATAGTAAACACTTTTTTCTTTCTCAAGCATTTCATTAATTTTAAATTAAAAATACACCAAAAAAATCGCTACTTTTTAAATATTAATGAATTTCTTTTGGTTTCTTAAAATTCGTTGGCAATTTCTACTTCAGTAACTGCTGCTGTAAGAAAACAGACATTACAGCTGGTGGTATACAGTGAATGAGGGTCTCCCAGCTAAAGATATAAAAACGGAAGTAAGTGGATGAACAGGACATGGTAAAAATTGTTGCATTTACATAAATTCATGTTCTGCATCTGTATGCATCTGCAGACGTTCATATATGTAAATGTTTATGTGCAAGTGATTTTTATATCTTGTGTTTACCTGTTTGTTAAAACCACATGGCAAAAATAATGTAAAAATCAACAGGAATACTACAAAAAAAGCAAAGGTAACCAGAAGATGAGGTATTAAAACGGAAATATATTCATGAACTAGCATCACCACACCGTCTGGATCTGCATCTGCAATCTGCATTGATATGAAGAAAACAAGTCATATATTTCAACTGTCTTGGCAGGCAGCATGTGTGTTTATTTTCGCAATTGTATTTGTTTGTTTGTGTGAGTGAGTGACTGTTTGTATATCTGTGGTCCTTCCAATCTGCCAGCTTGGTAGATATTTCACAACAAAAAGAAAAGAACAAAACTAAAATAAAAATAAACAAGGATTTCCCCCTTACTATGCAAACTCAAGAATTCGTTCGGGTCTTTTTTTATTTATAGCAACAGGACATTTATATCCTTGTTTTCATATTTTCTTTTTCTTTTATTTGATTAACTGAAAATAACAGATATGGCCAATTTGGGTAAAAGAATTTGTAATATGGTAAGGATCGATTGGGTCAGTGTAAGTATTCTTGACAGTTTATTTTCCAGAAAATTTTTATAGTTTGTGGCGTTGGTACAATATTGGATGTTCTGCTATTATTAGGACATTTTGTAATGCTAGAGTATATTAAAATTTTTAAGATTCATAAATTTAATATGATTTTTAGTTCTCTAAGTGGAGAAACATATTTGACAAATTAGTCTAAAATCAGATGAAGCATAGAATTGTAAAAGCTTAATTGTATTGTAGTGTTTCCAACAACTGTAAAATTGCGGTTTTTGTCTTTACAAAATTGAATTCAATTGAATACAACTAAAAAACCGAATTAAATTCAGCAATAGAAAAATTCGATTATGAAAGCCATAAGAAATTTTCGGGAGTAGGTCTTGTATGGGAGATATATGGAGCTAAATTTGTATAGATACCCTTACAAATTAAATATTTATGGCTTAAAATAGGCTTCAAGCCTATTTGTCGGGAAAATTAACTCTAAATAAACATGAACATTCTCGATATTATATCGAATTGTACTCGAATAATTTTACGAAAAAGTGATTAATTTTCGAATTATTTTCAATACTGGGTTTATACTTTTTGCTTAAATCAAAATTTTAATATAGATGATATATAAAGCTATAATGGATCAAGAGAGTTTTCTGGATTTTCAATTTTTCAGTTTGAGTGAAAATAATCAGGATTGTATTAATGGGCGTGGCACCTCCCATAGAAAGTAAATAGTTAATTTCGAACATCTGGAGAACTATAAGTGTAAAAATATTTAAAATTAGTATGAAGCATCCCACTTTAACTCCCATACTGAAACAGACAGACATATCAAGATCTTTAAAAATTTAAAATATTATAATTGTATGAAAAAAAAATGTTTTGGATGAGGAGACCTCTTCAACTATTTTTTTAAATTTTTTAAATAAATAATAAGGTTTATTTGTACAACAAAAATTCATTGAAAAATATATCCAACTTTGCCCAACCCATTCCTATGTTTATAGCTTATGTGGTTATCTGCTTATTTCTATTTATCTATTTATTTAAAAAAATAGATTTGAATTTTATTTATTTGTATTTATTTTTATTTTATGTTTATTCTATTTTTAGTTTTGTAATGAAAATCTTGAATGAAAGTGAGATTGGAATCAGCTACAATCCATTCTTCCCAACTAAATAAATACTGTGGAATCGTGATAGCTTCCTGGGCTACCCACATACGCGTGTAATAGGCTTAGTATACACAATATAAAACTTATCGGAGTAAATTCGTTGGCGGAAATCATCAAATATCTTAGCAAAGTCGCCGACGCTCTGTAGTATTAGTCCCATTCCTGTAATTTCTATTAAAATAGACTTTCGGTAATTTTATTCAGAGTACCACCATCTGCCACTTCATATATTGTTGCAATTTTTCATACTGAAGATGATGGCGAGTTCCAATCCACGGGCAGTTGTAAATTCGATCATGTACCTTCAAAAATTAAATTCTTTGAAAATATTTTTTCAGAAGATTTATGACACTATTCGGCTCTGGTCGGTGTCTACTGTGTTCATTAGATGCAAATTTAAAATTTCTAATATAATGAAGAGCAAATTATATACATTCAATAAACTAAATTTCAAGTATTTTAATATTTAACAAGTTAGAGTGCTATATTCGGCTATGCCGAATCTTAAATACCCTCCACCTAAATTAGATGAATATTATAGAAATTACATAGGTATAATTCGATAACGATATTTTTCAGATATTTATGAAAATTAATGTGTTTTTTGGAAGTGGTCCTTATATGAGTCCAATTGTGGGCCGATCTTCATTAAATTCCCACAGCGATTTTCATGTGCATTGGGATTATGCAAGTCGAATTTCAACCTAATACCAATATATATAAGATATTTAAGTGATTTTTGGAAGTAATTTTTATATGGGGGCTACGGCCAAATAGTGCCCGATCCAAAAAAAAAAAATTGGTCTCGCGATTTCTGTTTGCACAATACTTAGTTGTGTTGAATTTTGTATGGATACTGCAGCATATTTCGGGAAGAAATTTGTATGGGGGCTACAAGAAATTATGGACCGATTCTTAACATTTTTAAAAGAATTTGTCCTTTTATCATATAAATAATGAGTGCAAAATTTCATAGTATTCTCTGTAATGAATTTACCCAAAATCACAAAAAACCATGTGAAAGTTATCAACATTTTTGGAGGTTGTCTTACATTTTGATCCATAACCCTGGATCTACCAATTCGATTTTGCTGATTTTCAATACCAAACTGCTTAGATAAATTGTAAACATTTTGGTATACATTTCATTAATTTTACTTATGTACTTTGGAATTGAGAGTGTTTTACACAGACAGACAGACAGACGGACAGACATTGCTCAATCGACTTAGAATTTCATAAGGATCAATAATATATATACACTGTTGGGTCTCTGATGAATATTTCTCAATGTTACACACGGAATGACAAACTTATATATACCCTCTTTCGCCACTTGTGGTGGTGGAGGGTATAAAAATAACCAACTTAAAACGGTGTTCACTGTAGACAGAGGTTATTTTTAATTTTATAACCAGGTAACCTGATAACCAGGCAACCGTGAACAACCTTAATATTGTTTTGAATGAAATGCATGTAAACATAAAATATATGAATGTATTAATAAATATGAAATAAAATCGAATACAAATTTATTTCAATAAACTTTATTTTGATCTTATCATTGGTTTAATTAACTTGAAGGATACAATATGTTGTCTAAAAAAAAAATTCCCCCCTCCCCTAAATTCTTTAGCTTGGATTCTGAATTCCAAATTCACCACTTTGGCTGGTGTAGGGTATAAAAAGGGTGATCAGAACGATATGTATATAGGTTTATATAGAAGATAATACATACCAAATATGAAAGGATCGGTCAAAGTCTTGTGGTAGCATATCCTTCATTATCTCGTAAAGGCTATAATCATGGTGAGGCATGTGAATAGGACCAGCTCTATAGGAATTTTCGGAACATTTTTTGCTGAAGATGCCACACAATAAAGTAGCGAAATATTGAAAGACAAATATAAAGATTTGTATATAAGTATCTTTTTAAGCAATCACTCATTTTAAAAGATTAAAGATAATTCACGTGGTTTTTGTTTGTACAGATCTGTTTGCCATAACGAAGGCATTAATTTACTGTACTAGTTACCTTTGGGACAAGTGCCATACACACAAACATATACACAAAGGCACATACACTCATTCCAGCTAAAGATGAGTATTTTTGATGAGGAGATAACTGCATACATGTCCTTTGTCTTTTTTGGTCTGTGATTAAAAATTGGAAATAAACAAAATCAAGATGAATCAATGAATTAACAATAAGTGCAGTACCACCGTGTCCTTTAGCCAGGTATGTACTTGTACGATTTTGTTTTGTTTTTTTTTTGATGAATGATGATTTTTCATATTTTTTCTCTTCGACTTCCTCTATGTCCTCCTTTATTTGTATGGGTTTAAAGCAACAAAAATATTAAACGAGTAGATTTGTATTGTTGACGAAACAAAACAGCTATAACAGAAAACGCACCTACAAACGTGAAGTAGAAAATAATAATCAAATGAGAAACGAGAAATACGAATATTGGCAAACAAAAAAAAAAAAAAATATCTCAATATTTCTTTGAAAATGTGTTAATAAATGAACATCACAAAAATGGTAATTTGAACAAGTTTCATCATCAACAAAAAAAAAAGGAAAGGGAATCATTTATGAATTTAGTTTTGTGTACAAACGAGGGTTGAAAGATATGTGCATTGAAAAATAGCATAAAATATGGAATCCTACTATGCTTGTGATATAGATTTAAATTTCCATTATCGTGATTGATTTCTAGTTAATTCTAGTTCACATTCGCATATATACATTTAATGCTTTTAAATATTCTAGAAACGTTAGTATACAGATACAATTTAGTCTAAAAAATTACATTTCTATTAGAACCTTACATCAGAAGCAAGTAAAGCTGATTTATCAGACTTGGAAAATAAACATTTCAAACATTGTTTTCTTTTTTAAATATGTTTAAAATTTTAGAGGAAACAAGGATTATTCGACAAGTCATCGGGCATCAACTGTCCCAAATATGATATAAAGGTTCTTAATGGTTTGTCTTTTATCAAGTTTCAAATTTTATATAAAAATGGTGTAAAATTGCTAAAATTTAATTGAAAATAACTTTTCAATCGCTTAACCAATTTTTATAGTATTAATATAAGAGTAATGCTAAGGTAACCTACTTGTTCTTAATATATTTTTCTACAAAACATTTTCATTTAAATTGATGCCCTTGAACAAAAAACATGTAAGAGAGCTATATTCGGCTGTGCCGAATCTTACATACCCTTCACCAAATTAAACTTTAAAATAAAAATTTTAAATATTTTTAGATAACCAAAATTAATTTTTTTTTTCAAAATTTATTTTTTTTTTCCAAATTTTTTTTTAAATTTTTTAAATTTATTTGTGAAAAAAAATTATAAAAGCAATTTTTTTTGGTAAAAAATATTCGGGTTAAAAAATAATTTTCCCGATTCTGACCCATTGTAGGTCCAAACTTCTATAGCCTTATATAAATCGTTCCAATGGACTTTGAAATATCTATCATTAGATATCCACATTGTCTATATTAATGACTTAGTAATCCAGATATAGATCAAAAATAGGCCAAATCGATTTTAAATAGCGATCGAGCCGGAAGAATTCCCGATAAATTGATGTATCAATTATGTTTGTAAGTTATTTGGGGGCTACGGAAAGTTGATTTCAACATACAGACTGAAATGGTTATATCGACTTCGCTATATATAACGATCCAGAATATATATACTTTGTGGGGTCGCAAACGAAAAATGTAGAAATTACAAACGGAATGACAAACTTATATATACCCTTGCTAATCATGGTGAAGGGTATAATTAGAGTGGCACAATGAACAGGGAGACAATCAACATTTCGTAACAATTTAAGCTGTAATAGAAACATTTCAGGTATATTTGTAGGTACATCCTTTAATTCAGTTGTCCGATTTTCATTAACTTTGTCTCATATAAATCCATGGACCCTTTTTTTATTTATTTTTTTTTTCTCAAAAGAAAGCTTAGCTCTTTTCCTTTAAAACCCTTTTGATCGCTTAGTGGGATGCGAGTGGGATATCTATCAAAATAAATGTAGTGTAAATCAAGACAAAGGTTTTTAAATTTTTAGCATATGCACTATTTTGATTTTTTTCATATTTGTGTGTAAACCTTAAAAATTAAACTTACGCAGAGAAACTAGACACATTAGCCTTTCCGATGGTATGTAACATACCTAACTAAAATTTCATAGCCTCGATACTGTAATACCCATAATATGGTAACCTCAGGAATAAAAATCACTTATTATTCCCTACACCACCATAGTGGCGAGGGTATATTGGATTTGTGAAGATGTTTGTAACGCCCAAAAATATTAGTCTAGCACCAACCTTATAGTACACCGATCGACTCAGAATCACTTTCTGAGTCGATTAAACGATGTCCGTCCGTCCGTCTGGCTGGCTGGTTGTCCATGTAAAGCTTTTGCGCAGAGTACAGGTCACAATTTTGAAGATGTTTCGATAAAATTTGATACATATAATTTGTTCGGCCCAAGGACCAAGCCTATTGAAACTGGCTGAAATCGGTCCTCCCGAAAGTGGACTTTATCGGTCACAAATGTTTAATTTATATAGGTATCTACACAAGTTTTTCTCCAAATAAGTTTTATATATACGGAATTCATGTCACCAAATTTTATTATGATCCGTCCATAATTAGTCATAGGTCCCATATAATGCCTGCTTCCGATAATCACTTTAACGAGCATAAATCTACTAAAAATTTTGGTATACACATAAAATGCAACATGAATAACTTTCATATAGACATTAATAACACCACCTAATTTCATGGTGATCGGTCCATAATTTGACATAGCTCCCATATAAGGCCCACTTCCAAAAATCAATCACGAATATAAATTATTGCGCTGAAAACTACCTATAGGATTAACTAAAAAAGTCGCAAGATACAAAACTCAGACAAATTTTGGGGGTGGAAAATTAATAGCGGTCGGCCTCACATTGCACCCCTCCAGTGGCTATTATCGGTCAGTTGTGGTGGTTTTTATTTTTAAGGTTTTAGAAACACTTACACACAAATATGAAAAAAATCAATTTAAAAACCTTTGTCTTGAGTTACAAAACATTTATTTTGATAGATATCCCACTCGCATCCCACTAAGCGACCAAAAGAGTTTTAAAGGAAAAGACCTAAGCTTTCTTCTGAGCAAAAAAAAAATAAAAAAGTTTTTGATTTTGCAAAAAAAAGTAAAAAATGTTATGTCTTGAGTTGCAAAACATTTTTTTGATAGATATCCCACTCGCATCCCACTAAGCGACAAAAAAGGTGTTAAAGGAAAATACATAAGCTTTCTTCTGAGCAAAAAAAAAATAATAAAAAATGGGTCCATTTTTTTAAAAAAAGTCAACAAAGTTTTTGATTTTGCAAAAAAAAGTCAAAAATTTTATATCTTGAGTTACAAAATATTTTTTTTGATAGATATCCCACTCGCATCCCACTAAGCGACCATATAGGTCGCTTAGGAAAAGACCTAAGCTTTTAAAAAAAAAAATAAAAAAATAAAAATAAAAAGGGCCCATTTTGAAAAAAAGTCAAAAATGTTTTTGATTTTTTAAAAAAAAAGTCAAAAATATAAAACGATGACGGTTTGACGAAAGCACAGCATCTCCGAGGATGTATTCTCAATGAGTGTCATTCTCTGACAATCGAAAGCGTTGACATGCTTCTCTATACGTGTCACACAATTCACCATTTATTGTTCGTAAATCTTGGAATGATGTTGGGCCACGAACGTTGACTAAGTAATTGCAAACGCAAATAGAAACAATCATCGTTTCATGAATGGACTGTGTAAATGCGACCTAATGCGTCGGTGGAAAATAAATGGAGGACACTTTGAACTGGATTTGCATGTTTCTTTGTTTATTGATTCCAAGTAAAATATCTTTGCATTTCGGAGTATAGCAGCGTTCGGTCAAATTCATCATTCCGACATATTTCAAAAAATATGGTCAATGTTGTACATGGCATAGATATAAAAATGAATGTGTTTGCCATAGTGGGTGTGGCACCTCCCATATGATTTTAATTAAAAAGATAAAATATCTTAGAAACAAGTCCTCAATTTTTTCACAAGCTTTTCTGCTGTGTTTATAAATATTTGAGGAACAAATTAGAGCATTATTTATAGTGGACGTGGCACCTTCCTTATGAAGTAAATTCAAAAATCGAATATATAAGCTACTACAAGAGATAGGTCCATAAATTTTGTACGAGTAATTCTACTATAAATATTAATATTTAGTCAAGAATAGGCGGACTATAAATAGTGGGCGTGGCACCTCCCATACAAACTATATAATAAAATTCATATCTATGTGTAAATTTGTAATATGTAAAGCCTTGTAATTTTAAGCCAAAAATATGAACTATGAACCTCTGCAAAAACTAAAACGAATTTGAAACTTCTGCAGAACTTTAAATATTGTGTGGAAAATTTGTATACCAAATATCATTGAAATCAGAAGTGCTAAGGTTAAAAAATTCACTTTTTTGCTTTATCCCATTTATTGGCCCTCGTTAATAAATTCATTCATGTAGATCGTATGAAAATCTTTCCTTTGAAACATTTCACCATTTTTTTACATATGGACGAATACTTAGCGTACGGCTTAGCTGTAGCTGTTAGAAACGAATTAACTTTCAAGAACTATTGACTAAACATTTTTTGCATGAGTGAGTGTCCGTTGGTAGGTAAAAGCATTCGGCGAAAATTGTAGATTTCATTTAGACATCAAGTAGTGCACCAAGCTTGTCTATAAAAGTGTTTGATTAATAGTGAATTTAAGAAAAAAAATTGGCATATATGTAATAAAGAGTAGTCAATTGGCAATTTCACACTAATGCACTGTGTTTCCAAATTCAAAAGCTTTCTTATATGGATTTGAAATCTCTGAATCCAAAACTTATGTTTAAAAAGCACAGTATTATGTATTTTACAGTAGGGTCAAGATATAAATAAGTCAGAAAATATGGTCGGTTAAGATCGACCATACAATAACCTCCACCGAGTATATGAACAAATTATGGACGGATCACAAAACAATTTAGTAGCATGATTTATGTGCATATAAAACTTATTTGAGTCAAATTTTATCTAGATATTTATACTTGTAAAGTATGTGTGCATGTTCAAGTGATTTCCGGTAGTGGGCCTTATATACAGTAAAATTATTGACCTTTGGTATGGTTTTAAATAATGGTTACATAGATTTTAATATGTAGAATTGGATTTATTAAAAATGAAACGAAAAACTTAAAAAGTGGAATTATTGCGTTTTGGTTTAGACCTCCTCAAATTTCGTAAGTTTTTCAGCACCAAAATGAATTACAGAATTGTGTGGTATAGAATCAGTCAGCAATCTCCATTTTTTTTCATGAACTTTTCAAATAATGTCATCATTTGATGAAGGTCAGAAACTATAAAGAGATGCACATTTGGAAATGTTCTCCAATTCAAATTTTAAATGTAAACGTACAGAGCATAAACAATAAAATTGATGAATTCATTTATATCTTCGAAAGCTCAAATGTTGATGAAATATGTTTATCTGAAACATAGTTTAGTGGACATTTTTTTGATAATATAATCGCTTTAAGTGGTTTCAAAATGTATCGTTGTGACAGGTGTACCCATGGATGGGTGTTGCCATATTTGCAAAAAAAGGAGTATCAAGTAAATTTCTCTTTAAATCTGAATATGATGAAAAAGTTGAACATATATATGTTGAAGTTCTGTCAATTTGGTTATTGTTACAGGCCTAATAAAAGGATATTGAATGAGAGTTATTTATTAGATGCCATGAAGTCGATGGGATTGTTTACACCAAACTTGCTACATCCAACGCACTATACTGCCACAAATCAATCATTGCTGGACTTATACTTCGTCAGTTCCAGAGAAAAATTTTACTGTATGACCAGATCTCAGTACCATGTTTCTCAAATCATGATTTAATAATCCTCGTACTACTCAAATTTATTTTATTCTGCAGTAGACACAAAAAAACGTGGAGAATTATTCGCGATATTGGCATCAGCAAATCACAAGATGCAAATTCTTCGGATATTGATGTTAATTTGTTAAAGGATTCTTTTACCAAACTTCCTAATATTAACGTTAATATTATTCCAGTGTTCGTCCTTTAAGTTCTACAATACTATTAAAAGTGTTGGAAATGTGCTAGAATTATATCCGTACCCAAAAATAATAATGATTATCGTCCTATAGCAATACTTTCATACTTATCAAAAGTACTTGAAAGGTTATTATATGAACAAATGGCTGATTAAGGACTGAGATCGAAAATTTCTTAACACAAGTTTTTCATTAAAACTTTTAGACAAAGTATTATTTGATGTTTTTTTTTTTTTTGATCAAGTTGCCTTTGTAAAGCATGTCAGTTATTATGTTGAATGACAATTACGTTCATTTGTTCTTAATCTGATAAATAGGGTGACCAGAAAAAAATGAGTACTAAAATTATTAAATATTTTCAACAAAACCCAACTTTATGTAGGACATAAAGTTGTCCAAACAATCAAAAGTCTGCGGTCAAACTGATTACAATGTTATTAAACAGTATAAGGAGATCTTGTCCGTTCATAGAAAACCAGGTTCATGTAGAAGGAATGGTCCACATGATGTTTTTAAAGCCAAAAAAATAGAAAGCATTTTCAAAAGAGCTCCCAACACATCCGTTAGGAAAGCAGTCCGGTTACCTCAGTACTCGGACTATTTGGTACGAAAAGTTAAAGCCAATGCAAGTTTAAAAGCATACAACGCTCAAAAAATTTCTGACAGGAACTCTGCTAAAAATTTAGAGGCCAAAGACAGAGCACGGAAATTGAAGTCAAATTTTATACAAAAAATATACTTGCTGCATAAGGGACGACGAAATGTACGTATGGAAAATTTTTCACAGCTTCCGGGTCAATATTTTTATGTTGCTGATGCTCGAAAAATTATAATATGGTGATTTTCCATAAAGAAAAATATAAAATTTTTATTAATGTAAAATTTTAACGGTCAAAGACATCATAACAAAATTTGGAACTAATATAGACACAATTATCCTTAAATCAATGACATTATAATTTTTGACACTTTTTATTTTCAAATACCGAAATTCCTAAACCGGGGAAAATGTCTTTCAAAAACTGAGTTTTATTACAAAAGTGCCTACTGTGACGTTATTTACCGTGCGATAGTAAAAAAAACTTTTCATGCAATTAAGAAGCATATAGAGTTATACAAATATTAAGTCCTTTCGAGAATCGGTGCTTTGCCTTTTTAGAATTTTTTACTCAAATCTGAAATTTTTTTTAAAACTTAGCCAAGTTTGGATAAGTCTGTAGGAGTGTTGTGTCCGCTTAAACGAGCCTAAATTTACTTTACACGCTTTTGCATTAAATTTTCTTTCCGGATCATATAAAAATTGTATACAGTCCAAAAGAAATTTTTTTCTACGAAAGAAAAAATATATGTGCCTTTTTGGAAAAAAACTTAAAAAATACGGGACTTTTTACATGTTCCAAATTTGAATGCGTGTAAATTTTTATAGGAAGAAGATAACTGTTAGCCAGTTGCTTTTAAGTTATTTAGAATTTTATCACCAATATAGGTAATATTTTAGAAAAAAAAAATCGACCCTCCGTAGGCCCGTCGCATCTAAAAAACCATAAAAAGCTCGAGCAAAATTAAAAAAAATAAATAAATTAACCTAAATATCTCTTCAACTAACAGAGATAACCTACACATGTAAGCCTATTTTTTGTAGATCTTCTTAAGAACTATTCACATTTTTTTTTTTGGTATTTTTAAAAAAAAAATTGAGACCCGAGGTAACCAACTTTGAGGATCAACGCACTAGCCTCCATTAGCTCTAGGAAGCTGAACAACTGCAAGTCAACTCGAAAATACCTCAGCTCCAATCGTGTGAAATTTCGTAACAATATCTCAAATAGTTCCCGAGATACCGAATTAGTTCCAAAAAAAAAAAAAATACGTTTGTAAACCACAGTGCTCCAGTACATATACGAATGTTGCTAGCTAAAACTTATCTGCTTCCAACACTTTTATATGGTTGTTAAATTTTCGCACGTTCTGATTATCAAAGCAGTAAAATATTAAATAATGCTTTTAACTCTATATTGAGATATGTCTTTTATTTAAGAAGATCGTCCCACATAACACCGCATGAACGTTAAATTTTTGGAGTACGTTTTCTTCTAAATTAAGATCATTATTACTCATGCTGATAATTATATTTACTAATGAGCCGCCATATTTGTTTAATCGCCTATCATTTACCCTATCTAGAAGAAACAATAATTTAATTCAAATACTACATTACAAACTTGTGTCTGAATGGCAATTTTTAATTCATTGGAAATGAATTTTTATTATATATAATTAATATACTTCTTGAAATTTATATATATTTTTCTTGTTCAAAATTTGTCGAAATTCTTTGTAGTTTTATTTTTTTAAATAATAACAATTAACTATTTACTCATATAAACTCATCCTGTACTGTAATTATAAGATTATTAGTCTTGTTGTATGGGAAAACAAAATAAATAAATTTATACAGGTCCTTCCCTCTAAACCCTATCGTGTCAACAACAAAAAATCTACGACCAATATTTCTTCCCATCGTGTCAACAACAGAAAATCGGACGGACATATGTAGTTAGATCGTCTTCAAATTGTAGGCAGAATATATGCACTTTTGTGTGTCTACGACCAATATTTCTTCCCATCTTTGTGGTGTTGGGTATACAAATGACATGCGACACCACATTCCGTATGCAACATAGCCACTTTATTTATTTAAATCTTAAAAATGTACTACATACTAAAATGTTTTCTCATACACACATCATTAAAATTTTCTGCATAAATTCCTAATTTGTAGCGAAATACATCTCTTGAAACTGTTTTAAATCCCTTGAATGTTTACATTCTCCGGATTTTAAAGGCAATCTGATGATGATGGTCAAGTTGTTGTTTTTTTTTTTCTGAACTAGTTGTTTTGCTCAGCTCAGCTCTCTTGCCAGAAGTTTTTGGTCGCGTATTTTACTGTGTTCTTTTGGTCTTAAAAAAAAATAATGTCAGTCTACTTTCTAGCTGTGTGGTATTTGGTAGCATTCAACTATATTATGCTGTGTTGCATATTCCTGTATTTTTAGTGTTTAATGCAACACACAAAAACCAATATGTATGAAAATATCCCAGCAGTTTTTCATGAAGTCACTGTCACTCCGTTATAGAAAGTAATGTTCACAAATGACTGATAACTTGACTGATTCCAATTTCTACGTTTTCACCTTTTGAAAACTTTGGTTTATTTACTTTAAATAAACCGAATAATTTTGATTGCAAATAAAAGCAGTTTTAGTAGTTTAAAATTTGTAACAACTCTTTATTTATTCAAATGTACAACAACAACAGTTCAAATAGTCACTCAGTGTCTTTATACACGTTTATCAATTCGCAGAAATGCACACACAATTTATAATGTACAAACTTAAATGTACAAGACAGTTGATGTTAACTCTAACAGCGCCTATGATCAACTCACTCACTACTGCAACCTCTGCCACTATTTATACACGCGCCATCTATCATGAATCTTCTACAATGCTCTAGAGCTTTTGATGTCAATGTTAGCAGCTTAAAATTTAGTGTTGCCATACTTATAAACAATGCTTATAACCGCATGCTATCAGCATTGTTGATAAGTAGAAGCTTCTTCTGAATGACCATTTTTCAATTAGTTTCCCCTTAATTCACGTACATGTAAAGTATATAGTTACGTAGCTACTCAAGTAATCAGTTAGGTAGTATATAACTGGTATGTGCATCCAATGCGCTGACTACTCTGGAGCTATCAGATAGTGTCTTTGTAATCTATGTAGGGCAATTGACCCATTTTAAGATAGCTAGTCACTTATCTAATTATTTAACCTGTGGTGACCCTAAATGATACGTAAAATCACTTTTTCGGGTCAGCTGGGATATGAATGTTTGTGTTCATGTACGTACGTTTGTACTTTGTATGTGATTTGGTTTTGTTTCTAGGATTAAAATGGCTTTTATGCTGCTTAGACCGTCATGTGCAATAGTTGGGGCAATTTGTATTTAGGTGTAATAAGAAGCGCTTAATTTACACAGCTACTTACATTGTAGCTTATATCTAATATAACAATTTCTCAAAATGTAGCCATCATACCAGCAAAAACCGTTAATGATTTGGAAGCGGTAATAATTATAGCTTCCGATAACAAAATATCCAGAAGTGTCACGAAATAGAAGATACAGCAGTTTTAATTTATAAAATAAATTAGGTACCAAAATTATTGATTATCTCTTTCCATGAGAGGTGTCTTAGGTGTCTTAGGAAACTGATTTTGTGTTTTTTTGAAATGCTAAAATTGTTACCTCTGAGTCTGTACTCTCTCCTTCCCAAAAACGGTGAAACAATGCTGTAACGTAAGCCGAATAACTGTGTATTGTTCCCGGGAAACCCTAAGGCAGAGCTTCTAGGCGAGGTATGTATCTCGAATAATTGTAACCAAAGTATACCAAGTAGTCCGACTCTCAATTTTTTCAAATTACTCTCTCACATATACGGGTAGCGTGTGAGTTCAGAGAAATGTAAACAAATGAAATTTCTTGAAATTTAAACTTTTGATTTTTGTTAAAATAACGTTTTTTTACACATTATTACTTAAGCACATATAATTTTCTGTTTTGCACAATTCAAGAAAAAAATATTTTTGGAATTTCTGACATGTAATTTTTTGTTATTGTAGAATTTAAACTATAGGACAGAGTTACAAATTTTGGTATTGAAAATTCATATAAAATTCAATTTAGAACGTATTTATAAAACTCTGTTGCCTGTAGAAAATTTAAAAGGCACCAACACATGTGTAATTTTGTTACTCACAAATGTTTAGAGTTAAGTACTTTTTTACTAACACATACATAGAGTTAGGTAATGTTGTCAAAGAGTCGGACTACTTGTTGTACTTTGATTGTAACCATAACATACCAAGTATCAATATACGCTTCTGTCACAGAATTCCACTCCGATCGAAAGCAAAATTAGTTCCGCATTGAAGTGTTGGAATGAATATTAGTGAGTAAGTTAGAAAAAGTTTCACTTTTATTTTAATAAATAAAACGCCGCCAACTTATATTCAGAAAAACAGAAATATCAAATCTTGAGGGGAATTACCAATCAAACGGAATCGATCTGAATAATAACTACGGAATTTAAAGAATTCCGATCGAAATGTATGACAGCACTTATTTAGCTTTTCCAAAGTCACACAGTGGGGCAGAAATTAAAATGGTCCATGCAAATGCTCCAGGGGCGGCGCTATGGGGTACATTTGGCATGTAAAATTTTTAAACAAGTGCCACTTTTTGGTTTCCTCTCCGATTTCTAAGATTTTCGGAAAGCGGCAGAAATTTTTCAGGTTTATTTCTTTATGGCAAAGCAACAAAATGAGATATAGATCATAAAAATCTGTTGATTCATTACGAATTTATTCACAATTAAGTGAATTCGCTCATTTTCACAAAATTTTAGTTTTTTGTTTGATATATATAAAATATTGTAGTTAATGTTCTTCTTGCGATTGATTGAATTTTGAAAACATTTTCCCCATGTTATGTATAAATTTTCACATATATACATATGTATTGCGTTTTAATCGGCTCAGTAGTTTCAGAGTTATAATACGAAATTGAAGTATAAAATATATTTGTTAAGTTTAGTAATTTTATATTTTAAAAAAATCATGAAAAATCGAAAACGGCAGAAAATGTTCGGGTTTATGTCTTCATCGCAAAGCCATATGTAACAGGAACAAAATGAGATACCGATCATAAAAATTGATGAATTCTTTTCGAATTTATTCACAATTATGTGAATTCGCCCATTTCTACAAAATTGTATGTGCTTACAAGCGTGTACTTTGAGTGAATATTTAACATGTGTTCTGTTTTTGTTACAGTAACAAAACAAGTAAGAGAGCTTTATTCGGCTGTGCCGAATCTTATATACCCTTCACCAAATTAGACTTTAAAATAAAAATTTTAAATATTTTTAGGTAAACAAAATAATTTTTTTTTTTTTCAAAATTGTTTTTTTTATTTTTCGAAATAGTTTTTTCAAAATAGTTTTTCAATATTTAAAAATAATAATTTTTTTCAACAAATTTTTTTTTCGAAATACTTTTTTTAAACATTTTTTTCAAAATTTTTTTTTAATCTTTTTTTTTAAAATTTACTACTGAAAAAAAAATGTATGACAAAAAAATGTATTTTGGGAAAAAAAAAATTCGAGTTAAAAAATATTTTTCCCGATTTTGACCCATTGTAGTTCCAAATTACTATAGCCTTGTTTTGATCGTTGCATTGGACTTTCAAGTATCTATCATTAGATATCCATACAGTCTTATAGCTTAATCGAATTGGTTTTTCTTTTATAAACATCTTACATGAGTGCCAGTCAAAAAGAGGAATCATCATTCATCTGCTGAAAGGACATGACTGAAAACTCCAAACTGATTATATTTTTTATTAAGAGCAGCAATGTCGGGTTGAGCAAACCAATAATGATAGACATGTGGCAAAGTATGATACCCAGACAAATATAAAATTCCAATAAACCGATGCAATTCCGTTGGTGTAAGGTTAGCAGATGCATTATTTTAATGCCCATAGACATTTATAAAATCAAGAATTTCCGAAATAATGGAATTATCCGAATGTAGTGCAAAAATAGCAAAATGAGATCTAGGTTCCACAAAACAAAAGGTACACATAAAATATATGTTCAGATTTTGAAGCATTTTAATATAATCAGAAAAGAAAATAATTAAATAAATATGTAGACGCTATTTGGCGGTTTTCGGCCATTGTCCAATTTTTCGACCACCAAAAAATACGGCCTTTCAAAAATTAGAGTTTTATTTTTTTGAATTTGATTTGTTCCTTCTCTTATAATTTGGTATTTTGTCTTCGTAGAAAAGTAATAAAAATATATTACTTTTTATTTTTTTAATTTTTAGAGAAGTGACTAAAAATTGCATTTTTTTCCTTTATTTCAGTTACGATTAAATTTTGGAAATTTAAGAAAAATATGTTGATGTCTTATCTGTTCAATAAGCCCTAGTTTTCATGACACACTTAAAAAACTGAAAAAGTACAATTGTACCTTCATGTACTTTTTATGAAGTTATTTCAGGAAGTGGACTTTATATGTGGGCTATGGACAAATATGGACCGATCATTCATTTTATATGAAACTTATTTTTGCTGAATTTTGTGTGAATATTGGTATTCTGTAAGCATACCATATAGCCATATTCCAGGAAGAAATTTGTAAAGGTGCTATTATAAATCATGGACTGCTTCTTCCAATTTTCAATAGAGATTGCAATATATTTAAAGAACATTTTTATGGGGAAAATATCAACTTTTTTGGAGGTTGTCTCACATTTTGGTACATAAATCTAGTTTTACTTGTCCGATATTGTCCGTTTTCAAAACCAGTAATTTCTGATCTATAAAGAATATTTGGTGAAAATTTAATCCCCGTAAGTCCATCATAGAATTTTACAAGGGCCTATAATATATGGTGTGTTACAAACGGAATGACAAAATCAATATACCCCTTTTTGGTGGTGATGTTATCAATCTTAATGTTCTATTTATGCTGACCACTGCTTTATAAACACAATATTTCAAACCTGAAGCTAACGACTAACCTCTTTGAGTTATTGACTAGACATCATAACGAAATGTTCTGATATGGTTGCTTCACTTTATTATATGAAAATAAATAAATTTGTATTTTACTTATTAATTACCCTTTTAACAGCTGCCTCTTTAAACAACCCAATCAAAGGATTAAATTTAAGCAGAAAAATATAATTTAATTCTATTCTCAAAACGGCATGGTGCAACATACATATCATGGGCCCTAGTTTGTTCATCGGCAACCAGCCAATCTCATAGTTTATTTCTTTTAGCATTTTTTTGTTTTTTCGTTTCTTACTACTTGCTAGCAGTTTTACGAGTATTTGTGTTTTAAATAGTTAGCAGCACGAAATCTTTTAAAACACCTGCTCTTCAACCGCATTAAAGAGTTTTTAAGTTAAAAACTTAAATGTTTCAAAACATAACACAGCAAACATAGTATAATTTCAATGCGAATCTACGTCTTATAAATAGAACAGCTGGTAATTTCTCATGTTGATTTCTTTCATGTACGCAAATTTAATCTTTAATAATCTAACGATTAACACAATACAAAAATAATATTCAGCTGTTTATTTAATAAATAAATACATACAAATGTATAGACATATAGGTCTATTTATGTTTGTTAAAATTTTAAAATAAAATATATATTTAAATTTATGCCATAACATGTTTTCATTTAATATTTGACTAAAAAATCTAAATCTAAAAAAATATTGTTTTAAACAAAGATTTTTTTGTTCGGCAAAAAACAAGCATAGGAAAAATAAAATGCTTTTTGTTTCCATTAAAACTACTAAAAAAAGTAACAATATTGCGAAAATGGCCGCAATTTTCATATTCACTTAGTTTTAGTTTTTAGTGTTTTAACATCGCTCCCCTCAATTACTTTCCATGCCATGTACCTCCATGTGCTGTGATCTCAGAATGTTAAACTTTTATGAATAATAAAATGAAGCCTTTTAGTGTCCAACGAAAAAGAATAAATGGCTACGTTCAACTAACAGTTTTAAATTCATCTAAAACATATTAATCCATCACGACCACGAACTGTGCAACCTTAAAAAAACTGTGCGAATATAAAGAACAATTGTTGAGCCTTTGTCTATGTGCCATATTCAAGATTTAAGCCATTATTCATAATAAATTTTTAAATTTATTATAGATTTATAAAATAAATTTTTTATGGAAATTCCTATTGTTCAGAAGAATTATTTCATATGCCAATGACAAACGTAAATACTTAAGATCTTCGGGCCAACGCACAGTTGCGGATTTTCGATAGTCCTAAATAGTCTAAACGGGTTTAATAAAGTTTCCAATTGCTATAGAAAACATACAGTTGAGTTTAAGTTATGAGTTAGGACTTTACAGATTATTAGTGAGCGTGGTTACACGGCCCTAAACTGGTACATTTTCTGTTTTTAATCCGATCCCAATGAATCTAATAGTGAAGTTCTACAAAAATAATAGTAGATCATCTCTTATAGTTTACGAGATATTCGAAATTGACAATTAAAATTTAATTTTTTGTCTTACTGGAAAATATTTTATCCTTTAAAACCCATCAACTTTATATTACCAACGACATTCATAAATAAAGACATAATATTGTGGTTCCATAGCTAAGCTATTTGTTACACGGTATGTATTCCATATGTGTTGGGATATATATTCGATACATATGGAATTCCATGTGTAAGTATGTCAAAATTCATGTTATACCTACATACGATTCATAATATCCACGTTCACACGTACATATGTTATTGCGTGTGACATAACCTCTATTAGTTTATAAATCTATTTAATACAATAAAAAAATATCTATTTAATCACAATACATATATTTAATTTAATGAAACTTATTTTGTTATTAAGTATCATTCCCTACTCATTTTTGTTTTGTGTTTTTTATTTTGCACTCACGCAGTGTTCTAATTCAAAATACACGTTGTTAAACACACGAAAATAGAACATGTATTTTACATACACAATGTTTCATATGTATCACACGGTATGTATATGTTTACATGTGGAAAAATGACTCTTATCAGTCGTTTGTCACCTTGAACACATAGGACTTGTACTTAATGTACAAATCGCAATTTTAATAATGAAATTTGCTACTCGAGTTACATTTTTGTTTGGAAAAATCGGTTATAAATGGATTATTCTGAATAAGAATTTAAATAATTTTTTTTTTTTTTTTTAAATTAAAATTCATGTTTTCTCGTATATTTGACAAGTAAAAATTTGGGTCAAATGCATATTAAAAAGATATTAACATCTGCTATTTAAATGAGGTTTTATTTCTGAAATCGCATGATTTGTTGAAAATTTATTTAAGAAATAGAAAAATGTCAAAAAACATTCAAAGCCGTTTTTCTCGAAACTACTTTTTTTTAATTATGACGTTGTTGCAGCAAATCAGCGATATGTAAATACATATGTAAATACAATGATACCAAATATTTAAAATAAAAATTCATGAAACTTAACGGAAATGGCTTCAAAATACATAAAACGCAATAGGTACTTAGCTTCATCTTGTAGTATTCTGCTATGATTGGTATGCAGTAATCAGTAATATTACAAAACGGAAAGATTCTGTTTTCAGTTTGTTGTTGATTTTGAATCCATATATTTGACTAGTGGAAAAGATAAGATATACATATTATATATCAAAAATGTAAACAGTTTTTAAGAATTAACAAGTAAGAGAGCTATATTCGGGTGTGCCAAATCGTATATACCCTTCACCAAATTATACTTTAAAATAAAAATTTTAAATATTTTTAGGTAAACAAAATTAAATTTTTTAATTTCAAAATTGTTTTTCAAAATTTAAAAAAAAAAAAAATTTTTTTGTCAAAAGTGTTTTCAATTTTTTTTTTAAATTTGTTCCAAATTTTTTTTTTTTAATTTTTTAGCTTTTAAAAAAGTATAAATTCTTATACATCTTCTTAGAATTTTTTTGCGATAATAGTTTTGTAAAAAAAAGTACCAAAAAGAAGTACGTTTAAATTTCCAAATAATGCCAGAGTCCATTTGTAATTATTTAAGAAGGACTGCAATTCAATTTAAATTTAATTTCTGGGATATGGGATACAAACAAGTATTTAAACTCGAGCTTCACCCATTTTATCCCTTTAAAAGTACAAAACGTACCACACACCTGTCCACTTATTTCTTTCATAAATTTAGATTAAGTTGGATTTTTGGTGCTAGCTTTATCAGTTTCGGAAATATAGGTATACCGATTTTACCCATTTTTTGTGTTTTATATATACAGATATTCAAAATTGGGAAAAATGGTTGTATGGAAAAACTCGAAAATCGGCTTTACGAATGGACCGCATGTTCCTAATGTAGCATTTTAGGTATCTAAAACCATCCTTAGAAAATTCCCTTACTAATGATACCAGCTTAGAAGTAATCGATTGTATAGTTTCAGAGTCTACAACGGACATAGGTAGAAACATATTTGTGTTTTATATATATAGATTGCTAGCTACGACAAGTTAGTGCTCGTCGAGAAGATTCTATATGTGTAATTATTTTGAAATCGGAGCACAAACGAAGATTGCTTTAAAAATGTAATATACCTGAGGTGTCCAACTTTGGGACCCATGACCACGACCCTTCTGGGTCCATGAGGTCCTAACTCAAAGCTCGATAACACTTCCTCTTTGCGCATGTGAAATTTCATTCAAACCAGACTAACGGTTTTAGAAGTTACAGATTTATTTTCCAATTTTTTTTTTCTATACCACTGTGCGATATCCATCCGTCTGGCTGGCTGTCCATGTAAACTTTATGCCAAAAGCTAAGGTCGCAATTTTGAAGATATTTCAATAAAATTTACAACATACATATTATGATTTTATATTAAAAGGTTCAATCCGAAATATTAGATTGTAAATATTAAACTAAAAACAAGTAAGAGAGCTATATTCGGCTGTGCCGAATCTTATATATCCTTCACCAAATTATACTTTAAAATAAAATTAAAAAAAAAAAAAATTGTTTAAATTATTTTTTTCCAAATTATTTTTTAAAAGTATTTTCCAATTTTTTTGAAAATTTTTTTTTCAAATTTTTTAGTGAAAAAAATGTATGACAAAAAAATGTGCTTTGTGAAAAAAATTCGGTTTAAAAAATATTTTTACCGATTTCGACCCACTGTAGGTCCAACTTACTATAATCGAGGTATAAATCAAAAATAGGCCAAAAATAGTGGTTGTCTCGGATTTTTGCTTATATCTCCGTAATTTATGGATGGATTTTGCTGATTTTAAATAGGAAACTTCTCCGAAGCATGCCTGACAGAATTATTGAAGATTTGGATCCCGAAGATATCTGGGGTCTTCAGAAAATTGATTTCAACATACAGACAGACAGACATGGCTTTTCACGAAGGTGAAGGGTATAATTAGGTTTTTTTGTTAAGACTCCACTAATACAATTGTAGGAACAAAATTTAAGTATGTGGTAAAATATACATAAGGTTTCAACATATATTTTTTTGAGAAAAATATATTGAAAATTCTCAAGGATATGAAAGGATAACATTTTCAAAGAACATTATTTTAAATTTTTCGCATTGAAAATAAGAAATTATTTACTCTGTCACTTGATATACATATTGAAAAAAATAATGGGTAGAAATATTTAAAAACTATTTTTAGAATTTTGTGTCCTTGAAAAATAAGATAATATCAGAAAATGAAAAAACTATATACTATCTCCAGTTTCAAGTGTATATAGTCTTGTACAAGTCCAGTAAAAAAAATCTACAATTTTCTCAAGGTTCTATAAACGAAGAAAATTAGAGTGTGCTTAGGAGAATTGTGTAAATCCTGTAGATTTTGAAGAAGTGTGTTTTTAATAAATCAATATTTTTAAAAATGATATCAAAGTTTTCACAATTATGTTTAAATGAGTTTTAGAAAATATATTTCATTAAAACAAAAACCGGTTTGTCAAAAAGCTAAGGAAATCCGAAACTGGTCGAGTTTACAAAGATGATAAAACCGGTTTTCGGTTTTGGATACTCTAGTCTCAACTTATCAACTTTTTCATTCCTGGTCGTAACATGTACTTTTAACTTTACATTTAAATAATCCTGTTAAATGTTTTATTTTCCTGTGGAAAATTTTCTTGGAATAACTCTCTAATATTACATAGTTTTATACGAATACAATATTATATTAAATTGTTGTATATACTCGACTTTTAAAGCCCATTGTTATGTCGATGCTGCAAAAGCAGTATAAAATTAGTCAATAGGTATTGATTGTTTAATACAATTGGTCAAACTGTTATTTTGAACCGAACGAAACCTTTTGAATTGAGTTTATTGTATTATTGGGAAAATGCTTAAATGAAATATGCACATTTCGTGGAAGTTGGTATGTTAAAATACATTGTACATGGGTATGTACATTGTACATAGTTTTAGTTTTTTTTTTTTATTTTATTTCAGCAACATATTTGTAAAGGGAATTTTTTTACTATATGAAAATTTGTATGCAAATAACTGCGGTTTTCATTATAGGTATGAACAAAGTTTATAGCTATTTTTAAAAATTTATACATATAAATAGCATTTTTCATTAATAAATATTTTTAATTTTATTTGTTCAATTTAAAAATGTATTTATATTATTCTACTATTTCGTATAAATTATAATCTATCATTACTAGTTAATACCTAAAATAATGAGTTGAAATTAACAACCTTTTTGAAATACTTCATCAATAGTATTGTAAGTATCCATTGGTTAAATATTTGGTTGCCATATACATACATAAGTATTTCTTAGTGGGTTCGTTATACTACAGGTTATAATTGTTCCATCATATAACTGTATGTACTTATACATACATTTTATTAGTTCAACCTTAATCCTGCTAGTAACATGTTAAAATAACTTAAGTCGGAAATCATATTATCATTTTGCAACAAATAATTTGAAAAATTAGTTTATAGTTAATTTGTTGTGCGTGATATATGGCGTATCTTTTGAGCACAGTTTTTGTTTTTAGTTACTTATATGTCATTTTGAAGGGTATGATTCTGTCATTTTTTCAATCATATAAATCGTAAATTAACCATATTATGGTTACCACAATCATATAAATAGTTACTGTGACTAAAATATTGTTAACAAGTTAGAGTGCTATATTCGGCTATGCCGAATCTTAAATACCCTCCACCTAAATTAGATGAAAATTATAGAAATTACATTGGTATAAACACTCTAATATCCACATTCAGTGTTTGTTATTGGGACTTAGCTCCGATTATGAAGATTGGTAGAATGTTAATGTAATACAATAGTTTTCGCTTATAGTATACAAATACAGTTGCACAATTTTTGTGGACTATAAGCGAATTAGGTCTATAACCGATTTTATTTTTAAGCCACTTTATAGATGAATCCTGATATCATACACATTTTGGACTATATACAAATTTTGTACATATACAAATTTTGTACTTTTCAAACAAAATAAAAGTTTATTTAAAATATAGTAGTTAAGTAGTATTTTATATATTGTTAGAAAATCTAGTTTACACAGAAGATATTTTATTTCAAATATATAAAAATGTTATCTAATCCTACCATTTCCAACAGAGTCTACAATTTTCTAATAGGAATAAAATATACTATTTAACAATATATATACTTAATTATTGGTTAACATTACCGATTGGCTCAACATTTTCCTTATTCGCCACAAGTGAAGTAAAAGAGTATAAAAAAGGGTAAACAAATATATTTAGTGAAACTTCAAAAGTATATTTTTGTTCTGTTCTAATGAATTTTCCGGATGTGAGCCTTATATATATAATTATGAACCCATAGTCACCAAGTCTAGTTGAAACTTTTACATTTTTTACCGATATGACTGTATATATGCGTTAATGCATTTTTTGGATGTGCGACTTATTTGGAAGATATAATTAAATATAATTAAGTATTATTGTGATTATCGGAAATGGAGCTTATATGGGTGCTATGGTCAAATATGGACCGATATTCACAAAACCCAGTAGTATAATTTGTGCACACGATATATTGATCTGTATAAAATTTTAGTTCGATATCCATATATTTAAAATGTTTATAGAGGTTAATGTGTTTTTCGGAAGTGGTCCTTATATGGGAGCTATGACCAATTATCGGCCGATCTTCATAAAATTCAACACATCGATTTTCGTATATAATGGAAATATTTATTAGAAGTTTTAACCAGATAGAAGCTTTTATAAGAGATTTATTAGTATTTAAGTAATTTTCGGAAATGGACCTTATATGAGAGCTATGGTCAAATAAGAACCGATATTCACACAATCTAGTAGTATCGTTTGTGAATTAATACTACCGATCCTGTAAAATTTTAATTCGATAACGATATTTTTCAGATATGAAAATTAATGTGGTTTTTAGAAGTGGTCCTTATATGGGAGCTATAACCAATTATGGGCCGATTCTCCACAGCGATTTTCATGTGCATGGGGATTATGCAAGTCGAGTTTCGACCTGATAGCGATATATATAAGATATTTAAGTGTATTTAAGTGATTTTCGGAAGTAAACTTTATATGGGGGCTATGGTCAAATAGTGTCCGATCCAAACAAATATTGGTCTCGCGATTTCTGTTTGCACGAAACATAGTTGTGCTGAATTTTGTATGGATACTGCAATTCTATGGGTATTTATATACCATAGCACCATATTTCGGGAAGAAATTTGTATGGGGGCTACGAGAAATTATGGACCGATTCTTTCCAGTTTTAACAGAATTTTTCCTTTTATCATATCAACAATGAGTGCAAAATTTCATGGTGTTATCTGCAATGAATTTACCCAAAGTCACAAAAAATCATATGAACATTATCAACATTTTTGGAGGTTGTCTTACATTTTGATCCATAACCCTGGTTCTACCAATTCGATTTTGCTGATTTTCAATACCAAACTGCTTAGAAAAATTATAAACATTTTGGTATGCATTTCATTAATTTTGCTTAAGTATTTTGGACGTGAGAGTGTTTTACAGAGACAGACAGACGGACAGACAGACGGACATTGCTCAATCGACTTAAAATTTGATAAGGATCAATAATATATATACTTTGTTGGGTCTCAGATGAATATTTATCAATGTTTCACACGGAATGACAAACTTATATATACCCTCTTTCACCACTTGTGGTGGTGGACGGTATAAAAATGTTGAAATGGTTACAGAAAACATACACAGCTATATTTTTTTCTGCGTGTAGTTATTGAACATTATAGTCTAAACAACAAAGTTCTTTTTGCTTAGAATATGTTGAATTTTGTGCCAACAAAACGTCATATTTCTTTAAATTGAAAAGAAGTGCCTCTGATGCACACCGATTTCTCACCAAAGCTTATGATGAATGTTCGAAAATTGTTGAATTTGGCACGGATACCATACAAATTAAAGCTGAGGGACCTTGAAAGACGATTTTGCATGTCCGAAACGATATTTGTACTCGATAAAAGAAAATCATTTTTCACCGAATCAGTACTTGATAATTAAGATATTTTGTGATATTGCCACAGATATTTGTATTTCATTGCAATGCATTGTCGTACACGAAATATGTATCAGCAAACATGCGTATGCATTTAACAGGAATGAACAGTTTTTGTATGTAAGTACTAAAGTTGGATTTTAATCCATCCTTTATGATGTTGGAGGATTTTATTTTCAGGCATTTGCTGTTCAAATTCAACAAACCGTTATTGTTAGCGGTTAAAAGGTTATGTATTTCATAAGTACAATATTTCATAAACCAATACATACAAAAGTATGATTGGCTACATACCTGTAGTTCATGGGTCGACTGGCCACATGATTGGCGATATGTATAATTACAATTGACCCCAACAGAAATAACATGGGACCGCTTAAAAGGCAAATTACTAGTACAATTATTGAACACTCTCCGTATTATTAAATAACAGTAAAGTGTAAATGCTTTCCAAAATAGCTAATTAAGGTACAATCATATAACTACTTAATTCTTAAAATAAACCATGAAAAATCATGTAAAATTCAGACACCAATGGCAGAGTAATGTGTCAATTGATCACACAACATGGGAACAGTAAAGAGTCAATTGAAACTCCAATAGATGAATTTAGGAAAGTCATGTAGCAAGTCTCTTACGAAAATTACTGGCACTAATCACTGTGGTTCCAAAACCAAATCTAGTTGAACAAAATTATAAAAATGTATGTCTTCAGATTAAATTTTTAATAATAGCGAAATTTATTATAATAATACCTAAGAACTTGCTCTCATGTAATGTAAAACAGTTTTTTAATTGGTCGATTGGTTTTCACAAGAGAAGCGCCAGAATTTTAACAAACATAGGTCATATTTTTGTTTAAAAAAGTCTAACAAACTTTAATAATTTTGTTCAGCGATACGGGTGCATTGCCACATGCTGAACTGATAGGGTGTTACAAGCATATATATTCAGTTAATAATAAGAGTTATTGCACACCACACGAGCTACACTAGACATTGAATGATGATTATTTTAATTTTATTAGGTCCATAGATTGGCTAAATTGCAGTTTTAATTCCTTTTGAATTGTTCAATATTGTATATCTCTCTTTTATAAAACCACTAAGCATTTATACAAGGATTTTATCCTTTATGTCGGATAGCGAAACACTAACACAGGCACGACTTATTAAAAGTTTTCTGCATATAATGCTAACGTAAAGTCGCAACGTTCTTCTGCTCTGGTTATGATCATCAGTGGTTTTGCTTATTTAAGGTTTAATAGTTACGTAATGTAAAACATTTGAACAGAAATGAAAATGACTACAGCAAAGTAAAACATTTAAAAAAAAAGTCATGAACGATTTGCTAAACTAAGTTCCACTCTTCTTATATTACAGTTGCAAGCTGCAAAGAAATCTGACTATTAGCTTAGAAGTTATACTATTCTACCAATATATTAGGCGTATGACTTAAAAATTTGGGATTTACAATAGATGGCGTTTCTTTTGAACGCGGTTTTTGTTTTTAATAACTTATATGTCATTTTGAAGGGAACATATCTGTCATTTATTCTCAGTTAGTTATTATATAGTGTAAACAACAAAGTTTCTTCTTTTGTTCGAAGATGCTGAATTTTGTGCCAACGAATCGTTATATGCGAGAAGTTTTGCTTTTATTTTTTAATTTGAAAAAAGTGACGCTAGAGTGTTCCATCGGTTTCAACGTGTGGGAGATATTTTGTGAAGTTCAGAAGTTGTAATTTTGATACGGAAGACAAAGATCGCCAGGCCAGCCACAAATGTTTGAATACCAAGAATTGGAGCCGTTACTCCATAAAACTCAACAAGAACTTGCAAAATCATTGCGAGTTTCTCAAGCTGCAAAATGTTTGTAAGCAGCAGGATTCATTCAAAAAAGGGAAATTGGGTACTAAACGAATTGAAGCTGGTAGACCTTAAAAGACGATACAAGGAAATCCAGTTCCAGGTTTCCCCTATTTATTTCCCACCGACGCATTAGGTCGCATTTACACAGTCCAACCATGAAAGGATGAGTGTTTCTATTTCCGTTTGCTATTAGGCAACGTTCGCGGCCCAACACCATTCCAAGATTTGCGAACTATGAATGGTGAATTGTGTGAAACGTATAGAGAAGCGTGCCAACGCTTGCGATTGTTAGAGAATGACACTCATTGGGAATACACACTCGGATATGTTGTGTTCATCAAATACGAACATTGCTTTGGATAATTGTCTTCAACATTTGATGATATCTTGCATCAGATGTGTATTATAACATCAAATCCAAATTTGCAACAGATCGAGGAAATTTACAACAAGGCTTTGATATTAATTGAGGGCATGTGCTTGATGATGTCGAACAAGATATTATCTGAGGCATAAGAGTTTCCAAGCGTCCAATGTGCTATGCATTTAATGAAGAGTTGAGATGCGAAAAACAGTGTGATTGCGATGCCTTGAGGGAATCAGAAGTATTTTCCAAACAATTGCTGGGTGCTCGGTTGACATTTCGTCCAGCTGCATTAAATTTTCCGTCGCTTTCTGCCAGTTCACCAAATCAAAATCCGAAAGATGTTTCCAAACATTGCACAAAATTATAAAAATCATGATTGATGGTTGAGCGAACGAAATTAATTTTAAGATTCAAAGTGAAATTGCTGTCGAATTGATGACGTGCAAATGAGTGGATTCCGTTACTACCCAAGATGATGTCGTCATTTATCCAACCGAGTTTTTAAGCTAGCTGGAGTTACCTGTATTACCACATCACAATCTCCAACTGAAAGTCAGATCGGTATTCATCGAAGTAACAATACTTAAAATAAAGTACAAATACGTTTTGATACCACGGATCCCAATGGATCCGACCGACATGCCATTCGATTTTAAACGCTTGCAGTTTCTGATACGGCTTGCATTCTCAATGACCATTAACAAATCTCAAGGGAAGTCATTGCGTGTTTGAGGCAATAACCTTGAAAATCCATGCTTCTTGCATGGTCTATTGTATGTCGCCTGTTCCCGTGAGGGAACACCATCAGCATTATTAGTTTACGCGCCAGACAACAAAATAAAAAATTTCGTGTATTGCAATGAACGAAATTATGAAATCACTGCAAAGCAATCGAAACAAGTACATATGTATTTATTTTAATTGGTTACCTGAACATCGATCTTTCAATCAAAATTTATATAGAACACCGTAAAGTTCATTGTACTTATTTTCAAATCAAATGTAAATCAAACATACCCCACACCTATATGAATAAGCTTCTCACAAAACGAACACAAACATTTTTCCTAATTTGGACAGGCCAACGTCTGTCGGGCCAGCTAGTATAAAACAAAAAGTTAAAAAATCTATTAATTATTATTTTTAGTTTAACTTGACAATAAATTTATTCGGCTATTCGATTAATCGACAACTATTGATCGAATAATTTCTTATTCTAAATAAAAAAACCATTCATTCGAATAAGAATCACTAAACCCAAAATATTTTCGGAGAAATCCTAAAACACACATTTATATAAATCATTTATATTTATCTTAAACGATTCCATTACATAGTTTACTTAGAGTTTTTCCATTTCGTTGCATTGATTTAATTTATAATTATATTGAGTATACCTACCATTAATTTAAACAATTTTTCCTCAAGGCAAATGGCCTGCGCCTTTAATGTTTCCTATAAAATGTTTAAAAAATGCTTTTCAAAAAATTTACTTAATATGGATGAATAAACAAATAATTCATTAACCTGAAATGAAAATATTGAGGTGATTTTCTTGATGCATTTCCTGCCACAATTTATTGAATTTATTTACACAAACAAATAGTATCTACAAAGTGACCCAAAATTTATATTATTTTTTTCTCTATTATGGAATGGCTTCTATGTGTTCAGAACAGGATACTGAGAGTATGAAAATTAATTAGAGGGAGTGGTGGAAGTTCCTATAAAATATTGCGAGATCAGAATAGGTGAAATAGTACGAATCCTTTGAAAGGTATGCATACAATAGAAAGCTATTCCTTTATTATGAGATAAAATTCGAATTGCTTGGCTGAACTGGACAGCCTCTCCAAAAAAACTGAAGTGGATGATGCTAATGCGCCGCATAAAGGTCAACGCTCAGTAGAGGAACTGATTAAACGTTATATTCTGTACCACATCCGTATTATTAATATACCTTTGTGGAAAGTTGTAAAAACCCAGGTAAGGGCAATTGTTGATAAGAGAGAAACTGACAGTGCAATGGGATTATACAAGATGCTCGAGGTCAACTGCCTGATTAGAAAGGAATCTACTCAATTCATTAAATTAGAAATCTCCCGGTCAGTGAAATATGAATCAGAGCCACACGATTATTTGCAAATACTTCAGACTCTTCTGAATTCCGATTCAGAACAAGTCGATGTAACAGTCTTCTATGATTCCTACATCACCTATAGCGGCCATATATCTGAACTAAATGGGTAAGATTATCTTAATATAGTGGTGAACTTATTATACGGTTACTGCAGTCTTGGAGATAGGAAAGATTACATACTGCCATGTCACACAAGATATTGTTGATCCACCTCCTACCAATCTGCCCGACTATATGTACAAGGAATCCACGGTATAACGCACTATGGAGATTATAAGAGCGGAAACTAACACGTACTGTTTTATCAGGGGAAGTTCAGATACTAATACAACAGGTGTAAATATACTAGACTTCTCGCTAATGGGCCAGTGTGTGACCCTTCAAAGTTGGTCACCTCGTGTCTCAAGCTTTTAAAAAAAATCGCCAAAAATCCATTGATGATCCAAATGAGCTGAAATTTAAAACATATATGCATGAAATATATGAAAAAATGTACAAACTTCTGAGGAGTAAATAAACGCATTTTATATAAGTATTTGATATTGATAAAAACGTTAGGACTTCAAGATTGATATCTTTGGAAAACTAAAAAATTTTATAAATTGTTGGGACCTCATTTACTTTCAAAAATAGAAAAATTATAAAATGAAGAAAAATATAAAATTTCAATTAATGTAAAATTTGAACGGTTAAAGATAACATAACAAAATTTGAAACTAATATAGATTCAAATGTTCTTAAATCAACGGTAATATAATGTTTGACATTTTTTATTTTAAAATACCGAAATTCCTAAACCGGGAAAAATATCTTCCAAAAACTGAGTTTTTTTAGAAAAGCGCACAGTAGGCGTTATTTACCGTGTGATAGTAAAAAACTTTGTAAGTGTTTAAGTAACATATAGGGTTATACAAATATGGAACATCTATGAGGATCGGTGCTTTGCCTTTTTAGAATTTTTTACTCAAACCTAAAATTATTTTTTAAAATTGGACAAGTTTGGATAGGCCTAGGGGGTGTTGTGTTTGCTTTACTAAGCCAAATTTTACTTTACGCGCTTTAGCATTAAGTTATCTTTCCGGATCATATAAAACTTATGTATAGTCCCGAAGAAACATTTTTTCTACAATAGAAGATATTTTTAAGGACTATTTATATTTTAAATTTCAGCTCATTTGGATCATTAATGGATTTTTGGCGATTTTTTTAAAAATTTTTAGACCGGAGGTGATCAAATTTGAGGGGCCACATACTGGCCCGCAGTAGCGGTAGGAAGATGAACAAATGCAAATAAACTTAAAAACACCTCAGCTTCTACCATGTTAAATTTTGTAACAATATCTCCAATAGTTCCCGAGATACCGAATTATTAAAAAAAAACGTTTCTAAACCATTGTGCAGTGGTGGTCCCTTATATAACAATAGCATCGTCGCAAATTTTCTTAGAGACTCTCTACGATTCGTTTATACATCACTTTGCAGTCGCACCACTAGTTTAGAATACTAAGATTTATTACCACCTTTTTTTACTGACCCCACAGTGTATCGTTGAATATATCCAGAAATCGTAAGTAGTTGCTTTACTAGCGGTAAAGAGACGCCAGATATCTTAATTGATATCCACTATCCTGGCTGAATCTATAGTATCTGAGCTGTAAGTGGTTTTCTGAGTTCTCTATATGATAGAGATTTTGTAAAAATAGTTTTATTGTTATAACTTTTTTGTTGTTTTCTAATTATTAAATTGATAGAATAAGAAAAATATTTTTGAAAAATATCCTCAAAAGTTGATTTCTAAGAAAATATTTACAAACAGCAGCCATTTGAATAGGGAACACCTACCAATATTCCAGATTAAAAATAATTAAAATGAAAAGGTGCATTCAAAAAATTGAAAAGGATTTCTTGTGAAATATATAACAACACATGATTCCATTTCATTCATTTCAAACACATGTTTTGGTACACAAGAATTAAAAAAAGAAAACACATCCGTGATCAGATATTTCCAGCTGTTTTTTCATGTTAATGAAAACAACCACTAAGACACACGGTTATCGAGATTTCAAGGATATTACAAAGGAATAGCTAAAAGGATATTGTATGCACATGCCTCGATGTTTCTAAGGAAATCTAATTTTAAATTATTATTGTTATTCGTTTCGGTTAAACATCAAATGTTGAAAAGGGGAACAATTAAAGATTTTCTATAAGTATTTCTGCGTATTATTTGGAAGTGAAACAGCTGGTGGCTGTTGTTGTCTTCCATCATACGCTTCATATTTGTTGTCATCATCTTTTTGGCTTCAAGACAAGTTACATCTGTCTTTTGTTTAAGAGAACCCTCTTGAAAACCTTTAATTTCTTTTTATTTGTGCCTGTCTTTTTAGTGTCTTTGTTGCATGTTGCACGTTTTATGTTGGGATTTATTTCATTAAATCGGTTGATTTTCTTTTTGTTTAGCTGTTCCTTTGTTTTCTGTTTGGATTTGTATTCCTCAATGAATTGTCAGAAATACGTGTTTTATGCACTTCCTTGCTTTGCTGCTCTTTAATATTTACCTGCCCTGGTTTTGCACTGCCGGTTTAATATTTTACCTGTTTGTAAATTGAACAGTAAGGTTTCGATTGAAAGACAAATGAAATTAATATTTTTAATGAGAAAATTCATGCAAACAGTTCGGCATTTGACTGTATAGTTGATTCCCCTCAGTAGTTGGTTTTTATGAGCAAACTGGCAAAAAAATTTACAGAAAAACAGAAATTTCAACAATATGAATGATTCTGGTTAATGGAAGAGTATCAATGCATATCAATTTAAAAATTTTACAAATAAATTATAATCATCACTCAATTACTTATACCTATTTATGTATATTCGTTCATTAGGACATTCATTACCTTATATTCTCTATGTTCTCCACTATGATTAAATAAAGACAACTGTTTAATCAAAAATCGAATGAATATTCTATACACAAATTTCCAAAGAATAATACAACATAGCAAATCTATATTGATAAGGATTGCTAAAAGATAGAATATTTACTAAACTGATTGATGAGTTTTGGAAAGGCAGTGTGATGGCTATAAATCACTGCTAATTACTTTTTTATGCTTATACTTACGTTTGCTTTTACAATTTTTTTGACATACCAAAACTTTCCATGAAATCTTGAAACCTTTGACATTTCAAAAGGATAAAACAAACTCTCACTAATAATAAAGCATTGATAATAGCTTTGAGAACATTAAGCACCAAATCAATATGAATAGTATGATAATTTAATAAGTACAGATGTTGAAGTTGACATTAAATGGTACCAGATTTTCTTAAGATTCAGTCTTGCCCACATATTAGCAATGGATACGCAACTAATGACAAGTCTGAAAAAGCCGTAAGCGGAGAATCCATCTCAAAGAGGAGAGAAAATAAATCACTTTACGGATTTCGTATTTCCGATTTTAACGAAATTTACCACAGTTGTTGCAGTTATATTGCTTATTATCATATAATTTCATAAATATATTTAAAAAGTTCAAAGTTACATATCTTAAAAACCACTGCACAGTGGGGCAGAATCCAATTTTTTTGGAAATAAATCTGCCATTTCTAAACGGCTGGTACGATCAGGATAAAATTTGACATTGGCATAGTCAACGAGTATTCGAGTTTAAGTTTTTAAAATGGACCCTAAGAATACTCCAGGCGCGGCGCTATGGGGGCTCAAAGTAGGGTACCTTTAACATGTGAAATTTTTAAACACGTGCCATTTTTTTGTTTCCCATCCGATTTCAAAGATTTGTCTATTTTTGGAAAGCCACTTTAAAACTTCGTCCTTCAAAAAAATTGCAACTTCCAGTCAATGGCTCTGACTTAGTCACATTAAAATATGAAAGAGTGCAATATTTTTGAAGGACGGAGTTTTAAAGTGGCATATTTTTGAATCTAATTGAGATATTGACTTGAAAGACCAAAAATTAACTGATCTAAAAAAAAAAAAAAAAATAGTTCGGAATTAATGTGGTTAAAATTGTTTCTATGTGCAATCCTTTCAAAATTTTGATACAAATTTTAGTTTTAGAAGCTCAATAAATATGTAATAAACTGAAAATTTTCAACGTTTTTTTTTGAACAACACAGTGTCAAGAAAATTATCAAAAGGCCAAAGGGAATCCCGCAATTCCTAAAAAAATGGAGCGAAAATCCCAAAAATGGTATTTTTTACAATTTTGACCATAGGATCCACATTTTCTTCAGGGATGGGAAAATACTTTGGAAGTAAATAGGAATCATATCAAGGTTTCCAAAACTGCTTTCAATTTTCTAATGCCAGCTTTGGGATTTTAGAACATGAGGCCCAAAATTGAAATTTTGATAAAAAATAGGTCAAATTCCGAAGGGCGCAGGGACGACATTTTCGAAAACTATGCGATATTTTTTATACCCAAATGTTCTCCGTAAAGATGTCTTACAGAAAAACATAAAATTGTTATATGTCTTTAAGAAAGTTTTTTTTTAAATAAGAAAAGATTTAAGTCACCTTTTCGCCCAAAAAATAGCACAAATCTACTATTTTTTTAAATTGAATATCGTTTATTTTTTAATCCGCACTGAAATCTTTTGCATATTATTGATAATTGAGTTGTCTAACTAACGAGAGTTTGAAGATTCGGTACAGCCGAATATAGCTCTCTTACTTGTTTATATTAAAACTTTTCGGTTTTGAGGGTGGGGGAATTTCCTTTTTTCACCTCCTGGATCCACCCCTGATCTATATTCTGAGAATAAATTTGTATTATGGCTGGGAGAAATAATGGGTAGATTCTTGCCAATTTTAACAGAGCTTGTCTTTTTATCAAAAGAAAAATGTGTGAAAATTTTCACGACTGTTTTCTGCAAACATAATTTTTCAAAAATAGCTTCTTTTTGGAGGATGTCTCACATTTTGTTCCATAACTAGACCGATTTTGTTTATTTTTAATACCAAACATTTATGATCAAGAAAGAATATTTGAGGAAAATTCCTTCGCTCTAACGTCTTTCCCACGAGGCCCTATCGTGCCAACAACAGACAGACGGCAGAACATAGCTAGATCGTTTTAGGATTTTAGAAGGACCCAAAATATAGATTAGCTTTGGTTCTACGACAAATATTTCGATATGTTACAAACGGAATGACAAACTTAATAGTCCTCCATATTTTTGGTGTTGGGTGCTTTTTTTATTTTTTGAACAAAAATTAAAAAATGCTGGATTAAAAATCTGATACAAAATATTTGAAAATGGTTGGTTTCGCAGACAGAAAAATCCGGTTAACTGGCTTCCATTTTTGAATACTCTACTCTAAACTTTATCCGATTTTGTTCATATTTTCATTATTTAGTATTTAGATGATGGAGAAAAATTTTAGAAAAATCGAAAAATTCTAATATAAATCCATCCTAATAAACATGATTTGATTCTGCATTCATTAATATTCGCCATGAAACGGAAATTTATGGTTTCAACTAAAATCTCAATATAAGAGATTCTGTCGGACATTGCAGTAGACAAAGTCTATTGAAATTGGTTGAAATCCATCCATTATTTCACCTAGCTCCCATATTTATCGGTCATGATAAGTTGCATATATACAAAAGTTATGCCACCTAATTTTATGACGATCGTTTCATAGTCATAGCTCCTAAATAATTCCCACTTCCGGAAATCACTTTTATATGCAGAAATATTTTACAAACATAAATTTCGAGATCAAATTTAACTTAAATAAGTTTTATAAGCACAGAAATCATGCTACTAAATTTGTTTTTCATCGGTCCATAATACAGTTGCATTATAGTGACCAGTTCTGAAAATGGCGAACTGATCCTTATATATGAATTTCTGTCACAATTGGTCAAGCTCAATGTACACTTCCAAAACTATATTTGTTTATTCATATAAAGCACATTACTAACAACTATTAGTATTGGTCGAAAATAGCCTCTAGGTTTATTAAACTGCTAAGAGTCTAAGAATCTTTATTAACAGTTATATTTGCATAATCAGGACAACATGTTCAAGCTTATTGGGTGAAACGTAAGCCTTTGCATATTTTACACATTTTTTAAATGCATTTGTGGTGAATGAGGATATATATACGTTTGTTATTCCGTGCGTAACATTGAAAAATATTCATCTGAGACCCAACAAAGTATATATAAGTATTATTGATCGTTATGAAATTCTAAGCTATGTCCATCTGTCTGTCCGTCTATCAGTCTGTGTAAAACACTCTCACGTCCAAAATACACATACCAACTAAGTAAGATTAAAAAATTGTTTATTATTGTCCTAAGCAGTTCGGTATGGAAAATCAGATAAAGCGGTACAGAAAAACAAGAAATATTAAACAAATTGTGAGATAACCTCAAAAAAATTTTATAATTTTCACATGATGATTTTGCACTCGCTATTCCTATAATAAAATAAGTTTTGTATATACAGAATTCATGTAACCAAATTTTATTATTTTATTAAGATCGGTATATAATTAGTCATAGCTCCCATATAAGACCAGCTTCCGAAAATCACCTTAACGTTCATAAATTTCATGGTGATTGGTCCATAATTGGTCATAGCTCCCATATAAGGCCCACTTCCGAAAATCACTCACGAATATAAATTATTGAAATTTTAAAATAATGTTTTTGCATATTTACTTAGTGTCGGGTATTGTATGGTCGTTATGTTTTATATTATCCAATGTATGGAACCAATATGTTTTTCATTATTTGTTGACCTATGTAATATTTAATCATCCTCTACAGAATACATACATTGCTTATATATTTGTAAATCTTATGTTTTGTATGATTCGACATTTTTGAAATACATTTTAACCAATTTCCATGTGCGTAAAATCAATTAATATGATGACTTGTTACAAATTTCTAAAGAAATCTTCAATACATTTGAAAGAAAATTTTATTTGAATGAAAATGGATTAAGCATTCGTGTGGATAATTTTAATAAAACATTATTTAACCCTTGTTACTCTAAGATGACTGAAATTGATGAAGTGTTAATTTTAGCAATTTACTTTTCTTAAATGTAGAATCATGTCCAGAATTAAAAAGATAAATCTAAAAAAATTATTAAAGTTCAACTAAATAACAGTTATTAAAAAACAACAACAATTCATCCTTTAAAGTGGGTGGCCGTCTGTTTTTATCTTCAAATCACAATACTACCTAAAACTCATCATGAATCAATGAACCAGAAACATTATTGAACTATCAGGCAAATAGTATAACAAAAAAATTTATTATTTAAACGAAAAAAAAAAAAATAAAAAGATGCCAGTTTACTAAAAAGAAAAATAATGTGTTCAACGTGCTGGCCGCAACAACAACCATAAGCTTTAAAATAACAACAAACAACCTTGAATGATAAAAAAAAAATGAAATAATACAAAATTCTGAAAACACGTTAGTTGCCTGGTCAACATGTTTACTATCAACTTTTAAGTCCTGAAAGGTTTTTTCTTGTCGATTTTATTTCAGTTTTTTTTTATTTTTCAGCGCTTGAACTCGCAGTGAAGTAAAAGGGCACAAAAAGCACATGCTGGCTTATTGAAGCGTACGCAAAATATCAGAAAAATTGCAGCTTTTATATTTTTTTTTTAAGTCGTTGGCTGGCTGCTGAGAAAAAATATGAAATATAAGACAGACTCATTTTGTATGGTTTGAAGATATTAATTTAGCGAATGGTGGCAACGAATTGAAAACATTCTATTTTGTGGCTTATATTAGACGTTTTCGGTGCTCCCATATTTCAAATTGTTCTCCGCCACCAAATGCCGAAAATTTAAACAAACTTGGTTAACGACTAGAGGTTTTATATTTTATATGAATTTTCGAGTTTTGGGTTAAATATTTAAATAAATTTCAGTGAATTTATCAACAACATTTTAATTGGGAATTTAATACGTTAAAACTAAAACCTATTAAGATACAATTTTAATAATAATCTGATTACTTTGGATAGTAATATGAATTCACTGGATCATAATATGATTACTTCAAACATTACGATGCTGTATGACAATGATATTATGAATATATTTAATCGTAATGATACTTTATGATATTAATAATCATTATATTTAATATGTTTGGGCTACAATCATAAATCTTATCATAATATGTTGCTCCGAAATCCACCATTTATAACGTATGCGGAATGAAATTGCAACAAAAATTTGACACTGGCCAAAGAATGTGTTTTTTTTTTTAAATCGTGGTCACATATATATGTTATTTGTAAAATAAAAAAATCTTTTTTCAAAAAAAAAAATAAAAAAAAATTAAATAGAAAACGTTTTTTTAAAAATGCTATATTTTTCTCAGTTTTGTGAAAATCTAAAAGTTTTTTATTGAAAATGATTCATAAGATCTTAAAAAACAACAATAAGTCGATATCTAAATAAATTCTTTGACTTGGAGATTGTCAGATGCCTCCAAAGTTGAGTGTATCCATATGGATACATTATAGCAAAAGGGTTAATATGTTTGAATTATAATCGTAAATCTTATCATATCAGAATATGTTGCTCTTAGATTATGTTTACCACAACTATGTTTTTTCTCTCAAAATTTTCATAATTTAATTTTAAATTTCCAGAACGTTTTTAACCCTTTTATATCGGGGTAAAATCTGTCCCAGATAGCAAATTTAGACATCTATACTAAAAATTATTCAAAATAAGAAAATTGTTTCTTAAGAACAATTTCTATATTCTATTCTACAATAACTATTAAAACATGATAAATATTTTAACTTGGACATCATTAAACCATGATAACCTAAAGTCAATTAGACCATTAATAATATAAAACTACGAAATTAAGAATCTAAATAAATGTTTAAACTACTTTACTTAATTTTCTTCAGAAAAAAATTTCGTTAATTTTTTAAAAAATCTATATAAATCCTAATATGCATTAGTAAAACATTGTTTTGGAATTTAATTTAAACCAAATTACATAATTATACCCTACACCACCATAGTAGGGAGGGTATATTGGTATACCGATCGACTCAGAATCACTTTCTGAGTCGATTAAACGATGTCCGTCTGTCCGTCCGTCTGGTTGGCTGGCTGTCCATGTAAACATTGTGCGCTAAATACAGGTCACAATTTTGAAGATATTTTGATAAAATTTGGCCTAAGGACGAACCCTATTGAAACTGGCTGAAATCGGTTCATTATTTCACCTAGCCCCCATACAAATGTCCTTCCGAAATTGGACTTTATCGGTCATAAATGTTTAATTTATATAGGTATCTACGCAAGTTTTTTTCCAAATAAGTTTCATATATACGGAATTCATGTCACCAAATTTTTTTATGATCAGTCCATAATTAGTTATTGCTCCCATATAAGGTCTGCTTTCGATAATCACTTTAACGAGCATAAATCTCCTAAAAATGGTATGCATATAAAATTCAACATAAATTACTTTCATATAAACATTAACCACATGACCAAATTTCATGGTGATCAGTTTATTATTTCTCATAGCTCCCATATAAGGCCCACTTCCGAAAATCACTCACGAATATAAATTATTAAAATTTTGAAAGAAAATGTTTTTGCTCATTTATTTAGTGTAGGGTAGTAAGAAAGTATGGTCGGTCAAGCCCATACTTTCTTACTTGTTTTACAATCTTTATAGTTTAAATTGCTTTGAAAATTGATTTGAACAGTATTTTTGACTTCAGGCTAATATGGGTTAGATGGCCAAGTAGAAAATTATACTATATGACTACCCGTATCTACGACGCGTATTCATCTTCTGTACGATGGGTAGTCATCTCCTCTGTAAAGGCTTAAATGCGATGATCTCTGCTGACCATGCTGGAGGGGACAGTTTAACTTGATTTGGCTGTCTCTGGTAGGGTCTTCCATTCCAGAAGTATGACACTAAGAACTACCCTCCCCCTTTGTCTGATAGCGTCTGTTCTCCCTTGGGGCGGCTATCAGATGTTCCATCAAGCCATGTTTCCCTCATTGAGAGGAGTGGCTTTGATGGTTATCGTCCTGTTGGTCAGCAAGGTCTCATTTATCCACCATTTATATATCTTTTATTAACTTTACATTTCATTATAGCATCACCTATCAGCAAATAGGTTTCATTTTGACATAATGCTTCTACTGCATCCTTAACGAGGTTTAAAACATCCACTAATATTTCCAAATTTTGAACAACCCCTTGATCAAATAAAGATGCTAAATATAAATCTATTAAAGTTTTTTTAATTAATTTAAAATGTCCCGTCTTTCCCGGGAAACACATTAAAATACCCCAAACCCTAGAATGGACTCGAGTGAGCTGCTTGAAGAATAGCTGCCCATGGAACCTAATCTAACCTATGGTTTAATAGAGTACAAACATTTATATATGCAAACAAATTTCATGTTTTTATTAATTTTATATGTAGATGTCTTACTTTGCTCTATTGGACAAATTTTACACCAGATATAAAAAGGCTAACAATGTCCTAAACATTTTAAATTAATAATACGTAAATTAGCAACAAGGATAAGTCTGAAATTAAGGAAATAATATTTGTGACCAAAAAATAAATTTCTTCGAAAATGTGATACATGCATAGAGAATTATACATAGAGATGAGACACTCCGATTTGTCAAACTAAAATACAACAAATCATATGTCTGATACAACAACAAAATACATTGTCTAGCATGTATTTTGTTGTTGCGAGAGTTAGGTGTTTGACAACAGACTTAGGTTTTTGACAATTACGTTCCGTGTCAATGTTACCCTATGGCTACATGTTTCACCCAAAATTTTATCAAAGTGTTAGAAAGGCACTACTTTTTATACAGCTTTTCTTATTATTGTTTTTGAAGTTCGTTTATGTTAAAACATAAAATTTGGTATTTGTCATATGCATGCAATTATATCATATTTTAAACCCTTCACCAACGAAAGTGATGAATGAGGATGTAACATTGAGAAAAATTCACCTGGAACCCAACAAAATATACATATTGTTAATCATTATGAATTTCAGAGTCGATCATTGTCTGTGTAAACCACTCCCGAAAAACCAAAATACACAACCGAAAATTATGAAATTTAGAGCAAAATGTTAACAATTTCTAAGCAGTTCGGTGTTGAAAATCAGCAAAATCGATCTAGTATAAACAGATTTCTGCACCAAAATGTTACAGAATTTTTTTATTTTGTGTAAATATATACATTATTTTATAACGACAACCACACCATGGCTCCCATATAAGGCCCACACCCAAAAAAAATACTTTAATCTCGAATATATCTCGAAATCCTAAAATCATGAAAATTAGCATATATTATTTTTATGATAAACGAACAAACTTTGCAGAAAATGGTAAGAATCCATGATTTCTCCTAGCACCATACAAATTCCTTTTCGAAATATGGTACTATGATATATAAATGCCTATAGAATAGCAATATCAAAATAAATCTCAAGACCATATTTCCCGTGTAAGGCCCACTTCCGAAAATCACATAAATATTCATAAATCTCTTAAAATAATCGAATTTTATGAACCCATAAATAGTCATGGATCCCATGAAGGACCACTCCCGAAAAACATATTATAAATATTATGGTATTCAATCGATTAACCGTTAATCGGTTAACCGATTAATTTTGGTCGGTTAACTGTTTGAATAATTTAAAGTAGCCGATTTTCAAATAACAATTACAGTTTTAAACACACAACTTTTATTTCTTAACTCATGAACATTCCATTCTACCAATAGTTTTTTGATGTATAGCTCAAAAACCGAAACCAAGGAATTTGGAAATGTCCTTTTTTTCTAGAATGTTCCATGATGAACTTTGTCCTAATGAGTCGGAGGAAGACATGATAATAGACAAAACTGAAGACATTACTGAAACGAGTCTTTTATCAGAACTTAACGAAAGTATTCAAAATCCCAAAAGAAGTCGAATGGTATAATGGAGTATTTTATATGCTTAAAAAAACAGAATAAAGAACTCAAAAATTGGATAGTCTTTCTCATGCCTTACTTTCGATTTCACCAACATCTACAATCAGTGAGAGAGTTTCTTCCAACTCAAGTTTTATTAAAACTTAAGTCAAAAATCTTTTAAAAGGAAACCTTTTAAATTAAAGGGATCTCAAATACCATATTTTTTTTTTGCTATTATTTTTTGTTGAAATGCTTAAATAAGTACACAAAATTCATGGTTTTATTTTAAATTTAAAATTAAAATAGAAATTATTCGGTTAATCGAATATTTTAAAATTAACCGATTATTAACCTATTAAATCTAAACCCCGATTAATTATTTGCTCAATTAACCGATTAAACCAGGAACCCGATTAATTAAATACCCTAGTTATGATATATAAATGCCTATAGAATAGCAATATCCATACGAAAGCAAAAATTCGACTTACCTAGTAAGTCAGCAAGTAATATTGCGGCTAAGTCATAACTACTTATTATTTAACTGAAGCTCTAGTTATTTTTGTTCGCGATTTGACAAAATTCATATGCCTCGCTTACAAACTTACAAAACTCACCCGAAGAATATATAGCTATTAAAAATTGCCTTGTGTGGGAAGCGAACCGGCATGCTCGATTATAGTTTTGTGTTTGAAAGTCTAGCTGCTCAGCATTTAAGCAAGTAATCAATATATCCCTTATAGACAGTAATTGGCACTGGTTGGCAGAGAACATATGAGGTCAATTAGCACTCGTACATGTTAAAATAAGCTGATCCTGTAACATGTTAAGTAGCTACTAAGGTAACTGACTCCATATAACCGGTATGCAAATCCAATACGTTGACTACATCAGGCCAGCACGTGTTAAAATAAAGGTCAACCAGCCGAATCTACACCAAATAAAGATAATGCTCTGTATTTGGTGGGACCAAAAGGGTCTTGTCTTATATGAGCTGCTGAAAACAACATATTCGTTTGAAGCCAGCATTGCGTACATGTTGCAATACCTGTTAGAAAGTATTTGGGATGAAGTGGTTGAAAAGATTTGTCTCACCCGCTTAATAGTCCAGACAGTGCCCTGTCCGACTACTATTTGCTTCGATCGATCCAGAACGCTCTTTCTCTCTAGTATACGCTTCATTTTGGAACAGAATATACGATATTGAATTGATTTGTCCATGGCCTCAAAAGATTTAATAACATTTTTACAATATTTGGAAAATATTGCTATCTTCATCCAAAACTTCAAATAGACAGTGAAACCACTAAACGTCATCCGATTTTGCTAAAATTTTCAGTATTTGGCATCTAGATGATAGAGCACAATTAGACCTTGGGAGCACCACAAATCAAAGCTGTAAAATTTAAGGGCCTTCCATGTATTTATGGACGATTTAATATCAAATGTTCTAAATATAACGTCAGTCTCATGGAGGTCGACCACACCATAAACATTTCAAAACATGTGCGAGTGTTATTACTCGAATTCACTACTTCTCCAAATAATCATTCATTCATTCTTATATTCTAAAATCTCTTGTACACACAACGTCCCTCTTATGTAAAAAACAATGTGCTGTAGGGTACAGATAAAAAGAAGAACTCTAGAGTAAAGATTTAATCAGGTAAAATTGGTAGCAAAAGGTTTATTTTTATATGTTTTCTTTTTCTCGTTTTTATTTTGGCAAGATATTAAATGTGTCTTACACGAAAAATACGAAAAAAAGAATATATTTACACCTGCTTCTTTTGTGCATTCAATACTTACTGGCATTCATTCATTCACACTTCTTCCACTGTTGCTGCTACCGAAGATGTTGCTGTTACTGTTGCTTTTGTAATTATTATCGTTGCCAACAACAAAAGTTTGTATTCGTACAAAAATAAGAACAAAAGTCGCTGTTTTAAGCAAAAACAGCGCGAGAATATTTAATGTCATGTAGTTAAATATTTGTATTCTTTCCTGACTTTTTGTGCATTTTCGTTCTGGATAAGAAGTATAGATAGAGTACACTTGCTACCTACACACCATATTGCGGACCTTATAGATTCTGGCAGTTATTTTTTTGTTTTATTTGTAAAGCTTCCACTTGTTTAGTGGCATATGTTTGTTGGTTTCCATTTCTTGTTCCTGTTTTTTTTTAAATTTTGTTGCAATTTTAGTCATGTGGTTATCATATAAAATAAGTTCGTTTTTTAGATTTGTATTTCCTGGTTTATAAGTGCTCTTTCTGCATTCAATTGGCGCTTTTTGTGGCTGATAATGTCCGGATAATACAGCTAATACTAACTTTTTTATATTTTTAGGGGATTAATATTGTTAATAGGTTCAGTGGTGACTTCGTTCTAAGTTAACAGCTTCCTTCATATAATAGTAACGTATTTAATATAAGTATATGCATTTGCTAAAGCATTTTAGAATAACTTTGTCATGGTATAGTGAGTAAGCCTGAATATTCTAAAATACTGGTTCGATTGTAAAATCATGTAAAAACGAATCGTAGAGGAGGACATATGCTTTAAGAAAATGAAATTTGTGATAACCCTGTTAGAATACAAGATGAGATACCACATCGACAAAAACAATTGACAGTGTTTTATCAATACTACTTGTAAAACTATATGGTAGAGTGGCTGATTAGTGACCATGCAACCAGACAACAAAGGATAATATATATCCTACCGCAATTCGAACAGAATAAGTTAAAATAAGCTGCATCATTATAATACCAGACAGAGAAGAATATGATGAACGGGAGTAAGAAATGTCCAAGAAACCGATCTACAGGAATGTGCTTCTGGTGATTATGAACACGATTGGTAACAAAAATCCAACTCGTATTTTTACGGCCAAGGAGTTATTAAAATCCTTAATAAAGTAATACTTTAATCGCGAACATTTAGAGAGAATATCGGTCCTAAGCCATCATGGCATTTTCGGAAACGAGGAAGCGAATAAGATATATAGGATGGATACCACCAAACTGGAAAACACCAAACCATTCCCAAGGTTTAAATATGAACTAAAGGAGTGGGCAATAAACGAACATGTCAGAGACTGGTAAAACTCTGCACTCGACAGGACGACCACTAACCTTTGTAAAAATCGAAATTTAAAGATAATAAAATGGATTCTGAACTTAAATATGACAACACTCAGAAGACTTATGAATGTGTTAACTGGATACATCTGACTCGTATCAGCCTTTCCGACAATACGATGTGCAAAGCGTGTGAGGAAGAGTATGAAATATTGGAACATTACCTGTGCCACTGTCTTGCTTTAATGGATAACATGCCAAACATCTAAGGAATTCTGATTGGAAATCAATAAGAAATTACATTGAGGAAACTAGGTTGTTAATCTAGCTGACCACGGATTTTAGACTACTGAAGAATACGGGGAGAACATTTCCTCAACATGCCGACATAGGCATGTGGATATACCCGAAATGGGTACTGGCTATAAAACTTTTTATAATTAATTTTTAACATATTTTCAATAAAATCCCATTAAAAATTAATTATAAAAAATGTTAAGAAATCGTTTAACTACAAGAACTTTTTACCAAAGTATAATCTATACATCCCCCTTATTTTCTTTTTGGAGATTAATGTATATTTCGGATGTGGCCCATATTAAGGGGCGCCGTGAAATAAGGCCATAGGTAATAAGGCCTTATTACACATTGTATTGAGAAATAAGACCATATCACTTTATTACCACCGAGGGAGTGAAATAAAGTCATATTTAATTATTGGTCAAAGCGGAAATAAAGCCATATCAGTGTAAAATAGATTGTTATAATTATATAATCATTTTCATGGAGGAGAAAGCCCCTAAAAGCGGCCGCAGGACCCCAATTCATTGAATCAGCAGTTCTTCAATACATTGAATCATATTGTTACGTTTTAACCTTTTTAAAACGTTGGTTTATTTCCTTTTAATAAACCGGATACTTTGATTGCAAATAAATAAACCGTTTAGTAGTTTAAATTGTATGAACTCTTTATTTATTTAAAAATCTACAACAGTTCAGATAGTCAATCAGTGTCTTTATACACGTTTATCAATTCGCAGAAATGCACACACTTTATAATGTACAAACCTAAATATACAAGGCAGTTGATGTTTACTCTTACAGCGCCTTTGTTCAACACACTCACTACTGCAACCTATGCCACTATTTATATACACGCCATCTTTCGTGAATCTTCTACAATGCTCTTAATGGACAAACTAGTATGTTCGAATTCTAGAGCTTTCGATGTCAATGTTAGCAGCTTAAACATGTAGTGTTGCCATACTTATAAACAATGCTAATAACCGCATGTTTTCATCATTGTTGATAAGAAGAACCTTTATTAATGGACGTGTTTATGTGTACGTGTATGATGAATGCTGCAGGCAGTCGTTGCAGACTGTTAAATTCAAATCGCTATTTCAAATTCGTAACAATATTTTATATACTTAGTGCAATAATGCCATAATGGCTTTATTGCACTTCTTCCACTTCTCGATGGGCAATAGACACATATGGTCTTATTACCTACGGCCTTATTTCACGGTGCCATATTAGAGAAGCTATGTATAATATAGGTCTTTAGCCACAAAGTCCAGTAGTATGATCTATGCATACGTGAAGCAAACTTGTGTAAAATTGTTTATCAATATCGATAGTTATGCGTGTTAATGTATTTCTCGGATGTTTCGTCCCAATAACGATAATGCAAGAGTTTTATGATTGTTATAGTTATGCTCGGAAATGGATCGTATGTGGTGTCAATGGCCAATTTCGGACTGATTACCAAAACTCTTGTAGTATGAATTTTGCATACATACAACTGATCTGAGTAAAATGTTGGTTCGTTATCGACATTTTTAAGACAATTGTGTGTGTCAATTCTTCGGAAGTGGTCCGATCTTCATAAAATTATTTCAAACTAATTAAGATATTTAAAAGAAAGCGATATTCATAAAATCTAGCACATTATTAGCCAATATTCATAGAATATGTTAATGCTCTTTTTATATATTATTCGACAATTTATTTCGAATTTTAGCCTGATAACTGTCTTAATAAGAGATTTAATCGTATTTATGTAATTTTCGGCAGTGGACTTCTTGTAGGGGCTATGGCTAAAATATGGACAGATCCAAACAGTGGGGCAGAATCAAACATTTTTGGAAATAAATCTGGCATATCAAAACGGCTGGTCCGATCGGGATAAATTTTGACGTGGGCGTAGCCAAAGAGTATTGGAGTTTAAGTTATTAAATGCTCCAGGTGCGTCGCCTTGGGTGCTCAAAGTGGGGTACCATCGATATGTGCAATTTTTAGACACCTGCAATGTTTTTGTTTCCCATCCGATTTCAAAGATTTTGGAAAGCGCTTGGCTAGGTCTTGGAAAATAATGTTTGCGTGAACTAATTATCTCTCACAACTTTCGAGTTATAGGTATTTCAAAAGTGAAATTTAAAAATTTTGCTATACCTTGGTCCACTTTTTTTAAAAAATATAGGACTAACTTTTAAACCGAATGAACTCGATTTTTCTTGTTAGTTAGACAACTAATGCTTGCATGTACTATTTATCTCTCACAATTTCCGAGTTAAAGGCATTTCAAAATTGAAATTTAAAAATTTTCCCATTCCCGCTTTTTTTAAAATATACGCCGTACTTATGGTACGCATTGACTTAAATTTTTTTGTTAGTTAGACAACTAAATTACCAATAACATACAAAAGCTTTCGGGGCAATATCAATTATGAATACAAAAATAAATTAAAACAAGTAAGAAAGTATGGTCGGTCAAGCCCGACCAGATTTGCATTTTTTGATATAAATGAGGGGATGTTTAATAATAAAGAGGAAGGTATGCCGTTAATAATGAAAAGCAACATCAGCCAAATGGCGACCACGCTAACAGTGACCATACCCTTTTCATGAAATTTTCCATAACCAAATCGCAAATTTGCTGCCCTATGTCCTCGGTAGCCTCACGAGTTCTATCTTTGAGGTCTTGAATCGACGCTGGGCTGTTGGCGTAGACCTTATCTTTCACGTGGCCCCAAAGGAAGAAGTAGCAAGGTGTTAAATCAAAAGATCTCGGTGGCCAATTGTGATCACCTCTTCGAGAGATAACACGGTCTGGAAACTTTTTCCGTCAAAGAGCAATAGTTTCGTTTCTTTTGTGGTACGTAGCGCCATCTTGTTGAAAGTAAACGTTGTCCAGATCAATATCATCCAACTCCGATCATAAGATACGGTGTAATGATGTTTGTGGAATGCCCATTTCCAAAGAACGACGAGGAATGGATAAACCTGGGTTTTCTTTAACACTTTGGGCTACAGCAGCAATATTCTCAGTTGTTCTTGAGCGACGTGCACGGGTTTTATTCTTCACATCACTAACTTGTCCCAACAGCTCGAATTTTTCCACCAATTTCTGTATTGCGATCCGACAAGGTGCTTCATGGCGACCCAAAAATGCTTTATAGGGCTCATTTTAATAACTTAAACTCAAATACTCCTTGGCTACGTTCACGTCAAATTTAGAAATGCCAGATTTATTTCCAAAAAATTTTGATTTTGCCCCACTGTGCGCTGGAAGAAATTATGGACTGATTCTTAGCATTTTCAACAAAGCTTGTTCTTTTATCATGGTTATAATGTGTACAAAATATCATATATTGAAATAAATTTAAAAATACTTTTGAAAATACCAACTTGTTTGGAGATGTGAGGCAATCTTGGTCCATGACGCTTAATACCCTCCCCATTATGATGAAATAGGGTATAAAAACTAACTTGTAATTTAAATACCCTAAAGTAACATAGTGCTTGCTTTTTTATTTTCGTTTTATTTGCTTAATTTATAGTTTAGTGCGTATTTTTTTTTTTTTTTTTTGTAAAACTTTGCAGTCCTTGTCAGGATTCTTTGTATTTATGTATGTGCAAGTTGTTTTTTAATATTATTAGGAGCCTCGCCTGCATCATGTTGTTTGTACCTGGACAACTGGCACAGGTCGCCATGTGTTACGGTTTTAATTTGACCATTTTTTTCTCCACTCAATTTCAGTTTACGTCAATGACAGCCGCTATTTTCGATTTGGCTAACAAGCAATGCCTAGTATTATATTTTTTTTTTTTGTAATTTTTTCTTGTATATTTTGCATTCAGGCTTTTGCTGAAATTAACCCACTATCGATTGGGTTAGAGGCGTACTATTGCTTAACAACGAAATTTGATAGGATGTTTTAGAATTCTAGAGAAAAAAATTGTATTAATGACTAAAGAAATGTTTAATGTTTTCGCCCTTCAGTGCAGGGAAGCTTTTGCAGGAATTTTCCATTGAATGATTGAGGAAAATTAGGAATTCGTTATTTACTTAGAGCAAATTAATTACTACATTTTCATTAGAAATTTGTGTACAATTTTCAGGAAATGTTATAGTAAAAGTGAAAATTTTATTTAATTTAAGAGGGTTTTTTCTCAAAGCTTTAAATGGATCAGCTACATTTTGTTTCGTATGTGGAGTAATGTATTAGACGGAAAGTCATACTGTCTGAAGTTTAATAAACGGTTGGACCATCATTTAACATACTCCTTTTCAGCCGGTTTTTTTTAGTCATTTGGACAACTACCAGCCCGATAAAAAGTGCTCAAAATGTTTAATTTACACTCTTAATCAAAATTTTTGTAACTTTGCATCCCAAAAACAATTTAAGTTAACAAATGACTTAGCGTTTACTTGTTGCCTTGAAATGCCTGCACTGTTTCCATATGATTGCTGCTCCTCAGACTATAATTATCCTACCAGTTTAATATCAATATATTTTTTGCATAAATATTTAATAACAATTTGTGCTTGTTTGTTTTTTGGGTTGTTTTTATTATCTTTACTTAAAATAATGAAACCTAATGATGCTACTTTGTTTTTTTACTTCTTCATTTAAATTAAGTGACTGACAATCATGCTGGTTATTGTTGTCATTAATCATTAGTTTCTATAACACGGTTGACTAAGATGTGCGAAGACAGTACACGTGTTTAGTTCTGTTGCATTCATCTGAAATGCTCGTGATACAAAAACTGGTAGTATTTAAATGTAACAAAAATTTTAAAGCAAAAAAACAAAATATTTAACTTTTTTACGATTTGAGTGTTTTTTGCCATTAAAACTTATATGAAAATTTACAAAAAAACAGAGTTTGCGTAATTTTAACAAGTAAGAGTGTTATAAACGGCTGTACCGAATCTTATATACACACCACCATTATAATACGGAAGCGGACTTTATATTAGAGCTATGTACAATTATGAACAGATCTTCATTCTCCTAATTCATTCTCTGTACGCCCTTAAGTGGCTTCAACTCACTGACATACGAATTTAGCTGGATCATCTTAGGACCTAGAATATGTATTTCAAAGTGTTACAAACGGAATGACAAAATAAATATACCCATCCATCGCTTTGGTGGTGGGTTAATGAATGCAGAAGGTTGTAAAAATTTAATTTTCCTACAAATTATTTGCGCCTTCAATTAAAGTGTAATAAAAACGGCGACCGTGTTTATTTCTTAATGTGCTGGCTACTCTCTTAATGTCATAATGATGACATTCAGAGGCATTAAAAACCAGAGATCATTAAATGAAAATTAATAATTATATATGGAAACCAGTTTTTTTAGTCTATTGCGGATGATCGTATAAAATCAAAAGTTTAATTAAAAGAGTAGTCGTCATTGGTATGATCGTATTGAAATTGAACATGTTCTTCAACGCAACATCAAAGGAAAATAAACTGTTGAAAGCTGCTAAAAACAAAAAAAAAATGGTGAAATAGAAAAAAATTACGAATAAAATATTTTTAAACTAAGCTAGACAGACGTTGTCCTGCCCAAATTAGAACAAATGTTTGTGTTCGATTTGTGAGAATATGTCTGAAATGTGTAAAAATAGTTTTTCGATTAGTTTGCTGTGATATCCTAATTTCTTTCATTGCAATGCTCTATGATACACGACATTTTTTGTTATCTTGTCTGGCGCTTAAACAAATAATGCTGATGATGTTCCGACACGGTAACAGGTGACACACAATTTACCATGCGAGAAGCATGGATTTTCAGGGTTAATGCGGAAAACACTTAATAACTCCCCTGGAGTTTTGTTAATTGTCATTGCGAATGCAAGTCGTACCGGAAACTGCACGCGTTTCAAATCAAATATCATGTCGGTTGGAGTCCTTGGTATTCAAAAATATCCCACTTTAAAACTCCGTTCTTCAAAAATATTTCACATTTTCATACTAAAAATTTTTTTATAAATTTTCTTAATACTATTTTATTCAGCAACAATTCAATGGTTTTGACTTAATCATATTTTATACTAAAATATGAAAATGTGAAATATTTTTGAAGAACGGACTTTAAAAGTGGGATATTTTTGAATCTAGTTGAGATATTGACTTGCAATTTTTTGGTAAGACCAAAAATTAACTTGTCTAAACAAAAAAAAATTAGTCAGATTTATTTCCAAAAAATTTTGATTCTGCCCCACTGTGCATCGCATAATACCTAGTGGGAAGCATGTTGAGATAATTATCGAAAACAATGTTCGAATGAGCATTTGATGAAAGCACAGCATATCCGAGAGTGTATTCTCAATGAGTATCATTATCTAACAATCGCAGGATTGTTACTGATAAGTGAGCGTATTAGTGAGCGTGGACAATTTTTCTTTCTGTAAAAAACTTTTGTGAACTATTGTGAACATTAAAAAAAAATTACCGAAATCGGTCCCGGCGTTCTGCGATTTCAGATATATCGAACACAGTGGGCGAACATTTTAAAAAAAGTGGACGTGGTCAATTTTTCTTTCTGCCAAAAAACTTTTGTGGACTATGACGAACGTTTAAAAAATATTGTCCAAATTGGACCAGCCCTTCTCAACTGATGCAATTACCAACGAACGACATTATTGGATTTGTGCAGATGTTTGTAACTGCCAAAAATATTAGTCTAACACCTTAAAGTATACCGATCGGCTCAGAATCACTTGCTGAGTCGATTAATCGATGTCCGTCCGTCCGTCTGACTGGCTGGCTGGCCATGTAAACCTTGTGCGCAGAGTACAGGTCGCAATTTTGAAGATATTTCTATAAAGTTTGGAACATATCATGTTTTTGGCCCAAGGAAAAAGCCTATTAAAACTGGCTGAATTCGATTCATTATTTCACCTAGCCCCCATACAAATGTCCTTCCGAAATTGGACATAATCGGTCATAAATATTTGATATATATAGGTATCTACACAAGTTTTTCTCCAAATAAGTTTTATATATACGGAATTCATATCACCAAATTTTATTTGCCCATAATTAGTCATAGCTCCCATGTATGGCCTGCTTCCGATCACTTTAACGATCATAAATCTCCTAAAAATGTTGATATACACATAAAATGCAACATAAATAAGTTTGATATAGACATTAACCACATGACCAAATTTCATGCTGATCGGTCCATAATTTGTCATAGATCCCATATAAGGCCCACTTCCGAAAATCACTCACGAATATAAATTATTGAAATTTTGACAGAAAAATGTTTTTGCACATTTACTTAGTTTAGGGCATTATATAGTCGGGCTTGACCGACCATACTTTCTTACTCGTTATTTATATAGATTTGCCTTGTCGATTTTTTAAAATGGTATGAATCATAGAGAAATATACATAGAGCGAACACTATAAAATAACTCAATAAAATCACACATGCGAGTATATTTTTTGTTTTCACATCGATTTTTGATACTAATACATTTTCAAAACTTAGGTTTTTGACAAGTGAGTTAGGTCTTTGAGAGGAGAGTTTCCGATCTATGTGTATTTATCTATGGTACGAATTGCCTTTCATTGACACATATAACAACTAGATAGGTAACTGAGAGCCAAAAGCCTTAGTATATTGTCAACAACCTAATTATTGAGAATGTATTGCCATATATATTGTTATTGTATCTTTCGTATGCGTGAAAACAGAGTAATTTTTTCCATTGATATTACTCTCTCCTTCCGTTCTATGTGTTTATTCTATGTCCATTCATTAATTTAAAAAAAACTAGAAGGCTTGAAGAAAATAACACAGAGAAAATATACATAGAGCGGAAACTCTCCTGTCAAAGACCTAACTTAGTTGTCAAAAACCTAAGTGCTGAGAATGTATTAGTAAACAAAAATATATGAAAACAAGAACAACACTCGTATGTGTAACTTTTTTGAGTTTATTTCTAGTTTCAGCTCTATGTAAATTTTCTCTAAGGAAAATAATTTAAATTTTTATCTCCATACATACTATGTATATTTTTTGTTTTGTTGGAAAATAATTTAAATTTTCTTTGGTTAAAAATTTGTTTTTTGTACATCTATACATATATATAAAAATGGATGTTTGTATGTATGTGGGTATGTATGTTTGTATGTTCCGAATGAACTCAAAAACTGCGGGACCGATTTTGATGAAATTTTCAGGGTATCTTCAGAATAGCCTAGCGGGTAACGCTGTAAAGTCAGATTTTTGATTTTCGGTCTGTGGGCGGAGGGGCGTGGCAAAATCAAATTTTTACATTATACCGCTAATGCCATCTATATATATAAAAAACGGCTGGACCGATTTTGATGAAATTTTCAGGGAATCTTCAGAATAGCCCACCGGCTAACACTGTAAAGTCAGATTTTTGATATTCGGTCTGTTGTCGGAGGGGTGTGTAAAAATCAAATTTTAACATTATACCGTTAATGCCATATATATATATAAAAACTGATTTGTGTATGTATGTTCCGCATGGACCCAAAAACGGCTGGACCGATTTTTATAAAATTTTTACGGAATCTTCAGAAAAGCCTAGCGGCTAACACTGTAAAGTCAGATTTTTGATTTTCGGTCTATGGATTGAATGGCGTGGCAGAATCAAATTTTTATACTATACCGCTAATGACATAAAAAAAAAGATTATTGTATAATTGTTGATCGACGTTTTCTTCAATTCTCACAGATATTTTATTTAGTTTCTTATATACAGGCTTACAAAGTCAGTGATTGTTGTAAAAAAAATTTGGCAAAAAAATTTTTTTTCAAAAAAAATTAATTTTGTCGACCAAAAAATTTTTTTTCCAATTGGAGAAATACATAAATACTTTTTTTATTCTCAACGTTCAAACAATGACAATTTTCATTTCGTTGCGAATTATTTGGTGTAAGCGAAGAAGAGAATACATTTCAACACATATCCGGTACTATAAAAGTTATTTTATATTATCAATCGATGATAAACAATTTTGTTTACTCTTGCATATTAGGTGCATGAATAAGAAATTTCCATATGAAATCTATGAAAAAAAAAAATAATATTTTGAATAACTCTCCGCATTCCACTTTTAATAAAAAATAACGGTTTTATTCAAATAAAATTTGTTTTAGAAAGGGCATCTACGTCTAGAGCCGCAGAAACGGAAAGAGAACGAGAATCACGGCTTCAGAAAATGCGTCGCATTGCATCTTCATCGAGTGCTGCAGAGACACCTCAACAGCATATCGAAGCCAATCGCTCCCGAATGGCTCGATCAAGAGAAAGAATCGATTTAAAGTTGCCGGCATTTTATTACAATAAGTATGATGACTACAGAAATCACAAGGACGTACTGATTGCCGCAATGGACAAACATTGCTTACATTGCCGCGTTTTGAAGTTCCCTAAGGAATCCCCGGGAATGTGCTGTTCGAACGGTAAAGTTATTCTGCCACCAGTTATTGAGCCGCCTAAGCTGCTTCTAAGTTACATTTCCGGCGCCCATCCTATTTCCAAGCACTTCCTTCAAAATATCTAAAAGTGAAACTCATGATTTCAAATGACGTCGGCTTCATGCCCACCTTTAAAGTTCAAGGCCAAATGTACCACAGAATTGGATCATTGCACCCGCTTTCCAATGATGATGCGAAGTTCCTTCAAGTTTATTTCACTGGTAATGAAGCTACAGAAGCCGAACACTATCAACGAACATGCGTGTGCATTTGCTGCAATACCCTTCTGCCGAAACATTCTCAAAACAATTGTTAGACATCAGAAATTGAAAAATTTCAATTGATCTCGCCACAAATGAGATTTCGTTGTTGACAAGGTATTCCCAAGTCTTACAACAGACTACAAAAATTCGGATTGGCTGTGGGAACATGCAATTTTGCACCAACAAATTATGATGTTAACAAACTCAATAAACAAATACAATTGAAACTGCCTGGCGATTGACACAGTAATGAACGAAGAACAAGCCGTCGATTATCCTACTGAATTTTTGAATTCATTGGAACCAGCCGGACTGCCACCACATGTATTAAAATTGTAGGTTGGATCACCGACTTTATCCGACATTGAATATTAAAATCGAGATCGAGATGCAACATAAAACAGATGTTTTCTAAGGGCCAGCAACGCGGACCGGGTTCAGCTAGTACATAATAAATTTAAAGATAGAAATCGCCCTTAAACATTTTTGAAAATTTTTCCAAATTTCCAAATTAATCAAAAAAAAAAAATGTAAAGTTCCTTAAATATCTAGAAATCATTTTCTGGAAAGAAAAATATTTTAGACGGAAAAATGGGAAGTTCAAAATTTTTAAATTTGAAATCATGTGGAAAAATCGAAATCGGAAACTTAAAATTTTTGTATTAAACTAAAAAACGCCTAAAATTTACTAATGGAATGTATAAATTTTATATATACATTTTTAAATTAGGCCCAAAGCCTAAATTAAAAAACCCCAGTTTTGGAGCAGTTGGAAACTGACTCTAATTTTCTTTACAAATTCATTTTCAGCGATGAGGTTCATGTGTGAATGAAAATGTCGTATTATTTTCCCAAATATATATATTTGAACAAAGTGTATAAGTTCTATATTTAAAGCTAGGTGTGAGACCCACTCTTTCGTACATATATCAGCTTAATACCCTGCCCACCAAACACATTTCTTAAATTCACTCAATTTCCTGTTTAAGAACATACAAGTACAGTTTTCTGAGGAAAAGCAGACACTTCAAGGATAACAAAAAACAAACATATTTTACTTACTTATAAAAATTCAAAAATGTCTAACCGCACAATTAAAAACTTGCATAAATAAATAAATAAATTAATGATGAAGTAAATATGCATCAGTAACTGAAAATTCAGTCTAGTGTAACGAACACAAATGTACTACTTTAAATAATTAGTTATTTGCAAAGTCAAAGTTCATGTACGAACGAAACAAAACTAACGTAAGTAAACATAAATACATATATACATACATTTATACAGTACAGTGAAATGGAAATATTAACGAACAAGTACTTGTTGAACTTGCAAACATTTTTAGGGCCATTATTACAACTTGCCTTTAAGTTTCTAATAGTAAAAGTTAACTTTAAGCAATAGAAAAAGGTACCCTTAAAGTTAACTTTTACTATTACGAACTTAGAGGCAAGTTGTAATAATGGCCCTTAATGTTTTTATTTAAAACAGCCAATATGGATGCAAAGTTAAAATGTGGGTGTTAATCAAAGCTATTTCTTATGGGTTTCCGAAATACTTTTGTTCAGATATTATCTGTAAATCGCCGAAGTTTGATTTGATGACATAATCTCGCTATAACGGATTTGGGGATTGTACTAAAATTTGGGGATGTAACTTAACATTTTTTGGTTGAGTAAAAAAAATATTATGTTTTAACAGCTTTTCTCTCTGTTTAGAAATAATAATGAAATATATCCCATAAGAAATAAAAGTTTCAGGGAAGCATTTTCATACTTTTTATTAACTTTTTCACTTCCAAATTTGTTTATAAAAAAATTTGGAAATTCAAATATTCGATAATGAAAGTTCATACACAGAGAAAACAGATTCGTAATAGAAACCGAATTTGTTGCTAATCGAATGATTCTGTAGCACACATAGAATTTTTTGGTTCTATCAACAGAAAGTCAGTTGATAATGAAGAATTTCGGTTGAAGAAACCAAACTTTTGTTACTCCTTCCAAAATTTTGTAGCCAAAACTGTAAAATTCTTTCACTAAGGTAAAATCATTCGATTGGCAACAAATTCGGTTACTATTGTTTTTAGAGGCATAATAAATTTATAACTAGGAAGAAGTAATTAGGACAAAAGGACTTAAATCTGTTGTTGGTGTTGTAACAGCTCTGCTGTCGTTGAAAGTTCTTCCAGGAGAAAAAATTTCCGGCCGTCGCTGGTATGACAATCTTTGGCCGAGTGAGACTCGGGACTTTACGGGGCGAAGATTCTTGATGACTTTCTATCTTTGTGTATGAAGATTGGGTATATGAGATAAAATTTGTCTGGCAAACGCGAAGATCACCATCATTCCACATGCCGATTATGTTTGTTAATTGTGAAGAATGTTCATGCAGGAAAGGCAATGTTGCCTGGTATTATGGCCTCTCTTGGCTCTTTTTACAGTATGATTGAAAGTATGTCGGAACCGACGTTATAAATAAGTATTTTTAAAGTTGTTTAGATGATGAAGAAGGAATCTGTGTGACTGTCCCGTTTTACAAGAGCAGAGACTAAGTACAAGTCACTTTCGTGTTGTGGACTAAATCAGAGCTCTCAATGGTCTACAAAGCCCCCGCGTTAGCTCTCTAATATGCGAGCAACTCACTTTCCTAGCCTATCTAGCATATGTTAAAAAATTAAAATCTTTAATTGTAGACAAACCACAAACAATTCTCAAGCGTTTAATAATTTTTCATGTCTGAGGTCCCCCTACTTTAAGACCCCACAGCGCCTCTCTAAGGTGTATTTAGGGTCCGTCAACAAAAAATTAACTAGAATACCTCACCTGTCAATCGGATCAGCCAGTTATAAATGGCAGAATTATTTCCAAAATATTTTGAATCTGGAGTGTAGGATATCTTTTAAGTTTAACTGTACTCCAATAAGAGGCTGTAGATATGTTTGTGAACCCCGCAGTTCTGGTCACTGTCTCTTAAATTGTGCGCGTGCCCTAGAAAGATCTTAAGTGACCCCACATAGAACTTTTACTTTACTTTCCATTTCATTAGTTATTTTATCATGTACATGACTTGGGAATAAACAGATTAAACTCTCAGAACAGATACCAGCTACAATGTCGGTACTTATGGGTAAACTTGTGAAGTTATATATCATATTTCTTTGCAGTAAGTAAAACGACAAGCTGCTAAGATGATGAAATACTTTTGTATTCCAATGATTAGTTAAAATACAATTAATATGACTGTAGGATAATTGAGGTAGATAAAATAACTATTTCCTAATGTAAACTACATTATAATTTTCAAAATCACTTGCTAGTGACTTTTGAAAACTGACCAGTTATTTATTGATTTCAGTAAGGAAAATATGATTTGTGCAATTGGAGATCCCTAATTAATACTATCTAAAGTCAGAGAAATTTATTCTAGATTACTAGGGATTCGAAAGAAACCAATTAATCTTTCTTTGAATTGCAAATTACCGTCAAATATATAAATTTCAGGCAGCTAAGAGAAAAATACTCCCTAAACGGGATACATTGTCACAATCAAAACAGCAGGGTACAATGTTTGTTTGCCTGTTTATACTATTTATGCATGTACAGACTTAACCATTTAATGAGAGGTTATTGCCATAAATGTGTACTTTAAGGATATTAATTATATTAAATAACTCCCCACTGGCATTTCAAATGGCCAAATAAAAGCAACAGCAGCAACATTAACCAAAAGCGATATTGCACAACAAAAAAAAAAAAAAAGAAAAACCTACTATATATGTACCACACCATAATTAAAACCATAAAGTAAAAAATTATGCATATTAACAGAATATTCTTAACTGTGCACGTGGACCTTTTTAATGAATAATAAACGTTAAAACGCAAATATAACGTATTTTTAAAGCGTTTGTTTCTTTCTGCACAGGTTGGCACACATAATTATTTAAACTGGCTATGTTGCATTTAAAACAAGATTGTGTTGATAAAATTAACTTAATTTTCATTTGAGTCGTTACGTGTATTTATGTATTTTATATATTTTTTTTTGTTTTGTTGTTTATATTTTTTAAGGGAGAAAATTAAAATGCAGCAACAATTGCCAAAATAACACCAAAAACAAATACATGTAGGAAAGTATAGTAGATCAGTACCGATTATATAATAGCCTACATTTGCTCCAAGAAGCTTCATAATATGTTATTTTTGATTTGTTAATTTGGTCTTTGTGGTTAAATGACTTTCTGATATTATTATTTTTTAATCGATTTTTGTGAATCTGTGAATTATTAATATAACAAACTGAAAGTGATCACAGATTAAGTTTATGATCTCAAAAAACGCGCTACTTACTGATTGGCGGTCCATTTATGTTTTTGTTGCAATTTTTTGCTGAAAAATAAAGGTGATCACAGATTAAGCTTAAGAAGTTTTCTGTGAAGAACTGTTTAGAATCGGAAATGTACAAATTCCAGTAGGTCCAGTGGTTTAATAATATTAAATTAATACTGATTCCACCTACCATTTGCCAATTCACTTCAACGAAAGATGAACTCATCACTAATTTATATCCGCTGAAAATAAAGACGATGTCGTCAATTATCCAGTTGATATCATAAACGCCTTGGATTTGATTGGCATGCCGCCTAATCACTTGTATCTTATAGTTGGATCTGTCATCATTAGCTATGAAATTTTCATGCCTCGAAACTGTGCAATGGAACCCGACTGATTGTGACGAAGCTAATGAACAATGTGATAGTGGCAAGAATTTGTAAAGGGTCGATAGGGCCGTTCAATGGAGAAAAATGCCAAATTCCACGAATTACCTTGACTTCAACCGTTTGCCCGTACCAGTTCAACCATATTCAGTTCCCAGTGAAAATGCACTCGCGATGACCATAAACAATTCACAAGGGCAGTCGCTGGAAGTGTACGGCATAAATCTGGAAATGTCATGCTTTATCACAGCCAGCTATGTGGCATGTTCCCGAGTCGCGAAACCATCCTCACTCTTTACGCTCCGTAGAAAAACACGAAATATGTTGTGTATCGTACAGCCTTTAAATTAATATTGTCTAATATCATTGTTTAATTATTTTCTTTAAATTTAAATAAAACGAATAGAAATCAATGAAATTAATGCTTCATTTTATTCTATTTTTCTATCTTTTTTTTTTTTTTTTTTTTTTTGACGGGCAGAAATCTGTCGGTTTAGCTTTTAGTTTAAATATATGATATTGAATTGAATTCAATTTCATTCAAAAAAGGTTTAGTTTGACGATATTTCAAATTATTTTATTTCGTCACCTTATAACAATCGTCAATTTTCGATCAATTTTTGACAAACCGAAGATTGCGGGCATTTCATTAGACAGTTCAACATAGTTCTTATTGATTTGATAATCTATTTTAAGCAAATATTGGACGTTTCGAAGTCCTTCGGGTCAGCTTTCCGTATAAATATAGGATATTGAATTTAATTGAATGCGAACAGAGTTTCATTCAATCTATAATATAAATTATATTATTGCGTCATCTGCTAACGATCGCTAATATTTGATAAAAAAAAAAAATTTGTGGAATCGTGATCTATTTTGGGCAAGCTAGAGTCTTTCACTTTTTTATTATAGGAGGGTGTGTTATAAATTTGATTTCTGTTCTTCTTTGAATGGTTACAAAGAATACTAGAGATTTTAGTTTTATATCCTAAATATTGGAATTATTAGCGGTTATTATTAGTGGTCATTATATTGGAATTTTTCAATTGCCGGTGCTTCCAATTTTCGGATCTCTATCATCAAAAAACTATGTTCAGAAAATGGGCGGGCACCTATCAAACAAATAATATCTGGAGAACTACAATTGTGAAAGTCTTCAAACTTTACATGATTCAATTTCCTATCAGTTCATGAAGTTTAACCAAAAATGGGAACAAATTGTGATTCACCTACCATACGGAATAAATATATATGCCTTGCTCGCAGTTAGGTTGATCACGGCCTGCTTCTACACTGGGCATAAGCTGTCTATAAATTGTCTCCATGTTTTTCTATTCGTTGTCAGGTCCTTGAGGTAACTGATATTTCGTTAACTTCTTGTAGTGTTGATCATCGCCAGGTGTTTCTAGGTCGACCTCTTTTCCTGCTACCCTGTGGTTTATAGCTAAGTGCATGATAGCATATCTTCGCAGGAGGATATGACCGATTCATCCAAATTTTATTCTACGGATTTCAATATTAATATCTTTAACTTCTGCTGTTGCCCTAAGTTGCTCATTCGATATTAAAGGAGACCAAAAGATTTTAAGAATTCTTTGAAGACATTTGTTAACAAAAACTAGTAGTTTATTCTTAATACCTTCGGTATTGAACCAAGTTTCGCATCCATAGAGTAATACAGCTAAGACGCATGATTTCAATATTTGAATTTTGGTATTTTCGCTGTATATAATACCTTGTTAAGCTGTGTGAAAGCTCCAATTGCCTTTCGTATTCGGCTTTCGACATCATTGATTGTACCACCATCCTCAGTTACCACACTGCCCAAATATTGGAAATCTTCAACACGTTGAACGTGTTTTTGATGAAGTATTAAGGGGTCGTCAGATTTAGAGTTAATACGGATCTCCTTTGTCTTTGATACATTTATTCTAAGGCTAAACGTACTTGATGTATATGTCAGGTCATTTAATTTATCCTGCATGTCACAAAGTAAGTAGTTACTTATTTCTAAATATCTTAAGAACTAATGTCTCTCTTATCAGTTTACATGTTCGCGATTAGATTACTGGGCGTGGCACATCCACTACAAAGCCAATAATTAATTAGGAATATCTATGGAACTATAATTGTACAAATATTTAAACTTTTTACGAATCAATTTCTTATTATTTTACGGAGGTTAGTTGAAAATATGCGGAATTGGATTAGTGGGCGTATTACCTCCGATACAATGACGTTGCAGTGGCAGTATCATGACGTTGCAGTGGCAGTATCTGGGATCCACTTGGGCACGATATCGCAACGCCTGGAATACGCACTCAGTGTACTAAGTCGGTGGAGTACAGACAGTGGATTGAGTGTTAACCCAAGCAAAACCGAGCTTGTATTGTTCACAACGAAATACAAGATTCCTCATTTCTCGCTTCCCCGATTAAATGGTGTTGAACTAAAACTATCGGACAATGCAAAATATCTGGGAGTCATTCTGGATAGTAAACTATCCTGGAAACCCAATGCCCTTTCAAGGACGTCAAAAGCCTTAACGGCTATGTATGTCTGTAAAAAGGCTATAGGTACCCAATGGGGTATTAAACCCCAGTTTGTTAACTGGCTATGTGATGCGGTCATTAAGCCGACACTATTCTATGGAGTCTCTGTCTGGTGGAAGGCACTGGACAAGGGATCAATTTGTATGCTATTCGAGAAGGTTTTAAGAAGAATGGCAATCATGATAACAGGAGCTTCAAGAACGACCGCAACAAAGTCGCTCTTTGCTTTATTAAACTGGATCCCTGTGGATCTAATGGCCAGAAAAACGGCATTCAATTCGGCCTTCAGGCTAAACGCGATTGGGGCGTGGAGACATACTCCATATGGTCACGCCAGTATAATAGGTAGCATTCGGAATCTTCCGGAAAATATCGATTACTGCACTACTGATTTCTCAATTCCGAATAATACAGAAGCAATTGACGGTCCTGTACACGACACAACGGGTCTCTCAGTCTATACGGAAGGCTCTAGGAGGGGAGATCGAGTTGGCATAGGTGTCTACATTCAGGAATTCGGAACTAGGTTATCTTTCAGACTTCCAAATGAGTGTAGCATTATCCAGGCTGAAATATCAGCCATAAAAAGGGCGGCTAACTGGCTCAGTTATAACAAGATATCAGGCAGGGATATTCGTATATATACTGACAGTCAGGCCGCAATAAAATCTCTAACAGGTGTATAAACAACATCTAATTTGGTCCAGGAATGCCGGGCATCCTTAAACAGGATGGCGAGACATTCAACAGTCGTACTCAAGTGGGTACGTGGACACGGAGATACTATAGGCAACTGTGTTGCTGATGAATTGGCGAAAAAGGGCGCAATGCTGCATGACGGACACATAGACTTCCTATGTGGGATTCCGCTATCCAAGTGCAAGCTTCACATTAATAACTTCTATTATGAGCTAGCTCAGGCAAGATGGGGCTGTGAACCCACATGTACTATTACCAGAATGATATGGCCCCGACTGGATCGTTGACGAACAACATATATTCTTGGCTTAACTCGCTCACAATTGAGCGGTATGGTGGCGGTCATTACCGGTCACTGCACTTTTGGCAACCATGCGAGGAGACTTGGCTTGCCCTATAACGACTTCTATAGGAGTTGTCAAAACGAGGAGGAGGATGAGACAATTTTTCATCTTCTCTGTCATTGCCCGGCATTAGAAAATCTACGCTTAAGGTTTCTGGGACATCGTTCCCTAATTAGTCTCTCTGAGCTCTAGAATTTGAGGCTTGAGTGCATTTATGCATTTGTAAGGCACAGTAATTGGCTAACCAGACCTAATATGGGGATCTCCATGGAGTGACCAATGATGACCCACTCTCCTCTCTCTCTCGTATCTCTTCTCTCACTCTTTAATCCTAACTAATAACTGACTGACTGTCCCCTTCTCTCTTTTTCATATCTACTCTGTTCTTCTCTTCTTTCCTATATACTTTCAGGTAACACAAAGGGACCTATGCTTGGACCCACGTGAGCTGCACTTCTTCTTCACTTCGCGGCTGCCTGGAAACCTAACCTAACCTACCTCCGATACAAAGTCAATAGTTTTTTTCAAATATCTGGAGAACTATAATTATGAAAGTCTTCAAAGTTTACAATGATTCAGTATCTTATCAGTGAATGAGGTTTAAAGAAAATTCCACTAAGCGACCAAAAAGCTCTTAAAGGAATGGACATAGCTTTCTATTGAGCAAAAAATTAAGAAAGGGCATATTTAGGAAAAAAAGTTCGGTATTGCAAATAAAACTCAAAAATTATATGACTTGGGTTACAAAATATTTATTTTGATAGATATCCCACTCGCATCCCACTAAGCGACCAGAAACCTCTTAAAGCAAAGGACCTAAGCTTTCTTTTGAGCACAAAAAAAAAAATTTAAAAAAGGGGCCTATTTTGGAAAAAAATTTAGATTTTGCAAAAAAAGTTCGGTATTGCAAATAAAACTCAAACATTTTATGTCTTGAGTTACAAAATATTTATTTTGATAGATATCCCACTCGCATCCCACTAAGCGACCAAGAACCTTTTAAAGGAATGGACCTAAGCTTTCTTTTGAGCAAAAAAAATTAAAAAAAAGGGCCTATTTTGAAAAAAAAGTCAAAAATTGTATGTTTTGAGTTACAAAACATTTATTTTGATAGATATCCCACTAAGCGACCAAATAGGTCTTCAAGGAAAATATCTAAACTTTTGTTTGAGAAAAAAAATAAAAAATAAAAATTTTGGAAAAAATTACAAAATTTTTTATTTTTAATTTTTTTTTTTTTTCTGAAAGATTGAAGAAATAGCTATCTAAACTATTTGGAACACATTTTTCTAAGAACAATAGGTAATAAGTTACATGGTTGAGAAAAAACACCTGCTTGATCTTGTTGAAAAATTGTGTCTGAATTACTATCCAATAGAACTAACTATGGTGCAAATTTCATCCCAATCGGAAGACATCGATATCAAAAGTTGGTTCACTTGACATGAAATGCCCCATACACAAAAGTCATGTCACTAGATTTTGTAACGATCGGTTCATTATCTCGGTGTAAGGTATTATGTGGTCGGGCTTGAACGACTATATTTTCTAACTTGGTTTAATTTTACGTATATTTATCAAATATCTGGTGAAGTGTGTTAGAGAAAAAAAATTTCGAAATATCAAAACTACTTTTAATTGGATGTTTTTTTTTTTCAACATAAAATTGTTTTGCCTGTTCTGCAATATTGTATGAAAGATGTCGTTCGTATTCTAAGAGAAAGAGATCTGATTCGTTCACATATATATGAAGTTAGGGATACCGAAATCTGTTTTCTTTCGCTTAGAATGCGAACGAAATCTTTCATTGGATATTGTGAAACAGGCTATTTGTTTTTTTTTTTAATATTGCTACTTTGCTCGAAACTTCAAAAAACAATGTCGGTTATACGATTTTGCTAAAATTAGCTTTACTTTGTTTTGAAGTGAAAGAATTCTTGGGAGCACCGAAAATCGCCAGCAGGGATCTGCACATATCTATACTCATGTCTTTAAGCTAGGCTATGATGAAACTATTATTAATATTTCTTTTTAAATATTAATATTTCTTTTTAAATATTAATATTTCAGGTCTTTTTAACAATTCCAAAACATAAAAACTTACTTTTTAAACCATTTTTTTAAAGCATACATATATATGTTCCTGCAATGGTCTTTTATTTTCAAGTCTTACTTATGGTGTTGTAGGGTATGAAAATATAAAAATTTGTAAACCGCAACAACATGCAGCAAGCAAAAAGAAAAAAAAATACGCAAAAATTTGCAACTTAATCGCTGACATAGTGTTACGCACCATTACCTCCGCAACACACTGACCATAATACGAGAATGCCAGTATATGTAGATGTCCATGTGAATGGGGTACACAGTCGTTTGTTGCAACTCTTTTGCTGTTAAAAAAGTGCCACATGGTTGAATGTATAATAAAAATCTACTGACAGTTATATTCATTCACAAACACACTTAGATACATATCGTCGCTCCGCTAACCAAAAGACCTATGTTTGTGTAATTTTACAAATTCGACCATCTAAAAGTCGATTTGATCGTTCGTTTGTTTACCAAACCGTTTTTAATTATCCCAATTGGTACAGTAGTTATTTATGGCTTTCCAAACAAACAGTTCTTTTAACAGGCGCAGCGACGATATGTGTTTTATTGTCTGAGCATAGTGAAAAAAACGAGTTAAAATAAACAGGAATGTAAATTAAAGCTCATATCCAGACATACATATACCAAAAAAAAAGAACATAAAATGGGATAATGAAAACCACATACAGACACAAACATATGTACTTGCATATATGCATACATTTATAGAAATAAGGATGTTAAACAGTGGTACTTACTTCTTAGTTTACATATTCCTATTAGCAGAACCATGGCATTAGATATTTAATGTGTATGTACAGTATTGGTCAAAACATATTGATTGAAATTCGCGTTATAACATATTTCCAATTCCAAAGAAAGTAAATATTTTAGAAACAACAAATGCGCTCTAAAATAAAAATACATCATCAGTATTACTAACAACTAAATTTAATTTCAGTATTACTTATGATTAGTGGGCGGATTTATATGGAAAATTCATGGTTATTCTCGAACGTCCAATTACCATGTACACTTATTGTTTATTCAAATCATTTTGCTGTAAAATAGCATCGATTTATTACAGCATGTTCATGAATATATTTATTACTATATAATGCATATTTTGTTATATTTTAATTCAAAATTCATATTTATATGCGTATTATCCCAACTTTTAATTAAAATATTATCAATAGGCAATCGGGGCCAGTACGTGGCCCCAAAGTTTTTCACCTCGCGTCTCAAATTTAAAAAAAAAAACGAGCAAAATTTAAGATCGATCAAAATTAAAAAATTAATAAACCTAAAGAGATAACCTACACATGAAATCGTATTTTTTGTAGAGCTTCTCAAGGAATATTTATATTTTAAATTTCAGCTCATTCGGATCATAAATGGATTTTTGGCGATTTTTTTTTATATTCAAGACCCAAGTTGACCAAATTTGAGGGGCCACGTTCTGACTCCCATTACCCCTAGGTAGCTGGACAACTGGAAATCAATTCGAAAATACTTCAGCTCCAATTAATTGTTATTTAAAACTTAGTGAGTAATTATAATTTTAATTTTAAGGTCATATTTTCCAATAATAAATGCATGAAAATCCGCCCCTACTTATGATATTACTGAAAAATTTACTAAAAAAAAAAATGAGTTATACATATAACATATTCTAATATTTTGTTGCATAACAGCAATTCTTCAAAACTGCCGGACATCTTTTAGGCATAAAACTAATAAGATTTTCTATTGTTGCCATTGGAATTGATGGTAATGTCCCATAAATTTTCTATAGACATAAACGCTTTCCTGTTCTAAAGCCCCTTTCAACAATTTGGATCATGAGGCAGCATTTTCTCCTGCAATATAATTTTATATACTTGTTTATTCATCCACCAGAAAAGCAACACCACAACATTAAATCTACAACTCTATACTTAACTGTTCAGTATTTGGTATTTAATCTGTTATTTACAGGTCATCGAGCTCTCCTCATTCCATCAGAATCCACAAAATTAAATACAAATTCATAGGAGAATAAAACGGTATTACATTGTGCAACACTGCAGTTCCAGATATAAAGGGATTCTTCCCATCTCTATAGCTTATGATCTCAACTGTCTTCGTACAGTCCCTACACTTAACTCTAGATTGAGAGAATATATTACTCTAGAAGCTGACGTTTTTGAATCCGTGCTCACTATCCGTGTATCCTACATAGCTGTTGTGTATTTTGGTACGCCTCGGTAAATAGTCCAAAATAATCCACCAAAATGATGGAGGCTGTATTAAGTTTGTCATTTCGATTGTAATATTTGTCGTGGGTGCTTTAAACTTCTAAGACAATGTAGCATTGTCCATATATGTCTTTAGTTGGCACGATAGAGTCTCGAGGAAAGGACGAAGAGGGATGAAATTTCCCCAAATATGCTTTGTTGATCAGAAATGTGTGGTATTGAAAATGGGCAAAATTATTCTAGTAAAACCAACCTCCAAAAAAGTTCATATATTTTAAATACATTGCAGATAATATAATTAAATTTTGCATACATTCTTATTTTAATAAAAACTACATTAATGCCTATATAATAGCACTATCCTTTTAAAATTCAGCAAATTTGACCATAGCCCCCATGCATAAATCTCTTACTAATATCTTTAACAGGTTGAAATTTGACGTAAATAAGTATAATCAAATTTAGTGAAGATCGGTCCATTATTGGTCATAGCTCCCATATAAAGACCATTTCTGAAAAACACTTAATACTATAGTTATGAAGATAAACTTCGATATAAAAAGAACATATTTATATTGAAAATTGATCATAGCTCCCATATAATTACCACTACCGGAAAACTCAGGTTAATGTGCTTTGATACATAAATATCATACAAATATCGTTTTCGAACCAAAATTTTAGACATATAAGTAGTAATACATATGTATGTAAAATTCAAATTACTTGATTTTGTGTATATCGTTCCATAACTGAGCATAGTCCCCACTTCAAAAATCATAATACGTTTTAAATTCGACATCAATAATCCACAAGAATCGCAGATCAGGCCACAATTGGTCATAGGTCCCATATAAGGATCACTTTCAAAAACACAAATTAATCTAAATAAAAAGTTTACAAATTTCATCCTGAATTAAATTATTAATAAAATTTATATAAATTAAAAATATTTTGAAAGTATTATATTTATAACCTACACCACCATAGTGGGGAGGGTATATTGGGTTAGTGCTGATGTTTGTAACGTGCAAAAATATTGTCCCAAAACCTTAAAGTTGACCAATCTGCTCAGGATCACTTCCTGAGTCGACTAAGCTATTTCCGTCTGTCCGTCCATACATATAAACCTTATAATCAAATTACAGGTCGCAATTTCAAAGATAATTCAACAATATTTGGTACAAGGTTTGCTATTGTCCCAAGGACGATGTTCATTGAATTTGGTTAAATTTGGTACATTATTTCTCCTAGCACCCATATGATTGCCCTATCTGAAAATCCAAATCAAATTCATCACAAATAAGTTTTATATAAGTCGAACTCGCATAATGGATGACTAAACGTATGTTCTGGCAGATTTTTCACAGCTTCCGGGTCAAAATTTGTATATTGCTGATGCTCGAGGAAATGTTGAAAAAAAGCAAGCAATATGCAGATGCGACAAAAAAGCCAAACATTTGTTACAAAGGGCTCTATAAATACCGAAATTTACATCAGGGAATGTTTACAAAAAAGGATGCTTCATTCATAAAACTTCTTAGTGTGTCCACTTATTTTTGGCCTGATTTTGTACCCTGTCACTATAGTAAGAAAGGTCTTGAGTGGTAAAAGAACAATAATGTGGAATTTGTACCAAGAGAGGCAAATTTTCCAAACTGCCTGGAGCTAAGGCCAGTGGAGAGATATTGGGCTCTTGTTAAAAGAGAATTGAAGAGCACAAAAAGGTGTCCAAAAGTGTGGTAGATTTTAAACGGAGATGGGCAAACTGTTCGAAAAAAGTGACAGAAATCACTATAAAAACCATAATGGAAGGGATTCCAAAAAAGGTTCAAAATTTCATCACTAGTGATTACAACTATAACAAGTAAGAGTACTATATTCGGCCGTGCCGAATCTTAAATACCCTCCACCTAAATATGATGAGAGATGTAGAAGTTGCATTGGCATAAACACTTTAATATCCATATTCAATATTTGTGTCTTATATATAATTATGAACCCATAGTCAAAAATTCCAGCAGTATGATTTCTGTCTACTTGTAACAAATTTCTATTGAATTTTTGATCGATATCAATGTTTATATGCGTTAATGTATTTTTGGGTTGTGGAACTAATTGGAAGCTATGACCTATTATGAGTCAATCATCATAAAATAATTTAACGTGATTTCTATGTATTTTAATTTAATTTCATCTTTACAAGAGTTTTATGGGTATTATAGTTATTACCGAAAGTGGAACTTATATGAGGGCTGTTGCCAATTATGGACCGATATTCATAAAATTCAGAAGTATGATTTTTGGATTCAAATTTTGGTTCAACATATTGTAGCTGACCTGTTATGGGACTATCGCCATATAATACTGTATCGTGATTTCAAAGTAAATAAAACTTAATTTAAACAACGCTATTAACAAGTGTGAACTTTATATGACAACTATATCGAATTATGAAGCGATATTTAAAAAATCTTGTAATATGATTCATGAATACAAATTACTGATCGGTGTACAATTTTGGTTCAATACAAATATTTTTTTTGGAGTGGTACTTATATGGAGGCTATGACCAATTATTGGCCGATCATCATAAAATTTCGTACTTGATGACTATATTTGTAAGATATTTATGAGGGTTTTAGTGATTTTCGGGAGTGGACCTTATATGGAGCTATGGTCAAATATGGACCGATATTCACAAACTACAGTAGTATGATTACTAGATACAAATTACTCATCTATGTATAATTTTATTCTGATATCGATTTGTTTTAGATATTTATACAGGTTAATGTGTTTTTCGGAAGTGGTCCTAATATGGGAGCTATGACCAATTATGGGCCAAACTTCATAAAATTTGGTACAGTTGTTGCTATGTATATGAGTTTTATGTATGTCGAATTTTAGCATTATTAAGATATTTATAAGAGATTTGTGAGTACTAAACTGATTTTCGGAAATGGACCTTAAATTTGAGCTACGGACAAATATGGACCGATATTCACAAAATCCTGCAGTATGACTTCCATATATAAATTACGGATCTGTGTAAAATTTTGGTTTGATATTGATATTTTTTAGATATTTATGCAAGTTAATGTGTTGTTCGGATAAGGTCCTTATATGAGAGCTATAAACAAATATGAACCGATATTCATAGAATTCGGTGCAGCGACTTTTGTGTATATGGAGATTATTTGTGTCGAATTTCAACTCAATAGCGATATTTATAAGGTATTTATGCATGTTTAAGTGATTTTCGGAAGTGAACTTTATATGGGGGCTTTGATCAAATATGGGCCGTTCCACGAAAAATTCAGTCTTGTGATTTCTTTTAGCACGAAACTTATTTTTGCTGAATTTTGTATGGATACTGCAATTCTATGGGCATTTATATACCATAGCACCATATTTCGGGAAGAAATTTGTATGGGGGCTACGAGAAATTATGAACCGATTCTTTCCATTTTCAACAGAATTTGTCCTTTTATCATATAAATAACGTGTGCAAAATTTCATGATATTCTCTGCAATGGATTTACCAAAAATCAGAAAAAAGCATATGAAAATGATCAACATTTTTGGAGGTTGTCTTACATTTGAATCCATTACCCTGGTTCTACCAATTCGATTTTGCTGATTTTCAATACCAAACTGCTTAGAAAAATTATAAACATTTTGGTATACATTTCATTAATTTCACTTATGTATTTTGGACGTGAGAGTGTTTTACACAGACAGACAGACAGACGGACAGACGGACAGACGGACAGACAGACGGACATTGCTCAATCGACTTAGAATTTCATAAGGATCAATAATATATATACTTTGTTGGGTCTCAGATGAATATTTCTCAATGTTACACACGGAATGACAAACTTATATATACCCTCTTTCACCACTTGTGGTGGTGGAGGGTATAAAAATATATATTTTTTTGTAAATTATAATAATAACACTATGCAACAAGAAAATCTTTCCCGAATGAGACCAACGGGAAATGAAAGTAGATAATTAGTATACCAAAACCCCCAAAGGGTTTTTTAAATTTAGCTCGTGTTTTAAAGTTATTCGCCTTTAAAGTTCAGCTTTTTTGAGTAAAAATTTTTCATATATATTTTATGAATAATCTATTGAAGTAAGTCAATATTTATATAAAGTAGTTTTAGTTGAATGTTCTAGTCCTAATATACTTAAAATTCATTAATTTTAACACTTTTTGCAGATTTATTTTTTATACCCTCCACCACCACAAGTGGTGAAAGAGGGTATATATACGTTTGTCATTCCGTGTGTAACATTGAGAAATATTCATCTGAGACCCAACAAAGTATATATACTATTGATCCTTATAAAATTCTAAGTCGATTGAGCAATGTCCGTCTGTCCGTCTGTCTGTCTGTCTGTCTGTCTGTCTGTCTGTGTAAAACACTCTCACGTCCAAACTACATAAGCTAAATTAATGAAATGTATACCAAAATGTTTATAATTTTTCTAAGCAGTTTGGTATTGAAAATCAGCAAAATCGAATTCGTAGAACCAGCGTTGTGGATCAAAATGTAAGACAACCTCCAAAAATTTTGATAATTTTCACATGATTTTTTGTGACTTTGGGTAAATTCATTGCAGAGAATACCTGAAATTTTGCACTCATTATTGATATGATAAAAGGAAAGATTCTGTTAAAAATGGAAAGAATCGGTTCATAATTTCTCGTAGCCCCCATACAAATTTCTTCCCGAAATATGGTGCTATGGTATATAAATGCCCATAGAATTGCAGTATCCATACAAAATTCAGCACAACTATGTTTCATGCAAACAGAAATCGTGAGACCAATTTTTTTTGGATCGGGCACTATTTGACCCTAGCCCCCATATAAAGTTTACTTCCGAAAATCATTTAAATACACTTAAATATCTTATATATATCGGTATTAGGTTGAAATTCGACTTGCATAATCCCCATGCACATGAAAATCGCTGTAGGGAGTTTCATGAAGATCGGCCCATAATTGGTTATAGCTCCCATATAAGCACCACTTCTAAAAACCACGTTAATTTTCATAAATATCTGAAAAATATCGTTATCGAATTAAAATTTTACAGAGATCGGTAGTATTAATCCAAAAATGATACTACTAGATTGTGTGAATATCGGTTCATATTTGACCATAGCTCCCATATAAGGTCCATTTCCGAAAATTACTTAAATACTAATAAATCTCTTATAAAAGCTTCTATCTGGTTAAAATTTCAAACAAATATTTCCATTATATACGAAAATTGATGTGTTGAATTTTATGAAGATCGGCCGATAATTGGTCATAGCTCCCATATAAGGACCACTTCCGAAAAACACATTAACCTCTGTAAATATTTTAAATATATGGATATCGAACTAAAATTGTATACAGATTAATATATTGTATCCAAACATTATACTACTGGGTTTTGTGAATATCGGTGCATATTTGACCATAGCACCCATATTAGCTTCATTTCCGATAATCACAATAATACCGATACAACTCTTGTAATTAATGTTATGGAGGAAAATATCAAGCAAAATAGGCCTCAAATACATAGAAATCACGTTAAAATATTTAATTATATCTTCCAAATAAGTCGCACATCCGAAAAATACATTAACGCATATATACACTCATATCGGTAAAAAATGTAACGGATATAAGTTTCAAGTAGATTTGGTGACCATGGGTTCATAATTGTATATAGAAGGCTCACATCCGGAAAATTCATTAGAACAGAACAAAAATATACTTTTGAAGTTTGACTAAATATATTTGTTTATCCTTCTTATACTCTTTTACTTCACTTGTGGTGAATAAGGAAAATGTTAAGCCAGTCGGTAGTGTTAACCAATTATTAAGTATATAAATTGTTAAAAAGTACATTTTATTCCTATTATAAAATTATAGACTCTGTTGGAAATGGTAGGAATATGTAGTTATTTCAATTATAAATTGCTGAATTAGATAACATTTTTATACATTTGAAATAAAATATCTTCTGCGTAAACTAGTTTTTCTATTTTTTTTAAAACAAGTGGTTTTATTGAAGAAAGCACACAATTTGTATATAGTCCAAAATGTGTATTATATCAGGATTCTATAATCCATAAAGTGGCTTAAAAAAAAAATTCGGTTATAGTCCTAATTCGCTTATAGTCCACAAAAATTGTGCAACTGTATTTGTAGACTATAAGCGAAAAATACTCTATTACATTAACATTCTACCAATCTTCATAATCTGAGCTAAGTCCTAATAACAAACACTGAATATGGATATTAGAGTGTTTATACCAATGTAATTTCTATAATTTTCATCTAATTTAGGTGGAGGGTATTTAAAATTCGGCATAGCCGAATATAGCACTCTAACTTGTTTTTATAGTTTTTGGTACTTAGATACGCAATTACCAATTTTTGGAGAATTTCTGAATATTGCTGTAAAAGTATTGAGTAGTAAGTATCGTGTATTTGCGGGTTGTTGGGTAAAAATAGGTCTGACAGCTATCAGAGATCTGTTAACGCAATGATGAATGCTTTTTCTAAAATAGGCGTTAATATGTCGCTCAAAATTCATTACCTACATCATCATCTAGACTACTTCGGTCAGCAACTAGCGACCGAATCAGATGAACAAGGTGAACAGTACCACCAAATTGCAATGCCATTTGAAATGAGGTAATTTTTAATATACATATATTTTAACACAAATTTTGCAGATATCGAGGAAAAAAGTTTCCCGATGCTGTATTAGCGGAAATTTGTTGGTGGAGCAAGAAATTGCATTACGATGATGAAGGAGAAGAAAACACAGGAAGTGAACTACAAAATTTGTCTACTTCAAATTCTGGTTCTACAGAGCATCCACCAAAACAGAAAAGACCTCGAACTATATAATGTAGTTCATTTTTATATAAACTATGAAAAAAAAAAAAATTAAATTTTAAAAATTAAATATATATGAAAAATATTTACTCAAAAAAGCTGAACTTTAAAGGCGCATAACTTTAAAATACGAGCTAACTTTTTAAAACCCTTTGGGGGTTTTGGTCTACTGATGTTCTACTATCACTTCCCGTTGGTCTCATTCGGGAAAGATTTAATGACCCGAAATTTGATGCACAGTGTAATTTGAATCAAGCAAAAAAAAAAAAAAAAATCAAAACTGTAAGTTTAGTGGTTTCATTTTTATTAACACATATATATGTTAAGAATTTTTCGATATCAGTCCTTATTCTGCGCAAACTAACAATATATAAAATACAAGTACATAGCATTATCCAAATCCTCATAATCGGAAGAAATTCCCAATAACAGAAAAACATATGAGAATTATATCAATGTAATTTTTATAATTCTCATAATATTTAGTGGAGGGTATTTAAGATTCGACATAGCTGAATATAGTTCTCTAACTTGTATGTTTTAAATACAATCAAATTTGTTTTCCCTGTAGAAACAGTATAGAAGCAATTTTTGTCCAATGTGTTTTCGCCGACAATGTATGTATTTACTTACTTACATAAAGTCGAGATACTTTCTGGTTTTAGATCTTCTCATCTTATTGAAATAACATGCAATGTTTTTGTAAACTGCAGTAATTTTGGTTGCTATGGTTAAAGAGTTTAAAGCAAGAGAATATGATCTGGATTTTGGGGAAAAATATAACTTTGAAATAAGCTTATTCTGCTAAAAACAAAACACTGTTTGCAAAAAGTACAACAATTTAGTATTCATAATAATAAATATGGTTAATATTTATTTGTTAGTTTATAAAGTTGTAAAGTAAAGTTGTGTCCCTATGTATAGCTTTTGTCGTTTTGTTGTTTCCAATATATTAGCAATGAACATGGAATCTAGAACGTGACAAAAAAATAGAGCTCGTTTTAAACTGCATATAGAAAAATGCAAAATCCAGCTTATTGGAAGTAGAGTGTCTAAAAAACCAGCAAATTCAAAAAACCGGTTTAACCGAAAAAGCGTGCTTTTGAAAAAACCGGTTTCGGTTTTTGTTTCTTAAAACAAACGGTAAAAAAAGGGCTACTTAAATTAATTTTTGTTAAAGAAAAAACAATTGCATGTGTAAAATCATATTTCATAAGAAAAATAAATAAATGTTAACATACAATTTTACCTTTTCTTGTAATTTTTTCAGAATAATGATTGCTTTAATTCCATGTGTAATTTCATTCCTATCATGAAAACCATTACATGGGTATCTAATTTTCATAATGTGCTAACATTTATCTTTAAATACTAATATTAAAATTTCATCCTTATTGTTTTGCCATCCTATTTCAATTTTGTGGACGTTAATAAGAAATTTCTTAAGAAACCGAAATGTTAAAAAAACTGTTGAGTTTACAAAGATGAAAAAACCGGTTTACGGTTTTAGATACTCTAATTGGAAGATAGTTTTTTAAAGTAATTGTTTGAACTAATGTAGAATAATGTGACTTTCTGTTGATAGTTTCAATGTTGAAATATTTGTATTCGATTTTTATAACCCATAGTATGATTTAGTACACGACATTTGTTCCCCTCATGTTTGTAATAAGGACTAGTTTAAGAAAATCTATCAAAAAGTTCGTATTTAGTATTTACTTATTGATTTGGCATACATTTTTTAATCGGTACAGTTGTTCTTTCTGCAACGCACAGTGGGGCAGAATCAAATTTTTTTTTGAAATAAATCTGGCATTTGTAAACGGCTTGTCTGGTCAGAATAAAATTTGACGTGGGCGTAACCAAAGAGTACTTTAGTTTAAATTTTTAAAATGGTCCCTGCATATGATCCAGTGGCGGCGCTATGGGTGCTCAAATTAGGGTACCATTTTTTTGTTTCCCATCCAATTTCAAAGATTTTTACTCACTCAGTGTTTAATATACGTTTGTAAATTCGAAGAATTACACAAACGCTTTAATTGAACATTGGTTATATACAACAATACACTGGTAACACAGTTGACTCACGACTGCAACCTCTGCCACTATTTATAAACACGCCATCTTTTGTAAATCTACTACAATGATCTTAACGAACAAACTAGTATATTAGAATTGTAGAGCTTTCGATCATTAATCATTTAGTGTTGCCATACTTACAAACAATGCTCAACTCAATGCTTTTATTCAAAGTTGTTCTACAGCAATATTAGTAATACCCACAGATATGTTAAAGTTTGAGGAGCACTGCTGTTTGAGTGTCATTATGCAACTTTAAACCAGCCGTTAAAACAGTTATATTTAAATTCAAGTACAATTTCGTAAAGTATGCGAAAGTTGTGGAGGAGGAGGTAGATTGCAGGAAATTCATCTCATTTCAAAAAGTGAAAAATGATCGTTCCATATTTCTAGAAGTAACTATAAATCACAACTTGTTGATAGGCGGTCCATTTTGCCACCTTTTAATTCATTTCACATTTATGTTAATTTTCTATTTCTCTACAACCATCATATACATTTTTTCCAATCGGGCCAGTAGTTAAGGAGATACGTATGTATTTCCATATTTATATTCGATCGGCCCCACTGTGCAACATAAATTAAAATCTTTGTCCCACCAAAACAGAGGAGGTTAATACTTAAGATGTAGAAATTTTTGGTTAATAGTTTGAAATTATAGAAAATACATTGCAAACATGCGAAAATGAGCAAATACTAACATGTAGCTTGCAATAGCAGAATCTATAATCAAATATTTGAATATTTGCTCAATAATTTGATGCTCGATTGCAAACGTGAATATTCGAAACTCAGCAAAGACTCTTTTTAGACCTATTATAAGTATATGGATACAAACCACACAAATTTAACAAAAAAAAAAAATGCAAGTATTCTTCCGAATTTCATCAAAAATATAAATATGCAAAGTACGCATAAAATGCCAGTTAAAATACAAACTTTATATGACACACAACAAGTAGAAGATGATGCAACATGAACTACCCAACAGCTAACGACGCAACGCTGGTACTACTAGTTGCAAATACAAATAAGAACATTACAAAAGTTCATGCAGTGTCATGTTGTCGTAGTTGGTATAAACCCTTTTTGTTCCGTTTGTGTTTTCTATGACAAAGTGCAAGGAGTGCACGTGGTGTCGGTCTATCTGGATGCATGTGGCTCGAAAAACATAATGTACTCGTACGAGTACAAATAATAAATTTTAAAATGTATGCAAATGTCATAAAATAAAACCGACTTAACCAAAAACGTAACACCAAGCAAACAACCGCCCGAAATGAAGCAAGTTGAGTTATTGACGTTGCAGCTACTACTATGTAAGTAAGTATACAAACATACATACACTCTGTAGTTTTTTGTTGTTTATAGTGCTGTTGGTGGTGTTGCACTACTGCACTTTGATACTTAATTGTAGAGTTGTAATAATACAGTGACTATGGTAACCCAAACTATTTACAACCGTAGACAACATACACATGCGAGCAAACATTTTAATATTTTTCTCAAAACAGTTTGCTTGTATTTGTGTACAATAGGTTGGTCCTTAGTTTGTAACATTTTAAATTTTCGATAAACCCAGGGAAAAATCGGATTACATTTAGAGGTAGCACATCTTGTTTGAAGTTTTCAAAAAAACTGTTGTTAAAAAAATTCCAAAAATATATTGTTTTTGTATTTGATCTATGCAGGCGTGGATCCAGGGGGCTGAAAAAAGGAAACTGCAAGCGACCCACTGACCATTTGACCACGAATAGATCAGCCCAGCCTGAAACTACGGGTACCGAGAACAAGTTCCTTAATTTCATCAGAACACATTCCATTGTAGTATCGATAGAAGAGTGAAACACAACCCACATTGAGACGATGCTCCAGAGAATCAATAGAGATGGATACCCTACTGTCACCGATAAGCACCTTCGCCCTCTTCTGTACACGGTCGAGTAACTCTCGAATATAATTCGAAATATAAAAACAATTTTTTAGTTTTTAAAATTTTTAGAAAATATTGTTAGTTTGACCCCGATCTCGAAACTTCAAATAGAGTGCGTTATCCGATTTCGCTATATTTTCCAGAATTTGGTTGCTAGATGACGGAGAAAACCTTGAAATCATCGAAAATTCAAAAGATCGTACTAAGGGCCACCCTAATATGTATATATATTGTACATTGTATATAGATAGAAAGAAGTAAGCTTGTATTTAGGTAGTTGTACTATGATGTCAGTTGCTGCATGTGGCAGGGCGCGATAAAAATGCAATTGTTTAAACTTTAGATTACAAACGCTCATAAATACATATACATATAGTTGTACGGAACAAAAAAAAAATAAGATACACAGACATCATAGAATTCCCATGTGCAACAAAGTGAGTGTACGCTGCAGAAAACGAACAAAATAAACATAGTTAACAGAAGAAGAAATTTACAATATATAGAACACAAAAGAAACATGCATGCAATCTATGAATTTAAGTATGTATTTATGTAGCAAAGGAAGGCAGTCAGCCAACCATCCTGCAGCCAGCCACCGACCGCATTCATTCATACAAATAAAGACAGGGTTGAAAATATTCTAATAATGGAACATTAAGTTTGACACATAAGACAACTTAGAAAACTCTATTTAGAACATTTAGACCAACATAACGATGCCCTACATCGCACATACATTTTTATAACATTTCTATTTTTAAATTAAATCAGTGCATTTTCTTAATAATTTTTGAAGTTTAGATTTCCATTTCATAAAGTAACAATCAAGTTCCATGGTAAATTCGTTTAAGAAGGAATGTATAATTGCATAACGCCTAATAAAGGGTTTTCCAACAAGAGGTGCTATTTTGAATAACCCGGTATTTCGGTAGCAGTCACTTTTGAAGCTTTTTTATACCCTCCACCACCACAAGTGGTGAAAGAGGGTATATATAAGTTTGTCATTCCGTGTGTAACATTGAGAAATATTCATCTGAGACCCAACAAAGTATATATATTATTGATCCTTATGAAATTCTAAGTCGATTGAGCAATGTCCGTCTGTCTGTCCGTCTGTCCGTCTGTCCGTCTGTCTGTCTGTCTGTGTAAAACACTCTCACGTCCAAAATACATAAGTGAAATTAATGAAATGTATACCAAAATGTTTATAATTTTTCTAAGCAGTTTGGTATTGAAAATCAGCAAAATCGAATTGGTAGAACCAGGGTAATGGATTCAAATGTAAGACAACCTCCAAAAATGTTGATCATTTTCATATGCTTTTTTCTGATTTTTGGTAAATCCATTGCAGAGAATATCATGAAATTTTGCACACGTTATTTATATGATAAAAGGACAAATTCTGTTGAAAATGGAAAGAATCGGTTCATAATTTCTCGTAGCCCCCATACAAATTTCTTCCCGAAATATGGTGCTATGGTATATAAATGCCCATAGAATTGCAGTATCCATACAAAATTCAGCAAAAATAAGTTTCGTGCTAAAAGAAATCACAAGACTGAATTTTTCGTGGAACGGCCCATATTTGATCAAAGCCCCCATATAAAGTTCACTTCCGAAAATCACTTAAACATGCATAAATACCTTATAAATATCGCTATTGAGTTGAAATTCGACACAAATAATCTCCATATACACAAAAGTCGCTGCACCGAATTCTATGAATATCGGTTCATATTTGTTTATAGCTCTCATATAAGGACCTTATCCGAACAACACATTAACTTGCATAAATATCTAAAAAATATCAATATCAAACCAAAATTTTACACAGATCCGTAATTTATATATGGAAGTCATACTGCAGGATTTTGTGAATATCGGTCCATATTTGTCCGTAGCTCAAATTTAAGGTCCATTTCCGAAAATCAGTTTAGTACTCACAAATCTCTTATAAATATCTTAATAATGCTAAAATTCGACATACATAAAACTCATATACATAGCAACAACTGTACCAAATTTTATGAAGTTTGGCCCATAATTGGTCATAGCTCCCATATTAGGACCACTTCCGAAAAACACATTAACCTGTATAAATATCTAAAACAAATCGATATCAGAATAAAATTATACATAGATGAGTAATTTGTATCTAGTAATCATACTACTGTAGTTTGTGAATATCGGTCCATATTTGACCATAGCTCCATATAAGGTCCACTCCCGAAAATCACTAAAACCCTCATAAATATCTTACAAATATAGTCATCAAGTACGAAATTTTATGATGATCGGCCAATAATTGGTCATAGCCTCCATATAAGTACCACTCCAAAAAAAATATTTGTATTGAACCAAAATTGTACACCGATCAGTAATTTGTATTCATGAATCATATTACAAGATTTTTTAAATATCGCTTCATAATTCGATATAGTTGTCATATAAAGTTCACACTTGTTAATAGCGTTGTTTAAATTAAGTTTTATTTACTTTGAAATCACGATACAGTATTATATGGCGATAGTCCCATAACAGGTCAGCTACAATATGTTGAACCAAAATTTGAATCCAAAAATCATACTTCTGAATTTTATGAATATCGGTCCATAATTGGCAACAGCCCTCATATAAGTTCCACTTTCGGTAATAACTATAATACCCATAAAACTCTTGTAAAGATGAAATTAAATTAAAATACATAGAAATCACGTTAAATTATTTTATGATGATTGACTCATAATAGGTCATAGCTTCCAATTAGTTCCACAACCCAAAAATACATTAACGCATATAAACATTGATATCGATCAAAAATTCAATAGAAATTTGTTACAAGTAGACAGAAATCATACTGCTGGAATTTTTGACTATGGGTTCATAATTATATATAAGACACAAATATTGAATATGGATATTAAAGTGTTTATGCCAATGCAACTTCTACATCTCTCATCATATTTAGGTGGAGGGTATTTAAGATTCGGCACGGCCGAATATAGTACTCTTACTTGTTTTTCTTTGACATTTGACAAGTAGAAACTACGCCATTACTAAAAATGGAACGATACACGCTTCAACAACGTATTGAAATTATTAAAATTCATTACAAAAATGGTGAAAATCTGCAGTCACAGTTCGCAAAACTAAAGCATTTTTGGGTCGTCGTGAAGCACCTTGTCGTTGTGCAATACAGAAATTGGTGGAAAAATGCGAGCTGTTGGGACAAGTTAGTGATGTGAAGAATAGAACCCTTGCATGTCGCTCACGAACAACTGAGAATATTGCTGCTGCCGCTCAAAGTGTTAAAGAAAACCCAGCTTTGTCTATACCTCGTCGTTCTTTGGAATTGGGCATTCCACAAACGTCATTACACCATATCTTATGGTCGGAGTTGGATGATATTGATCTGGTCAACGTTTACTTTCAACAAGATGGCGCTACGTGCCACACAAGCAACGAAACCATTGCTCTTTTACGGACAAAAGTTTCCTGACCGTGTTATCTCTCGAAGAGGTAATCACAATTGCCCACCGAGATCTTGTGATTTAACACCTTGCAACTTCTTCCTTTGGGGCCACGTGAAAGATAAGTTCTACGCCAACAGCCCAGCGTCGATTCAAGACCTCAAAGATAGAACTCGTGAGGCTATCGGGGACATAGGGCAGCCAATTTGCGATTTGGTTATGGAAAATTTCATGAAAAGGATATGGTCATGTAAGCGTGGCCATTTGGCTGATGTTGTTTAATTAATTTTACAAATAAGTTTATATTTTGTATGAAAAATCCATATAATTAAATTTAACAAATATATAATCATTGGCTTCTTCAATGTTAATGAAATATTGCACTTATTTTATTAGTTAGATATTTAATTTCAGTTTTATATTTCTAAATTCAATTGTTCTTTCCTGAAATTCAAATAGAAAGTTTTATTATCATTTTCTGATTTCTTAAAATGAACTGGAAAATATAATTTTTAATTCTTATATGCTGCATTTCAAATCAAAAATTTAGTTTTGTCCTTCTCAAAATTTACTTTAAATTCCCTACTACGAGCAGCAAATGGCAACCGATTTTGATGCCAATCGAATGATTTGGTTGTGCACATATCATTTTTCGTTTTTAGCTACCGAAAATCTGTTGAAAAAGAAGTATTACTGTTGAATTACTATTGGCAGCTAATTCTGTTGCCACAATGAATATGTTTTCTCTGTGTAAGGCTTATGCAATTTGCGAGGAAGTCCTTCTCTTTAAATTGGGGTCGGATTCACGCTCTCAAAGTCATAGGAATTTGAGTTTAGTTCTTTTTAGCAAATATTAATGGAGGCTTGTTATGAAACCCGTACTTATGTAGTATGGTAAAACTCGACGGCACTAAACCAGCCTACCGATATCAGCCATATCAATTGTAACGTTGATGATCCCATTCCAATGAACCTTATGCAAGTGTATCCCAACTTATATTGTCACATGACCCACTTTTTCATTTTAAATTATTTCATGTTGTAAACATATTGCCATATTGTAAACAAAATCGTTTAATATCTCCAGAAAATGTACATATTTTGTCTACAATTCGTAGAATCAGCGCTATAGTAAATTGTCCGTCGAGCAGGTTGATTTGTGTATAGATACATTAAAATCAGCTCTGATCCAATGGGTTCTGCACTTATCTCAGTACGTTCTACTTGTATATACGAGACTTCAGATGTATGATGTTGTAGTCTAGATGACTTTTCTGAAGACATCCATCCAACATAACATTAAAGAGTGAGTCAGATAAAACTTATACACACTATTCCATCAAAAACGTATCCTTGGTCCAACAAGTTATTACTTTTTAATCACGTTACCTTTTAAAAGTATTTCAGATATTTTCATTTCTAACTCATTAATTTTTAACTGTTGTTTTGGTCAAAATGAAAAAAATAGGTGAAAAAATAGCTTAAGCTTTTCCAAAAAGTCTAGTAGGACTTTCAAAAAAAAAATAGCAACAGATATGTAGGTTCATCGTGACACTGTTTCAAAAGACATTAAACAGTATAAGGAATACTTGAACATTGGAAGAAAACCTGGAAAAGAAAGAAAAAAAGGTCTAAAGCTACGTTTACACGGTTGTCAGATTGTCGGAAACATGCTCAGAAAATGGTTAACACAACCATGAGAACTTATGTTGAAACATATGGTTGTTGGTTGGTTTACGTGGTAGTTCATTGCGTGCAAACAATCAAGTAGAGTCGAAGGGACCCCGTTTTGACCATTTATTGAACATTTTCTGACAACTTTGTAAGAATATAACAACTGTGTATACGTAGCTTTACAGATATTGGTAAGCTAAAAGAAGTCGATCAACACTTTCAAAGAGCACCAAGCACTTCTATCAGAAAAGCAGCCAATAAGGTTAAATGATCAACAAGCTAATGCTATGTTGAAATCGTATAAAGTTCAGAAAGTTCCAGATCGCAATGCGTTTAAGAACTTAGAAGCAAAAGAACTCGCGAAAAAATTGAGGTAAAATTTTATAAAAAAAACCTGTTTGTGATGGATGATGATGAAACTTATGTACTGGCAGACTTTTCACAACTTCCAGGTCAAGAGCTAATCATTTGTGACATCGGGTATGATAAACACAGAAATATATATTAGGGAGTGTCTACAAAAGCCAGTTTTGTGCCTTATATAAAACAGCACAGAATGCCTTCATATTTCTGGCCCGATTTGCCATCATGCCACTATGAAAAAAATTCCCTTGAGTGGTATTCAAACAATAATATCAATATTTTACTACGGCAGGCAAATCCACCCGACTATCCAGAACTTGCTGTGGAAAGGAACACAAGAAAGGACATACCCGATTTTAAGCGTCCTACAACAAAAATCTTTATGGGAGGATTTCCGGAAAAACGAGGATAAATTTATAAATACCAAGTAAGTAATATGCCAATATTTTAATGTTTAATGAATTTGTATAATATTTGAATAAATTCACCTATTTTTGAGAAATTTTATATTAAATCGTTTAAGTTTTAATTAACTTATTTAAAGTATAAGCTTTTACTGGCTTACTATTTATGTTCCTTGACTGTGAGAACCTTCATTTCCTCTATAGATCACAGTTCTTAAAAGAATAATCAAAAAATATATATTTTTTTAAAGCATAGCTCTAAAATAGAAAACGCCTCAATTAAGCTAATAGGCCTTTCCCAAAGCTTCTCCGAAATTAATCTGTCTTCTAAAATCCCAAAAATGGGAAACAGTTTTAGGTACTATGATATATTCCAATTCATTCATAACATTCCTATATTAGCCCCGAACCAAATGTGGATTTAATTGGCAAAATTCCAAAAAAAAAAATATTAGATATATGAATTTGATTTTCCTAAATCCTATATTTTTTTCCACCTTTACACGTCTAAAATGCTATCTACTCTTCAATGCGCATATTCATATTTCTTGGTCATCTCGGAATTTTTGTGAAAAATTAGCAATGTTTAGGATCGAATAACTTTGGAAGGCGTCATTCGATTTTAACAAACGTAGTGAGTTTAAAAACTATTTTGATTAATCTTTACAAATAAATTCACTAAAAGTTTTATTAAAAGGTTCTTCAAAATCAGAGAATGTCCTTTATTCGTGGATATCTCAAAAAGGTGTTTTTTATTTTCTTAATTATTTTACCCAAAATATGCAATTGAATTATAGTTAATGTGTGACAATTGCAAATCGGTGTTCCAATGTACCCATTTCACCTTCGTGAGAAGGGTATATATTAGTTTGTCATTCCGTTTGTAATTTCTACAATATAATTTTTCGACCCTAAAAGTATATATATTCTGGATCCTTATAGATAGCGGAGTCAATTAAGAAATGTCCGTCTGTCTGCCTGTTGAAATCAATTTTCTGAAGACCCCAAATAACTTACTAAATCGATTCACACATCGGGAATTCTTCCGGCTCAGTTGCTATTTAAAATCAAGAAAATCGGCTCACATATGACTGAGATATAATAAAAAAAACGGACCAACCTCGATTTTTGGGCTATTTTTGATCTATATCTGGATTACTAAGTCATTAATATAGACAATATGGATATCTAATGATAGATATTTCAAAGTCCATTGCAACGATCTATATAAAGCTATAGTCATTTGTAGTACAAATTTTGTACCTACAATCGGGAAAATCGGGAAAAATATTTTTTAACCCGAAAAAAACATAAATTTTAAAATTAAGGGCCTGGCTCACTAAATGCGAACGAACATTTTCTTTCTTATTTTATATTTAAAACAATAAAAAAAATTCAAATTTATTTGTTGTTTTCAATATAAAATAAGAAAGAAAAAGTTCGTTCGCATTCAGTGAGCCAGGCCCTAAAAAAAAAAAATTTGAAAAAAATTTAAAAAAAATACTTCAAAGAAAAATTTTTTTTTTGAAAACAATTTTGAAAATAAATTATTATTTTTTAAATTTTGAAGAACAATTTTGAAAAAAAAAATTTCTTTAATTTTTGAAAATAATTTTGAAAAAAAAAATTAACTTTGTTTACCTAAAATTATTTAAAATTTTTATTTTAAAGTAATTTGGTGAAGGGTAGGTATATAAGATTCGGCACTGCAGAATATAGCACTCTTACTTGTTTTTCTATAAAACTATATTTTCGGGTTGCAATATTTTTGAATTACCTACCCATTTATGAATTCTTAAAATTTTTTGTCTAAATTTGCAGTTTTTTTTTTTTTTTAAAATATCACTCCAACTTCCACTAAAATTTACTCATTTGTTTAGAATGTTCACTTTCCTATCACAGGAATAACATTTTAAACCAATATTTTGTTTTTGGATTTCAAAAATAGTTGACAGACTCTTTGAATTTGAACGATTTTTTATTCAAAAAACCACAAACACATTTTTGTCCCTGGAAGAAATGTTTACAAATTTCTAATATATTTTCCTCAAGATATTATCACAATTTTTAATAGGGGTCCACCATAGGTCTTTCCAAATTGAACCCGTTTTGGGTCGAAATTTCGGATTTTGCCTATAGAAAACTTGAAATCAGGAAATCCTCAATGGAATATAGTTTTATATACGCAAGTTTATTTAGTACATCCTCATACAAAAGTGATCTCAATGGTCAAAAATCCTAAAATTACATATAATAAAATTAATCTAGGGATTTAAACTAAATTAAAATCTTTGATTTTGGACATTCCACAACAAGCGTTTAATATTTTGTCTGAGGTACCTCACAGTGGCACTCCTGAGTGTTGAAATTTATAATCATACCAAGTTCGAAATTAATAAGATTGATGACTCATTCAAGAGCCCTAAATTTGCTTTTATTACAGGGTAATTTAGAGGTTCACTATATAAATTTTGAACCATAATAGCCCTTAGTAGGGTACATCCTACTTTTAAACCCCTTTTGAACTTGCAACTAGTAAGGGGAAGTTTATTATTTGCTGTGTTTTCTGTTGTAAATATAAAGCAACTTAAAACAATCATGTCTGACTTAATACTTTGTTTTGTTATTTTTTAATTTTTAGATTATTAACGTTAAACGAATTCAAGAGAGGGAGGGCAGGAGACCATAAAGTGCAATCGACCGCATTTAATAATTTTAAATTCATTTGTGCATGTATAAAGTATATTTAGAGAAATGAATAGAGTAGAGTATCTAGATAAATACACAAATGACATACAAAATGAGTGACTGAATGAAACTAACTACCTGTATTTGCATTAACTTTACTGCAGCTACAATACATATAAACTGCTATCGTACTCACACTAGCAATTTTACTAGACATACTGCTATTAACGTATACATTTGTGCAAAAGTAAGTACTTACTCTGCATACTCTGGATATTTGTATTAAAAAGTTTTTGTATAACATTTTATTTTACGACTATGTATCTCGATAATACATTCTTAGATAGACGCACATAAAAAAGGAAACAACACAAAAATACTACAAAAAAGCAGCAGCTCACGAGTATAAAAGAGTATGTACTTCAAATGGCAAAATGAAAAAAAAAAAAATTAATAAATTTAAAAACAAAACACACACAATCTCACAAACTGTTGCGCGGGTGCATTTAAACAAAAACCCTACGAAAAAAATCAGACACAATTTTAATGTTGTAGAACAACAACAAAAAATAATACAATATTAAAAAAAAGAATAAAAATACCTGAAACGTTGTACATGCTGCTGGTTTTATAATTCAGAAAAACATCTGTCGTTCTGGGTTTTGGAAATAAAAACAAAATTCAAAAAGGGAGGTAAAAAAATTACCAACTGGCTATTTGTTTCAAGCCAAACAATACATCTCTACTCTTAGCAGTAGCTCTAACTTAAGAGAGCTGGAAGTTTATTTATTAAGAGAGCTTTAATTATGCTCTTTTATTTGACAACATTTCTTGTGTAATATTTAAACAAGCTGAATTTCGAAATATGGTCACCCCAGTAAAACAGCACAAAACATTTTAAAGGATTAGATTTTCTAAGGAATAATAAATAATATCATTTGTTGATAAAGATTCTGTATTATAAATTAAGCACATCAAATTTACCAGGCAGCAATGTGGAAACGAAGAGTAGTATGTATTTATATAAACAAATTCTTGGAATATCAAGTAGTCGGACAAGCCTCAGCACAGCACAAATCCATACATCTTATATGATTGAGTATCGTTAGAGCAAAAACCTTAAACTATTTCTAAGATAGTTTGACAAGGAACAAAATAATTAGATAGCAACATTTATTTCTAATTTTTCCTACCCTTGATTTTTAAAATTTCTGGAAATGGGTTTCCGTTTCGCATTCAGGTGATATGTTTTTTTTTTAGTGACCATGTTATTCAGTCCTGAAATAAATTAACGGGAATTCTGATATAATGAATATTTAAGTAAAAATTTATAATTCATCATGAATTTAATACAGCTTTAATAATATACTTTCAATTGTTTTGTCATTTCATTGAGTCCCATCAAAGTATATGTGGATATTCGGGATCCTTATCAATATCTATGTAGATGTGGCTATGACTGCCAGTCTGTTGGAGACAAGCTCATATCCAAAATACTATACAAAAACAAGTAGGTTTGGTTATCAGGCAGCCGTCCAAAAACTTCGTTGGTACAGTTCACTTGGGTCCAATAATCATTCCCAAAACAAGTAAGAAATTATAGTCGGTCAACCCCAATCATTCCGCAAACTTTAAAAAGCTAAAAAAAAAATTGTAGAATAATTTGTTTTAGAGTAATTATGACCCAATAAACTCAGAACAGCCATCAGAAACTAATTTGCAAACTAATTTCAGGAACCAGGTGCAAAAAGGTGAAGAGTGTCTCAGGGCATTGTTGCCGGTTTAGGTGTAAAAAACAATAAGATGTAAACATTAATTATGATACGATTTTATTAAAAAACTATTGAAAAAGATACAAAAAGTAAGAAAATAGGTTTTACTTTCTACGATGGTACAAAACAATTTTTGGCATTTGAGAAGCATAAATGAAAATCGCATTTTGAGCAAACACACTGTATTTCCGACTATTTGCATAGTTTGCACCATCTTTTTTACCTAACCAGATTGATATTGTCATAACTGACGTCATTAACTGGATGTTTTGCTTTTTCGCCAACTTTTTAACTTCCGGGCTGTGGATCTTCTTAAGTCAAGACGGATAATTTAATCCGTCTGCGGTCTCTATCTTTTGTTATATATAACAAATAAAATAACAAAAAAGTAAAAAACTACACAATATAACACGCTGATAAATATAGCCGCATCCCGCCACAGTGCCCTGAGGCACCCCTTAGTTTTTGTGTTCTCAACACACTTTTTGTTAATTGTTTAACATTTACAAATTCATAGACTGAAAGAAGAATATATTACCTTTAAAAAAATATTTTGTACAGATCTTAGTCGCCCGATCTGTAAAACTTTGATTTAAAAAAAAAATCACACACAAAATTTCACGTGCTAAAATTATGACATCACTCACTTCGCGAGAAGGGTATATATAAATTTGCCATTCCGTTTGTAATTTCCACAATATAATATTCCGACTCTATAAAGTATATATATTCTGAATCCTTATAGATAGCGGAGTCGATTTAGCCATGTCCGTCTGTCTGTCTGTTGAAATCAATTTTCTGAAGATCCCAGATATCTTCGGGATCCAAATCTTCAATAATTCTGTCAGACATGCTTTCGAGAAGTTTGGTATTTAAAATCAGCAAAATTAGTCCATAAATAACGGAGATATGAGCAAAAATCCGAGACAACCTCTATTTTTGGCCTATTTTTTATCTATATCTCGATTACTAAATCATAAATATAGACAATATGGATATCTAATGATAGATATTTCAAAGTCCATTGCAACGATGTATATAAGACTATACAAAGTTGGACCTACAATGGGTCAAAATCGGGAAAATTTTTTTAAACCCGAATTTTTTTTTCACAAAAAACAACTTTAAAAAAAAAAAAAATTTTAAAAATTAAAAACAAAAAAATTTTAATTTTATTTTATTTTAAAGAAACAACTTTAAAAAATTTTTTTTTTTTTAAAATTAAAAAAAAAAAATTAAAATTTTATTTTATTTTAAAGTATAACTTGGTGAAGGGTATATAAGATTCGGCACAGCCGAATATAGCTCTCTTACTTGTTTATCTTTAATTTTATGTAAATATTTTAAACTATTTGGTGTATGATTTAAAAATGGATTCCGAGCCAAAAGAAATGCTTTCTGATACTTTGTTCTAAAGTGAAGCGTATTTAAGAGAGAGTGTTCTGCATCGATCAAAACAAATAGTATTCGCACGGGGAAAGTTCTAGACTATAAGGAACTTCCCAACCACTTCATTCTAAATAGATTTAAACAGGTACATTATGTGGCCAAGTGTTGTCATGATGGAATATTACGGTTTCATGTCTGGGTGTTTTTCATTACAAGTTCCATGTGGTGGTCTGGGCTGATTTCAGCAGCTCATAATAGATAGGATCCTTTTGCTCCCACCAATCATTTTTACAGCGAACGTAAATGAGTTTGAGATTAATCTCTACTGCAATGTTATTGAAAAGAGAATATGGATCACATCCCCTTAAAGAGCAAGGAAAATGTAGAAGATGTCCAAACTTGTTTAAGGAGCCACAACAGAGATTGGCAGCGATCTTTCTCTTCCGTGTCAAAATTACCACTTCTGAACCGCACAAACCATCTCCAGCACATTGAAACCGATGAAACACACCACACAGAGAAAACAGATTCTTAATGGCAACCGAATTTGTTGCCTATCGAATGATTCAGTTGGACACATAGAATTTTTCGGCTCTATCAACAGAATGTCAGTCGAAAATTTCGATTGAAGCAACCAAACTTTTGAAACCCCTACTAAAATTTTGTAGCCACAACTGTAAAATTCGGTTACTAAGGTAGAATCATTCGATTGGCGACAAATTCGGTTGCTATCACGAATCTGTTCTCTCTGTGCATAAGCTTCGGTGATCAATCGGTGTGCTTCAGCGTTTCTTTTTATACCCTACACCACCATAGTGGGGAGGTTATATTGCATTTGCACCGATCGTACACAGAATCACTTTCTGATTTGGTTAAACAATGTCCGTCCGTTCGTCCGTCTGGATGTCCATGTAAACCTTGTGCGCAAAGTGCAGGTTGAAGATACTTCTATAAAATTTAGTGCAAAATTTAAAACAATTGTATTCCGAATCATCAATTTGGATTTAGAAGAAAACACAGTACTATCGAAATATTGTAAATATTGTAAGAAAAGCGTTTGGGGATAATAAATATTGTTCCCCTCTCTTTATCGACATTTCTCAAGCGTTTGATAAAGTATGGCATGATGGTTTAATATACAAACTGAGTCAAAATTTACCCGCAAACACACATAAGCTATTGAAAAGCTATTTAACTGGTCGAACATTTAAGGTTAAAGAAGGAGACTTTTTAAGTAGTCCCAAGCCCATTGAAGCTGGAGTTCCCCAAGGCAGTATCCTGGGACCATTTTTACATTGGATATATTCGTCTGATATGCCAACTAAGCATTCATGAAAACCTTCAAGAAGCGTTTCGTTATTTACAAAATCACATATTTGAATTAGAAAAATGGTTAAAACAATGGAAAATTAAAGTCAACGAAGAAAAATGTACACACATAACATTTACATTGCGTAGAGAATAATGCCCCCCTATTCATATCAATAACCAAACAATAATCTAACAATCGGAAGTTAAATACCTCGGAATACATGTCGATCGTCGTCTTACATGGAAAAGCCATATAGATCCAAATTTAACTCAAATGAAATTGAAATCAATTCAAATTAATTGGCTCATTGGCAGAAACTCTACGCTTAGTTTGGATTGTAAACTTCTACTTTATAACATAATCATAAACCCGATATGGTGTTATGGCATACAGGTATGGGGCACGGCATCAGCGTCAAATGCAGAAAAAATCCAAAGACGCCAAAACAAGTTTTTAAGAATGATCACAGTTGCCCCCTGGTATATAAAAAACGCGAATATACACAAAGATCTAAACGTGCCCCTTGTAAAAACTGAGATCACGAAAAATGTGGAACAATATTTTAAAAAACTTTAAATTCACCCAAACCCACTGGCCCGCAACATATTAGATAACCGTGGCCACACTCGTTTAAGAAGGAGGGACACAGCAGACCTAATCCAAAGACTAGAAGGAAGAATGCCAATTTAAGCAAAGCAACCATGAATAAACAATTTTTCTTCCGGCACTGGCTGGACTAATTAAATTATAGATATATGATTTCAAATACTTTTTGTTAGTTCATTAAATAATGAAGATACAATAAATAAAAAAATAAAATTGAAAAAAAATCAAGCACAAACATCCCGCATATGACGCTTTGTTGGCACAAAATTTGACATTTTCGAAGCAAAAAAAAACTATAATGTTCAATAACTAAGTGACAATAAATGACAAATATTTACCCTTCAAAATGACATATAAGTTGTTAAAACTAAAATACTGCGTTCAAAAGATAAGCCATTTATTATAAATCAAGCATATTTAAGCATTCCCCTGTAAATGTATTTTCAAACTTCAGAGTCGATGAATTTTGGATACAAAAGTCAAAATCAACAGGTTTTCAATGGTGCGGAAAATTTTTTATATTTCTATTTTCCGGAAATTTCCAACTGCATCCCAGTTTTGATATTCATCAAATAATATTTAAGATGTTTATGGCAATTTTCAGTTTAGTATCTTCAGTTTTATAATTCAACTTATTATGTTGAATATTAGGATGAAGAAGTATAAGGATTTTTTTCCATTTTCCTACAGATTTTAGATTGTTTAAATACTTCTTTGCCAACCCAATAAAAAATCTTTGAATTTTGCCGACAAATGTTGTAACTAAGTTTTACTAATATATGACAACAAAATTTTCACATTTTTGATAAAGAGAAAAATATATTAGATGCTCTTAAATGTTGCCACAAAACGCATTGGATTCTCTTATAACAACGCACAAACACTCTTGAAATAACAACCTGTTTGCATTAGTCATACTCTTACCACAGCACGGACAACACGAACACAAGAGCATTTGCTATAGTATTAAGCGTATAAAAGGACGAAGTATACAGAGAAACAACTTTAGTCCTAACTGAACTGTCGGCTAAATAACGTAGTTAGTTGCTCGGAATACGCTATTTAAATAAATATTGAATTTATTCAATATTTGAAGAAAAAAAACAAAAGAAGTTTTGAAAAATTTTAAAAAATAACAACAGAGTTTATAAGTTATTGATATAAAATAATAATAAAAAAGAATTCCATTTGTGAAATAAATATCCACATTACAGTGTTTTAAAAAGCAAATTAATTTTAAAAAAGTATAAGTAAAAGTGCTTAAAAATTGCGCAGTTATTTTATTAAAAAAAAATGATTTAAAAGAAAAGTTAAACAGAATTTTAAAGCTTAATAAATTCCCCTCCCCAAAAAGTTTCTTGCTTAAAATTAATAATAACAAACAGGCAAAAAATAAATAAATAACGTTAAAAATGTCGTTGACAAATTGCGGCCTGTTGGCAGTAATTATGCCCTTAATTGCTATGGCACTTTTAATGACCTGTGGTTTTGCCGGTTTCACACAAGCCAGCGTTATCAGCGATATGAATAATATAATGCGCGATATTTCGACGGAAGTAAATACATTGCCATCACCAACTACCAGTACTGACATGACAACGACGACAACCATACGTCAAATGATTTTACGAAACAGTAACGGTAAAAAGGATAACATTAACAACCGTAATAATTTTGGTAATGTTGATGATGATGATGATAACGAAGATAGTATCTCGTATAGTGAAACATCAAGTGCTGAACTTTTACGGTTTGTTAACGAAAACGATAATAACGACAACGATGATAGCGATACTAATGATTTCAGTGAGGTGAATGTCTATAACAGCAAAACTAACATAAATAATAAAAATAATGATGATGATGATGAGATTGTTGCTAACCGTGACAGATTTGACAATGAAATCCCGGTGTCAAATTCTAAAAATAATTATCAAACAATAAATGTTAATAATAATAACAATAATAATGACAATACTGAGTATATGGAATCATTAACTTTAAGAGATCAAGTGCGTTTATTGTCGAAACAATTAAATGTTTTAATGAATCGCCGTCGTGAGGATTATGAACTATTGGAGCGTAATTTACGTAAATCTCTAAGGATTACACAGAACAATCAGCCACAACAACAGCAGCAACAATCAATTTCAAATGATTTGGATTTACGCAATGAATTGGAAAAATTGAGGTTAGTATTTCTATGGTATTGTATTTTTCATTTCATTCTGTTTTTGTTTTGTTTGTTTCTTGCTGATATTTCCAGGATAATGCCCGAAATAATCTAGCTTTTTTTTCTGTAGCTGTTGTACAACAAAAGCAACAGCTATAGAAAAACCTGGGAAATTAATTCTTAGTAGTATATGAAAGTTCAGTGGACTATGTTAAGTATATATGTATGTAAATGTCTGTAAATAGAAAACAATACATATAAGTTGGTTTATATGTATATGGGTCTTTTCATTGTAGCAATTATTCTGGAAATTTTTTTTGGAAAACATTTTTAAATAATTTTAAAATAAAGGTAGATATTAGACATATATACTATAAAATTGTAGCAAAGAATTACAATTTTCATATTTACAAAATGTTGGTGTCCCTTATGTAACCCATATGCTGTACCAAATCTCATAGCAAGTATTTATAAAGAAATTTATAAGGTTTCTGCAGCTCAAATTCAAAAACAAATTCAGAAACGTTTGAAATTTTTTAAAATTTGGTACATAGGCTCTTTGTGTTCATAAAAAATTGTAAGTTTTGCTCAAAAATTTTAAATTCGCTTTTGTTTGGCTTTTATTGAGGTTCAAAGTTCAAAGAATATCAAAAAATCGCTCAATTTATATAACATTTTAACCGCTTATCCTGTTTCAAACCAAGGCTATAAAAACTATATCTTCCATTTTCTAAAGATTTTCCATAATTATAAGTCACATACCAAATTCAGAGTGAGACCACTAGGAGATCTGGATGTAATAAACAATTGGCAAACATTTCATAATATTTCGAAGGATAATCAAAACATAATCTCTTAATAATCGTTGTCTGAGTATATCACCAAAAACCCCCTTCCGAAGGAAATGTGATAATACATTTAAACAACGTCATTTAAGCAAGGATATTTTAAAATACATATCCCTAAATTATGTACTTTATTAGTTTAACAATAGAAAATATAAATATGTCAATAATATAAACTGATAGCAAAAAATGTTCCCTAAACATATCGTTAGAAATACTTTGAATGTTTATATAGATTTTTACTTATATTTTCTATTAAAATGGAAATATCCTTCGGCATAACTTTCGTTTCTTAAAATTGAAAACAAATTTTCACTGTTTTTCTCGTTGAGGAGCCAGTACTTTTAAGTTACACATATATACGATATTTTCAATATTATTGTAATATTTTCGTGTTGTTTCTTATTGGGTGATATAAAATGATAATGAATGAATAAGAAAAGAAAAAGAAGATAAATTATATGTATCTCTATTCCACTAGATTCAATAATTGTTTAATTTATTTTGTATATTGTATAAAAATATGCTTCTTATTTATATTTTTAGTAGAAACATAGCACAGTTTCTACTAAAAATGTAATAGCTTGCAAATGTAGCCTTTATCTTAAGACTTAGTTAGAATCCCATTTCCAATGTTTGCCATGTTTTTCCCAACAGTATAACAAAAATTTTATGAAAATAAAACACAAAAATTAAGGACATGAATTTAAAGATATCCTTCTTCATACTAATTATCCGCTTTCTGATAAAAATGTTTTTTTTTTAGTAATACAGCAAATTATAAAGATTTCAAGTATTATTATAAGACTAAAAATAAAACTTAAACAATAAGTTATAAAAATATACACGAAATATCACTAAATTTCAATTATCTCGGAAATCTACCATGGTCATATTCTGAATTTTATATATGTTAAATATATTAGAAGATACTGCTTCAACATTTTTATACCCTACACCACCATAGTGGGGAGGGTATAATGGATTTGTGCAGATGTTTGTAACGCCCAAAAATATTAGTCTAACACCCACCTCAAAGTATACCGATCACTCAGAATCACTTTCTGAGTCGATTAAACGATGTCCGTCCGTCCGTCCGTCCGTCTGGCTGGCTGGTTGTCCACGTAAACTTTGTGCGCAGAGTACAGGTCGCAATCTTGAAGATATTTCGATAAAATTTGGTACATATCAGTTTTTCTGCCCAAGGACCAAGCCTATTGAAACTGGCTGAAATCGGTCCATTATTTCACCTAGCCACCATACAAATGTATGGTATATATAAGTTTTTCTTCAAATAAGTCTTATATATACGAAATTCTTTTCACCAAATTTTATTATGATCGGTCCATAATTAGTCATAGCTCCCATATAAGGCCTGCTTCCGATAATCACTTTAACGAGCATAAATCTCTTAAAAATGTTGGTATACACATAAAATGCAACATAAAGAACTTTCATAAAGACATTAATCACACCACCTAATTTCATGGTGATCGGTCCATAATTGGTCATAGCTCCCATATAAGGCCTACTTCCGAAAATCGCTCACGAAAATTAATTATTGAAATTTTGAAAAAAAAAATATTTTTGCTCATTTACTTAGTGTAGGGTATTATATGGTCGGGCTTGACCGACCATACTTTCTTACTTGTTTTTATTGGAAATTTTTTGCTTAGTCCCTTATTACTAAAACAAGTAAGAGAGCTATATTCAGCTGTGTCGAATATTATATACCCTTCACCAACGTATAATTTAAGATAAAGATTGAAATCATTTTTATAGTGAAAAAATAATGGTAAAATAGTAAAACAATTATTTCAATGAAAAAAAAAAAACCTTGGGTTAAAAAATATTTTGTCCGATTTTGACCCATTATTGATTCGAATTAGTATGGCGTTTTATACGTCGTTGGAAAGGTCTTTGAAATATCTATTATTAGAATTGCTTAAACAGATATTGTTAAAAAATAGGTCAGGTTGTTAAAAATATGTCGCTTATTTATAAGCCATTTGAAGCCAATTTTCTCAATTTTAAATAGCAACTGAAGCGGATATACTGATGTATCAATCATGTGTTTAAGTTATTTGGGGGCTACGGAAAGTTGATTTCAACGTACAGACCAACATGGCTATATCGACTCCACTATCTGTAACAATCCAGATTATATATATTTTATGGGGTAGCAAATGAAAAATATAGAAATTACAATCGAAATGACAAACTTATATTTAACTTTGTCACTCATGATGAAGGGTATAATAAAAACTATGTATAGAAATAAATTATATCATGGATATATAAAATGGCCTAACTAAATATTGATATTTACTTTTCCTGAAATGGGTTTGAATCAAAAATATTTATTTATTTTTTTGACTATAAATCTGAAATTTGCTAAGATTTATAAAGAATAAACCAATACGTTAAAGGAGTGCATTGTATTATGTCTTTCCGAGCCGATTTCATGAGAAACCTAAGAACAGGAGCATAATGAGTGCTTGGAGCTATTGAAATAAAATTTCGCACACAGTTTAGTAATACACTTAGAGGAATATATACCAATATTCAAAAATGTACTTACAATTACATTCCTAACATTCAGGATATATGGAAGGTTGGTGTGTCCTTGAATATTATTTTTCTTTTCCCTAATTAGATTACCAGACACTAACTTTCCAAATTTTATTGTCCTACGATCACTTCACTATTTTTTTCGATTTGTTATATCAGAACAAAACAATGTTCTAAGAATTTTATTGTTTTTTAATTAAAAATTTGCTCATTTTGAAATTTATTATCACCTCGACTTTCTGATATGAAACATAAAATGCAAACGCACTTCCTATTAACTGCGATTATTTGTCGTTATAAATCAGAGATGCCCAAAGCTAAATTTGTATTTGTGTTGGTGAGCGAAAGAGAGCTCCATCGAAAGACTAAATAAAAGGTGCCAATATTTTTAAGGCTTAGTTTGTTAATAGTAATCACGTCAACAATCTTAATTAGTTTGTCTGATACATATTATCATAGCTCATTATTTGAGAGTTCGATATTAATCATTTTCCACAAATTTGTAAATATATAAAATATTTTTTTTTTTTTTCTTCTGAAAACTCTGAAAAAAATTGTTCACAAAAGTAAATTGAGGTGAAAAACCTAACAAAACTTCAATTATTTTTTAAAGTTCTAAATATATTAAGCAATCCAAATATTTCTTTCAGTGATCATGAACAAAAATTAAAAAATAGCAACACACCCGCTTAGCATGTTCATTCGTCGCTGTCTCAGTAACTACTAAACCAAAGAGAATAAGAATATGTGTGTGGTGAGCTTGAACAATTGTGCTATGAAATGGGCATCAATGTTATAAGTCATACCAAATAAGTAATTAAACTGCATTAACAGTTTTTAAAAATATTTCAAATCAAGGATTTTGGAACTTTTTTTGTCTCTCCTGTAATATTTCCGAAAAGGAAGTTAGCACGTTTGTATACTATGCTAACGAAATGAAATGAAAGTCAAATTGATTGAAATCCAGAACAATTTTTATTAAAATTTTTTATTTATTTATTTTATTTGGCTCCATAGCTTGAATTTAGTTTGACAATTTATAATTATTGTTTACAAATGTCAGCTGTTCGAGTATCAGTAATGCCAACACAATACAACAAAAGCTATGCAGTTTTAGTATTTCCCATTTAAATTTCAATTCTCTGTATTTTGTTGTTGGATTGCAATAAAAAGCTACAATATTTATACCCTGCATCACCATAGTGGGCTGGGTATATTGGGTCAGTGGTAATGTTTATAACGTGCAAAAATATTGACCTAACACCCACCTTAAAGTACTCCAATCTGCTCAGGATCACTTTCTGAGTCGATTAAGCGATGTCCGTCTGTCCGTCCATGTAAACCTTGTAATCAAAATACTGGTCGCAATTTTAAAGATATTTTCGCAAAATTTGGCACAAATTTTTATATTGCCCCAAGGACTAAGCCTATTCAATTTGGTTAAAATCTATCCATTATTTCTCCTAACCCCCATATAACTGCCCTATCAGAAAATAGTTAAGCTCTCATAAATATCGTAATTATAAACATATCCGAACCAAATTCAGCACAAATTAGTTTTATGTAAGCTGAACTCGTACTAGCAAATTTAGTACCGATCGGTAAACAATGTTCCATATAAGCACCATGCTCGAAAAGTTCATCAATGTTCATAAATCTCTGAAATAAGTTAATATCCAAATAAAATTCAACACAAATATGTTTCGTATATACAAAAATAATCCCTCCAAATGGTCGGGCTTCTTACTTTCATACTTGTTTTCATTTGCACTTTTGCAAGATCATATGCATCAAACATTAACAGTATTTGAGTTATACTAATACTTAAAAAAATAGTTATTTTAGACCATTTTATACTTAAGGAATCACTGCAAGTTATAGAAGAACCCATATATACATACTGTATATTTTAATAATATTCTGCTCATTCTGTTTGATGTTTTGTTGTGTAAACCCATACTTATCGTATCTGAACTAAACGAAAATAGCAATTATTTTGGTTGTAGCCATATTCTTTTAAACCTATAAAAACTTGTTATTTTATTGACTTTGATGGACATTTATTTTGAGGATATACTAACTAGACTAACAACAGTACATAAGTATATATGTATGTGTGTATATTCATATATAAGTATTTAGTTATATTTGTATGTGCAAGTACATGTGCATGTTAAATCATGCATAATTGAATTAAAGTTTTATATTGTACTTTTTAAGCCAATACTAAGTACATAGATATAGACAAACATCCCCACAGATATAAATGTTTATGTCAGTTTATATGGCAGGCTTTATGAAACACTAAATATGCATATTTTTCCAGGGATTTCAATTGAATTTGTGATTCAACAAAGCGTTTTTTAGGTTTTTGTTTTAGAGTTTAAATAAAACAGAAATAAATTGGATTTAGTAAGTTTTACATATTTTTATATATGTATGTAGATGTATATTTATTGTAATCGGAATTTTTAGCATACTTTTAGGGACTTATGCTGGTGCTAATCTACTGCGAGAAATGATTGTAAAAATTAATATTTAAATAACACAACATGGTTATAAAAATTGTGGATAACAAATACATTACGGAAAATAAGGAATATGTCTAGGGTTAAATTTATATATATAATTAGAAGCATACTTTTAAGAGGTTTAACTAAGATTATCTTAATATATATTAACATTTATATATACACTAGCTGACCCGACAGACGTTGTCCTGTCCATATATTAGAAAAAATGTTTGTGTTCGATTTGTGAATTTGTGAGAAGCTGTTTGAATTATGAAAAAATAGTAAAAAGAGACAAACAACGTACTTTTAAATGATAATTTTTATTTATGTAGGTTTGAGGTGTGTTTAAATTACATTTGATTTGAAAATATGTACAATATATGGTGTTATATTTACATTTTGATTGAAAGATCGATGTTCAGGAACCAATTAAAATAAAGAAATACTTTTTTCTGTTGCTTTGCAGTGATATCGTAGTTTCCTTCATTGCAATGCTTTATGATACACGACATTTTTAGTTTTGTTGCCTGGCGCGTAAATAAATAATGCTGATGGTGTTCCGACACGGGAACAGGCGACATACAATTGACCATGCGAGAAGCATGGATTTTCAAGGTTAATGCCGCAAACACGCAATGACTGCCCTTGAGATTTATTAATTGTCATAGCGAATGCAAGCCGTACCGGAAACTGCAATCGTTTAAAATCGAATGGCATGTCGGTCAGAGCCATTGGGATCCGTGGTATCAAAACGTCTTCTCCTTTGTACTTTCCTTTAAGTATTGTTGCTTCGATGACGTTGTTCATCAGGTTTTTTACCGCAAGTCGGGTGCCATTACAAAGACGTGGTTGGTTTATGTTTCGTAACATTATGATTACCGATCCGACTTTCAGTTGGAGATTGTGAGGCGGTAATCCGGGTAATTCCAGCGAGTTTAAAAACTCGGTTGGATAGTTGACAACATCATTTTGGGAAGTAACGGAATCCACCGATTTGTACGTCATCAATTCGACAGCAATTTCACCTTGAATCTTAAAATTCAATTCGTCGACATCAATGTTTTTCGCAGCCAATATAGCACGTTCGCTCAACCAATCATGATTTTTGTAATTTTGTGCAATGTTTGGAAATACCTTTCGGATTAGCTCGGATTTTGATTCGGTGAACTGACAGAAACCGGGGGGAAATTGAATGCAACCGGTCGAAATGTCAACCGGGATTTTGCCGTTGCCAATGTCCAGCAATTGTTTGGAAAATGCTTCTCCAGATTGATCGTTCTGCAGCTCGACACGCATGTTCACAGTCAATTTGAGTTTCTTGAAGTGTTTCCACAAAACGGACGACTTCAAACATGCATTAAGTTCATCGGCTGGCGTTGACCGTGGAATCACTGGCAATGTTTGCCGAAAATCCCCTGCCAACAGAATCATTGCACCACCAAAACGGCTTTGATTGTTTCGTAAATCTTGCAAAGTTTTATCTAATGCCTCCAAAGACTTTTTATGCGCCATTGTACACTCATCCCAAACGATTAGTTTGCTTTGCTGCAAAACTTTGGCCATTGCACTGTTCTTGGAAATGTTGCATGTTGGATTTTCATTGATGTGCAACTTCAATGGCAACTTGAGTGCTGAATGGGCAGTACGACCGCCTTCCAACAACGTAGCTGCAATTCCTGATGAAGCAAGTGCAAGTGCAATATCATTCTGCGAGCGTATCGTGGCCAAAATCAACGCAATCAAAAAAGTTTTTCCAGTTCCACCGGGAGCATCCAAAAAAAAAATTCCTCCAGTTCCATCTTTCACAACTTTCATAAGAGTGTCGTATGCATATTTTTGTTGTCGATTCAAGGCATCGCAATCATATTGTATTTCGCGTCGCAACTCTTGATTAAATACGTCGTGCATCGGTCGATTGGTAGCTGCCATGCCTAACTCAGACAATACCTTGTTCGCCATCATCAAGCACATGTCCTCAATTAAAATCAAAGCCTCGTTGTAAATTTCCTCATTCAGTTGCAAATTTGGATTTGATGTTCTAATACGCACCTGATGCAAAATATCATCACACATGGCATCTTTGTATTTGCTCCATAAATCAGTCGGTTTGGATGGGCAGCATGTTGAAACAATTATCGAAAACAGTGTTCGTATTTGATGAGCATTTGATGAAAGCACAGCATCTTCGAGGGTGCATTCCCAATGAGCGTCATTCTCCAACAATCGCAAGCGTTGACATGCTTCTCTATACGTGTCACACAATTCACCATTTATAGTTCTCAAATCTTGGAATGATGTTGGGCCACGAACGTTGACTAATAGCAAACGCAAATAGAAACACTCATCGTTTCTTGGATGAACTGTGTAAATACGACCTAATGCGTTGGTGGAAAATAAATTGGGGAAACCTGGAACAGGATTTCCTTGTTTCCGTCGTTGAAATTTCTTTGTCGATTGATTCCAAGTATAATATCTTGGCATTTCGGAGTATAGTAACGTTCGGGCAAATTCATCGTTCCTGCACATTTCAAAAAATCTGGTCAATGTTGTAGGTGGCGGTCGATCAACTCGTTGTAATACATTCTCCTCAGTAAAGTACACTCTTTGACCATTTTCCAAATGTACGGCTAAATGAATAACAGAAGGATGTCTTTCATGAATGCTAAATGAAAAAATGCGCCAAATTGCTTCGTTACTACTAACATAGCGGCCCATTTGAAATTGAGTGACTTCATCGATGGAATTCTCCGCATATTTGCAGATGTATTTGATGGATTTCACGGAATGGCAAGATTCGACGTTGATATGTGCTTTGAATGTTTTGGAGAGTAGTGGCGAATACGGAACAATCCAACGGTTATCAATTTGAATGTCCTGCTGATTCACTTTCACCATTGTTGATCTTCCATTGTCAGCAATTGAACGGCGACGATACAGTGGGTAACCATCATTTCCGGTAATTGTTTCAGCTACTAATGGCCTTGGATAACGCTTCGAACATTTGCCGTCGACCATACACGGAGAAAGGATATTTAATGATCCACAGGGACCATGAATCATGTTTTTAGTAACAACCTCGTGCAAGCCTGGATCTTCTACTTCATCAGGAATTTCAGCTGATATCACATCATCGATTTCATTCGGTCTTATCTTCTCAATCAACCAAATGAGGATATGCGCGTGTGGTAGTCCGCGTTTTTGCCACTCTACTGAATACATCCAGCAGCGCGTCTCGCCGAACACGCGATACTTCACAATGAAATCCATCAGTGATTTTAATTTTTGTTTGAAGACTCTCGCGGTGACGTCATGGCGATCGATGGGTGAATGGCCAGGGAATAATTCTTGCCGAATTTCTATCCACTGTGGATTGCAAGTGAAAGTTATGAATAAATCGAACCAATAGCAACGGAATGGTCTGCACTGTAATCGACTGTCCTGTTGTAATGAAATGCAGCTCGATGAGTATTTAACGCAACATTTGTTTCTCTTCTTGCACGTACATTTGAATTAATTATCACTCGGTTGGATTCTATAGAACGATTGTGTCTCATTCGATGCATATCTACTTCGTTTGCATATTCTCTTTCTTCTTGTGTACGTGCAGAACGTGTTTGTGATAATCGATTTCGTTCAATTTCATTTCGCTCTTCGAGTTGTTCCGCAGTTTGATTAGATCGAAAATACGCTTGATTTGAAGCATTGCGAGTTCTGCGACCTAAATTGCTCCTTCTTATTGGCGGCATTACAATGCGATAGAATTTATTGACTTTGCTCTTACCTTTTAACCGTTTATAACTTCAAAACCCACAGTCTATAGTAGGTTAATCTATAAATTTGTTTGAGGTAACACGATTTAACTTATTTCAATTAATGAATTGATTGCAATGTACTTACAATGGAATCTTAATTCAAAAAAAAACTTATCACCGTTAGTTAACTTTTTTAGAAACACTTTAAACTTTTTTTAATTCACAATTAACAATTGCACTTATTTTATTTTTCGTCCACCGATTAATTTGATCAACAATTTGACAATAAGCAGTCAATCAACATTTGCACAAATAAATTGGAATGTAAATAAAAAAGTAACGGTATTTTCGGACAAATCGCGAAACAATACAAAAGTAATAACAAATGAGTTATTTACAACATAAGAATATCCCAGCAAAAACTTTACTTACAAATAAGCCGAAAAATAAGGAGAATTTGACAAATCGGTGCAGCCGTTTTCCGATTTTAGATAAATCGAAAAAAGTGGGCGTAAAAGTGGGCGTGGTAAATTTTTCTTTCAGTAAAAACTTAAATTAGATTACTACGATCATTTAAATAAAAGATTAGCCATATCGGTGCAGCCGTTTTCCGATTTTAGATAAATGGAAAAAAGTGGGCGTAAAAGTGGGCGTGGTAAATTTTTCTTTCAGTAAAAACTTAAATTAGATTACTACGATCATTTAAATAAAAGATTAGCCATATCGGTGCAGCCGTTTTCCGATTTTAGATAAATGGAAAAAAGTGGGCGTAAAAGTGGGCGTGGTCAATTTTTCTTTCCGTAAAAACCTAAGTTGGACTATGACGAACATTTCAGTAAAAAAATTGTCCAAATCGGTCTAGCCGTTCTCAACTGATGCAATTACCAACGAACGACAATTGATTTTTATTTATATAGATAGAAGTTTTAAGTTGTATCAAAGGTTAGAAAACATATTTTTTAATGAAATTTAGTTATTTAGTTACCTTTAATAACATAAAATAAAAATTTTATCATGAATGAGGTTTTAAATTTTTAAATTATTTTATAATTTATTTATTTTTGTTTTAACAGCAACTGTTTCCAAATGAAAAACAATTTCTTCCGGTAATTTTTTTTTTCACTTTTGCATTTTGTTTGTCTAAAGTGTCATTTATTGTTTGTATGGTACAAAAGCTTTAATTTGTTTCCAAAATAATTGCTATTGCTAGTCATTATATTATATCCGTTTCCTTTTTTCAACGTACCTACATTCATATTGTTGGATATTTTTTCATACAAAAAACAACAAAACTTATTTGTAAAACAGACATTGTTTTGCAAAACAAACAAAACAATTTTTGAACAATAAATAAATAATAAAAAAAAAACTACAACTTCCATTTTTCATTTTCCCAAAAAAAAGTATATCTGAACCTTTTTGTTGAGCACTATACAATTACATAACCCAGCGAATGTTGTCAAGGTTTTTTTTTTTAGTTTTAAATTCAAATGATGTAAATAAATGATTTTAGAAGTTTTAAATTTCTATGGCTGTATAAACATACTGAAATTGTCTGAAATGCCGCGATTGGTTGCTGTCTTTAACATGACTATGACAGGTCACGGAACTAACCCTAATCAGGTTTTTCTGTTTAATACTGATGACAAAGTTAAATTGATTAAAGTCTATTTTAATAAAATTTGTTACAAATTCATTGATAAACTGTAAACTTTTCGCTACAATTGGACAAGAAAAATTCACGAGACTAATGCGTTTAACAAAATTGACACAAATTCATCTAGGGATTGTCAATCGTTGGCCGAATGCGTGTTAGTAAAAATGTGTCAACAACTGAGATTTCCCCTCTACAAACATAAAATGCATACACATCTTAAATAATTCACTGGGCTCTTTAAGCTAAGTGAAATACAATTTACTCACAATAAGGGGGAGAATATAAAAAAGTTTCATTCTGTTTATTTATTTGTTATTTTATTTCACAACAATCACCATTACAGTAGTAATAAGTATCCTTAAGTAATAATTGAACCAACTTTAGCTTAACTCAAACAAGAACAAAAATCATTAAAAGGTTAAACAAAGTACTACCACAAAGTACTGCTTGTGATGCGAACAAACAAGTATTTAGCATACCTTAGGGCGCTTGAGCATGTTTAACCTAAAACTATGCTTAATAATATAAACTTATTTATGCATGAATAATTCTAAGAGAAAACATAATTGTAAACAGAAATAAGTAAAAAAGACAAATGAAACTGTAAGTAATTACAATTGTGTAAAAAATATTTCTTAGAAATAAAAAAATTTATTTTGTTCCAAGAAAATTCTATACATATTATGAAAATTATATTTCCAGACATTTTAGTTACAGTTGCAATTTTTTAATTGAATATATAATTTGTTTAAAATGTTATGCTTAATTACACACAGTGGCAGTGTGTAAGTTCAAAATTCTTATCTAAATATATTTAATCTATTATGTGATTCAATTATTTTATTTTCTAATTTATACAAATTATGCAATAAGTAAATATTCTTAGTTAGGCTAAGTATTATGCAAATTTATTTAGTATTAATTAAGGAATTAAAACTAATATGTTTAGTTTTGTAAGAATTTACATAAGTTTTAATTATTGAAATTAAATGGCTTATTATTTGCATCTTTTTTAGTTATTTGTTTGTTTATTTATATATGTTTTTAAAGAGTTTAATACGTTTATCATTTGTACTTTTTATATAAAAATGTAGAATAACTGTAAAGTATGTATATTGACTTTGACATTACGTCTATGATACTTTGAAATATTATTGTAGATACTATAAAGTCTAATGGCACCTTTCATTTGATATATATATTGTCTATTTATAAAGCTTATTATCCGAGTTATGTTTAAAAATATTTAAAACAAGTAAGATAGCTACTGTTCACAAAATTATACAATAAAATTAAAGTTTTGAATATCTTTAGGTAAACAAAATAATTTTTTTTTTTTTAAATTAAAAAAAAATATTTTTTTTTCAAAATTTTTAAAAAATTTTTTTTTTTTTTAAATTTTTAAAAACTTATTTTTTTCAAAATTGTTTTTTTTATTTTTTTCCATTTTTTTTGCTTATAACTCATATTGTTTTCCCAGAAAAAGTTCAAACCATTACTATTTTTATTTAACTGCCTAAATGTATGCAATTGATTCAAACAATATGTGAATAAATTCTTGGAAAATTGTGGAAAAACTGTAATTATCAAGTGGTTTAAGTTAAGTAGGCAAAATAATGTACGAACGAATAGTAGAAGTGGACATGATCTTTCAGAAAATGAAAAATTTGAATACGCTGTTAGAGTAAAATAGGTTTCAAAGTCGACCACATTTTTACCACTTTTTTATAATGACACTTGTTCATAATTGCTTAATTTGGGTTCTTATTTTAAGCGAACTAATTACCTGAATCCTGGATATTGCCTCGGAAGCAGTGAATCTTCGTTAATTTTTTAAGTTTGAAATAAAAAAAACAATTTCGAAAAAAATAAGTTTTTAAAAATTGTTTTTTTTTTTTTCAAATTTTTATTTTAATTTTGAAAAAAAAAACATTTCTTTCTATAACGATCCAGAATCTATAACGATCCAGAATATATAACGATCCAGAATATAAATATATGCTTTATGGGGTCGCAAATGAAAAATGTATAATTTACAAACGGAATGACAATCTAGATGAAGGGTATAAAAATCCAGGTAGTCGTGGTTTTTGTTATCATATCTCAATCAATTATAAACCGATTTTGTTAATTTTCAATTCCAATTCAAATATGGTTAATTTCTAAATATCTGGGGCCTTAGGAAAATTAATTTCAACATACTGAGAGACTAACATACATCATTGTAACAGTAATGAAAGCCGTTGCAACTAGGGACACTCTTCAGAGCGGAATTTTATCATAAATATTATGGATTCTTGTCCTGAATGAAATACTAATAGAACTCAAGGGAGTTGGTGTCGGGGTAAAAGTATATGCAGATCATGTAATAGTAGTAATAATGGCAAAATTTCCAGATCAGTTATTGAATCAATGGGTCACTATATTTGCACATGGCATTAGTGGTATAGGTTTAAATGTTATCAAAGGAAGCAATAAATTTTTGGGAGTAAAATTTTATAAAAAAAATAAAAATGGATACGGAATATAAAGGAACTAGTAAAGACCTAACCAGGTACATTGATCCCTTGTTTGGTGACCTACAATGAACACTTGTAGTCATACTTTTTTTTTATTAAACGAGTGAATGGGGCTGTTGCATTAAGCATATCAGGGGCACGAAGATTCACTGCCACCGGAGCAATATCCAGAATTCAGGTAATTAGTTCGTGTGATTACAGTTTCCATTTTCTGTAATATCATGCCCTCTTCTACAATGCGTTCCTACATTATTTTGCAATTGGTTTAGTAGTTTAGAAGATACAGATTTTTTGAACACTTATTTACGGAAATTGACAAAGTCTAGTAGATGTATCCAATAGATAATATCACTCTCTGAGGACTAATTATGCATCAACATATAAGGTTTTGTGAATGCACACAGAATTCTGTGTGGTCCTCTTCTAACCCCACTTAACTTAAACCACTTGATAATTACAGTTTTTCCAGAATATTTCAAGAATTTATTCACATATTATTTTAATAATTGCATACATTTAGGCAGTTAAATAAGAATAATAATTGTTTGAGCTTTTTCTGGGAAAACAATATTAGTTATAAGCAAAATGTTCTATTTAGTGTTTTCTAGTATTGAAGAATGGTTAATTATACATATTTCTTATTTACTTGATATAGTTGTTCAAATAATTTCCTGCATTACAACTGCATTAGCTTTAATTGCATACTTTTGTGACCCTATCAGTGTATACAGTATTTTATATTATTTTATATAACGAAAACTATTCTAATTGCAATTGGTATATTTAACCTGATTAGAAACTATGTTATAATTATACACACACACCTAAACGTATGCCTCTATTTATAATTCTATACATTAATTCATTAAGAATTCTTATGTCAGTAATTATGATACATATAATTTATAATTATCTTATACCACAACTTACATATTATTTCATACATAAGTATATTTTTACCATACAAATTATTATAATATAAAATATAATATTTAATGTCAATTCCTAATTGTATATAAATGCTTTATATAGGCAGGCAAGCAGCTCCTTAAGATATGCTTTTATTTATTTGTGTTAATGTTTATGCATTAAAAACACAGATGCAAAAGCACTCTAACATTTAGATTAAGAACTACTAAATCAGCTTGCGGTGTTGAAGCTTTCGTAATAGTGCCTCAAATTGCATACATAAATCGTATGCCAATATTTGTATTTTCATGTGTGCATTGTGCATGTGTTTAGACATATTTGTTTGTTTTTGTTTTATTTTTGCATGAAATTATACACACTTTAACCACTAAATGTTCAACTATTAGCATTAAATTATTACATTTTTTAAAGAATTTCTTAATATTGCTTAATTTCACTTTATGATTTCATTTTTCTGTTTTAATGCTAAACATGATTTGATTTCTAAATACAAATATGTATTTAAAATAAATTTTCTTATATTAAAACAACTAAATGACAAACATTTGACAAGCAAAGACTGTTTCTTAAACACATTTTAATTAGTTTAAAATAAATTATCTTCAAAAATGAACGAATCTATGTGGTTAAGCAATAAAAAATTAATTAAAAGTATTGTAACTGTTCCTTTTAAGCACTTTCCTCTACTTTAAATTAATTAACCTATTTGTCAGTATGTTTTATTATCTTGACAAATAGGTTGAAAGTATATGTTATTATTCTAACACATACTTTTCCAAGGTAACGCCTTAATATACACCTTTAAAGTCTAATAATTACCACAGCCTAAACATATACTACACTTATTTAATTATTCACAATTTGCTTAAAATTTCATAATTACTGTTAGCCACAGTATATTGTTATGTAATAATACTTCATTTCGCAGCAATTACTAACAATAAAATAATATGATCCTAGAAAATTAAATTACCCATTAAATAGACAGTAGCTTAATAATAATTGAGACTTTTAAATATAAACTACACAATAAAATGCTTAACATATAAATGTTTCTACACATACCAGCGGCCAGCATTGAATTAATTTTAACCATATTTCTCCATTTAGCCTAAACGTAGGCAAAAGTTGAAGGTTAAACAAAAGCGCTGATACAGTTTAATTGAAAATAATTATGGGCCACAATATAAACAGTGAAATTTCATAATTTGCCAAAGTGCAAATTAACAAATGTGGATATTGAAATATTGCCATAAAGCAAAATAATAATAAAACATTGTGTTTTTGTTGTTTTTTTGTTATTAGATTTTATTGCTGCTTTCTAGTCTGCTTTGATTAGATTACAACTAAAGAAAAAGTTCAAGGTTTATTTATAATTTATTATGCTATTTCTAAAATGTTCTCGTTTTAATTATGGGCGTGTGTTGGTTTCTTTCTTTATTTTTTGTTGGCTTGAAGTGTTGCTAAACAGAAAACAATAATAAATTGTAGCCTATATTTGGGCGTATTAATGTTTAGTTAAAGTTTATTTATCTTTACTTGTCGAGGAGCTGTTAGCAAGTAAGTTGCAACAGTTAGCTGTTTTTCTTTTTTTTTTCCCCCTATTATTACAATATATAAAGTGTTTTGGAGTTGATTGATGTTTTTTTAATTAGTTGAACAGCAGAGAATATGAGCTAAAAGGAAGCATCCGTAGACATGGATAAATTAAAAATTAGTTGAAAATAAATGAATCACAATTCACTTGAATTTAAAACCAAATGATGCTTATGCATGTTTGTATCAATCACTTTTTGTTGGCATACACTTTAAGGATGAGAACAAATAATGAGTGTAATTTAAGCGTTAACTAAGTAATTATTTAGGCTATTCACAACTTCTTGTATAGCGTCATGAAAACAATTTTAAACAAAACTGAAGTTTAAAAAAAAAATGTATATGAAATTAATTTGAATATTTTTTTTATAGAAATATGTTATATTATTGGGTAATTGATGTATTTTTTGTATTTACTTACATTATTATTTTCTCACATTTTCGTATTAAAACTTTTTAAGGTTTTTTATGTGTTGTAAATGAAACTGTGATCAGCCTAACTGTTGTGTTTATGAAATATTTTATACAAGTACATTTTTATACTCACCATCAAAAAACATAATGGGTATAATGATTTTGTCATTCCGTTTGTAACACATCAAAATATTTATCGCATACCCTTATATATATATTCTGGATCCTCATAAGATTCTAAGACGATCAAGCTATGTCCGTCCGTCTGTCTGTCTGTTGAAAACACAATAGAGCCTAAACTACTAAAATTTTCCAAAAATACTCTCTGTTTATAAGGTAACATCGGTCCATTATTTCACCTAGCCCTCATACAAATGCCCCCCCGGAATACTGTTTGAGCAGTTATAATTATGTTGATTAAGTATGCAGCAATTCTTATAAAATTTTGCACAAATTTTTTCTAAATACTCTGAAATTGATTATGCGGCAATTCTTATAAAATTTTGCACAAATTATTTCTAAGTACTCTGAAACTATACTGTAAAGTAGGGCGAAAATCGGACAACATGACTTGAACATTCATAATTGTCTTATAATAATTAATATCGTGATGAAATTGGTCATAAACTAGTTTTATATTAACTAAAATTTTTCTATCAACTTTTTGAGGATCGGTTCATAATCCCCCATATAACCCCTATATCTGAAAATATTTTATTACCACATATTGATGGTGGGTATACAAGATTCTGCACAGCCGAGTATAACACTCTTACATATACTCAGAGTGATTTACAAATACTGTGTCAAGCTTAAGCATTTTAGAATAGTTTGGTATAGGAATCTGAAAGACATATAAATGTATTAGGATGGCCCCTACATATCACTGGGTTTTGGAATCATTATATTTGGAGTCAACGTAGCAATATTTTTTTACAAAATTAAATGTAGAAAATATCCAATTAATAATAATGTTTGTATTTCATAGAAATTTAAATGTAAAATAAAAACATTTTCTGACATCCATAATTTGTTATAGCTTAAGGCCAAAAATTATTAACATTTTATGTATAGTTCAAATCGCAAATTTTTTCTAACGGAATTTCAAACATCGATTCTAAGAGGGATTAAAAATACAAATTTTAATGATTGTTTCTGTTATGAGTCAGCGTGTTGACAAATTTGAAATTCATCTATTTTATATTTTTAATAATTTTTATTGCTGTCCCCAGATATAAAAGGGTTAACAATGTTCTAAAACTATGTTCTTTAAACCATAGAGAAAATATACATAGAGCGGAAACTCTCCTGTCAAAGTCCTAAAGTAGTTGTCAAAAACAAGTATAGCACTCTTACTTACTACGGCTATGCCGAATCTTATATACCTTTGTTGTGGATGCATTAATTGCCCATTTTCAGCGTATAGCATACTAAATATATCAAGAAATCTTTTACAAAATTTTTCATTTAATTGCTGACGAACAGATTATATTGTAGAAGTTACAAACGAAATAACAATCTTCACCCTTCACACGAAGGTGAAGAGTATAAAAACAACAACGCCAAACGAAACGAAACACCAAAAAACAAAAACAAAATACGCAAAGCAATGAAACCAACACACATCCCCACATATGTACGTTTTGTTGCGTTTTTGCCAAACACCAAAAAAAACAAAAACAAAATACGCAAAGCAATGACGCCAACACACATCCAAACATATGTACGTTTTGTTGCTTTTTTGTCAAAGCATGCAATAAATTGTCTTTTTTTGATGAAATTTTCAGAAGTTGTCTCAGATTTTTGCTCATATCTGCTTTATTTGCATGCCTGACAGAATTATTGAAGATTTGGATCCCGAAGATATCTGGGGTCTTCAGAAAATTGATTTCAACAGACAGACAGACTTAATCGACTTCGCTATCTATATGGATTCAGAATATATATACTTTATAGGGTCGGAAAATTATATTGTGGAAATTACAAACGGAATGACAAATTTATATATACTATGTGAAAACAAAAACAACACTCATATGTGTAACTTTTTTGAGTAATTTTTTTTTCTACTATCCGCTCTATGTATAGCTGCCAAAGGAAATCTGTAATCTGAAATTAAATATTTGATTTTTAAAAAAATTATTTAATAAATTTGTGAAAAAAAAAATTCCTCGAAATCTGCCAAATTAAAATCTATCCCCACCCTAACTCATAATAAGTACAACCAGAGCTTCGAATTAGTTAATTCAATTTGAGCTTAATTCACAAAAATCATTATTCGGAATTAAAAAATGTCAGCCATTTAGTTCCTTAGCTACATTCAAAGGCTTTTATTTAAATAGAATGCATTCATCGTTTAATTAGCTCATATTGGAATTCATTCAACATTTGAATACAATTTGAATTAAAACATTTTTTCTTCATTTTTGTAAAAATATTATAAAAAAACCTTTTTGCAATAGACTTGAATTGAAGAAAATCACTGTTTATTGTTGGTGTTTTGTTTAAGCTTTGATATTTTTACAAATAAAGCTTGAGTGTCTGTAATTCTCATTCAGTTTTTCTAAAGCCTTTTGGGAAAAGGTTTCCTGATGATCTGGCCTAAGCAACCAGTCAAATGCGCATAGGAACTAGCTTATCCCCCAACAATAAATTTCAGTGAATTTATCAATAAAATTGGGAATTTAGCATAAAAAAATCTTACTATAAAATCATTTTTATTTTCATGTAAAAAATATATTTTTTGCTTCAATTTGTTATTATAACTCTGAAACTACTGAGCCGATTGAAACTCACTATATGCATACAAATTTGTACATAGCATGGGGAAAATGTTTTCGAAATTCAATCAATCGAAAGAAGAACACTAACTGCTTAATTTTATGTATATCAAACAAAAAACTAAAATTTTGTGAAAATGAGCGAATTCACTTAATTGTGAATAAATTCAAAAAGAATCAATCGATTTTTATAATTGATATCTCATTTTGTTGCTATTGTATGTAAATTTGTGATAAAGTAATAAACTTGAGCAATTTTTGCCGTTTTAGATTTTTCATGATTTTCTTAAAACAAAAAAATGGCTATTTTCACGTAAAAAATATATTTTTTTGCTTCAATTTATTATTATAACTCCGAAACTACTGCGCCGATTGAAACTCACTATATACACATAAATTTTTACATAGCATGGGGAAAATGCTTTCAAAATTCAATCAATCGAAAGAAGAAGATTGACTACTCAATTTTATGTATATCAATCAAAAAACTTAAATTTTGTGAAAATGAGCGAATTCACTTAATTGTGAATAAATTCAAAAAGAATCAATCGATTTTTATGATCGATATCTCATTTTATTGCTATTATATGTGGTTTTGTGATAAATCAATAAACCTGAACAATTTTTGCCATTTTCGATTTTTCATGAGTTTTTTGAAACAAAAAAATTAGCTATTTTCACGAAAATATAATATTTATTGCTTAAATTTGTTACTACAACTCCGAAACTACTGAGCCGCGTAACACGGAATATATAAACGGATTAATGTTTTATAAATTTAAATTTTTCTAAGTTTATATTAATAATATCGGAATGACCCTTTTTGAGTTATAATTAATTATGTGGAGAAACGTCTAAATAAATTCAAAATTTTACTCAAACATTTAAAAAAAAAACCTCTCCATAGAATTTAAAATTTGGACGAAATCTAAATTTAATAATCATAATTATTTAATAAAGCTAACATTCTTTATAGTTGACAACATCTATCAAAATTGTTCGGCTTTGTAAAAATAGGGTCACCCTAATGTATATATTTTTTTAAATTTATTCTTGCACTAAACTAAATGTACCAAACAAAATTACCATTTGCTCATATACGGAAAATTTCATTTTATTACAGACAAGAAGTGCAAAATTTGCGCAATGGCCAAATGACGGATGTTTCGAACAACAAAGAACGTTTAACCATTGAATGGTTGCAACAATCCATTGGTGAATTACGCAAACAACTTGTGGAATTGCAACAAATTGCCAGTAATGCGATGAGAGATGTGACAACACGCACCCAAAGTTGGGAAGATTTAACAACAATACGTAGTGATTTTCAACAACTTAAGCTCGAATTAGCCGCACTCAAAGAACGTCAACAGCAAACAGATGTCTATGTGCAGGAATTGCGTGAGGAGACTGAACAGCAAGAGGAGGAATTTCAACATTTTATAATGCAAAGCAAACAAATGTATGCCAACAAACGAACGGCGAACACTAACAACCACCAGCCAGAACAGCAGTCAGCAGAAGATGGCAAGACCATGGATACGACTACCCAGCATTTAAGTACCAGTGAAAGTTTAGAAGGAGAAGAAGTGGAAGATAATAAAGATATAAAAGAGGTAAGTATCTTGTTTATACTCAAATAAAAACATGCTATATACAATACAATAGATATATAAGTATATATATATGTACAGACAAATAAACATTTATATGTATATTTAGTACATGTATACATATATACTTATGTGTATAGTATATGGTTTATTTCCGTATATTTATTTATTTGGGTTGAGTATTGAAAGCAGCAGGAGCAGGTTTTTATGTTTTTTTTTTTTTTTCATTCTTCTAAATATCAGCAATGGGGAATTCAAAAGAGAAAGTGTTTTATACATTTATTTTTATTATTATTATGCAAAATTTATCGTTTCAACCTTGAAATAGGCTTTATGTACATAAATATTTGTTATGCCTTAAAATAGGCTTTAATATTATGAATAATAACAAAAGGATTTCATATGCAAACTAAATCTCTTTAGAAGATATGTATGTATGTTTAAAAAATGAAAATATTTAAATTTTATTAAGCAACAAAAGGAAATTCTTTTATTACAAATACCAAAATAAGGTTCAGAAACCTTAAAAAAGCCCTAATGAACTAAACGCTTTCCTTTAATCCTATAAATTCTATAGTTTGTGTGATAAGCAAATCTCTTAAACTATGTTAATTTATTCTATTGTGCTGTTAGTTATTAGCTAAGTCACTTAAAAGAGACATTGGCTTAAATTTCTAGAAAATTTACCATATTTTTAAGCCATTAAAAGAAATATTTATATAAATATGCAAAAATTTTAAATGAATTAATGTTTTTGCTAAAAGTTTTATCAAAATGAAAACTTGTTATTTTATTTTTTTTTTATAAATAAAATAATAGATAAATTCCTAAAACTATGATTTGTTTTAACAGAAATATTATTTAAATTAAATTTACCTAAAGCTCACATTAACACCAACAAATAATAAACATAAATTTTATGCGATAAATACAAATATAAATACTTGTAAACGTTTGCTAATAATACTAAATTTAATTTAGCATAGTTTTAGGAAACATTTATTAAAACATAAATTATTCATGAGCGAAAGCACAAATATTTTTGTATCTTTAGCAAAATAATACATATGTATGTGTGTATGTATATATATTATAACTAATTTGTTAAACAAAACAATTTGAGTTTAATGTATTTATTTTTTCCTTAGTTTTATTTACCAAAGCATACAACAAGGCTTTGACATATTCTTGCATATATTTGCTTGATTGAAAGTAAACAAATTGATTTATTAGTTTACTCTTTCTTTTTGTCTCCTTGTGTATTGTATTTTTCAATCAAGCCAAAGACAAAATTTCATTATCTTGTCTCTGTGTCATATAAAAAGAATTTAATAAATAAATAATTTTCTCTCTCTCACTCAAGTTATCTTTATGCTTTGTTATGACATGTGTTTGTTTCAATTGTGAAATAACAATGTTAAAAAATGAATCAAATTGAAATTGTATTCATTTTTTTTATTATTATACTGCTGCTCATCATTGTTAATAGGAGTAAGGAAGAGTACAATGTTATTGGTCGAATTAGATACACTTTTTATCATAAAAGAATTTAATTCAATAAAACTATTTTAAAGTATGCTATGAAATTATGTGTTTAGGAGGCAGATCTTGAACATGGTAGGGTTGAATGATACATTAAATTTCAGAGCTTTAGAGTAATAGCACTCCAAGTAAGAAAGTAGGCAGGCAATAAATATGTGCCAGCATAGTTGAAGCCCCGAAGAATGGCGAAGAATGATTATTTGTCAAGAGGATTCGGAACAGTATCAGCACTTTACTTTAAACGCTTCTGTATTGTATTGTAACTGAATTTAAACAAAAATCTAAAGTTTTTGTCAGACATATTTTAATCAATTTCCTACCCTCCCAATTGCAATCAATTAGTGTCTACGATACCTTTTTTTGTGATATATCCAGCAAGAAATCAATATAAACAAGTAAGAGAGCTATGTTCGGCTGTATATACCCTTCACCAAATTTTACTTTAAAATAAAATAAAATAAAAAAAAAAAAAATTATTTTTTTTTTAGTTTTTTCCAATTTAAAAAAAATTTTTTTTTTTAATTTATTAGTGAAAAAAATATATGACAAAAGAATGTTTTTTGTGAAAAAAAATTCGGGTTAAAAAATATTTTCCCGATTTTGACCCATTGTAGGTCCAATTTTGTATAGCCTTATATACATCGTTGCAATGGACTTTGAAATATCTGTCATTAGATGTCCATATTGTCTATATTTATGATTTAGTAATCGAGATATAGATAAAAAATAAACCAAAAATAGAGGTTGTCTCAGATTTTTGCTTATATCTCCTTTATTTGTGGACGGATGTTGCTGATTTTATATAGGAAACTTCTCGAAAGCATGTCTAACAGAATTATCGAGGATTTGGATCCCGAAGATATCTGGGGTCTTCAAAAAATTGATTTCAACAGACAGACAAACAGAAGGACATGGCTAAATCGACTCCGCTATCTATCTATAAAGATTCTCACGTAGGTGAAGGGTATAAAAATCCTCTGTTCCGAATAGCATTTCTACACTTTCTCCATGAAAGTGTTTCGCATCGATGGCTGGTCTTATCAGCCTTTTTTGACATTTCTCCTCATTGTTGGAAGGTGGCCAAAACACAACCAATTCCCAAAGAAGAGCCCCGCAACCCAGATAACTAACAACCAAATACTATTTGTGTTGCGCTCTTGAACGTTAAGAAGAGCATGATGAACTACAATTTTTCCACTTAATTGGTATTGACTGGACTCCGTTGAATAATATTTGTGGTCTGCTGTGGTCGTCCTACTGGAGACCTTATGGAATTTTACTCGGAGCAGTGATGTAAATCAAAGCACGGAGGAAGAGTAAGCTAGTTGCACTGGATATTTTTAAATCATTTTACCTGCACTACTTTCGAAACTGATATCGTTTGTTCATCATTTGCAGATGAGTTTTCACGTTTCGTTTCAAATTTCCTTCATGGTAGTAATAAATAAGATTTGTTCGAATGACTTTGCATTGAACTTCGTAATTTCACATTGTCTTTATTTTACTTAATTTATTGTGCAATGGATCCCTGATATTATATAAACTGTCCCATGTAGGCAGTTGACTCTTACACTATTCAACTTGTATTTAATTAGAAGAATACGAATTGAGCGTCAGAAGTACGGCATGAATGATATCTTTGTCATGTAGTAACTGACAAGCTTCCCTAACCGACCTTCTAAAATACGTTGTATTTATTGAGACTACGAAACAAGGATCTTATTCCAAGTGTCAAATTCATGCGATAAACCATACAAATATTGTATATATTTCCTAAATGCTTTAATTTTTTGCTGCTAACAGATCCTAAGTCCTTCAATAATCCTTTTGCAGAAAGCGAATCTTTGAACAGTAAAAAATCATTTAAATCAGTGGTCGGCACTCATATATACAAGGAGACAAACTGGATCGGTTATTTACCTGTAAACATCAAGAAGTACGACGCAGTTAATACAAATTTTCAAATAAGAAACAAAAGCCACAACCAATACCTCAGTCAGTTTACAACAGAGGGAGCTAATACATAACATGTTCTCTTTATGCCGACCACTGTTTTTAATATTCAATTTAAACTCGATAACTTGACCCTCCTTAGCTTTTGAAAGCAGGCACTACAATATCGAAATATTGAGCAGAGATTAATTCCAGCTGAAGTACTCATATCAAATTAAAGTACAAAATTCGACTCGAGCAATTTGGAGCCAATTTTCAAACACTCTTTCGCACATTTTTCCATTAGAATAATATGGTTTTTAAACAAATAAAAAAAAAAATCACAATAAAAAGATCGTCATATTACAACAGAGAAATAATGTTAATAACATGTTATTAGTATCAACATTCCATCTTCTCTATGTATGCCGATCACTATTTTCAAAACATAAATTTCCATTTGAACTTCCCAGTTGTAAGTAGTACCTAAAAACTGCACAGGATTTATATGTCAATAACAAAGTCTACCAGCCAGTCCACAGTTGTTGTAGGGTATCAAAAGATTTTCATTTTCCAAAAAATATAAAATACTAAATATTTGGCAACATATTGTGAGTAAGTATATTATACGTAAATATACCCTTTTCATACATACACACAGTTTGTACAGTTTTCAAATCAAACATTCTCCATGTGACCCGGTATGTTGTTGCTGTTCAGCAGCATTAACAACAAAACAAATCTACATTATGACACGTTTATAACTATAAAATATTAGCTTGTCACATTTATAAATATTTTGTTAAGCTGGTTGTCATATACACACACACACATTCTCAACATATATACATATAAATCTAACTTTTTCGAAATGGGGAGCAACAGAAAATAAAAAGGGAGAAAGCAACACATGTTTAAACAGAATTAAATAAAATGTATAGCATACATTTGAGCTACGATTTAGTATTTGTATGGGAATTTGTTTATTAGTGTGACTATGACTATGAGTGTGTGTATGTGTTTTTGATATTTTACAATTTTGCAAAACACGTAAAATCCAAATGTTTCAATAAACTTGTTTTCATTGACATATTTTCTTTTTGTTTCCTTTTACACTTGCCAAAGTTCCTTTGCTTGATTTTCATTCGATTTTCATACATTTACACAATAATGTTGTATACTTTTAGGTGGTAGATGGAATTCTTTGGAAAATATACACATAAAAGTTTATTTTTGTGTGTATGTTTGTGGCATACGTACTTTGTTTAATGAAAATATGAGATTTCTCTGTAAATGTCTGTCGTGTACAAATAGAAATAAACAATTTTTTTGAAATTGTTTGAAACCTACAGAATAAAACGTATTTATTCATGCTATTGAGTTTTCATATGAATCGGAGAATTTGTTTTCTTTACTTGTCTAGTTAGATGTCTATTTGTTGAAATAATTTGCAAATGTGTTGGTAAAGAAATATTTTATAGCAAAATATTTATTATTGTGTAGATATAAATATCAATGTATGGTATGATTGCATTGCTATGGTTATGAATTGTTGTAATTTAATAATATAAAATGGGCCAGTTTTTGTATAAACAAAATAATTTTTTTGCGTAAATTTGCATTGAAAACAACAAATAAAATTGAGTGTTTTTCAAAATGATAATAATTTGGAGTTTTACAAAATGAGGCCCAATAATTTTCTTTATAAAATTTAACAAATTTAAATTGTAGTAAACTATGTGTTGCATATGCAAAATAATAAGGTCTAACTTTAAAAATATTTTTGCATCAAATGGCATTTTAAAGAATTTTTCAAATTTAAGTAAAATACATAAACAAAATAATCAAAGTTGTCAAGGTTTACTTTATTTTAAAAAAAGTATTTCTCAAAATATTTGTCCTAACATTAGAACTTTTGTTTTGTTTTGGATGCTACAACCGTCCTTGGGTATGTGTAAAACACTCCCACGTACAAACTACACAAACAATTTAAAAGATATTTTTAAGAAAATTGTTTACCATTGTCCTAAGCAGTTCGGTAAAGAAAATCAGCAAATTTGGTGCAGTTATGGACCAAAATGTGAGACAACCACCAAAAATATTAAAAAAAAAATTTTATGGGGGATTTTTAAAAATCTTTGTGAGTTAAGAGATTTTGAATAAAAAACTAAAATTCTGGTTTTATGGCAGCATTTTAAACTACACTGTAAAATTTAATTCAAAACGACTTATAAACAAAATGTTATTTTATACTAAAAATATCCATTAGCACAAAAAGTTAACTTTGTTTTTGTAAAAACTCTTCAAGAATTGTTTAAATTTTTAAACATTTTATATATTTTTAAAAGAGGACACCATGTGCAGGCATTGATATATAACATGACCTCTTCATCCATTCCACTGGTCAAATTAACCCTTTAACTGGCAAGACCGTAAAAATTATCCGATGAAGTCAATAACTTGTTTTCAAGTAGATGCAGTCAATGGAACCGTTGGTTTTAATTTTCAGGCGAAAAAAACATTCTGAAAGAAGCCAGGTAAAAAATTATGAATTTGCACAGGTAAATTTTATATATAAACAAATTTTATTGAGAGAAGTCCTTATCACTACAGCCTGGCATATCAGATTTTGGGAAAAGAGCTGCTCAATATCGTTTTTATACCCTTCACCTTCGTGTGTAAGGTATGTATAAATTTGTCATTCCGTTTGTAATTTCCATAATATGTATAATTTTCCGACCCTATAAAGTATATATATTCTGGATCCTTATAGATAGCGGAATCGATTAAGCCATGTCCGTCTGTCTGTCTGTCTGTTGAAATCAATTTTCTGAAGACCCCAGATATCTTCGGGATCCAAATCTTCAATAATTCTGTCAGACATGCTTTCAAGAAGTTTCCTATTTAAAATCAGCAAAATCCGTCCATAAATAACGAAGATATGAGCAAAAATCCGAGGCAACCTCTGAAAATTTCATTAAAAAAATACAATTTATTGCATGCTTTGACAAAAAAGCAACAAAACGTATGTTTGAATGTGTGTTGGTTTCATTGCTTTGCGTATATAAAGAGAGAGATGTTCATAATGAGTTTTCATATGAGCAACTCTATCATACGTAAACACCACACACACCCAACAACAATATTCTTTAATGTAGAATGAGATGAAATGAATAAGAATTATAAATCAAACATACGCATGCATAATTTGTATGTATTTGTGTGGGTGCACGGGCATGTCCCAAGCAGGGGTCCAGTTGACCCTTTTTGACTTCAATGAGACTGTCTAATAGCTGGTCCAAAGTAGACAACGCATTGAATTGACATTCTGGTTAAATAGCGTCAGTTACCTAACTGGTAACTTGATCAGCTACATAACTAGTTATTTTAACATGTATGGGGGCTAATTGACCTCAAATAGTCAGCTAAAAAGACATATCACAGGCAGTACAATAAACGATTGCATGTAAACAAACCTTTCTTCGACAGCTCTCTGATGGATTGCTTCTGGTGTGTAAAATAACTACTTTCTAAAGTGTAGTACGATTAAAGTGACTTCTCTATAGGTTACTAAGAGACACTAAAGTGACTATTGACCTAACGCTATGTTACATGGGATATCAGTATACTTAAACAAAAATAAAAATTAACTGTATGAGAATTATATCAACACAATTTGTATAAAACCAGTTTAAACGAATTACACACAGAACATTTAAAGTGACTACACTCCAGATTACTAAGAGACACTTAAGTGACAATTGTCTTCTCGCTAGATTACCTGGGAAGTATAAAATGACCAATTGACTTTTCTCAGCACTACATAGAGCACATACGTGTCAAATGGGCCAAAATACATAAATTGGAGTCAGCCAAGTGATAAAACATTTGTGACGATTACTGTCTATAAGGGATAGATTGACTACTTGCTTAACTGCTGGGTTATTTTAATTTTTGTTGTTGTTAGTTTTTTAACATACAATTGTGCAAAATAATTCTTGTGTTTATTTGGTTAGTTATCAGTGAGCTCTCAACGTGTGAATATGAATATCGGATGTTTTGTAATTGCATCTGATATGATATTATGATTTTTTCTTGTTGTTGTTGCTATATGAGGAGTTTTGCATGGGTAAAGGCAATGTACGTAAATATGTATACTTTGGTGAAGGGTATATAAGATTCGGCACAGCCGAATTTAACTCGGTTACTTGTTAAATCAAACTTTTAATTTTTTTTCACTTCAAATACATTATAAAACTTAAATATAAAATGTTAACTACTTACCGTAAAATTTTGAAGTCGATCATTTTAAATGTTGTTTTTCAATACTTAAATTTACGAAAAAATTTGTTGACTTTTTGCACTTGATTGATCATAGCTGACTAACGACTTGTCACAATATATTGGGAAGAATAACAAATGAAAAAAACTGTTGTCTAAAGACAGATTTTACTATTTTAAAGCGAAAAAATGTTTAATACAAAACTGGGACCGGTTAAAGGGTTAATGATATAAAATTAAATAACTCACAGTAATTAGCACTACTTTCTGTTTTCTTGCTAGTTTGGAAATGCCGTGGCAATATAAACAAGACAAAATATCATAGGTTTTATAGACCAAAACTAGTAGTTGCCAACTATAGTATAATCTTTCAAATCGGATCAAAAACATAAAAACTTTGTTGCACTGTTGGTAATGCCGTTGTTTAAAGTTCACACTAAAACAGAAAGTTAAATAGGTTTCGTAGACCACAACTACTAGATTTAATTATTTGTGTAATCTTTAAATTGGATCAGAAACATGAATTTGTCTTTGTTTTTATTTTTTCATATATTCGAGGTGTCCCAGGGCTAGACCTATAAAAACAAAATCTGAGCGGGATTTCAAAGTGTCTTGCCGCAAGAGTAATAAATCGTAATTGTGCCATTGAGATTGTCAAAGTAGATAAAGCATGCGGAATAGTTACTAAAAAGTCATGCATGTCTACCATCAGCCTGGAAACGACTATTCAATTACGATTCATAAGTTGCATACAGCGACTATCGTTATAGTTGGGTTACGTTTTCCTCGCTTCAATAAATTTAGCACAATTGCACATTTATTTTTTTTTTAAACATGATTTGGCTAGTCTTCCCAGTGACTATGCAATGTTGTCTGATATTATATAAACTATCCTGTGATCCTTACTTTGGTCAACTTGTATTGACGTAGAAGAGTACGAATTGAGCGTCATAAGCACTGCTTGACTGATGTCATGTAGTAGCTGACAAGCTTCCCTAAACGACCTCCTAAGTTACGCTGTATTTATTATGAAAACGAAACAAGGATCTTACTCCAAGTGTCAAATTCATGCGTTAAACCTAGACCTATTAAAACACACAGATAAAATCTATTCGTTCACTATAGTTCATCGACAGTTATTTTAAATGAATTTTATTTAAAAAGAAAGGTGAAAGGGGGTATTGGTCTGTTTCCAATTAAAATTCCTTCATAATAACGGTCTTAGTAATAGAACATCTTCATCATGCCTTGCCTTTGTCCCTATAAATAATTTTTCTAATTTAAAATGTATTTATTTTAAATATTTACTTTGTTCAACTGCAGCTTAATAAAAAAAAAGACAAACATTTTGTAATTTTCTTTGTTTTTTTTATATTAATTTCATCTATCAAAAGCATGTTGTGATGTTGTCATCTCTTTTTTTAATCAATATTGCTTTATATTTTTTTTAATTTGGTCCCTTTTTATGTTCTTTTGTGTTTTTTTTTTATCCTACATATTTTTTACGTTTTTAAACAATTATAAAAATTGACCACAATGAAGTAACTTGTCATAAACATGTCATTTACAATAACAAGTTTGAAATTATAGTCCACTTTTTTTATATACATATTTGTTTGCACAGCAAACATTTCGATTTAGTATAAGGACTATACAATTCGATGTTTCATTCAATATCTAAAATCTTATTACTTGATTTATTGTATACCATCTATCACCAATACTTTTTTCAAATATGCAAAATTTATGTGACCCAAATTTTCAATATATTTTGGTATTTTACTGATTAATTGTGGCTGTTTCTGATTAAAACTTGTAAATCTGACTAGTACAAGGTCTGTGTATCTATTACACATTAATATGAATGACTCACAATTCATGCTATTTATGTACAAGTTTTCATTGTGTTTCATACTAAATCGTTTACAAAAATCTTGCTGGCTCATGTTAATGATAATTGAAGTTGAAAGCTGGGAAACGATATTATTTATTAAGTATCTACATTTTTTCTTACTAAAAAAACTAAATTTTGTTTAATGCCAAAAAAAAGGAGTAAAGAAATAAAAAAATAAAAAAACAAAAACAGATGTTTAATGAACTGCCCAAGTAAAAAAAGACAACAAAAAAAAAAAAAAAAAAAACTAAAAATTGGTAACAGAACCCAACAAAAAAATCTACATACATAAATTATGGCCAACAACAGCACAATGCAGCAGCAGCACCACCACCAAAAAAAGGGGTCAGCTGTTTAAAACTTAAAATTTTATGGATTTAAAATTCTCACGTTCGTTTTTAAAATAAACTTTTAAACACACAACATGAAATAAGTACATATTTCTCTAGGGAAAATAAATAATATAAATTAAACCTTGTAAAAGGATTTATTTCAATACACACAAGTATACATAAATACAGACAGACAGACGGACGGACAATCGTATATAGTATACTTGCATACCAGTACAAGTTTATTATAAATATATATAAGTAATGATAATTGCTTTATAAATATTTATAGATTAATTTAATAATATTATTATTGAATTATAATTGTTATTGTTGTTGTTACTTGGGGTCGCAATTATTATTATTATTATTATTCTCAATTCACATTTGGGTAAGACCCAAAATGCATGTAAATTTTCTCATTTAAACTGCATGTGGCCATATTAATCATAATTAAACATAAATGTGGTATAAATTACATTCAACTTTATATAGAAAAGTGCAAATACAGTGACAAACTATTTAAATAAAATATACAATTGGTCAATTCACAAGGTCTCCTATTATGTCATATTGTCATAATATCCTAATATTTCACAATGGTTTGTTATTGCCTTTCAAGCTAAAAATGTCCTAAAATAATACTACTCTGTATGCTATGTTTATTGTGTTATAGTAATCAACCTGGTCCGAATGCCTAAGAGTCGGTTAAGCCGAGCCTCTGAGTCGTGAAATATTTGGACTTTATGACAATATGACATGATAAGAGACCTTGTGAATTGACCAAATATTAATTTAGTTATATAACAAAATATTATATAAAGTATAATTGTTTTGCTTTCCACTGTTTTATCTACATTATACAGTATTATTATAGTTAATCCCTTAAGTATGCTACATTATGTTGATTTTATACACGATTGAGATATAAAATAAAGCATATATTTATTAAGTTAACTTTTTACAACTATTTACTACAAATTGTATGAATATATTAGTTTTACCCTGAAAATATTTAATTTCGTGAAATTATTGGAAACTTAATATTAAATGCCAGAGTTGCAGTGAGAATTCAAACACCTGGTGATAGGCAACAAGTAAAATACAGAAAAAAAAACAAAGTATGTTTGTAAATGTGTATATGTGTTTAATTTGTCTTTCGCCTCAACGGTATGGTGAATGTCTATTAGTGGATTTCATATTGTCCAGTAAAGTGCTTCACTTATAACTAATTGCTGTGTCCTAAAAGTATGATAATTACTTTTAATGATTTGTTTTTAAAGCTGAAAACGGGTGCAATAAACTTTTGTTATGAGTTAGGAACAATTTTAAAATATAGAAAAAGAAAATTGCATACTTTTAGGTGCAATTTAGTACTCTTTGTTTCCTTGCATAGATTTCTACAATATTAGGGACGTGTGTATCATCAACAAACTTGCATAACAAGTTTTGGGAAATTTAATAACGTAGTACTATTTTCTCCTTCATATGATTGGTATGAAGTTTTGTCAAACTAAGATAACGTTTTTCTATTTCAATTTCTGGCAAAAAAAAATGTTTTTTACACAATTTTCAAAACTGCAATTTTAAAGAAATTCAGAGATAATAAATTCAAAAAATTTTAATTTAAGAAATTTACTTAGAAGCTAATTTTTCAATAATTACGTCAATCTGTGATTAAATTGTACAGTTATTCAATTTTACTAATATAAACTAAGAATATTATTAGCCAATCGATAGGAAATATATAAAGATAAATTATCCATCATCGGGAAACTTTAACCCTTTCACCACTGAGGTTAAAGTTATAGGCTCATAATCATAGTCAAATAATAAAGTCGGTTCTTTTTAAAAACAACTTTAAAATATTTTTATTATTTTCCAACAATAGTCAATTTAAACTGAACCGACTTTAACTGGGTGTCACCTCAAATGTAGAAAATGTTTTGATACAATATACAACAAGTAGCACAGCTGAACAGATGGCATAGAAAATTAAAAAAAAAAAAACAATTTCAAACAATGAAAGTAACCGGGAAAACTGAAGAAAAACAAATAAGAGAGCTATATTCGGCTATGCCGAATCTTATATACCCTTCACCAAATTATACTTTAAAATAAAAATTTTAAATATTTTTAGGTAAAAATTTTTTTTATTTTTTTTTCAAAATCAAAATTTTTTTTCAAATTATTTTTAAAAATTTAAAAATTTTTTTTTTTTTTAATTTTAAATTTTTTTTTCGAAAATGTTTGTTTTTAATTTTTTTTTTTAAAAAATTTTTAAATTTATTAGTGCAAAAAAAATTTGTTTAGTTTTTTTTTTTTCAAAATAAAATTTTTTTTTCAAATTATTTTTCAAAATTTAAATTTTTTTTTTTTATATTGTTTTAAATTTTTTTTTTGTCGAAATTGTTTTTAATTTTTTTCCAAATTTTTTTTTAAATTTTTAAAAAAAAAATTTTTTAAATTTATTAGTGCAAAAAAAAATTATAAAAAAAATTTGTTTGTGGTAAAAAAAATATTCGGGTTAAAAAATAATTTTCCCGATTTTGCTCCATTGTAGGTCAAATTACTATAGCCTTATATAAATCGTTGCAATGGACTTTGAAATATCGATCATTAGATATCCACATTGTCTATATTAATGACTTAGTAATCCAGATGTAGATCAAAAAGAGGCCAAAAATAGAGGTTGTCCCGGTTTTTTCCATATATCTCAGCCATTTGTGGGCCGATTTTCTAAATTTCAAATAGCGACCGAGCCGGAAGAATTCGCGATATATTGAAATATTTCAATTATGTTTGTAAGTTATTTGGGTGCTACGGAAAGTTGATTTCAACATACAGACGGACAGGGCTATGTTAAATTTGGAAATTACAAACGCAATGACAAACTTATATATACCCTTGAAACACATGGTGAAGGGTATAAAAAGCAGTTTGTGGTGGAAAAGTGGAAAGATAAGACTAATATCATATTTAGGATATTTTAGTACTAATTATATTGATATCTGTTCAATAATTGCAAAATCTCGGCCAATATCTTGCAACTTAAGAATTTTTTACTTTTTGCCGAACTTTTTTACTTGGCGAGGTTTCAGCTAGTTTTACACTTAATACGATTTCAACGTCACTCTTAAGTAATGTTTAGTTTAATTGTCTTAAAGACATTTTTATTAAAATTTATTTGCTAAAATGAATTTCAAAAACTTGATGGTACCTTTGAGACTCACAGTTTTGTGCACCTATATAATTAAAAATATTTACCATCATATTAAATTGTTTATAGCAAAATACTTGGAATATGGAAATTTATAATTGCCTACAACAAATATTTAAAAACATAAACACAAAGTTAAGCTTTTTAAAGTCATGAAATACAATTTAAATATTTATTAACCAAACTTCACTGTTACCAGGCCTTAAAAGCATTTCCAAAAACCGTAGCATATGTTAAGGCAGTTTATGGCAATTAATATGTAGTCTATTAAAACTCTTTAAATGTTGTTCAATGCTAGAAAAATGCATGTGAGTATACACATATGGATAATGAAGCCAAAGAAACAAAAGTTTAAATATGGTTTTAAGATAACATATAAAATATATATTCTGCAATAACAACTTATTTTTAAATCAATTATTATGCTTTAAATACTTAGAATTTGCTAAAATTGTAGTCTATCCTAAGGCTTAATAAAAATATTTTTAAATTTATCTAAAAAACTTAAATTTTTCTCAAAATCTTTAAGAATTTAAGCATAAGTATGAAAAAAAAGAAAAAATTCTAAACAATTTACATATTATAAATTCAAGGAAGGGCAACTAAAATGTGTAAAAATATTTAAAAATCCACTTAATGCTTTATTACTTCTAGTGGCATAATACTTGAACCCTTTATTTTTGTAATATGAAACACCAACAACAACAACAACAACAACAGCAAAGAATACCAAAACATTTCTAGGCATGTGATTTAAAACACCCTCGTTTTTTTTTATTTTCTAGAAAACATATACATATTTAAGGCATATTTGTAGCTGTTTGTAAAGTATCCAATGTTTAGCATATTTTTAGAAATCCCAGATAATGTTTACAAATATTTGGTAGTAAATTTTTTTTTTATGCAACCTCTTTAGCATAAAACAATGTTTATTGGTAATAAATTAAGGCAAAAAGAAATAAATAAAATGTTCCATTAAGGAATATCAAAAAAAAACTTTCGCTCTTTTGATATTTCAGTTCCTTTTTTTATAGCTGTTTAAAGAAGCATATCTTAGGGTCGTTTTGTTAAATATGTTTTCCTTTATCCGTTTGTGTGTGTGGGGCAATTCTTTATTTATTTTCTTTTAATCTCTAGAGCTCAATATGTTATTGGTTTAAGTGGATTTCTGCTGTTAGCAGAAAACACACACAAAAAAATATGAATTTATTTTGAATTTATGTTTAAATATTAGTGTTAGAATCGTAAACAAAATACTAGCTTTAGGGCTAAATCTATACTTGTAAAGTATGTGAAAATGATAACGACCTTGCTACGACTATAAAGTCGATGTGTTATTTTGTGTGTTGTTTATATTATATCCTTCAGCTAAAGTTTTTAGATAAGTTTGTCATTTTATAGGCAACATTATGAAAATGCCATGATACGTAACTTTAACTTACTGTAGAGGGGCTAAGTCTATTTGTATAAATTTGGTACTAAAAAAATTCATATGAATGTCCAGAATTTTAAATTGATTAAGAAATTGTAAGAAATCATGCCCTTCTTAAAATAAATTTTTTGGAAATAGCTACATCTTACTAAATTGCAAGGGAAAATAACAGAAGGTTTATAATTTTGTTTCTAACATATATATTAATAGCTCAAACTAAAAACATTTTAGTTACAAATTGAACACTTAAACAAAAATTTAAAAATAAATTTAAAATAAATACATTTTATAACCGCTGAAAGCTTGTAAGAAACTGTGTACCGCTTTAAAATTCAATTTTGAAAAAATCAATTTTTTACCAAGTTTTGAGGGAAAACAATTTAAGGCTTATAATTTTGTATCCAAATTTTTTTTTAATATATGTATATTAAAAGCAAAAACTACCAAAATTTTAAATACAAATTACAGATTGAAAAAAATAAAAAAAGGATATATTAAGCCCCCTTTAAAAAATAAAGTTGGAGACATACATTTTATACTGCCTAAAAGTTTGTGGAAAAGCACGTCCTGCGTTAAGACGAAACTTTGAAAAAAGTCACATCTTACCAAATTTTGAAGAAACCAACTTAGGGCATACAGTTTTTTTTCTTTTAAATTTGTTATAGTATCTATTAAAAGCAAAAATTAACAACATTTTAATTATAAATTAATGATTTTTAAAAATACTTAAAAAAAGGATATGTGAAGCACCTTCAAAAAAAATAAAGTTGGATGAGAAACTTGTATAGCACCTAAAAGCTTGGAGAAAACCACGTCCTGTCTTAAATTAAAATTTCGAAAAAAGCTTCTTCTTACGAAATTGAGAAGCATCCAAATTTAAGGCTCACTGATTTTTTGAGATGTTACTATATCAACATTTAAAAAAATCAAATGAAAAACATTCCAGCAAAAATGCGTATGAAGCTCCTGCAAAAAAATATATTTAAAAGAAAAACATGAGAAACTACGTCCTGCTTTAAAATAAAATTTAAAAAATATCAAGTTCTTACCAAATTATGAGGAAAAACTTTAAGCCAAACTGAATTTTTTGAGAATTTCCATATAATACCTATTAAAAGCTCAAATGAAAACTATTTCCGTTATTAAATGAAAATTTTTGAGAAATTTAAAAAAAAGGATATGTGAAGCACTTTATAGAAAATAATGTGAGAGATATAAATGGGGTGTCATATGAAAGCATTAAAGAAACTACGTCCTGCCGTGGAACAATTTTTTTTAAAAGATCAACTTATCAAATTGTGAAGGAACAAAATATATGGCTGGGCTTCGGATTATTGTAATGAATCCATTTTTCATGGCAAGTATTGATTTGTTGCAAAAACTACGCCCAAAAATATTAATCTAACACCCACCTTAAAGTATACCGATCGACTTAGAATCACTTTCTGACAATGTCCGTCCATCTGGCTGGTTGTCCATGTAAAATATTTCGATAAAATTTAGTACATAACATTTTTTCTACCCAAGGACCAGACCTATTGAAACTGGCTGATAGCGGTTCTTTATTTCACCTAGTCCCCATACAAATGTTCTCCCGAAATTGGACTTTATCGGTCATAAATGTTTAAGTTTTTACAAGTTTTTACACAAGTTTTTCTCCAAATAAGTTTTATATATACGGAATTCATGTCACCAAATTTTATTATGATCGGTCCATAATTAGTCATAGCTCCCATATAACGCCTGCTTCCGATAATCACTTTAACGAGCATAAATCTCCTTAAAATATTGGTATACACATAAAATGCAACATAAATAACTATCATATAGACATTAATCACATGACCAAATTTCATGGTGATCGGTCCATAATTTAGCATAGCTCCCATATTAGGCCCACTTCCGAAAATCACTCACGAATATAAATTATTGAAATTTTGAAAGAAACATGTTTTTGCTCATTGACTTAGTGTAGGGTATTATAAGGTCGAGCTTGACCGACCATACTTTCTTACTTGTTTTTAAATTAAAGAAGTAAAGCTAAACTTCCCGAATATGACGCTTCGTTGGTACATTTTCGAATTTCGAAACACAAACAAAACTTAGTTGTTTACACTATAATGTTCAATAATTAAGTGATAATCACAAAAACCGCTTTCAAAAGATATGATATCTATTATTAATCCCGAAATAACTGAACACTTTTAAGACATTTCAAAAAAAGGACATATAGAGCATCCCCTAAAAAATAAAAATAAAGGCAAAAGTATAATAACAGCTGTAAACTTGTATGAAATGACGTCCCGTCTTAAAATAAAATTCAAAAAAAAAACATCTTACCAAATTCTGAAGCCAAAAAATATTTAGTCATTACAAATATATAATTTCAAAACCTATCCAAATTTTAAACAATTTAGTAAATTAGAAAAGGTAGCTTTATCTGTTTAATTTTCTTCTAGTTCTTAAAGCTTAATTTAATATTAGCCACTACTGTGAGTACCTTAAATATGTATCTTTACACTTCTTCAGCCAACTTAATCCACATGTAATATCTTTTATTGACTTTATGGCCTCTTTAGCTTGTGACTAATAAATAAATAAAACTGCTAAACACCTGTTTTGTTTTCCTCCTCTTTATGTGATTTTCTTTTTTTTAATTTTCCTTTTTTTTCAGGCTCGTATAGAAATCATTATGAATAACGCTTCCTTACTAATATTAATATAATTTTTATATAAATAATTTTTTTTGTTTATGATATTCATTATACTTATTATAACAATAACAACAGGAAAAATGTTTATTTGTTGTTTGGTGTAGTTGCTATACTTAATACTTACTTGAATATAAATCATGAGCATTTTGAGACGACTATGACCCCAGCCATTAGAGAGTGGTGAAGATTCCTTTTCCTACAGCCATGTGTTCTGTTTGTATTATTTTAAGGGAAATTGTTAACCTTTTTACTGGTGTGTTTGTGTATGTTTCCTTTTTTTTTCACTTTGGCAAATTTTCATTTTTATTCAAAGTACTTTTTTTTGTGTGTGTTTTCTTTTTTCCATTTTTTTTCGGGTATAATATTTCCCTTTGTGTTTTTTCGTTTTCCGCTCATAAAGAATCGTATACAATTTACACATTAAAGCATTATAACGAAGCGTTACATTATGGTACTTATAAAAAGTAATAATCATAATAATAAAAGAAATATTTATACATTTGTAAAAATACCTACATAGTACTTATATATGTATGTAGATTAGACCTGCTTTAAGAATAAATTTTTCCTGGAATGAGCCTAATTTCGTTTTATTGATATTTAAAATTAATTGATGCAAAATTTCACAAAAGAGAACCCCAAAATATATCGATTGAATTTTGTTAACTTAAACAAAATTGTATTTTGTTTTCATTGTCAAGGTTTGAAAATAGTTGTTTTGAAAAAAATTTTTTTACAAAGAGGGGCAGGTTTAATGCCTGTTTTTATTAATGTTTGTGTTTATGTATTTTTAACGTGTAAAAAAGTACGAGTGTTATTCCCTTTAGACTTGTTTTCTTAACTCCCCTGTCCCAAAACACGTGAACATGATTTTCATTTTAAATAAAAAAAAAGTAAAACCCACCATCTTTATATTTTTGTAATAAATAAGTGTTGCATATTGTTGTTATTATTTCTTTTTCCATTTAACGTTACCAAAAAAAAAACCGGAAACAGCTGAATTTTATTGTATAATTATAGTATGGGTTATTTTTTCTCACTTTCTTTTCGGCTGGATTTCTTTTTCAACACAGGAATATGGCAACAAAAAAAAAAGAAAACACTTGTTCATTAAAAAAATATTTATATTTTTTCTTGGCAAAGGTTAACAATAGCAAAATATAATATAAATATTTACTTTTTTTTTTCTACAAAAATTACTTTGAAATACAAAAACACACAAATCATGCTTTATAAAAGCTGACTAGATCATAAATATTTAATTATCACTCTTTTAAATCATCCCTAAAATAGGCTCTACCACAACAACCAAATAAGTATGCTAAGAAATTGTTATGTTTAAAATATTTATAAGACTGTTGAACATTTTGTAGTCAAAACCATTTAATTGAATGTAGCAGTATTAAGGCATTTAATTTTTTTTTTAAAAAAAAACATTAAAAATTTTACCACAACCTTTTTTAAAGAAAATAAAAATATTAAAGACATTTTAAAAGAAAAAAGATTACAACATTATTTAAAATATTTAATGTTTTTTAAGGAAAGCATTTGTTAGTCATACCACTGAAATCCTTTGAGTTCAATGCATCTTATGTCAAGCCTATGTGAAGCTCTAGAGTTTCATTCTTTGAATTGGATTAAATATATGGTTCAACAGACCACATGGAAAATGTTTGCAGTTTTAACATTATCAAACAAAGATATTTTTTTTACTTTTTCATCGTCCATACAAATCGACCCAGTCATATTACAGTTTATGTATTCGAGATTTAAAGTTGTATAACTTTTAAAATAATAATTTTTTGAGTTTGCTAGTGAAAGCTATAGGACTTACAGCAGACAATTGTCTTAAACATTTCAGCAACGGCCTCAAAAGTTCGAGATATTCTGAAAATAATGTTTTTTGGCAGGCTCATGTACTAATTTACCTATTACTAAAAATTATTCCTTCGTTAATTTTTATTTTTTAAACGATCTAGAAGGAAGACAAACTACAATTTTATTATATCTACATCTTTTGACTTTGACTTATTTCCTTTAATTATTTTTCCATTAAACCAATATTAGTTTTATATTTATTTTGTAAGAATATTTTGTTGTGAATACAACAGTATCTCACATTTTCAAATCGGATGAAAATTATAGAATTTATTAAAATTTACTTTAGTTCCATATAAATTTAATAATTCTCCTGAAAGTATGCTATGAAATAAAGCAGATAACTAAACATTGTATAATTTTTAGAAAAATATTAATAATTTCAATAATTTTCACCCGATTTTAATAATAGATGTCTCATTTTATTCGAAATAAAATAATCTTAACAAATGTGTACTACAAATTATTTGCTTTCAAAGAAAAATTTTGGAAAAAACTTTATTAAACTTAATTCGAAAAAATTACCAAAAATTTTAGGGAAACCTCCATTAAGCAAAACAATTTGTTTACTTTTTCAAATAGAATGAAAATTTTAGATTTTCTTAAATTAACTTTAGTATCCATCTGAATTCAATAGCAAGCCCTAAAACTATGCTATAAAAAAACAGATGGAATATTCTATTCAAAATACAATATTCTTTAAAAATATATATTTGCTTTCAAAGAAAAATGTTAAAGAACAATTAAATTCGAAAAAAGGATAACAAATTTTATATTTGTTGTATATGATTTCTTTCTTATAAGACAATGTTAAATCGTGTAAAAACTTATGGCGTTTTTTTCTGGCATTAATGATGCCTTTATTCTGCATTTTACCCTTCTGAAAAAAAAAAACAAGTAAGAGAGCTATATTCGGCTGTGCCGAATCTTATATACCCTTCACCAAATAATACTTTGAAATAAAATTTAAAAAATTCTTATTTTTGTAAAAAAATTTTTTTTCGAAATTTTTTTTTCAAATTTTTTATCGACATTTTTTTTCCAATTTTTTAAAAAAAAAAATTTTTTTAATTTAAAAATTTATTTTTTAATTTATTAGTGAAAAAATAGTTTTTTGTGAAAACAAATTCGGGTTAAAATATATTTTTCCCGATTTTGACCCATTGTAGGTCCAAATTACTATACATCGTTGCAATGGACTTTAAAATATATATTAGATATCCATATTGTCTATATTTATGACTTAGTAATCAAAATATAGATCAAAAATAGGCAACAAAAATAGAGGTTGTCTCGGATTTTTGCTCATATCTCCGTTATTTATGGACGGATTTTGCTAATTTTAAATAGGAAACTTCTCGAAAGCATGTCTGACAGAATTATTGAAGATTTGGATCCCGAAGATATCTGGGGCCTTCAGAAAATTGATTTCAACAGACAGACAGACGGACATGGCTAAATCGACTCCGCTATCTAACATTTATGTATACCCTTCTCACGAAGGTGAAGGGTATAAATATAGTTTGGTAAGCGTATAAAAATGTTGTCCTAAAACCCCAAAGATATGCTACATATTTCACCCTCAATTTAATCAAAGGGTTAGAAATGCAGCACTTTTTAATCGACTTTTCTTGTTATTGTTTTTGAAGTTTATTTTTGTGTTAATGAAATAGTTTTTCATTTTTTTATTAAAAATGTTAAAATGAAAGCAAAATTTATAGTTTTACAATATTTAGAAGCTACATAAAAGAAAATGCATAAAGGGTAATGGCGTTTGTTCTATTCTGATCGTTAACAATGTAACACATTATGAGGGCATGGATAACCTTAAATAAATGGTACAAAATATGTTGCCAACATTTTGTGTCAGAAAAGCAAATGCCATTAGTGAGTTACATAGTGAGTTTAAATGCAATAAACTCAAAGGCACACAACCTTAATACTTATTATGCTTGTGCTAGGTAAGCTGTACTGAGAGATACAAAATAAAAATCAAATTCTCAGTACAATGCATATAACTGTTTAAAATCAACTTTTAAAAAAAGTGTAGCATACTTTTAGGTAAACATTGAGTTGTACCAGGTATTTACGTTATGTTATGTATAAATTGTTAAATACAAATCAACAAATTCGATTTAAAATATGATTGGTTTTCAACAATGCATTTACATCTACATACATACATATATTGTTGATTATCGTTAAAAAAAAAAAAATACCACAATATTTACAGTAATAACGTGGTGACCCAATAAAATATTTTGCGTAATCAACTGGCATACAATTTTTATTTATAATTCTCATAAAAACCTCAATTTATGGCGTATTTAAACTAAAACACAAACACATAAAACATTTTATAAATTGGTAGGAAAATATTTACTACATACATATAAGTATTTATAGATTTTTTTACTCAAACATATTTATTTTATGTAACACACAGTCGCCTTCATCAACATCCACAACAGATTTATTCCCCTGATAAAAAAAAAACAAAAATTAAACAACAAAAGTATTCGTACACTGCGCAAAAAACTCAAAAATGCAAATGCAATAAAACAATATTAAGACAGAAAAAAAGACACACACAACTACTATATGTATATATGAACTACTCTACCAAATAAATATCGTATGTATTGTTAAATTGTACCAGCACATACGAATATAGATTTATAAAAAACAAAACTGCAAAAAACACATGACTTTAAATAAAACAACTGCAAAATAAGAGTGAATAAAAAAAAATATATACATAATGAAAAACACTAACAATAATATTAATGATCTGAATATGTCAACGAATGACAGTACAATAGAATACTATTAATTTGTTAAAAGACAAACGAAAAAATATATACATATATATATATATATATATATATGTATATATCAGGCATGAAAAATTGAGATTTTGAAATCGTACTGAACTCTAAGCAAAGAAGTTCTTTTATTTAAAATGGAAATTATAAAATTTTGTTTAAAGCTTGATACACTCATAAGTGATTAAATAAACTATACTTTCCAGACAAATATGTAAATATCTGTTCAACCAAGGATAACCTCCACTAGTGATTTTACCCATCATTTAGGGTGGAAACTAGTTACTTCAATAGCTACGTGACTAGTTATTTTGACACGTGAATATCCTAAGCAGAAGTTCAATTGACCCCTTTTGACTACAATGTCTAACAGCTGGTCCAAAGTAGTCAACGCATTGGATTCACATACTGGTTAAATAGCGTCAGTTACCTTTAGCTACCTAACTGGTAACTTGATTAGCTACATAACTAGTTATTTTAACATATTTTTACATGCTAATTGACCTCAAATAGTCAGCTAAAAAGACATATCATAGGCAGTACAATAAACGTTTGCTTGTAAACAAACATTTCTTCGACAACTCTCCAATGGATTGCTTCTGGTGGGTAAAATAACTACTTTCTAAAGTGCAGTAGAAAATAAACTTTTAAAGTGTCTTCAATATTGGTTACTAAGAGACACTAAAGTGACTATTGACTTTACGCTATGTTACATGGGATATCTGTATACTTAAGCAAAAATAAAAATTAACTGTATGAGAATTATATCAACACAATTTGTATAAAACCAGTTTGAACGAATTATCACACAAAACGCTTAAAGTGACTACACTCCAGATTACTTAAATACATTTAAGTGACAATTGTCTTCACGCTGTATTACCTGGGATGTGTAAAGTAACCAATTGTCTTCTCTCTGCACTACAAAGAGAACATACGTGTCAAATGAACTAAAATATATAATTGGAGTCAGCCACTGTCTACAAGGAATAAGTTGACTACTTTCTTAACTGGTGGGAATGCTTACAGTTTATTTTACAAACAAACGATCAGTATTAGAGCTTTCAAAACTTTTTAACACATACTCAAATATCGATATATGCGTGCTTGGACGTAACTGCTATAGAAGATAAAACAATTAAAATTAAGTATTTTTAAACCACTTTTGAGACAAATTGCTAATGAAAGACAATTTTGTATAAATTTTCATAAAGTTAAATACTACAAGGTATAATTTCCATCCCTGATACATTACATATATTCACAGAAATACACAAACAAATAAAAATATCCACGAAATGAAAATATCACTGGGAAAAAATCTGAAATAAAAATCAAATAGGAACAATAAAGAATGTATGCATGTGTGTGAATATGGTGTGGTATGTTGTACTCAATTGTGGAAGTTGCAAATTGTACCAATATATACCAACAATTACAAAAGAAAAACAAAACACTTGTACAAATACATACACACGTAACCAACAATCCAGTGTTAAAAAGAAGGAGTAAAGAGGCCTTATAAAATGCCTTTAGGCTTGAAATCCCATAGCATATCGGGGCCAATCCTAACACTAATTCCTTCCTTTTATAAGACTTCTAAAAAGTCTACTTTAGAAGGCTTTTTTGATGTCCTTGTGAACACTTTCTGAAGTATGCCCAAATATATTGTACATTATTTTATTTCATTATTATTTATGACAACAAAGATAAATATTTTAATGTTATTTAAAAAATAACTTAAACATTAGTAAAACATTAAAATCAATTGATCAATTCACAAGGGGTCTTATCATGTCATATTGTCATAATGTCCTAATATTTAACAATGGTTTTTATTGTTTTTCAAGTAAAAAATGTCCTAAAATAATACTACTTTCTATTTCTATGTTTGTTGTGATATCGTAACGAACCAGCAGAGACCAACGCCGAATGCCTAAGAGTCGGTTAAGCCGAGCCGCCTAGTCGTGATATATTACGACATTATGACAATATGAGTGATAAGAGACCTTGTGAATTGAGCAAATATATAAAAGCCTCTTGAAAAGCTGTTGTAATATGTATCGAATGATTTTGAAGTGGGAGAAGAGCACTTCTACAACAGTAGTCGGCACAATCAGAACATGCTCCATTAGTCCCGGTCCACACTGGGAAACATTTGCTATAAAACATTTTTAAATTATCTTTTTAAACTGCATTCGTGTCCACACAGTCAACAAAAACTTCATGTACATGAAACTGAGTACCCTTTTTCATTCCTCCTTCCCCTTTCATCGACAAACTCAAACGTTTTGCAGCAAATATTTCACAGAATGAATGGCGTCTTAAGCTACGTACACACGATTGTCATATTCTTACAATGTTGTCAGAAAATGTTCAATAAATGGTTAACAACCATATGTTTCAACATAAGTTCTCATGGTTGTGTTAACCATTTTCTGAGCATGTTTCTAACAATCTGACAACCGTGTGTACGTAGCTTTAGTAATTGTCTCCAAATTGTTTCCATTGTAATCATTTTGACGAGTTTCACTCAAATTCGTGTTGTGTACATCGGATTACTCGATAGCGTTCTGCCCCTGGAGGCAATGAGTGACGACCTCTATTGTAAAAGGTGTATCTTAGTAAATAGAATCATAAAAGAAGGTCTAAGTAGACGCTTTATCTGGCCTGTGAAGTGAAGGCCTTTTTATATCCACCTTTAAGATTAAACGATGTCCGTCCGTCCGTCTGGCTGGCTGTCCATTAGAACATATATTTGTTTTAGCCCAAGGATTAAACAAATGGCTGAAATCGGTCAATCCATTTCTATATATACAAAAGTCATGTCACAAAATTTTATGATGATCGGTACATAATTAGTCATAGCTTCCATATAAGGCCCGCTTCCTATAATCACTTTAAAGAACATAAATCTCTTGAAAATATTGGTATCCACATAAAGTTCAACATAATTAAACTTCATATAGACATAAATCACACGACCTGATTTTATGGCGATTGATTTAAAATTAGTCATAGATTCTATATAAGGCCAACTTTTGCTCATTTACTCAGTGTAGGGTATTACATGGCCAGGCTTGACCGACCATACTTTCTTAATTGTTATTTTAAGAGCTTGGAATCTATAGGGAAACTATTTTTAAAGCATTGTAAAAATATACAATCAAGCATACATTTACTCGCTGGAATTTCGAATGCGATTTAAACAACATCAAATAATGAACATCAATCTGTTGTCAAATGACAAAAACAAATGTCAATAAATACGGACCAAAATTTAACAAAAAAAAATACGTTCTCACATACATTCCAGCTGTTCTGGGTGACCGTCCCGAACTTGTGATTTAATCTATCATTAAGTGTCACCAATGGTTAATGAATTAGTAATGTGTCTTGTTAATTTAATATTGTTACATTTTTACCTTTTAAAAACGGTGGTTTATTTCCTTTAAATACACCGGATACTTTTAATTGCAAATAAAAGCAGTTTAGTATATTAAAATTTGAACAACTTCTTATTTATTCAAATGTATAACAACAATAACAGTTTAAATAGTCACTATGTGTTTTTAATACACACACAAACTTTATAATGTACAAGAATGCAGGTGATGTTAACTTTAACAGCGCCTATAACAAACTAACTCATAACTTATACAGCACACTTTAAAACTGTTAATTTGTCTTTACTTAACGATGCTTCAAATTAGACTGACTGGTTGATGTTCTCACTGCCAATTGAAAGCTCTATTTCTACAATGATCTTAACAGACAAAACTAGAATATTCGAATTCTGGAGCTTTCTATGTTAATGTTAGCAGCTTAAACATTTAGTGTTGCCTTTTTAAACCCCATTTAGTGTTTATTATTTATTTCGTTTAATAACAATTTGAAAATGTAAAATTTGAGATACTAATTAAAATTTCATGCATATTATAAGGGGTTAACGATTTCAGAATTTTTTTATTTTATATATAAACATTTTGGGTAAATAACACTGTTTTTTGAGTCATGGCAAAATAACCATATACGGATACCATTACGTGATAAAAGACCCGTGTCTCCCAGTTTTACCCAAAGTTATGAACTTTATTTATGGGCCCCCAATGATTTGGGGCCTGGGTGACATTTTTGTAAAAAGTGATAATTTTCTCAGGCTCATATCTTGCAAACAGTTCGGAATTTTTATTTACTCTCTGAGGCAAAGTTGTAGGTAGCCCTTCAAAAAAACTTCATCTTCAAGATCAAAATCGCAAAAACACTTTAAAAAATTCGAATGAAATCTTTAAATCTGCCTAAAAGTATGGTGCAAGATATCAGCCTCAGAGAGTAAATCAAAATTCTGAACTGTTTGTAATATAAAAGCCTGAGAAAATTATCACTTTTTTGCAAAAATGACACCGAGGCCCCAAATCTTTGGGGACCCATAAAATAAAAGTTCATGACTTTGGGCAAAACTGGGAGACACTGGACTTTTTTTTTTTGGTCTTTTATCACGTTGTGGTGTCCGTATATGGTTATTTTTTGTTCGTTTTGCACTGTATAATATACAAAAACTATTGTATTTTTTATCAACATTTAATTTTTCAAATATATAATGTCAAAACGTTATCAGATTTTGTAAAATTTTCAGCATTTGGCTTCTAGAAGTGCTAGCAATATGTGTGTCATTGCAATATTTTCATTAATAAAAAATTACTTTGAACATTTTAAATATTTTACATAGCATTTTAAGGGAAATATTGAAACCTACATACATATGTATGTATGTTATTGAAGTTCTGTTAATTTGGTTTTTGCTTTACTGAAAAACAATTTCTTTTTCCTGTTGGCTTTATGAAACATCGAAAAAATTCCTTAAATGTCCTGATTCCTTTTGTACATTTTATACAGGCCTTGTCAATAAAATGCGTATTCAAACCAGCAAAATATATTGTTTGATACACAAGGTTTATATATGTTTTTTTTTTTTTTTTTATAAAAAAAACAGTAAAATTTTTTCTGGTAAACAATAAAAAAAAAATAACCATATATGCATATGAAAACACAAGCAAAATACGCCAAAAATATATTTATATACCAGAGTACAATAAACCAGTTGTTAAAATACAGATAAAAGAATATTATAAAGTCACTGCATTTCATCAGCAGTCGATTTAATAAAAGGATGTCAAGTGTAAAACGAGGGAAACTGAATGGCAAAATAGTAACAAAAATGAAGAGTATGGGGAAATAAAATTTCACGGCTAATATAAGAATTATAAAGTAGTGGTATCAACTTTGATTTAAAAAACAAACATATGTTAAAGCTACTCAGTAAATACACCTTAAAGTATGCTAATAAATAACAAACTACAAGCTGTTTGATAAGATATGACAACTTAAGTTATACTTTTAGGTTTCTGTATAGTTTAAACATTTAAATAAAGTTTTACTTAGAATAGAAAGATATTAAAATGTTTACAGAGATTTTGTAACACAAAACTTGTACATAAATTGTAACATTATCTTGATTTATGTATAAAATTTCATAATGTGTTATTATATTCATAGCCAGGTGAAATCTAGAAAGGGAAATCTATTAAAAACGTTTTAAAATACCAACAGCTTAAGTTGTGCAATATTTTTGTAAACAGGAAACATGTTGAATATAATTTAAACATGCTCTACCTAAAATATGCTTTAAAAATTTAAATTTGCCATAACCTGGCTGTACTAAAATATTGTCTATATTTGTAGAAATTTAATATGCTTTAATTTTATTTAAAACAACAACATATTTAAAGCATATACTCAACAAATTATGCTTTAAAACTTTAAGTTTGTGGTAATATAAAAGTATGTATTAACTAAAAGTGATTTTACATTGGGAACAATTATAAAGAATGTGCTTTATTTAATTTAATATTGTTTTAATGAATATATTTAAAGTATACGCATACCTTAAGGTATGCTTTAAAAGTTCAAGTTTATTAAAGCCTGAATGTATTAAAACATTGACTATCAATTGGAAAAGAGTATGCTTGTATTGAATTTCATTTAACCTAGTTTCGTGGCTGAAATGAAATTCATAAATATAGCATACTTTCCAGCATCAACACTCTATATTGGCTCTTTTAATATTCTACACTCAACTCAACTCCAAGATAAACAAACCAAAAATTTACATATTGCTTATTTTCATTACGTTTCTTATTATTTTTTTTTTGTTTCACGTATTTTACAGACATCTTCACTCACTCAACTGGCTGACCACAGAAGACGGCACTGCCGTTTCCAACGTCAACAACTTCACGAGCTACAATTGTCACAGCGTCAACTGAAACGTCAATTCAATGAATTGAAATATCATCGGATTGCCGAACGTGTACGCAGCATTGAAATTGAACAACATCGCATAGCTGATGCCAATTTCAATCTATCACGTCAAATTGCCTCACTCGATAAGTTACACTCGTCCATGCTGGAGCTGCTGGAAGACGTGGAGAACGTGCAAACGAAACTGGATAAAAATCTACCCGAATTACGTCACGAAATCTCAAAATTGGAATTTTCCAATGCCCAGCTAATGTCCGAACAGAATTTGGTGCGTGAGGAGGGCAAGAATGTGGCACGTTCGCTGCAGGCAATGGCTGTGAGTGTTAGTACTTTGCAGGACGAACGTGATGGCATACGGCGTATGCAATCAGGCGTTGGTGAAATGCGTACTAAATTGGATCGTTTGCAAACAATGGTTGAGGATGTACAAAGGGCTCTGCAGCATCGTCAGCATCGTGGTTATGGCAACAAGGATACCAAGGTATGTAGCACGAAACAACAAGAAATTGTAGTATTTATACAAAAAAAATAGGAATATATACATTATAACAGTATAAAAGGATTTCAACAAAATGACTATGAAACCTGATAGACAAAAGTACATTCAAAAAAAAGAAAATAAAAAATTCTTCACAATAGCTACAACATTTCAAATTTACACAATACGTTTACATTTTGGTTTTCTACATATGTACGTATTTCCTGGGAAGGGCTGAAGTATTTTTTTTTTTATTATTTGTCTTCCGTATTCTATGCTATTTTATCCCATTTGTGTATATTTTTGGGGAGATTTTTTCCATTCTAATAAATTTCAAATTGAGATTTTTGTAAAGTTTTTTTTTTTTTTTAGCTTCATGTGGTTGCTGTTTTATTATATATATATTTTTTTATGTTTCATTTTTTTTTTTCTAAATCTGTCACGTTGTGTCAACGTTTGCATACACATGATTTGTTTGTTAAAATACAACATGCCATTATTTTTGCATTTTTCAACTCCAACATTTACAATGAAAACTGACAATTTCTACTGCAATACACAAATAGCTAAAATGAATGAACAAAAAACATTCACAACTACCAAACCCCTAAAAGTATATTTTAATTTAAAGTTAGCAAACTATTCAAAAGCAATTTTCTCTCTCTCATACATTTAAAACTCAAAGATCCAGTACATATAGTAAATTTAACACTAAATCAGTACTGGAGTAAGCAACGTTTTACCAGCATTTTTCGTTGCTGCTTAGTTTAATTATTATTTTTTTTTTTGTTCATTTCAGTAAACTTTGCTTTTAATTTAGAACTGTTTTTGAGTTTATGAAATCCTTAAAATATACTATAGTTTAAAAAATTGTATTTTTAAGATTCAATAAATACTTTTGCTGGTATTGTTTATGTTGTATTACAAATAATTAAATTGTATTTTTGAATTGTAATAATTCCAAGGAAATACATAACTTAGTTATAAATCAGAAGGCCATTTAAGATAATTTGTGTTTACAAAGCCTAAAAGTAAACTCCATATGACATATTTATTATGTTAAGTCAAGTAATATGAAACTTTAAAGCGAAATTTTAATGTTATTTTACTGAAACTTTGTAAAACAGAGATCTAATATTATTAGTTCTCAAAAAAAGTTAATTAATTTAAAAAAATTAAAAGCATAATCATTATATGGAGAGGCAAAAATGTCAACTCAAAAAATATTGTTTTCGAAGGACTAAATTAAACTGTTTAATTTGCAAAATATTAAGTTCATAATATGTTTTAAATTATCTCATTAATTCATCCTGATGTACAAAATTTTATACTTTGAAGATGTTTTAGAATTTACTTAGAGTTGGCTCATTTTGTTCAAATGAAAGGCAATATAATTCATTGCATAAATATGAGCATATTTCAAGCACTGGTCATTGATTATCCAGTATTTTAATTGGAAATCTATATTCAGAAAATGTTGAATATCGATTTCTTTATTTGTACAAAAGTTAAATTATATTATTATAAATTAGGGAATAATACTAAATTGTATATAACATCAACATTTATGCATCAATTTTAATAAAATATGTATAATTTTAATGGTAACTTAATAGAGATTCTCATTGTAGATCATTTTTGATTTACTGTTAATTTTTAAAAATAAATATTTTGAAATGTTCATGAATTTGTTAGAACAGCTTAGAGGTAATTTGAGAAATATATTCTTAAATATTTTTTAACCAAATCGGATCCTCCTTAATTTTCTATATCATGAGTTCCGAAAGGTAGGCGCGGATCCTGGTCAACCATTTATTTTATATTATTCCTTTTATACCCTTCACCTTCGTGAGAAGGGTATATACAAGGAGGCGCAAAAGTAATCTTCCTATCAGAAAATGCTATAAATTTTGCGATTGGCCCCTAATATCAGTTCTGTTTTGACATTTGTGTAGTAAACACATGCGAAATACACGTTAATAAACAATGTTACGTTACACTGCTCCAGAACGCGGAATATTGCTGACTATTTATTTGACCAATAAACGGTCGGTGACTTTGGCATAACGTGAATTTCGTCGCAGATTTCCTGGCCGTCCAACGCCTACTGGTGAAACACTGCGACGTTTAGCCGCTCGCCTCGAAGAGACTGGCACAACACGAGATGCTGCCAGGCGTGGCAGACCCCGGCGTAGCCGTTCTGCAGAGAATATTGCTGCTGTAGCCGAGGATGTCATGGAAGCGCCGTCGACATCGACCAGACGACGTGCCACGCAAATGGGTATCAGTCGACGGTCTTTACAGCGAATTTTGGTACAAGATTTGAAGATGTTTCCGTACAAAGTCCAGACGGTGCATCAGCTATTAGCTGCTGACCGCCAATCGCGTCTAACATTCGCTCAAGCCATCCTTAATCACCACCAAGAGGAAGATGATTTTTCATCAAAAATAATCATGAGTGATGAGGCCCATTTTCATCTTAGCGGGTACGTAAATAAGCACTGAAAATCCGCGTGTAACCCACGAAGAGCCATTAGACCCGCTCAAAGTGTGCTTTTTTCGCTGGAGGAGTCATCGGACCTTTTTTCTTCGAAGACGTCGCGGGCCAAATGGTTACTGTGAATGGTGTGCGCTACAGTGCAATGATCAACGAGTTCTTTTTGCCGCAACTTGATGAATTGGGATTGGAAAACATGTGGTTCCAACAGGACGGTGCAACGGCACACACTGCACGTACCACAACCGATATGCTGAAGGATGCATTTCCCGGGCGCCTAATCTCCCGTTTTGGCGATTTGCACTGGCCAGCAAGATCGCCTGATTTGACCGCTCCAGACATATTTTTGTGGGGCAAGCCTCAGACTCTTGCAGTTCTTAAAGACAATATCCGTCAAGAATGTGAGGACCTATCGCCGGAAGTTTTGGCCAAAGTGATGGAAAATGCCATAAAAAGGGCTCAAAGGACAATCAGCTGTGGCGGCGGCCATTTACATGACATCATATTCTCGACTTGACGTAAAAAAAATTAAAAGACCAAATAAAAATAATCCACAAGAAGAATCAAAGTTTTTAATTTTTTTTTTAATTACAGCCATAAAACATCGGAAGTTTACTTTTGCGCCACCTTGTATAAGTTTGTCATTCCATTTGTAATTTCCACAATATAATTTTCCAAACCTATAAAGTATATATATTCTGGATCCTTATAGATAGTGGAGTCGATTAAGCCATGTCCGTCTGTCTGTCTGTCCGACTGTTTGTCTGTTGTAATCAACTTTCTGAAGACCCCAGATACCTTCGGGATCCAAATTTTCAATAATTCTGTCAGGCGTGCTATCGAGATGTTTCCTATTTAAAATCAGCAAAATCCGTCCATAAATAACGGAGATATGAGGAAAAATCCGAGACAACCTCTATTTTTGGCCAATTTTTTATTTATATCTTGATTACTATTGCAATGATGTATATAAGGCTATACTAAGTTGGACCTACAATGGCTCAAAATCGGGAAAAATATTTTTTAACCCGATTTTTCTTTCACAAAAAACATTTTTTTGTCATAAATTTTTTTCACTAATAAATTAAAAAAAAAATTTTTAAACTTTTTAAAAACAATTTCAAAAAAAAATTTTAAAAAAATTAAAAAAAAAAAATTTTTTAATTTTATTTTATAATTTGATGAAGGGTATATAAGATTCGGCAGAGCCGAATATCGCTCTCTTACTTGTTTATATTAAAACTTTTCGGTTCCATATTTCCATTTTTATTTTTTGTAATTTCAAAAAACTCGCGATAGTATTCGCGATTTGGAAAAATTAAAAAAATTTGGTACCTTTAAATATTCGTATTTTACGAAACAGATGTCAGATTTTATGAAGAAAAGTATTGGTATTTGACTTCCTTTCACCAAAAAAATTAATTTGGTTCGGTTTGGTTTAATTTCGTTCTTATATTATTTCATGAATCCATCTAAAAATTGCATCATGAATGAATTACTTGAACTTATTTTTATACCCTACCATAAGTTTGTCATTCCGTTTGTAATTTCTTCATTTTTTATTTGCGACCCCACAAAGTATATATATTCCGGATCGTTATAGATAGCGAAGTCGATATAGCCATGTCCGTCTGTCCATCTGTATGTTGAAATCAACTTTCCATAGCCCCAAATAACCTACATACATGATTTATACATCCATAATAATACAATTGGTCAAAATCGGGAAAAATATTTTTTACTCCGAATTTTTTTTTTTTCACCAAAAACAAATTTTTTTCTTATAAAATTTTTTTACAAATAATTTAAAAATTTTTTTTATACTAAAACAATTTTTTTTTTTTTGCTAATAAATTCAAAAAAATTCAATTTTTTTTTTTTAGATTTTGTTTACCTAAAAATATTTAACATTTTTATTTTTGAAGAATAATTTAGCGGAGCCGAATATAGTTCTGTGTATATTAAAACTTTCTTCATCCTCCAACCCTGTTTTAACGTCATTTGTGTATTTCCATTTTTATTTTTTATAATTTCAAAAAACTCGTGATAATATTTGCGATTCGGATTCCTTTCACAAAAAAAAAAAATTAATTTCGTTCGGTTTGGTTTAATTTGGTTTTATATTATTCGTAAAAATTAAAGTTTATGTGGGGAACATTTCAAGAATCCATCTAAAAATTGCATTTGCATCATGAATGCATTTCATGAATTCATTTTATCTAATTACATAGTCCAAAGATGGTCAATTCTAAAACTCATCTAAAACTCATGAAATCAGTCCGCAGCTTGATATGATACGAATATTTGAGCTCTTTGGTGGAATTCATGATTAAAACACACTCAATTCAAAAAAATTAATTTAAGGCATAAAACTTCAGTTTTAGGCATAGAAAAACTTTTCTTTGTCGCCCTGTATAATCAATAATTTAATTAGCTCTTAAAAAGATTTTTGCACATTTATTATCCAAACACTTCACGGGTGATGTTCCAGTACTAATTCAAAAACTATTTCTTCTTTTTTTTCTCTTTTGTTTTTGTACATTTTAGAAGTTTTTACACCATCATAACAATACATCATTTACCACACAACAACAGCAACAGCAGACCACAACAGGTACACCAACACAAAATGCAGAATCCTTAGTTGCCAAATTGGAAAATGTTGAAGCACAATTTGAATCAATTATTGAAAAACTCCCCAAGGATTGCAGCGAAGTGACACCAACAGCCACAACTGGCAGCAACGTTGATGGCGGCGGTCTGTATCTTATTGCACCTTCGGCCGAACATCGTCCCTTGATGGCTCACTGCAGCGCTGATGGTTGGACAACAATACAGAGGCGTTATGATGGCAGTGCAGATTTCAATCGTTCATGGGAGGATTATGCCAACGGTTTTGGCTCGCCAGCCGGTGAATTTTGGATGGGCAATGAACAATTACATCATTTGACGCTTAACAATTGTACACGCCTGCGGGTAGTCATGCAAGACATTTACGACAATGTCTGGCTGGCCGACTACACACAATTTTACATATCGTCGCGCTCCGATGGTTATCGTTTGCACATTGGTGGCTACAGTGGCAATGCCTCTGATGCCTTGGATTATCAACAAGGCATGCAATTTTCGGCCATCGATGTTGATCGTGACATATCGCAAACGCATTGTGCTGCTAACTATGAGGGTGGGTGGTGGTTCTCTCATTGTCAGCATGCAAATCTAAATGGTCGCTACAACTTGGGCTTGACATGGTTCGATGCGGCTCGTAATGAATGGATTGCCGTCAAGTCATCACAGATGATGGTCAAACGTCAGTCAACGTCCACATGCAACTACATACAAGAGTCTTTAGCTAAAGCATCGGCCACAACAGCCTCAGCGACAATGACAACAACGACGACGACGACAACAACGTCACCATCTTCAACGACAATAAATTCTAACAAGTCAATACCTTTAAATAACTTAAGAATACCAGGGCAAGCACAGATTTCATCATAGAATAGTAAACCTCAACATTACCCCCTTGTCATCCTCATCTAAACCATTTTCATATCATTATCATCATCATCATCATAATTTTCCCATTTCATTCACTGTGTCCTCATTCTTAAGTTATTGATGCATAAAGGGAATTAAGAAAACAAAAAAAGAAAAAAAAGGAAATCATTCTAAATTGTATTTGAAAATTTGTTGCAAAATTTTCAAATGACAAATTGGTAAGAGACATGAAGAAAGAGCGAGCGAGCGAGAGAGTGAGAGAGAAAGAAAACTTGTTAGAGTTAGAACCACCAAAGCCATACCTTATTATAGTTTGGAGTACAGTACGATTGTGTATGTGTAAATCTGAAAGATTGATTGATTGATGAAGCAAAAGATAGAGTGAGAGTGAAAACGAATGTATTTGTATGTAAATGTTGGTTAGATGGATGTTTTAAAATTACAGTAAAAGGAAATAAGTTTTTTTTTTAATTTGTTTTAATTATACAATAACATATTTGGTTTTTAACATTATTTTTCCTTAAACTCTGGTATTTTACGGACCCCAATAAATCATTTATACAAAAAAAAATCGGTTTATAAGCCCTTGAGATTCGATATTTCGTTATATCTCCAATATTATACTCTGTATATAGACAATATGTATATCAAAAGTAAAGTATTTTTAAAATGGTTCCCAATAAGCATTTTTACTGGAATTCAAGTTGAAAGCAAGTGTAATTCAAGTCTTGAATTATAGTCAAACAATTGAAATACAGTTGTATTATACATTATTTCAATAGCATTCTGCAGTAAAAAGGAAACATAAATTCAAGTCTCATGGTTTTTGTTTGAAAAATATATAATTTTTTCAAATATTTTTTAAATTTAAAACAGATTTATTTGCATGAATTTTTTGGGAATTTGTTGCTTACTGGGTTGAAAATCAGCAAAATCGGTTCAAAATTACCTGAGATACGAATTTGGATATATGGGCAAAAACACAATATTATTTAAATGTGAGTATTTTTTTGTTTCTCTTAGGACATTAATTAGATTTTGTATGAAGCGTATACACCGATGGCGTGAATTACTTTGGTGAGGAATCCCAAAAGTTATAAGAAAAAACTTAGTAGCATCAGCGTGAAAAAAATATTTTTGAACTTTTGCGTTAGTTCTAAGAATTTTTTTCTTGCTTGGATCCCTACTTATGCAATGCATTGTGTTGGAACTAGAAAAATAGGTTATGGTAGGGAGGAAAGTAGAGGGAGTTGATTTTGTGAATATTTGATTTGAATTTTCTTATATTGAAAGTGACTTTTATTCCCCACACGGACTGAGCGAAAGAACGAAATTTCCCTGTAATGCATTGTGCGATCCACTGTCCAGTCGGCCACGAATGGATGAACCCCAGCCGAAAAACGAGTAAAAAACAAAGGATTTCGGGTACAAGTTCTCTAATTTCTGATTCCCTAATCGATTTTAATTTTAAAAGAAATTATACAGATTTTTATTTCTGTCAGTTAAATCTGCAAATTTCGAATATTTTTAAGGACCACAAACTAAGTGTTTTGTGTCTATCTTACACCAATTTTGTTGATACAAATTGGTGGAACAATATATGTAAATTCTGTGAAATTTTCAAGTGGTCCTACAAAATTTTATAGACAAAAAACTCAATTCAAACTCAATTAACGAGAATTTTTGTAAAAATCCACGTTAATTCTTTCAGTTTTTAAAGCGATCGAACTATTTTACTAATGAGGGCATATCAGTTATACATTGCTACGTTTTTACCTTTTAAAAACGATGGTTTACTTACTTTTTTAATTGCAAATAAAAGCAGTTTACTAGTTTAAAATTGTAAAATTTAGTCAATCTGTGGTTTTATACACACACTTTATAATGTACAAGAATACAGTCGATGTTAATTTTAACAGCGCCTATGATAAACTGACTGTATGCTACCCGCTGCCACTAGTTATATACACAGTGTCATTATCTAGTAGTTTCATGAACTCTCTAATAACGGACAAAACAAGAATGTTGTATTACAAGAGCTTTTAGCAGCTTTAGTGTTAATGTTAGGAGCTTTAACAGTTAATGTTGCCATACCCACTAAAAATGTTAATAACAGCTTGTTATGAACAATATTGATAAGTAGCAGTTTCCAGCAATTCGTAACAAAGATATTAAAGGAAGCATATTTATTTCAGTTGGCTTTGCGTATAATTATGGCCAAAAAGGTAAACAATTTTACACAATTTTTCCCAAAAAATTTAGCACCTTAAAACCATTTACCGCATGGTTATAGAGAAATAACTTATATAACAATATTGCTCCACCATATCTGCAGAACAGTTCATTCATACTACTCTAAATGATCAAGTTCGGGTTCCTTTCAATTATATATTTTTTTATATTTTTCAACTTGGATCTACAATTTTGCAATTCTGTTGCTAGTTGCGTTATTGACTCAAAAATAAAGGTCGTCTTCATAGATTTTGAAAGAATAGTGTTTTGTCCATATATCATATATTATGTTCTGTATATAGATAATATACATATATCAAATGAAAGATATTTTAAAAGCCTCCCCATCTTTAATTATCTCCAAGAAAAATCAATTTTTACATTTTTTTTCATTTATCACATAAAGAAAAATAGCTTTTCTTTAACATACGAAAGAAAAAACTTTTTCCCTACCTGTAATATAAACCAACATTACATATACATACATTTACACAAACATATATTTTGTAAATATCACAAACATTTGACTAAATAATATTTTAAGTTTTTTGAAAATTATTTCTAAAAAATATTTTTATTTTTTTTATTATTAAGAAGAATTTTATTATTCATTTGTTTACTTTATCTAAATAATACATTTTTTATTTACCTAAAAAAAAAACAATTTCAATTTTATTTAAATTTATAAGTTTATACAAAAAATGAAATGAAAATTGCAGAAAATAAATACAAACAAACAAATAAACAATAAACCTAAGCGTCCATTAACAGTCAATATCACTTACATTTACATTTACATAATAAATAAAATTAGAAAAAAAGAAATAAATATTAAATAAAATATTTAACAAAATAATAAAACAAAAATATAAAAAAAAACTGAATATTAAAACAGACAAAGATATATAAATAATAATAATAACAGTTACTAATATTGGGTAGTCATCCGATGAATGCATTGAAAATAATATGTGAAAATTTGGAAAGAATTTATTTGTAGTTTTTAAAAACTGAAACTAAATACATAAAATAGGAAAAAATTAAAATAAAATATTAAGAACTAATAACAATTGTAAATAGTTTTGTAATTTAAGTTTAGTTTGTACGTCTAAAATGTATGTCTAATTGTATTGTAAGTGAAGCAAAAAAAAAAAAAAAAACAAAAAACAGAAATAATAACAAATGAAACTATTTATAAAAAAACTAACAACAAAAGCCAAATATTGAACAAAAATTATAAAAAAAAAGAAATTCTACAAAATAAAAAAAAAACCTTGGTATTTTATTTGTATTTATAACTTTACCTGTAGCTGATCTAGCTTAAGGGTTTGGGTTTTAATTTTATAATTAACTAGCTTAAGCCGCTGGACTACGCTACCCCTGTCGCAGTGAAATAAAAAAATGTGAAAGGGTTTTATAAACAAATAAATGAATATAATTAATACCGGCATTTTTTGTTAGTGTTTAATTGTATACCAGAAATTAATACAATCAAAAATATCCGCTATAATTTCATGAGTTTTACAGAGTTTTGTCCAGCCTATTTTTAGTAAAACTCACAATGATACGGAAGTAATTTATAAAAAGTTAGAAACTCTACACAGAGAAAACGGATTCGTAGTAGCAACCGAATTTGTTGCCAATCGAATGATTCGGTAACATACATTGAATTTCTCGGTTCCATCAACAGAAAGTCAGTTGATACAGAAGAATTTCGTTTGAAGCAACCAAACATGTGTTACCTTTTCTAAAATTTTGTAGCCACAACTGTAAAATTCGGTCTCTAAGGTAGAATGATTTGATTGGCAACAAATTCGGTTGCTATCACGAATCAGTTTTCTCTGTGTAGCTATAACAGTTCTTTAGATATTCGAAAATTACTTTTTACTTTGTATGATCTGATACTACCCTTTTGCATGGTAGGGAACATCTCCCTTGTTCTGAGCTACGTTCAGTTGTTGTTCTTAACTACGTACAATGGCAACAAAATAACTCACGCAAAATTTTGAGAATCTCATTATTATAGTTCTCCAGATATTTGAAAATAAATATTTACTTTGTATGTAAATATCTATTCGATCCCTTTATTTTAAACATAACAGGACACTGGCATCAGCTTAAGTTACACTTAAGACTCTCAAAGATCACTTGATATTCGAAAATAACTACACAGAGAAAACAGATTCGTAGTAGCAACCGAATTTGTTGCCAATCGAATAATTCGGTTGCACACATAGCATTTTTAGGTTCTATCAACAGAAAGTCAGCTGATAAAGAAGAATTTCGGTTGAAGCAACCAATCTTTTGTTAACCCTTTTAAAATTCTATAGCCACAACTGAAAAATTCGGTCACTAATGTAGAATCATTCGATTGGCAACAATTTCGGTTGCTATCATGAATCTGTTTTCTCTGTGTATATATTTGTTCTGATTCCACCCGTTTTTATATATTCTATGTACAATGGTAACAAAGTAAATCATTTCAAGCTTCACTTTAACTATTATAATTCTCCAGATATTCAATTATAACTATTTTCTTTGTATGAGAGGCTTCATTCCCACTAAGCCAATACCGCCCAATTTCTAAAAAAAACATCACAAAAATATAAGAAAGTGATTCAGACAGAGCTTAAAGACTCTCGAAATTATAATTTTCTTTGTAATGCAGGTGCTACACCCACTGTTTTGATCTTGCTAAACTACTATGGTAACGATATAAGTCATTCAAAATGTTTCGGCTTTGTCTAATACAGTTCATCAGATATTAAGAGAGGTGTCATACTCCCTGTTCCGGTCCTCCCCATTTTAGGTTAAACTTCATACATTGATAAGAAATTAATTCGCATACACGCAGAAAAAAAAATACAGTTGTGCATGTTTACTGTAACCATTTCAACATTTTTACAAGTTTTTTAACAGTATTACAGTCACAGTAACTATTTATATGATTGTGGTATCTATAATATGGTTAGTTTACGAATCACATGATTGTATTAACCATTAAAAAGGTTATAGTAACCAAGTATATGTTTGTGACAACCATTTTTATGATGAATAATTTTATCGTAATATGTTCTTCTCAGATATTCATTATGATATTCATAAGCCGAGGGCAACATAATATGGTAAGTCCTTCACCATATAAATGGTTGCCACAAACATATACTGTAACAATATATATATGGTTGATACAATCATGTGATTCGTAAATTTTCCATATTATAGTTACCATATCATGACTATAATATTGTTAAAAAACTTGTAAAAATGTTGAAATGGTTACAGTAAACATACACGACTATATTCTTTTCTGCGTGTAGAGTGTTAAGGCTGTCACAATTATAGTTCTGCAAATATCCGAAAATATCTTTTAACTTTGTACGAATGGTGCACCTCCCATTTATCCAATCCCACTCCTTTTCAGGCAAGCAGCGCACAATTATAGTTCACCAGATATTCTATAATAACCATTTACTATATATGGGAGGTGCCACTCCCACTTGAAATTTTAAAATAAAATGTAGCCTGTTGTTTCTTCCGAATATAGGATCAAGATAATAGGTCGAGGTACAAAGAAACAAATAAACAGACGTAAATTCATTAAAAAAAGTATACATAGACTAGCTTAAATTTCAATTGTAGTGAAATATGAGCTGTAAATGGATCTTATTAATACGGAAATTATTTGTACTTTCTAATAGTATACCACGTTATTTATTTTTGCCATCGATAGTGAAAACAAGTAAGAAAGTATGGTCGGTCAAGCCCGACCATATAATACCCTACACTAAGTAAATGAGCAAAAACATTTTTCTTTCAAAATTTCAATAATTTATGTTCGTGAGCGATTTTCGGAAGTGGGCCTTATATGGGAGCTATGACCAATTATGGACCAATCACCATGAAATTAGGTGGTGTGATTAATGTCTATATGAAAGTAATTTATGTTGCATTTTCTGTGTATACCAACATTTTTAGTAGATTTATGCGCGTTAAAGTGATTATCGGAAGCAGGCCTTATATGGGAGCTATGACTAATTATGGACCGCTCGTAATAAAATTTGGTGATATGAATACCGTATATAGAAAACTTTTTTTGAGAAAAACTTGTGTAGATACATGTATAAATTAAACATTTATGACCGATAAAGTCCAATTTCGGGAGGATATTTGTATGGGGGCTAGGTGAAATTTATGAACCGATTTCAGCCAGTTTCAATAGGCTTGGTCCTTGGGCCGAAAAAATGATATGTACAAAATTTTATCGAAATATCTTTAAAATTGCGACCTGTATTCTGCGCACAAGCTTTACATGGCCAGCCAGCCAGCCAACCAGCCAACCAGCCAGCCAGCCAGATGACTCAGAAAGTGATTCTGAGTCGATCGGTATACTTTAAGGTGGGTGACTAATATTCTTGGGCGTTACAAACATCTGCACAAATCCATTATACCCTCCCCACTATGGTGGTGTAGGGTATAAAAATTATATTGGGATTTTCAAAAATTTTAATAAAATTCTAAGGCTATATACATTCATCTGTTGAAGGCACGATAAAGCTCCGAGGGAGGACTTAGGGGGATGAAATTTGGCTTATATGATAAAGAAACACCTTCTGTTGAATTGCTAAAAATCAGTACATTATTTCTACTAGTCAACATACAATTTTGTATTGAATAGCAGCACCCATGCAAAAATCAGCAAAAATAAGTTTAATGATTTTTTTTATGAATCGGTCCATATTTGACCAAGTCCACTTCTAGAAGTCACTTAAATATGCATAAATCTCTTATGAATATAATTGTTGGAATTCGATAGAAATAATTCCTCACACGAGTTTTACAAACATCGCTCCATAACAGGTTATAGCTCAAATATTAGGGTCAGTAAATATCTTATGAATTTCGTTTTTGAACCAAATTTTACACAGATCAGTTTAAATGCAAAATCAAACTACTGGATTTTATGAATATCAGTCCATAATGGATCATAGTGCCAATATTAGGTAAATGCATTGTGTTAGTAATTGACGTTCTCTGTGATGCGTGAACCGATTTTGTTTATGAAAATTTCCCATGAAAGATGACGCCAGGTTTTCATATGTGTATTGGTTCTTTGCCCAGCAGTTCTAGGAGACTGTCACGAACTAGTGATTTTACCTATCATTTAGGGTGACAACTTGTTACATAACTAGCCGCGGGACTAGTTATTTTAACACGTGCTTGACCCTTTTGGATTACAATGAGATTGTCCGATAGCTGGTACAACGTTTTGGATTCACATACCAATTACATAGAGTCAGTTACCTTACTAGCTACCTAACTGATCATTTACTGGTATGACCTCAAATAGTCATTAAAAAATACATCTCATAGACAGTCCAATAACCAATTGCTTGCAAAAAAGCCTTCCTCCGACAACTCTCCAATAGCTTACTTTCTAAAGTGTACAAAATAAAAGCTTAAAGTGACTACCTTATAGGTTACTTAGAGACACTAAAGTGACAATTGACTTCACACTAGATTACATGTGATGTTTAAAACAACCAATTGACTTGTTTCTGTACTACAAAGAGAACATACGTGTCAAATATAAGTTGGAGTCAGTGACATTTTTATACCCTTCACCTTCGTGAGAAGGGTATATATAAGTAATTTTCCGACCCTTAAAGTATATATATTCTGGATCCTTATAGATAGCGGAGTCGATTTAGCCATGTCCGTCTGTCTGTCCGTCTGTCTGTCTGTTGAAATAAATTTTCTGAAGACCCCAGATATCTTCGGGATCCAAATCTTCAATAATTCTGCCAGACATGAGAAGTATCCTATTTCGAGAGTTTTCTATTTAAAATTAGGAAAATCCGTCCATAAATAACGGAGATATGAGCAAAAATATGAGACAACGTCTATTTTTGGTCTATTTTTGATCTACATCTCGATTATTAAGTCATAAATATAGACAATATGGATATCTAATGATAGATATTTCAAATCCATTGCAACGATGTATATAAGGCTATAGTAAGTTGGACCTATAATGGGTCAAAATCGGGAAAAAAAATTGTAATCCGAATTTTTTTCACAATAAACATTTTACTGTCACAAATTTTTTTCACTATTAAATTAAAAAACATAATTTTTAAATTAAAAGAATTTTTTAAAAAAAATTGGAAAAAACAATTTCGAAAAAAAAAAAAAATAAAAAAAAACAAAACTTTTTTTTTAAATTTTAGTTTAAAGTATAATTTGGTGAAGGGTATATAAGACTCGATGATATTAACACAAAATTCTTTAAACTACGTAGAAATATACCACAATTATACACAGTTTTTATATAAGTTCCACATTTGCCATTCCGTTTATTATTGTTTATATATTGTATATATATTCTGGGTCCAAATAAAATTCAAAGCCGATATACGTTCGTCTGCCTATTATTAAGGCCTACAGAAGTATGATATTTTTCTCAAATATTCTATGTTGATCAGAAATATTTCGTACAAATTGTAGAACAAAATGTTCGTCCGTCCGACAATTAAAAATAATTAAAGCACAATAGAGCATCTTTGGTATAAATATCTATTACCATGTCAAAAAATTAATAAAATATGTTGAACCGGTAAAAATGTTGGATTGAAATACATGAACAACTTTGAACCTACTACTGTTCATATTTTGTTCCCGATACCATTTAAATACATGACTGTACCATCTTAAAATTAACCAAATCGAGTAAACCAGATATAAATTATGGTTATGTACAAGGTGGCGCAAAAGTAATCCTCCTATCAGAAAATGCTATAAATTTTACGATTGGCCCCTAATGTCAGTTCTGTTTTGACATTTGTGTAGTAAACACATGAGAAATACACGTTAATAAACAATGTTACGCTACACTGCTCCAGAACGCGGAATATTGCTGACTATTTATTTGACCAACAATCGCTCGGTGAGTTTGGCACAACGTGAATTTCGTCGCAGATTTCCTGGCCGTCCAACGCCTACTTGTGAAACACTGCGACGTTTAGCCGCTCGCCTCGAAGAGACTGGCACAACACGAGATGCTGCCAGGCGTGGCAGACCCCGGAGTAGCCGTTCTGCAGAGAATATTGCTGCTGTAGCCGAGGATGTCATGGAAGCGCCGTCGACATCGACCAGACGACGTGCCATGCAAATTGGTATCAGTCGACGGTCTTTACAGCGAATTTTGGTACAAGATTTGAAGATATTTCCGTACAAAGTCCAGGTGGTGCATCAGCTGTTAGCTGGCGTCTAACATACGCTCAAGCCATCCTTAATCACCACCAAGAGGAAGATGATTTTTCATCAAAAATAGTCATGAGTGATGAGGCCCATTTCCATCTTAGCGGGTACGTAAATATGCAAAATTTACGCTTCTGGGGCACTGAAAATCCGCGTGTATCCCACGAAGAGCCATTAGACCCGCTCAAAGTCACTGTATGGTGTTCTGTTTTCGTTGGAGGAGTCATCGGACCTTTTTCTTCGAAGACGTCGCGGGGCAAACGATTACTGTGAATGGTGAGCACTACAGAGCAATGATCAACGAGTTCTTTTTGCCGCAACTTGATGAATTGGGATTGGAAAACATGTGGTTCCAACAGGACGGTGCAACGGCACACACTGCACGTGCCACAACCGATATGCTGAAGGATGCATTTCCCGGGCGCCTAATCTTCCGTTTTGGCGATTTGCACTGGCCAGCAAGATCGCCTGATTTGACCTCTCCAGACTTCCTTTTGTGGGGCTTTTTGAAGTCGCGGGCTTATGTCAACAAGCCTCAGACTCTTGCAGCTCTTAAAGACAATATCCGTCAAGGACCTATCCCCGGAAATTTTGGCCAAAGTGATGGAAAATGCCATAAAAAGAGCTCAATTGACGATCAACTGTGGCGGCGGCCATTTACATGACATCATATTCTCGACTTGATGTAAAAAAAATTAAAACACCAAATAAAAATAATCCACAAGAAGAATCAAAGTTTTTCATTTTTTTTTTTTTTAATTACAGCCAAAAAACATCGGAAGTTTACTTTTGCGCCACCTTGTATATTCGATTCAGCACTGCCGAATATAGCACTCTTATTTGTCAATTTTGAAATAATAATACAACCTGATTTGGCGTCATTCAGTTTCGCTGTGTTCAGATATTCACTAATCACTATTTAATTTGAATGACAGAAGTCACGCCTACTTTTCCAAATGCATAATCACGGATACTAGCAATAAAGTAATTTAAACGATGTTTGAAAACTCTGATTATAATAGTTCCCAAAATATTCAATTATAAGTATTAGCACTTATTTTTATTCTCACTAAGTACAATGATAAGAAAATAAAACATGTTAAAACATGTTCTTGCAACTACAGCTCTCCACATATTCGAAAATAATTATTTACTAGATATGGGAGGTACCATTCCACTGAAGTGATTGAAACCATTCGTATTCATATGCAATAGCGGTTCATGTATATGTTTTTCTTTTTTTATATTAATTAAAATCATAAAAAAGTATCGAGAATTACTGACAATCCACACAGCTATTAAGCATTTAAAATACCTAAATGAAAGTTGTGGTTTAACTATATCAACATACCCTAAACCACTGATTTTAGCTTTTCCAAAAAAAATAGAAAAATGCATATTCACGTCAAATCAGTCACTTAGATTTTATAAGACAATTTTCTAACAAAATTATCCATTTTCCTGGTGATGTTAACTGATCTTAAAAAGTGGTAATAAATCTGAATCTTCTAAACTATTGCAAAATGTTGTATGAACGAATCATAGAGGAAGACATATGCTTTAGAAGATGATATTTTAAAATCCTATTATAATACAATTACATTTACAGGGTGTTAAACTGGACCACCTTTTTGTTAGGAAAACTTTACTATAAAGCAAGTTAAATACATAGTTTAAAATATATTGAAGTTTAACTTTCGTTTTTTACCGTGACTTCATTTTGTTTTTCGCGAATATCTTCGGTTTGTATTTTTAACATATTTTTTTCTTTTTATTTGAAACTAGCTGACCCGACAGACGTTGTCCTGTCCATATATTAGAAAAAATGTTTGTGTTCGATTTGTGAATTTGTGAGAAGCTGTTTGAATTATGAAAACATAGTAAAAAGAGACAAACAACGTACTTTTAAATGATAATTTTTATTTATGTAGGTTTGAGGTGTGTTTAAATTACATTTGATTTGAAAATATGTACAATATATGGTGTTATATTTACATTTTGATTGAAAGATCGATGTTCAGGAACCAATTAAAATAAAGAAATACTTTTTTCTGTTGCTTTGCAGTGATATCGTAGTTTCCTTCATTGCAATGCTTTATGATACACGACATTTTTAGTTTTGTTGCCTGGCGCGTAAATAAATAATGCTGATGGTGTTCCGACACGGGAACAGGCGACATACAATTGACCATGCGAGAAGCATGGATTTTCAAGGTTAATGCCGCAAACACGCAATGACTGCCCTTGAGATTTATTAATTGTCATAGCGAATGCAAGCCGTACCGGAAACTGCAATCGTTTAAAATCGAATGGCATGTCGGTCAGAGCCATTGGGATCCGTGGTATCAAAACGTCTTCTCCTTTGTACTTTCCTTTAAGTATTGTTGCTTCGATGACGTTGTTCATCAGGTTTTTTACCGCAAGTCGGGTGCCATTACAAAGACGTGGTTGGTTTATGTTTCGTAACATTATGATTACCGATCCGACTTTCAGTTGGAGATTGTGAGGCGGTAATCCGGGTAATTCCAGCGAGTTTAAAAACTCGGTTGGATAGTTGACAACATCATTTTGGGAAGTAACGGAATCCACCGATTTGTACGTCATCAATTCGACAGCAATTTCACCTTGAATCTTAAAATTCAATTCGTCGACATCAATGTTTTTCGCAGCCAATATAGCACGTTCGCTCAACCAATCATGATTTTTGTAATTTTGTGCAATGTTTGGAAATACCTTTCGGATTAGCTCGGATTTTGATTCGGTGAACTGACAGAAACCGGGGGGAAATTGAATGCAACCGGTCGAAATGTCAACCGGGATTTTGCCGTTGCCAATGTCCAGCAATTGTTTGGAAAATGCTTCTCCAGATTGATCGTTCTCGACACGCATGTTCACAGTCAATTTGAGTTTCTTGAAGTGTTTCCACAAACAGGATTTCCTTGTTTCCGTCGTTGAAATTTCTTTGTCGATTGATTCCAAGTATAATATCTTGGCATTTCGGAGTATAGTAACGTTCGGGCAAATTCATCGTTCCTGCACATTTCAAAAAATCTGGTCAATGTTGTAGGTGGCGGTCGATCAACTCGTTGTAATACATTCTCCTCAGTAAAGTACACTCTTTGACCATTTTCCAAATGTACGGCTAAATGAATAACAGAAGGATGTCTTTCATGAATGCTAAATGAAAAAATGCGCCAAATTGCTTCGTTACTACTAACATAGCGGCCCATTTGAAATTGAGTGACTTCATCGATGGAATTCTCCGCACTAACTCCAATCACAGCCATGTCACTACCTTTGGTCACATATTTGCAGATGTATTTGATGGATTTCACGGAATGGCAAGATTCGACGTTGATATGTGCTTTGAATGTTTTGGAGAGTAGTGGCGAATACGGAACAATCCAACGGTTATCAATTTGAATGTCCTGCTGATTTACTTTCACCATTGTTGATCTTCCATTGTCAGCAATTGAACGGCGACGATACAGTGGGTAACCATCATTTCCGGTAATTGTTTCAGCTACTAATGGCCTTGGATAACGCTTCGAACATTTGCCGTCGACCATACACGGAGAAAGGATATTTAATGATAAATCTGCTGTACCGTAGTGTCGAACGTAGGTTATAGCATCCTGAGCATATTCATGCATATGGCGAGGACTTCCGACGTACGTTGCTGGGAGAATCGTCATCCGGCCGATATTGTGTGCGTTCCCGTCCACATTTATGGCATCTCGAAGGTGTATGTACTCTTCGGAACGCAGTTTTTTCTGGTTCAATCTAATGAATGTCAATCTTTCTGTTTCTATTTTTACATACATATCGACAGCATATTGGTGGAAAAGACGACGACATTTCAATATGTGATTGTCCTCATTTTCACGAACCATCAGTCGAAATGCATAATAGTTCATTGAACTTACTTTTTTGTTTGTTTCAGCGCCTGTACATTAATTTTCGCGTCAATAAAATTAATTGATCTTATAATAGAAAAAATATAGATTTGATATTCACCTGTAAGCGGATTTATCATTTTGATCGAGAAATGATAACCGTCTTCACCTTGCCAAAATATGATTGGATATTGTAACGCATCATATGATCGGTGAGTTTCACACACACGCTGCTGCTGATTATTTCGTCGATGTAGAACGATATCACGTGATTCCAAATTTTCACCAACGACGACAATGGCGACATCATCAATTGTTGGTGCATTGAAACGTCTTGCGTGTTCTCCCGTAGGAGTCTTATCGGCTCTGATAACAATTTTGTGATTATCAGAGGGCATGCGGTCTAGTGCGGTTTTGAACAATGCAATCAATTGATTGTGTTGATGGAAAAAAGTTTGCAGTTGCTCAACAATTGGTCTTTTTACCGAACTGTTGTATGCACAACGCTGTTCTACTTCTTGTGGAGCATTGCCCATGAAGTAAATCTGCAGAAATTTATAGTCAGCACCCGGAACTGGCAAAAGCGAACCTGCTCGATGATATATTTGACCTTGAATCTGTAATGTTTAATTTACATAAGAAAACAAAATAAAATGCTGTAAGTGGTGAAATTACCTTGAAAGTAGGCATGAAATTATCCCGAATCACATTTGTTGCGCCAAATGAAGTCATTTGGAAACAATTGTTGTAGTTCTGGATTTGTGTTAGGAAATGCTTGGAATGAGCTCCTGTTCCAGAAACCAATGAGAGCAATGGCTCTGGTGGTGGAATCAACGGTGTCAATTTCACTTTGCCACTTGCGCAACACAATCCAGGAGTTTCATTTTTATATTTCAATGCCTTACAATGTGGGCACACAACGCTCATCGAACCAATAGCAACGGAATGGTCTGCACTGTAATCGACTGTCCTGTTGTAATGAAATGCAGCTCGATGAGTATTTAACGCAACATTTGTTTCTCTTCTTGCACGTACATTTGAATTCATTATCACTCGGTTGGATTCTATAGAACGATTGTGTCTCATTCGATGCATATCTACTTCGTTTGCATATTCTCTTTCTTCTTGTGTACGTGCAGAACGTGTTTGTGATAATCGATTTCGTTCAATTTCATTTCGCTCTTCGAGTTGTTCCGCAGTTTGATTAGATCGAAAATACGCTTGATTTGAAGCATTGCGAGTTCTGCGACCTAAATTGCTCCTTCTTATTGGCGGCATTACAATGCGATAGAATTTATTGACTTTGCTCTTACCTTTTAACCGTTTATAACTTCAAAACCCACAGTCTATAGTAGGTTAATCTATAAATTTGTTTGAGGTAACACGATTTAACTTATTTCAATTAATGAATTGATTGCAATGTACTTACAATGGAATCTTAATTCAAAAAAAAACTTATCACCGTTAGTTAACTTTTTTAGAAACACTTTAAACTTTTTTTAATTCACAATTAACAATTGCACTTATTTTATTTTTCGTCCACCGATTAATTTGATCAACAATTTGACAATAAGCAGTCAATCAACATTTGCACAAATAAATTGGAATGTAAATAAAAAAGTAACGGTATTTTCGGACAAATCGCGAAACAATACAAAAGTAATAACAAATGAGTTATTTACAACATAAGAATATCCCAGCAAAAACTTTACTTACAAATAAGCCGAAAAATAAGGAGAATTTGACAAATCGGTGCAGCCGTTTTCCGATTTTAGATAAATCGAAAAAAGTGGGCGTAAAAGTAGGCGTGGTAAATTTTTCTTTCAGTAAAAACTTAAATTAGATTACTACGATCATTTAAATAAAAGATTAGCCATATCGGTGCAGCCGTTTTCCGATTTTAGATAAATGGAAAAAAGTGGGCGTAAAAGTAGGCGTGGTAAATTTTTCTTTCAGTAAAAACTTAAATTAGATTACTACGATCATTTAAATAAAAGATTAGCCATATCGGTGCAGCCGTTTTCCGATTTTAGATAAATGGAAAAAAGTGGGCGTAAAAGTGGGCGTGGTCAATTTTTCTTTCCGTAAAAACCTAAGTTGGACTATGACGAACATTTCAGTAAAAAAATTGTCCAAATCGGTCTAGCCGTTCTCAACTGATGCAATTACCAACGAACGACAATTGATTTTTATTTATATAGATTTCATAAAAAAATTTTCGTTTAAATATTTTTTGAAATTTGAACAGATTGTTATGTTTTAATGAATAATAGAAATAATAATTTTAACATGTTTAAAAACTATATTCGACTTTGCCGAATCTTAAATACCCTCCACCCAAATATAATTAGAATTACAGAATGTGGGCCATATATAGGGTGTTAAAGTATTTCTCGGAAGTGGATCTTATATAGAGGCAGTGGTTAAATATGGAGCGATATTCACCAAATCCAGTAAGACTATTTTTGAATAAAAAAATAACTGTTCTGAATAAAATTTTGATATTTATATACGTTGTGTTTTTCGTTCTTTTATGAAAGCAATATTACCTATTATAAGCCTATTATAAGCAATTTTTATAAAAACGCGGACAAGTTATGATGAATTTCAACTTGTTATAGATATTTATAAAAGATTTATGAGTGTTTAAGTGATTTTCTTGTTATTCACAAAACTCAGTATTACGATTATTGGATACAAATTATTATAGAGGTTAATGTGTTTTTCGGAAGAGGTGCATATATGGGAGCTATGACCAATTATAGGTCGATCTTCTTAAAATTTGGTTCAGCGATTTTCATATATATTATTTATGTGAAACTTTTACTTAATGCTATTTTAAAGAGATTTATGCATATTTAAATTTGTATGGATTCGTCTATTCTATTAGCATGTACCCACGTGAGCTGTTCTTCTATCTATTAGCATTTATGTACCATAAAGCCATATTCCGTGAAGAAATTTATGTGGGGACTAGGATAAATCATGGACACAGTTTGTCCTTTTATCATAAGAATAATAAGTGACAAATTTCATGGTATTCTTTGCAATGAAATTACCCAAAATACCAAAAAAGTTGTGAAAATTATCTAAATTTTTGCTGATTTTCAACACCAAACTGCTTACCCCCATTAACACGAAATCTGGTTAAATGTTAGCTAATAGTTATACTGACAGTTTTCATGCAAAAATAATTTTAACCGACAGTATAACTATTAGTTAATCCATAACCAGGCTTCGTGTTAATGGGGGTTAGAAGAATTAAAAACATTTTGGTGTAAATTTCATTTTAAACATTCATAAGGATCAATAATATATCGCACTCGGTCAACAATATTGTATTAATTCAAAACTTTTTTATTTTATCTTTTTGGCAAACACTTTATGGATTATAACTGAATCCTGATATAATCCACATTTTGGAGTTTTTTTAAACAAATTAAAAGTTATTTAAAATATAACCTAATAATGATTTAAACTAAATCAGTAGTTAAAACAAAAACCTTTACATATTATTTTTTATTGTAATTCAAATGCTTAAATAACAAAAAAGTAAATAATTCAAATGTTTCATAACTTTTAAGTATGAGATCTATTATAAGTCCTTCGATGACTAAATCAAACTCATCATAAGTGTATATCAATTTCAATATGAAATATAAATTGCGAAATGTTGAACGTTATAAAGAGAATTCTGTAATCTTAGATTGTTTTTTTAAAGAAGATTTTACAATAAATAATTCTATGTTTTCAAAAATCAAGTTTTTCTCAATTTCGTTGACAGAACAAAATTTTCACATAATTTCAACGGAATCTTAAACTTCTTTTGATGTAATTTTGGTTTGTTGGCAATGAACAACTTCAACAGGTGTGAATGATAGGGATCTTCATCATCAAAATTATGAAGACATTCTTCACCAGATTTGTCCGATGCCACATCGTCCAAAATATTAGCATTACTCAAGATTCCATGACAAATAAGTTCGTCATCACAATGTTGATATCCTGAAGAAAACCTCAAAACTTTTATGCAATTATGATGCTCAGCAGTCCATAACAACACCAGACCTCACATCATATGATGATAAGGTTCTAGGAGCAGCCTGGCTATCTGACATAACAAATATCTTAGTATTCCTTAATCTCCGTAAATCTCCGCCTGAAATGTAGATGTAGAATATATTCTGCCACCGTGTCTGATTTAACCACTCATCCCTTTCAGGTATAAGGTAACACCATCCCTTTCAGTATAAGGTAACACCACAGTTGGTGACATTACGATATTACAATATCTAGAATGCGTATGTGTCCAAACAGTTCACCCGGCTTTACACGGGATATCCCCGGTAGTCTGGATGCCCTACTTCATTACCAATATATGTAAGGGTGGGATGTGCAGGATTTCACCCACAGCATGAGGTCCTCATGGACCCAGTAATAGAGACAAAGATGAGGCGATATACATTGTCAAGTAATGCTGTCGTGGTCAACTGTTCCACCTTTTCCGCCTATTTACCGTAATAAAAGGCCAGTAAATCATCTTCGGTTTTAACCCCCATGTTTTACCAAAAAATTCGCTGGCAGGCATACATTGCACTAGTAGCTTTTTTGATAGTGTTTGATAAATGAGAATTCCAAGTCAGAGTCTTATCAAGTGCAACCCCAATATAATTTACTTTAGAAAACCCTATAGATGAGCTATTCAATGTAGTCTCTATGAGTCTAATAACTATCCGTTTGGTAAATGGTACACGAATTATCTTGACCACCTGGTGGTTATATTCAGAGCAGTTTGAATTGTTTCCGATGTCGTTACGTCATCCCACGCAGTAACAGAAATTACAAAGTCGTCGGCGTAACCATATGTGCGGAAACTTAAGTTGTTAAGATATTCCAGAAGTTCATCGATAACTAGAGTCTACAATAGAGGCGATAGTACGCCACCTAGTCTTCGATGGTCCTCCTAAATCCAACTTAATAACCCTGGATGACAGCATTTCCAAAATCCATTTCCTTGTAATATCGAGCCCTAACCGCGAAAATAACGTAAGCGCCAAAAATCGAATTTTAACGGAGAGAGTTTTTTTCGTTTTTTTTTTTAAGTTGTGCGAAGGATTTTTTTGAAAGTTAAAATGTAGTCTATTACTGGTGTCATATATGAGATAAATGCATTTTTAAGTTAATTTTGTGAGCAACAAATTTGTTTTGGCGCTTACGTTATTTTTACCGCCACTATTACAATCAGCTGAGACTAAAATATGGCGCATACGATAAATGCTTTATAAAGAAAAAATATTATTTTAAGTTTCGAAAAAATTTATTTTTTTAAAAATCAGAAAAAAGTTTTAAACTAATATAGTAGGTGCTTAGGAAATTAAGGCATATCTTCTTCATCTGTTTCGTTTAAGGCGTCTATAATATTTTGGGAATGTTTTAGGCCAATATATTCGTTATGAAAACTTTGAGGAATACTATTTTTATTGCAAGGTCATTTTAAATCATTGAATTTATATGAGGAAATTTTTAATTCTGTGTTGTATAGCGGAGGAGGTCCACGAACCGTAGAAGTATTTAAATCAATATCTTGTCGTCGCTATTAAGGAGTGAGATCGTAAAATTCTTAACACACGTTTTTCATTAAAACTTTTTACCCAAGTATTATTTGATTTCAATTATATTCATTGTTTGTTAATCTGATTAAAAACCTGGTTCAGGTAGAACGAATGGTTCACATGATATATATTAAGCTATAAATATAGAAAGCATTTTCAAAAGAGCTCCCAACACATCCGGTAGGAAAGCAGCCCGGTAGCTCAGTGCTCGGACTATTTGGTACGAAAATTAAAAGCTAATGCAGGTTTAAAAACATACAAGGCTCAAAAAGTTCCTGACAGGAACGCTGCAAAAAATTTAGAGGCCAAAGACAGAGTATGGAAATTGAAGTAAGAATTTTTCGATCTCACTCCTTATCACAATAGCCGTATTTAATTGTAATCATAGTTGTATAGAAAGTTGAAGACTGCATCGTGCTTATTTTTATTTTCTTTGGAATAAGCTAATCAGAAAACATTTTCCAGTTTGAAAATCAGAAAGAGTCCTCATGTAAACGCTTAAGTGCCTCGTAAACTGTACAATCTATGCATTCTTACACTCTCTCTAATGAACTGTAAAAAATTGTATGTAAATTCGTTTCCACAACTCCGATAAGTTTGCGCGACAATTTAGGCTCGCAATCTTAAATATATTGTGCATTTGATAAATCAGCTGCTTTTGTTTACTTTATAATAGATAAACATTAAATAAAATACAAATTTTTTGTACACGTGAAAATTGTGTGACTTTGGAACCGAATGATTGGATTGAATGGCATTGTGAATGGAAATATTAACCAACAGCTAGAATATAAGCAAAATCGTCCAAACTATGTTTACCATTGTTTGTTCCAAAGATTTCACTTTCATTAGAAGTTTTTAGAATTTAAATTTATACAATTTTTAAAACATTTTTTTCTAAGAATTTTTTGAATTTATTTTTGTTTCATATTTTTATCAAATTGTACAAAATTTAAAAGGTGGGTTCATGAAATACGTTGCGCAAATTTGCGCATTTGCACAAATGGGAACTTAAGCGTTTAAATGAGTACCCTTAGAGTGCTTTAACGATATAAATTCATAACCGTAAGGGGTTTTTCTTGCACTTCGAATAACTTTAGGCCACTCACTAGGAGCATCAGAATCAACAGGCATCATTGTATGACCAGGTAGTAAGCAAATTTGAATATATTAGAAAAAAATGCTTGATTTGATGTTTGTCCAATAAATGGGACTTAAATTTATATATTTTCCCGTTAATTGTATTTCAATTTCTTTTGATTTTCTCTCTAGTACTTCGGCTACTCTTACTTTAATTTATTGCTCCTTTTGGCTTTTATGTCGCTTACGTTATTTTTGCGGTAAAGCAAAAAGGTCAGTGTCGCTTACGATATAATTGAATTTGCGTTATCTCTGTGTATATAAACACTTTATTTTCATTATTTCGGGTGTTGATGCGCACGACACTTTTCTATCGATTTTCATTAAAAAGTCAATTTCGGAAAAATGTCGCTTACGTTATTTTTGCGGTTAGGGCTCGATATAAGGAACCCTTTTCCCATACAGTGCTAGATCAGCAGCACCGTTTGACGTATTATCGTATATGTATATAGGTTAAAATGTTGTAAATGTTTTATAAAATTTTTACATAGAAAATACTTAAACTTTTTGTATAACTATTGTTGAAGACTGACATATAACTTGTACAATAAGTTATGAATTGAACAATTCAATTGTTTATTGTATTATTCTGAGTGAATGTACATATGTAAGTACATATGATGTAGTAGGATCATTGATGTTGCAGAAGAAAATAATAATAAATAAAAAAGAACAGTAAAATAAAACATCCTTACATATAAAAATAAAAAAAAAATAACAATTACCTAAGGCTTTACAATCAAATTACTTACCGAGGCAAATACATACAATGTATGTGTATATTAGGGTGGCCAAAAAAAAAGATTTACAACTAAAATAAAAATTCAATTCATTCTAAAATACCGTTGCTCAAAAGTTTCGTCGTGGGTTCAGTATTTGGTGAGTATTTGAGGTTTGTAACGTATTAATTTAAACGAATTATTTCAAATACAGGGTGGCTGATGAATGTTGCTACATCAAGAAACTCATATAATTTTTTGTCAATTCATATAAATGATTTTGTCTTTATTAATTTCAACAAGTTAGAGTGCTATATTCGGCTATGCCGAATCTTAAATACCCTCCACCTAAATTAGATGAAAATTATAGAAATTACATTGGTATAAACACTCTAATATCCATATTCAGTGTTTGTTATTGGGACTTAGCTCCGATTATGAAGATTGGTAGAGTGTTAATGTAATACAGTTGTTTTCGCTTATAGTCTACAAATACAGTTGCACAATTTTTGTGGACTATGAGCGAATTAGGACTATGACCGAATTTCTTTTTAAGCCACTTCATGGATTATATATGAATCATGATATAATACACATTTTGGACTATATACAAATTATGTACTTTCTTCAAAAAAACACTTTTTTTAAACAAAATAAAAGTTTATTAAAAACATAGTTGTATAGTAGTATTTTATATATTGTTAGAAAAACTAGTTTATGCAGAAGATATTTTATTTCAAATGTATAAAAATGTTATCTACTTCAGCAATTTATAATTGAAATAATTACATATTCCTACCGTTTCCAACAGAGTCTATACTTTTATAATAGGAATAAAATGTACTATTTAACAATTTATATACTTAATAATTGGTTAACATTACCGATTGGCTCTTTTCCTTATTCACCACAAGTGAAGTAAAAGAGTATAAAAAGGGAAAACAAATATATTTAGTAAAACTTCAAAAATATATTTTTGTTCTGTTCTAATGAATTTTCCGGATTTGAGCCTTATATATATAATTATGAACCCATAGTCACCAAATCTACTTGAAACTTATTTCTGTTACATTTTTTACCGATATGAGTGTATATATGCGTAAATCTATTTTTCGGATGTGCGACTTTTTTGGAAGATATAATTAAATATTTTACCGTGATTTCTTTGTATTTGAGGCCTATTTTGCTTGATATTTTTCTCCATAACATTATTTACAAGAGTTTTATGGGTATTATTGTGATTATCGGAAATGGAGCTAATATGGGTGCTATGGTCAAATATGGACCGATATTCACAAAACCCAGTAGTATGATTTTTGGATACAATATATTGATCTGTATATAATTTTAGTTCGATATCCATATATTTATAATATTTATAGAGGTAGATGTGTTTTTCGGAAGTGGTCCTTATATGGGAGCTATGACCAATTATCGGCCGATCTTCACAAAATTCAACACATCGATTTTTGTGTATAATGGAAATATTTGTTTGAAATTTAAACTAGGTAGAAGCTTTTATAAAAGAGTTATTAGTATTTAAGTAATTTTCGGAAATGGACCTTATATGGGAGCTATGGTCAAATATGAACCGATATTCACACAATCTAGTAGTATCATTTGTGAATTAATACTACCGATCTGTGTAAAATTTTAATTCGATAACGATATTTTTCAGATATTTATGAAAATTAATGTGGTTTTTAGTTGTGGTCCTTATATGGGAGGTATAACCAATTATGGTCCGATCTTCATGAAATTCCCTACAGCGATTTTCATGTGCATTAGAATTATTCAGGTTGAATTTCAACTTGATACCGATATATATAAAATACTAGCTTGACCCGGTGCGCTTCGCTACCCCTGTCGATGTAAAAATCGGTTCAGCCGTTTAGTAATTATTGTTTAAAAACTAAGGGTACCAATTTTACCCGTTTTTCCCCCTTTTTATCCCTTTCTGGTCCAAGTATTGAAAAAATTTATAGCCTATTGACGCTTCCAAGTAAGGATCTATCTACGTTCCAAATTTCAATAAAATCGGTTCAGCCGTTTAGGCGTGATGCTCAAACAAACAAACAAACAAACAAACAAATAAACAAACAAACAAACTTACAAAGACATTTATATATTTATATAGATTTAAGTTTATTTAAATGATTTACGGAAGTAAACTTTATATGGGGGCTATGGTCAAATAGTGCCCGATCCAAAAAAAAAATTGGTGTCGCAATTTCTGTTTTCACGAAACTTAGTTGTGCTGAATTTTATATGGATACTGCAATTCTATGGGCATTTATATACCATAGCACCATATTTCGGGAAGAAATTTGTATGGGGGCTACGATAAATTATGGACCGATTCTTTCCATTTTCAACAGAATTTATCCTTTTATCATATAAATAATGTCGGCAAAATTTCATAGTATTCTCTGGAATGGATTTACCAAAAATCAGAAAAAAACATGTGAAAATGATCTAAATTTTTGGAGGTTGTCTTACATTTTAATCCACAACCCTGGTTCTACCAACTCGATTTTGCTGATTTTCAATACCAAACTGCTTAGGAAAATTATAAACATTTGGGTATATATTTCATTAATTTTGCTTATGTATTTTGGGCGTGAGAGTATTTTACACAGACAGACAGACAGACAGACGGAAAGACGGACAGACAGACGGACATTGCTCAATCGACTTAGAATTTCATAAGGATCAATAATATATATACTTTGTTGGGTCTCAGATGAATATTTCTCAATGTTACACACGGAATGACAAACGTATATATACCCTCTTTCACCACTTGTGGTGGTGGAGGGTATAATAATACCGCGTTAAGCTATTAAGTGGTTTTTAAAAATTTTTGAATTGAAATGACGCATATGCGACATCTTATCTAAAAGTTATCATTACAGCCTGTAGGGTTGCAGCGGGAATTGTCTCAATTATTGTTCTAACGCATTGTTATAAATCATCCAAATTAGTAGGGTAAGGAGACCTTGGAGTCCAATTGGATGTAGAGTTTCTGAATATCAGTATCTTGGGAATTTTTCTCTTCAATTATTTCATAACAGCCCTGGAAATGTGAAAAGTTGGACCATTTTGTTGCAACTACACGGAGTTGAAAGGGATTATTTTTCGGCGTAGTATTAGATTCGGCATCTTGTATATCCACCATCAATATGTAGGTATTTTTTAATTTATTGATAATACGATATAGAGTAAAGTCAATTATGGACCGATCCTCACAAAAGTTGGTGGAAATATTGAGGTTTATATAGAATTTGTTTATGTCCAATTTCATCACGATACTAATTATGATAAGACAATTATGAATGGTTTTTTCATCTTTTTAAGAGGACTAGGGACAAATGTTGCCCGATTTTTTCCATACTTTACAGTGCCTACTAAGTAAGAACAAATTTGTGCAAAATTTTATAAGGATGGCCGCATAATCATCATATTTATGACTGTCTGGGGGAACATTTGTATGGGGGCTTGTGAAATCATGAAATAAAATTGCCCATTTTCAATACCAAACAAACATAGAGTTTTAAATGCTCTACAAAAAATTTAATATTCCTCTTTGATATTTGTTTTAAAATAAATAGCTCCAGACGGATCATATCGCAATGCATTTCAATACATAAGGATATCAATGCGTTTGACAATATAACATTGCGGTGACTGAAGTATGCATTCCAGATATTTGTCAGATTCAAACTTGGATACGGCAACAAATAATAATAATAAACCACCGTAAATACTTTACGATTTCATGCTTTTCGCCCCATGGCATGTTCCAAAATCGATAAAATATTTCATGGTGAAAATTTTTAGCAAAGTTTTTAAAAATATTTAGACTGACATCTTAACCCCATTTTTCGAGTATTTTTTTCCGACATAATTCCTTAATGGAGGCCTGTATACTTCTGCCAGTTTTTTGCGGTAATTTTTATTTAAATGTGTTTTATTCACTGACTTTATTTAACTAGATTCACTACTTTAATCGCGATTTTTCTCTATTTTACTTTAATAAACTGCTTCCTTCAAGGAAGGTATCATTTTGAAAAAAATCAAAATCTTGTGTATCTTATGAATTATGATACGGAGAATCATAATCAATCAAAAAGTCGATTTTGAATTTTTTGTAACTTAGGGCATTTTTGATTTCAAAATTTCAGACGGCTAGCTTCATTCGTTAGGGTACTATTGTGTTTTCAACAGAAAGGCAGAAGGACTAACATAGCTAGATCGTCTTTGAATCTTTTGATGACCCAGAACATATTTACTAATGCGGGTCTGTGAAAAATATTTTCATGTGTTACAAACGGAATGACAAAATCAATATACCAAAATCGGGAAAAATTTGTTAGTCTAATTTGTTAGTTTTTTCACTAATAAAGATTGGGAAATTTTTTTTAAATTAAAAAAAAAAATGTAAACAAATTTTTTTTTGCAATTTTTAAGATTCGGCACAGCCGAATATAGTGCTCTAACTTTTTATCCTTTGATCCTGCTCAACAAATACTCAGGACAAACATTTTGAAAAATGGTAGCCTCAAACAAACTAAACGTTCGTGTTAGTACGGAAGATTTACACCTAAGTCTTCCTCCATACAAACGGGGCCACCCTAATGTATTCATATATGCATGTTGTGCGTGTACTAAACTACAACTGAAAAAATAATAAAATATAAATGAAAATCAAAAAAACATTCTCTTTAATTTGAAATTTTCAGAACAAACATTTTTTTTACATCTTACCTGCAGGATATTCTCAGATATATATAAAAACAAGTAAGAAAGTATGGTCGGTCAAGCCCGACCAGATAATACCCTACACTAAGTAAATGAGCAAAAACATTTTTCTTTCAAAATTTCAATAATTTATGTTCGTGAGCGATTTTCGGAAGTGGGCCTTATATGGGAGCTATGACAAATTATGGACCGATCACCACGAAATTTGTTCACGTGATTATTGTTTATATGAAAGTTATTTATGTTGAATTTTATGTGTATACCAACATTTGTAGGAGATTTATGCTCGTTAAAGTGATTATCGGAAGCAGGCCTTATATGGGAGCTATGACTAATTATGGACCGATCATAACAAAATTTGGTGACATGAATTCCCTATATATAAAACTTATTTGGACAAAAACATGTGTAGATACCTATAGAAATTAAACATTTGTGACGGATAAAATCCACTTTCGGGAGGACATTTGTATGGGGGCTAGGTCAAATAATAGACCGATTTCAGCCAGTTTCAATAGGGATCGTCCTTGGGCAGAAAAAATGATATGTACCAAATTTTATCAATATATCTTTAAAATTGCGACCTGTACTCTGCGCACAAGCTTTACATGGACAGCCAGCCAGCCAGCCAGCCAGCCAGCCAGCCAGACGGACGGACGGACATCGTTTAATCGACTCAGAAAGTGATTCTGAGTCGATCGGTATACTTTAAGGTGGGTGTTAGACTAATATTTTTGGGCGTTACAAACATCTGCACAAACCCATTATACCCTCCCCACTATGGTGGTGTAGGGTATAATAATAAGGTAGTACCGAGTAGAAAAGTACAAGTCACATACATAAATACTTACTTATACTGAAAGTGTTTTTATATTGTGAAAAGCCTTAATAATTCGGAGAATAAATTTAAAAAAAAACATTATTTGCATTTTGTAGCTTTTGTTAGCAAATTGCTTCCTTTATAATTTCAGTATTTTCTAAATACACATACAAAGAGATAAAGAAACAGAGAAACAATCATAAGCAAAACCAAGCAAATAAATTTCAACAATTGTTTTTATATATGTAAATATTAAGACAAAACAAAGTAAATCAAATACTACATTCTTGGAATTTTATTTGAAGTTTGCTTTATTTTAAATACATATGTATGTATATATAAAGATTAGAACGAATCACAGCAAAAAGTAAATTGTTACCCCCAGTATGTCTTAAATCAATTTGAAATTGGACAATTAAGATTTTCTAACAGAATAATGAACATGAAAAGGAATTCTATGAACATTCTTAAAGAACTTGCATGTATTATAAAATAACACAATCTTAAGGACACACTTTAAACTCTTTTTAAAACTGATCTATCCAATGAGCAATTAGCAATTAATAACCCAATAGTCGCAGTTTTGTCAATCAAGAAAAACTTGCTAGATTGACTCGTTTCAGTTTGAAGTTGTTATTATTATTATATCCTGTGGTTCCTATAATGAACAAAGGGCCACAACAAACTGATTCCATTCAGTTCTGTTAGATGATTTATGCTTGATTTCCCTCCAGCTAAGACCGCTTTGTGTTATCTCGCACTCAAGTTGCAATGGGCGGCCTCTTCTTCTCGTGTTACCCTGGGGTGTCTAGTCAATGGCTGTTTTTGCTATATCTCCTGCAGACCTGCGCAAAGTATGACCAATCCATCGCCATTTTCGATTAAGTATTTCAGTCTGGATTGGACGTTGATTTGTTAATCTCCATAGATTTGCGTTTGAAATTGTTGCAGGAATATCCGAATATTCAAAGAATTCTTCGCAAGCACCGGTTGGCAAATACGTGCACAGCATTTATGTCATGTGACACAGCTGTTGAACAACTTTATTTTGGTGTTGATAGATACACGGCTGATATCCATATTTTACTTAACATACCGAATGCTTAATTGGCCCTTGATATTCGGTATGCCACATCATTACTATAGTCGCCATTGTTCGTAATGATACTCCCAAGGTAACAGAAAAATGTTAAATCGTCCAGGTCGACGTTGCGTATTTTGAACCAGTCTTTGCCGCTTTGATCTCTAGAGCCTTCAGTTTTTGTACCATATCTCTGTGGTTATGTGATAGTAAGCTGATATCGTCTGCATATTCAAATCATTCAAGGCGTACATTGAGGCCCCATCTTATTCCTCTGCTAGCTCGAGTTACATTACGTATGATAACGTCGAGCACAATGTTGAACTGCAAAGGCGACAGTATGCATCCTTGCCTAACTCCTGTAAGGACTTCGAAGCGGTTGGCAGCAAACATTCTTATAGATTGATTGGATAAGATTTATAAGTTTTGGTGGTATGCCTTTACAAGCTCCATATCGCGTCGTAACTTAAGGTATGGAAAGCTTTATCGAATTCGATAAAGACCATATACAAAGGAGACTGCCACTCGTTGGACTGTTCCGCAATTATCCGCAATGTGTTGATGTGCTCAGTACAAGACTTCTTTGGACGGAATCCAGCTTGCTCATGCCGAAGTTCCGGCAAAATAGCTTGGGATATTCTGTCATTTATAATGTGCGCTATGATTTAGTTCACTACACTGAGAATTGTTATGCCTCTCCAATTTTTACATTCCGTTAGGTCCCCCTTCTTGGGAATGTTTATGAGAATACCCTCTTTGAGCCGTGGTTTGGGTCAGTGGTTGTAGGAAGGACGATGATGTTCGGATGTCCGCTTTGAGCATTTCAGGTGCAATGTTATCTGCTCCAGGGGCCTTATTTGCCTTTAAGCCTGAAACAGCGTTTAATATCTTGTTAAACTCGGGAGCCTCAATTGGAATATCTTGTCTCACGCAATGGCTAGTGCAAGTACATATGATTTCAGTAGCAAAGGGTGGGTTGGGCAGCAAGCTAGTGTCTCCATATTTTGAGTTGCTCTGACCGGAATGTTGTTAACACTCCCTCGCTGTCCTTTAGGGGCTTTGTGGTTGCGAAGTTTTTACCAGTGAGCTTTTTGGTGATAGCATAAAGATCTCTTAGTCTGTGCTCTCCCTTAGCTTTTTGGGCATCGCATGCGAGTTTTGTGTAAAAGCATCTTTTGTCGTTTCTAGCGCTTCGCTTTACTTGTTTGTCTTAACGACTGTAGACTTTCCTCATAGCAACTTTCTCTGATGGAGTTCTGTCTGCATTAGGTTTAGATTTAGTAGCTCTTCTGGATTGTATCAGATGGCACGTGTCATCAGATATCCATTGCATTTTCCGTGGTGTTCTGTAACCAATATGCTCTCTGGCAGCGTCCTCAAAATGAGCTTGGATGTGTGGCAATTCAATAACCGGATGGGCGCGTTCGACGTTTGAAGTTGTTATACCTACCACCAAATATATAGAATTGGTCAATGAGTTTCCAACACATCGAAGCATTGGTCCGTTAAAAGCACGATCCGACCTCTAGGGAAAAACTGAGGGGAATAAACGTCTCCAAGTATTCTTTGTTGATTGGAAAAGTTTGGTATTTAAAATCGGTCACGTAGAAAAAGAGTTATGAATGAAAATGTAAGAATGTTTAATATTTTCAAAAAAATTTTGTTATTTTCCTTAAATATATTGCAGATAATGCCATGAAATTTTGCACACGTTATTGTTTAATAAAAGGATGAGCCGATCTACCAAAAATTTAGTCTTGTGATTTATTTCAGCATGAAACTTATTTCTGCTGAATTTTGTATGGTTACTGCAAATCAGTAAGCATTTATAGACTATGTAAAAGTATTTCAGGAGTAAATTTATATGGGGCTAAGAGAAATCGTGGACCGAATCTTTTAATTTTCAACAGAGTTAGTAAAATTGTATGAGTGTAAAATTGTATGGTATTATCTGCAATATATTTAAACATATGACAAAAAATATGTGAAAATTATAATATTTTTTTAGGTTGTCTCACATTTTGGTTCATAATTATGGGCCTACTGTACCGATTTTGCTGATTTTCAATACCAAACTGCTTAGGACAATAATAAACATTTTTTGTTTAAAGTTTTTGATGGTAATCAAAAACATTTTCTGTTACTTGATATAACAAAATGTTTGGCTCATCAAAGAAAATAAAAATTAATTAAAAAATGTGAATAAACGAACATATTTTTTTACATTTATACATTCATATGTATTTATATGATTTCAACTCAAAGTAAAAAAAATAAATACCCCTGGAGAGTGTTATTAAAACTAATGATATAATTATTGTTGTTGTTTTTTATTTGATTTTATTCCTTTGTGTGTTTTTGTTATATATAAATTTGAAATCAATGATGTGAAAATATAAACTAATTTATATTTTTATTTTATTTTATTTAATACATGATTTTTATCATGTTTTTTCAATGATGGATAAATATACTCGTATTTGATTACAATGATTACTTTTGCACAGGAAATTAATTTAACAAGTTCGCTTGCTATACAAATATTTTCTTATTTGTTTAAAAAAAATTATCTCTCCGTATCTAAATATTATATTTTTAAATCATTAATTTACAACTGTTATTTCGGTCAAAATGGTCACCGAAATAGTAAAAGTTAATTTTAAAGCAACTTTTTTCTATTACTTAAAGTTACCTTTTACTATTACGAACTTAAAAGCAAGTGCAGACTATCAATCTGAGGGTTGCGGGTTCGATTCCGGCCACAGACTCTGGGTGTATCTCCAGACTAGCAAAACGAAGTTTGTGTTTGTTAAAAAAAATAAAAGAAAAAAATTCAACAGAGTTACTCCTTTTACTATGAAAATAACGAGAATAAAATTGTATAGTATTATTTGTAATATATTTATTTACATACAAAAAATATCTATGTTAAAATGATCAATTTGTTCTGATTTTCATAGGTTATAGTTATGAATTATGGATGTGAGAGTGTTCTACATAGACAAACATAAGGACATAGCTCAATCGACTTAGAATTTCATAAGGCTCAAGAAAATATAGACTTTGTTGGGTATTCGATGATTATTTCTTAATGTTACACATTGAATGATAAACTAACCATCATGAGACTTTTTATGGAGCAACTATGATTACACAGTGATACAAAATCAAACTTTTCGAATCGGAATGGAATGAAACCAAAAGCCAATGAAAGGTGACGTTTTCCGTAACAAAACCCTCAAGGCTTTTTTTCAGTTCAGTGCTAGATTTTTTTTTATACGCATTTGAAGTTGGTGATTTTGGAACGCTGTCTAACAAGAAAAAATCATTAAAAATTTGATAAAATAATGCTTATTTCTTTTAATTATCCTAGAAAGTTGTGGTATCTTAATGTTTTTGGGGTCGTGGAATCCATTTTTGATATTTATTTTCACCTAAAACGCACGCTAGAGGGCGCTGCACAGTGGTATAGAAAAAAAATATAAAAATAAATCTGTAACATATAAACGGATAGTCAAATTTTAATAAAATTTTACATACGCAAAGAGGAAATGTTGTCGACTTTATGTTTTGAATTTAGATCACATTGGCTCTCCAGGGGCGCAGCCAGGGCTCCCCAAAGTAGGACACATCGTATATGTTAAGTTTTAAAACGATCCTATTTTTTTTTTTTGTATACCGATTTGCAAAAAATTTTATATATAGAATCTTCTAGTCGAGCACTACAAAAAACCTTATTGCACCTATGAATTATCTCTTATAGCTTAGAAGATATTTGCATTTGAAAATTAAATTTTCAAAATTTTTACCCACCCTAACCCAGTTTTTTGATAACACCGGATCCAAATGTTTCCCGATTTTCTCCATTTTTCCTATACCGGACTAACAACAAATGAATGTGTCAAATCAAAAAAGAATTTTTTAAAAATCATGACTGGATCCAAAGTTATATGCAGTTATATTTAAAAGAGGCGATTTTCGCTAGTTTTTTTTGGAAAAAAACACTTATTTTCTTTTTAAGTTATCTAAAAAATTTCTTAAAAGATGTATAAGGAACTTATGCTTTTGTAAAAGGAAACTTTACATTAAATATTTGAAATGAAAAATAAAATTAAAGTTTTTGATACGGAACGCTCCAGGTCCATCCAAAAAACGCCTATTTTTTATGCAAAATTCAAATTTAGGGCAAAAATTCTCAAATTGCATAGTCGATATCAAAAAATAGTAACCGATATTATATGGCCATATATGTTCCTAATTATTTTTTGAAGGGTTCCGATAACTCCTACCATGGTATGGATATTACAGTCACAAACATAAAAAATCCAATTTTTGGGATTTTTCAAAACTTTTTTGGGAATTGCAATATTCCCGAAGACAACTTTCAAAATTTGTTTTTACTTTTACATTTTCAATAGAAAAATCTATATAACTGTATAATTTCATTAAGAAATATGCATTAATGCAAATTTAATATCAATTTGAAAAATTTGTTTATATGCAAAAACTAAATAAAAACCATTTTTGGTCATATTTTTCAAAAAAGTATTCCATGATTTCGGTAATTGTCAAATTTATATATTTTTCAAAAATATATAAAATCTCCTATACGTTGATATATAACATGTCTACCTTATGTTTTTTACGTGACAAATTAATTAGGGAAATCTTAACAGCTCGCAAAGAATTTACTTAACATAGAAATTCATAAAAAGGTATGTTTGCCTAACTAACAACATTTTTTTTGATAGGTTAATTCTCTGCGAGATGTTAAGTTTTCCCTAATTAATTAGGATATATAAAACTTTTGAAAGTTGTCTTCGGGAATATTGCAATTCCCAAAAAAGTTTTGAAAAATCCCAAAAATTGGATTTTTTTATGTTTGTGACTGTAATATCCATACCATGGTAGGAGTTATCGGAACCCTTCAAAAAATAATTAGGAACATATATGGCCATATAATATCGGTTACTATTTTTTGATAATTATTAATTTTAAAAAGAAGATCTATAAAATAGTACTCATCTCAAGAACTCTGAATGTGTCAAGTGTAGGTTAATATAGGCTGATTATATGCTTACTACAATTGGTATATTATTGCAGAAATTGGAGTGTTATGGCGGTTTGCCATAGGTTAGTGAACTTGGACCATTAATGTTTTTAATCTACTTGAATGATATATATAAGTAACTGGAATCTTACAGGTCAGTAATGTCTATATGTTTGCAGGATATGACTTGGCTTTGAAAACTCAAATTGAAAGGTATGTGGCATAATATTTTTGTTTGTTCGATATAATCATTTATTTATTAATGTTGATAATACTAAGTTTATTCGCTTTAGGCCTCATTCAAGCTTAAATACTTAATTTCCACTGTATAATGAAGGTATGATATTTTGCTTGTTTATTATTCAGTGTTTTAAAAATATTTTTTTACTTTGATATATCTAAAACATAAAAATATTTTCATTTATTTCAATGTAATTGAATGTTCACAGTTTCTCTTAATACCAGTTACATAAATACTTTCATTAAAAAAAAAAAATAAAAAGAAAATATTAAAGTAAAAGTAAATTTATTTTATTGATAACACATGATTATCAAGAATTTATTTATTTTGTTTAAGTTTTCAACTTCAACATATTTTTTCTAAATTCGAACAATTACAGAACTTACAGAAAAAGTTTTCTTTACTACTATTTGCTTTCGATTTTTGTTAATATTTCGCTCCTTTTTTTTTTATTATTGTTGTTTAACAAATAAATTGTTGGAAAGGAAATGGCTAAAGTGCCTTTAAGAAGTTTGTATATGAAACAGACTGCAAATATGTTTCCGTTTCCTTTTAATAAAACTTGTTACTGAAACTAAACTTTTTGTTAGCAGAAGCACAAAATACACACACAAAAAAAAAAAAACAAAGCTTGAAGACAAAAAGTTTATTTTATATAAAACAAGTGAGACAGCTATCTTCGGCTGTGCCGAATCTTATATACCCTACATCAAATTAAACTTTAAAATAAAAATTTTAAATTTTTTTTAAATTGTTTTTTAAAAGTTTTTTCCAAATTCTTTTTTTTCAATTTATTAGTGAAAAAAATTTAAGCCAACAAATTTTTTGGTAAAAAAAAAATTCCGGTTAAAAAAATATTTTTCCCGATTTTGATCCATTTTAGGTCCAAATTACTATAGAATAATACACATCGTTGCAATGGACTGCGAAACATCTATCATAAGATATCCATATTGTCTATATTCATGACTTAGTTATCCAGATACATTTAAACAATAGGCCAAAAATCAAAGTTGTCCCGGTTGTCCTTATATCTCAGCCTTATGTGGCCGATTTTCTCGATTTTAAAAAGCAACCGAGCCGAAAGAATTCTCTATATATTGATGTATGAATCAAATATATAAGTTATTTGGGGGCTACGGAAAGTTATATCTATAACGATCCAGAATATATATACTTTGTAGGGTCCCAAATGAAAAATGTAGAAATTACAAACGGAATGACAAACTTATATATACCCTTGCCACTCATGGTGAAGGGTATACAAATAGAAAAAAAATTTAGTATGAAAAATAAAAAAATAAAAAAAAAGAAACTACACTTCCGGACATGCACGCACATGTGTTACAAATAACACATAATAAATTGGCTAAATTTCTAGAGTAGAAAATTTTCTTATTTTCTGTTTTTTAAGAAAATTTAGAAAAACACCCTCTACTCTAAATTGTAAGTAATAGTGTATTGCACAAATATATAAATTATTGTATAATACTTATACTTAGTAGTTGTATTTAGAGAACTTTGGGAGAAAATTCAAAATATGTTTGGGTTTAAATTTGACAGAAAAAAGCAACAACTTTCATACTATTTTATACTAAAAGCAAGACTAAAATGGAACACTTCTTAGAATCAGTTAAGGAAGGAAAGTAATATGCTATATTTTATATACAACAAACTATGTACAACTCAGTGTACATAGGCAATAATAGTTAAAGAAGTAATTGATTTATTGCTACTAATATTTATAGCAGACTAGGTAAAACCCGGTGTGCTTCGCTACCCGTATCGTAATAAAATCAAAAGTTTAAAGTTAAACAAATATATTTATTTAGTAATTAAAATCTACAGTTTTTCTATTATTTTCTAATGTAATAAATAGTACCTTATTTATTTATTATTTACTTACCTAACAAACACAAATTTATCTATATACAGGGTTTTCCAACAAGAGGTGTTATTGGTATTCAAAGAAAAATTGCATTTTTGGAGATAAATGATCGGATCGTTATTTCATAATAAAGAGGAAGGTATGCCGTTAATAATGAAAAACAACATCAGCCAAATGGCCACCACGACCACGTTTACAGGACCATATCCTTTTCATGAAATTGTCCATAATCAAATCACAAAGTGGCTGCCCAATGTCCTCGATAGCCTCACGAATTCAATCTTTGAGGTCATGAATCGTCCCTGGGCTGTTAGAGTAGACCTTATCTTTCACGTGGCCTCAAAGGAAGAAGTCGCAAGGTGTTAAATCACAAGATCTCGGTGGCCAATTGTGATCATCTCTTCGAGAGATAACACGGTCCGGAAGCTTTTTCCATAAAAGAGCAATGGTTTAGTTGCCTGCGTGGCACGTAGCGCCGTCTTGTTGAAAGTAAACGTTGTCCAGATCAATATCATCCAACCCCGACTATAAGATACGTTGTAATGACGTTTGTGGAATGTCCAATTCTAAAGAACGACGAGGAATACACAAACCTGGGTTTTCTTCAACACTTTGGACTACAGCAGCAATATTCTCAGTTTTTTTGAGCGACGTGCACGGGTTTTATTCTTCACATCACTAACTTGTCCCAATAGCTCGAATTTTCCACCAATTTCTGTATTGCAGTCCGACAAGGTGTTTCACGACTACCCAAAAATGCTTTAATTTTGCGAACTGTGACTGCAAGATTTTCACCATTTTTGTATTGAATTTTAATAATTTCAGTGCGTCATTGAAGCGTGTATCGTTCCATTTTTAGTAATGGCGCAGTTTCTACTTGTCAAATGTCAAAGAATAAAAGTAACAGCTACCGAAATATCGGGTGATTCAAAATAACAACTCTTGTTGGAGAACCCTTTATATAAAAATGAATGAATGTATGTTTATTTATTTGTTTTTTGTGACTTATAGGAGCCTAAATCACTAGACCTCTTTGAATGTTTACTGTATGTTCTTCTATATCTGGAAGGAACAATAGAATACTTTTATTTTGTAATTTCATGTGGGCGTGGCACTTTCCATAATAATTAAATAGTTATGAACTATAATTGTGAATGCCGCAAAATTTCAAGGAATATACTTCGGCACCATTGTGCGCTTCTTGGCTTAAATTGGTCACCACCCATACTTAGTAAATAGTTATTTTCAAATATCTGGAGAACTATAATTGTGACATTCTTAAAACTACATGCGAATCAATTTTTTATCAGTGGAGGATTCCGTTTGCAACACATATACTATGGGTCCTTATAAAATTCTAAGACGATCTAGCTATGTCCGTCCATCTGTGTGTCTGTTAAAAACACGAAAGGAGCTAGCTGTATTACAAAATGGGCAATGTCGGTCCATGATTTGACCTAGCCACCATACAAATGTCCCCCGAAACACTGTTGGAGCAGTCATATATATGTTGATTATGCGGCAATGCTTATAAAATTTTAGACAAATCAGTTCTAAGTACTCCGAATAGATACTGTAAATTATGCCGAAAATCATGCAACATTTGTCCCACGTTCCCATACAAAGCGTCATACAGACGCTCGGAGGAATTCAGCGTCGTACAGACAGAGATCTTAGCGATATGGAAAGCCTCGTACTTGATAAGGGCACACGTCCCAGCGTTGTCTGAAGTGGATAGTTATGTAAATAGTCAGGCTTCACTTAGGGCTTTGAAATATCGCATATTACATTCTATCATAGTGATGAACTACAAAAGAGCTCTAGAAGCATAAGTAGAACTACTTATACACAATCATGTTGTGTTGGGCATCATGACACTATAGCATAGAAGATAGATTTCACTATGAACTAAGCTAGATATTGCTAGATACGACCTAGGAAAGCTTCTAGAATTTATTAGCTATTTGGAATGACATTCTTTGTAGAATCTCGGTCTTTACTTATTTTCTGTCCTTCAGTTTTCATTTCATATCCGCCTCACTTCTTTCATTTCATATGTATATCATTTTCATAACTAGGTCTATTCCTGAAGAACATCACAATGGAGCCAATGGGTTTCCGAGTGGAAGTGTATTTTATATATATGAATGCATATGTTTTTCGTGCTAAATTCGTGAAATTTTGTAAATGGTTCTTAGCATTGAAAAAAATGTTTAGTTGTTATTTTCATAGGTTAACATAATTAATGGTGTAATTAAAATGAAAAATTGTTTTACAAACAAAATTTTCGACTTCTGTTTATAATTGGTTATACATTTTTTTATTGGATATAAAAGGTTGACAATGACCTAGAAATTTTAAAAATAACAAAATTGTAAACAAGTAATTCAAAGTTGCAATCGGAAATCAATTATTAGAAAGTTGGCTATTAAAACAAATTTGTGAACACAAACCAAATTTCTTCGAAATCCGTCAGCACGCCTACTAATAATAGACACATCAGTCCAAATTTGCAGTTTAAATTATAATTTAGTGTTTACTACATGAAAACGGTCCGGGTTGCTGGCCCTTAGAAATGAATTCAGAAATTCAGTAGGATAATTGTTCTTCGTTCATTACTTTGTACATTGGTTGTATTTCAGTGTTTTGCTCATTAAGCATGTTGTCATCATAATTGTTTGGTGCCAAAACTGCACGTTCCCGTAGCCAATCCGAATTTTTGTAGTTGGTTGTAAGACTTAGGAATACCTTGTCGACAACGGCTTGAATACTTATTTCCATTTGGCAGAAGTTCGGCGGGAACGAAATCTCATTTGTGACGGAATCAATTGGAATTTTTCCATTTCCGATGTCCAAGAATTGCTTTGAGAATGTATCGGCAAATAAAAATATACGTAGAATGGATGGAGAGAGAAAATTCAATGGAAAAATTACTCTCTTTCAAAACACATACAGGTGATACAATAACAAAATACACGGCAATAGAATTAGGTTTTTGACAACATACTTAGGGTTTTGACTCTAAGTTACCTATCAAGTTGTTGTCTATGGGTCTTGCAGCAAATATACACGCATGTGCGTCGATAGCGTTCGGCTTCTGTAGCTTCATTTCCAGTGAAATAAATTTGAAGGATCTTCGCATCATCAATGGGAAGCGGGAGCAATGATCCAATTCTATGGTACATTTTTTTTGATGGCATTCAGATTCCCGTTTTTGAGTTCATTCGGTACATACATATAACAAACATCCATTTTAATATATATAGAAGATGTAGATAAACCGATTTTATCCCCTCAAAATTAGAATTTCCAAAAATCCCTTCTTAGTGGATCTACACATCGTGTGAGGTACCTACAAACAAAATTTCAAGATATATAACTTTTCAAAAGTTCAAATTTGGGAAAAATGTTTGTAAAGGGAAAATTCGAAAATTGGCTTTACGAATAGACCGAATGGACCTAATGTAGTATTTAAGGTATCTAAAACCATCTTCAGAAAATTTCCTTTCTAATGAAAACAGTTTGTAGCTAATCGGTTGGATAGTTTCAGAGTCTATAACGGACATAAGTAGAAACATTTTTTGTATTTTATATTTGTGGACTTTTGCGCACTCCTGAAAAATTTTAAAATTACACTTAAGTTGTTTTGTCAAAAGTCCACAGATATATATAGATTAAAATCGAAAATAAGTTTTTTAATTTTTTGAAATTTTGTTTGAAAATTTGGAATTTGAGAAATGCGTGAAAATTTAATATTTTTTTGGGAGCATTGCAAATCGCAAAATTTCAAAATAAGGACCAACCTATTGGACACTTATATGAAATTTTCAAATTTCCAACACTTCATATTTTTGGACTGGAAAGGGTCTCGAGTAAAAAGGTGCGATCGGGATAAAATTTTACGTAGGCGTAGACAAGGAGTGTGCCACTAGCATGGGAAGTTCGGCCCTCCAAAGTTTGTGGGCGTCGGTCATTCATTTAGACTCGATTGGGGCACTTTAAATGGGTCAAAGTTTGACATTTGGGTCAAAATAATGAACATGAGAATTCATATTAGAGGTATGGTTCCTTGGGCAAAGTTTCTTATTTTTAACCCTAGAATACGATTTTTCTTGTCAAAAGGCTTGACTATATGGATTTGATGCATCATGGCTACCTAAGTACAAAAATTGTAAAATTTTTGAATTCTATGGATAGATTTTATTTAAATTTTTAAATAAAATTATAAATTTTGTTACATGTTTCTCTACATAATGAATGATATCGCAAAAAGGGTCAGGCTCAGTCCATTGTTATTAAAATAAACTTAGAAAAGTTGAGATTTACATAACCTTTACATAAGCCTCAGTAGTTTCGGAGTTATAATATTTAAGCAATAAATATAATTTTTACGTGAAAATATAATTTTTTTTTTGTTTTAAAAAAATCATGAAAAATCGAAAACGACAGAAATTGTTCAGATTTATGGCTTTGTCGCAAAGCTACATGTAATAGGAACAAAATGAGATATTGATGATAAAAATCGAGGGATTTTTTTTCGAATTTATTCAAAATTAAGTGAATTCGCTCATTTTCACAAAATTGTAAGAAAATATTAATATTTTTGTTCAAGACTTTGTATACGGTAATTTTACCCAAACAACGGTAATTTTTTTAGGGCTATACGGAAATCGAAACAAAAATGTTAACATCACTGGTTGTACATTTGAATAAATAACGAGTTGTTACAATCTTAAACTACTAAAACTGCTTTTATTTTCAATCAAAAGTATCCGGTATCAAATGACCTTAAAATATATAAGTTTCCGCCCTACAAGTAAGCAAATAACATTAGGCATTAATACTATTTTATGTTTGTCATTTAAAATTAAGCATCACTACTATAGCCCTCACACTTACTTTTCAACACTTGGTTTTGTATAAATGAAATTTTATTTTGAAAACATTATTTGTTCAGCACAATGGCATACAAATTTTGTGCTGGGTAAATATTTATTTATGGTAGTTAGATGAAAATACTTAAAATAAATTTTAGCACAATTTAATTTCAATTGTTGCATTAAACAAATAAATTTGCTTTTATTTAACACTTTTAACACTTCATATTGTTTTCACCATTATAAAGACAGCGTTTCCCTTAGTTCCTGTAATATTAGAATTCATCTTCTATAAATAAAAAACCTTTTTTTAATGCGACTACAAATCATTTAGCTTTGTCCTAAAAGTAGATGAAAGTAAGTAAAAAAAAGGAGAAAAGAAATGGTTTTCCGCAATTAACACCTTATTGTTGAAGTATCTTTTATGGCTTTCATCATCTTTACGCTTAAAATCACTCAAGTATTTATCAGGAGGGGGCTTAAACAAATAAATAAATGTACTTTTTTCATTTTATTTTTTAAAAGGGTTCAACTTGTGGAATTACTGTGTATTTTTTTTCAAGCTCAGAAAATCTGTTGCTGTTATGGATTGTTGAATAAGTATCCGAAATAAATAAATAAATAAATAAATGTAATTTTATATTTAAGGTAAAACACTCCGACTGAGTGTAATTTTACTGAAAATTATAAAGATTTAAACAAATCTTCAATGATTTGATTTTCTTTGTAATGGGAGCTTGTTCATTTTTAATGACAGGGTGAAAAGTATACACGTTTTGTTAAGAGTAGATTGCTCCTGACAATAAATATCTCAATGAGACGATGAAAATACGTTTTCTTTTTTAATTTAAAAATTCCCTTCAATAATTAAAATCATTTATAACATTTGCCTTACTGTCACTAATGGCACAACAAAGCATTGTATTTTTTTTTGGGGGGGAATTACGTGACAAAAGAACAAATGAAAATGGTATGACATACGGAAATAATAATAATTTATTTTTTAACAAAACAATACGAATTCCTTTGTGAATTAGATATGATTTTAATTGTGCAATCTACTATGTTGCTACTGTATGGTGACAAAATATTAAGGATGTTTGAGAAACGTAGATTCTGGAATCGGAGTAATGATAAATTATGTTTGAACACTTTTCACGTATCAAGTTCTAGTTTTGTTGTGTTAATAATGAAACAGGTTTTTGGATAACAAATTATTTTATTTTTCAACATAGTCTCCCATATAGAGCCCATACGCTTTGGCCAACGTTTCTCCAATTTTTTTATCCCTTCAAAAAAAATAAGATTTTTCGAGGTTATCAAAATAGTTTTTTTTGTGAGATGATTTCATGGTTGGTATCAAATCTCTTTCTTCAGGTTTGATAACATGAAATAGTCATTCGGTGCTAAATCCGGAGAATAGGGCGGAGGAGAGATTTTTGCACCCGATTGTGAGCAGACGCTTAAGCCATCTAGCGGAAAGCTTCCTCCTCATACGCAAGAGATCATTCAAAATTGAAACCACTGAACCATGCGAAATGCCTATGGCTTCCACAATCTCTCCGATTTTCAATCTCCGAGCGGCCAACACCATATCGTGATTTTTGTCTATTGTTTCGTGTGTTAAAACTTCAACTGGAACGATCTGCAACTTTCGTGCTGGTACGGCCACAACGAAATTCAGTAAAACACTTTTTGTCATTGAAATTGATGGTGCAGAGATTTACTTTTATTTTATTGATGGTTTTTTCCGTAAAAACTAATACTTAATGAGCAGGAGAAATTTTATTTATTCCAATTTCTCCTTAAGTCTCGAGGAATACTGCTATCAATGGCTGTCACATACAAACTAAATGACGCTGCTTGTTCAAATTATGACAGGAGTCAACTGATAGATGCCTGTTGACAGGAACTGTATTGCGCTTTCAGTTAATAGCCGGGAAATTCAAAAAGTCTCATACTTATTGGGTGGGACTATTATATGAGTTCTCATATGAGTTGAGCAATTGAAATTTCTTTATGCAGTTCATCTTATTATATGACCATTCAAAATGGCTTCTAAAATAAATAGTAAACGGGCCCTCTAATTAGACATTATACAGATATTAAGATTCTTAAGGCAGTTTTGACCACTTTAGTCGTTGCATTCTGCAACGTTTCTGTTCTGTACCATTTTGTTGGCAGTTATTTTGTACTTAGTTTTTCCGTAATAACGTATCAGCTGCGAGAAATAAAAACCAACTTGGTGATTTTCGTACTCTTTTTAGTGTTTTTTTCACATAGGCTCTCAGAATATTATTGTGAGTGTTATAAATCTGAATCTGTTTCAGATTTGATAAAATAAATTTAAAATGGTTGTAAGGAACTTCCGGTTACTCCGTGTTTGAAGCTGGCGTAGCACTCAGTCTAGTCCAGGGTCCTTAACATAAAATTTTAAACACTTTTACTTTGTTCTTTTCACAGTTTATTATTTTTTTTTATAAATAGCTTAACTCTATTTATTGAGCCACAAATGCAAATTGAATGCTTCTTTATTGAGAATAACTTGCTGTTGCTCCGTGAACTAACGGGTGATACATACCGGTACCCTACCACTCCTGCCCACTAGTTCCTGCTCTTATAATATTCTAGGATGTAATCCTAGAATCTACTCTTATCCCTAATTATTCCGATTGTTACTGCTAAGAAAAATATCTACCACTCCTGCCCTGTTCTCCTCCCTCCACGAATGTAAACCTGATTTGGGTATGGTACGATGTAATCCGCCTCGTTAGCTGATTGTAAACCAGCGCCCTGTTCTCACTATACAAGGATCAGTGTTACCAAATCCAATTTAATTACTCCCTAGGACTGCTGTGTAACTTGTTTAATTTATATACATATTTTTTTATCTTACCGGCTTGTCACACGTCTTACCCGTTCACTTGCACAACACAAAAGAGAGCGATTGCTCTGTTACACTAGCTTATATATTATTGTTTTTCTACAACTATTGTAGCTAATGCAGTACAAAATGTTCGAACCGATAGCGGTTGTTGCTAAAATCATCTCAATTTTTTGATCGTCATCAACTGTTTGTTTGTTGGTGCTGTGTTTGTGATGCTTGTGCGTGTGTTATTTTGCTTGTTGATATTGTGTTTGTTGTATTCTTGGCTACTTCCTTCTTTGTCTTGTGTCCTCTTCAATACGGCTGAATATCATCTCTCGTGACCCTCTCTCTTGACTACCCTCTTCTGATACACTCTGTTGACTCCTCTCTGCTTATACTCTGTTGACATCATCGGTATTGACTTCTCTGCTGACACTCTCTGCTGTTGATACAATGCTGTAGACACTCTCTGTTGTTGATTTTCGCAGCCAGTGTTGAACCCACCACCTGCCCCTGATAGTACGGCTCGTTCGACCTCCTGTACCTCATCGTCCTCCAATTATCTGAAATAAAACAATCCCAATTATTGGCGGATGTAATCCGCCCCACTATGATGGATGTCATCCAACATCTTCCCAATAAAACGAGTAATATTTCCATTATTTGACTTATTACTAAGTGATATCTGCAAAAATTAATGTATGTGGGTAAATTCCTAGAACTTAGGTCCTCACATGGTATACACAAATAGAAATACATATTGAATTTATATACATATGTATATTAGGGTGGCCCTTAACAAAAAAAAGTTTACTTTTATCCAGTCTCATATTTTAGGTAATTCGGTTGGGGTTAAGACGTGAAGTTTTGAGGTGCATTTAAAAGGGGGAAAAATGCAATTTTTTCAGTTTTTGTATAAATTTTGCCATAAAATATTTACTTTTTCAATTTAATTTGAAAGAATTGAAATGTGTACGTAATTGTGGTTCCAATGAGATATAAAAGACAAAAATTGGTTAAAAAATGTTAAAGTTATTAAAAATTTCCCAGTCCATTAATACGGGTTCATGTATCGTGTAGTCCACAGGAAGAGCCATATTTAGGATACCTAAAATTTTGGCACGACCATGACTTCCATGTTTCCATGCCTTATTGCGATGTTCGCGTCTATTTGTTTCGGCAATATATCTAGTGGTTATCAGTTAGCAATACAGAACTATGCCTCTGAAAATTCCAAGATAAAAAACTGAAAATCAAGTTTGACTATACGAAGTATATGGACTTTATTATTTTCGAATTTTAAAGTGCGGTGTATTCAGAGAAAAAATACAGTATTAAGATTGTAGAAAAAATTAAAATGTTCTAATTAATTTTACCTTATACTGTATATAGCTAATGAAACAAAATCATGTTTATTTCGTTTACTTGAATAAAAATAAGTCTTCTATACAACTGTTTGCATTTGTTTGTTTCATGAGCATTGTTTTTGATATCCTTCTCCACTAGTGGTAAAGGTAATTATTAGGGAGTTTCTTGTTTTGCACTTTTTACATTTTCGATACCCCAAAAGTTTTTAATTGTTCTCCGTCATCTCAAAACGTTTAGAGGTTGCACATTTCATTTTCAAGAATTAAAAAATGTTGAAAATACTACCGACTACATCATTATAAACACTTTTAAAATTTATATTGTATATATATAACTTATTCGTACTGAATTTCATTTGAATGCCAACATTTTAAGAGATTTATGCTCGTTATAGTGATTTTCGGAAATTGCCTTATATGGGAGTTATGATTAATTATGAACAGATAGCCACACAATTTGGTGGCATGATTTGCGTATATATGAAACTTATTTGTGTTGAATTTTATTTGGATATTAACGTATGTCACAGATTTCTGCTCATTAATGAATGTTTCGAGAGTGGTCCTTATAAGGGAGCTATGGTAAATTATGTACCGATCGGAACTAAATTTGATAGTTCGAGTTCACTTTATATAGTGATTCTGAGCAGATTGGTATATCTGGCATTTCTATACGGCTTGTCCGATCAGAGTAAAATTTGACATTGGTATAGCCAAGGAGTATTCGAGTTTAAGGTATTAAAATGGACCCTACAAAGGCTCCAAGCGCGGCGCTATGGGCGCTCAAAGTAGGTTACCTTTGACATATAAAATTTTTAAACATGTGCCATTTTTTTGTTTCCCATCTGATTTCAAAGATTTTTATACTTCTGGAAAGCGCTCGACTAGGTCTTAAAACATGCTTGCGTGTGCTATTTATCTCTTATAATTTCCGAGTTATAGGCATTTACAAATTTTAATTTTAAAGTTTTGCCATACCTTGATCCGTTTTTTTTAAATATATGGACTACTTTTGAACCTAATGAACTCAAATTTTTTTAGTTAGACTACTAAATTACCAATAATATGCAAAAAATTTCAGAGAAATATCAATTACGGATTCAAAAATAATGGATTTTCAATTTAAAAATTAAAAAAATAGTAGGTTTGGGCTGTTTTTTGGGCGAAAAGGTAATTAAACTCTTTTTTATTTAAAAAAAAACTTTCTTTAAGAACAAATAACAATTTTATATTTTTCTGTAAGATATCTTTACGGAGAACATTTTGGTATAAAAAACTTGTCATAGTTTTCGAACATGTTGTCCCTACGCCTTTTGGAATATTATAATTTTATGACAAAATTTTAAAATTTCAATTTTGAAATGCCCATAACTCGGAAATTAACAGAGATAAATAGCGCTTTCCAAAAATATAAAAATCTTTGAAATCAGATGGGAAACAAAAAATGTCACGTGTATTGTATATGTCAAAGGTACCCTACTTTGAGCCACCATAGCGCCGCGCCGGGAGTATTTGTAGGGTCCATTTGAATAACTTGAACTCGAATACTCCTTGGCTACGCCAATCTTAAATTTTATCGAGATCGGACCAGCCGTTTAGAAATGCCTGATTTATTTTCAAAAACTTTTGACCCTACCCCAATATGAGGTGGATGTTGCACTCTAGAAACATCAGCACTAACCCAATATACCCTCCCCAATATGGTAGTGTATGGTATCCCATAGATGTTTAAAAAAAATATAAAAAATTGTCTGACATCGGTAAAGCATTATAGCCTTATATCAATAAAAACCATAACATTTTGAGAAAATCTCAAATTTTACATTTTAAACATTTCTAAATGCGGATTTAAAAAGTCAAATTTTAACCCTTGTACCTATTATTGGTTATTTCGCACCTTTTGTTGTAATATATATAATTTCGTATTCATAGTTTTAAATTTCCAGGATATTACATTATTAACCCTTTTGTATCATTTTTGTTGGGTCCAAACTGTCCAATACTGCAGTTATGTAGCCCTCTGCACACGCAGAGAAAAAATATAGTTGTGCATGTTTACAGGAACCATTTCTACATTTTTAAAAGCTTTTTAACAATATAATAGTCACAGAAACTATTCACATGATTGTGGTAACCATAATCATATATATGGTTACAGTAAACAAGTATATGTTTGTGACAACCATTGTTAAGATGAATCTTTATATCATAATATGTTGTTCTCAGATTATGATTAAACCTTTATCATAAAATGGTTGTCACAAACATATACTTGTTTACAGTAACCATATATATGATTGATAGAAACATGTGAATCGTAAGTTAACCATATTATGGTTACCACAATCATGTAAATAGTTACTGTGACTATTATATTGTTAAAAAGCTTTTGAAAATGTGGAAATGGTTACTGTAAACATGCATAACTATATTTTTTCTCTGCGTGCACTAAAAATTATTAAATATATAAAATTTATGTAATTTGTTTGTTAGTACACGTTAAATGTTAAAATACGAAATTGGAAACCAAAAATAATATTAGAAGTAAGTATTTTTTCAATACGAAGGAGTATTCCTTTAAATCACGAAAAGAATATTCCATATAAAAAAAAACATATCAATAAAGGGTTAATTTTTGTCATTATGACATAATTTTACAACTTATATTATTTTTTATTTCGGGTTAATATGGGTTAAAGATTTTAAAATAAAAACGCATTTTATTTGTAACAGGCTTAAAACGGTTCATTGTTTCATTTACCCCATACAAAATAGGACTTTATCGGTCATAAATGTTTAATTTATTTATTTAAAAAAAATATTTTATATATATTTAAGGCCTAATTTTATTATGACCGGTCCATAATTAGTCATGCCAAGTATCATATAGATATAATTCACACGACCCATTTTCATGGCGATCGCTCCATAATAGATCATAGCTCATAACAAGTTAGAGTGCTATATTCGGCTATGCCGAATCTTAAATACCCTCCACCTAAATTAGATGAAAATTATAGAAATTACATTGGTATAAACACTCTAATATCCATATTCAGTGTTTGTTATTGGGACTTAGCTCCGATTATGAAGATTGGTAGAATGTTAATGTAATACAGTGGTTTTTGCTTATAGTGTACAAATACCGTTGCACAATTTTTGTGGACTATAAGCGAATTAGGTCTATAACCGAATTTATTTTTAAGCCACTTTATAGTTTGTAGACGAATCCTGATATCATACACATTTTGGACTATATACAAATTATGTACTTTCTTCAATAAAAACACTTTTTTTAAACAAAATAAAAGTTTATTTAAAACATAGTTGTATAGTAGTATTTTATATATTGTTAGAAAAACTAGTTTACGCAGAAGATATTTTATTTCAAATGTATAAAAATGTTATCTACTTCAGCAATTTATAATTGAAATAACTACATATTCCTACCGTTTCCAACAGAGTCTATACTTTTATAATAGGAATAAAATGTACTATTTAACAATTTAAATACTTAATAATTGGTTAACATTACCGAATGGCTCAACAGTTTTATTATTCACCACAAGTGAATTAAAAGAGTATAAAAAGGGTAAACAAATACATTTAGTCAAACTTCAAAAGTATATTTTTGTTCTGTTCTAATGAATTTTCCGGATGTGAGCCTTCTATATATAATCAAGAACCCATAGTCACCAAATCAACTTGAAACTTATATCTGTTACATTTTTTACCGATAAGAGTGTATATATGCGTTAATGTATTTTTCTGATGTCCGACTTATTTGGAAGATATAATTAAATATTTTAAAGCGATTTCTATGTATTTGAGGCCTATTTTGCTTGATAGTTTTGTCCATAACATTATTTATAAGAATTTTATGGGTATTATTGTGATTATCAGACATCGAGCTAATATGGGTGCTATGGTCAAATATGTACCGATATTCACAAAACCCAGTACTATAATTTTTGGATACAATATATTGATCGGTATACAATTTTAGTTCGATATCCATATATTTAAAATATTTACAGAGGTTAAAGTGTTTTTCGGAAGTGGTCCTTATATGGGAGCTATGACCAATTATCGGCCGATCTTCACAAAATTCAACACATCGATTTTCGTATATAATGGAAATATTTGTTTGAAATTTAAACTAGATAGAAGCTTTTATAAAAGAGTTATTAGTATTTAAGTAATTTTCGGATATGGACCTTATATGGGAGCTATGGTCAAATATGAACCGATATTCACACAATCTAGTAGTATCATTTGTGAATTAATACTACCGATCTGTGTAAAATTTTAATTCGATAACGATATTTTTCAGATATTTATGAAAATTAATGTGGTTTTTAGAAGTGGTCCTTATATGGGAGCTATAACCAATTATCGGCCGATCTTCATGAAATTCCTTACAGCGGTTTTCATGTGCATGGGAATTATTCAAGTTGAATTTCAACCTGATACCGATATATATAAGATATTTAAGTGTATTTAAATGATTTTCGGAAGTAAACTTTATATGGGGGCTATGGTCAAATAGTGCCCGATCCAAAAAAAAATTGGTGTCGCAATTTCTGTTTTCACGAAACTTTGTTGTGCTTAATTTTGTATGGATACTACAATTCTATGGGCATTTACATACCATAGCACCATATTTCGGGAAGAAATTTGTATGGGGGCTACGAGAAACTATGAACCGATTCTTTCCATTTTCAACAGAATTTGTCCTTTTATCATATAAATAATGTGTGCAAAATTTCATGGTATTCTCTGAAATGGATTTACTAAAAATCAGAAAAAAACATGTGAAAATGATCTAAATTTTTGGAGGTTGTCTTACATTTTAATCCATAACCCTGGTTCTACCAACTCGCTTTTGCTGATTTTCAATACCAAACTGCTTAGAAAAATTATAAACATTTTGGTATATACTTCATTAATTTTGCTTATGGATTTTGGGCGTGAGAGTGTTTTACACAGACAGACAGACAGACAGACAGACGGACAGACAGACGGACATTGCTCAATCGACTTAGAATTTCATAAGGATCAATAATATATATACTTTGTTGGGTCTCAGATGAATATTTCTGAATGTTACACACGGAATGACAAACTTATATATACCCTCTTTCACCACTTGTGGTGGTGGAGGGTATAAAAAGTCACTCACGAAAATAAAGTATTGAAATTTTAAAAGAAAAATATTTTTGCTCATTTACTCAGTGTTTTGAATTATATGGTCAGGCTTGACCGACTTTACATTCTTACTTGTTTTAATATGTTTTTAGTGTAGAGGTTAAAAATTTCTGTCTTGGACAAAAGGATGAATAATGGTCAAGAAGTTTTAAATTACGAAGCAGTAAATAAGCAAACCAAACAAAAAATTTTATATAAATTATTATAAATCAGGATACAACATATTTTTAAGAAACAATTTAAACAAATTTGTGAACAAAAACAAAAATTCTTCGAAATTCGTCAACGTTAATTATCAAAACCTATAAAGGATTCTGCATCCTTATAGATAGCGAAGTTAATTTATCGATGTCAGTCTGTCCGTATGTTGGCTGAAATAGGTTTAATGAAAAAAAACTTGTCACATATAAATGTTTCTACTTAGGTAAACGGTATAAGTATAAGATTCGTCACAGCCAAATATAGCAATATTGCTTGTGAGCACTTACATGTACCTCTACTCAGATGTATTTTAATGTGGTTGTATTTCTACTATATAACATAGAAGATGTCCGTATTTTTGCCATTTTATTCCAGTTAATTAAAAGGTCTGTTGTTGTATTTCATTCAACAAAATCTATCTGAACATAGGAAAATTACGTATTTTTGTAGTTAGTGTATGCGTTAAGATAAATATTATGTACAGTAGTCCTTGACAACACTTGTTGTCACGTGTCTCATGAATATTTTCTCCTTTATGAAACTCATTAAAAATATATCTCCTAAAGTAATTTTTATTAAGTAATTGGATGGAAAATAATACAACGGTATCATAATAAATAAATAATACTACAGTTGCTCTAATCAGAAGACATTCATAATTAAAGTGATTAAAGAATTGATAAATTATTCGTAGTTAATTCTTTACAGTATTTTACTTTAAAGGAATAAATAGTAACGCTCCAATAGTAAGGACAATGTCCACCATCAAAAGTGATGAATGAGGGTATACATATTGGGTGTATGACTTAAAACTGCGGGATTTAAAATAGATCGCGTATCTTTTGAACGCAGTTTTTGTTTTTAGTAATTTATATGTAATTTTGATGGGTACATATTTGTTATTTAGTCTCACTTAGTTATTGAACATTATAGTGTAAACGACAAAGTTTTTTTCGCTTCGTAAAAGTCGCATTTTGTACCAACAGATCGTCATATGAGGGAAGTTTTGCTTTTACTCAACAAGAGCTTCCAAAACCATTGGGAGCTACTAAGCCGATCAGCCGAATCGACACCAAACCAAAATATCAAAAGGATTCTACCTATTATGAGCTGCTGAAATCTCTCCAGACCATCACATGCTGCAATCGATCGATGCAGAACGCTCTTTCTGGGACACGCTTCACTTTGGTACATAGTATTCAATATTGGCATGATTCGTTCTTGGCCTCAAAAGATAAGCAGTTCTTTTGGCTCGGAATCCATATGTTGCCAGAATGATGGAAAAAGGTCGTAGCTAACAATGACTAATACTTCGAGTAAATTTATATTGTAACATTTGTGCAAGGTGGCGCAAAAGTAATCCTCCTATCAGAAAATGCTATAAATTTTGCCGATTATTGGTCAAATAAATAGTCAGCAATATTCTGCTTTCTGGAGCAGTGTAGCGTAACATTGTTTATTAACGTGTATTTCACATGTGTTTACTACACAAATGTCAAAACAGAACTGACATTAGGGGCCAATCGCAAAATTTATAGCATTTTCAGATAGGAGGATTACTTTTGCGCCACCTTGTACAAATGTTTGAAAATAAAAGCTAAACATTCAAGAAAAATACCGCATTTTTAAGTCATACTCAATATAAAAATTATTTGTGGAGGAATTTGTGTGGATACCTATATATATATCAAACATTTATATCATAGTCCTTTATTGTAAGGGGCTAGGTAAAATTAAAAGCTTCGTCCTTGGGCTGAAAAAAATTAATGTGAAAATTTTATAGAAGTATCTTCTAAATTATGACCTGTACTTTGCGCACAAGTTTTATATGGACAGCCAGGCAGACGGACATAGTTATATCGCCTCAGAAATGCCTTTCCATGCTGGATTGCATGTGAAAGCAAAGAGCAGATGTTCACTTTCAATTTTCGCTTACAATGTCGACAATGAGTTGATGGAAGAGTTCGCGATACTTCAACAAATAAAAGTCCATACAGACAACTTTTTTCGTTGGCTCTTCATTTGAGTTCAGATTCATTTGCATTACCTTAAAATGATACCCATCCTCACCCTGAGGAAAAAGCACTGGATATAGTAAGAATTCATATGACCGATGAGTTTCGGTAACGCGTTGAACACTTGCATTCCTGAGATGGATGATTATATCTCGTAGCTCGAAGTCTGTGTCAACCATAACAACTGCGACGTCGTATATCACCGACGTCTGTATAATCATCAGTCGGCATCTGATCTAGGGCATCTGACCTACGGGGTTCGACTTCTGTAGCTTAATTTCCAGTGAAATAAATTTGAAGGAACTTCGTATCATCATAAATCTCTTATAAGTACCACTATCAGTTTGAAATTTGGCACAATTGATCTTCGTATTTATCAAGATCATTGTACTGAATTTTATGAAGATCAGCTTATATAAGAAAGGTACCCTCTGAATGCAACATAAATAACAAATAATTTTTCAAATAATCTTATTTTTGCTCAACCTATTCCACTTTAAAGGCATGCAAATGTCACGTACGATGACATGGAATTGCCCATATTTGACCTCAAACAAAACTTCCTCGAAATCCGACAATTACAAATCGGTCTCCACACTAACCCATTATAGGTAAAACCCGTTAAAATTAATCCCCGTTTAGTGTTTATTAGAATCGAGAATAATGAAAACATTTTTAGAACTTGGAAGATTTGAAAATCATAAAAATACATATATCGACAAATAATATCCAACTCAATAACTATTATTGGCCATTGCATCCAATTATAGTCGAAAATCAACAAATTAATTTATATACAATTTGTATACCTTTTTTTATCCTTCACCATGAGTGGCAAGGGTATACATAAGTTTGTCATTTCGTTTGTAATTTCTATATTTTTCATTTGCTACCCAACAAAGTATATATATTCTGGATCGTTATAGATAGCGAAGTCTATATAGCCATGTCCGTCTATATGTTGAAATCCGTAGCCCCCAAACAACATACAAACATAATTGATACATTAATATATCGGGAATTCTTCCGGCACGGCCGCTATTTAAAATCGAGAAAATTGGTCTAAAAATGGCTGAGATATAAGGAAAAAACCGGGCCAACCTCGATTTTTGGCCTATTTTTGATCTATATCTGGATTACTAAGTCATTAATATAGACAATATGGATATCTGATGATAGATATTTCAAAGTCCATTGCAACGATTTATATAAGGCTATAGTAATTTGGGCCTACAATGGGTCCAAATCAGGAAAATTTTTTTTTAACCCGAATTTTTTTTTAACAAAAAAATTTTTTTCTTCAATTTTTTTCACTAATAAATTAAAAAAAAAATTGGAAAAAATTAATTTCGAAAAAAAAAAAATTTTATAAATTTTTAAAAAAAAAAAAAAATAATTTTGTTTACCTAAAAATATTTAAAATTTTTATTTTAAAGTATAATTTGGTGAAGGGTGTAGAAGATTCGGCACAGCCGGATGTAGTTCTCTTATTTGTTATACTACATATTTGCCCTCATTTATGTTGAAAAAGGTAAAATGTTGAGCCAATCGGTTAATGTGAACCAATTATTAATTATATCAATTATAAATTGTTAAATTTTATAAGCTATTTCTATGATAACAGGACAAAGTCTGTTGAAATTGCTAGAATCGGTAATTAAAACAATTATTAATTGTTAATTAGATAACATTTGAAATAAATATTATTTTGCGTAAACTTGTTTTCCTAATAAGATATAAAGTATTAATATCGATTCTGATAGATACTAAAATCAGCATTTAAAGTAAATTTCCAAGCAAGTATCCACACAATTATGCAAATAATCGATACAAACTTTGCTAGCACTAAACTTGTGTATAAAAGTTTCCAGGGTAAACTCATTGAATCAAAAATGCATTCATCCGTCTGGACACTCAGCCATCCACTTTCCAAAGTTTAAACAATTCTTTTGTTTTTCTTTTCAACCAATAACAACAATTGCAAAAACAAAATTTTTGTTTTTCATTGTTTTACCTTTTTAGCCAGGGTTTAAAATTTAGTTAAGCGTTTTTTACAATTGAATATCGACTACTCAATAAATATGAAACGTTTTCATATTTATGCACAGAAATACTGCATATATAAAAACTGTTAACGAATGCCATATATATTTTACCCAACACAATATTTTATGTTGCAGCTTTAATCTCTTATCAAGTTTAATTTTTTTTAGTCAATTTTTTTAATATTATACACAAGCAATATCAATTATTTTTGTTCCGGCATAAAATATATTACAAATTAATCATTTCCATTTTGTCTCTTTGCTGTAACCTAAAATATTTTGTAGACAAATTATTTTTAGAAAAACTGCAAAAATTATTTCTAATGTGAAGCTTGCGTATATATGGCATTTGCAAATAGTTTTCATATATTTTTAGTATGTATGTAATGAAATATTATTTTATTAAAATATTTTTGCAGTTTTCATTTAAAATTATGAAATATTAATTTAATTATAGTAGCAATTTTAAACCCTGTTTTTAGCAACAAATTCAACTCTCAGTCATTGACTTATTTCGAAGTGGATAAATCATACATGTGTTGAGCACCTTGTGTGAGTATTGAAATACATTTTGGTTTTAAAAGGATTTTGTAGGAAGCGAAATACTTGGGAATACTTTAGCCAAAAATGTCAGTACTCAGATCTAGAACACATTAGGATTTATGCAAAGGTAGGGAATAAATGTTTATTAGAATTGAAATTCATCACACCCTACAACGCCATGGTGGGAAGTAATTGTGAGCTGATTTTTGAAATGACAGAAAATAAAAAAATTGTTTAAAATTGAACTGCGAGCAATGAAAATGGCACCACATATTAAGGTGTTTTTGAATATTAGGGGCGGATAGAACCAATTTTCCATTGATTATAGAACATTTATATGTCCTCCACCACTTTATGTATAAGTTGGCATTTCGTGGGTGATATCGGGAAATATTTATCTGAGACCCAATAAAGGCCTTATGGAATTTAGCTATGACTTTAAGTGTATCTGTTGGAAAGTACTAAACCGAAAGAAATGGATTTGATGAGAAATATTTGCTATTGTTTAAGGCAGTTTGGTATTGACAATCAACAATATGGAACAATCTTCTGTGTTTAAAAATATATTTCTTGTTATTTTCGTGAAATTGCGGTACCGAATCTTATATACCCTTCACCAAATTATACTTTAAAATAAAATTTAAAAAAAAAATTTAATTTTTTTTTTTAAATTGTTTTCAAAAGATTTTCCCAATTTCCAAAAATGTTTTTTGTGAAAAAAATTCGGGTTAAAAAATATTTTTCCCGATTTTGACCCATTGTAGGTCCAACTTACTATAGCCTTATATACATCGTTGTAATGGACTTTGAAATATCTATCATTAGATATCCATATTGTCTATATTTATGACTTAGTAATTGAGATGTAGATCAAAAATAGGCCAAAAATAGAGGTTGTCTCGGATTTTTGCTCATATCTCCGTTAAATATGGACAGATTTTGCTGAATTTAAATAGGAAACTTCTCGAAAACATGTCTGAAAGAATTATTGAAGATTTGGGTCCCTAAGATATTTGGGGTCTTCAAAAAATTGATTTCAACAGACAGACAGACGTGGATTAATCGACTCCGGTATCTATAAGGATCCAGAATATATATACTTCATACAAACTTATATATACCCTTCTCACGAAGGTGAAGGGTGTAGTAAGTCCTAAATACTTTAAATACTGTCCCCAGGATAAGCAATTTGAGAAATGGTCTCCCCAAAGAAACTAAACTTTAATTTTACTTTCATTAACATCGTCACCTTATTTCTCAGACATCACCTTATTGCACAGACAATCTAAGTTTATTACCTACTGAAAGTCTGTTGAATTTGGTTGGAATCGGTCTATTATTTCATACAACTGCCCTTTCTGAATAAGACATAAGCCCTAATAAATATCTCAAACATATGAATATCAATATAAAACTTGGCATTAATAATGTGCGTTAAATGTATATGAGTTAAACACATTTTAAAAGATTTTGGTAACAATCGGACTATAATTTACCATAGCTCCCATATAGGTCTGCTATCGACTATACTCCGCAAAAATGTCTACTTAGTCCGAACCTCTCATTTCCAGACCTCCATTCGATGCTGGATGATTTTCGAGTCTGTGTATAAAACCTTACCTTAGGTTTTGCCATTCTGTATTGGCCTTGGTCATAAACATTATGGGACTGGGTGCGTGTGTTTCAGTGTTAGGAAAATATAGCGATGGATTATAATGAATGATTATCAGATAAAAGCCAGTCGCAGATTCCATCTATTATCTCATCTGAACATATAGTTATATCAATAAACATTTCTATAATTCTATAAACAAATGTTGGTTTATTCCCAAAGTTTTGAGTAAATAAGATTTTTGCATTAGAAACAAGTAATAGAGCTACATTCGGCTGTGCCGAATCTTATATACCCTTCACCAAATTATACTTTAAAATAAAATTAAAAAAAAAAATATTAAATATTTTTTTTCAAATTGTTTTTTAAAAGTTTTTTCCAATTTTTTAAAAAAATTTTTTTTAATTTATTAGTGAAAAAAATTTATGACAAAATAATGTTTTCTGTAAAAAAAATTCGGGTTAAAAAATATTTTTCCCGATTTTGACCCATTGTAGGTCCAACTTTGTATAACATTATATACATCGTTGCAATGAATTTTGAAATATCTATCATTAGATATCCATATTGTCTATATTTATGACTTAGTAATCGAGATATACATACAAAAATATTTATTCCGTTATTTATGGTCAGATTTTGCTGATTTAAAATACGAAACTTTTCGAAAGCATGTCTGACAGAATTATTGAGGATTTGGATCCCGAAGATAACTGGGGTCTTCAGAAAATTGATTTCAACAGACAGACAGATAGACGGACATGGCTTAATCGACTCCGCTATCTATAAGGATCCAGAATATATATACTTTATAGGGTCGGAAAATTATATTATGGAAATTACAAACGGAATGTCAAATTTATATATATCCTTCTCACGAAGATGAAGGGTATAATGAAGCACAACATAAAAGTATATAGTGGTACAAATGGAAAAGGGACGATCATCTGTGATCACTTACATTTTCAACCCAAAATCGATTTTTTATATGAAAATGAAGCAAAACATAAAAATGGCTATAAGTCAGTAAATAGGGTCCAAATGAAAAAAGGGCGGTCACCTGCGATCAATTACATTTTCAACCAAAATCGATTTTATATATGAAAATTAAGTAAAACATAAAAGTGGCCATGAGTCGGTAAATAGTGGTCCAAATAGAAAAAGGACGATCATCTGTGATCACTTATATTTTCTTATACTTTCATATAAAAAATCGATTTTATATATGAAAATGAAGTAAAACACAAAAGTGGCTATAAGTCGGTAAATAGTGGTCCAAAAGAAAAAGGGACGATCATCTGTGATCACTTACATTTTCAACCCAAAATCGATTTTATATATGAAAATGAAGTAAAACATAAAAGTGGCCATAAATCGGTAAATAGTCGTCCAAATGGAAAAAGGACGATCATCTGTGATCACTTGCATTTTCAACCCAAAATCGATTTTATATATGAAAATGAAGCAAAACACAAAAGTGGTTATAAGTCGGTAAATAGTGGTCCAAGTGGAAAAGGGACGATATATATATGAAAATAAAGTAAAACACAAAAGTGGCTATAAGTCGGTAAATAGTGGTCCAAATGGAAAAAGGACGATCATCTGTGATCACATGCATTTTCAACCCAAAATCGATTTTATATATGAAAATGAAGTAAAACATGAAAGTGACCATAAGTCGGTAAATAGTGGTCCAAATGGAAAAGGGGCGATCATCTGTGGTCAGTTACATTTTCAACCCAAAATCGATTTTATATATGAAAATGAAGTAAAACATAAAAGTGGCTATAAGTCGGTAAATAGTGGTCCAAATGGAAAAAGGGGCAATCATCTGTGATCACTTACATTTTCAACCCAAAATCGATTTTATATAAGAAAATTAAGTAAAACATAGAAGTGGCTGTAAGTCGGTAAATAGTGGTCCAAATGGAAAAAGGACGATCATCTGTTATCACTTGCATTTTCAACCCAAAATCGATTTTATATATAAAAATGAAGTAAAACACAAAAGTGGCTATAAGTCGGTAAATAGTGGTCCAAATGAAAAAGGGGCAATCATCTGTGATCACTTACATTTTCAACCCAAAATCGATTTTATATAAGAAAATTAAGTAAAACATAGAAGTGGCTGTAAGTCGGTAAATAGTGGTCCAAATGGAAAAAGGACGATCATCTGTTATCACTTGCATTTTCAACCCAAAATCGATTTTATATATAAAAATGAAGTAAAACACAAAAGTGGCTATAAGTCGGTAAATAGTGGTCCAAATGAAAAAGGGGCGATCATCTGTGATCCCTTACATTTTCAACCCAAAATCGATTTTATATATGAAAATAAATTAAAATATAAAAGTGGCTATAAGTCGGTAAATAGTGGTCCAAATGGAAAAAGGACGATCATCTGTGATCACTTACATTTTCAACCCAAAATCGATTTTATATATGAAAATGAAGTAAAACATGAAAGTGACCATAAGTCGGTAAATAGTGGTCCAAATGGAAAAGGGGCGATCATCTGTGATCACTTACATTTTCAACCCAAAATCGATTTTATATATGAAAATGAAGTAAAACATAAAAGTGGCTATAAGTCGGTAAATAGTGGTCCAAATGAAAAAGGGGCGATCATCTGTGATCACTTACATTTTCAACCCAAAATCGATTTTATATAAGAAAATTAAGTAAAACATAGACGTGGCTGTAAGTCGGTAAATAGTGGTCCAAATGGAAAAAGGACGATCATCTGTGATCACTTACATTTTCAACCGAAAATCGATTTTATATATGAAAATGAAGTAAAACATAAAAGTGGCCATAAGTCGGTAAATAGTGGTCCAAATGGAAAAAGGACGATCATCTCTGTTCACTTGCATTTTCAACCCAAAATCGATTTTATATATGAAAATGAAGTAAAACACAAAAGTGGCTATAAGTCCGTAAATAGTGGTCCAAATGCAAAAAGGACGATCATTTGTGATCACTTACATTTTCAACCCAAAATCGATGTTATATATGAAAATGAAGTAAAACATAAAGGCGGCTATAAGTCGGTAAATAGTGGTCCAAATGGAAAAAGGACGATCATCTCTGATCACTTGCATTTTCAACCCAAAGTCGATTTTATATATGAAAATGAAGTAAAACACAAAAGTGGCTATAAGTCGGTAAATAGTGGTCCAAATGAAAAAGGGACAATCATCTGTGATCACTTACATTTTCAACCCAAAATCGATTTTATATATGAAAATAAAGTAAAATATAAAAGCGGCTATAAGTCGGTAAATAGTGGTCCAAATGAAAAAAGGACGATCATCTGTGATCACTTACATTTTCAACCCAAAATCGATTTTATATATAAAAATGAAGTAAAACACAAAAGTGGTCATAAGTCGGTAAATGGTAGTCCAAATGGAAAAATTTTCAACCCAAAATCGATTTTATATATAAAAATGAAGTAAAACACAAAAGTGGCTATAAGTCGGTAAATAGTGGTCCAAATGGAAAAGAGACGATATATATATGAAAATAAAGTAAAACACAAAAGTGGCTATAAGTCGGTAAATAGTGATCCAAATGGAAAAAGGACGATCATCTGTATTTTCAAACCAAAGTCGATTTTATATATGAAAATGAAGTAAAACATAAAAGTGGCCATAAGTCGGTAAATAGTGGTCCAAATGGAAAAAGGACGACCATCTGTGATCACTTGCATTTTCAACCCAAAATCGATTTTATATATGAAAATGAAGTAAAACATAAAAGTGGTCATAAGTCGGTAAATAGTGGTCCAAATGGAAAAAGGACGATCATCTCTGATCACTTGCATTTTCAACCCAAAATCGATTTTATATATGAAAATGAAGTAAAACACAAAAGTGGCTATAAGTCGGTAAATAGTGGTCCAAATGGAAAAGAGACGATATATATATGAAAATAAAGTAAAACACAAAAGTGGCTATAAGTCGGTAAATAGTGATCCAAATGGAAAAAGGACGATCATCTGTATTTTCAAACCAAAGTCGATTTTATATATGAAAATGAAGTAAAACATAAAAGTGGCCATAAGTCGGTAAATAGTGGTCCAAATGGAAAAAGGACGACCATCTGTGATCACTTGCATTTTCAACCCAAAATCGATTTTATATATGAAAATGAAGTAAAACATAAAAGTGGTCATAAGTCGGTAAATAGTGGTCCAAATGGAAAAAGGACGATCATCTCTGATCACTTGCATTTTCAACCCAAAATCGATTTTATATATGAAAATGAAGTAAAACATAAAAGTGGCCATAAGTCGGTAAATAGTGGTCCAAATGGAAAAAGGACGATCATCTGTTATCACTTGCATTTTCAACCCAAAATCGATTTTATATAGGAAAATGAAGTAAAACATAAAAGTGGCCATAAGTCGGTAAATAGTGGTCCAAATGGAAAAAGGACGATCATCTGCTATCACTTGCATTTTCAACCCAAAATCGATGTTATATATGAAAATGAAGTAAAACACAAAAGTGGCTATAAGTCGGTAAATAGTGGTCCAAATGCAAAAAGGACGATCATCTGTGATCACTTGCATTTTCAACCCAAAGTCGATTTTATATATGAAAATGAAGTAAAACATGAAAGTGGCCATAAGTCGGTAAATAGTGGTCCAAATGGAAAAGGGGCGATCATCTGTGATCACTTACATTTTCAACCTAAAATCGATTTTATATATGAAAATAAAGTAAAATAGTGGCCATAAGTCGGTAAATAGTGGTCCAAATGGAAAAAGGACGATCATCTGTGTAAATAGTGGTCCAAATGGAAAAAGGACGATCATCTCTGATCACTTGCATTTTCAACCCAAAGTCGATTTTATATATGAAAATGAAGTAAAACACAAAAGTGGCTATAAGTCGGTAAATAGTGGTCCAAATGGAAAAGGGGCGATCATCTGTGATCACTTACATTTTCAACCTAAAATCGATTTTATATATAAAAATGAAGTAAAACACAAAAGTGGTCATAAGTCGGTAAATGGTAGTCCAAATGGAAAAATTTTCAACCCAAAATCGATTTTATATATAAAAATGAAGTAAAACACAAAAGTGGCTATAAGTCGGTAAATAGTGGTCCAAATGAAAAAGGGGCGATCATCTGTGATCACTTACATTTTCAACCCAAAATCGATTTTATATATAAAAATGAAGTAAAACACAAAAGTGGCTATAAGTCGGTAAATAGTGGTCCAAATGGAAAAGAGACGATATATATATGAAAATAAAGTAAAACACAAAAGTGGCTATAAGTCGGTAAATAGTGATCCAAATGGAAAAAGGACGATCATCTGTATTTTCAAACCAAAGTCGATTTTATATATGAAAATGAAGTAAAACATAAAAGTGGCCATAAGTCGGTAAATAGTGGTCCAAATGGAAAAAGGACGACCATCTGTGATCACTTGCATTTTCAACCCAAAATCGATTTTATATATGAAAATGAAGTAAAACATAAAAGTGGTCATAAGTCGGTAAATAGTGGTCCAAATGGAAAAAGGACGATCATCTCTGATCACTTGCATTTTCAACCCAAAATCGATTTTATATATGAAAATGAAGTAAAACATAAAAGTGGCCATAAGTCGGTAAATAGTGGTCCAAATGGAAAAAGGACGATCATCTGTTATCACTTGCATTTTCAACCCAAAATCGATTTTATATAGGAAAATGAAGTAAAACATAAAAGTGGCCATAAGTCGGTAAATAGTGGTCCAAATGGAAAAAGGACGATCATCTGCTATCACTTGCATTTTCAACCCAAAATCGATGTTATATATGAAAATGAAGTAAAACACAAAAGTGGCTATAAGTCGGTAAATAGTGGTCCAAATGCAAAAAGGACGATCATCTGTGATCACTTGCATTTTCAACCCAAAGTCGATTTTATATATGAAAATGAAGTAAAACATGAAAGTGGCCATAAGTCGGTAAATAGTGGTCCAAATGGAAAAGGGGCGATCATCTGTGATCACTTACATTTTCAACCTAAAATCGATTTTATATATGAAAATAAAGTAAAATAGTGGCCATAAGTCGGTAAATAGTGGTCCAAATGGAAAAAGGACGATCATCTGTGTAAATAGTGGTCCAAATGGAAAAAGGACGATCATCTCTGATCACTTGCATTTTCAACCCAAAGTCGATTTTATATATGAAAATGAAGTAAAACACAAAAGTGGCTATAAGTCGGTAAATAGTGGTCCAAATGGAAAAGGGGCGATCATCTGTGATCACTTACATTTTCAACCTAAAATCGATTTTATATATGAAAATAAAGTAAAATAGTGGCCATAAGTCGGTAAATAGTGGTCCAAATGGAAAAAGGATTTCAACCCAAAGTCGATTTTATATATGAAAATGAAGTAAAACACAAAAGTGGCTATAAGTCGGTAAATAGTGGTCCAAATGAAAAAGGGACGATCATCTGTGATCACTTACATTTTCAACCCAAAATCGATTTTATATATGAAAATAAAGTAAAATATAAAAGTGGCTATAAGTCGGTAAATAGTGGTCCAAATGAAAAAAGGACGATCATCTGTGATCACTTACATTTTCAACCCAAAATCGATTTTATATATAAAAATGAAGTAAAACACAAAAGTGGCTATAAGTCGGTAAATAGTGGTCCAAATGAAAAAGGGGCGATCATCTGTGATCACTTACATTTTCAACCCAAAATCGATTTTATATATAAAGATGAAGTAAAACACAAAAGTGGCTATAAGTCGGTAAATAGTGGTCCAAATGGAAAAGGGGCGATCATCTGTGATCACTTACATTTTCAACCCAAAATCGATTTTATATATGAAAATAAAGTAAAATATAAAAGTGGCCATAAGTCGGTAAATAGTGGTCCAAATGGAAAAAGGACGATCATCTGTGTAAATAGTGGTCCAAATGGAAAAAGGACGATCATCTGTGATCACTTTCATTTTCAACCCAAAATCGATTTTATATATGAAAATGAAGTAAAACATAAAAGTGGCTATAAGTCGGTAAATAGTGGTCCAAATGGAAAAAGGACGATCATCTGTTATCACTTACATTTTCAACCCAAAATCGATTTTATATATAAAAATGAAGTAAAACACAAAAGTGGCTATAGGTCGGTAAATAGTGGTCCAAATGAAAAAGGGGCGATCATCTGTGATCACTTACATTTTCAACCCAAAATCGATTTTATATATGAAAATGAAGCAAAACACAAAAGTGGCTATAAGTCGGTAAATAGTGGTCCAAATGGAAAAAGGACGATCATCTGTGTAAATAGTGGTCCAAATGGAAAAAGGACGATCATCTGTGATCACTTACATTTTCAACCCAAAGTCAATTTTATATATGAAAATGAGGCTATAAGTCGGTAAATAGTGGTCCAAATGGAAAAAGGACGATCATCTGTGATCACTTGCATTTTCAACCCAAAATCGATTTTATATATGAAAATGAAGTAAAACACAAAAGTGGCTATAAGTCGGTAAATAGTGGTCCAAATGGAAAAGAGACGATATATATATGAAAATAAAGTAAAATATAAAAGTGGCTATAAGTCGGTAAATAGTGGTCCAAATGGAAAAAGGACGATCATCTGTGATCACTTACATTTTCAAGCCAGAATCGATTTTATATATAAAAATGAAGTAAAACACAAAAGTGGCTATAAGTCGGTAAATAGTGGTCCAAATGAAAAAGCGATCATCTGTGATCACTTGAATTTTCAACCCAAAATCGATTTTATATAAGAAAATTAAGTAAAACATAGAAGTGGCTGTAAGTCGGTAAATAGTGGTCCAAATGGAAAAAGGACGATCATCTGTGATCACTTACATTTTCAACCCAAAATCGATTTTATATATGAAAATGAAGTAAAACATAAAAGTGGCCATAAGTCGGTAAATAGTGGTCCAAATGGAAAAAGGACGATCATCTGTGATCACTTACATTTTCAACCCAAAATCGATTTTATATATGAAAATGAAGCAAAACACAAAAGTGGCCATAAGTCGGTAAATAGTGGTCCAAATGGAAAAAGGACGATCATCTGTGATCACTTGTATTTTCAACCCAAAGTCGATTTTATATATGAAAATGAAGTAAAACATAAAGGCGGCTATAAGTCGGTAAATAGTGGTCCAAATGGAAAAAGGACGATCATCTGTGATCACTTGCATTTTCAACCCAAAATCGATTTTATATATGAAAATGAAGTAAAACACAAAAGTGGCCATAAGTCGGTAAATAGTGGTCCAAATGGAAAAAGGACGATCATCTGTGATCACTTGTATTTTCAACCCAAAGTCGATTTTATATATGAAAATGAAGTAAAACATAAAGGCGGCTATAAGTCGGTAAATAGTGGTCCAAATGGAAAAAGGACGATCATCTGTGATCACTTGCATTTTCAACCCAAAATCGATTTTATATATGAAAATGAAGTAAAACACAAAAGTGGCTATAAGTCGGTAAATAGTGGTCCAAATGGAAAAGAAACGATATATATATGAAAATAAAGTAAAATATAAAAGTGGCTATAAGTCGGTAAATAGTGATCCAAATGGAAAAAGGACGATCATCTGTGATCACTTGCATTTTCAACCCAAAATCGATTTTATATATGAAAATGAAGTAAAACACAAAAGTGGCTATAAGTCGGTAAATAGTGGTCCAAATGGAAAAGAAACGATATATATATGAAAATAAAGTAAAATATAAAAGTGGCTATAAGTCGGTAAATAGTGATCCAAATGGAAAAAGGACGATCATCTGTGATCACTTGTATTTTCAACCCAAAGTCGATTTTATATATGAAAATGAAGTAAAACATAAAAGTGGCCATAAGTCGGTAAATAGTGGTACAAATGCAAAAAGGACGATCATCTGTGATCACTTACATTTTCAACCCAAAATCGATTTTATATATGAAAATGAAGTAAAACACAAAAGTGGCTATAAGTCGGTAAATAGTGATCCAAATGGAAAAAGGTGGTCCAAATGAAAATGAAGTAAAACACAAAAGTGGGTAAATAGTGGTCTAAATGGAAAAAGGACGATCATCTGTGATCACTTACATTTTCAACCAAAAATAGATTTTATATATGAGAAGTAACAGAGCTAAATTCGGCTGTACCGAATCTTATATAAACTCACCTAAGTATACATATTTACGTACATTGCCTTTACCCATGCAAAACTCTTCTTATATCATAATAATTTATGAAAACATCCGACAATCATATTCACACGTTCAGTGCTCGCTGATAACTAACCAAATAAACACAACAATTATTTTGCACAATTGTATGTTGAAAAAATAACAACAAAAATTAAAATAAACGAAATTATGCATGCGTGTGTTCGATTTATAATTCTTATTCATTCCACTTTATAGAACAGAGGTGCGCAAAAGTAAATTCTCTCACCAACACATTCAATTCTTTATTTTGTTCAGTGCACCTACAAACAAACAAATACAAAAACTGAAAATATAAAGACAAAGTCATACACTCGTACTCATGCGCTTTTGTAGTTGCCTCGTTGAGTGGACAACCACTACTAAATTGTAAGAGCATAAGAATATGTGTGATTTGATTTTGCACAATTGTGCTATGGGCTGCGCACAGTGTTACCGTTGAGCGACTAAAGTCGCAATTTGACCCTTTTTCAGCACCACTGACACTTTTTGTGCCCCTTTACTAAAATGAACTAAATCTGACACTTTTTAATATTTTTGACCCTTTTTTCCCCTTTTTCAAAAAAAAAAAAAACTTTTTGCTTTAATAATGACGTTTTTGGAACAATCAACTTAAGTATATAAAAATATTTCATATATATATATATATATATATAAAAGCTTCTTGCTTTTTCATGTGGTAGCAAGGATTTTGGAGCAGTTGGAAGTTTTACAACACTTCTTTATTCAAGCTCAATTCGAAGAGAAAAATGCTTCCAATTTGAAAAAAATTTTAGAAATTCAACAAGGTTTGTCCCCTACTACCAAAATATATTTAAAATTTTTAGTATATATTCTTAACAGAATGAATAAATAATTTATCTTACATCAAGCACAAAAGATATTTTATTAGACATTTTTAAATTTTTTTTAATAAAGGAATTTATTATTAACTTTAAAATCGAAGAGGTAGATTTTATGAATGTTTTACATATTAAAGAAATAACTAATATATATATTGGACATGAGGCTGAGGCAAATTTATGTATTGCAAAAATATCAAATAAAAACAAGTATCTTAAATTTCTACCAAAAGCTTTGTAATGAAATAGTAACAAGAATTGATATAAATAATAAAAAACTTTCAGTTTTAGAATATATAGATCCAATCTTTCTAAGGTCAAATAAGGAGATTAATTACTATGATATAGTTTCAGAATTATATTTATACAAGAATTAAAAATGTTAGAATCAAAAATTTATGACAAAACTATGATACTATGTTTAAAATTACAAACGCAGAAGAATTTTTGCATCAAATTGGTAGTTTAAAAAACAGGTTTAATGATTATTTATATTATAATTTATATGAATTTGTAACATATGAATTTACTCTGCCACATAGTAGTGCATTGGCGGAGCGAGTATTTTCAAAACTTACGTTAATGGAAAATAAATTATCCAACAGATTAAAAATGGACTCATGCGAGTACATGCTTTCGGCACAAAATGTATTAGATATGGACTTAGAAGATTGGATTCCGAGTGATGAACTCATAAAGATATAATAATTGTTGTGTTTCTTTTTTTTTGCTATTAATTTACGGAAAAAAGAAAATACCAAAAGTGATTTAAATAATATTTAATTTTATTTTTAAATATACGCTGCTCACAAATTTTTTATCATTTGCTTTTTTCAATTGTGATCAACTTTTATAAATTTGTAAAAAAGCACAAAATTAAAAATTTTCTTTAAGTTTTTGTTATTTATTACATAGTCTTTTTTGCCAAATCGTTATTATAAAAATTTGGAAAAATTAAAAAAAAATAGAAAATGAATTTGTCTATATGTACATTAACATTATTAAAAAATTCAACAAAAAAGTTTTTATCTAATTTTGTTTACTTTTGTTTTCCTTTAAAAGTGTTGCCCCTTTTTATTGCCAAAATCCCCTTTTTGTGCGACTTTTGCTTCAAGAATCCCCTTTTTATGCGACTTTTCAAAATTTTCCAACGGTAACGTTGGCTGCGCACCATTGTAGAATGTTGTTGTTGGGTGTGTGTGGTGTTTACGTATAATAGAGATGCTCATATGAAAACTCATTATAAACAACTCTCTCTTTATATATACCCTTGCCTCTCATGGTGAAGGGTATAAAAACAAAAACAAAATATGCAAAGAAATAACCAACACACATCCACACAAACGCTTTGTTGTTTTTTTGTCAAAGCATTCAATAAATTGTCTTTTTTTGATGAAATTTTCAGAGGTTATCTCGGATTTTTGCTCATATCTCCGTTATTTATGAACGGATTTTGCTGATTTTAAATAGCAAAATTCTCGAAAGTATGTCTGACAGAATTATTGAAGATTTGGATCCCGAAGATAACTGGGGTCTTCAGAAAATTGATTTCAACAGACAGACGGACAGACAGACAGACAGACAGACAGACAGACAGACAGACAGACAGACAGACAGACAGACAGACAGACAGACAGACAGACAGACAGACAGACAGACAGACAGACAGACAGACAGACAGACAGACAGACAGACAGACAGACAGACGGACATGGCTTAATCGACTCCGCTATCTATAAGGATCCAGAATATATATACTTTATAGGGTCGGAAAATTATATTATGGAAATTACAAACGGAATGACAAATTTATATATACCCTTCTCACGAAGGTGAAGGGTATAAAAAAGAAAAAAAATAGCTGTGCATGTTTGCAGTAACCATTTCCACATTTTTAAAAGTTTTTTAACAATATTATAGTCACAGTTACTATTTACATGATAGTGGTAGCCATAATATGGTTAACTTACGATTTACATGATTATATAAATCATATATATGGTTACAGTAAACATGTTTGTGACAACCATTTTTATACCCTTCACCTTCGTGAGAAGGGTATATATAAGTTTGTCATTCCGTTTATAATTTCCACAATATAATTTTCCGACACCATAAAGTATATATTTTCTGGATCCTTATAGATAGCGGAATCGATTTAGCTCTGTCTGTCTGTCTGTCTGTCTGTCTGTCTGTCTGTCTGTCTGTCTGTCTGTCTGTCTGTCTGTCTGTCTGTCTGTCTGTCTGTCTGTCTGTCTGTCTGTCTGTCTGTCTGTCTGTCTGTCTGTCTGTCTGTCTGTCTGTCTGTCTGTCTGTCTGTCTGTCTGTCTGTCTGTCTGTCTGTCTGTCTGTCTGTCTGTCTGTCTGTCTGTCTGTCTGTCTGTCTGTCTGTCTGTCTGTCTGTCTGTCTGTCTGTCTGTCTGTCTGTCTGTCTGTCTGTCTGTCTGTCTGTCTGTCTGTCTGTCTGTCTGTCTGTCTGTCTGTCTATCTGTCTGTCTGTCTGTCTGTATGTCTGTCTGTCTGTCTGTCTGTCTGTCTGTCTGTCTGTCTGTCTGTCTGTTGAAATCAATTTTCTGAAGACGCTAGATATCGTCGGGATCCAAATCTTCAATAATTCTGTCAGACATACTTTCAAGAAGTTTTCTATTTAAAATCAGCAAAATCCGTCCATAACTAACGGAGATATGAGCAAAAATCCGAGACAACCTCTATTTTTGGCATATTTTTTATCTACATCTCGATTACTAAGACATAAAATAGACAATATGGATATCTAATGATATTTCAAAGTCCATTGCAACGATGTATATAAGGCTATAGTAAGTTGGATCTACAATGGGTCATAATCGAGAAAAATGTTTTTTAACCCGAAAATATTTTTTTGTCATAAGTTTTTTTCACTAATAAATTAAAAAAAACCGAATATAGCTCTCTTACTTGTTATGATTAAGGTTATACCATATCATAATCCGAGGACAACATATTATGATATAATGATTCATCATAACAATGGTTGTCACAAACATATACTTGTTTACTGTTACCATATATATGATTGATACAATCATGTGAAACGTAAGTTAACCATATTATGATTATCACAAACATGTAAATAGTTACGGTGACCATAATATTGTTAAAAAAAACTTTTAAAAACGTTGAAATGGTTGGTGTAAACATGCATAACTATATTTATTCTCTGCGTGTACTCCTTTGCTGGAATTTTAACTACCCCAAGAGAGGCGTTGCACAGTGGGGGAAATGCAAAAAAAAGTGGAAATAAATCTGTAAATTCTAAACCGATAAAATTTCCCACGACAATAGCTACACGGAATCGTGTTGTACCATATAAGCACGTCGTTGTAGAGTGCTTCAGTATGAAAAATTGCAACAATATATGAAAGAGAGATGGTGCTACTCTGAATAAAATTATCAAAAGAGTATTTATAAAGAAATTACAGAAGTACATTAATTGGCTTAAAACGGCAGTGCGTGGCCAACTTTGATCAATAAGTTGAATATTGTGTATAACAAGCACGGATGAGGTAGCCAAGGAACCTATCACGATTCCGAAGTACAAACCTAAAAATAGAATAAGCATAAAATAAAAATACATACAAATAAATAAATTCAATAAATTTTTTGAATTAAATTTGTATTATTTTCCACCACTAGAAAAAAGCAGATAACATCATAAGCTGTAATCATAGTTAAGGGTTGGACAAAGTTGGTTATATTTTTCAACCACATAACCCGATAAACCAGCAACCGTGAAACTCCTTAATATAAATTAAACTTTCGCTTTTAAATAATTATTGAAAAAATAAGTTTGCAGATGTATTTTCTCTAAATATGTATTGCTTATCAAATAATTCAATCTGAATAAAACAATTTTTGTTTTTGTGGCTGAATAATATTAGTGGGTGTGATAAGAATAAGGTTCTTCAATTGTAATTCTTCTGTGTCAACTGACTTTCTGTTGCTAAGGACTGACCAAAGTTCCTGTCAGGAACTTTTTGATTCTTGTATATTTTTAAGCCTGCATTGGCTTTAACTTTTCGTACCATATATTCCGAGTACTGAGCTAACCGGACTGCTTTCCTACCGGAGTTGTTGGGAGCTCTTTTAAAATGCTTTCTATTTATTGGCTTTAGAAACAACATGTGGACCATTCCTTCTACATGAACCAGGTTTTCTATCAGATAATCAAATAATACTTGGGTTAAAAGTTTTAATAAAAAAAACGTGTGTTAAGAATTTTTTAATCTCAGTCCTTAGTATCGCAAAAATCAGTGGATATAATCGAATCTTTTGATTGTCAAGAAATCAGTTTTATGTGTGCGTAAATAAAACTAAAACTTTTAGAAAAAACTTATAAGGCAATTCCCAAAATTTCCCGACAAAATTTTCCCTCAAAATTCTACAAAAAAATATTCCCGGTAATTCCGAGGAAATAAAGTTTGTCTTCTTTGTATCATCATTCACATTATTTACCTCTTATTTAAAACATCTTATTTTAAATTGCATCTAGTTTGTTTAAACTAAATAATTTAACACCTTTAAAATCGAATAAAAACTTTATGTCACTTTGATCCATTGTTAGTGTTCACAAACATTGTTTGTGTGAAATTTATGATAAAATATTAAAATTTTCTTAAGTATAAAAATATTATTCTTTTTACATTTGTATACCCTACATCAACACAGTAGGAAGAGTTTTTGCGACTTTTATCTGTTTGTTTTAAAATTGATTACAATATCTATAACAAAAAAAGGGAAATCCTCGTCTTTTGGTATATTAGCCATTTTGGTTGATTTTGATATTCAATTTTGTCAGTTTATTCGTGTCATTTGTTGCGTAAATACATCTTTTAATATGGGAAAAGTTAAACATATTTGTTCAATTCACAAGGTCTCTTATCATGTGATATTGTCATAATGTCCTAATATTTCACAATTTGCTTTTCAAGCAAAAAATATCTTAAACTAATACTAATCTGTATGCTATGTTTATTGTGCTATCGTAACGAACCAGTAGAGACCAACGCCGAATGCCTAAGAGTCGGTTAAGCCGAGCCGCAGACTCGTGATATATTACGACATTATGACAATATGACTGATAAGAGACCTTGTGAATTGACCAATTGTAAATCCAACGATTTCTCAAAAATTTGAAATTTTAAAAAAATGTAAAAGTTTATTTATGGAGTCTAATAAATTCAATTTTCGTGAACTACAAGTTACATAAGTCTTTGGTTTACCGCATTATAAAGCAAGAAAATTCAATAAAAAAGTTCATACGTACAACAGAAAGTGGCCGTGGCAAACGTTGCGGAATTTACAATAGTTGGCGTAATTTTTAAACGTCATTTTGAAGGGAACATATCTGATATTTATTCTGGTTAAATATTGTGTAAACAATTTTCAACGTAAGTGAGATGGTTTGTTCGGTCAAGAAGTGGTGATTTTGATACGGAAGACAAAAATAGCTCAGATCAGTCAAAAAAGTTTGAAGACCAAGTATTGGAGTCATTACACCATGAAAATTGTTGTCCAACTCAACAAGAGCTTGCAAAAGACGATTTTGCATATCCGAAATGATGTTTAAAAGAAACCATTTTTGCACTTATTCATTACTTGCGATAAAAAATGGATCCACTACAATCACCCAAGGAGTAAGAGATCGTATGTGAAGTCTGGCCTATCAGCCGAATGGACAGCATAGCGCCAAGGTAATTTTTTGTATTTAGTGGGAGCAAGAAGATTCATTTAAAAGCACAAAAATTGGGCACCATACGAATTGAAGCCGAGATATCTTGAAAGACGATTTCGTATGTCCGAAATGATGCTTGAAAGCTGTAAAAGAAAATAATTTTTGGACCTCATCATTACTTGCGATGAAAACTGGATCTATTACAATCATCCAAATAGTAACGGATCATATGTGAAGCAGCCGAACCGATACCAAAGACAAATATTCATGGCGCTAAGGTAATTCTATGTATTTGGTGAGCTATTATGAGATGCTGAAATCTGACCAGACCATCACAGGGAATCTGTACCGGATGCAACATATTCGTTTGAAGTGTACTTTGCACGAGAAACGCCCAGAATATTCGGCCACACATGAAAACGTAATATTCCATCATGAAAACGCTCGGCCCCATGTTGCAATACCTGTTAAAAGGTATTTAGAATGAAGTGGTTGGGAAGTCTTGTCTCACCCGCTTTATAGTCCAGACCGTACCCCATCCGATTACTATTTGTTTCGATTCATACAGAACGTTCTTTTGGAAACAGAGTGCCCCGGAATCCATATGTTGCCAGAAAGATGGAAAAAGTAATAAAAGCTAAATTTAATTAAATTTTTTTTTGTAAAAAATAACTTTCTAGCGAGAAATAACTTTTTTAGTAAAAAATCAAATTTTTAGTAAAAAAAAATCAATTTTTTGATAAAAAATCCATTTTTTGTTAAAAATCCATTTTTTGGTAAGAAATAAATTTTTTAGTAAAAAATCCATTTTTTAGTAAAAAATTCATTTTTTAGTAAAAAATCCATTTTTTGGTATGAAATAAATTTTTTAATAAAAAATCCATTTTTTAATAAAAAATCAATTTATTAATAAAAAATCCATTTTTTAATAAAAATTAATTTTTTAATAATAAATCTATTTTTAGTAAAAAAATCCATTTTTTGATAGAAAATCCATTTTTGGTAAGAAATTAATTTTTTAGTAAAAAATCCATTTTTTGGTAAGAAATTAATTTTTTAGTAAAAAATCCATTTTTTGGTAAGAAATTAATTTTTTAGTAAAAAATCCATTTTTTAGCAAAAAATCCATTTTTCAGTAAAAAATTCATTTTTTAGTAAAAAATTCATTTTTTAGTAAAAAATCCATTTTTTAGTGAAAAATCCATTTTTTAGTAAAAAATCCATTTTGTAGTAAAAAATCCATTTTTAGTAAAAAATCCATTTTTTAGTAAAAAATCCATTTTTTGGTAAAAAAAATCATTTTTTAGTAAAAATCCTTGTTTTAAAAAAAAATAAATTTTTTATTAAAAAATAAATTAAAAAAAAAAAATTTTGTGAAAAATAAATTTTTTGGAAAAATTATTTTTTTTAATGAAAAAGGTATCTATGAACCTAACATTTACAATTCTATTAACACGGATAAGGTCAACAACTTGTTCAATATTAGGTTAATACAAGTTTACTTAAGCGCACTTTAAATATTTACAAATATTAGAACTAGCAAAAACAAGAATAAACCATAGTGAATCATATACAATAAAGGGTACATGAAAAAATGAGAAGTGCATAGTAAGCAGTCTTTGATTTGAACAAAATAGTAGAGCATTTTTAACAAGGTGTGCGAATTGCATGCATTATTTTAAAGTATATTAAAGAATTAAATATAATGTTTTATATATCAGTGGAAAGGTAATGAAATGTAGTTTTTAAAACTTCTAATATTTTGGCAACTTCTTAATAATTTTTAGATGCTAATGAATAAAATGTAAAATAAATATTTTTGAGAGAAATAACTATTTGTTGTTTATGAACGAACAAGTTCAATTGTACAATTCAGTCAAGTGAACAATGTCTTCAGTCTTCTTGTTCTTTTTGCCATTTCTGTATTGCTTTTAAAGCTGAGTGCCAAAGAATGGAAAAAATGCTTTATAAGTGGTTTCTAAAACAATGAGAAAAAAATTTTACAATATTAGCAGCGATTTTTCGAACAAAAGCCAGTCATTCGTTTTAAAAATTTATTTCAATGCCGGTGACGAATGGTTGAAGAAATTTAAGTGTCGACATGGAATTTGATTTTAAAAAATTACGGGCGATAAATTGTCTTCGAAACCTCAACTTATTGATCCATTTGTGAAAGAGTTTAAGGATTATGCTGATGAGCATGGCTTGACTCTTCACTAAATCTACAATGCCGACGAATCAGGGTTGCTTCCAAATGACACTCTTGTAACATGTAATGAGAAAACAGCGCCCGGAAGAAATATATGTAAAGAACGAATAACTTGTTTGCCCTGTTCAAATGCGAATGGCACAGACAAACTGAAATTGTTGGAAAATCGAAAAACCCACTACAACTCCAATAATTTCGATTGGATGACATCATTTATATTCAAGGACTGGTTTCATCACGAAGTTAATTTTCATCAATTAGTAAAAGTAAGTTGTTCATAAGTAAACATTTTTTAAATCAGAGAATTTTTGGCTTCAAAAGGTCTGCCGAAAAAGCAGTTTTGCCTTTAGATAATACCACGTGTCACCCAGTTGAGGAACTAAAAAGTGATGACGGTTTAATTATAGCAATGAATCTAACACCCAATTGCAAACTTTATCAAAACTTTATCAACTTCAAATTAAATTATAAAAAACAACTGCTCACTCACTTGCTCGAGCAGAACGAAACAAATTTGGAGCTCAAATTAAAAAACTTCAATCTCAAAAATGCAGTTCAGATTCTAGCTACATCCTGGGATAAAATATTAGTGTCCAATATCAGAAAATCCTGGAACGCCTTGCTCGAATTCGGTACTGAATGGAGTGAAGAGGATAACATCCCCTTAAATTTTTTACAAAATATAATTCAGGAAGAAAACGAAGATCTTTCAACTATTGGTTCACTTGTAGCTCAAATTGATACGGAACATCTTTTCAAGAATGCTGACATAAACAACTGGATTCAAGAAGAATTTCATGTGGAAAGTAATGAGGAGCAAATAGAATTATCAGATATGGAATCGGAGGATTTATACGATAGTGGTCATGAAGAAAACAAAATTAAAGTGGACGATTGTTTAACAGCGATGAACACAGGCATACTTTGCGCTGTTGTTTTAAAAAATAATTTGACCAAAATGCAACTCAACATCTCCAATTTCTTTAAAAATGTTTAATATGTAATATTATATCAATAAAAAGAATTCTAAATTTAAAAATTACATACATTTTTTCAATAAAATTTTGGGTTCTGTTTTTTTGAAAATTCAGTTTAGTCGCGAATCCGATCTTGCACTTTATATAGAAATCTTATTACACAAATTTATAACGATCAGTCCATAACTGCTCATACTTAAGTCACACTTCATAATTGGCCCTAGGTATATCACTTTCCCTAATACAGCTTAAACTATTCCTAGTTCTTATATATTATAACAGAAATAATTTTACTACATTTAGGGTATCACCCAGTGTAGTGCATTACGCTATCGGGCTAGGCCGACTACACTTTTGCACTTGTTACTTGCAACAATATTGTGATGTACTTATATGTTAAGAATTTTTCTAAGAAACTTTTAACAACATAATTTTAAAATGTTCCTATGTATGGAGCAAAGTTCAAAATAAGTACAAACTTTAAGTAAATAGTGCTCCAGAAACTTACAGAAAAATGTGAAACTTATTATTATGTTGCAACTAGAATCAGTATGTGAGGGAGGAGTTCTTATAACTTTTTACACCCCTGTTACTTATTTATAGTTAAATATGTTGTGCATTTATTTGCGATTTTCTTTATTCTTCATTGTTGCTAAATAAGCTATAAGGGTTTCTTCTATACATATAAAAATATATTCAGTTGGTGACAACTTTATGAGAGTAGGAAATTACTGAAAATAATTAATAAACTTTATAAATTAAATTGTATGACACTTAATAGGAGAGAGTAGTTAAAGTATGTATGAACAACTGTAAAAAAGATAATCAAAAAATATGAGTAGTTCATTATAAAGCAATATTATGTGGATCAAGAACATATATACATACACATATACTTTTGTGGGTCTACGACTAATATTTGGATTTTTCCCATTTTCAAAACAAAACTTATCTGATCAACAAAGAATATTTGGTGAAATATTCTCGGTTGATCAGTCCCTCCATGTAGGTCCTTTCGTGCCTTCAACAGACAGACAGACGGACACAGCTAGATCGACATTGAATTTTATAAGGACCCAGAATAAATATACTTTTTGGTTCTACAACCAATATTTCGTTATGTTACAAATGCTTTGACAAAATCAATATACCGCCCATCTTTTTGGTGGTGGGTATAAAAATGGCATAAATCAAGTTTTGTTATCAGAGGCACAAATTATTTAGTTCTGCTGAACTCTTTGGGATATAACTACTTTTATTTAAAAGTAAATTAGAGCAATTAGGTTTTCTTGGAAGAACTTTTCGATTAAAAAAAATTTTTTTTCGTTATAAAAGAAATTTTTTATAAAAAAATGTAACTTTAAAATTTTCTTAATATTGTTTGTAATATTAGTTTATATTACCGTAACGATTCGATACCCAACAAAAACTAATTTATAATAAAAATGGGACAAGTACGAACACCGATTTTCTTGAATGTAAACAATATTGTTCATACTCTACAACACCTTAGTGGGCAGGGAATTATGCATTTGTGATGATGCCTAAAAATATTAGTATAACATACAAATTAAAGAATATCAAAAGCTGTGGGGTACCTTAGACATGCACGTTTTTTTTGGTTCGCCCAAAATCAACGCTTTTAATATATTCGTATGACCTATAGAAATCATGTGCTACTTATCTCTTATAGTTAGCGAGGAGCTGTAGGGTATAATCATATGCAAACATATTCGAAGCATTATCGTTTATGAGTCCAAAAATAATCGATCTTATATTTCAAAATTGTGAAACTTTGATTTTTTGTAATTTCTTGGCAGAAAAACTCCTAAAAAAAGTTTCTTAAGGATCTTACAACGCACAGTTTTTTAGAAACATTTTTATTTGGAAATAATTCGGTATCTCGGGAACTATTAGAGATATTGTTATGAAGTTTCATATGGTTGGAGTTGAGGTACTTTCGAGATGATTTGCAATTGTTCAACTTCCTAGCGCTAATCGGGGCCAGTGCATTGAACTTGGTCACCTCGGGTCGAAAATTTTTTAAAAAAATCGACAACCATGCTCGATCTTTTTATGTTTTTTTTAGAAAATCACCTATATTGGTGATAAAATACTAAATAAAAGAAAAAAAAAAACTTGCTAACAGCTATCATGTCCCTATAAAAAGTTAAACGCATCCAAATTTGGACATGTAAAAAGTGCCGTATTTTTAAGATTTTCCCAAAAGGCCAATATATTTTTTCTTTTGCAGAAAAAAATTTTCTTCGGGACTATATACAATTTTTATATGATCCGGAAAGAGAATTTAATGCAAAAGCGTGTAAAGTAAATTTTGGCTCACTTAAGCAGACACAACACCCCCCAGAACTATCCAAATTTGATCAATTTTAAAAAAATATTTCATATTTGAATAAAAAATTATAAAAAGGCAAAGCACCAATCCTCAAAAAAGCTTCATATTTGTATAACCCTATATGGTGCTTAAACACTTGCAAAGTTTTTTTTTACTAACACACGGTAAATAATATCACAGTAGGCACTTTTCTAAAAAGACTCAGTTCTTGGAACAAATTTTCCCCGGTTTAGGAATTTCGGTATTTAAAAATAAGAAATTTCAAAAATTATAATCTCATTTATTTACGGATATATGAGTCTTTATGAATTCCAAATTTTGTTATATCTTTAACCGTTAAAATTTTACATTAATTCAAAGCCCAACCATATGGTACCCTACACCGAAGAGATGATTATAAACAGTCATATTTTAAAATGTATATGGGAGCAATGACTATTTTATTTGAATACAAACATTTTTAAGAAATCTATAATCGTTAAAATAATTTTCGGAAGTGGACCTTATATGGGAGCTATGACTAATTATGAACAGATCGTCCCAAAATTTGGTGGTATGAGTTCGACTTATATAAAACTTATATGTGCTGAATTTTGTTTGGATATCTATATAACTAAGGTAGTTATGAGAGCTTAAATATTTTCAGATAGGGCAATAGTATGAAATTACGACCTGTAGTTTGATTACAAAGTTTACATGGACGGACATCGACTCAGAAAGTGATGCTGAGAATATTGGTATACTTTATGCTCCGTGTTGGGACAATATTTTTGCACGTTACAAACATCATCACTAACCCAATATACCCAGCCCACTATGGTGATGTAGGGTATAAATATTGTAGCTTTTGTTTGCAGTCCAACAACAAAATACACAGAATTGAAATTCGAAATTGAAATGCGCAATACTACAACTGGTTTTAAAACTCCAGGAGCCATTCATCACGCTTGGTGGATGGCAAAGGCTATTTATTGCTTAAAAAACTTTTACATTCTTTGACCAATTTAATATAAAAACAAATTTCCTAAGACAACATCCAAACACCTCAGAATAATGACTTCTAAAAAGGATTAAAAATTGTCAAGACATTAAAAGTAGTTAATGATATAGCTAAGCGTGGTGTTAAATTAATAACCGACTTTAACAACCTTCTGACAATAGATGAAGACTAAAAGCAATATGTCCTGCAAGTTGTAAACAAATGCAAAGCATTATATCCTGATGTTTCAAAAACTAATTTAATAAAAGCTCTACAATAGATTAGATAACTATGTAAAATTATCAACTACCTCTGTGTTGAATGTATTATTTACCTGATTTTTATAGTTTAAAACTTATCAGTATTACTTGTTTTTTTTTATTATATTTCAACTTTAAACTCAAAAATATACAAAAAAAAGTAAAATTCATCATTTAATAAAAAAAATATACAAAGTATGCTCCTACTGGTACCAGGTCACGTTTTTGGAGCTAAAGGCTGTTGTAACTCTGTTTGACTTAAAATAACAACAATTATGTATATTGCAAATGAACGTGTTTCTATTCTTTACCGTTCTGGAGTTATGGCTCTGTATGTCAGCTTTTTGGCAAAAAAATTAGATTTTTTTTTAACTTCGAACGACGAGCGGCACGGGTTACCGTCGTTTAATCGAGCTCAAATTTCGGCTATCTCAATATCTGGAAAGGGGAATCGTTTTGTGGGGTCCAGACGAACAAAATTCCTTCATCGATTTCTTACGGTCACTCTTATCAGCACAAACCCAATATACCCTCTCCACTATGGTGGATTAGGGTATAAACATCAGGAAAAATTGATATAAAAATGTTTGATGTCGAGATATTTTAAAGTGACATTGCTTATCTTTTGTGTAGTTTTCAACACATATGCAATGTCTATGTACTCTGCAAATGAAATGCATTTTTTGTCGTAAAATAAATAATTAATATGTTGTTAATGGCAAATCATGATTTTGAAGATAAAAAAATTATGTTGCTAGTGTAAAATACATGTGTGGAAAAAAACACACGAGGTTAAACAATATAGGTTTTTTTAAGTGCCTCATTTTATAAAACGCAATGTCAAACATTTCTATGGAATATATTCTCAGTATTATTTTAATAAATTGCTTACGTTTCGTTTTATAAAATAAGGTCTTTAAATTCGTTAAAAATAAAGACAAAGGATATATTTTGAAATAATCTGATGTCAAGTTATTGTCCAGGAATATTTAACTTTGATACATATAGTTCAACAATTTTCAGATAGGTTAAACTTAAATGAAGTAAACTATCATTTTAGTAGAAAACATAAACAATATTTTTGTTTCCTCCCAGTACATAACTAAAAATGACTTCTGCTGACTGCTGCCTTATTCGCCTGCATGTTTTCTTCATTATGAATGAAAGTAACTTCTGTGGAATCATAGTTTTCAAAAATGCTAACTTTTAAAGTGATTTTCTTTACATAAACAATTTAACATTTTTGCTGGTTGTTTGTTAATTAAATTACCTGTGATGTGTGTTTGGTGAACACATATTTCAAAAGTGAAATTGTAAACTGTGAGTTTGTTGTTGCTATTGCTAAAAATCTTTCAGTTATTTCTTAATTGGAAATTTCAAAAACTCAAAATATTTATTTTGAATTGAAAAACGAAATTAAGGTTTCAAAAAGGATATTTGTTATTGCATTTCGGAAAAACACAGCATTCTAATACCTGTATATGGTCTATTGTTAGAAATCTTTTGTAGAGTAGCAAAACAAGGAGGAAAACATGTTGGTATATATTTGAGCATGCATGAATTTTTGTTTGTTTTATAATTTTGAAACACTACCAAATGAATATATATGAGGAATAGGGTGGCCCTTATATTTAAATTTTGTTTTGATTTTCATTTAAAAATCAAATGCTGAACAGTTGTACAAAATAACATTTAGAGGTTGCACATTAAGAATATAATTTAAGGTCCAACCTACTAAGTATGTAAGTAGGAGTAGTAAATAATACTTAATGTTTGCTTCATTGAAATATAAACACGAGTAGAGACACTGAGTGAAGTTCGTTTAAGAGTATTTAATTCAAATTATATTAAACGTTATATATATTTTTTATTTCGATTTTTCAAAAACGAAGGGAACAGATAGGTTAAACTTAAACTTACCCTCTATCTCCAACCCCTTCCATGGTAGAGTGTCATAGAAATCTTTCACCACGACAATGTAGACTTAAAAGATGCTCTTTATATAATTTCGCAAGGTATTTTTAAAAATTTCCTTAATATACATATTACTATACGTAAATATTTATACGTTCATATATCGACCTAAAGTGGGATCTGTAGAGGAGCACTCATGCATGTGCTCGTATTCGTGTAATTCTTCCTGTAAAATTGTATTGTCGTGTTTATATATGCATTTGTGAATGGCAATGCTTAGGGATTATAAAAAAAAGTATTTACATTCATATATTACATCCAGACAGTCATGTATGTAGGCCATGTAATAGTAAAATGCAGTACCAAACACTCAAAAGCAAGAGAAAAATACAAAATTACTCGTAGGAGTATGTAGCAGAAAGCATAGAACATACTATTCACTGATGTTGATTGTAGTGCCCAGGGGTTTACTTTAAATAGACGGATGTTTAAAAAACAATAGAATGCAATCTTGAACACAACAATAGTAATTTAATACCCTTTTGAATGTAGACAATTAGCAATGATATCCCAGCAAAAATGTTATAAATTTTTGTAAGCACCTGACAAACAAGTACTTTTTTCAAGTACTTTGTTTGGCCGTATATTCAAGAAATATATATTTATATACATACTAGTGCTTAGTTACTTATGGAGTAAAAATATTTGAAAATTTTGCCTTTTAGGTAAATTTATCTGCTGGTAAAATACACAGCCGTTGATTTCTATTTGTTGATATATGATATTTAAATATCATATTTTCTGCAAGAATGAGAAAGCGAATGTCTTATCCCTTTCCCTTACAGAATACATGATTTTTATATCGTGAGTAACCGATTAGAAAAAAATTCTAACGGATAAAATGGAAAATGTTCGCCTTTGACGGTGACAGCCTGGTCAACGCCGTTCTCAAAAAAATATGGATCAATGATTTCGATTGGTACCGCCCCAAATTCAACAAGCCTTCTTGTATTAAATTTGTTGGTAAACGTCGGATGGACATTCTGATCTAAAACTAAACATTCTGAACAAAGAATACATTTGGACAATTTTCATCCCCCTAAGTTCGTCCCTCTATGCCCTATCGTACCTTCGAAGATAGAACAACCTGAATGACATAATCAGTACACGCCCATTGTTTTTATGGTGGGTGTACAAGTGAAATTATTTATTTAAAAAAATTATACTGATTCCGCAATGAGAAAAACCGGGAAAATGGCTTTTAATTAAAAGTTGAAAGTTTGCTAGAGTGAAATGCCAGTTGAGTCGAAGAATATTTACAGTTTGATAGGAAATTGACGTGAAAATCATGAACAAAATAATACGATATTTTTAAAGAACACTTTTTGGAATCAATTTGTATATTTGGCATATTTATATACATTATGGTCTTAAGTTACAATTATAATTTTACACCATTCTTATAAAAATTTTAAATTTGAACATCGACAAACAAAAGTATGTCTAAAATTTATAAGCCACTTTGTAATATTTTTTTTAATCAACTCGAAAACACCTCAGCTCCAACCATGTGAAATTTGGCAACAATTTCTGCAATAGTTCTTGAGATTTGAACATCGACAAACAAAAGTATGTCTAAAATTTATAAGCCACTTTGTAATATTTTTTTTTAATCAACTCGAAAACACCTCAGCTCCAACCATGTGAAATTTGGCAACAATTTCTGCAATAGTTCTTGAGATGCCGAATTATTAAAAAAAAAATGTTTTTTAATCCATTCTACTGCATATAAGAAGTTTCGAAAAGAAACTGAATTTTTTACTGGGATAACATCCCAGCAAAAACTTTACTTACTTAGTAAGCCAGCGAGTAATATTGGATCAAACTGAAAACTACTTATTATCTTACTGAATAACTATTTATTTGTCCGAAATTTCAAAAAAATCATGGGTCCTACTTATAAATGTACTTACATTTAGCTCAGTTATAAGTAGTTACATTCACAACAAAAATATGTAGCTAAAAAAACAGAAAAATATTGCCTCGTGTGGGAATTGAACCGACACATTATTTGCTTGTGTTTGATAGTCAAGCTGCTAACTCACTGCTCCATGTACGAGTTATTTTATTGTAAGTTAACAATGGTTTTAACGTTAACATATAAATTAATATAATATAAACAAACAAATTAATGGCTTTGACTGGTGTCGACCCACTAACGTCTCGTTTTTTAGTCAAACACACTAGCTAGCTGTACTAAATGCAAATGTTCATTACCAACCAGTACAAAAATAAGTACCTATTCAAGTAAATAAAATAATGTGCGGGGTAACCACCACTCATTACAAAATAATGCATGTGGTAACTAGTTGCCATTACATAAATTCACAAAATGTTTGCTGGGATGTTGCTCGTAGATTCAAGTAAAGGACGGATACATACATACGCTAAATTTAGTTTTACATATTAATTTTCATAAGTTTAAAATTAACTTTTAAACTAATAAACACACAGCTAAACACTAGTAAATTACTAATTAGTTTCAAAGATAAATGTGTTATAAACTAGAAACTGAAAATTTTTAAAAGAGATTTATTTAATGCTTCTAAAGATAACAACATAAATGTGATACTAAAATGTTCCGCGTCCAAACTGCTTTATGTTTGGACAGTTTATGGAAGACGAGTAAGGACTATTTACCATTTTTTTCAACATATTCACAACCCAAAAAGCGGCCGTCGTACATAACAAATCCATCTTGGCCTTCTATGTTGCCGATTCGCCCTCAGAAAGCCATTGTTTTGACTGCTGTTTGGCCTCTGGTGTGTTGTGTTTGCTTCCCGTTTCATACATGTTTACGAAACGGCGGATATTTCAATTGAAAAACGCCAAACACTCCTGCGAAGTATTACCATGATTGCGTTTGTGGTCGATTGTGAGCACACGCGGCACCCATCTCGCAGAAAGCTTTCTGATACCCAAGTGATCATTCGGCCAACACCGTATCGTGAATTGTTTCAATTGTTTCGGGTGTAGAGACCTCTACTTGGTGTCTGGAACGTTCGGCATTTTCCGTGTATAACTATATTATATAGCGTACCCTACAATCTACCTTAACCTATTATATATTTCTAACAGCATTTGATAAACATTTTCTTTTACTTAAATAAATATTCAACATTGCTTTGTTTTCATTTTGCATTTGTTTACTGTAGTTGTATTAATTTTAATATTTACCAACACGGATTCTTTCAAACATAAACAACAAATGAGAACCGGAAACCAAAAAATAAAATGAAAAGTGTCTATAATGTCAACATGAATTTGTTTACGTTGCTTCTATGTACATTAGGGTGGCACTTTTTATAACCACCAACAAAATTATTGATTCTGTCATTCTGTCGAATTATTGGTTGTAGACCCACAAATGTACCTGTCGGTTTTTGACACGATAGGGCCCAGAGGGATGGACTTGGGGGTATTAAATTTTGCTCAAATATTCCTTGTTGATCCAGAGTTTCGCACTAAAATGTGAGACAACCTCCAATAAATTTGATGTTTTTCAAATTACCATGTTATTAGTTATTAGTATGTATGCAAAAATAAAAAAACTGGCTTTTTTTTCATATTAGGTTCACATCAGAAAATTACTTAAATACGCATAAATCTCTTATTAATATCGTTATATAGTTTAAATTTGACATGAATAATCCTCATATAAATATACAAGTTAGGGTACTATATTCGGTTATGATGAATCTTAAATACCATCAACCTAAATGTAATGAAAATGATGGTAATTACATTGGTATAACGACTTTAATATCCATATTCAGTGTTTGTTATTTCTCATTTGTAAGGACTGAGATGGAAAAATTCTTAACATACATAAATGTTAATAAAAATTAAACCACTAAACTTAAAGTTTTGATTTTAATTTTATTTGATATAAATTATTATAACAATTTACAAACAAAAATTATTTTAACAGTTCTAATCACTAGTGTAAATTTTCGATTCTTTTCCGGAAACACTTATATTAAGGATTTTATAATGCTTTATGTCACTTTGTTCGAACAGGTAGTCCATCTCCGTTTAAAATCTACCACACTTTTGAACTCATGTTTGTGTTCTTCAATTCTCTTTTAACTGGCCCTAGCTCCAGTGGAGAGATATTGCTTCTCTTGGTATAAATACCACATTATTGTTATTGTACCACTCATGACCTTGCTTACCATAGGGACAGGATGCCAAATCAGCCCAAAAATAAGTAGACACACTAAGAAGTCTTATGAATGGAAGCATCCTTTTTTGTAAACATTCCTTAATGTAAATTTCGGTATTTATAGAGCCCTTTGTAACAAATACATTTCTTCATCCATTATGTAGCAGGCCCTAGCTCAAGTGGAGAGATAATCGTTTAATCGACTCAGAATCACTTTCTGAGTCGATTAAACGATGTCCATCCGTCTGGCTGGCTGGTTGTCCATGTAAACCTTGTGCGCAGAGTACAGGTCGCAATCTTGAAGATGAAGATTTTCTGCCCAAGGACCAAGCCTATTGAAACTAGCTGAAATCGGTCCATTATTTCACCTAGCCCCCATACAAATGTCCTCCCGAAATTGGACTTTATCGGTCATAAATTTTTAATTTATATAGGTATCTACACAAGTTTTTCTTCAAATAAGTTTTATGTATACAGAATTCATGTCACTAAATTTTATGATGATCGCTTCATAATTAGTCAAAGCTCCCATATAAGGCCTGCTTCCGATAATCACTTTAACGATCATAAATCTCCTAAAAATTTTGGTATACACATAAAATGCAACATAAATAACTTTCATATAGACATTAATCACACCGCCTAATTTCATGGTGATCGGCCCATAATTTGTCATAACTCCCATATAAGGCCCACTTCCGAAAATCGCCCACGAATATAAATTATTAAAATTTTTAAAGCATAATGATTTTGCTCATTTACTTAGTGTAGGGTATTATATGGTCGGACTTGACCAACCATACTTTCTTACTTATTTTTATGTGTACTTTGGAAGTGCAAATGTTTTACACAGACGGACATAGCTCAATCGACTTAGAATTTCATAAGGATCAATAACACTTATATATATTTTGTTCGGTCTTAGATGAATACATCTCAATGTTATACACGGAATGACAAAGTTATATATACCCTCATTCACCACTTATGGTGGTTGAGGGTAGTAATAAAAGGGGTCTTTCGTATGTCGCCGCATCACGCTCAAACGCGTAGACCGATTTCAACACAACTTATACACAAGCGACCTGTATGGTTAATGTTAAGATTCCCAAAATACCATACCATCAAACTACAATACAACTTGAGAATAAGCTTATATAAATAGCGAGATTTAAGCTTTTTATACCCTCCTCCACTACAAGTGGTGAAAGAGGGTATATATACGTTTGTCATTCCGTGTGTAACATTGAGAAATATTCATCTGAGACCCAACAAAGTATATATATTATTGATCCTTATGAAATTCTAAGTCGATTGAGCAATGTCCGTCTGTCTGTCCGTCTGTCCGTCTGTCCGTCTGTCTGTCTGTCTTTGTAAAACACTCTCACGTCCAAAATACATAAGCAAAATTAATGAAATGCATACCAAAATGTTTATAATTTTTCTAAGCAGTTTGGTATTGAAAATCAGCAAAATCGAATTGGTAGAACCAGGGTTATGGATCAAAATGTAAGACAACCTCCAAAAATTTTGATAATTTTCACATGATTTTTTGTGACTTTGGGTAAATTCATTGTAGAGAATACCATGAAATTTTGCACTCATTATTGATATGATAAAAGGAAAAATTCTGTTAAAAATGGAAAGAATCGGTCCATAATTTCTCGTAGCCCCCATACAAATTTTTTTCCGAAATATGGTGCTATGGTATATAAATGCCCATAGAATTGCAGTATCCATACAAGATTCAGCACAACTATGTTTCGTGCAAACAGAAATCGCGAGACCAATTTTTTTTTTTGGATTGGGCACTATTTGACCCTAGCACCCATATAAAGTTTACTTCCGAAAATCATTTAAATACACTTAAATATCTTATATATATATATTGATATATCGGTATCAGGTTGAAATTCAACTTGCATAATCCCCATTCACATGAAAATCGCTGTAGGGAATTTCATGAAGATCGACCCATAATTGGTTATAGCTCCCATATAAGGAGCCACTTTAAAAACCACATTAATTTTCATAAATATCTGAAAAATATCGTTATCGAATTAAAATTTTACACAGATCGGTAGTATTAATTCAAAAATGATACTACTAGATTGTGTGAATATCGGTTCTTATTTGACCATAGCTCCCATATAAGGTCCATTTCCGAAAATTACTTAAATACTAATAAATCTCTTATTAAAGCTTCTATCTGGTTAAATTTTCAAATAAATATTTCCCATATATACGAAAACCGATGTGTTAAATTTTGTGAAGATCAGCCGATAATTGGTCATAGCTCCCATATAAGGACCACTTCCGAAAAACACATTAAACTCTGTAAATATTTTAAATATATCGATATCGAACTAAAATTGTATACAGATCAATATATTGTATCCAAACATTATACTACTGGGTTTTGTGAATATCGGTCCATGTTTGACCATAGCACCCATATTATGTCCTTTTCCGATAATCACAATAATACCCATAAAACTCTTGTAAATAATGTTATGGAGGAAAATATCAAGCAAAATAGGCCTCAAATACATAGAAATCACGTAAAAATATTTAATTATAACTTCCAAATAAGTCGCACATCCAAAAAATACATTAACGCATATATACACTCATATCGGTAAAAAATTTAACAGAAATAAGTTTCAAGTAGATTTGCTGACTATGGGTTCATAATTATTTATATAACTTCACTTGTGGTGAATAAGGAAAATGTTGAGCCAATCGGTAATGTTACCAAGTATTAAGTACATAAATTGTAAAATAGTACATTTTATTCCTATTGTAAAATTATAGATTCTGTTGGAAACGGTAGGAATATGTAGTTATTTCAATTATTAATTGCTGAATTATATAACATTTTTATACATTTGAAATAAAATATCTTCTGCGTAAACTAGATTTTCTAATAATATATAAAATACTATTATATTTTAAATAAACTTTTATTTTGTTAGAAAAAGTGAAGAAAGTACATAATTTGTATATAGTCCAAAATGTGTATTCATATATAATCCATAAAGTGGCTTAAAAAGAAATTCGGTTATAGACCTATTTCGCTTATAGTCCACAAAAATTGTGCAACTGTATTTGTAGACTATAAGCGAAAACTACTGTATTACATTACCATTCTACCATTCTTCATAATCGAAGCTAAGTCCTAATAATAAACACTGAATATGGATATTAGAGTGTTTATGCTAATGTAATTTCTATAATTTTCATCTAATTTAGGTGGAGGGTATTTAAGATTCGGCATGGCTGAATATAGCACTCTAACTTGTTTTAATTTCATTTATAATAATGTTTATACAATGTGAATTCACATGTAGTTTTTAACAATGCTTTAGAAACTCTTATTATACACAACTATACACAACAAGTACAATGTGAATAAAACGAAAAAGGGGAATTCCCTAAATCGATTTGTAAGGCCAACATTTTTTGATATTGTGCCATCGATTTTTCGATAGCTTTTGGAAAGAGGATTGTTAGACATTATAAAAAACAAAGTGATTCTGTTATTGGCTTTGGAAACCGAAAAACTTTAAAAACTGCTGAAGAACCAAAAGTAGATTTTACAGTTTATGAATGTTTCCGGAAGGAACGATTTAAAGGAGCTCCAATTTCTGGATTAACAGTGAAGGAAAGTCTAAAATTCACAAACTTAATGCTGTAGGAGAAAAATATTCAGCTGATTAGCTGCCACAATTTCTGTGGAAAAATTAAATGAATTCAAATCAATGAAAAAACTCACCAATTAGATTATGGCAAATGGAAAATGTTAACTTCAGAGAAGTTTGGCTGGCCATAATGAAAATTTCATAGAATGACACTAGGTCTCAGAGGAGAGACTAACCTCATTAGTTTGCGTTAATGCAGCTGGTACACACAACTGCAAAACATTATTGGCATTATTGGAAAGAGCTTTAAAAAATGTCCATGAGAATGGTTTAACAATAACTTAGTACCAGAAGTGCCTGAGAACTTTAAGAAAATCGGTCTAAAAAGTGATAGTAAAATCATTCTGCCAATAGACAACATCTAGAAGTGCAGGATTTCAATGCTGAAAACGTTATTGTGAAATTTTTCCCACCAAATTGGACGACTTTAATCCAATCGATGGATAAGTGTGCAATGTCATTATCGTAAAACTGTCATCATTAAAAAACAACTAAAACTTGGTACTCAATTAACCGGGAAAATTGATTATCCAGAATGCTCCCGGTCTCGACCATTACCATACCATAATCGAGGTCTCACTGTAATAATAAAACTACATAATTAATAAATAATGAATAATATAATATTAAGTTAAATAAAATTAAAAAAAAAATAAAGATTTTTTTACATTTTTTAACGCCAAATATTATATTATTTGAGAAGCTTATTCTACAATTATATAAAAAAAGCTTATACAAATATTGATACGAATAAGCTTTTATATACAATAGTTAATACAATATTATTTTCGCAGGCTTATTCTAAAATTGCAAGGATAAGCTTATAGTAATCATGCATATATAATATTTTCACGAGGGTTCCGTTTTGATTTTTCTACAATTGTTACGACAGCCTTTTTCAATATATTTTAAAGTCTTTTTCAAGCTTAAGGCTTGTGTTGGTAAGCTTATTATAATATTTTTCTCAAATCATTTTGTTTGTTGGGTTAGTTGAAGGCTGAAATCGCGTGTGTATGTGAAATAAATTTCAAGATAACTTAAAATGATGGTGTGTTTAATTTCTTCTTTAGTGAAGTATATATTTCTAAGACGACCAAAAATATACGAAATTTTGATAACATCTTTTTAATTTTTTATCAGAAATTTTCATGTCAGTTCAAAAATATAAAGTTGATCAGTGCCATAATTGACCCTAGCCTCAATATAACCCAAATATCGAACAAATATTTTATTTTGATTCGGCTTAGCCGAATATAACAATATTACTTGTTAATTCTATTTAGTATTTGTTAGACTCGGAAAAAAATTTTGATGATTTTTCTTGTTTCAAGTTAATAATGGTTTATCGATCTCAGAAAATGTATATGGGATAATGAAATACCAAAACGATTTTTTAAAAAATTTTAGCCAAAACTCGAAACTTGAAATAAAATGAGCAACCTCTAAACGTTATCCAATTTTGCTAAAATTTTCAGCGCTTGGGAGCATCGAGAAAACGCAAAGAAGGGCCTGCCCTAATATGTATAAATACATATATATATGTAAGTGTAGTTGTGTGTCTGTGTTGCATGCAAAATATGGGGAGTAATAGTAAACTTGGTTTGAATGTGGTGTTTTTGTACCTTTTCCGTTCAGCCATCATTCATTGTTTGTTTTTAATTTTCTAAATTTGTTTTTGAACTGTTGAAAGAGAGAACAAAAAAAAAAAAAACTAATAAAAAACTAAATTTGTTTTGTTTATGAAAAACTGGGAAAGTGGCTGACCTTTTTTGGTCAAACAATTGTTAATTTTTCGGTGTGTTTTGCTTTGTTTATTTAAGTAATATTAAAAATACTAACGAGAGGTGTGGATATTTTATTAAAAAAAAGTTGTGGTTATGAATAATATTTGAAACATGTGGTGGAGCAAATTAAATATAGCTTAAGGCTTGTGTGTATATGAGACGATATTACAGTGAAACGTTTTGTTGTTTATAAAGGAGGTTGTGGGCAGGAATTTAATTTTTAATTGTTTGCACTTATAATTAAAAGCTTTTGTGTTTCAGCTCAAAGTATTAATATAAGGAATTGGTTATACGAAAATTAATAATAAAGATCTTAGTCAGCTAACCAATTTGTTAACAGTAAACCAATTTAAGCAAAATTATTGATGTTCATGATTTATTTCAAATATGTATCTTAATTCAGGTTCTAAAATATTACAACTAAGAAGCTTCAGTAATAATTGCAGAGCTTCAAATGGGGCAGAAGTAATCAACGACTCATATTTCGAAGAGCTTAAACGGATACTACGTGATCTTAAAGCGGTAGTCGCCAAAAATAGAACATAGCCTATATAAGAATGTATTACTATGATGCTCGAAATTAAATTTTGTACAGTAACTGAAACCCTTTAATAGATACATATAAGATCCAAGCGGGAAAAAATACTAGGTCTTCACTTTGTAGGCCTTCTAAAAGAGCAGTATGATGCTATACTGATTCTACTCTGCTTTCTCGCAGAAGGCGATCTAGAATGGCTCTAGTTAGGTTAGGTTCCATGGGCAGCCACTCTTGGGTCTTTCAAAACTGATCCCATTCTGATACCAAAGGGGTAAACAGCTGGGTATTTATCATATGTCCGTTGTTTCCAGGATATACCAACCAGATTCCCTGATGAAGTAGTAGATTCGTCTAACACTCATCCTTAATAACTCATCTAAGCATGATAGGAATGGAATTCCGAGGATGCGTTCCCTCAGGCTTATCAAAGCCGGGCATTGATAGAATAGATGGGACACCGACTATTCCTCTTCTTCATTATGACATGCAGCATTCATTGTACTGTAGGCCCAGTCTTTTAGCATGTGTCCCAATTATACAGTGTCCTGTAAGGAAGGAAACAATTAGCCTTATTTGCGCTCGACGAAATTACATAAGTAGATTCGTCCTGCTGGCATCATATACGGCCCAAGTAGATCTCGATATAACACAAGAAGACTCGTTGGTCCACCTGCTTTGTGTATACTCATATAGTATCTGCTGTACAGCCATCTTGCATTTAACAAGGGAAATACCAGAAAAGGGTTCGATCTCCTCATCATCCATCGTCGCACCCCTTTCGGCCAGTTCATATGCTATACAATTACCCTGATTTCCATCGTGGCCAGGGAACCATATAAGCGTTATCCTAGAATGTCTCGCTATCTCATTAAGGGATACCCGGCATTCCTCGGTTAACCTATATGTCGTTTAATGGCCGTAACTTCCGCCTGAAGAGCCGTACAGAAGTTAGGTAGCCTGAAGTAGGATATAATCCCAAAGTTATATTTAGAAAGATATTAACACTCCTATAAATTACACTAATGTTGAAATCAATATATTGGTGATATGAAAAGGAGCAGTCACTGGAGAACAGCCCAATTACTAATCATACTGTGGTGCTCAGCACTCACAAGTTTTAAGTCTAGAATCTCACTTCTGTTTGCAACAATGAAGGTAGGTTCTTAAACTCTAATTCTACTTCCAAACTACTAAGTGTGGAAGTGACAAGACTGTCACTTCTTGTATTGGTGTCGCTGCTATCCTATATAATGTGGTGCGAATTAGCGTCAGCACAGATAATCAGAGGTATCTATGACTCATTCACCTTTTTAGCAACACTACAGACAGCATCAAGGTTCCTGAATTATGACTAGCTTCTCCCCGTTCTTAGCAATTTGGAGGAGAATTGCAGCGGATGCTTCTTTAGAAAACGTCGGCTCTATGCTCCATTTTTACAACGTCGGCTTCCTCCTGGTCAGAGTTCAGGAAGGCGTCCTCGCCCATCGCTTCATCCATCCGTTCAAAGAAGGTACCAACCAGTTCGGAAACAGAGCTGGTATCTTCAATGTCAGCTGAATTGGCGGCGTCCTTGCAATCCCTCTTCCGAGAGCATGGGTTTTACATTCTCTGAGGAGTTATCGAATTTGTTGTCGCTACGGTAGACACGCACCAAATCCATAGCAGACATTCCCTTGTGTCTTCCCTAGCGGCTCCAAAGGACAACGATCGCCAATCTGGAAGACCCCTCAGCGTCCGTAACCTTAACAATTTTCCAATCGTGAGTTGGAAGCTGTGGGTTACAGCACTGAAGGATCTCCAAAATCTCCTACGGGTTAGATGACTCAGCTGGAATTTTGGCTATGGATCTTGGCTTTCGGGGTATCTCACTCACCGATACCACCTAAAGTCTAGATCGCGACCATACTTAGCCCAATGATGCAACAGCAGTCTTGAGTAGCAACGCTCAGCGTTCATCTACACAAGACATTAGTTTAACGTGACATTAGTTTAGTAAGTTTTAGGTCGGAAATAAAACAAACATAATAGCGGTATTCACAATCTTGTGCATTTGTATTGTAAATTTATGCAATGGTGTGTTTCTGTATATTTTGTTAGTGTAAAGTAAAAATGCAATACAATGATGCAAGAGCATTTGCACAAGATTGTGAACTCCGCTAATATTATTTTAAGGGATTTATACCATTACTTGTTGTAATGCCATTTATAGGCATAATAGGGATTTTTGTTGTTTTATTATCGACACATGACAAAAGCGTGTTAACCTTTATGTGTTCGGGATTGTAAACTTACGTTGGCGGTCGGAAGTCTACATTTGTAGCAAATATGTATTTGTATGGAAAACTATATGTATCAACATATTAAAAAATAAACACTAGTATGCATAGTGTTATACTTAAATGCATATTTATTAAGAAGTATATGATTTTTATATACAAAGTTAAGGTGAAAATGTTAAAATTTCATTAATGGTAGAGCATTTACCCACAGAAACAAGAGAACTACCGATTGCCATTTCAATAGCCTGGCGTGTTTGAACATGGCCTAATAACCTTCGATTTTCAGAGCACTGTTCAATTGCTGACATGAAGAGCAGTTGCAAGGATTCGCGGTCTGCTTTCATTTTATTTGGCACAAATGTTTTGTTATGACGAACAGTAACAAGAGCGAGATTTTTGGACATCAAATGCTTGCCCGGATTCAATGATGTGAAAAAATTGTCACAGATTATGGTTTTTCCGGTATTTTCCCAAGGGTACACCAGTCTTTGCACGAAACTCTCTCCTACAATGGTTGTACGATTTACATTTGAGCTCTTTCCTGTATAAATTATGCTGTTCAGAGCATAGGATGACTTTGCATCGCATGCGAACCAGACTGTTATTTCTCCCTATGGTTGATAGTACCGGCTAAGATTATTGTTCATTAGAGCTCATAATGCAGAAATTGGAGCAGTCTTATCACTAACCAGTCGCGCAGCTCTAGTGCGCTCACAATCAAACCGAATAAACCGCAAAATTTCCTTTAACCGAGATTTCAGCATTACTTCCGTACTTCACAATACATCCGTATCTTTATCATGAGACCTTTGGTAGCACGAGATAGGCCAACAGCAGTGCCATGAAACACATTAGGCATATTGGAAAGCCAGGAAGTATTGTCTTTGGAAACCAACGCGCCAGGACGCCGTTCAAAAACTGCCTCCTTCTCCTCCTCGAAATCCAATTCTTCCTCATAATCTGCTTTGAACAATATGCGTTCTATCTGCTCATCGGATCGAATATCGTCTTCGTCAAGTATCATATCGTTTTTGGCACACTCAAACACGAACAAGAAAGTAAAGAGTAAAATAAAAATACTAAATGATTTGTTCGACTGCCGCATGCAAAAAAAATTTGATTTGAGTTAATGAGAGCTGTGAATTTCCATACATTTTATATGGTGTCTACATTTGTAGACTACCGGCCAGGAGATGGCCATTTTGTAAAGAAAGGAGAGCTGTAAATTATTATACCCTACACCACCATAGTGGGGAGGGTATATTGGATTTGTGCAGATGTTTGTAACGCCGAAAAATATTAGTCTGACACCCACCGTCCGGAATCATGTAGAGAAAAATTCCCGGGTAGTTTGTTCCGGGAATTCTCGGGATAAAAACCCTAGTCAGCACTAAACAGTTGTCTTAATTTTGAGAAATCACAGTTTAAAATAAAATGTTGTTTTGGGAGGAAACAAGTTTGAAGTTGTTTAGAAATTTTGAATTCACTTTGATTTCTTTTGAATAGAGACTCGAGCGGTAATGGGCTGTCATTCCATTTGTAATTTCTATATCTTTTTTGTGACACAATCTGGATCATTGCAGATAGCCCACTCGATATGTCCATCTGTCTTTTGAATTCAACTTTCCGAAGCCCCCAAATAACTAACAAACATGATTGATACAGCAAAATATCGGTTCCTGGTTTGGTTGTTATTTAAGATCGAAAAAATCCATATCAAGAAATGTTGATAGCCAATAAACATTATAAGACCAGACTGGAACTTTCTTAATATGAGGTACATAGTCGAAATTGTAATAAAATGTCCATTCATAAACTTACCCCAGAGCAACGTATACAAATTGTTCACATTTTTTAGAAAAAAAACATGGTTAAATACGATACACTTATCATGCATTACTTGCATTTTATGGTGTTCATAATCGGCCAGAAACTATGGATTGTGTACGTTTACTCTTATCGACAATACGCGTCCCGAAATATGCCGTACAGTGCGCACAGAACAAGACATTGATGATGTCCGAGATCTAGGTATGCGTGGTTACATGATTCAACTCTTATAGGCATCGAAGCCTCACGATCATCGTTCTCGCCGTACATTTGTTGAATGAGACAAAGGAAACATCGCTTATGAAACACAATTTCATTTGAACATTTTGTTCAGTGATTCTTCTGGTTAAATTTCTATATCAATAAATATAATTGCCACATTTGGAACTATTATAATCCTCAAGCCATTGTAGAAACACCTTTAGATCCAGAAAAACTCACTGTTCGGCTGGAATCATCGGTTCATACGTCAAATAACGATCGTCAGAACGTTACAGTGAGGGGTATAGATAAATCTTTAATAACTTTTGCGTGCCACGATTTGAAGGCATTAGTTGTTGTTATTGTAACAGTTGGACAGTGTCCGATTGGTTTTCCCTGGGGAAAAAACTTTCGGTTTGTACAGCTGTCGCTGAGTTGACAATCTTTGGCCGAATATGATTCCGGTCGTTCCGGAACGGAGAACCTATTATCGTTGGAAGGCATTAGTAGTGCAGACATGTGGTTTCGTTTTGAAAAGCTGCATCATTAGCTGGCTTTGGAAACATCGCGATCCATTTTCGCCTGTATTACAAATGGGGTAACGTTTATATTGTTAAGAAAAATGTTCATTTATGCACTTATTGAACATATTATTTCAATTGTAGAAAAATTGGCTGTTTGTTTACCTGTTGATACCTGTTGGCGAGACCTTACTTTACGAGATTATAAGTCATTGTAGAAGATAATTTTGCTGACTGTAGATTCTAGAAAGTTTTACATTGTATATAGTTTGAAGGTAAAATAACTTATGGGATATGCTATAAAAAATATTTACTGCACAGAGAAAACAGATTCGTGATAGCAACCGAATTCGTTGCCAATCGAATGATTCGGTTGCACACAGTTCTATCAACAGAAAGTCAGTTGATAAAGAAAAATTTCGGTTGAAGCAACCAAACTTTTGTTACCCCTTCCAAAATTTTGTAGCCACAACTGTAAAATTCGGTCACTAAGGTGGAGTCATTCGATTGGCAACAAATTCGGTTGCTATCATGAATCTGTTTTCTCTGTGTGTCTTTATTATTCTCATCAGGAATACAACGTGAAGATTCTACATAAGTACATCAGTCGTTTTAAAAAATTACATAATTTTGCGATCGATTGCATCTATAATAGATCTATGTATCAAGTCAACTAAGTTATGAGTTTGTTGTGTGCAGATGTACATAAAGCTACCATAAAATCCATGTTTGGCTGCCAAATTTTTAAATTCAGCTAAAAACGGCTTTAGTGATTTTCTAATTAGTCTTCACGAGTTTACATGTGTAGAATATACATTTATTTGCAATTGTTTCCCTATTAAAGTTTAATAAAACATTCTTGTTGAATATAAATCTTGAATGTAAATGTTACACGAGGAACAACAAACTTATATATATACCTTCATTCATAATTTTTTTTCGTAACTGCGATTTTTTTTGGCAATAATTTCGTCAATATGTGATTATTTTATACTGTTTTAATAAAACAAATACAGAATATTATTGCATAATTCATATGGTTAATCAAATTTTACTGAAAATTCATAAAAAGTTAACGAATTTTTTTTATTCATTACTAGATTTGCTTGAAATTCACTTTAGCTAATTAAGTTTAAGCAAATTCATCAGACAACATATATTGTAAAAAAAGAAATTTTCGGCTTTGAAAATAGTTGTAGAATATTTATTAATATTTATACCTTTTTGATAGAATTTTGAGCACTGAAAAAAGTTTTACTAAACTAAAAAAAATACATGCGTTATAGTTTAAAAGTTATAGTTTCCTACCAACCAAAAAATGTTGGTTTTAAATGACAATTTAAACATTTAGTTTTTATTGTGCACAAATTGTTTATAATTTATTAAATTAAATCTTAACGATACTGTAGAGAAATTTTAGTCATATGAATGATTTAATGAAAGTCTGTGCAAATTCCATTTTACTTAAGGCATGTGAATTTTAGCTCAAAAATTCTTTTATGCACATTGTCGCAGTCATAATGCCAAAAAATGTTTGTAGTAAACAAGATTTTATGGTGAGACATTTGGGTATAGTACAAATATGTACATAAGGGTGGTCCATATTTTGGATTTTTTGTTTTTGGATGCTTTAAAGGTCCAAACTTGTTTTCTGGTTCTACACTTTATTTGAAGTTTCGGGTCAATACAGCAAGATTTATTAAAAAAAATAAATGTAAAAAACTCCAATTAAAAATTGTTTTTGTATTTCATTTATCAATAAGTATTTAAGTGCTAACATCTATTATAATTTTATACCAAAAAAAAAAAAATTAAATTTCATGCATATCATATTTTCAAATATTTACATTCTACCGCTAATGCCATATCTATCTATATAAATAAAAATCAATTGTCGTTCGTTGGTAATTGCATCAGTTGAGAACGGCTAGACCGATTTGGACAATTTTTTTACTGAAATGTTCGTCATAGTCCAACTTAGGTTTTTACGGAAAGAAAAATTGACCACGCCCACTTTTACGCCCACTTTTTTCCATTTATCTAAAATCGGAAAACGGCTGCACCGATATGGCTAATCTTTTATTTAAATGATCGTAGTAATCTAATTTAAGTTTTTACTGAAAGAAAAATTTACCACGCCCACTTTTACGCCCACTTTTTTCCATTTATCTATATAAATAAAAATCAATTGTCGTTCGTTGGTAATTGCATCAGTTGAGAACGGCTAGACCGATTTGGACAATTTTTTTACTGAAATGTTCGTCATAGTCCAACTTAGGTTTTTACGGAAAGAAAAATTGACCACGCCCACTTTTACGCCCACTTTTTTCCATTTATCTAAAATCGGAAAACGGCTGCACCGATATGGCTAATCTTTTATTTAAATGATCGTAGTAATCTAATTTAAGTTTTTACTGAAAGAAAAATTTACCACGCCCACTTTTACGCCCACTTTTTTCCATTTATCTAAAATAAAATCGGAAAACGGCTGCACCGATATGGCTAATCTTTTATTTAAATGATCGTAGTAATCTAATTTAAGTTTTTACTGAAAGAAAAATTTACCACGCCCACTTTTACGCCCACTTTTTTCGATTTATCTAAAATCGGAAAACGGCTGCACCGATTTGTCAAATTCTCCTTATTTTTCGGCTTATTTGTAAGTAAAGTTTTTGCTGGGATATTCTTATGTTGTAAATAACTCATTTGTTATTACTTTTGTATTGTTTCGCGATTTGTCCGAAAATACCGTTACTTTTTTATTTACATTCCAATTTATTTGTGCAAATGTTGATTGACTGCTTATTGTCAAATTGTTGATCAAATTAATCGGTGGACGAAAAATAAAATAAGTGCAATTGTTAATTGTGAATTAAAAAAAGTTTAAAGTGTTTCTAAAAAAGTTAACTAACGGTGATAAGTTTTTTTTTGAATTAAGATTCCATTGTAAGTACATTGCAATCAATTCATTAATTGAAATAAGTGGCAAAAACGCGGACTACCACACGCGCATATCCTCATTTGGTTGATTGAGAAGATAAGACCGAATGAAATCGATGATGTGATATCAGCTGAAATTCCTGATGAAGTAGAAGATCCAGGCTTGCACGAGGTTGTTACTAAAAACATGATTCATGGTCCCTGTGGATCATTAAATATCCTTTCTCCGTGTATGGTCGACGGCAAATGTTCGAAGCGTTATCCAAGGCCATTAGTAGCTGAAACAATTACCGGAAATGATGGTTACCCACTGTATCGTCGCCGTTCAATTGCTGACAATGGAAGATCAACAATGGTGAAAGTGAATCAGCAGGACATTCAAATTGATAACCGTTGGATTGTTCCGTATTCGCCACTACTCTCCAAAACATTCAAAGCACATATCAACGTCGAATCTTGCCATTCCGTGAAATCCATCAAATACATCTGCAAATATGTGACCAAAGGTAGTGACATGGCTGTGATTGGAGTTAGTGCGGAGAATTCCATCGATGAAGTCACTCAATTTCAAATGGGCCGCTATGTTAGTAGTAACGAAGCAATTTGGCGCATTTTTTCATTTAGCATTCATGAAAGACATCCTTCTGTTATTCATTTAGCCGTACATTTGGAAAATGGTCAAAGAGTGTACTTTACTGAGGAGAATGTATTACAACGAGTTGATCGACCGCCACCTACAACATTGACCAGATTTTTTGAAATGTGCAGGAACGATGAATTTGCCCGAACGTTACTATACTCCGAAATGCCAAGATATTATACTTGGAATCAATCGACAAAGAAATTTCAACGACGGAAACAAGGAAATCCTGTTCCAGGTTTCCCCAATTTATTTTCCACCAACGCATTAGGTCGTATTTACACAGTTCATCCAAGAAACGATGAGTGTTTCTATTTGCGTTTGCTATTAGTCAACGTTCGTGGCCCAACATCATTCCAAGATTTGAGAACTATAAATGGTGAATTGTGTGACACGTATAGAGAAGCATGTCAACGCTTGCGATTGTTGGAGAATGACGCTCATTGGGAATGCACCCTCGAAGATGCTGTGCTTTCATCAAATGCTCATCAAATACGAACACTGTTTTCGATAATTGTTTCAACATGCTGCCCATCCAAACCGACTGATTTATGGAGCAAATACAAAGATGCCATGTGTGATGATATTTTGCATCAGGTGCGTATTAGAACATCAAATCCAAATTTGCAACTGAATGAGGAAATTTACAACGAGGCTTTGATTTTAATTGAGGACATGTGCTTGATGATGGCGAACAAGGTATTGTCTGAGTTAGGCATGGCAGCTACCAATCGACCGATGCACGACGTATTTAATCAAGAGTTGCGACGCGAAATACAATATGATTGCGATGCCTTGAAGGAATTAGTACGAACAAACGTTCCACTGTTGAATCAACAACAAAAATATGCATACGACACTCTTATGAAAGTTGTGAAAGATGGAACTGGAGGAATTTTTTTTTTGGATGCTCCCGGTGGAACTGGAAAAACTTTTTTGATTGCGTTGATTTTGGCCACGATACGCTCGCAGAATGATATTGCACTTGCTTCATCAGGAATTGCAGCTACGTTGTTGGAAGGCGGTCGTACTGCCCATTCAGCACTCAAGTTGCCATTGAAGTTGCACATCAATGAAAATCCAACATGCAACATTTCCAAGAACAGTGCAATGGCCAAAGTTTTGCAGCAAAGCAAACTAATCGTTTGGGATGAGTGTACAATGGCGCATAAAAAGTCTTTGGAGGCATTAGATAAAACTTTGCAAGATTTACGAAACAATCAAAGCCGTTTTGGTGGTGCAATGATTCTGTTGGCAGGGGATTTTCGGCAAACATTGCCAGTGATTCCACGGTCAACGCCAGCCGATGAACTTAATGCATGTTTGAAATCGTCCGTTTTGTGGAAACACTTCAAGAAACTCAAATTGACTGTGAACATGCGTGTCGAGCTGCAGAACGATCAATCTGGAGAAGCATTTTCCAAACAATTGCTGGACATTGGCAACGGCAAAATCCCGGTTGACATTTCGACCGGTTGCATTCAATTTCCCTCCGGTTTCTGTCAGTTCACCGAATCAAAATCCGAGCTAATCCGAAAGGTATTTCCAAACATTGCACAAAATTACAAAAATCATGATTGGTTGAGCGAACGTGCTATATTGGCTGCGAAAAACATTGATGTCGACGAATTGAATTTTAAGATTCAAGGTGAAATTGCTGTCGAATTGATGACGTACAAATCGGTGGATTCCGTTACTTCCCAAAATGATGTTGTCAACTATCCAACCGAGTTTTTAAACTCGCTGGAATTACCCGGATTACCGCCTCACAATCTCCAACTGAAAGTCGGATCGGTAATCATAATGTTACGAAACATAAACCAACCACGTCTTTGTGATGGCACCCGACTTGCGGTAAAAAACCTGATGAACAACGTCATCGAAGCAACAATACTTAAAGGAAAGTACAAAGGAGAAGACGTTTTGATACCACGGATCCCAATGGCTCTGACCGACATGCCATTCGATTTTAAACGATTGCAGTTTCCGGTACGGCTTGCATTCGCTATGACAATTAATAAATCTCAAGGGCAGTCATTGCGTGTTTGCGGCATTAACCTTGAAAATCCATGCTTCTCGCATGGTCAATTGTATGTCGCCTGTTCCCGTGTCGGAACACCATCAGCATTATTTATTTACGCGCCAGGCAACAAAACTAAAAATGTCGTGTATCATAAAGCATTGCAATGAAGGAAACTACGATATCACTGCAAAGCAACAGAAAAAAGTATTTCTTTATTTTAATTGGTTCCTGAACATCGATCTTTCAATCAAAATGTAAATATAACACCATATATTGTACATATTTTCAAATCAAATGTAATTTAAACACACCTCAAACCTACATAAATAAAAATTATCATTTAAAAGTACGTTGTTTGTCTCTTTTTACTATTTTTTCATAATTCAAACAGCTTCTCACAAATTCACAAATCGAACACAAACATTTTTTCTAATATATGGACAGGACAACGTCTGTCGGGTCAGCTAGTCTATATATATAAAAATGGATGTGTATGTATGTTGTCATTAGCGGTATAATGTAAAACCTTTATTATATGAATAATTTTGTATAAATTTACGGAATACAACTTTACCCCTTGGGAGCATCAAAAATCCAATAAAAACGATGGCCTCCCTAATTTTCATATGCAAATATAAACAAACTATCGGCAGTAGTAAGAGTAGAAATGGACAAGTTTGAAGTGAAAAAGTAATTCAAAAATAGATATTAATATTAAGAAAACATAAATTAAAATTGAGAAAATAAAAATTTATGTCGAAGAATTGAGAATTTTTATATTTTTCTTAAAATAATCTTGGTTATAAAAAAAGGCTACGAGTATGTTTTGAAGTTTGTTTATACATATATAATAGAAACTTATTATTTCACAACAATTATTTAGGTTTTCACAATATCTTGCTGTATTTTCTTAACTTTAGTTTTAAATTTCTGTATATTAATTTTGATTTCCCAATTTCATATATTCTGCAAATAATATTTTTAAATTAAAATATCAACATTTAGTTATAATAAATTTAAAAAGAAAATTCAAATTGAAATAAAGAAATCCAATTTTATATTGAGAAAAACTTTATTTCAATTTGCAGTTTCTTTTTAAATTTAATATAATTAAATGTTGATTTATAATTTATAAACATTATTTGCAGAATATGTCCCGCAAACTGCAGGGCATTTACATGCCTCAACACACAAAGACAAATTTTGAAAGACTTTTCTCTACTTTAGTTTTAATGTGTCTGCATATAAATATGTAAATAGTATGTAAAGACACACAAATTGTTGGTTAACTTTTAGTTTTTGGTTTCTTTCTACAAACAAGTAGTTAATGCAGTAATTTACACACCAGATGCGACCGTTTGAAAATATTTTAATAGCTGAAACGTGATCTAGAAGAAAATCGGCTTAAACATAAAAAATGTGTATATAAAAAAAAAAAATGCAAATGTTGTCCCTAGAGCTAAATTAAATATTTATTTAAAATGTTCCGACACGGGAACAGGCGACATACAATTGACCATGCGAGAAGCATGGATTTTCAAGGTTAATGCCGCAAACACGCAATGACTGCCCTTGAGATTTATTAATTGTCATAGCGAATGCAAGCCGTACCGGAAACTGCAATCGTTTAAAATCGAATGGCATGTCGGTCAGAGCCATTGGGATCCGTGGTATCAAAACGTCTTCTCCTTTGTACTTTCCTTTAAGTATTGTTGCTTCGATGACGTTGTTCATCAGGTTTTTTACCGCAAGTCGGGTGCCATTACAAAGACGTGGTTGGTTTATGTTTCGTAACATTATGATTAGCGATCCGACTTTCAGTTGGAGATTGTGAGGCGGTAATCCGGGTAATTCCAGCGAGTTTAAAAACTCGGTTGGATAGTTGACAACATCATTTTGGGAAGTAACGGAATCCACCGATTTGTACGTCATCAATTCGACAGCAATTTCACCTTGAATCTTAAAATTCAATTCGTCGACATCAATGTTTTTCGCAGCCAATATAGCACGTTCGCTCAACCAATCATGATTTTTGTAATTTTGTGCAATGTTTGGAAATACCTTTCGGATTAGCTCGGATTTTGATTCGGTGAACTGACAGAAACCGGGGGGAAATTGAATGCAACCGGTCGAAATGTCAACCGGGATTTTGCCGTTGCCAATGTCCAGCAATTGTTTGGAAAATGCTTCTCCAGATTGATCGTTCTGCAGCTCGACACGCATGTTCACAGTCAATTTGAGTTTCTTGAAGTGTTTCCACAAAACGGACGACTTCAAACATGCATTAAGTTCATCGGCTGGCGTTGACCGTGGAATCACTGGCAATGTTTGCCGAAAATCCCCTGCCAACAGAATCATTGCACCACCAAAACGGCTTTGATTGTTTCGTAAATCTTGCAAAGTTTTATCTAATGCCTCCAAAGACTTTTTATGCGCCATTGTACACTCATCCCAAACGATTAGTTTGCTTTGCTGCAAAACTTTGGCCATTGCACTGTTCTTGGAAATGTTGCATGTTGGATTTTCATTGATGTGCAACTTCAATGGCAACTTGAGTGCTGAATGGGCAGTACGACCGCCTTCCAACAACGTAGCTGCAATTCCTGATGAAGCAAGTGCAAGTGCAATATCATTCTGCGAGCGTATCGTGGCCAAAATCAACGCAATCAAAAAAGTTTTTCCAGTTCCACCGGGAGCATCCAAAAAAAAAATTCCTCCAGTTCCATCTTTCACAACTTTCATAAGAGTGTCGTATGCATATTTTTGTTGTCGATTCAACAGTGGAACGTTTGTTCGTACTAATTCCTTCAAGGCATCGCAATCATATTGTATTTCGCGTCGCAACTCTTGATTAAATACGTCGTGCATCGGTCGATTGGTAGCTGCCATGCCTAACTCAGACAATACCTTGTTCGCCATCATCAAGCACATGTCCTCAATTAAAATCAAAGCCTCGTTGTAAATTTCCTCATTCAGTTGCAAATTTGGATTTGATGTTCTAATACGCACCTGATGCAAAATATCATCACACATGGCATCTTTGTATTTGCTCCATAAATCAGTCGGTTTGGATGGGCAGCATGTTGAAACAATTATCGAAAACAGTGTTCGTATTTGATGAGCATTTGATGAAAGCACAGCATCTTCGAGGGTGCATTCCCAATGAGCGTCATTCTCCAACAATCGCAAGCGTTGACATGCTTCTCTATACGTGTCACACAATTCACCATTTATAGTTCTCAAATCTTGGAATGATGTTGGGCCACGAACGTTGACTAATAGCAAACGCAAATAGAAACACTCATCGTTTCTTGGATGAACTGTGTAAATACGACCTAATGCGTTGGTGGAAAATAAATTGGGGAAACCTGGAACAGGATTTCCTTGTTTCCGTCGTTGAAATTTCTTTGTCGATTGATTCCAAGTATAATATCTTGGCATTTCGGAGTATAGTAACGTTCGGGCAAATTCATCGTTCCTGCACATTTCAAAAAATCTGGTCAATGTTGTAGGTGGCGGTCGATCAACTCGTTGTAATACATTCTCCTCAGTAAAGTACACTCTTTGACCATTTTCCAAATGTACGGCTAAATGAATAACAGAAGGATGTCTTTCATGAATGCTAAATGAAAAAATGCGCCAAATTGCTTCGTTACTACTAACATAGCGGCCCATTTGAAATTGAGTGACTTCATCGATGGAATTCTCCGCACTAACTCCAATCACAGCCATGTCACTACCTTTGGTCACATATTTGCAGATGTATTTGATGGATTTCACGTACGTTGCTGGGAGAATCGTCATCCGGCCGATATTGTGTGCGTTCCCGTCCACATTTATGGCATCTCGAAGGTGTATGTACTCTTCGGAACGCAGTTTTTTCTGGTTCAATCTAATGAATGTCAATCTTTCTGTTTCTATTTTTACATACATATCGACAGCATATTGGTGGAAAAGACGACGACATTTCAATATGTGATTGTCCTCATTTTCACGAACCATCAGTCGAAATGCATAATAGTTCATTGAACTTACTTTTTTGTTTGTTTCAGCGCCTGTACATTAATTTTCGCGTCAATAAAATTAATTGATCTTATAATAGAAAAAATATAGATTTGATATTCACCTGTAAGCGGATTTATCATTTTGATCGAGAAATGATAACCGTCTTCACCTTGCCAAAATATGATTGGATATTGTAACGCATCATATGATCGGTGAGTTTCGTACACACGCTGCTGCTGATTATTTCGTCGATGTAGAACGATATCACGTGATTCCAAATTTTCACCAACGACGACAATGGCGACATCATCAATTGTTGGTGCATTGAAACGTCTTGCGTGTTCTCCCGTAGGAGTCTTATCGGCTCTGATAACAATTTTGTGATTATCAGAGGGCATGCGGTCTAGTGCGGTTTTGAACAATGCAATCAATTGATTGTGTTGATGGAAAAAAGTTTGCAGTTGCTCAACAATTGGTCTTTTTACCGAACTGTTGTATGCACAACGCTGTTCTACTTCGTGTGGAGCATTGCCCATGAAGTAAATCTGCAGAAATTTATAGTCAGCACCCGGAACTGGCAAAAGCGAACCTGCTCGATGATATATTTGACCTTGAATCTGTAATGTTTAATTTACATAAGAAAACAAAATAAAATGCTGTAAGTGGTGAAATTACCTTGAAAGTAGGCATGAAATTATCCCGAATCACATTTGTTGCGCCAAATGAAGTCATTTGGAAACAATTGTTGTAGTTCTGGATTTGTGTTAGGAAATGCTTGGAATGAGCTCCTGTTCCAGAAACCAATGAGAGCAATGGCTCTGGTGGTGGAATCAACGGTGTCAATTTCACTTTGCCACTTGCGCAACACAATCCAGGAGTTTCATTTTTATATTTCAATGCCTTACAATGTGGGCACACAACGCTCATCGAACCAATAGCAACGGAATGGTCTGCACTGTAATCGACTGTCCTGTTGTAATGAAATGCAGCTCGATGAGTATTTAACGCAACATTTGTTTCTCTTCTTGCACGTACATTTGAATTAATTATCACTCGGTTGGATTCTATAGAACGATTGTGTCTCATTCGATGCATATCTACTTCGTTTGCATATTCTCTTTCTTCTTGTGTACGTGCAGAACGTGTTTGTGATAATCGATTTCGTTCAATTTCATTTCGCTCTTCGAGTTGTTCCGCAGTTTGATTAGATCGAAAATACGCTTGATTTGAAGCATTGCGAGTTCTGCGACCTAAATTGCTCCTTCTTATTGGCGGCATTACAATGCGATAGAATTTATTGACTTTGCTCTTACCTTTTAACCGTTTATAACTTCAAAACCCACAGTCTATAGTAGGTTAATCTATAAATTTGTTTGAGGTAACACGATTTAACTTATTTCAATTAATGAATTGATTGCAATGTACTTACAATGGAATCTTAATTCAAAAAAAAAATTATCACCGTTAGTTAACTTTTTTAGAAACACTTTAAACTTTTTTTAATTCACAATTAACAATTGCACTTATTTTATTTTTCGTCCACCGATTAATTTGATCAACAATTTGACAATAAGCAGTCAATCAACATTTGCACAAATAAATTGGAATGTAAATAAAAAAGTAACGGTATTTTCGGACAAATCGCGAAACAATACAAAAGTAATAACAAATGAGTTATTTACAACATAAGAATATCCCAGCAAAAACTTTACTTACAAATAAGCCGAAAAATAAGGAGAATTTGACAAATCGGTGCAGCCGTTTTCCGATTTTAGATAAATCGAAAAAAGTGGGCGTAAAAGTGGGCGTGGTAAATTTTTCTTTCAGTAAAAACTTAAATTAGATTACTACGATCATTTAAATAAAAGATTAGCCATATCGGTGCAGCCGTTTTCCGATTTTAGATAAATGGAAAAAAGTGGGCGTAAAAGTGGGCGTGGTCAATTTTTCTTTCCGTAAAAACCTAAGTTGGACTATGACGAACATTTCAGTAAAAAAATTGTCCAAATCGGTCTAGCCGTTCTCAACTGATGCAATTACCAACGAACGACAATTGATTTTTATTTATATAGATTTGTTTTATTTAAAATGCACAAACAAATTATTAAGTCTTTCTGGAGATGAGTATGTTTGGATGAATGGTGGAATCTTAGGCTATTGCAGCTAAGAAAGGACTGCAGGAAACTTTTTAATAAGGCAAAGGGGGACCAAAACCCGTTAAGCTGTGATGACTATCGTCAAACCTTCAACACTTTCAAGAGGGAAACCAGACGAGTAAAGAAGGAATCTTGGAAACGTTTCTGTGAGGAACTGGAGAGTATCACTGAGGCATCGCGTCTACGTAAGGTACTATTCAAAGACCTGATACGCCGGGATTCCTGATGAAACCGGATGGTAACTTTACTGAAAGTAGTATCGAAACTTTGGAACTGCTTATGGAGACACGCTTTCCGGGTTGTAGGGATGATAAAAATGAGGGCTCCGCTTCGGAACACCTTGCAGCTTCCCATATCCACATAAGTGAATTAGTTAGCTCCATTGTTAGAGTGGAGAAAATTTCGTGGGCGGTGTCATCTTTCAAGGCCAGATGGCATATTCCCAGCGTTACTCCAGAAATCGATTTCAACCTTATTATGATTTTTAGGAACAGCCTGGAAACAGGATACATTCCTAAAGAATGAAAGAGGATACAGTGGTATTTTTCCACAAAGCGGAAAAGGTAAACCATAGTACTGCCAAGGACTATGGACCGATCAGTCCGTCATCATTTTTATTGAAAAAACTGGAAAGATTGATCGATATCCATGTCAGGAACATCCTCTCCCCTGACAATTTCTGTTGGGCACAACACATACCTTAAAGGGTGGTCGGTGGAGACAGCCTTGCATGACGTTGTTGGAACTATAGAGGGGACACTTTACAAAAAAGCGTATGTAATGGCATCTTTCTTGGATATTGAGGGTGCGTTTAATAATGTGAATATATCCGCAATAGTTGATGCACTGGGTGACTTAGGTGTTGCTCAGAGGATACAAAATTGGACCTAGAATATGCTTAAGAGCAGGGTCATAAACTCTAATGTGGGTATTGGTAGGACAAGGAAAGTTGCGACAAGTGGCACACCACAAGGTGGTGTCATCTCTCCACTTCTGTGGAATCTTGTCTTAAATAAAATCCTTTTCAGGCTCAGTAGGACAGATACCAAAGTAGGCGCATATGCTGACGACGTTGTGCTTCTTATTCAAGGGAAGTTTCTTCCCACAATAAGTGAACTCAAGGAATCAGCTCTCAGCGTTCTACTAACATGGGCCAGAGAAAACGGTCTAGGTGTCAATCCTGCCAAAACCGAACTCGTTCTTTTCACCAGGAGACTGGATGGTACTTTTCTAAAGATTTCAAGCGAAGCCAAATATCTTGGCGTTATTTTGGACTCTAAGCTCTCGTGGAAACGTAATGCTGATAAGACCTATTTTGACCTATGGGGCTCTTGTTTGGTGGAGAGCGGTGGATACCAATACTCAACTTTCTACTCTAAACAAGGTTCAAAGACTAGAATGTCTTGCAATTACTGGCTCTATGAATTCCACCCCTCAGGCCAGTCTAGAGACCATGCTAAATATAACTTCCCTTCATATATGGGGCATTTCACGTCAAGTGAACCAACTTTTGAAATCGATGTCTTCCGATCGGGATGAAATTTGCACCAATGTTAGTTCTATTGGATAGTAATTCGGACACAATTTTTCAACAAGATCGGTCAAGAACTCTCTGAGTTATAGGAGGTCAAAATTTGACATTTTGGCCAAACAGGTGTTTTTTCTTATCCATATAACTTATTACCTATTGTTCTTAGCAAAATGTGTCCCAAATAGTTTAGATAGCTATTTATGCAATCTTTGGAAAAAAAAAATTAAAAAAATTAAATAAAATATTTTTGACTTTTTTTTTTAAAAAATCAAAAACATTTTTGACTTTTTTTTCAAAATGGGCCCTTTTTATTTTTTTTTTTTTATTTTTTTTAAGAAAGCTTAGGTCTTTTCCTAAGCGACCTATATGGTCGCTTAGTGGGATGCGAGTGGGATATCTATCAAAAAAAATATTTTGTAACTCAAGATATGAAATTTTTTGACTTTTTTTGCAAAATCAAAAACTTTGTTGACTTTTTTTAAAAAAATGGACCCATTTTTTAATTTTTTTTTTTTTTTGCTCAGAAGAAAGCTTATGTGTTTTCCTTTAACACCTTTTATGTCGCTTAGTGGGATGCGAGTGGGATATCTATCAAAAAAATGTTTTGTAACTCAAGACATAAAATTTTTTCCTTTTTTTTTTTTGCAAAATCAAAAACTTGTTTGACTTTTTTTCCAAAATGGACCCTTTTTTATTTTATTTTTATTTATTTCATTTATTCAGAATCAAGCCCTAAGGGCCAAATATGATTCAAATTCCTCTCAGAATTCTTTATTTTTTTCTCAAAAGAAAGCTTAGGTCTTTTCCTTTAAAACCTTTATGGTCGCTTAGTGGGATGCGAGTGGGATAACTATCAAAATAAATGTTTTGTAACTCAAGACAAAGGTTTTTAAATTGATTTTTTTCATATTTTCATATTTCAAACCTTTAAAAAAACCACTACAACTGACCGATAATAGCCACTGGAGGGGTGCAATGTGAGGCAGACCGCTATTAATTTTCCGCCCCCAAAATTTGTCTGAGTTTTGCGTCTTGCGGCTTTTTTATTCAATCCTATAGGTAGTTTTCAGCGCAATAATTTATATTCGTGAGCGATTTTTGGAAGTGGACCTTATATGGGAGCTATGTCAAATTATGGACCGATCATCATGAAATTAGGTGGTGTTATTAATGTCTATATGAAAGTTATTTATGTTGCATTTTATGTGTATACCAACATTTTTAGGAGATTTATGCTCGTTAAAGTGATTATCGGAAGCAGGTCTTATATGGGAGCTATGACTAATTATGGACGGATCATAATAAAATTTGGTGACATGAATTCCGTATATATAAAACTTATTTGGAGAAAAACTTGTGTAGATACCTATATAAATTGAACATTTGTGACCGATAAAGTCCACTTTCGGGAGGACATTTGTATGGGGGCTAGGTGAAATAATGGACCGATTTCAGCCAGTTTTAATAGGCTTGGTCCTTGGGCCGAACAAATTATATGTACCAAATTTTATCGAAATATCTTCAAAATTGCGACCTGTACTCTGCGCACAAGGTTTACATGGACAACCAGCCAGCCAGACGGACGGACGGACATCGTTTAGTCGACTCAGAAAGCGATTCTGAGTCGATCGGTATACTTTAAGGTGGGCTAGACTAATATTTTTGGGCGTTACAAACATCTGCAAAAATTTAATATACCCTCGCCACTATGGTGGTGTAGGGTATAAAAAGTGATTTTTATTCCTGAGGTTAACATATTATGGGTATTACAGTATCGAGGCTATGAAATTTTAGTTAGGTTGTTACATACCATCGGAAAGGCTAATGTGTCTTGTTTCTCCGCGTAAGTTTAATTTTTAAGGTTTACACACAAATATGAAAAAAATCAAAGTAGTGCATATCCTAAAAATTTAAAAACCTTTGTCTTGAGTTACAAAACATTTATTTTGATAGATATCCCACTAAGCGACCAAAAAGGTTTTAAAGGAAAAGACCTAAGCTTTCTTTTGAGAAAAAAAATAATTAAAAAATGGGTCCATTTTGGAAAAAAAAAGTCAAAAAAGTTTTTGATTTTGCAAAAAAAAGTAAAAAAATTTTATGTCTTGAGTTACAAAACATTTTTTTGATAGATATCCCACTCGCATCCCACTAAGCGACAAAAAAGGTGTTAAAGGAAAACACATAAGCTTTCTTCTGAGCAAAAAAAAAAAAAAAAATTAAAAAATGGGTCCATTTTTTTAAAAAAAGTCAACAAAGTTTTTGATTTTGCAAAAAAAGTCAAAAAATTTCATATCTTGAGTTACAAAATATTTTTTTTGATAGATATCCCACTCGCATCCCACTAAGCGACCATATAGGTCGCTTAGGAAAAGACCTAAGCTTTCTTAAAAAACAATAAAAAAAATAAATAAAAAGGGCCCATTTTGAAAAAAAAGTCAAAAATGTTTTTGATTTTTAAGAAAAAAAAGTCAAAAATATTTTATTTAATTTTTTTAATTTTTTTTCCAAAGATTGCATAAATAGCTATCTAAACTATTTGGGACACATTTTGCTAAGAACAATAGGTAATAAGTTATATGGATAAGAAAAAACACATGTTTGGCCAAAATGTCAAATTTTGACCTCCTATAACTCAGAGAGTTCTTGACCGATCTTGTTGAAAAATTGTGTCCGAATTACTATCCAATAGAACTAACATTGGTGCAAATTTCATCTCGATCGGAAGACATCGATTTCAAAAGTTGGTTCACTTGACGTGAAATGCCCCATATATATATCAAATGCATTCCTGCTAAGTCTGCTCTACGACTCAAACAGTCGAGCGGACTGAAGCATGATCGTATTGGTCACGGCACCATCCTACAAAAGATAGTCAGCCCATTCTGGGGCAGGAAACGGATTACTTAGTACCTATACCGAATTTTGATTGGACGTTTAGGATCAAGATACCGACAAGAGATGACTGGGTCGTGAACACCGTCCTAAGGGACGACGTGATCTCAGTCTACACTCCGGGGAAATGAAGTATCCGACGAATGCGCTGCGAACGGGTCGTCCCTATTCGTATCGCTTACGCAAAGTGATATTCACACTCCCTTGGTGAACGTATTAAAATTGATAAATGAATGGGCTTTGAGTGAGACTGAACTCAGGTGGTCAAATATCAGCACTTGTAGAATATTCAGATTGCTCTGGGCCAATCTGACAGAGAATAGGACTAAGACTCTTTTGTCTCTTAGTTGGAATTCGATAAGGCCTCTTACGGGTATAATCACTGGGCACTGTATGTTTGGACGCATGTCGGAACGTATTGTAGAAGTTGTTTGGATGAGGAGGAGGAAGAATCGGTACAACACCTTCTATGTGACTGCTCAGCCTTACAAGAGCATAGACTACTACATCTTGGTAGAGCTCTTTTCCATGACCTGGACTGTCACAGAGATGTGCCACTAGTAAATAAGATCAGGTTTATTAGAAGTACCGGCTGGTTCTCACGGGGATCACAAAAAGCACATAGTCAACGAAATTAAGGTGGGCAACTATTCTCCCTTTATGTATGAAATTTTAAAATAAGGGAATGGTAATTCTAAGGGTATCACAATGGACAACAAGGCCTCCGAGTGAACTCGCTAACTTGCGTGCAACCCACGTAACCTAACCTAGAGTTGAATTGAGTTCGAGTTGATTTACATTCGTTCAGCTTCTTAAACCTAATGAGGGCCAGTGTGTGGCCCTCTAAGTTGGTCGCTTCGAGTCTCAACATTTAAAAAAAAACCGCCAAAAATCCATATATGATCCAAATGAGCTAAAATTTAAAATATAAATAGTCTTTAGGAGTATTTACATAAAATATGCTTACATATGTAGGTTATCTCTATTAGTTGAAGAGATGTTTAGATTTATTGATTTATTTTTTTTTAGTTTTGCTCGATCTTTTTATGGTTTTTTAGATATGGCGGGCTAGCAGAGGGTCGAAATTTATATCTAGAATATTGCCTATATTGGCGATAGAATTCTTAATAAAATAAAAAAAAACATGCTAATAGTTATCTTGTCCCTATAAAAATCACCCAATGCTACAACTGTCAGATGTTTGGCCATGGTTCTAACAGGTGTAAAGTTAAAACGTTTTGCGCCAACTGTGCCGGCTCACATAAAACCTCCGACTGTAAGGAATCTATTATTAAATGTGCAAATTGCAATGGCAACCATAAATCTTCTTCCGAAGTTTGTCCTAGTAGAACAACATATTTAGAAATTAGACAACGATCGAAACCAACTTCAAGGCGTGCTATATCTAGAGTTCATGATAACATCAACCCTGGCAATTACAACCGAAATTTTCCGAATACTCTTCGCCAAAATACACCAGAGACTGCAAAAATATGGCAACCCAACAACAACAACAGCAACAACAACAATGTCGACAACAACAGTGAGTTATTCTCGTTGCAAGAAATTAAAAGCTTGACTCTTGAGCTTATTACCAACCTTCGCAACTGTCGGAGTAAAGCTGATCAATTCGAGGTAATTACAAACCTCGCCTGCAAATTTCTCTCATAATGGCAAATGACTTAACTATCGTTACTTGGAATGCCAGAGGCATTCGCAACAAAAGTTTAGAATTGTTCCAATTCTTAAATAATCACAGAGCGGATGTTTGTTTAGTATCAGAAACATGGTTAAACTCAAGTATCTCTATAAAACACAGAGATTTTTTAATTTATAGAAACGACAGAGAACTTTCTAGAGGAGGCGGAGTGGCTATTATTATCAAGAAAAACACAAAGCACACATTATTACCTATTGTTAATACTCATTTTATTGAAAATATTGGAGTCAAAATTTATACTGATACTGGTAGCTTAGATATTTTTTCTTGTTATTTTCCGGGGGGTTCAGCTGGTTCTGACGGCAATAGGAAACAATTCTTTGCATCTGACATACGCAAGCTCAGCACTATAAGTAACAAATTTATTCTCGGTGGTGATTTTAACAGTAGGCATCAAAGCTGGGGATGTTTAAGAGCAAACTGCTGGGGAAACATCTTAAATGATAAGCTTATATCATATAATATTGATATTGTCTATCCCGCTGATAATACATATGTGCCGTCTAGTTTTAATAGGCAGGGATCTACTCTTGATTTTTTCTTAACTAATATTCCGGATTTAATATCCCCCGCGGTTGTTCTGAATGATCTCAGTTCTGACCACCTACCGGTCCAGGTTAAACTGTCAGATCAAGTGTGCAGAACAAACTTTTTCAAACTTGATTATAAGAATGCGAACTGGTTAGCTTTTCGAAGGTATCTTACAAGAAATACGAATATACCTGATTCGAGGAATATTGCTTCTAAAGAACAGGTCGATTCGGTAATTATACAATTTAGAAATCTAATAAATACGGCAATTAATATTAGCGTTCCAAGGAAATCATCCTCTTTGAGAGCAAAACCGCTACCAACGTATCTGAAAAATTACATCCGACAGAGAAATAATTGTCGTAGAGACTGGCAAAGATACCGAAACTATACAGACTTCATTCAGATGAAAACTCTCAGCAAAATAATAGGTGTGGAACTTGAAAGAATAAGAAATAAATATTGGACAAATTTACTAGCAAATTTAGATAAAGGTTCTGCTCCTTTCTGAAATATAACCAAGATAATTAGGAAAAAGCGCAATTCTGTACCTATTTTGAATCATAATGACTCTCGTTTCATTACTAACACTGAGAAATGTAATTTAATGGCAGAAATTTTTGCATCGAATAATACAATTTCCAACAATACAGGTGACGATGAATTGGATTTACAAGTTAGTGCTACACTCCAATCTTTTAGACTACTTACTCCCAATATTCCTGATGATATGGTGATATCCAAATCCCAAATACGTAATATAGTTAAAACCCTCAAACCAAAAAAGGCTCCAGGAATTGACGGAATTGCAAACCAATGTCTTAAACATCTTCCAGAAATATCGCTTCGTTTCTTAACAATTATTTTCAATGTATGTCTTAAAATAGGCTATTTTCCACTAGAATTTAAAACAGCTAAAGTTATTCCTATTCTAAAACCAAACAAACCTCCAGCTAGTCCATCTTCTTATCGTCCAATTAGTCTGCTATCCTGCGTAGGTAAAATTTTTGAAAAAATTATTAATCAGAGATTGATAACTTTTATTGAATCAAATAACATTTTTCCTCGCCATCAATTTGGCTTCCGTAGAGAACATAATACAGTTCAATCATTAGTTCGAATCAGAAATTTGGTAACCAAAAATTTTATCATACAAAAATCTACGGGCATGGTATTGCTGGACGTGAAGGCAGCTTTCGATTCCGTGTGGCACGATGGTCTTATTTATAAAATGATTCGTTTTAATGTTCCTAATTTTTTGATAAAGATAATAGAAAGTTTTCTCCATAATCGTTCATTTAAAGTTCACATCGGATCGTCGAGTTCGGAAGTATTTAATATTCCTGCAGGATGCCCCCAAGGCTCATGTCTATCTCCTACTTTATACAATCTTTATACGTCAGATTTTCCCCAGCTAGAAAACTGCACTATTTCCGTCTTCGCTGACGACACAGCTGTTTTGTGCTCAGACATACTATATACAAATATTAGAATAAATTTACAAAAAGCTATGGAAACACTGTTTCGCTATTTTAATAAATGGAAGATAACTTTGAATGCTAATAAAACGCAAGCAATATATTTCACGAGAAAACGAAAAGCATGTTATATTCCTCAAGGCAACATTTCGCTTCTCAATATGGAAGTTCAATGGGATCAGAAAGTAAAATATTTAGGTGTAATACTTGACCCGAAAATGAAGTTCAAAGAGCATATATAATATGTAATAAACAAAGTGAATATTCTCACACGCATACTGTATCCTTTTATTAACAGAAATTCAAGCCTTAGTACTGAAAATAAAATGCTAATATTCAAAGTGATTTTTCACGCTGTAATATTTTATGCAGCTCCAATGTGGGCAAAGAGTGCAGCTTGTCATATTGGGAGACTGCAAATTAGTCAGAACAAATTATTAAAACTAATTTTTAACCTTCCTTGGTTCTTTTCAACATCTAGACTTCATTCAATTTCAAATATAGAACTTGTCGCATTTAAGTTAAATAGACTGACTACAAATTTTTATACCAGATGCTCCGGATCTGAACACCCTCATATTAATGATTTAACATCAGCGTAGGTAGCTGTAGGTAGTTGTAAGATGCTTTTATTAAAACTATAAAATATTCAAATAGGTTTTTTCAAATTTTGCCTCCAATAAATATTATAAATGTATATATGTTTTGAATTATGTAAATAACTACTTATTATTAAGAAGAAAAAGTTGTAAAACTTGAACTATTTATATATATAATTTTAAAAGATAGAAAATGTACTATATATTATTGAAAATAAATAAATTGAAATTGAAAAAAAAAATTTGGATCATGTAAAAAGGGCCGTATTTTTTAAGTTTTTTTTTCCAAAGAAGCCCATAATTTTTTCTTTTGTAGAAACAAATTTTCTTCCGGACTATATACAATTTTGATATGATCCGCTTTTGCATTAAGTTCTCTCGCACACAACACCCCCCAGAAATATCCAAACTTGGCCAATTTAAAAAAAAAAAATCAGATTTGAGTAAAAAATTCTAAAAAGGCAAAGCACCGATCCTCAAAGGTAGTCCACATTTGTATAACCCTGTATGTTACTTAAATATTTACAAAGCTTTTTTACTATCACACGGTAAATAATGTCACAGTAGGCACTTTTCTAAAAAAAAATCAGTTTTTGAAACATATTTTTCCCGGTTTCGGAATATTTGCATTTTGTAACAAATTTTATATTTTTCTTCATGGAAAATCAACATTTTATAATTTTTTTAGTTTCTAAGGTAAATGCATCTAAAAAATTTATAAAATTATTCAGTTTTAATAAAATATCAATCTTCGAGTCCTTAGATTTTCTCCAATATCAAATACTTATATAAAAAGCTTTTACTTCTTCCTCAGAAGTTACACAAACCTTGCCCTTGACCTTGAAAACTTTGTACGTTTTTTCATATATTGCATGCAGAGTGTGTCACACCAAAATTCTTTTTAAGTCAGCATGTGTTTGAATTCAAAATTTTTATTCGACATGTAAGTCCACACATTTTGATAGATATCCCACTCGCATCCCACTAAACGTCCAAAAATGAAATGGATCTAAGCTTTCTTTTGAGCAAAAAAAATAAAAAAATTAAAAAAATTGTACATTTTGAAAAAAAGTCAACAAAGTTTTTGATTTGATTGATCTTAAGTTACAAAATATTTATTTTCTAAAATATCTAAGGCTATAGAAATGATTGTACCAATATCTTTGAAATTGCAATCTGTAATTTCCTCAAAATCTTATATTGTGTAGTGAAGAACCCCCAATTTTTCGAAAACTACATGTTATCTTCAGGTTTCCACTGTGACTTCGTTTGCTTATGTTTAAGGAATTGTACCAAAGTATATCTAAAAGGTCTCAACTTGTTGCTCGCATAATTAAAATTATTCAATCTAACATTGTGTTAATTGGAAAATATTATGAACAAACAAATAACAATTTTATTTGTAAAAAGTTTATCTACATACATAGTTCTTAAATAGTTAACATTAAAGACAAAAAATGTTCTATTGTAAATTTATTTACACTTTGAAGTCTATTTAAATTTATAACAATGTCATTTGCCGTTTAAACTGCCACATCAGCATTAATACCACTACAGCTGCCTTTACTGTTGCCAGTGATGATGATGCTGATGATGATGAGGATGCTTGTTACAAAACGAACAAAAAAAAGGAAACCATTTATCCCACCACATCCATCCATCCATCCAGCCATCCATGTATCATGTCTAAAGTAATCTTTTGTCATAGTATTAAGCTAAGACTAAATGTTACCTGTCATTTTGTGTGTGTATGTAGGTATGTTCACGTATATATTTGTATGAAAATTCTAACATTGTACAATACATATGTGTGTATATGTATGAGCTAATGTGTATGATCGCTTATATGAGCAAAGTGTGATAGAGTTTTTGTAGTCTTTAAATATTTCACGTTTGATATAGATATATTTTCCACATGTATTAGTTTGTTAAATGAATGTCTATCTATTATATACAACCATATAGATTAGGATGGCCCCTATTTTATACTTTTTGAATTTTCGGTTCTCCAAAGGTCTAAGCTCCAAAGGTCTAAGCTAACATTTGAAGTTCTGCGTCAATGTATCAATATTTTCCAAAAATTTAAACGTTTAAATAATTTAAAATTTAGATTTCAAATTTTAAAAAACATTTCAGATTTTAATAAATGAGGATTAAAAAGGCAAACTTTAACATGTACAATGTTATGGTAGAACGTACTTCGAGAAAATTTAGGGTTTGGAGATTTAATCATACGAAATTATAACGAAGTCAACAGACAAATGTATCACAAACGAATTTCAATACCGTTTCTGAAGAAATTTCGCACATCAATTAGTGACGTAAAAGAGATCGATAAAAATATGCATGGGTTCCATATAGAAATTCTGTTTTGTTAGAATACGAAAATACTTATAGTATTTCTCGATCACTCCGATTTTGTGAAATAACGACATTCTTAAAGTTATAACTTCTAACATCATAAATATGTTCATTGGAAACTAATTTTAAAGCCTTTCCTTTGTTTGCCACAAATGCGTTTTACCTTTGAAACATAAAAAGATTTGTAAAAATTTAGATTTTTTAAATATTGTTACGAATTTGCAATAGCGATTTAAATTTAACGGTCTGTAACAACTGCCTGCAGCAATCATAATGTTTATAAACACGTCCATCAGTAAAAGCTTCTACTTATAAACAATGTTGATAGCATGCGGTTATTAGCATTGTTTGTAAGTATGCCAACACTAAATGTTTCAACTGCTAACATTGACATCGAAAGCTCTAGAATTCGAACATTCTAGTTTGTCCGTTAAGGTCATTGTAGAAGATTAACGAAAGATGGCGTGTGTATGAATATTGGCAGAGGTTGCAGTAGTGAGTGAGATGATCATAGGCGCTGTTAGAGTTAACATCAACTGCCTTGTACATTTAAGTTTTTACATTATAAAGTGTGAAGAAATACTGAGTGACTATTTGACTGTTGTTGTTGTACATTTAAAATAAATAAAGAGTTGTTACAATTTTAAACTACTAAACGGCTTTTATTTGCAATAAAAAGTATCCGGTTTATGTATAGGAAATAAACTAACGTTTAAAAAAGTAAAAAAGGTAACAATATGAACGACCAACTATTAACAGCCATATTCTAACCCATTTTATAAGGCACTCTTCTGCCTCTGCGACGTGATGTAGAAGCTGAAGTGTGATGATCTATGTTGACTATGCTGAAGGGAACAGTTTAACTTCAGTTGGCTGTCCCTGCCAAGGTCACCCATTCCAAAAAGAACACACAATAAGCACGATACTAAGAAATGCCTTGCCCCTTTATCTGTTAGCATCTGCTCTCATTTGGCACTGCTATTAAACGTTCCATTGATCCATGTTGCCCTTATTCAGATGGGTGGTTCATGAAAGGCAGAATATATATATTACACTGAGTTACAAATGAAAAAATTAAGTACCCGCTTTGAAATGTAATTTTTTCTTATTTATACCTATTGTTTATTAAACATACATACAATCTTTCTTTTTATCACGTCACATTTCTCTTCCGTAAGAATAAGCTAAATTATATTAAAAATTAAAAGGCCAACATATTTTTTAAAGAATCTAATAAAAACAACCACAAATTTTCACATTAATCAAGTTTAATTTTATCACTTAGGTATAAAAAATTAAAAAAAAAATTGTAACACAAAATATCGTGAAACCTTAACTTTTTCTTTTGTGCTTTGAATGATCTTCTCGTTTTAAACGCCAACAGTAATCACCTAGCGTAGTTGTGTCCCAATGGCCTTTAAATCGTTTTTCAAGCTTCTTTACATCCTGGTGGAACCTCTCACTCTGCTCATCATTGAACGCACCCAGATTAGATGAAAAAAAAGAAAAATGATAATGAAGAATTTTCAATGACATTCTGCAACCCAACTATTCGTAAGCTTCAACCCTCCGTTAGTCGCAATCATTTTCAATTGAGACTTGTCGTAATGTATCAAATTGATATCAATAAAGAAGAAGAAGAGATTGTATATAATCTCTTCACCTTTTATTTCGTAAACATAAAAACAATATTAAAACCAACATTTTTAAAAGAGTAATCAAAATAAAATTTCAGTAAAAACATATTATTATCAAAAAATTGCTTAAAATTTAGGGCATTTAAAAAACTTACAATAAAAAAATGTTTGCTTGCATCAACCAGATCAGTTGCGACTACCGGAGGGTTAAACATGTCGTCAACTAGCTGTATTTGTGGTCCTACAAATATTCGTTCTTTGAGTTTCTCATCACTTAACTTGGAAAATAATGTCTTTAAATATGAAAAGACATCTCCCTCTTCAGAGCTTTGACAAAGAATTTTATCAAACCAAGCCAGTTTTATGTACACTGGTGGTAAAATGACATATTTGGAATCAATCAATGGTTAAGTTTCACATTCGATTTTCCGCAAACAAACTCTTCAAATAAATATGTACAAAGATGTCGACGATATCGAATGGGAACGATTACTAAACAAAACTTAACCCTAAAGTGAGGGTAGTAAAAATAATAATTGACATGTACCACGAAAACTAGACGTGACGGATACCACATACGTTTGGAACATTTAATCTATGACTCATTACCTATTCATTTCAGGTAACAGTTAAGTGGGTACCAGTGTTATTTATAAAATAATTTTTTATTTTTTTTAAATATAAATATAACAAAATGTACAACCTCTAAACCTTATCCGATTTTGCTAAAAATGTCAGCAGTTAGCTTTTTAATGACGAAGAAAACTTTTGAGCTTTATTAACATTCAAAATAAGGGCCACCCTATTCTATACAGTGAGTGAAAAAGTTAATTTTAATTAAATTTATGAAGTAAAATTTTGTTTCCAGGTTAGCACGTATTCATATATTTTGGCTATAAAAAACACTTGTGACAAAATCTTGTGGTTAAATTAATTATTTAACGCCAAGTAGTTTTATCGCAATGTGATTTCAATTTTCATAATTTTCCGTCCTGAATTTTATATTGCTCCTATTATTTGTATGACATTTATGTCCGTTGCATGATTCTCGGATAACTTTTCCAATTTTTAGGCGGTTTAAGATTCGTTTTCATATTTCAAATATGTATTATGTATATTACGTATATATATATGTAAATGTATTATGTATCTGTTCTATTACTTTTCACTGTACACATAAATTGCAGCATACCATAGGGCATTTCATCACAATTCTTTATTTCTTTATCTCAGAAAGCAAAATAAGTGTACTTATGATTTAAACGACTATTCATTTTTTTAAATCGATTTTATTTAACGTATTACAGTATTTTTAGTTAGAGTTACAGTTTATTGAATTAGTTATAATCGATACTACTATTTAAAATGGCAAATCGATAGCCTTAAAGTCAAAAATGAATATTTCCAAGATTAAATTAAAATTTGTTTAATAGTATAATACCTTTAAATTGAAACTTAAATAACTAACATTTGTATCCATGCTAAAAATTATTCAAAATTTAACTCCAATAATTGACAACCCTAGTGAACATCTATATTCCTTTTTTCTAAAAGCTGACAGTATATTAATGTCACATTTTATAGGTTTTGACATTAAATTGTCAGTTACGTGTTAAGAATTAAATGATGTGAGTGGGACAAGACATAACTGCCTTTTATATAAAATATAACCGTCGCGCATATAAACCTATTTATACAAGTGTTATATACACATACACTACATCGTGCATGTATGAATACATATGCATGTATAGTACAAATATATATGTATTAGGATGGCCCCTATTTTCCACTTGTTTGATTTTCCATGCACTCAAGGTAAAATTGTTCAAATGTTGAACATTTTAGCAAAATCCGTAATATTTTTTGTATTCTTTTACCAATAACTATTTAAATATAAAAATATTCTGATATATAATTCGATACCAAAAAACAATCTCAAAATTTTGTGCATATATATAAACGAATTTCAGAGTACTTAAAGCTTATTTGTGTAAAATGTTATCAGGATTGCAGTTGTATTAGGGCTAGGTGAATTCATGGACTGATATTGCCCATTTTCAATATCAACAGAGATTATTTGTGGGAAATTTCAGCCAGCTAGCTCCTTTGGCCTAATTTGTTTCCAACAGACATATGTACAGATCGTCTTAGAATTTCATAAGGACCCAGAATTTATCTATGAATACTTTGGAGTGTTACAAACGGAATGAAATAAATATTCCTCCCATGCCTTTCGATGTTGGGTATAACCTTTGCAACGGGTTGCGACCTATTTTATATTGGCGGATTTCGATACAATTTTGTTTTTATCAAAAATTAGTAAAAATTATTTCTTAAAATATATTTAGCAGCCTCTAAACTTCTAAACTTTAATCTCAGATTACTTCTTTATGTAGCTGATTTACGTGTCCGTAGTTTTAAAGTTAAACCGATACATATAAATTAGAGTATAACTATTGGAAAATGATTTGATTTTGACCAAAGTATAAATATTTCGTCAATTGATATTTTTATATGGAAAACAAAAATAAAATATCAAAGATTTCAAAAATATGTTTTTGTTTGCAATAAAAATACACTTAAAGTTTTTTATTTTATGCTAGCTTGACCCGGCGCGCTTCGCTCGGAAATTATAAGAGATAAATCTTTGAAATCGGATGGGAAACAAAAAAATGGCATGTGTTTAAAAATGTTACATGTCGAAGGTACCTAATTTGAGCCCCCCAATTTTATCACGATCGAGCCATCCATTTAGAAATGCCAGATTTATTTCCAAAAAATGTTGATTCTGCCCCACAGTGTAGTGTAAACAACAAAGCTATTTCTTACTTACTTCTTTATTTTGAAAAAGGTTCCGCTGAAGTACAAGCGTATGTTCATCAAAGCCCGTCGTGAATGTGTTCCATCGGTTTCAATGTGCGAGACATGGCTTGTACGGTTTAGAAGTGGTGATTTTGACACGGAAGACAAAGATCCCCCATGGCCGGCCAAACAATTTTGAAGACTCAGAATTGGACGCATTGCTCCATAAAGATTGTTGTCAAACACAACACGATCTTGCAAAATCACTGGGAGCTACTCAAGCAGCAGCAATTTTGCATAACCATAATGTTGCTGCGTCGAAAAATGTATCCATTATGATAACCCGAAGCTTAAAAGATCGTGTGTGAAGAAGCCCGGTCAACCAGATGAATCGACACCAAAGCCAAATATTCATGGCGCTTATGATATGTTTTTTGTGAGACCAAAAGGGACCTATTATGAGCTGGGAACCTGTTCCCAACGCAACTCATTTTTGAAGCGCGTATTGGCCGAAAAACGCCAAGAATATGCTGTCAGACATGAAACCTTAATATTTCATCATGACAACGCTTGGTCTCATGTTGCAATACCTGTTAAAAACTATTTAGAAAGATGTGGTTGGGAAATTCTGCCTTACCCGATTTATAGTCAAGATCATGACACAACAATATAAGGTACATTCATTAGAAAATAAATTCTCAATTATACAATTCTTGTAACGTAAAACTGAAGGAAATATGAAAAAGTAAGAAAAAAATCAAAATCAAAGTTTGACGTTATAGGCGTAAATATTGAAAACTCTCTCTAGTTATTCTACATTCTACAATTATTGTATCAACTAGCTTGACCCGGTGCGCTTCGCTACCCCTGTCGTAGTAAAAAAAAATATGTAAGGATTTTATAAAAAAAGTAAATTAATATAATTAATACCGGAATTTCTTGTTTGTGATTTATGCCTTTGGACGTATAAAAAATATCATAAGCTTTAAAAAAATCTTGATACTTTTCTTAAGACTTTCACTTCGCTATAATTTCCTATGTTTTTACCGTGGGCTTCGACCCATTCTATTTTAAGTCAAACTCCTAAAAATTATATGAAAGAAATTTATAAAAAGTTAGAAAACTCTACTTATAACAGTTTAGATATTCGAAAAGAACTATTTACTTAACATGATCTGATACCACACATTTGCAATACGTCAAAGTACCAAAACAACTCATGCAAAGTATTGAGAATTGCATTATTAGAGTTCTCCAGATAATCTATAGTAAATATTTACTTTGTATGGGATGGGGAAAGTCCCTTGAAGCATTGCTTTAACTATTATAATTCTCCAGATATTAAATTATTACTATTTTTTTTATATGAAAAGCCGATCCCACCAAGTTTCAGCCAACATTCTAAAAATAAAAGAAAGAGATTTAGACAAAGCTAAAAGACTCCCGAAATTACAATTTTCTTTGTAATGTAGGTACTACACCCTCTTTTCCGATCTCGCCCATTTTTTGCTAAACTTCGTACAGTAGTACTAATTATTATTAACGATCACAATACAATTCAGCACATTTTCAGCCAACTATGTAACTTTTGGTAATGAAATAAATGCTTCAAAGTTCTACGAATTTCTCTAATACAGTTCATCAGATATTCGATGATATGCCCAGTTCTATGTCAAACACATTACGTAAAATTATAAAAAGATGTTTCGGACAAAGTTTGAAGAATCTTGCAATTTTAGTTATCCAGATATTAAACTTTATATGGAAGGGCCCATACCCGCTGTTCCTATCCCAGCCATTTTTAGCTAAATTCCATACAGTGATGAGAAATTAATTCATACAAAGTTTAAATACTTTTACGGTTACAGTTCTCCAAATATACGAAATTAATTATTTACTTTCAAGTGGTCCACTTCCGTCCATTTTCAGACAATTTATGTAAAATGATAAGTGAGCTATTCGGACAAAGTTTGATGAATATAGTAATTATAGGTCTCGAGTTGTTTAGAAATAACTAATTACTTTATTTGGTAGATGACTCATCCCCTGTTCCGATATCTCCCATGTTTGGTTAAACCATATGCAGTGATAAGAAATTGATTCGTATAAAGTTTGAAGACTTACAATTATAGTTCTGCAGATATTCGAAAATACTTTGCATAGGAGGCGTTTCGGCCACTAAACTAATTTTCAGCCATACTATGTAAAACTATAAGAGAGATGTTCGGACAAAGTTTGAAGTATATCGTAATTATAGTTCTAAAAATATGTAGAAATAACTATTTACTTTATATGGGAGGTGACTCATCCCCAGTTCCGATCCATCCGAATTTTCGTTGAACTTCATGCAGTGATATGAAGCTTGAAGACTTTCACAATTATAGTATTCCAGATATTCCATTAAAACTATTTATATTGTCTGATAGGTGCCATGACCACTAATACAATCCCGCCTAGTTTTAGCCAAACTCGGTATAGTGATAAGAAATTAGTGTGATCAAATTTAAAATACCTTTACAATTACAGTTCTTCAGATATTGAAAATACACAATTTACATTGTATGGGAGGTGCCACGCCCACTAATTCAACACCGCCCATGTAAAATACTAACAGTGCTCTTCGGATAAAGCTTGAAGACTTCCACAATTAGAGCTCTCCAGATATTTAAAAATATTTATTTACTTTGTGTGGGTGGTATTACATCCCATGTTCCGATCCGTCCCGTTTACGGTTAAACATCATACAGTGATAAGAAATCGGTTCCTATAAAGTTTGAATATTGTCACAATTATAGTTCTGCTGATATTCGAAAATACCTATTTACTTTGTATGGGTGGTGCCACGCCCATTTACAGAATCTCGCCAATTTGAGGCAAGCAGTGCACAATGGTACCGAAGAAAATCTCGCGAAGTTTTGCTACTTCCACAATAATAGTTCATAAGATATTCCATAAAAACTATTAACTTTGTATAGGAGGTGCCACGCCCACTTAAAATTTCAAAATAGTCTATTGATCGTTTCAAATATACAGGAATATACGGTAAATTTTAAACAGGATAGTGGTTTAGCCTCCTATAAAAAACAAATAAACATACATAAATATGAATAAACACAAAATTCCTAATTTTACCCGTTTTTAGCCCCCTGAAGGTATACTTTTGAAAAGGTACTTTCTAAATATATAATTTTGTGACTATAGTTAGCTACATTAAACATGATTTCCTTTTAAACATATATTCTATGTTTAAAAACCAAAGGTACCTATTTTTCCCTTGTTTCCCCTTTTTATCCCTTTATAGTCTAAGTAGTGAAAAAAGATATAGTCTATTGATGCTCCTAAATACAATCTATCTATGTTCGAAATTTCAATAAAATCGGTTCGGCTGTTTAGTATTTATTGTTTAAGAACAAACGGTACAAATTTCACCAGTTTTCCCCCTGTTTATCCCTTTCTGGTCCAAGTATTGCAAAAAGTTATAGCCTATTGACGCTTCCAAGTAAGGATCTATCTACGTTCCAAATTTCAATAAAATCGATTCAGCCGTTAAGGCGTGATGCTCAAACAAACAAACAAACAAACTTACAAGTTGAGTATTATATTTTTCGATTGCTGCAGAACGCTCTCTGGGATACGCTTTACTTTGGAACAGAGTATCCAAAATTGGCCTGATCTTTCTTGGCCTCAAAAGATGAGCATTTTTTTGGCGAGGAATCAATATGTGTCCAAAACATTGGACAATACTTTGAATAAATTTATATTGTGCATATATTTCAAAATAAAAGCTAAAAATTTTAAAAATTCCCGCTTTTATAAGTTAAACACCCAGTAAAATAATTTTTTGAAATTTCATTTTAAAACCAATTTAAAAATGTAAAATTTGGCATTTGAAATATGCATGAAATTATATAATCTTTTGTTTTTTTTTTTGTGTCAAATTAAAATACATTAATTGTATTTTTTTCAATATTTACAACATCTATTTATAAAACTTAACTTCTGAAGAAATGAATAGACTAAAAATTAACTCATTTCAAATTTGGTTTTTATAAATCATAAAACTTGTTTATATTTTCATACATTTTTATTCAAATGTTAAAAGAGTTTCGTTGAAAATTATAAAATTATTTTAATAAAGTTGAAATCAATATTTCTTTTGAAATTAAAAGAGCTAAAAATTGTAGAGAAAGAAGGGGTCAATGTTCAGTATATTTTTTTTTTTAATATCTTGCTAAGTCTGTGAAACATTTCCTGCAGAACATTTGAGTTTGTCGATGAAAGGGGAAAGAGGTATGGAAAAGGGTACTCTGTTTCATGTACATGAAGTTTTTGTTGAGTATGCCATCCACATTTATTCGTTCATATTCGTTCTGTATAAAAATGTCAAAAACTGAAAAGCAAAAACTTCACTGTGTGGACACGAATGCAGTTTTGCAGCAAATCTTTCACAGTGTGGACCGGGATTAAGTAGCATCCCTGCAGTTCATTGAACTAGTTCCGCTACGTCGAATTAGTTAGCCACTGAGAACTACCACTAGTGAATTTTCAACCCACTCGCAATGTTATTAACTGGTGAATTTAACACAGAGTTGTCATTGCAGGTTGCCGAATGGCACACTGTACATAACACATCACTATTAAATTCAATAGTACGAATACTAATTTAAGAAAAAAAAAATTTTTTCACACATAACCTCCAGTTTAATAGTCAAATGCGCTAATCACTATGCCACAGAGCTCTTATTTGTACTGCTCTCTATTTTTTATTAGGATTTTAAAGTGAATCTACTCTCAATATTTGCTTTTTTTATGATCAGAGAGAACAAAAATAACAACGGCCACATTCAGCATTACATGTGGCCATCGAAGTGTTATATTTTAAAGGATTTTGTTTAACTTGAATTTATTTTCCAAAACTTAAGTCGAATATCCGACTATTGTGTGTTACTGAAAACGCTGGCCAAATGTAGCGCAAATGACAACCATTTAACTACCACTTTAGCAGCCACAGTGAACTAGTTTGTTGTACAAGTAGTAATATAGCTAGTGTAAAATTTTCAATTGGCACTTTTCAAACTGCTGGGATAAGTCTTAACTTGAAATTTCAAATGAAATATACAACTTCTAAATATTATAAGATTTTGGTAAATTCTTCAGCATTTCGATTTTAGATGACAATGAACAAATTTAGACCTTGAGAGCATAGAAAATCCAGAAGTGCGAAATAAAGGCCACCCTATTACTTATATTCATATATATTAACATATTGACACACATATTTTTGGCTTCGTCGCTGTAACAAAAATGTTTACATTAAATGTTTACTTTAGTAAAATTTCTTACTTTTTATCTACGAGTAATTTGCATGTAGTTTAAGTTTAGTTAAGATAAAAACTATGTATTTATGTGTATAAACTGTAATTGATTAATAATATAGGGAAACTAGTTGAAATACTTTCTAAACTAGTTAGATGTTATAATGATATTGATTATATATTTAGACTCTTCTTCATTAGGTTTCTTCAAGAAATACGTAACATGATAATATTATGATGTAGTTTATTTAGTTCGCAAATATTACTTATGGGAGACTTAAAAAAATTACCTAATTCTGTATAAAAGAATATAATATTATGAACTTAACAATTCTTGACAAATATTTTGGCAATATTTACGTTTACAAAAAAACGGTTGAATTTATTGGTTGTGCGTATAATAAATATTAACTATAATGGAATTAAATATTAATCATACGTATTAAATAACGCAACTTTTTATAATTTTTGAAAATCATAATACGTGTATAATACGTGAAACGATTTTTATTACTAGATAATATCAATGGTTTATTTCACCTTGATATATTCAATCATTTAAATGTATATGTTATTATTGATTTTTATATAAAATTAAAATAAAAAAAACCTTGCTGAACAATAAAAAAATTTGTGATCTTAGTACATAGATAAAGTTGATTAAATGCATTAATGGGTTAAAATTTATTTTATGCCATTTGATCTGATTGAAAAGCATTCATTGTTATATAATAAAGATGAAAAATAGAAAGAAGTAAAAAGCATTCCAGATATAGGTTGAACTACTCCTGCTGAGATGGTAAATAAGTAAAAACATCAAGGACTGCGTATTCTGGTAAAAAACTGTTTGATAATTCTGAGCCCATTTTAATTTATTTTTGTTTATTATATTTACTACTACACAATACGTTATTCGTGCTCAAATATCAAAATTAAATTTTGAAAAAGTATAAATCATTTTTTGGTAAAATCAAAATCATTTTTAAGAGACGCCAAACCAAAATATTCTAAAATAAGTTACATTGAAATATTGCTGAAATCTGTGTTTGAATTGTTGGTACCGAAAACTGCATCTGTTTTTGACCCGTACGATTTTCTTTGGTTTTTGGCAATTATATTGAAATGAAAAATTGCTGGTAAATTTTTCTTAACACTTCAAAATATATAGTATCATTGTTATTTTTGGCCTATTTTTGATCTATATCTGGATTACTAAGTCAGTAATACAGACAATATTGATACTTAATGATAGATATTTGAAAGTGCATTGCAACGATGTATATAACGCTATAGTAATTTGGACCTACAATGGGTCAAAATCGGGAAAAATATTTTTTTACCCGAATTTTTTTTTTAACAAAAAAATTTTTTTGTTATAAACTATTTTTCACTAATAAATTTATAAAAATTTTGAAAAAAGAAAAAATTGAAAAATAATTTTGAAAAATTTATTTTTTTTTTTAAATTTTGAAAACCAATTTCTACAAACAAAAAAAATTCATTATGTTTAACTAAAAATATTTAAAATTTTAATTTCGAAGTACTTATAATTCGGTGAAGGGTATATAAGATTGGGCACAGCCGAATATAGCTCTCTTACTTGTTTCAATTACTTATTCAATTTATTTCAATAACCTAATTTTATTCGCTACTTTTAAAACGTACATGATTGTTTGGCCAAACCTTGTATATGTATTGCGAAATTTGAATGACCAATTTTTTTTGATCACTTATGTGAAACAAAAAAATGGAACGTGTTTAAAAATTTTACATGACTTTGAGCCCCCATAGCGCCGCGCCTGAAGCTTCTATAGGGTGCATTTTAATAACTTGAACTCGAATACTCCTTGGCTATCCCCACGTCAAATTTTGTCCCGATCTGGCCATCCGTTTAGAAATGCCAGATTTATTTCCAAAAAATTTTGTATGTAAATTTAATGATAGATATTTCAAAGTCCATTGCAACGATGTATATAAGGCTATATTAAGTTGGAACTACCTATGGGTCAAAATCGGGAAAAATATTTTTAACACGAATTTTTTTTTCACAAAAAACTTTTTTTTGTCATACATTTTTTCACTAATAAATTAAAAAAAAAAATTTTTTAAACTAAAACAATTTTTTTTAAAAAAATTGGAAAAAACTTTAAAAAAAAATTTTTAATTTTACTTTAAAGTCTAATTTGGTGAAGTGTATATAATATTGGGCACAGCCGAATATAGCTCTCTTAGTTGTTTTTGGACAAAATTTTGTGTCACTTACATTACTTGCAAGCTATTTTTTTGGGCAAAAACAGTACGCAAACATCGAAATATTTATCGATCGATCGGTTATGTTATTCTTAATACCAAATTCCAACATTTTTATGAAGGAATTGACCACCGTGCTTTGGTACAAAATGAGCCAATGACCTTGTTAGAAAAGTTCTTAGTAAACTTATTCTTTACTTGTGTTTAAAAACCCTATGAGTTTAACCTTCATAAGGTTTTCAAATTTACTGACGTTAATGATCTTCGGGCCAATTTTTTTTATAAAAAAACCTAACGTTGTTGTTGACATTTGAAATTAAGTAAAGGTCATAAAATATTAAAAATATCAACCACTCAGTTTTATAAAAATTCAATTTTAATTTCAAAATGGGTCGAATTTAACCCGTAGACCTTACGAAGGATAAGAAAAAATAGCTTTGGCATATGCTAGGGGAATTTTTGATTTCATTCAAGTATAATGTTCAGAAAGTATAATTAAAAGAGACAGATATGTATAAATTAGTGCTACCAAAGCTCTGGTAACATTTAACTTAATTGTGCGTAACAAAAAATTCGGGATTTTTTCAGCGGGTCAAATATGACCCAAAGACCTTAAGTGCAAAAAATTGCATTGTTTTTCTAAAAACTTTGGTGTTGACATTTTAAATTGAATAAAATTCATAAAATATCATAAATTTCAACCACTCACTTTTAGAACATATTAAATTTTAATTTCAAAATGGGTCAAATTTGACCCGAAGATCCTATGAAGGTTATGTAATGATTAAATTACGTTTATATTCAGACTCGCACGATTACTAATTGATTGCGATTACAAATAATCCAAAAGTAATCAAGATTACAGCGATTACAAGAAAATAATCAAAAAGAATCAAAAGTAATTAAAAATTATTCGACTACATTTAATGATTACTTTTGATAATTACTGAAAGTAGTTGGATAATTTGTTGATTACTTTTGATTAATCTATCGTAATCGCAAGTAATATTGATTACTTTTATATTATTTGTAATCGTAATCAATTATTAATCAGAAATTGTTCTTAGGAGAATTATATAATCAATTAAATTGTATTTAAAATGTAATCTAATTGATTACTAATCGTAATCCAAAACTGTTTTAAATTTCTATACTTTTCCGAAAATTTATAGACAATTTTCTAAAACCTTTATAAAAATTGCCTAACGTTTTCACCAAAGTGTAAATAATATTTATATTGTTTTCGTATTTGAATACATATAAAGCGAATAACGTATATCCATTGCCATTACACTAGTTTCAAATGAAAATCGTTTTCGGCAATTCACTTAAACCTAACACCCTATTACATGATGTACGCTACAGTCCATCAGAATAAATCGATATTTTAAATTTGTATACATAATACAGAATTAATACATACTAAAAATATTGTATGCACAAAAATAATATAAGTACATACAACGTATATAATATGTGTAAGGATGTATGTGCATACTATTTTCTATATTCACTCACACATATAAGTATAGACACCTGCAGACACCCACATTTCAACCAACTGATGTTGAATGTAAACAAAGATACAATTGTATATTTACACATGCTATACTATACTATACTATACTATACTATACTATACTCTATATAGTATATTTAGATTATAATTTCCTGCTATCATCACTTTGTATGCAGTATTTACTCTTTCTCTCTCTCAGACACATTCATTTTCTGTTAGTGTGTGTTTCCTTTCCTTTCTTTTTTTTTTGTTTTGTTTTATTTTTGTTTTTCACCTGTCAACACAACAAAAGCTAAATTTATAAGCAACAGTGTGTTTAATATGTATGTATGCATTAACATTAGGGATGCCACTATTTTGCATTTTAAGCAACATCGGATAATTTTTAAAGGTGCACAATTTATACCACCAAAAGTGAGGCGACATACGTAAGGCCCCTTCTATTACTACCCTCAACCACCATAAGTGGAGAAATATTCATCTAACACCCCACCAAGTAACTATATATTTTCTTGATCTTTGTGAAATTCTAAGTCGATTAAGATATGTGTGTCTGTTGCCATATCTGAAAATCGGTTTATCTAATTTTATGAAGATCGGCCCATAACACTGTGCAACAAATGAAGACTTTTGATAAAACACAAAGTCATGATAGTATAGGTTCAACCCTACTACTAAAGTGTAGTAAAACCCTATACTCAGATTGGATATTTTAGTGATCAATTTTTATGGGCCTCCAAAAATTTTGAAAATCAAAAAGGGTGTCATTAACTTTTGGCCAACAGCTAATTCAGATTTGGTGATACTGCTTAACTATATATGGCAGTAATATAGCTAAGAGTCCACCAAATAAATTTTGTTTAAATTTTTTGCCAAAAAATTGCTTTTCTGTGTCATTTTTTTTAAAAATATAGGAAGACATTTTTTCACTTTTTTTTGATAATTTTTCACTAACAATATTTAGCAAAGTTATAGCTACGGTACCTTACAAACTGTCGTAGTTTACTATTTTTTGATGCGAAAATAAAGATTTTTTGTTAAAAATGGGAAGACTTCTGCAATAGCGAAGAATGGCCAAATCATTATCAGTATGATTCATCACCTTACCCAATCTTGTTCACGCAAGACCGGCTTGATGCAATATATGAAAAAACGTTAAAATTTGTGAAAGTGGGCAAGGTTTGTGGAGCTTCTGAAGATACTAAGCCACTATCATCATCAAATTTACATGGGATCCAAAGCATTAAAGAAAGTTGAATACTTCCGCTACTTGGGAGTCACAATTAGCGAAGACGTAAAAGCGGACAGGGATTTAAATCGCAGAATAGTCACAACTGTCAATTTATACTTCGCCTTAAACAAAAATTTCATCGGTAAGAGAGAAGTTTCAACGGATACAAAACTTGCCGTATACAACTCTACGTATGTATATAAAAACCCTTACATATGGCTGCGAATCATGGGCATCAAAAATGAAACGATACTAGGAGACAGCTTAAATACAGAATCTCTGAAAAACAAAATCGAACGCACTAGTTAAGGTCCTTTGGACATGTGGCTAGAATGCCAGAGAACCGCCTGCTGAAACGAGTATCAGAAGCAAGACCGAGTGCTACGAGAAGTAGAGGAAGAAGAATAACGTGGTAGGACACTATCGATAATATTCTGACAGAACAAAGAATCGAGCCTAATACTGCCAAAACAGCGGTACAAGTTAAATCGAAGTGGAGAAGTCTTTGTAAAAACCTCTACACTGCAATGTAGAAAGAGGTCCGGAGTAAATAAGTACGAAAACCTAAGGACTTGAAGATTAATATTTTAATGATAGTAAATAATTTTATAAGTTTTTCATTAAAACTTTTAACCCATCAAGTTACCTTTGTAAAACATGTTAGTTATTATGTTTAATGTCAATTATGTTCATTTGTTGTAAATCTGATTAAAATGAGTGACCAGATAAAAGTGCGTACTAAAATTATTAAATATTTTCAACAAAACCCATATTGCTCCTAAAAAAAGTTGGCCAAACAATCAAAGGTCTGCCTTCAAACTGTTTCCAATGTTATTCAGCAGTACCGGGAGAACTTGCCTGTTGATGGAATGGTCCACATGATGTTTCTAAAGCCAAAAAAAGAGAAAGTATTTTCAAAAGATCTCCCAACACATCCGGTAAGAAAGCAGCACGGTTAGCTCAGTGCTCCGACTAATTGGTACGAAAAGTTAAAGCCAATGCGCGTTTAAAAACATACAAACATCAAAAAGTTCCTGACAGAGCACGGAAATTGAAGTCAAATTTTATAAAAAAAATATATATTCCTGCTGCATAATGGATGACGAAACGTATGTTCTGGCAGATTTTTCGCTGCTTCCAGGTCAAAATTTTGATATTGCTGATGCTTGAGGGAATGTTGAAGAAAAGTTTAGGACCCAAAGGAAGACAAAATTTCCCAAAAAGTTCTTGGTATGGCAAGCAATATGCAGTTCCGTTAAAAAAGCCAAACATTTGTTACAAAGGGCTCTATAAAAACCGAAATTTACATCAAGGAATGTTCACAAAAAGGATGCTTCCATTCATAAGACTTCTTAATGTGTCCACTTATTTTTGGCCTGATTTGGCACCCTGTCACAATGATAAGAAAGGTCTTGAGTGGTAAAAGAACAATAATGTGGTATTTGTACCAAGAGAGGCAAATTCTCCAAACTGCCTGGAGCTAAGGCCAGTAGAGAGATATTGGGCTCTTGTTAAGAGAGAATTGAAGACCACAAAAAAGGTGTCCAAAAGTGTGCTACATTTTAAACGGAGATGGACTACCTGTTCGAGCAAAGTGACAGAAATCACTATAAAAACGTTAATGGAAGGATTTCCGAAAAAGGTTCAAAATTTCATCAATAGTGATTAATTGTAATAATAATTTCAATCAAATAAAAAAATCAAAACTGTAAGTTTAGTGGTTTAATTTTTATTAACATATATGTATGTTAAGATTTTTTCGATCTCAGTCCTTATTTACCTAAAAAGCTAAAAAATTATCCAAATATCATACTAGGATTTTGTGAATATCGATCCATCCATATTAGGACCACTTCTGATCATCACTATATTACCCATAAAACTATTGTAGATCACGTTATTGAGATGAAATTCAACCAGAATAGACCTCAAATATATAGAAATCACATTCAAGTATTTTATGATGATCGCTACGTAGTTAGTCATAGCTCCCATGTTCTAACAATACGTTAACTTATATAAACATTGATGTCAATTAAAAAAATTACATAATTTAGTTTCAGGTAGACAGAAAACATACTGCTTGATTTTGTAACTATGGGATCATAATTATTTATGGCTCTTGTATAAGGATCACATCCGGAAGATCCATTAAATGCCACCACATCAAGTAGTGAATGAGGGTACAAATAACTTTATCATTCCGTATGTAACATTGAAAAATATTCATCCAAGTCCCAACAGAGTATATACTTATTTTCCGGATTAGTATGAAATTCTAAGTTGATAATAAAAAAAATATATTACATCTTTGAAGAACTCCGATATGCGAATTTTTCTCAAATTTAGATGACGGATATGCTTGGGAGCATCAACAAAGTACGAATTAAGGCCCACCCTAGTGTATATTGTGACTGTGTATATGATGGTTTGCTTTTTGTTTGTGTGCATTCAATTACTTTAAATAAACAATTTTGTGGTCAAGGTGTTGAATATTTTTTGTTTTTCTCATGTTTGCTTGTTTGTTTGTTTCCATTTTAGTTAACTGCTAACGTATGTGCGTGTGTGTCTACACTTATAAATACAAACATGTGATTATTTACATTATATACTAGTAAAAACAAGTACATAAATTTGTGTGTGCATATTTAAATTTACCTGCAGCTATGCAAACACAACAACGCACACAATCGTAAATCTACAATACATGTATGCATGCAACACATTTATAAATGTGTTCAGATAGTTGAAAACAACAGTTGCTGCCAAGAGAGAAAAAATAAAAGCTAAAATATAAAATGAAATCCTTTATTTGTGTGTGTATTTATAGTAAATATGTTTGTTTTTATACGTACTAACTACACAAGTGTATTAATTCTTTATGTTGAAAATATGCAATTTATTTACTCACGTTAAAAACTATATGCAAAGAAAAATACACACACACAAGCATAAACATAAACACAAATTTGCATTACCCAGCAGTTCTAGGAGACAGTCTCGAACTAGTGATTTTACCCTTCATTTAGGGTGGGAACTAGGTACTTCAATAGCTACGTGACTAGTTATTTTGACCCTTTTTGACCACAATGAGACTGTCTAATAGCTGGTCCAAAGTTTGGATTCACATACTGGCATTGGATTCACATACTGGTTAAATAGCGTCAGATACCTTACTAGCTACCTAACTGGTAACTTGATCAGCTACATAACTAGTTATTTTAACATGTACGGATGCAAATTGACCCAAATAGTATGCCAAAAAGCTTGTAAACAAACCTTTCTTCTACAACTCTCCAATGGATTGCTTCTGGTGGGTTAAATAACTAATTTCTAAAGTACAGTACAAAATAAACATTTAAAGTGACTTCACTATAGATTACTAAGAAATACTAAAGTGACTATTGACATCATGCTTTGTTACATGGGATATCAGTATACTTAAGCAAAAATAAAAAATAACTGTATGAGAATTATATCAACACAATTTGTATAAAACCAGTTTGAACGAATTATCACACAACACGATTAAAGTGACTACACTCCAGATTACTTAGAGACACTTAAGTGACAATTGGGATGTATAAAGTAACAAATTGTGTTATTTCTGCACTACAAAGAGCACTTACGTGTCAAATGACTAAAATATATAAATTGGAGTCAGCCAAGTGATAAGACATTTGTGACCATTACTGTCTATAAGGGATACATTGACTACATGCTTAGCTGCTGGGTAGTTAGTAAAACTTATAGTCAATACATATATGTATGTATATTAGACTGACTCACAGACAAACGAGTTTTTGTTATCCTCCCTCAAAATAGTTTATGATGTTGTCTAAAATATCTTGGATCTTATGGTAACCGTTTCTTAGCTAAATCATTTTAGAAAATGCTTTTTTTAATCTGTGGGAGTGAGTTTAGCTAAATCACTTATTCCTCACCATTTTAAGTAAATCCATCTTCTGTATCAAAAACATCGATCAGTCGCTATAAATTTACCATATTTATATCAAATTTATATTAGTATCTTTTTAGTCCTCTCACCACCAATAAAGGTTAATGATGGTATATATAAATTTGCAATTCCATGTGTAAAATTGAGAAATTTTCATTTAAGACCCAATAAAGTTTATATTTTTTGATCCATATAAAATTTTGAGTCGATTGAGCTACGGCCGTCTGTTTGTCTGTCAATGTAAAATACTCTTACGTCCTAAGTAAATACTCAAAGATACTAATCACGATTGCAGCAAAATCGGTGAATCATATTTTTTGCGCTTTTGCTTAAATCTATTACAGATAATACCATGGAATTTTGCACACGTTACATCTATGATAACAATAGTAAGAATCGGTAAATGATTTCTCCTAAAGACCATGTAAATTTCGTACCGCAATATGCTTCTATAGTACATAAATGCCTCTAGAATAACAGGATACATACCAAATTCAGCTAAACTGTGTTCCATGTAAAAAATAAATCAAGAAAGCTTTGACCTTTTGACCATATCCCCCATGTAAAGTCTTCTTTCTAAAATCCCTTAAATAATCATAAGTCTTATAAATGTACCGAATTTAATGAAGATCGGCACACAATTAATCGTACAGGCAAATGCCGGTATAACGGTATCTCCAAATATAAGGACCACTTCCCGAAATCACTTCTATATAAACATCGTTATCAAGTTGAAATTCGACAAAAATATTCATTTTATACACGCAGAAAAAAATATAGTTGTGCAGGTTTACTGTAACCATTTCAACATTTTGTATAGTTTCTTAACAATATTATAGTTACAGTAACAATTTATATGATTGTGGTAACAATAATATGGTTAATTTACGATTAACATGATTGTATCAACCACATATATGGTTAGAGTAAACAAGTATATGTTTGTGACAACCATTTATATGATGAAGAACTTACCATATTATATTGCTCTCGACTTACGGATATCATATCTGAGAACAACATATTACAATAAAATTATTCATCAAAAAATGGTTGTCACAAACAAATACTTGTTTACTGTAACCATATATAGGTTGATACAATCATGTGAATCGCAAATTTACCATATTATAGATACCACAAACATATAAATTGTTACTGTGACTGTAATACAGTGCACTCGCGGTAACGTGAACTAATTAAAACCAAGGGAGTTCATGATAGTGAAATTGTTCACGTTAGCGATTGTCGAATTTCATAGAAAAAATATAAAATTTTATAATATAAACCTGTGTTTTACACGCTTGAACGTGAAATAAAACAAAATTATTGATTAAAATGCATTACAAAACAAAACGAGATCACGAGAAACTATAAATTGAAATAAAATTATATAGCAAATAAAATTACTCATTCGTTGCCACAAAAAAAAATTAATTTAGAGGATACAAACACATTTTTTTTATAAGGGGATTCTCAAAACTTTAAAAATTGAATTTAATGTATGTATTGAAGTGTTGTCTACATGATTAGAAAACAAATGCAGTGAAAAAAAATTGTTCACGTTATAGAGCTTTCTGAGTTTGTTCACGTTACAGAGTAGTCAATGTAAGCAAAAGCTTGTTCACGTTAGGCGGTGTTCACGTTAGACGGTGTTCACGTTACCGCGAGTGCACTGTATTGTTAAAAATGTTGAAATGGTTACAGTAAACATGCACAACTATACTTTTTTCTGCGTGTATATGTATATAAATGCGCGTACCTACTTTTCTGACCATCGGCCAATAATTGGTCATAACTCCCCTATAAAGGACACTTCCGAAAAACTAAAATTCCTTATAAATATTGATATTGAATCAAAATTGTACACATGCAAAAACAAGTGTACAAGTCCGACAATATAACACACACTGAGTAAAATTTTGAACAAAATTTGAATAATTTATTTTCGAGAGTGATTTTCGGAAGTGGGCCAATTACGTACAGATCATCATCAAATTATATCGTTTGATTTCTTTCAATATTAAATTGTTATTTGTGATGAATTTTTTCATCACAAATAAGCTATTTAGGGACATATATATGAATTTTTTCTATCGGTTGAATTTTAAATACGATAGTGCCAAAACAAAAGGACTTAGGGGTATGAAATTTAGTATTACTATTTTTAGTTGCTCAAAAGTGTTTGGAAAAATCGGTAGAACATATATGGACTAAGATATGTGGAAATACCTGTCTGTCTGTCTGTCTGTCTGTCTGTCTGTCTGTCTGTCTGTCTGTCTGTCTGTCTGTCTGTCTGTCTGTCTGTCTGTCTGTCTGTCTGTCTGTCTGTCTGTCTGTCTGTCTGTCTGTCTGTCTGTCTGTCTGTCTGTCTGTCTGTCTGTCTGTCTGTCTGTCTGTCTGTCTGTCTGTCTGTCTGTCTGTCTGTCTGTCTGTCTGTCTGTCTGTCTGTCTGTCTGTCTGTCTGTCTGTCTGTCTGTCTGTCTGTCTGTCTGTCTGTCTGTCTGTCTGTCTGTCTGTCTGTCTGTCTGTCTGTCTGTCTGTCTGTCTGTCTGTCTGTCTGTCTGTCTGTCTATCTGTCTGTCTGTCTGTCTGTCTGTCTGTCTGTCTGTCTGTCTGTCTATCTGTCTATCTGTCTGTCTGTCTGTCTGTCTGTCTGTCTGTCTGTCTGTCTGTCTGTCTGTCTGTCTGTCTTAGGGGTATGAAATTTAGTATTACTATTTTTAGTTGCTCAAAAGTGTTTGGAAAAATCGGTACAACATATATGGACTAAGATATGTGGAAATACCTTGACCCGCCTCAGCGAACATCCGGTGTTAATATCATGATATGGCCGAAACAAGTGGAACTAAAGATAAGAAAATTTGGTCTGAATATGTTCTAATAATAAAAATATAATTATTAGGGTTTTTTCCACGAAAAATTGTATAGCAGAAACGTATTCTACGGAAAGTTCTAAGAAATTTTCCCCTAGAAACCATACGTCTAAAATCAAATCCTATCTTGCGTATTTCTTATTTTTTATACTCTTCACCTTCGAGAGAAGGGTATATATAAATTTGTCATTCCGTTTGTAATTTCCACAATATAATTTTCCGACCCTATAAGGTATATATATTCTAGATCCTTATAGATAGCGGAGTCGATTAAGCCATGTCTGTCTGTCTGTCTGTCTGTCTGTCTGTCTGTCTGTCCACAAATGGCTGAGATATAAGGAAAAAAACAGGACAACCTCGATTTTTTACCTATTTTTTTACCTATATCTGGATTACTAAGTCATTAATATAGACAATATGGATATCTAATGATAGATATTTCAAAGACCTTTGCAACGACGTATATAAGACCATAGTAAGTTGGACCTACAATGGGTCAAAATCGGGAAAAATTTTTAACCAGATTTTTTTTTCACCAAATGTTTTTTTCACTAAATACCTATTAAAAAAAAAATTTAAATTTAAAAAAAAAAAATGAAATTTACATAAAAACTTAAAAAAAAAAATTCGAAAAATATTTTTTTTCCAAAAAATGAAAAAAAGCAACTGGAAAAAAAATAAATTTTGTTTACCTAAAATTACCTTAAAATTTTTATTTTTAAGTATAGCTTGGTGAAGGGTATATAAGATTCGGCCCAGCCGAATATATCTCTCGTACTTGTTTAAATGATATTTCTGTATTATTATTTTTTTAAATAGTTTTTTTATTGGATAAAGGATTAGATTTAAGACATATGGTTTCTTGGGGAAAATTTCCTAGAATTTTCCGTAGAATGCGTTTCTGCTATACAATTTCTTATTTTTTGATCGTCCATACAAATCGACCCAGCCTAATAATTATACAAAAGTTAGAAGATATATTTACTTTAAAAAAAATTTGTCAGGTTATAGAAAAACCGAATGTGTTCCTGGTGAATATATAGGAATTGACACAGCTGAATAAAACACACTTGTGTGTTAAAACAGTCTGAATATATATATATTTGTGAAAATATTTGAAAAATTAATTGAGAATCACATGGAATTTAGCAAACAATTTTGTCCCTAATTAGCTGGCCACCACGGTATATAATAAATATTATAAGAGTAAAGAAATAACGGTTTATAACAAAGTACTTGTGAACTTCCACTTATAGGGTATTTGAGAAAAATTTGTAATATATTTCCTCCTTTTCACTTCTCATTTTTCTTAATATGAAAAATTTCTAGGAGAAACTTGAAGAACTGACATTAGTAAATAGCTACCGAGCGAAGGTAATTATATGTAGTATATGTGAATATTAAATATAAATATAAATTGTATTTAAAAAAAAACACAAATGTAATCAAATAATTTAAATTTTTATTTATGAATTTATAGATTTTTTGGTAATTATTTGAACTTTTTATTTTATAAAATTTTAAAGTAATTTTTTAATTAGGCTTAAGTTCATTTATTATAATTAATCTGTAATAATTCAAAGAATATCACTGAATACTGCAATTTTTAGATAATTGGCAAATTGGAATTTTCTTATTAAAAAAGAATTACTTTCAAATTTTTAAATATGTTTTATAATTAACAATAGGTTTTTTCCTCAACCGATCTTTAAGTGGGGTTTCTTCTTTTTCTGAATTTCCTTCAGCATCAAAAAATTCTTCATCTTCACTGTGACGTTTCAACTGATTTCCGTGTGTAACTCTGCGTCTTCTATTTACTTCTAACAAATAAAGACTATTTAAAATAATTTTGTATTAATTAAAAGACATAGAAATCGGGATTTTTCTCTGGTATTGCCATATTTTCGAAAAAAAATAATTTTATTTTACAAGGAAGTTGCGAAAACGAATAACGAAAACGAATAAAGGTCACTTTATTACTCATTTTAATTAAAGTTACATTTTACTATTACGCACATTAAACACAGATTGTAATAATGGCCCTTAGAATACTAATTCCATTACAATTAAGTTTTTACAGTTGTACACATAAACAAGTAAGAAATAATGGTCGGCCAATCCCGACCACATAATACCCTAGACATAATACCTCATTGAATTTTTGTGAGTGACTTTCGGAAGAGGGCCTCATATATGAGCAATGACCAATTATGTACAGATCGCCACGTAATTAGGTGGTGTGATTTACGTCTATATGAATGTTATTCTTGTTGAATTCTATGTGGATTCCAATGGTTTTAAGAGATTTATGCTCGTTAAAGTGATTTTCGGTAGTGATTTATATGGCAGCTATGAATAATTATGGACCGATAATCATAAAATTATCTTACATGACTTCCGTATATATAAAACTTATTTGGAGCGAAATTTGTGTAGATACCTATACAAATTAAACATTTATGACCGATAAAGTCTTATTTAGTGAGGAAGTTTGTATGGGGGCATCTTATTATATATTTAAGGACTGAAATCGAAAAAATTCAAGTGTTATTTGATCTTCTTTTTTTATCAAGTTACCTTTGTAAAGCTTTTCAGTTATTATGTTTAATGTCAATTATGTTCATTTGTTGTTAATCTAATTAAAATGAGTGACCAGAAAAACGTGCGTACTAAAATTATTAAATATTTTCAACAAAACTCAACTTGGTGCTACAAAATGTTGGCCAAACAATCAGAAGTCTGCCGTCAAACTGTTTCCAATGTTATTACACAGTACCGGAAGAACTTGTCCGTTGATAGAAAACCTGGTTCAGGTAGAAGGAATGGTTCGCTTGATGTTTCTAAATCCAAACAAATAGAAAGCATTTTCAAAAGAGCTCCCAACACATCAGGTAGGAAAGCAGCCCGGTTAGCTCAGTGCTCGGACTATTTGGTACGAAAAGTTAAAGCCAATGCAGGTTTAAAAACATACAAGGCTCAAAAAGTTCCTGACAGGAACGCTGCTAAAAATTTAGAGGCCTAAAACAGAGCACGGAAATTGAAGTCAAATTTTATAAAAAAAATATTCCTGCTGCATAATGGATGACGAAAGATTTTTCGCAGCTTCCGAATCAAAATTTTGATGTTGCTGATGCTCGAGGGAATGTTGAAGAAAAGATTAGGACCCAAAAGCAGACAAAATTTTCCAAAAAGTTCATGGTATGGCAAGCAATATGCAGTTGCTGCAAAAAAGCCAAACATTTGTTACAAAGGGCTCTATAAATACAGAAATTTACATTAAGGAATGTTTACAAAAGAGGATGCTTCCATTTATAAGACTTCTTTGTGTGTCCACTTATTTTTGGTCTGATTTGGCACCCTGTCACTATGGTAAGAAAGGTCTTGAGTGGTAAAAGAACAATAATGTGGTATTTGTACCAAGAGAGGCAAATTCTCCAAACTGCCTGGAGCTAAGGCCAGTGGAGGTAAAGGTGTCTAAAAGTGTGGTAGATTTTAAACAGAGATGGACAACCTGTTCGAACAAAGTGACATAAATCATTATATAAACCATAATGAAAGGGTTTCCGAAAAAGGTTCAAAATTTCATCACTAGTGATTAGAACTACAAGGTGGCGCAAAAGTAAACTTCCGATGTTTTTTGGCTGTAATTAAGAAAAAAAATAAAAACTTTAAATAGTCAGTAATATTCCGCGTTCTGGAGCAGTGTAGCGTAACATTGTTTATTAACGTGTATTTCGCATGTGTTTACTACACAAATGTCAAAACAGAACTGACATTAGGGGCCAATCGCAAAATTTATAGCATTTTCTGATAGAAGGATTACTTTTGCGCCACCTTGTATAAAAATATTTTTTTTTTTTGTAAATTGTAATAACAATTTCAATCAAATAAAAAAAAAATCAAAACTCTAAGTTTAGTGGTTTCTTTTTTATTAATATATATGTATGTTAAGAATTTTTCGATCTCAGTCCTTATAATGGTAACCGATTTCTAACCAATATTTTTACTGTGTGTACATTTATTACATCTTACATTTATATTTATTTTATAACTGACTTCAAAAACACTTCTATATTTAAACACATCAATAATGGCATATTTATTCGAATTAAGAAAGGCTTGTGCAACTTATTGTATTACTAGCTTGACCCGGTGCGCTTCGCTACCCCTGTCGTAGTCTATGTTGGAAATTTCAATAAAATTGTTTCGGCCGTTTAATATTTATTGTTTAAGAACTAAAGGTACCAATTTTACCGGTTTCCCCCTGTTTACCCCTCTCTGGTCCAAGTATTGAAAAAAGTTATAGCCTATTGACGCTTCCAAGTAAGGATCTATCTACGTTCCAAATTTCAATAAAATCGATTCACCCGTTTAGGCGTGATGCTCAAACAAACAAACAAACTTACAAAGACATTTATATATTTATATAGATGACTGCCATGATGTTCGATTATCATTCTTTGAATTATATCCAATTTTTAAACGATAATAAATATTACATATTTGTATTGCATTTGTGTTCAATTCCATTTTGTGCTTGTACTTAGTTCATTTTAAGTATTTACAATTTCGAATTCCATAATAATATTTTTGGCATGAAGTAATTCAAACAATGACTAGGTGTGTCAGAGCTTGTTATTTATATACTTTGTATCTACTCTATACTATCAACATTTATTGATTTTAAATCATTTTACATAAGTATTGCATGTATTCGTACATATACTTACGGTGCAACTACCAAACCATTAAGGAAAAACTACATAGTATGTGGTATAGACTATGAAATGATGTTTTAAACTATTTGCTGTCTATTAAAGGTGATAAAACTGTTACTGGTAAAACTTTGCCATTACAGGAAGTGAAAATATTGCCACTTTAAAGCTAAATTTATTATGAGGTGTGTCTCTTAATAATGGCTGACAGGTTAAATTTTAAATTTCACTTTTGCATAAAGTTTAAAATGAATTAACAAAAGTTGCGGTTTTGCGGCCAGCTATAGTGCATATATGTAAGTAATTTATCTAAGCATTATTAGAATATACGAGGGATGCAAAGTTAATGAATGGTTCAAATTATATTGTAATTTTAAGCATTAACTAAAAATGATAAAAAGCAATATGCAACAAATTGCCAGCCGTTGTCTAAAGAGTGAGTGGACTTGTGTATTTTTTTAAAAATACTTATTTTCTAGGCTCTAGAAAATGTGTATCCTCTAAATTTTTCACCACAAAACACTACTTATATTATAAACGTAATTTCTAACAAGATTTAATGCCAGTATAGCTCACGATAAGGGGGTGAAAATAAAAGAGCGAAAGTACTTCTACTAACTACTGAAATGCTTGAAAAAGTCAACAATGTTAACAACACTTTTCTACCTGCAAACTGAAGAGGAAAACAACTTTAAACTGACAACAAAAGGAAAAACTAAAAGATAAAGTTACTGAAGAGTTAATCATTGTAAAGTTTGTTATGAACTGCAAAACAAAACAAAAAATGGAAAAATTAACAAGAAAAGAAAAAAATAAATGGATAAAATAAAAAATCCATCCACACACACACTATGCAAAAGATGATACGATAATGACAGACAATGAATGTAATGAAAAAATAAAAGAAAAGTTGTCTTTTTTTTATTATTTTATCCTGAAAAGTAGATGATGAATGCAGTTAGCATGTTAGGACTGTGATGATGTTTGCAACACCCAACTGTTATGCGATTCTAAAAATTCGAAAAACTGGAGTAAACCAAAAAGGTTTCTTTCAAATTTGTTAAAACTTAATTTTAAATTCACTCCGGTTCAAATATTATATAATAATACTCCTGTCGCATATTGGGGGAAATGAAAAAAGGGGGAAATAAATCTGTAACGAAACCGATAGTCCCATTTTAAAAAAATTTCCCTCGACTTCAGTTGAGTTTAAGTTTTGAAAACGGAAACACTAAAAATTATGCCAAATATTTGTTTTCGATACTATTTGAAAGATTTTTATATGTATAAAATCTACTAGAAGAAAGCTATATTGAATGAGCTATATTTTATCTCTTATAGTTACAAAGATATTGTAACGTGGGTTTGTCCTCGGCTGAGGCAACTCGGTCGTGTCCACGGTCGACTTACGTATCCACAAACCTTAAATGATAACACTTGTATTTAACCTTTCTTTGATAATTCTTTTTATTGAATTTTATTCTTGGTTTAAAATACGATTATAAAAATATACTACGAAAATAGCTACGATAAGATACGTGGGTCGGTTCGGCAACCAGGGTCTCGTCTTCAGGTTCTGGATTCGGTTTTTCGGGTTTTGGCCCTCGGCTAAATTAGATTTCGGCTGGTTCGGTTTTAGTCATCGGCTAATCGGGTTTCGGCAATAGCGAGATCGACTTTCAGCTGTGGCGAGATCGGATTTACGACGACTTAAAAATAATATTATACAAACATGGATTCTTAGCTTAGGAGCACAGGAAACCGAAGTCACTGTAAGATCACGCGATCGAAGTCACGGTATGAACAAATTAATATAAAATATATTATATTTTATACATATAATTAAAAATATGTATAAAAAGAAATAAATAATTGGTCAATTCACAAGGACTCTTATCATGTGATATTGTCATAATGTCCTAATATTTCACAATGGTTTTTATTGCATTTCAAGCAAAAAATGTCCTAAAATAATATTAATTTCTATGCTATGTTTATTGTGTTATCGTAACGAACCAGCTGATACCAACGCCGAATGCCTAAGAGTCGGTTAAGCCGAGCAGCCGAGTAGTGACATATTAGGACATTACGACAATATGACTGATAAGAGACCTTGTGAATTGAACAAATATTAAACAAAGGAATAAATATAAGCGGTGTAAAGGGTACTTTATATACATGTATGTAGACATGTTTAACTATATATTTTTGAATTTCCAACAAAAAAAAAAAAAAATAAAAAGTTGTTTTTTTTCGCGACTTTTTGTCGAAAAAAGTACTTACATTAATCTTTAGTTATACAGAAAAAAAACCAAAATAAAAAATGTGTTTAGATTTTTCTCAAAGGTAACATTTTGAAAAATTAACATTTTTTAAAAAAAAATCAGCTAAGATTTTATATTTCTATATTTTTGCAAAAAGTCTACTACAAATTTTTTAATTCTTAAATATTTCCTACATTTTTAAAAAGAAGACACAATTTCCTATACGCTGATATATAATATTTGTATATTATCTTTTCCACTAGTCCAACATTCAAAATCAACAACGAACAGAAAATTTATAGAATCTTGCCATAATATATTGTTGTGCACTGCATTGCCGTCTACTGCATTACCAAAAACGGGGAACACTTTAGAGAAATAGTTGAGGTAGAGAACTGAAAATTTCGGTGTAAGCAAATTTCAGTCTGCTAATTAAGAATATGAAGTCAAATTACAGGTCAATCGTCACATCTGGCTGCCAAGTGATGTCAAATATTTTGGACAAAGTTTCTTAGTTGCGATAAATAAATTTTAAGAAATTAATGTAATCAGTTGAAATTAATATACAAATACCTAACAAATACTGATTTAATATTTACACTTTTTTTTAGAGTTTAAAATAATGTAATTATCACTTTAAAAAAGCACTGAATATTACTATGTCTCATACATACTTATACAACGCTAACGAACTTATGAAAATAACCTAATTTAACAAAAAGTAATGAAAAATTAGATGCTTAAATCACATATATGGGGCATTTCACGTCAAGTGAACCAACTTTTGAAATCGATGTCTTCCGATCGGGATGAAATTTGCACCAATGTTAGTTCTATTGGATAGTAATTCGGACACAATTTTTCAACAAGATCGGTCAAGAACTCTCTGAGTTATAGGAGGTCAAAATTTGACATTTTGGCCAAACAGGAGTTTTTTGTTATCCATATAACTTATTACCTATTGTTCTTAGCAAAATGTGTCCCAAATAATTTAGATAGCTAATTATGCAATCTTCCGAAAAAAAAATTAAAAAAAATAAATAAAATATTTTTGACTTTTTTTTTAAAAAATCAAAAATCTTTTTGACTTTTTTTTCAAAATGGGCCCTTTTAATTTTTTTTTTTTATTTTTTTTAAAAAAGCTCAGGTCTTTTCCTAAGCGACCTATATGGTCGCTTAGTGGGATGCGAGTGGGATATCTATCAAAAAAAATATTTTGTAACTCAAGATATGAAATTTTTTGACTTTTTTTGCAAAATCAAAAACTTTTTTGACTTTTTTTAAAAAAATGGACCCATTTTTTAATTTTTTTTTTTGCTCAGAAGAAAGCTTATATGTTTTTCTTTAACACCTTTTTTGTCGCTTAGTGGGATGCGAGTGGGATATCTATCAAAAAAATGTTTTGTAACTCAAGACATAACATTTTTTACTTTTTTTTTTGCAAAATCAAAAACTTTTTTGACTTTTTTTTTCCAAAATGGACCCTTTTTTAATTATTTTTTTTTCTCAAAAGAAAGCTTAGGTCTTTTCCTTTAAAACCTTTTTGGTCGCTTAGTGGGATGCGAGTGGGATATCTATCAAAATAAATATTTTGTAACTCAAGACAAAGGTTTTTAAATTTTTAGGATATGCACTATTTTGATTTTTTTCATATTTGTGTGTAAACCTTAAAAATTAAACTTACGCGGAGAAACTAGACACATTAGCCTTTCCGATGGTATGTAACAACCTAACTAAAATTTCATAGCCTCGATACTGTAATACCCATAATATGTTAACCTCAGGAATAAAAATCACTTTTTATACCCTACACCACCATAGTGGCGAGGGTATATTAAATTTTTGCAGATGTTTGTAATACCCAAAAATATTAGTCTAGCCCACCTTAAAGTATACCGATCGACTCAGAATCGCTTTCTGAGTCGACTAAACGATGTCCGTCCGTCCGTCTGGCTGGCTGGTTGTCCATGTAAACATTGTGCACAGAGTACAGGTCGCAATTTTGAAGATATTTCGATAAAATTTGGTACATATAATTTGTTCGGCCCAAGGACCAAGCCTATTGAAACTGGCTGAAATCGGTCCATTATTTCACCTAGCCCCCATACAAATGTCCTCCTGAAAGTGGACTTTATCGGTCACAAATGTTAATTTATATAGGTATCTACACAATTTTTTCTCCAAATAAGTTTTATATATACGGAATTCATGTCACCAAATTTTATTATGATCGGTCCATAATTAGTCATAGCTCCCATATAAGGCCTGCTTCCGATAATCACTTTAACGAACATAAATCTCCTAAAAATGTTGGTATACACATAAAATGCAACATAAATAACTTTCATATAGACATTAATAACACCACCTAATTTCATGATGATCGGTCCATAATTTGACATAGCTCCCATATAAGGTCCACTTCCAAAAATCGCTCACGAATATAAATTATTGCGCTGAAAACTATCTATAGGATTGAATAAAAATGCCGCAAGATGCAAAACTCAGACAAATTTTGGGGGCGGAAAATTAATAGCGGTCGGCCTCACATTGCACCCCTCCAGTGGCTATTATCGGTCAGTTGTAGTGGTTTTTTTTAAGGTTTGAAATATGAAAATATGAAAAAAATCAATTTAAAAACCTTTGTCTTGAGTTACAAAACATTTATTTTTATAGTTATCCCACTCGCATCCCACTAAGCGACCATAAAGGTTTTAAAGGAAAAGACCTAAGCTTTCTTTTGAGAAAAAAATAAAGAAATAAAAAAGGGTCCATTTTGGAAAAAAAGTCAAAAAAGTTTTTGATTTTGCAAAAAAAAAAGTAAAAAATTTTATGTCTTGAGTTACAAAACATTTTTTTGATAGATATCCCACTCGCATCCCACTAAGCGACAAAAAAGGTGTTAAAGAAAAACATATAAGCTTTCTTCTGAGCAAAAAAAAAAATTAAAAAATGGGTCCATTTTTTTAAAAAAAGTCAAGAAAGTTTTTGATTTTGCAAAAAAAGTCAAAAAATTTCATATCTTGAGTTACAAAATAATTTTTTTGATAGATATCCCACTCGCATCCCACTAAGCGACCATATAGGTCGCTTAGGAAAAGACCTGAGCTTTCTTAAAAAAAATAAAAAAAAAAAATAAAAAGGGCCCATTTTGAAAAAAAAGTCAAAAATATTTTTGATTTTTTAAAAAAAAAGTCAAAAATATTTTATTTATTTTTTTTAATTTTTTTTTTTCGGAAGATTGCATAAATAGCTATCTAAATTATTTGGGACACATTTTGCTAAGAACAATAGGTAATAAGTTATATGGATAACAAAAAACTCCTGTTTGGCCAAAATGTCAAATTTTGACCTCCTATAACTCAGAGAGTTCTTGACCGATCTTGTTGAAAAATTGTGTCCGAATTACTATCCAATAGAACTAACATTGGTGCAAATTTCATCCCGATCGGAAGACATCGATTTCAAAAGTTGGTTCACTTGACGTGAAATGCCCCATATATATAATCTAGTAAACACTCTTTTGATAACGCCATTAACTGTAAAATCTGTCTATTTGCATTAACGCTACATGACTTCAAAAGGAAAAAACATAATGTCCAATATATTGGACAAAATGTCTGAAAGGGTTAATTACTGTGAGTTATGTTTTTTGAAGCCATTAATGAAACATGTGGAAAACAGAGAGACGTATTATATATCAACGTGTAGGAAATTGTGTCTTCTAACATTTTTAAGAACTAAAAAATTGATAGAAGACTTTTTATAAAAATATGGAAATCAAAAATGGTACCTGATTTTTTGGAAATTTTTAGTTTTAAAGATGCAATAAAAGTTTATTTATGAATTGTTTTTAGTGAAATTTGACATTTATATAAACATTTTTGTTCGAAATGCAAAACTGAGAAAGAACTTTTCAAAAATCCCAAAAAAACCGATTTCCGGGCTATAAAGATTTTAATTTTTTAAAAGCTGCTATGTGATTAAAGAAAATTTGGCATAAAGTTGCAATTAGCACTAAAACTAGATCTAGTACGGAGAGCCCCGCAACTCGCAGTTCGGTCCGGTATGATTTCTTATGTATTTACATTTGGCAAGTATCGATCCAGCCTATTTTTAGTTAAAATACTTACAATGATGGGAGGGGTGCGATGATGGATGATGAGGAAATGGAACCATTTTCTGGTATTTCCCTTGTTAAATCCAAGACGGCTGTAGAGCAGTTACTATATGAGTCCACACAAACCAGGTGGACCAACGAGTCTTCCTCTGTTATATCGAGGTCTACTTGAGCCGTATATGATGCCAGCAGGACGAATCTACTTATGGAATTTCGTCGAGAGCAAATAAGGCTAATTGTTTCCTTCATTACAGGACACTGTATAATTGGAAAACATGCTAAAATACTGGGCCTACGGTAGAATGACTACTGTAGGAGCTGTCACAATGAAGAAGAGGAGGAGATGGTGTCCCACCTATTCTGCCAACGCCCGGCTCTGATAAACCTGAGGGAACGCATTCTCGGAATTCCATTCCTATCATGCTTAGATGAGTTATCAAGGATGAGTCTTAGACGAATCTACTCCTTCATCAGGAAATCTCGTTTGTTTAGCCTAGAAACAATGGACGTATGATAAATACTCAGCTGTTTACCCCTTGGGTATCACAATGGGATCAGTTTTTGAATGGACCCAAGTGAGCTGCTTGAAGAATGGCTGCCCATGGAACCTAACCTAGCTATAACAGATCTTCAGGTATTCGAAAATAATATATTATGTTCTGATACCACCCATTTGCACTTGCGTTCAGTGGTCCTCAGGTACGTACAATGGTAACAAAGTAACTCATGCAAAGTTTTGAGAATCTCACTATTATAATTCGTGATTTTTGGCATAACAGGACACTGTCATCGCAGTTTACACAAAGTTTAAAGGCCCTCACAATTACAGTTCACTTTATAAAATAATAATACTGATATATCATTGAAAGAAATACGAAATGATTTGAGACGTATGGTTTCTTGGGGAAAAATTCTTAGAATTTTCTGTAGAATGCGTTTCTGCTATACGGTTTTTCGTGAAAAAGATTGACCCACACTACACATATCGCACTAGTTCCTCTAAAGGAGTCAACTTTTTGCAAGAAATCGATGTACATTGGTCATATCTACCCACTGTAAATATCTTAAATCATTTTGTCTACTCTTTCGCCAAAAAATACAGCTGTATCCGTCTTCTACTTTCACTGAAATGTATTAAAAAAAAACAGTTTTTTGCCTCTACTGAAAAGTTTTAAATTTTGAGTTGACTCCCTTTAGAGAAACTAGTTCGATATATAGAATGGTAACAAAATAACTCATTTCAAGCTTTACTTTGTTTATTATAATTCTACAGGTATTCAATTATAACAATTTTTTTTTTAAATGAAAGGGGTGATTACCACTAAGGCGATCCTTCCCAATTTCACCCAAACATCGTATAAGAAAGTGATCCAGACAAAGCTTGAAGACTCCCGAAGTATAAATTTACTTTGTAATTGAGGCTCTACATCCACTGTTCCGATCTTGCCCATTTTTAGCCAAACTGCCATACTAAATACATTCACAATTATAGTTCTCCAAATATTTGAGCATAACTAATCCAGTTTGGCACATTTTCTGCCAATTACGTACCATGCCAACGAAATAAATTCTTCAAAGTTTTACGGCTTTCTCTAATACAGTTCACAAGATATTTGATATATATTTATATATTGTTATGTGAAGCTCTAATAATAGCCGGCCTATTTTCAGACAAATAAAAAAAAAATTCCGGGCGTCCACATTATAATTTTCAACATAAATATTTGGTAATAACTATTTACTTTGTATGAGAGATGCAACACCCCTTGCTCCGATCCATCTCATTTTTGGTTAGAACTCATGTACTGAAAAGAAATTGAATCATCTAAGGTTTGAAGACTTTCACAACTAAAGTTCCTCTAATACTCGAAATTAACTATTTACATTGTATGGGAGGTGCCACACCCACTAATACAATGCAATACAATACCATACATTTCCAGCCAAACTATGTAAAATAAAAAGGGTACTGTTCAAGCAAAACTTGAAGACTTCCACAAATATAGTTCTCAAGACATTTAGAAATAACAATTTACATTGTACAAGAGGTTCCACGCCCACTAATCCAATTCCGTATATTTTCAGCTAACCTCCATACAGTAATAAGAAATTGACTCGTTTAAATACTTTTATAATTATAGTTCATCAGATATTCGAAATTAACTATTTACAGCGAAACAATTTAAAATAATAGGAGATCCATTCGGACAAAGTTTGAAGAATCTTGCAATTAAAGTTCTCAAAATATTAAGAAATAACTATTGTGGCTATAATTCCTGCAGTGATAAGAAACTGATTCGTATAAAGTGAAGATTTTATAATTATAGTTCTCCAGATATTCGAAAATAAATATTTACTTACGCCCATTTATCCAATACCACCCATTTTCAGCAAAACTTCATTTTTGGGCAATATTTGAAGATCTTTTGGAAAAATTTCACAATTATAGTATCTAGTTTCTGGTATCATATGTATAGGGTACTTTATAATTGTAGTTTATCATATACGCTTTCTTACCTCAATTTTATACGAATCATAATATTCCACAATTTTTTTTTATTTTTGCCCTTTTTTGTTTTTCCTTAAAAACAAGACAAGTTATTTTTTGTAGATTTCATTCATATATTTTATTTAAATAGTGTTATTAATGATTTAAAAGAAAAATGTTGATAAAACACAAAAGAAATGAATGTAAAAGGACAAAATAATGTACAGTTTATGAAATTTAATGAAACAATGCAAATGAATCCATTAAACTCATTGAATTCAAGCAATTAAATTATCTTTTTCTTATAAAGAAAATTTCAAATGAATATAATTTTTGCAAAAAGGATAATAAAATAAATTTGTAATGCTGAGGTTTTTTTATGAAGTCATTTCGGTAATTTAGTAAATTTTTTAATGACAATAAATTAGAGTGTTTTAAACGATTGACAAAATTATGATCATATCTAGTTAAACGCCTACCAGAATATATAGACAAAAGGTTAATTCGACAATTATCGAATTGGAACGTATAGTTAACAAATTAGTGAAAGGGAGGAAATTTTAAAATGAAAACCTTTGACAGTTAATATTGGCTGTATGACTTAAAACTGCTGGATTTACAATAGATGGCGTATCTTTTGAACGCGATTTTTCTTTTAATAACTTATATGTCATTTTTAATGGGAACATATCTGTCCTTTATTCTCACTTAGTTATTGAACATTATTGTTTAAACAACCAGGTATTTCTTTGCTTTGAAAATCTCTACTTTTGTGGCAACAAAATGTCATGTACGGGAAGTTTTGCTTTACTTCTTAAATTAAACCGATTGCTCACCATTGAAGACCAAGAATTGGATGCATTACTCCATGAAGATTGTTGTCAAACTCAACAAGTGCTTGCAAGATCATTGGGACCTACTCAAGTAGCAATTTCAAAACTTTTGCGAGCAGCAGAATTCATCTAAAGCACGGAAATTGGGTACCATACGAATTAAAGCTGAGAGACCTTGAAAGAAGTTTTTGCGCTATAAAAGAAAATAATTTTTGGACTGTATCATTTCTTACGATGAAAAATTCATCCATTACAATAACCCGAATCGTAAACGATCGTTTGTGAAGCCCGGCCAACCAGCAAAGCCAAATATCCATGGCGTTAAGGTAATTCTCTGTATTTGGTGGTAGCAAAAGGGTATTATCTATAATAAGCTGCAGAATGCTGACCACAGGGAATATGTACCGAACACAACTGATTCGTTTGAGGCGAGTATTGGCCGAAAATCGCCCAGTATATGCGGCCAGACATGAAACCGTTATATTCCATAATGGCAACGCTCGGCCACACGTTTTTGGTCTCAGTAGCAGTTCTTTTGGCTCAGAATCCATATGTTACCAGAAAGATGACAAAAAGCTAACTAGTTGAAAAAATCCCGCATTTTTAGTGATAAACCCCATAATATAATACATATCATTTTAAACACATGCTATATCTGAAATATAATTCCCAACTTCGTATTATGTATGTTAAGCCACCTTGAGCAGTATTACAGACATTTTAACCTTAAACATATTCAACAATTTGTAATGAGATTGAGCTCAATATATTATGGAAAGATCTCTATAAGTCCCACTGAGATATTTCCTTTCGAGAATCCTTGAAACTGAATTCAGATTGTATTTCTTTGTGTTATGAAAATAAAGAAAACCTTGGTTTCTTAAAGTTAAAAAATAAAAAATATGCATTTAAACATTCACGAGTTACTTCATTCATTTGATAGCTGTACTTACAGTTTATAACTTACTAGCTTGACCCGGTACGCTTCGCTACCCCTGTCGAAGTAAAAATTGGTTCAGCAGTTTAGTAATTATTATTCAAGAACTAAAGGTACCAATTTTACCAGTTTTTCCCCCTGTTTATCCCTTTCTGGTAAAAGTATTGAAAATAGTTATAGCCTATTGACGCTTTATTTATCTACGTTCCAAATTTCAATAAAATCGGTTCAGCCGTTTAGGCGTGATGCTCAAACAAACAAACAAACAAATAAACAAACAAACTTACAAAGTCATTTATATATTTATATAGATATAGATTGATTCCATCCAACATAAATAGAGCCTCTAGAATTTAGACATAGCTTATAAGTTATTGTGGTAATGTTTTTTGGGGGAAAATTTACCGATTTTTTAAATGTTTACTCAGGTTCTCGCTTCGAACGTATCAATACAAACATTGTAGGGTCACTTTCCCCATCTATTGGATTCCAGATGGCCTGAAGTAATTTGTTTAAAAACCATTACAGCCAAAACTGTAGCTAATGAATTCTATGAGTAATGGATATGTAGATTTTGTGTACCTTTAAGAATAACAACTGATCAAGGACTACACTTTGAGTCGGAGTTATTCAATGAATTATAAAAATTCCTAGTAGCAAAACACATCAGAACTACAAATGGCTTAATTGAGAGATTTCAAAGAAGTCTGAAAGTCTGCTATAGAATACTAGGATTAAGATCGTCAATGAAAGAGGATATTGGTTTTTGTAGTGCAGAGTTAGTATATGGAACTCCAATTCGTTTACCGTCTTAAATATTTAGCATTAAAAAGTCATTCAGATTTTATTAAAAAACTTTCAAAAGTTGTTTAAATATAAAGGCTGTTATTGGGACATATCACAGCAGTGATAAAAATTTTATATATAAAGACTTGGTGAGTTGTACACATGTGTTTATAAAAGTTGATGGTGTTAAAGCTCCTCTTCAAGCCCCTTATTCTGGTCTATTTGAAGTCATTGAAAAAAACAGAAAGTTCTACAGAGAGTACGCAGAGAAAAAACGTGGTATACATAATCTAAGAGCAACATATTATGATAAGATTTATGATTGTAGTCCAAACATATTATAATCATTATTAGTAGCATAAAATATCATATTATGATCAAATATTGTCGTAATATCATTATCATACATGATCTTTATTAGTACTGTAAAATATCATAATATGTTCTGAAATAATCATATTATGATACAAATCAATCATAATATTACCCAAAGTAATCATATTTATTACCCAATTAAAGCAATCATATTATTATTAAAATTTATTTTTGGAAATACAAAATTCTATTTCAATAGGTTTTAGTTTTAAGATATATTCTTGATAAATTCACTAAAATTTAATGTTATTCGTTCTAGGAAAGAATGATAAAACTATAGCGAATGTGAATTGCAGACAAGATGTACTTGTAAAACAAGTAAGAAAGTATGATCGGAAAAGCCCGACCTTATAATACCCTACACTAAGTAAATGAGCAAAATCATTATTTTTTCAAAATTTCAATAATTTATATTCGTGAGTGATTTTCGGAAGTGGGCCTTATATGGGAGCTATGAACAATTATGGACCGATCACAATGAAATTTGGTCATGTGGCTAATGTCTATATGAAAGTTATTTATGTTGCATTTTATGTGTATACCACCATTTTAAGGAGATTTATACTCGTTAAAGTGATTATCGGAAGCAGGTCTTATATGGGAGCTATGACTAATTATCGACCGATCATAACAAAATTTGGTGACATAAATTCGGTATATATAAAGAACTTATTTGGAGAAAAATTTGTGTAGATACCTATATAAATTAAACATTAATGACCGATAAAGTCCAATTTCGGGAGGACATTTGTATGGGGGCTAGGTGAAATAATTAGCCGATTTCAGTTTCAATAGGCTTGGTCCTTGATCGGAAAAAATGATATGTACAAAATTTTGTAGAAAGTGATTTTGAGTCGATCGGTATACTTTAAGGTGGGTGTTAGACTAATATTTTTGGGCGTTACAAACATCTGCACAAATCCATTATACCCTCCCCACTATGGTGGTGTAGGGTATAAAAATATGCATTTAAACATTCACGAGTTTCTTCATTCATTTGATATCTGTACTTACAGTTGGTAACTTATTGATTCCATCCAACATAAATAGGAGCCGCTAGAATTTGGACACTTCCATAGCTAATAAGTTATTGTGGTAATGCTTTTTGGTCTTACAAAAAAAACTCAATGCAAATAAATCAGGCATTTCTAAACGGGTGGACCGATGGAGATAAAATTTGACGTGGGCGTAGTACAGTTTAAGTTATTAAAATGGGATCCAGTGGCGGAGCTATGGGCACTCAAAGTAGGGTACCTTTGACATATAAAATTTTTAAACACGTACCATTTTTTGTTTCCCATCCGATTTCAAAGATTTTTATATTTTTGAAAAGCGCTTGGCTAGGTCTTGAAAAAATATGCTTGAGTGTGCTATATGTCTCTTATAGTTTCCGAATTAGAGGCATTTCAAAATTTAAATTTAAAAATTTTGATATACCTTAGTCCGCTTCTGTAGGGCTAAATGCGAACGAACAGCCCCGAAGGAAATGTGGTCCCTATGAGTAAAATTGTAAAAAATAAATTTTTTGGGATTTTCGCTCCAATTTTTAGGAATTGCGGGATTCCCTTTGACTTTTGACAAGTTTTTTACACTTTGTTATTTAGAATGATAATTTTAAAAAACGTTCAAAATTTCATTGAGTTTTGTCAATAAATAAAGATTTTATTACGTATTACATATTTATTGAGCTTCTAAAACTAAAATTTGTATCAAAATTTGTATAGGATTGCAAATATTAGGATCAATTTGATCCACATTTTTCCGAAATATTTTTTTTTTGTTGTTTAGATAAAGTAGTTTTTGGTCTTACAAAAAAAAACTCAAGTTAGTATATCAATTAGATTAGAAAATATGCCACTTTTAAACTCCGTCCTTCAAAAATATTACACTTTTTCATACTAAAAAATTTTCATAATATTTTATTCAACAACAAGTCAATGTCTCTGAGATAGTCACATTAAAATATGAAAAAGTGCAATATTTTTGAAGGACGGAGATTTTAAGTGGCATATTTTTGAATCTAATTGAGATAATGACTTGATTTGAGAATTTTTTCCCAAATTTGAATTTTTCGTTAAAAATAGGTGTTTTTTGGATGGACCTGGTTTTAAAAAAAGCATAAATTCTTCTTCTTAAAAATTTTTTTAGATATCTTGAAAAAAATGTACTTTTTTCCCAAAAAAATAGCGAAAAACTCAGTTAAACAATTTTTTTAAACAATACTTTCTTTATTTGACATATACGTTTATTTTTAATTCAATAAAAGAAAAATGGCGGAAATCGTGAAATTTTTGAACTCGTTGTTATCAAAAACACGACTAGGGTGGGTAAAAATATTGAACATTAAATTTTCAAAAGCGAATATCTATCTAAGCTATAAGAGATAATATATAGCTACGACGACGTTTTTATAGTGCTCGACGAGAAGATTCTATATGTACTTTTTATGAAATCGGTGTTCACATCAGTGAACACACATAATTATACATCCCTGATGTCCATCAACACCCACACCAAACTGCAGCCAACTTCATTTGCATACAAACGTCAGCTGCAGCTTTTGCCTTTTACTTTAATTCTTAGTAATCTATCTTAAAAACAATAAGTGCGCCTGCTTAAAAGTTTAAGTGACAACCCTAACCAATAAAATATAAAATATATTAAAACTCATAACCACATATATATATAAAAAAAGTTTGTGAAGTTTGTGAATATATATTTAAAATAATACTTATTTTAAAACCCTAAAAAATATAAAAACATTTGTTCTAAAAGAAATAAATAAATATAACTACTTACCTTATATACTTACCCTATATATTTGCCCTAAATACTTACCTTTAAAGTCCAATAAACACATATAAGAATTATAACGTTAACCCAAAACCTAAATCTTATTATTTACCCAATTCCTAATTCCCGCGTAAGTAAACCCATATATCTATCTCCCTCTAACCCCTAAACAAACAATCGGGACACAAACGAAGAAATAGGATCGGTTTAAAAATGTTGCAAACCAGAGGTGTCCTACTTTTGGGTCCCCTGGCCGCGCCTTTGGTGGGCACATGATTTAAATTAAAATCTTAAACTCAACAAAACTTCCTCTTTGCGCATATGAAATTTAATTCAAACCGGACTTACGGTTTAGAAGTTACAAGAGGGAATACCCTCTTTATACCCTACACCACCATAGTGGAGAGGGTATAATGGATTTGTGCAGATGTTTGTAATGCCCAAAAATATTAGTCTAACACCCACCTTATAGTATATCGATCGACTCAGAATCACTTTCTGAGTCGATTAAACAATGTCCGTCCGTCCGTCTGGCTGGCTGACTGGCTGGCTGGCTGGCTGGTTGTCCATGTAAACCTTGTGCGCAGAGTACAGATCGCAATTTTGAAGATATTTCGATAAGGACGAAGCCTATTGAAACTGACTGAAATCGGTCCATTATTTCACCTAGCCCCCATACAAATGTCCTCCCGAAATTGGTCTTTATCGGTCATAAATGTTTAATTTATATAGGTATCTACACAAGTTTTTCTCCAAATAAATTTTATATATACCGAATTTATGCCACCAAATTTTGTTATGATCGGTCCATAATTAGTCATAGCTCCCATATAAGACCTGCTTCCGATAATCACTTAAACGATCATAAATCTCTTAAAAATGTTGGTATACACATAAAATGCAACATAAATAACTTTCATATATACATTAATCACACCACCTAATTTCATGGTGATCGGTCCATAATTTTATATAGCTTCCATATAAAGCCCTCTTCCGAATATCACTCACAAATATAAATTATTGAAATTTTGAAAGAATAATGATTTTGCTCATTTACTTAGTGTAGGGTATTATAAGGTCGGGCTTGACCGACCATACTTTCTTACTTGTTTTTTTCTATACCAGTGTGCGTCGTTGTTTCGTCGATTGGGCACTAGAACAGTTGAAAACTGACCCGATGTTATCTCAAAATTGTGTTCAGCAATGAGGCTAATTTTTGTGTTAATGGGTTTGTTGATGAACAAAATTGTCGTATATGAATTGAGACCAATTCACGCTGGTGGCATCATCGGACCTTATTTAATCAAAAATGTAGTCTGAGCTCGCGTTACGGTCAATGGAGATCATTACCGCACCATGATCAATAATTTTTATTTGAAAATATGGATGACATTTATCCGGGCGAGATGTGGTTTCAACAGTTGTGCGATTTAACATCTCTCGAGTATTCCCTGTAGACCGATGTGAAATCACTGGTATATGCTGATAAATCAGCAACAATTGACATCTTGAAGGCCAATATTACAGCTAGCAAAGCTCGAAAAATTTTCCCAAAAATTGGACGTCCAATGACCGTCATATGACTGAAAACATTATCAAATGTTAATGCAATGTTTTTTTAACAATTTCAAGTTCTATCGGGCTTAAAAAATCACCGACTATTTCAAGACTTTAAAACTCTGCAAAAACCAAACCAATGCTAATTTGGAACACCTGGAGAAATTCAATTTCTATGAAATTCAACAATATTTTGGAATATCTCTTCAATGACATTAGGCACTAATTTTAAGGACTTTTTAAAAGCATTACAAAACTTTTCTTTGCAATGCAAGCAATATAATATAATACAAGTATAAATCACAAATATTAATATACATTCTCATGAAAAGCTACTCATGCAATACCTAATATCTATATGGCATAAATACATGTTGCATCCACATGAATAAGTTTATCTTTTCATATGAATATTAAGTTTTTTTTTTTTGCTCCAGATACTAGTTTATTAATGTAAATGTTTTTATGAAATATAATATTGCAATAATCTATTGTCTATTTCATTTATGTGCATAAGGATGAGCTGATGGAAGTGTTTTTTTTTTGTAGGAATTTAGATGCAGATCTGCTTCCAAAATTAGTTATGTATATTTTGGAAAAACTTTAAATACAATGTGAGAGGTTTTCAGTTTCCTAAAAGGCATAAATCTAAAATGTTCGTTGTGCAACTGTAGACTTAATGCAATATATTATTTTACCCTTCACCAATAAAAGCAACGCTTATTTCTAAAACAAATTTGTAAAAACTCTGTTTGCCGGGACATCCTATTTAAGCATTTAAAATATGTGTTCTTTTCCATTAGACTTAGTTAGTAGTGTAGTATTTCCTTACATAGTACGAGTTGTGCACAGTTTTTTCTATGTATATTAGGGTGGCCTCTATATTCGAATTTTTTGTTGATCCCAAGGTCTAAACTAGTTTTTCACCAAATTGCCTAATTTTATGGTCCGTACACAGACAAAACTGATTCGTGATAGCAACCGAATTTGTTGCCAATCGAATGATGCGATCTTAGTGTCCGAACTTTACAGTTGTGGCTACAAAATTTTGGAAGGGGTAACAAAAGTTTAGTTGCTTCAACCGAAATTCTTTTTTATCAACTGAGATTCGGTTGGAAGAACCTAAAAATTCTATGTGTGCAACCGAATCATTCGATTGGCCACAAATTCGGTTGCTATCACTAATCTGGTTTCTCTGTGTATGGTTAGAGTCACATTATCTATTTACATGATTGTGGTAAGTATAATATGGTTAACTTATGATTCACATGATTGTATCAATCATATATATGGTTACAGTAAACAAGTATATGTTTGTGACAACCATTGTTATGATGAATCTGTATATCATCATATGTTGTTCTCAGATTATGATATCAATTAGCCGAGAGCAACATAATATCGTAAAACCTTTATCATAAAAATGGTTGTCATCAACATATACTTGATAACTGTAACCATATATATGATTGATACAATCATGTGAATCGCAAATTAACCATATTATGGTTACCACAATAATGTAAATAGTTACTGCGACTATAATATTGTTAAAAACTTTTAAATGGGCTAACAATATCCTAGAAACTTAAAATTACAAATTCGTAAATTAACAATTTGATTATGTTTAATTTTTTGGAAAATATTGCTGGTTTGACTCAAAACTGCAAATAAAATGTTAAACTCCGAAAGGTAATACGATTTTATTTCAATTTTCAGCAAAATAAGTGCCACCCTCATGTAAATATTTTCAAATACATTTATTTCAGTATTATTGTCATTTATTTGGTATGAAAGCAAAAGCAGTGACATAATTCACGATCAGTGTTGCCAGGAGCTGGCAAAAAAAGAAGCTATATTGACTTCAAAAAAAGGCCAGAAAAAGCCAAACTGCTTTAAAAAAATGCCAAAAGAAAAAGCTAAAATATTATAAATTAAATTAATTTAGTTTTATATTTATTTTTAAATAAAAAATTAGAAAATATGTTCATAAAATTCATAAAAATAAATAAAATTATAAAGGTACACTTCAGCAGCAAACAAAAAATAACATTAATAATTTATAATAAATAATAAATATACACATATACATAAGCGATCAAAAACCTCTTAAAGGAATGGACCTAAGCTTTCTCTTAAGCAAAAATTAAAAAAGGGCCCATTTTGAAAAAAATGTCAACAGTTTTAGATTTTGCAAAAAAAGTAAAAAAAAAAGTTTTTTCCGAAAGATTGAAGAAATAGCTATGTAAACTATTTGGGACACATTTTGCTAAGAACAATAGGTAATAAGTTACATGGAGGAGAAAAAACACCTGCTTGGCCAAAATGTCAAATTCTGATCCCCTCCAACTCAGAAAGTTTTCGACCGATATTGTTGAAAAATTGTGTCTGAATTACTATCTAATAGAACTAACTATCGGAAGACATCGATTTCAAAAGATGGTTCACTTGACATTAAATGCCCCATATATATTTAAAAAAAAAATCGACTTAGCGAAGAGTTTTCATATGAAAATCTTTGTCGCAATTGCTCAATTAGTTTAATTTGCCGTTTTATTTTTTTCAGAATCGTCACTAATTAAACCGTTCGTTATTTTATCTCTCATTCTTCAAACTTGCATGAAAAATGTGGCGAAAACATTAAACAATTTTCAATTGGGGACGATAAAGATGAACTTCTTTGCATTGTATTACAATTTGAAAACGAAAACACAAACTAAGGGGAAGAAATTTTAAATCAGAAAACAGCTTTGTTGGATCCGCTGAATTGCTTACAAATGATTTATTTACTTTTTGTACTTTGTGCAATACTGGTTTAAAAAAAAATAATACGCCAAATTATAATCAGTATATTAATCACTTAAATGTTTGGCTTTGAAGCATTGCTGGTTTTAACTCGAAGCACAGATTCACAATACGTTTAGCGGCTATTTCAAATGACAGCCAACAAGCCTTCAAGAGTTTGTGGGGCTCCTGTCCATTATATAACGATGAATATAATGTGTAGTAACAATTTTGTCTTGAAAGCGAATTTGCTAGACATTTATAGCTTTCAGATATAAACACTTGGTATTGGCAATTGTTATTTGTTCTTTTAATACTGCACAATTCTTGAGTATGTTGAAAAGCTAAATGAAACACAGTAATGAATTAAAATGATAGTGTCTCACAAATATAAATTTAGCCTTTTTATTTTCTCCTTATCCTCGAAATTTTGGTTTTAGCTTCGTGGTTTTTTCTAGCCTTTTTTTATTTAAAAAAGGCTATTTTCAAATTAAAAAAAGGCTAGAAAAAAGCCACGAAGCTAAAACCAAAATTTCGAGGCTAAAGAGTAAATAAAAAGGCTAAATTTAGCCTCAAAAAGGCTAAACTGGCAACACTGTTCACGATGATTATCTTTAAAATGAAAAACAGAATCAACAGCGAATATGTCAGCAAGTGGTATATATGCCTACATTTGGATGAAAAACGTAATCATCTATGAATAACAGCTTTTATAACGAAAACAAGATTCTAGCTGATTTAAAAATGCTTTTAAATATGAATTGCAGTAACATACGTTGAGTATAATATGTAGTGCGGGTGACAAAAAGTACTTTTTATATGTAAATTGAGATTTTCAAAATATTTCAAAATACGTATAAATTTGTATGACTTTAGTTTAGAGTGATCAGGCGTTATGTTTTCTTTTAATTTCTTATAATATACGAAATATTTTTCCTTTACAAACCGTCATATTTAAATAAAAACAATCATTGGATGATTTTATAATAAATAAAATTTAATATCGTACGTGACATACCGAACGTGACAGATTTTTCTCTTATAATAAAACAATATATATTCTGTAAATATATGTATACAAAAATTAAAAAAAATAATAGAAAATATACATTCGGTTTCAATAAACAATTTTATAATAGCAAATAAACAATCAGAGTCAAATTAATTTCACACTATATGCTAATTGGGAGCTTAGTTTTAACCGCAATTTTAGCATAAAATACGCCAATTAAATTAAAAAATTAAATATAGTCAGTTTAAACTATTATTTTTGCCAATAAAATGTTATAATAAGCTTTACATACTGACACATAGTAATATTTTAGTGTTTTCTCCTATTCAAATCATCTTGAAAAAAAGTTTCAAGGGTTTTTGGGTTTTCAGTCGTGGTAGTCATTCTCGTGAAATTGCCCATATGTAAGACGCTTATAAATATTAGTTCTACAAATTTTGTAAGGATCAGTCAGTAATTGGTCATGGCTACCATTAAATCTTAAACTTACTTGTTATATCCTACACCCTCATAATGGGTGTAACGCCCAAAAATATTAGTCTAACACCCATCTTAAGATATATGGATTGACTCAGAATCACTTTCTGAGTCTATGACTATCAATCAATAAAAAGTCGTAGGCCCATTTCGAAGATCACTTTAACCAGCATAAATGTCTTCAAAATATTAGCATTCAAATAAAGTGCAACAGGAATTAGTTTCATATAAGTTCATGCAAATCATGCTACCTAATTTTATGACGATTGGTTTGATTTGATATTTTTTTTAAATATTAAGTAATATTTTAATAATTATAGTTGTTTTTCTGGAAAATTTGAAAACGCAAGAATATTGGGACAATACAAATTCTAACGAAAAAAATTCCTTTTAGACCTTACTTCTTCGGATTTCTATAGGACTCAGTTTGTAAAAAGGAACTGTAAATATTTAAACTAGCATGTAGGGTTTGGGGTTTCCCGGATAATTTTATTTCCCGGGAAACGGGAATGAAAAATTTCATTTCCCGGTATTCCCGGGAATCCCGGGATTTTTTTTTCTACTAGAAAAATAAGTAAACAATAAAATTATTTTATAAAATTTTATTAAAAAAATAGAAAAACAATACATTACAATTCAATTGTACTAACATAAAACAAACAAAAAGTTGGTTAAAATATTTGGAGATCATTTGTTACTATAAAATAAAATATTAGCGTATTCATGATGTAGAGCTCTTGTCCCGGTAATAGAGTAAATAGATGTCACAAAATTTTATAAATTATGAACGTACCTTTATAATTCGCTGTCGATTAATAAGTTAATTGCGTTGGTAATGCACTTTTTAGCTTTTTTATTCTGATTTTAAAATTGAATTCATTTCCAAAACAAAAATATGATATATCAAATGTCGTGAATTTAAAAAGCAAGAGTGTAAACCCAGCAGTATGAAAAGTGCCAATTGGAAACCTTACACTAGCTATGTTACTACTTGTACAACAAACTAGTTCACTGTGTCTGCTAAAGTGGTAGTTATTTGCACTACATTTCCCCAGCGTATTCAGTAACAAACAATAGTCGGATATTCGCCTTAAGTTTTTGAAAATAAATTCAAGTAAAATAAAATCCTCTAAAATATACCACTTCGATGGCCACATGTAATGCTGAATGTGGCCGGTGGTATTTTCGTTCTCTCTGATCATAAAAAAAAGCAAAAATTGAGAGTAGGCTCACGTGTAATTCTTAATAACAAATAGATAGCAGTACAAATAAGAGCTCTGTGTCTTAGTGATTAGCGCATTTTACTATAAAACAAGAGGTTTTATTTTTCCTTTTTTTTCTCAAATGCTGGAGTATTTGTACTATTGAATTTAATAGTGAAGTGTTATTCAAAGTGTGCCAATCGGCCACCTGCTATGACATCCCCGTGTTAAATTCACCAGTCAATAACGTTGGGTTGAAAATTCACTAGTTGTAGTTCTCAGTTATTTGACGTAGCGGAACTGGTTCAATGAACTGCAGGGAAGAAAATGTAGTTATAATAAAGTGCTCTTTTACTACTTTTCTAGAGAAAGTACTCTAAATTTTGAATACCGCTATTATTTCATAGAAATAATGTTATGTGTTCATCACAGAACTATTTCTTTTAAAAAATTGAGTTTTCAAAATAACTAATGCATTCAATAAGTTATCTGACATCCGATTTCTTATTTTAATGGCAAAGTTTCCAGACACCGAGAAAACTCTTTCGCTTTAAACAAGTGTTGGCTTTATCGTTAGTAAAGCTAATTTTTTTTCCGATTGCTCCTTGCTACAAATAAAGCTAATTCCCGCTTAAAACGACTTTCAGCATTTGATTTCAAATATTTAGGGTTTCTTTTTCAATATTGATTGAATAGTCTAATTCGTTTTTCAAATTTTGCTTCATTTGTATTTCGGAAACATCATCACTTTGAACAGATGAGAGAACATTGTGGTCAAATAGGCGTTCAAACATTTGCTGTCCATAAATTTTTAACATTGTCTTTTTTTTATATTATAATTTAGCTTATTATGTTGTGAAGTTGTTACCTAATTTAAATAAGTCTGCTGTTATATTATGTATCAACTTAACACTTTATTGCATGAACCATTTCTTGAGAAATCGTAAAATTTTTAGATAACATCTGTTCATAAAGAGTGTTCATTATAGCAGCACCTCTAATGCTTGGAACAAGCCATTCATCAAATATAGATGTTATATTTAAATCTATAGTATTTTTAATATATAAGTATTTTTAATTAATTTTAAATTTCCCGTTTTTCCCGGGAAATAAATTTAAATTTCCCGAGAATTCCCGACAATAATTTTACGGGAAATCCCGGGATTTCCCGGTCGGGAATTCCCGGACCCCAAACCCTACTAGCATGTGTCAAAAAAACTTAAATTACAAATCAATTTTTTTTAAACTTTTTACTTATTTATTTATTGAATCTGCCTATATCATTTGAAACTTGATAAAAAAAAAAAAAATCAAATAATAATTGGATTAGAAGTTTTAATGAAAAACGTGTGTTAAGATCTCAGTCCTTATGACATTGAAGTTTCAGTATATATTTATCACGGACTTTCTTGAACTCATCCTTCACTAGTGGCACTTCCAAGTCCCTGTGGAAGTTTTCAATTCTTATGTATTACCGTGTACCCGTCATGGTCCTAAGAATTTTCAATACTGAAATTACTGGCCATTCCTCACAATTGGATTCCATGTGTACAAATTGGTTTTAGAACACTTTTATACAGGATGACTTTATAGTCAGGCTTATTTTGGTTGGTTGATTACCCAGTGAAGGCTAGAGGCTCATAACTTCATGTAAAGTCTCTTTGCTTTTATAAAACAACGCCAAGTATGTCGTCTATCCATGTGAATACAGAGGTATGTAACAGTATCTGTCTGTGGTATGTTTATGTTATTTAGTGTGATAGGTGGACAGTCACCGCTTCTGAGAGTAAATATGATGTGTTGACTTTTGAGTACATTTACTCGAATTCTCCAGTTGTTCAACCATATCTCCAATAGTCCGAGATAATTGGCTAATTCCATAGAAGCTCACTTCGGGTCTGCGAGAGACCTAACTATTGCCGTATCAACAGCGAATGTCGAATGGTAAGTCTATCGCACAAAGGCAAATCAGAAGTATAAGGAGTGAGATTTAATAATACTTAAATTCAATTTACATGCTCTGTTTTTGGCCTCTAAATATTAAGCAGCGTTCCTGTCATGAACATTTTTTTAACTTTTCGTACCAAATACTCCGAGCACTGAGCTAATCGGGCTGCTTTCCTACCGGATGTGTTGGGAGCTCTTTTGAAAATGTTTCTATTTTGTTGGCTTTAGAAGCATCATGTAGACCATTCCTTCCACCTGAACCAGGGTTTCTTTCAACGGACAAGTTCTCCCGGTACTGTTTAATAACATTGGAAATAGTTTGACGGCAGACCTTTGAATGCTTGACCAACTTTTTGTATGACCAACATAAAGTATATATTCTGGATCGCTATAGATAGTAGAGTCAATATAGTCATGTCTGTCTCGCCGTCTGTATATAGCCATGAATGTCTGTATGATATCCGCTGCAGTCCCGGTTTTTATTTGAAATCGAGAAAATCGGCTCACAAATGGCTGAGCTATGAGCAAAAATCCACGACTATCTCGAATTTTGACCAATTTATTATCTATATCAGGATTACTAAGTCATTAATATAGACAAAATCGATATCTAATGATAGATATTTCAAAGGGTTTTCCAACGACGTATATAACTCCATAGTAATTCGGACCAACAATCGGTCAAAATCGGGAAAAATATTTCTAAGCCCAATTTTTTTCACTAAAATATTTTTTGGCTGTAATTAAAAACTTTGATTCTTCTTGTGGATTATTTTTATTTGGTCTTTTTATTTTTTCTACATCAGGTAGAGAATATGATGTCATGTAAATGGCCGCCGCCACAGTTGATTGTCATTTGAGCCCTTTTTATGGCATTTTCCATCACTTTGGCCAAAACTTCCGGCGATAGGTCCTCACATTCTTGACGGATATTGTCTTTAAGAGCTGCAAGAGTCTGAGGCTTGTTGACATAAACCCGCGACTTCAAAAAGCCCCACAAAAAGAAGTCTGGAGTGGTCAAATCAGGCGATCTTGCTGGCCAGTGCAAATCGCCAAAACGGGAGATTAGGTGCCCGGGAAATGCATCCTTCACCATATCGGTTGTGGCACGTGCAGTGTGTGCCGTTGCACCGTCCTTTTGGAACCACATGTTTTCCAATCCCAATTCATCAAGTTGCGGCAAAAAGAACTCGTTGATCATTGCTCTGTAGCGCTCACCGTTCACAGTAACCGTTTGGCCCTCGACGTCTTCGAAGAAAAAAGAACAGTGACTTTGAGCGGGTGTAATAGCTTTTCGTGGGTTACACGCGGATTTTCAGTGCCCCAGAAGCGTAAATATTGCTTATTTACGTTCCCGCTAAGATGGAAATGGGCCTCATCACTCATGATTATTTTTGATGAAAAATCATCTTTCTCTTGGTGGTGATTAAGGATGGCTTGAGCGATTGGCGGTCAGCAGCTAACAGCTGATGCACCGTCTGGACTTTGTACGGAAACATCTTCAAATCTTGTACCAAAATTCGCTGTAAAGACCGTCGACTGATACCCATTTGCGTGGCACGTCGTCTGGTCGATGTCGACGGCGCTTCCATGACATCATCGGCTACAGCAGCAATATTCTCTGCAGAACGGCTATTCCGGGGTCTGCCACGCCTGCAGCATCTCGTGTTGTGCCAGTCTCTTCGAGGCGAGCGGCTAAACGTCGCAGTGTTTCACCAGTAGGCGTTGGACGGCCAGGAAATCTGCGACGAAATTCACATTGTGCCAAAGTCACCGACCAATTATTGGTCAAATAAATAGTCAGTAATATTCCGCTGACTAAAAATTTTTTTTAAATTTATTTTAAAGTATAATTTGGTGAAGGGTATATAAGATTCGGCACAGCCTTGTTAAATTAAATTATAAAACAGACTTCCGAATTTAACATTATCGCCTATACGAAATTTCACAGCTTCACATATGTATGTAGGTACTTACTATAACATTTCCTTTTGAGACAGTATCTGTATGTTACTAAAGTATCTCTCTAATTCATCTGAATGGAAATTTTGTTTTAAAATTTTCATAACTATTAGAAGCACTTAATAGTCTTCATGCTCCTTAATATATTTAACAGCCAATACCAGTCATTAGGCTCCACATACGTAAATTCATTTTATAGGAATGAGATCGCTACCGATAAGATTGATTGCATTATGCTAGTGAATTTTTAACAAAACCTCCAAAAGCTTTCTGAAAATTAAATATCTGTCATGTTCTAACTACGTGGTATGGTTTGCATAACACATAAGCACTTTTCCACTGAATTTAAACAAAATGAATGCCTTTTGAATCTATGTCTAGCAACTTGATAATAACGATACCATGTTCGTAGAAACTTTTAGCAATTTACATCCTCCAATCTGTAACAGGAAATCTATACTATAGTACTGCTAAAAACATACGTTATCAGTTACGATTTATGTCCTTATGCATGTACGATGAGTGTGCTTAACAGAGTTAGAGTGCTCTATTAGTTGTGCCGAATCGTATGTGTCTATGAATATTAGATCTGTCCCTGAATATAAAGTTTTCTTAAATGGGGCTTTAATATCTAATGTTAATTCATGGAAATGTTGTAATGTATACCTATGCCGAAAAAAATGTATCAAATTTAATTATTTAATTAATTAATTGAATGTTGTCATGATTGAACTCAATTTATTTTTGCCAAAAAAAAATATATATTTGTCACTAAATTCCCCAGCTATGAATCGTGTTTTCAATGTTCGATTGATTTCCTTATTAAGGAATAAAAATCCATAACAAATTTAGTTTTTATGGACCGGTCTAATATACATTTCTCTGAAGTTTTAATGAATGCGGAAAATTGTAAGGTAGAAATGTGTACCTTTTACCAGGAAATGCGTTAAATTTATATTAAAAACATATAAATACATTGTATATATATGTATGCATGTATTTAGAAATAAATAGAACATTAAAAAGCCCAATAGGCAATTCTGGAAAAAATAAAATTAATGCAATGCTTTTTTTTAAGTTAAAAATTCATCTAAAATGTTAAAAATATATTCGATTCAGAAAAAATTTTAAATCAATTCAATGCAAATTTATTTTTTATATTTAAAATAGCAAATTCTTTATACTGGGTTATTTAATAATTAACTGTATGAAATTGTTTCCTAATTTACGCAGATAAAATGTTGCCTAAGTATATATTAGGGTGGTCCTGGTTTGACACAATTTGGATTTTCAATGTTCCCAAGGAGAGTTCGTCAGCTAATTAATAAAATGCAGAAACTTTGAGCAACATTGGATAGCATTTAAAGCAGAGCTGTAAATGAATCATTCATTTTTGAATTAATTCGCGAGTCATTCACACAAAAAACTGAAATTTGAGTCAATTCAAATGAATTGCAATTCATTTCCAATTCACTTGAATTGAATTGATTTTGAGTTAATTCAAAATAATTTGGAAAAAAGAATTAGCAATTCATTTCAAACTCATTTGAATTGATTTTGTAAGTAAATCTACTGTAAGCAGTAAGTCGTTTTGTTATTCAACTAATTTTTTTATGTAAAAGACAGCAAGCATTACTCTCGTTTTGTATATCACCTAATATAGTCCAAAGACAAAAAATTCTTAGATTTAAACTTAAGAAATCATTTTTTGTTTAAATAATCTCATATTTGTGTATTGTGGAATTTTTTTTTTTTTTTAAATTTTCAATCGTTGGGTGGTTGTGGGTCAGAAAATTTTAAAAATTATTAATTGCTTCTTGAATAATAAATGTGTTTTGTCGGTCAGCGTATTTCAATATAAACAAGATCCAAAACAAAGCTTTTCAATTTTTGCACTTAATATTTTCATTTTGATAGGAGAAATTTTTCATTCCTCCTAGAGATCTGCTGTTGAATTAGATTGATTACAACTCACTTTTGATTTCATTCATTTGAATTTCTAATTCTTTTTTTAATTCATTTGAAATAATTCAAAATCAATTCAATTCAAATGAATTGCTAATTCCTTTCTCTAATTCATTTGAACTAATTCAAAATCAATTCAATTCAAATGAATTGGAAACGAATTTCAACTCATTTTAACAAATTCATTTGAATTGGAAATGAGTTGAAATTCATTTCTGTCTAATTCGTTTGAATAGGTTCAAATTTCATTCAATTAATTTTTTTGTAAAATGAATTAATTCAAAATTTAGCTAATTCATAATGAATTAAAATCAAAAAATAATGATTCATTTACTGCTCTGATTTAGAGGTTGCTAATTTTTTCAAGTTTCGAATTTCCAACAAATTAAAAAAAAATTCAGATTTACTGAAATTTCAAACACATTAGAGTGCAATATTCGGCTGTATCGAATTTGGAATATCCTCCACCTAAATACAATGAGAATAACAGTAACTACACTTGTATTGAATATTTTATTCGAATATCATTCACCAGAGTGGTTAATTTTTTTTTTCCAAAGTTTAAAAAAATATATTTTTTTCAAATTGTTTTTCAAAATTTAAAAAAAAAAAAATTTCGAAATTGTTTTAAATTTTTTCCAATTTTAATTTTTAAATTTATTAGTGAAAACAAATTTATAAAAAAACAATGTTTGTGGTAAATATTATTTATGTTAAAAAATAATTTTCCCGATTTTGACCCATTGTAGGTCCAAATTACTATAGCCTTATATAAATCGTTACAATGGACTTTGAAATATCTATCATTAGATATCCATATTGTCTATATTAATGACTTAGTAATCCAGATATAGATCAAAAATGGGCCAAAAATCTCGATTTTTGGCCCTCCCGGTTTTTCCTTATATCTCAGCCATTTGTAGGCCGATTTTCTTGATTTTAAATAGCGACCGAGCCGGAATAATTCCCGATATATTCATGTATCATTTATGTCTGTAAGTTATTTTAGGCAGACGGACATGGCTATATCGACTTCGCTATATATAACGATCCAGAATATATATACTTTGTGGAGTTGCAAATGAAAAATGTAGAAATTACAATCGGAATGACAAACTTATATATACCCTTGCAACTCATGGTAAAGGGTATAATAATTATAAAAAATTGCTAAACATTTTATCCAAAAAACGCCATGCGGCTATTACGTTATAAAAATTTTGATATAATTAAGAATTTTGTTATGATTATAGTGCCGAAATAATTTTTATTGCTAGTTTTGAAATGGATTTTATTGAAATAAAACCAAAAAGGTTAGACACTGAAGTAATCAAGTTTGTGTTACCTGATGCATGGAAGGAGACATCACATATTTGATGCTACCCATACGAACACATGTGGACATTTATGAATATAGCAACCTCCAAAAGATAATTTAATGATGCAAATACAATAAGGAGAAACCAATTCAATAAACCATAATTACAAAAATAAATTAAGCGCCTATGCTTTTCGAAGCAGGTCCTTTATGCTTCAAATAGTGCAGTCGTATCTTATGGAAGGTCAATTTACGTAATTTTAATTTATTCTAGTCTGATAGATTATATCTGTTACTCAGGCCGTCTGGTCAGAGATATTCCCCTAAATATTAAATTAAAATAGTAAAAAATAGCTATAGCTTAGTAATCACGTTAGCTAAAGATAGGATTCTATGAAATAGGAAAATGGTCAAATTTAATATTATTTACAGTTGTATTCCTCTGTGTTGAAATTAGTTTACTTACCAATATAAATGGATTTTTGAATATGATTTCATTATTTGAAATTTTTACAGACCACATAATGTCATATGATTGTGAAATTATTTTATCATTAAATTTCAGCACCTTTCTAACATTAACTAGTCATATTCTTTTGATCTTGAGCTCTTATGCACTCAATTTTAGGCACATCACCACAATTATTTGATTTCTTTTTCATAAATAATATCTGCAAGATTTTAAATTGGCAAAGAAATAAATAAAAATTCTTAAAATTTTTTTTTGTTTTCGAACAATTCATCATATTGAACGGAAAATGCATTACTTATTAATTTTTTTATCCTTTTTAGATTTCATATCCTTGAATTTATTAGTATTAACAGTAAATTACTGTATTGTAATAGTATTATAGTTTTCAGCAATTTTTTATAATTATTTAATTCAAAACATTAGAAATTATGTAAATTTTCTTAGAGTTGCATTTTTTTTTTTTTTGCTCGCACGATTTTACCACAGCTTTAAGTAAAAATTTGATAATTATCCTTACCTACAAAAATATTGCACAAAATGTCATACAATAATTGACTATGACCACAAAGCATACATAAATAGCAGATGGAGAGAATTAGATTCCGTTATATGAAAAATCATATCAGTTTAAGATTACATAGCATAGCGTTGCATTTTTTATGCTCGGTACTGTATATATAACATTCGACTATTAAACAATTCATAGAATACTTTTATGAAAAATATGATAAAACTGCTTTTTATTGAGTTTTTGCGAAGATACAATTTTTTCAAATTGAAACTAAATTTTCACTTATAAATATTTTTTAATGAAATTTTACAGTTATATAGATTTTTTATTGATAATGCAAAAATGAAAGCAAATTTTGACAAAAAAGTTTTGAAAAATCCCAAAAACGAAATTTTTTAGTTTTTTTTAGCTATAATATCATACCAGGGTACAGTATCAGATTTCATTGTTTTAGCGGGATTTAATTAAAAAAAACCATTTCAAAAAAATTATTGAATACAATAAACAACAACCCTGGTATTTACAAAAACAAGTTTTGAAACAAAATATGTAAACAACAAAAATATGACGGTATCAAAGAGTGAGATGTTTAATTGACATTAAACATTTTTAATAGTTCTTGCTAAAAGTAATCAATGTTTGGATGCGTTGATTTTTTTTTTGTTTTTTGATATTTTTTTAAAACTCTTTTTGAATAGTGAAACACATAATTTAAACTAAATAAGAGTATCATTACATTTTAAAATAAGGCCTGCTAAATTTGTTTATGAGTGATATTGAAGAGATCCATCGACTCAGAAAGCCATTCTGAGCAGATTGGTATACTTTAAGGTGGGTGTTGGGACAATATTTTTGCACATTATAAACATCAGCAACCATAACCCACTATACCCTCCTCACTATGGCGGTGTAGGGTATAAATATCAAAATTTAAATGGGAGGTAGGCTAAATATTGCCACGTCCACATAAATTTTTTCTCCAAAAATGTATCTAACCATTGGAAAACTGCATTTCGAAAATCTAGATTACACAAATCTAACACTGTGCAGGGGCGGTATAATTGGAATTCTTTACAAACTAAGCAATTAAGAACTTATTGGGCTATATTTTGATATCGATTATGCAATTTGATATTTGTGCCCTAAATTTGAATTTTACATAAAAGTATGGATAGATCTGGTCCCCTCGGTGTCAAAAATTTTAAAATTTGTTGATTTTTAGATAATATTAAAAGAAGAAAAGTACATTTTTCCCAAAAAACTAGCAAAAAATCGCCTTTTTTAAATTCAGATGCATATAACTTTGGACTCAGTCATTATTTTATCTTTGTTTGTCCAATAAAGAAAAAATGGAGAAAATCAGGAAATATTTCGACACACAGTTATCAAAAAACTCTAGTAGGGGGGTAAAAATTTTGAAAATTCAATTTTCAAATGCGAATATCTCCTAAGCCATAAAAGCTGCGCCCCTTGTGGTAGCATGAGGGCCAAATTCAGAACTTAAACTCGACAACACTTTCTCTTTATGCGTGTGAAATTTCATTCAAATTTTTTCACTAATAAATTTAAAAAAAATTTCAAAATGTTGAAAAAAAATACAAAAATTTTAAAAACAATTTGAAAAAAATAAAATTTAAATTTTGAAAAAAATCTTTTTTCAACATTTTTAAACTTTTTTCAAAATGTTTTTTTTACTAATAAATTTAAAAATAAAAAACATTTTAAAAAAAATTTAAAAATGTTGAAAAGAAATACAAAAATTTTAAAAACAATTTGAAAAATTTTTTTTTTTTTTTTAAATTTTTAATTTTTTTTTAGTTTTGTTTACATCAAAATTTTTAAAATTTGTTTTTTAAAGTATAATTTTTTCAGACAGACAGTCCCCTTTAAAAGCTCTCGTACCACCATTTGAGAACCGATGTTCTAAACAATATTTTCTGCATTTGGTTTTTAGATGACAGAGAATAACTTTTTACTATGTTTCAAAATTAATACATCTCCAAACCTACAGGATTTCTATACAATAAGTAAATAAAAACATTTATTGATTTGTTTCAAACATTAATTAAAGAACAAATTAAAATGCTATTAAAAGCGAAAATGAAAAAAAGACGCACACAAATGTCTATTCGTTTAAAACAGAAAAGTTTTGATTTTTCATAATCAATTTTATTATTAAGTTTGCAGCAGCAGACAAAAAATATGAGATGCGCAGATAAAAATTTTGCAGAAGAAAAAGTAAAACGAAAATAAAAATTAACATAAAAAGTTTATTTTTCTACATTAGATGCAAAAGCAGCAGTTAAAGTCTTTTGAAATATAGAAGATTGTTTATCTATCTATCTTTGAAATTGTTTTTTTTTTTTTTTTAATTTTTCATTAAACTGAAAATGATATGAATATAATACGATGATGGAAATTACTTTTGCGCCAGCAAGTAAGATGAAAATATGATATTGATTAAAATTATAATTGGAAAATAAGAACGTTTACTATGTGTAAAAGAAAACATTAATTGAAGTTTTTTTTTTAATTATGTAAATTCTAAATGAAAAAGAAAAAAAAAAAAACAAATTGATAGTTATGCATTTTTAATTAAAACATTTCTATGTTTCGGTATTTTTGAGCTACAAACATAAAAATATTTTAAAATTCTTTTAAATTTTAACCACAAAAATAAGTATTAAATTTAATTATTCCAAAAACTTTTATACAAAGTTTCTAATGTGATTTTAGTAGGATATAATCCATGTCATTATATAACTTAAAAAATTTTATTGATTAGCTCTTTTTTTTTTGTTTACCTCCTTTCCATTTTAACGATTGTTTAATGCGATTCTTTTGTATATTCCCGCAGCTAGACAAAATGTTTAAAAATTGGTTTATTTGTTTTCCTAGATTTATTTTACATATTTATCTGTCGTTGGCATTGACATTGTTGATGTTATCCTTGTTAATATTTACTTACTTACTTTCACTCCTCTCTCTATCCCTATACCACAAAGTTGAGGGCGGTATTATAAGTTTTATCTGATGTTTGTCTTTGTTGTCAAAATATGTACTCAAAATATATTAAGGTATTAAATTAAAACAACATGTTAACTACTATAAACTCACAACTAGTGCAGGGTTACATTAGGTCGTATATGCCAAATTATACTTTCTTACTTGTTTTTCCCAAATAGCCTGTCAATTCAAAAAAAAAAAAATTCAAAAAATCATAACACATGTATACACTCACTTTCCATGGAAATACTAAATTAAATTAAGTTAAATTGAAAACATAATCACAAGCCAGACCATTAAAGTATTTCTGTGAAATTTTCGAAATAATTTTCATTGGTTTGAAATGAGTTAAATTGATGAAATACTTTACTAAACTTTTATATCATACCATTTTCGAATAAATCTAATGAATTAGGGGTTATATAGAAATAAGTAAGGCCGACCATACAATACCATACACTGAGTAATTGAGCAAATACAAAATTTCTATAATTTATTTTCCTGAATGATTCTCGGAACTTGGCCTTATATTGGAGCTATGAGTAATTATGGACTGATCGCCATGAAATTAGGTAGTGTGATTTATGTCTACATGAAACTTATTTCTGATGAATTGTATGTTGATTTATGATAGTTTAAGTGCTTTTCAGAAGTGACCCTTATATGGGAGCAATGACTACTTACACAGGGCAACAAAATCGAGGCAAACTATTTAGTGGCTTTTTAAACCACTACACAATTTTGATGTATTGGAACCACAATAGTACAAATATGATCCAAATTTAAAATTTTACGGAGAGGTTTTTTATAAAAAAAAAAATATTTAAGTAAAATTGTGAATTTTGTTAGATGTTTCTCAACATACTTAATGATATCCCAAAAATGGATCAGTGCGATGTTAATAAAATAGACTTAGAAAAATTTAAATTTACAATAACAAAACAAGCTCAAAATAAGCACATAAAGTTTTGTGAAAATGGGCGAATTCACTTAATTCTGAATAAATTCCAAAAGAATCTATAGATTTTTATGATCGTTATCTCATTTTGTTCCTACTACATGTGGCTTTACAAAAAAGCCATAAATCTGAACAATTTCTAGCGTTTTTGATTTTTCATGACTTAAAAAAAACAAAAATTAGCTATTTTTATGTAAAAAATATATTTTTTACTTCAAATTGTTATTATAACTCTGAAACTCCTTACTCGATAGAAACGCAATATACATGTGAAAATTTCTACATTGCATGGGAAAAATGTTGTCAAAATCCAATCCATCGAATGAGGAACATTAACTACTCAATTTTATGTATATTAAACAAAAAACTAAAATTTTGTGAAAATGAGCGAATTCAATTAATTGTGAATAAATTCGAAAAGAATCAATAGATTTTCATGTTCGTTATCTCATTTTGTTACTATTATATGTAAACCTGAACAAATTCCGGCGTTTTCGATTTTTCATAATTTTTTTAAAACCACAAAATTTGCAATTTTTATGTAAAATTTTTTTTTTCGCTTAAATTTGTTATTATAACTCCAAACTACTAAACCGATTGAAACATAATATATAAATGGATTAAAGGTAAATGTCATAGCATCGGACTGAAGCTTTTTTGAGATATCATAAATTATGTAAAGAAACGTCTAACAAAATTTATAATTTTACTTAAAAATTAAAAAAAATCTAACCATAGAACTGAAAAATTTTAACATTTTTGTGCTTAGCTGGCTATGATGCAACAAATCTTTATAGTTGCTAGTCAAACCTTTTTTTTGCTGTTGACCTGTGTTATGTACCAATCATTATTTGTAGATAACTATATAAGGAATGTAATCGAAAAATCTTAACATATATAAATGTTAATAAAAAAGAAACCACCAAACTTACAGTTTTGACTTTTCTATTTTATTGAAATTATTATTCATCCTACAAAAAATATGAAATTATGAACCTTTTCCAGAAACTCTTCCATTAAGGGTTTTATAGTGCTTTCTGTCGCTTTAATCGAACAGGTAGTCTCCGTTTAAAATCTACCATACTTTTGGACATCTTTTTGTGCTCTGTAATTCTCTTTTAACAAGAGTCCTATATCTCTTCACTGGCATTAGCTCCAGGCAATTTGTAGGATTTGCCTCTCTTGGTACAAATACTACATTATTGTTATTGTATCACTCAAGACCTTGCTTACTATAGTAACAGAATGCCAAATCAGGTCAAAAATAAGCATCCTCTTTTGTAAACTTTCCTTTATGTAAATTTCGTTATTTATAGAGCCCTTCATAACAAATGTTTGGCTTCCTTTGCCGCAACTGCATATTGCATGCCATACCAAGAACTTTTTGGAAAATTTTGTCTGCTTTTGGTTCCTAAAATTTTCTTCAGCATTCCCTCGAGCATCTGCAACATAAAAAAATTTACCCAGAAGCTGCGAAAAATTTCCCATACTTACATTTCGTCATACATTATGCAGCAGGTATATTTTTTTGTATACAATTTGACTTCAATTTTCGTGCTCTGTCTTTGGCCTCTAAATTTTTAGCAGAGTTCCTGTCAGGAACCTTTTGAGTCTTGTCTGTTTTTAAACCTGCATTGGCTTTAACTTTTAGTACCAAATAGTCCGAGCACTGAGCTAACCGGGCTGCCTTCTTACCGGATGTGTTGGGAGCTCTTTTAAAAATGCCTTCTATTTTTTTGGCTTAATAAACATCATGTGAACAATTCCTTCTACCTGAAGCAGGTTTTCTATCAACGGACAAGTTCTTCCGGTACTGTTAAATAACATTCGAAACAGTTTGACGGCAGACCTTTGATTGTTTGGCCAACTTTTTGTAGCACCAAGTTGGGTTTTGTTGAAAATATTTAATAATTTTAGTACGCATGTTTTTCTCGTCACTCATTTTAATCAGATTAACAACAAATGAACATAATTGACATTAAACGTAAAAACTGACATACTTTAAAAGGTAACTTGATAAAAAAATCAAATAATATTTGGGTTAAAAGTTTAAATAAAAAACGTGTGTTACGAATTTTTCGATTTCAGGCCTTATACTTTGCGCACAAAGTTTTCAAGGTTAATTGATTCTGAGTAGATCGGTATAGTTAAGGTGGGTTATAGACTAATATTTTGGGCGTTACAGACATCAGCACAAACGCATTATACCCTTCCCACTATGGTGGTGTAGGGTATACAAATTAAGACTTAAACAGATGTTTGAGTACGGTATTGTGCTTTTGTGCTGATGTATAAAAGCCCAAAAATATTACTCTAACACCCACCTTAAGGTATACCGATCGAGTCAGAATCGTTTTCTGCCTGTCACAATTTCGTAGATATTTCAATTAAATTTGGCTCATGTATTATCTTCGGATTAAAAACGAAGCCTATTTAAGATAGAAATAGAACATTACTGGCCATAAATGCTTAATTTATATTGATATACATAAATTTGTTCACAAATAAGTTTTGTATACACCTACAAATTTTGAGATAATCGATAAAACTCTTAAAAATGTTGGTACACAATAAAAATCTACACAAATAACTTTAATAAAGAAAAAAAAAATGTGACCAAATTTCATGGCGATCGGTCTATAATTGGTCATATCTCCCATTCAGGGCCAACTTCTGGAAATCACTTTAACGAGCATAAATCTCTGAACAATGTTGGCATTCAAATAGAAAGAGGTTTTATATAGAAATAAATTACACGGCCTAATATTGGTCATAGATCCCATATAAAGCCCATCTTTGTATAGTTTATTTTAAAACGGTGTTAAAGCCTAGACTTATTCAGTTAAATTAAAAAATACTTCTAAAAGCAGTTAATATTTTTACGTTTTAACCTTTTTAAAGCGTTGGTTTATTTCCTTTAAATAACGCGGATACTTTTGATTACAAATAAAAGCCGCTTAGTAGTTTAAAATTTGAACAACTCTTTATTTATAATGTACAACAACAACAGTTCAAATAGTCACTCAGTGTCTTTATACACGCTTATCAATTCGCAGAAATGCACACACACTTTATAATCTGCAAACTTAAATGTACAAGACAGTTGATATTAACTCTAACAGCGTCTACGAAAAACTCAATTCACGCACAGCAGCCTCTGCCACCATTTATACACGCGCCATCTTTCGCGAATCTTCTACAATGTTCTTAACGGACAAACGATCATAAAACTCTTAAAAATTTTGGTAAACAAAAAAAAAAAATAATTCTACACAAATAACTTTAATACATAATGAAAGAAATAATGCTACCATAATTAGTCATATTTCCCCTACAAGGCCCACTTCTGAAAATAACTTTAGCGAGCATAAATCTCTTAAGAATGTTGGTATTCAAATAGAAAGAGGTTTGATATAGAAAAAAAATTACATTACCTAATTTTACTACGATCTGTTTATTATTGGTCATAGCTCCCATATAAAGCCCATCTTTGTATAATTTATTTTAAAACGGTGTTTAAGCTTAGACTTATTTAGCTAAATTAAAAAATACTTCTAAAAGCAGTTAATATCTTCCAAAATTCGTGTATTTCGCGAAGATCATTTTTAGAATATAAGAACTATAGATAATAAGTTCTGTGATTTTATTTCTTATTTCACTTAAATTAATTTAAAGTACTAAATTAAAAAATATAAATTTTTTTTTAATTTTGTGAACCGCGACAACTTTTGGGGGCCCTCACTCAAACAGATAGAAAAATATACATAGAGCGGAAACTAGAAAAAAAACTCAAACAAGAAAATTACTCCAAAACGTTACACATATGAGTGTTGTTTTTGTTTTCACATAGTTTTTTTTTACAAATACATTCTCACTACTTAGGTTTTTGACAACTGAGTTAGGTCTTTGACAGGAGAGTTTCCGATCTATGTGTATTTATCTATGCTATAAACGCTGAAGTACTCCATTTTGTTCATACAAAATGCTATTGAGTGCTAAGAAAAAAAAAAACATGAACAAAATTTACTCCAATTCTATAAATTTGTGTTTTTACCCAAACATAAAATAATTGTATAACCCTATTTACGTTCATGCCTACAACTACTTAAATGTTTCATCAAAAACATTCGAGGAAAGATCTAAAAATGATTGACTGATAACAATACGACATATGAAAATTCTAAAACAAAGAGAGAAAAGCAAAACGATTTTGACAACTAAATGTGACATTTTGTTTTACCCAAATCAAACTCAAAACGAAACTTGCAATATTTTGGCCACATTCATGCTTTACAAACAAATGGTTGGTAAATATTTAATAGTTTAAGAGCCAAAGACAATATTATTCGGCTTTGGATTTTTGTCTGGGTGATAAGAGAAATTCGAAATTAACCTAAAATTAAATTCATTAAGGTAAAGACATAGGATTTTTAAATTTCTTTAACGCTTTTCAAAAAACACTAGTACTGAATAACTATAACATTCATTAATAAGTAATGAGTTAAAATTAAAAATTTTGTCACTTCACTATTTACACAATAGGCAAGCTAGTTACTTTAACATCACTTAGAAGATAAGAAATAAGCTAAATGAAGCATTTTGTACGCATTCTTGTGTTCAAATCAAAAGGTACCATTAGAATAAATAAAAAGTACCATAAATGCCAATTATTATATAAAATTCAAAAGGTATTATTAGATAAAAGAAAAAGTACAATTTGTTCTCTATTTGTAGTACCAAAATACCTTAGAGCAAACTATCCTTAATCCTTATTTCACTCAGAAGCATATCGCTTACTTTTATGTCAAATAATTTAAAATATTAAAAATATACCGTTAGGAGATGCTTAATTTTGCCGATTTTTTTTGTGACACAGATATTTTTCAAGTTTGTATTCATTTTCTCAAGAAAAACATATGTTTTAAAAAAATACCAACTGTTTACCCGGATTTGGCACATCATCTAAATAACGTTCTTAACAAAATTGAACGGAAGTGTACTTTAAGCTAGATCAAATCTATATACTTAAATAAAAAAAATCAAATGTCGTTCGTTAGTAATTGCATCAGTTGAGAACGGCTGAACCAATTTAGACAATTTTTTTCTTAAATGTTCGTGATAGTCAAACATAGGTTTTCGTGAAATAAAATTTGGCCACGCCTACTTTTACTCCCACTTTTTTGATTTATCTAAAACCGGAAAACGGCTGCACTGATATGGGTATTTTTTTTTTTAAATGATCGTATTAATTCAACTTAACTTGTTACTGAAAGAAAAATTGTCCACTCACACTTATACACCCTCTGTGATTGGAGTTAGTGCGGAAAATTCCAACGATGTCACTCAATTTCAAATAGGTCGCTACGTTAGCATTAACGAAGCAATTTGTAGCATTTGTTAATTTTGTTTAAATGTTGAAATTTTTTTGAAATGTTCCCGAACGGTTCTCCGAAATGCCAAGATATTATATTTGCAATCAATCATCAAACAAATTTCAACGGCGGAAACAAGAAAATCCAGTTCCAGATTTCTCCCACTTATTAGGTCGCATTTACACAGTCTATCCAAGAAACGATGACCGTTTCTATTTGGGTTTGCTATTTGTCAACTTTAGTGGTCCAACATCATTCCAAGATTTGCGAACTATAAATGGTGAATAGTGTGACACATATAGAGAATGGTGTCAAAGCTTGCGATTGTTGGAGAATTACTCTCATTGGGAATACATTCTCGCAGATTCTGTGCTTTTGACAATTGATCATCAAATACGTAAATTGTTTTCAATAATAATCTCCATTCAAACCGACTAATTTGTGGAGCAAATACAAAGATGCCATGTGTGATGGAACAAACGCATAGTGGGGCAGAATCAAAATTGTTTGGAAATAAAGCTGGCATTTCTTAACGGCTGGTCCGATCGGGATAAAATTCAACATTGGCGTAGCCAAGGAGTATTTGAGTTTAAGTTATTAAAATGGACCGTACAAATACTCTAGGCGCGGCGCTATGGTGGCTCACAGTAGGGTATTTTTGGAAAGCGCTCGACTAGGTCTTGAAAAATCATGCATGAGAGTGCTATTTATCTCTTATAATTTCCGAGTTATAGGCATTTAAAAAATTTAAATTTTAAAATTATGCCAAACCTTGATCCGCTTTTTTTAAAAAATAGGACCTACTTTTGAACCGAATGTACTCAATTTTTTTTCGTTAGTTAAATTACCAGTAATATGCAAAAGATTTCAGAGCAATATCAATTACGTGTTCAAAAATAAACGATTTTCAATTTCAAAATTAAAAAATATTAGATTTGTGCTGTTTTTTGGGCGAAAAGGTGACTTAACTCATTTTTTATTTAAAAAAAAAAAACTTTCTTTAAGGACATATAACAATTTTATGTTTTTCTGTAAGATATCTTTACGGAGAACATTTTGGTATAAAAACTTGTCATAATTTTCGAATATGTCGTCCCTATGCCTTTTGGAATTTAATCTATTTTGTATCAAAATTAAAACTTTGGACCACATGTTCTAAAATATTAAGAACAATTTCCACATTTTTCCGAACAGACGATATCAATATTTATGAGTGGTCCTTATATGGGAGCTATGACCATTTATATATCAATCTTCATAAACTTCGGTGCAGGGATTTTTATATAAACGGAGATTATTTATGCGAAATTCTAATATGATAATGATATTTATTAGTAGTTAAGTGATTTTCGGTGATATGGTATAACCAATTATGGGTTGAATTATGGGATATTGAGATCCCTATGAATATTACTATTGCGAATGTACCATGGGGTACGTGTTGTTTTCCTTAACAGTGCTTTCTTTGCAATTTTTCAACATTAGATGATGAGGCTGTTCCCCATAGCTGAATGCCTATAACCACATCGGTTTTATAACTATTTTGTACAAAAGCACTTTGTATTCCAAGTCTAGAGCAGACCGTGGGCCAATTAGCCAGTGCAATTGAACTGACTTCAATTTTATGTGTGTAACCATATTGATGCCAAATATGGTGGGTCCAAGTTAAACGGCGATCAAGATGTATACCGTGATATCTCTCATGTCTCTGTTCTGGAATTTTGATATTATTTACCTGTATGGAAGCGTAACATTCTCGTCTTAGAGTAAATGTAACGTGAGTTGCATTGACATTTATTTTCTATTTATCCAGCCATTTTTCTAAATCGCCGATGTGAGACTGGAGTTGTTCAGAAGCTATTGAGGTTTTCCCATGTGTACTTAAAACAGCAGTATCATCCGCAAATGTATATGTGTGAGTCAGTGCGCTCGTAGGTATATCTGCAGTATATAAAATATATAGGAACGGCCCTAATATAATTCCCTGTGGTACACCAGCGGATATCTTTCGACATGAAGAGATCACATCTTTTGATCTGATTTGGAAAGATGTTTCTTGTATGTAATTTTTAAGTAGTTTATGTACATTCGCAGGTGCCAGACCTTATCGAAGGTTGAGATATGCAGATCAATACAGCTTGCTCTCGAAGGTTTTCCGAATAAGAGTAGTTATCCGATGTACCTGTTCGATAGTACTATGCTTCCTTCTGAAACCAAATTGATGGTCAGGAATAATGCAACTTTCGTCAAGGTGTACTATAAGGCCCTCAAGTAACAACTTTTCAACAAATTTTGAGAATATTGACAACAGGCTAATGGGACGGTATGATGTCACTTGAGTGACATCTTTTCCCTGTTTTGGTATATTAACTATCTCAGATATTTTTCATGAGGATGTGAAATATCCAATACGTAGTATAGAGTTAAATATGAACAAAATAATTCTCAGTGCTGAGTTGGGCAGATTACTTATCGTGGTAGTAATTTTATCTATACCAGGTGATTTTCCAGCCTTAAGACCTTTGATTGTCGTCTTCACGGAAGAGAACTGGAATTTTATTGGGGGTGGCACCACATTATGACATTATCACTAATAGATGAATTTGTATTATTTGGGGTAAATAAATTCTCCAAGTGATTGGCAAATGCTTCGATTTTTTGCCAATTCTCCGTTCTGAAGGTGTATGGGCGACTCATATACAATAGGGCATTGCATGTTTTTCACAGCTTTCCAGAGACTATATTCTTTTTCTTAGTAGGGTCTAAGTTTTTAATATAATTTCTCAGATTAGATTCCTTATTAATCTTTAAGGCGGCGTGTAGTCTTGTAAACATTATGTAATTTTTTTGAGATTGTCTCACACTTTAGACTGTAACTCTGGTTCGAATATCCCAAAATTGCAGTTTTCCAATACCAATTTGTTTAGAACAATTCTAAACAATTTAGTATAAATTTAGATATTTTCGGTTATGTATTCTAGACGTGAGAGTGTTATACAGAGACAAAAAAAACGGATGGGCAGACGGTTATAGCTCAATCGACTTAGAATAAATATATATACTTAATTGTGTTTAAGATGAATATTTCTTAATGTTACACACGGAATGACCAACTTAATAACTGACCATTTTGGTTATGGAGGGTATAAAAACTAAATATATTAAAAACAAACAGATATATTTAATTATTATGTTCTGGCCATAGAGAAAATATACATAGAGCGAAAACTCTTCTGTCAAAGACCTAACTCAGTTGTCAAAAACCTAAGTGGTGAAAATGTATTAGTAAACAAAACTATGTGAAAGCAAAAACAACTCTCGTATGTGTAACTTTTTTGAGTAATTTTTTTGGTTGCGTTTTTTTCTAGTTTCCGCTCTATGTATATTTTCTCTATGATTCTGACTACTATAAATGGGATATTTTTTTGTTTCTGTGTATGGTTTTGCCGCGTCAACATATTGTGGGTTCTACCCAAACATGAATATGTATAAAAGAGTGTCCCATATAACAAAATTTGGTAGGAATTCCATTCAAATGATTCGCATTGATTTGCAGAATACGGGTCTTTATTAAGTCTTCAATTCCATAACAGGGACTAAAAATTACGTTATCAATATAAATAAAGTTGCTCCATAAAAGTTATTTTTGGTCATCAATGGAACAAACAAATTCTATATTTTTGTTTGCAAAAGTGCTGAAATGATTCGAAATCTTTAACTTATTATGAGAAAAATAAATTTAAATTTAGTCAGTTAATTTTTCTCACATTCAAAGAGAATTCAATATTTTTTTGATAAAAATTTTACTAAAATTCCCGAAAACTTCATTTCTTGGGACACTCTAATGTATAAGCATCCACACCTCCCATTGGGAAAGTATGAACGTGTTTTTCTGAGATTTAATGTAATAAGTATGTAATGAATAAACAATAAATATTATTATAGACATTTTCTACGGGTTATACATACCTACATACATATGTACGTAAGTATTTATGTACACGGCTGTAGGAATGAAAATAAATACAAATATTTATGTTTATTTTTAGTAGAAAGTATTTGAAACATTAAGAAAATGTATTAAACGATAGGTCAGTTTACTGGGGAAAAATATAAATAATTCACAGGTCAGTAATGTGATGACGAGGGTTTTGTTAAATATTTTTATTTCTTTAACATTAGCCAATTCCATGAATCGAAAAATGTTATTTTTAAAGTGGCTCAAATAAGTAATAGAAAAATACAAATACAGAAATATTTTTTTCAATTATTTCCAATTTTAATAAACAAATTTAGTCGTGAATAATAATTAAAAGCATGGGATTTATATTCACTTGCTTCACTTGAAGGCACTTAAATACACATTATGACATTATGACGTCTGCTTTAGGCAACATTTTGAATATTCACTTTGATATTTCACAAAAATTTAATGAATAAAAATTAAATCTTTGAATTATGAAAAATAATACCATATTAATATATACATACATACATACATATATACTAGGGTGGCCCTTATTTAACAAAATTTAGATTTTCGATGCTCATAAGGTCCACGCCATCTAAATACCAAGTATGCATATTTGGATGACGTTTAGAAGTTGCACTTTTTTATTTATTTAACCCTAACCGTACTAACACGGCTACTCCGGTACCCGAACGAATTTTGAAGTAAAATTTTTCATAAACAAAATAAAATACAAATTTGATGTTCCACCAATTTCAAAAGTTTTTGCCCATATAAAGTACTCTTGATTCGTTTGGATTGACTCTAGAGCGACCCAAAGTCAAATAGTCCTTTCCCTCCTGATAAGGGTACCCGGGTACCTTTACTTATTTTTCTTCATTTTGTATGAAAAAAGTAAAAAATTTAGTAATTTTATGTTTATTGGATATTTAGAAAATATTTTACATCAAACTGTTGCATAAAAACAGTTAATATCTAGTGGAGCGTGGAGTAATAGTTTTGCTATCCGTATTGCACATTGGTCGTTTACAGCCATAACATATTTTGCCTGTCTTTCGATTAGATTTTGGATCAGTACTCACGCAAAGGTAGCAGCGAGCCTTTATTGCCAATCATCCTGTTTTATCTCGATTAGTTGTAACCGATGTGCCTGCAGTATCCTGGCAAACTTATTTAGGGATGGCTTTATTTGTTATAAGCTCTAGAGCGTCCACGTCAAAAAAACGTCAATGTCCATCTAATTGTTTTGAATTAGGTGGTATGTTTAAACACTATCTGGTCAATAACATCTATAATATCCTATTTTCCAATAACAACTAGCTCCCCTCGAGTATAATACAAATGATAACAGACAAAAGTGTTCCGTTTTTTGTAGAAACAACATTGTGGTTTACCTATATCGTCCGTTGGTTTTGGCCGTAGCTCTGTTGGCATATAGGATTCGTTTTGTCAAAGGGTACCGATTTATTCCTCTAACTTGTAGGTTGTTGGCCAATGGGAGTGAAGTAAAAAAATTATCTGTTGTTACATTTATAACTGATTTTTTGGAGAAATCCACCAGATCTATCGCTGACCACCAGGTAGCTTACCTGTAGATATGATTCCATTCAAAGAATAGTTATTGGCTGCGTTACACAACCAAAATATTTTAATTCCGTATTTAGCTGGCTTTGAGAGAATATATTGAGCGATTCTGGTTCTGCCTCTAAATGGAAATAACTATCTGTCTACTGTCACATTTCAATCTGGAAAATAATTTAAACCTAGATTCTGCATCAACATATTCCAGATATCGGAGATAAGAGCTGCTTTTTCCGTTTTTGCCTTTCGATCTTGTAAACGCATTGCCAAAATGTATTACGCGTAGTATTTGCAGCAATCGGGACTTTACAATGCTTTTTATAAAGGATGACTCTAATTTCCCCAAAGAATTAAAGGGAGTTCATTGTTGGTACTATTTATACCCATCACCAGTAAAATTCCAATATAAGCATCAAGTTCTTCCATTGAAATCAATAAATTTGGATAATAACGGACAAATAAATATACACGGGTACTTGTGTACCCTTGTCAGGAGTCTACGTGTGTAAATGTCTGTACGGCAGCGAAAGGCAAACTCACACCACTACAGTTTTTAAATATTGTAGTTGTATGAGTTGAGTAAAAAGTTGAGAAAAAAACAAAAACAATAACTGAAATAAACAAGCATAAAAAGCGAAAAGCGTAACACAACCTGCTTCCATCAATGCTCATGCGAGACTGACTGGTTTTGATTGTTTTTATACAATGTGTGTGCTTTCGTAAATGTGAAAACAAAAACAGGAGAGCTCATTTGAGAGCTCAATGCCTTTCGCTGCTGTACGGTTAGGGTTAAACTTACTTCACTACTATACATTGGGATTTTAACTCATTATTTTAACAGGGTGATGTCAGCCTTACCATACTCGCTAACAAATAGGAACTTAACCCCTTGTGGACCAAATCTTTAAATCGTTGAAAAAGTTTTATTTTTTTTATAAAATATTGATAATAAGGACTTCAGGAAGTTATTTACAAAATGTTAACTTTGTTGGGGAGCTGCAAGGAACATAAAGGGTAATGCAAGGATTCGAAAGGGACCTGGTTCTTTTAAGTACCATCGGTTCATCATCAGCCAAAGGATAAAAAACTCATTGAACTTTTTTATTTCAAGTCTATTCCATGGTATTTTACGAAACGGTATTTTTTGTCTTTACAATATTAATAAACACCACAATGAGAATATGAGATACTTCACCGATATTCTGGGTAATTGAGGTTGCCAATAGGCAATAGAAATATATTATTCCAAAGATGATAGTGTACTTCAAAGTACTTTTGGGTAAAATATGTCAAAATATGTTTTGTTTTCATTTTGTATTATTGTTATGGTACTTATAAGTACCGTCGGTCGACAAAGGATTAAATTAGTCATTATCACGATTAAATTATTAATAATATCTGAAAAAGAAATTCGATGAAAAAAAATATTTTAAATAAATTTTAATTAACACAAATGTAGTCATTCAAAGTTTAAATGCATTTTAAAATAACTAGCTGAACCTGTATGGACAAAGTTGTAGCAGATATCTATAAGTACAGGATCATGCTATGATCTTAAAGAAAGAAACGAATGAATTTAAGGCAAATGGGATATTGTATTTACGAATTAATCTAAAGGCTAGGGGATATACTATGTTATTTGTATTTTTATTTGGAGTAAAAATATATAAATCATTTAGTCTGCCAACTCGGGAGCAAGCCACATACAACTGACCTTGTGAAAAACATGAACTTTCCAAATGTAAGCCAGCAATAGTCAACGATTGGCCATGTGCTTTGTTAATGACTATAGGAAAGGCAAGACGAAATGGGAATTGGAGCCGCCTGATTTCAAATGGCATGGAATTAGTACGTCTTCGCCTTTGAATCTGCCACCGATAATTGTTGTCTCAATTAAATTTGGTGAACATTTTTTGGTGGTGAATCTTGTTCCGTTGCGTAATTTAGGCACGTTTAAGTTGTGTTATAATAAGTGGTGGCATTCCGGCTGGTACCAATGAATTCAAAAATTTGTTCATTACTGTGTCAATCGATTTGTATTTCACTGTTTCGCCAGGCAGTTTCAATTGAATTTGCTTATTGAGCTTTTTGATATCATTATTTTTTGATGCCAAAATTGCCAATTCGAATTTTTGTAGTTGGTTGTAAGACTTGGGAATACCTTGTAAATTTGAAGGAACTATGCATCATCATTGGGAAGCGGGAGCAATAGTCCAGTTCTGTGGTTCATTTGGCCACGAACTTTAAAAGTGGTCATGAAGCCGACGTTGTTTACGATATGATGCCCCGTAGTACCGAAGGACGACATTTGAAAGCATGAGTTGTATTCTCGTATATTTTGTACGAAGTGCTTGGAAATCGGAGTGGTGCTGGAAATGTTACTTAGAAGCGCCTCAGGCGGCTCAATAATTGATGGCAGAACAACTTTACCGTTCAAACAGCACATTCGCGGAGATTCCTTAGGGAACTTCAAAACGCTGCAATGAAGCAAGTTCATTGAGCCAACCAGTACATCCTTGTGATTCCTTAAGCCATCATCCTTATTGTAATGACATGCCGCCAACTTTTAATGGATTTTATCTCTTGATCCAGCCATTCGGGAGCGATTGGCTTATAGGCTTTTGATATGCTCTTCGAGTGTCTCTGAAGCTCTCGATGAAGATGCACTGCGACACATTCGCTGAAGATGTGATTCCCGATCTCTTTCCGTTTCTGCGGTTCCAGACTTAGATTTTCCTCCAGACGTGATTCGCCTTCTCTTCCTATTTCCGCGTCTCTAGACGTAGATGCCCTTTCCCGATTTTCCTGAAGAATCAATTTTTTGGTGGCATTATTGTAAATTTTAACTTAAAATTATTTGCATATCAATTTTATTCTTGCAACAAATTCTTACAAATTTGATTTAACTTATAGCTTTTTAACTGATCAACAGAAAGCTGTAATTAGCGCTAAGCATATCAAATGCAGTCAGTGACTAAATGGAAACAAATTTTATTTGAATAGACCACTATTTTTTATTAAACGTGGAATGTGGTATAGAGTAGAAGTTAGATTTTGTCAAGGCCCTCCGCTCACAGACCGTAAATAAAAAGTGAGCTGTCTTTTAATATATTTTTATTACCACCCAAAATAATATATAAAATATCGGGTATCGTTTGAAAGGGCTCAGCCAGTCGCTTACAAATCTATATTTGTAATGCTAAACTTACCCTTAATATATTGTTACGTTTTAACCTTTTTAAAACGTTGGTTTATTTCCTTTAAATTAACTGGATACTTTTGATTGCAAATAAAAGCAGTTTCAGTAGTTTAAAATTTGTAACAACTCTTTATTTATTTAAAATGTGTAACAACAACAGTTCAAATAGTCACTCAGTGTCTTTATACACGTTTATCAATTCGCGGAAATGCACACACATTTAATAATGTACAAACTTTCGATACTTACAAACAATACTAATAATCGTGTATATAAACATGATGAATGTTGCAGGCTGTAGTTACAGACCGTTAAACTCAAATCGCTATTGCACATTTGTAACAATATATTTATTCCATAATTTATAAGACTTTTCATGGAGTTTTTACGAAAATGATTATTATTTTGAAAGAAAATTTAAATTTTTACAAATTTACATGATTTAAAAAATAGTTTGTTAATTGTATTTTCAATATTCATACTAATTCGCGTATTATCAGACAGTCAATTTAATAAACATCATGTTTCAAACATGGTCGTCCTTCACGGTCTCTCAGCTTCAATTCGTATGATACCCAATATTTTTGCAAGCTCTTGTTGAGTTTGACAACAATCTTCATGGAGTAAAATCTCCAATTCTTGGTCTTCAATCTTTTTTGTCTGGCCTGGACAATCTTCATCTTCCGTGTAAAAATCACCACTACTGAACCGCATAAACCATCACTCGCACATTGAAACCGATGAAACACATTCACCATAAGCTTCGGTGAGCAATCGGTGTGCTCCAGCGGCACTTTTTTCAAAATAAAAAAAGTAAAGCAAAAGTTCCCGCATATGACGCTTTGTTGGCACAAAATTTCACGTTTTTGAAGCAAAAAAAAAAGTTTTTACACTATAATGTTAAATAACTAAGTGAGAATAGACAGATATGTACCCTACAAAATGACATATAAGTTATTAAAAACCAAAACCTCGTTCAAAAGATACACCATATTTTGTAAATCCCGCCTTATTAAGTCATACACCCAATAAAATTGGTTGGTTTTTTGCCGACTCGAAACTACTTGCTTTATTTTTTTCGCAAGAAAACAAGCATCTAAAATCAAAAAATTTGCAAAATAGCGGCCACCCTTATAAGTATACAAAAATATCTATATACATATATATTGTCATATAGACAAATGCTGTCATTAAAATTGTCCTTCTAATGCTACGATACTTTGTTACTTGTACAAATTAATTTTTATTTTGCCATCCTAAATACATGAACAACAGCAGCAATATTCTCATCAACACAACATATGTATTTATTATCCCTCTTGTCGTTGTGTGCTTCTTTCATACAACAGAATTTCTAAAAGCTCAGATGTTTTAAGGCAATAAACAGAATCTATTTAATATGGGTGATTATAAATATATTAAGAAAAGCCAAAATATACATAAATATCAACAAAAATCCAACAAAAAAAAGTAAATCTTCAAAAAATAAAAAAATAATAAACAAACAAAAAAGAAGAAAAAAAGAAATTAAATTTATTTGGAAACCATAAGTTGCCTTTTAGTCATATCCTTATATGTATGCACAGTTGCGAGCAAAAAAATGCAACGATAAGTCTCATGAACTTTGAATTTGCTTCTAAGCTTAAAACTGCATCCTATTAATATGTTATTTTGGTAGTTATTCTCTAAGGCAATATATCCAAACTAGTCATACAAATTTTTTTGTTTAATTTAGCAAAAAGGTGCTTATTTCCCTTTCTGTTTTTAATATTGTTTCTAAATTCTTTAAATTTGAGTGGGTTTTTCTTCCTTACTTCCGTTCTACAAGCTTCCTTATTTCCATGAGGTTGAAGTCGGGGGATTGTGACGGGCACTTCAAAACTTGCACATCATTGTTGCTTAAAAAGTTGCTTGTTAAGCGACTTGTGCGCTTAGGGTCATTGTCGTGTTGAAATATGTACCACCAGGGGCCACATTTTCACGAAAATGGGATAGCTTATTTTGTTCCAGTATCGCAGAGTATTTAACCAGCCAATGGTGAACTTTATGTCTGTGAGACCGTGTGTGTTAAAAAAATCGAATAACTTTATTCTCAGTTATTGTTTTTAAAAAATTTTGTGAATTTTAATATTGCAGTAAAAGAGCTAAACTTTATTAAATATCTTTGTTTTATTGTCAAAGAGCATAAATTTAAAAAAAAGTGAACTATTTGCTAGTCCAAATTATTCACTAAATTTAAAAAATTAGACCTTCTCAAAAGAAAATTAAACGTAATGATACTAATAAGTAAATTCAGATTACAAAGAATAAAAATGCAAAAGAAGAGATAAATTGGATACCGCTATTAGATTCGAGTCACATTCAAATGTCATATGACACATCGTTGCATTTTTTTTATTTTTTTTTTTTTTGCTTGCCACTGTATGTCTATGTCTATCTTTCTATCTATCTATGGGTATTTGTATTAGAATATGTATGTGTGTGCTGTTTTCATACAATATTATATTATCTTTAAGTCTAGACAAATAGAAATCGAATATAACGTCAAACGAAATACATTCGGTACAATATTATATTATGATATTGCCACATTTTCTAGATTTAACAAAAAATAAAAACAAAACAAGTAAGAAACCTAAAATAAAGCATGTGTGGTAGTTAAATCGACCTCATGATACTCTACACGTTTGTAAATGACATTCACGTTCACGTCTTTTCTTAACATTTTTTAGTTTCTTTACGCCACACAGTGGTATAGAGAAAAAGAAGGAAATAAATCTATAACTTCTAAATGGTTAGTCCATTTATTAGAAATCGGATCACAAACGACGAAATACGATAGTTTTAAAAATTTAACATACTCGAGGTGCCCTTTTTGGAAACCCCTGTACGCGGCCCTGGTGGGTCTATGATGTCCAAATTTAAAACCTAAACTGGGCAATACTTCCTTTAATATGTTAATATGTTTACTGTTGAGTGACATTCAAATTTTGGAAATCTGTGTTAACAGAAACAATGGACTTTTGGCCGATGAAATTAAGTTCTCAGCCACCGTGCGCCGTTAGCATTTCGAGCACATTATCAATACGTATCGGAAATGATGCGCATTTAGTTCAGCTATAACTGTGTCTATCCCTTTTTTGTAAGCCTTGATTTTCGTTTATTTCGATAAATGTTCCGCTTATATATCGTATTTAGCCAAAAAATCTCGCCTGAAAAAAATCGAATTAGGGCCTTTCTATATTAAGGTAACGGAATATACCTTTAATGCCACCATCCACCACCAAGAATGATTGTGAAATATTCATCTAAGACAAAGTTTATATATTCATGATCCTTATCAAGACGTATTGATCTGGTGAGAGCGTCTCTTCAACAAATACAATATTTGTAAATTGTCAAATGACTGACAATGTTAAAGTATGTTGTGGCACATGCAAAACGTATTGAAAAAAACTAACAAAAAAATTAAGTAATTTTGGTAATCCATTGAATTTTTGAGGATTCAATCTCAACCTGATTTTATTGTTACAAAATTGTTTGATTAAAACATGATTTACAAAATTTAAAATTTTTAAGTCCTTATTCATAAACAATTTTTAAATTTAAACAACGTTTTCGAATCGAATTTTGTATGGAAATTTTGCTTTAAAACATTGTTTAAATTTAACATTTTTTTATAAGTATGGCGGTTAATATTTTTTATTTAAAATAAACTTTTTTAATGACAATAAAAAATATCAACAAAGTTTAACAATCGAAAATACGATACAAACAAGTGTTCGTAACTTTACCTTGTTAATACACCTTGATCCTTTTAAAGTTTTATGTCGATTGAGTTATGTCCGTCTGTCTATATTAAATATGTCTTCGTTATAATCCTCATTAACTGTAATTTAATTGACACAATTACCAGGTGAAATCTGTTAGAAATATATGACTTATTCATTGAATGGATTGTTATGAGCCTAATTTTACTACCCATTTACTATAGTGTAGGGTATAAACACTCACATACTACTACTGCTACTACTACTAAGTAGAGTGCTAGTAAAAACAAAATGTAAGCAATAAGTTTATTTCTCTCTAATGGTAAATAGAAAAACACACATACATAAGAACACTTACAGACATTAAGGACGAACATAACAATGCCGTCAGGAGTAGTCGCAACATCAAATTACTAATATTAAATGAGTTGTGCAAATAGTCACAATACATGCAGTTACATGCACACCCACACTTAAACACTTTTAGCCATAGATACATACATACAAAGGACGCAGGACAAATGACAATGTGACTATAAACTATTTTACAAATTATTAATGTACATATTGTGGTGTTTGCTCTTGTTACTGATGTTGCCATTATTGTTGTGTTGTAAGACAAGCAAATACTGCTTGAAAGATACACAAATTCACATGTAGACACATATGTGCTGCAGACAGACAAGCAGAGATATATTTTGAATAAATAATATCAACTCTTTGGCATACACAAATTGAATTTGTAAACAACATTAAGGTGCAATATTTACAGTGTGACATGTATGAAATGAGTACAATCACCCCTTTTTAGTTTATGTAATAAATAACAAACATTTATTTTTGATTCTCTTATTTATTATATTATAAGTTTTGTTATCTAAATATCTTAGAATTAAATGACGTTTTCATGCAAATACGATAAGAAATTTGGAGATATCTGTGTTTATTTAAACCAAATAGACATTGCTACATCTGATATAGTCTGATAAGCTCTAAAATTAATAATTCCAACAGTGAACACAATATATAAAAACAAATATTATTCATATAATTCTTTAAAAAAAAATTTTAAATATTTCACTTTGGCTAAATTTAGCCGTTTTTTTTAATTGGAAACAAAAGTTTTATCGAAACACTAATTAACACCAGTTTTTATGGCTTTTGTTCATAATTTGAAACATAAATGTATGGGCTTGCTAATTCAGAAAAAAAAATTTAAACCCCCAGCTCGTCCATAAAACCTTTATAATTCCGTTTAAATCCGGCATGATCGGAAGAAAAAAGTTAATAACTCTATATGTTCTAAACTACTAGTCCGAAATGATATACAAAAAATCGTACAGATATAAGACTTCACCACCTTTAGTTTGCAAAGCTTTGTAGATCACGTAACTTGTACTAATACGAATATATTTTTACATATGCGAATACTGCGCACGAAATTGACACTTTTTGTCTGTCAAGAGGGGCACCCAGCGACTTAAACTAATCCAGCTAAGTTGAATTCAGTGGTGCTAACCGTTTTTTTGGTTAGCTCGTATTTTTAAAATATACCGTTATTTCGAAAATGGATGAGGTTGCACAACATATATTCGCGTAACGGCTTAGTTTATTGAATAAATTAAAAAAAACCTAAATTCCACAATAAAATTACCTTTAAGAGTGACTTAACATATTTTTAATCTTCGCAGTCGTTTTATAAATACATATTTTTTTTTTTTTTGTCAAAAAAAAAAAAAAAAAATTATTTTGCAAAATTTCGATTTTTTTTTTTTTTAAACAGCATGAAAAACAGGAAAATGAAGCTACGGTATTTTTTCTAAGTGTATAGAAAACAAGACAAGCTCTAAATGATCAAAATCTGTACACAACCTATGATTTTATAAACAAAAGATAAATATCCCCTAATAACATTTCTCCCATACTTTTCCAAAAAGTATTCTACAAATTTTTTAATTCTTAAAAACTGTATACATTTTTGAAAAGAAGACAAAATTTCCTATTTGCTGATATATAATGTATGTGTCTCATATTTTCCAGTAGTCAAATTTATGGATTCAAAATCAACAACAAACAGAAAATTTACAGAATCTTACCGTTTTGTAATATATTGTTGTGCTTATGTTTAACTAAGTAGCACAGTGAAATTATCTATATATATAAAACACAAAACATGTTTCTACCTAAGTCCGTTATATATTCTGGAACCATCCAATCGATTACCTCCGGTTTCATTAGAAAGGCAATGGTGTGAAGATGGTTTTAGACACCTTAAACAATACATTAGGACCATTCGTGAACCGGAATTCCGAATTTTCAAATACAAAATTTTTTACCCATTTTAACATTTTTTTATTTTGAAATTTTGTATGTAAGCACATCTCCCGTTGAATACATCCACTAAGGGGGTAAAACTTGTAAAATCGGTATATCTATATCTAAGGAACTGATAAATCTAGCAACTTTATCTAAATGTATGCAAGAAATATGTGGACAGGTGTGTGATACGTTTTGTACTTTTATGAGGATAAAATGGGCGAAACTCGTGTTTTAATACTTTTTTGTATCCCATATCCCAGAAATTAAATTTAAATGGAATTGCAGTCCTTCTTAAATAATTACAAATGAACTCTGGCACTATTTTAAAATTTGAACGTACTTCTTGTTGGTACTTTTTTTTTACAAAACTATTTTTCATTTACATTAAAATAGTAAAAAAAAAATTTATTATAAAACCCTTTCATTAATAAAGAATTATTAGCGTAGTAAAGTTTTGAAATATGATGAATATATTTGTGGATATGTATATTCTTATACAACTGGATGTAACTGGATGTTATCCTCCTTCCTGTGTTTGTTGGAGGTACTATTGCTGCAGTTACAATACTCATTAATGTCCAGTAAAGTCAGATATTTTCTAAAAATTTCTTCTATTTTTAAAAACAGTCCACATCCACAATTTGCACTATATGATTATGCAATTAAACTCTGCTAAAGGAATCCATAAAATGCCCAGAATTGAAAAAGGTTCCTGCAGTTCATTTGCAAATAATTTATCCCAGTAAAAAAATAAGGAATATTGGAAATGACTTTAAATGACGATTTTCTTACCGTCATAACGATGCTCATCAACGAAGCTAGACAAATGCATTCCAGGACCTTTTAGCAACACCAAAAAAGGAAATTTCTCCTTAACGGAGATATGTACATACATTTGTACCACTTTCATATATATAATATCAGCAACTGAACTTATTGTGGGTAAATTCATTGGTGCAAAAACGTTAGTTTTAGTACATTTTTGGGTCCCTCAGTTGCAATTACAGGCTGTCGTCTTTGAAAAGGACATAATTTTTCGCCAGAATAGTTATTCTTTGCCAGAATATAATACTTATTGAATTTTTCTTTTTATGTTTTTCTTTTGTTATGAATTTATTTTTAATATTTTTTTTATGTCAAAACATTTATATACACAATTTTCAGTTGAGAATACCGAATTTATAATTACAACCACCAACATTTAGTACCGAGTCTCTATACACAAAATTTAATTCGGTAGTCATTTTTAATTTTTTCAAATAAATTTGATTAATACATAAATCCCAATTATATTTTATAAATTAATAATACAGATTATTAGTTGCATTTAAAAATGGTTGATAATTGAAATAAAATGTTAGTTATTCTAATTAAACCAATCTGTTTTCTGTGTGTTGAAATTTCCCCTGATCACGAGTAATTATAATCCAACAGTCAGAACGAGATATTCTTATATATCTTATACAGTAAAATTAAATTCCATATAGCAAACGTCAGAATGGCATAATACTTAAGCTTCTCAAACAAATATAAAAACACAAATAGAATGGATCTCATTAAAATAACCAGACTTCGACGCGGTTATACAAAAATTACATTATGAATTTTCAAATCTCACCTCCATGTAATTGCGACATAGCGTATATGCCCTCTATACAACACTTTAGAAACAAAGACTTGCTACAACTATTTTTTAACCCAAAAGATAATAACATATTGATAATTATAAATTGTTTAAAGTTTACTAAACTTTATCATTCTTTACCCATTGTTGCTCAGATTAAATTGGCATTCTTCCTTCTTGTCTTTGGACTAAGTCTGCTTTGTCCCTCTTTCTTAATCGAATGTGGCCACATTTATCTAATATATTGCGGGCCAGAGGATTTGGTTGGATTTCAAGCTTTTTAAAATATTTTTCTACATGTTCCTTGATCTTAGTTTTTACAAAAGGCACGTTTGATATTAAAAAGAAACTAGCAGGCTCTATGAAATTTCGTTGTATTAGAGATTTATAGGAACGTTGCAGAAAGTTAAACTCTGTAATAATGAAGCGGTAAAAATCGTTACTAGCTAAGTTTGTAATAAACGATTCGATTCTTTGAAATTTTTTTTACGATTTACGAAAACCATATATATTAAAACAATCCGTATTGTTGTTAAAATAAATTTTAAAAATCCATAATAATCAGTAATAAATCAGTTTTATTTCGCATTCTTTTAAAAAAACAACAATCTTGGATTGATTTATAGATCATTATAAAGTGAAGTGTTGCCCGAAGTGAACAATTTTGTATTTTTTAACCCTTTCGCTACAAAATTTTATTTGAGAAGCTTAAGAAAATCAATTTTTAAAATTTTTGCTAAGAATTGGTCCTAAGAACCTTAATTTGATTTTTAAAATTTGGTCATAAATATGCTTTTTTATATCCAATATAATACAAACAAATCTTTTACACAAACAAAATTTCGACTTCATAAAAATAAGTAAGACAGTTTTTTAACTGTAATAATTTTTAGTTAAAACAAATAAAAGTTAAAAAAAAAAAAATATTGAAAACTTTTCATAAGACCTTAAGAAACCATAATCTGTAGAAATCTAGAAGAATTTTATGGTTGAATATTGTCAAACCCCAAGAAAAATTTTGTATCCATATGGATACAATATAGCGAAGTGATTAATTTATGATTGTTGCGTATACTTATTATTAAATTATTTCAAATTATATATTACTCATTCGCAGCGACTCACAGCGAACTGGGAATACTGATTCTTTCGAAATATTACAATTGAAAATTGTTGAAATCCTTAACCAAAACACAAATTTTCCAGCCATGTAAAAGAATATAAAAATAATGAAATACTTGGCGAGTTTAAAAAAAAAAAAAAAAAAAATTGCTGAAATTTGTTAATATTTTCTCATGTATTATGAGAAATTATTACAAACAGTTACATTGAAAATGTAATCCAAGTTTTCTTACATTAATTATATGTAAGAAAACTTGTGTAGTCGTCTTGATCGACAAATGATTTTCCTGTTTTTTGTTTGCTCTTGTTCGCATTCATGTTTTTTTTTTTTACTTCTTCCATTATAGCACTAACATTTCGAAATTCACTCACACATGAATGTATTGATTTGAAAATACTTTCATGTATCAAAGTTTCCCAGCATATATTATGTATATATGTAGATTATATTGACATATTTTCCTGATGACAATTTGTTACAAAAAAAAAAAAAAAAAAAAAACAGAAAAAAATAATTTTCTTTAACACGAACTGGGTGCAAGTATTTTTATTGGATAAAATATGGATGAAGGGAGAAAACAAATAAAAATTTAATACTATAATGCTCATTTTTTATCTTTGCTTGTTCAATCAATGGTTGTGTTAGAAGTGTAAAAATTTTCTTTTTACTTGCAATATAACTTTTTTTACAAAACGAAGTAATTTTAAGAAAGATATTTATTTTTTTGGTTTTAAAAAGTTAAGTTATGTGTTGTTATTTCATATCCAAAGGAATATCAGCTAGAAATTTTCTACAAATATTAAGTTTTTAATTGGAGAGTTTCTAAAATGTTTATAGAACTTAAAATTGTCTATGAAAATTGAAACCACTATTTCGAGGCGGTTAAAAAAGTCCAAAAACTCACGCATGATTTTAATTAACCGCCATATTTCAAGAAAGTGTGCCAACCAAAAAACAAGTAAGAGAGCTATATTCGTTTGTGCCGAATCTTATATACCCTTCACCAAATTACACTTTAAAATAAAAATTTTAAATATTTTTAAGTAAACAAAATTAAAATTTTTTGTTTTCAAAATTTAAAAAAAAAATTTTTTTTTTCAAAATTGTTTTCAATTGCTCTTTTTATATTTTTTTTAAATTTTTTAAAATTTTTTTTTTTAATTTATTAGTGAAAAAAAATTTATGACAAAAATATTGTTTGGTAAAAAAAATTCAGGTTAAAAAATATTTTTCTCGATTTGACTCATTGTATGTACAAATTACTATAGCCAAAAATCGAGATTATCCTGATTTTCTCGATTTTAAATAGCGACCGAGCCGGAAGAATTCCCGATATTTTGATGTATCAATTATGTTTTTAAATTATTTAAGGGCTACGGAAAGTTGATTTCAACATGGTTATATCGACTTCGCTTTCTATAACGATCCAGAATGTATATACTTTGTGGGGTCGCAAAAAAAAAAAATATAGGAATTTCAAACGGAATGACAAACTTATATATACCCTTGCCACTCATGGTGAAGGGTATAAAAACAGCTTGACAGCCGACAGTTTATATACTTAAAACAGAACTAATGATTGGCGGCAACAGTTCCAGAATAATCATCTTCAGCGTTGAACCACATTTTCATATTGTTAATCGTCAAAATTTCTGTATTTGTGATTTTGGAAAAACAAATTCATCTGTAACATATTACTGTTTGGTGCGAATTCTGAGCTGGAGTCATCATTGGGCCATACTACTTCAGTAATGAGACTAATTAAGCAGTGACTACTACTGGTGTTCTATATCACGACGTAATAATAAAGTTATTTTTACCTAAATTGAAATTTGACATGATATTGAATTAGACAAGACGGTATCACATGCAAAAAAACATTTTCTGGTCGAGTTCTCTCTCGTTTCGGTGATTAGAATTTAACCCCATTGTATTCATTTTTATTGGATTATTTGAAGTCAAATGTTTATGTAATTTTCCTGATGTTCTATACATAACTCCATAAAGAATACATTTTCTATTTAATTAATATAAGAAACTTATGAAATTGTATGGCAACTTTATGTTAAAAAGTGTGTAATATATAGTAGAAAATCCGTTAATAATGAACTTCGTGAAATCAATAAAAATTGGTCATTATAAGCCAAGTCCATAATAAGCGGACAGAAATTAACAGCCTTTTTTAAAAAATACTTATAACTCGTTCGGTTCTTCGAAATTTTTTTAACAAAATTTATTTAATAAAAACTAGCTGTAGTGTTTATGTGAAAATAAATTTCAATATTCCACAACAAATAGTAAGAAATAAAATAGTTGTATTTCATATTTGATCATTATAAAGTCAATTGTTCTGCGACGAGAAATTTGTTGCGTTTACTTAATATTGAATTATTACAAATTAAATATTACTCATTCGCAATGACCTAACGTGAACGGCAAACACTGTATGCGTTTTGGTGATCAGAATATGCAATCTAGATCGTGTGAATTAATGCCATTGAATTTATGTTAATGCAATTATTTGAAGTAAAAGGCTGAAGGCGTTCAACGCTGTATCAACGATATTCAGCAGAAAAGTCGTGCAAATCATTCTTCCCATACTGTGTACTTTATGCTTCAATAGAAAATAGAAAAACAAATGATTTCGGTCTAATTCATAATAAAAACTTATTGTGGATTTAAAGCACAAGTCGTTACCTTAAAATACGGATGACGTATGTAGCAAAAGTTAACTTTTCAACAGACGGTTTTAAATGTTTAACATTAAATTTCTTTAAAATGGCTCTATGGATTCTTACCAGTTTTGGATGGAATATAATTTGAATTTTTATAAGCCCAAGTCCAATTTCTTGTAATTATAATTAGAAAGGCTTTATTAGCCTTTTTGCTTCGGAATATATTTGGCGTGTGTTACATTTTTTTCACAACAAATTATTTTCTTTGATCATACGACAAAAAGGCGACTGGAAATATATAATATAAAAAAATAGTAAAATTAAAAATATTCGTGATAAAAAAAAACTCAATTAATTATAATTCTTTATTCAACAAAAATTAAAAAAAATAAATAAAACAAATATTTTCTATGTATCTTTGAATAATTCCGACCACTATCTGCATAAAAATAACACATCATACGTTTTGGGTTTTAATATTGCTAATTTTATTCGATATTTTTTAAACCAAACTAAGGAGTATTTTTTCGTTCTCCAAATAGTACTTTTTGAATTTTCTAATATAATATTGAACCTAGAATAAGGAAACTACTTTGATTTAAGACTTGACGGTAGTTCAAGTGTGGAAAATTTTTACTTTTTCCTCTAATGGAATGAGTTAAAATTCACAAAAGGTGTTTTTAGTGGTAGCTTTCTTTAGCATTTTCTATAATAATGGACCCAGAATCATGATGTTGAGTGGGAATACAAACTGTGCGTCTTTACCCTAGGTCTTCACGTAGCTATATTTATTGCTGCAATTGTCAAATTTGATTGCGTCAATGAAATTTGTGAGTGTTGACCGCAAATTGCCATATATAGCAATCCATTGCGCAATGGTTGCTATACTGATAGCTTGGGCAATTATTGCTAAGCAATAAGCTGTCAGTTCAGATCTCATTAAAATAAAATTTCTTCTTTCTATGATTCAGTGTGATTAATGCATACACATTTATTTATTTAAGTACTAAAAGTAAAAAAAAAAACAAAGAAATTGTGAAAAAATCATTCAACACAAAATACGCCTCAGTTTTTCATAGATCTTCTAGTGTTGAAAATTTTGTGTTTGTGACGAACGTCACACCAATCACTGTGCTGTCGTTCTGCCTACGTTTTTGCTTGTGCTTAGCGATAAAAATTGCTACGTGGAGACCTAAGGTTATGGTACTTTTTTATACTAATAATACGCAAAGAAGTCTTAATAGTACTATTTTTTTCTTCCAATTGTGGTGGCGAAGTCCACCGGGTCATAGATTAAAATAGGTTAAAGTAAAAACCGAGGAATAATTGTCGGTTTCGGTTTCGGTTTTAGGCCATGAAAAACTGCGGTTTTGGTTTCGGTATAAACCGAACTGGAAACTCTACGTACAACAATTGTATTTTCAATATGAAAAATCATCATTTTGCATACAAAAAATGTCGTATGTCTGCTTTTAGTGCACATACGACAAAATACATGCTCATTACGATAAAATTTTGTAACGTACAATGAAATGCATGCTGAATATCTCTGTAGTTATAAGATTTTGAATAAAACTGATGAGACCAAAAAATCCCGGGAATCGGGTATTTAAAAATTGGAAAAACTCCTGGGAAATTTGCATCGGAAATCCTGGGATAAAAACCCTCTTTATAATAGACCTATAACACTATTAAAAGTTTATGAATACTGTTGTTTGAATTTTTTCTTATCAACGAATTATAAAGCTGTTTCAAGTTATTATGAATTATACCATTTATATTTAACTCAAATCTTCTGTAAATTTTTGGACAACCATTATGTATTTATTTAATGTTTTTTAATACAAAAAAATGTATGTATTTCCTGTTATAGAGGGTTTTGTTTAAAAATTATGGAAACTTGTTTCTTTATTTACACATCTATTTGTAGGGCCGAAATATGATCCTCAAACACGGAATATTTTTAAACAGTTTATAGATTCTCATACAACCCACGTAAAGCACATAAAAATATTACATAGCAATAATCTTGAATTTGTTTATGTTTGTATATTAGGGTAGCTCTAATATTCGATTTGAGACAAATCGATAAATGTCAAGCAAAAACTTTAATTTTCAAGTATGTTACTTACTCAATAACATTTTACCTAATTATTTTCACACAGTGATGTCAGTGGTGGCAAGTTTTAACCAACAAAATCTTATAAATAAGTCATTACATTGATATCACCAACTCTAGTTACAAGTAATGCCTTTAGAATCTCATTGATAACTAGGACTCACAAAAGCCGTTATCAGTAAAAGCAGAATATGCTTATGCAAATGACCAGAAATTAAGCAGTTATATAACAGATAATAAATAAGTCCTTATACAAAAGCTTCTATGTAATACAGATGGTACAATTATGTTGTTGAGCTGAATAAGTAGAGGTCTCACATTTTATTTGAAGTTTTGTTGAATAAAATCCAATTAAGAATGTTATTTTTATTTCATTTACCGATATACATATGTTTCAATATAACAAGCAACAAATAATATGGAATGAAATTGTATTGTCATTATTAAAATACTATAAATTGGATATGTTTAGCATTATAAAAATATAATCTTAATGGTAATATGATTCCAACAACTCTAAAATACTGGTTTGTGTCTTTACAAAACATAATTCAATTTATTTGGAAATCACAATCGATTTCACAATTTTAGTATATTACTTAATAGTTGCAGCTGAAAAAATCGTTTATATTCACACAATAAAGAGAAATTCGGAAAAAAACTAAGATTGTTTGACATTCGTAATGAAATTATTAAGATTATTAAGAACTAATGTAAAAATAGAAGTAATTACAAAATAGAAGTAAAAAAAGTAAGAGAGCTAAATCCGGCTGTGCCGAATCTTATATACCCTTCACATAATTATACTTCAAAATAAAAATTTTAAATATTTTTAGGTAAACAAAATTAATTTTTTTTTTTTCAAAATTATATTTCAAAATTTAAAAAAATTTTTTTTTTTCAAAATTGTTTTGAATTTATTTTCGAAATTGTTTTTTTTATTTTTTCCATTTTTTTTTTTTAATTTTTTTTAAAAAAATGTTTAATTTTATTAGTGAAAAAAAAATCAAAAAAAATTTTTGTTGTAAAAGAAATATTTGGGTTAAAACATAATTTTACCGATTTTGACCCATTGTAGGTCCAAATTACAATATCCTTATGTAAATCGTTGCAATGAACTTTGAAATATCTATCATTAGATATACATATTGTCTATATTAATGACTAAGTAATCCAGATATAGATCAAAAATAGGCCAAAAATCGAGGTTGTCCCGGTTTTTTCCTTATATCTCAGCCATATGTTATGTCTGTAAGTTATTTGGGGGCTACGAAAAGTTGATTTTAACATGCAAACGGACAGACTGACATGGCTATATCGACTTCGCTATATATAACGAAATTACAAACGGAATGACAAACTTATATATACCCTTGCCACTCATGGTGAAGGGTATAAAAAGTGGTTATGAGAGGGTAGGGGTAATTTTTGTTAGATACAACATGGATAATTTGTAGCTTTCCTGAAATGTATGTTTTAAGATTTTTTATATTGTTGCCGGTTAATGAATTGATCATCACTGGAACCATGATTTACTTGTCTTAAGTAAAGAGAATTTTCGGTATTAAACTGAATTTCGGATGAAGCCTAAAATGATGTTTAAATAAAATAATGTTTTAATTGCATTTTTTTTTCTCAAAATCTAGAATTTTTTTTACATTTGGTCAATTAACAAGGTTTCTTATTGTCATAATGTCCTAATATTTCAATGGTTTTTATTGCTTTTCAAGCAAAAAATTTCCTAAAAGAATATTTCTTTTTATGCTATGTTTATAGTTTTATCGTAACGAACCAGCGAGACCAACGCCGAATGTCTAGGAGTCGGTTAAGCCGAGCTGCCGAGTCGTGATATATTAGGACATTATGACAATATGACTGATAAGAGACCTTGAAATAAAATGTGCAATTTCTAGCCATTATGCGACTTTGCTCAAATGTTTTTAAGATAAGAACAATTTTACACTTTGGGTGGATCGAAAATAGAAAAAGTCCTATAAAAGGACCACCCTAATATGTATGTATTGATTATATTTCATTGCGAAATATGTTCGTTTATTGTTTTTAATATTTTGATAAACATGTAGGGATATAAATTTATTTTTATATCTTTCTTAAAGCGTTATTTATTATTAAAACAAATTAGATTTTATGGTTTTGAAGAATGTGTTTTAATATTTTTAAATTTCCTTTATTATCTCAATGCAGATGAAATTGATTTTGTTCATGGTTCATGTATTCAAGGATGATATTCTGGTATATTTTCTAATAAAGTGTGAGCAAATTAATAAAAGATTTTCAACATTTAAACTAAAATATGCTACCATTTACATGTCGTCATATCATATATCAGTAGCGAAATAATGTTTACTTCTAAGTATGACAGTTAAAATAAGAACAACAAATATTTATACTCCAAACCATAGGGTAACATAGAAACGAGACGTAATTGTCAAAAACCTAACTCCTGCAACAACAAAATACATGTTAGTCAATGTATTTTGTTGTTGTATCATATGATATGTTATATTTTTGTTTGACAAATCGGTGTGTCTCGTCTCTATGTATAATTGTCTATGGTCTAAACTGTTCCCTCAGTTGTTAGGTTTAGAATATAAATAAATGATTACTTATTTTATAGCGTGAATATTGCACAACCCTCAACTATTTTACAATTTACAGAATTCTACAATGTTTCATTTATGTTGATTTAAAGCAAAACTAGGTATATTTATCCAAAATTTTTAGCTGAATATTTAAACTAACAAAAAGCTCAAATTAACAAAAGTTAATTCTTTTAAAAATACTAGCAAATATTTTCTTTTTCATTATTTAAAAGTAAAACTCACTTCATTTGTTAAATTTGTTTTCTTAATATCAATTTTTTGTTTTTGTTAATAGAGAACCATGACCTAATTTCAGTTGCACTGCTATTCATATTTATTTAAGTGGATGAAAAATATAAATAAAAATTAAATTTTTATTAGAAATAAAACAAAACAAAACATAACATAAAATGAATAGAATAGAGTAGAATGGAAAGAACGAGGGCGCGGTTGTTGTAAATCATTTATATAGATAAACTTGATGAGGAAGTTTTCACTTGTAGGAGTTTGAATGTGTACTCACATACACACAAACAAATATACATACATGGATATGAGTAATTGTTTATATGTAACTGTGTATAATAGGGTGGCTCTTATGCTAAACTTTGTCGATTTTTGCTACTTTCGAGGTATAAAATTATTCGCTGTCATCTAAAAACCTAATTCTAACTAAATATTTTTGGTAAAAGGTTTCCTAAACAACCAGTGAAATGTGCACAGGAACTAGCTTATCCCACAACAATGTATTTCAGTTAAGTTATCCAAACAAAACACAGATAAAACTGTTTTGATTATGATAACAGCATTTGAAGCTAATGGAATCATTCAGTTTTATTAACCGAATTTTTATGTTGTGGTTGATAAATTTAAATTGGGGTAACAGAAAATTGGGATATTTCAATAGTAACACAGTGCAACTGTGGAAAAAACACACAGTCATGACAGTACAGGTTCGACTCCACTACCAAAGGGAATTAAAACCCTATACTCAGTTTGGCGATTTTGGTGACCAATTTTTTTTATGGTCCTTAAAAGATTCTGAAAATCAGTGGGCCTTCAAAAAAAGGTGTCATTAGTTTTTGGCCAACAGCTAATTCAGAGTGGGAGATATGGCTTAAATATATATGACACTAATATAGCAGAGAGTCCACCAAAAAACTTTTATTAACATTTTTTGCTTTTTCTTGTCCTTCTTTTGAAGAAATTTAAGAAGACAAATTTTTCAGTTTTTTTAGAAAAACTTACAGGGACTTCTGATTTTTTATTAACAATATTTAGCAATGTAGCTACGGTAAAGATGAACAACTCTTGTAAACATATCAGTGCAATCTGAACTTGTCTATGCTCTCTAAATAGTTCATAAAGATCACCTTGTACCTGAAAATATTAGTTTTTTACTATTTTTTTACGCGAAAATAAAGATTTTTTGTTAAAGAAAATTGATCAAGTGCACAACACTTCTCTATTTTGCTGTAGTAGTGAAGAATGGGCAAAATTTTATCACTATGATCCGGGTCCAGCACTTTACCCAATCTTGATCACGACCGGCTTGATGCAATAAAGAGTGAGATCGAAAAATTCTTAACTTCAATTTCCATGCTCTGTTTTTGGGCTCTAAATTTTTAGCAGCGTTTCTGTCAGGAACTTTTTGAGTCTTGTATGTTTTTAAACCTGCATTAGCTTTAACTTTTTGTAACAAATAGTCCGAGCGCAGAGCTAACCGGGTTGCTTTCCTACCGGATATGTTGGGAGCTCTTTTAAATATCCTTTTTGGCTTTAGAAACATCATATGGACCATTCCTTCTACCTGTACCAGGTTTCTATCAACGGAAAAGTTCTCCCGGTACTGTTTAATAACATTGAAAAAAGTTTGACGGCAGACCTTTGAATGCTTGGCCAATTTTTTGTAGGACCAAGTTGGGTTTTGTTGAAAATATTTAATAATTTTAGTACGCACTTTTTTCTGATCACTCATTTTAATCAGATTAACAACAAATGAATATAATTGATATTAATCATAACAAGTGACATGTTTTACAAAGGTAACTTGATCAAAAAAAAAAAAAATATTCAAATAATACTTGAGTTAAAAGTTTTAATGAAAAACTTGTGTTAAGAATTTTACGATCTCACTCCTTATATGAAAAAACGTTAAAATGTCTGAAAGTGCACAAGGTTTGTGGAGCTTCTGAAGTGTAAATATAAGCTTTTTATATAAGTATTTGGTATTGGTGAAAACCCAATGACTTTAAAATGAATATTTTGGTTAAATGAAATAATTTTGTAATTTTTTCGGAAGACATCATAACAAAATTTGGTACCAATATAGATCTAAATGCTCTTAAGTCAATAGCATTACAATTGTCGCCATTCTTTGTTTTCAAATACCGAAGCTTCTAAAACGGGGAAAATGTGTTCCAAAAACGGATTTCTTTTAGAAAAGTACCTACTTTGATGTTATTTACATAGTCATAGTAAAGGAGCTTTGCATGTATTTAAATAAACAGGGCTAAACAAATATGGAGCTTTTTCGAGGATTAGTTTTTTACGTTGTGGGAATTTTTAAGTCAAACTTGAAATTTTGTTTCAAAATTGGCCAAATTTAGATAGGGCTGGAAGGGACAATGTCCACTTAGGTGAGCCATTACACGTTTTTGCATTAAGTTTTCTTTGCAGATCATATAAAAATTTTATATAGTCCAGCAGAAAATTTCTTCTATAAAAGAAAAACTATAGGGACTTTTTGAAAAAAAAAAATTAAATGTGAAAAGATGTTTCAACTTTCGATGAATGTAACTTTAAATAATGACGAGATAACTGTTATCATGTTTATTTTATTTTCTTCAAAATTTTATCGCAAATACACGTGATATTTGAAAACAAATGTTCGACCCTCCGTAGTCCTGTTCATATTTAAAAACAGAAAAAATATCGAGCAAATTAAAAAAAAAAAAAATAAACTTGAATTAAAAGAGATAACCTACACATTTTCAAGAGGGTTTTGCCTTTTATCATAAGCAGTGTTGCCAGTTTAGCCTTTTTGAAGCTAAATTTAGCCTTTTTATTTACTCTTTAGCCTCGAAATTTTGGTTTTAGCTTCGTGGCTTTTTTCTAGCCTTTTTTTAATTTCAAAATAGCCTTTTTAAAATTAAAAAAGGCTAGAAAAAAAGCACGAAGCTAAAACCAAAATTTCGAGAATAAGCAGAAAATAAAAAAGCTAAATTTATATTAGTGAGACATTTTAATTTTAATTCATTACTGTTTTTCATTTAGCTTTTCAACATACTCAAGAATTGTGCAGTATTAAAAGAACAAATAATAATTGCCAATATCATGTGTTTCAAAATGAAATAGAGTATTTTACTTATATCTGAAAGCTATAATTGTCTAGCAAATTCACTTTCAATACAAAATTGTTACTACACATTATATTCATCGTTATATAATGGACAACAGTCCCACAAACTCTTGAGGTTTGTGATACTCGATGGCAGTCATGAAATAGTCGTTAAACGTATTGTGGATCTATGCTCCGAGTTAGAACCAGTAATGCTACAAAGCCTAACATTTAAGTGATTAATATACTGATTATAATATGGTGTATTATCTTTTTTTGAAACCAGTATTGCACATAGTTCAAAAAGTAAATAAATCATTTGTAAGCAATTTAGCGGATCCAACAAAGCTGTTTTCTGGTTTAAAATTTCTTCTCCTTAGTTTGTGTTTTCAAATTGTAATACAATGCAAAGAATTTGTTACATTATCGTGACCAATTGAATATTGTTTAATGTTTTCGCCACATTTTTCATACAAGTTTGAAGAATGAGAGATAATATAAAGAACGGTTTAATTAGTGAAGATTCTGAAAAAATAATACGGCAAATTAAACAAATTGAGCATATGCGACAAAGATTATCATATGAAAACTCTTCGCTAAATCGATTTTTTATTCGTTGATAATACACTTAAAATAGTACTCGTAAAACCAAGAAAAATATATTATGTATGTGAAAAATTAAACTGCTAATGAAATTACGAAGATTAAGCCTCAGGGTCAGAATATTTTAAACTACAAATGGAAAAATATAGAACCGACAATTTCCATTTTCTGACATGGCTAATCTAGTATTTTATTTATATTTATATTTTTAGTCCTTCCTTCAAGTAATGCAGAGGTTGAACGACTTTTTAGTACAAGGATATTGAAAAATTAAATAAATATTAAGGGTCCTGCAATCTATGCATTTTTAGACTCTCGCAAATGAACTGTCAAAAATTGTATGGAAATTCGTATGCACAACTCCGTTAAGTTTGCGCGATAATTTAGACTCGCAAACTTGAATTTATTGTGCATTTGATGAATCAGTTGCTCTTGTTAACTTTTATTTATAAGAAATAAAAATCAAACAAAATACAAATATTTTGTACATGTGAAAATTGTGGTACTTTGGAACAGAATTATTGGATTGAATGGCATTGTGTATGGAAATATTAACCAACAGCTAGAACATAAGCAAAATCTTCCAAACAATGTTTACCAAAGATTTCACTTTCATTAGAAATTTTTAGAATTTAAATTTATACAATTCTTAAAACTTCTTTTTTAAGCATTTGTTTAATTTATTTTTGTTTGATATTCTTATCGAATAGACATTTTCTGTATAAAATTGCACAAAATTTAAAACGTGGGTTCATGAAACACGTCGCGCAAATTTGCATATTTGCACAAATGGGAAACTTAAGCATTTAAATGAGTACCCTTATTATTTATTGTATTTAATTTATATTTACCCAAATTCTAGTTCTCATTCTGCCAATTATGATACAACTATTCTACCTGTTTTATAATTATACATGTATCTTTAAAAGACTGAAAATATATTAATGTATATTTTATGTAGTTATTTCGAAACACTGAAATAGTAAATACTTAGTACTTAAATTAAAAAAAAAAACAAAATTTGAGTTTTGTCTGTATAAAATATATGTGTATATTTATTAATGATTAATGTTATTTTTTGTTTGCTGCTGAAGTGTACCTTTATAATTTTATTTACTTTTATGAATTTTATGAACATATTTTCTAATTTTTTATTTAAAAATAAATATAAACCCAAATTCTTAATATATAATATTTTAGCTTTTTCTTTGGCCTTTTTTTAAAGCAGTTTGGCTTTTTCTGGCATTTTTTTGAAGTCAATATGGCTTCTTTTTTTACCAGCTCCTGGCAACACTGATCATAAGAATAATGTGTAGTACCTGCAATATATTTAGAGAAAATAGATAATTGTCTTTAAACAAGAAAAAAAATCTAAATTCGGCTGTGCCGAATCTTATATACCCTTCACCAAATTATACTTTAAAATAAAATTAAAAAATTTTTTTTTTATTTTTTTTTTTTTTTTTTTTCAAAATTGTTTTTTTAAAAGTTTTTTCCAATTTTTAAAAAAAAAAAAAATTAATATATTAGTGACAAAAATGTATGACAAAAGAATGTTTTTGTGAAAAAAATTCGGGTTATAAAATATTTTTGCAGATTTTTACCCATTGTAGGTCCAACTTTGTATAGCCTTATATACATCACTGCAATGTACTTTGAAATATCTACCATTAGATATCCATATTGTCTATATTTATGACTTAGTAATCGAGATATATAGAGGTTGTCTCGGATTTTTGCTCATATCTCCGTTATTTATGGACGGATTTTGCTGATTTTTAATAGGAAACTTTTCGAAAGCATGTCTGACAGAATTGGATCCCGAAGATATCTGGGGACTTCAGAAAATTGATTTCAATAGACAGACAGACGGACATGGCTATCTTTAAGGATTCAGAATATATATACTTTATAGGGTCGGAAAATTATATTGTGGAAATTACAAACGGAATGACAAATTTATATATACCCTTCCCACGAAGGTGAAGGGTATAAAAATATCAAAATTTTGGAGGTAGCCTTACAACTCTGGTTCTACTTGAACGATTTATCCCGTTTTTATTACCAAACATTTCTGATAAATTTAGAATATTTGATTATTCTAGAATATATCGTGCTTTCAAAAAGTGGACTTTCGGACGGACATAGCTTTATCGTGTTAGAGTTTTACCAGGACCCAGAATATATATACTTCTTGGGTCTACGACCAAAATTTTGATATGTTACAAGCGGAATGACAAAATCTTTTGTTGGTTAAAAAAACGATTTTTTATTTGTTTTTTTTTTTTTTTTTTAATTTATTGAAACATTAAATAAAATGTGCACATTATCTGATTTTGATTAAATTCTCAAAATTTTGTTTTTAAAAAATCGAAAAAGTACAAAATAAAAGTAACCCTAATGCATATGAGTAATTGTGTATATGCTCGTATTTTTTTTAGGTAAGAATGAATGAATAAATGTAGTATGAAGTAAAAATGTGTGTTTTATTTTATTTATTTATTTTGATGATATGATTGTGATTGCGTATGTGAGTATGAAGGGTTTAGTTTCATTTTTTACAACTTAAAAACAGATAAATTATGAACTTTGAAATGATGACTTAACACACACGTATAGAAGCACTGACAAATACACAATTACATTCTTATATAAGCTGGATATTTATACAAATATAAATAGAGTTATACTAAAGAGCACGCACAATGTACTACATATGTTAGCCCAAAAATGGTACTTCCCAGCAAAACCTTGGTAATGACCAGCAATTACCATCTGTATTACTTAGAAGTAGTCGTATAATGACTTATATATTATATATATCTTATATAATAACTTACTTTCGAATCATTTGCATAAACTCATTTGGGTTTTACTCATAACGGCCTCTATGAGACTATAACTATAAATAACTTATTTAAGTCATTATTTGTAACTAGTTTTAGTGGTATTAAAGTAATGACTTATTTATAAGCGGTTATGGCAAGCATTTACCTCCGATATCACCCTGTTAAAACATCATATTCAAATGCTGTTTTACCACTTTACTTGGTAATGATATTTTTTGCTGGGTTGTTTAACCACATAAGTAGTATAAACAATATCAGCTAAAATTGAAAACATTTCTAAATTTGTTGACGCAGATTTAGAAAACTTATTTGGTTTTGTTGGTTAAAGGAACTAATGAGCTCGCTGCTGCGTTTCTTAGTATTGCGTGGCTGTTTTAATTTCAAAAACAAATAAGAGCTCTCTTCACCTTCACCGAAGTATACATTAAGATAAACATTGAAAACAATTTTTGTTTGCTTAAGCATTTATAAGTGTAAAACCTATTGACCCATTATTTCCGAATTTGTATAACGTAATATACATATGTTGTTTGAAAAGTCTTTAAAACATCTGTCAATAGATATCCATATTGTCTATGTAAATGATTTAATTCAGATATACATAAATCAAAAATAGGTAAAAAATAAAGGTTGTCGTTTATATTTCAGTATATATTGTATGTATCAATTAGGTATGTAAATTATTTGCAAGCTTTGGAAAGTTGATTTCAACAGACAGACGACATGGCTGTAATGATCCAGAATAGATATACTTTATGGGGTTACAAATGAAAAATGTAGAAATTACCGACGGAATGTCAAACTTATATATACCCATGGTCAGGCGCGGATCCAGGTCATACATTTGGGTGGAGGAAAAATAAAAACTTGTTCTACATTTATCTTTTTTTCTTCTTTTTTATATGAAAACTTTTCGATTTTGAGGAGGAGCGGGAATACCTATTTCAACCCTTCTGAATCCGCGCCTGTCCATGGTGAAGTGTTTAATAATAAATTATTATGAGTTGTTTTTAGTTTTATACATGGTTAAGTTCTTTCAATGGAGTGTAATAAAGAACAACAAATTCATGAGATTTATCACTTCATATATTTGGAGTACTAAGGTGACAATAGGTGATATCGCTCAACTGCCCTTCAACTTCTTATATAAGTCAAACCATATATTGCTACCTTAATATAGAAAGGCCCTATCTAATATTTTCGTTACTTTACAGGAGAAGGAAAAAACTTAATGGAAAAAACTTAAAAAAAAAGCAAAAGCAAAATGTTATATAAGAGTATAATTAATCGGTTACACGTATTAGTCAAATAAAACATCATCTTCCGAACTTTAAAAATGTTGTAACAGTTTGAAGAATATGTTGTTACTGCAGAGCACAAGGAATGCATCACGCCCTTCTTAAAGAATTGCAGTAAATTTTTCGAAATTTTACCTCCAGTGCCATTTACTGATTGTTTTTAAATTTGGCTATTATGTCGTGTAAAAAAACACAGAAGTTTACAAAGGTTTTTTCATAATGTAAAACATATATGGGTTTGTTACTTTAGGACGTCTAACTTCAACTTTGTGATATATTAACAAGCAAGAGTACTATATTCGGCTATCCCGAATCTTATATACCCTTCACCTTTGTTGTAGATGCATTAATTGCCCACTTTCAGCGTATAACATCCTAAACATATCAAGACAAGTTTTAAACATTTTAAATTTAATTGCTGACGAACAGATTATATTGTAGAAATTACAAACGAAATGACAATCTTATATACACCCTTCTCACGAAGGTGAAGGGTATAAAAACAACAACGCCAATCGATACGAAACACCAAAAAACAAAATACGCAAAGCAATGAAACCAACACACATCCAAACATACGTTTTGTTTCTTTTTTGTCAAAGCATGCAATAAATTGTATTCTTTTGATAAAATAGAGGTTGTCTCGGATTTTTGCTCATATCTCCGTTATTTATGGACGAATTTTGCTGACTTTAAATAGGAAACTTCTCGAAAGCATGTCTGACAGAATTATTAAGGATTTGGAGTCTTCAGAAAATTGTTTTCAACAGACAGACAGACGGACATGGCTTAATCGACTTCGCTATCTATAAGGATATACTTTATAGGGTCGGAAAATTATATTGTGGAAATTACAAACGGAACGACAAACTTATATATACCCTTCTGACGAAGGTGAGGGTATAATTAAGACTCCCAAGCAATAGTCTCTAAAAATCTTGATAATTCCGTTCAAATGTGGCACAGTGGTAACAAATCTATACCTTTTAAACTATTGGTCCGATTGCTAAATGACGTATAAAAAATCATATTAGAGGACATATTGGAAAACAAGGTAAAAATAGTAAAATTTAGTAGTGTTTTATTCAACTGCATTAAAATTATATATCATTATGTGTTCAAAATATTTTTGTCCGTTATTCATTAAAATCATAGAACCTAAAATCTTATGAACCAAAATGTACTTTGATAACTTTTGAATTTCGAATTTGACAGCATTGAATAATGCCTCCTGCTTATAAATAACATTTAGGGCATTATTTTAAAAATTCCGTCGTCAAGTGATAGTTTTATATGGAAAACAAAAACAGTATATCAAACATTTGTTTTTGTTTTCATGAAAATTCGACTGTTTTTAAAAGGCACATCAACTCATAAAAATGTTGGCTTTGATTTAATTTGTATACCCTTCACCATGAGTGGCAAGGGTATAATAAGTTTGTCATTCCGTTTGTAGTTTCTACATTTTCATTTTCGACTCCGTCTGTATGTTGAAAAAACTTTCCGTAACTTACAAACATGTTTGATACATCAATATATCGGGAACAAATGTCTGATATATAAGGAAAAAAGCGGGACAACCTTGATTTTTGCCGATTTTTTTATCTATATCTGGATTAAGTCATTAATATAGACAATATGGAAATGTAATGATAGATATTTCAAACCCCTTTGCATCGATGTATATAAGACTATAGTAAGTTGGACCTACAATGAGCCAAAATCGGTAATAAATTTCTTAACCCGAATTTTTTCTTTACCAAAAAATTTTTTTGGCATAAATTACTTTTAGTAACAAACTTAAAAAAAATTAAAAAATTAAAAACAAATTGGAAAAAAAAATTTAAAAAAAATGATTTTTTTTTAAATTTTGTAAAAAAAAAAAAGTTTTGTTTACCTAAAAATATTTAAAATTTGTATTTAAAAGTACAATTTGGTGAAGGGTATATAAAATTCTTCACAGCCGAATATAGATACATGTTTCATACATGTTTTTTAGTTGTATTGAAAAAAAAATAAATTTTTTAAAAATTTTTGATTTCTCCTACCCTGCATACAAATTTCTTTTATTGAATGACCTCCATAAAATTTTCTATCCAAAAATTAGATATATACACATAAATCTCTCACAAATATCGTTATCGGATTGAAATACGACACAAATACCATTCATATATAAATTATCGAACCAAATATTAAAAATATTGCCCTATAATTGGTCGTAGCTCCCACATAAGGAACACTGCCAAAATCATGTACATTAACCAACATAAATGTATTGTTAATATCGATATAAATTTAAAAATCATACTGTTGGCATTTGTAAATATCGATCCATATTTGTCCAAAAATCAAAAAAATTTTTTTTTTTTAATGTTTATTGCACTAAATTTATTGATAATACTCTAAATTTTATGAATGTAACAATTTTTTTTTTTGCGAGATTAATATATTGTTGTTGAAAGTGGTTGCATACTTAGTCATAAAAGAAAACTTACTTTTATCTAAAAAGTTATTCGCGATATTGTGACAGAAGTCTTTAAAAATCCTACAAAAATTAAATTTAAACTTATTTTCTACCAAATAAATAATAATAGCTGCAAAAATATAAGCCCATTAAAAAATCTCTGAAGAATACTTTTTTGACTTTTTTACGTAGATTTGTGTTATTTGGCCCTTATCCACCCACAACTTCTTATACATCAAATTGTAGATTTTTTACCTCTCTTTAAATTATAAAATATTCTGGCAGCGGGTTTTTGCATATTTTCGCAAATGGATGTGATGTATATAGTCATCCGATGAAAAATAATGATAAATCGCATTTTATTTTGTACTTATTCTTTTTAAGAATAAGAGCGGTGTTATATCAATTAAATAACAACAATGAGGAACATCCAATAGCTTTTTATTCTCAAAAGTTGAATCCTTGCCAGAAAAAATATACTGTTCAATATAATGTTTGGCGGCAGTAATGGCCTTTTCACAGCCATTACAGACCCTATGTCGAAATGATGCAATTTTCGTTCATAACCGACCACGCACGTTTCAAATGGTTAATGAACCTTAACTACAAGCTTTCGACTTAAAGATTGAAAATAGAAAAGTTTCAGAAAATATTATAGCTGATATGCTTTCTCGTCTGCCACAACATCATAATTTGGAAGAAGTTCAAACAGAAGATCTATTGGACAAATTACACAAAATAATCATAAACTACCGGATCTTAAAGTAGTGGATGGAAAAATCTTTAAACGTACGAGTTGTGATCAACATAATACCAAAAATAATTTAAAAAGCCCACACAACAAACGTTTCAGCTTATGGTGGAGTGGCGAGAATAATGGAAAAAGTCAAGAGACACTTTTTTGGCCGAAAATGACTGTTCAAATCAAAGAGTTTGTAAAAAAATGTCAAGTGTGCGAAGAGACCAAACCATCATATATAAACTTAATGCCAGAGATAGGTAAAGAAGTAGTTACCGAAAGGCCCTTTTAGGAATTGTATATTGTTTTATTAGGAAAGAAGTGGCAATAGTTATATATTTATAGTAATGGATCGTTTCTCAAAATTCATTTTCTTGTTTAAAACAAACGAATTTCCATATTGAATTACTTTTTACAAAAATTCTTAAAACAAATTTATAAGCCAATTAACACGTCAAAGATCAAATGGCTACTGTGGCTACAGTTGTTAATATTTTTTCCTAAAAATGTTTAAGCTTTCGAATATCCTAGCTTTTTCAGTTTTGGAGATATTGATTTTATACCGCTTGTCCGTATTAGAGAAACCAATGTGGATTGATAACAAATTTTGCATAATTTTTAATATTTCATATCCCCGAGATACTTTAATTTTGGCCTTAAGGCTTAAAACTTAAACTCAGCTACACCTCGTCTATAGTCGTTGGAAATTTTATTAGAATCGGACTATCGGTTTAGAAGTTACAGATTTATTTCCAATTTTTTTACATTTCCCCCACTATGCACTGTTTCAAATGTTAAGAATCAATTATTAATTGTTAAATTAGATAACATTGTAAACTTGTCTTCCTAACAAGATAAAAAATATTCATATGGAATAAAACAAATTAACTTAAACATGATGTCCCAATTCATATAATCAGCGCTAAGTCCGAATAACAATGACTAAATAAGGAATTAAAATAAATAGGTGTAGGATTTGGCACAGCAGAATAAAGCACATCAACTTGTCATTAACGTAACATTACCGAAATATATAAAAAACCGGTACCTCTAATTCAGCGATAGCGTAATAATCCAAATTAGCAGTAACCAACCCTGTTATTTAGATCCCGTTATCGAGTAATAATATGTAAAGGAAGTGAATATCTACATTTTGTTCTTAAAGAATTTTATTGTAGTACCTATACAATTTGTACACCTATACATTTAAGGGTTAATATTTATTCCTGATTTAAACACGTTATATTTTGGCACATAAATACGTACGTGCTTATTTGTATATTTAAGTATGTGAATCTGTGTGTGTGTGTCTGAATGTGTATGTGTGAATAGGAAACTCTATAATTTTACACACATGCAACAGTAGAAAGGAAGGAAGACTCATGATGATAGTGATGAGTAGAAAAATAAATTTTGAAAAAAAAAAATAAAAGTAAAATAATAATAATGATAAAAAATCGTAGCAAAAATGTTAAAAAAGAAAATGATGTAAATGATATGATTTTGATGATGATTGATTGAAGTATGAATAAAAATAATAAAAAAAAAAAGTTTATAACGTTTTCATATAAAATGTTTGAAAACCTAGACAAATTTATTACTTGAAAAATAAAAGTCTGAGATTGTGTAACGAATATTCAAAATAAATTAATGGTTGAGTAATTGCTTTTGTTTGCGTCTTAGGGCTTTTTTTTAACACTGTTATTTATATAAGTGAGTGCATGGAATAAAATATTAGAAATTTATAGAGACATGTTTAGGATAAGTTATTGAAATGTGATAGATAAAATCAATATTTTGATAACAGATGTCAAAATACATTGAAAGGAAGTAGTAGTGGTATTTGCTTTTTTTCAAGATTTAATTAAATGTATTAGTAGTAATTTTCAGAATATTATTCAGGAAGTACTTATATTTTATTTAAATATAATTTAATAACATTTTAAATCTCTGTCGGAAATTGTTGTCACTTACATGTGGATGAATCACTTTACTTGTCCAGTTGAACTTTAAACAACTTTGGTAGAAAATATTATCAGTTAATTTTAATGCAAATAAAAAAGCAATAAATTTACTATATTGTCAGCTTAGTGTGCAGACGTGCTTTTTATGAAAATCGATATTTTAATACAAAACGTTATAGCAAGTAAAAATACACTGCTAACATCATTTTTTATTTGCAAAAGTAATGTATCTGACAAACTGAATTGAGTATAAGTCATTAAATATATAAAACCACAAAATTTCTTTTGGATTAATTTAATTTCAACTAAAACAATTAAAGCATCATCTCGACCACTGATATCAAAAACGTTACTCCATTGTCTTGTAAGAGCAAATTTAGTATCAATAGAGACTTTAACCTAGCCTTTACATATCCCAGCAGTTCTAGGAGACAGTCCCGAACTAATGATTTTACCCATCATTTAGGGTGGGAACTAGTTACTTCAATAGCTACGTGACTAGTTATTTTAACACGTGCATGTCCTAAGCAGGGAGTCAATAGACCCTTTTTGACTACAATGAGACTGTCTAATAGCTGGTTCAAAGTAGTAAACGCATTGGATTCACATACTGGTTAAATAGCGTCAGTTACCTTACTAGCTACCTAACTGGTAACTTGATCAGCTACATAACTAGCTATTTGAACATGTGCGGGTCCAAATTGATCTCATATAGTCAGCTAAAAAGCTTGAAAATAAACCTTTTTTCGATGGATTGCTTCTGGTGAGCAAAATAACTGCTTTCTAAAGTGCAGTACAAAATAAACATTTAAAGTGACTTCACTATAGGTTACTAAGAGACACTAAAGTGACTATTGTCTTCATGCATGTTACATGGGATATCAGTATACTTAAGCACAATTTGTATAACACCAGTTTGAACGAATTACTCACAAAACGTTTAAAGTGGCTACACTACAGATTACTTAGAGACACTTAAGTGACAATTGTCTTCACGCTAGATTATCTTGGATGTATAAAGTAACCAATTGTCTTCTCTCTGCACTACAAAGAGTACATAGTACGTGTCAAATGACTCATATAAATTGTAGTCAGCCAAGTGAAAAGACATTTGTGACGATTACGGTCTATAAGGGATACATTGACTACTTGTTTAACTGCTGGGATGCAAGTAATAGTTCGAAAAACTCAACACATTCATACTTTTGCACTAACACAATCACACATGCGTGTGTAAATTGTAAAGGCTAGGTAAATCAAATAACAGAGTTCATCATACCAAATATGTAATAAAACTGCATTAACCGATTTCAAAAATATTTAAAACAAAGTACTGTCACCTTTCAAAAATAGTGGTTTATTTCCATTTAATAATCTGTGATATTTCAATTACAAATAAAAGCGATCAGTTGTTTGAAAATTGTATGAACTCTTTATTTATTTAAATTAACTCTATGCGGTTTAGTGGTCACTTTTCTAACCACCTTTTCTAGAGTCTTTAAAACATGTTCTTGTAGCATATATTGGTATTATGCTAAGCAATTAAATTAAAGTCGTCGTCGCACAGTGGCTCAGGATAGTTTTTCATCGGCCAAACTCAGTAACTTTTCAACCGATAGAGATATTTTAGAAATCTTTTTTTTTTTTTTTTTTAGGACAGATATTTTTTAAGTTTTTCTTCAGTTTTAATTTTAGTTAAATCGGCTCAGCAGTTGTTGTGAAATTTAAGGTTAAACTTGAACTTTTAATTTTTGTATAGCATTTAGTATGAAAATGCGAATTTTTTGTTTTTTGAATCAGTTTTACTTATTAAAAAAGTTATCAGCAAATATAAAACATTTTTTTTAATAACAAAAATTTGTTAATGTTTATTTTATTTTTTACAATAAAGGAAAATTATAACTATTATTCATTCGGTTGGAAAATAGCTTGCAAATATTCCCTATTTAGTTCTAAATTGTTTCTGTCCTTTAGCAGCCCTTTAGCTTCTTCATCTAAGTCCCGATGTTCTGCTTTCCATTGACTTCGAATGTTAGTGATGAGCGGATCTGACGTTGCCAGTAATATATTAAATATATCATCATTTGTCGAATTTCCTGATGTTTTAATATTTCTACCATTACTTTGTTCCTTGCACACAAGTACATCGATAATTGTTTTAAATCTTGAAATAAGATTTATATCAACACCTGTTATTTTAGATGCTCTTTGGGGATCTGAAAAGAACCTTCTTGCTATGTTCCCATCATCCGTATTACCTGATCCTTGTTTTGGTTGATCTACTATCAACCCATATTTGAACTTTTTGAATGATGTCGAATTTTGTGAGTTGTTTTTGTGATCGAAATTGATATAGCAAAGTTTCTTGTATCTTTTCATATCCGATTTCTTCATTAATATCCTTAAGCTTCCGACTTTTAGATCTATCGCTACAGTTGTTGACTGATTTTGGTGGTCTGCCAAGATTGTTTTGGTTTTTAAAATACTCTTGGATAATTCTTTGTAGCTGAAGCTCTCCATGTTTTATAAAGATTTTAAAATTTGATTGTTATTGCTTAGATATATTATAGAAACTGAGTTTATATTCGAATACCACTGGTTTTTATCCTATTCTTATATTACGTTATACTATGTCCTATGTAGCATAAATAAGTGCAATAAAAAGTGATAAAAACTAAAAAAAACCTAAAAATATGTAAAATAGGTACAAAAAATTAGTAATAATACATTGCTTATTTATATTTGTGTCATATAAACTAGAGTTTCCAAAAAACCGAAGAATTTCAAAACCTCGGTTTCGGTTTTAAAAAATTGAAAACCGATCGGTTTCGGTTCGGTTTTGTGATAATTTATTAACTAAGTATTAAATCAGTTGATAATATAGGAACTGCTAACAAATTTAAAGTACAAAGGAAAATTGGTACTTTTTCTTTTAATGGTACCTTTTTAATATATTAAATTAGTTAGCTTATATACATTAAATTTGACTAATATGCTTCTCAGTAAAGAAATAATCAAGAATAGGGTGCTCAATTATATTATGATACTAAAAATGGAGAACTAGACCAAACTAAGGAGTACTTTTTCGTTCTTAAAAATTAATTTTCTATAATATTGAACCTAGAATCAGGAAATTACTTTGAAATTTCAAACTTGACAGTGGTTTAAGGAAAGAAAGTGGTCTGAGTAAAGAAAGAATCAAGGATAGAGGGCATAATGATATTGAGGTAACAGAAACTATTATTAAAATTTCTATAATAATGAACCTATAAGCATGATATTAAACACACATGATCCTGACTGAGTTAGAATATAAAAAAGGAGTACTTTTTCGAACTAGTAGTACTTTTTGAATATTTTATAACTTTAATTGTAGACAAATGATTCTGAATGAGTTTGAATTCACGAAAGGTGATTATAGTCTTACCTTTCTTTTGTATTTTCTATAATAATGGACACAGAAATATGAAATTAAACATTCATGATGGTAAATAGGAATACAAAATATGGGTCTTTATGCTTTTACGTCTAGAATGAGCTACAATCCACATTACAATGAATCAATAAACATGAATGTTTTCCCGAATTAGTATTAATTTACAAAGGGAGACTTAATAGTACTATTTCTTTACTCCAATTGAGGTGGCGAAGCGCACCGGTCAGCTAGTACTCCATACGTTTATCGGATATTTGAAAATAACTAAGACTTTGTCACAAAAATGTTGCATTATTTAGCTTGCCAAAGGTAGCCTGCTACATCATCTGAAGCAATTATTGTAATACAATTTAAACAAATCTTAAGATATTTTTACCGATCTGAGTTTAGATATTGGATGAATAATTGGATGTAAAAGTTTGATTCTCATTTCTAAATTTTGAATTTTTCTAGTGAAAATAGATTTAAAGTGAAAACCAAAGAATAATTGTCGGTTTCGGTTTCGGTTTTAGGCCTTGAAAAACCGCGGTTTCGGTTTCAGTTAAAACCGAATTGGAAACTCTAATATAAACAGATAAAATAAAAAAAAAATTGGAAGTAATTTCATACAAATGAAAAAAGTGTTCAACAACCAGGTCAAAACATGTCAACAAGTATATATGGGCTTAAAGAGGACACCTTGGCCTTTCTCCTGGTAGTAAAATTTGTTTAACCCTTTTTGACACTAAGCACTTTTATTCTACTGAAATTCAAATTTGATTAAAATATAGTACCTGAGAAAAAACTTAATAACACAGCAAGTATAAACAGTGCATTGACAAATCGTACCAGCTCTTATAGACTATTATCCACCCAACATAACAAAAGAAAAATCATCCAATTATCGATAACAGTTTGCGAGTACTGATAATTTACTTCTGATCAAATTTGCAAAAATCATATTTTTTATAAAATGGTATAAAATATTTGACTTTAACAGCATCCCACGCACACACAATTGACAATATTTTTATCAAATTTTTTGGCTACCTTAGTTTCAATGTGTTTACTATTGAATGGCATTAAAATTTTTGAAATCGGAGTTAACAAAAAGTTGGAATTTGGCCGATGAAATTGAGATCTGAGCCACATTGTGTCGTTGTTTTTTGCAAAACTTTTCTGCCAGGGTAGATTAATATATTCATTTGAAAATATTGTATACCGGAGTTTTTTAAGGTGGTTTTCTCGCATTCAATAAAAAAGCTCAGATTATTTATTGCTCATCGAATTCAGTGTTACTTTATTATTTAGTGTTTATTTGCGTTTCTTGTGCTAACAAAGAAATATTTGATATTATACTATGCTCTTTGATAAATAACGTAAGTAATAAAGTGGTTAGATTACTAACCATTGTGACTGAAATAGGTTTTATATAGTATGTTTCTCTACATAATATCATGTACTCAATGATCGTGAAGTGGAAGATATTTTGTTGCAAAATATAGCTTCGGATGGTGAAAGTGTTTCCAGTATTGAATCTGAAGAAGAAGATAATTATGAGGAGCAAACCGATCTGGTGGAACTCGGTGACATACCTTCGGGGCTCAAGTCAAAATTTGATAGTGATTTTAATTCGGATGATGACATACATACCTCTATAAAATTTGGGTAATACTTATGTTGGCGACTTATCTATCAAAACTGCTGTGGTGGAATCAAAATGGGGAACAAATTTTCGATTGGAAGAACCAGGTGATTACACAGAAGGTGTAATGATATAATAGAATTGGATAATGTCTCACCGACAGAATGTCAGAATGTTTAGTCAAAATGATTAGCTTTCAAACAAATTTATACGATACAAAAATTGTTATCATAATTATTTTTAAATCCAACCGCCTAAACTAACCACCCCATTCCATAAAAACCTTTAGCTGTTTTCTTATTTTTTTTCCTTTTTTTTCATAATAAATTAACCATATTTAAAGTAAAAATGCAATTGTTTTGATTATAAATATGTACAATTATAAAGCAGTCTTAAAGCTGCCTCACAAATAAGTTGTCAAACCCACAAGCAATATCAAGAACAGCAAACCATCAACATTGTTGATAAGTAGAAACCTCTACTGATGGAAATGCTCAAAAACATGATGAATGTTGCAAGCAGCCGTTAGAGACCAATTCAAATTGATAATGCAATTTCATAACAGCATTTTAAAACGTGTTTTGCGCTTCCTATAAAATATGTGAAAATATACTTAAAACTCGTTTATTATAATTACTCTTTAATAATTCAAAGAATTGTAATTTTATCACAAAGTAAATTTAATTGACTGGAGTTCATTTACTGCAACAATTCAAAGAATTGGAATTTCAAAAATTTGATTTGCTAACGACGCCCTTGTTAGGGTAGAAAATTCATTCCAATTTACCAATTATCTAACTAAATTATTTTATAATGGTTTTCTTCGAATCATTACAGAGTAATTAAATAGCTGAACTTGATGCAAATTGAATTTTCTTTCAAATTATAAAATAAAATAAATTAGAAAGTATAGTCGGTCAAGCCCCAACATATAATACTCTACACTGAGTATAAGAACAAATAATTCTTCTTTTAAAATTTGAATAATTTTTTACGTGAGTAAGTTTTGGAACTGGCTTTTATATGGGAGCTATGATCAATTATTGAACGATCGTCATGAGAAAAGGCTGCAAAATTTCTTTTTATATGAAACTAATTTTTTGTTAAATTTTATTTGGATTCCAACAGTTTTATGAGATGATTTTCGGAAATTGGTCTTATATGGTAGCTATGACTAATTATAGACCGATTGTTATAAAAGAAGGTGTCATTACTTGTATTTTAAAGAAAGTTATTACGAAAGTTATGAACGAGATTTATATGGGACCTACGACCAATTACACTGTACAACAAATTAATACTTTTGGAAAAACACATGGACTCAACAGTATAGATTCGAATCTACTACCAAAGGGTAGTAAAACCCTATATTCAGTTTGGCGATTTTGGTGACCAATTTTTTTATGGGCCTCGAAAGATACTGAAAATCATTGGGCCTTCAAAAAAGGTGTCATCGCTTTTAGCCAACAGCTAATTTAGACTGATACCGTTTAACAATATATGACAATAATATAGCTAAGCGTTCACCAAACAAATTTAGTTTGAATCTTTTGCCAAAAAATAGCTATTAAGTGTCCTTTTTTCAACAAAATATAGGATTTTTTTCACTTTTTATAGAATAATTTGCAGGTACTCCTAATTAATTGGCGTCATGGTGTAGTGGTTAAAGTACTTGCCTGCAAAATCAAGCAGCCCAGGTTCGATCCCTGGTAGAGGACGACACATTTTCATCATGGTTTTCGAGTTTTTAAAAATTAACCCCCCTCTTAATAATCCACCCAAGAAGACCCTTGACCACCCCTCCCCTGGAAAAGAGGATAACATCATGGCAAAGGTCAGGCAGCTCGCCACCCCCTGGGAAAAAGTAGGAATCAAAGATTAACAATATCCCTACCACTACACCAAATACGCAGGCAACGACAGATGGCAGCCCCATTATCCTAGACCAACTACAGCATACCAAACATCACTTAGATGGAACAACCGATTAGCGAAACTGATACAAGGCAATAATAAGAACAGACTGGCATCAAAGTACTTGTATCATAGGACCCGCTACAGCAGTCCAATCATCTACTTAGCTGGAACAACAACCGTTTAACCTTCTAACCGGTAAGACCACATAAAGGCGGTCTTCGATTTTTGGACCCCAGTGCTGTATTAAACATTTTTTCGCTTCAAAATAGTGAAAACTTTCTTAAGACAACACCTTTTTACGTTTTCTTTATACCTTCCAATATACTCTGACAAGTCGTTTATGAGCTATGATCAATCAAGTGCAAAAAGTCATCAAATTAGCATCGAAAATTATTTCGCAAATTTAACTATTAAAAAACAGCATTTAGAATAAAATGATCGACATCAAAATTTTACGGTAAGTTTTTTTTTAAGTTTTGAAACGTATTTGAAGTGAAAAAAAAAATAAAAAGTTTGATTAAAAAACGAAATAGCGAAGGCCTCCTCAAGGCGGCCTTGCTGGTTTGCGTGTAGAAAAATGTCCGCCTCTCTTACATTGTTGTTTTGACTATTTGTTCATAAAACACCATTGTTTGCTTATGGTTCTATTATTTGCATCCTTTTATTTTACTATTGTGTTAAAGATGGATATTACTAAACGTTCTAATACGAAAAATATCAATTTGGAGCAAATGTCTGATGAAAAATTTATCGAGTTCGTCGATTCTGTAGAGTTCTGTAGACAGCACAGATGAAAGTATTGATCACTATTACGGTGTTGCTGATTCCACTTGTGTTCCAAAGACGAAACACCATTTTCAAAAATACATGCCCAATAAGCCGCTCGAAAGAGGGATCAAATTGTTCGTGATTTGTGCTTCATACGGTTTTGCCTACAGGTTTAAAATCTACAATGGGTCCGAAGATAATATCATTTTACCTGTTATACCGGAAACTGGAGCTACCTAAAATGTTTGGAGATTCCTAACATCCTGTATTTTGATAACTTTTACAAATCGAAGCCGCTGTTGCTCTATTTACGAGCCAGAGGAATTTACGTTTTGGGCACAATAAGAGGTACTAATTATGTTTTGTCATATTTCTTGTTGATCATGATTTGCTTTTGTGTAAACTGTGAAATGAACCAAGAGAAGAGATGATTTTGCGTAGAATACATGTAGTCGATGTGAATACTGTATTATGGAAGGATAACAAATACGTCTTCCCGATTCAGAAGAACTAATCTGGGCGAAGAACAATCAAAAGTTCCTCGGTATGATAGAAAGCATAAGAAATTCATCGAAATCAACTGTCCTCAAATTATTCGAGAATACAATGATAGCATGGGTGGAGTAGAGCTCATGGATGGTCTCCAGGGTCGATACCATATTTGAGCTAAAACTCGCAATATTATAATTAAGTTGTTCTACTATTTTGTGGACATGGTCTTTACAAATGCATTCTTTTTATAAAAACGTCTGCAGGCCAATGCTTCCTACAATGTGTCCGATTAAAAAACTTTACAGCTTCCAATAGCTGCTGGATTTGTTTCCTTCAAAAATATATCGTCTGTAGGATGACCATCTGTTCAAAATCTCGGTGAGCCTTTATCACTACAGCCTGACATATCAGGTGTTGGGAAAAAAGCTGATCATCAATTAGCTGATGTTCAGTTCGGTGCTGACGATATTTTTCTTGCCAAAAAAAGGTGCAACATTGAAAAAACTGTGACACCCAAGTCGTTTGTTCCAAATGAGACCTGTCTTTATGCGGTCAATTTGATGAAAATTGTTTCTGGAACTACTACCATCGAAAATAATGCGTATTTTAACCTTTTTTATTCCCTTCTCTCAATAAAATAAATTTATATATAAAATTTACCTTTGGTGTTATATTACACGTAAACTGGCAAGACCGCCTACAGGCGGCCTTCACAATTTTTTATCTGGCGTTCGTTCCGAATGATGTTTTCTCCTGAAAATTAAAACTTACGGTTATATTGACAACATCTACTTGAAAAAAAATTATAGGCTTCATCGGATTACTTTTACGGTCTTGCTAGTTAGAGGGTTAACGAATGATACAAAATAACAAAATAGACTGGATCTAATGGCAACATCTAAAACTTTGCTAAATAGTGTTAGTTAAAAATTAGGAGTCTCTGCAAGTTATTCTAAAAAAAGTGAAACAAAAATTTGTCTTCCTATATTTTTTCCAAAACAGGACACAAAAAAGCTATATTTTTGGCAAACAATTTAAACACAATTTATTGGGCGGACACTTAGCTATATTATTGCCATATATAGTTAAGCGGCATCACCAAATCTAAATTAGCTGTTGGTCAATGAACTGATGACACCTTTTATTGAGGACCCAGAGATTTTCCAAAAAAATTGGTCAACAAAATTGCCAAACTGAGTAAAGGTGTTTACTACCCTTTGGTAGTAGAGTAGAGTATCCAAAACCGAAAACCGGTCAACCGGTTTTTTCATCTTTGTAAAATCGACCAGTTTCGGTTTTTTTAACTTTTCGGTTTTTTGACAAACCGGTTTTTTTAAGACGGTTAACCGGTTTTAACGAAATATACATATAACACCTTTTGCCTTACCAAAATTGCCTATAAATTTAAATAGGCATTTTTCATATTAAATAAAAATTAATATAAAACCGGTTAACCGGTTTTTAGAATGACAAAACCGAAACCGGTTTTTGTAGAATGAGAAAACCGAAACCGGTTTTTTTATAAAACACTGTTTTCGGTTAAACCGGAAACCGGTTTTTTGAATTTGCCGGTTTTTTGGACACTCTATAGTAGAGTCAAAACTATACTGTTTTTCCAAAAGTCTTCATTTGTTGTACAGTGTAATTGGTCATACCTCCCATATACATAAGTCGTATTTACAACACTTTGGTAGTAGAGTCTACACTATACTGTCATGACCGTGTGTGTTTTGCACCGTTGCACTGTGTTATGAACCGATAGAGAGTAAATTAGGGCATGCTGTTTAGTCCATTCCTTTCATGAAAACTATTGGAACTAAAATCTGCCCCTTCCCATGATGAATTACTCACAGGCCTATGAACCACACCAGTTCTTTACGTTAATAGCTCGTGTAATTGTTTATACCATATTTGTAAATACTTCCCTGACACCAACATCTACACAAAACAAATTAATGATAAATAATTTATTTATATCTCATTTTCTGAAATCGTTAAATACGTACATTAAATTTTCTTGCTTACATTATGTTCATACTTTTAAGTTTTTTATTTAAATCATATAAGAAACATGTATCTATAATTATATATTTTTAAGTTAAAAAATATTTGCCACTTCAAAAAATAAATGCGAATAAAAAGTATTGAACGTATAACTATATTTACGTCAATTGACATGCCCCACTCTTTCATTAAAAAGTAACAAAGATATTTTTTGTAACAAGCTTATTTTCTGCTTGATTTCTTTCTTTACATACATTCACTTTAATTCGATATTTTTTTTTTTTGCTCTTAAAGTAAAAAAGTTTGCTAGTTGCGGCCAGAGGAAGGAAAAAGGAAGTTAGAATGCACAAAAGTAAGTTATACAGCAACAAATTGTCTAACATGGTTAGACAAATATAAAACACATGTCTTTTTAAAAAAAAAAAATAAGCATATTTAAAAGCAAAACGTTCCAATGAATATAAAGCCCAGATTCAGAGAAGAAGAAACTGGAGGAAAAAATTGTTAAAGTTTACTTAAATAATCAGTCACGTACTGTTAACGTTTTCATGCACGTGCTTAGCAAAATTTCCAAAAAAAAAACAAGTAAGAAAGTAAATGCAATACCGACCATATGATAACCTACACCGAGTATATAATTATAAACAGTTTTCTTTTGATATTAAACTTATTTGTATTGAACCTTATTTGAATGATTAAGATAGTAATGGTCGATAAACTGATTTTCGTCACTAAATTTGATAGTACGAGTTCAGCTTATATAAAACTTATTTGTACTAAATTTGATTTGGATATGTTTATAATTAAGATATTTATTTATTCTTTCAGATATGGCAGTTGTATGGGGGCTAGGAGAAATTATGGACCAATTTTAACCAAATTCTTAGTCCTTGGGGCAATATAAAATTTTGTGCCAAATTTTGTGGAATTATCTTTAAAATGGCGACCTGTAGTTCGACTCAGAAAGTGATCCTGAGCAGATTGGTATACTTATAAGGTGGGTGTTAGGACAATATTTTTGCACGTTACAAACATCAGCACTAACCCAATATACTCTCACCACTATGGTGGTGTAGGGTACAACTATACATACATGTACTTATATGAATAAAGAAAATGATAAATAAAACACCTAAAAACAAAATAAATATTTATAAGTAGGTATTTGTGAGGTCTTATTTTTAAAACTCTTCAATTAATTAAGATAAACTGAGATTTAGCTAATAATTACAAATATTCATAAGCGTGGCTGTCTGAGGAGGATAACATAAAACCAATTATAATGTAGAACAATGTAAATATGTTTCAAAGTACTGATTTGTAATAAACATATTCCAAATTAATGGAAATTTGAAATACGGGTTATTTGTGTTAATAAGTAATTTGAAGTTGTTTAAAATTTCTAAATTTGCAATGTTTTGGATTCTATTGAGGTTCAAAGTTAAAATTTTATACAAAAATAGTGTAAAATTGTGCTTTATAACCGGTTATCCATATTTTACAATATTGGTCTCATAGTAATGCTAATGCACAATAGTTTTAAAACTCATTTTCTTTTCATCACAGGATATTGAATCAAAGATTTGTCCTTCAACAAAAGATATCCCATAAAAGCCATCTTTAATTTTCTAAAGATTTTCCTCAATTAGAATTGAGAATAGGACCATGAGGTGTTCTCGAGATAATACACATTTGCGAAGAACTAGCTGAACCTGGTCAGCGTTGCTGGCCCTCAGAAAACTTCTGTTTTATATACATCTCGATCTCGATTTTAATATACAGTGTCGGACAAAGTCGGTTATCCAACCTTCAATGTTAATACACGTGGTGGCAGTCAGGCTAGTTGCAATGAATTCAAAAATTCAGTAGGATAATTGACGGTTTGTTCTTCGTTCATTACTGTGTCAATAGATTTCATTTCATTTGTTTCGCCAGGCAGTTTCAATTGTATTTGTTTATTGAGCTTGTTAGCATAATAAGGAGTGAGATCGAAAAATTCTTAACACACGTTTTTCATTAAAACTTTTAACCCAAGTATTATTTGATTTTTTTATCAATTTGCCTTTGTAAAGCATGTCAGTTATTATGTTTAATGTCAATTATGTTCATTTGTTGTTAATCTGATTAAAATGAGTGACCAGAAAAAAGTGCGTACTAAAATTATTAAATATTTTCAACAAAACCCAACTTGTTCCTAAAAAAAGTTGGGCAAACAATCAAAGGTCTGCCGTCAACTGATAGAAAACCCAGTTCAGGTAGAAGGAATGGTTCACATGATGTTTATTAAGCAAAAAAAAAAAAACAGAAAGCATTTTCAAAAGAGCTCCCAACACATCCGGTGGGAAAGCAGCCCGGTAAGCTTAGTGCTCGGACTATTTGATAAGAAAAGTTAAAGCAATTGCAGGTATAAAAAACATACAAGGCTCAAAAAGTTCCTGACAGGAACTCTGCTAAAAATTTAGAGGTCAAAAACAGTGCACGGAAATTTAAGTCAAATTTTATAATAAAATGTTCCTGCTGCATAATGGATGACGAAACATATGTTCTGCAGATTTTTCGCAGCTTCCCGGTCAAAATTTTGATGTTGCTGATGCTCGAGGGAATGTTGAAGAAAAGATTAGGACCCAAAAGCAGACAAAATTTCCCAAAAAGTTCTTGGTATGGCAAGCAATATGCAGTTGCGCCAAAAAAGCCAAACATTTGTTACAAAGGGCTCTATAAATACCGAAATTTACATCAAGGAATGTTTACAAAAAAGGATGCTTCCATTCATAAGACTTCTTAGTGTGTCCACTTATTTTTGGCATGATTTGGCACCCTGTCACTGTGGTAAGAAAGGTCTTGAGTGGTAAAAGAACAATAATGTGGTATTTGTACCAAGAGAGGCAAATTCTCCAAACTGCCCGGAGCTAAGGCCGGTGGAAATCTCTTGTTAAAAGAGAATTTAAATGGTGTCCAAAAGTGTGGTAGATTTTAAACGGAGATGGACAACCTGCACGAAAAAAGTGACAGAAATAACTATAAAACCATAATGATAAGGGTTTCATTGATATGAATCCCATTTGTGTCTTTATTGAAAACATAAATAAAATAAAAACATATTTTATTCAAAATATTATTGTGCGTATATCCAAGGCATTGAGCAGCAACACAATTCTGGTCAAGGTTTTCAATTGCTGAGTATCGTTAGCAGAATGATTTTGTTTATCCTTGATTCTGGTTATATCGGCAACTAAATCACAGAGCTTTTTCCAGACACAAATCTCTTGCACATGCACGAATAAAAGAAAAACAACAGCTGGATCTGTTGTGGTTTTATCTTCTTATCATCCACCAAAGATTCGAAAATAAACTGCAAAAAGTCTCCGGCAATGGAATCGTTCGTTTAAGCCGCGCATTATCTCCCACAGCCCTGCACACGCTCTATATGTTCTTCATATCGTGTCTCGTCAAGCAAGGGTAGTACACAATTTTGCGTTTCAATTAAGTTTTAAAAACCTTAGATTAGACAAGCACACTAATAGTCCATTCCAATTGGTCAGCATCGTGGGTATTGAGCAAACATATTAATCTACACAGGACACGTTGGAAATAGGGATAAAAGTCTTCTCGCAAATGTGTAGCCAACACATAAAATAGTTCCAGCAAAGACTACAGTTACAAGTTTGTAGTACAGACTAGTTTTATAAAAGTAAGTCGATCACAAAATCCTTTTGATGCAACAATTGAGACAACGTTACAACGATTATTCCTCGGACAAATTTAAAACCATCCATTTTTTATAAAGTCTGATGGAAAAAGGTTTCGTTATCATCGGACAGCTCTTCATTTTTATGACCTATGTGATATAAAGCCAAATGTCTTAGATTAATCCGTTTTTTTATGTATTTTAAATATAAATTACACAGTATTGTGAATTGTTACATACATATTACACATATTTCTTTAAAAATTTCTCGGAGTATTGTAACTTTTTTTAAATGTGGCAACGTTTCTGTGAATATTTACAAATAAACTAAATTTCAAACTACCTTGTAATTTTTTTATATCATGCTTTAAAGTTTATTTTTGTTAAAGTCGACTTTATTTTAAAATATAACTTTTGTTTTTACTGTATTATAAAAAAATAATTAAAAAAGCTATTTCCAATGAATGGAAATTGTAACTGGATAAGCCACCTCATTAGTAGGTAATACAAAAATCGGCTGATTTAATTTTTATTTCAATATTTAAAAAACTGAAATTTGGGCGCCTCGAAAATAAGTTTTTGATATATCGCAGTGGAACTTTTTCCTCATGCCTAAAGCCATCGAAAAATCGATGGCACAATATCGCTTGCCAAATCGACCCACACTAAAGTATATTTTATTCTGTGCTTAATAATGTAAAGCGTTCTTTCAAAAAACATCATATATTTTAAAATTTTTTTAAAACTTTAAAGTCGTTTTTCTCAATACTTTATTTTTGTTTTTATTTTGAAAGGCCCTAGGCCCTTTAAAGTAATGAAAAGAAATTAAAAAAAAAAAAAACAAAAAATAAAAAAATTTAAATATTAAAACAAAATTTTATATTCAATTTGAATTTTGTTTTATGATCGAAATTTAAAATAATAGTCGACTTTATGGATTCAAAATCGACTTTTCAGTTTTTGCTTCAGGTTTTTGATCCTAATGATTAATCCAAATTCTCTAAAGTCTCTATTGCTGTAAAAATATCATTAGATTTTTTTACATTGCTTAGAATGTATTACAATAATTGCTAACCTAATAATCATATGCAAAAATTCCTACAAAGAATTAATAATATCGTTGCATCTGACCAATTGTCGGAAATAAACAAGTTTATAGTTAAGCCAGAATTACGATCGCTAAAGTAAACATATGGCTTTTTCAAAGAAACTTGAGACATTTTTTTTAATTATTTTAAAGATACATAAATTCAATTTACAAATTTACATCTTAACAGTAAACTTGTTTGATATTTTTCTTTTTTGCCTACCACTATTGCAGTGCCTATACAAATGGCAAAACCAGCTTATAGCACCTGTACAACACAGTATACTTAGTATATGGCATAAAAATAAATCAAATTCAGGTCTTTGCAGATCCTTTTTAAATTGTTTTTAAATACCTTCGTATACATTTTCATAGAAACGATAAGTTCTTTGTGCTTATGTTTCAAACATATTTTTCATTATATTTAATCCATGAAATATGTTTCTATGTAACATTTCCTGCTCAAGAACCTGGTAAGGATTTCAGTACCAACACACACTGTTGTATATTGTTTTGAAAATATTATTTTTACTTACTTTTGCAAAGAACAGAAAGCAAGAGAAAAAAAGATTTATTATCATTTTGACCACATATCACAATAACAAAAATAACAACTAGACCAAATACATACAGTATTGGTTAAAACATATTGGACATACGCGAATAATATCTTTTTTCTAATTCCAAAGAAAGAAAAGATTTTAGAAACAAGAAAAGCACTGTAAAATAAACATTTTATAAATTTATTTTCAGTATTTCTTATGTTATTTAAAAAAACGATAAAGAATCATACGAGAAAACATATTGGATTATATAACACATATTTATAGTACGTTGCATAACCGTAATTCTGCAAAACTGCCGCATATCTTTTAATCATATAACTAATAATATTCTCTCAATGTGTTTGTACCCAACTTACCTTTCAACTTCTCATAAATTTTCTATAGAGTTTAGGTAGGGTGACTGTGCTGGCCACTGCATAACATTAGCGTATTTCTGTTCTAAAAACTATTTCACCAATTTGGGTAATGTTGAAATATCCATTGATGGGGCATTTACACTATGGTATATTTAATACACAATGGCATCGATAGGCCTTTCACGCGAATACAAAATTTCGATGATGTCTCATATTAATTTTAGAACGCCAGGCCATCACCGCCAATGCACAGTGGATCAGCTTGTACGGATGAGCGGCCAAAAATATTTCTAATGGTAGTAGAGTGCTGAAATTTTCTCTAAGGCTCTTAAAAAATATTTAAACAATTTGTCGTTGCACAACGCCCCAACCCAAACCCCACCTATAACCATAACTCATAAACAAAATTTGAAGAATAAGGGAAACAAGCAAATTATAAGCTAAATATTTATTTTAATACTTTATTATTACAAAAATTTATAATGTATCTTCTAGCAACTCTTATACAGATTCAAGTAACGTTGACTTATCCTTTTTTCCAAGCAGCCTCTGTCCAGTTATAAATGGGTCGGGCCGTAAAAGGAGTGAATTCCAAATGTCGGTGTTGGTTATAATGCGTAACATTTTCCGGCTGTGATAAAGTCTAATTTTTTGTATTTCTTTGTTGTTCGACTCTGCAGCTTCTTCTGAAAGCTCTCCAATTGATACTACTGCATGCTCTATCACAGCAGATCCATGAATTAACACCTTATGGAGTGTAGCTGGCAAATAGTACCATGAATACTCTTCGATTAGTTCCTTGGCCGTATCTAAAGCATATTCATTAAATTTGTAGGCATCAATTTTGTAGCCCGATGCCATAGCTTGAAGTAAAATGGCACAACGATGGATCAGATTTTCAATAACTCCTGTAATTTCAGAAGCCAATCTTGGATTAGAAAAAAATTTTCTAGCAACCTTTCCGTCGTTGGATGATCCTCTACCTCCATCTCTGGGCTTGTCCATTATTAAACCCATTTTTTCACGAAATTCCTTTTGAATTTTCTTCTTTCTTTCCAATACCTTTAATTTGTGTTTAGGATCTCTAACCTGTCACGTTTTGATGACGGACTTATAAGAAAGATGTAAGAAGTATTCAAAGAACCGTATTTTTGCATGAAGTGGAGACAGACCAAATTCGAAATATTTTTTGTTTACGACTTTGTTTAAACATTTGACCAAATCATTATTTTCTGTTGGATTTGCACCACATATGTAACATTAAGGCATTGCATACTTTTCCATCCACCATAGTCAGTTGTAAACTATGCTCAACGTATATCTTTCTATTAGGAATAAATAGTTCTTAGAAGGTTTATTTTATCTTTAAAATATTTTTCTTCTTCGATAGCTAGTTTGGTTGTCTCTTGTTTAAAGTGAAATCGAACTGGCCTGCAGTAACGTGTTGACGACGGCCGGGGGTTTTTACAAATTATTTTATGGTCAGTTTTTGAAATTAGCTGGAGAGGTACGTAGGATGTAACAAATAAGCTCTTGCCCTCCATGTCATTATTAGAAAATAATAAAATCCCCATTTTCCGATTAATACTAAATTTTCAACCGAATCATCAGTGATCGTTTCGACAACATTAGCTTGAAGCTCTAATATGCTCGATGCTGTGTTATCTAATAAACTTTGCAACTCCACTTCAGCATGAGATTCATCTACAGGCATATTGTCAGGGTATCTCTTTTTTTTGAATTTAGTATACTTTGATAGCTTGGAAACAAATCAAAGGATATTTTGCTGTTCACAAAGTTTCTTATCAGCAAATATTGTTTTTTAGATATGGCGGTCTCCATTAAAAGTGAAATTACTTCATTGGGATCTGCTGGGAATACATTTTGCATTTGATGGTCATTGCGTAAAGCAGAAACAGCGGACTCATCTATTTCGGTCAGCTGAGCCATACGCCGTCGCTTTGTTCTCGCTGAAGACTCCCCAAAATCGTATTTTGGACGGCCACGATGTGCACTTTTCATAATTTGCTGATATTTATTATGGGTACATTTTAATAAAATTGATTCCGCCAATCATAGTGAAATTGGAGAACTGAAGATTTTTTACGATCGTAACGAGTCCAAAAAGCAACAATTTTTTTACATATGTAGCCGATAGATTTCATTAGCTCGGTCAATACAGGTATGTAGCCGTTATTCTCAATATTATGTTGTACAGCAGTGATCACTTCTTGTAATTTTTCTGCGTTGGTACCCTTTTTTGTGCACCATAAATTAAAAAATATATAGGCGTGCAAACACACACTGATACGAATCGCCTTCCAAAACCGATTTGAAAATTTAAAACAAAAATGCAAAAATATTTAATTAAATGATCATTGACAATTGTACACAAACACGAAAGACGTAAACTAACACACATCACAATAAATAGGCGAAACAGAAGCTTCCTTGGGCAAATTTAACTTTGAAAAAATATGACGGCGGGTTAGTATATTACAGATTACCCGCACATCCGCAAATTTCCGCAACTAACTTATGTACTTTTATTATCTTAAGAATCTGATTAATACAATGAAAAAGAAACCTAAGGGGGAATCTTGGGGAAACACAACTAAAACTTTAAGTAAACATAATGAAATTTTACAAAAAAGGAACAAACAAATAGGTTAACTAAAACATTAATTTCACAAGAATTACAACACAAGTCAGTTTTTATTATTTTCTAAAGATAAAATAAAGACCTTTAACCATAGAGACGAGACACTCCGATTTGTCAAACTAAAATAACACAAGTCATATTTCTGATACAACAACAAAATACACTGACTAACATGTATTTTGTTGTTGCCAGAGATAGGTTTTTGACAACAGACTTAGGTTTTTGACAATTGCGTCTCGTCTCTATGTTACCCTATGCCTTTAACTTCAAAATTCATTGAAAATAATTTAATTTTGTAGACTACAGCAATTACTAGACCGTTTTGAAGTGCACTTTTGCTTTGAATTATTCTTCCAGCGTTCAGCTGCGATTTCCAAATGAACATGTGCTCATGTTTTGAATTTTATTTTTAAAAAGTCCCGTTAGACTTTCAGCAAAAACCGGTTTGGCGTTAAGAAGAATTGGATGATATGGACACCAACGACATATCACGTTGAGATGATGTGCGCTGGCCACTTATGTGGTTTTTTTAAGTCGAAGATCTTTGCGAGTAAGCTACAAACCACAGTGGCCCTCAAAGCCTCAACAGAACCCATGCCATCGGTAAAATTCAGCCTGATTTGTGCACCAGAGTCATGGAAAAATGTACATGTCGGATTCGAGCCGCCAAGTAAAGTAGCGGCGAACAGTTACACAATGATATATTTCATACAAAATGGCATCGAAAATTTCAATGATGTCTCATACATACTTTAATTTAAAAATAGGAAGCGCTTATATGAAATACCCTTTAAATGGTTTCTTTGCAGCTTTTTAGCCCAGCTGAATCAAATTTGGCACATTATTTTATTATTTTCGGCCCAAAGACGAAGTCCATTGAAACTGGAAAAAATCGTTCCATTATTTCACATAGCCCCCATACAAATGTCCACAAATAAGTTTTATATCCAAAAAACAGCACATCTAAATATTTTGAGCTGATCGATTCATAATTGACAATAGCTCCCATCTAAAGCCCACTTCCAAAAATTACTTTAACGAGCAAGGAACTCTTCAAAATGTTGGTATCCAGAAAAAAAAAATCAACACAATTAAGTCTAATATAGAAAGAAATCATGCAACCAAATTTCATGGCAATTTCAAAAATCAAGCACCAAAAGAAATTATTGAAATTTTATAAGAATGATTTTCTCATACGCAATGTCGTGCTTGACCGACTATACTTTCTTAATTGTTTTTATTAGTTAATATGAGGATTGCAGCTTTTTAAAAAACAAGCAAATTTGTTATCCCCATAGAAATAGTATAGAAGAAATGTTTGTCCAACTTGTTTTCAACGACACTGTTCATATACAGTAAAATATAGAAAATGCCATAAAAATTGGTTCTAAAAACACAAACTCGCATGGAAAATACACAAGAACAACAAATGACCAGCCTTGGGGAATTCTAACATGTTTATGGCATATCAGACACAAAAATTTGCAAAACAATTTTCGTTTTGTTTTTTTTTTTTTCAGGTTTGGACTCCTTCTCTTTTATTTGTTGGAAAACCATAAGAAAATTGGTTTATGAAACACTAACAACCACAACAATAAAAAGTTACAAAGTTAAATACTCTTAAAAAATATGTATAAATAAGTACATAAAAAGCACAGACCCGAAAACGATGGCATTAAAATGAATAAATAAATAAATACATACATACAACAGAATATTTCTATTTCAAATAATTTTTATGAGAAACAGAAAATAAATGAAGGGAACCACGCAAATGGGTGATTATAATCTTAAATGTGGGACATTTTGGTCGCAGGACTGTTTTGTTAATAACACAAGTTTACAAAACACATATTTTTCAGATAAGCAAGATATTGTTTATTAAGTATTTTATGTTTTTCACAATTTTAAGAAAAATAGGTTTTTATTTTTCATCTACTACTTAGTACCATCCATTTATATGTATTTCTGTTTGGATTTAAATAATCATAAAAAATTACAGTTTAAGGCATCGTAATAATTTTTGAAATTAAAAAAGATTTGTTATGCTTTCAACAAATTATTTTGAAAAAATAAAGTTTAGTATTATTTGTAGAAACCGAAATATTTATCGATTTAATAATAGAAAGTGTTATCAGCTGTTAGCAGATCAGTTATTATACAAGATCTAGAATGTGGAGATTCCATTGGCGAAATTGCGCTCCAAACCGATATTAGCTAATCCATGTATACCGAATTGCATCGCGATTTCGTCAAAGAAACAACGTGGAAAGCAAGTCAGGATGTGGTCGTCCACGAAAAACTACCGCTCACTAAGACCGTCAGATGACAAAAGTGGTCAAAATTCATCCCTGAAAGACTGCAGTAAATGTTGGTGGTGTTTGTCCTATAACAAAAATTGAAGGAAACATGAATGCCATTAAATGCTGTGAGATACTGGAACAACACGTGCTGGCCCCTGGTAGTATATTTAAACACGACAATGCATAAATTTGGCATTCTAAACGGCTGATGCGATCGGCATAAAGTTAGACATGGGCGTAGACAAGGAATATCTGAGTTTAAGTTATTGAAATGGACCCTGCAACTGCTCCAGGGGAGGCGAATTGGTGGCTCAAATTAGGGAACCTTCGACATGTAATATATTTAAATAGGTGCCATTTTTTCGCTTCGCATTTAATTTCAAAGATTTTCATATTTTTGAAAAGCTCTCGGCTACGTCTTTAAAAAAATTGCGTGTGCAATTTAAACCTGCCAAAGCAGGTTTTTTCAAGACCTAGCGGAACGCTTTAAAAAAAATCAAATGGTAAACAAAACAAGTAAAAGTGCTATATTCGGCTATGCCGAATCTTATATACCCTTCACCTTTTTTGTGGATGCATTAATTGCCCACTTTCAGCATACAGCATCCTATTTTACATTTAATTGCTGACGAAGAGATTATATTGTAGAAGTTACAAACGCAATGACAATCTTATACCCTTCTCACGAAGGTGAAGGGTATAAAAACAACAACGCCAAACGAAACGAAACACCAAAAAAAAAATTCGCAAAGCAATGAAACCAACACACATTCAAACATACGTTTTGTTGCTTTTTTGTCAAAGCATGCAATAAATTGTCTTTTTTTGATGAAATTTTCAGAGGACGGATTTTGCTGATTTTAAATAAGAAACTTCTAATGTCTGAAAATTGATTTCAACAGACAGACAGGCATGGCTTAATTGACTTTGCTATCTATAAGGATCCAGAATATATATACTTTATAGGGTCGGAAAATTATATTGTGGAAATTACAAACGGAATGACAAACTTATATATACCCTTCTCACGAAGGTGAAGGGTATAATAATGACACGTTTTTAAAAATGTTACATGTCGAACACCCATAGCGCCACCCCTGGAGCATTTGTAGAGTTCATTTTAGTAATTTAAACTCGAATACACCTTGTCTCACCCACGTCAAATCTTATCCCATTTAGAAATGCCAGATCCAAAAAATTTTGACTCTGCCCCACTGTGTACTTCATTAATCTTGTTTTTTCATCATAAACTGAAGTTTTGAAAGTTCTTTTGAGGGAACAACTTTATACTATACTTAGGCAGTTTTCAAAAAAAAAAAAAAAAAAAAACAATTTAGAATAATTTCATGGTATTTTGTCTGCAATGAATAACAATAAAACATGTGAAAATTATCAAAATTTTTGGAGGTTGTTTGTAGGTCCATAGCTCTGGCTCTACTAATTCGATTTTGCTGATTTTCAAAAACGGTACATTTCACTAATTACTTATGTATTTTGGACGTGAGAGAGTTTTTCAGAGACAGAGGGACAGACAGACGTGTATAGCTCAATCGAGAATTTCATAAAGATCAATAATATAATAAATAAAAAAGGCTAAAATAAAAAGATGGCTAAAGACTAACTTATTTTTTTTTAGACTAAACAAGATTAAAAAGGGCTAAATTGTCAATACTGCTTTTGGGTTTGTCATTCAGTGTATTTTTTTATTTTCAATTAACCATTTTTTTGGCTAAGTTAAAACTTATATATTTACTCTAATAATTTTAAATTTTTTGCTGTTGAAAATTAGTTTAAAAAAAATTGGGAGGAATATTATGACAAAAATTAACTAAAAATGTTGAACCAGTAAACAATTTAAGCACATACAAATTGTTGGAACCTTTCATATATTCTTCAAACTTGCTCTAGTTCTCAAATTATATCATTAAAAACCAAAAACCCTTGAAACTTTTTGATGATGATTTGAATAGGAGAAAACACTAAAATAGTACTATGTGTCAGTATTTAAAGCTTATTACAACATTTTAAGAGCAAAAATAATAGTTTAAACTGACTATATTTAATTTTTTAATTTAATTGGTATATTTTTTGCTAAAATTGCGGTTAAAACTAAGCTCCCAATTAGCATATAGTGTGAAATGAATTTGACTCTGGTTGTTTATTTGCTATTATAAAATTGTTTATTGAAACCGAATGTGTATTCATTTTTTTAGTTTTTGTATACATATATTTACAGAATGCATATTGTTTTATTATAAGAGAAAAATCTGTCACCTACGGTATGTCACGGATACGATATTAAATTTTATTCATTATAAAATCATCCAATGATTGTTTTTATTTAAATATGACGGATTGTAAAGGAAAAATATTTGGTTTAGTGTAAGAAATTAAAAGAAAACAAAACGCCTCTCACGATTCGCAAATTTTCGCATATTTCTACATGTACCTCAAAATTACTTCCGTTTTATGTCACGTACGATATACCCTTATTTCGCTCGATATTTTGGATAACAATGTTTCGAAAGAACTTATTATTTTTTAAAATATTGCACCCTCTGAATGAAACATACAGACAAAATTATTTTTCAGATACTCTAATTTTTGGAAACTCTATTCCACTTTATAGGCGTACAAATGTGACGTACGATGACATGGAATTGCCCATATGCATCAAGGACGCATTCAAAATACATGTTGTATTCTTGCCTGGGACGCAAAGTTGCTCAGAATTGTTTTTTATCGGCCAAAACTCGTTAACTTTGAAACGATTGAGATATTTTAGTATTTTTTAATGTGCCGATAACTTCTTGAACTCCCATTTTGGCTACCTTAGTATTAATATGTTTACTAACTAATGGCAAAATTTATGTTTTGACCAATGAAAATCAATTTTGTCCGACGACATGTATAATTTTTAGAATATTTTGTTCTGCATTACTTGAGAGGCATATTAGCCATATATTCACTTATCAAAATATTCTCCATCGATTTCGATAGGATTACTTTAAAATTTGGCTTTCATATACAAAATTTTAGCTTTTGCAGGCCAGGTGTTAAATACGGGATTCTGAAAACATTCTAAATATTCTTATTTTCTTCCATTTGAACGTTTGTTATATTCATACATTTTTGTTTGTCTATTCGACATAACCTAAGTAAAAGGTAACTTTGAGTAATAGAAGAAGGTAGCTTTAGTTACCATTTAGTATTACATACATAAAGGCATGTTTAAATAAGGGCCCTAAGTTTTTTTTTGTATAAAATGTACGTGTTTTTTAATCTAAAAATTTTAGCCCTTTTTTAGATTTTGTTTTTCTAAGTATTTAGCCCTTTTTTCACCAATAATTGGTAACACTGCCTTAAAGACTAAAAAATTAATTTAAAACATTTTTTAAATTTTAATTAAAAACTATACTCACTGTAATGCTTTGAATATGCAGTGTTAAATTTTTATTTAGGATTTTCGAAATACAAAATTTGATTGAAGATAAAGATAAATGCGTCAAATTTCGTAAAAGTAATTTTCGATATGAAACATATTACTGCAGAATTTTATTTGCATAGCTAAATGTTTAAAACATTTTTGTTCTGAAAATCATTTTATGAAGTGGGCTATGGTTAATTATTGACCTTTTGCACAAAATTTGTATGTGTGAATTCTTTTGATATAAAACATATTATGACGAAATTTGTGTGGATAGCAATATAAATCAGACATTTGTGATTGCTAAACTAATATTTGAACCAATTCCAACAGGCTTCGTCCTTTGGCCAAAAAGAGCATATACAAAATTTTATCGAGATATCTTCCCACTTCCGACACGTACTTTGCGCAAAAGTTTAATTCCGAAATGTCGGATTTAGCCTATTTGTTCTAAAATTCCAAGGCAGAGAATTCCAAATGAAAATCATTTTTTTAATAATCAAAATTTCCATTTTTCGGACTTTCTTAGTTTTTTTTTTTTTTGATGAATTGTGATTTTTTTTTTTTGAGATATCGGCCATATAAAGGTCGTTAAACTGACTGTGGTACAGCAGGATGTGTGGTATGGAAACGAAATATGATATTTTCATATTTCTGGATTTTATAATCTTACGTAATCTTCATCAGAAACCCTTTCAAACGGGATTCGATAGAAAACTTTTTAAAATTTTCTACTTTTTGATAAATCAGGGAATGTCGAAAAATAATTTTCAAATTCGTGTAACCTTAAATCTTTGCTAATTAATGTTTCATGTTGAAAAGGGGTGGATTAGCTGGTTTCAGATTCCATATTCATTACCATTTGCCTTATCATTTAATTCAAATAATTGGCTTTGTTTAAACCACTCACATAGTAATTCTGAGTCTAATGGCGCACTAGAAACTATTACTTAAGTATCATTGGGCTTTACAAAAATCATTAGATACGCATAATACCCCTACCATTATACTGTAAAATGTTAACAACTTTATAATGAGGTAAAACACTTTATTATAACACACGACTTTCATAAGTGACAAACAGATACTTGCTTTGCTGTAGTTTTCACACTTGAATTCGGCAAATATTAGCAGAATGTATTCATAGCATGAGAATTGTTTAAAATCTGTTTATTTTCGTTTTAATTTTATGCTTCAAATATATTTACTGTAAATTATTATTATACCCTACACCACCATAGTGGGGAGGGTATATTGGATTTGTGCAGATGTTTGTAACGCCCAAAAATATTAGTCTAACACCCACCTTAAAGAATCACTTTCTGAGTCGATTAAACGATGTCCGTCCGTCCGTCCGTCCGTCCGTCTGGCTGGCTGGCTGGTTGTCCATGTAAAGCTTGTGCGCAGAGTACAGGTCGCAATCTTGAAGATATTTCGATAAAATTTGGTACATATAATTTTTTCTGCCCAAGGACCAAGCCTATTGAAACTGGCTGAAATCGGTCCATTATTTCGCCTAGCCCCCATACAAATGTCCTCCCGAAATTGGACTTTATCGGTCATAAATGTTCAATTTATATAGGTACCTACACAAGTTTTTCTCCAAATAAGTTTTATATATAGGAAATTCATGTCACCAAATTTTATGATGATCGGTCCATAATTAGTCATAGCTCCCATATAAGGCCTGCTTCCGATAATCACTTTAACGAGCATAAATCTCTTAAAAATGTTGGTATAGACATAAAATGCAACATAAATAACTTTCATACAAACATTAATCACACTACTTAATTTCATGGTGATCGGTCCATAATTGGTCATAGCTCCCATATATAAATTATTGAAATTTTGAAAGAAAAAGGTTTTTGCACATTTACTTAGTGTAGGGTATTATATGGTCGGGCTTGACCGACCATACTTTCTTACTTGTTTTTCTTTAAGTTATTATTTTTTTTTTTTTTTTTTAATAAGATCCTTAACAATGTCTAGTTTAAATATTCATAACTGTTCACTGAAGTGGAAGGAAGGCTAATAGAGAATAAATACAATTTAAATGATTTCACCTGTTTGTTTGCCAAGAACTTTTCTAAAAGAATTGAATATGGAAAATTTAAGTAGTAAGTAGTATTTATATTTAATACATATACACTACTAAAGATTAAAAATAATTGGCAGCTAAGATCACTTTGAGTCAAAATCGTAGAAACTAAAAATCTTAAGAGAGTTGAAACTTAGTTGTACAGGTTGCGCAAATCATTATTTTTAAACTAAATAAAATAAAAAATAAAAATTATATACAACAAATGTGTATGGTACTTACATGAAACATGATTTTTTGTTTCTAATTCTGAATACATAAAACTTCAGAGCCGATCCGGCAAGGTAGGCAATACCACGAATTCCCCACAAAAATTAACAGGCTGTTATATTCGAATGTGCCGAATATTACATACCCAACACCAATATAGTTCATGCAGCGATTTTTGTACATCTACTTATATATGTAACAAGTAAGAACGTATAGTCGGACAAGCCCGCCCATATACACCGAGTTTATGATTATAAACAGTTTTCTTTTGATATGATTGAATATTTTTTGAATTTATGATCGATAAATTGATTTTCAGAAGTTGCCCTTTATATTGGAGCTATGACTAATTATGGACCGATAGCCATGATTTGCGTATATATGAAACATATGTGTTGAATTTTATTTGGATACTAACATATTTCAGAGATTTATGCATATTAATGATATTTTCGAGAATAGTGCGTATAAGGGAGCTGTGGAACATTGTGGACCGATCGCTACTAAATTTGGAAGTACGAGTCCAGTTCGATTCAAAGTTATTTGTGCTGAATTTGGTTTGGATATGTTTATAATTAAGATATTTATGAGAGCTTAACCATTTTCAGATAGGTCAGTTGTATGGGGGCAAGGAAAATAATGGACCGATTCTAACCAAATTCAATAGGCTTTGTTCTTGGGGCAATATAAAAGTTTATGCCAAATGTCGAATAATCTACAAAGTTACGATCTATAGTTTGATTAAAAGTACGGACGAACATCGCTTAATCGACTCAGAAAGCGATCTTGAGAAAATTGGTATACTTTATGGTGGGTGTTAGGATAATATTATTGCACGTTTCTGTTAATTTGTTTCTGTGTTTTTGCTTGCAGAAGGCTCAATCACTAGACCAATCCTCTTGAAATTCTTCATCTATATCTGTAAGGAACAATAGGCTCTGAAATTTCATGTGGGCGTGGCTCCTCCCATACAAAGTACATAGTCAATTTTGAATATCTGGTGAACCAGCTATCCATTTCTATACTAATCAATTTCTTATAACCGCATGAAGTTATTCACTTTCTTATATTTTAACGATGTTTGGCTAATATTGGGCGCTATTTTGTTACCATACGTAGTTGAGAACAACTGCACGCAAAAACAAATGGGTGGTAACAGAATATATAAAGTAAATTTTTTTTGAATAAAAGAACTGATAGCTAGAGTTTTCTAACTTTTTATTAATTGCTTTCCTATCATTGTAAGTAGTTTAACTAAAAATAGGTTGGATCGAAATATGCCAACAGTAAAAACGTACGAAAGTATAGTGGACCGAACGTCTTAACCCAGGGTACCCGGGTAACTTTTTGTAATTTAATTGCAATTTTCTATGTATGCAGAATTCCTAGGCGCTTGAAACTTTCTGAGAACTCCTAAATGTTCGTTATATTTATTTTTTATAATGGACACATTTGTGTCTCGACTTGGGAGGAAGTGGTAAATCAATTTATATTTTACACCCTTAACAGGGTGACAGGGAACCCGGGTACATATAAAAATTATATGGAAAATATTACGTATACGCTCACAACACAATACTGAGTAGTATTTCTACTGGCTGAATTTATTTGAGTACTGTGTATATAGATGGGAATCCCCATTTATTGAAATGACGTTAGGCAAAACTTAAACTTTTTTTGCATTTAATAATATGGAGCTTTTGTATATATTGCGCAATAATATGTAACTTCATAGGTTCTGAATGGCAGGACGCGCGAACATAGCTAGATCTTTTATAATAACTAGGTGGCGGATTTGCATGAATTATATGTAAATTCATGTTTTTTCTCGAACGCCCAAATACCATGTAGACTAATTATCTATCAGAATCACACATTTTGCTGTAAAATAGCATCGTTTTGTTAGGGCATATTTTATTGATAATGCATATTTTGTTATATTTCCCTTCAAAGTTCATATTAACAAGCATATTTTCCCAATTTTTAATAAAAATGTAATATTTTCCCTTCGACTGAAAATATATTTTGTCCAAAAACAGTTTGTTGATAAAGGCTCACAAGATTATGACGTTAAATGAGTATTAATCCTTAAATATCTATCGCTTGCTTATAAATAAGAGTAAGAATTATAATATTAAAAATTAACTGTGTACTCGTTAGTATCTTTAAACGCCACCAAACTGCAAAATACTAATAGCTTTAAACTCCGTTGTGTAATTTTTGGGCATTGAGCGATCTATTGTTAATTATTTTATATTTATTTCACAAAAATATAAATGCATATTTTTAGAATTTTTAAGTCATATTTAGACTTTTTTCAAGAATATTTTTGGCGCATATTTTCCAATAGTAAATATATAAAAATCCGTCCTTTAATAATGACCCATATTATATATTACTTTGTGGGTATACTAACAATATTTCAATGTAATACAAACGGAATGACAAAATCAATATACCTCTCACATTTTTGGTGGTCTTTGTAAAAAACCATCCTAATATATAAGTACATTTGTTGTATACAAAAATATCTAAAAACAAATTTTATATGAATAAGTAATATTGAAATCAAATCAGTATTTATACGGGTTTATTGGGAAACTGTTGACATTTTGAAATCAGACAACATAATACAATAATGCTGAATTGTTAAATATTTTCACATCTGTTTAGGTAAATGTGTAAGCTGAATTGTTTACGAGTTTGTTTTGTTTTATTTCAATATTAAATATTTAATGTGCTCTAATATGCTACTTATTGACATTAAAGGTAAATTGAATAACATACAAACATACTTAGTACATACACACATATAGACATACACTCAAAAATATTTTACACCAACTAATTGTAGATTATACAATACAAGGATATTTAAGAAATAAATATAATTTAAAAACTATTTGGATTCAAATAAATAGACTCATAGATGTTAATAATAAATTTTATACTAATTTTCCTACATTATTGTTTGAGTGTATTCACGTATCTTTAAAAGCCAACATATATTATGTTTTGTGAATATTGATTAAAACAAACAAGAATTGAAAACAAACTATAAATCAGTGGTTTCCAAAATGTGTACATATTGTTTTACTTCTTCGTTTTCATAGTCTAGTCATAGTCTAGTCATAGTCTAGTCATAGTCTATTCATAGTCTAGTCATAGTCTAGTCATAGTCTAGTCATAGTCTATTCATAGTCTATTCATAGTCTAGTCATAGTCTAGTCATAGTCTAGTCATAGTCTAGTCATAGTCTAGTCATAGTCTAGTCATAGTCTAGTCATAGTCTAGTCATAGTCTAGTCATAGTCTAGTCATAGTCTAGTCATAGTCTAGTCATAGTCTAGTCATAGTCTAGTCATAGTCTAGTCATAGTCTAGTCATAGTCTAGTCATAGTCTAGTCATAGTCTAGTCATAGTCTAGTCATAGTCTAGTCATAGTCTAGTCATAGTCTAGTCATAGTCTAGTCATAGTCTAGTCATAGTCTAGTCATAGTCTAGTCATAGTCTAGTCATAGTCTAGTCATAGTCTAGTCATAGTCTAGTCATAGTCTAGTCATAGTCTAGTCATAGTCTAGTCATAGTCTAGTCATAGTCTAGTCATAGTCTAGTCATAGTCTAGTCATAGTCTAGTCATAGTCTAGTCATAGTCTAGTCATAGTCTAGTCATAGTCTAGTCATAGTCTAGTCATAGTCTAGTCATAGTCTAGTCATAGTCTAGTCATAGTCTAGTCATAGTCTAGTCATAGTCTAGTCATAGTCTAGTCATAGTCTAGTCATAGTCTAGTCATAGTCTAGTCATAGTCTAGTCATAGTCTAGTCATAGTCTAGTCATAGTCTAGTCATAGTCTAGTCATAGTCTAGTCATAGTCTAGTCATAGTCTAGTCATAGTCTAGTCATAGTCTAGTCATAGTCTAGTCATAGTCTAGTCATAGTCTAGTCATAGTCTAGTCATAGTCTAGTCATAGTCTAGTCATAGTCTAGTCATAGTCTAGTCATAGTCTAGTCATAGTCTAGTCATAGTCTAGTCATAGTCTAGTCATAGTCTAGTCATAGTCTAGTCATAGTCTAGTCATAGTCTAGTCATAGTCTAGTCATAGTCTAGTCATAGTCTAGTCATAGTCTAGTCATAGTCTAGTCATAGTCTAGTCATAGTCTAGTCATAGTCTAGTCATAGTCTAGTCATAGTCTAGTCATAGTCTAGTCATAGTCTAGTCATAGTCTAGTCATAGTCTAGTCATAGTCTAGTCATAGTCTAGTCATAGTCTAGTCATAGTCTAGTCATAGTCTAGTCATAGTCTAGTCATAGTCTAGTCATAGTCTAGTCATAGTCTAGTCATAGTCTAGTCATAGTCTAGTCATAGTCTAGTCATAGTCTAGTCATAGTCTAGTCATAGTCTAGTCATAGTCTAGTCATAGTCTAGTCATAGTCTAGTCATAGTCTAGTCATAGTCTAGTCATAGTCTAGTCATAGTCTAGTCATAGTCTAGTCATAGTCTAGTCATAGTCTAGTCATAGTCTAGTCATAGTCTAGTCATAGTCTAGTCATAGTCTAGTCATAGTCTAGTCATAGTCTAGTCATAGTCTAGTCATAGTCTAGTCATAGTCTAGTCATAGTCTAGTCATAGTCTAGTCATAGTCTAGTCATAGTCTAGTCATAGTCTAGTCATAGTCTAGTCATAGTCTAGTCATAGTCTAGTCATAGTCTAGTCATAGTCTAGTCATAGTCTAGTCATAGTCTAGTCATAGTCTAGTCATAGTCTAGTCATAGTCTAGTCATAGTCTAGTCATAGTCTAGTCATAGTCTAGTCATAGTCTAGTCATAGTCTAGTCATAGTCTAGTCATAGTCTAGTCATAGTCTAGTCATAGTCTAGTCATAGTCTAGTCATAGTCTAGTCATAGTCTAGTCATAGTCTAGTCATAGTCTAGTCATAGTCTAGTCATAGTCTAGTCATAGTCTAGTCATAGTCTAGTCATAGTCATAGTCTAGTCATAGTCTAGTCATAGTCATAGTCTAGTCATAGTCTAGTCTAGTCATAGTCTAGTCATAGTCTAGTCATAGTCTAGTCATAGTCTAGTCATAGTCTAGTCATAGTCTAGTCATAGTCTAGTCATAGTCTAGTCATAGTCTAGTCATAGTCTAGTCATAGTCTAGTCATAGTCTAGTCATAGTCTAGTCATAGTCTAGTCATAGTCTAGTCATAGTCTAGTCATAGTCTAGCCACAGTCAATTTTTTTATTTTTGCAAACACCTGAATATGCATAAATCCTTATAAAAATACTTGTCAAAAATCGAAATAAATAATCCCAATACATATATATGGGAGCCAGTGCGTTGCCCCTCATAGTTGGTCACCATGGGTCTAAAATTTCTATAATTCCAACTCCATTTTATAAATTTATTTCATTAGATATTTATATTTATTGCAGACTCTTCATAATTACCTCTTTTGATATGATTTTTTGAACAAGTAACAAAATCGAAATATTTTTTCCTGGTATGAGTTGAGGGTATTCGTCAGAACCATATATAGGATACTTAGTTGTTTATATTTGTTTAGCTTTTTGTTATACTTCTATTAATAGATGTTTGTATTTTTTAACAAATATTGAAAACTCGTTGTATAAAATTGTTAGAAATAAATCAATTCTTTGTATAAAAAAATATGTACATAGATTTGTACGTTACATCGAAAAATCTCGAGTCTGATTGAATTTTGAACAGTTACCAATGAAATAGTTATTCCAGCAAAAAAATAAAAAATCAACAAACATTCGAATAGCAACAAGGACAGCGACAACAACAGCGATAGTATTAATAGATTTTTTACATGATTCAATGGAAAAGTTGAAAATTGGCAGATTACAACTTTAATAGTGGCGGAGCAAGGCGCATTGAAATGTACCGTTTGGCAAAAGGAATGTTGAAAAAGAAATAGAGCAGTGAATTGCTATAAAGGAGGATTATAACTTTATACGTTTTAAACTTTCATCCTTAAATCTTGCCACCATGAACTAAGTGATTTCAAATAACCATTGAGTAGTTAGTTCATCCATATATTCTTTTAAGATATGTTTAGTCATCTCTTCTAAATAAATGTCCTCCAAACAGACTTTACATTATATTGGTTGCAATGTCCCTGATTTAAAAATATAGGAATATGCATAAAAAGTTTTTCAAAATTACTTAAATTGTTTATTATTGTTATATTTATAAAGTCGCAGATCTATGCAAAGAAGCCACAAACCACAGGGGCCCTCAAACTCAGCCTGATTTATGCGTCAGAGTTATGGAAAAGTGGACATTTCGGATGCTTGGTGCCAAATAAAGCCAAAAAATATCCAATAAAGGGTATGTTGTCACAAACATATACTTGTTTACTGTAACCATATATATGATTGATACAATCATGTGAATGGTAAATTTATCATATGATGGTTACCACTATCATGTAAATAGTTACTGTGACTATAATGTTGTTAAAAACTTTTCAAAATGTTAAAGTGGTTACTGTAAACATGCACAACTATATTTTTTCTCTGCGTGTAAATACTTTTTAACAGGTATTACAATATGTAACCTAGCGATGTCATGATGGAATATCTTCAAAATTGCGACCTGTACTTTGTTTATAAGAATGCATTTATACTATACAACATTTATTATGGTATAGACTTTATAGTTGTTTCTCAAAATGTTTGTCCTGGTTTGTATAGTGTAAGTTTAATTTCACCGAAATTCAATCTAAATAGTTCGAATTTTATTTGAATTTTTAGAAACTTTTTATCTTCCCGATCTGATGTTAGCTATATGTTCTAGACACAACATTTTCAACTAAAATATCTATAAAGTCGTAAGATAATATTATTATTAATTATTCGATTCTTTCTTTCATTTATCTCATACAATAAGCAAATGGCAATATTAAAAAAAAACTTAAATTTGAGAAATGGTTATCTCAATTAAGATTATTTTATGACAACATCGACACCTCATTTTTTCTCCACACAAACTGGGCCATCCTAATGTACATTATTTTTTTACTTATTTAACAAGTTGACGGCTGTAGTACAGCCGGACTTCTAAACTTCCGTGCAACTTGGAGCAGTAAGCAAAATATTTATATTTTTTTATTACCTGGTGTACTGCTGTATACAATCAAATATTCAACGTAAATATTAAATCTCTTGTGACAAAAAGAATTGGATTTTTTAGTACTTTTTTTTCGCATTTATGAACTTTTACAAAGAAATACAACAAAAATTACTTACATAACAGCATTTGAGAAAGTAGAAATGGCAGACCTTTAGACCGATTTACTCTTACTTGGAATTTAAAGATTACATAGCCGGAGGTTTGTTTCATTACAAATGTTACAATGTCTGGGTTGTTGTAAATAAAAAGAAATAATAAAATATTTATGTATGTAAAAATGGTAAATTTTAAATTAAGGTCATAAATTCTGGTAAATAAGTAATTCTAAGCAAATAAAAGAGAAATCATTTTGTAACAACTGTTTAATGGACTGTTGATCTAAGTCTAGCCGCTATAAAAAATTTTAATTTTCTACAGTGTTGCTTAGAACAGTATTTTGTAGGATTACCACTTAAACAATGTGTTTTGATTGGCTAGATAAGGGAAATCCAAAAAATCCAAAAATCTTCGAGCAGCTTGATATTTGTGTTTGCCGGTTTCATCTGAATAAATGAATGTTAATATATTAACAACTTTTGTTTTTAAAAAAGATGTATTAACGATCATAATACACTTTGATAATCAAAATAATGCAGTGATTGTTTTAAGATAAATCCACAAAATGTTGATTTAAATTACAACTTTCAGACATTTTATTAGCACGATCTGGGAATGCTGATAATAAACGATGATTTTTGTAAAAGAATGCGACATTAAAAGATGAGCAAAATCAAATGATAATTTTACCGTTCATCGTTCATTTTTGATACCTCCTTTCATTAATTTGAAAGTAGAGATGACAATCAGTCCCGATTTTTGAAAATCCCGGGGATTGGGATTTTCGGGAAAACATAAATCCCGAAAATTATAAGAAAAACAAGTTAGAGTGTTATATTCGGCTATGCCGAATCTTAAATACCCTCCACCTAAATTAGATGAAAATTATAGAAATTACATTGGTATAAACACTCTAATATCCCTATTCAGTGTTTGTTATTGGTATTTAGCTCCGATTATGAAGATTGGTAGAATGTTAATGTAAGTAAACAGTAGTTTTCGCTTATAGTCTACAAATAAAGTTGCACAATTTATGTGGACTATAAGCGAATTAGGACTATAACCGTTTACTTAGAACAATTCAAAACAAATATTTAGTTTTATTTCATTTGATGCTGTTTGTTCTTGTAAAACACTTGTTAGAGTAAATAACCTCAAAGAAATGTGTGCTAAATAAAGTGATTACGTCTTTTTCGTCAAATATTTGCCATGTGTGACCCTACCTTTATATATATAATTATGAACCCATAGTCACCAAATCTACTTGAAACTTATTTCTGTTACATTTTTTACCGATATGAGTGTATATATGCGTTAATGTATTTTTCGGATGTGCGAGTTATTTGGAAGATATAATTAAATATTTTAACGTGATTTCTATGTATTTGAGGCCTATTTTGCTTGATATTTTTCTCCATAACGTTATTTACAAGAGTTTTATGGGTATTATTGTGATTATCGGAAATGGAGCTAATATGGGAGCGATATTCACAAAACCCAGTAGTATAATGTTTGAATACAATATATTGATCTATATACAATTTTAGTTCGATATCCATATATTTAAAATATTTACAGAGGTTAATGTATTTTTCGGAAGTGGCCTTATATGGGAACTATGACCAATAGTCGGCCGATCTTCATAAAATTCAACACATCGGTTTTCGTATATAATGGAAACATTTGTTTGAAATTTTAACCAAATAGAGCTTTTATAAGAGATTTATTAGTATTTAAGTAATTTTCGGAAATGGACTTTATATGGGAGCTATGGTCAAATATGAACCGATATTCACACAATCAAGTAGTATCATTTATGAATTAATACTACCGATCTCCGTAAAATTTTAATTCGATAACGATATTTTGCAGATATTTATGAAAAATAATGTGTTTTTTGTAAGTGGTCCTTATATGGGAGCTATAACCAATTATGATCCGATTTTCATGTGCATGGGGATTATACAAGTCGAACTTCAACCTGATACCGATATATATAAGATATTTATGTGTATTTAAATGATTTTCGGAAGTAAATTTTATATTGCCCGACCCAAAAAAATTGGTCTCCCGATTTCTGTTTGCACGAAACTTAATTGTGCTGAATTTTGTATGGATACTGCAATTTTATGGGCATTTATATATCATGGCTCCATATTTCGGGAAGAAATTTGTATGGGGGCTACGAGAAATTATGGACTGATTCTTTACAGTTTCAACAGAAATTGTCCTTTTATCATATAAATAATGAGTGCAAAATTTCATGGTATTCTCTGCAATGAATTTACCCAAAGTCACAAAAATCATGTGAAAATTATCAAAATTTTTGGAGGTTGTCTTACAATTTGATCCATGACCCTGGTTCTACCAATGCGATTTTGCAGATTTTCAATACCAAACTGCTTAGAAAAATTATAAACATTTTGGTATACATTTCATTAATTTTGCTTATGTATTTTGGACGTGAGAGTGTTTTACACAGACAGACGGACAGACAGACGGACACTGCTCAATCGACTTAGAATTTCATAAGAATCTATAATATATATACTTTGTTGGGTCTCAGATGAATATTTCTCAATGTTACATACGGAATGACAAACTTATATATACCCTCTTTCACCACTTGTGGTGTTGGAGGGTATAAATATACCATTTTTGGGATTTTAAAATTTTTTATTCCCTTATTTTTACAAAAGTCTTCTATAAATTTTTCAATTCTTAGACATTTTAGCTATGCGATTAGAGAAAATTTGGCATAAAAATAGGTCTATTTCGGAATGCTCTTGACCATGCAGTTATACTTATATTGAAATCCAAACCAAGGTAAGGAAAAAACATAAAATTTTAAATTTCAATGGGGAATATCTCGAAAACTGTAAAAGATAAAATACAGTTATAGCTATGTTGTAGCTCTCTTCTTGCAGAATCTACATATATACAAATTTTTCAAATCGGATAGAGAACAACAGTTTGGCATAATTTTTAATATACCCGAGACACTCCAATTTGGCGCCTGAGGCTCCGCTCCACCATAGTGTTGAAAGTCTAAATTCAAAACTTAAGCTCTACAACACCTCCTCTATAGTCTTGGGAAATTTTATTAAATTCGGAGTATTGGTTTAGAAATTAAGAATTTATTTGCAGTTTTTTATTTTCATTTCCCTCACTGTGACCCAATAGCTCGGATTTAGGTTCTCTCAGAACCACGATATGAGATTTTTTAACCATCCTCGGGTGAAGTTTATTGTTACTCTTCTCCATTTGCAAAGATTCATCTATTCTGCCTTTCTTTCCTTTCAAACAAGCGCAAACATTATCAAGTTTCCTTAAAAGCTCAATAAAATTTTTTCATATTTAAAATATATATATAAAATACGAAAGCAAAATTCTCACGTTAAAAATTCACAGTAGATTACGATTTTGATAACTGCTTGGTAGAGAACAAAATTGACCCACTCTAATCATCAGTTCTTGTCATTCTGTCTTTTAAATTAAGTTCCAATGTGAAGAATCATGAAAAATGGTATACATTTGTGAGGTAATTTTTCACACTTTTTTGCAAAAATTTCATAAACTTTGGTGTAAAGCAGATTTTTAAAATCTTTATACTCAGCATAAAACAAGAAGGGGGTATTATGACTTTGTTATTCCGTTTGTAACATATCGAAATATTGGTCATTGAACCGAAAAGTATATATATCCTGGGTCCTCATAATATTCTAAGACGATCCAGCTATGTCCTTCCCTCAATCTGTCTGTTGAAAACACGGAATTTTTCACAAATAAGCTTTATTTGGTATTGCAAATGGTCAATATCCGTCCATGATTTCACCTAACCCTCATATAAATGTCCCCCCGGAATATTGTTTAAGCAGTCATAAATATGTTGATTATGCTGATAAAATTTTGCACAAATTAGTTCTAAGTACTCTGAAATTATACTGAAAAGTGTGGCGAAAATCGGGCATCATTTTTCCCTAGTCAACATACATGGTCCACCTCAGAAACATTCATAATTATTTTATAATAATTAATATCGTAATAAAATTGGACATAAACATGTTTTATATGAACCTAAAACTTGCTACCAACTTTTGTGGGGATTGGTTCATATTTGAATAGTATTTGATTGTCATATATTGATGGTGGGTATACAAGATTCGGCACAGATGAATATAATACTCTTTTGTTTAAATTTTGATTTGGCGGATTTTTTTCAATTCCATCTTGTATTTGGATGGTTTTTCTATATTTTCTATTAGTTTGCTTACAACGAACACAGTGTTTTATATTTAATTTGAAAACGCATATTCGGAAATATCGCCTGTTCCATAGCATAGATGATAAAAGTGGTTGCTGCAGTTCATGTTATGAAATATTCAGAAGTGATTCTGATTTTTCTAGTTCAAGAAATATTGATTATACTTAAAACATAAGCGTTTTTTTAATTAAAGCGACTAATTACGTACGCATAAATTTTAAAATCCCGCTTTTTCATCCTTCATATCCTTTTTTTGGTAGAAACCAACGCAAAAATTTATTTATTAACGACCATTATCTACTAAATTTTTTGTAACGTCACTGTACTTAAAACGTATAACATAATTATCTTATAATAAAATCAATACCAATATTCTTTAAAGTCCAACTATTGATGTTGAAAACTTCAGAAGTTACATATTTATTGTTATTTATTTTGACATCGGCCCGATTATACCCTACACTTATTGTTCTTTGATTCCTTGTAGCAGTTATGTTCTTTACGCACTTTCGAAATTAATTTTTTACTAGCTTATGACTAAATTATGCAAAAACGATACTCACACGCAGCAAAGGAAAGATTTGAATGCAGTTGGAGTTGAAAAAATTTAAAAACACAAAACATACGCTATGAATAACCATAAGGTTTCTGAAATAACAGCAACATCATCGTCATAATCATGATAATGATGTTGTAAGAGCCCTAAGGGGTTTTTTCAAGGGATTCCCGGCAATTGTTTTTAATCCCCACTTTTGCAGGGAAATTTTTGGATAGAAAGCTCTACCATAGAGAGAGAGAGAGAGGATTCAATGTAAAGCCAGATACGACAAAAGTTTGTATGTTCACAAGAAAGCGAAAAATTCCTAATTATGAGTACCCTATATTTAAAAACAGGACAATACAAGTAACAAATAAAGTTAAATACCTAATAATAGTAGTACACGATGGAGGACTACACTGCAAGGACCACATTTATAGCAGAATAGAAAAAGCACAAAAGGATGTATAAATTAAAAATCCGGGATTTTTTCAAATTTTTTAGCTTTTATTTTGTACAGTATAAATTTATTCAAAGTATTGGCCATTCTTAGCTATGACCTTTTACCATCTTTCCGAGCCAAAAGAACGGCTCATCCTTTGAGACCAAGAACGAATTAAGTTCCAAAGTGAAGCGTATTCCAAAGGGAGAGAGAGCGTTCTGCATCGATCGAAAGAAATAAGTAGTAGTCAAACGGAGTGAGCGGGTGAGGCAAAACTTCTCAACCACTTCATTATAAATGATTTTTAACAGGAATATGAAATATTATGGTTTCACATTCTGAGCGCAACTGGTTCGTTTTAAGTTGCGTTTATGATAGATAGGACCATTTTTATTCCACCAAATAGAGCATTACCGTAGCGCCATGTATATTTGGAGTTGGTGGCTTCACATGAGATCTCTTACGCTTCGGATTATCTTGATGGTATTTTTCAGCGCAAGTAATGATTCGGTGCAAAATTGATTTTCTTTTATAGCGTTCAAGCTGCATTTCCGAAATGCAACCCAATTTCCCTGAAATGGTACCCAATTTCCCTGCTTTTGGATGAATCCTGCTGTTGGCAAACGTTTTGAAATTGCTGCTTTACTATTTAGTTCCCAATGACATTACAAGCTCTTGTTGAGTGTTACAACAATATTTATGGAGTAATGCCTCCAATTCGTATCAAAATCACCACTTCTGAACTGCACAAACCATCTCTAGTACGTAGCAATGAAGCGGCCGGTCCAACCGACACTGAAGATACCAACTCTGTCTCCGAGCTGGTTGGTACCTTCTTGTGTGAACCCCCAAAAAACGGAATTGGTTCTCTTCACTAGGAGGTATAACATTGATGACTTTAGACCACCTAGACTGAATGGGATCAGTCTTGAGATCAGGGATAATGCAAAGTATCTTGGCATCAAAGTATCTTGGCAATTGGTACTAACTGGGGTATTCTGCCGAAAGGTATCAATTGGATCTTTAAAGCAGTTGTTAAACCCATCTTGTTCTATGGAGTATTGGTGAGGTGGCATGCTTTGGATAATGCTACTCACCGGTAGGCCGTCGAACGGGTACTACGGACTGTCGCGATACTGATTACAGACGCCATAAGGTCTACTTCCTCTAAGGTACTTTTTACTATCTTAAACTGGTTAACAGCGGATTCGATGGTGATACAAATGGGTCTCAACTCTTCCGTGAGACTAAATGCTGGATGTTCGTGGTCTGGTAAGGACTTTGGACACTCTAGGATACTGAATTACTATGGGGACAAACATGGTAATGTTGATTACTGCATCGCAAAACCTTTTATCGATAGGCATTTCCATATTATGATATCGAACAGGGATTTTTGGCATAGCGGACTCTTCCCCCCCTGACGATGTCATAAAGATATACACTGACGGCTCTAATAGAGGAAATAGGGTCGGTGAAGGTTTCTATATTGAAAACTTTGCGATAAAATCCTACCTTATGCTAACTAACTTAAGTACTGCTCTTCAGGCGGAAGTTACTGCCATTAAACGTGCATCCAACTGGCTGAGGTATTATCGAATATCTGGTGATATATGTATATTTACTGACAGCAAGGCTACCGTTAACAGAATTGCGGGTGTTCTCACGACATCTAGATTAACCAAGGAATGCCGGGTATCCCTAAATGAGATAGCGAGACATTCTAGGATAACGCTTATATGGGTCCCTGGACACGATGGAAATCAGGGTAATTGTATAGCAGAAGAGTTGGCCAAAAGGGGTTCGATGATGAATAAGGAGACGATCGACCACTTTTCTGGTATTTCCCTTGTTAAATGCAAGATGGCTGTTCAGCAGAAACTATATGAGACTGCACGAAACTAATGAACCTTCCTGTGCTACATCGAGGTCGACTTGGCCCGTATATGATGCCAGCAGGACAAATCTATTTATAGAGTACCGTCGTGAGCAAATAAAGCTAATTGTCTCCTATATTACAGGACACTGTTTAATTGGGGCACATGCTAGAAGAATGGACCTTCGGTACAATGATTACTGTAGAAGCTGCCATAATGAAGAAGAGGAAGAGACTGTGTATCACCTTTTTTGGCAATGTCCGGCTCTAACAAACCTAAGGGAACGCATCCTCGGATTTCCATTCCTATCATGTTTGGACGAGCTATCAAGGATGAATCTGAGACGAATCTATTCCTTCATCCGGGTATCTGGTTGGTTTAATTTGAAGTCAACGGAAGTATTGTAAATACCCTGATGACTACCCCTTGGGTATCACAATGGGATCAGATTTGAATGGACCTAAGTGAGCTGCTTGAGGAGCGGCTGCTCACGTTACCTAACCTATCTCTCGTACGTTGAAACCGATTGAAGACATTCACCATAAGCATTGGTGAGCACTATTTTTCAAATTAAAGTAAAATTTCCCACATATGACAATTCGTTGGTACAAAATTGGATAGATTCGAAACAAAAAAAAAACTTTTAACACAAAAACCGCATTTTGTCCGGACTTGGTAAAATAATAATATGAATGATTTAAAATACATCATACTATCTATGCTTATGGCCTATTTTGTAATCCCAGCATTGGTAGTTAAGAACACTAGGCTAAATATAAAATTTCTATAAAAGATAACTTATATTCGGAAGGGCCTAAGAAAATCTCTATTCCCTGTTAAAATACAGGTTTATTTCAAAAAAATATTTCTATTCTCCCCCACTGTGCAATGTAAGAACAAAGAAGAACACCAGTATGGGATCATGTATGCATACCATCAATCTTGAAAATGCCAAACCAATCCCAAAATTGTAGGATGAACTTTAGCAATAAGCAATGAATGATCATGTCAGGGAACTACATTCGGCAGAACGCTCGACATTATTTAGGAAAACCGAACCTAAACATTATCTAAACGATAATACTACCCAGCAGTTAAGCAAGTAGTCAATGTATCTCTTATAGACAGTAATCGTCACAAATGTCTTATCACTTGGCTGACTCCAATTTATATATTTTGGCCCATTTGACACGTATGTGCTCTTTGTAGTGCTGAGAAAAGTCAATTGGTTATTTTATACATCCCAGGTAATCTATCGAGAAGACATTTGTCACTTAAGTGTCTCTAAGTAATCTGGAGTTTAGTCACTTTAAACGTTTTGTGAGTAATTCGTTCAAACTAGTTTTATACTAATTGTGTTGATATAATTCTCATACAGTTAATTTTTATTTTTGCTTAAGTATACTGATATCCCATGTAACATAGCATGAACTCAATAGCCACTTTAGTGTCTCTTAGTAACCTATAGTGAAGTCACTTTAAACGTTTATTTTGTACTACACTTTAGAAAGTAGTTATTTTACACGCCAGAAAAAATCCATTGGAGAGCTGTCGAAGAAAGGCTTGTTTACATGCAATTGTTTATTCTACTGTCTTTCTAGCTTACTCTTTGAGGTCAAAATAACCCGTACATGTTAAAATAACTAGTTATGTAGCTGGTCAAGTTACCAGTTAGGTAACTGACGCTTATTAACCTGTATGTGAATCCAATGCATTGACTAATTTGAACCTGCTATTAGAGAGTCTCATTGAAGTCAAAAAGGGACATGCTTAGGACATGCCCATGTTAAAATAACTAGTCACGTAGCTATTGAAGTAACTAATACCCTAAATGATGGGTAAAATTACTAGTTCGGGACTGTCTTCTAGAACTGCTTGGTATCTGCAGAATGTGTGAAGAAGGAATCGAAACTGTGAAACATTACCTTTGCCAATGTCCGACACTTCGTGGAATTATGTAAAACATGGAATATCTTAATGAAATCGCTAATAAACTGTAATGGGGTCACTAGATTCTTAAGCTTGCGAACTTTGTTTTCTTAAGCTTATGGAATTGGAGCAAATACTTCATTAAGAGCATGTGGTTTACCGGGTAATACAAATTTTTCCGCATTTTCGGGGATTGAAGAAATCAACGATATAAAAACCCTAGAGAGAGCACGCATACAAAAATGTTTTGAAAATAAAATGCTTGCAATGCATAAACAATTTTTCGCACAAGTCTGATGGTGGTCGGTGAATGTGTGAAGGGAAATGCCGGGTGGGGGTTTAGAGAGGGTACAAACAAGCAGAACAAAACAAAACATGAAATAATATTTACTACATAATGACTGTATGTTATTGTTTACAGGCACACACACACAAACACACACACTCAGATGCAATTACTAATTAAGAAACCAAAAAAAAAAGCTTAGATCCTTTAAAATGAAACAATTTTAAGGATACTGTTGGTGCAAACGAAGTTAAAGTGAACGTAGACAATGGTAGAGAAAATGATGATGAGGATAATAATGATGTTTCCAAGCCGTCGTGCCCAAATATCCTGATTTTTTAATTGTGTATTGTGTTGCATGTTTCTATGTATGCATGCTGCTCTGTTGTGCAACTAACTGTGTGCCTGGTTGGTCTGTGATGAACCTACATTTCTTGTCGGTTTGTTGGCTATTTGTTTGTGGGCAACACAATAGAACTTCATGCTTTCAGGCAGAAAACCAAAGAACAATGGGCATTGTATCCCCCAAATACCAGTATGCGGTGGTCATAAGTTTGTTGTTAGTGTTTTACTTCGTTTATATTCAAATTGGATGAGCAGTTCCTTTTTGTTGTTGCTGCTGCTCTGTGTTGGTAAGGTTGGTGGCTTGATCTTAGACTAAAATTTAACACAAAACAATGACTTGCCATTTGAAAACCTAAAAAGGAAAATATAAACGTTTTTTTTCGAATTTATACAATTCTCTTTCTTTTCGAAACTATTACTTGTAACTTCTTTTTGTTTTATTTAATGAACTAAGACAGTGTGATATCAAATTTGTGGCATTTTCTGTATATGAAGTAAGAATTTAAAACATGAAGTTAACTCTTGAAGTAAGCATTTAAAAAAAGTAAATGTCAAGCTAAGTTGTAGCGCAAAAAACTGAATTTTTCAGTAAAAACAAATGAAATTGATAAATTACAATTAGCCACCTGCTGTTCTTTCACAATTAAGAATAAAAGGAAATTTAATAATTAAAGCAATATTATTTAATCATCATTGTCAAATTGATGATTAAATGATTTTGAACTCATATTCCTATATCATGAATTCTAAAAGACGTCACAAACAAATTGACTACGCGTCGCAAATAACATTATATTGGATTACGAAGATGACAATCAAAACACAAACAAAATAAAAAATACGCAAAGCAATGAAGCCAAAACACATCCAAACATACGTTTTGTTGCTTTACTGTCAAAGCATGAAATAAATAGCTTTTTTTATGAAATTTTCAGAGGTTGACACGGATTTTTACTCATATCTCCATTATTTATGGACGGATTTTGCTAATTTTAAATAGGAAACTTCTCGAAAGCATGTCCGATAGACATACGCTCTAATTGAAGCGAATATGCAAGGCCTTGGCACCGACTGACAAGCCGTGTAAAAAAAGGCCTACAAAAGCCTCTATACTGCATATTTTTCCCGTTGAGTGTAAAGACTCCCACAATTACAGATATTCGAAAATTACTATGTACTTGTTTTGGGATCCACTGTTCTGATCCGCAAAATTTGTTCATCTTTTATGTACAATGGTAACATAATAACTCATTTCAAGCTTTAGTTTAACTATTATAATTCTCCAGATATTTAATTATAAGTTCTTCTGATATGATAGGGATCATTCCCACTTCCCACTAAGCAGATCCCGCCCAATTTCAGCTTAAAGACTCTCGAAATTAAAATTTTCTTTGTTCAGATCTCGCTCATTTTCCGCAAAATTTCGTAGAGTGGCAAGGAGCACATCCGCACTAAGTTTAAATACTTTCACAATGATAGTTCTCCAGATATTCCAAATAACTGTTTACATTGTATGGTAGATGCCACGCCCACTAATCCAATACCGTCATTTTCTGCTAAACTATGTAAAAATTTGAAGATTTCCACAATAATACTGTAGTTCTTAAGATATTCCGATCCGTCCAATTTTTGGTTAAAGTTCATGCAGTAGTACGAAATACATTCGTATAGTACCGAAGTTAAAGCCTGCAAAGTTTTGGGTCTTTCACAATTACAGTTCACCAGATATTTCATAATAACTATTTACTTTATATGGGTTGTGTCACGCCCACTTCAAATTTTAAAATAAAAAGTAGCTTATTGTTTCTTCCAGATCTAGATAAAATTGCGGTACAAATTTGAAGAGAATCTGTCGAGTGGTTTAGGCTAGTATGAGAAGCAAACAAACAAATAAACGGAGATTCATCATTTAAATATACAGTGAGGCCTCGATTATCCGTGATTCGATTAACCGGCAACATCAATCATCAGGGAAAGAAAATGTTTTTGGATCGATTTAAATTTGTTTGCATCGATTAACCATAACTACCTCTATTATCCGGGATTATAATTTTTTTCGATTATTTTTGAACAATCAAATACAATGTGAATAAAACGAAAAAGTGGAATTCCCTTGATCGATTTGTAAGGCCAAAATTTGTTGATATTGTCCCATCGATTTTTCGATAGCTTTTGGTATGAGGAGTGTTCGACATTATAAAAAACAAAGTGATTCTGTTACTGGCTTTAGAAAGCGAAAAACTTTAAAAACTGCTGAAGAACCAAAAGTAGATTATGTAGTTTATGAATGGTTTCGGAGGTAACGATTTAAAGGAACTCAAATTTCTGGATTAACATTGAAGGAAAGCCTAAAATATTCCAGTCAAAATTTAAGCAAACAACGACATGGTATTCACAAACCTAATGCTGCAGGAAAAAAATATTCAGCTGGTTAGCAGCCACAATTTTTGTGGAAAAATTAAATGAATTCAAATCAATGAAAAAACTCACCAATAAGATAATGGAGAATGGAAAGTGTTTACTTTAGAGAAGTTTTGCTTGCCATAATGAAAATTTCATAGAATGACAGAAGGTCTCAAAGGAGAGACTAACCTCATTAGTTTGCGTTAATGCTGCTAGCACACACAAGTGCAAAGCTTTAGTTATTGGATAGAGCTTTAAAAAATGTCCATGAGAATGGTTTAACAATAACAAAACAGATAATAACAGAAGTGACTGAGAATTTTAAGAAACTCGGTCTAAAAGATGATAGTAAAATCATACTGCTATTGGACTTAATGCTGAAAACGTTATTGTGAAATTTTTTCCACCAAATTGGACGACTTTGATTCAACCGATGGATCAGTGTGCAATATGGAGCTTTAAATGTCATTATCGAAAAATGTAATTATTAAAATCTACTAAAAATTGGTACTTAATTAACCGGGAAAATTGATTATTCAGAATGCTCTCGGTCCCGACCATTACGGATAATCGAGGTCTCATTGCAATACATATATGTATGTAGAATTTCATGTTATTCTGCTTAGTTCGATAAATAAAACTCTTTCCCCATTTAATTCACTTTATATCTTATTTATTTACAGAACTTAAAATTATAGAAAATATTAAAATAAAACTATTTACACCAAATTAACTTAGCAAGTTCAATCCATCACTTCTAATTTCAACTTCTAACTCTTGAGCAACTATCAACTTCACATCTATCGACAAACTGTGTTCCAGTCAGTCCGTAACTCGTCTTTTATACACCCATCCCGTTTTCCAACCATTCCGTCCTCTCAGTCTTCCTTCTACCCGTTCCCTAATACAATTCCGTCCATCGTCACTGTCCCTCTCCCAACCTCTGTCATACTGTCCCTTTCCTACATGTATATAGCAAATATCTTTTCGTGAGCGATTTTCATAAGTGGTCCGACCGATTCATGAAATTAGGTCGTCTGATTTATTGTTCTAAAGTTTTATTTGGATTCCAATATTTTTATGAGATTTTTGCTCGTTAAAGTGATTTTTGGCCTTATATGGGAGGTATGCCCATTTATTTCTCGGATTGGAAGCCACAAATTCCAGTAAAATTTACAAATACGCGAATATGCAGGGATTTCCAACAAATTGGGTTATTTTGATATTCAAAGAAAAATGGAATTTTTTGAGATAAATGATCGGATGTTTATTTCATAATAAAGTGAAAGGTATGCCGATAATAATGAAAAACAACATCAGCCAAATGGCCACCACGACCACGCTTACAGGACCATATTCTTTTCATGAAACTTTCCATAACCAAATCGCAAAGTGACTGCCCTATGTCCTGAATCGATGCTGGGCTGTTGGCGTAGACCTTATCTTATCGCAAGGTGTTAAATCACAAGATCTCGGTAGCCAAGTGTGATCAACTCTTCGAGAGATAACACGGTCCGGAAACTCTTCCCGTAAAAGAGCAATGATTTCGTTGCTCGTGTGGTACGTAGCGCCGTCTTTTTGAAAGTAAACGTTGTCCAGATCAATACCATCCAACTCCGACCATAAGATCGCTGTAATGACGTTTGTGAAACGCCCAACTCCAAAGAACGACGAGAAATGGACAAACCTGGGTTTTCTTCAACACTTTGGGCTACAGCAGCAATATTCTCAGTTGTTCTTGAGCGACGTACACGGGTTTTATTTTTCACATGACTAACTTGTCCCAACAGCTCGAATTTTTCCACCAATTTCTGTATTGCGGTCCGACAAGGTGCTTCACGACGACCCACAAATGCTTTTCACCATTTTTGTAGTGAATTTTAATAATTTGAATGCGTTGTTGAAGAGATACACGCTTCAACAACGTTTTTAGCATTAGAGTAGTTTCTACTTGTCAAACGTCAAAGAATAAAAGCTTCAGAAGTGACAGTTACCGAAATACCGGGTGATTCAAAATAACACCTCTTGTTGGAAAGCCCTTTACTTAATGTAAGGTTTTATTCAAAGTCTACTAGAACATACAATTATTAAGCAGGAAACTAATGCAAATGTAGTTTTTAAAGAAAGTCTCTGAGTAAATGCAATAAATACTTAGTTATGTATGTGTATTAGGGTGATCTTTTTCTTTTACTTTTTTTCTAATAAAATTTGAAGCAAGTCGAAAGAGCTGCATCGGGTTTAAACTTTCGAAATGCAACGAATTATTATTTTTATTTTTTTATTTTTTTGAATTTGATGTTAAATATAAGCTTTTACCTTTAGTTACAACATTATTGTAATGCATTATTATCTCTATCAGTTCAAGAAATATTTATTTTGAAAATTTGTTTTTAATTTTTAGCCGTCTTTTTTTCATTTTTGAAATGACCTAACAATTTTTAAAATATCAATAATAATTCTGATATGAGTTTTTGAAATTTAAAAAAAAAAAAACTCCCTAATATGTATAATAAAGTATAATTCTTTTAAATGAATGAGTGATGATACAAATTAGTGAGTTTTATCCACTCAGTTTTTGTTCCCTTTCATTTTACTGATAGACTAGAAAACATTTTAATGAATATTGCATTAAACGAGTTTATAAAATACAAATCTTTTGAATATAAATTACAAAAAATTACATGGAAAGTTGTATCAAAATTTTATCTTCAAGTAATAGTACAATTTTGAATATCAATACGTTAAAGAAGAAGTAAAACTTATTTAAGTTTTAATGATTTACCCCCATTTTCATAAACAGTTTTTTTAATATATTAAAGGTTTATAAAACAAATTTGGTATGGAAATTTTGTTTTATAAACATTTAGAAAATATAAAAATTGTTTACGAATATGGTGGTTAATTTCTGGGAATTTAGACTTATACACATTGTTAATAAAGCATTTTTATTGAAAATCATAAAAAAACTTAAAATTTGGTAACCGACTATTTATCATCTAAGTCGCTATCTATATGCATTTATGCAAATGACTTTAAATATTAGCCCACACATTTCAATGCACAGTGGCGCAGAATTAAAAGATGTTGGCAAGAAATCTGTCATTTCTAACTGGCAGATTCCTGCAGGCAAAGCAGACCAGTATATTTTAAGTAGTTTAATTACTTTTTATAAAATATTTACAAAGATAAAACTGAATCCTTTCATAAGACACCACCACAAAACTTTCACAGTATATCTACAAATATCTGAATTATAAGATTCTGTATAGGTTTTACTTAAAATTCGTAACAGTAAGGAAATTGCACTCATTCGCCAAAATAAGGCCAAAAAAATATTTTGTTCCCGAAAATCATAAAATCTAAATCGTAAGTACGGAAAAACTGTAAGAGGTATTGACATAATGTTTTCATATTTTTATTCTCTATTATGATCTCAATAAATCCCAATGTGATGATAAAAAAATTCTGAAATTTGTTTAACAAATTTTTTTAAAAATTTAAAATGGAGATTCGAAGCTGCCGTTAAAAAAATTAATTTTTTTGGCCATACCTGCGAATAGGTTAACGGTATTCTACAAAGACAAAAACTCATACGAATGTAAATACGGATATATTTTAAGTAAAAATTAGATTTTATTTTAATATTTCTTAAAATATGTTAATTTTGTTCCTACATTTTTAATAATTTTAAAATTTGTTAACCAATTTTTGTCTTTTATATCTCATTAGAACGACAATTACGTACACATTTCGATTCTTATGCATTCGATTGCAAAAATTATTATTTAGTAGAAAATTTTTTACAAAAACTGAAAAATTTGCATTTTTTTGATAATACAGTTTGTGGGTCAATATGGGAGATATAGGTTTAATCTTAAAAAGATTTTTTTTACTGTAATTTTCATTAATATAAATAAATCTACATATTTATGTAACATAATGCAGAAAGTTAAGGAGTTTTACAAATTTATTTCATAAAAATTGTAAAATTTTGCATATATCTGGCCTTCGACGATGGTGTCCCGGCTCAAATTTTCAATACTTAACTTCTAGACCTAGTGTCACAATATTCCACACGGCACCCTTCAAAAATCGAACTCAAATTTTTTTCCATACAACTGATTGAACTGATAGAACTATGTCAGTCCATATCTCTGTAAGTTTTCTAAGCAGATTGGTACTTAAAATAAGCAAATATTTTTTAGCGATAGGCGCATTAAAGGTCATGGCTGCATAGGCCTACATCCTACATATAATCGTTTATGTATTTTACGGGTTTCTATATCGATAAAAAAATTTTATAGAAAACGGTTAATCCGATTTGAATGCAATTTCACATGCGCAAAGAAGAAGTGCTTAAGTTTTGAATTTGGACCTCATGGGACCACCAGGTGCGGTCCAGAGGTCCCCAAATTAGGACACCTCGAGTATGTTCACGTTCCTATTTCTTCGTTTGTGCTCTGATATCAAACAAATAACATATATAGAATATTCTCATCGAAGTCTACATTACACATCGTCGTTGCTATCGATTATCTCTTATAGCTTAGGATTTAAGTATTAAATGTTTAACATTTTTACCCACAATACTCCTGTTTTCAGATGACCGCGGTTCCAAATATTTCCTAAAAATGTTTATAATTTTCACATGTTTTTTTTGACTTTGGGTAAATTCATTGCTGAGAATTCTATGAAATTTGTCTCTCACTATTAAGATGATAAAAGTTGAAAATAGTAAGAATCAGTCCATAATTTCTCCTAGTCCCCATACAAATTTCATTCCGAAATATGGTACTATGGTATATAAATGGCCATAGAATTCCATGAAATTGTTTACTTATTATTTATATGATAAAAAGACAAACTCTGTTGAAAATAATAAGAATCGGTCACTGATTTCTCTTAGCCCCCATACAAATATCATCCTGGAATATGGCCTTATGGTACACAAATGCCTATAGAATACACGTATCCTTACAAAATTCAGCAAAAATGAGTTTTGAGCAAAAAGAAAATACAATATTATATTTTTATGGGATCGGTCCATATTTTACCATGGACCCCATATAAAGTATACTTCAGAAAATCAGGTGAACATTTGACACCATACATATCAAAATCTCTGTACCAAATTTTATTAAGATCGACCCACGGTGGCTCAAAGCTCGCAAAGTACAGGTCACAATTATAAAATATATATATTTTGGATCCTTATAGATAACGGAGTCGATCTATAAGATCTGTTGATTTTCTGAAGACCTCAGATATCTTCGGGATCCAAATCTTCAATGATTCTGTCAGACATGCTTTTAAGAAGTTTCCTATCTAAAATCAGCAAAATCCGTCCATAAATTTCATCGAAAAAAGACAATTTATTGCATGCTTTGAAAAAAAAGCAACAAAATGTATGTTTGGATGTGTGCTGCTTTCATTGCTTTGCGTATTTTGTTTTTAAACCCTTCAAAATGAGTGGGAAGGGTATATATAAAGAGAGAGTTGTTTATAATTAGTTCTTATATGAGCAACTCTACCAGACGCATACACCACACACACCCAACAACAACATTCTACAATGTGGAATGAGATGAAATGAATAAAGGTAGGGTCACACGTGGCAAATATTTACTCAAAAAAGCGTAACCACTTTTTTTAGCACAAATTTGTTTGTCGCATTTACTCTTACAAGTGTTTTGTAAGATCAAACAGTATCACATAAAATAAAACTAAATTTTTTGTTTTGAATTATCCTAAGTAAAATAAGTTTTTGAAATAAATAAAAGAATTAAAATACATTTTATTTAGTGGTTACGTCTTTTTCGTCAAATATTTGCCACGTGTGACCCTACCTTAAGAATTATAAATTCTAATTTGTGTAATTTGTATATATTTGAGGGCGTTTCGTTTATTTTCATTTTTGTTGTTGTTTATTATTATTTTTTCAACATATAGTACATTGTCCAAAATAATTGTTGTGTTTATCTGGTTAGCTATCAGTGAGCACTCAACGTGTGAATATGATTATCGGATGTTTTGCAATTGCATCTGATATGATATTATGATTTTTATACCCTCCACCACCACAAGTGGTGAAAGAGGCTATATATAAGTTTGTCATTCCGTGTGTAACATTGAGAAATATTCATCTGAGACCGAACAAAGTATATATATTATTGATCTTTATGAAATTCTAAGTCGATTGAGCAATGTCCGTCTGTCTGTCTGTCTGTGTAAAACACTCTCACGCCCAAAGCACATGAGCAAAATTAATGAAATGTATACCAAAATGTTTATAATTTTTCTAAGCAGTTTGGTATTGAAAATCAGCAAAATCTAGTTGGTAGAACCAGGGTTATGGATTATAATGTAAGACAACCTCCAAAAATTTAGATAATTTTCACATGTTTTTTTCTGATTTTTGGTAAATCCATTCCAGAGAATACCATGAAATTTTGCACACATTATTCATATGATAAAAGGAAAAATTCTGTTGAAAATGGAAAGAATCGGTCCATAATTTCTCGTAGCCCCCATACAAATTTCTTCCCGAAATATGTGTATGCAGTATCCACACAAAATTAAGCACAACTAAGAAATCACAAACAGAAATCTCGAGACCAATTTGTTTTTGGATCGGGCACTATTTTACCATAGCCCCCATATAAAGTATACTTCCGAAAATCATTTAAATACACTTAAATATATTATATATATCGGTATCAGGTTGAAATTCAACTCGAATAATCCCCATGCACATGAAAATCGCTGTTGGGAATTTTATGAAGATCGGCCCATAATTGGTTATAGCTCCCATATAAGGACCACTTCTAAAAACCACATTAATTTCCATAAATATCTGAAAAATATCGTTATCGAATTAAAATTTTACACGGATCGGTAGTATTAATTCACAAATGATACTACTAGATTGTATGAATATCGGTTCATATTTGACCATAGCTCCCATATAAGGTCCATTTCCGAAAATTACTTAAATACTAATAACTCTCTTATAAAAGCTTCTATCTAGTTTAAATTTCAAATAAATATTTCCATTATATACGAAAATCGATGTGTTGAATTTTATGAAGATCGGCCGATAATTGGTCATAGCTCCCATATAAGGACCACTTCCGAAAAACACATTAACCTCTGTAAATATTTTAAATATATGGATATCGAACTAAAATTGTATAGAGATCAATATATTGTATCCATACATTATACTGCAGGGTTTTGTGAATATCGGTCCATATTTGACCATAGCACCCATATTAGCTCCATTTCCGATAATCACAATAATACCCATAAAACTCTTATAAATAATGTTATGGAGAAAATTATCAAGCAAAATAGGCCTCAAATACATACAAATCACGTTAAAATATTTAATTATATCTTCCAAATAAGTCGCACATCCGAAAAATACATTAACGCATATATACACTCATATCGGTAAAAAATGTAACATATATAAGTTTCAAGTAGATTTGGTGACTATGGATTCTTAATTATATATAGAAGGCTCACATCCGGAAAATTCATTTGAACAGAACAAAAATATACTTCTGAAGTTTTACTAAATATATTTGTTTACCCTTTTTTATACTCTTTTATTTCACTTGTGGTGAATAATAAAAATGTTGAGCCAATCGGTAATGTTAACCAATTATTAAGTATATTAATTGTTAAATAGTACATTTTATTCCTATTATAAAATTATAGACTCTGTTGGAAACGGTAGGAATATGTAGTTATTTCAATTATAAATTGTTGAATAAGATAACATTTGAAATAAAATATCTTCTGCGTAAACTAGTTCTTCTAACAATATATAAAATACTACTATATTTTAAATAAACTTTTATTTTGTTTAAAAAAAGTGTTTTTATTGAAGAAAGTACATAATTTGTATGTAGTCCAAAATTCATATATAATCCATAAAGTGGCTTAAAAAGAAATTCGGTTATAGTCCTAATTCGCTCATAGTCCACTGTATTTGTAGACTATAAGCGAAAACTACTGTATTACATTAACATTCTACCAATCATCATTATCGGAGCTAAGTCCCAATAACAAACACTGAATATGGATATCAAAGTGTTTATACCAATGTAATTTCTATAATTTTCATCTAATTTAGGTGGAGGGTATTTAAGATTCGGCCGAATATAGCACTCTTACTTGTTTCTTGTAGTTTCTGCTATATGAAGAGTTCTGCATGGGTAAAGGCAATGTACGTAAATATGTATACTTTGGTGAAGGGTATATAAGATTCGGCACAACCGAATTTAGCTCTGTTATTTGTTCATACTAATGACGTTAAACTGGAAAAATTACGTTAAAACTGGAGAAAAATTAAAGAAAATATCTCTCCGTCAAAAAAAAAAAAATTTAAATAATTGTTCATAAGTCCATATAAGAGGAGCACATTCGAGAATTATATTAACCTTCCTATATACCAAACAAACATCAATATTTAATACAGATCAGTAACATTTAGGTATTTTAAAGAATATCAGTCCATATTTGACCATATCTCCCATACAAGGTTCACTTCCGAGAATTACCATATGCAAAAATGATTGAAAACAAAAACTTACTTATAAAAGGACAAATTCTGTTAAAAATTATAAGAATCTATTATTATTTTAATTATAATTGTGCATAAACTAGACTTACTAGCAAGATTTAAAATACTTATACTAACTAAAAAACGCATTTCCTAATCCATATAATCAGCGTTAAGATCCAATAATAAACTCTGAATATGGCAATGTAGTTACTATAATTCTCATTATTTTTAGGTGGAGGGTATTTAAAACTCAATACAGCCGAATATAGTACTCTGACTTGCTTTAAATAAGATTCTTAATTTACTATAATTTTTTTTCCAGAAACCCCATTTAACTTTTATTTTTCGGATCAACCTAAGTACTACCAGAGTCGGACATTGCAAGTTTTTGTATTTTCATAAATTTAATTACCTTTCCGACAATACCTAACACAACTATTCCTGGTCATTATAATGTTAGAAATGGCAGATTTATTTCCAAAATATTTAATTTCTGCTCCACTGTCCAATGTAGCAATTGAAAAATTGTATTAGCAACATGACTACATTTGAATTAAAATAATAATAACGATAATAATACTACCCCATGTGTATTTAATGTCATAAAAAATAAATTTTTATTCATATTTCAGTTGTTTAAATAGATTTTTTACTAAAAAAGAAAAATCGCACAATAAAATAACGAAACAGTGTTTTCACATTAGACTAGAATGACTTTAGCACGCACGTTTTTATATATTTACATATCTATACATACATTCGCACTTAGATTGTATGGAACGAGTATTATTGTCTCAACATCTGTTTGGAACAATAATATTTAGCATAAAGAAACGACAAAAAAAGAGTACTAAATGTATTGCTTTGAATTTGTGTAACAGCGATATATGGCCCCAGGAAATATGGCCGCAAATTGAAAATAAACAAATATGTTTACCCTTGTAAAATATTTATCACCCAAAACTTCTTAAACAAAATTTCCCTATAAAATAAAGAGAATATGCTCTAAAGCCGTATAAATATAAGAAACTACCAGGCAGACAAACAGGAATTTTTTGTTAATGAATCAAAATTACTTACTTTAATGCAATTCGAACACTGGTGTACATTAGGGTGGATCTTATTTTGCACTTTTGCAATTTTGGATGCTCCCAAGGTCTAAAATTGTGCTCCGCCATCGGATAACGCACATTGGGGGAAATGAAAAAAAGCGAGAATAAATTTGTAACTTCTAAATCAATAATTCAAGTTTAATAAAATTCCCCACGAATATAGAGGAGGTACAGCTGAGTTTAAGTTTTGAATTTGGCCTTTAAAGATTATGGTGGGGTGGAGCCTCAAGCTCACAAACTGGAGTATTTTTGTTCTCGATCCGATTTAAAAGAATATTTTATCTCTTATAGTTTACGAGATATTCACATTTGAAAATTAAAATTTCAGTTTTTCTACCTAGCTTTGTCTGGATTCTTGATATTAGCGGATCCAAATTTTTTCCAATTTCTTTCAAATATATATTTTTTAATTAATAACAAAGGTAACATTTTGGGAAGTACTATGGATGAAAACTAATTTCAAAATTCACATTATTAGTCCAACTTATTATATAAATTTAAAATTTATTCCAAATTTTCTTTAATCGTATAGCTGCTTTCAAAAAATATAAACTTGTTTTGCATGCCCCAATATGTTTTGAAATATTTTGCAAAGGGAATTTATAGCCCGGGCCTCGTTAACGAAGCCAAAAATCTAAAAAATAAAATGTTTGGGATTTTTGAATAGTTTTTTTTTTTTGGAATTGTGGAATTCTCAATAACAATTCACAAATTTCTTTTTCACTTATGTATTTTGATCAAACATTTCTATACAAGTTTAAAATGTCATCAAAAACTATTCATAAACAAAACATTTGTTGCATTTTTATTGCAATATTTTATAAAACAGTCTTTTATCAATTTTTTAATTCATAAAAATTTTATACATTTTTGAAAAAAAGTCACGAATTACTCACAGTAATTATCTTTATCTTGTAGTGTTCTCCGATGTTTGGTATTGCAGTAGTCGGCAATGCAGTGCAGTTTATTGTTGATTTTGAGTTCATAAATTTGACTAGTGGAAAAGAAAATATATACATATTGTTGCGTTTTAACCTTTTTAAAACGTTGGTTTATTTCCTTTAAATAAACCGGATACTTTTGATTGCAAATAAAATCAGTTTTAGTAGTTTAAAATTTGTAATAACTCTTTGTTTATTCAAATGCACAACAAGAACAGTTCAAATAGTCACTCAGTGTCTTTATACACGTTTATTCGCAGAAATGTACACACACTTTAAAGTGTACAAACTTATATGTACAAGGCAGTTGATGTTAACTCTAATCACACGGCATGTATTGCATGTGTTTTGTGACATGTATTGGGACATTTTTCCACATGTAAACATATACATACCGTGTGATCCATATGAAACTTTATGTATGTAAAATATATGTGTATGCCATATGACATTTTTGGCAATTAGAGCATGTTCTATTTTCGTGTGTTTAACATGTGTATTTTGAAATACAACACTGTGTTAATGCAAAATAAAAAACAAAAAACAGAAAACAGAAGAAAAAAATCACAATAAAATAATTTTCATTGCATTAAATATATTTATTGTGATTTAAAAATGTTTTAAATAGATATATAGTTAAAAACAACAAACATATAAACTAATAGAGGTTATGTCACATGCAATTACATATGTACGTGTGAACGTGGAAATTATGAATCGTATGTACAACGTGAATTTTGACATACACATGGAATTCCATATGTATCGAATATATGTCCCAATACATATGGAATACATGCCGTGTGACCCCCCTTTAACAGTGCCTATAATAAACTCTCTCACGACTTCAACATCTACTATGCTCTTTACGGACAAACTAGTATGTTCGAATTCTAGAGCTTTCGACGTCAATGTTAGCAGCCTAAACATTTAGTTTTGCTTATAAACAATTCTAATAACCGCATGCTATCAACATTGTTGATAAGTAAAAGCTTCTACTGATGGACGTGTTTATAAACATGATGGGTGCTGATTTTTTTTATTCGATTCGAAATTTTTAGGAGATGGTTTTTAATGAAAAAATAAACCATATATTGCCCCCTTATCACTTGCCATTTTAAGATACATTTTTTGTAAAAACTTGAAAAACTAACAATACTACCTTCTATTCACTTCTCATTTTTTTAACCCATTTGGCGCCGCCGTACTCAATTGAGTACAGGTAAAAATTATTCGAAATTTTTTAAAATATGACAGTTTTTGTAATTTGTTGGCGTTTTTAGCATAAAAGAAACATATTCCCTGTTAAATAATAAACAAATCTGGCTATATACATATCAACTGTCACAAAATGGACTCTTAAACTTATACAAAATTGGTGGGGCGAGATAAGCACAGACTTTAGCTTTTTTTAGCATTTACAGATTTGCTAATTTCTTTTCTATTTTAATTTTCTAAAAACAAGCATTTCTATTTATAAAATATGTAAAAACAAACTGTCCGCCATTTACTTTTACAAAGTTATGCTTATTTAAATACAACTGTACTCAATTGAGTACAGCGGCGGGATCCATATACAAATTTTGGTAACACTGTTGTGTTTACAGAAATATAAATGCACATCTATGTATCGACTTAAAAGAATTTATGGGTGTACTGATATTGTCTGGATATCACAATGTCTTGGCAAAGATATCGAGATATTAAAAAGAATCTTCAACTTGTGAATAATGACGAACCTGGCACTACCAGAGACAAAATGTTTAAAATTCGGCCATTGGCTGATGTTGTAATGAAAAAATTTCTTCAGTGGGGAGTATTGTACGAGCACATTTCAATTAATGAAGGTATGGTGAAATATTTTGGTCATCATCCTGCTAAGCAATTTATACGTGGAAAACCAGTACGATTTGGTTTTAAGAACTAAAACCAGCTAGTTCCACCGGATATTGCTACACTCTCAATTTTTATTGTGTAAAAATCGGATGGTCAAGATTGCTTGAAAAAATGGAGACTGACTCAGCATCGCATGAAGTATTTTTTGAAAACAATCTTACTATCTATAACCTCTTGGTGGATCTCAAGGAGAAAGGATTTCGTGCGACTGGAACAATTAGAGAGAACAGAACAAAAAAGTGTCCATTATGAAGTTCGAAAGAAATGAAAAAGAAGAACGGGCCTCATATGACAATAGGTTTGACAAGTAAAATTAAATTCTTTTGGTAAAATGGGAAGACAATAGCGTCTGTACAATGGCAAAAAACTATGACACAATTGAGCCATTAGGAGCAGTAAAACGTTGGTCTTCTATACAACGACAAAAAATGTATGTCAATATACCAAAAGTGTTTCAGTCTTATAACAAACATATGGGAGGAGTAGATGAGCTGGACCAGTCCATTTCACTCTACAGAGTTGCCATTCGTGGCAAGAAATGGTGGTGAGCATTGTTTACCTATATAATAGATATGGCCATTGCAAACGCTTGGCGTGTAATGAGTCATAGCGATAGCATAGATCAACTTTTATTCCGACGTTCATTTGCAAGGTACTATTTACTCCAAAACGCCCAACATAAAGCACGAATTTCATCTTCATTGGTCCTAGAGTTACTCCAACATGGTATAGGCCACTACCCCAAAAAGTTTGAAAAGCATTTAAGATGTGCTTTATGTCATACAAGAGTTCGCTGGCAATGCAAGAAATGTTTAAAAACATTATGCAATGAAAAACAATATTTGAAATTTTTCACCTATAACCCGCCGCTGTACTCAGTTGAGTACACCCTCCCTACTCCACCCCTTTATTATTTTTTTTAATTTTTTTATACTTTTATGTTAATTTTGTACACAATGAATTAAAAAATAAACTTTTTTCTTAATTATCGCTTCTGGATTCATTTTGGCGGTTAATGGGTTAATTAACCTCCTCTTAAACATTAGAAAGTTCTTATTTAGTGGTATATGTGCATGCTACAAATCATTAGTAAATAGCTACAGGGCGAAGCAGGGGCGGTCAGCTAGTTTTCAATATAAAACTATAGAGGGAAATAAATATGTAACTTCTAAATGAATGAGATTTTATACGCGCAAAGGGGAAGTTTTCTAAATGTTCAAAAAGATCCTATTTTTTCGTTTGTGTTCCGATTTTAAAAAATCATTTCCTCGTCAAGCACTACAACTCGTCGTAGCTATAAATTATTTCTTATAGCTTAGAATATATTCGCATTTGATAACAGCGGGTAATTTGAAATTGGAACAGAAATATGATCGAGGTGTCCTACCTTGTGGGCCACGCCCCTCTTGGACCCACGGAGTCCATATTCAGAACTTAAACTCGACAACACTTACTCTTTGCGCATGTGCGGACTAACCGCTTAGAAGTTAGAGATTTATTTCCCTCTTTTTTTCTAAACCACGGGGATTTAGAAAATAAATATAAAATATTCTGACATCGATAACCCATTTTAATTTGGTACTAAAAATTATAATCGCAAATTTTATATTTTCAATAATTTTTTTTACTGAGGAATAAAAATACAAATCTTAACAGTTGTACCTATCAGCATTATGTGTTAGTGGAACCGATTTGAAATTGACGGATTTGAAAGTCATTTTGTTTGAAGTCGCAAATTTGTAAAAATTATTTCTAAAAAAGCATTTTGTAGCTTATTTTCTTATATTCTTTGGGGTTTTATTATACGTATTTGCATTTATATTGATTTTTGCAAAAATTAACCCTGTAATGTTGTTAGTAATGAAAAAATAGTTTTAGTAATTAGTTTGGTTGTTGATGTCGTAGTTTGAAGTTATTAATGCTGTAAATTATATGCGAAATTACTTTAAGACAGTTTTTACGGCCTTGGGTTAATATGGGTTAATATTGAAGACCAAATTAATAAATAAGTTTTTTAATAGTGATGATCCAATGGAGTGCAGAAATATTTTGATATATATTTGATATACATATTTAATATTTTTATATTTATCTATTTCTACTTCGACTCAAAACATGATTTTATCAGCATTTGGTTTTATGATGACGGATAACAATTTTAGACCTTGCGATCATTGAAAATCTCAAAACAGCAAAAACAAAATAGGGCCACCCTATTTTTCAAATTATTCATGTACAAGTTTTAAGATATTTTTAAACTTTAAATAAAACACTGCATGCAAAGTGAACACAATAATACAACAAAAATCAACTTAAAATTACATGCTCTCTTTTTGTAAACCTTGAGGCCATACTTGCTGAGGCCACATTATGAAGTATCCAAGTATTCATTCGGATATGGCAAAATTATTCACATTTTTCAATTGTAACAGATGTTTACTATTATGAATCCTTATACAGACTTAAACTCACACATACTTTGGTGAATCCAAATCAATGAGGGAATAATACATAGATAGAAAAATTTGCCAAAAAAAAATATTGTTTGAGTCGAATACATAATACTGTTCATCAGACTGCCTATATACTATATAAAGACAAATAAAGAAATTACTATTACATAATTCATAATTGGCCGTAGCTCCCATATTAGGTCTACTTCTGAGAATAACTACAATACTCATAAAACTATTGGTAATAATGATAATGAGATGAAATTCAACTAGAGGCCACAAATAAAATATTCTATAGTGATCGGCCACACAAAATACTTCTTGGGGAATTTTTTTTGTTTTTTCGTCAGGTATTGTTCTTGTACATTACCTCGTCTATCAGCCATATAAAAATCTTGACCCGGAAGTTGTGAAAATAAGCCAGTATGTAAGTTTTATCATCTATCACATAACAGGTGTGTTTTTTTATAAAATTTTATTTAAATTTTTTCGCTCGTTCTTTTGAGTCTTAGTTCATTACCGAATGCTCTGGAACTTTATACCACTTTTTTCGACCCATCATTACCATATCAAAGCAATGTTTCAATCATTGCTGACGCCTGGCCAAATGTAGGGTATACATTATAATATACATACTTTCAGGGGTTAACCTGAAAGCATATTGATGTAAGGTGAGTCATAATATTAAAAATAAACACACCCAAACACACACTCAAACAAATGGCAAATTTACATATACATTCATATGTAGATTTTTTATTCATAAATGAAAAATGCCATCCTTACACATCCATACATTCAAAAGAATATTATGAGCAGCAGAATACATAAGCAAAAATATTCATAGTCGAATTATGTCAAAACTTACACTCCCAAATTAGGATGGCCCAAAATGAATGGTCAATGTTTGCTACTTTAATTCAAATTTTGAACGTTTAGCAAACATTGGTCGACCTCTCGAAGCATAGTCCCCATCAAAACTTTGGAATATACGGTCATGCAGGGATCTTAGCTTTATTACAATCGTACTGTATGTACACAACTTTTCTAATTCCGTCTACCAGATGATGCACAGTGGGGAAAAGAAAAAAAGTGAACATAAATCTGTAACTTCAAAACGAATATCCCGATTTTAATAAAATTTCCCATGGCTATAGAGGACGTGTTGATTACTTTAAATTTTTGAATTTGGGATTACAACAGCGAGCCACAATGCCACTCGGGTATATCAAAAATTAAAAATGATGCCAAATTTTTGTTTGCGAACCTATTTGAAAGATTTTTATAATCTACTCGACGAGTTCTACTAAAAACATTGCTTTAGCCATATATTATCTCTTATAGTATTTTAGTGGATGCAATTCTTTCATTCTTTCAAATTTATTAATAATAGTAAGAAAAAATGGTTTAAAAACCTCTATTAAGTCAAAAGTTATTTGCATTCAAACTTAAATTTTTAAAAAAGAAAATTTTTCGAATTTTTTTTTTTTTTTTTTTCGAAAAAATTACTTACATTAATTTTAAATTATACAGAAAATAAGAAAAAGATAAATAATGTGTTTATATTTTTCTCAAAGATATCATTATGGGAAGTATTACAAAAGCAAAATAATATCAAAATTTGTATTATTGCATGGTCCAGAGTCTTCCGAAGTAGACCTCTTTTTGATGTAAATTTCAAATTTTGACAACAATTTTTTAATTCGCATAGCTGCTTTCACAAAATGAAGACCTGTTTTTATGTCCCAATATATTCTTCAATATTTTGCAAAGGTATTTCATAGCTCCGAGCTTGGTGCATTCAATAGAGCTAAAAGCAAGATAAAAGCACAATTTCGGGATTTTATTTTTTAAATGTGTTTTTGGGAATCGTGGAATTTTCAAAAATAATTCACTAATTTCTTTTCACTTTTTTATTTCGATCAAAAGTTTCTATAAAAACGAAGGGATTGTAGCTCGGTCCCCTTTTGGTGTTATAAGCCCAAGTTCAAAACTTAAACTTTTGGTAAGCAGAACTGTTGCTGTGAGATGAACCAAATGTAATGGTACGGTGTCCTTTATAATCATGGGAAATTTAATTAAAATCGGGATATTCGTTTAGAAGTAACAGATTTATTTCCACTTTATTTCATTTCTCACATTGTGTGATGTCAATGTTTTTCAGGTGGAAATACAAGTATCAGTTAGGCATTAAAAGTACTACATATATGAAAAAGATATCCGTGGTTATTCTAACAGCTAAAACTATACAATTTTCTAATCCGGAGGTTCTGCATCGAGATCCTGGCCAAGGAATTAAACTAGTGTTGGGTAGGCAGATAAAAATGTGGGGGAATCATGGTCATGAAGTTGTAACCGCTCTGTTTACGCGAGACCAATAGGGATGAAGTCTGTTGCTCCATCCCGACCTCAGTTGTTTAACAACTACTTAGGTTTTTCCTGTATCTGCGACATTCATGTGGTATTTTGAGAGTTTAAAATGTGGAGGAATCATGGTCATGAAGTTGTAACCGCCCTGTTTACGCGAGACCAATAAGGATGAAGTCTGTTGCTCCATCCCGACTTCAGTTGTTTAAGAACTTCTTAGATTTTTCTCTGTATCTGCGACATTCATGTGATATTTTGCGACCGGGGTATTGATGGCATCTTTATGAATGTCGTTCGAAACATTTGTATACGAATTTCGATTGAATTGATCCTTCATATACATCTGTTTGTCATCCTCGTATACTCGAATGTCCTTCCGGGTTTGCCTCGGATAGAGATTCCAGATGTGTCGAAACTACGATGAATCCTATGATTACTTCCCACGTAGAACTGTTTTGTGAACACGACGTTGCATTCCATTACTGGAATAACCATTGTTTTCTCGTACACATTCAGCCTGGAATATTTGAACAGGCATTCAGCCTGGAATATTTCACCACTGGGTATCACTAATTGATGGCCATCAGCTTAATTGACCACTGGCCGACCGACCAATCGTTCTGTAGATAGCTGGAAAGGTTTACTTATCCCTGCCTAAAGTGCTAGCACTTTGAGAACTTGATTTCTACTTCACAATTTGTGCGTGATTGCAGTGTCATGAGCTGAGGAGTTGAAGAGTCGGTCAAATGTGAACAGTCGGAATTTGCTCTTCATCGATTACGACGCCATGTATTGCTGGTTACATACATTGAATAAGCTGTGTAGTTCTACCAGCATAGGTCATTAATTATATTCATGGTCATAATAAGTCATAAATGATATTCATGGTCATTCGAATTGATAGTTTTATTTAGTTAGTCGGACATTATTATTAAGACCAGTTTAGACAGAGACGTTTATCTGCAAATAGGTCCGATTTTGTTTGAGTCCCAGTGCATAGAGATTACTAGGGAAATTGGAGGGCAGCCGATTGCTTGTTGTGGATTGCTAAACATTAGAGTAGAATCCTACACCAGGGTGGCCCTTATATTCCACCTTTTCAATTTTCTGTATTCCCAAGGTCTTAAATTGTTCTCATCTAAAAAAAAACACTGACAGTTACGTTTAGAGGTTGCTTATTGATTATGAAATTTCGGGTTTTGGCTGAAAGTATAGGTAAATATATTTTCAAACAAATTTAAAGAAATTGTCAATTTAATATTGCTTTTGTATTAATTTATTGTTACACTATAATGTTCAATAACTAAGTCAGAATAAATGACAGATATGTATCCTTCGCAACGATATATAAGTTATAAAAATAAAAATCGCGTATCTATTGTAAATCCAGCATTTTAAAGTCAAACACCCAATATAATCAAAATGTAAAATTTTCATACAATTGCTTGTAAAACCGTTATTTCTGATACAATTTCATTAAATTTTTGTGACGAGGTATATTTGTGTGAAATGTATTTAAATCACCTTATTTGAAATTCGTGATAAACTTCCGAACGCACAGTGGTCCAACTGCTCAATCTAGCCGGAAAAAATTCATAACTCGCTTTTGAAAAACCGGACCGACATGAAACTTGGTACGTTTATAGATTTCACCAATACAAACAATCTGAGAGAAAAAAAATTTCTTTTTTGAGCATGAATTTGTGTTTTTGTATGTAAATTCTTTCTTTGTGGGTCTGTTTTAAGCTTGTAGACGGTAAAACGGCTGGACCGATTTTCATACCGTCTTTCTGTATGTAAGGCTGCTTTAAATTACAAAATTTGAAGTGGGTGAAATGCCACGCCAACCTTAAAAATAAAAATACAGCTCCTTCCGTGTAACGAACATGTTAAACTCTAAATTAAATAAAAAGCGTTTAGGCAAAAACAGCTAATTTTTTAAACATTAGAAAACTACATATACAGTGCAAGCTCGGCATTCGTGACTACCCATTATCACGACGACCCGGTTATAGCGACGGCTTATATTTTAATATTGCAAGTTCTATAATCCCGACAGTTTACGAAAAACATATTTTCGCGACTTTTATCTGTTTGTTTTAAATTTGATTACAATGTCTATAACAAAAAAAGGGAAATCTCCGTCTTTTGGTATATTAATCTTTCTGGTTGATTTTGATCTTCAATTTGGCAGTTTATTCGTGTCGTTTGTTTTGTAAATACATCTTTTATTATGGAAAATGTTCAACATATTGTAAAATCAACGATTTCTCAAAAATTAGAGATTTTAAAAAAATTTAAAAGTGGAGAATTCAATTTGCGTGCATTACTAGTTACATAATTCAATAAAAAAGTTCATACGAAAAACAAAAAGTGGCCCTGACAAACGTTGCACCTTAAAGAAAGCTGATTACCCAAGAATGGAAAAAATGCTTTATAAGGGGTCTCTAAACCAAAGAGAGAAAAATGTTCCAATAAAAGTAGCGATTTTACGAACAAAAGCCAGTCATTTGTTTTAAAAATTTATCAAATCAATTCAGGTTTTAATGCCAGTGAAGGATGGTTGAAGAAATTTAAGCGTCCACATGGAATTAGATTTTTAAAAATTATGTTCGAAAAATTGTCTTCGAAACCTCAACTTATTGATCCATTTGTGAAAGAGTTAAAGGATTATGTTGATGAGCATGGTTTGACTCTTTACTAAATCTACAATGCCGACCAATCTGGTTTATATTATAGTATGCTTCCATTCTTGTCACATGTAATGAGAAAAGATCGCCTGGAAGAAAAATTTGTAAAGAACGAATAACTTGTTTGCCCTGTTCAAATGCGAATGGCACAGACAAATTGAAATTGTTGGTGGTTGAAAAATCGAAAACCCCGCCTTTAAAGGCTTTTTGAATAATCCTCCACGAATTTGTTACCCACGTATGTTAACTTTCACCAATTAGTAAAAGTATGTTGTTCATAAGTAAACATTTTATAGGTCCGAGAGTTTTTGGCTTCAAAAGGTCTGCCGCAAAAAAACAGTTTTGCTTTTGGATAACGCGTCGCGTCACCCAGTTGAGGAACTAAAAAGTGATGACGGTTTAATTATAGCAATAAATCTACCATCCAATTGCACTGTGCTTATTTAACCGTTTGATTAAAACGTTATCAACTTGGTCAAATTAAATTATAAACAAGTAAGAAAGTATGGTCGGTCAAGCCCGACCATATAATACCCTACACTAAGTAAATGAGCAAAAACATTTTTCTTTCAAAATTTCAATAATTTATATTCCAGCACGATTTTCGAAAGTGGGCCTTATATGGGAGCTATGACCAATTATGGACCGATCACCATGAAATTAAGTGGTGTGATTAATGTCTGTATGAAAGTTATTTATTTTGCATTTTATGTGTATACCAACATTTTTAAGAGATTTATGCTCGTTAAAGTGATTATCGGAAGCAGGCCTTATATGGGAGCTATGACCAATTATGGACCGATCACCATGAAATTAAGTGGTATGATTAATGTATGTATGAAAATTGTTTATGTTGCATTTTATGTGTATACCAACATTTTTAAGAGATTTATGCTCGTTAAAGTGATTATCGGAAGCAGGCCTTATATGGGAGCTATGACTAATTATAGACCGATCATAATAAAATTTGGTGACATGAATTTCGTATATATAAAACTTATTTGGGGAAAAACTTGTGTAGATACCTATATAAATTAAACATTTATGACCGATAAAGTCCAATTTCGGGAGGACATTTGTATGGGGGCTAGGTGAAATAATGAACCGATTTCAGCCAGTTTCAATAGGCTTGGTCTTTGGGCAGAAAAAATTATATGTACCAAATTTTATCGAAATATCTTCAAGATTACGACCTGTACTCTGCGCACAAGCTTTACATGGACAACCAGCCAGCCAGCCAGCCAGCCAGACGGACGGACGGACATGGTTTAATCGACTCAGAAAGTGATTCTGAGTCGATCGGTATACTTTAAGGTGGGTGTTAGACTAATATGTTAGACTGTGTTTTTGTTAGACTAAAATTTAAAACACACTCTCTTACCTTTATTATATTAATTACACCAACTAATTTTTATACCCTACACCACCATAGTGGGGAGGGTATAATGGATTTGTGCAGATGTTTGTAACACCCAAAAATATTAGTCTAACACCCACCTTAAAGTATACCGATCGACTCAGAATCACTTTCTGAGTCGATTAAACGATGTTCGTCCGTCCGTCTGGCTGGCTGGCTGGTTGTCCATGTAAAGCTTTTGCGCAGAGTACAGGTCGCATTTTTGAAGATATTTCGATAAAATTTTATCCATATAATTTTTTCTGCCCAAGGACAAACCGTATTGAAACTGGCTGAAATCGGTTCATTATTTCACCTAGCCCCCATACAAATGTCCTACCAAAATTGGACTTTATCTGTCATAAATGTTTAATTTATTTATGTATCTACACAATTTTTTTTTCTAAATAAGTTTTATATATACAGAATTCATGTCACCAAATTGTATGATGATCGGTCCATAATTAGTCATAGCTCCCATATAAGGCCTACTTCCGATAATCACTTTAACGATCATAAATCTCCTAAAAATGTTGGTATATACATAAAATTCAACATAAATAACTTTCATATAGACATTAATCACACTACCTAATTTCAAGGTGATCGGTCCACAATTGGTCATAGCTCCCATATAAGGTAGGGCTTGACCGACCATACTTTCTTACTTGTTTTTAATTGTTCTTATTATTTTCTGACAACAATTTCACTTGCACTGTTAAATGACATTTGAGATATTAGTTTTTTAACAAAGAACCAATTACTTGTATTTGAAGCAACATGTCAATGTTAGTAGCTATTTAAAGAAAAAAAAAAAGTCGTTATGTACTATGGACACTTGTCAACATATTACTATACAAAGAATTTGCTTTTGATATATTTAAAAAAAATACTTTTTTCCGGCTACATTAAGCATTTGGACCACTGTGGAACGGTACCATCCTAATCTACATACACGCCACTTGCATAATATTTTCTATTTTTATCTGAAATGATTTCTTTTTATTTGTTATTTTCCAGCTTGTAGTATGTTGAAAGTATTTGCACATGTAAATGAACAATGAATATGGTTTACAGAAATTATTTAAGTGTTATATGGTGTAATCAATGGCAACCAACTGTAATAACAATAGGTACTTTGTATGTGCTATGAAAACTTACTTAAAAAACAATTATACTTTCACCATGAGTATTTATATTCGTACTTATATGGACTTTTATATAAATAAAAAAAAGTATTTTTAAAGTTTTAATATCACATTTCATAAACATTTCATTACTAACCGTAATCAATGTATGTTTTAAAGCTTAACTACCACCTGTTTTGCAGCCTCGTTAAGATATACATATATCTTTTTTAATATCTGATGTTTACAATTGTGAAATTTGTTGATTCTACTCAGAATGGTTTTAATCACTAAAATGATTAAATCAAGCAAATGCAAGTTAAATTTTGTAGCTATTACCAAAATCATTATACTCAGAACTGTAACAATAGCAAAACATGACTTTTATTCTAATTTACATGTTTTTACGTTTTAATTAAAAAAATAATTAAACAAAATAAAAATTTGTTATCTAAAATTCAATCCTTTTGCCGAAAAATTATGTTATACTATTAATTCAATTATACATAACTACATATATGTTATTTTCAAATAGTTTCTATGTTATTTTGATTCATGACAATGCTGTACTAAATTCGAATTTAAGTTAAAACATTTTTTGAAGCTGTTAAAATAATATCTCAATATAAGGATTCTTAAAAAATATTTTTAGTTCTATTTGAGGCCATTTTCCAATTACGAACTTTGAGTAAAATGTTGAAAAAAAAAAATCAATAAGTTTAATTATATTCAATAAAGTATCAAAATATATTTGTTTAAAAATACATATGTATATTCAAAATAAACAGGAACAGGAAAGAAGAAAATAAAATAATAATAAAACATTATTAAAAAAGCTTTTATTTTAATGTAATAATTTAAATCAAACTATTTTCTACATTACGAGGGAATATATTCAAAACCCACTATCTTGAAATATACAACTTTTGCTGGAGTTATTGAAATTCGGTATTCTACAATATTTTTTTAAAGCAACTACTGAATATCACAAATAATTGGTTTTTATAATTTTGCTTTATTGGGGACTTTATAAAGGGTTTTGATTTTCAAAAATATTCAATTTGTATGTATGAAAATTATCAGATAAAGGGTTTTGCATTTTAATAAAAATAAATTCTTTTGATTTCATTTATGCCATCTGTCAGTTTTTAACATGACTTATATAAGATAAAGGCTAATAATACAATATAAGATAAAACAAATTAACAATAAACAATATTAACCCTCTAATGCTTAAGCATGCCTCAAGGCACTCATCGCAAAAATGTCAATAAATTCAAATATCACTGATTTTTTATTTCAAAAACTTTGAAAGCTTTATAAAATATTTAAGTACAGTTTTTAGCTACTATTACAATAGTTTTTGAAATAAAAAATCAGTTATATTTGCATTTATTGGCATTTTTGTGATGAGTGCCTTGATGCATGCTAAGCATTAGAGGGTTATACAAAAAGTTATAGAAACAAAATTTTTTTTTTTGCTTTTTTCAGTTTCTTTGGAGTTTAATTGATGTTAATTATCATAAAAATAATGGTATACCGCGACATGTCGGTGGTATTGCGCTTTTAAATCTTCCAGAATATAGATATTTTGGTTCCATATGTCCTGTATAAGGTTGAATACGAACAGGTAGATCAATGTAATCTAAATCTAAATTTAGTTTATATTTTACGCTACCATCTGGAAGATATAAAAGAGATCTTAAATTAGACACAGCAGGATCGTTCTTTACTCGTCCTGGTCTAATGGAAGAAAAACGCATAAGCTTGTCATCATTGTAATTATTAAAGAAATCATAATTAAAATGTTCTGCATCAAACGGCTTTTTGACGATCTCCTCGTAGATGACACTTTAATAGTATACACTTTTTTTAAGCAAATTACAGTTTTAACCATTTATTTTTATGCCATGGACATTAATTCATTTTAAAAATTGTCATGGGAGCGTTGAATTGATCGATAATTATTTTGTTATTAAAGAATTTCAAAAGCCTTGTAAAATTCTTTCTTCGAGGACAAATAATTCAAGTTCTTCGAGGACAAATAATAAAAAAATATTTTCCAAAAACAAAAATATTTTCCAAAAACAAAAAGGTAAAATATTTTCATGGTAATTCAATTCAGAATCGGCTTTCACTATTTTAATAAATTATTAAAAAATGTCAAAATTATGTTCAGCATGCAAAAAGAAATTATTCCAAAAAAATATTTTAAGTTAATTATTTGAAAAGATAGAGAGTTTTGCATTCAGAAAAATGAATTGTGTAAGATAGAGAAATATCAAAAATGCAAATAAAAACAAGTAAGAAAGTATGGTCGGTCAAGCCCGACCATATAATACCCTACACTAAGTAAATGAGCAAAAACATTTTTCCTTCAAAATTTCAATAATTTATATTCGTGAACGATTTTCGGAAGTGGGCGTTATATGGGAGGTATGACTAATTATGGACCGATCATAATAAAATTTGATGACATAAATTTCGTATATATAAAACTAATTTGGAGAAAAACTTGTGTAGATACCTATATAAATTAAACATTTATGACCGATAAAGTCCAATTTCGGGAGGACATTTGTATGGGGGCTAGGTGAAATAATGAACCGATTTCAGCCAGTTTCAATAGGCTTGGTCTTTGGGCAGAAAAAATTATATGTACTAAATTTTATCGAAATATCTTCAAGATTACGACCTGTACTCTGCGCACAAGGTTTACATGGACAACCAGCCAGCCAGACGGACGGACGGACATCGTTTAATCGACTCAGAAAGTGATTCTAAGTCTATCGGTATACTTTAAGGTGGGTGTTAGACTAATATTTTTGGACGTTACAAACATCTGCACAAATCCAATATACCCTCCCCACTATGTTGGTGTAGGGTATAAATATGTTTGTTACAGGATGTTTTACGGAAAATTTTACCATCAAAAAGTCATTTTCGTGAAAATAAAAGAGGGTTTTGAATATAGGCCCCCGATTATAAAATGTATATGATATAGCGAGAATTACAGAAACTACATTGGAGTAAAAAGTTAAATACCTACAGCAATTCGTGCCTTAACAGTGAAAAATTACAGATATATACGCGTTTAATATATTTTGCTGATGTGGCCCTTATATAGGAGCTATGTGCATACACTTATATGGGAGGTAAGACCGATTACAGAGCTATAGTCATATAATATTGTAACGAGAATTCTATGCTTTTGCGGCCTACTTTGGTTGAATTTCATATCAATACCGTTATTCAGAAGATTCTTATGGCTGTTATAGCGATTCTTGGATTTCGACTTTATATGGTAAAATATGGACGAATATTCATAAAATCCAGTAAGACGATTTTTGTATAAAAATAACTGGTCTGTATAAAATGTTGTTTGGATACTTTTTAGATATTTATGTAGGTTGTGTTTTTCGGAAATGGTTCTTATCTGGAAGCTATGATCACTTTAAAGCCGATCTTCATAATTTTTGATACAGCAATTTTTATTAATTTTTTTTTAAACGAGGATTAGTTATGTTGCATTTCAACCCGATATAAGTATTTATAAAAGATTTACGATTGCATACTTAAGTGATTTTTGAAAGTGGAGCTAGTGGGTGAAAAATAAAAAATTTCCCTCCCAAAATCGGGAAATTTTAATATAAAAAAGAAAAAAAAATTCATAAATTTTAATTTGTTTTCGCCTCCCAAATTGTTGACCTGGTTCTGCGCCAGATGGGGCTATGATCAAATATGGTTTGATATTCACAAAATCAAGTATTATGATTTTTGGATAATAATTTCTGAACACATTGCAAAATCTATATTGGTAATGGCCGAAATATATACTTATTATCTGTATGTTGGGAAGCTGTCCCACAAGTAACAGTTTTGCCAGAATACTCCAGGTTTGAAGTTGGAGCAGCTTAATTTTCATCTTTAATTACTCATTAGTATCTGCTATAATAGCAAGGCCTATCAGCTATAAATAATTGTTTTCTACTTTTGCTGGATCGGTATTAATTTTTTTGTGTTTCGATTCTGAAAATATGTAAAAAATAAGGGCTGAGATTGAAAAATTTTTAACATACATATATGTTAATAAAAATTAAACCACTAAACTTACAGTTTTGAATTTTTTTATATTTGATTGAAATTATTGTTACAATTAACCAAAAAAAGTAAATAGGGAATAAGAGTTTTGCCTCAAAAAGACCAAAAAGCAATAAAAAAAGCAATTAAATATTCAATTTTAAGAGAATTTGTATGAAAGAGGTAATTAAATTTGTTTAAAAAGCCATTAATGCTGGCAACTTGAGTTAATGGCTTTTGTTCCCTCAAATATGATTGGAAATGAAGTAATTTATGTGACATTTATTATTGTATGCTGGAAATCATGTGCTGCAATGTTCATAGATTTAGAATAGTATGTTGATAAGGTTTCTGTAGAATAATTAGTGTACAATAGTATTGGAACTTTATGTTGATAATTTTTTTTTTTGGCTGCATTTCTATCTCGTTGTGGTTTGAGTTTTAGTTTGTTGTAATGATTGTGTGTATTTGAAAATGCATGTTGATAAGAATTTTTGGATGAGTTGCATGTAATGTATGTTGTTGTTGTGTGTTTTTTTAGTTTGGTTAATGATCGTGTACTTAGAAAGTGTTTTGGGGGGGGAAATTGGTTTAGAATTGTTTGATGAGCTGCATGTAATGTATGTTGTTGTTGGAATTTTTTGTTTTCTTTGTTAATTTGGTAATGATCATGTACTCTGATTTTAATAAATCAAGTGCTGAAGTGTATTTTGAATAATTAGTGTACACTAGTTTTGGAACTTTATATTGATAAGGATTTTGGTGAGCTGCATTTGCATCTTGTTGTGGTTTGAAAAATCATGTTGATAAGAATTTTTGGATGAGTTGCATGTAATGTATGTTGTTGTTGTTGTGTTTTTTTAGTTTGGTTAATGATCGTGTACTTAGAAAGTGTTAAGGTCACTCCAGGGAATTTGTTTATTTTCTGATTCAATAAATCAAATGCTAAAGTGTATTTTGTGGAAATAAAGGCAAACGAACAGACATAGTGGCAGATAGGCTGATGTATAGTCAGACCGACAAACAGAAAGATGGTGAGATAGACAGAGAGTCAGAGGAAAAAATTTTAAATTCTGAAGGTCGTTGAAATGTGTGTCATATAAAAATAGAAATTTGTTTGGTGGCTTGTAAAACTCAAGCGCATGTTGAACATATAGAACTTCGTTGTTGTTGTTGTTAGGGTTTAGTTTTAATTTATTGTAATTCAAGAAATTTATTGCTAACGATTTATTTAATTGTTTTTTTTTGGAAATTTCTATCTTAATGAAATTTAAAATTTTCTATAAATTGTGAATTTATTAAGTAAACTATATCAGTTCAAGAAAAAATATTTAATAATGAACACTAACGCGGATTTAATTTCTATATTTAATAAATTAAATATGAAGCAGACGTTATGCATTAAAGATATGGTGGATTTGGAGGAATATAACATTACTGGAGCTGAACGTGTAACTACAAAATATGGAGAGGTCATTGTTTTGGAGTTGGGAACAAATTTACTATACCTTCCTAAGAGATTTAATTCCCTAACTGATAAGGATGTGGAAAGCTTTTCTTCTGGGTTATATTTAATTTCAAAAATTCCCATGAACGATGAAAAAAATGGTATTTTCTATAGGTTGGAGTTGAAGATGGTTCCTAACACCAGAGAATATTATCCTTTTAATAATTTTAGTACTTTTAAATAAACTAAGTTAAATAAATAAATTAATTAATAATAAAATAATTTATAGTTGTTTTTTATTTAATTGGAAATAAGTTTTTCTCAGAATATAAGAGAAGCATATAAGTAATTCATATTCAGATATAATCGAAATATCAAGCTAGAAAGATGGAGATTATTGATGATTTTCTGCTGAAATTTGAAAATATAATATTCAAAGATCATTTGGAACTAATAAATGAATTCAAATCAGAATATACAGATTTTGATACATACAATAAACCGTGTCCCCATGATAATTCTAATGAAGATGTTGTGGGTATGTGTGGATGTTGTTTTTTCCACATGAGAAAAAGAAAAGTTATAAAGATCATAGAAAAATATCAAAAATTAATTAAGTACTTATCATCTCCATTCATCAATCAGTCTTGTAAAAGGAAGAAGTGTGATGAAGATGAATAAATGATTTATTTTTAAAAAATTTTAAATTGTTTTTTTCTTTTTATATTCTAATAAAACAATAATTTTAATAATAATATATAATTTCTTTATTAAAATAATATATACATGTTAATTCAATTAAATATACTTAGCTTATTCAAATTTTAGTTTATAACAATTTTAATTTTTAGGTCAACTACATATATAAAAATCATTCTCTAATTTATCAATTTTAAAGTAATTTGATTAAAGAACATTGATATACATATATATATTTTTTTTGTGAGTTGACTTAAAAATATTTTCTTTATAAAGAGATTTATTTAGTAAAGAAACCATCAGTTTACATTTTAATTTCATTGAGAATGGAGACTAGAACAAAAAAAATATTTGCACTTGGCCGAGCACGAAAACCTCAAATATATGATGTTATATTTGAAATGGAGTACTTCCTTAACCTTAAATTAAAGATTTCGTGTGGATTTTCAACAACGTTAGCATTCAAACCTGTGATATGGTTGCATTACAAAGACAAACAATTTATTCAGCTGGATCGGGAGGAGTGGCTACATCTCATGAGCTACAAGGATTACATACATAATACATTAAATCAAAATGTATTTTTAGATTTAATAAATCTAATTGATAATGATTGTGTAAGGGATATTGAATATTCCTTTCAATATAAAAATGGTATATGCTATATAATATTTAAACAAGGAAGAAATGAGATTAAAATTGATCCTGGCACATGGAGATCATTAACTAGAATTGGAGCATTTTTAACAACATTGTTATGTTGGAATACAATTCTTCAAAAACAAATATTACATTTTTATAATCAATATTATATTCCAACATGCTCTGTTTTAAATAAAACAAATATTAATTTCTATGAAATTAAAGGTATTCATGAGACAGATATAGAGATTGACTTAACACGACTATGTTATGACATTAGTAAAAAAATGCAAAATAAGATTAAAACAGATGTAAAAGTTCATAGATTATTATTAAGAATTGATAATAAATAAATTTAATATTGAAAATAAATAAAAATAGAAATAAACAAACAAAATCATATGTGTTTTTATTTATAATTTATTTAGTTTTAAAATGTATTAAAAATCTTAAACATAAATGCCCACAATTAAAAGCATTAATTTTTTGATATCTTTTATAGTTATATTTAATATTATTTCCTAAATATTTTAATATTTCTATAGGTGGTTGTAGGTTACCAAAACTATCAAAATACTCTATATTATAATTATCTTTATAATAAGCTACCCAATGTGTACCATCTCCTCTATTGTTGTCCAAGTTGATAATGCCACACTCTATTCGTCGAGGAGTTTTAGGTAATTTATCTCGCATATACACACCCCTGAAATTAGGGATATATTTCTTTCCAAAGATTTTTAAATCCACATCTGTAAGTGGTCTATTAGGTAGCTGCATTATTAGTTTTTTGATATATTTTTATAAAATATTCCATAGCCCTTTTTATATGGTTTGAGATACAGGCCTTCACCCATAGCTATTGTCTCTAATGCTCTGTTGTGACGCATACTTTCCTCGAGTTGCTGTCTTCCATTTTTAGCTGTGGTTACGGCCCTAGCAATTGATGATCCACCTGAAGCTAATGCTCCTAATGCTCCAAGTGCTGTAAGTATAGGTACGAGGGGTAGAAAACCGCCAATTTTAGGAACACTGATAATTCTTGGAATTTTAATTTCTGATTTCCTCCCACGAAATGAATTCTGAATAACTTTTCGTGCTGTTTTTATAGCATTATTGAGATCATGAGGTTTTTGTTTTTTTAGGATAGCAGTTGCAGTTTTAATTGCATTATGAAAAATGTTTCGCTTGCTGACTTTATTTAGTTTGGATTTTACACCTAAACCAAATTTTACTTTAGATTTCATTGCGTTAGTAACAAAGTATGCATTAAGTTTTTCTCCAAGGGTACTATCTTTAGCTTTAACCCTTTCCCAAGCCTTATCGGCTAATTCTCTATCTGCTTGATGTCTTTTATCAATATTGGTATTCTGAGAATAAGCAATATCATGAATTCGACAAGCTGCATCTAGGGGATTGATTCCTTTATCACCTCTTTTTAAACGCTTTTCCAGCTTTGTTCCAGGTCCACAATATTGATAACCTGGTAGGTGAAGCTCTATTGGTAGTGAATTAATTAAATTATTTACTAGTCCTTTTCCGTGAACGGATTTTTTCCCACTAACTTTATTCCTTGTATACACAATCATTTATATAATTTATTGTTTCTGAAAGTAGGTAAAGATTTATAAATCTATAAAACGATAGTTTTAATTCATTATATATATATACTCTCAGTAGTAAACATGCGTTTAATAAAACAACCTTCAAATATTTTAGTAAGAAATTTAGATTTTATACAAGTCAATAATGCAACTAAACATGGTTGTTTATTACCTAATTCAATAAGGGCTCTAATAGTGGGACCATCTAATTGTGGGAAAACTAATGTTATGCTTAGTTTGATTGAAAGCCCTAATGGTTTAAAATTTAAAAATATTTATTTATACTCAAAATCATTAAATCAACCAAAATATCAATATCTAAGAAAATTAATTTCATCTGTAAAGGGAATGGGTCTTTTTACATATTCAGAAAATGAAGATGTGATATCGCCTAAAGAAGCCAAATCAAATTCAATAATAATATTTGACGATGTTGCATGTGAGAAACAAAATAATATTAGATCATACTTTTGTATGGGAAGACATAATAATATAGATTCATTTTATTTGTGTCAAACGTATACTCACATTCCTAAACATTTAGTGCGTGATAATGCAAACATGATAATAATGTTTAAACAAGATGATTTGAATTTGAAGCATATTTACAATGATCATGTTGGAAATGATATGAGTTTCGATATGTTTTGTAAAATATGTAGAGAATGTTGGAAGGAAAAATATGGATTTCTAATAATAAGCAAGGATGATGAGATACATGATGGACGTTATAGAAAAGGCTTTGATATATTTATTCAAGTTTAGTTGTAAATATTCAACTATTCACATCGGTCATATACTTATTGAACCGTAAATACATATAAGTGTTTTGAGACCTTATTTCACCTTTAGAAAAGCTGATATTAAGAGGCTGTTAAGCTGTTTTAAGAAGCTGTTTAGCTGTTTTAAGAAGCTGTTTAGCTGTTTTAAGAAGCTGTTTAGCTGTTTTAAGAAGCTGTTTAGCTGTTTTAAGAAGCTGTTTAGCTGTTTTAAGAAGCTGTTTAGCTGTTTTAAGAAGCTGTTTAGCTGTTTTAAGAAGCTGTTTAGCTGTTTTAAGAAGCTGTTTAGCAGTTTTAAGAAGCTGTTTAGCTGTTTTAAGAAGCTGTTCGACTATTGAGAAGCTATTTTATTTATTGTTTAGATTAATTAATAATTTTTAACTAATAAACATGGACGAAAATATACTAAGGGAGTTAGTGAAATCAAGAAACATTTTGAAAAAAAAGTTTAAGAGCATAAAACTTGGAGATGCTGAAACATTAAACAAATTAGAAAACACATTTAAGCCATTAACAGAACCACTACAAAAACTAGTTGAATTATCTAGTGATAATTCACCTAAAATAAAATTACTTGTTGATGAGAAAACTAAAATTAAAAATATAGACGATAGCATTACCACTCCTAAGAAATATGTTTTGAAACGAGAGCATATTGACTCATCGCCCAAGTCAAGTGTATCGAATAAGAGGAAACATAATAAAAACAATGAAGATGACGAAGACACAGAATTGAATAGTGATTCATTTTATTCACAATCTTCTGATTTGGAATTTGATTTGACTGAATTTAATGAAAACAAAAAGCTTGATACTACATATGGACCTTATAAAAATGAAGATGGTAATTGGAAATTTGGCAGCTCAGATTTGAAGCTAAGTGATGATAAAATAACAATAGGAAATAAGTCTTGGGCATTAACTCCAGGTCTATACTCATTGATTTTTCATATAAAACCAGAACAATATGATTCGTCAGAATTAGAAATATATAAACGAATTTTGCTTGATACAAATGCACATAGAAGAAACTATAATGCTAATAATCAACTAAAAGGTAACAAAGGTTATAAATATAAGCATATAATAAACAAACTATTTCCTACAACTCACATTGGTAAGGGGTTAATGAAAGTAAATCTCCAAAAACCAAACTATATATACTGGGATAATCCCAATGAAATAGTAGAGCGATTAAAACTGCTAATGGCATCACAACATGCTGGAAACAATAATCATACTAACGAAATAATATCAATAATTGAGGAATTAAGAGAAGCAAATATAATTGAATAATATTAATAATAAGAAAATAACAAAGTATGACTGTTGATAAATTTGGTCATTACTATAATCAAAAGTTTACTAGCGAAATAAAAAGGAAAAATATTTTAAAAAATTTTGGTGTTTCATTGGATGGTAATAATATTAACATAGAGAATAAAAGAATTAAGAACTTAGCATCACCGTTGGAAGGATTAGATGCTGTTAACAAAAACTATGTTAATTCACAAATTAGTCATATGCAAGAACATATTAAAAGGGGTATAGGTGAAGAAGTTTTAATTGTAAGGAATGAAATTAAAGATTTAAATAAGAAAATTGATGATATATATAAGGTAATGATAACGCTATCATCATCGCAATATGGAAAAAAGAGCAATCGTCAATGAACTTCATTCCCAAGCACGGAAAAATTTCTTACGACGTAGAGTTATTATGAGAGGTTTAGACGACCTCTGGCAAGCTGATTTGGTAGAAATGGGTAATTATTCAACTAGCAACAAAGGATATAAATATATGTTAACGGTTATTGATACATTTTCGAAATATGCATGGGCTGAGTCAATTAAATCAAAAACTGCTTCTGAAGTTTGTAGAGCATTTCAGAAAATACTTAGTATGGGACGTATACCTAATAATTTACAAACAGATGACGGTAAAGAATTTTTTAATAAGGAGTTTGCTGTGCTAACGAGAAAATACTCAATTAATCATTACTCCACATTTAGCGTTATGAAAGCTTCAATTGTTGAACGCTTCAATAGAACATTAAAAGGTATGATGTGGAGAGAGTTTAGTAATAATGGAACATATAAATGGATTAATATTTACAAAAGCCTAGTTGAACAATATAATAAAAAAAAACATGCAACTATCAAAATGGCACCTATTCACGTAACCCCTAAATACGAAAAACATCTGCTGAATACTGTATATAATAATTTAAAAATATTTAAACCCTCACGATTTAATGTTGGTGATTGCGTTCGCATTAGTAAATATAAACACATCTTTGAAAAGGGATATACCCCGAACTGGACAACAGAAATATTTAAAATAAGATCGATACAAAACACTTATCCCATAACATTTTTATTGGAAGACTATCAAGGAAATGAAATTAAAGGTGCATTTTATAAGGAGGAAATACTTCGCACACGTTTTCCAAATACGTTTCTCGTGGAAAAGATATTGAAAACTAAAGGAGATAAAGCATATGTAAAATGGTTGGGTTTCTCAAATCAGCATAATTCTTGGATAAGTAAAACTGAAATATTATAACAATTAGACAATAAAAATGAATATAAATAAAATGAAATACACACAACAAAGCATTTTTATTTCATTAACAGATTATCATTCACTATGTCAATAACATTAGCTATAAGCGGAAATTCTGCACTTTTAACAGCAAATTATTTTCCACCAATAGATCTAACAGATGACTATGAATGTGCACTAATCGATTTTCATTCATATAATTCTATTCCTAATGTAGACTATGATAATAATCTTTTCCATATTGGAGATAAAGTAATTGAAATTCCCATAGGATCTTATGAGTTACAAGATATTGTTGATTACATAATTGAACAATATAAAGTACTTGATTTTAATAAATCAATTATAATTGAAGCCAACAATAATACTTTACAAATTGAAATAATCTCCTCTCACGATACAATATTTTTTGATCGGAAGCGAACTATTGGTAGTTTATTTGGATTTGATAGACTATCTTTAAATGCTGGTATAAAACACTTATCTAATCAACCAGTCAGTATTTTGAAAGTGAATGCTATACAAGTTCAATGTAATATAATAAGAGGGTCATATATGAATAACTCCCCAGCACATATACTTCACGAGTTTGCATTGGACGTTCCTCCAGGTTATAAATTAGATGTTGTACCTAATAATCTTATTTATTTGCCAGTAAACGTCAGAGAAATAACACATCTTACAATTTGGATTGTTGATCAAGAAGGTCGTTTAATTAATTTCAGAGGTGAAGAAATAACACTTAGGTTACATCTGAGATCAAAAAAAAATGATAATTTACAATAAAGCTAAACAAATTAGAATTAATAAAGACATTTACACAAAAACTGTTAAAGCTATAAGACCACAATTAACAGAAAAAAATAAAAATTTTTTAAAACTACTTAAGTTGAAAGTATAAAAATAATGTCTGATATTCTCGATGTTATAGAGAAACCCATTACGGATGAAAATATAATCAAAAAAGATTATCATAGCTATCTACCCTATATTCAATCATTTAAGAATAATGATGAAATTCGAATTACTATACAAAATCAAGACTTATACGTTCTTCCTTCTGAAAGCTACTTGTATATAGAAGGTAATATAAAGAATATTAACGGTGAGAATTCTCCTAATACTCGGATGAGGAATAATTGTATGGCATACTTATTCGATGAAATACGTTATGAAATCAACGGTGTTGAAATTGATCGAACTCGATACTTGGGAACGTCTAGTACAATTAAGAATTATGTTTCATTAAATGAATTTGAAAGTAATATGATGAGAAATGCTGGATGGAGTATTTCAGAAGAATTGTCTATGCAAAAATTTAATTTTTATATTCCTCTAAAAATATTAATGGGATTTGCTGAGGATTTTACTAAAATAATATTGAATAGTAAACACGAACTTATTCTTTTGCGGAGTTCAAGTGATGCAAATGTATATTACTCAACAGATGCTAATGAAAAAAATCAGTTATCGATTACAAACATAACATGGAGAATTCCGCATATTCACGTATCAGATTCTAGAAAAATACAAATAATGAAAATTATTAAGGATGGAACGTCTTTACCAATAGCATTTCGCAGTTGGGACTGTTATTTTAATCCTACGTTTGCTGGTGGGATAAATCATAACTGGAATGTTAAAATGTCAATTAACAGAGAAAGACCAAGATTTTTATTATTCGTTTTAGAAAATAATAATAAATATATTCATTCTGATTTAAAAAATATAAAAGTACATTTAAATTCCGATTGCTATCCATACGACGATTTAAATCTAAAGTTTGAGGAGAACCGCTATGCTATATTATATGACATGTATGCCAAATTTCAACAAAATTACTATATGAGGGAAGCACAACCACTTCTTTCCTGTGAAAAGTTTAAAAATGTTCCAATTGCCGTAGTCGATGTAAGCTACCAAAATGAGATGATTAAAACTGGACCAATTGATGTAAAAATTGAATTTGAGACTATTAACCCGATTCCTGCAAATACAAATGCTTACTGTTTAATACTTTATGATCGTTTGATAGAGTACACTCCATTAACTGGAATTGTCCGAAAAGTTATATAATCTATAATATTTAATTCAATTTTTATACTTACGATTTTTTTCCAAATTTATATATAAATAAAAGACATAATAAAATTTAAAATTTAATCAACGACTTGTTTTTTTTTATTTTTTTTATAATTTCATCTTATATATTATATAAATTACTTATAAATATTTCTTTACACTTTGTTTAATTCTATATCATTTATTAACATGTCTAATTCCAAATCACCATTACCAGTATCGAATGTGTAATGATGCCAAGCATATGTATTTACATTATCATCCATAACTTTACGCTTAGTGTCATTATAACTCAGAGCTACTTTATTTACTTGATTAGTTAGAATAGTATGTAATTTAGAGGTAAATGTTTGCATAGAAGCTGTAACAACTTCTTTATTGAATAAAACATGCTTATAAGTATCTATATTATAATTATTAGCAATACATTTCTTAACTCCCTTAGCTTTCTTCACATCTTCCTCACCTTCGACAGTATATGCGTATACTTTAGGTGCTAAACCTACATATTCAGTTATGAATTTTCCCTCACATTCATCTTTCATCATACCTAATACTTTTTTATTTAACGGAGGTAAATTGAATGGGTTTTTTTCTGAGTATGATGAAGTATCAAACCGGTCTTTTATATCAGAGCGAATGTCATTATAAAAATCATCTGTTTTAATTGAGTATATAAAAGAATCTGTATCCATATAATTTAAATTTATTTTATTATTATATTTTGGTTTCATATATGCATAATGAAAATCATACATTTTCCATTTAGATAACTCTAGAACACAAAAGCCTAAATAAATCGGTTTGTTATAATACGTTAGGGTTTTATTCATTTGTATAGCCCATAATGTATTGGTGAATTGTGAAATGCTATGAAAATTTGGTTTTGATACTAGATTTCCTACTCCTAAATGATTACGATTACGTCGATCCCATTCAGTTACCAAACGTACATCTCTCCTTTTATCAACATTTTCCATAGTCTTTCCATATACTGCATTGTTAAGTAATTTATAAAAATCTTTTTCAAATGAATTAGTTGCTCTTGTTCTATATTCAGTATTCAAATCAATATATGTCTTCAACCAGGGTTTCTGTTTAAATTGGAGAATTCGATGAACTTTTTCTAAAACTAATCCATTATTCAAACATTGTTCTAACGTTTTATAATGTATTATATATTTAGTTTTATTAGACAGATCAGCTATCAATTTTTCATGCTTACTTCCACCAATTATTTTATTTTCCACACAAAAAGGTAAATCATTATGATAATCATGATAGCCAATGGGATAAGTCAAATCCACTTCATAAATGTAACCTACTTCGGAATTTTGTGGGATGTCTCGTGGATGAATGAAATCATTAGTCCAAGTGAATTCTCCATATGGAAGTGATTCTGACATCGCCCAACCATAAAGATTATTTGCATCTAAATATAATATATATTCTGATGGTTTCGTATCATCATAATTGTTTAAATACTTATGATTCGCCTTACTATATCTCTTACTACATTGGGTAAGACCACCTCGAATACCCCGCTTAATAAAATTATACATTTCAAGATCAGTTATAAGTTCCAGTTCAATTTTTGTATATTTTAACATGGCATCCCATGACAGACCAGGAATAGTATAGTAATGCGCTGGATCTAAATTATAAATTCTCTTGCATACTTTTCTAAAATTTTCAAAGACATCGGTGAGTAGTAGTACATCAGTCTTCAAGTATAATTTCATATAGTCCCTAATAGTTTTACAATTAAATTTTTTCCATATAGTCTGTGCACGTAAGTATTCTTCTTCAGAACAATTTTTATTATTCAATTTACTATAAAATGCTTCTATAGGAGGTAGTTTATTTTCATCTAATTTATCAAATGTATTAACATACTCATAAGGAAAAACGCCCTTTCGCCTCATAATATTAAACTGTTCAGAGTCTGGAAAACACTTTCGAACCGTTTCTAAATCATTATCTGATAAATTACTAGCTAATGCATCTAACCCAGATGCCATAAATCGATAAGAGTCTAAAAATCTTAACTCAACTTTTTTCTGACTTTTTTCATATCGTATACTCTCAAGCTGTTTTTTAATAATTGCCTCAGGAATGTTTTTTTTTATTTTTTGTATACGTATCTCATCCAATAAAGTTTCAATCTCATCATCACTATACACACGTATTGTATGCGATAGTGAAATATACAACTCTTTATTTATGGGTATAATATTCGTCTGTCCTTTAATATTTAACAAGTCTTTCACAAACAAATGACAATCATATGAAGAAAAGTTGTGGAAAAAAATTGGTATAAAATTTGGAACTTTAAAATTAAGATTACATGAATTATGTGCAGGTCCCCTATATTTTCCTGACAAGTGACAATGATCTCTAACAGCTAATTCATCTCCTAAACTTTTACCACAGATATGACAATCAGTTGCCCTTTGTAAATGTTCTTCTTCTAAGGGAGTTAAGGCTTGTATTGGAACAACTTTTTCAAAATGTTTTTTATAGATATCTCTACATTGTTCAATTAAGCTGTTAACAAAATGTTCACCAACATTTATATTAGTATTGCTATCAGTAAATATCTTAAATCTATGTAAATTTTCATTAAAATTACACTTAATGCTATATGCATATGCACATGGAATATGCTTTTTTATAAAATTAGAATTAATCTCATTATCATTACTTACATCGATATCATGAAGTATACACTCAAAATCTGCATAAATTGAGAATGGAATGTCCATTTGCCTCTCGAAATGCTTATAGCTAATAAATGATTTTTCTCCCGCAGGCATTTTTGAAATACATTTCCCACATTCTTTCTCCTTATGTGTCGCCATTCTTTCCGGTAAATTGGTGTGATATAGACATGCATTACAAAACAATTTACTACCATTGCATGATGAAATTTGAGTAGATAGAAGTCTAAAAATGGATGAATTTTAATTTTATTGGAATTACTATTAAATACTATTATCATAATTACCTTGATACATTTTTTATTAAAATATAGTGGTATGTCTCCATATCTTCACCTTCCAACAACATTAGATTTATATGTATAATCTTCTCATTAGTTGTAATGTAATATGGTCCGACTACACTTTTCAGCTTCTTGTCATATCCAAAGACATTTATACTTATGTCAATATTATTTTTTTCAAATAATTTAATTTCCTTTATATCAGCTGGAAAGTTCATTGTAGAGAAGTTTAATACTCTGCCACATCTCAATATTATAATATTGTCTGAAATATTATTTATCTTATACGTTGAAGTTCTTATTGTATTGCTACTATTTCCATTGTAAAGGGCTGCTATTATACACCACTTAAAACAGAATATATCATTATTGATTATATTAATACATGCCTTCTTCTTTACCAATTCCACTGGAGTTGGAATGTATGAAGATCCATTTAGTGGGGATGCTTTATTGATGTTAATATCCAACCATTTTATTTTAATAAGTGTCCAACCTGAATCTCTTTCTTGAAATTCGGACATCTTAGCTTTAATGCTATCTATTTGGTACTTTAGAGTATCTTCAATATCGTCTGCTCTAGATAATCGCACCATCTCGGTTATGTGGTACATATCCGTTTCCGGTTTCAGTGGATGTGCTGGTAATTTATAAACTGCTGTTAGCTCCAAATTAAATTTAATTATTAGATGATCCGCTAAGCTGTTGTTTATTAGTTTTTTAAAAAACTGATGTCCCTCCTCCAAATATCCATCAACATTTAAATTAGTATCTCCTTTAGGGAAACGGTATGTAGAAAGCCGAGATCTAAATGAGCTTTTCAATAGAAGCACTCGATTACCAATCGATATCTCTGTATTCATTTTATGCTCTTTTGCCATGCAATGGGTAAACCATTTTTCCGGTTGTACTTCCACATTGCAATCCTCGCAAACTATAAAACGCTCTAACCGCTGGTGTTTTGCAGGTATCCGTGATGAAGGCTCCAAATTTATTGACCGCTTTCTCGCTGCAGCTGATGTTGATGGTCTTATAATTTCAGCCTCTGCTATCCTTAATCCTTCATGTTTGTGGCTTTTTTTTTCCATCGATGTAAGAAATACACGACTGCAATGAATACAGGGTTCGTGTATTTCTGTATGTTTTTTTAAACCTTTTATTGAGGTATACACATTTTGACAAATGTTACAAACAAAAATTTTTGACGACATTTTTTTTAATTTTTACTTTCGTATAACTTGTTGTCTTTGTAACGAAATACGAAAGACTAATTTGAGAATAAATTCACAATTTATAGAAAATTTTAAATTTCATTAAGATAGAAATTTCCAAAAAAAAAAAACAATTAAATAAATCGTTAGCAATAAATTTCTTGAATTACAATAAATTAAAACTAAACCCTAACAACAACAACAACGAAGTTCTATATGTTCAACATGCGCTTGAGTTTTACAAGCCACCAAACAAATTTCTATTTTTATATGACACACATTTCAACGACCTTCAGAATTTAAAATTTTTTCCTCTGACTCTCTGTCTATCTCACCATCTTTCTGTTTGTCGGTCTGACTATACATCAGCCTATCTGCCACTATGTCTGTTCGTTTGCCTTTATTTCCACAAAATACACTTTAGCATTTGATTTATTGAATCAGAAAATAAACAAATTCCCTGGAGTGACCTTAACACTTTCTAAGTACACGATCATTAACCAAACTAAAAAAACACAACAACAACAACATACATTACATGCAACTCATCCAAAAATTCTTATCAACATGATTTTTCAAACCACAACAAGATGCAAATGCAGCTCACCAAAATCCTTATCAATATAAAGTTCCAAAACTAGTGTACACTAATTATTCAAAATACACTTCAGCACTTGATTTATTAAAATCAGAGTACATGATCATTACCAAATTAACAAAGAAAACAAAAAATTCCAACAACAACATACATTACATGCAGCTCATCAAACAATTCTAAACCAATTTCCCCCCAAAACACTTTCTAAGTACACGATCATTAACCAAACTAAAAAAACACACAACAACAACATACATTACATGCAACTCATCCAAAAATTCTTATCAACATGCATTTTCAAATACACACAATCATTACAACAAACTAAAACTCAAACCACAACGAGATAGAAATGCAGCCACCAAAATACTTATCAACATAAAGTTCCAATACTATTGTACACTAATTATTCTACAGAAACCTTATCAACATACTATTCTAAATCTATGAACATTGCAGCACATGATTTCCAGCATACAATAATAAATGTCACATAAATTACTTCATTTCCAATCATATTTGAGGGAACAAAAGCCATTAACTCAAGTTGCCAGCATTAATGGCTTTTTAAACAAATTTAATTACCTCTTTCATACAAATTCTCTTAAAATTGAATATTTAATTGCTTTTTTTATTGCTTTTTGGTCTTTTTGAGGCAAAACTCTTATTCCCTATTTACTAAAAAAAATATTTTTATAGTTCTAATGAAATTTTGAACCTTTTTTGGAAACCCTTCCATTAAGGTTTTTATAGTGATTTCTGTCACTTTTTTCGAACACGTAGTTAATCTCCGTTTAAAATCTACAACACTTTTGGACACCTTTTTTGTGCTCTTCAATTCTATTTCAACAACAGCCCAATATCTCTCTACAGGCCTTAGCACCAGACAGTTTGGAGAATTTGTGTCTCTTGGTACAAATACCACATTATTGTTCTTGTACCACTCAAGACCTTTCTTACCGTAGTGACAGATGCCAAATCAAGCCAAAAATAAGTGGACACATTAAGAAGTCCTATGAATGGAAGCATCCTCCTTTGTAAACATCCCTTGATGTAAATTTCGGTATTTAAAGAGCCATTTGTAACAAATGTTTGGCTTCTTTTGCCGCAACTGCATATTGCTTGTCATGCCAAGAACTTTTTGGGAAAATTTTCTGCTTTCGGGTCGTTAATTTTTCTACAACATTTCCTCGAACATCAGCAATATAAAAATATTCTTTATCCATTACTCAGCAGGTGTATTTTATGTATAAAATTTGACTTCAATTTCCGTGGTCTGTCTTTGGCCTCTATATTTTTAGCAGCGTTCCTGTTAGGAACTTTTTGAGCCTTGTATGTTGTTAAACCTTCATTGGCTTTAACTTTTCGTATCAAATAGTCCGAGTACTGACCTAAAAGGGCTGCTTTCCCACCGGAGGTATTGGAAACTCTTTCGAAAAAGCTTTCTATTTTTTTTGGCTTAATAAACATCATGTGGACCATTCCTTCTAGCTGAACCAGGTTTTATATCAATCCCAGTACTGTTTAATAACATTGGAAAATATGATAGCTGACCTTTGATTGTTTGGCCAACTTTTTGTAGGACCAAGTTGGATTTTGTTGAAAATATTTAATCATTTTAGAACGCACTTTTTTCTGGTCATTAAACATAATAACTGACACGCTTTACAAAGGTAACTTGATTAAAAAAGAAAAAAAACAAATAATACTTGGGTTAAAAGTTTTAATGAAGAACGTATATTAAGAATTTTACAACCTCAGTCCTTAGAGTAAGGAAATTAATATTTATTTTTGTTATAACATATTTACCTTCTTTGTGATAATCCAGCTCCAATAATTCTTGCGAAATTTCTATTGCGACTAATTATAACCATTGTCAACAAAGTAAAGTAAATACACCACCATAGTGGTGAGGTTATTATGCGTTTGTGCTGATGTTAGTAACACCCAAAAATATTAGTCCAACACCCACCTTAAAGTATACCGAAAGAGTATATCAGACAAGGATCCGTCCGTCTGGCTGGTGGTCCATGTAAATCAGTGGTGCGCGTTTATATTGTTCAAGTTACGACGATATTCGTAAATTTACACATACACAACCCGATTGTTAGCAACATTCAGTTGCTTGATGTCAAATGTTATGTGCTCTTCATAACAACTTTTCTTCGAAAAAAGTATATACTTTTTAAAGTTATACGTAAAATTAATAATAGGAATAATAACATATTTACATTTCTATCTCCCTTTAACTAATAGTTATACTGACAGTGTTCTTACAAAAAGTAATTCTAACCGACAGTATATCTACTAATTAACACATAACCAGACTTCGTGTTAATGGGGGTCTGAGAGATAACTTACAGCTAAATATTAAAAATTAAAAATATTTGAAAATTTTTTGTTACTGCGAGTATTTGAGCATTCCAAATTAACCCTATTTTTTTATATAAACATTAAATTTAATCCAAATTTTCTCTAATTCCATAGTTTTATATCCCATAATATGTTTTAACATATTTTGCAATGGATCTGTTTCTTCCCGATTTTGGTATGGTTAGTATTGCTAAAAATATCCTTTCTTTGGAAATTGTGGGATTTTTAATAATAAATCTCAAATTTCTTTTCCAATATAGAATTTCGAAATAAAAATTTTATTAAAAAATAGTTATAAAAAAATATTTTACCGCATAATAGAAAATGCTCATTTGCACAAAAACTCAACCGAAGCATGATAAGTTCCCATTTAAAATCTCGTTTCTGTGTGTTTTATTCATTGTTAATCAAAAGCTAATTCCTAACTGGTTGCTTAGGACAGTTAACAACAGCATTTTTCATTTTGCTAATTGATATACCTACGCAATGTAATTGCATACAAATAAATAGAAACAAATTGTAAGATGTATTGTCGTAATATTCCTTTCTGAATTTTACCTTATAATAAAAGTTTCGTTTGTATTTCCTAATTATCTCCTCTCATTTTTTAATATATCTTCAAAGAAAATTTCTCTTAAATTACTAAACAAAAATACTTTTTCAAATACCAAATGTATTTTTCACTTTAAATTAATTTTGCAAAAGCATATGTAGATGATTTTTACAACTCTCTGTCTATTATATATTCCTTTGATCAGTTTTTTAATGGTTTTGTCAATGCACTCGTACAACAAGTAGTTATTTCAAATATTGACTAGACACTTTTTTCAAATTAGTACAAATACTGTGTGTTTATTAGAGTATGTGAGTATATATTTACCCTTTAGTTTTAATAGCGACAATGAAGTGAAGACAACTTCTGCCTATGGCATAAACATAATTAGCTAAAATCACTAGTATGAAGTTAGTTATCAGAACGGCTGGGTATTTGGTTGCAACTACTCGTACACGTGTATACTTGCAATAGACAAATACACACGTACATTAAAACTTATCCAGCGGGAAAAAGTTGCTAGAATGGGGCCTTCCTAAAGGCCTTACAAGGACACTCGGCCGCAAGTCCATAATTTTTAATTGGATTCGAATTTTTATACATGGTTCTTTGGTCTGTAAGAGAAAACCGGTACAAATTAGTTTGCAAATACTATCGTTTGTGATACGATAACCATATAATATATGATAGTTTATATTATCTATATGATATCTTTTGGTTTATTGGGAAACTACAAACATTTGAAAAAAAACTTCAAATGGAAAAATAATCTATATAATTAAAAATCAAATGTCGTTCGTCGGTAATTGCATCAGTTGAGAACGGCTGGACCGATTTGGATTTTTTTTTTCATTTTAAATGTTCGTTATAGTCCTGCTTATGTTTTTACGGAAAGAAAAATTTACCACGCCCACTTTTATGCCCACTTTTTTCGATTTATCTAAATTTGGTAAACGGCTGCAACGATTGCCAAATTTGTTTTTAAATGTTCGTAGTAATCCACTTTTAACTGAAAGACAATATCCAATAATCTAAAATCGCGGAACGCCTGGACCGATTTGGCAAATTTTTTTAAATGTTCGCAATAGTCCAAAAGTTTCTTACATAAAGAAAAATTATCCACGTCCATTAATACGTCACTTTTATTAAATCATAGGGAAATTTTATACATTTGATTATTCCGTATTCGCCACAATTCTCCAAAACATTCAAAGCCTATATCAACGTCGAATATTGGCATTCCGTGAAAACCAAAAAATTAAATGGCTGTGATTTAAGTTAGTGCGGAGAATTTATACTAGGAATCACTCGTCAAAGAAATTTCAATGGGGAAACAAGGAAATCCAGTTCCAGGTTTCCCCCATTTATTTTCCACCGACGCATTAGGTTGCATGTACACAGTGTTGCCAATTTAGGCCTTTTCTGGCTAAATTTAGCCCTTTTCAATCTTGTTTAGCCTTTAAAAAATTAATTTAGCCTTAAGCCATTTTTTTAGCCTTTTTTATTTTCATTAAGCCCTTTTTTATGGCTAAATTAAAACTTATATATTTGCTCAAATGATCAGTTCAAAAAAATTGGAAGGAATATTATGACCAAAATTAACTGAAAATGTTGAACAAGTAGCAATTTAAGCACATACAAATTGTTGGAACCTTCCATATATTCTTCAAACTTGCTCTAGTTCTCAAATTATACAATTAAATTTTTGCTCGAGTATTTTATTATTTGCATCAAGAACGCATTCAAATACATGTTGTATTCTTGCCTGTTTTTCATTAGCCAAAACTGTGTAACTTTTGAAACGATTGAGATATTTTAGTATTTTTTTAATGTAAATTTTTATGTTGCCACACCCGTAATTTCCAATATTTTGGCTACATTAGTTTTGATTTATGTTTTGTATATTTTTTCTGCATTATTTAAGAGGCATATTAGCCATATATCACTTATCAAGATATTCCCCATCGATTTCGAAGTTATCACAAAGGATTACTTTAAAATTTGGCTTTCATATAAAAAATTTGCCTAGGAGCATTTTGCAGGCCAGGTGATAAATACAAGATTATGAAAACATCGTCATATGATATACGTGTGGCCACATATTAAGTACGTTATTTTAAAGTTAAGGATCAAAATACAGGAAAATAAGAATATTTATTCTTATTTTCTTCTATTTTGTTTGTCTAGCCAAATGTAAGATTCTAAGTTGTTTTTTGTGTTAAATGTATGTTTTTTAATTAAAAAATGTTAGCCCTTTTTTAGCCACTTTTTAGCCTTTTTTAGCCATTTTTTTTTCAAAGTATTTAGCCCTTTTTGTTCACCAAGAATTGGCAACACTGCATGTACATAGCCCATCCAAGAAACGATGAGTGTTTCTACGTTGGCGAATGATGTTGGACCATGATTCCAAGGTTTAGGAACTATAAACGGTTAATTGTGTGACACAGTCCATCCTAGAAGCGATTCTATTTGGGTTTGTTATTAGTCAACATTCGTGGCCAACATCATTCCAATATTTGCGAACCATAAATGGTGTTTGTGTGACACATATAAACAAGCGTGTCAACGCTTGCGATTGTTAGAGAATGACACTCATTGGGAATATGCCCTAGGAGATGCTGTGATTTTATCAAATGCTCATCAATTACAAACATTATTTTCAGAAATTATCACAACATGTGGAGCAAATACAAAGATGCCATGTGTGATGATATTTTGCATCAAATGCGTATTCGAGTTTAAGTTATTAAAATGGACCCTACATGGGGGCTCAAAGTAGCCATACCTTGGTCCGCTTTTTTTTTAAATATAGGGCTTACTTTTGGACCGAATGGACTCAAATTTCCTTTGTTAGTTAGACAACTAAATTACCAATAACACACAAAAGATTTCAGGGCAATATCAATTATGGATCCAAAAATAAACGATTTTCAATTTAAAAATTCAAAAAATAGTAAATTTTTGCAGTTTTTTGGACGAAAAGGTAACTTAACTCTTTTTTTATTAAAAAAAACTTTATTTAAGAACATATAACATTTATATGTGTTTCCGTAAGGTGTCCTTATGGAGAAAATTTTGGTATAAAAGACATGTCTTGTTTTTCGAATATGTCGGCCGTACGCCCTTCGGAATTTGACTTATTTTTTATGAAAATTTCAAATTTGGACCACATGTTCTAAAATCCCAAAGCTGGGATCAGAAAACTGAAAGCAGCTTTGGAAACCTTGATAGGATCCCTATTTATTCCCAAAGTATTTTCCCAGCCCTTAAGGAAATGTGGACCCTATGGGCAAAATTGTAAAAAATACCATTTTTGGAATTTTCGCTCCAATTTTTAGGAATTGCAGGATGCCCTTTGACCTTTTGACAAGTTTTTTTACACTATTTCAGAATGACAAATTTAAAAAACGTTGAAAATTTCATGGAGTTTTGTCAATAAATAAAGATTTTATTACATATTACATATTTATTGAGCTTATAAAACTAAAATTTTTATCAAAATGTTGATAGGATAGCAAATATTAGGAACAATTTGGTTCACATTTTTCCCGAACTAATTCTACTAACTAAACTAAATCGGATAGGAAACAAAAAAATGGCACGTGTTTAAAAATTTTACATGTCAAAGGTATCCTTCTTTGAGCACCCATAGCGCCGCCCCTGTAACATTTGTAGGATCCATTTTAATAACTTAAACTCGAATACTCCTTGGTTATGCCCATGTCAAATTTTATCTCGTTCGGACCAGCCGTTTAGAAATACCAGATTTATTTCCAAAACATTTTGATTCTGCCCCACTGTGTATTGGAACATCAAATTTGAAAACGATGCTTTGATATTAATTGAGGACATGTGCTTGATGATGTCGAACAAGGTATTATTCGATACAAGAAGCATTTAACTTTGGCAACGATACGCTCGTAGAATGATATTGCACTTGCTTTATCAGTAATTGCAGCTACGTCGTTGCAACGTGTTCGAACTGCTCATTCAGCACTCAAGTTACCATTGAATGTGCAAATCAATGAAAATCCAACATGCAGCATTTCCAAGAACAGTGCGATGGCCAAAGTTTTGCAGCCAAGCAAACTGATCATTTGGGATGAGTGTACAATAGCGCATAAAAAGTCTATGGAGACAAGATTTACGAAACAATTCAAGCCGGTTTGGTTCAGAAAACATCTCCAGTGAACTGTGAACAATGGTGTCGATTAATCTGGAGAAGTATTTTCCAAAAAAATTGCTGGACCTTGGCAACGGCAAAATTCCGGTTGATATTTCGACCGGCTGCATTTAATTACCCTTCGCTTTCTGCCAGTTCACAGAATCAAAATCCGAACTCATCCGAAAGGTGTTTTCAAATATTGCACAAAATTATAAAAATCATGATTGGTTGAACGAACGTGCTTATTGGCTGCGAAAAAAGATTTTGTTAAATTTTATGAGGTCACCGATCTGTATGAAATAATTAAAACGTTCAAATATTTGCTAAAATATGCACACGTGATATGAGTGACATGAAAACATGTATGATATGTTAAGTAGTTATGTTATTTTCCTTTCCAGATTTTAGCCTTATGTAGTGTATGGGTTGGTGTGTCTGTCAAACATCTGTTTGTTCATTGAACAAACAGAAAACAAAATAAACACAAAGAAACAAGGTGGCCAGATTGCCGGCGGCGCTGGTATGCTCGCGTTTGCCTGGCTTGGAACTCGCCGGAGGGGGTGGTCCTTGCCAGCAATCCGGATCGAAAACACACACTATCACAAAAATCATACCAGCAAAAGTATATTTAAGTTAAAGGGGCTCAAAGTAGTTTCTCTTGTTTTTTCTTTTTATTTCCCTGCGTACTTATCTACCGAACAATTTCCTCTCCTGGCTGATGTTGTTGCCAGGAGATAACCCACCCACTCGGGATTGAATCCCGCCATGACATCCGATCGTAAGAATGTCCCAAACTTTCCCCGCAAACAATACCTTCCCTACTTACCGCCGCGTTTACTGAATTTTAGTAAATCATTTTTAAAAAAAAAACTTGAAAAGTAGCAATTTCATTTAAACATTATAAAAGTTTCGGTTTATTAATACAGAATGAATTTATACAAACAAAAAATGAATTATTAACAAAATGTACTTTAGAAATAAAAATGTACAAAAATTTTGCTTTTGTTTAAAAATTTAGCTTTAATATTTCGTTTTAAATTTTAAATTTAAGATCTTAGTTTTAAATTTTTAATTTTAAGCTTTTAGTTTTAAAAATTTAGCTTTAATATTTTGTTTTAATTTTAAAATTTAAGATTTTAGTTTTAAATTTTCTTTGCTTAGATTTTAGTTTTAAATTTTAATTTTAAGCTTCTAGTTTTAAAAATTTAGCTTTAGTATTTTGTTTTAAATTTTAATTTTAAGCTTTTAGTTTTAAAAATTTTAATTCAAGATTTTAGTTTTAAATTTTAGTTTTAATTTAATAAAATTTCTTTCAATAATAATAATTTAAAATTTATCTCCTCGAATCTAGCGTTACTGCTTTCCCGCTCTATTCCCTGGCGGCCAACTAATTTTCCAGAAGAATCTCCCGGGTGAGGATAGGGTAGATGGATATTTCCTGTCAGTGACGTGTCTAAATGTCCAAGTGGTTCGAGGTACTATTAATATTTTGAATTCTCTAATTCCTTTTATTTATTTATATATATTTATTTATAAAAATTTTTTTTTTGTATAGGAGAATTACCTATATAATATTTAGGAAAATCTTGGGTTAATTAACCTCGCGACTCACTGTTCCCTAGGCCAGAGCTCTAACCTAACTCGCGCACGCGTGGTTAAGGTTCACACGCGGGATGGACTTTACGATACGTAAGACTTCCTATTTTTTTTTATATAAATATCTCACTAATCACTTTATTTTTATTTTATAAATATTTCTTTTTTTTTTTTTTTTATTTTCTTAAAGAAAAGGAACCGAATGCAACGTCCGTCTATATGTCCCGGTGTATTTCACTGTACTTCGTCGGAATATCACCAACTATACCCTAGCACCCCAGGCGTGGTGGTGCTAATGCTGCTGTTCCCACGATGGATGGAGTCCTGTTGAAGTGGCTGGCGGTTTCTTAGATTTTTATTCTTTAGTTTTAAGATTTTTTTTTTTAGTTTTAAGATTATTTATGAATTTGAATTTTTATTTTTTTACTTCCAAATAAAAAAATTTACTTCCAAAATATAAAAATTGTTAAATAAATTTGCGCCACGAACTCCACCTTCTTCCTTCTTTGGCCAGTACGATTGAAAAAGAACGAATTTCACTATTTTTCCTCCCTCGAAACCTATCTTTTTTTTAGGAAAATGGCCGAGATTTTTATTTCAGCTATCTAAATTACATATTCTGTTCATTTGTTATTGTTTACAATCTTTCCAATTGTCAAAACAAAAAAAACAAAATACTTCAAAACAAAACAAAACCCTTTTGTCATCATTAATTCATTATTAGCTCTTCTTCTTTTTTCTAGTAGCTTTTGTCTACAGGGTGCACACTACAAACCCCACCACTCCTGCTATCCAGCCCTGGATACAGGATGGGAGGGAAAAAAAAAGCGCCCTAATTTCCATGAAATCCCTAATGTTCAAAAATTTTGGGAATTTTGGGCATTTTACTCACTCCTATAATACAAGTACCACTACGGTAACCCCGTTTTACAAATTCACCACACTTAAAAAAAACAACCCTGTGCCTTGTTTACATCAATCGTATGGCAACCCCCCACTGATCATACTACACAGCTGTATGAATGAATGGAACGGGAAGAGGCAAATGTGAAAAATACTACGCGTGGGTGAAGAAGAAGCACCCAAACAAAAAAAATTTGAATGAAAATAAAAAGGTAAGTAAAAAAAATTTAATTAACAATAAATTATTAAAAATATTTATTTAATTTATTTAAAATAATAAAATAATTATTTCTTTTGTTTCTTTTTAGGTTCTGCTGGAGATTGGAGGCCATTCATGGAGATTTTGAATAAGGTAAGTGAAAGTGTTATACAAATTGAAATTTATTAGTGGTGTTGCTAACTAACACAACCAAACATTTTTCTTTACAGGGACAATGTTGGCTGCCTTGGACCAGAAGAATTTCAATGGCCGATTCTGAAGATGGCGGATCTGAGCAGATTTAACCGGTAAGTAAAATTAAGGAACAAATAATAAAAAAATTAAATAAATTCTAATAAATCTTTTGGAAATTTTTCAGGTACTGTTCCAGATAAGCTGGTGGACTATCGATTAAGGTGGTTCCGGAAATTGAAGGTAAGTGTAACGAATTATCATGGAATTAAAAAAAAGTGTTCCTTTTTTTTTTTTTCTTAAAAAGTGCGAAAAATAAAAATATGGTTCGGGTTTATATAAAAAAAAATTTGGTTACAGTGTGTGCGAAAAGTGAGTGATCCGTAAAATCGTTTTCGGGTAAAAATATTTTTAAAATTTTTAATAATATTTTTAAAAAAAAAAAAATTCGTTAAATAAAGAAAATTAAAATTTTTAAAAAAAAGAGAAAATTTCGAATAAAAAGTGGAACAAAAAAAATCTAATTGGAAATACAGTGCATGTGCAAAGTGAAGCAACAAAAGAAAGTTAAATAAAATAAAAAAACTTATTGAAAATTATGTACGAAAATTGTCGTGGGAAATTGTGTACAGTGTGAGCGTAAATAATAGTGACAAAAAAAATTATTTTATATTTATGTTCTGTGACTAATCGGATGAATAAAATGTGAAGTTTAAAATTAAATGAAATTAATAAGAAGAAATTGGAAAAAAAATAAAAAAAATAAAAATATTACAGTGGAACCAAAAAGTGGATTAACAAAACAAAATATTTTTGAACTTAAATTTAATAGCGGTGAAAAAGTGAACATTATTTTTGAAAAATGCTGTGAATTAATTTCAAAATTGTATTTTTTTTTATAAATTAAAATAAATAAAAGAAGTGAACAATAAACTGAACTTTGAAAACTAACAGTGATGAAAAATTTTAAATGAAAATAACTGTGTAACTAAAATAAACTTTAAAAATGATTAAAGTTATAGAGTGCCATAAAATAAAAAGTTCATTTATAACAAATAGACAATAAAAAAAAATTAATTGATTTAAATTTGAATTTGTTAAAATGGAAAGTTACTAAAAAAAAAACAAACGGATCGCCACTATAAAATAAGTAACCAAAACCAAAAATTAATCTAATTAGAAACTTAAAATGTGAATAGAATAATTAGATACTTAACAAATTTAATAAAAGAAAAATGAAATTGAAAACATTTGTTCTATTTAACATTTCTAAATTTAATCCAATATTAGAACTTCACTAATTTTTTAATAATTTTTCTTCTATTTTCAGATCCTTTAATTCAGATGGATCTGGAAACAAATCCCAGGAATTCAGACTCCATTAAGGAAAGGTAAGTAACAGAAACTCATATAATATTTCGCTATACTATTCACCATTTTTGTGGCGAATTGGGTAGATATGTAAGGACTAAGTCCACCAAAGCTCATAGACTAAAGTCTAGAGACTTTGGCGGGAAATACCCCTTACAATTTCTTATAAAAAAAATTAAAAATAAAAAACTTTTGTAAAACAAAAATGTAATTTTCTGAAAAGATATACGAATATGTTGTTTCGTTAATATAGACTTCAGAAAATAATTCAGAAGATTACATTTAAGTAAAATATAAACAATCAATTCATTCGATTACCTAATAATATTTCATCTTCTACAGGCTCTAAATTCAGTCGATAGCCGAGAACGTAGACTACAGGCTATATACAAGAATGGGTTTCACTATTCAAAAAGGTAAGTAAAAAAATGAAAATTCATATTGACTAATTTTTGACATATACGTCAGAAGAAAAGTGGTTGAAATACAAGGACTAAGTTCACCAAAGCTCTTAGACAAATGTCCAAAGACTTTGGCGAGAAACACCCCTTGTAAATCTCTATAAATAAAAAAACAAATTTCTAAAATTCAACAAAATCAATTTCTTTAGAAAATGTAACATTCAGAAAGTAAGAGAAACATTTTAACCTGAAATTCCGGATATTCATCCAGAATGTTACATTTTAGAAGAAATGATAATAACTACATGCTAACTAATTATGTTTTACCTCTCTCTTTCCAGATTTGAAATTCAATTTGGTTCGTCTGGAAGACAACTTCCTACTCTACAAAGGTAAGTAAAAGATAAGTTAACATTATCAATCGGAATATAATTATTTTGTGTTCTTTTACAGGTTTATCTACAAAAATTCATGGTTCCAGCATTATCAACAACAAAAAGTTTAGCTGAACTGAAGAACTATTGTTCCAGTCCCCAAAAAGTAACTTGGTAAGTGAAAAATTTAATTTCTATTTTACTAATATCTAGCTTCAAGATAACTGGCTTAGTCTAACACTAGTATAAAAAGAAATTAGATTTTAAATAAAAAGAAATTGCCTAGTTTCATGATCGTTAAGATCATAAAATTTTCCCATTAGGATAAAATATTTTGCCAGAAGCTGTTCGGATTGTAAGAACATATTACTGTAGTGTTATATTTGCCTGGTAACTAGTTATTCACGTGTTTCCACGGAAATGCTTGTTGAATACTCGTCTGAGCTATGTTCCCATGACACCCAAATGCATTATATAGGTCAGCACTTAGATGACTAATAACTCCCAGTCCTGTGGCACAGATCCGAAGGGTTTACGGAGTTGCATCTATGACTAGTGTCTGACGATCACCATGTGGTCAACAAATAAATTTAGCCTCGTCTGGTTGAGCACTCGACGAACTACTAGTTACCCGCAAATTTATCACAACTGGTCATTGTTCTACAACCTCAGATGAACATTCCTGGTCGTAGGTTTCTTCTAGAAAGCAAAGAAAGAAAAATGTTAAAAAGAATACTGGCAAAATAGACTTTAACAAACTGTGTAGAAAGTATGTACTAACTCGTTTAGGTGAATACAAAAGGAAATAGATTTTATCATTTGGACATAGTAGGCAAATATTGACAGAATCGTTGGGACTAAGACCACCAAAGCTTTGCATCTCTGATGTCAAAACTTTGGCGAGAGATACCCCCAACTATCTGGACATCAGTAAGATTTAACATTTTGGTCAGTCTTAATATGAGAAATGTTAGGACTAAAACCACCAAAGAACTTGAACCTATTGTTTCAAGTCTTTGGCGTGAAATACCCCCAACATTTTCCCCTGAAGGTCTTCCACCTCGTACAGACTATTACCTATAGGCTTGACAATTCGACATTTTAAAAATTTTCGGGCTAGTTTGGCGTTAAAATTATTTTTAAAATCACTTTGCTGGAAGTTGCGGCGATAAACTTCTTGACCTGGTATGAATTTGACTTGACGGCAACGGATATTGTAGGACTTCTCGTTTTTCAGGTACGCCTTATGCAGATTCTCGCGAATTTTCTGCCGTACTAGATCCATTTTTACGGGTTTTGGTACTATGTCGATTTCCGGATCATGAAGACATTGTAGTTTTCTAGCGAGCTTATATACACTTCCGTGCGAAATCATGTTCATGCCGAACAGTGCAAAGTACGGTGTAACTCCAATAGACGTTTGGACTGACGAACGCAACGAAAACTCAATTTCGGATAGGTACTTATCCCATTCAGTGTGATCCTGTTGTAGATATGACCGAATTGCGGACAGAATCGACTGGTTTACACGCTCTGAAGCGTTCGCCTGTGGTGAATGAATGGCTGTTTTTACGTGTTTAATGCCAAAGTTTGTAACCATTTCCTTGAAATCCTTGCCCACGAACTGTTTACCGTTATCAGATAGAATCGTCTCTGGGGTACCAAACTTGAAGAATACTTCAGATATAAGGAACTTAATTACGTTTTTAGAATTTGCCTTGGTCATAGCTTTAAGTAGGACGTATTTGGTCAAGTGGTCTAGCACGATAAAAATGAAAGTATTTCCGTTCTTTGACCGCGGATACGGACCCAAAAAATCGATGAATAACTTTTGGAACGGTCGTTCCGATTGAGATTCAGTTCCCATTGGTGGTCGTAAGGTGGTGTTAGAGGGTTTGGTTTCTCGACAGGTTTGACAATTTGACACGAACGTGCGGATATGTGCATTCTGGTTAGGCCAGTAAAAGTATTCTTTGACCCTTCGAAGCGTCTTCCCAAATCCTCCGTGCGCAGCCTGAGGTGGATTGTGGCACTTGGCAATTATGTCTTGGGTTAATTCGAGCGGGACCCAAAGTTTCCAAGCGAAGTCCTCGTTTATCGGGACTCCATCGTAAGGCAAAACTCGTTTGTAGACCAAATCGTCTACTACCTTCAAATCTGGTAAACGTTCTGCATTTTCTTGAATTTTGGCGATTAATTCCAGGTAACTTTGTTCTTTAAAATACTTGGAATCAAAACTTATAATGTTGTTTACCTCCGTAGAAAGCTCCTCCATGTCATACCTCGACAAGGTGTCGGGTACTATATTTTTAGAACCTGGCCTGTGTTCGACGTTGAAGGCAAATGACTGAAGATGCAAGCTCCATCTGGCAAGTCGACCGCTCAAGTCTTTGTGAGACATTAGCCATTTAAGGCTGCTGTGGTCAGTAATGACTGTAAAGGGCATCAACTCGATGTAAGGCCTAAATTTTTTAATGGCCATTACTACGGCCAAACACTCTCTCTCTGTGACCGAATAGTTCTTCTGGGCGCTGGTCAATTTATGAGAAAAAAAAGCGATGAGTGAGCACTGGTGCGGTTGTTAGGGCTGTTTTCAGTCTATCGAAGGCTTCTCTGGCATCATCGGGAAAGTTGAACGTTTTTCCTTTCTTAAGGGTGTTGAAGATAGGAGTAGAAATCGTCGCGTAGTCTGGGATGAAGCGCCTGTACCAGCCAGTAGCTCCCATGAAACTCCTGACCTGCTTAGCGGTTTTCGGGTAAGTAAATTTTAAAATCGTTTCTACTTTCTCTGGGTCTGGTCTTAATTTACCCCCTCCCACTATATAACCTAGGTACCTCAACTCTTTAAAGCAGAACTTAGATTTCCCTACATTTATGGTCAGTCCTGCCGAATCCAAACAATGCGCTACTCGATCCAGCAATTCCAGGTGGGTTTTAAAGTCCGGAGATACGATCAAAAGATCGTCTAGATAGACAAAGACTCTATCACGAAGTGCTGAGGGGATCACTTTATCCATCAGACGGCATAACCTTTGGGCTGCATTACACAACCCGAAAGGCATTACCGTAAAATGGTAAAGTGGTCGTCCTGGCACCGTAAATGCAGTCTTTTCTCTACTAGACGCATCTAGTGGTATCTGCCAGAATGCGTCTTTAAGATCTACGCTTGATATAAAATATGTGTCCCCTAACCGGCTGAGAAGACCTTCGATGTGCGGCAGAGGATAGGCGTCCTTAATCGTGAGGGCATTCAGCTTACGAGCGTCCAAGCACAAACGGTTCTTCTCGCCCCTACGGACGAGAGTAACCGGATGGCTCCAAGGGCTCTCGCTTTGCTCAATGACCCCAAGATTAAGCATCCTATCAAGTTCTGCGTACATCAACTTCTGCACAGCTGGTGAGACCGGATAATGCTTGTCCTTAACTGGAATCGCGTCGCGAGTGTCGATTGTATGGGATTCGAGGGAAGTCTGACCAAGTCCCTTCTTCGTAAAACATGGAAATTTCGCTACGATGACATCTAATGACGCCTTCTGACTCGGAGTGAGTATATGTGTCTTAACTTTATCATTCGTTTCTTCGGACTCCGGACAGAGATTGACATCATTAGTTGTTAGGCTACACAAATTAGGAAATAAACCAAAACTTCGCATGAAGTCTACACCTAAAAATAGTGGTCTATTTAGAGAAGGCACCAAATAAAAAGTGATCTCTTGTGTCCTATTATTAAAATTTATTTCGACCCTTACACGACCTACTATTTTGTGAGGACTACCATCAGCTGTTTTAATGTATGATGAAAAATTTAAAATTTGTATACCTGTGTTCTCAAGAAACTCCAGGCACCCTTTACCTAAACATGAGACAGTGGCTCCACTGTCTAAAAGACCTTCTATGGGTACGCCATTAATGGGTACCTTCAGATAAAAACGGGCGTCTTCACCCTCATATAGACTAGTAGACATAATTTCATTTTTAATTTTCCTTCTAATCTTATACCTAATCCTAGCTTTCTGTATTTTACTAGAGACCTGACCGAAAATCCTAGATTTAGCTTCGTTATATTCACGAATTCTCTGATGGAGTGGTTTGATAACGTGAACTCGTGGCTTTTCGTCCTTAGGTAGCGGACGTTGCGGACTTACTAAAATTTCAGTAGGCCTAAACTTATCACTATCAGAGAACACCGGGATTAGGTTTGGGTTGAACGAGTCTCCCCCGTTTGGGACTCGTTCCCCTTCAGGTTTCCCTGACATTTAGGGCAATTAGGTGTCACTACATTGTCCCGACCACATTTAAAACAGAATACGCGCCTATTAGTTGAAGGACAATCCATAAAGCTATGGCCTGGTTGCTTACAATTCCAGCATGTATAACGGCTGCTGGTAGCCATTGCATCTATCTCGAGGATTGGTATAGGTGTTTCATCACTGAACTGTAGTTCATGCACGCGAGCGGGTGTAAGAGTTCTTGACTGGAATGACTGCCTCTGGGTATTTATTAAATTTTCGGCTCTTTTTGCCTGTTGACAGAAATCATTCAGACTGTCAGTTCTAACAGCGAATAGCAAATGGGATAGAGATGGCTTCAAGTTGCTCTTCATAATCTCGACCAAGTCTCTTTCCGAATAGGGATTCCGTTGCTGGTTCCTCAGCCTCATTACAGCATTGTAAAAACTCTCGAAATTCTCCTGAGGCATTTGGCGACGATCCATAATTTGTTTTTGCAATTGGAACTCACTACCATACCTCCTGAATTGTGTGAGAAATGCTCCCACGAGCTCGTCCCAGGACTGTATCGTCTTCAGCTTACGTAAGGTCCAGTACCAATCCAGCGCTTGACCTTCCAAAAGGGTATGGAAACATCTTAAGAGATCATTAAAAGCGCAATTATAATCTTGCCTCAACACATCTACTCGAAAAATGAAGTCTTCGGCACTCATTGATCTCGAAGTACCATCGAATTTAATCCCCCATTTCGATAAATCCACTTTGCGTTGGATGGTAAACTCGCCTTCGGTTGGCCAACTAGGAGCCTGCGAAGACTGAACTGGATTGACAGTCGGTGTTCCATGACTCGGTTGCGTATTGGCGGCATTGCTTTGAGGAAAATTATGTGGTGGCTGAATGTTATTACCGGGTATGTAAGAATGAGTTTGTTGTTGTTGTTGATTTATTAAATTATTTTGTTGTCCAGCAGGAAAAAGTGGTACGGCAGTTTGTGGACCAGGTGTTGACGGGATCGCGCGAGATACAGCATTCGCAATTTCTTGTTGCATATCTGTTCGCAACAACTGCATTTGTCGCTGTAGTTCCTCCCGCATAAAAGTAAACATATCTCCTATGGCTGGCATATTATTTGCCGGTTGAGGAGCTACAGGTGGCATAACCGAACGGTACTGCACCGTTCTAGCAGTGATGTTGCTGTACTCAGGTGGCGTTATAGTGTCGTTAGATAGGACGTTATTGACAGGTTGAGGAACTGGAGGCGGGTTACTACCACGATATTCCTCCTGTACATGTCTGGCGGCGGCACTACTGTAGTCTGGCGAAGTTATGGTACTGTTCGAAATGGCCGATTCATTGAAGAATCCTGAACGTTCTTGCGCCATTGAGATGAACTGCTGAACTGCTGGAGTTACTGTTGGTGTTCTTGTAGCCGTAGTTGTGATCGTGTTCGCGATGGTATACACCGGAAGTGTAGAAGAAACTGTAGTTCCTACGGTAGTTCTATTTGTATTTTCCATATTAGATTTAGCCGAACGAGTTAAAACCATTACTACTTGTCTAATTAGATATAGATAAAGATCTAGTACGAGGAATGACCAAATTAAACAAATCAAAATGATAAAACCACAATGTTGATTATTTGTATAGAACGCTAGTAAAAAAAAATTATAAATATCTAACAGATAAATATCAAACAAGATACTAATAGAAATCTCCTCCTCTTAAAAAAAACTAGACGTATAAATCTTAACAAAGAAAAGGTTAAAACTCAAAATGGAAAAGAAGATTCAAAACTTAATCTTGTGAACGGCGATATTTTTCGGGTAAGTAATGTTTGCAGGTAAAGTGTATAGAAATTGTTCGAAGATATGTACTAATTGTTTTTCTATTGGTTTCAGGAAATGGAAAAAGTAAATGGATAAAATAAAAAAAAAGTAGTATTTGTTCTACCGCAGCTCAAATTTCAAGGGGCATCTAGAATATTGGTGTTGAAAACCTAGTACGCCTAGGACTACCCTATCTATTTTACCGCAGACAAAACGAGAGTTTAAATAAAACAAATACTAATAATTGTATCTATTAAGGGTGGCTGCCTATGCTATTCTTTCCTCCCCACTTGAGCATTCTCGCTTTTGCTACAGAAAGCTAACACGAGAGCCTCAAGTTGCTTGGAAAGAACAGGCTGAAGAATCTATCATCCCGCATGACTATATCGTACACACCAAACGTCGCAACGCGAACCAGACTAGATTGTCCAGATGTTCGGGACTTACGTTGGTGTGCACCATATTAGCCATGCACGATGATAGATTCCCATCTATTGTAAAGTAAAAAAAAAACGAAAAAGAAAAAAAATTAAATAACTATTTGTCTGACGACGTCGCTACAGTTAGGGACTCTTGTTATGACCTAACAGGACTTACGTAGTCTTGACTAAATAGCATTAAGGACTAACTAGATTAGGCTATGGACCTACTTCGGGCCCCACGTTGGGCGCCATTTATGTAGTGTATGGGTTGGTGTGTCTGTCAAACATCTGTTTGTTCATTGAACAAACAGAAAACAAAATAAACACAAAGAAACAAGGTGGCCAGATTGCCGGCGGCGCTGGTATGCTCGCGTTTGCCTGGCTTGGAACTCGCCGGAGGGGGTGGTCCTTGCCAGCAATCCGGATCGAAAACACACACTATCACAAAAATCATACCAGCAAAAGTATATTTAAGTTAAAGGGGCTCAAAGTAGTTTCTCTTGTTTTTTCTTTTTATTTCCCTGCGTACTTATCTACCGAACAATTTCCTCTCCTGGCTGATGTTGTTGCCAGGAGATAACCCACCCACTCGGGATTGAATCCCGCCATGACATCCGATCGTAAGAATGTCCCAAACTTTCCCCGCAAACAATACCTTCCCTACTTACCGCCGCGTTTACTGAATTTTAGTAAATCATTTTTAAAAAAAAAACTTGAAAAGTAGCAATTTCATTTAAACATTATAAAAGTTTCGGTTTATTAATACAGAATGAATTTATACAAACAAAAAATGAATTATTAACAAAATGTACTTTAGAAATAAAAATGTACAAAAATTTTGCTTTTGTTTAAAAATTTAGCTTTAATATTTCGTTTTAAATTTTAAATTTAAGATCTTAGTTTTAAATTTTTAATTTTAAGCTTTTAGTTTTAAAAATTTAGCTTTAATATTTTGTTTTAATTTTAAAATTTAAGATTTTAGTTTTAAATTTTCTTTGCTTAGATTTTAGTTTTAAATTTTAATTTTAAGCTTCTAGTTTTAAAAATTTAGCTTTAGTATTTTGTTTTAAATTTTAATTTTAAGCTTTTAGTTTTAAAAATTTTAATTCAAGATTTTAGTTTTAAATTTTAGTTTTAATTTAATAAAATTTCTTTCAATAATAATAATTTAAAATTTATCTCCTCGAATCTAGCGTTACTGCTTTCCCGCTCTATTCCCTGGCGGCCAACTAATTTTCCAGAAGAATCTCCCGGGTGAGGATAGGGTAGATGGATATTTCCTGTCAGTGACGTGTCTAAATGTCCAAGTGGTTCGAGGTACTATTAATATTTTGAATTCTCTAATTCCTTTTATTTATTTATATATATTTATTTATAAAAATTTTTTTTTTGTATAGGAGAATTACCTATATAATATTTAGGAAAATCTCGGGTTAATTAACCTCGCGACTCACTGTTCCCTAGGCCAGAGCTCTAACCTAACTCGCGCACGCGTGGTTAAGGTTCACACGCGGGATGGACTTTACGATACGTAAGACTTCCTATTTTTTTTTATATAAATATCTCACTAATCACTTTATTTTTATTTTATAAATATTTCTTTTTTTTTTTTTTTTATTTTCTTAAAGAAAAGGAACCGAATGCAACGTCCGTCTATATGTCCCGGTGTATTTCACTGTACTTCGTCGGAATATCACCAACTATACCCTAGCACCCCAGGCGTGGTGGTGCTAATGCTGCTGTTCCCACGATGGATGGAGTCCTGTTGAAGTGGCTGGCGGTTTCTTAGATTTTTATTCTTTAGTTTTAAGATTTTTTTTTTTAGTTTTAAGATTATTTATGAATTTGAATTTTTATTTTTTTACTTCCAAATAAAAAAATTTACTTCCAAAATATAAAAATTGTTAAATAAATTTGCGCCACGAACTCCACCTTCTTCCTTCTTTGGCCAGTACGATTGAAAAAGAACGAATTTCAATATTTTTCCTCCCTCGAAACCTATCTTTTTTTTAGGAAAATGGCCGAGATTTTTATTTCAGCTATCTAAATTACATATTCTGTTCATTTGTTATTGTTTACAATCTTTCCAATTGTCAAAACAAAAAAAACAAAATACTTCAAAACAAAACAAAACCCTTTTGTCATCATTAATTCATTATTAGCTCTTCTTCTTTTTTCTAGTAGCTTTTGTCTACAGGGTGCACACTACACTTATTTCAGCGAAATATGTAGTATAACAGATAAAAAATTAAATTTTTAGTATTAAATAGCATTCAGAATAAAATCTGTAGCATGGCGATTTTACTATTGTTTTTATTGGAAAATATGATAGAGAAAACGATACACAATTGCCTGCAAAAACGATATACGTAACAGTGCAATTTAGTCTGCAAATATTATCGTTTGTAATACACAAACAATATCATATATAGTTCATATCATCTAGATGATATCGTTGTGATATCACTATAATATCATTTGGTTTATTGGGTATAAATCGAACAGTTTTAGTAAACATTTCATTTAAATAACATTGATTTCCATTTTCTAGAAGTTGTTTAGCTTCTTCGTTTAATTCAATAGATGTAGTTTTCCTGAAGTGCTGAAAATAACCAATTACAAAAGGTCAAACATAACTGCGCACTTTTGTATTCCTTACTCACATATCCTGTCAAAAGAAAAAAAGAACTTACCTATATATAACTTAAGAATTAATCCCATTATGTCTCAACACTTTCTTTAGATATGCGATATTTAATATTTACGTTATTTTTAGTTCAACAGTCCTACTAAGTTTGAAGACTCACACTATAACAGTTCTTAAGATATGCTATATTTAATATGGGGTTGCCGCACCTTCTGCCTACAGCTCTTTTCTGTCATATAGGAAGATACTGCAAAACATAGAAACACATTTTTTTTATTAAAATTGAGTATTAATAAATTTTGCACAAATTGTCTGATGTCGGTGCACACGGGCGGAAACTGGCGGACATACAGTGGTGTATAGGCAGGTGATGGTTCTGACTATAAGAAAGTGCAAACTCGCTTAGTTAGGACACTTTCAAGTAATTGAACTTTAAAAAAATAACAATTTCTATTTTTTTAGCTACATTTTTTGGCTTTTTTTAGCACTAAAAGCTTATAAGCCACATAATTATACAAAATGTATTCTGTTTCAAAATCTTGTAAAACTAAAAAGTTATAGTCATTAAAATTTATTAAGAAATTAATTTTAGCAAAGTACTGAAAATATTCTGAATGAATTCAGAATAAAACTTAAAGAATAGACTTTAAAGAATCACGTATGTAGTTTTAAATGTAAAAAAAATACTTCGCTCGAACTTCAGAACATAAAATGTTATAAAAGACTACATTTGTTAGAAGATTTTGTGCCTTCATCTGGTTCCTTCTAGCAGTTTATAATTAAGAGAACAAAATACATTTTATTATAAAGAGATAACATATAGGAAGAATTGTAAAACCAATCATGTTTGAATTTTAAATAAGGTTTTGTTAGACATTATTTTGAAGGCCTACAAAGTGATGCCCTAGTATTTTTTCAAGCGTGGTATTTGCTTTAGCTAACAAACACAACTGTATAGTATTTCAAAAGTATTTTGTACATAAATGAAAATAATAAAATTGTGTATATGTATTTTGTTATTTACTCAATGCTTAGATTATATTTATATACTAAACACAATGTGAGTGTCGCTTTAGCACAGTATGACAATTAAGAAGTGCAACGGATGTGAGTGAAAAAATATGTCTTTTAAGATTAAAAATCCGGCTAATAGAATATTAATAAGATGGCATTTTATTATAAACTAGCATATTACCCACTACTTTGTTTGCGTATACTGTGATATTTTAATAAAAGTATATCAATGTACAATTAAAAAATGTGTTATTTATGGAGCATGAGACATCTTAACTTACCAAATAATTTGATTAGCAAATAATGTTTGTACATAATTATCAAAATATTTGTTTTCCTATTCCATCTGATTCCTATTTGATTTAATTTTTCAAGGTCCATTATTATAAAAAATTCAAAAAGTACCACTAAAATAAATAAAAAGTACCATAAACTCTCACTTCATATAAACTTTATTTCATGTTATTATGTTCATTGGTGAAGAGAATACAAAAAGTACCATTCGAATAAAGAAAAGCTAGCTAAAGTTTTCCCCTTGAATTCTCACTCACTTATGACCATATACGCTCAATTTCATGTTTCTAGGTCCATTATTATCGAAAATTCAAAAAATACCATTCAAATAAAGAAAAAGTACCATAAAGTCCCCGCTTTGAAGTCTCACTTACTTAGAACAATATATTATGGAAAATTTATGTGTCTAATTTAATGTTTCGAGGTTCGTTATTGTAAATGAAAGCAAAAAGTACCATTAGAATAAAAAAGAACCATAAAATCTCCCCCTTGGATTCTTATTTACTCAGAACCATATATGCTTAATTTCATATTTCTATAAGTTAAATAATTTAAAATATTGAAAAAGTACCAATAGGAGAAAAGTACCAATTTCACTTTCCTTCTTGAAGTTTGAAATTTAAATACTTCATTTAGCCAAAAATGTTTGTGCTACAGACATGTCTCAAACGATTAAAATCTTCGTTAATGTACTCAAGAAAAAAATATATTAAAAAAATGTATCAAACTGTTTAAACGGATTTGGCCCAAGATACACCTTTGCACTGGAGTTCCAAATAGCACTCTGTTAGTTAATTTTTGTATGAATCCAGGAACCAATGTTAAAACAAAATATCAAAATTGACTTATTAATTTTAAATAAAATGTATTTTCCCGTTTATACTCCCATTCTGGTATCTTTTGGTGGTAAAATTTTATTAAAATAAATTTCCGTATCATGGTGGGAGCTCATAATAAAATATTGAAAAAGTACCAAAAATGAAGACAATTTCGAATTTCCAAAAAGTACCAAATTCATATTTGTTATTTTTTGATAAGTAGAGAATATGATTTAAAATTTGTTTATATTTTTATTGGTTTAAAAATACACAGTGTGCCAAAAAAGTAACAAAATACAGTTTTTAGCCGTTTTCTCCCCTATAAAGTTTTAAAAGTACTAAACACCTGTTAGCTTATTTTGTAAGTGGAGTAACATGCAATTTTAAGTTTTTTTGTATCATTATTAGTTTTGAAGATATAAGGTTACCAAATTTACCTGTTTTTACTTTTTTTACCCCCTCAACGTTCGAATTTCCAAAACACCCTTCTTAGTGGATCGTTTTGGGGAGGGAGGAACCCACAGTTAAAATTTCATGATTCAAGCTTCAGACGTTTGAACTGTGTGATGATGAATCAGTCAGTCAGTAAATGGTCACAAATTTATTGAAATTATTTCTCAAAAACACATTTCACAGACCATTTTCTGATTGATTGATTGATTCTTTGGGATGCTTATTTAATTTATAGGACATTGCAAAATTTTTATATCATGTGTTATAGCAAAGTTAGACCTCTACAATAAAAATGATTAAAAATATAAAGTATATGAAATTTGGTTAATAAGAACAATTTATATACATATAAGTACTATCAGAACATAACTATTGAAAACAACAAGTTAGTTACTATATTCGGCTGTACCAAATCATAAATACCCTCCGCCTAAAAATAATGAGAATTATAGAAACTACGTTGAAATAAACACTAGAACATCCATATCTAGCGTGTGTTAGTGGAACTTGGAACAACGCATTTTTTTTTTTTTTTTTTTGTTATGTTACAGTATTTTATATCTCGCTAGAATGACTAGTTTACCCAGAAGATATTTGATTTCAAATGTTTATTAAACAGAGTATTTTATAATAGGCGAAGAAAAAGAGCATAAAGCAGGGGTATACAAATATATTTAATCACACTTGAAAAATATGTTTTTATTTTGACTCAAATTTGCATTTCGAGGTATTTTCGAGCTTAATGAATTTTCCACATATGAGCCTTATATATGAGCTAAAAAGTTGATCCATGCAAAACTTCCCAAACCACTTCGTTCTAAATAGTTTTTAATAGGTATTGCAACATTTGGCTGATTGTTGTCACGATGGAATATTACAGTTTCATGTCTGGCTGCATATTCTGGGAGTTTTTCAACCAATGCCCTCTTCATATGAATCAGTTGTGTTCGGTATATGTTCGCTATGATGGCCCGGTCAGATTTCAGCAGCTCATAATATATTGGACCCTCTTGGTCTCACCAAACTCAGAGCATTACCTTATTACCATGGATACTTGGCTTTGGTGTCGATTCAACTGGTTGGCCTGGCTTTACGTTCGATCTATTACGTTTCGGTTTATCATAATGGATCCATTTTCCATTGTAAGTAGTGATTCGGTGCAAAAATTATTTTCTGTTATAATACTTTATAAAATACATGTAAAATCGTCTTTCCAGGTCCCTCGGCTTCAATTCGTATGGTAGCTAATTTCCCTGCTTTTGTATGAATCATGCTGCTCGCAAACGTTTTAAATTACTGTTTGAGTAGCACCCAATGAATTTGCAAGCTTTTGTTGAGTTTGACAACAATTTTCATGGAGTAATGCCTCCACTTCTTGGTCTTCAAACTTTCTTAGCTGAAATTCAAAAATAGAAACTATTTATTTCGTTAATATATTTAAATAAAAGTATAACAAAGCAAAAACCAATACATTGAATTAAAATAAATTTGACACAAAAGACATTTCATATTTATACCCGTATTCTGAACTTTATAACAGTGAGACATCCATAACAAAACTAAACATTTTATAACTTTTGTATTGAGTACATATGCTATGTTCATAGTACCATTACTAATTATGTGATAAATCGTGTAAAAATTTGTAAGCCAGTACCCCGTTTCTGTAACTATTTGTGAGAAGTTCTCACATCGAGAAGTGTGAAACAAAAAATTCCATCGTTTCTCGATTTGGGAGAAAAAAGTGTTTCTGTAACTTAAAGTGAGAAGAGCCAGCACTAATTACGTTTTTATTGGAAATTTCCAATCAAGCTGTCAAAAACATAAAGAAGAAAATAAAAAAAAACAAATCAATTTATATTTACAAAAAAAATTACACAGTAAAAATATAATTTTTTTTAAAAAATAAATAATTTAATAGTGATCAGAAATGTATACTAATTTATTAATAGAGGCAGACCAACATGATCGTAGAAATATGTTGCGAATTTATCGCCAAAAATTAAGGAATACAACTGATCCATTTACTATTCCGGAGCAACGTTTTAAAGACCTCTATAGGTTAAGCAAGGAAAATAATTAACATTAATTTAAGTTTTAATTAAAAATAAAATCTTATCTTTTCTTTATTTTTTGTATTCATATTATATTTGTTGAAAAAATTTGTTTTCGCACCGTTTTTAAATGTGAGTTATTTTGACAGTTCATGTGAGAAACTTTTCACAAAATTTTCTTACAGAAACACTTTGACTCACAAATTTCCAATAAGTTACGTCAAAAAACTTAAATGACAGATAGTTCTCACAAAATGAAATTACAGAAACACTTACATGTGAGATATGAAATCGTGTTTCAATTCACGTTGTTTTTTATTCAATTTCACTGTTTCATGCGAGAAATTTCTCGATGCGAGAGTTACAGAAACGAGGTACAGTTTAAAAGTTATTTACAATTGAAACTGCACAATTTTTGTCGAAAATGTTTGTTTCCTCCCTATATTAATATTGAAAATAAAATATAAAATTATTGTTTTATTTTGTAACAAAAAAATTCTGTCTGTTTGTTTAACTCTTTCAGCCACGCTTTTTTTTGTATAAGTTTAAAATCAAAACAATTTTATTTTTACTTTAATCAAAATTAGTTTATTATAAAAGGTAAAAAAAAATAAATCAAAACATGAAAAAACCACCCTATTCCAAGGTTTGTTATGGAGTGAAGTGGTTAGTTTACTAACCACCGTGTCGGTTGGCATTAAAAATAAATATGATACAAATTTTTATTTCGTATACATTTTTTTGAAATCAAATATTTTTGACTCAATTTTTTTACAAAACCGCCGAAATATCAACACTGAATTCGATGAACAATAAACACTCTGTGCTTTTTTTTATTGAATGAGTGAAAGTCTCTTAAAAAATAGATTTTTACAATATTTTTAAATTAATATATTTATCTATATTTATCATAAACGATGACTTCAAAAAATATAATTGTTTAGAAAAATGGCAATAGATGCCAATAAACTTTGTTTTGAAGACTATAGAAAATGTGGTTAGTAAAGTAACCACCCAACCGCATAGAGTTAAAACACTATAGGGAACAAACGAAAGGACCCAGCTGGATAAAATTGTCCATAAATAGTCTCTGTTGATAAGGTTTGTTTGGTATTGAAAATGGTCCTTGATTCCCCCTAGTCCCATTCAATTGTCCCCCGGAATACTGTTTGAGCAAAACTGTTTTGCCCAAAATAATTTGTAAGTACTCTGAAATTATACTGTAAAATATTGCAGAAATCGGGCTACAATTGTACATAGTCCCCATACATGTCCCCTTCAGAAAATAACTTGAACATTCATAATTGTCTTATAATAATTACTATCGCGATGAAAGTTGTATATGAAAATAAATCCTTCCCCTTTATCAGAAATATTATTTATTGTATGGACCTGACGAAAAACATTGTTCATAGTCAACGCGAATTTATTAATAAACTTGTGTATAAGTCTGTCAATGCAAGGGAGACCTGCTGCCCCCTGATTAAAATTAAACAATCGGGTTCTGTTTGGATTTGAAGCGAGATCAGTATTATAATTTCTAATTTAGCTTTCTAGGTATTTTGAGAGCTTCAAAAATCTTCCTAAAATATCGAAATTCTCGTAGTTTTCCGGGATTTGTTAATCCCGAAAAATCCCGGGATATTTTTTACATATCCCCGGATTCGGGAAATCCCGAAAAAAACTATGATCGGGATTGACATCCCTAGTTAAAACCGATGAAACATATTCATCATAAGCTTCGGTGAGCAATCGGTGTAATTCAACGGCACTTTTTTTTAAATTAAAGAAGTTAAGCAAAACTTCCCCCATATGACGCTTTGTTGGCACTTTGTTGTTTACTCTATAATGTTCAACAACTAAGTGATAATAAATACATATAAGTTATTAAAAACAAAAACCACTTTCAAAAGATACGTCATCTATTGTAATTCCCGCATTTTCAAGTCATACACCAATATGTAGCTACATTAATAATAGATTTGTTTAATATAAATATAAAATTACATTATTACCCTATAATGGTAGACTTATTATAAAAGTACTTTTCAAATATATATTTTTGTGATAACATAAAGCAGCAATACAAAGTTCGTTGCATTATAACAATAGATATAAAGGTAGAAAGAAATGTTACCGATTCCGTTTGTTTCGAATTGCTCGAATGCATATTGTTGATATGCATAAGTGTCCTTTAAGTTGTTGATATTCAAAAATTTATAATCTGTAGATGTTATATTACAATAAAAGACAAAATTCTGTTTTTAGTCCTTTTAGAACAAATAAAATTATTGTTTGGTACAAAAGTATACCAAATAATACAAAAACTTTCAATCAGGTTCTCTACTGACTCATTACAGAGAAATTTCAATTATAAATGGTTTAAATTGAAGGAAAGCTTTTAACTTCTACTTTTAAATCCTTAAGAATTTTACTCAACAATGATTAGTAATGCACTTGAAATAAAACTATTTTATAATGATTGTTATTCTTTAATTTCTCAACATATAAGCAACTTTTTCTTAAATTCTATAGTAACTATTTGTAAATATGTTATTCATGCAATTAATATGGCATTTTTTGTTGGAATACTTTTAAATAAATCCTCGTAACTATGTATTACTTAAGATTTGTATAAATAAATGAAAATCAATAAAACAAACAGTAATGAGAAGAAGTAAGAGGGCAATATTCGGCTTTACCGAATCTTAAATACCCTCCACCTCAGTGTTTCCTTTTCAGGCTTAGCGCTAATTATATAGAATGGGACAGTGTATTTAAATTAGTTTTTTTCGATAATTTTATTTTATATATAGATTGTTAGAGAAACAAATTTACGCAGAATACAATTTATTTCAAATGTTTTATTATTGTTACATTTTTACCTTTTTAAAACTGTGGTTTATTTCCTTTAAATAAGCCTAATTCTTTTAATTGCAAATAGGAGCGAGCAGTAGTTTAACACTTTTAACAACTCTTTATTTATTTAAATTTACACAACAATTTAATTATTCACTCTCTTTTAATACACACTGGTTATACAGATGATGTTAAGTCTAACTGCACTTACTGCAACCCGCTGTTACTATTTATATACACAGTGCCATCTTCTTGTAACTTCATGAATTATCTAATGGACAGAACTAGAATGTTCTATTTCTAGAGCTCTTATCAGCTTCAGTGTTAATGCTGGCAGTCCTGTGCTGATAAGTAGAAATCTCCAATATTTTTTTTAATGCTTGACAGAAAAAAGTGTCAATTTCGAGCACAGTGTAATTATACAAGAAATTAAGAAGTCAAGATTCCTTTTTAACTGCACTATTTTAAAATGAAATTAAGAAACTACAAATTGATATTGAGAAAATCAAACTAATATTAGGAAAATTGAAATTTAAAACAAGTTAGAGTGCTATATTCGGCTATGCCGAATCTTAAATATACTCCACCTAAATTGGATGAAAATTATAGAAATGACAGTAGCACAAACACTCTAATATCCATATTTAGTGTTTGTTATTGGGACTTAGCTCCGATTATGAAGATTGGTAGAATGGTAATGTAATACAGTAGTTTTCGCTTATAGTCTACAAATACAGTTGCACAAGTTTTGTGGACTATGAGCGAATTAGGACTATAACCGAATTTCTTTTTAAGCCACTTTATGGATTATATATGAATACTGATATAATACACATTTTGGACTATATACAAATTATGTATTTTCTTCAATAAAAACACTTTTTTTAAACAAAATAAAAGTTTATTTAAAATATAGTAGTATACTAGTATTTTATATATTGTTAGAAAATCTAGTTTACGCAGAAGATATTTTATTTCAAATGTATAAAAATGTTATCTAGTTCAGCAATTTATAATTGAAATAACTACATATTCCTACCATTTCCAACAGAGTCTATAATTTTATAATAGGAATAAAATGTACTATTTAACAATTTATATACTTAATAATTGGCTAACATTACCGATTGGCTCAATATTTCCTTATTCACCACAAGTGAAGTAAATGAGTATAAAAAAGGGTAAACAAATATATTTAGTCAAACTTCAAAAGTATATGTTTGTTCTGTTCTAATGAATTTTCCGGATGTGAGCCTTTTAACTATCTATAATTATAAACCCATAGTCACCAAATCTACTTGATACTTATTTCTGTTACAGTTTTTACCGATATGAGTGTATATATGCGCTAATGTATTTTTTAAATATATTAACGTGATTTCTATGTACTTGAGGCCTATTTTGCTTGATATTTTTCTCCATAACATTATTTACAAGAATTTTATGGGTATTATCATCGGAAATGGAGCTAATATGGGTGCTATGGTCAAATATGGACCGATATTCACAAAACCCAGTAGTATAATGTTTGAATACAATCTATTGATCTGTATACAATTTTAGTTCGATATCCATATATTTAAAATATTTATAGAGGTTAATGTGGTTTTCGGAAGTGGTCCTTATATGGGAGCTATGACCAATCATCGGCCGATCTTCATAAAATTCAACACATTATTTTCGTATATAATGTAAATATTTATTTGAAAATTTAACCAGATAGAAGCTTTTATAAGAGATTTATTAGCATTTAAGTAATTTTCGGAAATGGACCTTATATGGGAGCTATGGTCAAATATGGACCGATATTCACACAATCTAGTAGTATCATTTGTGAATTAATACTACCGATCTGTGTAAAATTTTAATTCGATAACGATATTTTTCAGATATTTATGAAAATTAATGTGGTTTTTAGAAGTGGGTCCTTATATGGGAGCTATAACATATTATGGACCGATCTTCATGAAATTCCCTACAGCAATTTTCATGTGCATGGGGATTATGCAAGTTGAATTTCAACCTGATATCGATATATATAAGATATTTAAGTGTATTTAAATAATTTTCGGAAGTGAACTTTATATGGGGGCTAGGGTCAAATAGTGCCCGATCCAAAAAAAAAATTAGTCTCGCGATTTCTGTTTACACGAAACATAGTTGTGCTGAATTTTGTATGGATACTGCAATTCTATGAGCATTTATATACCATAGCACCATATTTCGGGAAGAAATTTGTATGGGAGCTACGAGAAATTATGGACCGATTTTTTCCATTTTCAACAGAATTTTTCCTTTTATCATATCAATAATGAGTGCAAAATTTCATGGTATTCTCTGCAATGAATTTACCAAAAGTCACAAAAAATCATGTGAAAATTATCAAAATTTTTGGAGGTTGTCTTACGTTTTGATCCATAACCCTGGTTCTACCAATTCGATTTTGCTGATTTTCAATACCAAACTGCTTAGAAAAATTATAAACATTTTGGTATGCATTTCATTAATTTTGCTTATGTATTTTGGACGTGAGAGTGTTTTACACAGACAGACAGACAGACAGACGGACAGACGGACAGACGGACAGACAGACGGACATTGCTCAATCGACTTAGAATTTCATAAGCATCAATAATATATATACTTTGTTGGGTCTCAGATGAATATTTCTCAATGTTACACACGGAATGACAAACGTATATATACCCTCTTTCACCACTTGTGGTGGTGGAGGGTATAACAAGTATTTAAATTTAGAAAAGCAAATTAATATTGGGAAAAACATATTAAGAAATTAAAATTTTTAGTGAGAAAATGCAAATTAACATTTAGAATAGCTTAGTAATAGAAATTTATATTTAGACAACATAAACTGAAATTGAGAACATAAAAACTAATATCGAGCCTGTATGTTTGTGTAAACACTCTTAGATACAAACTAACTTTGTCGAATTACCAAAAAATATGTTTAGCAATATTCTAAGCATTTTGGTATTACAAATTATTAAATTTCATACAAATTACAACAAATCACGAGTTAATACTTTCTATGGATTGGCCCACATTAGATCAAAGGTGTACTTCCGAAAATAACTTAAATATACATAAATCTCTTATAAACATGGTAATCAAGATGAAATGGTCCATAACTCTGGTTATACTGCACCGATGTTGCTGCTTTTCAATACCAAACTGCTTAAAAACAATAATAATTTATTTTTGTTTAAATTCTGCTATATTTGTTTTTTATTTTGATGTGAGAGTGTTTTGCACAGCCACACAAACGGACAGACAGATGAACATAGCTCCATCGTGTTACACACCGAATGACAAACTTATTTAGACCCTCATCCACCACTGTTGTTGGCGGAGGACAGTACACAAATAAATATTGAATATTTAAAGGAATATTTCTCAGAAGAATTTTTTATCGCTGTTTTCTTTTGCTTGCTAAAGAAAATTCATAGTGCATGAACAAAGAAAAATGTATAAAAAACTCGCCCAAAAAAATTGCAGTTCATTAATTTAATAGGACCAGAATGCAATGGTAGTCTTTTTAATGGAATTACTAGTATAATAAAATCGATATACTTAGTTAGTTTTAAAGTAGTTCGATAAAAGACTTGTTCGTACTTATTACATAATATATTGAGACACATAAATTGCGAGACGTCAAAAGTTAAAAAAATGTTATGGAAAATATTCAAGTTTCAATAGTATTCTTTTTACAAATTTCTTAACCCATTAACGTTAACTGCTGACGCGACGACGTTGAAAAAAATCAAAATTCGTACGTAATCGTCATTGTAATGAGATATAAAAGACAAAAATTGGTTAAAAAGTTATTAAAAATAACAAAAAATATGTCAAAATTTTCAACAATTTTAATGGTTGTCTTATATTTTGTTCCATAACTTTGGTTCAAATAACTCGATTTTGCGATTTAATTATTATTATTATTTGATTTTGATGCCATCTATTGACATCAAAATGTTTTTCCAAAAATCTGAGACATGGAAATTTTCTGAGCTTCAAAAAAATATAAAATTTTTTAAGACTTTTTCCTACATTTTATTTTTCTTCACAAAAAGTCATGAAATTTCGGGATTTTAGTAGTAAATGTTATACTGAAAATTCACAGGATACATTCTTTATCTAAAATTTTTATCCTCCTGTTCTAAGATTTTCAATAAAAATAAACCTTGACTCCTCTAGAAATTTTTAAAAACGTATCTATCATACGCTAAGAAAACCTTACGATGTTTTACTTACCGTATGATAAATATTTGTGTATTAAATAGAAATCATACGCACTGTAGCAATTTCATAGTGTAAATTTGATGTTTAATTAATTTATGTTTTTTCTTTTTAAAGCTACACAAATAACTGAGTTTTTGCTTTGTAGTTGTTGTGTGTGTGTCAAGTGAAACCACATAAACCAAAAATATTTTGTGTTTTACATACATTAAATAAATAAATAAATTACTTCGACATTGTAAAAGTAGTTCGCTTTGGTTTTATTTGGTCTGTTAAACCATGTTGGTGGGGGAGCAAAAATAAAACTCACTACAAGTTTATTTATGTGGTATGGAATAAACAAATAAACAAATCGATTTTCAATACCACATTATTAGTTCAATATTAGATTTGTGTTTTTAATTATTAGGTAAACACATAAAATATTTAAATAGTGTACGGTGGTTAATTCCAGCCAAAACTATTACTAAATGTATATATATAAACAAATATGTAATATTGGGTGTATGACTTAAAAATGCAGAGTTTTTTTAAATTTTAGCTTATATTTTATTTGTATAATATATAAATTTATTTACTTATATTACGGTTTCGTAACTTGGGCGTTTTTCGGCCAATGTTCACTTCAAACGAATCAGTTTCATTCGGTATAAGTTTCCTGTGATGGTCTGGTAAGACTTCAGCAGCTCATGATATATTGGACACTTTTGGTCCCACCAAATACAGAAAATTACCTTAGAGCTATGGATTTTTGGTCAGGTTTTACATACGATCTCTTCCACTTCGGGTTATCGCAATGGCTCTGAAGGAATATATTCACTATAAGTTTTAGTGGGAAATCGGTGTGCTCCAGCTGCTGTATTTTTCAAATTGAAGAAGTAATGCAAAACTTCCTGCTAATGTCGCTTTGTTAGTACAAAATTCGACATTATCGAAGCAAAAAAAAAAGCTTTGTTGTTTACACTTTAATATTCAATAACCAACTCAAAATACATGACAGATATGTACCCTGCAAATGACACATAAGTTATTAAAAACAAAAAACCGCGTTCACAAGATACGCCATCTTTTGGGACAAAAAGTATTTTCCAAAATTAAAAATTAAAGGTTGAAAAATAAATAAGTTTTGTATTTCATTAACCCGTTAATATTTAAACATAAATCATAAACATTAATAGCACATTCATACCAAAAAAAAAAGCATAAAATTTCAAGAAAAATATTGTCGAATGCAAACCTTAACAGTTGTATTTAGTATGGGTTAGCGCGTGGAGACCAAATTTCTATGAAAAATATTTTAAACTCACAAATTTGTGAAAATTATTTATTAAACAAGTAAGAGAGCTATATTCGGCTGTTCCGAATCTTATATACTCTTCACCAAATTGTACCTTAAAATAAAATTTTAAAATTTTTTTAAAAAAATTTATTTTTTTTCAAATTTTTTTTTAATTGTTTTTTAATTTGTCTTAAAAAGTTTTTTCCAATTTTTTTTTTAATTTTTCTTTAATTTAATTTTTTTAATTTATTAGTGAAAAAATTTATGACAAAAAAATTTTTTTATAAAAAAAAATTCTGGTTTAAAATATTTTTTTTCCGATTTTGACCCATTGTAGGTCCAACTTACTATAGCCTTATATACATCGTTGCAATGAACTTTGAAATATCTTTCAATATTGTCTATATTTATGGCTTAGTAATCGAGATATAAATAAAAAGTAGGCCAAAAATAGAGTTTGTCTCGATTTTAAATAGCAACCGAGCCAAAATAATTCCCTATACATTAATGTATGAATCATGTATGTAAGTTAGTTGGGAGCTATGGAAAGTTGATTTCAACATACAGACGGAGAGACGGACATGGCTATATCGACTTCGCTATCTATAAAGATCCAGAATATATACACTCTTTAGGGTCGCAAATGAAAAATGTAGATATTACAAACGTAATGACAAACTTATATATACCCTTGCTACTCATGGTAAAGGGCATAGAGAATTATACATAGAGACGAGACATTTAGATTTGTCAAGCAAAAATATAACACATCATATGTCTGATACAACAACAAAATACATTGTGTTAAATGTATCTTGTTGTTGCAAGAGATAGGTTTTTGACAATTATGTCTCATCTCTATGTTACCCTATGGCGAAGGGTATGAAAAACATTTCATAGATTATTTTATAATATTTAGTTTAAAATTTAAGATTTTGTAATTTATAATTACTAAAAGTATATGGGAACCTCAGAACTCTTACAGTTGATAGCGGCCATATTATAGAAGATACATCTGTCGAAATAGCTATCACTTATTCAGTTTGTTTTGCCAAATCACCATGGACGGCTATAGCGTTCAACAATACGTGCAAATGATAAAATTGTTTTAATAAAAAGGGAGTTTTGTTCGGGCAACATATCCGGGCATTGACAATTACAAAAATGTCGAACTTGGAACGATACCATTCCATATAAGAGTCAAGAGCGTCCAATGCATTCCGATCTTATAAACGATAATTGAGGATAAAACATTTTAATTTAAGGGTTAGCGTGAACACCAATAGGAAATTGGTGGATTTCAAAGAAATTTGGTTTGGGTCACATATTTGTTAAAATTCTTTAGAATAAATTTTGTAGCTTATTTTCTAATATTTAGTTTTTTATTTTTTCTTTAAGTTGCTTATTTACGATTTTATAATAGTGTAGATACGTATATAAATTAAACATTTATGACCGATAAACTCCAATTTCGGGAGGACATTTGTATGGGGACTAGGTAAAATAATGAACCGATTTCAGCTTGGGTAGAAAAAATGTTATGTACCAAATTTTATTGAAATATCTGCAAGATTGCGGCCTGTATTCTGCGCACAAGGTTTACATGGACAACCAGCCAGACGGACGGACATCGTTTAATCGACTCAGAAAGTGATTCTGAGTCTATCGGTATACTTTTAGGTGGGTGTTAGACTAACTTTTTTGGGCGTTACAAACATCTGCACAAATCCAATATACCCTTCCCACTTGACGTAAACTAATGAGGTCAGTCTCTCCTTTGAGGCCTTGTGTCATTCTATGAAATTGTCATTATGCCAAACCAAACTCCTCTCAAGTAAACACTTTCCATTCTCCATTATCTCATTAGTGAGTTTTTCATTCCTTCCGGAACCATTCATAAACTTCAATATCTACTTTTGGTTCTTCAGCAGTTTTTAAAGTTTTTCGGTTTCGAAAGCCAATAACAGAATCACTTTGATTTTATAATGTCTTACACTCCTCATGCCAAAAGCTATAGAAAAATCTATGGCACAATATCAAAAAATGTTGGCCTTACAAATCAATCGAGGGAATTCCCCTTTTCGTTTTATTCACATTGTGTTTGATTGTTCAAAAATAATCGAAAAAAAATTATAATCCCGGATAATAGAGGCAATTACGGTTAATCGATGCAAAAAAAATTAAATCGATCTAAAAGCATTTTCTTTTTCTTTCCCGGATAATTGATGTTGCCGGTTAATCGAATCACGGATAATCGAGTCCTCGATGTATGTGAAAACTTGCAAATCGTGAGAGGCGCCATTTTTTCTTTTAATTTCTTACATTAAACCAAATATTTTTTCTTGACAATCCGTCATATTTAAATAAAAATAATCTTTGGATGATTTTATAAAAAATTAAATTTAATATCGTTTAATATCTACATGCTAATTGGAAGCTTAGCTTTCTCCTCCATCATTAAACATAGTCAGTTTAAACTATTATGTTTGTCCTTAAAATGTTGCACAGTGGAATCAATTTTTTTTTGGAAATAAATATGGCAATTCTAAACGGCTGGTCCGATTGGGACAAAATTTGACATGGGTGTAGCCAAGTATTTGAGTTTGAGTTACTACAAATGCTCCAGGAGCGGCGCTATGACGGCCCAAATTAGGGTACCTTTGACATGTAAAATTTTTTAACACATGCCATTTGTTTGTTTCCGATCCGATTTCAAATATTTGTATATTTTTAAAAAGCGCCTAGCAAGCTCTTGAATTTATCTCTTATAATTTCCGAGTTACAGGCATTTCAAAATTGAACTTTTAAAATTTGGCTATACCTTGGTCTGCTTTTTTTAAACCTATTGATAGGATTGGAAATAATAGGAACAATTTGATCCCCATTTTTCCGAACTAATTTTTTATTTTTTTGTTTAGATAAGTTAATTTTTGGTCTTCCAAAAAAAATTTCAAGTCAATATCTCAATTACATTTAAAAATATCCCACTTTAAAACTTCGTTCTTCAAAACTATTTCACATTTTGTTAGGTACAACCGTTAGAATATTTAATAGTATAATTATTATAATTGTCCCAAAACACCAAACTGAAATGAGAAACCTCTAAACGTTGTCCGATTTTGCTTAAATTTTCAGCATTTGATTTCTAGATGACAATTTGGAGCATCGAAAATCAAAAAAGTGCAAAATAGCGGCCAGTATAATGTACCTTTTACTGTTTATATAAATTTTCTTTAATATTTTCATATAATTATACACCACTAATTCAAAATCCTTTAAAATAAATCACTCTATCAATAAGTGAAATGAGAATAATTTTAAGTATTTAAACTTAATCGTTTAAAAAACAACTATATTAAGTATTTAACCAATTCTGCCTAAAAATATTGATTTACAACTAATTTAAATCTAAACAAATAGAGCAATTTGTTGATGTTGCAAAAAACAAAAAACGAAAAGACGCAAGAAACCAAACACCAGCAAAATAGATAAAAGTTAAACAAAACAAATGAAAGAAAAAAAAAACTGAAACAGAAACAGAAACAACTAAATCCCTTAATAAGCATTTTCAATGAAAACGACACTATTGAGACTTGTTAACAAACATAAAAACAAGAATAAAAAAATAAACTAAACAGCAATTTGCTTAAATACATGATAAAAATTTTAACAACAACAAAACATTAGAGAAAACATGAAAATAAACATGCCAAAGACAAAATAATACAAGCCCCAGCTCAAGAGAAAGATGAACAAATGACTAAATAAATGGATGGGATAAAATAAAATATAATCAGACTCACCTACCCTCCCCCCCCTCCCATCAGCCACCACACAACAATGTTTTAGGCGCAAACAGAAAATTTCTAACATTTAACAAGAAATTACAAAACAACAACATTTTTACACAAATCTACACTCTCCAACTCACATTTATTCTCTCACTTGCAAATAATCACATAATTTGCCAACACAACTACAAACTCAGAACAACAGCAACAATAACATGAATTAAAAAAAAAAAAAAACAAAACCAAAGAATACAAAGAAATGAAAAAATAGAGAAAACTTGAAATAACTACGACTACAACCAGCGGGAAAACTATGCAGTAAAGAGGCCTTCTTAAAGGCATTATTTCGCAGACACAAGCACTCCCAGTTACATTGTAAAACCATTTGAACATTACTAGGCGCGTCATTGAATTGTTAAAGGACTGATAGAAGTCCTCCTTAGGAAGGCAAATTAGAAGGTCTTCAGTTGAAAGCCTGTAAGGCCTTGAGTCAGTAGATCTAATTGAAGTTTTGCAGCAGCAAGCCATTAGAGAGGATTATTAGGGAAATATTCTTAATTAATAATAAAATCTAAAAAATGGACTTTAAAGAAACACGTGTGTATTTTTATATTTTTAAAAGACTACTAATGCACGCGACCTTGACAACATACAATATTATAAAACACTTTATAATAGAGACGGCAAAATAAATTTCATCAAGACTAAAAATAGGAATTATTTTAAATAAAGGTTTGTTAGACATTACTTTTCAATTTTGAATATGTATGCAATTTTAGAAGGAAAAGCAAAGCCCTTAGAGAAATCAGAGCGGAATGACAATCGCATCTTTTAGAATGTGTGAATATGTCTTTTAGAAGGCCTACAAGGTGAAGCCCTAGCATTTTTTCCGGCTGGGCAACTAACACAACAAATAAAACTAAAACAAGCACAACATTGATTTTGTTATACCACACATACACATTAAAGTTGTTGTTCGTTTACTTTGTTCCTTTTTTATCCTGTTTAAATGGCATGTTTTTTAATGTTTGTGTAAACATGTTCATTGTGTGTATGTGTATGGGCGTGAGATTGTTTACAAAACAACTGCATATGTATGCACATTAGGTTTGTCCAACTTGTAAGTGGTCAAATTAAAGTTTAGTTTTTATTATGGTATTTTATTCTAAATTAGATATGAAATGAAAGGTACATTTCACATTAGAGTAAAAACACCCTAAACTTTCGGAAGGTGGATTTTCAAGAAAAAAAAAGTGGAAATAAATCTGTAATTTTTAAACGGATAGTTCGATTTTATAAAATTGTACATGACTATAAGAGAGGTACAGTCGAGTTTAATTTATTGACTAGTTGAAGAGAAAAGGTGAGATATCTCAAAGTGTAGGAAATTAAATAAAAATTCTTTTAACAAATGTATTAAGTGTTTTTTTGAATATTTAAAAAACTCATGGAAGTCTTTTTCACTAAAATTTGAGTTGTGGGCCAATTTAAAATTTTTTATTATGCGATAAAATATTGTTACGAAATTGCATTACCAATTTGAATTTAACGGTCTTAACGGTTGCTTGCAACATTTATAATATTTATAAACATTTCCATCAACAATGTTCATAACGCGCTGTTATAAACCCGCCAATGGTGATGCAAACTTGACTTTGAACAATGGTAATGCAGGTCTCACGCACTAATACTTAGTTCACTTTTTTCAAATTTATGCTCTTTGACAATAAAACAATGATACTTAGGGCCATTATTACAACTTGCCTTTATTATCGAAATAGTAAAAGTTAACTTTAAGCAATATAAAAAGGTACCCTTAAAGTTAACTTTTACTATTACGAACATAAAGGCAAGTTATAATAATGGCTCTTTTAATTCAATATTAAAATTCACAAAATTTTTTAAAACTAATAAGAGAGAATAAAGTTATTCGATTTTTTTAACACACCAGGACTCACGGACAAATAGGTCACCATTGGCGGGTTAATATTGTTTATAGGTATGACAAAATTAATTGTTAAGCTCTAGGTGATCATTGTGGAAATAGAACATTCAAGTTTTGTCCGTTAGATAATTCATGAAACTACTAGAAGATGGCACTGTGTATATAAATAGTACTTAATAGCAGAGTGAGTCAGCATATCGTAGACGCTTTTAGAATTAACATCAACGGTATTGCCAGTGTAATTTAAAAGTGTGTGAATTAAAAGAGAGTGGCTATTTATTTAGAGTTATTACAACTATTAAACTACAGATCGCTTTCACTTGCAATTAAAGTAATACGGTTTATTTAGTGAAAACAAAGCACAGTTTTTAAAAGGTAAAAACTTAACAACTTGTATTTTTATGTCAATATTTTTGAATGAAACATTACAGTTGTATATAATTTTAAGTTAAAAATGCTTTATTGGAAAAGAGTTTGATATTTGTTATTGCAAATCCAACAATTCTAGCTGCTAAGTCACTGCTCCATGTACGAGTTATTTCATCGTAAGCTAACGATGGTTTTAAATTAGTATAATATGAACAGAAAATGAATGTCTTTGATTGGTGTCGAACTACTAATGTGTCGTTTTTCACACTAGATAGCTGTAATTAAAAAAAAAAATAAATTAAAAACTTTGATTCTTCTTGTGGATTATTTTTATTTGGTCTTTTATTTTTTTTTACATCAAGTCGAGTATATGATGTCATGTTAATGGCCGCCGCCACAGTTGATTGTCACTTGAGCCCTTTTTATGGCATTTTCTATGACATTCTTGACGGATATTGTCTATAAGAGCTGAAAGATTCTGAGGCTTGTTGACATAAACCCGCGACTTCAAAAAGCCCCACAAAAAGAAGTCTGGAGCGGTCAAATCAGGCGATCTTGCTGGCCAGTGCAAATCGCCAAAAGATTAGGCGACCGGGAAATGCATCCTTCAGCATATCGGTTGTGGCACGTGCAGTGTGTGCCGTTGCACCGTCCTGTTGGAACCACATGTTTTCCAATCACAATTCATCAAGTTGCGGCAAAAAGAACTCGTTGATCATTGCTCTGTAGCGCTCACCATTCACAGTAACCGTTTGGCCCGCGACGTCTTTGAAGAAAAAAGGTCCGATGACTCCTCCAGCGAAAACAGCACACCATACAGTGACTTTGAGCGGGTGTAATGGCTCTTCGTGGGTTACTCGCGGATTTTCAGTGCCCCAGAAGCGTAAATTTAGCTTATTTACGTACCCGCTAAGATGGAAATGGGCCTCATCACTCATGATTATTTTTGATGAAAAATCATCTTCCTCTTGGTGGTGATTAAGGATGGGTTGAGCGTATGTTAGACGTATTGGCGGTCAGCAGCTAACAGCTGATGCACCGTCTCGCTGTAAAGACCGTCGACTGATACCCATTTGCGTGGCACGTCGGGGTCTGCCACGCCTGGCAGCATCTCGTGTTGTGCCAGTCTCTTCGAGGCGAGCGGCTAAACGTCGCAGTGTCTCACCAGTAGGCGTTGGACGGTCAGGAAATCTGCGACGAAATTCACGTTGTGCCAAAGTCACCGACCGATTATTGGTCAAATAAATAGTCAGCAATATTCCGCGTTCTGGAGCAGTGTAGCGTAACATTGTTTATTAACGTGTATTTCGCATGTGTTTATTACACAAATGTTAAAACAGAACTGACATTAGGGGCCAATCGCAAAATTTATAGCATTTTCTGATAGGATTATTACTTTTAGGCCACCTTGTAGTTGCCATTACCAACAATCACAATATGTTTTCTGGGAGGTTATATTGATATTGCGATAGAAGAATATTGATAAATAATTAAGTCTCATAATTTATTATAGGTAAATGATGCTCAGCAAAGACTTCAGCAAACATTTCAAGTCAATATGTCTACTGCCAATATGTATTAAATATAATAGGATTTTTATAATGAAATCTTATAAAGATTCTCAGTGTCTTTTGAATCTGAAAAACCTTCATTTATGGCAGCACTTACTTGGCAGTTGATACTCAGATATCAGGAATCTTTAAAAGAGAGATAAAAATTATATGTTGTTACTTTTTAGTATACAAACACTTGTTTAGGTATGTAAACTAATATGTTATTAACAGTTACAAAAATATTTGAACTTTCTTTATCCATTTAAAGAATTTATATGTTATGAAAGTGAATAATGTATGTGTGTGTAACCTTTAATACATGGTACAAAATATGTTTGCAACATTTATTGTCAGAAAAGCCAACTCCAATAGTCTTAATTTAAAATTCCGATAAAACATTGCTTAACCTTCTAACCCGCATACTTTAAAAAGCTAAAAAAAAAATTGTCGAAAAATTTATTTTAGGGTAATTATGACCCAATAAACTCAGAACAGCCATGAGAAACTAATTTTCAAATTATGTTTAGGAACCAGGAGTAAAAAGGTGAAGAGTGCCTCAGGGCATTGCTGCCGGTTTAGGTGTAACAAACAATAAGATGTAAACATTATTTATAATACGATTTTATTGAAAAACTAATGAAGAAGTTACAAAAAGTAAGAAAATATGTTTTACTTCTACGATGATACTCATAAAAACATTTTTTGGCATTTGAGAAGCATAAATGAAGATAGCATTTTGAGCAAACACATTGTATTTACGATTTTTTGCATAGTTTGCACCATCTTTTTTGTCTAACCAGATTGTAAAGTGGTCGATATTGTCATAACGGGCGTCATTAACTGGATGTTTTGCTTTTTCGTCAACTTTCGAACTTCCTGGCAGTGGATCTTCTTGTGGAGTACTAACTGATCATGAGTCAAGGTGGATAATTTAATCCGTCTACGGCCTCTATCTATTCCTATGATTTATAAACAAAAAAAAAAGTATAACAAAAAAGCAAAAAATTATATAATAAGGGTACTCATTTAAATACTTAAGTTTCCCATTTGTGTAAATGTTTCATGACATGTTTCATGAACCCACCTTTTCAATTTTGTGCAAGTTTACACAGAAAATTTATATATGTTAAAAATGTCAAATAAAACTAAATTCAACAAAAGCTGTAAACAAAAGTTTTTCAAATTGTATAAATTTAAATTCTAAAAATGTTGAATGAAAGTTAAATCTTTGGAACAAACGATGATGTACATAGTTTAGAAGATTTTGTTTATGTTCTAGCTGTTGGTTAATGTTTCCATACACATTGCCTTTCAGTCCAATCAATCGGTTTCAAAGTCACACTATTTGAACATGTACAAAATAATTGTATTTTATTTGATTTTTATTTCTACAAATAAAAGTAAACAAAAGCAGCTGATTCATCAAATGCACAATAAATTCAAGTTTGCGAGTCTGAATTGTCGCGCAAACTTATCGGAGTTGTGGAAACGAATTTCCATACATTTTTTGACATTTCATTTGCGAGAGTGTAAAAATGCACAGATTGCACAGATTGCACAGTTTGCGAGGCATTTAAGCGTTTACATGAGGACCCTTAATATAACACGCCGCAACCCGCAACAGTGCCCTAAAGGCAACCCTTAGTTTTTGCATTCTCAACACACTTTCTGTTAATTGTTAAACATTTACAAATTTATAGACTGAAAAGTTAGTAAAACTTTGATTTAAAAAAAAAAGTCACACACAAAATTTCACAAGCTAATATTATGACATCACTCACAAAACAGCTGACAGAATAAAAACTTAAAATAAGAATGCATTTCGCCCTTCGAATGCAATGTTAACAAATCTGTAAATACAATTATAATTACTTTTTGAAATAATTGACGTTTTGTAATGCATGCCTTGAGGCACTATTGCGGGTTGGAAGGTTAAATTCAGAAGAACCTAGATAAACTTCTATTAGAATATTAGATAACTATCCTTGGAACACGTTTCAAAAAATAAAGGCCCCTTCATAAACATTTTTTCCTAAGAAGCAAATTGTAAAGCGGCTTTTCGTCAAAAGTACTGCTTTAAAATTTTAACTATTGCTTCAAAATTGTCTCGATACTGAAATTTTAAATCTATTATTATACTTTAAAATCTTTGATTATGGAGGAATCAAAGACAACTCACAAGAGTACAAAAACACTGAAAATTCTGTTGAGTCCATCTAATTTAAGCTCTGCTACGACTGTGTGATGGCTCATATCCATGAGATTAGCCAGTTAAAAATTACGATTTATTTCCAAAATATGTTGATTCTGGCCCACTATGAAATGATTAGTAGATCATTCTAGCTGCATCCTTTCCAATATCGTTTCGTCGTCAACCTCGGTCACCATCTTGTACGGAAATATAAGGTTTTCAGTTGGAGCTATAGTGCGACACATAGGTCAGTATTTATGACTTTGAATGTCAGTAAACAATACAATATTTTCTAGTTCTTTTACAGATAAGTTTTAGATTTTTGAAATGTCTATAACGCAAATGTGGCCATCCTAATGTTCATATGAGCAATTCTACTTTTGTTCTTACTTTTAGTGTTAAAAAAAAGACAAACTTTTTTAATGTCGTATGTCGGTTGAAACAGTCCTGAAGATTCACATATATTGCATTAATATTTCTAATATACCCTACACCACCATATTGGGGAGGGTATAATGGATTTGTGCAGATGTTTGTAACGCCCAAAAATATTAGTCTAACACCCACCTTAAAGTATACCGATCGACTCAGAATCACTTTCTGAGTCGATCAAACGATGTCCGTCCGACCGTCTGGCTGGCTGGCTGGCTGGCTGGCTGGCTGGTTGGCTGGCTGTCCATGTAAAGCTTGTGCGCAGAGTACAGGTCGCAATTTTAAAGATATTTCGATAAAATTTGGTACATTTTTCTGCCCAAGGACGATCCCTATTGAAACTGGCTGAAATCGGTCCATTATTTGACCTAGCCCCCATACAAATGTCCTCCCGAAAGTGGATTTTATCCGTCACAAATGTTTAATTTATATAGGTATCTACACCAGTTTTTGTCCAAATAAGTTTTATATATAGGGAATTCATGTCACCAAATTTTATTATGATCGGTCCATAATTAGTCATAGGTCCCATATAAGGCCTGCTTCCGATAATCACTTTAACGAGCATAAATCTTCTACAAATGTTGGTATACACATAAAATTCAACATAAATAACTTTCATATAAACATTAATCACGTGACCAATTTTCGTGGTGATCGGTCCATAATTTGTCATAGCTCCCATATAAGGCCCACTTCCGATCGCTCACGAACATAAATTATTGAAATTTTGAAAGAAAAATGTTTTTGCTCATTTAATTAGTGTAGGGTATTATCTGGTCGGGCTTGACCGACCATACTTTCTTACTTGTTTTTCATTGAAAATCAGCAATATTGGTACGTAAAATATCTGGAGGCATAGGAAAGTTAATTTGAATTGATATATGGAAAAACGGCTATTAGTGTAGAACCAATATTGTTAAAAATACGAACTGATTTTTCATAGTGAAAAGGATATACTAACGTGTTGGTGTTTCAACATATATTTTTGACATTTAAACTTTGGATCCTTATTAATACCACGCGAAACTAGTGTTTTTGCAAAAAATATTTTTTCTTACTCTTTTAAATGTTGTTAACATAAATTAACATAAAGATATTAAGTATTTAAAAAATAATAATAATTTGAGTTGTAAAGTTGATTTTAGAAACAAATTGAATTGCCCATATACAAACGTTTCGTTTTTTTTTTTACAAAAAAAAAAAAAGCAAATAAGTTAAACAGGCGAGACTTTAAAGAAGAAACAAACAAGCAATGACAAAATACTTTTACTTTATTAACGAACCAATTAAAAATAAATGAAAATGTAACATAGAAGAATTCTTTAATCAATGTATTTAGTCAATTTAATTGATATGTAACAAATTGCACTTATATTACATAGTGGGGCAAATTGGTAACCATACATCATTACTATATAAAACTTTTTTTACGACTGCCAAGCAATTAAAAAAAAAAACAACAAACATTTTATATTTGAAGTTTGAAACACCAAGACAAAATTTCTGATACTTTTTTAACTATTTTTTGGTGTAGTAAAACCTTTTATTTGAATCAGAGAGCGACACAATTCTACGACTAAATGCCTGTTGGTCATCTTAAACTTAGAAATTTGAGGCACACACAGCTCAGAGAAAAGAATGCTCATGTTATGATATGCAAATCATCAGCCTTAATTCTAATTCGTCCAATTAGTGCTTGTTTGAGAAAAATAAAATTTGCCATTAATATGCATCATATGTGTTTCCATACCACAAAACTTGTGTCTGCGTAATTTTAGGTTACAAATCTTTTACCTCTTAAAGTTATAATAATTTAAAGTTTATAAATAGAGAATTACTTGATATCTTACAGACTCCATTTGACATAAATTTGGTAATTTGTAAAGCCTTTAAATAATATTAATACAATTTGGAGGAAAGTTGCATTTCACATACTTTCAAAGAACTGTCGTAAATTCTTCAAAAAGTCCTATTTTTCAATAATAACATTCACAGATATTTTCGAACTTAGCCACAATATTGCATAAAGAAAACCATCTTCAAATCGAATGAGTGTTAAATAAATTATTAACAACAATGTGACAAAATCGGAAAACATATTTTTTAACCCGAGAGTTCGGATCTACTTATAGTTTTTCTCGATCACATCATTTAGTACTTTTTTGTTAGCAAACGCAGTAAAATATCAATACTACTAAAATTACAATTTCAAAAAATCTTAAGTATGCTATTTTATTGTAAATTGATTTTAAAATTATTTGTTTTTAAAACTGAAGAAAAGTTTTGAAAATCAGTTTGAAAATGGCTGTGTTATTCAGTAAATGCCGAATATTATATAACCTTCACCTTTGTTGTGGATGCATTATTTACCCACTTTCAGCGTATAGCATCCTAAATATATCAAGAAAACTTTTAAAAAATTTACATTTAATTGCTGACGAACAGATTATATTGTAGAAGTTACAAACGAAATGACAATCTGATGTATACCCTTCTCACGAAAAAAACAACAAAGCCAAACGAAACGAAACACAAAAAAAAAATACACAAAGCTATGAAAGCAACACACATCCAAACATACGTTTCGTTGGTTTTTTGTGAAAGCATGCAATAAATTGTCTTTTTTTATGAAATTTTCAGAGGTTGTTTCGGATTTTTGCTCACATCTCCGTTATTTACGGATCGACTCCGCTATCTATAAGGATCCAGAATATATATACTTTACAGGGTCGGAAAATTATATTGTGGAAATTACAAGCGGAATGACAAACTTATAAGTATATACCCTTCTCTCGAAGATGAAGGGTATAAAAATCAATTAAAATATTAATGTATTATGCTAATTTTTGTGATGACATCTTTTTCGTGTTTTTCATACAAATTTCTGCGCATTTTGTAAACATAGCTGACAGTATGCTTTAGTTCCAGAGCAACCTATTTTTGCAAATATTCTTCTGTTTAAAAGGTAAAAATCATATCTGTCAAACAGATGACACAATTTTAAAATTAATTTCTAAAGAATATAGTTATGATGTTTTGAAGTCATTATTTTACGAATACCTTTATTATACCCTTCACCTTTGTGAGAAGGGTATATATAAATTTTTCATTCTGTTTGTAATTTTCATAATATAATTTTCCGACCCTATAAAGTATATATATTCTGGATCCTTATAGACAGCGGAGTCTATTAAGCCATTTACGTCTGTCTGTCTGTTGAAATAAATTTTCTGAAGACCCCAGATATCTACGGAATCCAAATCATCAATAATTCTGTCAGACATGCTTTCGAGAAGTTTCCTATTTAAAATCAGCAAAATCCGTCCATAAATTAGGGAGATATGAACAAAAATCCGAGACAATCTCAATTTTTGGCCTATTATTGATCTATATCTCGATTACTTACTCATAAATATAGACAATAGTAGGTAAGTTGGACCTACAATCGGGAAAAACATTTTTTAACCCGAATTTTTTTCACAAAAAATATTTTTTTGTCATAAATGTTTTCACTAATAAATCAAAAAAAAAAAAAAAAAAAAAATGGAAAAAACTTTTAAAAAACAATTTCAAAAAACAAAATTTTAAAAATTGTTCAAACAAATTTTTTAATTTTATTTTAGAATATAATTTTTTGAAGGGTATATAAGATTCGGCACAGCCGAATATAGCTCTCTCACTTGTTATTCTATGTAATCTGAATTTACTTATTATTATGTTATTATCATTATGTTTATTTTTCTTTTGAGAAAGGTCTAGTTTCGCTATTCACAAATCTGAGAAACATGGCAAAAAGTCAGAAAGTGGTATTCCACAACAAAGATCGTCAGATAACAAAAGTGGTCAAAATTGATCCACGAAAGACGGCAGTAGATGGTGATGGTGTTTGTCCTATAACAAAAATTTAAGGAAATATGAATGCCATTAAATGCTGTGAGATACTGGAACAACACGTGGCTGCCACAATCTCCCGATTTTAACCCCATAGAAAATTTGTGGGAGCTTGTAGATCGAAAGTAAAGAAGGAAACCACTCGAATTTAATAAATTTAAAACAGAATAGGAAATAAAATCTCTCGATACTATTATATCTTTAGTTGATTATATGCCTTCAGGATTTAATGCGGTAATAGCAAATAATGGATTTGCCACGAAATATTAGTTTTAAGTATAATTTAATTATAACAACCATTTAAGTTTTTATAGATATATTGAATTAGAGGGAGTTGAATTTTTTTTGCTCGCACAGAAGAAGCACTTTTTACATAAATTGAACAAAAAAGATGCGTGGCTAGTTTGGATACATTGCCTTACAAAAGTTATCTAAAATTGTAAGATATTAATAGGATGCAGTTTTAAGCCTAGAGGCAAACACGAAGATCATAGTTGCATTTTGTTTTGCTAATAACTAAATGTTGGTATTATAGTTTTCTCGGAAAAGAAGATTATTGTATAATTGTTTATCGACCTTTTCTTCAATTCTTATAGATAGTCTATTTAGTTTTCTATACACAGGCTTACAAGGTCAGAGATTGTTGTAAAAAAAAAAAAAAATTTTCAAAAAAATTAATTTTGTCCAAACAATTTCTTTTTTTTCAACCAAAAATTTATTTTTTTCTATTGGAGAAAGAAATACTTTTTTTATTATCAATGTTTAAACAATGAAAATTTTCATTTCGTTGCTTAACATCATTCTAAATATTTTAATTCACAGTGGTGTAATCTGAAGTGAATGATTTGGTGTAATCGAAGAAAGGAATACATTCCAACACATGTCCGGTACTCTTAAAGTTATTTTATATTATCAATCAATGATAATCAATTTTGTTTACTCTTGCATATTATGTGCATGAATAAGAAATTTTCATACGAAATTTATTAAAAAATAATATTTTGAATAACTTCCGCATTCCGATTTTAATAAAAAAAATAACGGTTTTATTCAAATAAAATTTGTTTTCGAAAGGGCATCTACGTCTAGGGCCGCAGAAACGGGAAGAAAACAAGAATCACGGCTTCAGCAAATGCATCTTCATCGAGTGCTGCAGAAACACCTCAACAGCATATCGAAAGGCTAGAAACCAATGGCTCCCAAATGGCTCAATCAACAGAGTGAATCGATTTAAAGTTGCCGGCATTTTATTAGAATAAGTATGATGACAACAGGAATCAAAAGGACGTACTGATTGGGGCAATAAACAAACATTGCTTGCATTGCACAGTGAGGCAGAATCAACATTTTCTTTGGAATTAAATCTGGCATTTCTAAACGGCTGGTCCGATCAGGATAAAATTTGACACGGACATAGCCAAGGAGTATTTGAGTTTAAATTATTAAAATGGACCCTACAAATGCTCTAGGCGCAGTGATATTGGGGGCTCAAAGTAGGGTACCTTCGACATGTAAAATTTTTAAACACGTGCCATTTTTTTGTTTCCCATCCGATTTCAAAGATTTTTAAATTTTTGGGAAGCGCTTGGCCAGGTCTTGCAAAAACGTGCTTGCGTGTGCTATTTATCTCTTAAAATTTCCAAGTTATAAGCATTTCAAAATTGAAATTTTCAAACTTTGCTATACCTTAGTACGCTTTTTTAAAAATATAGAGCATACTTTTGAACGGAATGGACTCGAATTTTTTTCATTAGTTAGACAACTAAATTTCCAATAATATGCAAAAAATTTGAGAGCAATGTAGATTTTTGCTGTTTTTTGGGCGAAAAGGTGACTTTAATCTTTTTTATTAAAATAAAACTTTTTTTAAGAAGATATAACAATTTTATGTTTTTCTGTGAGAAATCTTTACGGAGAATATTTTAGTATAAAAAACATGTCATATTTTTCAAATATGTTGCCCCTACGCCCTTCGGAATTTGACCTAATTTTTATCAAAATTTTAATTTTGGACCACATGTTCTAAAATCCCAAAGCTTAGATCAGAAAACGGAAAGCAGTTTTAAAAACCCTGTTGTAATTCCTATTTACTTTTAAAGCATATTCCCAGCCCCAAAGGAAAAGTGGACGTTATGGGCAAAATTGTAAAAAATATCATTTTTGGAATTTTCGCTTCAATTTATAGAAATTGCGGGATTCCCTTTGACCTTTTGACAAGTTTTTTAACACTTTATTATTTGAAATTAGAATTTTAAAAACCCTACAAATTTCGTTTAGTTTTGTTAATAAATAAAGATTTTATTACATATTACATATTTATTGAGTTCTAAAACTAAAATTTTTATCAAAATTTTGATAGGATTGCAAATATTGGGAACAATTTGGTCCACATTTTTTCCGAACTAACTTTTTTTGTTTAGATTAGTTAATTTCTGATATAACAAAAAAAATTTCAAGTCAATATCTCAATTACATTCAAAAATATGACACTTTTAAACTGCGTTCTTCAAAAATATTGCTATTTAAAAATCATTGAAATCGGATGGGAAACAAAAAAATGGCATGTTTAAAAATGTTACATGTCGAAGGTACCCTATTTTGAGCCCCCATAGAGCCGGGCCTAGAGCATTTGTAGGGTGCATTTTAATAACTTAAACTCGAATACTTCTTGGCTACCCCCACGTCAAATTTTGATCAGGCCATCCGTTTAGAAATGGCAGATTTATTTCCAAAAAATTTTGATTCTGCTCCACTGTGCATTGCAGCGTTTTGAAGTTCCCTAAAGAATCCCCGGGAATGTGCGGTTCGAACGGTAAAGTTACTCTGACACCAGTTATTGAGCCGCCTGAGCTGGTTCAAAGTTACATTGTGTTTTGAAATTTCAAGGTATTATATGCAATATATTTAAAGAAAATTTTCTCGGTATTTTTACCTCATAAACCATTGTTTAACTTCTCAAAAAAAGAGAAATTCTCAATACCCAATATTGTTAACTGGGTTAAAAGATATCTAACACTTTAACTGTTAATATGTAGATACCTACATATTTATACATATAGCCAGCTTCTGATGTAGTCGTAGTCATAGTAGTAGCAGTCTATTGCCAGTCTGTCTAGTATATAAAAACCATTTTACTCTTTTTAAATTGTTTTATATTTTTTATTGGGTTTCGGTTGCCATTCACTTTTGTTGTTTTATTTGCCATTTAGTTGTTGCTGCTGGTTTGGTTTATTTAGAAATCTTTATTGCTGTTGTTATTATTGTTGCTGTTGCTGTTGCTATTGCTTTAACTATTTTACTACAAAACATCCTTTTTACCACAAATGGCAATTGACATTATAGCTTTTAAACTTTATAAAATAAATATTAACAGAGATTTCATGAAAAACTACTTCTACTATTACTACTACATGTTGAGATGAAAATGAAAATACCCAATACTGATACAGATACATCTTTTTTTGTTTTTTTGTTCATTTCTTACAAAGGAGGAGAAAAACACAAACAATTTTAAACAATACATACATGTGTTTGGTTAAAAAGGTCAGTTGGTTAGTGGAGGACCACAATTTCTGTTGGTGATAAATGATGATTATGATGTTACGAAAAAGAAGACTACATAACAGATATGTATAAGCAAAAATATTTGAAATAAATGGAAATTTTTAAGAGAATAACTGAAAGAACAAGTTTAAGGTAGGAGTTTTAACTTTGTGGCAGTTTCCGATTTATTTCTTGCCTTTTAAAGAAATGTCAATTTAAAACAAAGTCTTATTACGTGTTAACTTAGAGTTATACTGCCTGTTCAAATATTTTGTGTATGAAAACTGTCAGGTTAACTTTTGGTTAAAACATAACTACACATTGTGATAATGGAGGTTAGTAGTTAATTTTTAAATTATATTAATGGAAACATTTACATTTTTTATTTATAAAATAACTAGCTGAACCCGGTCCACGTTGCTGGCCCTTAGAAAACATCTGTTTTATATTGCATCTCGATCTCGATTTTAGTATACAGTGTCAGACAAAGTCGGTGATCCAACCTTCAATGTTAATACATGTGGTGGCAGTCCGGCTGGTTCCAACGAATTCAAAAATTAAGTACAAGCCGTCGATTATCCGACGGCTTGTTCTTTGTTCACTACTGTGTCAATCGATTTTATTGTTTCTCCAGCCAGTTTAAATTGTATTTGCTTATTGAGCTTGAAAATATCATAATTTATAAGACTTGGGAATAAGACTTGGGAATAACTTGTAGACAACGGCTTGAATATTCATTTGCATTTGGCAGTAGTTCAGGAACGAAATCTAATTTGTGGCAGGATCAATTGGAATTTTTCCATTTCCAATGCCCAACAATTGTTTTGAGAATGATTCGGCAGAAGGGTATTGCAGCAAATGCACACTCATGTTTGTTGAAAGCGTTCGGTTTCTGTAGCTTCATTACCAGTGAAATAAATTTGAAGGAACTTCACATCATCATTGTGAAGCGGGAGCAATAATCCAATTTTGTGGTACATTTGGCCTTGAATTTTAAAGGTGGGCATAAAGCTGATGTCATTTGAAAGCATGAGTTGCACTTTTGGATATTTTGAAAGAAGTGCTTGGAAATAGGATTGGTGCTGGAAGTGTAACTTAGAAGCATCTGAGGCTGCTCAGTAACTGGTGGAAGAATAACTTTACCGTTCGAACAGCACATTGCCGGGGATTCCTTAGGAAACTTCAAAACCCTGCATTGTAAGCAATGTTTCTTCATTGCACCAATCAGTATGTCCTTGTGATTCCTAGTGTCATCATACTTATTGTAATAAAATGCCGGCAACTTTATATCGATTCTTTCTCTTGATCGAGCCATTTGAGAGTTATTGGCTTCTATTCTTTCGATATGCTGTTGAGAGGTCTCTGCAGCACTCGATGAAGGTGCACTGCGACGCATTTGCTGCAGCCGTGATTTTCGTTCTCATCCCGTTTATGAGGCCCTAGACGTAGTTGTCCTTTCGAAAACAAATATTGTTTGAACAAAAAAAATTTTTATCATCGATTGATAATATATATGAATTTGGCTTCCCATATTCTAATTCCTAATAATAGTAAGTTAAATAGATGGAATTTACAATTGACCTTGACAATAAAGATTGTTGATGACGCACTTGGCAGTGTAGAAAATGCATTTCAATTTGCCAATTGTCTAAAACTTGTAATATTCAGTGATATTCTTTGAATTATTACAGATTAATTATAATAAATGAACTTAAGCCTAACTAAAAAATTTACTTCCAAATTGTATAATATAAACGAACTTTAATAGTACCGGACATGTGTTGGAATGTATTCCTTTCTTCGCTTTCACCAAATCATTCACTTCAGAGAACACCACTGGAAATTAAAATTTTTAAAATGATGTTAAGCAATGAAATGAAAATTGGCATTACGTCGGGAATAAAAAAAGTATTTTTTTCTCCAATTGAAGCCGAGGTGTTTCTGAGTTTATTTGCATTTGTTCAGCTTCCTAGCGCTAGTGGGGGCCAGTGCGTGGTCCCTCAAAGTTGGTCACCTCGGGTCTCAAAATTTTTAAAAAAATCGTCAAAATCCATTCATGATCCAAATGAGCTGAAATTTAAAATATAAATAGTCCTTAAAAGATCTAAAAAAAAAAATAAAAAATTATAATATGGTGATTTTCCATGAAGAAAAATATAAAATTTCAATTAATGTAAAATTTTAACGGTTAAAGATAACATAAAAAAAATAGTATCTAATATAGATTCAAATGTCCTTAAATCAACGGTATTATAATGTTTGACATTTCTTATTTTAAAATCCCGAAATTCCTAAACCGGGAAAAATGTGTTCGAAAAACTGAGTTTTTTTAGAAAAGTGCCTACTGTGACGTTATTTACCGTGTGATAGTAATAAATCTATGTAAGTGTTTAAGTAACACATAGGGTTATACAAATATGGAACATTTTCGAGGATCGGTGCTTTACCTTTTTCGAATTTTTTACTCAAACCTAAAATTATTTTTAAAATTGGCCAAGTTTGGATAGACCTAGGGTGTTTTGAGTCAGCTTTAGTGAGCCAAACTTTACTTTACACGCTTTAGCACTAAGTTCTCGTTTTGGATCATATAAAAACTTCGTATAGTCCGAAGAAGATTTTTTTCTACAAATGAAAAAATGGGAAAAAACGTAAAAAATACGGCCCTTTTTATATGTTCCAATTTTGGATGCGTGTAACTTTTATAGGAACAAGATAACTGTTAGCAAGTTATTCCTATTTTATTTAGAATTTCATCACCAATATAGGTGATATTTTAAAAATAAATTTCGATTATCCGTTGACCCGTCATCTCTAAAAAACCATAATAATATCGAGCAAAATTAAAAAAAAAAAAAAAAATAAACCAATATATCTCTTCAACTAATAGAGATAAGCTACATATTTTAGTAAATTTTTTTGTAGACCTTCTTAAGGACTATTTTTATTTTAAATATCAGCTCATTTGGATCATAATAGGATTTTTGGAGATTTTTTTAAAAATTTTGAGACCCGAAGTGACCAACTGAACAAATGCAGTTAAACTCAGAAACACCTCAGCTCCAACCGTGTGAAATTTCGAAGCAATATCTCTAATAGTTCCCGAGATACCGAATTATTTCCAAAAAAAAAAAAAAAAACATTTCTAAACCACTGTGCGGTATAATGTAAAAATTTGATTTTTACACACCTCTCCGACCACAGACCGAACATCTGACTTCACAGTGTTAACCGTTGGGCTATTCTGAAGATTTGTAAGTATAGATAGCATTAGCCCACAGACCGAAAATTAAAAATCTAACTTTACAGTATTACCCAATAGGCTATTCTGCAGATTCCCTGAAAATTGACATTTTGGTTGGTGCAGCGAAAAATTTAATTGATAAAACATATATGGGACATTTCATTTTCAAAAAAATCATTCGTTTTCTCTATGAGTAGCAAGTTAGTCATTCCGTTTGTTATTTACTGGATCGTTGTAGATAGCGCAATCGATACAGACATATCCGTCTGTCAGTATGTGAAAATAAGAAAAATTATAAATCAAACACACAAATACATAATTGAGCGCGTTGCATTTATTAAATAAACGTTACTTAAATTTTTTTTAAAATTTAATAATTGTAGAAGTCAACCACATTAACAGCTCCTAAATAAGGGGGATGGCGGATGACGCTATATCAAACAATAAAAAAAAGATTATCGCAAAAAAAAATATAACAACCCGGATTATTTAAACAATAAAGTACATTACAATTTTGGTGTTTCTGATTTTTGTTATGTGAAATTTTACAAAAAAAACTAAATATTTAGAAATGTTTAAAAATGATTTTTTTTTTTTTGTTCATTTGTTTCTGCTTTTGTAAGTATGTGTTTACTGTGTTTTGCAACTAACTTCACTATTAAACGCGATGTAGAATCGGATTTTCCAATTGCTATTGTGGTATGCTGCCTACAAATAGCATTGAATTTTTGACAACAAGAAAAAGCTTTTCGCTCTTATTTAGGTATGCTTGGTATAGTATATTCTATTTTGTTAGTCATGACTGAACCACTGACATGTGCACATGATAAGCGGGTGTATTGTGTATATTATACGTTCCTTTTTGTTGTTGTTGCTATATTAAGAGTTTTGCATGGGTAAATTCCAGGATATATTGGTGAAATCGCCAGGATGTTGAAAATTAAATCATTTCAGTTTCATCCTTATAAGTTTGACCTTTGGAAAATAGGTTTAAAAAAATGTCCATGATGTACATTGAAAACTATCAAAGAACTGATTTAAATGAAAAAATTAAAAATTCGCTAAAAATATATTAAACTACTTGGCAAATAACTCAAAGATTTACAATATTTTTGATATGTTATTCGTATTAAAAAATTATACAAATGATCGTAACTTAAATGTTTAACACCTGCCTGATTATACTTACTTTAACGAGCAAGAATCTCTTAAAACTGTTGGTATCCACATAGAACTTAACAAGAATAAGTTTCATAAAGACATAAATCCCACGACCTAATTTCATTGTAGCGAAATTTAATTCGTTCTTAGTATTTGTTTCCTCTATTTCTTATATATTTGGATTCGTTTTAAATCATACATGATGCCACTCATGTATATTTTCCAATGAAATATTTTATCAATAACAACATTTTAGAGCAATTAAATTAATATCTCCTCTTGTTAAAAACAACTGTACATAAGCTGCTTAATTGTGCTTTTTTTCGTAAGAAAATACAACTTCCACGAGATTACTGAAAATAAAATGTGGGTCTTATCGTTAGTATTCCAGTTCAGTTGTCGTTGCATTATATTCTCAAACTTAAATAAATAGTATCAATACTAATTAAATCTCTAACTTTGTACAAATCTTAATTAGTTGTATAAATAACAAAGAAGAATAGCAAACTTGTTCCGCCATTTTTCGATTCGTTTCTATTTTTTTTTCTTTTCAGAGCGATTAGCTGAAGAAAGAATTTTCAAAGTTATTTTTGTTCTGTTGTTTATACTTTCTATCTACTATTTCTCTTTCTTTCATTCTTTGTTTGGGTTGGTAATTTTCTGATTTTTTCCTTTAGTTTATGTTGTCTAAAGAAGCACACACAACCACTACATTGCAAACAGAGTTTAATTAATTTATTTTTATTTCTTGAACATGTACTCATTTGCTCATTTAAGTCCTTTTTCACATAATTAATCAATTTTCACGTAAAAATGGAAATTTACAAGACATCACGTAACATGAAAATAGACAGAAATGTCTAAAAAATAGTAAGTAATAGTATTAGTTGTGTAAAATACATACTTATATTGGTACAAGGTGAACGTTATAGATACCCTACAAAATAGTTTATTTGCCAAATATGTGTTAATATGTTTCTATACTAGAATAATGATGTTTATCATTCATTCTATAAAAGATTTATACAAAATGCTATTTTTAATCATGAGTTTTTGTTCAATTGTATCATAGATATTCCCTGTGGAGCCAATTGGACTGTTAAATTTTTAATTTTTCCAATTATGATTTTCAGAAATATATCCGACATATATACGAGCCCGAATATTTTTGTTATTCTATAAGAGAAAAAGTATGGGAGCCTTAATGGAAAAAATTTGAAATATGGTATGTTTTATCTGTTCGGAATGTAAATGCATATAATTTATTATAGAGAGCAGATATCTGTATAAAACTCTTCTCTATTTTTCATAATATTTTACCAGAAACAGGACTGATAAAAAAAATGTTCCAATCCTAGATAGGTCTGTCAAAAAATCTAAGATATATAAATTTCTTGGTTGGCTTAGTTGGTAGTTCACTGCGTGCGAACAACCAAGTAAAGTCGAAGGGACCCCATTTTGACAAGACCACACCAGTCGTCAGATGTAATGTCGTTTACATCGTAATGTATATAAAATGTTGAGTTTGCTAAACCCATCCAATAGCCATGAGATATCTCAGTAGGTCATTAAGTTTAGACCCGGCTACCCCACCAAGGTTGTTTTATATGTAGTTGCCCATGAATTTATGCCTCCTAACACTCAGGGCTGAGCATTCGCTGACAAGGTGGAAAATCATTTCCTCTTTTTCCCTATCCATACAGCTACGACAATGGATGTTAAAATGGAGTCCCATGCTATTCGCATGCTTGCCTAACGTCCAGTGCACCATTAATACCGCCAGCAATCTTGATATATCCCTTCTAAGTATTACGGGTTATCAGTTGCCTAGTAAATTTTTTGTTGAAAGAAGGCCACATCAACTTGGCCATACCATATGTAATTCTTTTAATTTTTTTTCTTGGATCAGCATTCAGGGGATGGCCCCTACTCATGAAAAGCATTGTGTTGGAACTAGGAAAATAGGTTATGGGGGGTAGGATAGAGTGAGTCGTGTTTATACTGAAAGTGACAGGAACGACTTCAGGAGGAAGCTTATGCCACATACGGACAATACGGCTAAAGAACGAATTTTCCTTGTAATGTGTGATCCACTGCCCAGTCGACAACGAATTGATGAGCCCTTGCCAAAGAACGTATGTTTTGTAAAAAACTATGAGTTCCGGGAACATGTTCCCTAATTTCAGCAGAGCACATACCATTGTAGTATCGGTAGAACTGTGAAACACAACCCACATTGCGACGATGTTCCAGTGAGTCAATAGAGCTGGATACCCCACTGTCACCGATAAGCACCTTCGCCCTCGCCTCTACGCGGTCGAGTAACTCCAAAATAGACTTTGAAGCACCGGCCCACACATGAGAGATGTACTCCATTATATATAAGTGGATATAAGTGGTGTAAATAGTAAGGAGATCAGATGGAGTGAAGTATGTCTTACAACGTTTTAGAAAACCAAGGCTCTTGAATGCTTCTTTCAACACTCTAAAAATGTGTTTTGTCCAGCGGACATCGCACTAAATACTCATGCCTAGAACATCAAGAGCATCTGATTCCTTTATATTTACACCACCCATAAAAACGGATGGAGCAACATAATCTGTTGTGCGTTTGTGTGTTAACATACAACATTGAGTCTTGCGTGCATTGAAATCGACTCTATTCGCATAACCCCATTCAGAGATTGTCACAAGATCTTGGTTAAGTGTATCATTCATGTTTTGCCTCATTGTCCCACTCTCCGACAGGCTTGGTCTGTAATTGAATGCATATGAATGGCAAAGGGTTGGAAGTTTGACGTAGAAGGTCGTTTATAAAGATAAGAAATAGAGTAAGAGAAAGGACGGAGCCTTGCGGTACCCCTGAATTAATCTTGAATTCGTCTTATGAAATTCCATCTATAACAACTCGTATAGTGTGATCTCTGAGAAAGTTCGATATAAATAGAGAGAAGTTATTATCGACACCAAAAGCAATATGTTTTGCTAAAAGCGCACCATGCCATACTCTATCAAACGCTTTAGAAATATCTAAAGCCACCACTTTGCTTTCGCCAAAACGGTGTACGGAGTCTCCCCTAGAGCGACCTCTACGAAAGCCATACTGCCGGTCGCTGAGTAAATTGTTGGACTCTAAATATTTCACAAGATGGTAGTTAACCATACTCTCCGTAACTTTGGAAAGTGCAGAACAGATTGCTATTGGGCGATAATTATCAGGTTTGTTAGCCTCTCCTTTTTTAGGAATTGGCGTTACATTAGCAACCTTCCAACATACAGGAAATTTGCCGGCACGGTATAAAGTGCTGAAAAAGTTAACTAATGGACGAGCTAGCGTCGAAGAACACTGTTCCAAGACCAGTGCTGGTATACCATCAGGCCCAGGAGACTTATTTATGTTGAGATCCGCTAAAACCCTTTTAACTGCTCGAGCCCGAAAGAATATATTCGGCATAGTAACTGATACTCTTTCGAGCTCAGGTAGTGGTTGATTGCTTACGGATAAGTTCGAATTATTTGCAAATAATTCAGAAAAAAGGTTAGCTTTATCAACCGGGTCAGTGAATGATTGGCCATCCTTTAAAAGAGTAGGAATTGATGAACTAGCATTATTCTTAATTCTTTTAACGAATGGCCCCGGGAAGCAGTAAGAACTTTGCCACGGAGGCGCTGCTCTTGCAAAGATTTTTCACGTCTCAGCACTTTGGCACACGAAGATCTCGCCCTTTTGCTTAGCGAATCAGTTTCGGCATTTTTGTTATCGCGCCAGATTCTGAATGCTTTCTCTCTAGATCTGATTGCAATTTTGCACTTCTGATTAAACCAGGATTTTTCCATAGTTTTAATCGAAATTTTCATTGATGGAATGAAGGTTTTCATCCCCATCATAATTATGTTTACGACCATTTCCGCGATGGCATTGACACTATTGTCTAAGAAACAGAGTTTCCAATTAAAATGCCGAAAGAACTCGTTGAGCTCAGCCCAACGAGTCTTTTCATAAATAAAAATTGAACGTTTCTTAGCAGGTCGTGAAACGTTACGAAGTTCAGAGAGCGAAAAGGAGGCGGAAATGGTACAATGATCTGAATTACCAAGAGGTGCAAAAACATCTACTTCATACTTGTTAGAGTGTGAAGTTAGAAAAAGGTCGAGGGTGTTATTTTTTTGCCCATGAAATATGCGTTGGTTCATTCAGTAATTGCGCAAGGTGATTGTGCGCTGCGAATAGTTCAACATATTAGTCTTCTGTAGTTGTATGACTTGAATGGTGAAGCCAAGAATAGTTGTGAACATTAAAATCACCAGCAACAACAATTTCGCTGTTAAGACAACTTTCAAGAATCTTCGATATGGAATCGGAAAGGCCATTGAGGCTAGATATAGTAATATGCCTTCCCGCGTTTGAGCTTCAATAAAGAAACCCGAAGTGCAAACAGTGTGTCCTGATTTTTAACTTAACCCAGAGTTAAATTCTACATCATACGTACCTAATGATTGCTGGTACTGGTACACAACTTCATTGCATATGTACATGGCAATGCCCCGATGAAAATTAAAAAGCGATAGAAAGTGATACCCAGGTATCTGAAAATCCTGTGGATCAGTATTCTCGGATACCTGCGTTTCACATAATGCGAAAACATCCGGCCGATGGAGACAAACATGAGCATAAAGGCAGAAAAAATTCGCTCTTAGCCCCCGTATATTACAAAAGTCAATCCGAAAGCCACCTGCTATTGCAATATACAGAAAATTCAAATAAATTGTCTATTTTTTTATGATATAAGAAACAATTAGATTAATTGCTGTTTATAAGACTCTACTGAAGATGAAGTTGTATAGGTATTCAGTGAGAGAAGTGATGCCTGGCTGTTGACAAAAATACCTATATTGCCGCGAGTATCATAATCATATTGCAAAAACTTCCGATTTTGTCACATAAGACCAGAACCAACACCACAGCTCATTTTAGAACCATATATATATATCCAGGTGTCATATTCGTACACAAGATTACTCCTACCCCACTCACTCTTGGAGGGAATTAAGACCTTGAAAACCCTATCATAATCTGTGTATGGAGTATTATAGTCAGAAGGTTAGAAAACGATCGAAGGCATCAGAATCCACACGTGGCCATATGTACTCGATCTCCAATATCCATATACGTGAAGCTGCGCTGCAGGCAGAGGTGGCCATTATGTGAAGGTCTATTGGCACAAAGTGCAGTATAGTGTTCAGTGCCTCTGAAGGCCTAGTTCTTAGTGCGTCAGTTATACCAATGCAGGCTGATATCTGGACTTTATATATTTGGTCTACGACATATTTCCTTGAAGTTGCAGTCCACCATACAAGAGATCCAGAAGTAAGAATTGGACGTACTATGGCCGAATACATCTATTTAACTATGGTGAGACTAAGTCCTCATTTTTTTAAAAAACATATTAAAACATATGTAGTAGGCCACCGTTCCTTCTTAACCCTATGTTGAGTATTCAGTTTCTACTATAATTTAGAGTCCAGGGGGATTTCGCAGTTTTTCAACCGCGGAAATTTGTAGCTTGGCATCTTGGTCTTTGTCGTGAAAAGTACAAGTTCTGTTTGCTTGGATTCACAAGAACACCTACCGTGGCCCTGTTGTCGAGCATCCCCAAAGTCATAATTAGTCATAGCTCCGACATAAATTTTAAAAGAAAACTGTTTGTAATCATCTTCTCGTTTTTTTAATTTTTTAGGCCTCTGTGACCTACTTTGGGCTTCTTTTGCCTCCATTCCAACAAACCCATGTAAATACAAACAAATATAGAAACTCATCAGCTCTATGTTAAAATCCCTTTAAGATAACTTCAATCATTCATGAGCTACCGAATTATATCCAAAATAAAATGTTTCTACTACTGTGTGACTTGAATTAAAAAATGTGCGTATAATTAATATGGAATACAAAAATATGAATCATACGCAATGTGCAGTGATGTGTTTTTATTAGAGTTGAGAATAATCGTGATTTTTGATGATTGGTGATTTTTGTTCAGAATAAATAAATTAACAAGTTTGTTCTCTTTTTTCAGTTGCTCATTTTTATTCTGTGGTGTTTGACTGAACTAAATTTATGAAATATTGATCTGTGAATTGTTTTTGAACGAACGCGATTATTTAAATCATTATTTAAATGAAGAAAAATAAATAGTTATTAAATAAAATTCTAACATCTTAAATGCCATTTAAAAGCATATTCAGAACATAAATTTCAAACATCTACAATAATATTAAACGAACAAAAGGATTAAAGTGAATAAAAAGATCAACGAAGATTAAGAAGATTGAATAAATTCACACGGTTCATTTTACTAAATTTTTCAATTGAACTTCTTCGTTCATAAACAGTCCAAGTCTAGTATTTATTAAATGTCATATATTAGACTCGAAGGACTGAAGCATGATCGAATTGGTCACGGCACCATCCTACAAAAGGCAGGCCATTCATGAGGCAAGAAATGGATTACCTACACCTAATTTTGATAGGACGTTTAGGATCAAAATACCGACAAGGAATGATTGGGCTGCGAACACTGTCCTAAGGGATGACGTGATATCATTCTACACTGATGCTTCAAAGACAGAAAGAGGCACGGGCTTGGGAATTTTCTCCGATGATCTGGACCTTTTGCTATCTCCTCGATTACCGGATACCTGCAAGGTTTTCCAGGCTGAGATATATGCCATCGATACAGCCCCGAGAAGAATCCAAGAACTGAATCTCGATAACTCGACTACACATATTTACTTGGACAGCCTTGCATTAATCAAGGCTCTTAAGTCCAACTTTATTAAGTCGAAATGCCTTCTCAACTGCATCCAATCACTGGCACAACTGACACAACATCACGTGGAGTTGATATGGGTCATCCGGGGAAATAAATTATCCGACGAATGCGCAACGAACGGGTCGTCCCTAGACGTATCTCTTGCCCAGAGGGATATTCACACTCCCTTGGTGACCGTATCGAAATTGATATATGAATGGGCTTTGAGTGAGACGGAACTCAGGTGGTCAAATATCATCACTTGTAGAATATAAAGATTGCTCTGGCCCACTCTGACAGACGATAGGACTAGGACTCTTTTGTCACTTAGTAGGAATTCAATCAGGCTTCTTACGGGTATAATCACTGGGCACTGTATGATTGGATGCATGTCGGAACGTATGGCTTACCCACGTTATAGCTATTGTAGAGGAGGAAGAATCGGTACAACACCTTCTATGTGACTGCCCAGCCTTACAAGAGCATAGACTACTACATCTTGGTAGAGCTCTTTTCCATGATCTGAACTGTCTCAGAGATGTGCCACTAGTAAAATTATAGCCCACATATCTAAATATTTGAAACAAGAACAAACTTCAGAATATCGCGCATGTTTTTTTAAATTAGGGCATATCAAACACAAAGCTTTAGTCCTTGCATGTGAGAAGCTTACATATCAAATTATATCAACTTATCTAAAAAGTTAGTTTCCTTACGCATTTGGCTATTTAGTTAACTACAGAATAATTTATAGTTATTAAGCATTAAGTTTCCACATGACCCAATTTTACACAAAAATATAAACTCTATATCTTAAATTAAACAAACAATTTAATTTAAACTATACAATGTTTCAAACCTCTTAAAAAATGTTACATGCCCTCCACCAAACATAATGATTGAAGGTATTAGGGGGAAAATGCTCTTAAAGCATAAAAACGTTAAGACAACACAAAAATATCGAAGCCACTTGTTGTTATTGCACAATTCCACAAGACATACTCCTACGCAGAAACGTGAACTAGCTGAATGAAGTATTAAGTTGGCTGGGATAGAAAAATTAAACACTAAAACTAGATATAACAACAGTCAACTAGGTCGGTCGGTCGGTTGGTTGGTTGGCGTTAAATGTTTTAAGTAACTTGTAGTTGTATACTGCTGACAAACATCATCTTGCTCTCTCTCTGCCTTAACTAAATTGTAGGTTGTTTGTTTTACAACGGATGCTGATGATGCTTGAGCTGGTAGCAGGAGTAGTGGTAATAGTGGTACAAGTGCAGTTGCTGGTGTTTTCTGGCCTTCTCAGTTTAATGAACACGTTCATTACTTCTTTTTCTGCCGTTTGTAATTCCATGCACGTAGATGACAATTTTATGTCGTTGCCCATAAAATGTGACATTACTTACTTGACTACTAATACATTTATACACATGTACATTAGGATGGCACTTATTTTGCACTTTTTTTGATATTCGATTTTATCAAAATCGGATAATATATCGGCCATTGTTAGCTATGACGTTTGTTTATATAATATAATCCGTCGTTACGATTATTTTTGCTATCGATGTCAGAAATTGTTTATATTTTAACATCTATTTGTAAATGAAATACAAATGCTGTTGTACTTTGACCCAAAACTCGAAATGTCAAATAAAATGTGTAACCATTAAGCGTTATCCGATGTTGCTTAATTTTTCTGCACTTGGTTTTTAGATGAAGAAGAACAATTTTAGATCTTGGAAACACAGAAAATTGCAAAAGTGCAAAATAAGAGCCACCCTAATATACACGCATAAACACTTATTCTAATACAAACGACAATGAAAATGGCAACACGTTTTTTTTGTTTCTCTTAACATGACAGGTAAGAATAACCTACCGACACTTTCATAAAATATAAGGCAATAAAATAAAATGCTCATAGAATAAATGAGGTAAATATTAAGAAAAGGAGACATAAAACATTTTTATAATGTCTTTATTTAAATTTGAATTGTATTGAAACAAAAATATTAGCACAATTAACAGGGCATTAAGGTCTTTAATATGTTGCTTTAATAATTTTATTGTGTATTAAGAAATTAAATTTTTGGATTTTGAAATATTTATTTAATTTATTTGATTGCTTATTTAAGGACTTTTCTTATACTAAGTATTTTACTAATGTTAAAAGTAAACTATAAAACAGTTCGAAGAGTGTAGCAATTGCATAGATCCCCCAACTCAAACTCAAGCTAAAAATTTTCGTAAAAAGACTTAAGATCTTGGAATTTCGAAAAATGGAATCTTTGAATAAATATCTAGATAATCTGGATGGAACCCTGAAATTGGACTGCTCACTATGGCGACCCTCAAAAAGTCTTACAAGACCTGACATATGTAAGCCTCCTTCAAGTAGTGGTTGGGCTGTGCCGAATTTCAAATTGCCTCCACCTAAATATAGTAAGACTTACGGAAACTACATTGGTGTAAAGAGTAGAATATCCATATAACATGAAGTTATACGTATTTAACCCACTAACGTCGAATGGGTAGAAAAATACACAAAAATAGTGCGATTTTAGAAAAATTTTAGAAAATACTAGTAGAGAGATATTAAAAATCATCTTTTGGATAAAGATAAAGTAAAAATCAAAATACTTAAAATAATGTTGTCGGTAATATTAGATTATCCCTTGGGGAACTAGTGGGCCAAAGTTGAGCAATTTTACAAAATCACAAAATTCGAAAATAAATGGGTCTAGCATACGGCTCTAGCAAAGTGGAAGTCCCCAATGCCCTCCTTGTGTCTAGTAGCCTTGGATGTCCTCTATCACACAGTGGTTTAGAAATGTTTTTTTTTTTTGGAAATAATTTGGTATCTCAAGAACTATTAGAGATATTGTTACAAAATTTAACATGGTTGGAACTGAGGTATTTTCGAGTTGATTTACATTTGTTAAACTTCCTAGCGCTAATGGGGGCCAGTGCGTGGCCACCAAAGTCACCTCGGGTCTCAAATGATCTGAAATTTAAAATATAACAAATATAAATCAACTCGAAAACACCTCAGCCCCAACCGTGTGAAATTTCGTAACAATATCTCCAATAGTTCCTGAGATACCGAATTATTTCCAAAACAAAACATTTTTAAACCACTGTGTATCAGTAAAAAAAATAACCAACTGATTAGGCCACTTTCCTAAGCTACAAGTACGGTTTTTGGATTGGGTATAAAAATACCCACTTTGACATAAGTGCACAGAGAAAACAGATTCGTGATAGCAACAGAATTTGTTTCCAATCGAATGACCGGATTTTACTGTTGTGGCTATAAAATTTTTAAAGAGATAACAAAAGTTTGGTTGCTTCAACCGAAATTCTTCTTTATCAACTGACTTTCTGTCAATAGAACCGGAAAATTCTATGCATGCAATCGAATTATTAGATTGGCAACAAATTCGGTTGCTATCACGAATCTGTTTTCTCTGTGTGGGCTCTAATACATATGAAATATGAATTTAAGTTTTCAAGAAAAATTTACTTTCTTTTAGAAAATCATAATAAAAATCAAGTGAAAGGTTGACACAACCTAACTTGAATTTATTCGACCATGAAATAATAATGCCATACCTGTACTTTTATATTGATGGTGATTACCAAAATAATCGTATGTTAAAAAAATGGTAGTTATGTTTGTGTAGGGGTTTTTAGTCCCCATGAGTTAGTTCCTTTGTGATACTCTAACGATCATGCTCAGGTTCACAAGATGTTATTCATATGTCGGAATGGGGTTCAAAAACCTAACGCACGAGAAATAAAGACTATAGAGCCTACAGATTATATCACTCGCGAAGAATTGGACGTGTAACTTAATAAAAAATAAGATTTTTAATAAAAAATAACTTTTTTAGTAAAAAAATTAAGTTTTTAGTAAAAAAAAATCCATTTTCTAGTAAAAAAATCCATTTTTTAGTAAAAAATCCATTTTTTAGTAAAAAATCCATTTTTTAGTAAAAAATCCATTTTTTAGTAAAAAATCAATTTTTAGTAAAAAATAATTTTTTGTAAAAATAAATTTTTGTAAAAATAAATTTTTGTAAAAAATAAATTTTTGTAAAAAAAAAATTTTGTGAAAAATAAATTTTTTTGAAAAATAAATTTTTTTATTGAAATAGGAGTCTATGAACCTAACATTTACAATTCTACTAACACGGATAAAGCAGCAAATTGTTCAATGTTAGGTTAATACAAGTTTACTTAAGCGCAAATTATAAATATTAGCACATGCAACTGACCAATCAGCAATAAGCAAAAGTGAAACATATATAATAATACATGGTACATGAAAACATGAGAAGTGCATAGTAAGCAGTCTTTGAACAAAATAGTAGAGGATTTTTTACAAGGTGTGTGAATTTCATTCATTATTTTAAAGTATAATAATGAATAAAATATAACGTTTTATATATCAATGGAAAGGTAATGAAATGTAGTTTTTAAAACTTGTAATATATTGGCAACTTCTTAGTAAGTTTTAGATGCTAATGAGTAAAATGTAAAATAAATATTTTTGAGAGAAATAACTATTGTAGAGTTGGGTTGTTTATGAACGAATAAGTTCAGTTGAACAATTCAGTCAAGTGAACAATGTCTTCAGTCTTGTGGTTCTTTTTGTCATTTTGGTATTGCTTTTAAGTTGTTTCATCAGTATTAGAAATCCTGTCAAATTTGTTTCCTAAAGCAAATCGTTCAATCACTTAGTTCAGTCAAACACCGCAGAATAAAAATGAACAACTGAACAAAAATAACAAACTTATTCATTTCATTTATTAATTGTGATCGAAAAGCCAACATATTCATTAATTTGTTCTGAACAATCAGTAAGAAGAGCGATTAAGTTCAATTGAACAATTCAGTCAAGTGAACAATGTCTTCAGTCTTGTGGTTCTTTTTGTCATTTCGGTATTGCTTTTAAGTTGTTTCATCAGTATTAGAAATCCTGTCAAATTTGTTTCCTAAAGCAAATCGTTCAATCACTTAGTTCAGTCAAACACCGCAGAATAAAAATGAACAACTGAACAAAAATAACAAACTTATTCATTTCATTTATTAATTGTGATCGAAAAGCCAACATATTCATTAATTTGTTCTGAACAATCAGTAAGAAGAGCGATTATGCCCAACTCTAAACTACGTCGAAGTCGGAAATATTTTGGCCAAGCAGGTGTGTTTTCTCATTCATGTAACTTATTACCTATTGTTCTTAGCAAAATGTGTACCAAATAGTTAAGACAGCTATTTCTTCCATCTTTCGGAAAAAGATAGTTTTTAAGTAATTTTTGTAATTTTTTTTTTTCCAAAATCAAAAACTTTTTTGACTATTTTTCCAAAATGGGCCCCTTTTTTAATTTTTTTTTTCGCTCAAAAGAAAGCTTTTTGGTATCTTAATAGGATACGAGTGGGATATATTTTATTTATTTTGTAACTCAAGACATACAATTTTTGTGTTAAAACATTTATTTTGATATATATCCCACTCGCATCCCACTAAGAGACCCAAAAGCTCGTAAAGGAAGAGACCTAAGCTTTCTTTTGATCAACAAAAAAAATAAAAAATTAGAAAAGGGGCCCATTTAGGAAAAAAAAAGTTCGATTTTGCAAAAAAAAAAACTCAAAAATTTTATCACTTGGGTTACAAAATATTTATTTTAATAGATATCCTACTCGCATCCCACTAAGCGACCAAAAACCTTTTAAAGGAATGAACCTAAGATTTCGTTTCAGCAAAAACTTAAAAAAGGGGCCCATTTTGAAAAAAAATAAAAAATTAAGAATTGTTGTCATGAGTTACAAAATATTTATTTTGATAGATATCCCACTCGCATCTCGACTGAAACCCTCTTAAAGGAATGGGCCAAAGCTTTCTTTTGAGAAAAAAAAATAAAAAATGGCCCATTTTGGAAAAAAGTTAACAAAGTTTTTGATTTTTCAAAAAAAAAGTCAATAGGTCTTCAAGGAAAATATCTAAGCTTTCTATTGAAAAAAAGGGCCCATTTTGAAAAAAAAAAAAAAGTAAAAAAAGTTTTTGTTTTTGGAAAAAAACATTTTTTTATTATTTTTTTTTTAATTTTTTTTCCGAAAGGTTGAAGAAATTGCTATCTAAACTTTTTGCGACACATTTTGCTCAGAACAATAGGTAATAACTTACATGGATCGAAAAATTAGATAATTCAAAACAGTTATTTTTCAACGTGAAAATAAAAGTTTGCATGAAACTCTTAAAAAGAGAGTTTTAATTTCCGTCATATAATAAAACTCATTTGAGAAGTTTTGTTTTCCCGTCAGAAAATAAAACTCATTTGAGGAGTTTTGAATTTCCCGTCAGAAAATAAAACTCATTTTATGTAAGGCTTGCCGGAGGTCAGATCATTATAATTTGTAAAGCACCTTACAGAGCTCTTGAATAAATCCTCATTAAAATAAAATAAGGGGGATTTTAATTCGTTATTGTTTGATTCCTATTATTAACATTTATTTGCGGAAGTGAACCTTAATAATTTTTATTTTTAATTTCCTTAATAGTATTTTATTAAAAAACTAACTTTATTTCCATGTTCTTATAACTGTATTGTTATTTTTTTTTTGCGTGATCCTGTCTAATGTGTATTTTATAAGAAACTACGTTTGTACTTTTGATATGTGACACATTACTAATAAATAAAAAAAGATTTTACTTCGGAAAAGTGTCAAAAGTTAAACACGTGTACAGAAGACAATAATGTAAAATAAAATATTAAGAATATTATAGTTTAAGCAGAAACACTATAAAAGAATAAGTATTATCGGATTGTCTATTCAAAAAGCAAACAGAAATCAAAGGAAAAACGACAAAAATACTTTTAAAAGACAATTAATTGACAGTTAAGTGATAGAACAGGAAGGAGAAAATACATTTCTGGCTGAGAAGATTTAAAACATGAATTTAGTTTTATGTAAACAATTTAGAGATCACATTTATGGTAAAATTTAAGTTAAACAGGTATAATTAAATTTAGAATGGAACTCTTCAATTTTATTTTTATTAAACTTTATTATGAATAATGTCTCAAATGTTTAATATATAAATTATATTGCCATTAACTAGTATTTTATTAAATATATAAACATTTTAACAAAATTATTTCAAACGTTCCCAAATGTATACTGCCACATGGAATTAAGTATGTTGACCATATTATGCGCATGAATGGATAAAATCTCAAAATAATTAATAATGTTTTCAACATAAAAAATATAGTTTGTTGTCATCAGTTTTTTTATTATTCCCAAAATAAAAATCAATTATTTTGGTCACTTGTTTTCAATTTACTCTTTTTTGTCGATAAAAGATCTTATCTAAAGCATCTCATTCAACCCCATACATACGTGTATTAATACGTACTTGCAATGAACATGTTGCAAAAATGAAAAAAAGTTTGTTTAGTTTGTAATCATATTAAGTCCACTTTTTACAAGCATTTAGATTTCGATACAAAATGTTGTTTTTGTGGAGCAGAATCAAATATATATTTTGTTAATTAGCATAGTATAGGGGGATATTGAAATATAATAAGATAAAGCACAGACAGACATATTTTTCATATATATTTTTTATTTTCTGTGAGTGCCATTTTCGATTTTTCAGAGTTCTTAAAAAAAAATTTACATAGAACCGCAGTACATCAAAATTGAGTAGTGGCTTAAGAAGCCTCTAAAATTTTCTCGATTTTGTTGCCCTGTGTTATCTATCACAAATAATAATAGCAATCTCAAATTTATACTTTTTAACTCAGCTGAGTTTAGAAAACTTTTGTCTCCCTGTAAAAATTTATAAAACGAGACTTATCACATTTGCACACTAAGCTAATGTTTGATAGTGGTGGTAAGATTTTTTTTTTTATTTTGTAAAAAAGAAGAAGGATATATTATTATGGGGATAAATTTGTAAGTTTTTTATATGTTACTCAATAGCTGTTAAACTCTAAAGTATGTTTTGCTCCAATTTCTTTTTATCATGTTTTATTATAAGGATTATTACGAGCACAAAGAATTTTTTTTACAAATCCACATACATCTACATGAGTACATATACATACAAATGTATGTATATGTATATTCAAGAGTGATGTAAAAAATAATAATAAAAAACGGTAGCTGTGTTAAGCAATTTGTAAGTTGTTAAAGGATTCTATGTATACATAATTATAATAGGATGGCACCGCATGTATGCAACAAAAAAAAAGTTAGAAAGTAAAGTCGGTCAAACACGACCAAATGAAACCCTACACCGAGATTATCACTTAATCGACTAATAAGGTGATCCATTATAATCAGCAATAACCCAATATACCATCCCCACTATGGCGTGGGGATGGGGAAGAAACAAATTATTTAAAATTTGAAGTTGCTTAGACATTTTAAATTCGCTTTGGTAAGTCTTTTATCGAGGTCCAAAGTTTGTATGAGAATGGAGCCAAATCACACATTTTTAATTGTATTTACATAGCTTTTTGACCGCTTATCCAATTTTTATAATATTGGTATCATAGTATCATCACCTACTACTTGGTAACTTGCGTTTTATTGCTGGGAAGGTGAAGGGGAATAGGAACAGTAAATGCAATCGGGTTAAATACAACACAGATAAACTGAAAGGAACAGATTCGTGCAACTATTGGAGACGAATCCATCCCCAATTAATACTATTGAACAAAACTGGACAGGCATTACATCTGCTGTTTAAGAAGCCTGCATAGCAGGACTTGCTAGAAGCCGAAATACGAAGGAGGAATTTATAACACAACAAACTTGAAAGATTATAGATGAACGTGCAAAGCTTAAGAATAAAATGAATTCTACTCGAAGCATTAGTGAGAGAAAAATAATTCAAAGGGAATATACTTTGAAGGATAAACAAGAGAGCCATAAGAGATGATAAGAGAGATCATATGAGGAAATTTGTGAGAGAGGCTAAAAACGCTGCTGCAGCACACAACATGAAAGACCTTTTTAAAACAACCAAGCAGATTGCTGGTTCATGAACTAGGAGGTCCGTTTCCGTTAAAAACAATCAAGGACAACTACTTATTAACATAGACGACCAACTGAAAATATGGAAACAAAATTATATCAGTCTAATGCGAAGTAATCTTAAAAAGAAATAACCCCACCAGAATACTACCTATCAGTACAGAAGAACCAACAAAACTTGAAATTGTTGAAGCCATTAAAGCTGTCAAGAATGGTAAGACAGCGGGCGTGGACTAAATTGCAGCGGAAGCGTTAAAAGTAAACCTTGGATTATTCTCAACAATATTACTACCCCTCTTCAAACAAACACGGAATGCGGAATGTTTTCCTAATGATTGGTTGCAGGATATCATAGTTAAACTACCGAAAAAGGGGGATGCAACTGACTGCAATAATTGGGGGGGATTACCATTTTATGCGTTTTCATAAAAGCATTCATGAAAAGCATCCTGGAGAAAATGATCACCCATGTACACAATAGATTGAGATCTGAACAAGCCGGTTTACGAGGTAAAAGATCCTGAGTTGATCATATCAACACGTTTAGGATAATTATTGAACAAGCAGTTGAGATGCGCTCACCACTAGGTTAGGTTAGGTTAGGTTCCATGGGCAGCCGCTCTTCAAGCAGCTCACTTGGGTAAATTCAGATCTGATCCCATTGTGATACCCAAGGGGTAGTCGTCAGGGTATTTATAGTACTTCCGTTGACTCCAAATTAAACCAGCCAGATTCCCGGATGAAGGAATAGATACGTGTCAGATTCATCCTTGCTAGCTCGTCCAAACATGATAGGAATGGAAATCCGAGGATGCGTTCCCTCAGGTTTGTCAGAGCCGGACATTGGCAGAAAAGGTGATACACAGTCTCTTCCTCTTCTTCATTATGGCAGCTTCTACAGTAATCATTGTACCGTAGGCTTATTCTTCTAGCATGTGTCCCGATTAAACAGTGTCCTGTAATAAAGGAGACAATTAGCCTTATTTGCTCACGACGGTATTCTATAAGTAGATTCGTCCTGCTGGCATCATATACGGGCTAAGTCGACCTCGCTATAGCACAGGAAGGTTCAATTGTCCATCTGTTTTGTGCAGTCTCATATAGTTTCTGCTGAACAGCCATCTTGCATTTAACAAGGGAAATCCTCACTCATCATCGCACCCATTTTGGCCAGATCATATGCTATACAGTTACACTGATTTCCATCGTGTCCAGGGACCCATATAAGCGTTATCCTAGAATGTCTCGCTATCTCATTTGGGGATATCCGGCATTCCTCGGTTAACCTAGATGTCGTAAAGACACCCGCTATTCCGTTTACGGCAGCCTTGCTATCAGTAAATATACATATATCACCAGATATTCGATAATACTTCAGCCAGTTGGATGCACTTTTAATTGGAGTAATTTCCGCCTGAAGAGCTGTGCAGAAGTTAGGTAGCCTAAAGTAGTATTTTATCCCAAAGTTTTCAATATAGAAACCACCACCAACCCTATTACCCCTATTAGAGCCATCAGTGTATATTCGTATGGCATCAGTAGGGGGGAAGAGTCCGCGTTGCCATAAATCCCTATACGGGATCATAATATGAAAATGCATATCGAAAAAAGGTTTTGCGATGCAGTAATCGACATTATGTGCCCATAGTAATTCAGTATCATAGAGTGTCCAAGGTCCTTACCAGACCATGAACAACCAGCATTTAGTCTCACAGCAGAGTTGAGAGCCATTTGTATCACCATCAAATCCACTGGTAACCAGTTTAGAATCGTGAAAAGTGCCTTAGAGGAAGTAGACCTTATAGCGCCTGTAATCAGTATCGCGATAGTCCTTAGAACTCGTTCAACGGCCTTCCGGTGAGTAGCATTCTCCAGAGCCTGCCACCACACCAATACTCCATAGAACAAGATGGGTTTAACGACTGCTTTGAAAATCAAATTGATACTATATTTACGAGAACTTGATTCGATACATAGAGAGTGTATATTGGCCGAATTGCGAAATGTTGGTGTGCCAGAAAAGATCATCACCCATTATACGTAGTAGTAACGACGGATTTAAATGTTCAGTACTGCATGAACGCCAAATACCAGAACCTTTTGAAGCCATATCTGGAGTACGTCAATGTTGCCTTTTATCGCCTCTACTGTTCCTGATCGTTATAGATGCAGTTTCCAAGCATGCTAACGAAAACAAATCCCGAGGTATCGTGTGGAATCCAACCAGACCTAACGAGTCACTAGACTACGCTGATGATTAATGTGAACTCTCCCATAGGCTACGTGACATGCAGCATAAGTTAAATGACCTGGCATATACTTCAAGTACGATTGGGCTTAGAATAAATGTATCAATGACAAGGGACATCCGCATTAACTCTAGATCTGACCCGTTAATACTTCATCAAAAACACGTCCAACGAGTTGGAGATTTCCTTTTTTTGGGCAGTTTGGTAACTGAGGATGGTACTATCAAAGATGTCAAAAGCCGAATAAAAAAGGCAACTGGAGCTTTCACACAGCTTAACTAGGTCTGGAGCTCTTATACAGGGTTTTCCACCAAGAGGTGTCATTTTGGTATTCAAAGAAAAATGGAATTTTTTGAGATAAATTATCGGATGTTTATTTCATTATAAAGAGGAAGGTATGCCGTTAATAATGAAAAACAACATCAGCTAAATGGCCACCACGACCACGCTTACTGGACCATATACTTTTCATGAAATTTTCCATAACCAAATCGCAAAGTGGCTGCCCTATGTCATCGATAGCCTCACGAATTCTATCTTTGAGGTCTTGAATCGACGCTGGGCTGTTGGCGTAGAACTTATCTTTTACGTGGCGCCAAAGAAAGAAGTTGCAAGGTGTTAAATAACAAGATCTCGGTGGCCAATTGTGATCAGCTCTTCGAGAGATAATAACAAGGACCCAATCAGCAAAGACACGACGTTGTTTATGATCGGCCGGCTTGAGTGTTTGTGTTAATTGAACTTTATAAGCCAAGTCTTTATGCAAAATATGATGTAATGATGTTTTTGGAATGCTCAATTCCAAAGAACGACAAGGAATGGACAAACCTGGGTTTTCTTCAACACTTTGGGCTACAGCAGCAATATTCTCAGTTGTTCTTGAGCGACGTGCACGGGTTTTTTTTCTTCATATCACTAACTTGTCCCAACAGCTCGAATTTTTCCACCAATTTCTGTATTGCGGTTCGACAAAAATTTCTTAGTCTTGCGAACTGTGACTGCAAGATTTTCATCATTTTTGTAGTGAATTTTAATAATTTCCATGCGTTGTTGAAGCGTATATCGTTCCAGTTTTAGTAATGGCGTAGTTTCTACTTGTCAAATGTCAAAGAATAAAAGCTTCAAAAGTGACAGCTACTGAAATACCGGGTGATTCCAAATAACACCTCTTCGTATCAACAATTTTTAAATTTGTTTTTACATAAAATATTTAGGGCCATTATTACAACTTGCAATAGTAAAAGTTAACTTTAAAGCAACCTTTTCTATTACTTAAAGTTAACTTTTACTATTACGAACTTAAAGGCAGGTTGTAATAATAGCCCTAAGTATATTAGGTAAAAATATTGAAAATTTTATTTTTAAATGCGAATATCTCCTAAGTTATAATTGGAGTGACCTACGAGGAGATTCCATAAATATAATTTTTTTTAAATCGGAACACTGATGAAGAAATTGAATCGTTTTAAAAATTGAACATACCCGAGGTATTCTAATTTGGGAACCCCTGGACGGAACCCTGATGAACCCATGCAGTGAAAATTCAAAACTTAAACTCGACAAATTTCATTCAAATCGGACTAAGGGTCTATAAATTACAAAATTATTTCCCTCTTTATTTTTCCAAACCACTGTGTGCCATTCCTATCAGAGAAAAGCATTTTTAGTCAAATTCTATGTCAAATTCATGTATGAGAATACCAGCCAAAAATAATTAGTTTCATACTTCTCAAAATGTTTGCCGTGTCTGCGATTTGAGCATTAAAGATTTCGGCAAAAACGCACGTGCATCTTATTGATGTCAATACCCCTTCAATATAGCAACAAAAATGAACATGAAAATATTGGGTACCCTAATACATCCACAACCATACTTAGCTTCACAAAATATTGTATCTATTGAACTGTTTTAATAAAAAAGTGAATACAAAAACTTTTTAAAATTTCATTTATTTTTTGAAGTTTTTATACAACTTTATAACAGTTTTCATATGCTCTTCAAAGTGAAAGAAGAAAAAAAATGTTGTAACAATCTTTAAAATACAAAAGATATCCAAACGTATGGTTACTATACTTTACTAAACATTCTGATAAGAGAAAAATTATATTTTTTTATATGTTTTTGTATTCGTAATACTGAGTGTAATTTGTTTCTCAATAAGCAGCACTTTTAAATATAATAAAGCTCTTATAAAATATTTTTTGAATACTTGTATACAATAAGTGGTCAGGTATATGGTAACATTAAATACTTGGACTAAAAATTTAAAGTTCAATTGGAAATCTTTATAAACCCAGGAAACACTGTAGTAGCGCTCCCCAATTAGTTCCAGAACTCATGTTTATACCCAAACTCCTTATTGGTTTGACGTTCTGTCCAGTAATTTGTTTCTCAATAAGCAGCACTTTTAAATATAATAAAGCTCTTATAAAATATTTTTTGAATACTTGTATACAATAAGTGGTCAGGTATATGGTAACATTAAATACTTGGACTAAAAATTTAAAGTTCAATTGGAAATCTTTATAAACCCAGGAAACACTGTAGTAGCGCTCCCCAATTAGTTCCAGAACTCATGTTTATACCCAAACTCCTTATTGGTTTGACGTTCTGTCCAGTAATTTGTTTCTCAATAAGCAGCACTTTTAAATATAATAAAGCTCTTATAAAATATTTTTTGAATACTTGTATACAATAAGTGGTCAGGTATATGGTAACATTAAATACTTGGACTAAAAATTTAAAGTTCAATTGGAAATCTTTATAAACCCAGGAAACACTGTAGTAGCGCTCCCCAATTAGTTCCAGAACTCATGTTTATACCCAAACTCCTTATTGGTTTGACGTTCTGTCCAGTAATTTTTACTTTAAATTGTCACCCTCGTATCTAGTTATAAGGAAACAACACTTCTTAAGAATAGTTCTGGAAGTAGATTTTGTTCAAAATTTACAATCAAAAACTTTTAATGTTTATTTCATAATATTACAGAAAAAGTAATAACTACTTATAGATCCTTGAAAAAAGCTGGCTTATCGATTCTTGTATGCATGTATTATTTATTACATTGGATTTTTAAAATGTCCTCCATAAAATACCGTAGCTACAATTTTTTATTCTGTAAAAAGTGAAAAAAAATTTTTTCTTCCTACATTTTTTTCAAAAAAGGACACGAAAAAGATTTTTTAGCAAAACATGTAAACTCTTAGCTATATTATGGCTTTATATAGTTAAGTGGTATCACCAAGTCTTAATTAGCTGTTGGTCAAAAACTGATGACACATTTTTTTGAGGGCCCACTGATTTTCAGAATCTTTAGAGACCCATAATAAAAACTGAGTATAGAGTTTTACTACCCTTTGATCATGACCGTGTGTTTTTGTGTGTTGTATGGATTCAAATCAATGAAAGGCAATTCATTTCATTTATGTATAAAATGTATTCTGCGTACAATTATTTGGGGTTTGTCATATCTGTCAACAAAGTTCGTTTTTGTTTTGAAAATGTGCAATTTTGTGCCATCGAAGCGATATATGCGGGAAGTTTTATTTTACTTATTTATTTTGAAAAAAGTACCGCTGAATCACACCGATTGCTTACCGAAGCTTATGGTGAATGTGCATCATCAGTTGCAACGTGCAAAAGAATTTTTGTTCGGTTCAGAAGTGGTGATTTTGACACGGAAGACAAAGATCGGCCAGGCCAGCCAAACAAGTTTGAAGACCAAAAATTAGAGGCTTTACTCCATGAAGATTGTTGTCAAACTCAACAAGAGCTCGCAAATTCATTGGGTGCTACTCAAGCAGCAATTGAAAAGCGTTTAAACAAAAGCAGGAAAATTGGCTACCATACGAATTGAAGCCGAGAGACATTGAAAGACGATTTGTCTAAAGTGATGTTTGAACTCTATAAAAGAAAATAATTTTTGCACCGAATCATTACTTGCTCTGTATTTGGTGAGAGAAAAAGGGTCCTATCTATTATGAGCTACCATCACACGGAGCCTATACCGAAAACAATTGAGAAGTTTGAAGCGAGCATTTGCCGAAAAACGCACAGAATATGCGGCCAGACACGAAGCCGTACCTAATATTCCATCATGAAAACGCTCGGCCATATATTGCAATACCTGTAAAAAACTACTTAGAATGAAGTGGTTAGGAAAATTTGCGTCACCCACCTTAGAGTCCAAACCTTTCCCCGTCCAAGTAATATTTGTTTCGATCGATGCAGAACGCATAGATCTCTGGAATACACTTCATAGCTAACAATGACCAATCTGAAAATTCCCCGCATTTTAAGTCATAGACCATTTTTTGGGGCAGTGCAATAAAGCCATGGGCAATAAAACCATATGGCTTTATTTCTCAATGGAATGAGAAATGAAACCATTAGGCTTTATTGCATACACCCAAGTGCGATATTACCATAATCGTTTAGTAACCAAAGTGGAAATAACGCCATAACAGTGTAATTGTTTCGGTCACAAAGAATGAGTTGCCATTGTCAAGTGTTGAAAAAATATGGTGGAGGAGATGCAACTCATTCTTTGTGACTGAAATTAAATGAGTAATAACACCATAATGGTTTTATTTCATTACATGCATGGAAATACGGCCATACGACTTTATTTCCCATTCAATTGAGAAATAAGGCCAGATGGCTTTATTTCCCATGGCTTTATTGCACTGCCCCCATTTTTTAAATATGTAATTTAAATTAATATATATCTTGTTTTGGCATGAATATTTAAAGATACACAATAACTAATCTTGTCAAAAAATTTTATTTTGGAAAAAAAATACAAACATTTTTAATTTTTTTCCCCGAAGGATTGAAGAAATAGCAATCTAAACTATTTGGGACACATTTTGCTAAGAACAATATGTCAAATTGTGACTCCCTCTAACTCAGAAAATTTTCGACCGATCTTGTTGAAAAATTGTGTTTGAATTACTATTCAATAGAACTAACCATGGTGTTAATTTCATCCCAAGCGGAAGATTGCATATAACATTGAAGCCAGTCACGATTTTTAAAAAAAATCTTTTTTTGTTTGACATAAACATTTGTCTTTAGGTCAACTTTGAAATCGATACACAGACGAAGAAATAGGATCGTTTTAAAAATATAACTTACCCGAGATGTCCTACTTTGTGGACCCCTAGCCGCACCCCTGGTGGGCTCGTGCACTCGTCAACTCTTCTTCTTTGCGCATGTCAAAAAGGTTTAGAAGTTACAGATTTATTTCCCTCTTTTTTTATTTCTATACCCTTCTTGCAGCGTGCGATACAATCAATTTCAACCTAATCGGAAGACATCGATTCAAAAGTTCGTCCACTTGACATGAAATGTCCCCTATATAAATTTTAAATGTAAGGTAGGAGTCACATCTAGACTTCCTCGATAGCTGTATTAATGTGTCATTACTAAACAGAATTATCTTTAGAGTTGCGATAATTTCTTAGAAAACAAAAATTACCAAAGCTCTATGGCAGAGTAGTGTACTATTTGCATAAATTTATATGCAATTAGTACCCATATTTTAAGTATATAATGTCTATCAATATTTTGAGTTATCTTGTGAGTGGTTTGTTAATTATTTCGATTTAACAAAAATATAAGTTTTACCTAATTAATTTGCCACGAGGTAATTTGCCATAAGGAAGACATGTTGTATATCTGTGGATAGGGCATTTTCTCTACTTTTCAAAAATATATATAGCTTTTCATAATTCAAAAATTCATTGAATATTTTTTTGAAAAATATGACCTAAAACGCTTTTTATTGAGTTTTTGCAAAGATACAAAATTTTCAAATTGAAATTAAATTTTTATTTATGAATATTTTTTAATGAAATTTTACAGATATATAAATTTTTCTATTGCAAATAGAAAAATAAAAACAAATTTTGAAATTTGTAATCAGGAATCCAACAATCCCGAAAAAGTGTTGGAAAATCCCAAAAATTAGATTTTTTAGTTTTTTTGGCTATTATATCCATACCAGGGACGGGGTTATCGGAATCCTCTACAGAAAATTATTAGGAACATGTTTGGCCATCTAAAATAAGTAACTATATTTTGATTTCGACTATGCGATTTGAGAATTTTTGCCCTAAAATTTTATTTTACATAAAAAGTGGGCATAATTTAGATGGACCTTGTCCCCTCGGTATCCACAATTTTCTAATTTGTTTTCATTTAGAATATTTAATACAAAGTTAGCTTTTTAAAAAGTATAAACTTCTAATAAATCTTCTTAGAATTTTTTTACAAAACTTAAAAAGAAACAAGTAAGAGAGATATATTCGGCTGGGCCGAATCTTATATACCCTTCACCAAACTATACTTTAAAATAAAAATTTTTAGGTAATTTTAGGTAAACAAATTTTTTTTTGTAGTTTTTTTTCATTTTTTGGAAAAAAAATATTTTTCGAATTTTTTTTTTAAAGTTTTTATGTAAAATTTTTTTTAAATTTTAAATTTTTTTTTTTTTAAATTTAAATTTATTTTGTTTTTAATATTTAGCGAAAAAAACTTTTGGTGAAAAAAAAAATCTGGTTCAAAATTTTTCCCGATTTTGACCCATTGTAGGTCCAACTTACTATGGTCTTATATACGTCGTTGCAAAGGTCTTTGAAATATCTATCATTTGATATCCATATTGTCTATATTAATGACTTAGTAATCCAGATATAGGTCAAAAAATAGGTAAAAAATCGAGGTTGTCCTGGTTTTTTCCTTATATCTCAGCCATTTGTGGACCGATTTTGCTGATTTTAAATAGCAAACTTTTCGAAAGCATGTCTGACAGAATTATTCAAGATTTGGATCCCGAAGATATCTGGGGTCTTCAGAAAATTGATTTCAACAGACAGACAGACAGACGGACAGACAGACAGACGGACATGGCTTAATCGACTCCGCTATCTATAAGGATCCAGAATATATATACTTTATAGGGTCGGAAAATTATATTGTGGAAATTACAAACGGAATGACAAATTTATATATACCCTTCTCACGAAGGTGAAGGGTATAAAAAAGTACTTTTTTCCCAAAAACTAGCGAAAAATCGCATTTTTTAAATTTTTAAATTCAAATGCATATAACTTTGAAGCCAGTCACTAGTTTTAAAAAAATCTTTTTTGTTTGACATATACATTTGTCTTTAGTTCAACAAAAGAAAAACGGAGAAAACCGAGAAATATTTGTATCCGCTGTTATCAAACAACTGGAGTTGGGTGGGTAAAAATTTTGAAAATTTAATTTTCAAATGTTAATATTTCCTAAAATATAAGAGATAATTGTATTACTCGTCGAGGGGATTCTATATATGTAATTTTGTTGACGAAGAAATAGCATCGTTTTAAAAACTAAACATACCCGAGATGTCCTATTTTGGGGACCCCTGGTGGGCTCGTGCGGTCCAAGGAATATTCGACGCGTTATTGCCGAAATACAGCCTGATTTACTGCGAAGGGTGGGTGAAAAAGGCATATTACGGCATGTACGCGATAGAAGCGCTGGCCGCATTCCCGAAATAGTATTTAAACATAAAATTATTTAATTAAAAAAGCCAATTGGTTGTATATTAAAAACGTTTTTCTCTGTTTTATTCAAATTTAAAGTTATCAGCCTCTATAAAATACACCCTTTATATTTTTGTATAAAAAATTACATAAATATAAAAGGCCTTATTCATAAACAATTTTTAAATTTAAACAACGTTTTAAAATCAAATTTTGTATGGAAATTTTGTTTTAAAACATTGTTTAAATTTAAATTTTTTTTTATAAATATGGGGGGAAAAGTTTCACAGCTTTAAATAAAACCTTATTACTGTCTATAGGTAGTGATATATGAGGAAAATCAAACATTTTAGAGAATTGTTATAACTAAATTCAGATGTCTTGTAATCTTGTGTGCTCCGAAATGAAATTGTTGGGTTTGACAACAATGTCCATGCCTTTAATTCTTGGTCTTCAAACTTCTTTGGCTGGCCTGGGCGATCTTTGTCTTCTTTTCACCACTTCTGAACTACCCAAACCATCTCTCGCACATTGATACCGATGGAACACATTTACCATTCATTTATTCTCTAAGTGAGAATAAATGACAGATATGTACCCTTCAAAATGACATATATGTCATGAAAAACAAAAACCGAGTTCAAAAGATAAGCCATAAATATTACTATTAATAAATCCTATTTTACCATTTATAAATCCGCCATTTTTAAATCATGCAGCCAATAAAATTCTCCAAAATTTTTGATTCTCCTCATATATGGTGATATTGTTTAATTTAAAAATGTATAATTTTAAATTATTAAAACAAAAGCTCTAATACTCTGTGTATATGTAAACAAACTAAATAGTTAATGAACATTTTTCAACCAATTAATTCAAAACACGATATAATTAAAAATAGACACTAACAAACACTCAACACACATCACACTTGCATGCACTCGAGTGCATTTTAGTTACTAACACAAACGCATGGTCACACAAAAGAGAGACAGACACACCATATTCACATGCACTCATGATTCTGCTTTAATATCCTCCAATTAACATAATAGTAAACTATTATCTATTTTATTCTATTGTATTTGATTGAATATTATAAACCCTTAATTAAAAATCCCATTAATTTATTGATTTTTAATATGTGTGTATAGGTACATATAATAAAGTAAATAATAACACTGGAGTAGGTAGTGGGCCTTATATGGGAGCTATGACCAATTATGGACCAATGATATTAAATCGAGTGATTTTTGTCACTATAAAACTTATTTCTGTTGAATTTTATGTAGCTACCATTTTCGGAAGTGAGGCTATGGTCAATTGCATCGTTTATTTCAAAAACCAATCAAGCTAAAAACTGACTTCATGGTTTTACTTCACCATTATGTTTTTTTTTTTCTTTAAACGATGCATTTGTCTTTGCAATCAATAACTCAATTTTGGATTTTTTGTTGATTGACTGATTTTTGAAATAAATGATTCAATTGTAGATTGAACCAAAATAAAATGTGACTTCCTTTTACATTAAACTTATTTGTATAGGAACTTTTGTGGATACCTATGTAAATAAGACATTTATGACAACAAAGTCCTATTTCGGAAGGACATTTATATGGAGGATATGTGAAATAATGGACAGATTTCAGCCAGTTTCAATAGGCTTCGTTCTTGCACCGAAACATATGTATGTAGCACATTGGATTGAAGTATCTTCAAAATTGCGAAGTATACTTTGCGCATATCAAACAAAAGCGATGGAGGTAAACAGCCTAATAAAGTTATATCGAGGGCCTATATTCAAAACCCTCTATCTTCAAAAAAACACAACTTTTCAGGACAGTTAAAAAACTGCTTTTTCGCGTATTACTTGAGTTATTCAAATTCGGTATTATAAAATATTTTTTTAAAGCAACTACTGGATCTCACATATAATTGGTTTTTAAAATTTTCCATTAATGATAAATAGAGGGTTTTTCTTCTCAAAATATTCAATTGTATGAAAATGATAAAATAGAGGATTTAGCACTTTAATAAAATTAAATTGTTTTGATTTCATTAATGCCATCTGTCAGTTTTTAATGTGATTTATTTAAGATAAAGGCTAATAATACAACATAAGATAAAAAAATTCACAATAAACAATATTAAACAAAAAGTTATAGAAAAAATGTTTTTTTTTTCTTGCTTTTTTCAGTTCTTTTGGAGTTTGATTGGTGTAAATTATCATAAAATAATAGATGACACATATAAAGTAGACACTTTAAACGTAAACTCAAACTTTAACTATTTATTCTTATATCATGGACATTACATTTTCCAAAAATACAAAGGTAAAATATTTTCATGGTAATTCAATTCGGAAACGGCATTCGCTATTTTGATAAATGATTGCAAAATGTAGAAAACATGCATTGCAAGAAGAAATTATTCCAAAAATATATTTGAAAAGATATAGGCTTTTGCATTCGGAAAAAAATTAATTGTATAAGATAGATAAATAACAAGAATGCAAATAAAACAGCAAAAAAAAACAAGTAAGAGAGTATGGTCGGTCAAGACCGACCATATAATACCCTACACTAAGTAAATGAGCAAAAACATTTTTCTTTCAAAATTTCAATAATTTATATTCGTGCATGATTTTCGGAAGTGGGCCTTATATGGGAGCTATGACCAATTATGGACCGATCACCTTGAAATTAAGTAGTGTGATTAATGTCTGCATGAAAGTTATTTATGTTGCATTTTATGTGTATACCAACATTTTTAAGAGATTTATGCTCGTTAAAGTGATTATCGGAAGCAGGCTTTATATGGGACCTATGACTAATTATGGACCGATCATAATAAAATTTGGTGACATGAATTCCGTATATAGAAAACTCATTTGGACAAAAACTTGTGTAGATACCTATATAAATTAAACATTTATGACCGATAAAGTCCAACTTCGGGATGACATTTGTATGGGGGCTAGGTGAAATAATGAACCGATTTCAGCCAGTTTCAATAGGCTTGGTTCTTGAGCAGAAAAAATAATATTTACCAAATTTGATCAAAATATCTTCAAAATTGCGACCTGTACTCTGCGCACAAGGTTTACATGGACAGCCAGCCAGACGGACGGACGCACGGACATCGTTTAATCGACTCACATTAATAAGAGACACGTTTACGAACTTATAAAAATTAAAATGGCACCCATTAAAGTTTAGGTTATTTATTTATTCAATATTTTTGTGTTGGGACACCGGTGACCCTGTGGTCGTCAAATGGTTAAATGAGTACCCTTATTATAAAATTTGTTTCCGAATTTTCGATTTAGTGGAAAAGATTGTCGAGTACACATTGTTACTATTTATGCGTATGGACAAAAATATTAAAATTGTTACAGGGTGTTAGCAAAAAATACCAAAAATCGTGTGTATAGCAAAAAATATCAGGAAAATATCAACATAAAAACAAAAAATAATTATACGAGGGTGGGTCAAAAAAATCTCGGACTTTTTGAATTTCCCGGCACTTAACAGGAATCAAGTGACAGATGCCTATTATCAGGAGTAGTATTGCCCCTACTCCTGATAATAGGCATCTTTCAGTTGATTCCTGTCAAAATTTGAACAAGTTGCGTTATTTAGTTTCTGTTTGACAGCCATTGAGAATAAATTGGAAAAAAGCTAATTTCAAAACATCACTCAAATAAAGGCTAAATACTATGGGAAATCTGCACCATCAATTTCAATGGTAAAAAAGTGGTTTACTTAATTTCGTTCTGGCCGTACAAGCACGGAAGATGGCGAAAGTTCTCCACTTTCAGTTGAGGTCTCTACACCCGATATAATTGAAAAAAATCACAATATGGTGTTGGTAGATCGCATATTGCGAGAGATTGTGGAAGCCATAGGCATCTAACATAGCACAGAGGTTTACATTTTGAGTAATCACTTGGGTATGAGTAAGCTATCCGCATACACACATATACAGTTTCCATGGCAAAAATTCATGAATTAGGCAACGTAATGTACTATTAATGTGACTATTTCTTGTTTCAAAACCTGATGAGAACTCTCGATGGAAAAAGATTTGGCTACAATGATGAAATCATTTCACAAAAAATACCTACTATGATGACCTCGACAAATCTTATTTTTTGAAAGGGATAAAAAGAAATTGGAGTCGTAGACGTAGTTAGTTTGACTGTATTTATTATTGAAATATAAATAGTATACGATTAGTCTACATTTCCGAATTCTATATACACAAGAGATCAAACAGTAATGATAAAGAAAACAAAACACTACTCTTAAATCTTGCATCCTTGATCAGAAATTATCACATTCAACACCCATGGGGAGTAATTTCCAAAGAGAAACTCCATTTATACAAGCCCATCTAAAAATCAAAAAAGCTGCAATCTTGTACACAACTACTTAGAAATAATAATTTGTTATACCTATCGGCTTATGACCTAACAATTATTCCGAATCACCTCATCTCTTCTACACTGTTTATTTATTGTTCTCAGCATTGTCTAACTGTTAAGTGAATCTCATAAAAATAAATGATTTTCTATTGGAATCCATAAAATCAATTGTTATTATATTATATCCATATCATCATACTAATATAAATACATACACGCAGAGAAAAAATAAAGTTCTGCATGTTTACAGTAACCATTTCAGCATTTTTTAAAGTTTTTTAACAATATTAGAGTCACAGTAACTATTTATATGATTGTGGTAACCATAATATGGTTAACTTACGATTCACATCAATCATATATATGGTTACAGTAATCAAGTAAATGTTTGTGACAACCATTTTTATGATTAAGGATTTACCTATAATATTGTTAAAAAACCTTTAAAAATGTTGAACTGGTTACTATAAAAATACACAACTATATATTTTCTCTGCGTGTAGATACTTACACGCATAGAGTATACACTACAACCAAACAATCCTCTACAATATAAATGTGCACACACATTATCCATCGAAATAGTTTCATATATGTATGGGAGTGTTTGTGTCAGTGTGAATAAATATTAATTTGCCAACCACATGAATAGATTTTGCAATTTCATAGTAATAACTTTCCTTTTTTCATTTTAATTTTTCAAACTTCCCCCATTTTGTTTTGCTGCAATTATACTGTAAATATATAGAAAATAAATTGATAATAATTACTATACAAAAACTGTTCATGACGGAATTGTTCATAATATAGAATTATAAAATAGCTTTTTACCATCAACGGTGAAATTTTGTACAATAACTAGTATGGATGAGTAAAGCAGATCGGATGAATTCTACAAAATTCATTAATTCTGATTTCTAAATTAGTACTTTAGAAATAAGATTATTTGGTAACACGTGATTGAGAAAAATAACACTGGGCGGATACTGCGTAACTCAATCCGAAAACGAAAATATTCGAAAATATGTGCTAAATACATAGTACATAATTCGAAAAGATTCCCTTTCGAATCGAATTAGGGAGTAACCCACCTGATACAGATTGTTTCGAGAAGGGTAAAAAAAACGAAAGTAAATGATTTTACAACATTTTATTACATATTAGAAGAATATAACAACGGCAAAATAGATTTCCAAGCCGCTGCTTGTAAATCATTCATCACGCAGAGAAAAAACTACCCCAGCAAACCATGCATATGTTGCAAATCTAGGATAAGTGCTATATTTTGCAATAAAACATCAACAACAAAACATAGCAATTGCAACAGGTGCAGATTTGCAGGGTAGTTTGTAACGAAGAGTGATTTCCGCTATTACCAGTGTTGCCAATTTAGCCCTTTTCTGGCTAAATTTAGCCCTTTTCAATCTTGTTTCGCCTCAAAAAATCAATTTAGTCTTTAGCCATTTTTTTTTTTTCCTTTTTTATTTTCATTTAGCCATTTTTATGGCTAAATTAATACTTATATATTTATACTAATAATTTTAAATTTCTTGCTGTTGAAAATTAGTAAAATCAGTTTAAACAAGTTAGAGTGCTATATTCGGCTCTGCCGAATCTTTAATACCCTCCACCTAAATTAGATGAAAATTGTAGAAATTACGTTGGTATAAACACTATAATATCCATATTCAGTGTTTGTTATTGGGACTTAGCTCCGATTATGAAGATTGGTAGAATGTTAATGTAATGCAGTAGTTTTCGCTTATAGTCTACAAATACACACGCTGAAAAAAAATATAGTTGTACATTGTTACTGAAACCATTTCAACATTTGTGCATGGTTACTGTAACAATTTCAAAATTTGTAACAATATTATAGTCACAGTAACTTATATATGATTGTGGTAACAATAATATGGTTAATTTACGATTCACATGATTGTATCAATATATGATTGTGGTAACAATAATATGGTTAATTTACGATTCACATGATTGTATCAACCATGTATATGGTTACAGTAAACATGTACATGTTTGTGACAACCATTTATATGATGAAGGACTTACCATATTATGATGCTCTCATATCATAATCTGAGAACAACATATTATGATAAAAATATTCATCATATAAATGGTTGTCACAAACATATACATGTTTACTGTAACCATATACATGGTTGATACAATCATGTGAATCGTAAATTAACCATATTATTGTTACCACAATCATATATATAGTTTAAAAAATACCGCTTTCAAAGACTACAATCCAACCAAATTAGAATATTCAGTCCGTTATCGATAATAGTTTAGCTGTGATCAAATAACATAAATTAACTTTTTTCTAAAATTAAATTAAATATGCTACCTTAGTTTTGATATGTTTACAAACTAATGGCAAAATTTATGTTTTGACCAATGAAAATCAATTCTGTTCGACGACGTCTGTAATTTTTAGAATATTTTTTTTTATACATTTCTTGAGAGGCATATTAGCCATATATTCACTTATCAAAATATTCTCCATCGATTTTGAAGTTATCACAAAGAATTACTTTCAAATTTGGCTTTCATATAAAAAATTTGAGCTTTTGCATGCCAGGTGATAAATACGAGATTTTGAAAACATTGGCATATGATATAAGTGTGGCCAAGAATAAGAATAAATATTCTTATTTTCTTCCATTTGAACGTTTGTTATATTCATACATTTTTGTTTATCAATTCGGCATAACCTAATGCACAGTGGGTCAGAATCAAAATTGTTTGGAAATAAATCTGGCATTTCTAAACGGATGACCCGATCGGGACAAAATTTGACGTAGTGGTAGTCAAGGAGTATTCGAGTTCGAGTTATTAAAATGGACCCTACAAATATTCTAGGCGTGACGCTATGGAGGCTCAAAGTAGGGTACCTTCGACATGTAAAATTTTTAAACACGTGCCATTTTTTTGTTTGGCTTTAAAGTTACCTTTTAGTATTACGAACATAAAGGCAAGTTGTAATAATGGCCCAAAATTGTTTTTTGTGTAAAATGTGTGTGTTCTTTAATTTAAAAATGTTAGCCCTTTTTAGCCTTTTTTTCTAAGTACTTAGCCCTTTTTGTACACCAAGAATTGGCAACACTGGCTATTACATGGGGCAATAAAATCGAAACAATATTGGAGGCTTTTTAACTACACAATTTTTATGTATTGTGGTTCCAGTAGTACAAATATGGTCCAAATTTCAAATACTATGAAGAGGTTTTTTAAGTATTTTAAGTAAAATTGTGCATTTTTTTAGACGTTTCTCAATATAATTAATGATAAATCAAAACTGTTTGGACCGATATTATTAAAATAAACTTAGAGCAATTGGAATTTACAAATCCTTTAAATCGTTTATACATTTTGTTTCAATGGGCTTAGTAGTTTCGGAGTTATACTAACAAATTGAAGCAAAAAATATACTTTTTTACGTGGAAATAGCATTTTTTTTGCTTTAAAAAATCATGAAAAAACGAAACTCTTCAGATTTAGTACTTTATCGCAAAGCCACATGTAATAGAAACAAAATGAGATACCGTTCATAAAAATCGATGTATTATTTCGAAGTTTATTCACAAATAAGTGAATTCGCTCATTTTCACAATATTGTATGTGTTTTTGTTACAATAACAAAACACGTGTAAAATTTCCACTCAAAGTACATGCTTGTGAGCACATACAATTTTGTAAAAATGATCGTATTCATGGTAATATCGCAAATTTATGATTCCGGTTTATTTGGTAAACAATTAAATGAATGAACTAATAATTAAAATAAGTTTGGTGCTTTTATATATTTGATAACGTAGTTATACTCAATTTCATTTAACTGAGATAATAATTAAGCTTTTTTGATAAAATTCAGTTTTTCATACCACAGTGAAACAGCGAGAAAAAAAACTAAATAATTATAAATGTTCTTTTAACAAACTGTGTATTCTTTTTTATTCAAACGTTTTGAATTAAAATCTTAATTTTTACAAGTGGACTTAGCACGTTTGCACTCTAAACTAACAATATAATTATTCTACTCCTAATTCAGCAACGCGAACGGAAAATATTTTTCAAATGTTGGTTAGAAAAACACTCAAAAATTATTTGAAGACGGAGTGATTTTCATACAAAATTTTAAAACACATTTTCCGTCCATGATTCTGAATAAAGCCTTAAATTTCTAGCAAACAGCGAATAGCTGCCTTTTTTTTCTCAAAAACCATAAAGGTAAGAATTATTGAAAACAGAAATCTAACAATAATGAAAATTATAGAACGCATTTTGATCTTTTGAGGTTTTTTGTGAACTGAGACTTTGATCTAAAATCACTTAAAGCTAAAATAAATGTAATACATACATATGATTTAGGCTACATACAACTATTGTAATATTAGGCCATGATATACTTCTATACCTCCCTGCTGTTTCACTATTATTATGACTCTAATGATTATGATTATGTATATATACTGCTGTGTGTGTGAGTGAACCTATATAGATCTGAAAAGGTGTGAAAGTACATAATAACGTATAGATATTATTACTATGTAGTAGGACTAACTAGTAACATTAACCAAGTATGTATAAGTATAAGTGTTCATTAGGGTGGACCTCAAAATTTTTGGATTTTCAATGTTCCTAAGGTCTAAAATTGTTCTCCGTTATCAAAAAACCAAATGTTGCACATTATATTCGCAGCATTGGAGTTTGAAACAAAACAAAGTAGCAATTATTTGGCAAAACATAAAATAAAAAATTTTTGTCATGAAACCAAAAAACAAAAAAATCATAAAATTTCATGAAATATAAATCGTGTAAACATGTCTCAAGTTTCATTAGAATATAGAAAAAGTACCATTAAGACAAACATTTTGTGTTCTCTCTCAGCATCATGAATAATTAATTTCTAATTTTATTAATATGGAAAATTCAAAAAGGACCATTAAGAGGAAGAAAAATAAAGTAATCTTTTGTGGATTCGAACTCATTTAGGATCATGTGTGCCTAATTGCATGATTTTAAGTTTATTATAAAATAAACAAACATTACTATTTGAAGAATAAAAATCACCCAGTGCCACAGTCCATGTGTAGGTTTATTATGATATAAAATTAAATAAGTACCTTTTGAAGAACGAAGAAATGCCATTACTTCTTAATTTTTGGCATCATAATACTATTATGCCTATCAGGCAATTAGTATGTATATAAGGAGTGAGATCGTAAAATTCTTAACATTCAATTCTTTGTTGTTAACCAGAAAAAAGTGAGTACTAAAATTTTTTAATATTTTCAACAAAACCCAACTTGGTCCTACAAAAAGTTGGCCAAGCATTCAAAGGTCTGCCGACAAACTGTTTCCAATGTGATTAAACAGTACCGGGAGAACTTGTCCGTTGATAGAAAGCCTGGTTCAGGTAGAAGGAATGGTCCACATGATGTGTCTAAAGCCAAAAAATGGAAAGCATTTTCAAAAGAGCTCCCAACACATCCGGTAGGAAAGCAGACCGGTTAGCTCAGTGCTTGGACTATTTGGTACGAAAAGTTAAAGCTAATGCAGGTTTAAAAATATACAAGGCTCAAAAAGTTCCTGACAGGAACTCTGCTAAAAATTTAGAGACCAAAGACAGAGCACGGAAATTGAAGTCAAGTTTTATAATAAAGATATTGGGCTCTTGTTAAAATAGAATTGAAGAGCACAAAAAAGGTGTCCAAAAGTATGGTAGATTTTAAATGGAGATGGACTACCTGTTCGAGCAAAGTGACAGAAAGCTCTATAAAAACGTTAATTGAAGGCTTTCCGAAAAGGGTTTAAAATTTCATCACTAGTGATTCGAACTATAAAAATATTTTTTTTTGTAAATTGTAATAATAGTTTCTATCAAATAAAAAGAAATTAAAACTGTAAGTTTAGTGGTTTCGATTTTATTAACATATATGTATATTAAGAATTTTTCGATCTCACTCCTTAAGTTAAATAATTTAATATAACAAAAAAGGTTCATTAGAAAAAGAAGAGTCAGTTTTCTTTTTCCCTGTAGACAACCGTCAGATTTGAAATTTTAAAGTAATTTCCTGATTCTAATAGGTTCAATATTGTAGAAAATTCAACATGTACCTTTTGAAAATCGAAGAAATACCAATAATTCTTTCTTTACTTAGAAGCATATCAGCATAAAAAGTACAAATTTCCTTTTTACCTCAAATTTCAATTTGTCAAAAATTACTAAAATCTGCATTTATGTACTCAAGAAAAAATATGTTTTAAAAAAGTACCCAACTGTTAACCTTAATTTGCTCCCAATCTACATCTTTACATTCGATATCCAAATAAAATCATGTTAGTTAATTTATGAATTACTATAATAACAAATGTTTAAAATTTTTCCAATGAATTTGTAATAAAATGTATTTTTCCCGTTTTTATCCCTGAAGGTTTCAAATTTCCAAAAAATACTATATTAATAAGTTTTTTTTTAATTAAAGGAGTAAAGAAAAACTTCCCAAAATTCGAAATTTTCGAAGCAAAAAAAAACTTTATTATGTTCAATAACTAAGTGAGAGTAAATAACAGATATGTACCCTTCAAAATCACATATAAGTTATGAAAAACAAAGACCGCGTTCAAAAGATTCGCCATCTTTGTAAAAACATACACCCAATAGTAAAATACTATAAATAAACATACATAGTACATAATATTTACATATTTGGTAATTTCACAAGATTTCCTATCATGTCATATTGTCATAACATCCTAATATTTCACAACTCGGCAGCTCGGCTTAACCGACTCTTAAGCATTCGGCACAGGTCTCTGCTGATTGGTTACGATAACACAATAAACATAGCATACAGGGTAGTATTAATTTGGGAGATTTTTTGCTTGAAACGCAATAACAACATTTTTAAACCATGTGAAATATCAGGAAATTATGGCAATATGACATGATCGGAGACCTTGTGAATGGACCAATTATATATTAGTGCTGTCAAGTTCTACTACTATTGCTTATTCGATACAACATTAAAATTTAAAAATAACTAAAATTATTTTTGAAAATATAAAATTTATTTTTTAGAAATTTTTTTCATTGTTTTTCTTATAAACATAGAAATAAACTGCCATAACTCAATTTGAAGATTATTTATCAGGAAATTTAATCAATATGTTTAATCAATTTGTGTCATTCTTAATTAGAAGGTTTTAAAAAAAATAAATTATAATATGCCTTTCGAAAGGTAGCACCGCGACTTCATCCGAAACAATTATTGTAATACAATTTAAAGTAATCCAATGATACGTGTATCATAATATCGATTTGACTTTGAAGAAAGTGGATGAATAGTCAGGATCTAAAATCCTATTGTTTCAATGTTTGGTCTGCTTTTTTCATCCAGATATACATATCAGAGATGTACATGAGTTGATTCGCTTTTATCTTATATGAATAAAACACTGCATTTGTTGTATTTCCAATCATCAACATGTGCTAATTATATTGCTTGCAGTGCTTGCGCTCTCATAATTGATTGCCATTTTGACAATCATTTTTTAAATGCAGTTAGCAATAACAACTCAAAAATGATTACTGTGTTTTGATTTGTATGCAAAGATGATAAGATGAATGCATAATACAAAATCAGTGCATTTATTTGTTCTAAATAACTTTTCGCGCGTGGCTCAAAAACTAAATTTCGTCTTATTTTGATATAAAAAACTCCGAAATAATAAAAAATATTGAAGATTGTGTTTTCCGTATTGTTAAAATAGAAATATGCAAGAAAAATCCTTCTAAATAAAGTCTTAAATTAATTCAAACATACTCATATAGGAAAGTGTATATTAACTCAAAAAGCTCTTCTTATATTCATAACACTCATATTGATTCGCTGCTTTTGTGAATGGTAAGAGCTTACAGAATATGCAAGCAATTACATATATTTTGTAATTAAACACTTGCTGTGGTGAATCATGCAATGACAATTTTCGTTTAGTTTATGTATAGTGATAACTCAGTATTCATTTTTGCAAAATAAAAACAAGTAAGAAAGTATGGTCGGTCAAGCCCGACCATATAATACCCTACACTAAGTAAATGAGCAAAAACATTTTTCTTTCAAAATTTCAATAATCTATTTTCGGAAGTGGGCCTTATATGGGAGCTTTGACCAATTATGGACCGATCACCATGAAATTAAATGGTGTGATTAATATCTGTATGAAAGTTGTTTATGTTGCATTTTATGTGTATACCGACATTTTTAAGAGATTTATGCTCGTTAAAGTAATTATCGGAAGCAGGCCTTATATGGGAGCTATGACTAATTATGGACCGATCTTAACAAAATTTGGTGACATGAATTTCGTATATATAAAACTTATTTGGAGAAAAACTTGTGTAGATACCTATATAAATTAAACATTTATGACCAATAAAGTCCACTTTCGGGAGGACATTTGTATGGGGGCTAGGTGAAATAATAAACCGATTTCAGCCAGTTTCAATAGGCTTGGTCCTGGGGCAGAACAAATTATATGTACCAAAAAGATTCTGAGTCGATCGGTATACTTTAAGGTGGGTGTTAGACTAATATTTTTGGGCGTTACAAACATCTGCACAAATCCAATATACCCTCCCCACTATGGTGGTGTAGGGTATAAATATGTCATATGAATGGTATTCATGCACATCTCCGATACATATTATTTTTGGAAATTTATCTATATACAGTGAGACCTCGATTATCCGTAATGGTCGGGACCGGGAGCATTCTGGATAATCAATTTTCCCGGTTAACTGATTACCAATGATAATGAAAATTAAAACTCGATATTGCACACTGGTCCATCGGTTGAATCAAAGTCGTCCAATTTGGTGGAAAAAATTTCACAATAACGTTTTCAGCATTGAAGGCCAATAGCATAATGATTTTGGTATCATATTTTAGAACGATTTTCTTAAAATTATCTCTCACTTCGGGTACTAAGTTAGTGTTAAACCATTCTCATGGACATTTTTTAAAAATCTTTGCAATAACTAATGCTTTGCACTTGTGTGTACCAGCAGCATTAACGCAAACTAATGAGGTTAGTCTCTTCTTTGAGACCTTGTGTCATTCTATGAAATTTTCATTATGCTAAGCCAAACTTCTCTCAAGTAAACACTTTCTATTCTCCATTAATTTTTCCACAAAAATTGTGGCAGCTAATCAGCTGAATATTTTTATCCTGCAGCATTAAGTTTGTAAATTTTGAGTGGAATATTTTAGACTTTCCTTCACTGTTAATCCAGAAATTGAAGTTCCTTTAAATCGTTCCTTCCGGAACCATTCATAAACTGCAAAATCTACTTTTGGTTCTTCAGCAGTTTTTAAAGTTTTTCGTTTTCCAAAGCCAATAACAGAATCACTTTATTTTTTATAATGTCTAACACTCCTTACGCCAAAAGCTATCGAAAAATCTATGGCACAATATCAAAAAATATTGGCTTTACAAATCGATCGAGGGAATTCCCCATTTTCGTTTTATTCACATTGTGTTAGATTGTTCAAAAATAATCGAAAAAGAATTATAATCCCGGATAATAGAGGTAATTACTCTTAATCGGTGCACAAAAATTTAAATCGATCCAAAAACATTTTCTTTTTCTTTCCCGGATAATTCATGTTGCCGGTTAATCGAATCACGAATAATCGAGGCCTCACTGTATATAAAAATGAAATAGTCCATCTATGTAATGTCATCACGTGAAAACGGCTAGAGCGATTTGGATTATTTTTTTTTATTCGATTTGAAATTTTCAGGAGATGGTTTGTAAAGAAAAAAAAAAGAAAAAAGTTCGGAAATTTAATTTTTTAATATATTGACTCCTTTTCACTTCTCATTTTTCTTAATATAATAAATTTTTTGGAGAAACTTGAAATAGCTACCGAGCGAAGCCGGGGTGATCAACTAGTTTCTAATATAATAAAATGATTGTTCTTCATTTATAAGTTTTGAAAATTTCTACAGAATATAATTGAAAAACGCAAAACCGAAAACCGATAGATACATATGTACATTAGAGTTCGTTTGTGGCCAGGACACTTCATTTGTTTTTCGAGTATCATCATTTTTTTAAAGTTTTTGCGGCACCAATATTTTCTTTCTATCGCTACCATTAAAAAGTTATTAGGCTTCAAAGCTATTTTATAACAAGAAAATAATAATTGGTAAACAAAATTATGGACATTTTTTTATTATTTTGGCTTAACAAAAAAATTTTAAAGCCACATAACTTTTTAACGGGTTATGATATATTTGCAATATATTCAACCGTTTTTGCTCTACAAAAAAATGAGCTTAATATTCGCGTCTTTGGGTGCATTGAACCACCACAAGGAGTGAAAATTTTCCAAAAAAAAAGGACGCAATTACTTTATTCACGCAAAAACCTTTAAAAAATGGTGATACCCGCAAATCAAATTTTTGAAATTAACTCTAATGTACATATTTACACTTTTCTATACTATTTCAAAGTTATGAACCAATATGTAGTATTAAGCTTGCTTTTCGAAACAGCAATGAGTGGGTTGATTAACAGTAAACTGGATATAATAATATCTGTGAACTTTTGACAAAACAACTTAAGTGTAATTTTAAAATTTTTCAGGAGTGCGCAAAAACTATCGAATTGATCGATAATTATGTTATTATTTGTTCATCAAGGTCAAAAAAATAAACAAATTATCGACCAATTCAACAGTTTTTGCGCACTCCTGAAACATTTTAAAATTACACTTAAGTTGTTTTGTCAAAAGTCCACAGATATGTATATTCAAATAGCATGCAAATATTATCCAAGTAACGTCAGATAGGAAATAAATGTTGAAATTTTCAGGATTTGGGTTTTAAAAAGTGCAAAATAAGTGCCACCATAATATATAAGTATCTAAGTGTCCATGTGTGCATTTGTGTACCTTTGCAGTGTAAGAATATGTGTATTGCCATCTCTTTGTCTGTATAAGTTTAGTTTAGATTAAATTGTATATGTTTGAGATGAACAGGTGTTACATGTTGTATCCTTGGATTTTATATGTTAAACTGACACAATATACAATGAGTATAATGAAGATAATATTACCCAGGCTATAACCTTAATATAATTCAAAAAAAATCCATAAAACAATAGCAAACATAAGTTTTAGAAAAATCCTCATACAAAGTATACATACGATTGTAGGGTATAAAGTAAATTGTAATAAAAATAAAATGATATTTAACAAGATTATAAAATCTAATTATATTTTAGAACAATGAAGGTAAAACCCACAAAAGAAGACAACAATATAACAAAATATTAAAGAAAATACTTTCAAATATAAAAAAAATTTAATGTGGTTATAAAACAAATACTATTAATATTAACACCTGTTTTGAAAAAGCAAAATTGAAATTACCAAAGGTTTTAGAATCAATTTATTATTAACCTTAATCATTTCAAATCAACAAATAATATCTTCGGAAAGTTTCATTTCCCTTCCTATCGTCTTGGAATTTTATAAGAATGCTGAATATATATACTTTAGTGGTCCTCCGAAAAGTAATTCGATTGGAATGACAAAATCAATATAAGTTAAATTAAGTTACTTTTCGATGTGTTTTTTCACTACTCCAATTTTTATAAATTTAGAAACAACTAAAAACAAAAAAACACAAAACTGAAAACAGAAAACAGAAGGGAATACCACAAACCGTCTTCAAAACACTTGCAAGTCACACCAAATCGTTAAAGTTACTTCCAGCAAGCAAAACACACGTGTTTCCACATAATTGCTGCAAGTAACTTCTGCCAGCCGTGACTTCTGGATATCGACTTCCAATACGTGTTTACACGACAAAAACAAGAAAACTTGGTAGTGGACACACGGCTTAAGAAGTAAGGAATAAGGAAAATAGATGATCAACATATTATATATTAATAAAGAGAGTAATTATATATTTGAATAGGAGAGTTAGTTTAATAATGTAAATAACAAAAGATTGTTACTATCATACCTCGCGTTAATGTATTTTTTGGATGGTAGCCTTACATGATAGCTGTAACCTATTAAAAAGAATCGTCATAAAAATGTGTGCTTTGATATCTATATGTCTGTTATAAACTGATCTTCACAAAAACCAATAATATGATTTTTGTATTCAACATAACTTTGGTTCGATACCGATGTATAAATGATTTTTGTATATGGGACCTATGATCAATTACGGACTGATCTTCATAAAATTAGGTACGGCGATATATACAACCGGATAACGATATTTGTAATAGATTTATGCATATTTATGTGATTTTAGGAAGTTTAATATAATATATGTGATTATGTTTAAATATAGCTTAAGTTTGCTGAATTTTGTATGGATACTGCTATTACATCGACAGTTATGTACCATAATCCGGGAAGAAATTTGTATGGAGACTAAAAGAAATCATGGAACGAATCTTTCCATTTTCAATAGAGCTTGTCTTTTATCCAAACAATGTGTGCTTAATTCCATGATATTAGCTGCAATATAAAATATCAAACCATTTTGAGGTTGTATCACGTTTTGGTTCATAACTCTAGGTCTACTTAACCGATTTTTCACATTTCCAATACAAAATATTTCATATCCACATAAAATAGTTGGTGAAAATTTCATCCCCGTACGTCCTTTATTTAAAGCTCTATCGGGCCAACAACAGACGGACATGGCTAAATCATCTTAGAATTTTGGTTGTACAATCAAAATACAGATTGTCAAGACTATCGACTATATCAGTGCGTTTAACATTTTTATTTTCGTTTAACTGGTTTACTTGGTTTTTATCACTCGGTTAACTGGTTTTTAAAATTTGGTGCGGGATTTTAAATAGATGACGTATCTTTTTAAAGCCATTTTTGTTTTTAATAACTTATATGTCATGAGTCTAAGTTCATTATTATGAAATATTGAGAAAATTCAATAAGACAGGTACATAAAGTAAGTCGAATTTTTGAGGACTCTAACACATTCAGAATCATGCGAGTCTAATTTCATGATTCTAGTTTGATTATCTTAAGTTATTCAGAAAGTACAATAAGAATAGATTTTCTAACTCACTCAGTACCATATGCGCAATGCGCATATATATAGTATGCCTCAAGGCATGCATTACAAAATACCAATTATCTTAAAAAGTAATTATAATGTTTTTTCTTAAATTTAACGTTGACTTTAGTTACAGATTTGTTAACCTCGAAGATTGAAATGCATTCTGACTTTTAGTTTTTGTTCTGTCAGCTGTTTTGTGAGTGATGTCATAAATTTAGCACGTGAAAATTTGTGTGCGATTTTTTTTAAATCAATGGTTTACAAATTTTTTGTCGCCCGATCTATTCGAAATATTTTTTTTTTTAAGTAAGATATTCTTCTTTCAGTCTATGAATTTGTAAATGTTTAACAATTAACAAAAAGTTTTTATTTTTGTTTCAATTTTATTTTTTTTTTTATTTATTGTATCTTCATTAATTAATGAACTAACAACAAGTATTTCAAATCTTATATCTAATAATTATAATTTAATTAGTCCAGCCAGTGCCAGACGAAAAATTGTTTATTGATTGTTGTTAACAAAAAGTGTGTTGAGAACGCAAAAACTAAAGGGTGTCTCAGGGCACTGTTGCAGGTTGCGGCTAAATCTATTGGCGTGTTATATTGTATAGTTTTCTACTTTTTTGTTATATTTTTTGTTATATAAAAAACATGATAGGAATTTCAGATAGAGACCGCAGACGGATTAAATTAACCTCCTTAACTCATGATCAGTTGGTACTCCACAAGAAGATCCACAGCCAGGAAGTTCTACAGTTGGCGAAAAAGCAAAACATCCAGTTAATGACGTCCGTAATGTCTATATCGACCACTTTCCAATCTGGTTAGGCAAAAAAGATGGTACAAACTAGTGCGTTAGCTCAAAATGCGATTTTCGTTTATGCTTCTCAAATGCCAAAAATTGTTTTTATGAATATCATCGAAGAAAGTAAAACATATTTTCTTACTTTTTGTATATTTTTCTTTAGTTTTTCAATAAAATCTTATCATAATTAATGTTTACATTATTGTTTTCTACACCTAAACCGGCAGCAATGCCCTGAGGCACTCTTCACCATTTTGCACCTGGTTCCTAAAATTAATTTGCAAATTAGTTTCTGATGGCTTTTATGAGTTTATTGGGTCATAATTACCCTAAAAAAAATTATTCGATAACTTTTTTTAGCCTTTTAAAGTTTGTGGGTTAGAGGGTTAATGATTAAAGCTCTAGAATTCGAATATTCTAGTTGAAGAGCATTGTAGAAAAAGAGCTTTCTCGATGGTAATGCAGCATATATAAAAAGGTACCAGAGACCTGTATGCTAATTTTTTAAGTGGATATAGATAGGGAGCCACGTCTCTATATAAACAGATACGAGTAGATGATAGAATTTTAGGTCAGTTTCAGCTATTTGAAAATGTTTGTGTTTTTCCCCATATACGTTATGAATATATTAAAGGATTACTCTAATTAGTAATGTTTTTTAAATGTATAACAAAATTATTTTTGAAAATGTGCCATGTGTGTGAGCTATGACTAATTACGGTGCAAATACGTAGTATATATGGGTCAGTTCTCTTAAATTGTTCTAGTAATAGTTAGGATTACATGAAATTTATCAGATGAGGTTCAGATTCTGTACAAAATTGTGTATCATTGTTAGATATTTTAAGATATATTTTCGTTTATAGTCTTTTTTAGAAGTGGACGCTTATGAGACTTATAGCACAGCCAGGTGGACACCGTTAAATCGACTCACAATTTTACAACTTTCAATCGATTTCCGGCACGGGTTCCCGTTAACCAATTGGTATCAAAGTTTACCCATCCCAAGCCAACCTACTTTTTAAGAACAGGTCTAATATTCATATATATATACTGGTAGTATACATATATTTTCTCATTTATTTAAACAGTTTTTTTTTCAGTTTATTTTTAATAAATTTTCTTTAATTTTCCACTTTAACAGGGCATTTATTTTAACTTATCTGTAAACCTGTAGACACGCACTTTAACAACCGATGATGTTTTTGATATGTGGGTTATTTCATACATTTATAGGTCAAATAGAGAAGTTAATAAAAGAAAATAAAAAAATCTGAATACAGTATTGTTTTGTTTTATAACACATATGAGCTAGAACATCGAGCAAATGAACTCTACATCTTTGCTGGCACAATATCACTCTTTTGTCGAAATTTTTTAAGATCATTTTTCATAAATGTAAAGTTAAATTCTCGATTTCAATGCACTATTGCCACTATTTATACAGTAGCGGGATCTTCTAGAAATTCTAAGCATTATTTAGCGGAGACACTCGAATATTCTACAATTATCATACAGTGCTTTTAAAACTGCTTCACATTTAATGTTTTCAAACTCCGCATAAATGTTAGCAACAGAGTGCCATCAACATTGTTTACAAGTTGAAGTTTGGATCAATGTTGATAACAGGATTAATACTGATACCAGCCTTTAGAAACCGTTAAATTCAAACCAATTTGAATTTGGAATGTAATATATTGTTACGTTTTAACCTTTTTAAAACGTTGGTTTATTTCCTTTAAATAAACCGGATACTTTGGATTGTAAATAAACACAGTTTTGGTAGTTTAAAATTGTAACAACTCTTTATTTATTTAAAATGTACAACAACAACAGTTCAAATAGTCACTCGGAGTCTTTATACACGTTTATACCTTTTACTTATGAGTTAGCAAAACTGAAATTTGTGGTAATTTTAATTTTGTAGGAAGTAAAATAAAATATTTAAAAAAAATGTTTGATTTTGATTATATCTATCAACGGAATCAAAATAAATGAAGATACATTGCCTACTTTTCGAGATACTGTATCTGAAAGCGGACCAAATTACCTAATAATGATCTATTTTTTTTTTTTTTTTTTAACACTGAAAGTCGACTTTAAATGGATATATCTTCTGAACCAAATATCTGATTCTAATAAGAGTAACATATTTTAAATGGCTTTTTTAGGTGTTCATGAAGTGTTTGATTTTTGCAACCTCACTTGTTAAACATTCTGCGATCGACCCCACTGTACATTATTGATTATAAATATGTAATTATTACATATAAATTTTTAACAATATTTGATCATTTGAAATAACAAAACTCTCCATATATTTACTCTTAATGTCTGAATTGGTCTACATACAGATAAAGAAGAACATAAATTGTATATTAGGGTGGAACTTATTTTGCACTTTTGCGATTTTTGAATAGCTTTAGGTCTAAAGTGTTCCTCCTAAGCCAAATGCTGAAAATTTTAGCCAAATCGGTTAACATTTAGAAATAAAATGTTTAAAATAGCAATATTTTCAACAAAAACTAAAAAACTTATTAATAATAAAAATTCCAATTCAAAATAGTTTTCGATTCTAATAAACTCTAAATGAAGATTTGTAAATGGAATCGGTTGAACTTATAATGGGTTAGTGTGGAGTGTATTTGGAATTGGCTGATTTCAAAGAAATATTTTTTTTCACAAATTTAGATAACTATAGATTGGTTCTTAAGATTGTTAATTTACGATTTTGTAAATTTAAATTTCTATGATATTTATGTACAGTATTGGCCATAACTAAAGCACCCCCTCAATGGATTTTTTTCATATCATAATTTTTTGGATAAAAAAGTTTTTTTGGGATGTATTTTGTGTATATTTTATTAACTTATATTGTTAATGTTCATATTGTATTCATTTAGGAAAGGATAATTGTATGAAAAACTAATTTAAAATGATAAAGCATGCAAAAGCACAAAACGCGACGGACAAAACAAAAGCACCCCCTTATAAGATGTTTAAAAATTTGATTATGTTACTGCATATTTGCAATGTCAGTTAACGGGACTCACAACGCATGCATTTAAAAATTCCAGAAGATAAAAATAAAGGAAGGCGTAGCCTGTATAATTTAAGTTCTATACAGTTTATTGTGAAAAAACTATGGATTGCATGGAACAAGTACTCCAGTGAATTTAAAATTTAAGTTATTGAAGACTGGAAGCCGCGCTTATCACGGCATGAATTGAGTAAAAAATATTCAATTAACAGATCAGTTATTTCCTGGCTGATTCCAAAGTTTTTGCAGAATGGTCGTATTTCACCGGAACATTCTGGAGGACGTCCGCGTAAAACCACACGATATGACGGTTCCTTGATCAAAACAGCAATGGAAAAAGATCCTACAGCATCTGCTAGTCAAGTAAGTATAAGTTTAAGATTATGCGTTAGCGAAAGAACAATCCGTGGAAGAGCAGTAGAAGCACGATTATTCACCCGATGACCAGCAAAAAAATCGTTTATATCAGCTAAGAACAAGAAAGCTAGACTGGAGTTTGCCAAAGCCCACATTGACTGGAGTGTCCAAAAATGGAAGACAGTGCTGTTCTCTGACGAATCCAAATACAAATTAAAAAGTTCCGATGGAATAACGCGTGTATGCAGACGAAAAGTAGAAATACTGAATCCAAAGTATTTCAAAGGAACAATTAAACATGGAGGGGGCAATGTAATGGTCTGGGTGTGCTTTTCTGGTCAAGAAATTCAGCCAAATCATAAAGTTAATGGGATTATGTATAGGTTCATGTACCGTGATATATGTTGCCTTATGCCAGTGAAGAGATTCCACTTATAGGGAGGTTCCAACAGGATAACGATCCTAAGCACACCTCCAAAAGTTGTAATACTTGGCTGCAGAGCAATAAGATTCAAGTTCTTCATTGGCCTGCTCAATCTCCCGATTTCAATCCTATTGCGGACTTGTGGGAGATTGTTAATATGAAAATAAATCGTTAAAATTGCCGAAATAAGGATCAGCAGCTTTCACGATTTATTTCAAGCCGTTATTATAGCCTGGGAAGGAATATCACAAGACATCGTGAAAAACTTAATATCTTCTATGCCTAAGAGATGTGCATGTGTCATCCAAACCAAAGGATATGCAACAAAATATAATTTAAAATTTTTTATATTATATCCATGAAGGGGTGCTTTAGTTTTGTCCGTTTTATTTTCCAGCATTAAATATCTTTTGATTTAATGTTACCTCTTATAGAAAGATTAACTTTAAAAGTATTTGTTTATCAATAGTAAATATATTAACAATTGAAAATAATACATAATAAAAATTTAAAACTTAGTTTTTATACAAACAAATATAATATGAAAAAAATTCTGACAGAATTATTCAAGATTTGGATCCCGAAGATATCTGGGGTCTTCAGAAAATTGATTTCAACAGACAGACAGACAGACAGACGGACAGACAGACAGACAGACAGACAGACAGACAGACAGACAGACAGACAGACAGACAGACAGACAGACAGACAGACAGACAGACAGACAGACAGACGGACATGGCTAAATCGACTCCGCTATCTATAAGGATCCAGAATATATATACTTTATAGGGTCGGAAAATTATATTGTGGAAATTACAAACGGAATGACAAATTTATATATACCCTTCTCACGAAGGTGAAGGGTATAAAAATATTTTTGTACGCAAAGGGTTAGAAAGGCAACACTTTTTAAACAGCTGTTCTTGTTATTTTGTTTGTGTTAATGAAATAGCTATTGCATTTTCTTGGATACTTTAGAATATTTAGAAATTATCCGAATAAAAATTGCGTAAATGTTTTTTGTTCGTTTGTGATCCTTAAACATCTAAAACATTATGAAGGTATGGGTAAACTTTAATAAATGTTGGCAACATTTTGTGTCAGAAAAGGAAACGCCATGTTCAATTATGAATAAAGGGAAAATATTAGGCCAACTAGATAATGTAAACCAATTTCTCCTACTCTATTTCTTATCTTTCTAAAAACATGAATGATACACTTAACCATGATCTTGTGACAGTTTTTGAATGGGGTTGTGCGAATAGAATCGATTTCAATGCACTCAGGACTCAATGTTGCATGTGATCACAAAAACGCACAACGGATCATGTTGCTCAATCTGTTTTTATGGGTAGTGTGAATATTAAAGAATCAGCAGGTCTTGATGTTCTAGGCATGAGTATTCAGTGCGCTGTCCTCTGGACAAAACACATTTTTCAAGTGTTGAAAGACACATTCCAGTGCCTTCGTTTTCAAATACTTCACTCTGTCTGATCTAATTACTATTTACACCGCTTATATCCGACCAAAAATGGAATACAACTCTCATGTGTGGGCCGGTGCTTCGATGTGTATTTTGGAGTTACTCGACCACGTACAGGAGAAGGCGAAGATGCTTATTGGTATTAGTAGGGTATCCAGCTCTATTGACTCACTGGACTCACTGAAACAATGGTATGTGCTCTGCTGAAAATAGGCAATATGTTCCCGAAACCTGTAATTTTTTACGCAATACACGTTCTTCGGCAATTGCTCATAAATTTTTTGTCGACTGGTCAGTGGATTGCACAAGATATTACAAGAAAAATTCGTTTAGACGTACTGCCCGCACTTTCAATATAGGAAAAATCAAGTCAATAAATCAAATATACACAAACACTACTCCCTCTATCCTCCCTCCCATGAACTATTTTTACTATTTAATACCCATGCAGTGCATTGTTCCAACACAATTAAAAAATGTATAGAAGAATTTTTGCAAAAATATGGGAAACAATTTTAAAATGTTACTAAGGGATTTTTGTTTTATCTTTTGTTTATAAAATTAAAACTTGTGGACAGATTTTAACCAAACAAACAAAGTGTTTGGAGCTTTGTTTCCTACGCGCTTAGAAAAACTTAACAGCGTAGATGCATTTTCCAATTTTTTGTGCAGTTTTAAAAAACGAAAATTTTGAAATTTTGCTAAAAAAAATATTTTATATTATATATATTTGAATGAAGATTAAAAAAGTTTCAGTCTTGCTTAAATTTAATTTTATTACGGAATTTCGTGTTTTTTTAGTTTATTCAATAAGCTAAACCGTTTTTGAGTTACGCGAATAAATGTTTTGCAATTTCATCCATTTTCGAAATAACGGTGTACTCGAAAACAAGAGCTAACCTAAAAAAACGGTTAGCACCTCTTGATTCAGCGTACTCAACTTAGATTAACCCGCTGGGTGCCTCGACAAAAAAAAATATTGTCAAATTCGAGCACAGTGTTATTATTAAAATATAAGAATTCCATAATTAAAATCGAAAAAATGTTTCAATATTTTGAAATTTTGTTTAAAAAAAATTTAAAATGTAAAATTTTATTCTGGATGTTTTTTTTCAGCATTTATATTTTTTACCAATTATTGCTACTTTAAAAAAAAAAAAACGAAAATCCAATTAAAATGTGCAACTTCTAAACGTCCTCCGATTTTGATAAAATTTTCAGCATATAATTTTTAGATGACGGAGAACAATTTTAGACCATGAGAGCATTGGAAATTGTAAAAGTACCACCCTAATATATATGACTGTATATATTCATTTGATACTCCATTTGTAGTTGTAAGCTGTCACGTAAGGTAAACATAACCACAGTAAAATGTGTTTTCCGTCAACAAACAATACAGAATTTATAAAATACACACTAAAGGTAGTACAACAGAAATAAATTCCCTATACACGAACGTACTAATACAAACATACATACACTCATATCTACTTACATGTATATATATATATCCTAGCAGAAAAACAAGCAATTGAAGAGGTTTTTTTCAGAAATGCCTTAATTTGCGGACACAATTTCTTCCAAATAGTCTTATTATTTTTTACCGCATGACGAAATTATTGTTAAAATATGAAAAGTTTGTACATATTACAAAAGCAAAGCCTTACTGAAGGCCTGAAGGGACAGTTATATCTTTCAGAAGTAAAGGCCTTTAAAATGCAGACCTTTCAATTTTTACGGTGTGATATTTGTTTGTATTTATAAAGAACATCTACCAGTAACATACAGCTTCGTATGTATAATGCAGCATTCATATGATAAAACGGATAAAATTGTAATAATACACGGACTTTTAACGAGAAAATAATTGTAGTGTTTTTTAATTTTTGTTTTTCGTTCAATTTAATTTTTTCCTTCCCCGACATTTGGTAAATTATTTTTACAAACATGTTAAAAATTGGTTTCTTTTACTCTTTACTCTTATAAACATACACATTAAACCAGAAAATACAGAAGCAAAACAAAAAAAATTAATTTAAATTAATTTTTGTATAAACAAAAACAATGCAATCAAATAAACCAACAATTATAATATACAAATGAGTAAGAATTACAAATATCTTGCCTTAAATTCCAGCTATTTGTGACATAATATTGATAATATCAGTAATTAAATGCTTTTGGGGCTACTTCGCATAGCATACTTTTATATTTAATGATATTTTACGCCTCAAGAATGAAAGGAAATGAAAGCACACATTAATTAGGGGTCTTCAGTGATTATATACGTGGACGGTCAGGCGGCACTAAAGGTTTCGGAATGTCATTTAATTCATTCCAGCCTAGTGGAGGACTGCAGGAGAGCTCTCGAGGAGTTATTGGTCACTACACAATAAGAATGTGTTGGGTACCGGGGAACTGTGATATACAGAGAAATGAGCTAGCAGATGAACTGGCTAGACATGGTTCTGATTTAGATCATGATACCAGGTAAAGGTGACTAAAACCACCTATATGTTACTACTACAGGTCAATATATAAAAGATTCCGTGACTATACCAACCAATGCTGAACCAGTAGGACAGATTGTTAAGTGTCTAGGACCTCTTGGCCAAAACTGAATGAAAACGCAACCAGAGCACTGATAGAGTTGGATATATATAATCTCAGGATTCTAGTAGGAGTGATAACAGGTCATTGCGCAATTGGGACCTTCAAAGGCATATGGGATAACGACACACAGGATTTTTGTAGGGTATGTAGGGATGTAGAGGAGCTAGAGAGAGTAGAACATATCATGTGCAACTGCCCCAGGTAACAGAGTCTTAGATTCAAATGGCTAGGAAACAGGTTTCTGGACGAACTCAGTAATGTTGCTGGCTATGAACTGAGTAAGATATTAGGTTTCATTGGAAGAATAGGGTGGCCATTTAGAGAACGTTCTACGGCAATTCCGAAACCGCAATAAAATCTGTCTTTCCTTTTTTTTTTTTTTTGTTTTACTAGTCAGTTTTGGACTCTTCTTCGCAAATTCTCTCTTAACTGTCTATACACACCTATTGAAGGGAATCGCAATGGACCTCATGGTCTCCGAGTGGAAGTGCACATAGTGTACACTCCTTCCTAACCTAACCTACCACGATACCAAAGCCAGGAAAAGATTATACAAAAGTTGAGTCATATAGGCGTATTAGCTTATTACCTAATATGTCAAAGCTATTTGAGAAAATGTAAATATATCTAATCCAAATCAACTCGGTTTTAGAAGAAGAGAAAAGCCTTTAAAAAAAATCTATGTTTCGCAAGCTTTTGATAAAGTCTGAAGGTTTATTATATAAATTGAAGCTAAATTTACCAGCCAAAACACACAAGCTAAGTATTAGAAAGCTACTTAGTCGGTCGTAAATTTATTATTAAAGTAGGCAATTTTTTAAGTTCTCGTCAGCCAATTGACGTTGGTCCCACAAGGCTGCATTCTGGGACCTCTATTATGCTTGAGTAATATATACTTCGGACATGCCAACAAACAACTACACCCAAAGATACAGCTTTTCTAAGCGTACCCAAAAACTGTTATGAAGTGTCTCGTTACTTACACGATCTTATATTTTTACTGGAAAAGTGATTAAAAAATGGAGGATAAATGTCAGCAAGCAAATATGCATACATATAACATTTACATTGAGTCGGAAAACATGCCCCCTCAACACTCGCATGTATAATACCTTGGTATATATCTAGATCTGCGATTATCGTGAAAATGGCATATAGAAGCAAAATTAACTCAAATGAAACAAAAAGCAATTCAAATTAATTGGCTTATTGGAAAATTATGTTCTTAGTCTCGATTGCAAACTTCTACTTTACAACTCTATCTTAAATTTCGCTTTACCAACAGTTTTTTATGTACATGGTTTACCAATACCCACCTGGGTGTTACTGCACTTCTATACATATTTTTATATGCAATAAACAAAATTTTAATAAATCCAAAAAAACCTCATAAAAATTCAACATTTTTTCAGTGAGTCTAAATTTCATTTAAATCGACACAAAATTAAAAATTTATTAAAGAAATAAAACTGAAAAGTCACCCGCGTGGTTATTCAGTTATAAGTTACTGCCTCAGCCTCTCATACCGAAAAAATTCAAAGACGCCACAATAAACTTCTTCGAATAATCACAGCCGCTCCCTGGTATGTAAAAAACTCATACATATTTATATTCACAAGGGTCTCAATGTGCCATTAGTAAAAACTATGATTACGAAATATGCAGTAAAATATTTAAAAAGGCTTAAACTACAATCTAATCCGCTAGCTCGAAATATTTGAAATAATGGAGGCCACACTCGCATAAGGAGAAGAAACACTGCAGCACTCTCCCACCCAGAAGAGCGATAAACACAAATGTATGTGAACAGAAACCGTGATGATGAACATTTTTGTCTGGCAATGCCTCACAGTGGGGGAAATGAAAAAAAAAAAGTGGAAATAAATCTGTAACTTCTAAACGAATAGCCCGATTAATAAAATTTCCCATGGCTATAGAGGAGGTGTTGATATATTTAAGTTTTGAATTTGGGCTTATAACACTAAGAGGGGACCGAGCCACAGTGCCCCAAAGTGGGGTACCTCGGGTATATCAAAAATTAAAAATTGTGCCAAAATTTTTTTTGTTATCCGATTTGAAAGATTTTAGTATATGTGAAATGTACTCGACGAGATCTACAAAAAACATAGCTTTAGCCATATATTAATATTAACGAGTTATTCGCATTTGAAACGTAAAATTTTATTTTTTTAACCTACCTTTGTCTGCTTTTTTGCTAATAAAGGATCCAATTCTTTCTCGATTTTCTTAAAATATCTTTTTCTTTTTTTTTTTTTTTTTGAATTAACAATAAATTTATTAATAATAATTTATTTAAAAATCTTTACTGAGTCAAAAGTTATGTGCATTCAAACTTAAAAAAAATAAAAGAGTCTGAATTTCGAAAAATTTTTTTTTTTTTTCGAAATAAGTACTTACAATAATTTTAAATTATACAGAAAATAAGAATAAGATAATTAATGTATTTATAGTTTTCTGAAAGATAAGATTACGGAAAGTATTATAAAAGCAAAATAATATCAAAATTCATATTATTGCGTGGTCCAGAGCCTTCCGAAGTAGACCTATTTTTTATGTAAATTTCAACTTTAGACAACATTTTCTCAAATCGCATAGATGCTTTCAAAAAACTAAGACCTGCCTTGTATGTCCCAATATGTTCCTCAATATTGTGCAAACGGATTTCATAGCCCAACTGGTGCCTTTAATAGATCCAAAAAAAAATCACAATTTTGGGATTTTTTAAAAGTTTTTTGGGAATTGTGGGATTGTCAAAAACAACTCATTATTTTCTTTTTCATTTTTGTATTTCGATCAAAAGTTTCTATATAAGTGTAAAATTTCATTAACAGCGATTCATAAACAAAACTTTAATTGCATTTTAAAAATTAAAATTTTCTAGAAAAATTTTTTATTCCCATATTTTTGAAAAAGTCTTCAATAATTTTTTTAATTTTTAAAAATTTTGTACATTTTTGAAAAGAGGACATAATATCCTACACGTTGATAATAACAACAATTCCTCTATAGCCATGGGAAATTCTATTAAAATCGGGCTATTCGTTTAGAAGTTACAGAATTATTTCTACTTTTTTTTCATTTCTCCCACTGTGAGGCAGGACATAAAATAAAGTATTAGATAAGATTTGATTAATTATTGTTTAATATATGAAGATTCAATAAATAAAAATTATTTGTTTATTTATTTGTTTTTTTAATAGTTTATTTGTTTTGTTGTTTGTACCTTATAAGAGGCTAAACCAATTAGCAATCATCTTGAAATATTTAGTATATGTTCCTCTATATATGGAATGAACAATAGGAAATTATTTCATAAAATTACCAACAAAAAGTTACAAAATAAGTTCCGACGCATTGGGAGTTGTTTCATAATGAAATAAGTCCCAATATGTATGGAAAATTGTGTGGAGATTATTTAATTATTTGGTCACTTGTTGTCTCCTCTTGGATGTATCAAAAAGCTACTTCGCTCAGTAAAGATTTCTTGAATTGAAATCAAAGGTTTTCTCCTCTTTGGTGTACCACAAACCGGCTTAGATTAGTAAATATTTCTTGCATTGCTACCGAAAAGGTTGTCTGAAGTATTTCGAAACATATATGCAGTAAAATTAATCTCTACTTTGCGAAGGTGGTTTCTGATACACCCCAGAGGAGAAACGCGTTGAGGAAAAAACTTTTACCGGTTTTGTGAGCATTAATAAATACATTGCTTTTGAATTGCGAATTATTTCATATTTGACGGGAGATATTTTTCTTTTTATGGAACTAATCCTTTTTATTATTATTATAAACATCCTTTGGGAGTTGATTCGCGGCATAAAAATGTCGTGGTATTATCTTCAACATATTTAAATAAAATAGCAAAACATTTACGAAAAATATCAACTTTCTGAAAGTTGTCCCCATTTTGGTTTTCAATTCTGGTTCTGCTTGACCGATTTTACCCATTTTCAATTCAATGCTTTTCTGATCAACAAAAAAATACTTGAAATTTCATTCACCTGAGTCCTTCCCTCTACGGTCGAAATAATGGTCGAAAATAGTTAGATTGTCATAAAATTGTATAAGGATCCAAAACATATATACTTTTTGGTTCTACGACAAATATTTCGATATGTTACAAAATGAATAACAAAATCAATATTTATCTATCTAGTTGGTGGAGGGTATAAAAAAGTGTATTACTGAACTACTAGGCGTATGCTCAATATTTTTATGATTCATATAAATCATACGCATCATTATTACTGTTGTAGCAAATTTTTTAAATCTTAAACTGTAGAAAACTATTATTATATTTAGTCAACATTTTGTCATAGTTTTACTGCTTTACTATAATCTTAAAATAGTAATTAACACTCCAATGAATTTTATAGAATGTAAAGATGTAATATATGAATATTTATAATTATGATAAAACTATATAATTGTAAATCATAATACATATTCTATTTATGGTACAATAGCTAAAACATGAGCACTAGTCGGATGTTCATTTGTTGTACTTGGTTGTAATAGTTTGGTTTATAAATAAATAATACTATGTTAATAACACACAATACATAATATTAAAAACTACATTTAACTGATTTTTACTCTTTTTATTTTATACCCTACACCACCATAGTGGGGAGGGTATATTGGATTTGTGCAGATGTTTGTAACGCCCAAAAATATTAGTCTAACACCCACCTTAAAGTATACCGATCGACTCAAAATCACTTTCTGAGTCGATTAAACGATGTCCGTCCGTCCGTCCGTCCGTCCGTCTGGCTGGCTGGTTGTCCATGTAAACCTTGTGCGCAGAGTACAGGTCGCAATCTTGAAGATATTTCGATAAAATTTGGTATATATAATTTTTTTTCCCCAAGGACCAAGCCTATTGAAACTGGCTGAAATCGGTTCATTATTTCACCTAGCCCCCATACAAATGTCCTCCCGAAATTGGACTTTATCGGTCAAAAATGTTTAATTTATATAGGTATCTACACAAGTTTTTCTCCAAATAAGTTTTATATATACGAAATTCATGTCACCAAATTTTATTATGATCCGTCCATAATTAGTCATAGCTCCCATATAAGGCCCACTTCCGAAAATCACTTTAACGAGCATAAATCTCTTAAAAATGTTGGTATACACATAAAATGCAACATAAACAACTTCTATACAGACATTAATCACACGACTTAATTTCATGGTGATCGGTCCATAATTAGTCATAGCTCCCATATAAGGCCCACTTCCGAAAATCACTTTAACGAGCATAAATCTCTTAAAAATGTTGGTATACACATAAAATGCAACATAAACAACTTCTATACAGACATTAATCACACGACTTAATTTCATGGTGATCGGTCCATAATTGGTCATAGCTCCCATATAAGGCCTGCTTCCGATAATCACTTTAACGAGCATAAATCTCTTAAAAATGTTGGTATACACATAAAATACAACATAAACAACTTTCATACATATAGTAATCACATTACTTAATTTCATGGTGATCGGTCCATAATTGGTCATAGCTCCCATATAAGGCCCACTTCCGAAAATCGTTCACGAATATAAAATATGAAAATTTTGAAAGAAAAATGTTTTTGCTCATTTACTTTGTGTAGGGTATTATATGGTCGGGCTTGACCGACCATACTTTCTTACTTGTTTTACATTAAGGTTACTCATTGAAATGCTTAAGTTTTCTATTTGTGCAACTAGAAATTGACTGTTTAAAGTCTATAAAAATATCTAATGAAAATAAATTCAAAAGTTTTTAAGAATTTTATAAACTTAAACTCAAAACTTTGGAACAAACGATGATAAACATAGTTTGGAAGATGTTTATGTTCTTGCTGTTGGATAACATTTCGCTCATCATTCTGTTCCACAGTCACATATTTTTCTCATGTAAATAAATTTTATTTTAACTGATTTTATTTCTTAAAAATCCAAGTGAACAAAAGCAGCTGACGAATCAAAAGCACAATAAATTGCGAGTCTAAGTTGGTGCGTAAACTTATCAGAGCTGGTTAAACGAATTTCCATACAAATTTTGACAGTTCATTTACGAGATTGTAAAAATGCACAGATTGCACAGTTTGCGAGGCATTTAAGCGTTTTCAAGAGGACCCTTATTGTGTATGTATGGCAGTATAGTTTACATGTTTGCAATATTCCTTTTAATTTCATTTTTACACTCAGTGAATATTAAATAAGCATTTTATACAAAAGAACCTCATTAACCACAAATACGTTATATGATAAGTTTTGGTATATATGTATGTATGTGTGTGGATCTGTGATACATATGTATAAGCTTGCATAATACACCCATACATACACAAACACTTTTATATAAATTTTTAAAAATGTATTTAACTTTAATTAAATTAAAAATATGCTCAGAGGATTTTAATAAGCACATACATGCACACAGCATAATATAAGCTAGAATTATTTAAATAAAATTAATTTAATTTATAATTAAATCTATAAACATATACTTATATGGAATACACGAATGTACTTATTTATTTATGTTCATTTAACAATTTGTCTTTAATTAGTAATTTATAATAAATTGTTAACAATTAAAAGAGCTCTCATATAATAAGCTTATTTAAGCATGTTTAATTAATTTAACAATGCATTATGTTAAATAATATATGTATATAAATTTAAAACAATTTAAATAGTAAAATAATGTAGTATTATCTAGAGTTTCAAAAAAAAAACCGAAGAATTTCAAAACCGCGGTTTTAAAAAATTGAAAACCGATCGGTTTCGGTTTGGTTTTGTGATAATTTATTAACTATAAAATCAGTTGATAATATAAGAACTGCTAAACAAATTTAAAGTTAAAATTTGACGAGTGTTTACGAGGATAAAGGAAAATTGGTACTTTTTTTTAATGGTACCTTTTCAATATATTAAATTAGTTAAAGTTGGCTAATATGCTTTTCAGTTAAGAAATAATCAAGAATCGGGTGCTCAATTGTATTATGATACCAAAAAAGGAGAACTAAATCAAACTAAGGAGTACTTTTTCGTTCTTCAAAATGAATTTTCTATAATATTGAACCTAGAATCAGGATATTACTTTGAAATTTCAAACTTGACAGTGGTTTAAGTGTGGAAAATGTTTACTTTTCTTTCTTCTAATGGTACTTTTTATTATAATAAATTATTTTTTTAATTGTATATACATAATAGTTGGAGGGCATAATGATAATGAACCTATAAGCAGAATATTAAACACACATGATCCTGACTGAGTTAGAATATAAAAAAGGGAATTGCAGGTACTTTTTCGAACTAGTAGTACTTTTTGAAAATTTTATAACGATGGAATTAGAATAGTGAATTTAAAACGGATAACTAAGGTTACTATTTCTTTTTGATTATAGAAAATAGATTAAAAGTGAAAACCGAAGAATAATTTTCGGTTTCGGTTTTAGGCCTTGAAAAACCGCGGTTTCGGTTTCGGTTAAAACCGAATTGGAAACTTCAGTATTATCCAAGCAAACTTATAAAGAACAAATTTAATTCTTAAAGGTTTTTAGAACATGATCCAAAATTATTAGTTCTTGAGCGACTATAACATGAAATCCGACTATGTGTAAGGATAATCAAAACTTTTGGAGATTTCGACTGAATATATTTACTCATTACACCATTGGATTGTTGTACTAGCTTAAACCGGTGCGCTTCGCTACCCCTGTCGTAATAAAATATGAAAGAATTTTATAAAAAATTAAATTAAACTGTAATTTCAAGACATTGAAAGTATAAAGTATAATTATAGATTATAAAAAAATCTTGATACTTTGCTTAAGATCCGCTATAATTTCGTACATTTTTTAAGTGATTGTATGTTTTGATTTGTATCTTCCACCCATTTGCATTTACGTTTTGCTGTTCTCAACTAAGGAGTGAGATCGTAAAATTCTTAACACACGTTTTTCATTAAAATTTTAACCCAAGTATTATTTGAATTTCTTATTTTGATCAAGTTTCCTTTGTAAAACATGTCAGTTATTATGTTTAATGTCAATTATATTCATTTGTTTTTAATCTGATTAAAATGAGTGGTAAGAAAAAGTGCGTACTAAAATTAAATATTTTCCACAAAACCCAACTTGGTCCTACAAAAAGTTGGCCAATTATTCAAGGTCTCCCATCACTGTTCCAATGTTATTAAACAGTATCGGGAGAATTTGTCTATTGATAGAAAACCTGGTTCATGTAGAAGGCATGGTCCACATGTTGATTCTAAAGCCAATAAATAGAAAGCATTTTAAAAGAGCTCCCAACACATCCGGTAGTAAAGCAGTCCGCTTATCTCTGTACTCGGACTATTTGGTACGAAAAGTTAAAGCCAATGCAAGTTTTAAAGCATACAAGGCTCAAAAAGTTCCTGACAGGAACTCTGGTACAAATTTAGAGGCCAAAGACAGAGCACAGAAATTGAAGTCAAATTTTATACAAAAAATATTCCTGCTGCATAATGGATGACGAAACGTATGTTCTGGCAGATTTTTCGCAACTTCCTGGTCAAAAATTTTATGTTGCTGATGTTCGAGGGAATGTCATAGAAAAGTTTAGGATCCAAAAGCAGAAAATTCTCCCAAAGAGTTCCTGACATGCCAAGCAATATGCAGTTGTGGCAAAATAAGCCACAACTGCATACAAAACAGGATCCTTCCGTTAATAAGACTTCTTAATGTGTCCACTTATTTTTGCCCTGATTTGGCATCCTGTCACTATGGTAAGCAACACCTTGAGTGGTACAAGAACAATAATGTGGTATTTGTACCAAGAGAGGCAAATCCTTCAAACTGCATGGTGCTAAAACCAGTGGAGGGATATTGGTATGTTGTTAAAATAGAATTGAAGAGAACGAAAAAGGTGTCAAAAAGTGGGGTAGATTTAAACGGAGATGAATAACGTGTTCGAACAAAGCTTAGTGGTTTCATTTTTATTAACATATATGGACAATTCCATGTCATCGTACGTGACATTCGTATGCCTATAGAGTGGAATAGATTTTGCAAAAATAAGAGTATGTGAAAAATAATTTGGAAAAATTGTTGTCCAAAATATCAAGCGAAATAAGAGTATATCGTACCTGACAAAAAACGGAAGTAATTTTGAGGTACATGTAGAAATATGCGAAAATTTGCGAATCGTGAGAGACGTAAAGTTTTCTTTTAATTTCTTACACTAAACCAAATATTTTTCCTTTACAATCCATCATATTTAAATAAAAATAATCTTTGGATGATTTTATAATAAATAAAATTTAATATCATAAGTGACATACCGTACGTGACAGATTTTTCTCTTATAGTAAAACAATATATATTCTGTAAAAATACGTATACAAAAAACTAAAAAAATAAATAGAAAATATATATTCGGTTCTAATAAACAACTTCATAATAGCAAAAATACAATCAGAGTCAAATTCATTTTATACTACATGCTAATTGGGAGCTTAGTTTTAGCCGCAATCTCAGCCAAAAACATACCAATTAAATTAAAAAATTAAATATAGTCAGTTTAAACTATTATTTTTGCACTTGGAATGTTGTAATAAGCTCTAAATCAGGGGTGCCCAAAGGTTCTTTATGGAAGTGCAAACACCAATACATTTAAAGAAAAACTTATTTTTATACAAAGAACAATGAAAAAATACACACTTTTTTAAACGATACTATACGATAAACAAAAACAAAATCTACATTGATGATCGCTGTCGACAATGTTTACCAGCAAATTATACGAAAGTGTTGTTGCTTTGCGCTTGCGTGTATACAGTGAAGAACGACAAAAAAAACTAACAAGACATTGTTGTTTGTGTATTTCATATTGCTAATGCTGAGTGCTGTATTGAGTATAGATTCTATACTCAATACAGCACTATACTATAGAAACACACAGCCTATAGCTAAGAGCATTTACAAAAACAAATGAGCACCAAGAGTATAGGGCTTGGACACCCTTGCTCTAAATACTTTCACATAGTAACATATTACTGCTTTCTCCTATTCAAATTATATCGAAAAAAAGTTTTAAGGGTTTTTGTTTTTTCAGGCGTGGTTGTCATTCTCGTGGAATTGCCCATATGTATGGTAAGAATTTTTCGATCTCAGTCCTTAATACCGTAATTTCTAGAGTTTGAAAGTATAAAGTAAAAATCTTGATACTTTGCTTAAGACTTTCGATCCACTATAATTTCGTATATATTTTAAGTGAGCAGGTTTTGGTCCATCCTGTTTTTAGTAACGATTTGATTTGTATGTTCCACCCATTTAAATTTACGTTTTGTTGTTTTCAACTATGTACCATGGCCACCAAATATATCACGCAAAGTTTTGAGAATCTCGCTATAGTTCTTCAGATATTCGATAATAAATATTTACTTTGTATGGGTGGGGGCACTCCCGTTTCTCTCACTAGCATCAACGTAATATGCACAAAGTCTAACGACTCCCACTTGATATTCGAATATAACTACACGCAGAGAAAAAACATAGTTGCGCATGTTTACAGTAACCATTTCAAAATTTTTAAATTTGTTTAACAATATTATAGTCACAGTAACTATTTACATGATTGTGGTAACTATAATATGGTAAACTTACTATTCACATGATTGTATCAACCATATATATGGTTACAGTAAACTAGTACATGTTTGTGACAACCATTGTTATGATGAATCTTTACATCATAATATGTTGTTCTCAGATTATGATATCAATTAGCCGAGAGCAACATATTCTGGTAAAACCTTAATTATAAAAATGGTTGTCACAAACATATAATTGTTTACTGTAACCATATATATGATTGATACAATCATGTGAATTGTATGTTAACCATATTATGGTTACCACAATCATACAAATAGTTACTGTGACTATAATATTTATAAAAAAACTTGTAAAAATAATAAATGGTTACTGTTAACATTCACAACTATATTCTTTCTCTGCGTGTAGTGTCTCAATTTGTGCTGGATTTAATCTGCAATTGAGAAACGTCGTGTAAAGATACCAAATTGATGCAAAAAATCTTATGAGTACCAAAGCATATTTTTAAATTTTAAGATTTCCTACTCACAGGTTTTTTTTTTTTTATATGGTCAGTGGTTTTTTAATTTTGAAACCTGAAAGAAATAATACAATAAATCAACGATTCTCCAAAATTTTTGATTTACTTCATATTGGAAATTATTTTTTTGATGAAATTTAAAAGCTATATTTCATGCCTTGGAATGTATTCTTAGTTAATTTTCCAATAATGTTGTGTACAATAAATGTAAATATTTCAGCTAAAGTTTATTTAAATACATTTAAAACGAAAAAAATAAAATAAATCGATATTAAGTATATTCAATCATTATTGTATTGATGCACTTTTTAGGTCTTGTAAAAGTAAGATTAAAAAATATGTTGCTTCAAAGAGTGATTGCACATATATTTGAACATTGAGTATTAGCGAGGCACTTATTTTAGACTCCGAAAAGTTTTAAATTGTTTTCCGTCATCTAAAAGCCATGCTGGAAATTTGAGCAAAAACGGATAATATTTAGAACATAGAATAATATATCCATAGAAGCGTTACTGAGAGGGAAAAAACCTAAGTCGTGAGAATGTATTAGTACATAGTTTTGAGGTTGTAAAATGTAAACTTATTTAAATTTTCCTCTATTTTCAATACCAGAAATTTAAACTCTGTTCAATAAATTAAATTCTACCACACATAAAAAAAAGTGTCAAAAATTAATAAAAAATAATTATTTTCATTTAAGCAAAATTAACGTGTTTCGGAAATAAAAGTGTCCTGCAAAGTATTAATGAAATAAATAAAGCGGTTCGGTCTATATTTAGTCGGAAAATCAAAGTTAAAATTTCAAGTATTTTGATGTGTTAAATTCTCTCACAAGTATGTTGAATTCACATATCACAAGAACGTGTAAAGAGAGTAATTATTGTTAATCTCAGCTTACTCTCAGTTGCGCCTCTAGTTGTACCCTATGGTCATAGAGAAACATAGAGCGGAAACTAGAAAAAAACTCAAACAAAAAAATTACTCAAAATAATCACACGAGTGTTGTTTTTGTTTTCACATAGTTTTTTTACTAAAACATTCTCACCACTTAGGTTTTTAACAACTGAGTTAGGTCTTTGACAGAAGAGTTTCCGATCTATGTGTATTTATCTATGCCTATGGTTTAGAAGTTGCATATTTCATTTGAAATTTCAAGTTTTGTGTCAAAGTATTTTTTTCCAAACAAATAAGGGTATTTTATTCGGATGTCCCGAATCTTAAATACCCTCCACCTAAATAAAATTTAAATTAAAGAAACTTTATTGAAATAAACTCTGTATTCAATGTTTTTTATTGGGGCTTAGAGCGAATTATGTGGGTTGGGACAACGCGTTTTGAAGTTATGTTATATGGACCCATATTCAGCCGATATTACCCATTTTTAATACCAAACAAACCTTATCAACACAGTAGTATTTGTGGAAAATGTCAGCTATCTAGCTCCTTTCGTTTGGACCTTATCATGCTTTCAACAGACGAACAGACATATGTAGATCATCTTATAATATTTTGGTTCTACGACCAATATTTCAATGTGTTGTAAACGGAATGACAAAATCAATATACCATCATCTTTTTTGATGGTGGGTATAAACAGGTTTGTCCCATAAAATGTTTAATAACTCCCAAACAAAAGTTAAATAATTCCCAATTCAGAAGCAATGTACTTATTAATAGTTTCAAAAACTTTTAAGGTGTTTTCCTTTCGGATGTAACAAAAACCGGATTGGCCCAGTAAATATTTCTGTTACTGCTGATATGTTTCGAGATACTTCAGAAAATCTTTTCGGCCGGCAATGCAAGAAATCTTTACTGAGCGAAGTTGGTTTTTGATACAATTCGAGGGAGTAAACCTTTGCGACTGGAAGAAAACCGGCAATGCAAGAAATATTAACTGACCGAAGCTACTTTTTAATACATCCGAAAGGACAAAACCTTTTATATTTCAAACAAATTTTATTGACCGCGAAGCTTTAGATGAAATAACTCACAAAAAAAATTAAATAATCCCCGACAATAATTTCAATGTATGGAAAATTGAGTGGGGGTTATTTAATGTAAAATGTATTTTTAGTATCTATTTAGTTGCAATAGGTTAATGATATCAGCAAATTTGTATATTCAAACATCTATATATAATAATATTTTTAATCGTAATTTTGTATTCAACATAATAAAGACCCAGCAGTTCTAGGAGACTGTCCCGCTAGATATTTTACCTATCATTTAGGGTGACAACTAGTTACATAACTATCTACGTGACTACTTACTTTAACACGTGCATGTCTTAAGCAGGGAGTCAATTGACCCTTTTTGATTACAATGAGACTGTCCCATAGCTGGTACAAAGTAGTCAATGCATTGGATCCGCATATTGGTTAAATAGCGTAAGTTACCTTACTAGCTACCTAATTAGTTACTTGATTAGCTACAAAAATAGTTATTTTAACTGTACGGGTGCTAATTGATCTCAAACAGTCAGTTAAAAAGACATATCATAGACAGTCCAATAAACTATTGCTTGTTAACAAACCTTCCTCCGACAACTCTCCAATAGACTTCTTCTGGTGGGTAAAATAACTAATTTCTAAAGTGAAATACAAAATAAACGTTTAAAGTGACATTACTGTAGGTTACTAGAGACACTAAAGTGACTATTGACTTCACGATAGGTTACATGGGATATCAGTATACTTAGGCAAGAATAACAAGTAAGAAAGTATGGTCGGTCAAGTCCGACAATATAATACCCTCCAATTTCGGGAGGACATATGTATGTGAGCTAGATGAAATAATGGACCAATTACAACCAGTTTCAAAAGATTATAAGTACTAAATTTTATTGAAATATCTTTAAAATTGCGACCTGTACTTTGTGGGTTTACATGGACAGCCAACCAACCAACCAGCCAGCCATCCAGACGGACGGACATCGTTTAATCGACTCAGAAAGTGATTTTGTGTCGATCGGTATACTGTGGGTGGTAGCTTAGTTTTTTTGGGCGTTACAAACATCTTCACAAATCCAAAATAACCTCCCCACTATGGTGGTGTAGGGTATACAAATAAACTGTATGAGAATTAAACAACACATTTCGTATAAAACCAGTTTGTACGAATTACTCACAAACCGTTTAAAGTGACTACACTCTAGAACACTTAGAGACACTTAAGTGATAATTGTCTTCACGCCAGATTACATGTGATGTAGAATGTAACCAATTGTCTTCTCTCTGCACTACAAAGAGCGCATATGCGTCAAATAACCCAAAATATATAAATTGGAGTCAGCCAAATGATAAGACATAAGTGACAATTACTGTCTATAAGAGATACATAGACTACTTGCTTAACTGCTGAGGGGTTTTTCATTAGCACTTCCTTCCAAAGTGTGTGTTTATTTTTTATTCATTTGAAAGGCCTATCGATGCCATTACACAGAGGAACAAAATTTACATTTTGGTTTGGTGCTGCGAAAAATGTAATAGATAAAATATAAATGGGACATTTCATTTTCAAAACTATCTTTAGTTTTTTGGGCAGTTTTTAAATTATCATGGTTTTAATTTTGGTGGTTATTCTGCATTTTTTTCTCAGTAGTAGCATTAATGGACAAAACATAAAATTATCTTTTCTTTAGCATCAACTTTGTTTGTCTTTTCCACAAATATATCCGGGAATTTGGATATATTGGTGAAATCGCAAGGATGCACAGTGGGGCAGAATCAACATTTTTTGGAAATATATCTGTCATTTCTAAACGGATGGCCCGAGCGGGACAAAATTTGAGGTGGGGGCATTATTAAAATGGACCCTACAAATGCTCCAGGCGCGGCGCTATGGGGGCTCAAAATAGGGTACCTTCGACATGTAAAATATTTAAACACGTGCCATTTTGTTGTTTAAATAATATTTGCTTTAATTTCCTGTTTTTTTTTCTGATAAATATAATTTCTTTTATATTATTTCATTACGGCTAGTAAGGTTAGAAGCTGTACTAAATAACCTAATATGTTTTGTTACATTTGTGGCGAATATATGTTAAAAGCTCAGCGAATATATGAAATTCGCATAGACCTGCGATTAAAGAAAACCCCACAAGAAAAAGTCTAACTGGGTCAAATCGCACGATCTAGTTGGTTACTTCACATCACCCTCACGTGTGATAGCCATACCATAAAATCACTCGTGGTAATATTATTTTATAATTTGCACGTGTTGTTGAATCTTGTATCCATCTAAAATGATTTGGCAAAATAAACTGAATAAATGACAACTAATTCGACAAATGTTGCTTCAACAATATGACCGCTATCAATTGTTAAAGTACCAAAGTCCCTATTGTCTTAAGATCAAAACTAAAATGTGCAACCGATGTTTAGACAATGGCCAACATTTGTATACCTTGGGAGCACTGAAAAACAAAAAATACCAATATAAGGGCCACACTAATGAGCCTGTACCTTAGCTTTTAATACATATTATCTGTAACTTTTTATAAGTATGTATGAATCATACAAATTTTATCTCTATTACCCAACTGTCTTATAATGTAGGCAAATATATAAGTAATATCCACTTATATACTGGGGATACTGTTAAATTTTATAAATGATTTCACAATTTTCATATTGACCATATTTAGAACTTTATCTTTCGCCTTCTACTGGATGTACTTATTTTAATAAAGACTTTTATGTAGAATATATTATAGTCTCTATATTAAAAAAAAAAAAAAAAAAAACAATGACAACTTTTTCCCATGTTTACAACGAAGAAAAAAGTTTATCATAGTTAACATTTAAACAGACATAGGGATTATTTTTATTACACTGGAAATACGATGTAAAAGTTAAGGATGTACAGTAAAGGGCAAAATATTCATAAATTAGAATCATTAAAAGTATGATTTGAAATTAGTAAATGTAAAATTGTTTATACTTATCAAAGTGTTGCTAAAAACTTAATAGCATCGATACTAAAAAATATATGGTTTTTTCGATTTACCGATGTGCGTTCATTTTGGTGGTGTTCCATGTAAAGTTTGTGCGCAAAGTTCAGGTAGCAGTTTTGAAGATATTTCGACAAAATTTAGTACATGCATTGTATGTTAAAGAACGAAGCCTATTGAAACTGGTGGATGCCGGCTATTATTTTCCCTACACCCATAAAATTTCCTTCTACATTTTTTGCTTAAACAAACACAAACTGCGAACCGTTTTTGTTTGTCTACTAGTACACCCAAATTCTCTGGCGGGAATTGAATTTATATAGGTTTACATCTACACAAATTTCTCACCAAATATGTTTACTATATACGGTTGTCACAAACATATAAATGTTAACTGTAACCATATATATGGTTGATACAATCATGTGAATCGTAAATTAACCATATTATTGTTACCACAATCATATATATAGTTACTGTGACTATAATATTGTTAAACATTTTTAAATGGTTACAGTGAACAAGCACAAATGTTGAAATGGTTACAGTAACAATGCACAACTATATTATTTTGCTGCGTGTAACATCAAAAAAAAATTGGAGGTATGTATATTGATTTTGTCATTCCCTTTCTAACATATCGAAATATTGGCCGTAGAACCAAAAAGTATGTACAATATATTCTGGGTCCCCATAAGATTTTCTGTCTGTCTGTCTGTCCGTGGAAAACACGATAGGACTTAAACGAAAGGAGCTAGCTTACTGAAATTTCACAAATATTCAATGCTGACAAGGTTTGTTTGGTATTGAAAATAAGCTACCTTCAGAATTAGTTTATAAAAAAGCTTTACGGGTCGAGCACACGTTATTTTTGATTTAATAGTTCTTTCTTAGATACCATTGTAAAATTAGTTCTATCATCAGATTTTTCTTGCGTTTTGTATTTATCAACATGTAAAATCTGTTCGAGTGAAATACATTGGTGAAGTTATCGCGGTTTAAAAAATATGAGAAAAATATTATTTTAGTCTTAACTCCGAATGCGTTATCCGATTTTGATGAAATTTTATACAGACAGTATTTAGGGCATTTGTATTGCCGTGACAATTTTAAATTTTTTATGTCTGAAGTTGCATATTGACCGTTGACAATAATGGATATATTAGTATCCATAATATAGAACCATGTTATTAGAAACAAGTAAGAGAGATATATTCTGCTGGGCCGAATCTTATATACCCTTCACCAAACTATACTTCAAAATAAAAATTTTTAGGTAATTTTAGGTAAACAAAAATTTTTTTTTTTTTTCAGTTGTTTTTTTAAATTTTTTTTTAAGTTTTTATATAAAATTTTTTTTATTTTTTTAAAATTTAAAATTTTTTTTTTTTAATTTAATTTTTTTTAACTTTTGGTGAAAAAAAATCTTGTTAAAAATTTTTCCCGATTTGACCCATTATCTTATATACGTCGTTGCAAAGGTCTTTGAAATATCTATCATTTGATATCCATATTGTCTATATTAATGACTTAGTAATCCAGATATAGGTAAAAAAATAGGTAAAAAATCGAGGTTGACCTGGTTTTTTCCTTATATCTCAGCCATTTGTGGACCGATTTTGCTGATTTTAAATAGCAAACTTTTCGAAAGCATGTCTGACAGAATTATTGAAGATTGGGATTCCGAAGATATCTGGGGTCTTCAGAAAATTGATTTCAACAGACAGACGGACATGGCTTAATCGACTCCACTATCTATAAGGTTTCAGAATATATATACTTTATAGGGTCGGAAAATTATATTGTGGAAATTACAAACGGAATGACAAATTTATATATACCCTTCTCACGAAGGTGAGGGGTATAAAAATATGGGGTTATGTGGTTCTGATAAACTTTTAACTCATGAATAACAAATTGAGGAGGAATGGAAAAATTTCATCATTGATTGATAAGAAATAAAACATAAAGGTACATACCCAAAGGACAGACAAGTTTTATTGTAATATTTTAAAAATTGGTGGAACAAAAGCTGTATAATTTCAATGGGCCTCTCAGTCAATACTGTTTGATAAATATACAAAACAATCAATTCACGCATATACCAGTCTATTTTATACAGTACTATGGATGTGCCTCGTGAACTGCTTCATGGTTTTTCAACTTTTTTTTGCTAGTAGCGCCATTGACACAAATTTATTTGCTATTTTGTCAAAATGATAAAAATTAAAAAAATGAATGAACAACTATCAGTTTAAATATCAGAATTAAAGTGTTTTTGTCCCTATGTATGTATGTTCAACATTTCTATACATCACTGTACTAGCACAAAGACATTACAATTTAAACATGGGTATACACATATAGTATACACATACATATATCTAAGTGTACATGTCCACCCACCCAGGACTCATAAATTTAGTTTTAAAATATTATAATCTTACCGAGATTTTTCTATTTACTTAAAAATACATAAGAATTTAAACTTTATGGCTACAATAAAACAATAAAGATTTAAATATGCTAAAAAGAGAGAAATAAACTAAATATTTTTTTAGTGAGCTCTCAAACTTGTAAAAACTTCTGAAAACATTTTTTTGTAAAAAGCGAATAATAAGCAAACCCCAATATATGTATAACACCCTACATCAGAAAAAGTTACTTTTTAAGATATGCAAACCTAACTGTTACTTAATTGAATCTCTATAATGACCTTTTGAAGGAGATTTTCGAGTTTCAAATAGCTTTTCGTAAAAGTTTTTGAATGTGCTGCATTATGGACTGCTGCTAACTTTATTATACTGAATTTTATATCGATATTGCCGTCATCTGGCTACAGATAATAAGTGTTTCGGGTGCGAAGTAAGGTCGGGAAAGTCCGTGCTTTAGTTTTGTCGTGATCGAAATGCAATGTAAAACAGATGTTTTATTAGGAAAGGCAACGCGGACCGTGTTCAGCTAGTTGCTTATAAATATCGTTATCAGGTTAAAGTTCGACATAAATAATCCGAATATACATAAAAATCGCTTTCACAAGTTTTGTAAAAATCTGCCAATCCCATATAAGAAAATCTAATACACAAAGAAAACAGATTCATGATAGCAACCGAATTTGTTGCCAATCGAATGATTCGGTTGCACACATAGAATTTTTTGGTTCTATCAACAGAATATCAGTTGACAAAGAAGAATTTCGGTTAAAGTAACCAAACTTTTGTTACCCCTTTTAATATTTTGTAGCTACAACTGTAAAATTCGGTCACTAAGGTAGAATCATTCGATTGGCAACAAATTTGGTTGCTATCACGATTCTGTTTTCTGTGTGTACATATCGATTTCGAATCAAAATTTTACACAGATAATTAATATTTATGTAAAAATAAAAATGCTGGATTTTATGAATAGCAATCCATGTTAGATCCACTTCCAAAAAATTTTTTAATATGCATGAATATGTTATTGCAATTCGGCGGGTATGTATTGTATAGAGGAAATTGTATTCTTTTAGCTTTTTCATGCATTTTTACCATCTAAATGTCCGAATATCTCAAAGTGACGTTCACTTTGAGTAGGACTCTGGAAAATCATATTTTTTTTCATAAGTTATCTAACAAAACTCAATTAAAATCATCTAATACTATACCCAGAGAAAAAATATAGTTGTGCATGTTTACCATAACCACATCAAAATTTTTACAAGTTTTTTAACAATATTAAGGTTACTGTAATTATGTTACCATTTATATGCGAAATTTCTTTAAAATATGTATTTTCGATTTCTGGGAGTCACAGTTTAATACAGTCCAAGCAAAAAAGTATTTTTATAATAGCCCGATTTAGTGGATTACCGAAACTGCTTTTAACATTTCAAAAAATTGCATCTACATATTTTATAATTTTAATAATTTTTTTGTTGAGGTATGACTTTCCTGACTTGTATAAGTTTAACGGCAGATATAAAAAATTACAACATCGTAAATTAGCAACCAACAAAAAATTTTAAATTAAATTTTAGAAAATAGGATAAATAGGAAATTTGTTTAACTATTTTGCCCCAAAAATTCGAAACTTTAAATTAGTAGTGTGGAGTATACCAACATGAAAATAAAACTAATAAAAACTTGTTTAATGGTTTCCCTATAAATCATTATTTAATTTTTACATTTCATTCGTTACAAGGTTACAATTTTGTATGTATTTCCTTTTGAACTTTAACGATAATCAAAATGTTTACACAAACAGCAACTATTACGATTATTGTGTGTCCTTTACAGAATTGTTTTAGGTCTTCATCATCCATCCCCCTAAACATCTTCACAAAACCATACATTCAGTCATCCAGTGATTCATTTATTCAATTCATCCTACATAGTATGTGTTGCAAAATGGTTGATGATGATGATGGCGATGACGATGACGATGAGGACGAAGCTGATGATGGTGATGAGATTTTGCTACAATTTTGTTATTCAACAAGTGACATGAATTTGCAATTGTATTTATGATTACGAGTATCTGTGTGCATGTATTTGTGTGAATGAAAGCATGTTTGCGTCTATGTTATTGTTGCTATTGTGCTTTTGTGTATAAATTAATATTATCCGGTCTGTGTCTGTGTCTGTATATGTGTGTGCTTGAGAGAAATTCTCTTTAGTGGTATTTTCACAGTCTCCAAACAATTGAATTTATGATTAATGTCACCACGGAAATTATAATGAGTTACAAGTACGTGCTGCTTAAATCAAATGGCTGTTTGATTCCATTTTATTTTTCATTCTCTCTCTCCATCGCTTTTTAAGTTTTACTGTTTTACCATCTGTAGATTGGATGATAAATAAATGGGCAATAAAAATTATGGATTGGGTAACATGTATTGAATTGAAATTATATATATTTTATAGATAGGATTTAAAAGTTTTAAACTTATAGGTATTTAAGCCCACATCATAGAATTTTTGGCATGCATATAATAACAGTCTGCAGATTCCCTGAAAATTTCATCCAAATCGGTCAAGCCGTTTTTGAGTACATTCGGAACATACATACAGAGATCCATTTTTATATAAATACCTCGATTTTATATACAAAACATTTTTAACAGAATTTCAAGTGGACATAGGAAGAAACTCATTTCAAAACTATAATGGAAAAACCAGCTCACAGAATAATTTGGTGAATATAGTTCTCTTACTTGTTTTGTTTTATGTTTTTTTTTTTTGTAGAAAATTCAAAAAAGTACCATTCAAGTAAGTAATATGAAAGACTAAAGTTACGTATAAGAAACAAATTTTCCCTGTAGTGTGTTTCGAGGTTCAATTGTCAATCGACCACAAATAGATGAATTCTGTTTGGAAAACCTGTATTATGTAAAAATTCGCGTGTATCTAAAATAAGTTCACCAATTTCAGCATGCAGTATCGATAGAATAGTGATTACATTCCACGTTGCAACGATGTCCTAGACATCTTCTTCTATTAAATAAAGTCCGTCGCTCAGAAACCATAAAATCGTTTGGTGGATCCAGGCAGATGATTAAGTGTTTTCTTGTACTAATTCCATCCAAAAATTGCTACCGTACGGTATTATGATTGGATTATTATTGGCATGATCTATTATTGTTATGTTAAGTTAATTATAGTTTAATTAAGCAAAAACGTGAATAATTATTAATGTCAATATATGAAATAAATTGTTTATTTGTTATTAAATGCTGAATTATTTTTTGCTATATTCTTATTATAAAATTTTAAATAAATAAATACACAATTATTATTATTGCTCCCAATTGTTTTTTTTTTTTTTTGCTCATTATTCATTGTTACATATTATAACTAAATAAATGGTAATAAGTACATACGTAATATAGTTATAATAGTTTTGGCTTCCTATTTGTCATACATTTGAATATTTGGAAAAATATCTGTATTATTCAAAAAGGGCTATCTGCTACACAGAGAAAACAGATTCGTGATCACAACCGAATTTGTCGCCAATCGAATTTTGTCAGTTACACGTACTATCATACAATTCGATTGAGAGAATAGAATATATGGTACTAACATAATTCAAATGCTGAATTAATGATACACACAACTGCTAAAAATAATACAATTCGATTCTCAAGACTGAATATATCAGTACTGATAACTAATATAAAAAATATTTGTATATGAAATAATTAAAAACTAATACACATAAATTTTTTCCAATTTATTTCCAAAATCAAAGGCGTTTACTCTTAATATAGATATATTGTTAAAATGTAATACAGATTACAATGTATGTAATATACAACAAGTTAGAGTGATATATTCGGCTATGCCGAATCTTAAATACCCTCCACCTAAATTTGATGAAAATTATAGAAATTACATTGGTATAAACACTCTAATATCCACATTCAGTGTTTGTTGTTGGGACTTAGATCCGATTATGAAGATTGGTAGAATGTTAATGTAATATAATAGTTTTCGCTTATAGTCTACAAATACAGTTCATAAAACCCAGTAGTAAAATTTTTGGATACAATATATTGATCTGTATACAATTTTATTTCGATATCGATATATTTAAAATATTTATACACAGAGAAAACAGATTCGTGATAGCAACCGAATTTGTGGACAATCGAATGATTCTACCTTAGTGACCAAATTTTACAATTGTGACTACAAAACTTTAGAAGGGGTAACAAAAGTTTGGTTGCTTCAACCGTAATTCTTTGTGAGCAAATGACTTTCTGTTGATAGAACTGAAAAAATCTATGTGTGCAACCGAATCATTCGATTGGCAACAAATTCGGTTGCTAGTACGAATCTGTTTTCTCTGTGTAGGAGCTATGACCAATTATCGGCCAATCTTCATAAAATTCAACACATCAATTTTCGTATATATGGGAAATATTTATTTGAAATTTTAACCAGATAGAAGCTTTTATAAGAGATTTATTAGTATTTAAGTAATTTTTGGAAATGGACCTTATATGGGAGCTATGGTCAAATATGAACCGATATTCACACAATCTTGTAGTATTATTTGTGAATTTATACTAACGATATCTGTAAAATTTTAATTCGATAACCATATTTTTCAGATATTTATGAAAATTAATGTGTTTTTTGGAAGTGGTCCTTAGATGGGAACTATAACCAATTATGGGCCGATCATCATGAAATTCCCTACATCGATTTTTATGTGCATGGGGATCATGCAAGATGAATTTCTACCTGATACCGCTATATATATGATAATTAAGTGTATTTAAATGATTTTCGGAAGTAAACTTTATATGGGGGCTATGGTCAAATAGTGCCCGATCCAAAAAAAATTGGTCTCGCGATTTCTGTTTGCATGAAACTTAGTTGTGCTGAATTTTGTATGGATACTGCAATTCTATGGGCATATATATACCAAAGCACCATATTTCGGGAAGAAATTTGTATGTGGGCTACGAGAAATTATGGACCGATTCTTTCCATTTTCAGCAGAATTTGTCCTTTTTTCATGTAAATAATGAGTGCTAAATTTCATGGTATTCCCTGCAATAAATTTTCCCAAAGTCACAAAAATCATGTGAAAATTATCAAAATTTTTGGAGGTTGTCTTACATTTTGATCGATAACACTGGTTCTACCAATTCGATTCTGCTGATTTTCAATACCAAACTGCTTAAAAAAATTAAAAACATTTGGGTATACATTTCATTAATTTTGCTTATGTATTTTGGACGTGAGAGTGTTTTACACAGACAGACAGACAGACAGACGTACAGACACACGGAATGACAAACTTATATATACCCTCTTTCACCACTTGTGGTGGTGGAGGGTATAAAAAGAATACCTGAAAGTAGGTTTAAAGTAGTGTTGAAGCTACAATAAATATTTCATATTTATGAATGGTTTATAACAGACTTATAACACTATTAAACGTTTATGAATACTGTTTTTTGAATTTTTTCTTATTAAAGACTTATAAAGCTGATTTAATTTATTATGAATTATACCGTATGTATATTGTTGGTTTCGCTGTTACGGCTCGATATGTGTTCTCCTATTTTAAGATTATCTATTTTGAACTTATAGGTATAAAAAATTAGATTTTTGTTCCGTATTAAAGTAATATTCAAAAAGTACTTTTTTCAACATCAGATCTCAATATGTTGTAAACAGTTTACAAATTATCTGTTATCACCAAATAGTCTATAGAAAATGATATTAGTCACAACATTTTTTTTAGAAAATGTTTTATACAACATAGCTCTGGAAAATTGTATTAAAATCGGTTTAGAAGTTACTGATTTATTTCCACTTTTTTTCATTTCAACCATTGTGCGGCGGAGGTTCTGCTTACCGGAAAATGTTATATCGGTAAAAAAAGAAGTTATATGGTCCCGGCGGTTCGCTGGGTCGGGTCTAGGAATTACGATATTTCGCTTTGAAGTCAGTAAGTATTGCATAGGGATAATTGTAGGTTATCTAAAAAAACTCAATTAAAGTCCTTTAATACTATATTTAGACTAAACAAAAAACTAGTTTTGGAGCAAAAACTAAAAAACAAAATTAGCAAGCATACAATTACCCGCTCTTATGACCAAGATTTTGTAATACTTCTAGAAAATTTAAGTGGACATGTCTCTCAAAATTCAATTCTTGCATCACCATCTCGAATATGTAATTCAGGAAGCAGCTGGCCTCAGAGTCAGATGAACATGGCTAGGGCTTCAATCAAGTGGCAATGCCCACGGAAACGCGGTGGCTGAAATTTGTTGGTGGTCGCAAAAGTCGTACGATCCCGACAACAAAGATGAAGACAAGATACAGTGGGAGTTTTCTCCGAGAGTATGTCACAAAATTGAAGTTAACTGACTAATTAAAAACAATTGATTTTTGTTTTCCAACTGAAGACAGATCCTCACCCGATACAGAATCCGAACAAGAAGGCGCACCATTACGCAAGAAAGTAAAGACAGCAAATAAACAAATGGGGTCAGGTACTCTTAATTTAACACCTTAATGATGATATAGGGTCTCACTCAAGGAAAACCAAAAATAGCGCTTTCGTTCACGGACTATGCTGTAGCATAGCATAGCATAACAAATTTGCTAAACATCACTTTGCGATATTCGGATATTTAAATGGTCAAAATGCATGAAAAATTCATAAAAATTAACACGTCTATTTTTTACATTTTATTTTGTTTTATTAAATTTTTCTTATTAAAAATGGTAGAAAATGTAAATAAAATAAAATTTAAACATTCTTATAGAACTCTGTGTGTCTGGTAAAAATAGAAAAGGCACCAAGAGATGTACATTTTTGTTACTAACACAAATTTAGAGTTAAGTACTTTTTCACTAAGACATGCTTAGTGTTAGGTGCTGCTATCAAAGAGTTGGACTACTTGTTATAGTTTGTTAAAAAATACATATATTTTTCTTTGATATTTTTATATTGTAAAATTTTCACATGTTGCTCACAAAATTAAAAAGATTGTTTCTAAAAATTTGTTCTCTATTTCGAACAGTGGTACATATCATAGAGAATTATACATAGAAACGAGTCACACTACGTTTTATCTAACAAAAATAACAGAAATCGTATATGTAAGACAACTACAATATACATTAACTGACATGTATATGGTTGTAGCGAGAGTTAGGATTTTGACAAATTACGTTTCGCCTCTATGTTACCCTATGGTACCTACATACCTTAAGTCATAGAGAAACAACAACAAAAACTCAAACAAAAATGTTTGTTTTCACATAGTTTTTTTTTTACTAATACATTCTCAGCACTTAGGTTTTTGACAACTGAGTTAGGTCTTTGACAGGAGAGTTTCCGCTCTATGTATATTTCTCTATGACTTAAGTAACAACATTTTCCTAACAAGCGTTCCTAATATGTATAATGTTTATGCCGTTTTTACTGAAGTGTTCAAACAATTCATTGTCGCAGTCTGTAATTTCGAATTGATTGAATTTTTATTTAAAGAAAAAAAATGAATAAATAAATACAAACATTTATATGAATACTATGAAAATATATTTATATTACAATGTAAATATTTGTACATTTGTTTTTAGCACATGCACATTTAGAAAGACTATTGCCACTAATTTAATTTTTAAATAAATAACAAATTTTTTTTATGTTTCGAATTCACACACAATAAACATGCCACAAAACAAAAAGTGCTATTAAATTGATTTTTTTTGTAAATACATAAAAACAAGCGTAGTTTACAAATTGTTTTAAATTAATCAATTGTTTAAAATATATTAAGAGTCCTCACGTAAACGCTTAAATGCCTAGGAAACTGTGCAATCTGTGCATTTTTGCACTCTCTCAAATGAACTGTCAAACGCTATATGGAAATTCGCAAAAATTTAACTCAATTTTTCCGTACTATGTTTACCATCGCCTGTTCTAAAGATTTCGCTTTCATTGAACATTTTTTGAATTTTAATTTATACAATTTTGAAAAACTTTTGTCTACTTTTTTTTTATTTGATATTTTTATCAATTTTAAACAGCCAATTTCTATTTTGCACATTTGCACAAATGGCAAACTTAAGCATTTAAATGAGTACCCTTATTATTTTATTGTATAGCTAATAATTTAAATTAGATGTTAACACATCTATTAATGTATATATCACAACCTTTGTTTAACTTTTGGTTATTGATGTTTTATTTGAATGAAAATTGCTTTAAAAAAAATGCAATAATTTATATTCGCTGAAAAAGAGTGCTGTAAAAAAAACTGCAATCAAAGGATTAAAAAAGTATATTTACAATTTTATTACTCAATTTTTACATAAACTTAGTGATACGAGAACCTGTATGAAATCGTCGTGATACATAAAATTAGTATTATGAAAATATTAAATTTATTTGTTTTGGTAAGAATTCGTGTGCTGAATTCCCAATAATTGCTTAGCCCAGATCATAAGGAAACTTTTTTCCCAAAAGGCTTTAAATATATTATGGAAATAAAACTATAGAGTGAATGTTTTTTCACTCACTGTTTATTGTTTGTGTTTTCTTTAAGATTTGATATAGTTACGTTTTAACGTTTTTAAAACGTTGGTTTATTTTTTTTGAAATAAACCGGATACTTTTGATTGCAAATAAAATCCGTTCAGTAGTTTAAAATTGTAACAACTCTTTATTTATTTAAAATGTACAACAACAACAGTTCAAATAGTCACTCAGTGTCTATTTAGACGTTTATTAGTTCGAAGAAATGCACATACACTTTATCATGTACAAACTTAATTGTACAAGACAGTTGATGTTAACTCTAACATTGCCTATGATCAACTCACTCATGACTGCCACCTCTGACACTATTTATACACACGCCATCTTTCGTGAATCTTCTACAATGATCCTAATGGACAAACTAGTACATTCGAATTCTAGAGCTTTCGATGTTAATGTTAGCAGCTTAAACATTTAGTGTTGCTATACTTACAAACAATGCTATAACCGCATGCTATCAACATTGTTGATAAGTAGAAGCTTCTACTGATGGACGTATTTAAAAAACATGAAGAATGTTAAAGGCAGTAGTTACATACCGTTAAATTCTAATCGCTATTGCAAATTCGTAAGAATATTTTTACAAATAATACTTGAGTGTCTGTAATTCTCATTCACTCCATAGTTTCATTTGTATAAAATCTCTAAAGACTTTTGGAAAAAGCTTTCCTGATGATCTGGCCTAAGCAACCAGTGAAATGCGCATAGGAACTAGCTTATCACCCAACAATAAATTTCAGTGAATTCATCAATTATTGGGAATTCAGCACACTAATTCTTACCAAAATATTAATTTTGTATTCCCGTAATAACTTTTTAATTAATTTTTTTTTTTTTATATCCAGTACAACTGTATTTAACTCCATTTAGCTTTCAGACAACTAGTGCCAAATAAATCATAAAGACGTTAAAATAGCTTAGATACTTACGATCAGAGGGTACAACTAGAGGCGAAACTGAAAGTAAGAACTGAGAGTAAAAATAATTATTCTCTTCACACGTACTTGTCATATGTGAATTCAACATTTTTAATTTTTTTATTTAATTTATAGAACAGAGTTTAAATTTTTGGCATTAGAAATAGAAGAAAATTTAAAAAAATTAATATTTAAACATTTTTATAAAACTCTGTGTGTCTGGTGGAAATTAGAATGGCACCAATATAACCTCAAAACCAAAGTATAACAAGTATTTCGACTTTTTAACAACAGTACTTAACTCCCCTGTAGTCAGCCTAGGACCATATGTCTCTATGTCAACACTATTTCTCTATTGACAATAGCATTAGTTAAAATGTCGACGACTTTCCTTCAAGCGTCAGTAGAAATATGTTAGAGACAACAGTTCTAGTGTATTTTGGGTGACATTGTCAACGAACACGTCAATAGTTTTTTTTTTTAATTTATTAGTGAAAAAAAAGTGGTACAAAGAATATTCGGGTTAAAAAATAATTTTCCCGATTTTGACCCATTGTCCAAATTACTAAAGCCTTTTATAAATCGTTACAATGGACTTTGAAATATCTATCATTAGATATCCATATTGTCTATATTAATAACTTAGTAATCTAGATATAGATAAAAAATAGGCCAAAAATCGAGGTTGACTCGGTGTTTTCCTTATATCTCAGCCATTTGTGGGCCGATTTAAATAGCAACCGAGTCGGAAGAATTCCCGATATATTGAAGTATCAATTATGTTTGTAAGTTATTTGGGGACTACGGAAAGTTGATTTCAACATACAGACGGACATGGCTATATCGATTTCGCTATACCAGTAGCAATCGGTTTTGAAAACTGCAGAAAAAATACATTGGTCTCGTGAAATTGTAAGTTATCGGTTTTATATTCGATCCAGAATTAAATTCTTTATCAACTAAACAAAAAATTACACTGGATTTCAGAAGTCAAATGTACATTTGTTGTCGTTTTCAAACCCGATTCCGACAATGATTAGATTCTATGACAACCCCGATTAAACCTTTGTTGCTATTGACAAATTCGTGCAAAAAAATATAATTAAAATTTTTTTCTTTTCAGTGTATTGTACATGTAAAAATTTGTTTAACATACGCCGATTTTTCCAAGAGAGTTCTGTGAATTGGCATCATCTTAGTTTCACTTAAGCAAAAACTTTATTTAAAATATTTTTATTTTTTAATTTTCAACTTTAAATCAACATAACTTTTGCGCGCACAGAGAGAAAATAACGCGACAAGAAACAAAATTTGAAAAATCTTTTTAATAAAATTCTCCAACATTTTTTATTTGGTTTACTTTCATAACTTTTCCATTTTGTAATCAAATTCAAAGATTAAACATTTTAATTTTGACCAAAATATTTGAAAAATTTTAAAACTTTTGCCAATAATTGATAAAAAAAATATATTCATATTTATCAAAACTATCTTCAGTATACAACATTGCAGAATCAAACACGTACAATTATCAAAAAGTATATTCTCAATTATAATTTCCCTAAAATGTCAAACAAATGAAAATGATAAATATTAAAATGAAATGCCTAAGAAAAAAATAAATAAAATACCAGTTTTTCTTTTTAAAATAAGAAAATTATATTTTATGAAATAAAAATGTGATAAATTAAAGTTTAACTCTAAATATGTCTAAAAACGAGCACAAATCAAATGAAAATATATAACATCCATAGTAATCGTACCCGGTTGATTCTGCCATGGTATACCATACAATAACAAATCACATATTCATCCCACTGTACGTATACTTAATAATTATTCTTACAAGTAAATAATCAATACTCATACGTTGGATTTTGTAATAATACACAGCCAAGAATTATACGACAAGCTGAGGTATTGTCATAAAATAATTAAGCAAAATAGCTAAAAAAAAAAGACCTAGAAAATATATAGAAAAAATCTTAAATTAATGTTTAAATTAATTGAATTGTAATAATACATTTGATTGCAAGTTAGAACAAAGTCCTGTTACAGTTTTCAAAATGAAATTATCTATTTTTGCTCCTGTTCTCACTTTCACCATTCACCGTGTTTTTGGAAGCATGATTACAACAATATTTATATTAAATAAAGTTTCTGAAATTACACAGAAAAAAATAAAAATGAATTTCAATTACGAAATTGATTATATTAATTAAAAAAATATTTGATTTTGCTCCAATCATCAAAATGATACTATTAATTAAATTCAAATTAAAAAGTTTAATTGAAAACAAGTAACAAAGCTAAATTCGGCTGTGCCGAATCTTATATACCCTTCACCTAAGTATACATATTTACGTACATGGCCTTTTCCCATGCAAAACTCTTCTTATATCAACAACAACAAGAAAAAATCATAATATTATATCAAAACATCCGACAATCGTATTCACACCACAGAGTATACAGAGGTGTCACGAGACAGAAAATAATCTCGTTTTCTATTCGTCTCTTTCTTTATAAACTGCCTTTTTCATTGTTTTGTTTTGGTTATTTGTTTGTTTTGATTACATTACTTTGTCTACCATATTCGCGTTGTATATAGCGTTTTGCTTTAACACATCACTGATATTGTAGTACAAAATATTTGCTATCCTTTTTTAAGAGAACTGCCCTTTCATCTGATTTTGAGTTTTTGAAACGTCAAATATGACACCTCTGTATACTTTGTGTTCACACGTTCAGTGCTGACTGATAACTAACCAAATAAACACAACAATTATTTTGCACAATTGTATGCAGGGTTCCCAGATTTTTTTCGAGACTTTTCCCCAAATTAAAATTTTTCATCCCCGAAATTCCCCAAAAAACAGTTTGTGCTATCCCCAAAAATCCCCAGTAAAAATAATAGTCTAATTTTAATTCATACATATATTATTTGCACTGCAATTAATTTTATTTATGTACGTATATAAAATAATTTAAAAAATAAAACTTATAAATTAAAATTTCTGGTTTTCTTACATAAGAAATACAATTTTATATTTACTAAGCCATTCAGATATTGTTTTTTTAATTCTAGAGATTGTTTGTTTTTTAACTTTTAAAAAGAGAAAATACTTTAACCCCCAGTACCACGAAGTCTGTTAACTAATATTTATACTGACAGTTTTCATACAAAAATAATTTTAACCGACAGTATAACTATTAGTTAACACCTAACCACGATTCGTGTTAATGGGGGTAATTTTTAAAAATCAAAACCCCTTATCAAATCACTTTTTTAGGAATAAAATATTATCTATTGATAATACATAATAACAATTTGTAAATTTGTATTCCAATGTTTTCTTTCGATTTAAGACAAACTCTTACATAAATTAAATATTTAGAACAATTCCATAAATACGAAAACTAAAACAGAAAAATAAAAAGTAAAATAAAAATCCCCAAAAATATTCAAAAAATCCCCAAAGCATACAATATTGCCCCAACTGTTCCCCATATCCCCAAACCCAATTATTTATCCCCACTTACAAAATAAAATCCCCAATTTGGGGAAAAATCCCCTAATCTGACAACACTGATTGTATGTTGAAAAAATAACAACAAAAATTAAAATAAACGAAATAATGAATGCGTGTGTTTGATTTATAATTCTTATTCATTCCACATTGTAGAACAGAGGTGCGCAAAAGTAAATTCTCTCACCAACACATTCAATTCTTTATTTTGTTTAGTGCACCTACAAACAAACAAATACAAAAACTGAAAAAATAAAGACAAAGGCATACACCCGTACTCATGCGCTTTTGTAGTTGCCTCGCTGTAAGAGCATAAGAATATGTGTGATTTGATTTTGCACAATTGTGCTATGGGCTGCGCACCATTGTTGTAGAATGTTGTTGTTGGGTGTGTGTGGTGTTTACGTATAATAGAGATGCTCATATGAAAACTCATTATAAACAACTCTCTCTTTATATATACCCTTGCCTCTCATGGTGAAGGGTATAAAAACAAAATAAGCAAAGAAATAACCAACACACATCCACACAAACGCATTGTTGTTTTTTTGTCAAAGCATGCAATAAATTGTATTTTTTTGATGAAATTTTCAGAGGTTGTCTCGGATTTTTGCTCATATCTCCGTTATTTATGGACGGATTTTGCTGATTTTAAATAGCAAAATTCTCGAAAGCATGTCTGACAGAATTATTGAAGATTTGTATCCCGAAGATAACTGGGGTCTTCAGAAAATTGATTTCAACAGACAGACAGACAGACAGACAGACGGACAGACAGACAGACAGACAGACAGACAGACAGACAGACAGACAGACAGACAGACAGACAGACAGACAGACAGACAGACAGACAGACAGACAGACAGACAGACAGACAGACAGACAGACAGACAGACAGACAGACAGACGGACATGGCTTAATCGACTCCGCTATCTATAAGGACCCAGAATATATATACTTTATAGGGTCGGAAAATTATATTATGGAAATTACAAACGGAATGACAAATTTATATATACCCTTCTCACGAAGGTGAAGGGTATAAAAAGTCAAAATTTCAATTAAATTTTTTATTGAATCAATTAAGTTAGTAATTCAAATTTTGCAAAAAATCAACTAAAATATCAATTAATACAATTCACCTATTAATTGTAACCATTCCCATAAAAATACTAATATTTTATCCCAATTTTTAATTTTATTTATTTTAATTATATTTTACATATATTTTTAATGCAATATATATGTAATGTATGTAATGTATGTAATGTATGTAATGTATGTAATGTATGTAATGTATGTAATGTATGTAATGTATGTAATGTATGTAATGTATGTAATGTATGTAATGTATGTAATGTATGTAATGTATGTAATGTATGTAATGTATGTAATGTATGTAATGTATGTAATGTATGTAATGTATGTAATGTATGTAATGTATGTAATGTATGTAATGTATGTAATGTATGTAATGTATGTAATGTATGTAATGTATGTAATGTATGTAATGTATGTAATGTATGTAATGTATGTAATGTATGTAATGTATGTAATGTATGTAATGTATGTAATGTATGTAATGTATGTAATGTATGTAATGTATGTAATGTATGTAATGTATGTAATGTATGTAATGTATGTAATGTATGTAATGTATGTAATGTATGTAATGTATGTAATGTATGTAATGTATGTAATGTATGTAATGTATGTAATGTATGTAATGTATGTAATGTATGTAATGTATGTAATGTATGTAATGTATGTAATGTATGTAATGTATGTAATGTATGTAATGTATGTAATGTATGTAATGTATGTAATGTATGTAATGTATGTAATGTATGTAATGTATGTAATGTATGTAATGTATGTAATGTATGTAATGTATGTAATGTATGTAATGTATGTAATGTATGTAATGTATGTAATGTATGTAATGTATGTAATGTATGTAATGTATGTAATGTATGTAATGTATGTAATGTATGTAATGTATGTAATGTATGTAATGTATGTAATGTATGTAATGTATGTAATGTATGTAATGTATGTAATGTATGTAATGTATGTAATGTATGTAATGTATGTAATGTATGTAATGTATGTAATGTATGTAATGTATGTAATGTATGTAATGTATGTAATGTATGTAATGTATGTAATGTATGTAATGTATGTAATGTATGTAATGTATGTAATGTATGTAATGTATGTAATGTTTGTAATGTATGTAATGTATGTAATGTATGTAATGTATGTAATGTATGTAATGTATGTAATGTATGTAATGTATGTAATGTATGTAATGTATGTAATGTATGTAATGTATGTAATGTATGTAATGTATGTAATGTATGTAATGTATGTAATGTATGTAATGTATGTAATGTATGTAATGTATGTAATGTATGTAATGTATGTAATGTATGTAATGTATGTAATGTATGTAATGTATGTAATGTATGTAATGTATGTAATGTATGTAATGTATGTAATGTATGTAATGTATGTAATGTATGTAATGTATGTAATGTATGTAATGTATGTAATGTATGTAATGTATGTAATGTATGTAATGTATGTAATGTATGTAATGTATGTAATGTATGTAATGTATGTAATGTATGTAATGTATGTAATGTATGTAATGTATGTAATGTATGTAATATAATATGTGTAATATATGACACGTCTAATATAAATACATATGTAATTTAAATTTAACTATAAACTAAAAATAAACATGGCGTCATCTCGGTGGCTGCCTTCAACGAACGTTGCATTTTTTTGATGGAAGTAATATCCCTAAGACCCCTCTGAATGTAACTATAAACTAAACGTAAATGTGACGTCATCTCGGTGGCATTTTGACCTAGTGGTGATAGAAAAACAACATCGACAGTTGGATGGAACAGATTTTCTCATCTGAATAAGTACTTACCCGGAAATGGAAGTATTACCCCTAAGATCACTCGGAATAATAAGTCGGGAATATCGGGAGCAACAAACATGAACTTTAGGGAATCTGCAATAGCGTCGAAACACTTACAACATTAGGTACCATATTTAATTCTATGTACTTACCTGCCAACTAATATAATACAATGAATGGTGAATCCTTACGCTTTTCAGTGATGAATGTCTCTTACTATTTGGACAATAGATGCCAATTGAAAAGACAATATTAATTTTTTCACAAAATAAATAAAAAAATTGTATATTTTTAGTTTCTTTTTTTTTCAAATTGTCAAATTTATTTTTGTTTTCAAATACGTTTGAAATCGATTAAAAAAATTATTAAGTAAATTAAAAATAGTATTAAATTTTAAAATTGAAAGTATTATTCAATTAATTGAAAAAAATTTTGTAATAATTTTTTCTGTGTATATACATAATTAAGGTTAAAATAATCACGTGTAAATATGCTTCCAAAAATACGGTGAATGGTGAAAGTGAGAACAGGAATACCTCTGAATATTTTATAAAAAATTTTATAAAAATTTTTATAAAAAAATTATATTTGCCTTCGATAGGCAGACAAACCGACGGACATATTGTTTGTATGATTTTAAAAAGCAAGATTTTATTATTTATTTAGCTTTTATTTTGAAATATTTGTACAATATAAATTTATTCAAAGAATTGGCCATTGTTAGCTCTGACCATTTCCCATCTTCCCGGCAGCAAATGGATTCCGAGCCAAAAGAACTGCTTATCTTTTGAGGACAAGAAAAAGTCAAGGCAGACAAACCGAAGGACATATTGTTTTTATGATTTTAAAAAGATACTTTGTTCCAAAGTGAAGCGTATCCCAGAGAGAGCGTTCTGCATCGATCGATACAAATAGTAGTCGGACGGGGCAAAGACTATAAGAAGGTGAGGCGAAACTTCCCAATTCCCAAATTCATTATATAAACTTTTAAACAGATACAGAGCATTACCTTAGTGCCATGCATATTTGCCGTTGGTGTCTATTCGGTGGCTGGGCTTCATATAAGATCTCATACGATTCGGGTTCATCGTAAGTAATGATTGGGTGCGAAAATTATTATTTTTTTTTTTATAGCGTCTTTCAAGGTTTCTCATTATTTAGTTGTTCGAAAAATAATTATGTTTCGGTGAACCATATTCATGTTTATAATTGCGATGAAAATATAAACGTTTACAGTAACTTAAATATTATTGAAATTAAATTGAAACAACAGTTATATGATTAGTTGTCGTAACCATGCTTAAAGAGTTTCCAACTTATTGAAATCTTTAAATTATACTTACAATTAAATAGTTAACATTTTAAAATTATAATTGTGAAGTTGTAACTTTAAGAATATCGTTATTTCATTACATTTGCGAATAAAAAATGTAAAAACGAAGTGATCGAGAAAAACTATAAGTATTTTCGAACTCTATGTACTGCAATAAAACTGAATAGCAATATGATAGCCCCTGCATATTTTTGGTGTAGCATAGAAAGCAGTTAGTCGACAACATTTCATGCTCAGTATTTCTAACAAAATTTTCTATTTTACAGTAAAATTTGTGATTCACATATTAATTATACGTACACTCAATAACTATTCAAAAATGCATTATTTTGGAAACAAAGAAAAAAATAATTGGACAATTGGTTACACTAAAACTGATTCTAGCAAATTGATTTCTTAAAAAACTCAAATCATAGGCCAATAAAACTACTCAATACATATGTAAACGTACCCACTCCACAATAGATTTTTCAAACTAACTCCAAATTTTGAGGCAATTTTAAAATGAAAATGTATGGTATTAGCTTCTAATAAATTCCTATATTGAGAATTAATTAAAAGTTGTTTAATGCTTGCAGTGAACTGATGATTCATAAATAAGTAAGTTTAAGCACAACACTCTCTAATTAACACTCGGTTATACATACATACGCACGTACATATATCCTTGTTTTGTAATTTCAATTTATTTTCTATTATTAGCATGTACCATCATACTAAGTACGTATGCATATTAAGGTAGGTCGCTTTATATGGATGAAAAAATCATAGGTTGGGAATAGAATCTGAGAAGAATTATTAGCAACTTTGCTTTAAAAACCATAGGTCTAAAATTGATTTTGACTTTACGGAAATTCTAAAATATGCACTGAACATTTTATAAATTTAGGACATTTTGTTTTATAATTTATGTAGATTTTTTTCAATACCAAACATTTCCGATCAAAAAAAATATATGCGGAAAATTTCATCTTCTTTTAGGCAAAAGATATACAGACAAACATAAACAGTTCGACTTTTGAGGTTTGAAAGGCCTATCGATGTCATTACGTATGGAATATACATAGTAAAAATGCTCGCCTCGGCCTCGCTGGCGAAATGTCCAATTTTCCATTACACTGGCATATATAAGTATCAGGCTTAATTTTACCGATGGCATGAGTTATATTGGCTTTTCAGACCGCTGTGGCTTGTGGCTTATTTGCACAGCACTGCGAAATAAGAAAACCCCACAAAAAAAGGTCTAACGGGGTTAAATCGCACGATATCGGTGGCCAGTTCATATAAACTCCACGTGAGATGACCATGCCCTCAAATCGCTTGCGCTGAATGTGGCACGTAGCGCTGTACTGTTGAAACCACATGTCGTTGGTGTCCATATCATCAAATTCATTCCAAAAGAAGTTGGTAATCATCGACCTATAGCGCTTGCCATTTACAGTGATGGTCTGGGTAAATCACTCCAAACAGTAACTTTTTCAGGATGAATAGGATGCTCTGGAATTTCATGTGGTTTGAGGTCGTACCAAATTCAACAATGCTGTATGTTGACGTCCTCCTGTATCCAGAAATTTTCCTCACCGAAAAATAGGAAAAGCGCGCGAAATTTTGCCCCAACATAATATTCATTTTTATAAAACAATTTCATCATTTGCACGTGTTGTTGGACGCTATATCCATCTACGGTCATTTGGCAAAACAAACTGTCTTTATTGGAAGCTCATTTATATTCACATTTAATGCCAAATTGATGTAAGAAATTTATGGCAAGATAGGTTAGGTTAGTTTCCATGGGCAGCCGCTCCATAAGCAGCTCACTTGGGTCCATTCAAATCTGATCCAATTGTGATACCCAAGGGGTAGTCATCAAGGTATTTAAAGTACTTCCGTTGACTCTAAATTAAACCAACCAGATTCCCGGATGAAGGAATAGAATTGTGTCAGATTCATCCTTGATAGCTCGTCCAAACATGATAGGAATGGAATGTCAGAGCCGGACATTGGCAGTCTCTTCCTTTTCCTCATTATGACAGGCTCTACAGTAATCATTGTACCGTAGGCCCATTCTTCTAGCATGTGCCCCAATTAAACAGTATCCTGTAATAAAGGAGACAATTAGCCTTATTTGCTTACGGCGGTAATCTATAAGTAGATTCGTCCTGCTGGCATTATATACGTATCAACTCGACCTCGCTGTAGCACAGGAATGTTCATTAGTCCACCTGTTTTGTGCAGTCTCATATAGTTTCTGCTGAGCAGCCATCTCGCATTTAACAAGGGAAATACCAGAATAGGGGTCGATTCCCTCATCATTCAACATCGCACCCCTTTTGGCCAGATGATCTGCTATACAACTACCCTGATTTTCATCGTGTCCAGGGACCCATATAAGCGTTATTCTAGAATGTCTCGCTATCTCATTTAGGGATACCCGGCATTCCTATGGCAAGATAAAGTCTTGTGAAAAGTGAAACATTAGGGTAAAATTGGAACTCTCATTTTAATTGCAAATATCGAAAAATATTTTTAAAGGCCAGCCTAATATGCTTAAATGTCTACACAAACATACACGTAAGTTTATTGCACATTTTATACCCCAGCAGTTAAGCAAGTAGTCAATGTATCCTTTATAGGCAGTTAATGTCACTAATGTGTGATCACTTTGCTGACTCCAATTTATATATTTTGGTCATTTGACACGTATGTGCTCTTTGTAGTGCAGAGAGAAGACAATTGGTTACTTTATACATCCCAGTGTAAAGACAATTGTCACTTAAGATTCTCTAAGTAATCTGGAGTGTAGTCACTTTAAACGTTTTGTGAGTAATTCGTTCAAACTGGTTTTATACAAATTGTGTTGATATACTTCTCATACTCATCATTGTTATTTTTGCTTAATTATACTGATATCCCATGTAACATATCATGAAGTCAGTAGTCATTTTAGTGTCTCTTAGTAACCTATAGTGAAGTCACTTTATGCGTTTTTTTTTTTTTTTTTGTACTGCACTTTAAAAAGTAGATATTTTACCCACCAGAGCAATCCATTGGAGAGTTGTCGAAGAAAGATTTTTTTACAAGCTATCGTTTATTGGACTGGCTATGATATGTCTTATTAGCTGACTATTTGAGGTGAGTTATTACCCGTACATGGTAAAAATAACTAGTTATGTAGCTGATCAAGTTACCAGTTAGGTAGGTAGTAAGTTGACTGATGCTATTTAACCAGTATCTGAATTCAATGCGTTGACTACTTTGGACCAGCTATTAGACAGTCTCATTGTAGTCAAAGGGTAAATAGTCACGTAGCTATTGATGTAACTAGTTCCCACCCAAAATGATGGAACTGCTGGGGTTTTATACAAATTATGTTGATGTAAGTTTCATACATTTTGTTTTATTTTTGCTTAAGATATCCCGTGATGCTAGTGTGAAGACAATTGTCTCTAAGTTACCTATAGTGTAGTCACTTTAAACATTTATTTTGTAGTGGACTTTAAAAAATAGTCATTTTAAACAACAAAAGTAATCTATTTGAGAGTTGTCGGAGGAAGGTTTGTTTACGAGCAAATCGGTTATTGAATAGTCTATGAGATGTTTTTCTGACATGTTAAAATAACTAGTCATGTAGCTAATCAAGTAACCAGTTAGGTAGCCAAGTAAGATAACATACTCTGTGTAAGCAGTATGTGAATCCAAAGGCTCATTGTAATCCAAAAAGGTTCGATTGATCTCCCGCTTAGGATATGGACGTGTTAAAATAGCTAGTTTTGTAACTAGTTGTCACTCTAAATGATGGGTAAAATCACTACTTCAGGACAATCTCCTAGAACTGCTGGAACGTTTCAAATACAAATACATGTATGCATTTATATACATACATATGTATGTGTTAGAAGTGTTTTAATTTTTTTCCAACACACAATTTGATAAATTCAGTTACAAACATTTTAATTGCTTTTTTACTATTGCCAACCACAATAACACAACACAACAGCAATTGTTGAACAAATTGTATGAAATAGAGTTGGAAAAACTAGACAATGACACAAAATGTGAGAGAGTAAGCGAGAGAGTATGAAAAACCCACAATTGACAGTATATAATGTGGTGTAAAAAAGGCTGTAGAAGTTCTATGTGTGGCAACAGAAACGAAATTAGGATTTTTTTGTTTGATTAGCAAACGTTATTGAGATACCCTACATTTGTTAGTATTTGCAATTATTAGCTGATGTGTTAAAAATTATAAATTTCTAGTTTATCTTTAAGTCTCTAATGTCAATTTCCTAAAAAATGGTTGAAAACGTTGGTAATATTTTTATTTGTGGTAAATTTGGACATATGATTTCAAAAACAACTTTTAAAAATTTGTACAATCAATGGTTTACCTGCTAGATGGGAAAACTAAATGAGTGCCTTAAGGCACTCTTGGGGCTTTAGAGATCGAAATATAGTCGGGTTTTAGTTATATATTGCCAATTTTTATTTAGAACAACTTTTCGAATTGTTCATCACTCAAATCAGATAATTTGATAAGTTTATTCAAGAGTGCCTGAAGGCACTTATCAAAAAATAACGTCTCTAAAGAGTAGCTTACCTTTTTGTACATAAAACATGACTCCAATATATAAAATAAAAGAATAATTTTTAAGAAAAAAATCTGATTGCAATCTGGAAACTTGAGGCATACTTAAGCATTAGAGGGTTAAGTAATATTAAAAACATATACGGAGTGAGATCGTAAAATTCTTAACACACTTTTTTCATTAAAACTTTTAACTTTAACTTTTAAGCTTTATTTGATTTTTGTAAAACATGTCAGTTTATGTTTATGTTTAATGTAAATTATGTTCATATGTTATTATTCTGATTAGAATGAGTAACGAGAATAGAGTCCGTACTAAAATTATTGAATATTTTCAACAAAACCCAAATTGATCCTGCAAAAAGTTGGCCAAGCATTCAAAGGTTTGCCGTCAAATTGTTTCAAATATTATTAAACAGTACCGGGAGAACTTGTCCGTTGATAGAAACCCTGGTTCAGGTAGAAGAAATGGTCCACATGATGTTTCTAAAGCCAACAAAAATAGAAAGCATTTTCAAAAGGGCTCCGAACACATCCGGTAGGAAAGCAGCCCGGTTAGCTCAGTGCTCGGACTATTTGATACGAAACGTTAAAGCTAATGATGGTTTAAAAACATACAAGGCTCAAAAAGTTCCTGACAGGAACGCTGCTAAAAATCTAAAGGCCAAAAACAGAGCACGGAAATTGAAGTCAAGTTTTATAAAAAAATATTCTTGCTGCATCATGGATGACGAAACGTATGTTCTGGCAAATTTTTCGCAACTTCCTGGTCAAAAATTTTATTCTGCTGATGCTCGAGGGAATGTTGAAGAAAAGTTTAGAACCCGAAAGCAAGCAATATGAAGTTGCTGCAAAATAAGCCAAACATTTCTTACAAATGGCTCTATAACTACAGAAATTTACATCAATGAATGTTTACAAAGGAGGATGCTTCCATTCATACGACTTCTTAATGTGTCCACTTACTTTTGGCCTGATTTGGCATCCTGTCACTATGGAATCAAGGTATTGAGTGGTACAAGAACAATAATGTGGTATTTGTACCAAGAGAGGCAAATCCTCGAAACTGCCTGGAGCTAAGGCCAGTGGAGAGATATTGCGATCTTGTTAAAACAGAATTGTAGAGCACAAAAAAGGCGTCCAAAAGTGTGCTAGATTTTAAATGGAGATGGACTACCTGTTCGAACAAAGTGACAGAAAGCTCAATAAAAACCTTAATGGAAGGGTTTCCGGAAAAGGTTCATAAATTCATCACTATTGATTTGATCTAAAACATAATATTCTTTGTAAATTGTAATAATAATTTCAATCAAATAAAAAAAATCAAAACTGTAAGTTTGGTGGCTTCATTTTTATTAACATATATATGTATTTTAAGAATTTTTCGATCTCAGTCCTTATACAAGGTGGCGCAAAAGTAATCCTCCTATCAGAAAATGCTATAAATTTTGCGATTGGCCCCTAATGTCAGTTCTGTTTTGACATTTGTGTAGTAAACACATGCGAAATACACGTGAATAAACAATGTTACGCTACACTGCTCCAGAACGCGGAATATTGCTGACTATTTATGCTGAATTTCGTCGCAGATTTCCTGGCCGTCCAACGCCTACTGGTGAAACACTGCGACGTTTAGCCGCTCGCCTCGAAGAGACTAGCACAACACGAGATGCATCAGCTGTTAGCTGCTGACCGCCAATCGCGTCTTCCATACGCTCAAGCCATCCTTAATCACCACCAAGAGGAAGATGATTTTTCATCAAAAATAATCATGAGTGATGAGGCCCATTTCCATTTTAGCGGGTACGTAAATAAGCAAAATTTATGCTTCTGGGGCACTGAAAATCCGCGTGTAACCCACGAAGAGCCATTACACCCGCTCATAGTCACTGTATGGTGTGCTGTTTTCGCTGGAGGAGTCATCGGACCTTTTTTCTTCGAAGACGTCGTGGGTCAAATGGTTACTGTGAATGGTGAGCGCTACAGAGCAATGATCAACGAGTTCTTTTTGCCGCAACTTTATGAATTGGGATTGGAAAACATTTCCAACAGGACGCTACAACGGCACACACTGCACGTGCCACAACCGATATGCTGAAGGATGCATTTCCCGGGCGCCTAATCTCCCGTTTTGGCGATTTGCACTGGTCAGCAAGATCGCCTGATTTGACCGCTCCAGACTTCTTTTTGTGGGGCTTTTTGAAGTCACGGGTTTATGTCAACAAGCCTCAGACTCTTGCAGCTCTTAAATACAATATCCGTCAAGAATGTGAGGATCTATCGCCGGAAGTTTTGGCCAAAATTATGGAAAATGCCATAAAAAGGGCTCAAATGACAATCAACTGTGGCGGCGGCCATTTACATGACATCATATTCTCGACTTGATGTGAAAAAAATTAAAAGACCAAATAAAAATAATCCACAAGAAGAATCAAAGTTTATCATTTTTTTTTTAATTACAACCAAAAAACATCGGAAGTTTACTTTTGCGCCACCTTGTACATATAATATTTTGAAAGATCTATTTAAATATTTAGAAATTTAATAGGTTTAAAGGGGCCAATCAAAATGTATTTTTGTCGTAATTTGGTAAAGTCACATAGAAAATAAGGTTTGTAAATCAGTTAGAATAAAATGCAGCTCCTGGGCACGAATATTAATCGACTTTTTACACAAACACATTACGAATGTCATCCAAATTACATAGAGTTCAAAATATATATCAAAATAAACAAACATTTCATCTATAGCCCGCTGGCTTTCAATAAAGCAGATTCTTATTGCTTTATGAAAATTAGACACCAACAAATTCTGATTTGAAGAATCTTCTCTTTATTTGACTCTGCTTTAAATGCCTACCCCGAAAATTGGTGTTGTCATGAGTTTTATTTGGGAATTTTTTCCAGGAAATAATTCAATGTACATACATTGACCATTTGTGGGAAATATGTAATAGGATTAACACATAAAACTAAATTTGTTAACTGGCAACTATTGCTAAATTTATTGCGGCAACGTAATACGTAAGTAGAGTATAACTATATATACACTAGGGTGGCCCTAATTATGCAAAATCGCATAACGTTTAGTGGTAGCACTTTTTATTTGAAATTGCGTGTTTTTTGGGTGAAAATAGAATATTATCCAAAGAATTTAAAAATTCATTTATGAAAAAAATTCAATTAAAAAAAGTTTTTCTATTTTATTTATCCATAGATGTTTGAAAAAAAAGAAAAATTTGAAACCTGATCATAGGAGTGGGAGTGTAAACCATACAATTTTTTTTATTTTAAACATTTTATATTCTAAATGGCAGCAACCATTTAAGTCGTGTTAGTTGTAGTAAATTTGTGTGTTAAAACCACAATATAGATGAGTAAATTTAGTGGGTTTTTTACAATATATATATTTTTCTAAACAAAATACCACTTTCAAAATAAATATATAGACAAACGTTTTATACAATCACACATAATCACAATGTAAAATATTTTTGCTTATACGAGAAACTAAAAGTTTTGTTTGTGGTATTTTAAGTGATTTAATAGTTCACAAACAAAACATATAAAAGTTTGGTTAAAATTTTGTAATTAATTAATTAATGTTGTTAAAATTACCTACTCTATCTATCTATATTAAGGGTTTTTAAACCCTCCACCAGCCGCAGAATAAGAGGTACTTTTTCTAATTTTTTGACAAATTGGTTTTTTGATATTTTTATAATATTTGGGTTGAAATGTTCTAGAAACAATCAAGTTAACATAATTTTTTATTTTGTTTACTAAATAAATGGGTTCTACCAAAATCGGTACTTAACAAAACGTACTTTTTTATTTTGTTCAACAACACTCAATGTGTAGTTTGTTTATATACTTAAACTGTGTGTAATTTTTTGAGTCATGGAAATATAATCATATACAGACACCACTACGTGATAAACGATCAAAAAAAAAGACCCGCGTCTCCCAGTTTTGCCCAAAGTAATACACTTTTTTTATGGGCCCCCAAAGATTTGGGCCCCCGATGTCATTTTTGTAAAAAAGTGATCATTTTCTCATGTTCATATCTTGCAAACCGTTTGAAATTTTGTTTTACTCTCTGAGGCAAAGTTGTAGCTCTTGTCATAAAGAACAAAAATTGTGAACACATGAACTGTTTGAAAATATTTTTCTGGAATGCAAACTGCCTAAGCCAACACAAAAATGAAATCGAATATTTTTTATGAAACGAAAGATCCCAGAGGTAGCGCATGCGGAGGCTCGGCAATTTTAATAAAAGCTCAAGCTACCACTAGCTATCTTGAAGATTTTCATCGAAACTTAGTGATTTCATCGATCTACTCACCCCCTAGATTTTCAATTACAGAAAGTCAATATAATAGATTTTTTAAATCGCTAGGCCCCCGTTTCCTGGCTGCTAGCGATTATAATGCTATGCACACATTCTGAGGATCACGACTGATTACCCCTAAAGGACGTGTTTTTTGTTTGATACAATTTCTAAAATGGGTTTGAATGTGATTTCGAGCGGCCAACCTACTTACTGGCCTACTGACCCACGAAAAATACCGGATGTCATTGATTTTGGCGTGATGAAAAATTTACCTAGTGAAATGATTCAAATTGATTCCTCGCTGGAACTATCTTCAGTTCTCTCACACAATATTGTTACATTATTGAACTAATAATTTAGCGATGACACGCACAAAAATTAATTGGCTCAAATATATAAAATACCTCAGTACACATTGCTTGGAACACATACCGCTAAGAACATTAGAACACATAGATCACTCTCTTATCAATTTCGATAAAACTCTCAAACTGGCTACTCAACATGCTATCAAAACCCCCCGACAAATCAGGTATAATAGAATTAATTCAGCAGATGTCGAACGGCTCTTAAATGAAAAAAGAAAAGTTCGAATAGAGTTCCAATTGCACAGATCCCTCCATTCAAATCGAAGCTTAAATATTGTATAAAAAGACTTAAAAACTCTATGAATTTTGAAAAATGGAATCATTGAATAAATATTTAGAAAGACTGGACGCAACCCCACAATCGGATTACTCATTATGGCGTGCCACAAAAAAGTCTTAAAAGACCTGGCATATGTAAGCCCTGCCACGCAACTCTATTCGGTATAATTCCTTTTTATGTTCAGCATCGTACTTACGTTGTAGCGTCTCCATTATGTCATCATAACAATTTGTGTTTCTCGTTGGCACGCTTTCAAGAACTACCGCTGCATTTCCTTTTAAGGCCAATATCAACTTTATAGCTTTTTCCTTCTTGTTCCAAAAGGTTCTAATGGCAACTGTATTAAACTGGAACATTTTGTTTTTTTATATTCGTTTTTTTTATTGTATCATCACAAAATAATGTGAACTAATAATAAGTTGTTCAAATCTTAAATCTAAATATTAATTTTTATTTACGTCCCACCACAGTTTGACGAAAAATTATGTTTAAATTTTAGATCCTATCATCAGCGCAGGTCTGTTGGATTCCTGCTTCGTGCAGGAGGGTTAGGGTGAACTTCTAACTTTTTCAAATATGTCTCCGCTTTTTTTTATTTAATTTTTCACCAGGAAGACACCTAGGTCCTTATGAATGTTAATATTTCTCACATACCAGGGCGCTATGTTATCGTTCTTAATATTTTATTTTGGAAACTTTGAATTTTATCAATATTATAAGCTGAGGCCGTGCCCCATAATTGAATTCCATAGCACCATATGGGTTTTACAATCTAAACTCAATCTCGAGTTTTTACCAATCCGCTAGTAATTTTAACTTAATTTGAGTAAATTTCGTATCTATATGCTTTTACCAGGTAAGACGTCGGACTAGATGCAGACCTAAATATTTAACTTCAGTTTGTTATATGATTATTTATTAGGATTGGAGGGCACGATTCTCTACGCAATGTGAAAGTAAGATGTCTACATTTTTGCTCGTTTACTTTTATTCTCCATTGTTTTAACCACCTTTCTATGTCGTGTATGTGGCCTTGTAAAAGTACAGATGCTTCTTGGGGGTTTTCATGAATGGCTAGAATAGCTGTGTCGTCATCAAATGTTGATATGTGGGTTCGACTGTTACTTGGCATATCACACGTATATATAGCAAATATAGGAAAGGACCCAGAATACTTCCTTGGGGTACGCCTGCTTCAATAGGCTGTGGTGAACTTATGAAGTCTCCCTCTTTAAGAACGAACTTTCGATGACTTAAATAACTTTCTAAAAGCTTATGTGTATTTACTGGAAAATATTGTTTTATTTTAATCAATAATCCTTCGTGCCAAACTTTGTCGAAGGCTTGCGAAACGTCGATGAAGAGCGCAGAACAATAATTTTTTTCTTCAAATGTCTTAGATATGATATCTACCAGCCTGTGAGTTTATTCTATGGTGCTATGTTTTTCTCGAATGTTGCGTTGCACGTTTATTTTTAGATGTTATATACTCTCGTTTCTCTCTAGCAGTGGCCGATGCTTGGAAAGCTTGAAATAAGGCTAAGCTCGTCGGATTGGGGAGGTTCTTGACCAAGCTAGACAAGATAAACAACAGAACAGAATAATAAAACAATTCTTTCCAAGACTTATGGTAGTAAGTAAACACAAATAAAAGTTACAATTGGCTATTGACTTTAAAAGTAATAATTTCTACAGGATTTAAAAAATTGATTGGTGTTGTTATCAACGTGAACACTTTTATTTATAAGCAACCCACCCTTCTTCACACAAGATATATCAGTGTTCATTATGGTTTTTGTTTATATCTTCCCTAAAATATTTACTAAATTTTACATTAACATCTGAACTTCAACATTCCCAATAATTTTTCTATTCACATTTCATCATTATTTAACAAAGTTTATTAAACAGAATTCATGGATGTAAAATATCAAATGAATATAAATCATTTACTTAATTGTATAATTTGAAAAATATTTTATATCAATACGAACGCATGTATATTTATATATTAATATGAAATTGTATATTATTATATTGACTCACTCTTTACATATCCTTGTATACTTCGCAGTGAAATTATGTTGATATATCCAAGAAAGCCATAGATGGTTTGAGCTCAAATCACCAGATAAGCTATAATTTAGAACTGATTTTAGCAAGAAATTTAAACAAATATAATAATATACAAATAATTTAGTATCTTGCGATACTAAACTTTATATAATATACACATGCTATAAAAATTATAATGTTTTATGATAAAAAAATATATAACAATTTTGTCACAGTTTATATATGTCCTCTAAATGTTTTCATTTACATTCAATAGTTAGTTACAAATTCAAAATTTTAATTTTTTTAAAAATTTAGAGCACATACAGAAATTGTAACAAAATTATAACAAAAAAAAGTGTAACAATTATAAAAATTTACTTATAAATAATCAACACTGTAATAATAACATTATTTATATAAAATTATTAAACATTATTGTTAATGTTAAATAACAAAAAGCTTTACTTTTAGACTGTAATTATTACATTGAAATTAAGAAATTAAGCTACTGTAAAATAGCATATGATGTTAACATTGATCATTAAATTTTTTATTAGTTTTAATACTCATCGATGTTAATTTTGCTGCTGACGTCAAAATATCACTCAATTTATTTTTTTACAAATTTTCTTCTTCTCCGATTACTTCATACAGCACTGATGATTAAATTAAGTGCCTTCAATTAATTTCATTGATTAAAACAAATTATTATAGGGTTTGGAAATTAATCCTATCGGTGATATTAGGAACTGATGTTGGTTTTGTACTGATGTATTGAGGTTATGTACAAGAAAGAAGATCTATCTTTACGCAATTTATGCTAAAAATTAAAACCCTATAAAAAGATTTATGTTAAATAAACTACTTTTTACGATTTGTACATTTTAAATTCTTACCATTTATTGGGTTTTCAAATTTATAGATAATGATAGATTTATTCCAATATTTGGAATATGGACCCATATATTTGGCTAGTAATTATTTAATTATTTTCTCTTCTTAATTAATTTTTCATAAAATTGATAAATTAAGACTTCGTTAATTAAACTTTTAATTATTATTACAAAAAATATTCGTAATATATAGATTAAAGAATTAAATAGTTTTTTGTATGAATAAATTTAAATAATTGAGCATTTTATAAGAAAACGAAGTAACTTGGTGTCGATCAAAGTAAAAAAGAAGGAGCAAAGGTCGTTTTTATAACCAAGTCGTCTCAGAGATGAAAGAAAAACATTCGATAACTTGTAAGAAAAGTTATCGATCAATAGTACTTTCCAATGTTGCATACTATATATAATTGAAACTTTACATTATGGCATGACATAAATATGTTTACAAGCATAACATTATTTTTGTTTGTTAATATTTTCTAAATATTTCCTTTTTTTTTTTTTTGGTTTTATATATGTACTGTATATAAGACTTTTCATATTTGAGGGAATTTGTTTTGTACTACATAATTCAAATAATATAAGTTACAATATATAAATAAAAAGTTTTCTTATTTTAGAAGTTAATTTGATTATTAACACTATATTGTATTTCAGTTATATATATAAGAATAATCTGCCACACGAAATCCAAATTGATGAGCTGGAATATAATCAAAATGATTCACAATCGGTTTTAACTTGTGCATTAAAAGTTTTTCGAATAGCTTTGATATATTTGACAATAGGCTAATGGGTCAATATGATTCTAATTTTGTGTGATCTTTTCCCGGCTTAGGTAACTAAAGAAACCTTCCATCCTGGTGAATAATAATCAAGGCGTAGTGTAGCATTCAAAATAAATGGGATTATTCTTAATGCAATGCTGATTTTTTGTAGTTTAAATCAAGAATAACCTTGTTGATCTCTGAAATCTCACAACGAGTGATTCAGCTGCAGTAAACAGGAACATGAACACATTAAATGGTGTAGTGTCATCAAAAGCAGGGATCTTTGCTTAACTATAGGTTTCTGGAATAATTTTCAAAGGTACATCTTGTCATTGAGGACTATTCATTTTTATTTCCAGATCGTGTTGATTATCTCATTCTCTGCTGTTTATAATATCCGAAATTTGCTGAAGTTTCTCGTATAGTTTCTTGAAATTTTATTTCCATTTCTTCTTTATACTCAAACTCATGAGATCCTATGTCAATGTCACTCCGCTTAAATTCATATATTAGCCTTTACTGCAATTCCGTCTTATTACCTGTTGTTGGTAGCCCCATCTTACTCAATTCTTTCTTGAGTTGCTCTACTTTTATCTCCTCAAACTTCATGCTTATTACTTTGCAATCCTACTTGTGACACCAATTGTTACGTTTTTACCTTTAAAAAACGGTCGTTTATTTCCTTTAAATAAACCAGATTCTTTTGATTGCAAATAAAATCAGTTTAGTATTTTAAAACTTTAACAATTCTTTATTTATTGAAATTTACACAACAATTTAAAATAGTCAGTTTCTTTTAATGTATACGCTTATATTACAAACTGTGAAAACACACTTTATAATGTACAATGATAATACAGTTGATGTTACTTCTAACAGCGTCTATCATAAAATCACTCACTGCAAATTGCTGTACCTATTTATATACACAGTGCCATATTCCAGAAGAATCATGATTTGTCTAACGGACAAAACTAGAATGCTACATTTCTAGGATCTTTGGCAGCCTTAGTGTTTATGTTAGCATCTTTGATAATTAATGTGCCCAAAAATAATGCTGAATTGTATGGGGCTTTTATTTTTACTGCAAATAAAAACAAGAAACTTTGTACTTATATCCACTGGCCTTAAGATGAATTCGTAAATATAATAGCCCATTTGCCTTAAATACATTCGTTTTTTAGGGGCATAATATGGCACTGTACTTATAGATATCTACTACAACTTTGTTATTATGACCAACTCGGGGGAGGCAATATAAAACAAATGTTTTCTGAGGGCCAGCAATGCGTACCACATTCAGCTAGTTAATATATAAAATATTATTACTTTAAATAATTCCAAAATATACATATATAGAAATTTTCATCTCATTTATAAAACTACTAAAAAACTGACAAATACTCCCAGCCATTCATTGGCTGCGTATAGACGAAATGAAAGAAAATATATTTAAAAGAACAATAAGTTTCATTTAATAAACTAAATACAAATGCTAAAATGCAATAAACATTTTCAAGAACTTAATTAATGAAATAAAGAAAATACATCTACTATACTTTTGCATTTAGTTCTGTACAATAAGTGAACTAAGTTGAAATTTTAAATTCAATAATACTTGAAAATTCTTTAACAATAAGTTTTGCAGCCAACTCTTTTAATAGTTTTGTGGTTTTATGTCTTTGTTCGCCTTCTGTTTTCAGAAGCAAAAATTAATTTCAGCTTTTTGGTAAAAAACTTTAATGCATTTATATGTCATGAACTCGAACTCGTGTATGTTTTTGTATCTCTGTTAAAGCAAAAGTTACACATAGATATACATATATTAGGGTGGACCTTTCTATTGGACACTATCGCTTTGTGCTTCCATGAAAAAAAGTTTCTCTGTCTTCTAATAGTTATATGCTGAAAAAGTTAAATATTTGAAGCAATATTAAAAAAAAAAAAATATTTTGAAAAAAATCCTATTCAAAATTGTGTTTATGTTTCATATAGCTATGATTAAATATAAATGGTTGACACAAACATATACATGTTTACTGTAACTATATATATGGTTGATACAATCATGTGAATTGTAAATTAACCATATTATTGTTACCACAATCATATATATATATTTACTGTGACTATAATATTGTAAAAAATTTTGAAATGACTACAGTAAACATGCACAAATGTTGAAATGGTTTTAGTAACAATGGACAACTATATTTTTTTCTGCGTGCAGCTAACTATTTTTAAAAAATATCTGGATCAAAATTGTTCACTAAAAAATATGTGTACATAAAAGTTAATTAAAAAAAAATACATGAAATTAGTTTGTTAATATAAATTTATGTACTATATTGAACCTTACAAAGATCCAAGGCGGATTTGTGACTTTTTGAGTTCCCCGCCTCCTAACTCAAAAGGGCAATGGTAAACAATGGATTAATGAATTTCGTTGTGGCCGTACAAGTACAGAAGATTCCTAACCTGTTTCTCATTCAAAAGAACGTGGACTTATTTAACGACCCTCGCAATAACTATTTTACTTGAATATCATTAACACATATTAACCCGATGTCAAAAATACTATAAAAGCAATTTCGAATACATATCGCTCTGGATCCTCTAAGAGAGTCAACTCAAATTTTTAAATTTTCACTTTTTGCAATAAATCGATGAACAGTGGTCATATCTACCCACTGTAAAAATCTTACATCATTTTCTCTACTCTTTCAACTTTCATTGTAATGTATTAAAAAAACAAACAGTATTTGCTTAAAAAAACACAATTTTTTTTAATTCAAAAATATTGTTTTCAAGATTTTTTTTCTTTGCATATCAATAGTTTTTTGTATGAAGTAAAAGAAGTACTTCAGCGTGTAAAATCACTTAGCATGAAGCACTCTGCTCAGAAAAATTATTGCTAGTTTTTTTTTCAATTAAAGGTGATGTTTGAATTTTAGGTTAAATTCAATTAATTGATAGCTAGCCGGCTATCGTAGTTCGGGTACATTGTTACACTGAATCTACGATTCACGTACCTACATACATAGGTGTGAAACCATTTCACCTTAATAAATTTCTACGCAGGGGTTTTCGGACCTACTGTTCCCTCAGTAACCTTCTGGTTAACTATTCCCTTAGTAGTCTTCGGGCTAACTAATCAACTTTGTAACATACACAAGGGTCTTCGGACCGACTGTTCCCTCAGTAACCTTCGGGTTGGCGATTCCTTTAGTAGTCCTAGGACTAACTAATCCGCTTTGTTACTTACGTAGCGGTTTTCGGACTGATTGATCCCTCAGTAACCTTCGGATTAGCTGTTCCCTCAATAGCTTTCGGGCTAATTGTTCAAATATTGTAATATACCTATTTTTAAGAGATACATATTGTAACTTGTATTGTAATATACATTTTTTTACATGGAAAACCACCTATCTATATATAAAAATGTATTTGTGTTTGTTTGTATGATTGTTTGCTTATTTGTACTTTATAGTAGGCTAAACCGCTAAGAATTATTTTACTACACTACGACTTTGTAATCGGACTCGACTTACAGTAAAAAATCCACAGAACATACATGGCAACTAGATAGGTAACTGAGAGCCAAAAACCTAAGTCTGTTATCAAAAACCTAATTCATGAGAATGTATTGTATGTATTTTGTTATTGTATCACCCGTATGTGTGAAAAGAGAGTTATTTTTCAATTGATATTTCTTTCTCCTTCCGTTCTATGCGTTTATTCCATGCCACAGAATGTCTATGCACCAGATGGAAAAACCAAAAATATTATTCTTAGAATTTAAAAAAAGAAAAATATCTTAAACATTTATTTTGGTTATTAATTTCATAACTTAACATTATCTATGGACTAATTGAATTGCCAAATTGCTTCAAAAATAGTATTTGTAACTTCATGTAATCATAGGTTACATAGCACAGGGAAAATGTTTTCAAAATTCAATTAATCGAAAGAGGAACATTAACTACTCAATTTTATGTATATCAAACAAAAAACTAAAATTTTGCGAAAATGAGCAAATTCACTTAATTGTGAATAAATTCGAAATGTTTTAATCGAATTTTATGATAGATATCTCATTTTGTTGCTAATATATGGGCAAGTTTTCCTTTACAATCCGCCGTATTTAAATAAAAATGATTTTATAATAAACGAAATTTAATATCGTACGTGACAGATTTTTCTCCTATAGTAAAACGATATATATTCTGTAAATATATGTATACAAAAACTAAAAAAGATAATAGAAAATATATATTCGGTTTCAATAAACAATTTGATAATAGCAAAAACAACGATCAGAGACAAATTCATTTCATAATACACGCTAATTGATAGCTTAGTTTTCGCGGCAATCTTAGCCTAAAACATAGGAATTAAATTAAAAAGTTAAAACTATTATGCTTGCTCCTAAAATCTTGTAATTTTGGATGTTGGATTTTTGATTTTTCAGTGGTGGTAGTCATTCTCGTGGAATTGCCAATGTGTGGCTTTGCGTTAAAGCAATAAACAATTCCTGCCGTTTTCGATTTTCATTATTTTTTTTTAATATTTGCTATTTTCAGGTAAAAAATATCCTTTTTGCATCAATTTGTTATTATAACCAAGGTATATTTAACTAGGTGGCAACGTAACGCCAGCTGACTATTTTTTACTCTTGAAATGTCAAAAACGTGTTTACAAAAACGTTTAAATTTTTTATAAGAGTAAAAAGATTTAGTCACCACTTTATGGGCGTAAAATATCTGAAAATGCTTAAAAAAAACGTGCGCTTTTGTGAATTTGACAGTTTAGAAGGTTTTACACACTGTTGTATTGTTGTAGTTAAGCTGCCACCTGGTTAATACATCTTGATTAAAACTCCGAAAATTTATGTAAATTTTAATTATTCTGATTTTATTTTAATAATATTTTGAATTATCATTAATTATGTTATCAATAATTTTACTTGAAAATTAAAATAAAAAAACTTTCCATACACGCAGAAAAAGAAAAATATAGTTGTGCATGTTTACTTTAACCATTTCAACATTTTTAAAAGTTGTTTAGCAATATTATAGTCACAGTAACTATTTATATGATTACTATTAATAATAGGACTAATTTACGATTCACATTATTGTATCAACGATATATATTGTTACAGTAAACATGTATATGTTTGTGACAACCATTTCTATGATGAAAGACTTACCATATTATGTTGCTCTCGGCTTATGGATATCATTTTACATATTTTCTGCAACGCAAACGCACGCACTTTATAGTCAGTCCCGGTATTTTAATTTTTATTTTTGGTATAATAAACAGTTTAAATATTTAAAGTGAATTAAATTTGTTCTGTTATAAAATTGCATTCTGATGCATGTTACATTTGTGTCATAAATCATTTATAAATACATCATTTTCATTATTAATTTTATTGTTTACAAACACATACACAATCATTATTAATTATCATTAAAATTACACTCAACTGGAATCACATTTCTCCGTAAATAAACATTTAATCAGCTGAATATAATCTGTAAATTTTATCAGTGCTACCAAGTCGTCCATTAGTCAGTGTTGTAATCTTTAACAATAATCGGTATTATCGACATACACTTAAAGGAATTACTATGGCAGATCAATTTAAATGTCTCAACAAAAGCTTTACTTTATCATGTGATGATGAGAGAATGGTGTTTTGTTGGCTTTGTCATGGTATGTGTCATTTCAAGTGCAGTCCGGTTTGGTTTCTGAAGCTGTCTGTAAAAAAAGGTGTTGCAATACCTGTCAAAAAATTGGTGTTGAATATTATCGTTTTTTTCAAAGAACAAAAAATACATTTTTAAATATTCAAAATAAATTATCTCCACTGTCCAATGAGATAGCGGTTTATGGTAATCTATATAAGAAATTTAAATAATTAAATTATCTAAATTCTCCACTGCAATCCTCTCCAAAACGCCGTAAATCGTCTAGAACCAAAAATAAAACAAATGCTTCTCAAAGTCCTGGTGCTTCTGTTTCCAATATTGTTGATTCCGATTCAATTACACCAAGTACATCAACGAATAATTCTAATAACCATGCTATATATGGTTGATACAATAATGTGAATCGTAAATTAACCACAATCATATAAATAGTTACTGTGACTATAATATTGTTAAAAATGTTGAAATGGTTGCAGTAAACATGCACAACAATATTTTTTTTTTTCTGTGTGTAGAATTGAAATATTTTACCATTTTTGTACATAGGTAGCCATGGTGCATCAAATCTATATAGTGGATATTCAAACCTTTTTTTGCTGTTGAAATGTGATATCTATAGTTATATTTTCATATCAATACACTATTTAAGAGAAAAGTAAGCATTTCATATATTTTAGAAAAAAGCATTATGTTACAAATTGGATTGTGATTAGCGTTATATTAAAATGGGAATTATAAAAATTTCTCAATGAATTATAAATTTTAAAGTTCAATTTCAACACTTTTTAAAAGCAAATTAAATTATTTTTCAAACCTTAGTTAAAATAAGCTTAAATGTGTAACTTAATTTTTAAATTATTAGTGAATTATAAAAAATATGTTTAAAGAGACAATTTATACTTATTATCTTAACATAACATATTTACAATTTTCGAATTCAACATAATGCAAAACAAAAGAGTATCAGGGCCTCATTTTATAAAACGAAATGACAAACGTTAAACAAATTTTGTATGGAAAATATTCAAGTTCAAAACCTTTTTCCCAGTATTCTTCATACAAATTACTTACGCTTCTGAACGCTTCGATTTACAAAATGAGACCCTTAGTCTAATTGAAGCAAATAAATCTCGAGACAAACATAAAAAACCGTTTAACCTCACATCTATTCACTATCATAACGTTTACTTCATAATAAATACGTATGATTAATATTTTATAAGAAAATCCGAAAAATATTAAGTATACGTATAAGTTTAAATTTCAACATTTCATTTACATAACATTTATAAATAATTTCTTAAATAGTATGATTTGTTTTCATATTTTATATTTTCAAATAAAATCTAGAAGGCTTTAAAAATATTTTTTTCAAATTTTTATTTTGTTCAAATATTTTTTAAATTTTTAAAATTTTTTAAATTTTTTTTGTGACTTTCAGCTACAAAATGAGAAAATATGCGCGAAATTGACTCAATTTGGATTAATATGATAAGTAGTAGTCATAAATAAATTGTTTACATGCTTTGTAGCAAAAAAATGTTTTGGTCTAACTCGTGAGGGAGAATTTATTTATCATTTTCCAAACGATTTTTGTTATTTTAGCTTATTAAGTGGCAGATTAATCTGACATTTTATATAATTCTCAAAAATGAGTTTCTTATAAAAAATCCCACCCTAATGTATTCTACATTCCAAAGTTCTCATCCATATATTTATTCTCATGCAATAGACATACAAAATACTGCAGTACTTCCTCCCACACATTCACTGATACATTGCAAAAAAAAAAAAGAACAAAAATGCGAAAAACTAATTTTAAACAAATTTATGTAATTTGTATGATAAGCATTTAAGAAAAAAAACTGTTTTTTTTTTTTTGGCAAATATACGTTTTTTGTTTGAATTAAAAGGCGTTAAAATAACAGTAGATACATACAATCAGCTAAAACGACAATACAATGAGCTAATTATTGTTTATAATCCAACATTCTGTGGGAAATATTGGTGGAAATTATAAAAAATTGTCTAGCGATATTCCCACTGAAAACTAAAAGGGCATGATGATGTCTACATTTTTAGATTTTAAATTAATAAATATCTGCAATATTTAAGAACATGATAGAACGTACATAATGCTATTAATCCCACTGTGCATTAAGCTAAATATAAGCCAATATCACCAATATTGGTGTAGGGTGATATATAAATCCTAGTAACAGTCACAGCCTGACACTATTCCTCAAAAATATTCCTTGTAGACATCATATAGCAAATTCAATATTTAACTTTTAATACTTTTCAGTCTCTCTACACATACACTCAAAATAAAACTTAAATAAGACAAATATAATTTTTTTTTCTTTTTCACAAAAATTTATTTTTCTTAAACACACAAAAAGTAAAAAAAAAAACAAAAATGTGAACAAATAAAAACTACAACAACCACAAGTTACAAAAAAGAATGAAGAAAAAAAAACATTTTCAAAACTTGTAAAACAAACCAAAACGGAACAAAAATAAAGAAAAAGAATTGCATAAAGAACAGAATAAGAAATATTCGCCCCGAAAAAAAGGTCAAAAACTTTGTTTCTACTTTAACCTGTTTCTTTAGGCAATTGAAAGATTTTTTTTTTTTTTTTTTTGTTTTTCCAGCAAAGAAAATCTTGAATTACACAGTTCTGAAGACTCACCTCAAAGTAGTGAAATTAGTGAGCATTCAGCACCGTGTGATTTTACAATTTTAGTAAGCATCGTCTGTACATTGTAATACATTAATATTGTCAGACATCTGAATCGTGTGAACACATTATGTTGCCATTGACAGATTACACAGGTCAACAGCAAAAAAAGGCTTGAATAACCATATATATAGATTTGATACATCACAGCTACCTAAGTACAATAATGGTAAAATTTTCCAATTCTATGGACAGATTTTTTTTAAATTTTTAAGTCAAATTATAAATTTTGTTAGACGTTCCTCCACATAATTAATGATAACTCAAGAACGATTAGTTCGATATAAACTTTGAATCATTTAAACTTACATAGCATTTAATTCTTTTATATATTGCGTTTTATTCGGCTCATTAGTCTTGGAGTTCTAATAACAAATTGAAGAAACAAATAAATTTTTTAGTTGAAAATAAAAAATGTTTTTGTTTTAAAAAATTCATGAATAATCGAAAACGGCAGAAATTGTTCAAGTTTATTACTTATCGCAAAGCCACATGTAATAGCAAAAAAACGAGATATCGACCATAAAAATCGAGTGATTCTCTTCGAATTTATTCACAGTTAAGTGAATTCACTCATTTTCACAAAACTTTAGTTTCTTGTTTGATATACATAAAATTGAGTAGTTAATGTTCGATTGAAACGTAATATGTATATGAGAATTTATACATACCATAGAAGAAAATGTTTTTAAAATTCAACGAATCGAAAAAAGAACACTAACTACTAGAACAAAAAGTTTTTGAAAATGAGCGAATTCACTTAATTGTGAAAAAATTCGCAAAAAATCAATCAATATTTATGCTCGATATCTTATTTTCTTCCTATTACATGTGGCTTTGCGATAATGTAATAAACTTAAACAATTTCTGCCGTTTTCAATTTTTCATGATTTTTTTAAAACAAAAAAAATTTTTTTTTCACCTAAAAAATATATTTTTTTCTTCAATTTGTTATTATAACTCCGAAACTACTGAGCCATTTGAAACGCAATATATAAACGGATTAAAAGCTATATAAATTTAAACTTTTCTAAGTTAATCTTAATAGCATCAGACTAACCCTTTTTCAGTTATCATTAATTTTGAGGATAAATGTCGAAAAAAAATTGTAAAATTTAAAAAAAAAAAAAGATTTTTTGATTTTTTTGCCTTGTGTTGTTTTAAGTTGTCAGACAAATGAAGTTTTATACATACATCTGACCATAGAGAAACAACAAGAGCGGTAACTAGAAAAAAACTCAAACAAAAATTGTACTCAAAATTATCACACATACAACTGAGTTAGGTCTTTGACAGGAGAGTTTCCGCTCCATGTATATTTCTCTATGCATTTGTCTATTATTTCGTTTGGCAACAATGCCTATAAATATTTAAAAACAAACAAAAGTTCATATTAATAGTATTAAACAAAGTATAACAAGTAGTCCGACTCATTGACAACAGTACCTAACTCTAAACATGGGTTAGTGAAAAAGTACCTAAGTCTAAGTATGTGTTAGTATCTAAAATGTATATGTGTTGGTGCCTTTTTAATTTTCACCAGACATACAGAGTTCTATAAAAATGGTTAAATTTTAATTTATTTCAATTTTCTTCTATTTTCAATACCAAATATTGAAACTCTGTTCTATAGTTTAAATTACACCACAAACAAAATAAAATGTCAAAAATTAATAAAAAACAAATATTTTTGGTTTGTGCAGGAAAATAGGAAATAAAGTGTGTTAATGATTTAACGTGTATTGAACTATATTTAATCTACAATTTCTGGTTAAAATTTCGAGACTTTTGATGTGTTTAATTCTCTCACAAGGGTGTTGAATTCACACGGAACACGTATATGTGAGAGAGTAATTTAAAAAATAGAGAGTCGGACTACTTGGTATACTTTGGTATTAAAAAACAAAAGTGAAACAAACTTTAAATACAAATTAAATATAAAATGGATAGCGACATTTAAGCGTCATAGATTGCAGCTTTAAGCCAATTGACTTGCACTTTCGTATCCAGACGCTATCAAGCTCTGAAGGCGGTTAAAATAAAAATCCTACCGCAAAAAGGTGGAATCCATGTGGTCACATGAAAATATTATCAGACATATCGACCAATTTAGTATAAAATCCCCCCTTGTTGGACGTTTATTACCCAATTATTCACTTTGTGGCGTTTTGTTGCTATTTTGTCTTCATCTTCGCTACTTTCTAATACGTATGAAGCCAAAATCTGCAATTGCTTTTTTTTTTGTTCCATGACAATTAATATTTTTACTTTTAGAATTTTGCAATAACATAAAATGGCAAAAAAACATGCTAATTATACCTTTCAAATAAAGCATAAGAACTAGAATCTGTTCTTATCCCGAAGAACCAATCACGGAACCAGTTTTGGATCAATTCCATTCCCTCTACAGAAAGTACATGTAGATGTCGAAACACACACACATAAATCAATTCTATAAACCAATTCAATACATATTACAGAAAAAGTACTATTGACTATCAAAACTGCAGGACTACTTAACTACTCACAAACACACAGCAAATGTAACAATAATGATTTACACTCACACGAAAATAATTCACAGGGAGTGTGAGAAAAGAGCGACAGGAAGTAATCTTGGGTGTTAAAAAGTATGTTGGTATTTGAAGGTTTAAATAAGCTTTAGTTATTTTTTTTATCTTCTTTCATTCTTTCACTTTTCCTATCACAAGAAAACACTCTGTGCAAACCAACACAACTAATATGCAGCGACATTCTGTTCTTTAACAAAATCAAATCATTGTCTTTAATAGAAATTGGTAGCGGGCAGCATGTAGTAGCCACTAGTTGTGGCAGAGGAACTAAAGGTTTCCTACAATTATTTCAACAAAACGAAATATTATTATTCTTCCTCTATATTTTGTGTCCTGTCTTGAAAATTTTTGAAATTGTCTGCAAGTTTTGTTGTTGCTAAAATGTTTGCAGCAACAATAAATACAACAAAAAAAGAAAAGATGAAAAGGGAATGATTACAATGTGGTTTTATAAGGCAGCCAGTTTCACTCACAGTTGGACAAAAAAAAAATAAGGAAAGTTATGACGCCGCTAAAAGTTGTTGATTTTCAGGTTTTTATTTTCCTTTTTTTTCATTGTTGTTTTTTGTGAGTTTTTTGATAACAGGAAAAAAAGCAGGATGTAGAAATTGTTAGTGATAATATTTTTTCCTTTATCTTCAAAAAATTTAACAATAAACTTGTAAAAGAGAGCATCATATATAAAATTTAATAAAAAGTTAGTTATGTTAATATCATTATTAGGGGGCGGATTTTTATGCATTTATTATTATAAAATATGTGCCTAAAATATGCTTCAAAAAAATCAAAATATGAACTTAAAATTTAAAAAATAAACACTTAAATTCAAAAAATATAGAACAGTGTTCCTAGCAGTTGGGACTCTTTAAATTATACCAGACATTAAATAGCTAAAGTTTTAAAATTATAATTGTTCTTCTAAGTAAACGATGTACATATATATTAATTATAATGTCTTGGTATGAATAGTTGTTTAATGATATAATCTTTAGAGCTTCTATCTTGCCTTCTAAACTCATCAATATTTTGATCGTGATATAAAATAGCATCCAACCTCTTAATCTCTTAATAACCCAGCAGTTAAGAAATGTATCATTTGTAGAAAGTAATTGTCACTAATGTCTGATCACTTGGCTGATTCCAATTTATATATTTTGGGTAATTTGGCACATATGTGCCATTTGTAACGCAGAAAGAAGCCAATTGGTCATTTTATACATTCCATGTAATCTAGCGTAAAGACAATTGTCACTTAAGTGTCTCTAAGTAATATAGAGTGTAGCCACTTTAAACGTTAATTGTTTAGTGCATTTGTCTCTAGTCTAGCTTACTTAAAATAACTAGTCACGTAGCTAGTTATGTAACTAGTTGCCAACCTAAATGATAGGTAAAATCACTAGTTCAGGACAGTATCCTAGAACTGCTGGAAAATTACGGTCAGGAGCGGTAACTGTGTATGTGAAGTTACAAAATCTTTCGATGACGAAATTTCTTATAAACCGAAATTGCAAAGAAAACAAACATGAATGTTTTCGATATATTTAATTAATTTTTGATACTTAAAGAAAAACTCTAATCCTTTTTGAAGCTAAATGTTTTTAAATGATAATTTTCAATTGCTGATAGAGAAATGAAAAACTTAATGCCAGTTTCTCGATGTCGAAAGCAGGTAGTTGATAACATTTAATGCTATTCTATAACAAATTCGAAGTCCAGACGATATGTAGTCCATTGAAGACAAACAATTATATTTTAATTAAAAACTAGGATAATATGCATATAAATTAGCATTTTGAAGTAAAATATAAATAAAATATGCAAAAATATGCACTAACAAATCGATGCCATTTTACTGCAAAATGTGCGATTCGGATAGATACAAGGTGGCGCAAAAGTAATCCTCCTATCAGAAAATGCTATAAATTTTGCGATTGGCCCCTAATGTCAGTTCTGTTTTGACATTTGTGTAGTAAACACATGCGAAATACACGTGAATAAACAATGTTACGCTACACTGCTCCAGAACGCAGAATATTGCTGACTATTTATGCTGAATTTCGTCGCAGATTTCCTGGCCGTCCAACGCCTACTGGTGAAACACTGCGACGTTTAGCCGCTCGCCTCGAAGAGACTAGCACAACACGAGATGCATCAGCTGTTAGCTGCTGACCGCCAATCGCGTCTTCCATACGCTCAAGCCATCCTTAATCACCACCAAGAGGAAGATGATTTTTCATCAAAAATAATCATGAGTGATGAGGCCCATTTCCATCTTAGCGGGTACGTAAATAAGCAAAATATACGCTTCTGGGGCACTGAAAATCCGCGTGTAACTCACGAAGAGCCATTACACCCGCTCAAAGTCACTGTATGGTGTGCTGTTTTCGCTGGAGGAGTCATCGGACCTTTTTTCTTCGAAGACGTCGCGGGCCAAACGGTTACTGTGAATGGTGAGCGCTACAGAGCAATGATCGACAAGTTCTTTTTGCCGCAACTTGATGAATTGGGATTGGAAAACATGTGGTTCCAACAGGACGGTGCAACGGCACACACTGCACGTGCCACAACCGATATGCTGAAGGGTGCATTTCCCTGGCGCCTAATCTCCCGTTTTGGCGATTTGCACTGGCCAGCAAGATCGCCTGATTTGACCGCTCCAGACTTCTTTTTGTGGAGCTTTTTGAAGTCGCGGGTTTATGTCAACAAGCCTCAGACTCATGCAGCTCTTAAAGACAATATCCGTCAAGAATGTGAGGACCTATCGCCGGAAGTTTTGGCCAAAGTGATGGAAAATGCCATAAAAAGGGCTCAAATGACAATCAACTTTGACGGCGGCCATTTACATGACATCATATTCTCGACTTGATGTAAAAAAAATTAAAAGACCAAATAAAAATAATCCACAAGAAGAATCAAAGTTTTGTATGTTTTTTTTTTTTAATTACAGCCAAAAAACATCGGAAGTTTACTTTTGCGCCACCTTGTAATAAGTCTACCTTGTATTTGGACGTTCGAGAAAAAACATGCATTTGCATATAAATCCGCCCCCTAATCATTATATATAATTGGTCAATTGACAAGGTCTCTTTTAATGTCATATTATCATAATGTCCTAATCCCGCACATAGGTTGAAGAGTGTCCGAAATCCATTTTTTTCATGTTCGCCGATTTGGATAATTTTTTGGTATTTTGTTGTCAGATATCTGAGTATTATGATTCCGTAATATTAGGCTGATATATATATATTATTTGTTTGGACAGACAGGCTCGGAGATCATATATGTTCGCTTGTTTAAAATGGCATGCAAATTTACTGTATACTTACAGCCGTATGCATAAAAATTTACAAGAGCTTTATGAACCAATTATAAGCAAATTTTCATAAAGTAGTATTCATAAACGATTAAAATCTCAAAATACATTTGATAAACCTTTAATAAGTGTACAAATTTTAAAATTCGTTCGACCCTTCTTTAAACCTACTATAAAGTATTCTTTTTACATTTTATCTTGAAAAAAGGGAATTTTAAAGATAATTCTTTATAAATTTGCAATAATAGTCGATACTATTGCAATTGATAAACATAATTTTAACTCCGCTGGGAAATAGGGTCCATTTTAATAATATAAGATTTTGTTCCATATTTCTCCGGCAGTGAACTACATGAGGTTCGCAAGTGAGTTTTATTGACATTTTTGTAATATATTGTTAACCTGTAACGGCATGTAGTAATTAAATGCGTAAACATTGTGGAAGAAGGTCCACACAATCTAATATATCCACTCCGGAATTAAAATTATGTGTTTCCTCATAGAAATTCATTAAATTTTGTTAAAATTTAACAAAATGATAATAAAAATAAATTAATAAAACAAATTATAAAACAGTGATGTTTATTTTATCACAGAATATTCGTCATTCGAATACTTGTAATAATAATAGTACTAAAATATATAAAAACGAATGTATATTAATGCATTTTAGCTTAATATAAATTTACTAGAATCAAAAATATAAAAATATTAGTTTTTATCTTGAAAAATGTATTATTACTAAAAACAAACAATGAAAAAAGAGAATTAACGAATATTTTATCCTAATTGCAAGCAACACTAACAACGAAAAATGGGAAATAACAGAGAAGCATTGCCAGCTTAGACAAAAAACAGTACATTAGTTATTGTGCCTTTAACAAACGTTTATGAATACAAATTTGTGTTTTAAATCTGCAATAAGTTTTTTTATGCATATAGCCGTTAATCTTTTGGTACAATCACAGTAAACTTATAATTTGACTTTTTATACCCTCCACCACCACAAGTGGTGAAAGAGGGTATATATACGTTTGTCATTCCGTGTGTAACATTGAGAAATATTCATCTGAGACCCAGCAAAGTATATATATTATTGATCCTTATGAAATTCTAAGTCGATTGAGCAATGTCCGTCTGTCTGTCCGTCTGTCTGTCTGTCTGTCTGTCTGTGTAAAACACTCTCACGTCCAAAATACATAAGTGAAATTAATGAAATGTATACCAAAATGTTTATAATTTTTCTAAGCAGTTTGGTATTGAAAATCAGCAAAATCGAATTTGTAGAACCAGGGTTATGGATCAAAATGTAAGACAACCTCCAAAAATTTTTATAATTTTCACATGATTTTTGTGACTTTTGGTAAATTCATAGCAGAGAACACCATGAAATTTTGCACTAATTATTTATATGACAAAAGGACAAATTTTGTTGAAAATGGAAAGAATCGGTCCATAATTTCTCGTAGCCCCCATACAAATTTCTTCCCGAAATATGGTGCTATAGTCTATAAATGCCCACAGAATTGCAGTATCCATACAAAATTCAGCAAAAATAAGTTTCGTGCTAAGAGAAATCACAATACTGAATTTTTCGTGGATCGGCCCATATTTGATCATAGCCCCCATATAAAGTTCACTTCCGAAAATCACTTAAACATGCATAAATACCTTATAAATATCGCTATTGAGTTGAAATTCGACACAAATAATCTCCATATATACAAAAGTCGCTGCACCGAATTCTATGAAGATCGGTTCATATTTGTTTATAGCTCTCATATAAGGACCTCATCCGAACAACACATTAACCTGCATAAATATCTAAAAAATATCAATATCAAACCAAAATTTTACACAGATCCGTAATTTATATATGGAAGTCATACTGCAGGATTTTTTGAATATCGGTCCATATTTGACCGAAGCTCCAATTTAAGGTCCATTTCCGAAAATCAGTTAAGTACTCACAAATCTCTTATAAATATCTTAATAATGCTAAAATTCGACATACATAAAACTCATATACATAGCAACAACTGTACCATATTTTATGAAGTTTGGCCCATAATTGGTCATAGCTCCCATATAAGGACCACTTCCGAAAAACACATTAACCTGTATAAATATCTAAAACATATCGATATCAAAATAAAATTATACACAGATGAGTAATTTGTATCTAGTAATCATACTACTGTAGTTTGTGAATATCGGCCCATATTTGGCCATAGCTCCCATATAAGGTCCACTACCGAAAATTTCTAAAATCCCAATAAATTTCTTACAAATATAGTTATCGAGTTGAAATTCGAATCCAAAAATTACAATATATGTACAAATCATTGTACGAAATTTTATGATGATCGGCGAATAATTGGTCATAGCCTCCATATAAGTAACTTCTGGAAAACACATTAACCTACACAAATTGTACACCGATCAGTAATTTGTATTCAGGAATCATATTACAAGATTTTTTAAATATCGGTCCATAATTCGATATAGTTGTCATATAAGGTCCACACTTGTTAATAGCGTTGTTTAAATTAAGTTTTATTAATTTTTTTATTTATAAATTTTACACAAATAGCCCTCAAATACTTTGAAATCACGTTACAGTATTATATGGCGATAGTCCCATAATAGGTCAGCTCCAATATGTTGAACCAAAATTTGAATCCAAAAATCATACTACTGAATTTGTAATGAATATCCGTCCATAATTGGCAACTGTCCTCATATAAGTTCCACTTTCGGTAATATCTATAATACCCATAAAACTCTTGTAAAGATGAAATTCAATTAAAATACATAGAAATAACGTTAAACTATTTTATGATGATTGACTCATAATAGGTCATAGCTTCCAATTAGTTCCACAACCCAAAAATACATTAACGCATATAAACATTGATATCGATCAAAAATTCAACAGAAATTAGTTACAAGTAGACAGAAATCATACTGCTGGAATTTCTGACTATGGGTTCATAATTGTATATAAGACACATATCCAGAAAATTCATTAATCGCGAATATATATTAAAATTTTGTAATATAACACATTTCCATATGCAAAATTTTGAATTTTGTCTAAATATATTTGTATACCCTTTTTATATTCTTTTTCTTCACTTGTGGTGAATATGGATAATGTTGATCCAATCGGCTAATGATAACCAATTATTAGGTACAAATATAAATTGTTAAATGTCATACGTTATAATATGAATAAATGACAAACTCTATTTAAAATGTAAGAATCCGCAGTTAAAGTATCTTCTGCTTAAACTAGTATTTCTTACAATTGTTATATTATTTCATATATTTATTTAATAGTATTTCGATAACATTGTCTTAATCCTCATAATAACAAATATTGAATATGGATATTAAAGTGTTTATGCCAATGTAACTTCTACATCTCTCATCATATTTAGGTGGAGGGTATTTAAGATTCGGCACGGCCGAATATAGTACTCTTACTTGTTTTTTATTATAACGTTTATTTATTTATCGAATCTGCCTTACTTAGGCCTAACAATAAGTATTAAAATCTTATAACTAAAATTAAAACTAAATGCTCTCTAACAAGAGCGTTGATGGACATATGGGCCACATCTTAGCGGGGTGGTAGATCGACTCTACGAAGCCTTGATCGTGTTTGGGTCTGTGCGAGAAGTCTTGCAAGCGGGTTTGGGTGATTCCGTAATTTCATGATGTATTTCTCACGGACATTCTTGAACTCATCCTTAACCAACGGTACTTGTAGATCTCTATGGATGTTCTCATTTCTTATGTACCATGGTGCACCCGTCATGGTCCTAAGAATTTTCGATTGTACCCTCTGTATAAGATCAATACTGGAATTACTCGCCATTCCCCACAATTGGATTCCATATGTCCAAATTGGTTTTAAAACACATTTATACAGGATGACTTTATAGTCAAGGCTTAATTTTGATTGGTCATTGATTGACCAGTGAAGGCTAGAGGCTCTTAACTTCATGTGAAGTCACTTGGCTTCTAAATGACGATGCCAAGTAAGTCATCTATCCAAGTGAATACCAGGGTATGTAACAGTATCTGTCTGTGGAATGTTTATGTTATTTAGTGTGATAGGTGGACAGTCACCCCTTCTGAGAGTAAATGTGATGTGTTTGCTTTTGAGTTCGTTTACTCGTATTCTCCAGTTATTCAACCATTTCTCCAAGAGTCTGAGATAATTGGCCAATTACGTAGAAGCTACATAGCTCGTGAAACAATCGAAGGATGAATTTGGTGAGCAGTTTATCTCTCGAAATGCCCCTGTGAGTTGGCTTCAAATATAATGAGATTTGACGCCACTTGACTATTTCTTGTGGGGTTATGTGTAGTCATTGGTCTATGTGGATAAGCCAAATACCATTGAAGCCTTTAAGTATAACATAACAAGTGTTATTTGTGAGATTCTTTAAAATTTGTGTAAATTACGTTGATGCCAGAGTCCTGTTATGACAAAAAATTAATTTAATCGGAGAAAAGGACGTGACTTCTCCCATAAAAAGTAAATATTTATTATCGAATATCTGGAGAACTATAATATAGAACTATAATCATTCAAATATAATATTCATTATCGAATATTTTGGTAACGTCTATAGATAGAGTTTTTATACTTCGTTTAAATTTCTGTGTTGCGTATCCGTTGTTTGTTTGAAAGTCTCACATTCGGTTAATTGTTATTAATGGATATCTGGAGATCAATAGTATGATTGTCAATACTTTGCATGTGTCATTGTGGTGTCATTGTGGTGTCATTGTTATTATATTATACTAGCACACGGGGCACATTGGTTGAGGTTCATAGAACGAGCGGCTAAAAATAGAAGAAGTTGTCGAAGGACAATGAAACTTGACACATAGGCATTTTTTGTTTGAATCAAGAAAAAATCAAAATGAACCGCCCACCTCCGATACAAAGTAAAAATTAAATATTGACCTACGGCATTGTTTTTTGGCACATATCATTTTTAAACACTCAGAATCATTTGTGTGAAATTTGAAAAATATCCCCGCCCACTTCCTATACAACTTGTATTGAAAAAGTGTTTTTTAATGCATAAACTCAATTTTCACAAAAAATAAATGTTATAATTGTAGAATGGGCTCCTAAAAATATATACCAGATCCGCCTACTTTTACGCCCATCCCCCCATAGAAAAAACATGAATAAGTAATTTAAGTCTTTTAATAATTTTTTAACATCATTATTGTACTCCAATTTTTTTGATTTGCAGCTTTGAGGTCTGAAGACAATAAAATATTATGCATTACATCTTCATTAGTGTCTACACGTCCAATTCTTCGCGAATAATGTAATCTGTAGGCTCTATGGTCTTTATTCCTCGCTTCCTGAGCTTCCTGATACAAATAATCAATTAAAATGATAAAATAATAATGAATAAGGGCCCTTAGATAGAGTTATACCCATTAGCAGAATAGCTTCTGCTATAATTGATAATGAACCAGAATCTTATGCACAGTTACAGGCATTTAGTACCAGCCACAGAGATTAACAAGCAACTTGGCAGTATCCATGCAATATATATGAAATTTGTTAGTGTCGTTCGCTGCATTACAATTTATCTATGTATTAATTCTTCTTTTATGCCAATTTCGTCTGCTGTTTTGGCTGGATTTTCGAAAAACTTTCTTGCCGTATTGCCATCGTTTTTTGTGTCCATACCTTGCTTCACTGCGTCCACATTTATGCCCAGTGTCAACTTAAATCTCTTCTGAATTCAGCTTTATTTGCCGCCACTTCAATTTTTGATAACACAGAATGTCTATTACATTTGGTCAATTCACATTGTCATAATGTCTTAATATTTCGCAATGGTTTTATTGCTTTTCAAGCAAAAAATGTTATGTTTATTGTGTTATCGTAACCAACCAGCACAGACCAACGCCGAATGCCAAAGAGTCGGTTAAGCCGAGCCGCCGATTCGTGATATATTAGGACATTATGACAATATAACTGATAAGAGACCTTGTGAATTGACCAATTTTGTAATAATTTTTAACAGTAAAGAATTATGGCCACAACAACACGCATGAACGAAAATTTATGTTTTGTTTCTTTGTCACTTTATAGTTTTTACTGTTTGGAAAGCAGCAGGTAGGAGCAGCTGAATTTTTTTTTAGCTTTTAGCTGAGACTTCAAGCTGCAATTTGACATCTTTCGTTAAACAGCTCTCCATAGCGCTAAAAATATGTAGTTCACTGAAGTTGATGAACATTGAAATTTTGATATTGTTTATATTTTGTTGTACGAAATTTTTTATATGGCACTTTTTCCAACTTTTTTTAATGCAAATCTCATCTATGACAATTGTCATTTACGAAAATATACAAAACAAGTAAGAGTACTATATTCGGCCGTGCCGAATCTTAAATACCCTCCACCTAAATATGATGAGAGATGTAGAAGTTACATTGGCATAAACACTTTAATATCCATATTCAATATTTGTTATTATGAGGATTAAGACAATGTTATCGAAATACTATTAAATAAATATATGAAATAATATAACAATTGTAAGAAATACTAGTTTAAGCAGAAGATACTTTAACTGCGGATTCTTACATTTTAAATAGAGTTTGTCATTTATTCATATTATAACGTATGACATTTAACAATTTATATTTGTACCTAATAATTGGTTATCATTAGCCGATTGGATCAACATTATCCTTATTCACCACAAGTGAAGAAAAAGAATATAAAAAGGGTATACAAATATATTTAGACAAAATTCAAAATTTTGCATATGGAAATGTGTTATATTACAAAATTTTAATATATATTCGCGATTAATGAATTTTCTGGATATGTGTCTTATATACAATTATGAACCCATAGTCAGAAATTCCAGCAGTATGATTTCTGTCTACTTGTAACTAATTTCTGTTGAATTTTTGATCGATATCAATGTTTATATGCGTTAATGTATTTTTGGGTTGTGGAACTAATTGGAAGCTATGACCTATTATGAGTCAATCATCATAAAATAGTTTAACGTTATTTCTATGTATTTTAATTGAATTTCATCTTTACAAGAGTTTTATGGGTATTATAGATATTACCGAAAGTGGAACTTATATGAGGACAGTTGCCAATTATGGACGGATATTCATTACAAATTCAGTAGTATGATTTTTGGATTCAAATTTTGGTTCAACATATTGGAGCTGACCTATTATGGGACTATCGCCATATAATACTGTAACGTGATTTCAAAGTATTTGAGGGCTATTTGTGTAAAATTTATAAATAAAAAAATTAATAAAACTTAATTTAAACAACGCTATTAACAAGTGTGGACCTTATATGACAACTATATCGAATTATGGACCGATATTTAAAAAATCTTGTAATATGATTCCTGAATACAAATTACTGATCGGTGTACAATTTGTGTAGGTTAATGTGTTTTCCAGAAGTTACTTATATGGAGGCTATGACCAATTATTCGCCGATCATCATAAAATTTCGTACAATGATTTGTACATATATTGTAATTTTTGGATTCGAATTTCAACTCGATAACTATATTTGTAAGAAATTTATTGGGATTTTAGAAATTTTCGGTAGTGGACCTTATATGGGAGCTATGGCCAAATATGGGCCGATATTCACAAACTACAGTAGTATGATTACTAGATACAAATTACTCATCTGTGTATAATTTTATTTTGATATCGATATGTTTTAGATATTTATACAGGTTAATGTGTTTTTCGGAAGTGGTCCTTATATGGGAGCTATGACCAATTATGGGCCAAACTTCATAAAATATGGTACAGTTGTTGCTATGTATATGAGTTTTATGTATGTCGAATTTTAGCATTATTAAGATATTTATAAGAGATTTGTGAGTACTTAACTGATTTTCGGAAATGGACCTTAAATTGGAGCTTCGGTCAAATATGGACCGATATTCAAAAAATCCTGCAGTATGACTTCCATATATAAATTACGGATCTGTGTAAAATTTTGGTTTGATATTGATATTTTTTAGATATTTATGCAGGTTAATGTGTTGTTCGGATGAGGTCCTTATATGAGAGCTATAAACAAATATGAACCGATCTTCATAGAATTCGGTGCAGCGACTTTTGTATATATGGAGATTATTTGTGTCGAATTTCAACTCAATAGCGATATTTATAAGGTATTTATGCATGTTTAAGTGATTTTCGGAAGTGAACTTTATATGGGGGCTATGATCAAATATGGGCCGATCCACGAAAAATTCAGTATTGTGATTTCTCTTAGCACGAAACTTATTTTTGCTGAATTTTGTATGGATACTGCAATTCTGTGGGCATTTATAGACTATAGCACCATATTTCGGGAAGAAATTTGTATGGGGGCTACGAGAAATTATGGACCGATTCTTTCCATTTTCAACAAAATTTGTCCTTTTGTCATATAAATAATTAGTGCAAAATTTCATGGTGTTCTCTGCTATGAATTTACCAAAAGTCACAAAAATCATGTGAAAATTATAAAAATTTTTGGAGGTTGTCTTACATTTTGATCCATAACCCTGGTTCTACAAATTCGATTTTGCTGATTTTCAATACCAAACTGCTTAGAAAAATTATAAACATTTTGGTATACATTTCATTAATTTCACTTATGTATTTTGGACGTGAGAGTGTTTTACACAGACAGACAGACAGACAGACAGACGGACAGACAGACGGACATTGCTCAATCGACTTAGAATTTCATAAGGATCAATAATATATATACTTTGCTGGGTCTCAGATGAATATTTCTCAATGTTACACACGGAATGACAAACGTATATATACCCTCTTTCACCACTTGTGGTGGTGGAGGGTATAAAAAATGTGGCATGTGGCACCGTCTTGTTGAAACCACATATCAACCAAGTGCAACTCAGCCAATTGGGGAAAAAAAAAGGCGAGTATCATGGCTCGAGATTGTTCGCCGTTGAAGGTAACGTTTCTTCCACGGTCGTATTTGAAGAAAAATAGACCGATGCTGCCACCAGCCCATAAACCATACCAAACTGTCGTTTTTTCGAGAAGCATCGATAACTCTTGTACGGCTGTGGCCGTAGGTCGATTATGACGACCATAAAAAGGTCGTACACAGAGAAAAAAGATTCGTAATAGCAACAGAGTTTGTTGCCAATCGAATGATTCTACCTTAGTGACCGAATTTTACAGCTGTGGCTACAACATTTCTGAAGTGCTACCAAATACTTGGTTGCTTCAACCGAAATTCTTCTTTGTCAACTGACTTTCTGTTGCTAGATCCGAAAAATTCTATGTGTGCAACAGAAATAATTCGATTGTCAACAAATTCGGTTGCTATCACGAATCTGTTTTCTCGGTGTAACAAACGACACAGAGCACGAATTTTGATAATAAATTTCAACGATTTGTAGTCGTTGCTCGTTTGTAAGTTTCTCCATGATGAAATGGCAGAGTATACTGAACACTTTCCACTTTCACAGATGTCGTTTGGACACAATTACCAACCAGTGCTGCCAGCTCGAAAAACTTAATTCATAAAAAATCACCCTTTATAACTTATTTATAAGAGAGGTGTCACACTCCTTGTTCCTAACTGTTCCATTTTTGGTAAGACTTTATGTAGTGATGAGAAATTGATTCCTATAAAGTTTAAAAACTATCACAATTAAGTTAACTAACGACTTTGTATGGTTAGTGCCATTTTCAGACAGGCTGCTCACAATGGTACCGAAGTAAATTGCGGTATTCAAGATTACAGTTCACCAGATATTCCATAATACCTACTTACTTTGTTTGGGAGGTACCACAAATAAACAAACTAACCAACACTTGTTTATATAATATTTATATGGATAGTTTTGGACGGCGATAATTCAATTTTCCCCGAAATCCAATTTTTTTACACTTCTCTAAGCGAAAAAAAGAATTCCTGCTAAAATTTAATCAATATAACAAACATTCACACCAAACATAAACCTATGCAAACAAATATAAAAAAGAAAAAACTCTCAACAACTGACATTCATTATATATTCCGGATAAAAAGCAAAAGAAAAACATTCCAACCACTTATAAAGTTTAATATCACAAGTTACTATTTGAGCGATCAATAATGCCATATTTAAGTAAAACTATAAAAATAAAACTTTTAGTTTAAGAAAAGCAAAAAAAAATATATATATTTTATCTTTGAATATATACATAAACTAATCATTTCTAACCCATTCTGTTGCCTTCACTGGCAACATATAAAATCATCAGGAGTATAACCAGCCAGCCGCACTGCAACTACAAACCCACATACAGACTACTACGTTCATATTTTTCAACCCTGTCAAATAGTGTGGGAAAAAAGCACAAGACATAAAACAATTTTATAGTTCAGTAAAGAAATTTTTCATATACTTTTGGTCTTTGGAAAAAAAATAATGGAAAAAAGCAAGTTAAACTTATGGAAAATATTAAAAGAACAAAATAAAAAAAAAAGGAAGAATACTCACTAGATGACAAACTTTGACAAGCAGAGGAAGACTTAAGAGTTGCAGGCTGCAGAGCAGAGCGCAAAAAAAAAAACATAGACACAACTTTTCTGTTTGCAACTTAAACAATGTTCTAAAGTTTCGAGGGCAAAAACAAATATTTCATAACATCATAAAACCTCTTTTGTTGCTATTTTTTTCCAACTTTTTTTTTTAAAAAAAAGGCCAAGTTTTACTTCTATTATTTTTTTAAACTTTACAATTCTGTTTATTTTTTTTTTTTTTTGTTCCTTCATCTTTAAGATATTTGTTGTAATTGTTAAGGGTGTCATTGGGCGGTATGACTGTCATGTAATCTTCTCAATAAACAATGAAAAACTTAAATGCTCATCAATTTTATTTTTAAAAATGTTCACATGGGTTGTGTGAGAAGTTCATATAAGTAATATTCGAATGATTTTTCCAAATTATACCAAGCAAATTGTCCAGATTATCTTTCCAAATGTACTGTTTTACATGTAAAATATTTACCCAAAACAGCGTAACCAAGCACAAAATTTTCGATTTATGATCCAAATGTTAAATTTGTGGAAAGGCCTTTAAAAAATATGTAAAACAGATAGGTAGTTATGGTTCTTTTCTGATACCCCAGCCATTTATGAATCGATTTTGTTAATTTGCAACTCCAACCAACGCACAATGTATTTCAACCAACTCATGGACATTGTTATATCGATTTCACTAAATATATGAAAAATATATATTGTAGAAGTTGCAAGTGGATTGAAAAATTTGTATACATCCATATCAGTCAGGGTGAAAAACTGTATATAGACCTCTACCAAATTAAACATCTGTGGCAAATCTTACAAATTGTAAGATGAAAAACTAATTTTGAGTAAAAACATATTTTTATCGACCAACTGTGCTGAATTTTGAAACATATTCTTCAAAGTATTTCTGACGTTTATAATTTTTTCCCTAGCTTAGCCGTTAATGCCATTTATTTTTCTGATTGATAAAGGATATCCAATATAACAGTTCCTTTGTTAGTATTTTCTATGCATATAAAATCCTCCATTATACCATTAGAGTCCCTTCTGGATTTATGTAATGTTACTTTGACATTTAGTGCAAAAAAGATGAAATTTCAGTTAATCGGTTAATCGACACAAATTAATCGGTTTATTTGTTGTTTTAAAATCGGCAATTTTAAATTATTCGAACAGTTAACCGACCAAAATGAATCGTTTAACAAATTAACGACTAATTTATGAAAAATTTCGTGAGGATTGCCGCATAATCAACATATGTATGACTGCTCAAACAGTATTCCGGGGGGACATTTGTATGGGGCCTAGCTGAAATCATAGACCGATATTGCCCATTTTAAACAGACAGACAGACATATCTAGATCGTCTTCTTCGACCCAAAATATATATACCTTTTGGTTCTACGACAAATATTTCGTAGAACCATTTTTTTATGGTGGGTATAAAAAATCACCAGATCATATTTTTAGAGTATCGCACAGTGGTATAGAAAAAAAAAGAGGAAAATGAATCTGTAACTACTAAACGGTTAGTGCGGTTTGAATGAAATTTCACATGCGCAAATAAGAAGTGTTATAACTAGTTTTTTTTCGAATATTAAGGGAACTGTAATTAAGAGAGTCGTTAAACGTTGTGTAAATTACGTTGATGTCAGTATGCCCAAAAATTAAGGGGATCGGACGGTCGGAGTTCGGAACGAGGGAGATGTTCCCAGCTATTCAAAGATAATATTAATTATCGAACTACTATAGTTTTCATACTTAGCTCAAATTCCTTTTTTGCTAGTATCCGTTGTTTGTCTTAAAGTAAGGGGGATGGAAATAGGTTGGGTAACTCGTCCTACATTCGATTAATTGTTATTAATGGATATCTGGAGATCTATAATAGTGTGATTCTCAATACTATGCATGCGTTATTTTGGTACCATTGTACGTATTGCAAATGGGTGGTATCAGATCATACTGAGTAAATAGGTTTTTTCTTATATATAAAGACCTATTATAGCTAGAGTCTTCTAAATTTGTATAAATTACTTTCCCATCATAGTAAGTAGTTTGACTAAAAATAAGCTCTATCGAAGGTTGTCCACTTAAAAAAACATACGCAATAACAGCAGATAGAACGTCTTAAGAAAAGTATAATGCCCACATTTAAAGTTCAAGGCCAAATGTACCACAGAATTGGGTCATTGCTCCCGCTTCCAAATAATGATTCAAATTTATTTCAGAAGCTCCTTCAAATGAAGCTACAGAAGCCGAACGCTATCAACGAACATGTGTGTGCATTTCCTGCAATACCCTTCTGCCGAAACATTCTCAAAACAATTGTTGGACATCGGAAATGGAAAAATTCCAATTGATCCCGCCACAAATGAGATTTCGTTCCCGGACTTCTGTCAAATGCAAATGAATATTCAAGCTGTTGTCGACAAAGTATTGCCAAGTCTTACAATCAACTACAAAATTCAGATTGGCTGTGGGAGCATGCAATTTGGGCACCAACAAATTATGATGTTAACAAGCTCAATAAGCAAATACAATTGAAACTGCCTGGCGAAACAATAACATACAAATCGATTGACACAGTAATGAACGGAGAACAAGCCGTCGATAATCCTACTAAATTTTTTAATTTATTGGAACCAACCGGACTGCCACCACATGTATTAACATTGATGATTGGATCACCGAATTTATCCGACACTGTATATTAAAATCGAGATCAAGATGCAATATAAAACAGGAGTTCTGGAGTTCTTAAACATTTTTCAACATTTCTTGAGAAACGTGTTTAAATATGCACAAAATAATTACAAGTAAGCAAACAACTGGAAAATATGCAGAAAAAAAATCATATCACACGGGTTCCTGTAAAGAGAGTCAAAAAACATTTTTTTTAATACATTACAAAGAAAGTTGAAGACGGATACAACTGTATTTTTTTTGCGAAAGAGTAGAGAAAATTATGTACAATTTTTAAAGTGGGTAGATATGACCACTGTACATCCATTTCTTACAAAAAGTGAATATTGAAAACTTTTGAGATGACTCTCTTTAGAGGACCAGTGCTATATCTATGCATAGGAAAAATCAAAATCACAAGTTTAAATAAATTATATTGTAATAACAAATTGTTTTATCAATTTTAAAATTAAATTATAGAATTCGAAACAAATTATAATTTAGAAAAAATTTATTAAACATGTTAATAGTTAAAAAAATTTTTAACTTCAACAGACAGACAAATGCACGTAGCTTTAAAGTTTCGTAGGAACTCAATATATATGGGGCATTTCATGTCATGTGAACCAACTTTTGAAATCGATGTCTTCCGATTTTGAAAAAAAAAGTCGAAAAAGTTTTTGATTTTGGAAAAAAAAAATTAGAAACATTTTTTATTTTTTATTTTTAATTTTATTTTCCGAAAGATTGAAGAAATAGCTATCTATGCTATTTGGGACACATTTTGCTAAGAATAATAGGTAATAAGTTACATGGATGGGAAAAAACACCTGCTTGGCCAAAATGTCAAATTTTGACCCTCTCTAACTCAGAAAATTCTCGACCGATCTTGTTGAAAATTTGTGTCTGAATTACTATCTAATAGAACTAACTATGGTGCAAATTTCATTCCAAGATATCGATTTCAAAAGTTGGTTCACTTGACATGAAATGCCCCATATATATAAGTTATGAGTTCTACAACCAATATATGATGGGCTGTGATGTTAAGAGTAATAGGGCCTAGTTCACTAAATGCGAACGAACATTTTCTTTCTAATTTTATATTGAAAACAACAAATAAATGTTGATTTTTTTATTGTTTTCAATATAAAATAAGAAAGAAAATGTTCGTTTGCATTTAGTGAGCCAGGCCCATAGTTTCTTTAAATTAATTACAGCATGCAAGGTTTAGCAAGAAATGCATTTGTTTTCTAAAAACTTGTAAAAATATGCAAAAAAATTACTGCTCTGCTTGTTAAATATGTATTTTAACACTTGGTGATAGTTCCTAGATAATACTATGAATTGGTATCCTTATAATTTAAAAGAAACATTATTTTTAAGAATTTTTTTAAAATTTTAAAATGTAAAACAACATAACTTTTTGCATTACTGCGTACTGATTTAACTAAAAAAAACCTCGCAATTATACTGTATAAGACAAAAAACTCTTAAAAAGTGATTACTTTTTCCATTTACTCAGTTTTAATTCCTTTAAATAATTCGAAAAGGGAAATTCATAATCCCTTAAATCTTCTCTTTTGGTAATTGTTATTACTTTCAATAGCTTTGCACTTAATTTCTTCTAAGAAATATGAGTTTTCTGTTCATTATTACATGTTTATGAGTTTAATAAGTTCAAGCAAAAGAAAACAACAGATGCCGAAAATTATTTAATGAATTAAACTCAATGGTTAAAAATAAGAAAGAGAAGAAACTACTACTAAATAAAGGGTGCTTTTTTAAGCCCGATAGACCTACGAAAGAGTTAATTTTCAAACGAACTATCATACTGTGCTCACTTTATGACATTTTTGATGAGTGTACTCTGGCATATCTTCATGAATAGATTGACGCTTGAACAACATTACCAAATTATCAAAATTTACATTACATCCAGAAAAATGTACCGTTTGATGAGGTTTTCACGCAGATGGCTTCATTGAACCTTGTTTCTTTAAAAACCGCACCATGATCAATGATTTTTTATTTGAAAATATGGATGATATTGATCCGTGCCATATATATTGAAATCAAAACTGGATTTCGAAAAATACACCTGTCAATTGACCCCAAGGTCGTGTTATTTGACACGTCTCGATTATTTCCAGTGGGGTCATGTGAAGTCACTGGTATATGCTGATAAACCGGCTACAATTGAAGTCTTAGAGGCCAACATTGTTCATGGTTTTCGTGACATACAGCCAGCAATGCTAGAAGAAGTGGCCCAAAGTTGGACGTCCAGAATGAGTTTCTTCAAGAACAGTCATGGTGGTCATAATCCCGAAATCATTTTCAAATTTAATCCTGTTTATTGATCTGTCGATAAAAAATAAATGTTGTTTACTTTTTTGTGTTATTTTTTGCAATTTCAAGTTCCATCGGGTTTAAGAAAACACTCTTTGCAATACTTATTTGCAAAAGAACATTTTAAAGCTACAGTTAGATACATAAAAAGTTTTATGACTAAGGAATTAATATTAATCCGACCTCTATTATTTATGAATTATGTAAGTAGTAAATTTATGAACTCAACTAAAATACATAAAAAATTAAAAAAAAATTAATTTGAATCTTGAAACATCAACAGAGAAGTAATTTGAATTTCTGAATATTGTCCATACTATGTGCCTAATTTTTCGTGCACAGTGGGGCAGAAATAAATCTTTTTTTTTCACTTTTTGTGCAAAATAAATTTTTAACGCTAACAAAAATCAATTACACAGTGCAACTGTGCAAAAAATCACACGGCATGACAACATAGGTTCGACTCTACTGACAAAGGGTAGTAACCCTATATTCAGTTTTGCGATTTTGGTGACCAATTATTTTTATGGGCCTCCAAAGATTCTGAAAATCAGGTGTCAACCGTTTTGGGCCAACAGCTAATTTAGACTTGGTGATACTGCTCAACTATATAAGGCATTTATATAGCTAAGAGTCCACCAATCAAATTTTCTTTGCAGTTTTTGCCAAAAAATAGATTTCTCGTTTTTTATACCCTACACCACCGCCCGTCCGTCTGGCTGGTTGGCTGGTTGTCCATGTAATCCTTGTGCGCAAAGTGCATGTCGCAATTTTAAAGATATTTCGATAAAATTTGGTACATATCATTTTTTCTGCCCAAGGACCAAGCCTATTGAAATTGGCTGAAATCGGTCTACTATTTCACCTAGCCCCCATAAAAATGTCCTCCCGAAATTGGACCTTATCGGTCATAAATGTTTAATTTATATAGGTATCTACACAAGTTTTTCTCCAAATAAATTTTATATATACCGAATTTATGTCACCAAATTTTGTTATGATCGGTCCATAATTAGTCATAGCTCCCACACGCAGAAAAAAAATATAGTTGTACATTGTTACTGTAACCATTTCAAATTTGTGCATGGTTACTGTAACAATTTCAAAATTTTTAACAATATTATAGTCACAGTAACTATATATATGATTGTGGTAACAATAATATGGTTAATTTACGATTCACATGAATATTTCAACCATATATATGGTTACAGTAACCATGTATATGTTTGTGACAACCATTTATATGATGAATAATTTTATCATAATATGTTGTTCTCAGATTATGATATGAGAGCATCATAATATGATAAGTCCTTCATCATATAAATGGTTGTCACAAACATATACATGGTTACTGTAACCATATATATGGTTGAAATATTCATGTGAATCGTAAATTAATCATATTATTGTTACCACAATCATATATATAGTTACTGTGACTATAATATTGTTAAAAAATTTGAAATTGTTACAGTAACCATGCACAAATTTGAAATGGTTACAGTAACAATGTACAACTATATTTTTTTTCTGCGTGCATATAAGACCTGCTTCCGATAATCATGTTGGTATACACATAAAATGCAATATAAATAACCTACATATAGACATTAATCACATGACGAAATTTCATGGTGAACGGTCCATAATTTTTCATAGCTCCCATATAAGGCCTACTTCCGAATATAAATTATTGAAATTTTGAAAGCATAATGATTTTGTCCATTTACTTAGTGTAGGGTATTACAAGGTCGGGCTTGACCGACCATACTTTCTTACTTATTTTTTTTTAAATATAGGAAGAAAATATTTTTATAACTTTTTTTAGAATAAATTACGAAGACTACTATTTTTTCACTAACAATATTTAGCAAAGTTGTTGTAAGGCTGAACAACTCCTGTGAACATATAAAGATCACTTTGTACCATAAACATTTTTGTTTTTTACTATTTTTTGACGCTAAAACAAAAAGTTTGTGCTAAAATAACGTATGCGGAATGAAATTGAAGCAAAACAGAAAACGCTATATTTGTTTCCAATGTTAAAGCAAATAATATATAAAACCTTTATAAAATAGTCCATTGTATTGATTTAATGTAAGCAAAAAATGTATTATATTCGTGTACTTTTGTGGCAGTTATGAAGATATTTATATACAGGTGTAGAAAATACGGATGTTTGCACTTTTCTGAGCTCCTATTTGAGCTTCATTATTTTTAATTTAAAGAAATTGGGGCATTTTTCACTTTAGAAAGTCTGGAATTTGAAGGGTGTTGGAAAACACCGTAATCATCTGGGCGTGACAGTTGGATGATGGAGCAGCTAAGAAGAAATTTATTTTAAAAAAATTATCTCTGATGTTTCTAAGTATCTATGAAATTATTAATTTTGTGTACACATTTCATAATATGTTAATTAGAATTGATGGTCAAATCAAATTCCAAAAAAGTCAGAATTTGCAATTTATATCTGATTGGTTAAGATCCATATTTTTTTTTTAGAAAAAAGATTGTTGTTACTAGTTAGTAACAATTGTTACTGGAAAAGCGTTACTGGAAAACGATCTTTTTACATGTTTCAACTTTTTTTCTTTAATTGAAAAAATTTGAAAGAATAACTTAATGCAAAAGCGTGTAATGTAGCATTTGGCTCACTTAAGAGCCCTTTCCAAACTTGGACACTTTTGAAGAAAAAAAATTGATTAAAAAAGCTCCATATTTGTATAGCCCTATAAACGTATTTTTCATACAAAGCTTTTTTACCATCACACTGTAAATAATGTCAAATTTTGTTGTTAAACAAAATAATTTGAAAATTTATTAAAATTTTTAAGTATGCAAAAGTGCAATATTTTTGAAGGACGGAGATTTAAAGTGGCATATTTGGGAATCTAATTGAGACATAGACTTGAAATTTTTTTTATAACACCAAAAATTAACTTATCTATACAAAAAAAATAGTTCGGAAAAATGTGGATCAAATTGTTCCTAATATTTGCAATCCTATCAAAATTTTTATACAAATTTGAGTTTTAGAAGCTCAATAAATATGTAATAAAATCTTTATTTATTAACAAAACTCAATGAAATTTTCTACGTTTTTTAAATTTTTCATTCTGTGTAAAGTCTAAAAAAAATTGTCAAAAGTTCAAAGGGAATCACTAAAATTCCTAAAAATTGGAGCAAAAATCCCCAAAATTGTATTTTTTACTATTTTGCCCATAGGGTCCACATTTTCTTTGAGGCTGGTGAAAAACCTTTGGGAATTAATAGTTATCACATCAAAGTTTCTTAAACTGCTTTCCATTTTCTGTTCCCAGCTTTGGGATTTTAGAACATGTGTCCCAAATTAAAAATTTTGAAAAAAATAGGTCAAATTCCGAAAGGTGTAGGGACGAAAGAAACAGAACAAATCTACTATTTTTTAATTTTTAAATTGAAAATCGTTTGTTTTTAAACCCGTAATTGATATTGCTCTGAAATCTTTTGCGTATTATTGGTAATTTAGTTGTCTAACTAACGAAACAAATTTGTGTTCATTCGGTTCATAAGTAGAACCTATATTTAAAAAAAACGGATCATGGTTTGACAAAATTTTAAAATTTCAATTTTTAAAGGTACCCTACTTTGAGCCCCCATTGCGCCGCGCCTAGAGCATTTGTAGTATCCATTTGAATAACATAAGCTTGGATACTTCTTTGCTACGACAATGTCAAATTTTATTCCGATCGGACCAGCCGTTTAGAAATGCCTGATTTATTTCCACAAAATTTTGATTCTGCCCCACTGTGCCTTGCGTGATCAAGATTGGGTAATGTGATGGGCACGGATCATGCTGATAATGATATGGCCATTCTTTGCTGGTGCAAAGAGAAGTATGCACTTAATAATACTTTTTTAATAAAAAATCGTTGATTTCGCGTCAAAAAATAGTAAAAAAAAACGAACATTTTTAAGTTGTGAGCTATTTAGAGTACCTAGGCACGTTCAGATTTCATTGATATGTTCACAAGAGTTGTTCAGCTTTACTGTAGCTACTACTAAAATTGTAAGTGAAAAATGAGGAGTCCCTGTTATTCTACAAAAAGTGAAACAATTTTTTTTTTCCAATATCTTTTTCAAAAAAAGTAAACGAAAAAACTAATTTTTAGCAAAACATTTTAAGCCTGAATTAGCTGTTTGCCAAACACTGATGACATCTTTTTTTGAGGGCCCACTGATTTTCAAAACCTTTTGAGGCCCATAAAAAAATTGGTCACCAAAATCGCCAAACTGAGAACAGAGTTTTACTAACCTTTGGTAGTAGAGTCGAACCTATACTATACTATTTTGCACTGTTGCACTGTGTTACGAGCCAATCATCACACTTTTGTATATATGGGGATGATATGTGTCAAATTTCAACATAATAACGCTATTTATAAGATATTTATGCTTATTTGAGTGATTTTCTGAAGTTAACTTTATATGTTAGATGTGGATAAATATGGATCAATCCACAAACAATTTAGTATTGTGCTTTCTTTTAGCACGAAACTTTTTTTTGCTGAATTTTGTATGGATACTGCTATTATGTAGGCATTTATAGACCATAGCACCATATTTCCAGAAGAAATTTGTATGGGGGCTAGGAGAAATTAGGTTTATTTTGGACGTCAGAGTGTTTTAAAAGTCGTTTATCAATAAATTTATATTTAAGGCAAAATGATAATTAACGTTATTGATTGTTTAGTTTTTTAAAAATTAAATAAGAGACGATATAGTAAATTAATTACATAAATCATTTATTTAATACAAAAGAATAATAAAAATATTAACTTCTTCTTTCCTTTTTTCTGCTAAACTTTTTTCTTCTGCTAAAAAATGCATTAAACAGTAAGCTAATATACAATTTTTTTATTTTACATTCATAATCTCACCCTAATTTAAAGAAATTAGCTTTAAAAGATTTGAAATAAAGTATTTAATGCTGATTCATTATGTATTTTATATTCTTTTCTACCTTTTTTGTGATTTTAATTACATTAATCCAAAGTTTTTCACTTTACATTTAATTACTGCAATTGCAATATAAACTGAGCAACGTAGGTGTTCATTAGGGGTATACCAAATTGCGGAATATGAAAATAGAAATTCAATCATATTAGAGAATATTATAGGGCCAGAGTTTTAATTCACAAGTAGCCATACTTGAGAGTTAATGACTCTAAAGCGGTTCAAAATTCTATAAACATTTCAATATTATAATGAACGCCCCTAATTTTAAGTGCCTTAGAAGGGTCTGTCCACATACTCGTACATTTACAACACATTTAATTTGCTGCTGATGAATGCATGAATTCTCATGTTGCATTTCGAGTACAAGTATTTTCCTTCTCGTTTTACTATTTTGTACAAAATTTTCCTTCATACAATTCACTCAAGCATCACTCTTGTACATAATTGTTAAGTAGTAATTAAATGAAAATTGGGTATTGAAGAAAATTTATATAAAAAAAGAGAGAGAAAAACAAAGTATTATTTATACGAAACCAGGCATAAGTATGATTAAATTAAGTCAACGAAATGTAGTAATGAATAGTTAATACTATTTCCTGTAATATAAAATAGGGAGCATTTTAAACCGGAAATTCATTTAATGTTTTTTACATTTTCATGTCTTTATTTTAAATGCAAAAGAGCCAACAAATAGAAAAATTATTGTATATTTTAACAACTTTAATATTAAGCCATACATCGTCATTTTTAACACATGCAGCACACCATACATATACATATGAAATTATAAGTTATATGTATGTAGTAGAAATTGAGTATGCAGTTTTGTAGGGAAATGTAATTCTATGTTTGTACAGATCCAATGGTTTATTTCAGAATACATTTTTTTCATTTTGTTTTTAGTTCAAAAACCTACTTATATAAATTTATAAATTTCTATACAATTTAACAAAGTATAAAACTAACATCATTCTCATATTTGTTCTATATAGCTTTATTTATTTATTTTTTATAAAATTTATAAAAATAAACTAATACATAGGTTTTTCTAATTCGAAAAATAAAAAGTTATTATTTACAATAAATTAACTCTGAAAAATAGGGTGCCAGAGCCTGCATAGTGGGATACTTTATGACTCCACAAACAAACTACTGCAATCAATGCATTCAGCTTTTTTCTTTTGTATCGTTTATCCATTATCATTGATAAACAATACGATGATAATGTTCGTCCGATTCGGTGGGCAACTTTTGTAAGAAAGTTGAGAGCGATTCCATCAAAATGGTGATGCAGAAACTGATGCATTTTCCTTAGGTTAGTTTATATTACACTTTTTTCTCCAAGTCTATAGCTACAATTGTGCCGAATACAGGAACATAATTCCAATTGGTTTCCGAGGTATAGCCGTGAGAAAAATTGCATGTTCTTGGGAAATATCAAGTTTTAGCCAAAATACAAACGGAAGCTAAAACTAGTAAAATTTGTAAGTTTGTTTGATTGTTTATTTGTTCAAATTTATTAACTTACTTGGAAGCGTCAATAGGCTATATCTTTTTTCAATATTTGGCACAGAAAGGGACAAACAGGGGGAAACCTGTAAATTGGTACCTTTAGTTCTTAAACAATCAAGACTAAACGGCTGAACCCATTTGATTGGAATTTAGACATAGATATTTCCTGGAAGCATCAATAATCTATATCTTTTTCATAACTTGCACCACAAAGGAATAAACAGGGGAAAACGGGAAAATTTGGTACCTTTAGTTTTTTAACATTGAATATTTAATTTAAAAGGAAAATATTTTTAATTTAGCTCAATATAGTCATAATAATACATAATTTTAGAGTGTACCTTTTCAAAAGCCTACCTTCAATGGTCTCAAACGGGTGCTGTGGCTTAATTGGTTAGCGCGTTTGATCATTAAGCATGATATGGTATTGGCGGCCTGGGTTCGATTTCCAGACTCTGCTAATCAACAACATAAGTTTATAATAATTATTAGTTTACTAATAACTAATATTTATCACAGCGCCCTCCTTCGGTGGTATAACATTAAAACGCCACCGAAATAAAATAAATAAATAAAGATTGTTGGCTTGAATTATGCGCCATCTCACCACAAGAAGCGCTGCAACCTGCACTAATAACAAGCATAACGCGCAATTGCAGAGTTGTCGATAACAGCCTTTCTCCTCCTTTCACCACCTTTTCTTCTACAACCGATCCCTTTTCCAAAGAAAGTAACACAATTATATATAGGCATATTAATTGCATGAGTGTTACTTTTCTTTAAAAGAAATAGGAATTTTATGTTTATCTATATTTATGTCTGTTTATTTGTTTGTTAGTACCTCATAGGAGAATAAACCATCTTGAAGTTTGTACTGTATTATATTCCTCTATATTTGAAAGGAATAAAAGGCTGCTTTTCATTTTGAAATTTTTAGTGGGCGTGGCACCTTCCACACAAAGTAAATAGTAAATAGTTGTGAAAGCAGCTAAACATCCTGGTATTTACATTAATACCATTGTGCGATGCTTGCTTGAAAATACACGGGATTGGATACAAGGGCGTGGCACCACCTATACAAAGCAAATAGTTATTTTTGAATATCTGCAGAACTATAATTTTGACAGTCTTCAAACTTTATACGAATCAATTTCTTATCACTGCATGAAGTTTAACCCAAAATTGAACGGATCGGAACAGGGGGTGTGACACCTCCCATTAAAAGTAAATAGATATTTTCGAATATCTGAAGAACTATATTTTTGGAAGTCTTATAATTTGGCCCGACTATATTTCATATTATTGTACGTAGTTTGGCTGAAAATTGACTGTATTTTATTGGAGTGGTACCACCCATACAATGTAACTTTATGCGATTTAATTTCTTATCACTATACGGAGTTTGACTGAAAATGGGCGGAATTGTATCATGCAAACTAAATAGTAATTTTCCAATATCTCGAGAACTATAATTGTGAAAGCCTTCAAACTTTATATGAATCAAAAGAAATCACTGCATGAAGATTAACCAGTTATTTATAAATATCATGATAAATATAAGTACAGGAATATTCATTTTGTCTGAAAATGGTCAGGATTGGATTAGTGGGCATGGTACCCCCCATAGATACTACAAATGTATTGCTGACATGTATTCCGATGATAGCTTCGGAAATTACATTTGATTTTAAGCGATTGCGATAGCCTATTCGCCTATCATTTGCAATGACATTTAATAAAGCTTAAGGTCAGTCTTTGCAAGTTTGTGGACTAAATCTAGAAAATTCATGTTTTTCACATGGACAGCTTTCGCGAGTGGGAAAACCCATAGACTTGTATTTCTATGCACCAGATGGTAAAACCAAAAATATTATATATCCTATGGCATTAGAATATCAAATAACACAGTGCAATGATCATTATAGTATAGGTTCGACTCTACTACCAAAGGGTAGTAAAACCCAATACTCAGTATGTTCAATTTGGTGTCCAATCTTTATTCTATGGGCCCCTAAAGATTCTGAAAATCAGTGGAACCTGAAAACAGTTAATTCAGACTTTATATGGCAATAATAAGCTAACAGTCCGCCATACAAATCTTGTTAAAATTTTTTGCTATAAATTTACTACTTTAAGGTTAGTAAATAAGAAATAATGTACTATTTATTACATTAGAAATCAATCTATTCATGATTATTTGCCAGAGTATTTTATTCATAAATGTCAAAAAGTGAGCGCATTATGACAGTTAACGCTTTCGTAAGTTCATATTACTAAAAACAGTTATTATTGCTCAATAATAATCCAAGGGTGTATTAAATGGCTCATCTTAGGGTAGAGTCTTGATAATAGTAATCCTTTAATACGTTCATGATATACTTATATACATGCACATTAGAGTGAAAATCAATTGTATGGCAAAATGTTTGTGTTCGAATTTTGAAGGGTACCGGGTGGAATATTGTGACACTAAGTCTAAAAGTTAAGTGTGGAAAATTTGAGCCAAATCGGACAAGCATTTCGGGACGCTCATCGAGGTAAAAGGTCAGATATATTTTACTATTTATATGAAACTCCTTAAGTTTCTGCATTATGTTACAGAAATATGTAGATTTTTTTATATTAATAAAAATTACAGTATACAAAATCTTTTTGAGATTAAACCTATAAATCCTTTGGGTCAAATTGACCCACAAACTGTATTATCGCTAAAATTCGGAAAAAATGCAAATTTTTCAGTTTTTGTCAAAATTTTGCTACTAAATAATTATTTTTGCAATCGAATGCAAAAGAATCGAAATGTGTACGTAATTGTCGTTCTAATGAGATATAAAAGACAAAAATTGATTAGAAAATTTTAAAGTTATTAAAAATTCCCCAGACCATTTACATGTCGCAAGCCACTTGAACAAGAAATGTAGGAACAAAATTAACATATTTTAAGAAATATTAAAATAAAAGATAATTTTTACTTAAAATATATCCGTATTTACATTTGTATGAGTTTTTGTCTTTGTAGAATACCGTTAGCCCATTCGAAGGGATGGCAAAAAAAAAATATTTTTTTTAACGGCAGTTTCAAATTTCCATTTTCAAATTTTTAAAAATTTTGTTAAACAAATTTCAGAATTTTTTGATCATCACATTGGGACTTATTGAAATCATAATAGAGAATAAAAATATGAAAAAATTATGTCAATACCTCTTACAGTTTTTCCGTATCTACAATTTAATTTTTGTGATTTTCGGGAAAAAATATTTTTTTGGCCATAATTTGGCGAATGAGAGCAATTTCCTTACTGTTACGAATTCTAAGTAAAACCTATACATAGAATATTATAGTTCAGATCATTTTAAATATACTATGAAAGTTTTACTAAAAACGGACAACTTTAACCCTTAAATGGTGAAGGTTAAATGTAAAATTTAGCAATATTTGGAATTTCTAAATGAAAGATGCGAAATATTATACATTTTTGAACAAATTTTAAGGAAACTTGCGAAAAATATACCTTAAAGTCTAAAATATACAATAACAGTGCAAAAATGGAAATTAACCCTTTCCGCAGATAGTGGTGACATCAAAGTGTACACTTCTTAATAACAACATATTATGCTTAATAACAACATATTATGATATAATGATCCATCATGAACACGATTACCATAAACATATATTCTAATGTACGACAATCATATAAATGATTGCGAAAATCATGCCAATGTTAACTTTACCATATTATGGTTACTACAAGCATATAAATAATTACTGAGACTATAATCTTGATAAACAACCTGTAAAAATATTGAAGGCTCTGGAATTCGAACATACGAGTTTTGTCCGTTAAGAGCATTGTAGAAGATTCCCGAGAGATGGCGTGTGTATAAATAGTGGCAGAGACTGCAGTCGTGAGTTGAGTTGATCATTGTCGCTGCAAGAGTTAACATCAACTGTCGTGTACATATGTATTTGTACATTATAAAGTTTGTGTGCATTTCTGCGAATTGATAAACGTGTATAAAGACACTGAGTGACTATTTGAACTGTTGTTGTTGTACATTTAAAATAAATAAAGAGTTATTACAATTTTAAACTACTAAAACTGCTTTTATTTGCAATCAAAAGTTTCCGGTTTATTTAAAGGAAATAAACCCACGTTTTTAAATGGTAAAAAAGTAACAATATTTAGTGAAAACTGTTTTTGCTCATATACTTGGTGTAGATTATTATTTTTGTATACTTTTTTGAATTTTAATAACATCGAAAATTAAAGAACTTATAAAATATCACAAAAAGTTAAGATAATAATAAATTCATGAGTTTTCCTTCTCATAAGTATCAGAAAACCTGTTTATTTAAGTATTATTGAATTTCTAGTAACTGGCTTTTTAAATCCTTTGTTAAACAAATTCAACTGAAAAGTTCAACAAAATGCATTTTTTTATCTTCTGTAAAATAAATGTAAAATGAACCTCAATACAAATTTAAATTCACTAAAGAGTTCAACAAAAACTCTCACTTAACATATCAGGAATCTTAATAAACATTCTTGTTATTTTTCTGTGTTTTTTCTTTCGATTTCTTTGTGTAGCTTTTTGCTCTTTCCATAACATTGTTGAAGTTTCACATTCCTTGGGAAAATACAAGGATGAGTACGGATATTTAATTTTCTTTGTAACTATAACCATTCTTAATATTAACTAAAAGAAGTGAGTGTGAGAGCGGGAAATTCAAAGGGGAAAATACCAGTGTTGCCATTGCATGTGTAATTGCACTTATTATGTGTAATGTAAAATAACTAAGACTTTATGACAAAAATGTTGCATACAATTTGAAGTCATTTGAAGTTTAATTGTCGGGAAATACTCGTATGATCAATATTTTTAAATGAGTTTGAGTCATTCTTTATTAGAAGGTTTCCTTCCCCAGCCTGTGAAAGACAGCCTGCTACATCATCTGAAAATCATTAAAATTAAAATTATTATACATTATTGTTCAATTCACAAGGTCTCTTATCAGTCATATTGTCATAACGTCCTAATATTTCACGACTCGGCGGCTCGGCTTAACCGACTCTTGGGCATTCGGCGTTGGTCTCTGCTGGTTCGTTACGATAACACAATAAACATATAAAGCAATTTTTCGGCTGTATAACATGGTCGCACACTATTGATTTTCATATTATAGTTTTGAAAAAATTTAAATCAATATTTTGAAACATGTGTAATTTGGCAATCATTCTTGTGTAATCTGTAGTTTTCTTAGAGGCAACACTAGAAAATACTCAATAGCCAGAGTTCTGAAATTAAAACTTCAAGATACAAAAAGGGTAATGGTTTGTAATTTGTTGGTACTATTTTGTTTAAAGTGCAATAGGCTAAGATCAATATAATGGAATAATGGGTAAAAAGGTTGAATGAATAATGGGTAAAAAGGTTGAATGAATGTTTGCAAACTCGTAAATAAATAGTTAAGATATTAACCAAAAATAATTTCACATAACTAATAAACTGGTTTGTTTATACAAATGAAGTAAGTTGCAAATAGTACCACGTTTGAAATGTACCAGCAAAAGTGTACAATTACACCAATTATTCACCCCTTTTGAAAACTAAAGAATGTCAGTGCATTTAGTTTTTTATTGTTGTTTTTTTACTTTTTGTGATTTAGATTAAGAGCAAATATATTTACGTTGTTTAGTACAAGTGCAAGTGAATGTTAGTGAGTGTGAGTCTATGTATATGATTTTGTGATTATATACACCGACAGCATTACATATTTCACTTGACGCACTTCATTGTATTGTCACTATGTTTCCAAAGTACTTGTACTATAAAGTACTTATTTCCAGCTATTTTCTGTATTGTGGTTTGTAACTGAATAGAATTACACTATTTTAAACTTTCTTTACTGGCCGGATTTAAAATAAAAACTTTTCATTTCATTATTAAATACGCAGTTCATGTTTATACGATGTTTACTTTTTTCAGCAATTCGTTTTAACTGTCGCTGCATATTTGAGCAAAATAATAGTTTCGTATAACAACAGTGGTATATATTAGTGTGACTCACAGAAAAAAGTGGCCAAAAAGTTTTGGACCAAAATGTTCTTATTTTATTCCAGATTAAGTTTAAGGGCCTGAATCTAGCAGAGTTCGGAATTACTTAATTTAATTTAAGCTTCATTCACAAAAATCTTAATACAGAATTAACAAATGTCATCAATTCATTCCACAAAACCCTTTCCAACAAAACAAATCCTTTAGCTTCATTCAAAAGATTTTATTGAATAGAATTTTTTTATTGCTGATTAAATTCATAACAAAATGCATTCAATATTTTGAATAGGGACATTTTGGTAAATTCAAATCTACTTTAAATTAGAATATTTTTTAAAAACATTTTTCTTCATTCAGTTTTTGTTTTGATTTTAATCATTTACAAAATGAATTGAAATAACTTGGCTAATTTGCTATTTGAAACAGATTTAAACTGAAGCATAATTTAATAATTCAATAAATGAAGAACATATTAAGGATTTGTCAAATATTTTTAAAATATCTGAAAAAAGGATGTATGAGACACCTTTTAAATTTGATTATGTTCCGCCTTAAAATAATATTTTGAAAAACTTAGGCTCTAATTTGGTAAATCACGTCACCAAAGTTATATTTATGTGGAAAGCAAAAACAAGATTTCAGAAATTTTAAAAATTTGTTTTTGAAAGCCGAGGTTATATTTAAGGAAAGGAAGCGCTTTTTTCATCTCCATACAAAGTGAGCCACTCTAGTATACATATAAATAGTAGTTTCTTGAAAGCCATTATTACTTAACCTGCAACCAATTACAATGTTTTCTTTTTCGAGTTTGTCATGTGCATCTTATATGCTGCATGAGTATGAGTATGTAAATCATTTTTATGTATGTGCGTGCATGTGAATGTGTTGTTTGAGTAATGTCTGTGACAGCACCGAGTTTTATGTTTCCATAAGTATTTCAGTTCATAAAAAATGATCTGTGTACACGAACATTGTATTACTTATATATATATAGTATGACTTTTGCATTAAGTCTTTTTAAATCTTTAAAACATAGTGTAATAAATATTTTTAGTGACATATTGCAGAAAGTTAAAAACATGCGTTCTAAAAAATAATAATTTAGAAGTATTTATAAATCCTAATATACAATGTTAAAAACAATTCACCTTATTTTTTAAATATTTGCTTACTATATTTTTCAATGGCTATGTTAGCGTATGAATAATATGTGTTAATTGTAAGAAGTATTACTCATACGCTAACATAGCCATTGGCAAATATAAGCAAATATTTAAAAAAAATATATGAAAAAATTTAAAAATTTTCCAAAAAGGGGCAAGGTTTGTGGAACTTCTGAGGAGTAAATAAAGGCTTTTTATATAAGTATTTGATATTATTCAAAACCATAGGACTTATAGATTGATATTTTAGTAAAATTCAATAAATTTATAAATTTTTGGGATGTTATTTACTTTAAAAACTTAAAAAATTATAATATGGTGATTTTCCATGAAGAACAAGTAAGAAAGTATGGTCGGTCAAGCCCGACCTTATAATACCCTACACTAAGTAAATGAGCAAAAACATTTTTCTTTCAAAATTTCAATAATTTATATTCGTGAGTGATTTTCGGAAGTTGGCCTTATATGGGAGCCATGAAAAATTATGGACCGATCACCATGAAATTTGGTCATGTGATTAATGTCTATATGAAAGTTATTTATGTTGCATTTTATGTATATACCACCATTTTTAAGAGATTTATGCTCGTTAAAGTGATTATCGGAAGCAGACCTTATATGGGAGCTATGACTAATTATGGACCGATCATAATAAAATTTGGTGACATGAATTTGGTATATATAAAACTTATTTGGAGAAAAACTTGTGTAGATACCTATATAAATTAAACATTTATGACCGATAAAGTCCAATTTTGGGAGGACATTTGTATGGGGGCTAGGTGAAATAATGGACCGATTTCAGCCAGTTTCAATAGGCTTGGTCCTTGGGCAGAAAAAATGATATGTACTAAATTTTATCGAAATATCTTCAAAATTGCGACCTGTACTCTGCGCACAAGGTTTACATGGACAACCAGCCAGCCAGCCAGACGGACGGACGGACGGACGGACGGACGGACGGACATCGTTTAATCGACTCAGAAAGTGATTCTGAGTCGATCGGTATAATTTAAGGTGGGTGTTAGACTAATATTTTTGTGCGTTACAAACATCTGCACAAATCCAATATACCCTCCCCACTATGGTGGTGTAGGGTATAAAAATATAAATACATTATGGCCTAAAATATACAATAACAGTGCAAAAATAGAAATTAACCCTTAATAGAACTTGAGGTCCAAATGAACCTCAACTTTTAAGTCATTTTGACCCCAAGTGCGTTTAAGGGTTAATTTCCATTTGTGCACTGTTATTGTATATTTTAGGCCTTAAGGTATATTTTTCGCAAGTTTCATTAAAATTGGTCCAAAAATGTATAATATTTTGCTCTCTTTCATTTAGAAATTCCAAATATTGCTAAATTTTACCATTGACCTTCACCACTTAAGAGTTAAAGTTGTCTGCTTTTAGTAAAACTTTCAGAGTATATTTAGAATTATCTGAATTATAAGATTCTGTTTAGGTTTTACTTAAAATTCGTAACAGTAAGGAAATTGCTCTCATTCTCAATATGGCTAAAAAAAATATTTTTTTCCCGAAAATCACAAAATTTAAATCGCAGGTACGGAAAAACTGTAAGAGGTATTGACATAATTTTTTCATAATTTTATTCCCTAATTTGATCTCAATAAATCTCAATGTGATGATCAAAAAATTCTGAAATTTTTTTAACAAAATTTTTTAAAATATGAAAATGGAGATTCGAAACTGCCGTTAAAAAAATAAATTTTTTTGGCCATCCCTGCGAATTGGTTAACGGTATTCTACAAAGACAAAAACTCACACAAATGTAAATACGATTATATTTTAAGTAAAAATTTGCTTTTATTTTAATATTTCTTAAAATTAGTTACTTTTGTTCCTACATTTCTTGTTCAAGTGGCCTGAGACACGTTAATGTTCTGGGGTATTTTTAATAACTGTAACATTTTCTAACCAATTTTTGTCATTTATATCTCATTAGAACGACATTTACGTACAAATTTCGATTATTTTGCATTTGATTGCAAAAAGAATTACTTAGTGGCAAAATTTGTACAAAAACTGAAAAATTTGCATTTTTTCCGAATTTTAACGATAATACAGTTTGTGGGTCAATTTGACCCAAAGATATAGAAGATAATCTCAAAAATATTTTTTTTTACTGTAATTTTCATTAATGTAAATTAATCTACATATTTCTGTAACATAATGCAGAAATTTAAGGAGTTTTACAAATTTATTTCATATAAGTAGTAAAATTTTGCATATATCTGACCTTTGAGTTCGATGCGCGTCCCGAAATCGTTGTCCGATTTGTCCCAAATTTTCAACACTTAACTTTTAGACCTAGTGTCACAATATTCCACCCAGCATCCTTCAAAAAGCGAACACATATTTTTTTTCATACATCTGATTGTCACTCTTATATATATATATTCTAGGGCAAACCCTTAGCTGGTATCGATATTGCCCAAAATGACCACAATTGAAAAATGCCAAAATGTTTTGGACACAAATTACTCAACAAAAATTAAAAGGATTTACACAAAAATGTACATTGTTGTCTTAACCAGTAGAACCATAGTTATGTACCAAAACATAGGTTAACATAGAGACTAGACAGAATTGTCCAAAACCTAAATCTTATTAACCTATATTCTTCTGAATACGATTATATTTGGTATACATGTTTTCCATGGCCTTATAAAGTTTAAAGTTCTCCAGAATATAGAAATTCGCCATAGTTTGGTTTTTATATAGCTTTAAACTTCATATTTTTTAATAGAAGTGTGTAAAACTGTTAATAATTTTATAACTGTTAGTCAGATTTTATAATTTTTTAGTTATTAAAGCTAATTGATCGTAAATGTTTAAACAAGTTTTGAATTCCATTTCTCATCAAAAGAGGATATTGCATAGACAACTGTTCTTGAACAATGGATATCTACAAAAAAGTTGTCTTGCATTTTCCAAAGATTTTCTTTAAATATGAGCGATTACACGCTGCACAGTGGTTTAAGTAGTTACGAGTTTAAATTTGGAATTTGGAGCACATGTAGAGACCAGGGTCGTGGTCCCCAAAGTTGAACAGCTCGGGTGTATTACTTATTTAAATTATTTCTGTTTCTTCATTTGTATTTCGATTTCAAAAAAATTACACATATAGAATCTCCTCCTTCGAGCACTATAGAATATTTTCGTCGTAGTAATTATAGCAATTATCGCAAAAGCTTAGAAGAAATTCGCATTTGAAAATTTAATTTTCAACACTTTGACACACCCTACTCCAGTTTTTTTATAACTGCGATTCCAAATATCCGCTTTTCTCTATTTTTTCTTTATTGAGTAAATATTGAGTCAAACAAAAAAAGAATTGTATAAAAATAATGACTGACTCCAAAGTTATATGCATTTGAATTTAAAAATGTTTAAAAATGCGATTTTTCGCTTATTTCTTGGAAAAAAGTACTTTTTTCTTTCTTTCAAAAAATGTCTAATTTAGCTTTTTGAAAAGCTAAATTTACATCAAATATTTTAAATGAAAAAAATTTTAAAATTTTTGATACCGAGGGGACCAGGTCCATCCAAAAAACACCTATTTTTTTGTAAAATTCAATTTTAGGGCAAAAATTCTCAAATCGCATAGTCGATATCGAAATATAGAAACTGATTTTAGATGGCCGAATATGTTCGTAGTTATTTTGTAAAGGGTTGCGATAACCCCGACCCTGGTATGGATATTATAGCAAAAAAAAAAAAACTAAAAAATCCCATTTTTGAGAATTTTCAACACTTTTTTGGGCGATTCCAGATTACAAATCTCAAAATTTGTTTATAGTTTTTCATTTTCAATAGAAAAATCTATGTAACTATAAAATTTCATTAAAAAAACTTCATAAATAAAAATTAATTTTTAATGGAATTTTTGCAAAAAACTTAACTAAATTTGATAAAAAGTATTTTTTGTCATATTTTTAAAAATAGTATTCCATGCATATTTTAATTGTCAAAAATTATATTTTTGAAAAATAGACAAAAACCCCTATCCATTGATATATAACATGTTTGCCTTACGGTTTAGAAGTTACAGATTTATTTCCATATATTTTTTTTCTATACCACAGTGCGTTGTAGCAATTTGTTGCTAATCAAATGATTCTACATAAGTATCCTAATTTTACAGTTGTGGCTACAACATTTTGGAAGAGGTAACAAAAGTTTGGTTGTTTCAAACTGAATACTTATTGATCAACTGACTTTCTATTGATGCAACTATGTAAATCATTCGATTGTCAACAAATTCGGTTACTACTACGAATTAGCTACTAATTCGTGATGGCAACCGAATTTGTAGCCAATCGATTTTTTTCAATTGCAAGTACTATCGAAGGGGCACGATTCCTAAAGATTTTAAGGAACAGTGGGAAATTGTTGCGACTACGCTAAATACCCTTGCCCCACCAAGTTGAACTGGTTATGAAAGGCAAAACGTAAGGTATGTCAAAATTCATTTTACAGATTTGGCGGAACTTGAAGTTCAAAGTAAAAAAAACAAAAAAGAGTGCAAAGCTACTGAAGGCGCTATATTCAAACAACTTATACTGAGCCCCTTGTAGGCAGCTGTGTCAAATTAAACCCATAGGTGCCAAGAAATTTAAAGAACTTAACTGTTTGGAAAACCAAGCTTACTACATATTTCATTTTATTTTTTTATTAAACACTTTGTATTCATTGACCTTTAAGATAAAAATCCTTGAAAAGAAAATGAAAATCCTTATGCACATACATAATTGTCACTAAGCCACGGATGTCATTATAAATAAGGCCAACGTTTGGTCCCTTTACAATTATTGGCAGTGGCAAAAAAACCTACAACAAAATTTCAATAATTTATATTCGTGAGTGATTTTCGGAAGTTGGCCTTATATGGGAGCCATGAAAAATTATGGACCGATCACCATGAAATTTGGTCATGTGATTAATGTCTATATGAAAGTTATTTATGTTGCATTTTATGTATATACCACCATTTTTAAGAGATTTATGCTCGTTAAAGTGATTATCGGAAGCAGACCTTATATGGGAGCTATGACTAATTATGGACCGATCATAATAAAATTTGGTGACATGAATTTGGTATATATAAAACTTATTTGGAGAAAAACTTGTGTAGATACCTATATAAATTAAACATTTATGACCGATAAAGTCCAATTTTGGGAGGACATTTGTATGGGGGCTAGGTGAAATAATGGACCGATTTCAGCCAGTTTCAATAGGCTTGGTCCTTGGGCAGAAAAAATGATATGTACTAAATTTTATCGAAATATCTTCAAAATTGCGACCTGTACTCTGCGCACAAGGTTTACATGGACAACCAGCCAGCCAGCCAGACGGACGGACGGACGGACGGACGGACGGACGGACATCGTTTAATCGACTCAGAAAGTGATTCTGAGTCGATCGGTATAATTTAAGGTGGGTGTTAGACTAATATTTTTGTGCGTTACAAACATCTGCACAAATCCAATATACCCTCCCCACTATGGTGGTGTAGGGTATAAAAATATAAATACATTATGGCCTAAAATATACAATAACAGTGCAAAAATAGAAATTAACCCTTAATAGAACTTGAGGTCCAAATGAACCTCAACTTTTAAGTCATTTTGACCCCAAGTGCGTTTAAGGGTTAATTTCCATTTGTGCACTGTTATTGTATATTTTAGGCCTTAAGGTATATTTTTCGCAAGTTTCATTAAAATTGGTCCAAAAATGTATAATATTTTGCTCTCTTTCATTTAGAAATTCCAAATATTGCTAAATTTTACCATTGACCTTCACCACTTAAGAGTTAAAGTTGTCTGCTTTTAGTAAAACTTTCAGAGTATATTTAGAATTATCTGAATTATAAGATTCTGTATAGGTTTTACTTAAAATTCGTAACAGTAAGGAAATTGCTCTCATTCTCAATATGGCTAAAAAAAATATTTTTTTCCCGAAAATCACAAAATTTAAATCGCAGGTACGGAAAAACTGTAAGAGGTATTGACATAATTTTTTCATAATTTTATTCCCTAATTTGATCTCAATAAATCTCAATGTGATGATCAAAAAATTCTGAAATTTTTTTAACAAAATTTTTTAAAATATGAAAATGGAGATTCGAAACTGCCGTTAAAAAAATAAATTTTTTTGGCCATCCCTGCGAATTGGTTAACGGTATTCTACAAAGACAAAAACTCACACAAATGTAAATACGATTATATTTTAAGTAAAAATTTGCTTTTATTTTAATATTTCTTAAAATTAGTTACTTTTGTTCCTACATTTCTTGTTCAAGTGGCCTGAGACACGTTAATGTTCTGGGGTATTTTTAATAACTGTAACATTTTCTAACCAATTTTTGTCATTTATATCTCATTAGAACGACATTTACGTACAAATTTCGATTATTTTGCATTTGATTGCAAAAAGAATTACTTAGTGGCAAAATTTGTACAAAAACTGAAAAATTTGCATTTTTTCCGAATTTTAACGATAATACAGTTTGTGGGTCAATTTGACCCAAAGATATAGAAGATAATCTCAAAAATATTTTTTTTTACTGTAATTTTCATTAATGTAAATTAATCTACATATTTCTGTAACATAATGCAGAAATTTAAGGAGTTTTACAAATTTATTTCATATAAGTAGTAAAATTTTGCATATATCTGACCTTTGAGTTCGATGCGCGTCCCGAAATCGTTGTCCGATTTGTCCCAAATTTTCAACACTTAACTTTTAGACCTAGTGTCACAATATTCCACCCAGCATCCTTCAAAAAGCGAACACATATTTTTTTTCATACATCTGATTGTCACTCTTATATATATATATTCTAGGGCAAACCCTTAGCTGGTATCGATATTGCCCAAAATGACCACAATTGAAAAATGCCAAAATGTTTTGGACACAAATTACTCAACAAAAATTAAAAGGATTTACACAAAAATGTACATTGTTGTCTTAACCAGTAGAACCATAGTTATGTACCAAAACATAGGTTAACATAGAGACTAGACAGAATTGTCCAAAACCTAAATCTTATTAACCTATATTCTTCTGAATACGATTATATTTGGTATACATGTTTTCCATGGCCTTATAAAGTTTAAAGTTCTCCAGAATATAGAAATTCGCCATAGTTTGGTTTTTATATAGCTTTAAACTTCATATTTTTTAATAGAAGTGTGTAAAACTGTTAATAATTTTATAACTGTTAGTCAGATTTTATAATTTTTTAGTTATTAAAGCTAATTGATCGTAAATGTTTAAACAAGTTTTGAATTCCATTTCTCATCAAAAGAGGATATTGCATAGACAACTGTTCTTGAACAATGGATATCTACAAAAAAGTTGTCTTGCATTTTCCAAAGATTTTCTTTAAATATGAGCGATTACACGCTGCACAGTGGTTTAAGTAGTTACGAGTTTAAATTTGGAATTTGGAGCACATGTAGAGACCAGGGTCGTGGTCCCCAAAGTTGAACAGCTCGGGTGTATTACTTATTTAAATTATTTCTGTTTCTTCATTTGTATTTCGATTTCAAAAAAATTACACATATAGAATCTCCTCCTTCGAGCACTATAGAATATTTTCGTCGTAGTAATTATAGCAATTATCGCAAAAGCTTAGAAGAAATTCGCATTTGAAAATTTAATTTTCAACACTTTGACACACCCTACTCCAGTTTTTTTATAACTGCGATTCCAAATATCCGCTTTTCTCTATTTTTTCTTTATTGAGTAAATATTGAGTCAAACAAAAAAAGAATTGTATAAAAATAATGACTGACTCCAAAGTTATATGCATTTGAATTTAAAAATGTTTAAAAATGCGATTTTTCGCTTATTTCTTGGAAAAAAGTACTTTTTTCTTTCTTTCAAAAAATGTCTAATTTAGCTTTTTGAAAAGCTAAATTTACATCAAATATTTTAAATGAAAAAAATTTTAAAATTTTTGATACCGAGGGGACCAGGTCCATCCAAAAAACACCTATTTTTTTGTAAAATTCAATTTTAGGGCAAAAATTCTCAAATCGCATAGTCGATATCGAAATATAGAAACTGATTTTAGATGGCCGAATATGTTCGTAGTTATTTTGTAAAGGGTTGCGATAACCCCGACCCTGGTATGGATATTATAGCAAAAAAAAAAAAAACTAAAAAATCCCATTTTTGAGAATTTTCAACACTTTTTTGGGCGATTCCAGATTACAAATCTCAAAATTTGTTTATAGTTTTTCATTTTCAATAGAAAAATCTATGTAACTATAAAATTTCATTAAAAAAACTTCATAAATAAAAATTAATTTTTAATGGAATTTTTGCAAAAAACTTAACTAAATTTGATAAAAAGTATTTTTTGTCATATTTTTAAAAATAGTATTCCATGCATATTTTAATTGTCAAAAATTATATTTTTGAAAAATAGACAAAAACCCCTATCCATTGATATATAACATGTTTGCCTTACGGTTTAGAAGTTACAGATTTATTTCCATATATTTTTTTTCTATACCACAGTGCGTTGTAGCAATTTGTTGCTAATCAAATGATTCTACATAAGTATCCTAATTTTACAGTTGTGGCTACAACATTTTGGAAGAGGTAACAAAAGTTTGGTTGTTTCAAACTGAATACTTATTGATCAACTGACTTTCTATTGATGCAACTATGTAAATCATTCGATTGTCAACAAATTCGGTTACTACTACGAATTAGCTACTAATTCGTGATGGCAACCGAATTTGTAGCCAATCGATTTTTTTCAATTGCAAGTACTATCGAAGGGGCACGATTCCTAAAGATTTTAAGGAACAGTGGGAAATTGTTGCGACTACGCTAAATACCCTTGCCCCACCAAGTTGAACTGGTTATGAAAGGCAAAACGTAAGGTATGTCAAAATTCATTTTACAGATTTGGCGGAACTTGAAGTTCAAAGTAAAAAAAACAAAAAAGAGTGCAAAGCTACTGAAGGCGCTATATTCAAACAACTTATACTGAGCCCCTTGTAGGCAGCTGTGTCAAATTAAACCCATAGGTGCCAAGAAATTTAAAGAACTTAACTGTTTGGAAAACCAAGCTTACTACATATTTCATTTTATTTTTTTATTAAACACTTTGTATTCATTGACCTTTAAGATAAAAATCCTTGAAAAGAAAATGAAAATCCTTATGCACATACATAATTGTCACTAAGCCACGGATGTCATTATAAATAAGGCCAACGTTTGGTCCCTTTACAATTATTGGCAGTGGCAAAAAAACCTACAACAGTATTTTGCAAGAGGAGTCTTTTGTTTAAATACCTGTAGGTTGTTTTATATTTATTTTTTGTTCTATTTTATCTTTAAAGTAAAATCAAGTTTAGCCATATTCTCAAAGCAATAAATTTTCATAAAGAATTTATAGACTATATAGCCTAAAAGTATGCAATGCCACTGCTAAAAAATAAATATATACTCACACACATACTAAACATATATACATTTGCATGTATGTATGTAGGTATATTTATACAGTTATGGAAATATAAATCACACAGTGTGACTTATGTGTCTGACGTAACAAAAGTTTCTTATAAAATTTACTTAAGCAAAGGTCAGATTAGGCAACTACATACATATTAACAGTAATAGCGCAACGATTGTTCCATGTATTTAGAGTCAGAGTTAAAATTTAGTATACAACACGCATTGTCATATATGAAGCTAAATATTTTAATTAGAGAAAGAAATATATAAGTTTGAATGAACTTAAAATTTAACTTAGAGTTTAGTCCTTTATTTTAAAAAACTTTGAAAATTAAAATTGATTTCATGGTAAGTTTTGGGAAAAAGGAAAAAGTACCTAAAAACATCAGTCAAAAATTAGTTTACACGTCCTTAGATGAAATGCTATTACAATATTCCGGTCTAAAATTTCTACAGATGCTCTATTGGTTTAAGGTTTGGGGTCATATATTATGAAAAATAAGAAAAAATAAAAATACACCTAGAGGTTTTTATGGAATATAAGGTGGTTAGTTTATTAACCACCATGGCGGTTGGCATTAAAAATAATTTTAATAAATTATATTCGTAGCGTATAAATTTGTTTGAAAACTTATCATTTTGACAAAATTTTCTGAACAAAACAAATGAAATATCTGTGTAGGTGAGACATTCTCCAATTCCTTTATATCATTTGGTATACCCCCACCTTCTTTGTAATGTCACTATTTTGGTTCCACTACAGCAGTTTGGGTAGATAAGTCAATAACAGAATCAAAATCTCCATCATATTTTAACTGGATCTCCGAAGGTATATCACCGAGCACAATCATCAGATCGACTTGCTCCTAATAATTCTCTTCTTCGTCGGGTTCAAGACTGCAGACACATTCCCATCCGAAGGTTTACCTTTGAACAAAATATCTTCAATTTAATGTTCATAGAGCACACGCGGCATCCTTACAAAAACCTTTTTCAGTCAGAGTGGTTAGTAATCTAACCACTCTATTGCTTACGTTATTTATCAAAGAGTATAGTATTAAATATTACTTTGTTAGTATAAGCCTACAAAACAAACACTAAATAACTAAGTAAAACTGAATTTGATGAACAATAAACAATCTGACTTTTTTTTATTGAATAAGGGAAAACTCCTTAGACAAATTAATATACTAATCTAAACAGAGCAACCTACCGGCAAAGTTTTGCCAAAAAAAACTGAAACGATTTAATTGTTTAGCAAAATGCCAATAGATGTCACTAAAAATTGTTTAAAGACTCTAGAAAAGGTGGTTAGATAAGTGACCACTAAACCTGAAAGAGATAAATCAATATTTTCATATATAAGGCTCAAATACATTAGACGTGAATATGTCTCGAAATACTGTGATGTAACTCAATTCTGTATGCAAAATTGAGTCAGAACAAAAACATACTCTTGAAGTTTGTCTAAATATCATGTTTATGCTCTTTTCCTTCACTTGATGAATAATAAAATATGAGCACGGTCGAATGTTTTTTCTGTATTTTTATCGATTATATATGCATTTATGTACCATAAAGTCATATTCTCGGACTGATTCTTAACATTTTCAATTGGAATAACGAGTGCATATTGTATAGTAATTTTTAATATTGATAAATTTATAAGGTCTCATATCAGTCATATTGTCATAATATCTTAATATATCACGACTCGGCGGCTCGGCTTAACCGACTCTTAGGCATTCGGCGTTGGTCTCTGCTGGTTCGTTATGATAACACAATAAACACCGCATAGAAAGTAGTATTATTTCAGGACATTTTTTGCTTAAAAAGCAATAAAAACCATTGTGAAATTATATTAAAAAAACATAGCGAAAAACTATTAAATAAATATACATTTTCTAGCTGATTAGACTATCGTGACATCAACAGACAGACGGTCAGCATATCTAGAAGGTATGTCAAAGCAATAATATCTATATCTATTTTTATTACCACTACTGTACAAATTTAAATCAGATATTCACACATTTTCGTACTTAAATAAACAATACACAACGGCACTAAACCTCTTAACACATAAAACATTTTTCCTGTTTAGAGACAGGTAACAACACAACAGGCAACCAAACACAGCAGTAAAAACTGCCTAAAATATAAATAGCAACAACTATAATAGCAACAGAACAATTTAAGACTTATTGCATTATAATAACGACATGAATTTGGGAAACATTAAAATGCAATATTTAAAGCATTTGCCTGCCTGCCTGCCACCATTCTCCAATGACACAATTATATAGACTTTTTCAAATGCTTTTGCATTTTTCTATGTTCGAGCATAATAGAGTGATTTACGGAGGTTCAAACGCCTGAAAAATGGACATTAAAATGTTTTGCTAAATAATTTATTTGAACATTTAAAATATAATTTCTGTTTATTTAACGACTAAATGAGTGGCCACCACCAATAGTGGTGATTGTGTATCATAGTAGGAGTTTTTCATTCAGCATTTAAATTTAAAAATATTCATACAAGATTATTAATAGCATGGTACAATATGTAAGATGTGTTACCGCTCCTAAAAATCATAAAAATTTACATTTACATTATATTTCTAATTGAATCAGAAAAACATAAAAAAAAATATTTACATAAAAATGCATATAGAATGAAATCATGCGACCTGATCGCTCCATAATCGATAATACCTCCTATAAAAGACCCACAACCGAAAATCACAGTAACGAACATAAAATACTTAAAAATGTTGATATCCAAACAAAATTTAATAAAAAACAAGTAAGAGAGATATATTCGGCCCAGCCGATACCCTTCTCTTATACCCTTCACCAAACTATACTTCAAAATAAAAATTTTAAATATTTTTATGTAAACAAAATTTATTTCTTTTCCAGTTGCTTTTTTTTAATTTTTTAAAAAAAAAAAAAATTTCGAATTTTTTTTAAAAACTTTTTTTTAAATTTTAAAATTTAAAAATATATATTTTTTAATATTTATGTGTTTCAAAGGTCTTTGAAATATCTATCATTAGATATCCATATTGTCTATATTAATGACTTAGTACTCCAGATATAGGTAAAAAAATAGGTAAAAAATCGAGATTGTCCTGGTTTTTTCCTTATATCTCAGCTATTTGTGAACCGATTTTCTCGATTTTAAATAGCAACCGAGCCGGAAGAATTCCGGAGATATTGATGTATGATTCGTGTATGTAGGTTATTTGGGGGCTTCGGAAAGTTGATTTCAACAGACAGACAGACGGACATGGCTTAATCGACTCCGCTATCTATAAGGATCCAGAATATATATACTTTATAGGGTCGGAAAATTATATTGTGGACAAAAAAAATGACAAATTTATATATACCCTTCTCACGAAGGTGAAGGGTATAATAAGTTTCATATAGAAAGATATCATGCGACCTAATTTCGGGACGACCAGTTCGAAATTGGTCATAGCTCCCATATAAGGCCCATTTCCGAAAATCACTTTAACGAGTGAAAATCACTTTCAACAGAAAATAAGTTTCATATTGAAATAATTCACACGATCGGTCCATAATTGGTTATAGCTTCCCATACAAGGCCCACTTCCAAAAATTACTCATGAGAAAAAATTGTTGAAATTTTGGTCGGGCTTTACCGACTATTCTTTTATAGTTGTTTCCTTCAAAATTATTTTTTTATACATCCAGGGAAAAACAACTTAAAATCAATAAAAAAAACATTAACGAAAGTCTAGTAATTTTGAAATTTTTTATCTCAATATGGAAAAATATTAATTTAAAGTTAAAAATTATTGATTTATCGTATTTCAATATGGTTTTCTATTATAATGAACATTATTGAATTAATATGACACGTTTTTGTTTTTAAGTTGCAGTTTTTCCCTTAGTGTACCTACCATCAATAAAGATGGATGACATATTGATTTTGTTATTCCGTTTGTAACACATCATAAGATTCTAAGACGATCTAGCTATGTGAGTCCGTCTGACTGGCTATCTGAAAATACTATCTGTTGATAAAGTTTATTTGGGATTGAAAATTGTCAGTATCGATCCATGATTTCACCTAGCTCCCATACAATAGTACCCGCGGAATACTGTTTTAGCAATCATAAATATATTGATTATGTGACAATCCTTATACAATTTTACACAAATTAGTTCTAAGTACTCTGAAGTTATACTGTGAAGTATAGCGAAAACCCGTCAATATTTGTCCCTAGTCCCCTTACAAGGTATCACTCAGAAAATACTAGAATATTCATAATCATAGAAATCTGTAACGTTTTTTAAAGAAATATATTTAACGTATTTATTAAAAAATCCTAAACTTCCTCATAAAATGCTCATTTCAAATCGATATCCAAGCTAACCCATGGGTTAACCCTTTATGTATAAACATCTATGGGAAAATGGAATACAAAAACTATTTGCAGTTGGACACAAAATTCGAAATTTCTAAAAAATGTCCAATCTCAAAACGTTAACCGACTTTGCTCAAATTCAGCATTTAGTTTTTAGTACAAAACAGGGTAGAACCAGAGGTGGTACTGACAGTAAACATAATTACTCTCTCCTAAATTGTATGGCTGACACAACAACAAATACATTGATTTACATCAGAGATGCTCAAAGCTAAAAATGTATTTGTGTTGGTGAGCGAAAGAGAACTACACTGGAAGAAAAGTTTAGTTAACTAAAAAATTATGTCAGTATTTATCAGGCTTTATTTGTCAACAATCTTTATCAAATTGTCTGCGACATATTGTTATAGCTAATTAATTTAGATATCGAATATTTTTTTTTTTTTTGCTGATTTTATTTCATTGTTTCGATTAAAGCCGTTTCAAATCTGAAAAAAAAATTTTACAGAAGTAAATTGAGGGAAAAAACGAAACAACACTTCAATGATTTTTTAAAGTTCGAAACATATTAAACAATACAAATCATAGAGAAAATATACATAGAGCGGAAACTCTACTGTCAAAGACCTAACTCAGTTATCAAAAGCCTAAGTGCTGAGAATGTATTAGTAAACAAAACTATGTGAAAACAAGAACAACACTCGTATGTGTGATTATTTTGAGTAAAATTTTTGTTTGAGTTTTTTTCTAGTTTCCGCTCTTGTTGTTTCTCTATGATACAAATATACAGCGATCATGAAAATAAAATCAGTTAAAATGATATATAACAATACACCCGCTTTACATGTTCATTCGTCAGTGTCTCAGTGACGACTAAACAAATGAGAATAAGAATATGTGTGTGGTTAGCTTGCACAATTGTGCTATGAAATGGGTACCAATGATTTACATATATTATGTTCTTGCAAGACATAGGCTTGTGACAAGAGACACACACGCATACCTAAATTGGTGTGGAAGACGTTTTTTACTTGTCAAAAATTCTCATGCTCATACAATTTGTATGCAGCATACCAAAATAACGCTCTGCATTTGGAAAATCCAATTTTGACAGCGCGTTTAATAGTGAAATTAGTTGCAATACACAATAAATGTAAACACATACATACAAAATGAGAAACAAATATGCAAGAAACTCATTTTTTAAACTTTAATATTTAGTTTTTTTGATAAAATTTTAGTTTACAAATCACAAAACAATAATCCGGTTTGTTATATATATTTTTTTGATAAACTTGTGTTTACTGTTTGAAGTAGCGGAACGAAAAAACGTTCCGCCTTACTCTTTTATTTAGGTAGGCCTGTTAGGTTTTTTGTCTCTCAGAAACTATTCCACGAATATTTTATTCTATGGTCCAAAAAGTATAATCTAAGCGCCACTTTTGAGTTTTAAGCTTGTCCCCATGCGCTCTTCACTGATTGCTTAGGTCAGAACATCTGGAAACTTTTGCCAAACGCTCTTGGAAAGTTAAAGTTGTAATACAAATAAAATTTTACAGCAAATGAGAATTACAAACACACAAGCCTTATTGGTATGGAATCGGCATTAAGTACACTGATTGAGTGGAGTATATAGAGTGGACTTAGTGTGAACCTCCAAAAAACGGAATTGGTTCTGTTCACTAGGAGGTATAAGATCGATGACTTCAGACCACTTAGACTGAATGAAATCAGTCTTGAGATCAGGGATAATGCAAAGTATCTTGTCATCATTCTAGATAAGAGATTGTCCTGGAATATGAACATTCAGAACAGGATTAATAAGGGCTATGTGCCCATCTACTCCTGCAAAAAAGCAATTGGTACTAACTGGGGTATTATGCCGAAAGGTATCAATTGGATCTTCAAAGCAGTCGTTAAACCCACTTTGTTCTATGGAGTATTGTTGTGGTGGCAGGCCTTGGATAATGCTACTCACCGGAAGGCCGTTGAGCGAGTTCTAAGGACTATTGCGATACTGATTACAGGCGCTATAAGGTCTACTTTCCCTAAGGCACTTTTTACTATTTCACCGGAAGGCCGTTGAATGATTTCTAAGGACTATCGCGATACTGATTACAGGCGCTATAAGGTCAACTTTCTCTAAGGCACTTCTTACTATTCTAAACTGGTTACCAGTGGATTTTATGGTGATGGCTCTCAACTCTGCTGTGAGACTAAATCTCAACTCTGCTGTGAGACTAAATGCTGGTTATTCGTAGTCTGATAAGGACCTTGGACACTCTAGAATACTGAATTAATATGGGCACATACATGTCGATGATGTCGATTACTGCATCGCAAAACCTTTTTTCGATAGGCATTTCCATATTATGATCCCGAATAGGGATTTATGGCAACGCGGACTCTTCCCCCTGCTGATGCCATACGAGTATATACTGATGGCTCTAACAGGGATAAAATCCTTCTGCATCCAACTGGCTGAAGTATTATCGAATATCTGGTGATATATGTATATTTACTGACAGAAAGGCTACCGTTAACGGAATAGCGGGTGTCTTCATGATATCTAGGTTAACTGAGGAATGCCGGGTATCCCTAAGTACCCGTTTACACAGTAAGATTTTTCTCGCATAAGATTTTGTTTTTCTTCTTTAAACTTGCATTCGCGTTTACTCACAAAGATTTTTATTGCAGACAGTTTAATTTTGTATACACACAAATGTGTATGTTTGTGTGTATGTAGGTTACGAACGAAAACACAAAACGAATTGCAAGTACATCAGAGTGTGTACCCCTATCTATTCCTCCTGCCTCTCTTGCCTATAAAGAAAGCTTTCATGCGAGTAAAATCTTACTGTGTAAACGGGGACTAAATGAGATAGCGAGACATTCTAGGATAACGCCTCCAGGGTTATTGTATAGCAGATGATCTGGCGATCGACCCCTTTTCTGGTATTTCCCTTGTTAAATGCAAGATGGCTGTTCAGCAGAAATTATATGAGACTGCACAAAACAGGTGGACTAATGAACCTTCCTATGCTACAGCGAGGTCGACTTGCCCCGTATATGATGTCAGCAGGACGAATCTACTTATAGAGTACCGTCGTGAGCAAATGAGGTTAATTGTCTCCTTTATTACAGGACACTGTTTAATCGGGAGACATGCTAGAAGAATGGGCCTATGGTACAATGATTACTGTAGAAGCTATCATAATGAGGAAGAGAAAGAGACTGTGTATCACCTTTTCTGCCAATGGCCGGCTCTGACATACCTGAGGGAACCCATCCTCGGATTTCCATTTCTATCATGTTTGGACGAGCTATCAATGATGAATCTGAGACGAATCTATTCCTTCATCCGGGAATCTGGTTGGTTTAATTTGGAGTCAACGGAAGTACTGCAAATACCATGATGACTACCACTTGGGTATCACAATGGGACCAGATTCGAATGGAACCAAGTGAGCTGCTTGAGGAGCGGCTGCCCATGTAACCTATTTGTAAACAGTGATTTTATCTTTTCTAACATTTGTTTATTTTTTAATCCTTCGAAACATTTTTAATTTTACTACAATTGTGTTAGCGAAGTGCACCGGGTCAGACCAATCTATATATATAAAAATGGATGTTTGTATGTATGTGGGTATGTATGTATGTTTGTATGTTCCGAATGAACTCAAAAACGGCTGAACCGATTTTGATGAAATTTTCAGGGAATCTTCAGAATAGCCCAGCGGGTAACACTGTAAAGTCAGATTTTTGATTTTCGGTCTGTGGGCGGAGGGGCGTGGCAAAATTAAATTTTTACATTTTACCGCTAATGCCATCTATATATATAAAAAACGGCTGGACCGATTTTGATGAAATTTTCAGGGAATCTTCAGAATAGCCCAGCGGATAACACTGTAAAGTCAGATTTTTGATTTTCGGTCTGTGGGCGGAGGGGTGTGTAAAAATCAAATTTTTACATTATTCCGTTAATGCCATATATATATATAAAAACAGATTTGTGTATGTATGTTCCGCATGGACTCAAAAACGGCTGGACCGATATTGATAAAATTTTTACGGAATCTTCTGAAAAGCCTAGCGGGTAACACTGTAAAGTCAGATTTTTAATATTCGGTCTATGGACGCAATGGCGTGGCAGAATCAAATTTTTATACAATACCGCTAATGACATAAAAAAAAAGATTATTGTATAATTGTTGATCTACCTTTTCTTCAATTCTTACAGATAGTTTATTTAGTTTCCTATATACAGGCTTACAAAGTCAGTGATTGTTGTAAAAAAAAATTGGCAAAAAAAATTTTTTTCAAAAAAAATTAATTTTGTCGACCAAAAAATTTTTTTTCAATTGGAGAAATACATAAATACTTTTTTTTATTCCCAACGTTCAAACAATGACAATTTTCATTTCGTTCTTAACATCATTCTATAAATTGTTTATCAATCGATGATAAACAATTTTGTTTACTCTTGCATATTAGGTGCATGAATAAGAAATTTCCATATGAAATCTATGAAATAAAATAATATTTTGAATAACTCTCCGCATTCCACTTTTAATAAAAAATAGCGGTTTTATTCAAATAAAATTTGTTTTAGAAAGGGCATCTACGTCTAGAGCCGCAGAAGAGAACGAGAATCACGGCTTCAGCAAATGCGTCGCATTGCATCTTCATCGAGTACTGCAGATACACCTCAACAGCATATCGAAAGACTAGAAGCCAATCGCTCCCGAATGGCTCGATCAAGAGAAAGAATCGATTTAAAGTTACCGGCATTTTATTACAATAAGTATGGTGACTACAGGAATCACAAAGACGTACTGATTGCCGCAATGGACAAACATTGCTTACATTGCCGCGTTTTGAAGTTCCCTAAGGAATCCCCGGGAATGTGCTGTTCGAACGGTAATGTTATTCTGCCACCAGTTATTGAGCCGCCTAAGCTGCTTATAAGTTACATTTCCGGCGCCAATCCTATTTCCAAGCACTTCCTTCAAAATATCCAAAAGTGCAACTCATGATTTCAAATGACGTCGGCTTCATGCCCACCTTTAAAGTTCATCTACTGAATTTTTGAATTCATTGGAACCAGCCGGACTGCCACCGGTTGGATCACCGACTTTGTCCGACACTGTATATTAAAATCGAGATCGATATGCAATATAAAACAGATGTTTTCTAAGGGCCAGCAAAGCGGACCGGGTTCAGCTAGTATTTTCTATAAATGAAATTTAAAACACATTTATAATAAGATTAAAAATACTCTTCATTATTCTGTACATTTGTTTAATTATAAAGTTTCACAATAAAATTCCTGGAAATAAATAAATATTTGTTTATGAAATATTCTTTGTTATTTTATATTCCCTTAGTGTTATTTAACCACTATTTCAAATGGCAATATAAAAAATAATATGCTTTTCATTTCGTTTTCATTTGAAAACAAGTATTATGAGCTTAACAAAAATAAAACAAAATGTGAATAAAAATAAAAATGCTTCAATAAGTAAATGGATTTAGTACAAATATACTCGTACAATTATTCCAGCATTGAAAGTCAAACTCTCTTTTGAATGCTGAAATAATAAAAGTTTTAATCTGTAAATAAAAGAAAATGGCAAGATAACTAGCTAGTGTTACATTAGGTGGTGTGGAATCTCTTTCTACATAATTTAATGATAATTTCATGTTTTTCATAACTAATAAAAGGAAAACATCTGTTTTCCTTGATAGGTTAAAAAAAGTGATATAATTCCAGGCACTGCATTTGTCATGTACGATACTGTGCAGTAGAGATATTTTTCTCGATATTGATGCTTGAGACCAATATCAATAAGCCCATGATATTGTGGATAGCCCGTGAGACCCAGAATTACAGCTCTATAATGTCTACATTGCGACGGCTGGAAAAATCGCGAAGGTGAAGATACCTCCTAGAACGGTCACCATCAGCCTTGCCATGAACCAGAGAGGTGTGACGTAATTACTCCATTTTTTTATTTTTAATGTATGAAAAATTTGCTCCAACTTAATTAAGACCATTAATAAGTATTTACACTGTTTGAAGTTTATTTTTTTAGTTTTCGCTTTAGGTTATTTGGTTATTCTATGAACTAAGTATTAATTTAAACAATTTTCAACGTTTATTTTTCCACAAAGTTTTTAGCTTTTTGTATGTATTTTGTTTTTATTCCAAAACTAACCAAATACGCTTTCAGTTTATTCGTATTTCTTTGTTCATCTGAAAGTTGAATTGTTAATTTATTCTGTAGAGCTTTTTTGTGGATTATTACGTACGAATAATGGGCAGACTATTTCATTTTTTCAGAGATTTGTAACTATTCTATATGCTGTATGTAGAAATATACTCAGGTAACTATGTTTATATGTATGTAGGTACACTAGGGTGGCCTGTATATTAAACTTTTTCGATTTTTGCTGCTCCCCAGGTCTTAAATTGTAGTCCGTCATATACAAGTAAAATCTAAAAGCTGAAAATTGTCAGTAGTAGCAAGAAAAAATATTTTCAAAAATATTTAAAAATTAAAGCTTTTCAATTGAAAATATTTCATTTACCCTTAGATTTTTTAATGACGTTTTCTTTTTTCGCATAAATGATGCCTTTATTCTGTCTTTTATCCTTCATTGTATTCTTTTCTGAAAAAATGTAGTTTGGTAGGCGTATTACGCGTTCTATTCAAATAATGTTGCACTTAAACCCCGAAAGTATGCTCCATGTTTCATCCTTAATTTAGCAAAGGGTTAGAAATGCACCACTTTTTAAAAAGCTTTCCTTGTTATTGTTTATGAAGTTCGTTTGTGTTAGTGAAATAGTTTTTGTATTTTTTTATAAAAAGTGTTAAAATGGAAACAAAAGGTATAGTTTAAGAATATTTAGAAGCTACATAAAATAAAATTGTATAAGTGGTAATGGTTTTTATTCTATACCCAGCAGTTCTAGGATACAGTTCCGAACTAGTGATTTTACCCATCATTTAGGGTAACAACTAGTTACATAACTAGATATTTTAAAACGTGCATCGACGGCTTGTTCTACGTTCATTACTGTGTCAATCGATTTGTATTTTATTGTTTCGCCAGGCAGTTTCAATTGTATTTGCTTATTGAACTTGTTAACATCATAATTTGTTGGTGCCAAAATTGCATGTTACCACAGCCAGTCCGAATGTTTGTAGTTCGACAACGGCTTGAATATTCATTTCCATTTGGCGGAAGTTCGGGAACCAAATCTAATTTGTGGCGAGATCAATTGGAACTTTTCCATTTCCGATGTCCAACAATTGTTTTGAGTATGTTTCGGCAGAAGGTTATTGCAAATGCACACGCATGTTCGTTGATAGCGTTCGGCTTCTGTAGCTTCATTTTCAGTGAAATGAATTTGAAGGAAATTCGCATCATCATTGCGAAGCTGGAGCAATGATCCAATGCTGTGGTACATTTGGCCTTGAACTTTAAAGGTGGGCATGAGTTGCACTTTTGGATATTTTGAAAGAAGTGCTTGGAAATAGGATTGGCGCCAGAAATGTAACTTAGAAGCAGCTAAGGCGGCTCAATAACTGGTGGCAGAATAACTTTACCGTTCGAACAGCACATTACCACGGATTCCTTAGGGAACTTCAAAACGCTGCAATGTAAGCAATCTTTGTTCATTGACACCAGGAATCCTTATGATTCCTGGTGTCATCATACGTATTGTAATAAAATACGTAGATGCCCTTTCGAATACTAATTTTATTTGAATATAACCGTTATTTTTTTAATTAAAATTGGAATGTGGAGAGTTATTCAAAATATTATTTTTTTAATAGATTTCGTATGAATATTTCTTATTCATGCACCTAATATGCAAAAGTGTTTATCATCGATTGATAATATAAAAGAACTTTAATAGTACCGGACATGTGTTGGAATGTATTCCTTTCCACGCTTACACCAAATCACTCACTTCAGAGTACACCACTGTGAATTAAAATTTTTAGAATGATGTTAAGCAACGGAATGGAAATTGTCATTATTTGAACGTGGGGAATAAAACAAAGGTATTTCTTTCTCCAATTGAATAAAACATTTTTTTGGTAGACCAATTTTTTTGTTTGTTTTTGATTCCATACGGAACATACACATACACATCTGTTTTTATATATACAGATATATGGCATTATCTATACCCACATAAATCCTCCTCAGATAATTTCATTTGCTCCTCATTACTTTCCACATTCTTGAATCCAATTATTTATCTCAGCATTCGTGAAAAGATGTTCCGTACCAATTTAAGCTACAAGTGTACAAATTGTTGATAGATATTCGTTTTCTTCTTGAAATATATTTAAAAAAAATGTATTGGCATGTTATACTCTTCACTTCATTCAGTACCGAATTTGAGCAAGGCGTTCCAGGATTTTCGGATATTGGACACTGATATTTTATCCCAGAGAGTAGCTAGAATTAGAACTGCAGTTTTGAGATTGAAGTTTTTTTTATTTGAGCTCACCCGCCAAGAAAGTGGGTGAGCAGTTGTTTTTTATAATTTAATTTGACCAAGTTGATAACGTTTTCATCTAACGGTTGAATAAACTTAGTGCAGTTGCATGGTAGATTCATTGCCATAATTAAACTTTTACTAATTGATGAAAATCAACTTATGTGGGGAACAAATACCTGATGGAACTTATCCTTGGGTATAAATGATGTCATCCAGGCATTTTTTTTTTTTTTTTTTTGTTGTATATTACTTGATTATTGAAAAAAACATTTAAAGTGGGTTTTTTGATTTGCCAACAACCAAAAATGTCAGTTTGTCTGTGCCATTTGCGTTTGAACAGGGCAACAAATTTATTCGCTCTTTACTTATTTTTCTTCCGGGAGCCGTTTTCTCATTACATGTAACAAAACCGGATTCGTCGGCATTGTATATTTGATGAAGAGTCAATCCATGCTCAACAACGTAATGCTTAAACTCTTTCACAAATAGATCAATAATAGAGATTTCGAAGACAATTTCTAGAACTAGAATTTTTAAAAATCTAATTCCATGTCGACACTTAAATTTCTTCAACCATCCTTCACTGGCATTGCAAACTGAATTGGTTTGATAAATTATGGAATACAAATGACTGGATTTTGATCATCAAATCGCTGCCGATATTGGAATATTTTTTCTCTTTGTATTACAAACCTTATAAAGCAATTTTTTCCATTCTTGGGTATTCAGAAAGTGGGCCTGCATGCCAGGGCCACTTTCTGTTGTACGTACGAACTTTTTTAATGAATTTTCTTGCTTTATAATGCGGAGCAAGTTGTAATTCACGCAAGTTGAATTTATGGAGCACTCTCAAATTTTTTGAGAGATCGTTTGCTTTAAAATTTGTAGAACTTTTCCTATATTAGGAGCTGTATTTACAAAACACAAATAAAATGAGAAAATTTAAGATAAAAATCATCCAAGAGAGCTAATATATCTAAAGTCGGGGATTTCCCTTTTTTGGTTATAGACATTGTAATCAAATTTAAAAACACAGATAAAAGATTATAGAACCTGCAATATTAAAAATTAAGCAGTCGCGATAACCGGGCCGTGGCGATATTGGTAGTCGCGAATACAGAGCTTAAACTGTACATAACATTTTATGATTAGTATCCCGTTCACAACGAATGACAACGCAATATATATTCCGTTTGAAATTTTAACATTTTTATTTTCTTGATCCTTATACATCAACCAAAAAAGATGTATAAGGAGTGAGATCGTAAAATTCTTAACGCACGATTTTCATTAAAACTGTTAACTTTGATCAAGTTACCTTTTGTAAAACATGTCAGTTATTATATTTAATGTCAATTATATTCATTTGTTGTTGATCTGATTAAAATGAGTGACCAGAAAAAAGTGCGTACTAAAATTATTAAATATTTCAACAAAACCCAACTTGGTCCTACAAAAAGTTGGCCAAACATTCAAAGCTCTGCCGTCAAACTATTTCCAAAGTTATTAAACAGTACTGGGAGAACTTGTCCATTCATATAAAACGTGGTTCAGGTAGAGGTTAATAGAAAGCAAGAAAAATAGAAAGCATTTTCAAAAGAGCTCACAACACATCCGGTGGGAAAGCAACCCGGTTAGCTCAGTGCTCGGACTATTTGGTACGAAAAGTTAAAGCTAATGCAGGTTTAAAAACATACAAGGCTCAAAAAGTTCCTGACTGAAACGCTGCTAAGAATTTAGAGGCCAAAAACAGAGCACGGAAATTGAAGTCAAGTTTTATAAAAGAAATATTCTTGCTGTATAATGGATGACGAAACGTATGTTCTGGCAGATTTTTCGCAACTTCGTGGTCAAAAATTGTATGTTGCTGATGCTCGAGATAATGTCGAAGAAAAGTTTAGAACTCAAAAGCAGACAAAATTTCTCAAAAAGTTATTGGTATGGCAGCAATATGCAGTTGCGGCAAAAGAAGCCAATCATTTGTTTCAACAGGCTCTATAAATACCGAAATTTACATCAAGGAATGTTTACAAAAAAGGCTGCTTCCATTCATAAGACTTCATAATGTGTCCACTTATTTTTGGCCTGATTTGGCATCCTGTCACTATGGTAAGCAAAGTTTTGAGTGGTACAAGAAAAATAACGTGGTATTTGTACCAAGAGAGGCAAATCCTCCAAACTGCCCAGAGCTAAGTCCAGTGAAGAGATATTGGGCTCTTGTTAAAAGAGAATTGTAGAGCACAAAAAAGGTGTCCAACAGTGTGGTAGATTTAAACGGAGATGGACTACCTGTTCCAACATAGTGACAAGCACTATAAAAACGTTGACATAAAATTAGGTGACATGACTTCTGAATAAAACTAGGTATGACTTAAAAATGCAGGATTGACAATAGATGGCGTATCTAACGAACGCGGCTTTTGTTTTTAATAACTTAAATGTCATTTTGAAGGGAACATATCTGTAATTTTTCTAACTTAGTTATTGAACAATAGTGTGCTGAATTCCTAATTATTGATAAATTCACTGAAATTTATTGTTGGGGAATAAGCTACTTAGTTTCTATGCGCTTTTCACCGTTTACCCCGAAAATTTGAACAAAGCGTCATATGCGGGAAGTTTTGCTTTAGTTCTTTAATTTGAAAACATGTGCCGCTGAAGCACGCCGATTACTCACCGAAGCTTATGTTGCAAAATCATTGTGAGCTACTCAATCAGCAATTTCAAAATGTTTGCAAGCAGCAGGATTCATCCATAAGCAGGGAAATTGAATACCATACGAATTGAAGCTGAGTGACCCTGAAAGACGATTTGGTATGCTGCTTGAACGCTATAAAAGAAAATCATTTTTGCACCGATTCAATACTTACGATGAAAAATAGATTCATTACAACTCGAAGAGTAAGAGATCGTGGGAGCAAAAGGGACCTACACATGTGTTCAGTAAAATAGGTATGTGCATTACTTTTTAAAACTCAATAAGTAAAATTTCGCATTAATATTTATTAAAAACTCTTTTTGAGGAGTCGTGGTGATCTCTTTAGTGGCAAGGATCGGCATCTAATTTTCCAGCACTGGGAACAAGAAAAAAAATAAAAATATTATTACCAAATCCTTTGAACGGTAAAAAAAAAACTTCGTAACAAAGGCATTTTAACTAAAACAGAACTTTAAGAGATTTGGAGAAAATAAAAACATCTCTCTAGCGGCTGATAATCGTATAGTCCTTTAACTAAAAGAGGGCTTGATATGGCCTCTAAAAGAATTTTAATTTCATTCCTATTGGTCCAAAGATTCCTCGAAGTAAAATTAACTATTGAAATAGCTAAAACAACTATCCTGCTTATTCACGCAAATTTTAATATGAAGTAATAGTTTGGCTTGACGATTGAAGCACAGTGCAGATGATAACCCATTAGAACAAAGTGGATGGGAAGTTTTGCCTCACCCTACCTTATAGTCCACACCTTGCCCCATCCGACTACTATTTTCTACGATCGATGCAGAACGCTCTCTCTGAGATACGTTTCACTTCAGAACAGAGTGTCCGAAATCGGCTTGATTCGTTCTTGGTCTCAACAGATGAGCTGTTCTTTTGACTCCGAATCCATATGTTGTCAGAAAGATGGGAAAAGGTCATATCTAACAATGGCCAATACTTTGAATAAATTTATATTGTAAATGCTGTAAAATAAAATCTAAACATTAGAAAAAATCCAACATTTTTAAGTCATACAATCGTTATATCGTTAAATCAGCTTTGTAACCAGCTAATATTTTTGTACGTTACAAATATCAGCACAAAGGTATATTATCCTCCCCACTATGGCTGTGTAGGGTATAAAACAATATCTAACAATGAAAACGAATATATTATATTTTATAATTAAAAATAACGTTATTTTTCCCTTGATACATGCCGGCGTATGAGTAATATTGATAAATTATATATTACTCATACTTTCTCTTGTAATGGCTACATTTTATGTAATAAAACCATCTGGACCTGGTGGATTAAACATTACCAAACTCTTAACGTCTTTAAGTTACTTTAAAACAATTTCACCGTTTGCCAAAACTCTTACGAAGTATGGTTGTGCTTTGAGTCAAACAATTTCAGCAAGTTTTTACATTTGTGCCAAAACAAAAATAAATAAATTTCTTTAATACAAAATTATACATTTAAGTACTCAGGAATTTTTATGTTTGCAATAATATTTATGTATGTACGAGTATAATGTTTCCTTTTTTCTGCATTTAAATGTGAACACGTTTGTGAGCAGAAATATTCAAATAACAAAAAAAAAAATTGTTAATATTTCACGAAAACAGTACAAAAATGTAAATTTATGGACTTTTCACCTGCTGTGTCAACTTTTTTTTGTGTAGACTCAATATTAAAGGAAAAACTAATAAAAAAAAAAGAAGTGCGATAGAATATAAAAATACAAACATTTGTGTGAATTTTAAGATTTAAAAATGTGAAAATGACACGTATTCAAATTTGACATGACAAGGAAAAATATTTACAAAACAAGCAAAAGAACTACCGTCCACCAAGGTGAAGATTTTTTTTATATGGTGAAAATAACAAAAGTTATTTGCAGTAATATGTAGATTGTAAAAATAAAATGTCAACAATAAAATGACTGAAATTTGACAGCGAGAACTTGGCAGAAAATGTCTTGATTTTAAAACTAAGGACGTTCAATATTTTGGATATTGAAAGGATGATATTTTTAAAATAGATACTTCATTTTTATGAATTTTTCCGAATTCTTGTGATAATATTTTTTGCATGTGAAGCTTTTCCAAGAAACGGAACGTGGTCTTTCAAATCGATTTTTAGGAAAAAATGCCTTTTTTCCAAAAAAATCTTGCTTTAGTAATTTCCCTTTAATTCAATGAGTTCTTAACAAATTTAAACCTAATTACATGCATTAGAAAGCTAATTAAATTTCCTAAATGTTTCTTAAAGCAACATTGCCACTTTGTGCAATGGTTTTTAATTCATAGCATTACAAATTCAGATTTTCAAATACGAACTTATAATTTTTTTATTTTTGCTTACCTTTTCTTATATAAAAATTGAACGAGGCAAAAGTTTTATATTCTGTAACTGCAGTATGGTAGGAAATTTTAAAATAAAGATCTTGATGTAAATAACAGTAGCATTCTGTTAAGAAAAACTGCAAATTTAGTTGAAATTATGAAATGACTAATTTTTTTATTTGTAAATTTTCTTTAATTTCATAAATACATTAATATAAAGTAAGAAGATATTGATGTTGGTTTTATATTTTTTAAAATTTGTTAAAATTGTTCTTTTGTTGTGGTTTAGATACGTTATGTAAAAAAGCTCCATGACTTGAATCAAATCATTTTGCTCACTGTTTTCCATTACTACACAGTGGGGCAGAATCAAAATTTTTTGGAAATAAATCTGGTATTTCTAAACGGCTGATCCGATCAAGATAAAATTTGACAAGAGCGTAGCCAAGGAGTATTCGAGTTTAAGTTTTTAAAATGGGCCCTACAGATACTCCAGGAGCGGCGCTATAGGGGCTCAAAGTAGGGTACCTTCGACATCTGATTTAAAAAATTTTTATATTTTTGAAAAGCGATCGGCTAGGTCTTGAAAAATCTATTTGAGAGACCACTTCCCGTTTATCAATATTTAAGTGTTATACACAAAAATTCTTGGTAGATTAAGAAAATCGATGTTCGTGAAGGAATTTAAAAAAAAATATGAAAAGTGAGACGGTCTACTGTAGATATGACTTAAAACTGGGGGATTTTTTTTATATTTTAGCTTTTATTTTGAAACATTTGTACAATATAAATGCAATCAAAGTTTTGGCCATTGTTAACTATGACCTTTTCCCATCTTTTTGGCAACATATAGATTCTGAGCCAAAAAAAAAACAGCTTATCTTTTAGGCCAAGTACGAATCAAGCTAATTTCGGATACTCTGTTCTGAAGTGAAGCGTATCCCAGAGAGAGCGTTCTGCATCGATCGAAACAAATAGCAGTCGGACGAAGCAAGATGTGGACTATAAAGCGGTTGAGACAAAACTTCCCCATCTCTTCCTTCTAAATAGTTTTAACAGGAATTACAACATGTGGTCGAGTGTTGTCATGATGAAATATTACGGTTTTATGTCAAGCCGCATATTCTGGTGATTTTTCGGCCTATGCTCGTTTTAAACGAATCAGTTGCGTTCGATACAGGTTCCCTGTGAAGCTCTGGCTAGATATAATCAGCTCATATGAGATAGAACCCTTTTGCTTCCACCAAATACATAGAATTATCTTAGCAGCTCATAGGAGATAGAACCTTTTTGCTCCCACCAAATACAGAGAATTACCTTAGTGCCAATATTTGGCTTTGATGTCAATTCGGCTGGTTGGCCGGGCTTGACATACGATCTCTTACGCTTCGAATTATTGTAAAGGATCCATTTTTCATGGCAAATAATGATTCGATGCAAAAATTATTTTCTGGTACCCAATTTTCCCTGCTTTTGGATGAATCCTGCTGCTCGCAAATGTTTTGAAATTGCTGATTGAGTAGCTTCCAATAATTTTGCAAGCTCTTGTTGAGTTCGACAACAATCTTCATGGAGTAATGCCTTAATTCTTGGTCTTCAAATTTTTTGGCTGGCACGGGCTTCCATATCAAAATCACCACTTCTGAAGCACACAAATCATCTCTTGCATTTTGAAACTGATGGAACACATTCACCACAAGCTTTGGTGAGCAACCAGTGCGCTTCAGCGACACTTTTTTGAATATTTAAGAACTAAAGCAAAACTTCCCTCATATGACACTTTGTTAATACAAAATTCGAAATTTTTGAAGCAAAAAAAAACTATGTTTTTTACGCTATAATGTTCAATAACTAAGTAAGACTAAATGACACATAAGTTATTAAAAACAAAAACCGTCTTCATAAGATACGCCATCTATTGTAAATTCTGCATTTTTAAGTCATACACCCAAAATGAATAATTTTTTTTATTACTACTTTATTGTTACAAAGAATCTCTACGAAGAAAATCTCTCTAGCCGAAAACTAAATAAATATTTAAATCCCCTAAATAATTCCAAGACTATATTTATATTAATCAAAAAGTTTTTAGTTGCAAGTAAATATTTTGTTATACAAATAATGTACTAATCACAGCATGTATTTTAATTTTAACTAATTGTTAGTTATTAATATTCTAAGAAATTTTAATTTAATGTACGGCATTCAAACTAATTGAAACTTTCGTTTCGTTGTCTTTGTTGCCTTCTAGTTCCCTTCTTAGTTACCAGTTGCCGCACTAAAGACAACAATCACTCCCACTGACGGCCCAAAACACAGGACACCCATCATTATCATTTTCACCCATATATACACACCACTCATTTACCATCTCCTCGAACATTATGCTAATAAATGTTAAAATTCGCATCAAAATGTTTTAACTGATTGCCATGGTTATATTTAGCAGAGTATTAGTATTAATTAGGGTGACCCTTTGGAGAAATAATTATTGAAATATTTTCGGGTTTTATTCAAAAGAGATTTTATTTATTGCCCAACAGTGCTTTAAAATGAACAAACTTTTCTTACATATCTGCTCGATTTGCTTACTTTGTCAAAGATATTTAACTTCCTTGACCTGGCTTAAACAATCAGAAACGTATTAAATGAAGAATTTTGTGTTTAATTTGTGAATTTCATATTGCACTTTTTTGCACTTTTCGAGAAATATCATTTTTCGTGGCAGCCTCCGCTTGCAAAATAGCGAACTTGCTGAAGTTTGGTTGGATGAGCAAATAAGAGAAGAATGCTGCTGTTTACAATTTCATTGTCGGTAAAGTTGAATGCGGCAATGTTTTTAAAGAGGAATCGGATTATGTGATGGAAAAAGTGCGAATTTTTTTAAAGAATATCACAGTTAGATGGGAGATTTCCCTCCATTTTGGATCCGCCATTTTGAATTTTATATGTTTTAGCTCAGATTCGAAATCAGCAATCTTTAATACCTCCGTATACCGTTTTTTAATAAAAATCAGAAGAAATTTTAAAATTTATGCCGCCATATTGAATTCGCCATTTTAAATTTTGAAAAGTTTTACCTCAGATTCGATATCAGCAACCTTGGAAACCTCCGCATACCGATTTTAATCCTTGTTCAGTGATTCCTTTTAATTTTGGCCACAAAAATGGCCAAACAATTGGTGCCTATAGTGCTATGGTAATATTACTGTAGGTGTTTCGCATAGTCGATGTTGGAATATATTTTTCCTATTTATTGCGGCTAGTAAATAATATTCTTATTACATGTACAACTTATTAAGGAAACACAGAAAATGGAAATAATGTTTTCATTAAATATTCTACTTCTCAGTTTTTCCTCTGTCTCAATTCATTATAAATAGGTAGCGTATACTTAACGTTTATTTTAAGAAATAATGCTCATACGCCTGTGAGTATTGTTCTAAACATATTTGAAAATTATGAAATGTTTTTTACACCAAATGTTCTCCGGAAAAATATCTTACAGAGAATTATAAAATTGTTATATGTCCTTAAAGAATTTTTTTTTTTTTAAATAAGAAAAAGGTTAGTCAAATTTTAGCCCAAAAACCAGCACAAATCTACTATTTTTTAATTTTTAAATTGAAATTCGTTCATTTTTGGATCTGTAATTGATATTGCTCTGAAATCTTTTGCTTATTATTGACAATTTAGTTGTCTAACTAACGAAACAAAATTTGAGCTCATTCAGTTCAAAAGTACGACCTATATTTTTTTAAAAAAGCAAGGATCAAGGTATGGCAAAATTTTAAAATTTCAATAATGAAATGCCTATAACTCTGAAATTATAAGAGACAAATAGCACATGCAAGCATGTTTTTTCAAGAACTAGCCGAGCGCTTTCCTAAAATATAAAAATCTTTGAAATCGGATTGGAAACAAAATGGCACGTGCTTAAAAATTTTACATGTCAAAGGTACCCTACTTTGAGCCCCCATAGTGCCGCGCCTGGAGTATTTGTATGGTCCATTTTAATAATTTAAGCTCGAATACTACTTGGCTACGCCCATGTCAAATTTTATCCTGATCGGAGCAGCCGTTTAGAAATGCCAGATTTATTTCCAAAAAAAAATTGATTCTGCCCCACTGTGCAACATTGATATTTAATTAATTTGAAAACCATTGCAAATTACGTCTAATACTATCTGAATTTTAAAAACTGTGGACGGATTCGTCTTTCTTCAGTGTATTTTAACAATTATTTAATATGTAATAGGGACTGAGATTGAAAAATTTTTATCATACATATATGTTAATAAAAATGAAACCACTAAACTTACAGTTATGAATCCTTTTTTATTTGATTGAAATTATTGTTACAATTTACCCAAAAAATTATTTTTATAGTTCTAATCAACAATGATGAAATTTTGAACCTTTTTCGAAAACCCTTCCATTATGGTTTATATAGTGCTTTATGTCACTTTGTTCGAACAGGTTGTCCATCTTATTATTATGGTTTAAAATCTACCACACTTTTGGACACCTTTTTTGTGCTCTTCAATCCTCTTTTAACAAGAGCCCAATATCTCTCCACTGGACTCAGCTCCAGGCAGTTTGGAGAAATTGCCTCTCTTGGTACAAATACCACATTATTGTTCTTGTACCACTCAAGGCCTTTCTTACCATAGTGACAGATGCCAAATCAGGCCAAAAATAAGTGAACACATTATGAAGTCTTATGAATGGAAGCAGCCTTTTTTGCAAGCATTCTTTGATGTAAATTTCGGTATTTATAGAGCCCTTTGTAACAAATGATTAGCTTCTTTTGCCGCAACTGCATATTACTTGCCATGCCAAGAACTTTTTGAGAAATTTTGTCTGCTATTGGGTCCTAAACTTTTCTTCAACATTCCCTCGAGCATTTGCAACATAAAAAAATTTAACCAGAACCAGCGAAAAATTTTCCATACGTACATTTCGTCATCCATATATATTTTAGGTATATTTTTAGTACAAAATTTGACTTCAATTTCCGAGCTCTGTTGGCCTCTAAATTTGTAGCAGAGTTCCTTTCTGGAACTTTTTTAGCCTTGTAGGCTTTTAAACCTGCATTGGCTTTAACTTTTCGTACCAAATAGTCCGAGTACTGACCTAAACGGGCAGCATTTTGAAAATGCTTTCTATTTGTTGGCTTTAGAAACATCATGTGGACAATTCCTTCTACCTGAACCAGGTTTTATATCAACGGACAAGTTCTCCCGGTACTGTTTAATAACATTGGAAACAGTTTGATAGCAGACCTTTGATTGTTTTGCCAACTTTTTGTAGGACCAAGTTGGGTTTTGTTGAAAATATTTAATAATTTTAATCAGATTAACAACAAATGAACATAATTGACATTAAACATAATAACTGACATGCTTTTCAAAGGTAACTTGATTAAAAACAATCAAATACTTAATACTTGGGTTAAAAGTTTTAATTAAAAACGTGTGTTAAGAATTTTACAATCTCAGTCCTTAAATATTTTTAACATACGCTAATAGTATCAAGAGAGCTCTTTGAATTGGCATTATTGTAATTTCACTTACGCAAAATCTTTATTTTTAAGCAGTTTTTAAATTTTCGACTTTAAGCTTTTGCGAGGAAAATCAAAAATTTTGTATTGAGTATAAATTTTTCTTACAGAGCGAATGATGAATATAAATCTGATGCACGTAATAAATAATATTAATCATACGTCTATGATTTTCCTCATATGTATATGAGAAAAATTACCAAAACTACGAAAATTGGATTTTTTGTTTTTTTTTAGGGAATTTCGGTATTTACTTTTTCTAAATTATAATTTTGAATCCAATTTTCAAAATGTGTACCAATGTATCATTGCGTTGGGTTAACGAACCAACCTTTTGTTATTGAATATCATTTGAAATCTCCAATTCCACATTTTTTTGCAAATATTCACTATTTTTTTAAACATTACTCAGACTTACACTACGATTAACTCTTTAGTTTTAATCTATTTTTGGTTTTCTTACAGCCTGGCCCACGACGTCGAAAGAAAACTTAAGCGAACCAAAGTCAGTAACTCACTTTCATTCGAAACATTGGCCCACTATCTTACGACTTATCGTTCGCTTTGGTTTACGTTTCAAACGTAATCCAAATTTAATTGAGAAATAATCGACAATATATTGAAAACCATTATTTGACACAAAATAAAATAATTGAGCAGTGGGTACAACCCTTGACTAGCAACCGGAAGGTTGTGGGATCAACTCGTGGCTGTGACTTATTTTTTTCTTTATTTTTTTTTTAATTTTTATTATTGTAAATACATAATTCTATAAATAACTCTCCTAAGGAATATAAAAGATTACTTTTGGGATATCTCGAACAAAAATAAGTAGACTTTTCGTCAAATTCTACTTATTTTTCTACCACAAACCAGTATGTATGAGTGAAAATATATGTAATTATGTTATATTATGCACAAATGTATAGTAATAAATAAGTACGCATTCGTTTTGTACTAGATTCTTACACAGACGACAATAAATAAAAAGTGAATGAATTTGACATTTTAGTTCAAAGTGAGCCTCAAATTTTGTATTGAGTTCCTTACGTTATCGTTCGTATTTGTTTTCTTTCGACTAAGAATATTAGTGAGCCGCAAAACAGCTGTTTGTCGTTTGAAACGAATTTCTATTTTCTCAATAAAAAATTTGATTTTCAATATGAATTTGGATTTCTAAATTTCAATATGAATTTGGATTTCTCTGATTTTCTTTCATACAAATTTCATTATTTCCATGGGATACCCATTTCCCCCAAAAGAAAAAAATATATATATTACGCGCAATAAATAGTGTACACGTTCAAGTGAAATTCCAATGTATCATTTGGAATTAATTAAAATACATTTTATGAATAACTTGTTAATTTATGTACGTTTTAAACTTATTTTATGAAATACATTTATTAAATTTGTAACGTCTACACAAAAACAGTCAAATCCTGCCTAGTTTTACTTGTGTGCGTGTGTGTTATGTTTTGAATTTTTATATGTGTGCGTGTTATGCCAACAATGTCTTTGGCAGTTAATCAACTGTGTAAATAGACAAAAGTTTATACAAACACTTTAACACACATACTCACATGTACAAACTAATACATAAATATTTACACACACACACACTCACAGATATATACATTTATAAATTATAAATAGGACGAGGATTATAATGAAAATTTTTATATATTTAATTACCCTAAATTAGGGATAAAATACGACTATATACATACATTAGGGTGGCAATGGGACGTATGAGAAAGTTTATTTTCCAATTTGAACGATATTTAGGGGGTTTATTATACCACTTCACCTAAAACTGAAGATTTGAGCATAATCGTGCCTCACTGATGTCAAAGTTCAATTTCAGAAAAATGCATATTTAATGATCAAGTAGAAAACATATAAAGAAATCCCCACAAACTTTCCCGAAAATTTCGGGTCTCTAAAAGAAACCTTGAAAAAATAAATAAATAAACCTAAATATCTCTTGAACTAAAAGAGATAACTTACATATGTATGCATGTTTTTTGTAGATCTCCTTAACGACTATTTATATTTTAAATTTCTGCTCATTCAGATCATGCTTGGATTTTTGGCAATTTTTTAAAAAATGTGAGATCCGAGGTGGCGGGTTATTTTGCTAATTAAGCGTTAAGTGCTTTATTTACAATTTTTGTATCTTTTGTTACTTCCACTGAAATCTTCCGGCAAAAATATTCGTAGAATATTTTAATTCTTTTTTAAAGGACTTTTATGATTTTCTCGAAATAAGCTGATTTAAGGTTATTAAAAATCACCGGGAGAACTTGTCCGTTGATAGAAAATCTAGTTCAGGTAGAGGGAATGGTCCCCATGATATTTCTAAAGCCAAATGAATAGAAAGCATTTTGAAAAGAGCTTCCAACACATCCGGTAGGAAAGCAGTACGGTTAGCTCAGTGATCTATTTGGTACGAAAAGTTAAGCCCAATGCAGGTTTAAAAACATACAAGGCTGAAAAAGTTCATGACAGGAACTCTGCTAAAAATTTAGAGGCCAAGGACAGAGCACGGAAATTAAAGTAAAATTTTATAAAAAAAAAATATACCTGCTGCATAATGGATGACGAAACGTATGTTCTGGAAAATTTTTCGCAGCTCGAGGGATGTTGTAGTAAAGTTTAGAACTCAAAAGCAGAAAATTTTCCCAAAAAATTCTTGGCATGGCAGTAATATGCAGTAGCGGCAAAAGAAGCCAAACATTTGTTACAAAGGGCTCTATAAATAACGAAATTTACATCAAGGAATGTTTACAAAAGAGGATGCTTCCATTCATAAGACTTTTAATGTGCCCACTTATTTTTGGCCTGATTTGGCATCCTGTCACTATGGTAAGAAAGGTCTTGAGTGGTACAAGACCAATAATGTGGTATTTGTACCAAGAGAGGCAATTCCTCCAAACCGCCTGGAGCTAAGGCCAGTGGAGAGATATTGGGCTCTAGTTAAAAGAGAATTGAAGAGCACAAAAAATGTGTCCAAAAGTGTGGTAGATTTTAAACGGAGATGGACTACCTGTTTCAGCAAAGTGACAGAAAGCACTATAAAAACGTTAATGGAAGGGTTTCCGAAAAAGGTTCAAAATTTCATCACAAGTAATTAAAACTATAAAAATATATATTTTTTTTAATTGTAATAATAATTTCATTCAAATAAAAAAACAAGTAAGGGAGCTATATTCGGCTGTGCCGAATCTTATATACCCTTCACCAAATTATACTTTAAGATAAAAATTTTATATATATTTAGGTAAACAAAATTTAAATTTTTTTTCAAATTGTTTTTCAAAATTTAAAAAATATTTTTCTTTCAAAACTGTTTTCAATTTTTTTTTTTCGAAATTGTTTTTTAATTTTTTCCAATTTTTTTTTTAAATTTTTTTTCAAATTTTTTTTTTAATTAATTATTATAAAAAAAAACAAATTTGTGTTAAAAAAAATATTCGGGTTAAAAGAAATGTTCCAGATTTTGACCCATTGTAGGTCCAAATTACTATAGCCTTATATAAATCGTTGCAATGGACTTTGAAATGTCTATCATTATAGATATAGATTAAAAATAGGCCAAAAATCGAGGTTGTCCCGGTTTTTTCCTTATATCTCAGCCATTTGTGGGCCGTTTTTTGGCCTATTTTTATCTATATCTGGATTACTAAGTCATTAATATAGGATATAATGATATCCAGTAATAGATATTTCAAAAACACAATTGATCAAAATAGGGAAAAATAGTGTTTACCCCGAATTTTTTTTTACCAAAAACAAAATTTTTTTTCGCTAATAAATTAAAAACAAATATTTTTGTTTACCTAAAAAAATATTTAACTTTTTTTTAAGTATAATTTGGTGAAGGGTATATAAGATTCGGCACAGCCGAATATAGCTCTGTTACTTGTTTTGTAATAAAATATGTATTTCTTAAGTAGATTTAATAAAATGCATTTTTTTATCACTGCTTTCTGGAAAATGCTTTATGAAAATGATGTAGATTAATTTTAACGATTCTAATTAACACATAATTAGATCAAGAAAATACCAGATTATTCTAAAAATTTAACTTTGACCTAAATGATGCAAGGCTTAGAGTTAACTGTAAAGGATAAAAGTACAGATAATAGTTAAAAATACTTTCTAAAAGCAAAAATATTATTTTTAACCAGTTTAATCAACATGTGCAAATAAAATCCGATTATTTTAAGCTGATTTAAGGTAAATATACATACAAGATTTTCCAAAAATTTAAACTTTGACCTCCTGCTGGAACGGCTTAGAGATAACTGTTAAAATTTCAGCATGTAAGATTTAGACCCAGTGACAATATAATCTGCCCAAATATGTTTATGTTAATTTCATTGTCATTTCATTTATATCATCTAAACATGAACGTTTTAGTCTCTTGGACATAAAGTTATCGCACATTCATCTTCAAAACATGAGGTTCTGTTCTAAGTGTTGGGAACTTCTCTAAAGTAGTATGTATGCTTAAAAGACAATGCCATATTTTCCAAAAATAAAAAGAAGTTATATCCCTAATACACATAGACTTCATAAGTAAATACAAGTATATTAAATATTTATTATTTAACCCTTTTACTAGCTTTTACTAGAATTATAAGTTGTACCCCGCTGCTTTGGACTATAAATATTTATAAAGTTCCAGAAATACAATAAGAATATTGTTTATTTACCGTCTGGTTATTTCGCGAATTTCTTGCGCAATCAAGAAAATGAAAGTTTGTGTTTTATACTACCAACTGTTCACAGCTGGGTTTTAGTTTTTCTTTTATATTCGTTTTATTATTTTGTGAACATTTTGTAAGTACTTAGATCCATCGGATATTCGAAACACTATTGGTGTTTACTAACCGTAAAAACGTATGTTGTCAAATAAGCCAACGTGTTCTTACACAGTGCAGGTACATATCTGTCATTACGCGTCATATGCGGGAAGTTTTGCTTTACTTCTTTAATTTAAAAAAAAGTGACGCTGAAGCACCGGTTGACACGTAAAACAAAGATCACCCAGACCAGCCATAAAAGTTTGAAGACCAAACATTAGAGGCAATACTCCATGAAGATTGTTGTAAAACTCAACAAGAGCTAGCAACACCATTGGAAGCCACTCAAGCAGCAATTTCAAAACATTTGCAAGCTGCAGGATTCATCCAGAAACAGGGTAATTGGGTATCATATGAATTGAAGGTGAGAGACCTTGAATGTTGATTTTGTATGTATGAAATGCTGCTCGAACGCTATAAAAGAAAATAATTTAATAGCACCGAATCATTAATTGCCATTAAAAAGGGATCCATTACGATAACCCGAAGCGAATCGACCGAAAAGCCAAAAACTATTGACGCTTAGGTAATGCTCTGTATTTGGCTGGAAATTTTTCCAGCCCTTATGCTGAAATCTGAAAAAACCTTCACAGGAAACCTATACCGAATGCAACTGATTCGTTTGAAGCGAGCATTGGCCGGAAAACGCCCTGAATATGCGACCAGACATGAAATCGATATTATAAGGATATCGTATATGATAGTTTATAACATCTATTATTACTATTAGTGAGGCTTTACGCACTACGACCCAAAGGATCTTTTGTGCAGCCTTAAATTTTTTCCTCATCCTAACAGATTTAGGCTTCGTATAAAGCCAAGTATTCTATTTGGTGAGAGATCAATTATGTCCCTCGGGGTCATTAAGGCCCTTCCGAGCCATTTAGTTCTATATATTGCCAGCATTGGGCAGTCGCATAGAACATGTTTAGCGGTTTCGGCATGAAGTCCACAAAACCTGCACTGTTCATTCTCAACGTTACCTAACATAAATTGGTGATAACTCAAACCACAGTGTCCGGTGAATAATCCAGTAAGTATCCTCAAGTCACCCTTTCCGAGCAAAAGCAACGACTGGGATCTACGTCTGGATAGGGTGATGAATCGTTTGGTCTGTCTTAGTCCTGGTAAATTTGCCCAAAATTGGGCAAATTTCGATTCATCCCAAGAACGAATACGTTCCATAGTGTATCCACGTGGAATGCCAAAGAACGGTTCAGGACCTATAAAAGAGCGTCGAGCGCCCCTGTTGGCAAGACAATCAGCGCGTTCATTGCCAGCGTACCCTTCATGACCAGGTACCCAGCACAATGTAAGTTCATTGTGTGCTCCGAGTTAATTCAAGGATGTCCAGCAGTCCATAATAACTCCAGACCTCACTTCATACGATGATAATGCTCTAAGAGCAGCCTGACTGTCAGACATAACAAATATCCTCTTATTCCTTAATCTCCGCCTGAAATATTGATGGGAATGTACCCATTGGGATACCCCTTTGAAAATTGGGACCATAGATACCAGCCCCAGTGTCACCATTAGCCTCTTTGGAGCCATCAGTAAACCATACTTGATCAGCATTATTTTGCCACCATGTCTGATTTAACCACTCGTCCCTTTCAGGTATAAGGACACTAAACTTCCTATTTAACACCAGAGCTGGTGACATATAGTCCGATATTGCGATACTAGGATCATTTTCAAAGATGCCTAGAATGCGCATGTGCCCAACCACGGGATATTCCCGGTAGTCTGGATGCACTTCTATAGGCCTCTTCCATTACAAATAAGTGTAAGGGTGGGATGTGTAGAATTGCACCCAGAGCATGAGTGGGACAGGTCCTCATGGACCCAGTAATGGACACACAGATGAGCCGATATACCTTGTCAAGTAATGATCTCGCGGTCACCTGTTCTACCTTCTTCCACCATGCCAATGCAGCATATGTAATTATTAGCCTAATTACCGTAATAAAAGACCAGTAAATCATCTTCGGTTTTAGGCCCCACGTTCTACCAAAAAGACGCTGGCAGGCATATATTGCCCTAACGGCCTTTTTGGTAGTGTTGGATAAATGAGAATTCCAAGTGAGAGTCCTATCAAGTGTAACCCCAAGATATTTTCCCTCCTTAGAAAACCCAGATGAGCAATTCAATGTAGGCTCTATGAGTCTAATAACTCTCCGTTTTGTAAATGATACTAGAATTGTCTTAGCTGGGTTAATGGTCAGCCCCATTTCCAAGCACCACTTGGTGGTTATATTCAGAGCAGTCTGCATCCTTTCCGATATGATTACGTCATCCCACCCAGTAACAGAGATTACTAAGTCGTCGGCGTAACCATATATGCGGAAACCTAAGTTGTTAAGTTTTTCCAGAAGTTCATCGATGACAAGAGTCCACAATAGAGGCGATAGTACGCCACCTTGTGGACATCCCCTGGTTGCCCTAATAGTCACTGATGATACTCCTAAGTCCAACTTAATAACCCTGGATGACAGTATTTCCAAAATCCATTTCCTTATAATATAAGGAACCCCTTTTCTATACAGTACTAGATCAATAGCAAAGGCCCCCTGAATATCAATTAACGTACAAAGCGATATGTGATTGGCACCGATTGCCTTCTCAATTAGCGTCGTCACATGGTGAATGGCAGTCATCGTAGATTTACCAGGTTGATACGCAAACTGGAAGCGGTGTATTGGATTCACCAAAAGATACGTTTCCCTTATATAACTATCGAGTAGTTTCTCCATCGTTTTCAAGAAAAACGAGCTGAGACTAATTGGTCTATACGACTTTGGCAATTGTTCTGATTTGCCCCCAGCCTTAGGTATAAAGACCACTTTTACCTCACGCCAAGTCGTTGGCACATGACAAACCAGTAGACTTGATTTAAAGATTCTCGATAATTGAGGGACAATAATGCCACCTCCTTTTTGTACAAAACATGGATAAATTCCATCTGTTCTTGGGGATTTAAATGGGCTAAATTTAGATAACGCCCACTTTACCCTTTCTATGCCAAAGATTCTACCTACCAACCGGTGATTACTTTTGGATATTGAGGGAACCCACGTATGAATCTGAGTTGGACTGAAAGGCATTGAACCAGGAAAGTGAGTATCCAGGAGAAGTTTGCATGTCTCCTCCGGTGACTCAGTGTACGTACCATCTGGACGTTTCAGCATGCAGAGACCATTTGTATGATCCCGAGATAAGGTTTAGTATCCGCGAGATTATCAATGATCTCGCAGTAGCTTCGCCACGTTGATCTCTTTGATCTCCTGATTTTCCTATTGTATTCGGTAAGAGCCGTTTTGTAGGTGATCCAGTCACCTGTTTGTTTGGCTCTGTTGAATAATCGTCTTGCCTCTACTCTTAGTCTCTCAAGACCATTGTGCCACCTGGGTACATCCCTCTTCGGCCTCCTTGACTTTAGTTGAGAACTTGATTCGAAGGCATTACGAATGTTAGAACTTAATTCATTGGCCTCAAAATCAATTCCATTTGTGTCAAATATTAAGTTACTATTGAGATTTTCATTATTACCTAAGTGAAAGCGAAAAAGTTCCCAGTTCGTATTAATGGGTTTTCGAAATTTCGCTTCGTACGTCAAAGAACGTTCTATATCAAATACGATATATTGATGATCGGACATAGAAATATCATCAGAGACGTGCCAGTTCGTTATGGCATATGATATCTAGCAATAGCCTATGATATAACATCTAGATGATATCGTTAGGTTTATTGGGTCGATCTAAACAAAATTTATAGGTGTGATTATTTTTATATATAAAACTGTTTTATGAAATAATTTGTGTGCATATCTATATAAATCATGCATTTATGATCGATAAGTCTTATTTCGGGAAGACATTTATATGGGGGCTATGTGAAATAATGGACATATTTTTAACAGTTTCAACCTTTACTTTCGGATACCCTAATTTGTATGCAATTCGTACTTTTAATAACATAACATACTTACAGGTATACACAGAGAAAACAGATTCGTGATAGCAACCGAATTTGTTGTCAATCGAATGATTCGGTTGCATACATAGAATTTTTCGGTTCTATAAACTGAAAGTCAGTTCATAAAGAAGAATTTCGCTTGAAACAACCAAACTTTTGTTACCCCTTCTAATGTAAAATTCGGTCACTAAGGTAAAATCATTGGATTGGCAACAAATTCGGTTGCTATCACGAATCGGTTTTCTCTGTGTAGAATTAACCAAATTGTATATAATAACATTTTAATTTTTTCCGCAAACAACACGCAAGTAAGTAAGACAACTCGCACTTATGTACAGCTCTGCTGTAATAAATGAATATAAAAATAAAGTGCAAAGTATAGTCGGTAAAGCCCGACCATGTAATACTCTATACTGAGTGATTAAGTAGTAGAAGTAGAATAAGTATATACGAATAAAGAATAGTTAAAGATCTATTAAGTGTATATAGTTAGATGTAGGTTAATCAATATAATAAACGTAGGGCCAATTATGAAATGGGCCTTATATGGCAGCCATGACCAACAATGGTCGATCGTTAATTAAAGTCATTACTAAAACTTTTAAGAGATTCATGCGCTTCAAAGTATTTTGCCGATGTCAAAGCTGTGAAGCTTAAGCCAATGACCAATTATGGACTGATCCTCATATAATATTGTAGAACTATTTAGCTAATGAGAGTAATTTCTAAATGATTTTGTTATTTTAAAGTTATTTTCGGATGTGAAACGATTACCACAAGACTTGCAGACTAAAATTATTGGCCGTTACAAATATCAGCCCAATCGCACAATACTCTCCCCCCTATATTGATGTAGCGTATAATTAAATGGAAAAATATTAACATTAATTATCATTCCTGAAATTTTGTTTTTTTTTTAATATTTTTATTTTAATATTCTGTTGTTAAACAATTATTAATTGGAAAATTGTTAATCATCAACATCGAGAGCAAACGAAACACAACGACAACGACAATACATACATATAAAATAACAAATGTAAAATAAGTGAAAATTTTCAATAAACTTTCCCACAACATTAACAATGAAACAATTGGTTTTTTAACCAGCATTATTAATGATGACGAGCATGATGATGTTGCTGATGACAAGGATGGCGATGACGATGAAGGTTTAAATGATGGTGATATTGAAAACTGTTTAAAACAATAAATAATGAAAAACTACATATATGAATGTTAAACTGATTGAAATTAAGGGTTTTAAGGTAAAAATAAAAGAAAAACATACAAAAGAACAAATAAATAAACAGGCTTGTTTGTTGTGGAAGGTTAAACTGTTAAATGAAAAATTAAAAAAAAAATGTACGAAAATTAATAATAGATTTATAATAATAATATTACTTAAAAATCGTGACTTTTGTAAAATTTTATGAAAGTTTAAATCAACTATTGAATAAATAGTTAAATACATTTGGTGAAGATTATATTTTAAATTCAAAATCAGAGACATTAGCGTGGTTTTTATATTGAACTTTTACGTTGCTTCCAAGGGTATAATAGTTATCCAACATCTATAAATCTAAGCAAAATTGGATTGTCTAGTCCCTATGTAAAAGGTGGCGCAAAAGTAAACTTCCGATGTTTTTTGGCTGTAATTAAAAAGAAAACTGAAAAATTTTGATTCTTCTTGTGGATTATTTTTATTTGGTCTTTTAATTTTTTTACATCAAGTCGAGAATATGAAGTCATGTAAATGGCCGCCGCCACAGTTGATTGTCATTTGAGCCCTTTTTATGGCATTTTCCATCACTTTGGCCAAAACTTCCGGCGATAGGTCCTCACAGTCTTGACGGATATTGTCTTTAAGAGCTGCAAGAGTCTGAGGCTTGTTGACATAAACCCGCGACTTCAAAAAGCCCCACAAAAAGAAGTCTGGAGCGGTCAAATCAGGCGATCTTGCTGGACAGTGCAAATCGCCAAAACGGGAGATTAGGGCCCGGGAAATGCATCCTTCAACATATCGGTTGTGGCACGTGCAGTGTGTGCCGTTGCACCGTCCTGTTGGAACCACATGTTTTCCAATCCCAATTCATCAAGTTGCGAGAAAAAGAACTCGTTGATCATTGCTCTGTAGCGATCACCATTCACAGTAACCGTTTGGGCCGCGACGTCTTCGAAGAAAAAAGGTCCGATGACTCCTCCAGCGAAAACAGCACATCATACAGTGACTTTGAGCGGGTGTAATGGCTCTTCGTGGGTTACACGCGGATTTTCAGTGCCCCAGAAGCGTAAATTTTGCTTATTTTCGTACCCATTAAGATGGAAATGGACCTCATCAGTCATGATTATTTTTGATGAAAAATCATCTTCCTCTTGGTGGTGATTAAGGATGGCTTGAGCGTATGCTAGACGCGATTGGCGGTCAGCAGCTAACAGCTGATGCACCATCTGGACTTTGTACGGAGACATCTTCAAATCTTGTACCAAAATTCGCTGTAAAGACCGTCGACTGATAACCATTTGCGTGGCACGTCGTCTGGTCGATGTCGATGGCGCTTCCATGACATCCTCGGCTACAGCAGCAATATTCTCTGCAGAACGGCTACTCTGGGGGTCTGCCACGCCTGGTAGCATCTCGTGTTGTGCCAGTCTCTTCGAGGCGAGCGGCTAAACGTCGCAGTGTTTCACCAGTAGGCGTTGGACGTCCAGGAAATCTGCGACGAAATTCACGTTGTGCCAAAGTCACCGACCGATTATTGGTCAAATAAATAGTCAGCAATATTCCGCGTTCTGGAGCAGTTTAGCGTAACATTGTTTATTAGCGTGTATTTCGCATGTGTTTACTACACAAATGTCAAAACAAAACTGACATTAGGGGCCAATGGCAAAATTTATAGCATTTTCTGATAGGAGGATTACTTTTGCGCCACCTTGTATAATTCTCTATGATTCAAACTTTAAATATTACAATCTTATGAACCAAAAGGTTTCATGGTTAAAGTCTGATTAAAACAATTTTCTAATACTGGCTAGATTTTTTCAACACTCTCTTACATTACAATAATCGATACAAATATCCTGTCACTTGGCTGACTCCAATTTATATATTTTGGTTATTTGACACGTATGTGCTCTTGGTAGTTCAGAGAGAACACAATTAAATCCCAGGTAATCTACAGTAAAGACAATTGTCACTTAAGTGTCTCTAAGTAATCTAGAGTGTAGTCACTTTAAACGTGTTGTTATCACAAACTGGTTTTATAAGTTAATTTTTATTTTTGCTTAAGTATACTGATATCCCATCTAACATAGCATGAAGTCACTTTAGTGTCTCTTAGTAACCTATAGTGAAGTCACTTTAAACGTTTATTTTATACTTCACTTTAGAGAGTAGTTATTTTCCCCATCAGAAACAATCCATTGGAGAGTCGAAGAAAGTTTTGTTTACAAGCTATCGTTTATTGGACTGCCTATGATATGTCTTTTAGCTGACTATTTGAGGTTAATTAGCACCCGTACATGTTAAAATAACTAGTTATGTAGCTGATCATGTTACTAGTTAGGTAGCTAGTAACGTAACTAGCGCTATTTAACCAGTATGCGAATCCAATGCGTTGACTACTTTGGACCAGCTATTAAACAGTCTCATTGTAATCAAAAAGGTTCAATTAACCCCTTGCTTATGACATGCACGTGTTGAAATAACTGGTCACGTAACTATTTAAGTAACTAGTTCCCACCCTAAATTATAGGTGAAATCACTAGTTCGGAACTGTCTCCAAAAACTGCTGGGTTGTCACAGATTTATGTACCAGTACTTACGCACTTTTATCTTCCCTTGCTATTGCTCTGCTATTGAGTAGTTGGGTTTTTCCAGCAATACCATCTATATATTGCATATGAAGCAGCAGCAATCAGTAGTAATTTAAATAGTACCAACACCATAACTAACGCCCAACTCCATTCAACTTGTAACATTATTGTAAATTTCTTGGAAATTCCTATTTATTATGATTATTTTTGCAATGCATTTAATTATGGTTTTTTTATTGAACAGGAAATATTGTCTATTCTAACAAAAAAAAGGAAATATTCAATTGAGTTTTAAAAACCATTAATATTATTTTTACCTATTTTTTTCTGTTTCATGAAATTTGTTGGTTTTAAATCATTTTGTCGCATACAGTAAAAACAAACAGCAATTATTAGTATTTTAATTGAAATCACCAGGAATAAAATATTAATATTAACATCAGCACTTTCGTCAACAATCAATTCTTTAGGCATTTTATCAAAAATGCGCTTAAAATTTTTTATTTTACTTTTGGATTTTTACAATCGTTTTCAAAACTGTCAATAAAATATATTACTATGCTATTATGCACAAATTATACAGATATGATTCAGCTGGTTTCAGAAATATGTCTATAGAAAACAAACAAAAGAAAATGTCAAAATGGTTGTTGTTTGGAAAGAGGGACAAATATATATCACACTCGTTGCCTATTGAAAATTGTATTTTTTTTCTCTCGCTCTGCAAACCACAACCGTTGAAAAATGGTTGTAGAACATCCAAATAACCATACGGTTCGATATTATTTTTTTGACAACTGTCATTTGTTGCATGTCTGTAATAATCTGTGACGTATATATTTTACTACACAGAGAAAAAAGATTCGCTGTGTCATCCGCATTTGTTGTTTATTCGAATGATACGATAAGTGTATGTCAGTTGAATTGCCATTGAGACAACAAAACGTTTGTCGCAACATCTAAAAGTTTGCATCCACAATTAAAAAGTCGGCCATTCGGATTGAATAATTCGATTGGCAACATCTACGGAACGAATCAGGTGGCCCTTATTTTGCACTTTTCCGATTTTCGATACTTCCAAGGTTCAAAATCGTTTAGAGCAGGTGTTCTCAAATTCCATTAAAAGCACTCTTTTTTTCTTATTCCTTATATACAAAATATACCTACCGCACTCGTTCAACAATACTGTATTGACTCAATTTTTTTTTTAATTTTGACAAAAAACAATACATAACACTATCTGTAGACAATGAACAAATAAAATGGATATGCAGCGGAATACAAGAATTGATGGTTTGTTTTAATATTGCGGAATTTTCGTTAAAGAAAACTTTCTTAACAATTTTTTGTCTCTTCTGAACACTTAAAAGATTTTGAGATAATACAGTATTGTTGAAGCATTTTGTGTTTTAAGATTTTGCGGACCGGGGTCTTATATATGAACTATGTACATTAGGGTGACAGCCGATTTTTTTTTAGATTTCAAAGAGTTCAGGGTGGAATATTGTGACAATAGGTCTAAAAGATAAGTACTGAAAATTTTAGCCAAATCGGACAACGATTTCGGGACGCGCATCGAGGTCAAAAGTCAAATATATACAAAATTTTACTATTTATATGAAATAAATTTGTGAAAGTCCTTAACTTTCTACATTATGTTACAGAAATATGTAGATTTATTTATAAGCTCTGTTCAATAACTAAAAGTTGTTACTAGTTAGTAACAATTCTTACTGGAAAAGCGTTCATTAACTCAAAAAACTTGCAAGTAGAGAAAACATCAAGAGCGTATAAATTTTAGAGAGTGTTCTCTCGTTGCAAACTATTACAAGTTCTATTTTGAACTCGTGATAGTTAGCAGCTTATATTTCATATGTTTTGTGTTATTGTTTATTTTGTTTACAATTTTATTTTTGTGGTGAGAAAATGTAAAAAAAAGAATTTTCAATAAAATTGAAGAAAATATGACTATTTATACATTTTAAAAGAAATAAAATAAGAAAATTGTGCGTATAAATTTAGGATCCAGTGTTTACAAACAATTGTTACTGGAAAAGCGTTCATTTACTTTTTACTATTTTTGAGAATTTAAGAAAGTAATTTTGTAAATTTTGTTTTTATTCTCTCGCTACAAGTATTTACTGGGATAGTAAATGAACAGACCTATATTAATGAAAATTACAGTCAAAAAAAATATTTTTCAGATTAAACCTATATCTCCTTTGGGTCAAATTGACCCACAAACTGTATTATCGTTAAAATTCGGAAAAAATGCAAATTTTTCAGTTTTTGTAAAAATTTTGCTACTAAATAATTATATTTGCAATCTAATGCATAAGAATCGAAATTTGTACGTAATTGTCGTTCTAATGAGATATTAAAGATAAAAATTGGTTAAAAAATTTTATAGTTATTAAAAATTCCCCAGACCATTAACGTGTCTCAGGCCATTTGAACAAGAAATGTAGGAACAAAATTAACATATTTTAAGAAATATTAAAATAAAAGCTAATTTTTACCTAAAATACATCCGTATGAGTTTTTGTCTTTGTAGAATACCGTTAACCTATTCGGAGGGATGGCCAAAAAAATTAATTTTTTTAACGCCAGTTTCAAACCTCCATTTTCAAATTTTTAAAAATTTTCTTAAACAAATTTCAGAATTTTTTGATCATCACATTGGGATATATTGAGATCATAATAGAGAATAAAAATATGAAAAAATTATGTTTTTTAACCAATTTGTATCTTTTATATCTCATTAGAACGACAATTACGTACAAATTTCGATTCTTATGCATTAGATTGCAAAAATAATTATTTAGTAGCAACATTTTTACAAAAACTGAAAAATTTGAATTTTTTTCGAATTTTAACGATAATACAGTTTGTGGGTCAATTTGACCCAAAGGAGATATAGATTTAATCTCAAAAAGATTTTTTTTTACTGTAATTTTCAATAATATAAATAAATTTACATATTTCTGTAATATAATGCAGAAAGTTAAGGAGTTTTACAAATTTATTTCATATAAATAATAAAATTTTGCATGTATCTGACCTTTGACCTCGATGCGCGTCCCGAAATCGTTGTCCGATTTGGCTCAAACATTCAGCACTTAACTTTTAGACCTAGTGTCACAATATTCCACCAGGCACTCTTTGAAATCTAAAGAACAACCCTAATGTACATATACTAATATGGCAGCTATAACCTATTATGGGATAGTCATAAAATATTGTAACTAAGTAGATTTCTATGTATTTGAGGTCTATTTTAGTTGAATTTCATATCAATAACATTATTTATAAGATTTTTATGGGTGATATAGTGATTCTCGGAAATGGGGGCTATGGTCAAATATAGACCTATATTCACAAAATCCAGTAAAACCATTGTTGGCTAAAGATAATTGGAGTGTATAAAATTTTGGTTGGGTATCAATATCTTTTAGATATTTATGTAGGTTGTGTTTTTCGGAAATGGTTCTTATATGGGAGCTATAAGCCGATCTTCATGATATTCGGTACAGCAATTTTTATAAAAAACTTGGATTAGTTATGTTGGATTTCAAACTGACAGAGATATTTCTAAATGATTTATGAGTATTAAATAATTTTCGCAAGTGAATCTTACATAGGGTCTATTGTCAAATATGAACCGAAATTCACAAAACCAATATTGGTACTTATGAAGGTTAATATATTTATCGAATGTGGACCTTATATGGGACCTATGACCAATTATGGGTCGTCCATTACAAAATTCGGTACAGCGATTGTCATATGTATGAGAATTATATGTGTCAAATTTTTACCTACTCTTAACGGATTTATGCATATCTAAGTGATTTTCTGCAGAGAACTTTATAGGAGGTCTATGGGCAAATATGGACCGACCCAAAAAAATATGGTATTGCGAAAATATGGTATTCGAAACTCATTTTTGCTGAAGTTTGTAACATAAAGCCATATTCCGGGAAGAAATTTGTATGGGCCTAGGAGAAATCAATGTCCGATTCTTACCATTTTCAACAGAATTTGTCCTTTTATTATATAAATAAAGAGTGAATAAAATAACAAAAAGCTTGTGAAAATTATCAAACTTTTTGGAGGCTGTCATACATTTTAGATAAATGATAAAATATAAATTTCATTAATTATACCCTACACCACCATAGTGGGGAGGGTATATTGGATTTGTGCAGATATTTGTAACGCCCAAAAATATTAGTCTAACACCCACCTTAAGGTATACCGATCGACTCAGAATCACTTTCTGAGTCGATTAAACGATGTCCGTGCGTCCGTCCGTCCGTCTGGCTGGCTGGTTGTCCATGTAAACCTTATGCGCAGAGTACAGGTCGCAATTTTGAAGATAATTCGATAAAATTTGGTATATATCAATTTTTCTACCCAAGGACCAAGCCTATTGAAATTGGCTGTAATCGGTTCATTATTTCACCTAGCCTCTATACAAATTTCCTTCCGAAATTGGACTTTATCGGGCATAAATGTTTAATTTATATATGTATCTACACAAGATTTTCTCCAAATAAGTTTTCTATATACGGAATTCATGTCACCAAATTTTATTATGATCGGTCCATAATTAGTCATAGCTCCCATATAAGGCCTGCTTCCGATAATCACTTTAACGAGCACAAATCTACTAAAAATTTTGGTATACACATAAAATGCAACATAAATAACTTTCATATAGACATTAATCACATGACCAAATTTCATGGTGATCGGTCCATAATTTTTCATAGCTCCCATATAAGGCCCATTTCCGATAATCACTCACGAATATAAATTATTGAAATTTTGAAAGGAAAATGTTTTTGTTCATTTACGGTTTCATTTATGGTCAAGCCCGACCATACTTTCTTACTTGTTACACGTTGATATTGATTTGAATTTACACCGTTGATATCTATTTGTTGAAATTACGGGCATAATATCAATATTGGTTAGGTATTTATGAAGGTTAATTTATTTTTCGAATGTGGACCTTATATGGGACCTATGACCAATTATGGGCCGTCCATTATAAATTTCAGTACAGCGATTTTCATATGTATGATAATTATTTGTGTAAAATAGTCCGTCTCAATAAAAAATATTGTATTGCGATTTGTTTTTGGTCGAAACTCATTTTTGCTGAAGTTTGTAGGATACGTCTATTCTATAGGGGCTTATGTAACATAAAGTCATATTCGGGGAAGAAATTTGTATGGGGGCTAGGAGCAATCAATGTCCGATTCTTACCATTTTCAACAGAATTTGTCCATTTATTATATAAATAAAGAGTGAATAAAATAACAAAAAGCTTGTGAAAATTATCAAACTTTTTACACATGGAATGACTTCCTGATTCACCACTTTTAGTGGTGGAGGGTATACAAATTTGCCATCTCAAAACGTTTTACTGCCTTCGATCGTTTTCCAACCTTCTGACTATATAACCCCATACACAGATTTTGATAGGGTGTTCAAGGTCTTAATTCCCTCCAGGAGTGAGTGGAGTAGGGGTAATCTAGTGTACGAATATGACACCAGGATATATACAGACATTTGAAAAATGAGCTGTGGTGTTGGTTCTGGCGTCTTCTGTGACGAACTTGGGTTAGGCAATTCATACCGTCTTCCGAATGAGTGTAGTGTTTTGCAGGCGGAAATTTTTGCAATCATGGTAGCTTGTAATACACTATATGATCATAATACTGGCGGCAATATAGGTATTTCTGTCGACAGCCAGGCGACACTTTGGTCACTGAAGGCCTACACATCTTCATCTTCAATTTTCTCTATGAATGCCCAGCCCTGAGTGTCAAGAGACACAAATTCATGGGCAACTTTATGTTGACCAACCTTGGTGAGATAGTCGGGTCTAAACTCAATGACCTACTGAGGTATCTCACAGCTTTAGGTTGGGTCTAGCAAACTCGACTTTTTTTGTATACATTCTACATATATTACGATATAAATAACATTAGATCTGACGAGTGGTGTGGTCTTGTCAAAACGGAGTCTCTTCGACTCTATTTGATTGTTCGCATGCAGTGAACTACCACGTAAACTAACCAACCAAACGTTTTCCGATTTTGCTCAAATGTTCAGTATTTTGTTATAGAAAATGGAGATCAATTTAAGACCCACCTGTCAGTTAAAATTGATACACCTGGTTGGGTTGTTATGGAAAATCGAGAAAATCGTCAAAAACATTTTTTATTTGGTTCTTTGATAATAAAGAACAATTTAAGAACTTGGGAGCAGTGAAAATCTGAAAAGTGCAATATAAGGGCCACCCTAGTACATACATATGTAGATACATACATATTCATATGTAAGTATGTATAGTCGATGGTTATGTGAGTTAGTTCATATGCATTATGTACTACTTACCTATAGTAAAAGTACTTAATGTATTCATACTTGTAATAGGGTATAATTACGCAAGTATTTTACATTGAAAGAGTACTTACGACTACAAAACATTAAGCATTTGCAAGTTTTATGGGCTTCTGCACCTGTTTTTTATTATTGATATTTGTAAGTTTATTTAGCGAATAACAGTAAAGTCTCTACATAAATGCGAAATAAAAATGCAAAAACTATTTAACTTTTTAATAGACAATTAAAATGAAAAATATATTTTTTTAATATTTATTATTCTACTGCAATATTATTCTTCTACAATATAAAAATCAATACAAACTACATCACAACTTGTCACTGTTTATTCCTAAAAAGACTGATTTTTCGTTCACAAAAACACGTGGATTTTGTTCGCATATAATTACATAAACACTTCATGGCCAAATATCGTAGTAACTATCTCATATATATTCTCGAATAAGAATGATAAATATAATAAGTTCGATTGTCCTGGTAATGGTGGCCACATAATGTACGAATTTTGCAAGAGAACAATTTGTTTTGAATGGGCTTAGTTTGTAGTTTTAGCAACTGTGTATGAATACGATTACAATGCGTGTGTATAAGATTCATATCTAAAAGTACTTGTAAAGAGATCTGTAAACAATAATTATGCAATGCAGGCGAAACATTCATTACAGTAACCATAGCTCTATTTTCATGAATATCGTTTTTAAGTTTTTGTAAATAAAACTCTTGAATTTTTAAACAAATACTGAAACAGATTAACTTTTTAGTGATGTTATATTATGTGTATGATTAAAAATGCGGGATTTACAATAGATGGCGTATATTTTGAATGCGGTTTTTGTTTTTAATAACTTATATGCCGCTTAAGCACACCGAAGCTTATTGACACGGAAGACAAAGACTGCGTGCAGCACGATTCATCCAAAAGCAGAGAAATTGGGTATCATACGAATTGAAGCTGAGAGACTTTGAAAGATGATTTTGTATGTCTGAAATGCTGCATATGGGCAAGTCCCAGAAACAGTCCACCAACAAACAATTTCTGAAATTAATCAAACTTGATATTTTTTATTGTAATATTAGGCTAGATATGTATATTATATTTTATATATAAAAAAAGAAGTATTTCGATGGTCATTCATACAAAAATTATTACCAAATTCTACACTACCTCAGTATCTTAATATTATACAAAAAAATTAAATTTTTTATGTGTTCATATCATTACTTAAGTGATAATGTAGAAGGTTCCATCGAAAGCTATATTTTTGATCATTCAATTATCTACAATGTTGGTAAAAAATTTGTTTGTTTACTTCTTTGGAATGGTTGAAATTAGGTATGCAATATCAGGTCCATGCGATGTAACTTGCGTCACGGAAAACATGGTTGTTTTACTTTGTGAGTAAAATAATTTATTTTTTTTCAAGTCGTCTATAATTTTAAATCAATTGTATATGGTGCTTTTAAGCAAAAACAAAATTAAAATTCCACAATTAGAAACTAATTTTTTTTTTTTTGGAAATACAATTCTGTAACGTGCGTCACTATATTGAATTATCGATGTTTTCCAAGCTAATGCAGCTAAGAAAGGACTGCAGGAAACTTTTTAATAAGGCAAAGAGGGACCAAGACCCGTTAAGCTGGGACGATTATCGTCAAAGCTTCAACACTTTCAAGAGGGAAACCAGACGGGCAAAGAAGGAATCTTGGAAACGTTTCTGTGAGGAACTGGAGAGTACCACTGAGGCATCGCGTCTACGTAAGGTACTATCCAAGGACCCTGATACGCCGGGATTCCTGATGAAACCGGATGGTAACTTTACTGAAAGTAGTACCGAAACTTTGGAACTGCTTATGGAGACACACTTTCCGGGTTGTAGGGATGATGAAAATGAGGGCTCCGCTTTGGAGCACCTTGCAGCTTCCCAAATCCACATAAATGAATTAATTAGCTCCATTGTTGGCGTGGAGAAAATTTCGTGGGCGGTGTCATCTTTCAAGCCCTATAAATCTCCAGGGCCAGATGGCATATTCCCAGCGTTACTCCAGAAATCGATTTTAACCATCATGCCATGGCTTATTATGATTTTTAGGAACAGCCTGGAAACAGGATACATTCCTAAAGAATGGAGAGAGGTTACAGTGGTATTTATCCCCAAAGCGGGAAAGGTAAACCATAGTACCGCCAAGGACTATAGACCGATCAGTCTGTCATCGTTTTTATTGAAAACACTGGAAAGATTGATCGATATCCATGTCAGAAGCATCCTCTCCCCTGACAATTTCTGTAGGGCACAACACGCATACCTTAAAGGGAGGTCGGTGGAGACAGCCTTGCATGACGTTGTTGGAACTATAGAGGGGACACTTGACAAAAAAGAGTATGTTATGGCATCTTTCTTGGATATAGAGGGTGCGTTTAATAATGTGAACATATCCGCTATAGTTGATGCACTGGGTGACCTAGGTGTTGATCAGCGGATAAAAAATTGGACCGAAAATATGCTTAAGAGCAGGGCCATAAACTCTAATATGGGTATTGGTAGGACAAGGAAAGTTGTGACAAGGGGCACACCACAAGGAGGTGTCATCTCTCCACTTCTGTGGAATCTTGTCGTAAATAAAATCCTTTTCAGGCTCAGTAGGACAGGCACCAAGGTAGTCGCATATGCTGACGACGTTGTGCTTCTTATTCAAGGGAAGTTTCTTCCCACAATAATTGAACTCATGGAATCAGCTCTCAGCGTTCTACTATCATGGGCCAGAGAAAACGGTTTAGGTATCAACCCTGCCAAAACCGAACTGGTTCTTTTTACCAGGAGATACAAAATCCCAGAATTCAGACCTCCACGACTGGATGGTACTTTTGTAAAGATTTCAAGCGAAGCCAAATATCTTGGCGTAATTTTAGACTCTAAGCTCTCGTGGAAACGTAATGCTGAGAGTCTAATGAAGAAGGCACTATGTGCCTTCTACATATGTAAGAAAACCTTTGGGAAGAGATGGGGTCTTAAACCATATATTGTACACTGGATGTACACCGCGGTCATAAGACCTATTTTGACCTATGGGGCTCTTGTTTGGTGGAGAGCGGTGGACACCAAGACTCACCTCTCTATTCTAAACATGGTACAAAGACTTGCATGTCTTGCAATTACAGGCTCTATGAATTCCACCCCTAAAGCCAGTCTAGAGACGATGCTAAATATAACTCCCCTTGATATATATATCAAATGCATTTCTGCTAAGTCTGCTCTACGACTCAAACAGTCGAGCGGACTGAATCATGATCGTATTGGTCACGGCACCATCCTACGGAAGATAGGCAGGCCATTCATTGGGCAGGAAACAGATTACTTGGTATCTACACCTAATTTTGATAGGACGTTTAGGATCAAGATACCGACAAGGGATGACTGGGCCGCGAACACTGTCCTAAGGGACGACGTGATCTCAGTCTACACTGATGGTTCAAAGTCAGAAAGAGGCACGGGCTCGGGAATTTTCTCCGATGAACTGGACCTCTCGCTGTCTCTTCGATTACCGGATACCTGCACGGTTTTCCAAGCTGAGATATATGCCATCGATATAGCCGCGAGAAGAATACGGGAGCTGAATCTCGAAAATTCGACTATACATATTTACTTGGACAGCCTTGCATCAATCAAGGCTCTTAATTCCAACTTTATTAAGTCGAAATGTCTTCTCAACTGCATCCAATCACTGGCACAACTGACACAACATCACGTCATCCGGGGAAATGAAGTATCCGACGAATGCGCAACGAACGGGTCGTCCCTGGACGTATCTCTCGCGCAAAGGGATATTCACACTCCCTTGGTGAACGTATCAAAATTGATAAATGAATGGGCTTTGAGTGAGACGGAACTCAGGTGGTCAAATATCATCACTTGTAGAATATCCAGATTGCTCTGGCCCACTCTGACGGAGAATAGGACTAAGACTCTTTTGTCTCTTAGTAGGAATTCGATCAGGCTTCTTACGGGTATAATCACTGGGCACTGTATGATTGGACGCATGTCAGAACGTATGGGTTACCCACGTTATAGTTATTGTAGAAGTTGTTTGGATGAGGAGGAGGAAGAATCGGTAGAACACCTTCTATGTGATTGCCCAGCCTTACAAGAGCATAGACTATTACATCTTGGTAGAGCTCTTTTCCATGATCTGGACTGTCTCAGAGATATGCCACTAGTGAATATGATTAGATTTGTTAAAAGTACTGGTTGGTTCTCACGGGGATCACAAGAAGTACACAGTCAACGAAATTAGGGTGGGCAACCATTCTCCCTTTATGTATATAAGGGAATGGTAATTCTAAGGGTATCACAATGGGCCACAAGGCCTCCGAGTGAACTCGCTAACTTGCGAGCAACCCACGTAACCTAACCTAACCTTCCAAGTTAAAAAAATTAAGCTGTTGAAAAAATGAAGACGTGTGCAGAGCGTGCTCGAAATTATCGCAAAAAAATAGAATCAGATGAAAGTTTAAAACAAAAAGAACGGTTAAAAAATGCGAAAAGGATGAAAATTTATAGACAAAATCTTAAAGAAAAACTTAAAAATAATACTTCGTTATCAAAAAAACTAAAGGCTGACACCCGAAAGCTTGTGGAAATTTACAGAAAGAAAATAAAGCAACAAGAGCAACCAATAATATCGTTAGACGGTGCATATAAGTGCAAAAATACCTTATACAAGTCCTTAAAAAAGTGATAAACAAAAAAATGAAAATTGTTGAAATGCTTACAGAAATATACTTGAAAGAGGAAGATAAGGCTCTAACAAAATTTACGGTTGACGAAGATATTAAATTGATTCATGAGTTTTACAATAATGATGACATCTCAACGGAAACTGCCGGCAGAAAATCCACACTTATATCAAAATCAAATAACCTTCCAATATCCAAAAGGTTCATGGTTATTACCGTTAAAGAAGCTTATGAATTGTTTAAAAGAACTTTTCCAGAAAAAATAATTTCACGTACTAAATTTCATAACAACCGACCAAGACACGTAGAATTATCTAGTAAACTTCCACATAACATGTGTGTTTGCCAGTATCATGCAAATTTTTCATTTTTATTAGAAGCTTTGTTTCTCATTTTTCCTAACTTCCCATCTAACTTTGGTAACTTTTTCAAAGCAGTGTGTTGTGATGAAGCCAATGAAGTTTGTATGACTAATGAATGCAACAAGTGCATTAAAGATGTAACAGATGGTCTTATCCCTTTAAATGATGTTAATCAGCTGGAACATCTAACTGAATGGAAGCAATGGAGATTAGTCGATAAGCGCATTCTCCTTAGTAATACGAGGGGACCAATAACTGATTTGATTAATAAATTGGAATCTCAGTTACCTTCCTTCAAACTGCACTGTTATGTAAAAAGAACTCAACAAAAATACTTTCAAGAACGAAAAAAGATTGTACAAAAAGATTAAGCTATTCTTCAAATCGATTTTGCGGAAAACTATAGGCTCGTCACTCAAAATGAAATTCAGTCTGCTCACTTTAGTTACTCCCAAGTAACCATTTTCACTTGCGTTGCCTGGTTGCACAGTGGCACAAGATCCTTTGCTATCACGAGCGATCAACTAGCACACAATAAATAAATTAGCAAAAATAAATTAGCAAAAATGAATATAAATGGAATTTATATTTCATATGTTTCCAGCAGTTATATAAATAATACAACTGGTTTTCTTTTTGAGGTATGGGTAACGTAAAGAGTATTCCTGGAATTAAAAGCAATTACCATTTTTCATCATTTGATGAAAATATGATCGAAATGGCTCTAACGGCGGGTTCAAAGAAACAAAAAATTAATTTGTAAACAAATTTATAATATTGTATTAATCAACAAATTAATTTTTAAACATACATCTTTTCTTATAAAACGTTAATAAAAACCAAAATGTATTATTTTGTTCAAATGAATATAATTGTGTCTATTCTCAAGGAACTGGATAAAAGGTAACGTGCGTTACGTAACGTGCGTTGCAAAATGTTCTCGGCTTTTTATAAAAACGACAAATTTTTTTTCATGCAAATAAGTTATATTAGAAATCCCTTTCATTTATCTTTCTTTTAGGAATAAAATTTTGTGAGCTTTATTATGCAAAATTCGATAAATTTACGAAAAAAAAAAACACTTCAACTTTCAAAGTTACTTCCATTTTTTGTAACGTTCATCACAAAACTTTGCGATCAATTATTTCGCAACAATTGGCAATTAAAAGGTAATATCTTATGCCATTTAGAATTGCACTTAAATCTCCCTATAGCGTATAGTATACATTGGAGGTATCTTATTTGAAAAACCAAAATTTTTTCATATTTTAATATGAAAATGTGTACGAATGAAACGTTCGTTACACAGGATTTGCCCATAATATAACTATTACAAGGTAGAATCAGTAGAAAAGTAAGTTCTCAATTTTTCATGTCTTGAATTGTCAGACAAATACATATGTATACAAAATAAAAAATAAAAAAAGTTTTTAAGAATTTTTGTGAAGAAATCAATTTAAAATTAAGCCATATAACAAGAAATATGAGTATGAAATGTGCCGTGTGTAAATGTTCATTTGAACAAAAGGATATAAGATTTTTAAAATGTCCTGAACAAAAAATGGAGTACAGCTTGCGGCATTGAGTTTTAAATTTTCTGTATTTTTATTTATATATTTTTTTCTCATTTTCTCATATTTGACATAACAAGGCATACAATTTTAAACTCTCCCTACTGATTCTACCTGGTTATTGTTGTATCATGGGATTTGCCCATATATAAAAATACTTGGTAAATAAAATTGAAATGTATAGTCTAAAATTACTATACTATGGTATTCTTTGAATTATTACAGACTACTTACTTGTAATAAATGTGAAAATGTAAAAATTTAATTTGAACACAATCTATTTGAGGTTAGAGATCGAAGAAATCTTAACATACATATATGTTAATAAAGATGAAACCACAAAGCTTACAGCATAGGGTAGAAGCGCAACTGAGAGTAATAATAATTACTCTCTTCACACGTACTCGTGATATGTGAATTCACCATACTTCTGAGAGAATTTTACACATCAAAATACTTGAAATTTTAACTTCGATTTTCCGACAAAATATAGACCGAACCACTTTATTACACTTGTACACAATTCTTGACAATTTTTTAAAATACTTTGCACAACATTTTTATTTACAAAACTCGTTAATTTTGCTCAAATGAAAAAAATTATTTTTTATTAATTTTTGACACTTTTTTATCTGCGGTAGAATTTAATTTATGGAACAGAGTTTCTATTTTTGGCATTGAAAATAGAAGAAAATTTAAATTAATTAAAATGTTAACATTTTTATAAAACTCTGTGTATCTGGTGAAAATTTAAAAGTCACCAATACTACCTCAAAACTATGTACTAATACATTCTCACGACTTAGGTTTTTGACAACAGACTTAGGTTTTTACACTCTCAGTAACGCTTCTATGGATATATTATTCTATGGCTTACAGTTTATATATTTCTTTTATTTGATTGAAATTATTATTACAAATTACAAAAAATATTATTTTTATGAATGGAAGCATCTTCTTTTGTAAAATGTTTGGCTTCTTTTCAACTAACTGCAGGAACTTTTTGAGCCTTGTATGTTTTTAAACCTATATTGGCCTTAACTTTTCGTACCAAATCGTCCGAGCACTGAGCTAACCGAGCTGCTTTCCTACCGCATGTGTTGGAAGCTCTTTTGAAAAAGCTTTTGAAACATCATATGTACCATTCCTTCTACATGAACCAGATTTTCTATCAACGGACAAGTTCTCCCAATACTGTTTAATAACATTGGAATCAGTTTGACGGCAGACCTTTGGCCATCTTTTTGTAAGACCAAGTTGGGTTTTGTTAATTTTAGTAATTTTAGTACGCACTTTTTGCTTTTTGCTCATTTTAATCAGATTAAAAACAAATGAACATAATTGACATTAAAAATAATAACTGACATGCTTTACAAAGGTAACTTGATAAAAAAAATAGCAAATGAGACTTGGGTTAAAAGTTTTAATGAAAAACGTGTGTTAAGGTTTTTTCGAACTCATTTCTTAAAAACATCATAATTAAAAACATGTATAGACAATACAAACGTCCAAAGTCTAGCGGCTGTAATTTGTGTTGGATGGAATCTGTAAGTTAAAAGCTGTTAGTACAGATATCAAATTAATAATTAAACTCTCGTAAGTTTCAAAGCATTTATCCAATATTTAAACTTTTAAATTATCATAACATTAAGAGGTGAAATATTAGTAACAGAAACCAAGTTTTTTAATATGTTCTACCGATATGTGTCATTGATTATTTTCATTGCGAAACATAAAATAAATACAAGCTATTTGATTTCAGTTTTAACTATTTTCGAAAATCTTTAAATTTTATTTCTTATTAATTTTTATAAGATTCAGTTTAAACTGCCTACATATACTAAAATATTTGTATGTATGTATGTATTCAATGTATTTAATGTATAAAGAAATCATTCAAGTAAAATAAACAAAACCCCTTAAAGTATGTGCAATTAAAATGACAAGTACACCGCAGCGTATAAGTAATATCACTAACATAGAGAGAAACAACTGTGTTCGTTACTCATTCGTCTAGAAGAAAAATAAATAATAATTATATGAATTTAAACAAAAACTAATACATATAACTACAAATTAAGATAAATTATTTATCTTTGACAATTTGTCTCCTATGACATTTTTATACATTATTGTGGAGCAATTACAGATGTAAACTATTTCAATTTGCTAACTAAACTACATACATAGTTTCTTTATTGTTTTTTATTTTTATTTTGCAAATTTATTTAAATTCTTGTTCTTCATAGTATGTACATATACATAAATAAATATATATACATACATACACATGTATGTGTTTGTATAATAAGTAGTTATACTATGTCTATAGTTATTAGGATACAAAACTTGTTTATTCCTTGTTTATAATGTATTTTTAATGATATGCAAACGATGCAAACAACAACATCAATAGCAACAACTGACAAAAAAACATACTTTCTGAACACAATAAAATGCACATAAATTTTTATTAATGTTAGTGCACGCACACTTTCTCAACACATGCACACTAAGGTGGTCCCAATATTGGGATTTTTCGATTGTCGGCGCTCCCAAGTAAAATTTTATTTCAAGGTAGCAATGTTTTCAAAAAGAATTTTAAAATTGAATGTAGAAAAATAATTGCAATGTCAAAATATTCTAGTATTTCATTTACCCATAGACTCGTTAACTCATTATCTATATAATCATGAAAATTGAACAGTGGGTTTCTCTCTCCCCAATACGATACACTAAGAAGTGATTTATGGAAATTCGAACGTTTAGCGGGTAAAAAAGGGTAAATTCGGCAACCTAATATCTTCAATACTAATAAAGATACAAAAAAACTATAAAAAAAAGCTGAAAGCCGCTTGGTGCTATTCGAAATTCAAACCTTTTAGGGGAGAAAACGGGTAAAAACTGTATTTTGGTACTTTTTTGACACCCTATGTATTTTTTAAACCAATAAACATAGAAACAAATTTTTTAATCGGATTCTTTTCTTATCGAAAAATATTAAATATAAATTTGGTACCTTTTGGAAATTGGAACAGTTAAGGGATAAAAATTGTATTTATTTTTGGTACTTTTTTCATAAAATATGTTTTTCTATAAATTGACATAGACATACAATTATTTTATTATGGGATCCCACCACGATATAGAAATTTATTTGAATAAAATTTTACCACCGCAATGAAGATAAAAAAATACCTAAAATGGGGTAAAAACGAGAAAATATATTTTATTTAAAATTACTTAGCCAATTTTCATAAATTTTTTAACATTGGTTCCTGGATTCATATAAAAATTATCAAACAGAGTCAAATCCGAGTAAACAGTTAGGTACTTTTTTTAAAACATAATTTTTCTTTGGCACATTAACACATATTTTTATCGTTTGAGACATGTATATAGCATAACCAATTTTGGCAAAATGGTTTATTTTTAAGTTTCAAACTTGTGGGGTGTTCAAAGAGGAAAAGGGAAATTGGTTCCTTTTTTCCTAATGGTACTTTTTAAATATTTTAAATTATTTAACTTATCGACATTAAAGTTAGCTGCTATTTATCTGAGTAAAGTTAGAGTTAGGAATAGGGGATAATATTGAGGTACCAAAATGTGTGAACTGAACTTTAGGTACTTTTTGAAGTAGAATCCAATACTTTTTGAATACATTTATAATAATGAACCTGGATTCATGAAATTTGTCACATGATCCTGAATGAGTAAGAATCCGCAAAAGGTGTACTTAGTGGTACATTTTCTTCTAATGGTACTTTTTGAATTTTCTTTAATAATTGACGAAGAAACACAATATTAAGCATATATGGTCCTAAGTGAGTGAGAAGTCTAGGCGGATACTTTTTGGTACTTTTTTTCATTATTCGAATGGTACATTTTTGAATTTTGTATAACAATGGACTTAGGAACATGAAATTAAGCATATATGGTCCAAAGTGAGTGAAAATTCTAGGGGGAGACTTTTTGGTACTTTTTCCTTATTTGAATATGGTATGGACCTGAGCGAGTGAAAAACCATAAGTTGGGGTTTATGGTACTTTTTGAATGAATGTCCAATGTGGTATGAGCTGTGTGGCACGTAGCGCCATCCTGATGCAATCGTATCGTTGAAAACAAACTGAATAAATGACAGCCAATTCGACAGACGTAGACTCAACAATATGGGCGTCATCAACTGTTAAAGTTCGGAAGTCACTATTGGAAGACCCTTTATTATAATAAATACAATATTTTATTGAAACTTCATTATCCCATGATATACTGAGGTCGAAAGTATTGTTTTTATATCAATATCTCATATCTATTGTGTAAACAACAATGTTTTTTTTGGACGAAAAACGGCCAGAATATTATCAAAACGTCTTCTCCTTTGTACTTTCCTGTAAGTATTGTTGCATCGATGACGTTATTCATCATGTTTTTTACCGCAAGTCGGGTGCCATTACAAAGATGTGGTAGGTTTATGTTTCGTAATATTACGATTACCGATTCGACTTTCAGTTGAAGATTATGATGTGGTAATCCGTCTAATTCCAGAGAGATTAAAAACGCGTACATCATCTTGGAAAGTAACGGAATCCACCGATTTGTAAGTCATCAAATCGACAGCAATTTCACTTTGAATCTTAAAATTCAATTCGTTGATACCAATATAGCACGTTCTCTTAACCAATCATGATTTTTGTAATTCTGTGCAATGTAGCTACAATTCCCGGTGGAGCATGTGCAATATCATTTTGCGAGCGTATCGTTGCCAAAATTAACGCAATCAAAAAAGTTTTTCCAGTTTCACCGGGAGCGTCCAAAAAAAATTCCTTCAGTTCCATATTTTACAACATTCATAAGAGTGTCGTACGCATATTTTTATTGTCGATTCAACAGTAGGGCGTTGATTCCCTCAAAGCAGTGCAACCATATTGTTTGGACTATGACAAAATAAAAAAATTCAAAATCGGTCCAGCCGTTCTCAACTGTTGCAATTACCAACAAACGACATTTGATTTGTATTTATGTAGATAGAAGATATATACAAAGAAAAATTATATACAAAAATAATTTTTAACTTAATTTTTTTCTACATTTAATTTTTAAAATTTGTTTGAAAATATTAGCGGTATTCACAATGTAGAGTACTTGGTCTAGTAAAAAAGCTGAAAAGCTATTTATTGACAAACATATCAATTTCTAATGTATTTTGTTTTTAGTTTTTTGATATTGTGCTCTTTTCTACATTACCAGGCCAAGTACTCTACATTGTGAATACCGCTATTGGAACTTTAATTCAAAACTCGAAACTTCAAATAAAATGTATAGGGTTTAAAAGTTATCTGATTTTTAAACATTTTCGGCATTTGCTTTTTATATGACGGAGATCAATTTTAGACCTAGGTAGCAGCGAAAATCTAAAAAGTCCAATATAAGGGCCACACTATTACACACAAAATATAACTATTCTTGCGTTTATTTTTAGAAAATCTCTCTGACATAAATAAGGAAGGATGTTTTTATTTTTATCATTTCTTATGTTCGCAATTTGCACACAGATGTTTAAATCAACAACAACAACAACAACAACAACAAACAAGTGGTAATCGTAAAATTTACTACCAGGACTTTTGATTTTTATTAGTTTAGAATGTTTATTATACATATGTATGTACAATTTCACAAAGTCATAAAGTCCCATGCAAAAAAATCATTGCATGATGCTCCTAAAATGACACAATATTTTATATTTCTTAAAAATTAAATAGTTAATGGTAATAAGTGTAGAATTCGGACCAATTTATTGAAAATAGAAAATGCTGTGTTTTACATACATTACATACATGTTGAACAAACTTATCGGAGCAGACAATATAATGTAACTTGAATGTACATTAAAGTGGCCCTTATATTGTACTTTTTCGGTACTCCGAAGGTCTAAAACTATTCTATATAAATGCTGAATATTTGAGCAAAATCGGATAAAAGTAGCACAGTTTATTTCGAAGTCCCTATAAAAAGAACAGTTTAACCATTTCTGTCAAATGTAGATGACAGAATCATAGGTCTGGTTCCATATGGTGTCATAGTGACTATGATGATTCATACGAGTTACCAACCAATAATAAAACTCGAGAAAACAGAGTCCAAGTTGAAAATTCAGCCAAAATAGAATTCGTAGAGAAAAAGGAAAATTATGAAAAGACGAAAGAATCAAGAAATATGAAGGATAGATGCAGATGTAAAAAAGATGGTGCCATGAAATGTGCGGAGATAAATGACGATGATAAAGAATATATTTTTAAGGAATTTTTGGAAATTGAGTTGGCAAGTAAAAAAGTTTAGGTTAACACAGAATCAGCTCCAATTAATAGACGGCAAAATAGAATAGTATTAAATAAATCCAAAAGAAATCTAACTTTTTAATATTATTCTTGAAGACGTTGGACGTAGGTCCATGTTTAATTGGTTGAAAGAGTCCTAAGTCCATGAAAAATACAAACCTCGGCAGATACTTATTATTTCATTTTGCTTTTACGCACATAGATAACAAAATGTAAAATTTTTAAATATGGACTTAGAGCCTTTGCCATCGATATACCAAACAAGTTCAGAAAATTTCATGTACAACACAAATGCCAAATTTTACATTTTCATATTTCTTATTAGCGAAATTCCTAAAATTAAATGCTAAATGAAGATTAAAAATTCAAATTTTTCTTAACAAGTTTTTATCTATTTTATATTTTTAATAATTTTTATTGTAAGAGTTAAACTTTGCTGTCAATGGCTATGAAGTGTTTTTTTTTTTTTAAATAATTTTAAAAGATTTGTGACCAAAAACACAAAGAGAGCACCTAAAATCGAAAAAGTTTAGTAAAAGGCCACCCTATTATTCATAGTATTCTTTAAAATTCTATTATTTTTAAGAAATAATAACAGAAATTTTATTTACAAACACAAACAATTATATTGTTGTCTCCTGTTAATAAATATAAATATAATTATAAATAAACACAGATGTTGTTTAAAATTATTTACACTCACAACTTCCCTGCCAGCAATTGGTAGTGTCTGTTCTCAAATGTGACTTCTTTGTCACTTATAGAAGTTGAAAGAAACGTGTTTAACTTGCGGAGAAACATTATCGGTGATCCAGCCTTCATTGTTAAAATATGTGGTGGCATTCCACCTGGTTGCAATGAATTGAAAAATTCAGTAGGATAATTGACGGCTTGTTCTTCGTTCATTACTGTGTCAATCGATTCATTGCTTCGCCAAGCAGTTTCAATTGACAGCCAATCCGAATTTTTGTAGTTGATTGTAAGGCTTAGGAATACCTTGTCAACAGCGGCTAAAATATTCATTTGTATTTGGAAGAAGTTTGGCGAAATCTCATTTGTGGCGGGATCAATTGGAATTTCAAAAATGTTACAAAAAAAAAAACAAGTAAGAAGGTATGGTCGGCCTACTGAATTTTTGATAATACCCTACACTAAGGAAATGAGCAAAAACATTTTTCTTTCAAAATTTCAATAATTTATATTCTTGAGCGATTTTCGGAAGTGGCCCTTATATGGGAGTTATGACCAATTATGGACAGATCACCATGAAATTAGGTGGTGTGATTAATGTCTATATAAAAGTTATCTATGTTGCATTTTATGTGTATACTAACATTTTGGAAGATTTATGCTCGTTATAGTGATTATCGGAAGCAGGCCTTATATGGGAGCTATGGACCGATCGTAACAAAATTTGGTGACATGAATTCCGTATATATAAAACTTAAACATTAAACATTTATGACCGATAAAGTCCAATTTCGGGAGGAGATTTGTATGGAGGCCAGGTGAAATAATAAACTGATTTCAGCCAGTTTCAATAGGCTTGGTCCTTGGGCAGAAAAAGTGATATGTACTAAATTTTATCGAAATATCTTCAAAATTGCCACCTGTACTCTGCGCACAAGGTTTACATGGACAGCCAGCCAGCCAACCAGCCAGACGGACGGACGCACGGACATCGTTTAATCGACTCAGTCTATCGATATACTTTAAGGGCGTTACAAACATCTGCACAAATCCAATATACACTCCCCATTATGGTGGTGTAGGGTTAGAGGGGGTCAAAATTTTACATTTTGGCCAAGCAGGTGTTTTTTCTCATCCATGTAACTTATTATCTATTGCAAAATGTGTCCCAAATAGTTTAGAAAGCTATTTCTTCAATCTTTCGAAAAAAAAAATTAAAATTTTTGAAATTTTTTTTCCGAAATCAAAAACTTTTTTTCTCAAAAGAAGCTTAGATATTTTCCTTGAAGACCTACATATATGGTCGCTTAGTGGGATGCGAGTTGGATATCTATCAAAATAAATTTTTTGTAACTCAAAACTTTTTTTGCAAAATCAAAAACTTTATTGACTTTTTTTCAAAATGGGTATTTTTATAATTTTTTTTTGCTCAAAAGAAGCTTAGGTCCATTCCTTTAAGAGGGTTTTCGTCGCTTAGTGGGTTGCGAGTGTGATATCTATCAAAATAAATATTTTGTAATTCAAGACAAACAATTTTCATTTTTTTTTTTTTTTTTTGCAAAATCTAACTTTTTTCTAAAATAGGCCCATTTTTCTCAAAAGAAAGCTTAGATATTTTCCTTGAAGACCTTTTTGGTCGCTTAGGGCACATTTTGAAAAAAAATCAAAAAAGTTTTTGACATAGAGAATTATACATAGAGACGAGACACTCCGATTTGTCAAACAAAAATACATCAAATCATATGTCTCATACAACAACAAAATATATAGAATAGCATGTATTTTGTTGTTGCATGAGATAGGTTTTTGGCAACAGACTTAGGTTTTTGACAATTACTTCTCATCTCTATGCTACCCTATGCTTTTTAATATAGTTTTTTTGTGTCTTTTAACACATCGGTATTTAAAATTGTAAGTATGAAGATAATTTATTAAAATTAAGCCCAAAATTCCAATTTTTACCTGTTTTTAACCCCTTGAATATATACTTTTGAAAATGTTATTTTCTAGTACATATTTTTGTGAGTACAGAAATCTAAAATAACAATTTTATCGCTTTAATACAAACTATAAGAACCTATTAGCCTATTAACGCTTCCAAGTAAGGATCTATCTTTGTTCCAAATTTCAACAAAATTGGTTCAGCCGTTTAGTCGTGATTGCGGAACGAATAAACAAACTTGCGAAAACATTTATAATAAGATAGCTGACCCGAGAGATGCTGTCCTGTCCAAATTAGAAAAAAAATGTTTGTGTTCGATTTGTGAATTTGAAAGAAGCAGTTTGAAATGTATAAACATTGTTTTTTCGATTGCTTTGCTGTGATATCATAATTTCGTTCATTGCAATGCTCTATGATACACGAAATTTTTTGTTTTGTTGTCTGGCGCGTAAACAAATAATGCTGATGGTGCTCTGACACGGGAATAGGGAACATACAATTGACCATGCATGAAGCATGGATTTTCAAAGTTAATGCCGCAAACACGCAATGACTACCCTTTGCGCTAGCATCCGCACCGGAAATTGCAAGCGTTAAAATCGAACAGCATCTCGGTCGAAGCACAATTTTGTTATCGATTCAACGTTTGTTCGAACTGATTCCCACAAGGCATCGCAATCATATAGTTTTTCGCGTAGCAACTCCTGATTAAATGCGTCATCATCAAGCAAATGTCCGCAATAAATATCAAAGCCTCATTGTAAATTTCCTCGCTCAATTGCAAATTTGGATTTGATGCAAAATATCTTTGTATTTCCTCCACAAATCAGTCGGTTTGATGAGAAGCATGTTGAGATAATTTTCGAAAACAATGTTCGTATTTGACGAGCATTTGACGAAAGCACAGCATATCCGAGGATATATCCCCAATGAGTGTCATTCTCTAACAATCGCAAGTGTTGACACGCTCCTCTATACGTGTACCACAATTCAACATTTATAGTTCGCAAATCTTGGAATGATGTTGGGCCACGAACGTTGACTAATAGCAACCGCAATAGAAACACTCATCGTTTCTTGGATGAACTTTGTAAATGCGACCTAATGCATGGGTGAAATCTAGAAATAGATTTCTTGTTTCCGCAGTTGAAATTTTTTTGACGATTGATATCTTGGTATTTCGGAGTATAGCAACGTTCGGCCAAATCTTGTAAATTTTGTAGATGGCGGTCGATCAACTCGTTGTAATACATTCTCCTCAGTAAACTACACTCTTTGACTATTTTCGAGATGTACGGCTAAATGAACAACAGTTGGATGTCTTTCATGAATGGAAAATGAAAAAAATGCACCAAATTGCTTCGTTACTGCTAACATAGCTGTTTTCCGTTTTTAGATAAAACGAAAAAAGTGGGGGTAAAAGTAGGCGTGGTAAATTTTTCTTTGCATTAAAACCCAAGTTAGACTATGACGAACGTTCACAACTGATGAAAGATCGAAAAATTCTTAACATATGTTAATAAAAATTGAAATTTTTGTTTTTATTTGATTGAAATTATTATTACAATTTACAAAAAAAAAAATATTTTTATAGTTTTAATCACTAGTGATGAAATTTTGAACCTTTTTCGGAAACCCTTCCATTACCGTTTTTATAGTGCTTTCTGTCACTTTGCTCGAACAGGTACTCCATCTCCGATTAAAATCTACCACACTTTTGGACACCTTTTTTGTGCTCTTCAATTCTCTTTTAATAAGAGCCCAATATCTCTCCACTGGCCTTAGCTCCGGGCAGTTTGGAGGATTTGCCGCTCTTGGTACAAATACCACATTATTGTGGTATGCCAAATCAGGCCAAAAGTAAGTGGACACATTAAGAAGTCTTATGAATGGAAGCATTCTCCTTTGTGAACATTCCTTCACAAATGTTTGGCTTGCCATGCCAAGAACTTTTTGGAAACATTTTCTGCTTTTGGGTCCTAAACTTTTCTACAACATTCCCTCGAGCATCAGCAACATAAAAATATTCACCTATATAAAAATATTTTCTATCATCGTACAAGTTCTCCCGATACTGTTTAATAACATTGGAAACAGTTTGACGGCAGACTTTTTAATGCTTGGCCAACTTTTTGTAGAACCAAGTTGGGTTTTGTTGAAAATATTTAATAATTCTAATACGCACTTTTTTCTGGTCACTCATTTTAATCAGATTAACAACAAATAAATATAAATGACATTAAACATAATAACTGACATGGTTTACAAAGGTAACTTGATCAAAAAAAATAATCAAATAATACTTGGGTTAAAAGTTTTAATGAAAAACGTGTGTTAAGTATTTTACGATCACACTCCTTAGATGAGCACTTTTAAGCTTTATGAGCATGTAAAATCCAATAAGTGTAAAATAAGGGCCAAATTCTGAACCCTTTTAAATAGCGGAGTTGATATAGCGAAGTCCTTCTTTCTGTGTGATGTTTTAAATAGGTTCTTGCGCATAAAGAGAACCACCAATAGCCTTATTTCAGAAATATCAAGTCAAAATTAATTAAATTTCTTTGTTAAAGTTTATTTGGCCACACTGTGCAATACTTGAATTTACTGCATAGATATCAATAACTTCACAATACATACTTAAACATTAAGTCATTTTTCAAAAACTACAAGTCATTTGTTGTTCCATTGTGTTTGTATTTATATAAATTTATACATAAACATAAATAAGTACATTGTATGTATGTACTCATACATATGATCATGTAAAAATAAAAATATTACAATTTTGTAAATTATTTTTTTATTATTGCAGCATAAAATTTATGCAGACAAAATACTGCAGGCATAAATATGGAACATACATATGTATGTACTTTTCTATAAAATATATATATTTATTTGTATATTGATTCTGGTTCCTAAAATTTGTCTTTATATGCAAGTTCTAAATATACACTAGAGTGGTCCCAAAAAAGTGTTGAATGCTTTTTCATATGATTTTCTTATTTATTGGTTAACTAACAGAAAAAAACTGTTAATCAATTCTTCAGTCCATGTTTTCTTAGTTCCGAAAGTAAGTTTCCACTTTATCTTATAATACGAGGAAAGGTCAATAAGACTGCGACTTTTTGAATTTCCCGGCACTTAACTGAAAGGGCAACACTGCTTCTGTCAACAAGCATCGGTCAGTTGACTCCTGTCAAAATTTGAACAAGCTGTGTCATTTAGTTTGTGTTTGACCTTGTGACTTGAGGAGAATTTGAAAAAAAAGTGAATTTCGTCTGCGCATTAACCATTAATTTTTTGGGAAAAAACCATCATCCAAATGAAGTCTAAGGATGATAAATACTATGGGAACTCTGCACCATGAATTTCAATGGTAAAAAAGTATTTTAGCGAATTTGGTACAAGCAGGGAAGATGCCATACGTTCTGGAAGCCCAGTTGAGGTCCTTACACCCGAAACAATTGAAAAAATCACGATATGGCGATCGTGAAAGCCATAGGAATCTTACATGGCCCTGTGGTTTCAATTTTGAATGATCACTTGGATATGAGAAAGCTTTCCTCAAGATGGCTGCTCACGTTTGCTCACAATCGGGTGCACAGAAGGGTACACACATCTGCAGTTTCCATGGCAAAAATCCACGAATAAGACTACGAAATGTCTCGGCGGAAAGAGAATTCACTCCAACGATAAAATCATCTCACAAAAAATACCTGTTTTGATGACCTCGACAAATCTTATTTTTTGAAAGGGATACATAAATTGGAGAAACGTTGAACAAAGCGCATAGAGCTCATATGTCTCCTCATGTTGAAAAATAAAATAATTTTTTATACGAAAACCTGTGTTTCATTCAAAAAGACACGGCTGAGTAATCTGAAAAGATAGATCTGAACGAATTTTTTCCTAAGAACGTCGAGAACTATTTTTGGTACCATCCTAATGTGCGTTTATATGCATGAATACTTATGTAAGAATTCTATTAAATAAATTTATGTTTACTACTGATTCCATACTTATATGTATGTATATATACTATATATACTTATAAGTATGGAAAATAAATATATATATTTATTTTTGTGTCGTTTACTTGTGTATGTATGAATGGATACAATATTGCATACAAAATGGTGTAAATATGCAAGTCTTTTTGTATGTACATATATATTAGGGTGGCCCAAATTTTTCACTTTTTACAATAAAATAAGAAAAATCGTATAACTCTTAGAGGTTGCACATTTAATTTAATGTTTCAAGTTTTGGATCAAAGTAGCAAAATTAAAAATAGTTATGGTATATTATTACTAACAGATGTAAAATATAAAATATGTCTGACATCGATAAGCTATTATAGCTTGAGACCTAATAAATCATAAAATTTCATGCATATCATGACACAACAATATAAGGTACACTCATTAGAAAATAAATTGATTCTACCTACTACAATTATTGTATCATGATAATATTCCTAATATTCCAAATTTTAAATTTTCAAAAATTGTTTAAACTAAAATTCAAAACAACTTATTCGATTCTAATAAATACTAAATAAGGATTAAGAATACAAATTTTAACGGGTTTGCGTGGGGACCGATTTGAAATTGGAGAATTTCGAGAAAATTCTGATTTTGTTTACAAATTTGTTAAAATTATGTATTAAAAAACATTATGTTGTATATTTTCCAATATTTTATTTCAGATTGTTTATTAACCCTTTTATATCTTTTCAATACTGCAAAGTTAGGTCTCTACACAAAGAATATAAACAAAGAAATTAGTTTGTTAATATAAATTGTTATGATGCTCTATAAAACAAAGTTAACCCATACTTTTTAAAGCTATTTCGAATACGAGTACATATGTATAAATATTGTAAAATTGATTAATAATATCAAGAGAAGGCAAATTCTGTGAGGGTTCATATATACACTACGTACAAGTATTGGTATTATTGAAAACCTTAGATGTACAGAATTTATATTTTAAATAAAAAATGTATCCTATAAATTTTCAAAATAACATTTACCATAAATACCTGAAATTTTATGATTTTGTGATTTTAAATGAAAACAAATTTAAAATTCGAATGGATTAAGATATTGTAATACAATTTAGAACTGATATACATCGAAAGGTTTTCTAATCAATGAATTGATAACGTTTGCCATTGTCTGCACTTATATACCGAAATTCCTAAAACGGAGAAAATAAGTTCGAAAAAGTAAATTTTTTCATAAAAGCGGCCTTTGTATAAAATATATACGAGCCCAAATACATACAAGAGAAATACAATTATGGAATATTTTATATTATATTTCAAATTTTATCAAAAATACAATAGATATTTAAAAAAATAAATACGATCCCAGGTAAATCCGTCATGGTGTAGGGTATAAAAAATATTTCAACACAAATATTTCTTGATCTGAAAGAGATAACCGACACATGTAATCGTACTTTTCAAGTACTATCCCAACGTAAAATTTCTTGCAGTTCAGGTAAGAACTAAATTTTTGGATATTTTTTTTATTTTTTAGGACCTACGTAAGCAATTTTGGTGGATGCCCACTAGCCACCCTTCCAACCACGAATTATTTCCAATATAAAAAATTTCTAAACCACTGTGAACCGATAAAATTATAATTTTTTATCATCCTTAGCATTTATTAGAATCGAAGACAATTTTATTAAATTTTTGAAATTTTGTTTAAAAAAAAATGAAAATATAAAATTTTAGATATGCATGAAATTGAATGAGTTATTTTGGAATCAAATTATAATGGGCTCTCGAGGTTTGAACATGTTTATATTTTATATACATACAAACATCTAATGAAGTACAAAAACTATTTTTAATTAATTTTTTTTTTTTAAATATTGTTATTTCGACCCAAAACTCGAGACTTCAAGTAGAATGTGCAACCTCTTAAGTTATCCGATTTGCAAAATAAGGGCCATCCTAATACGAATATATGCACTTAAGAGTTCATGCTCGAGTTTGTAACTGACGTTCATGTATTCTCGTATATGTATTGTAAAAACAACAACAATGTAAAAGAACAAAAGAACTGCATAATAAATTGTTTATTGCAGTTGTTATGGGAGAACAAATTAATAAATACACATAAATAAGTAAAATAACATTTTTATTTATATTTATATTTCTTATGCGAGTATGTTTAAATACATATGTATATGAATAATTTATGCAAGAAACCAAAAAATGCATGCTTGATTTATTTTCAAAATACTTTTGTACAAAAAATACGTAGTTTTTTAATGAACTTAATTGATTTTGTTTATGATTTGCATTGATTTTATTGTCGTGCCTATATGGAACGCTTCTATGCTTCGTGTAGGGAGCTGTAGGGACCTAGGAAATTCCGCCAACCATGATAAAATCCTAGACTAATGCATCTAAAATCTAGTAAGATTGATATATTCAGCAGTGCCAAAGTGTACTTTAGAGAAATGGGGCATTCATGTCAACTGAACCAACTTTTGAAATCGATGTCTTCCGATTGGGATGAAATCTGCACCATAGTTAGATCTATTGAATATTAATTCAGACACAAGATCGGTGGAGAACTTTCTGAGTTAGAGGGGGTCAATATTAGACATGTTTTTTCTCATCCATGTAACTTATTACCTATTGTTCTTAGCAAAATGTGTCCCAACTAGTTTAGATTGTTATTTCTTCAATCTTTCGAAAAAAAATTGTACGACAATAAAAATTTTTTTTATGAAAAAAAAAATTCAGATTAAAAAATATTCTTTCCAATTTTAACCCATTATAGGTCCGACATACTATGACCTTATATACACCGTTTCTAAGGTCTTTGAAATATCGATCCATATTGTCTATATTAATGATTTATTAATCTAGATATATGTAGATCAAAAATAGGTTAAAAATCGAGTTTGTCCTGGGTTTTTCCATATATCTCAGCCATTTGTTGGTCGATATTCTCGATTTTAGCAACCGAACCGGGTCTATAGTGGATATATTGAAGTATGAATCATGTAGGTAAGTTATTTGATGGCTACTTAAAGATGATTTCAACATACAGACGGACATGGCTATATCGACTCCGCTATAACGATCCAGAATATATACACTAAGGGAATGACGAACTTATATATACCCTTGTCATAAATGATACTTTCAAGAGGGAGCAAATAATCATGAGACCGTTTCTGCTTAGATTCGCAATGTTGCAAGGATATATCACATCTTGCCAAGGCTTATTATAATATGTGTGGATAACCTGGAATCAGAGTATATTCCGAAATAATGGAGGGAGGTCTATTTTATTCCTAAAGCGCGAACAATAAACCACAATACCGCAAAGGACTATGGACATGTCAGTCTATCATCACTTTTACTGAACACACTGGTTGAGTAAGACTAGGGCGGTACTTATTTAGGACTTTGTCGATTTTCGATACTTGCAAGTTCAAATTTCAATCAGGGACCGTAACGGTTATAAGTGATTTCATAAAAGTTATTTTATAACAGTTGTTTTGTGACTTCAAAAATAAAAATCCATCTAAAACAGTTATTATTCAACGTAAAAATAAAAGTTCGAATGAAATTGTTAAAAATGACTTTTAAATAGCCGTCATAAAAAAAATCATTTGAGGAGTTTTATTTTTCCCGTCAGAAAATAAAACTCATTTTATGAAAATTTACATCTAAAGCTTGCCGTGGTCAGATCATTATAATTTGTAAAGCACCTTGCATTGCATTGTTGTTGTTTTTATTTTCTTAAACAAATGAATTACTACAAAGATTATATCAGATAGACTCAATGAAGAAAGATACTGAAAAAAAGTAGAAAATAAATGAAAAGAGTTTTATTTTCTGACTGGAAAATTAAAACTCCTAAAATGATTTTTATTTTATGATGGAAAAAATAAAACTCCTCAAATGAGTTTTTTTATGACGGCTATTTAAAAGTCTTATTTTAACAGTTTCATGCGAACTTTTATTTTTACGTTGAAAAATAACTGTTAAATGTGGAGTTGAGATCATTTTTGTAATATCATCATTTTTATAATATCATAGATTCTGAAAGAGCACGTCAATTCGAATCTGTTGGTATATAACAATATAGGTCTCTGTTGACTCTAACATAGAGATTTTTTGATTTCAAATTTTCTGGATAACCGTTATTTACGGTCCCTGATTTCAATTCAATTCATAGATAAAGTATTGCATTTATTTATTTTTAATTCATGCTAGATTATATATCAAAATCAGCTCTGCAATAAAAGGACCACTTCCGAAAATCACTTTAACTTGCAAATGTTGGAATTCAAATAAAATTTAACAAAAATAAGTTTTATATAGAAAGTGATCTAATTTCAGGACGATGTCGTAACAGTATCTCTAATAGTTCCCGAGATACCGAATTATTTCCAAAAAAAAACCCACTATGCGTTAGTAAGTAAAAGTGGTCATACGAGCAATTACAATTATTATTTATAATTTCTTGTTTATACCCTACACCACCATAGTGGTTTGGGGTCATAGTTCCCATAGCATAAATGTCTTGAACATTTTAGAAGTCAAATAAAATTCAACAGAAATAAATTTCAACAAATCAATTACAACACAAATAAGTTCCATGCATACAAAAGTCATGTCATCTTGTTTGTTTGTTTGTTTGGTTTTTAAGTTACTTAGCTGCGCAGCAGCTAAGATTTATTTGGCCTGTAATTATACATAACGCCAACTCCAATTATAGCTAGAATATACTAGCTCAGTATTAATTAATCGTATTTTTAAAATTCAAAATGAGTTTTGTTTGGTTCTCCACCATATCAAAGTAATTTTAGGTTATAATTTCCAAATCGATTGCATGTGGCCAATGTACACTTCGAAGAACCGTAACGCGGTACAGTTATACGACGAATTAACACATTAACCAATGCGGGTGAAACGCAATTCCTCGAAGGCAGCGAAAAAAGGACGGCCTGATTGCCCTTAAGCGACTATGACCATGACGCGCGAGTTCTTTCTCCACCCAGAGCTGAATTACGAATGCATGTCATCTTATTTTATGACTATCATTTCATAAACAGTCATAGCACACAAATATTTTACAAGTATTAATATCGAGTTGCTACTAAATTTGTTTGCGATCGGTCCATAATTTGCTCATATACTCGCTTGACTGACTATAGTTGTTTTAATTGTTAATAATATTAATTGAAAAGAAAACTTTCGAATTTAACTCTTCATTTTCACGATTATAAACTAAATAAAGCAAACATAAAAACTTTGCTGTTAATTGAATAATCAGCTGCACAAATTGTCAGAAAATATCAACAAAATAGTTTTATGCTGGTATTCTCGTACAAATTTAATTTAAAAGTTTCTTTCATTTGCTTATTCATTATTAGCATCATGATTTGTACAATAATTATTAAAAGTTGTCATTTGAATGTTTTTGTTTAAATATTAAACTAATTAAAACTTTATTAACAAACAGTTGCAACAAAATTTGCCACGCATATTTGTGCTTGTTTGAATGTGAAAACAGATCTTTTTGAATAATTTGTTGAAAGTGCAAAAAACACGTCAAATAATGTTTGCAAAAAAATTTGTTTTTAGGAAAATATCTAATATATTTTACATGTTTCGAATTTGCGCATTTTATAGGGACTAGATAAATGTATGAAACTTTCCACTAGATCATTCTGGAAACTGTCCGAATAAACGGATGCTATATAAATCGTGACAGTGTGATGCAGAAGCAGTAATTTTATTTAAAGCTCTGACTTAGAGTGGTTGGTTACCCATTCGAAAAGGTTAAAAGGTAACAGTAACGTTAATTTGAGTTACGGTACTTTATCGGCAATAAAATATGCAAATATTAAAAAGAAGTAAATTGAAAGCTCTAGAATTCGAAAATACTAGTTTGTCCGTTAAGAGCATTGTAGAAGATTCCCGAAAGATGGCGTGTGTATAAATAGTGGCATAGGTGGCAGTCGTGAGTTGAGTTTATCATAGGCGCTGTTAGAGTTAACATCAACTGTCTTGCACGTTTAAGTTTGTTCATTATAAACGTGTGTATTAAAAACACATGGTGACTATTTTAGACTGTTATTGTTATACATTTGAATAAATAAAGAGTTGTTACAATTTTAAACTACCTAAACTGCTTTTATTGGCAAAGTATCCGGTTTATTTAAAGGAAATAAACTACCGTTTTCAAAAGGTGAAAACGTAACAATATTGAAAATGGTATGATATAATCGATGCCATTTAATTTTCAGGGGATAATTGAGATCAATTGGGGCAAATTATTGTTAAAATTTTATAAAGTATTAACTATTAAATATCCCGACACAAGAGTAGAACTGCCTCTAGTTCTACCTAACTAAAAGTAAAATATTTTAAAACAAGAAGGATAGTATAGTCGGTCAAGCCCGACATTATATTATACCATACACTGGGTATATAAGCAAAAACTGTTATCTTTTAAAATTTAAATTTTTTTTGCGTTTATCGTACATCAATTTGGCGAGTGGGCACAAAAGTTATAGCGATTTATGCCATTATTTCAGAAGTAAAGTGGCAGTTAAACTCTGTTTCAGCAATTTGAAATTTGTTTTTCACACACAATGGTGGTAAATGATGATTTAAATGATTTTATATTAATTTCGTAAAACGCGTTTCACAATAAAATTTTTTAATTTATAAAATTTAAATTTAATCTTCGAAATTGTCCAAGTTTAGATAAGGCCTATTCTCTTAAATGAGGAAATTTTTATTTTAAAAGCATTTATGTACATATGTTTAGTTTTTTTAAATTATTTTTTTCTATAAGAGAAATTCTGGGACAGACAACTGCGTGGAACTTTTTCTATTTTATTTAGAATTATAAATAATATTTTTTAGATCCGCAATATTAAAAAAAAAACATTTCAATATAAATACATATCTCTTAAAGTAAATGAGATAACTCACAAATGCAATCGTATTTTTGGAGATATTTTCAGGCATAAAGAAATATACATAGAGTAAAAACTAGAAAAAAAAACGCAAACAAATATATTACTCAAAACAGTTATATGTACGAGTGTTGTTATACCCTTCACCTTCGTGAGAAGGGTATATATAAATTTATCATTCCGTTTGTGAGTCGTTATTAAAGAGCGAAAGCGATTGGACGTGCGTGTGATCTTTTATGTTGATGGAGTGTTCGAAACAAAATTGTGTATAAGCAATAACAATAATCATATCAGTATTGCTACTGTACTGAAAAACCAAGAAACAACATTGTGTATTGCTAAATGCAATTGCATTGAATAAAAAACAATAACAACATTTACACATCACTTAATGCAAATGCGTTAAGCGAAAAACAAAAACAAAATATATATATAAAAAAAAAATAACTTAAATTCCAAACATATTATTTTTGAAAAATAAAAACAATAAACAACAAAACAGTGTAGCTAGTAGCATGGCTACTGCTAGTATATCTAGCATTGATGATGCTAGCGAAGAAAATGAATGTGAATGGCAAACAATCAATAATACAAATAAACGTCGACAATTAAACTCACCAGGAACCTTTAGAAGTAAACGAAAAGCAACAACAAATGAAGAACCAACTTGTTCAACTAACAGATTTGCTGATCTGGATGATGAAAGAAATTGATGCTGAACAGAATTCCACTGAACCTAGACCTCCCCCATTATACATTCCTAAAGTTACTAACGTGAAAGACATGAATCAACAATTTTCCAGTATTATATCTCCCACACAATACTCTTACAAAGCCCTCGGAGACGGCCAAATCAGGGTAATGGTTAAAACCATTATATCTTATAGAACACTTGTTTCGTATCTTAAATTTAAAAATATAAGTTTTCATACTTTTCAAATCAAAAATGATAAGGCTTATAGAGTAGTTATAAAGAATTTACATTATTCAACAAACACTGATGACATTAAGACTTTTATTGAAACATTTGGTCACAAAGTACGTAATATCACTAATATAAAAAGTTATCTGACAAAAAAGCCACTTTCAATGTTCTTCGTTGATTCTTCATACAATACAATACCTCTATCAAACAAATGACTAAAATGTCAAAGCTTATCACAAATAGAACTGATATGGAATCTTTTTCGTACTGGATAGAAGCAAATGTTAACCTAAACACTAAAATAGAAAATGGGTTTGAGTTGGATAATGCTGTAGAAAAATTTACAAATCTAATACATGAAGCCGCCATTAGATCAACGCCTGTAAGAAACTGTGTAAATAACCAAAGAAATTTTCAAATATCATTGGAAACACGCGAACTCATAATACATAAGCGACGACTGAGGAAAAATTGGCAAAGATCAGTAGATGAAGAAAGGGGGTTTGATATCGATGAAAATGAAAGGGGGTTTGATATCGATGAAAATAAAAGGGGGTTTGATATTTTTTCCAAAAATTTGCGATGAAAACGAAAGGGGATTTGATTTTTACGATGAAAACGAAAGGGGATTTGATTTTTACAAAATTTTTCATTGTTTTAAAAAATTCTTATCGCACACATTTTTTTTCCACGGTGATTCCTCTTTGCTGTTATTTTCATGCCTATAGAAAAATTTTTAAAAAATTATTTTTCATTGTTTTGACAAAAATTTTTATCGCGCACATTTTTTTTCCACGTTGATTCCTCTTTCACATTGTTTTCATACGGGTAAGAAATTTTTATTGTAGAAAATTTATTTTTCAGTGTTTTGAAAAATGTTTCTAGTTTTCAAAAATGTACTTTAAGAAAAATTATAAATATATTCTGATTTCTAAAAATAATGCAGTATTTTGTCGGTTTTTATCAGACAATCTACATCCGTTATTTTTATTTTTTTTGTAAAAAGAAAAGTTTTTTATTGTTAAAATTTGGCTTAGAAATAATAGGTTTTAAGAAATTTATAGTTTTCAAAAAAACTTTAAAAACAAAGGAATAGAAATCTACTTTTTCGTCATTTTCATGCTGATAGAATAATTATAAAAGCTAAAAGTATAGTTTTCTTAATATTTGAATACATCCGGCCTTGTTCTAGAAAGAAGGCTACATGCATTGTTTCCGTTATGATTGTAGAAAATAATTTTAATTTAAATATTTCATACAAAATCTGTTTCATAAAACTTTAATAAATTTAAAAATTGATTATGAATAAGGCCTTTATTTTAGAAATAATAGTTTTAAGAATAATTTTGAAAAATGATAGCAATAGTTTTTAATTTTAAGATGTTGAAAATTTATTTTTCATTGTCTTGAAAAAAAAAAAATTTAATGCGTCAATAGAAATGAATCGCTCACATTTTTTGGAATTTCTCATTTTTATGCAGGATGAAGCAAATGTTTCTTTCGATCAGTAAAATTTTAGGTCTAGAATCGAGTCATACATCCGGCACGATTGTTTTAAAGAAATATTATTTACACAGTTTCCGCTGTGATTGTAGAAAATAAGATATACTTGTCTGGAATTGTAGACGGCGACAACACCCCGCTTCATTTTAAGACTTATTTTTTTGTAAGAAAAATATTTTATACTATCTTTTAAATATAATAGCTATGTCTAAATGTTTCATTAAGATTGAGCAAAGTAAAGGTTTCAATGGTTCTACTTTTGTAAATAATTTTAGTTTGAATTTAGTATTCAAGCAATAAAAAACAATTTTATTTCAAAGAAAAAATATGGATTCTTATTTGGACACTATGCCATCAACATCAAAATTCGCTAAAGGCACGATGGAGCTCAATAAGGAAATCGGAGCTGGATTTATATGCGAAGTTTGTTGCAATGTATTTACTACATTAAGTAAACTGCACAAACATAAGCTCGTGCACCAAAAAAGCATGAAGAAGAGTTGCAACATCTTTTACTGCAAACTTTGTGGAGATGAATTCACAAATAAAATGCATTTAAAAAATCATAAGGCTATCCATGTCGGGATAACAAGTTTAAATTGTGAAATTTGTGATAGAGGTTTCAAAACTCACATGGGCTTGGAAAACCACAAAAAAACGCATCAAAATAAAATTAATTGTTCGAGCTGTCAAATTGATGTTGGAAGATTGGATTGGGGGCATCATCTTCGTTCAAGGCACCACAAGGAAAGTTTGGGTGTAGTGAGAGATTTCACTAAAAACATAAAAATAAGATCCAGCGACTTCATGGAACGAATTGAAGTCTACACATACTCAAACCCGAAGTTAGAGAACGTATTTGTGGAAGAATTTTTTGAAGCTGCAGAAGAGGAAGTAATGGAAATATTGGAAGAGTCCTTGTCGAAACAAATTAATTTTAAATGTAATTTTGAGCTTCAATGCCTTTACATAAAAAAATCAGAGGATACAGAGAAACTTGAGACTATGTCGCATGTGACTAAAATGGTGGCTGTAAACCGTTCTCATGGCTTACGAGATATTTATTTGGAAAAGGCAGATGACATTAAAACTAAAATGTCGGAGTTCCAAGAACGGGATAGTGGATGGGCTCTACTCCAAATATCCAACTTGAACATCAACATCAACAAGCACGATATAGTTCGAGGATCGAATTATATAAATATGCCATATAAATTGAGCAAATTAAATGCTTGCCTCAATATAAAAAATGATGACATATATTGCTTTAAATGGTGCATAGTAGCAGCATTGAGAAATCCTAGCAACCCCCAAAAAGCTACTATGTGTTCCTCATACAATATTGATAATATTGAGAGAGATGTCATAAAAATTGATGAAATAGAAATTAATTTCTCAAACATCAAATTTCCAATTGATGTAAAAGATATAAATATCTTTGAATCACAAAATCCTTACATTAGTATAAATGTATTTGGATTTGATGTGAAAGGGAACCAAATAATTGGACCATACAGAGTATGCGATAAATATAGGACAATTCACATCAGCCTAATGTTGTTGGAGAACGAGGATTGCAGTAAGAGGCATTATGTTCTCATTAAAGATTTATCACGGTATGTTAAAATATTTAATACATTTTTTGAATTATTTATTTATATCTAAAATTTTATATTTTGTTCTTCCAGATTTTTGAGATCATCGTTAAGCAATAGTAAAAACAGCATTCACTTTTGCATGACGTGTCTTACTTACTCCAAAGATCCAGAAATGTCAACAAGACATAAAGATGGATGCTCCGAAATGGTTACTACAATGCCGGCAAACGAAGATAAGTATATAGAATTCAAAAATAACATTAATAATTTAGAAGTGCCATTCGTTGTCTATGCAGACTTCGAATGTCTATTACAAAAAATTAATAATAGAATTAGCTCTAAGACACTAAATGAACAGAAACACATCCCCTGTTCATTTAGTTATTATATTAAGTGTAGTTATAATGATAGTTATTCAAAATCATTCACTTATAGCGGATTAGATAGCCCCCAAGTATTTGTCAGGGAATTGTTGAAAGACACAAAAGAAATTTTCAAAAATTATTTAAATAAAGTAGTTCCAATGAAAGCACTTACAAATGAAGAAAATGAAGAATTTAGAATTTGTGTAGACTGTAACCTTTGTGGAAAACCGTTGGACGATGACAGAGTTCGTGACCATTGCCATTTGACTGGTCGCTATCGATCTGCCCTTGACAACCATTGTAACCTTAATTTTAAAATTAAAAAATTCATACCAGTGTTTTTCCACAATTTATCATCCTATGACAGTCATTTGTTTATAAAAGAATTAGGTAAAGCTGAGGGTACCATAGAAATAATTCCTATAAATAAGGAAACTTATATTTCCATTACAAAAAATGTACCAATAGAAAATGATAGTTTTCAGTTGAGGTTTGTAGACTCATTTAGGTTTATGGCATCAAGTTTAGACGCTTTATCTTCAAATTTAGCTTCTGATGATTTTAAAATCATTAAGAAATATTTCCCAAATGATGCTGAGTTTGACTTAATAAGAAGAAAGGGAATATTCCCATACTCTTATATTGAGTCATTTTCAAAACTTTCTGAAGGAAATCTCCCTGAACGGGAAGAATTTAGAAATTTGTTGACGAATCAAGAGTGCAAAGTCGAAGATTACCAACATGCTAAAAAAGTATGGGAAACATTTAATTGTAAAACACTGTTAGAATATACAGAATTGTATGTTAAAAGTGATACACTTATTTTAGCAGACATTTTTGAAAATTTCAGAAAGATATGTAAAAGCATTTATGGTTTGGATCCTTGTCATTATTATACAGCACCAGGGTTATCCTGGGATGCTATGTTGAAATCAACAAAAATACGTTTAGAACTTATAACTGATGTTGATATGTATAATATGATCAAAACTGGTATTAGAGGAGGGCTTGTCCAATGTTCATTAAGACATTCTGTGGCCAATAATAAGTATATGAATGATTATGATAGAACAAAATCCTCACAATATCTAATGTACTTGGATGCAAATAACTTGTATGGATGGGCAATGTCGCAATACCTACCATATTCAGATTTTGTTTGGTTAAGTAATGAAGAAATAATTTCACTTAATGTAAATTGTCTTGAAGATGAGTCCAGTGAGGGTTATATCTTAGAAGTTGATTTAGACTATCCTACTGGACTACATGACCTACACAATGATTTACCATTCTGTCCTCAAAATAAAGTAGTTCCTCCCATGAGAAATGAAAAGTTGATAGCAGATTTAACTAATAAAAAAAATTATGCTATACATTATAGAGTGTTGAAACAGTGTATAGAAAATGGTATGATTTTGAAAAAAATACATCGAGTTATAAAATTTAAACAGGCTCCATGGTTAAAGTCATACATCGACTTAAATACTTTTCATAGGACTAAAGCGACAAATGCATTCGAAAAAGATTTCTTTAAGTTACTAAATAATGCAGTTTATGGCAAGACCATGGAGAATGTGGAAAAAAGAAAGAGTGTTTATATTGTAACACAGTGGGAATCGGACAGAAGAAATCATAAAGAAGCAAGAGCTCATATTGCTCAATTAAATTTTCATAGTCTGTCTAGGTTTGGAGATGATATGTTTGCCGTACAACTTAAACGAATGAACATTAAATGTAATAAACCAATGTACTTAGGTTTCAGTGTATTAGAACTTTCGAAATGGAAAATGTATGAATTTCACTATGGTTATATGAAACCCAAATTTAATAGTAGAATTCATTTAAATTACATGGATACAGATTCATTTGTATATACCATTAGAACAGAAGATTTCTATAAGGATATCTCAAATGATGTACTTCAACGTTTTGATACTTCAGATTATAGCCCTCAAAATAAATTTAATTTACCAATTGTAAATAAAAAAGTTTTGGGAATGATGAAGGATGAAAACTGTGGAGTAATTATGAGAGAATTTGTAGGTTTAAGGGCGAAAATGTACTCAATTAGGAATGACGATAATGGAGAAATTAAAAAATCCAAGGGTGTGAAAAAAATGGCATTAGATAGAATAACATTAGTCGATTATAAAAAGTGTTTGTATTCCAAAAATGTGCACAGTGATTCAATGTATACATTTCGAACGTACCGCCATCAAATATATACCCAAAAAATTGAAAAAATAGTTTTAAGTCACAATGATGATAAGAGATACATAAAGTTCGATGGTATTCAGACATATGCTTGGGGGCATTATAAGTTAAAAGAAAATGATTTTGAATTAGAAGATATTGCAGAATATTTAATAGAGGACACGAATAATGCAGAATCAAACATTACTGAAAATTCATTAACGAACTGGTATAATGACGGAAATGATCAAATGTTTATAGATATAAATTCAAGTAGTTTAAATGTAAATAATAATTATTTATTTTCTGATGATGACGATGAAATGTTTATGGATTTAAAATATTAGGATAAAATATACATATTTTAAGAATTAAAAAAAAAAAAAAAAAAATAAAACACATGTGATATTATTTTATAATTTATATATTTATTTTCTTATTTATTTAAATTTTACTTTTAACAAATTTATTTATTGTTCTATAATTTTAAGTTTAAAGATAATATTGTTAAATAAATCTATAATTAAAAATATTGAAATTAATACATTTTATTCATTGCGTTAAACAATTTTTTTAACTGAAGCTGTAAGCGGTGAGTATTCGATTAAACGATCGTGTATGAGTAAACAGTATGCAGATGTATTAGCCGCTACTATTTTATCTGTAGAAAACTCAACTTTTATATCAATTGGGCCTGTTGTGACTGCTTCATTTTGATGACTGACATCAATCACGATTATAGGTGCTTTTTCCTTAAATTCTTCAGCTGAGAGGAGTGGTTGAGCCTCCCTCATATAGAAATTTTGTTGAAACTTAACATACATATCGTATAGAATGGCAAAACGTTGATTATCAAATTTAACATTTAAATCATCATAGGGATATGAGTCTGAATTTAAATGTATTTTAATATTGTTAAGATTTGAATGGGTAAGCTTATTGTTATGTTTAAAAGCAATTAGTACAAAACGTGGACGTTCTCTGTTTGCAGCTAGTTTTACATTCCAAATATGATTTTGTGATGCTGATAGTTGAGGATGGTAGTGGCAATCCCAACTACGAAATGCTATTGGCAACACATTTCCACTATTAATAATTTTTATTGTGTTCAGTTTAGCATAATCCGAAAGTTTTACATGCGGAATTCTCCAACTAATATTTTGAATTGTAATTTTTGGTTTTTCAGTAGTTTGATTAGAATTTACAATATTATCATCATTTTTGGTACGTAATAATATTAATTCATGTTTACAATTTAACATAATTTTATTATAATCCTCAGCAAATCCTAATAATGATTTAAGCGGGACATAAAAGTTGAAAAATCCTTCACCAACATCGATGTCTTTATCATAAGACCAGCTTGCATTCCCCATCATAATACTTTCGCTGTCATTTAGGGATAGATAATTTTTAATTGTGCTAGAAACACCCAAATGTCGAGTGCGATCTATTTCAACGCCATTAAGTTCATAACGAATCTCCTCAAATAAATTGGGTACAAAATTATTTTTCAATTTAAAGCTTTTCGATTTTAGACCACTTGTAGCATCTAACACAGTACCTTCAATATACAAAAAGCTTTCACTCGGTAAAACATATAAATCTTGATTTTGTATTGAAATACGAATTTCATCATTATTATTAAATGATTGAATATACGGTGTATATGTATGATAATCTTTTTTTATGATTCTTTCATCCATCATTGGTTTTTCTAAAACATTAATTATGTCAGTCATTATTCTTTAAAATAAAATTCAAGGATTTTAGGAATTGTTTATTTGCTTCGGTCAGTTTTGATGCGTTTAAGGTTGTTCTTGCTGATGCAGTGTTCAACACACTAATGTCTCTCCTCATTCTAACAACAACGTTTTTATTGTATATAATCATTATTGTTTGGGTCGTAAATGAAGACGAAGAGTAATATTTTCACCACGAAAATTTATAAACTCACTATTTTGATCTACAATAGTGACCGCGATAGAACTTATCTCCTTGGTGTTTAGAGGTAAATAGATTAAGTTTCGTGGAATTTCATCCATTTTATATCCTGGGGAAACATTTATTCCAAATTCATGAATTGTATGTGCCCTTTCTCCATTTATATAAGATCCAACAGCGATATTACAATCAATACGTATTGTATTCACTTTGAGAATATTTACGGGTAGTTCAGAGAGATAATTGGAACCCCCGTTTAAAGTTTTTTTGTTAAAACCCATTAACTTTCCAATTGTTCTTTTTTTATTGAAATATATTGAATCATGAGAAGTAGTTATTTCAACTCTCATTGTATTGTTATTGGCTTCTATTTTAATCGATTTTTCACCATTAGTCAAATGTTCATATTCACTTTCTAAATAATCTGCAATATCTTCCAGCTCATAGGAACCAATAGGAATTTCAATAATGTTATCCCCAATATGAAACAAATTATTATCCTCATCGACATTGGGTATGCTATTATATGTATGAAAATCTATAAGTGAACATTCATAATCCTCTTCCAATGCTATGGGTGGAAAATAATTTGCAGTTAAAATTGACGAGTTTCCGTTCAAAGTTAATGTAATAGACATATTGAATACTAAAAATGGAATGAATAAAAACATATACATTTTTTTTTTTGTTTTAAAATATATTTTATTTATTTATAAACTTAATAGATATAAGAAATTTATTACAATATTTCGTTTTTATTAATCCAAGAGTTGTGATCATTTGTAAATCCCAACCATTTAACAAAAGCACGATTATTTTTTATTCTTATAACCTTTTCCACAAGATATGTATTTGGATATCTGGTTGATAGTAGCTCCTCTTCATAGAATCCACCTTTAATAGGATTTCCCATATAGTCTTCTAAAATATATGTCGTTGGATATGTAATTTTAATATGTTTGATTTTAAATATTTCTGTTGTCCAATTTGGAGTATACCCTTTTTCAAAACAATGTTTATATTTGCTAATGCGTACATTGTCACCAATATTAAACTTGTTTTTCTTAAATATTTTTATATGGTTATAAACGGTATTTAACAATAATTTTTCATTAGAAGGTTTTACGTCAATAGGAGCCATTTTAATAACTCGATGGATTTTTTTGTTATAATCACTAATTAGTTTTTCATACAAATCAACCCAATGATATGAGCCATTGTAACTGAATTCTTTCCACATCATACCTTTCAGAGTTCTGTTAAATCGTTCTACAATTGAGGCTTTCATAATGCTGTAAGTAGAATAGTGATTAATTTTATATTTTGTCATTAGGTTTTTGAATAAGTTGTTGAAAAATTCTTTTCCATCATCTGTTTGCAAATTTTTTGGTATACGGCCTAAATTAAATATGTCATTCATAGCATTTGTAACATCTATAGCCGTTTTAGATTTTAGTGGTCGAATCCAAGCAAATTTTGAAAAGGTATCGATGACTGTTAATAAATATTTAAATCCTTTATTATATGTAGAGTAATTTCCCATTTCAACTAAATCCGCTTGCCATAAATCATCAATACCCTTCATTATTACTCTCCGTCGTTTAAAATTTTTCCTTGCTTGGGAATGAAGCTCATTAACCAACTCTCGTTTTTCATCCATACTTGAATTATATTAATATTAATATTTTATTTTATATTTCTTTTTTATTGGATCTGTACTGCTTGGCGGTTCACTTTTTGTAATTATTGACGTAAAAACAAAATTCTCCAGTCTTTGTACTTTCTCTAACAGCGTTTCGATCTGTTCACTAAAATGTAATTTTAAAGACATTTCTCTATGAGATATCATGTTTTGTATTGAATTATCAATATTATTAAGTTTTCCATCAAGTTTTTTATATTCTTGTTTATTCAATGTTGTTAAATCTTGTTGCAATTGTCTGATTTCTGTTCCCAAGTAATGTTTATTAACAGCGTCTTTTTCTTGTGTAGGAAACGAAACATTTGTGATCCTTTTGTTTTGAACATTAATGTTATTATTTTTATCCAACACAAGTCCAACAACTTGACGAATTTTTCTTTTATTTTTCTCATTTTTTATAAAATTGTTTTGGCTCTTTGAGTGATGACCAAACTTATCAACAGGCATATTTTGTTATCCTTCCACTATTTATTTATGATTATTGCTTTCTACGCAATAATATTTGCTTCTTGCAATTCCTCTAAAATTGAATTAATTTCATTGCGATGATTATTGTGTCCCGCGCCTTCCGATGCAACCAATAGTCTAAGTCGATCTACTAATTCATTAGGATCGTTCCAGTATATATAGTTGGGTCTTTCATTATTGACTTTCATAATCATTCCGTTTCCTTTATGCGTTTGTGATCTTAATGATCTTTTTGGTGTTATAGAAATTTCATCCTTAAACAATTTTTTTATAATAGTGTTGTACTTTTTGCTCTTAGTGCCCTTAATTTGATTTTTGGAATTAAATTGTCTTTTGTGCGCATTGGTTTTAATCAAAATATTTTTATAAATATCCAACTCATATGGTTCATAATTTGTTGGTTCTTTATGAAACAATAATTGAATCAAGCCTGGTGTAACGGCCCAATTTTGATTTCCAATGTTAATTTTTTCTTCATTTATTTCTATATCGCTATTACCAAACTTCCAAACATTATATGAGTTTTTATGTGGACCATATGTTGTATCAAGCAATTTATTTTTCTGCAGTAATGATAAGTCAATAACATTAGATGAATTATTAGCTGAATTAAATGTCGAATCTACACTGTTTGTATCGTTACTGTTTTCATCATCTTTAAGTTGTATGTCTTTCTTAGGAGTACTCGTTTCTACTTTAGACAACATATTATTGAAATCGAAAGAATTGTTTTGAGTGTAAATATTTTCTGCTTTAGGTTTATCATATTGAGTGTTGTTATTTTTCACAAGTTCTTTTAATGGTTCAGTTATTGGCTGAAATGTTTTTGCTAATCTCTCGTCGTTTTCAGTTTCACCAACTTTTAAACTTCGATATTTTTGTTTTAAAACAGACCGAGTCTTTATTAGTTCTTTAAGTAGTTGTTCATTCATCTTAATATAGCTCTGGGAGATCAGATCAATACCGTTGCTTGCAAGTTAATAATAGTAATAATGATAAAACTGTTTTGCACATTCTTTTTATTCAACTATTATCTGCTTTGGATCAGCTTTCAACAGCTCATGAACAGCTTTTAACAGCTCATGAACGGCTTTGAACAGCTCATGAACAGCTTTCAACAGCTCATGACCAGCTTTTAACAGCTCATGAACGGCTTTGAACAGCTCATGAACAGCTTTCAACGGCTCATGAACAGCTTTGAACAGCTCATGAACAGCTTTGAACGGCTCATGAACAGCATTTATAATTGAATAAAGTTATCAAAAAATTTTCTATATCTCCCACCATTCATCTCATTATCTTTGCTAATTACTAAAAAGCCAAATTTGTCTTGCCAACATTCACGACACATATCATAAAATTTTTCAAATGCCATATCTGTTCCAACGTGATCATTATAAACATGACGCATATTTAATTCATCCTGTTTGAACATAATTATCATATTTGCGTTGTCTCGAATCAAATGTTTAGGAATTCTTGTATATGTTTGACATAAGTAAAAAGAATCAACATTTCTGTGGCGACCCATACAAAAATATGATCGTATATTATTTTGTTTCTCGCAAGCAACATCATCGAATATCATTAGTGAATTATTTTTGGCTTCATCAGGTGGTATAACACTCTCATTATCACTAAATGTAAAATATCCCATCCCTGTTATAGGTGCAATGAGTTTTTCCAAGTACTGATATTTTGGTTGATAGAGCGATTTTGAATATAAATATATGTTCTCAAATTTTAAACCATTCGGACTTTCAATGAGACTAAGCATAACATTAGTCTTCCCACAATTAGATGGACCAACAATTAGAGCCCTAATGCTGTTCGGTAATAAACTACTATGACGTAGTTTTGTGTTTGCATCAGTAGAAAAGTCCATGTTTCTCACGGAAATATTTTTGTCTTGTTTTATTAAACGCATTTTGGTAACTAATAATTTTTTTTGTTTGTCAAAGTATATATAAGATGTTACACATTAATATTTTATTCATTTCAAAAAAAGTTATGAGAGGACAAGGTATATTAAATAATTTAATCGACGTTTTACCAATAGAGCTTCATATACCAGGATATCAATTTTGTGGACCAGGAACAAAACTAAAAAAACGTTTAGCTAGAGGAGATAAAGGTATTAATCCATTAGATTCTGCTTGTAGAGAACATGATATAGCTTATTCGCAAAGTAATGATTCAACAGAACGCAATCAAGCTGACAAAATTTTAACTGAAAGAGCTTGGGAAAGAGTTTTAGCAAAAGATAGTAGTATTGGTGAAAAGACAAGTGCATATATAGTGACCAATGCAATGAAGACAAAAACAAAACTTGGTATGGGACTCCAAAACAAAAAACAGTTCTGTAATAAAAAACTGTTTTTGAAAACTATTAAAACTGCTACCAATATGTTGAAGAAAGAGAAACCTCAGGATATACAAGATGCTATTAAAATTGCTCAAAAAGTTATTAGTAAATCATTTAAAGGAAATAAACATAATGTCATTGTTCCACGGATTATAAAACTTCCCAAAACTGGAGGATTCTTACCACTTATTCCAATTTTAACTGCACTTGGAGCATTAGGCAGTATAACTTCGGGAGCTACATCAATTGCAAAAGCTGTTACCTCTGCTAAAAATGCTAAGAAAAAAATAGATGAATCTACACGTCACAATAAAGCAATGGAATCTATTGCCATGGGAAAAGGACTATATCTTAAACCATACAAGAGAGGTTATGGTATAATTTGTAAAAATTCAAAAAACTATTAAATATGCTACCCAACAGACCACTTACAGATGCAGATATCATGAAGTTTGCTAATAGAAATATTCCTAACTTTAGAGGCGTATTTATGCGAGATATGCTTCCAAAACAATCTAAACAATCTGAGTGTGGAATAGTTAATTTGGATTCTTCAACTGGTAGTGGCACTCATTGGGTAGCATATTATAAAAACAATAATGATTTGGAATATTTTGATAGTTTTGGAAATTTACAACCACCGTTGGAAATCATAAAATATTTGGGAAAAAACATCAAATACAATCATAAGCGAAAACAACAATATAATACATTTAATTGTGGACACTTGTGTCTAGAATTTCTATATAAAAAAAAAAAAAAAAAATAAATAAATAAATAAATACAAACAAAACTCTTTTAAAAAATGCTTTTTATTTAATTTTCATATGGTATAAAAGTATTTTGATAATAAATAATATTTTTTTATTAAGTCTTCAATCATTTTCTTTTGCTTTTCAAAGTTTATTTCATATCGTTCAGGAATCAGTTCAACATCTTCTTGTAAGCAACTTATAAATCCACATTTATAATCATCATTTTTTTCACTTTCATCTATTAACTTTAGGAAATGTTTGATTAATTCCAGATGCTCTAAAAAAATATATCCCTCAAAATCCTTTAAAAATTGTATAATAGTTATGCGAGACATCATTTCAAAACAGCTATGCTAATAAGAATAGTAAATTTTAAAATTTGTTCTATCTTTATATAAAAAAAAAAAAATAAATTAAAAAACTAAAATTTTTTTTGTTTTATATATTTTTTATTATTTCTATTATTATAATTATAATTATTATTATTATTATTTAATGTTTAGCTTTTTTGCTACTTTCCCAGCCAAAGTAGGGTTGTGCGTTGGGGATAAACATCAGATCATCATCATCTGCTTCTAACGAATTTCCATATTCACCAATCTCTTCTAATTCGATGATATAGTTCCCAGTTATTATATCCGTCTTTTTGCTCAATAGAAATTGCTCCTCAGAGGTCCCCTCAATAGCAGCATCTTCCAAAGCGTTATATCTTTTTGGAAGGTATAGCATCCACTCCTCTAACTCCGCTATCACAACATTTCCATATTTGTTGTTGTGACGATACATCCTAAAAACCTTATACGGCTTACCAGTTTCAATATCCTTTACGGAGCAGTATGGTTTGCTCTTCAATTTGTTGAAGGCGGCTACAATATCTCTGTTCGTCATTGTGGAGGTCATATTTCTAATTATTTTCAATTGAATGTTTGACTTCTACTGAATAGTTACTGCTTTAAAACTCAGTATTTATACATATTTGTTTAAAATATTTAGAAAAAATTTATTATAAGTATGTTGTGATATGAGGATTCGTCATCGTCTATAAATCCAGAAATGTTTTATCATTTTCCAAATTTTGTCTATTGTATTTTTTTTTTTTTTTTGATTATGCTATTATTTTTTCATAAACCAAACAATATGGGGTGCTGTCGTCCTCTATAATTCTATACAAGTATATCTTGTTTTCTACAATCACAACGGAAACTGTGTAAATGTTCTTTCTTTAAAAATTGTGCCGGATGTCTGACTCAATTCTTGACCTAAAACCAAACAATATTGAGGTGTTCTCGCCGTCTACAATTCCAGACAAGTATATCTTATTTTCTACAATCACAGCGGAAACTGTGTAAATAATATTTCTTTAAAACAATCGTGCCGGATGTATGACTCGATTCTAGACCTAAAATTTTACTGATCGAAAGAAACATTTGCTTCATCCTGCATAAAAATGAGAAATTCCAAAAAATGTGAGCGATTCATTTCTATTGACGCATTAATTTTTTTTTTTTTCAAGACAATGAAAAATAAATTTTCAACATCTTAAAATTAAAAACTATTGCTATCATTTTTCAAAATTATTCTTAAAACTATTATTTCTAAAATAAAGGCCTTATTCATAATCAATTTTTAAATTTATTAAAGTTTTATGAAACAGATTTTGTATGAAATATTTAAATTAAAATTATTTTCTACAATCATAACGGAAACAATGCATGTAGCCTTCTTTCTAGAACAAGGCCGGATGTATTCAAATATTAAGAAAACTATACTTTTAGCTTTTATAATTATTCTATCAGCATGAAAATGACGAAAAAGTAGATTTCTATTCCTTTGTTTTTAAAGTTTTTTTGAAAACTATAAATTTCTTAAAACCTATTATTTCTAAGCCAAATTTTAACAATAAAAAACTTTTCTTTTTACAAAAAAAATAAAAATAACGGATGTAGATTGTCTGATAAAAACCGACAAAATACTGCATTATTTTTAGAAATCAGAATATATTTATAATTTTTCTTAAAGTACATTTTTGAAAACTAGAAACATTTTTCAAAACACTGAAAAATAAATTTTCTACAATAAAAATTTCTTACCCGTATGAAAACAATGTGAAAGAGGAATCAACGTGGAAAAAAAATGTGCGCGATAAAAATTTTTGTCAAAACAATGAAAAATAATTTTTTAAAAATTTTTCTATAGGCATGAAAATAACAGCAAAGAGGAATCACCGTGGAAAAAAAATGTGTGCGATAAGAATTTTTTAAAACAATGAAAAATTTTGTAAAAATCAAATCCCCTTTCGTTTTCATCGTAAAAATCAAATCCCCTTTCGTTTTCATCGTAAAAATCAAATCCCCTTTCGTTTTCATCGCAAATTTTTGGAAAAAATATCAAACCCCCTTTTATTTTCATCGATATCAAACCCCCTTTCATTTTCATCGATATCAAACCCCCTTTCTTCATCTACTAAGATCAAGAAATCCGAACGACAAACGTTTACTCAACCAAGCAACAAAATCACTAAAACTTCATTTAGCTGAACTAAAAAATAATTCAATTGGTGAATTTTTCGATTCTCTAAATAAAAATATTGATAATGATCACAGACTATGGAAAGCAACGAAATGTTTAAAACGCCCAACAAAAAGACATCCACCATTTAAAGACCTGAATGGTACGTGGTGTAGATCAGACTCAAGCAAAGCTAATGCCTTTGCAAATCATCTCTATAATGTATTTAATGTACAACCACACGAAAATGTTCAACAAGATGAAGATGTATTACAATATCTTGATGTTGCCTGTCAAATGAGTTTGCCTATTAAGCCGATTTCTCCTTTAGAAATAACGGATGAAATTAAAAAGTTAAATGTTAAAAAATCTCCTGGTTATGATAATGTAGACGCGAAAGTATTGAAAAACCTAAACAAAAAAGCAATAGTACATCTCGCTAATATATTTAATACCATACTAAGAATAAATTACTCCCCATCACAGTGGAAATGCGCTGAGATCATAATGATTAGAAAACCCAATAAGAATGAAAATGAAATCTCATCATATAGAGCAATTAGCTTGCTTAGCATTTTTTCAAAAATGTTTGAAAAAATATTTTTAAATCGTCTATGCCCAATCTTAGAAAGTTTAAAAATCATACCAGATTACCAATTCGGTTTTAGGAAAAAGCATGGAACAATAGAACAAATTCATCGCGTTGTAAAAACAATAAGAACATCTTTTGAAGAGAAGAAATACTGCTCAGCAGTTTTTCTAGATATTGAAAAAGCTTTTGACAGAGTCTGGCACAATGGCTTATTATATAAAACTAGCAGAACCCGGTCCGCGTTGCTGGCCCTTAGAAAACATCTGTTTTATATTGCATATCGATCTCGAATTTAATATACAGTGTCGGACAAAGTCGGTGATCCAACCGGTGGCAGTCCGGCTGGTTCCAATAAATTCAAAAATTCAGTAGATGAACTTGACGTGGGCATGAAGCCGACGTCATTTGAAATCATGAGTTGCACTTTTGGATATTTTGAAGGAAGTGCTTGGAAATAGGATTGGCGCCGGAAATGTAACTTATAAGCAGCTTAGGCGGCTCAATAACTGGTGGCAGAATAACATTACCGTTCGAACAGCACATTCCCGGGGATTCCTTAGGGAACTTCAAAACGCGGCAATGTAAGCAGTGTTTGTCCATTGCGGCAATCAGTACGTCTTTGTGATTCCTGTAGTCATCATACTTATTGTAATAAAATGCCGGCAACTTTAAATCGATTCTTTCTCTTGATCGAGCCATTCGGGAGCGATTGGCTTCTAGTCTTTCGATATGCTGTTGAGGTGTATCTGCAGTACTCGATGAAGATGCAATGCGACGCATTTGCTGAAGCCGTGATTCTCGTTCTCTTCTGCGGCTCTAGACGTAGATGCCCTTTCTAAAACAAATTTTATTTGAATAAAACCGCTATTTTTTATTAAAAGTGGAATGCGGAGAGTTATTCAAAATATTATTTTATTTCATAGATTTCATATGAAAATTTCTTATTCATGCACCTAATATGCAAGAGTAAACAAAATTGTTTATCATCGATTGATAAACAATTTATAGAATGATGTTAAGCAACGAAATGAAAATTGTCATTGTTTGAACGTTGGGAATAAAAAAAAGTATTTATGTATTTCTCCAATTGAAAAAAAATTTTTTGGTCGACAAAATTAATTTTTTTTTAAAAAAATTTTTTTTGCCAAATTTTTTTTACAACAATCACTGACTTTGTAAGCCAGTATATAGGAAACTAAATAAACTATCTGTAAGAATTGAAGAAAAGGTAGATCAACAATTATACAATAATCTCTTTTTTTATGTCATTAGCGGTATTGTATAAAAATTTGATTCTGCCACGCCATTGCGTCCATAGACCGAATATTAAAAATCTGACTTTACAGTGTTACCCGCTAGGCTTTTCAGAAGATTCCATAAAAATTTTACCAATATCGGTCCAGCCGTTTTTGAGTCCATGCGGAACATACATACACAAATCTGTTTTTATATATATATGGCATTAACGGAATAATGTAAAAATGTGATTTTTACACACCACTCCGCCCACAGACCAAAAAAAAAAATCAAAAATCTGACTTTACAGTGTTATCCGCTGGGCTATTCTGAAGATTCCCTGAAAATTTCATCAAAATCGGTCCAGCCGTTTTTTATATATATAGATGGCATTAGCGGTAAAATGTAAAAATTTAATTTTGCCACGCCCCTCCGCCCACAGACCGAAAATCAAAAATCTGACTTTACAGTGTTACCCGCTGGGCTATTCTGAAGATTCCCTGAAAATTTCATCAAAATCGGTTCAGCCGTTTTTGAGTTCATTCGGAACATACAAACATACATACATACCCACATACATACAAACATCCATTTTTATATATATAGATTATTTCATTTTACTAAAATGTTAATCTTCAAGTCCTAAGGTTTTTACCAATAGCAACTATTTAGACAATAATCTTATATTTATACATCAGGAGCTCCACAAACCTTGCTTTCTTTTTAAAAATTTTAAAGTTTTTTTATATATTCCATGCAAAATATTTTTTGGAAAAAACGTGAAAAATACGGACATTTTTACATGTTCCAAATTTTGATGCATGTAACTTTTTATAGGTACGAGATATCTGTTAGCAAGTTGTTTTGATTTTATTCAGAACTTCATAGCAAAAAAGTTCGAGCTGAATTAAAAAAAAAATAAACATAAATATCTCTTCAATAAAAGAGATAACTTACATATTTAAGGGCTATTTACTATATTTTAAATTTCAGCTCATTCGGATCATACTTGGATTTTTGCCGATTTTTTTTTTTAAATGTGAGACCCGAGGTGGCGTGTAATTTTGCTTTTCGTAGAATATTTTAATACATAAATGTCCCTTTTTAAAGGATTTTTTTTTCTCGAAAAAAGGGTCAAATTGACCCATAAGAGGGGAGATAGAGGGTTAAGATGTTTCATAAAAATTATCCCCATAAAATTCGACAATATAACTCTGGCAATAAGAATTCTCCCAGACATTAACTTACAATATTTTGTCAGTTAGTATAATGGTTCCTTCGAATAAAATAAATGAAAACTTTGACCCACTGTAAAAAAAATCAGACCAGGTGACTATCAGTTTATTCTACAAAAATGATCTACTCAACATGCCCTTTCAGGTTCGATATTCTGTTCCAAAAATGCTGTTGGACAGCGTTATTAACCGATAGTCACAAAATCCAATTTTTAAATTTTTTATCGATTGTATATATTTTCAAAAATACATCTTACGATCTTAAAATATTTTTTTTACATCCATAAGGCGTCAGGCCTGTTTAATATTGTTAGGCCCGTTGGCCAAAACCGTTTTTATAGACCGCATCATACTCGGTATAAGTCCAATATATTTGTCCGCACATTTCATAGTGCAACGTTCAAACTGATAGCGATATTTTGAAATATCAGATTCATGAGTATTTAGTGGCACACTGCCACGAACATCATCGTTGCATTGCTAAAGAAAACAACAACTTTCAGTGGAAAATACAAAGAACAGAAAAAACAATGGTAATTAACTAACCATTACACAATTTTGGAGATTCGACTGAAATTGCCGCAATTCATGTTGTACATAGTCCTGGGCTCTCAACAAAGGCGCAGCACAATCGTCTATACAGGATTGCACGTTATCTAGACTGGGTCGGCGATTGAGATCATCACAACAGTTGACCGCACACAAATGCATGTCGGATTGCATTTTTCTTAAGTGACTCTTGTACATGTCCTGTATCATGTCGGCAACAGCCTTTTCGACGCGTTTACGTTGATCTTCAATCATTTTTAAGACAAATTTGTATAAAACTATGTATTAAGGAAAATTTAAACCAAAAATTTTAAACGCATTAAGAATTGAAAGTTATCTTTTAGAATTAAACAAAATTTCCTTAAAAAAATTCAAATGAAACAAACAATTGTTTGATTTAGGGGTTTCCCATGATAAAATGTATGTTATATTAACATGATTGATTTTTGTGAATGGTTTTATGGAACGAATTACTGATTTTTTGGAATTCTGAATTAAGATTTTAAACAATTAAGCTCAAACGGATTTACCATAATAGCACTTGCATCTCTAAGCTTAGAAATCTGTTAAAATTTAATATATTTTTCATCTATAACTCTGCCGTTAATATGCCTCCTAGTTTTTAGTTTTATATTAGGTTTGTTCCCTATCAATATTATTATGAAATACTAGAAATTGTTAAAAAATTATAAGGAGATTCGAGTACGTTCGTTTTTTAATAAAAAATATTCATTTAGACGTCCTTTTGGCCAACATTTCATAAAAATTAAATACCAGCAAATTTGTAAAATAAAAAACAAGCCCTGCTTGTCATATTTTTTATTTCGAAAAAAAGAGAAACTTTAATTTTTTAATCAATAAAAATATTCGCGTCCAATTAAAAACAATAATAAAAAATTTAATTGCGAAATTAAATAACAACCCACTCAAACTTGTGGTATGGCCTCAGGACCCTTAGCCAATACGGTTTTCATAGTTTTCATCATGCTGGGTATTAAGCCGACATGTTTGTCTACACACTTTATAGCGCAACGCTCAAATTGATCTGTGAATTTAGCGATATCATCTTCTTTAGGATTAGCTGGCATTTTCACCTTAATATCATCGTTGCATTGCTAAAATGAACATAATTTCATATTATTAATATTTCATAATATTTTCTTAGTAAACATTAACTTACCATTACACATCTTTGTAATCTACCCTGAAATTCACCCAATTCATGTTGTACATAATTTTGGGCTCTAGTTAAAGGCTGGGAACATCTGTCAACGCAACGTTGTACACTGTCCACACTGGCACTGGTGTCTTGACAACATTTGGCGGCACATAAATGCATATCTGTCTGCATACAAATTATGAAAGTTATTTATTAATCATTTACATACATCACAAACTTATGAAATAAAACTAACGGCTTATTAAAAAAACCAATTTTAAATATGTACTATGATTGTAAAATAATTTCTGAAGGCAACAAAGTTCAGTGCCCTCCTTTTTACCTGCATTTTGCGTAGATGTGTTTTATCCATATCATTGATCATTTCGGTGACGGCTTGTTCGATTCGTTGACGTTGTTGTTGAATCATTTTGCTAGCTTTTTATTAACAATTTAATAGAAGAAACTATTTTTTTACAAAAATTAGGTAAGTATTAAGAAAAATGCGTAACTCGTGTTTTTTTAGTTTTATTGATAAAAAAAGTAACCTCACAACGGGTGATTCAAAAACTATTAAAAAAATCGTAAACAGCTGTTTACTTGTGGTCACTAAACACAGATCACTACACTAAAAAAAATTGTAATTAGGAAATACAAAATTAGGTAGGTAAATAAATTGAGTACAAGTGGTAAAAGTAACAGTTATTTACAGAGATTAATACTTTTCAGATTTAATATATTATGAAATCCATTCTGTTTGTCAACAAATTATTTTGCAAAATACATACACGGTACTATTAAAAATATTTTATTTTCTTAAGTAACGATAATTGCAGTTATTTCGGTAATGGAGCTTGCGGTAACGGTATTTCCTGTTTTTTCAGTAACGGTATTTTTCAATGATAACTGCAATTTCATACTGAATTAAATTATAAATAAAATGTATTATGAATAAAATATATTTTATTATAATTAAAATATTGTAGATTTCATTAAACTCAATAATTGAAATTAAAAATTTCTAATTTTATAATTGCAATTATTTATCGGTATCCATATTTTGAGGTAATGTACGATGATATCGGTGACGGTATTTCAGCGGTAACTGTAATTTAGCTAAAAGGATATTTTAGGGGTAACGGTAGCCAACCTCGTGCTAGTCCACCAAAAAATAATTAATAAAAAATGAGGAAGGTTCTAATAAAGGGCTTGTATGTGGCCAACGTATTTCTTTTAAACTGTGATTATTTTCCATTATAATATTTTGGTATACTCTTATAACCGCATCTGATAAAGCTTCCTTCGTGGTATAATTTTATGTCCGTATTTTGCGATTGTAAATTACTGATTGATCAGGCCACTTCAGTACATTATAATTACTCGGTTACAACCACAGAGGCATATTATATACGAGCAATACGGATTTTTAGAAATTAGAGGTTATTCGCGGAGTGATAAACACCAAGTTCAGACGCATTTGCCCTTAAATGTATTGTCGGGTGGTAAGGGTGGCTTTTTCCGATTCAAATGTAGTTTTGTAAGTGTATTTTTAATTAAAAGATATGTTACGATGATTCAAATTTAAACCGTTAATGCATACAATTCTGAGTTTGGAATTAAAATAACACTGTCAACTTTGAGCAGTGACAAGATTTTAAAAATCTTAAGAAATGTATTTTCTTTACGTGTATAAAGTTCATCGATATGTATACGGAACGCAGTATAAATACTGGTCAGCTGTTTATGTTATTACTACTGAACACAGTCTTCCATCGAACAGCTGATTTACATAACCTTCCTTTTAGTGAAAATCATAATTTTATTGAATTTTTTAAATAAAATGTCATTTTTGTGTCGTTTTAATAGATTAACATTGCAGAAATGTGTAAGAAATGTTTCTGTATCACAGCGCTACTTTTCTGCTGACAAAGGCACAGAAAGCCCAGCTTCCTTGGAAACGATTGTGGAGGAAAAAAATGTATCAGTGAAGGGATTTGCTAAAGCTTACGAAAGCCATAGTGATGCTCTAAAACCCAAAGAAGAACCTAAGGATAACGAGACTTTTGCTTCCTTATTGAGAAATTCAAAGTTTATTGATGTGAGTTACGCGTTATTAACTAATATTCTTTTATCACAATATTATATATTTTAGCTCGGTGATCCAGAAGGCAAGATAGTCTCTGGTAAAATTTTCCACGTTGTGGGTGACGATTTGTATATCGATTTTGGCTGGAAATTTCACTGTGTTTGTACCAGACCGGCAAGAAATGGCGAGGACTATGTACGCGGGGCCAGAGTCCGTCTAAGGGTCAAAGATTTAGAATTGTCCACGAAATTCTTGGGCTCATCTAAAGATTTAACTATCTTGGAGGCTGATTGTCAGTTATTGGGTTTACTTTCTTCGCCTGCGAGACAGGGTTCTATGAGAACTTCTGTGCCAACTGCTTAAATAAAATACCTTGTTTTCTTGCTTATTTTGTTAACTTTTATTTTTAGTTTCATTATTATCGTATAAAAACTGATATACTTCATAATGATGATTTAGTTCCGGTACAGCCTGTAATTTAAATCTACTTTCTAAAGCCCCATTTTGAGATTTCTCCAAGAAAAACACTCTCTTAGCACGACTATGGACTAGGGCCATACAACACATTAAGCAGGGTTCATGACTTAGGTAAATGTCGTATCCTGTACATAAATAGGGACCATATTTAGTCAGATTATCGCCCTCTACAGATGAGACATCTAATTTCAGTTTTTCTTTTTCATGCACTCTTTCTGCACCCAGCTTTAGATCTTTGAAATCGTCATTTTCATTTATAAAATCTTCAAATACTTTGGGTATACCACACATATTTAATTCACTTGATTTTTCACACCTTTCTTGGTTATCATTATTACCAATTAAAACATTCCAAGCTCCGGCATCTTGAGATTTTGCCACAAAATCAACTAAGACCATTGGAGCATGCATTACTGGGCTTTTACTTTTTTCACTACCACCCATCGCTACTATACTTTTAAACCTTGGATCTATACATACCCCCAAGCATTTGCCCTCAGCTAATTTCACTGAAGCATTTTTCAACAAACGAGCAATTTTCAGATGAAACTCTTTGTCTTCTGTGGCAAAATTTGTACCTTCATATCTTTGCTCCATATATTTATCTGGATGAAATTTACAGGGCCATTTAGAGTTAACTTGTTCAAATTGCCATCTCAGTTTGGGTGCCGCACTAGGCACTTTTATAATTTCGGTGTTTGTTAGGACCGTTTCTATTATTTCAATAGTTATAGATTTTTGCTCTAAAAAGTCTTTTAGATTTTCATTTTCCTCCAGCTCATTAGTTGAGCATATTATAATTTTTTTTCCATTGACCCTCTTTAAATGTTGTAGACTAGTTAAGGGCAACTTACTGGCCAATTCCTGCATAATTTTTGATATATCTTTTTTGTCCTGCACTGTGGTGGTTATAACTTCCTCATCTTTAATACTTTCTGTGTATTCATCAGCTAATATAGCTTTAATTTGAGTTATACAATCCAATTTTAAACGTTTGGCGGCTGGTTGTAACATTTTTTAGTTAAAATTTCATAAAAATTGTCCAATTTGGAAATATTTTTTAATAAAAAAAAGAACAAGAATGTAAACAAAAACAGTTAACAGCTGTTGTGAATGTTTGCAGCGCCAACGTGTTCAAGTGGTGAGTAGCAGCAATTATACATTTTAATAGTATTGCCAGCGGCATCTGAGCAAACATAACTTGTCTACATCATACAGAATTGCCAGCGCAAAGAGTTTATAATGTATACAATTGAGTCGTTTTATTTATTTTAGTTTAAAATTTTAATTTACTGAAAAAGCTTTTCAAAACAAGCTGTTATTTAAAAAGCTGTATTTTAAATTCTTATCCAATATTAATCTAAAATAATCTTTAAAATACTGAAACTTGACTCCGTCTAAATGTAATGAGAATTATAGAAACTACATTGGTATAAACACTAAAAATACATTTGCGCACATAAGTTAATGTATTTTTACACCACAGCACAATAGTGGGGAGGGTATTATGAGTTTGTGCTGATGTTTGTATCAACCAAAAATGTTACTCTATACCGAATTTTAAAGTATAACCATCGACTCAGAATCACTCCCTAAGTTGATTAAACGATGTCCATCCGTCTGGCAGGCTGGTTGTCCACGTAAACCTTGTGCGGAAATTACAGGTCGCAATTTTGAAGACTTCAAATTTGGCACATGTATTTCGGCTAATAAAACTGGCTGAAATCGGACCATTATTTCACCTAGCCCCCATACAAATGTCCTCCCGAAATATAATTTTATCGTCCAGGAATGTTTTATTTATATAGGTATGTATCTACACAAATTTCGCTCCAAATAAGTTTTATATATTCCGAAGTCATGTAACATAATTTTATGATGATCGGTCCATAATTAATCATAGCTCCCAATACGGCCCACTTAATATAATCACATTAACGAGCATAAATCTCTTAAAAATGTTGGAATGCACATAAAATTCAACATAAATATGTTTCATATAAACAAAAATCACACGACCTCAATAATTGGTCATAGCTCCCTTATAAGGACCACTTCATAATATCAACAGCATAAATCTCTTAAAAAGTCTGCAATCCGAACATCATTTAACAAAAATAAGTTTCATAAAAAAATTTTTCACACGGTCTAATCTCATGGGGATCGGTCCAAAATTGCTCATAGCTCCTATATAACCCCACTTCCGAAAATCACTCACGAAAATAAATTATTTAAATTATAACAGAAAAATGATTTTGCTCATTTACTCAGTGTAGGGTATTATACGGTCGGGCCTGACCGACAATACTTTCTTACTTGTTTTCGAATGTAATCTTTTATTGGAGCTATGACCTGCGCAAAAAAATAGTGTAAAATGATTTCCATGTATTTGAGGGATATTTTTGTAGAATTTTATTTACGCAACGCTATTAACAAAAGTTGTATGGATATTATAGTGATTCTCGGAAGTAGACTTTATATGGAAGTTACAATTCTTGAATACAAATTACTGATCTGTGTAAAATTTCGGTTCAGTATAAATTTATTTTAGATATTTGTGTAGGTTAATGTGGGTATCGGAAGTGGTTCTTATATGGATGCTGTGACCAAACATGGGTAGATCCTCAAAAAATTTGGCACAACGACTTTTGTATATATGTATAGATATTTTTTGTATCGAATTTCAACTTGATAACTATATTTGTAAGAAATGTATGAGTATTTATGAACCGATATTCACAAAATTCAGTATCTATGTATAACTTTGGTTTGATATCAATATGTTTTAGATATTTATGAAGGTTAATATCTTTTTTAGAAGTGGTCCTTATATGACAGAATTATGGGCCGATCTTCAGTGAACTGAATTTTGTATACATGGTGATTATTTGTGTAGTGTAATGAGCTTGTAATTATATTTCTTGTACTTGGTTTTTTTTGCTTTATTTTTCTTTTTAAATTGTGTAAAATGCTAACGCTTTCTTCGTTGATGAGTAGACGCCATCTATATGTAAAGATATTTTTACCACACGTATAAGTCTATCTCTTGTTTGACGTTTACCTGTTTTTTTATTACCAATTTTGGTATTCCCTTTTTGAAGCGAAAATGCTAACCATTTTCCGCGCCAAGATTTGGAGTCTAAACCGAGCTTTCTTGGTAGGAAAAATGCTATTTGTCCGCCATTATACTGCAAGATAAGCGTCTATTAAAATTAAAATTGAAGCAACATAAAGTGTTTATTTTAACAATTATAACCACAATATTTTCTATTATTTTTCCAAATTGTAAGTATGAAACTTGGTCCAAAATTCATTAGTTTGTTCTAATGTATTTACAATTTATTAAAGTTAGTTTTAATTTACATAGGTAAAAGTGCTTTTATATTGGATTTCCCAGATAATAAATTAAACTTCACAAATAAGGCATTAGTTAATTTAAAGCCATAGATTTGACCAGCATAATTGCAGAAAGTACATTTCCTATAGGCTTTAAGGCAATTAAACCTAATTTCAAAGCTTTTTACTCCCTGGTGCCATCTCAAAAGGGTAAAATTTTAATTATTTAATTACTCTTTTATATAAATTCTTATTGGGTATCTTTTATTCTTGTAAATCTAGATTTGGCACCTAATACACAATAACAAATTGATTAATTTCTCTTGGTGATTCTGAGGTGAAGAAGAAGCTTTAATTTAATCCTCTCTTCAATATTTATTTTTATGACACCAACAATATGGTAATCTCTACTGGTCACAATTTATTTAATATTCGTCAGTATAATTAGAGCAAGTGAAAGCAAAACAATTAATTGAGTGAAGTGCCGAAAATTAGGAACATATATATAGTTCAAATGTATTTAAGTGGTATTTAATATAAAAAAATACTAAAAAAAAAAAATTTACAATTGTTTTAAAAACCAAGAGTGCCAAAAAGAAAAAATATTGGTAAATTATTAAAAGAAGTAATTATATTACAATGTTAAAGTAAAGAAAAATTTAGAAAAGAAAATGTTTAATATCAGCAATATCCACATAAATTATATTAAACAAATTTTAAAAGAAAAGTGTTAAAAATTTGTTAGTGTTAAATTTGTCAAATTAAATTTATGTTTCTATTTACTTTTAATTAATTCCCTCATAGAACTTAAAAAGAAACGTGTTTGTGTTAAATCGAGAAAAAATCATATAACTGTTGTTATTTATCAACTTTTGTTTTTTTTTTATTCTAATTTGTTGTTGTTTTGGTGTAATAATTAGCAAAAGCAAAAGTCTTTAAATTTTGTGTATTCCGTTTTGCATGCATATTTTTATAAATTTTAATGTTATTAACATTCAAAAAACACAGAAAAGTTCTTATTTTATTGACTTTTGCTCATGTTAATAATTCTTTAATTTTTAAAAGTGTTTTGAAAGTTCTCCAATGTTAACTATTTGTATCAACATATTATACTGTTAATTTGTTTATAAACATTTAATTCAGCAACATCACTCTTAACATATGAATGTAAGAGAAGGATAATCTTCAGCTTCAACATCAACAAAGATCTTTGGATATGTGAGCGCTGGAATAAGTGAGTTTTGTTTTTTTTATTATTCTTTCACTTACATTTTATTTTATTATGTCTATTTAATGATGTTATTAAATTCATTTTTTTTGTTTGGGGTGACCAGCTAAAATTTTGATATTTTTGTATTTATTTGTTTTATTGGTCAAATTGGATCTTTTAAATTAAATGCATGTTTTTCAATAAAATTTCAATCTATTTATTTTTAGCTGGAACCTTAATTTATTTTATAATTTTTATTTTATATTTCGGGTTTAACTGTGAAACACATTTTTTTTATGCATCTCATTTTTTTTCTAAAATTTATTTCTTAATGAGTATTATTTATAAATTTAAGTTTCATTTAATTTTTTTTTAATTTAATTTATTAAATATGTATGCCTAAACTAAAATTCAATCTGTTTGTTTGTTTATTCAAGGAAATACATTTGTGGTAGATTTTTTTTAAAGGGATCATAAATTGATGAAGATTTGCGGAATAAATATGTTTATGATCATGGTAGGGTGGGCAAATTCATTACAGTCTATCTAGTGATGAAATAACTAAATTAAATCGATTTACAGTTGTTGTTTGGATATGTCTTTAGACTCTGTGAGCACGCATAATACATAATACATTTGTTTAAAGTGTAACCTTGTGGCAATTGGAATAGTTAAACCGTGAACCCCCCCATTATCGACGAGTTATAAGGCCGGTGTAAAAGCGTGCCCGTTTCATGAATGATTCCACCTCAACATCTGCCATCCATTTCAAGTTTTTCGGTTATGCACGTTACAGTAGAATTTCAACTTAATAGCGATATTTATGCATGTTTAAGTGAATTTCGATCTGCGAAAATTTAGTCTTGTAATTTCTTTTAACAAGTCTCCATCGAACATAGTAGAGAGTTTAGGTGTCCATTTTTAATTTTTAACACAGCGATTTTTGATATTTTTATAAGCTACTTATATAAGTTTGTCATTCCGTTTGTAATTTCCACAATATAATTTTCCGACCCTATAAAATATATATATTCTGGATCCTTATAGATAGCGGAGTCGATTAAGTCATGTCCGTCTGTCTGTTGAAATCAATTTTCTTCGGGATCCAAATCTTCAATAATTCTGCCAGACATGCTTTCGAGAAGTTTTCTATTTAAAATCAGCAAACTCCGTCCATAATTAAAGGAGATATGAGCAAAAATCCGAGACAACCTCTGAAAATTTCATCAAAAAAAGACAATTTATTGCATGCTTTGCCAAAAATCAACAAAACGTACATATGTTTGGATGTGTGTTGGTTTCATTGCTTTGTGTATTTTTGTTTTTTTTTTTTTTTTGGTGTTTCGTTTGGCGTTGTTGTTTTTATACTCTTCACCATCATGAGAAGGGTATATATGTATAAGATTGTTATTTCGTTTGTAACTCCTACAATATAATCTGTACGTCAGCACTTAAATGTAAAATTTTTAAAAGTTTTCTTGATATATTTAGGATGCTATACGCTGAAAATGGACAATTAATGCATCCACAACAAAGGTGAAGGGTATATAAGATTCGGCATAGCCGAATATAGCATTCTTACTTGTTTTTTTAAAAATACATATGTACACATTTGGCGTTAATTAAAAAAAAAATATTAAAAAAAAATCGGGAAAAATATGGATCGCAATTAGCAAAATACCAGACTAAGTTAGGTTAAATAAATGAAATTTTAGTTTTCAAACTAGAATTACTCGTAGACTATAAGAGATATTATCTACTTATATCGGATCGAGAACAAAAAGTTAGCATAATTTTTAATTATTCAAATACAAGACTTTGGAGTATGGAGGCTCCGCTCCCCTTTAAAATTTCAAATTCAAAACTTAAACTCAACTATAATAGGAATATACGTTTAGAAGTGACAAATGTTTCCATTTTTTTCAGTTCCCCCATTGTGCGATCTATAAAAAAAAACTAAAAAATTTACAAGTAAGAGCGTTGTAACTATTCGGCTATGCCGAATCTTATATAACCACCACTAATATAATACGAGCACTAGTGTTTAAAAACCGGGCTTTCTCCGCAATTTTGAATTTTTTTGACCGTCGTAAATTATATCTATGTATTTGATGCTTATTTTAGTTAATCTTGGAATGTATATGAGAGCTATGGCCAATTATGGACTTATCGTCTCAAAATTCAGTAGTATGATTATGATATGTGAAAAATGTTCGATATCTATATATGTACATAAGACATTTATAGTAATATTCAAAATATTTTTAAAAAATATAAAATTTTTGTCCATTAGTACTAAACCAAATTTGTCCATTTTCAATACCAAACATTTCTAATCAACAAACATTTTTTTTAAGAGACGTGCGGACATAGCGGACTTCTTAGAGTTTTATAATGACCCAAAATATAAATACTTTTTCCGTCTACGACCAATATTTCGATGTGTTAAAAACGGAATGATAAAATCAATATACCCTCATCTTTTTGGTGGTGGGTACAAAAAAATCGGTCAATTTTGGTTTGATTGTTAACCGTCATATAATTATCCGGTAAAAAGTATTCCACTATTTTTTTTAGGCTATAATCTGTGACAACAGATATCAAATTAACGAAAAATCGTTTGTAACAAACATATAATATCTTAGTAATATTTGGTAATCTGACACTATGGTGTAAGATACATATTTCAGTAACAAGCTTAACTATGACTCTTGATCAAAAAAGAAAATACATTGCAATATATAAAATTCATTAGGATTTCAAACAAATTTCTTTATAATTCGCTATTAAACATTCACTTTTATGTGGCCATATATATATATGTATAGATAGACGGTTATTTGAAATTAATAACAATTCATTATTTATTCTAAAAAAATATATTATTTGAAGTCCATTGCACTTCGTACAAACATTTCTTTATGAAATCCTGTAGTGTCTATTTACTGCTAGTGTTCAGTTGATTTGAACAACGTTAAAGTCTCTTGAGTATCTTTAACAAAATGTACAGAGAATATTTGAAATATTTAAGTGTATACCGTCTGTACTATTCCCTGCCCCTCCCCTCTTCTGATTAAGTAGGTATTGGTAGTGTTTTTATTGTTTGCGCCACCCCAAAATACATTTATTCATTTTAGTTAGTAAGTGACTGCCACTTGTTGATTATAATTTATTAATCGGATGCCAGTGAATAGATAAAAAGATGTTAAAAAGAATATTTCTAATTGTTGATTTCTTTTTGTGAGTAAAAAAATGTATATAGATGAATGGATGGATGGTTGGATGGATTGTTGTTTTATATTAAAAGCCAATTTGAAGTCATTTGTTGTGTTGTCTAAAAAACACCGCCAATTGTTAATTGTAAATACAACACGTATGAGGATAGTTACATCAAACATGTTGCAGCCAGAAACGTAGACAGTGATTTAGAAAGCCAAAAAGATGGGGTGTATATTGATGTTGTCATTCCGTTTGTAACGTATCGAAATATTGGTCGTAGAACGAAAAAGTATGTATTCTTGGTCCATATCTGTTTGTTGAAGAGGGAGGTACTTAGGGAATACAATTTCCCTGAATATATACGTTGAAAAAGTGCAAAATCGGTGCTATTAAAAATATTTTAGAACAAAATGTTCATCTAACGTTTAAAATAGACCTAGAAATCAAATAGTTATTGTTGATCGGTAAAAATTTGTGGATCAAAATATTTGTACACAATCAAAACACAATAGTAAGCTTTTTGGATACAAATTACTGATAGTTATAAAATAATCTATATACATAAATAAACATCAAATGTCGTTCGTTGGTAATTGCATCAGTTGAGAACGGCTGCACCGATTTGGAAATTTTTTTTGTAAATGTTCGTCATAGTCCAACATAGCTTTTTACGGAAAAATTGATCACGCCCACTTTTTTCGATTAATCTAAAATTGGAAAACGGCTGTACCGATTTGGCAAATTTATTTTTTTTAATGTTCGTGGTAAACCAATTTAAGTTGTTACTGAGAGAAAAATTTACCACGCCCACTTTTTTCGATTAATCTAAAATTGGAAAACGGCTGCACCAATTTGGCTAATTTTCTTTTAAATGTTCGTAGTAATCCAATTTAAGTTTTTACTGAAATTAAATTGACAACACCCACTTTTTTCGATATTTGGATAATTTTTTTTTAAATGTTCGAAATAATCCACAAACGGTTTTTACAGAAAGAAAAATGTTCCATGCAAATATGTGACCAAAGGCAGTGACATGGCTGTTATTGGAGTTAGTACTAACAATTTCAACGATGAAGTCACTGAATTTCAAATGGGCCGAAATGTTAGCAGTAACGAAGCAATTTGGCGCATTTTTTCATTTGCCATTCATGAAATGTATCCAACTGTTGTTCATTTAGTCGTACATCTGGAAAATGGTCAAAAGTGTACTTTGATGGGGAGAGTCTATTACAACGAGTTGATCGACCGCCATCTACAACATTAAACAAATTGTTTGAAATGTGCCAGAATGATGAATTTGCCCGAAATGCCAATATATTATACTCGGAATCAGTCGTCAAAGAAATTTCAACGGCGGAAACAAGGAAATCCAGTTCCACATTTCCCACATTCATTTTCCACCCCCGCATTCGGTCGTATTTACACATTCCATCCAAGAAACGATTAGTGTTCCTATTTGCATTTGTTATTAGTCAACGTTCGTGGCCCAACATCATTCCAAGATTTGCGAACTAAGTATAAATGGTGAATTGTGTGACATATCAACGATTGCGATCGTTAGAGAATGGCACTCATTAGGAATACACCATCGGTGCGGCTGTGCTCTCGTAAATACTCAGCAAATAGGAACATTGTTTTCGATAATTATCGCAACATGCTTTCCAACCAAATCGACTGATTTGTGAGCAAATACAAAGATGCTATGTGTGATGGAACAAACGATCCACAGTTGAATCGACAACAAAAATATGCGTACGACACTCTTATGAAAGTTGTGAAAGATGGAACTGGAGGGATTTTTTCTGGACGCTCCCGGTGGAACTGGAAAAAGTTTTATGATAGCGTTGATTTTGGCAGCGATACTCTCACAGAATGATATTATCGAACTGCTTATTCAGCACACAGGTTGCCATTGAATGAGCAAAGCAATGAAAATCCAATAAGAAAAATTTCAAAGAACAGTGCGATGGCCAAAGTTTTGCAGCAAAGGAAACTGATCGTTTGAAATGAGTGTACAATGGAGCATAAAAAGTCTTTGGAGGCATTAGACAAAGCGTTGCAAGATTTAAGAAACAATCAAAGCCGGTGGTGCGATTATTCTGTTGGCAGGTTATTTTTGGCAAACATTGCCACTGATTCCACGGTCAATGCCAGTCGATGAACTTAATGTATGTTTGAAGTCGCTCGTTTTATGGAAACACGTCAAGAAACTCAACATGCGTCGTGCTGCAGAACGATCAATCTTTAGAAGTATTTTCCAAACAATTGGTGGACATTGGCAACGGCTGCATTCAATTTCCCGTCGCTTTCTGACAGTTCACCGAATCAAAATCCGAACTTATCCGAAGGTGTTTCCAAACATTGCACAATGCTACAAAATTCGTGATTGGTTGAGCGAACGTGCTATTTTGGCTGCGAAAAACATTAATGTCGACAAATTGAAATTTAAATTGATGACGTACAAATCGGTGGATTCCGTTAATTCCCAAGATAATGTCGTCAACTACCTAACCGAGTTTTAATACTCGTTGGAATTACCCGGATTACCACATCTTAATCTTCAACTGAAAGTCCGATCGGTAATCATTATGTTACGAAATATAAACCAACCACGTCTTTGTAATGGCACCCGACTTGCGGTAAAAGTCCTGATGAATAACGTCATCGAAGTAACAATTCTTAAAGGAAAGTACAAAGGATAAGTCGTTTTGATACCACGGATCCCAATGGCTCCGACTGATATGCCATTATATTTTAAACGCCCGCAGTTTCCGGTACGGCATGCATTCGCAGTGACAATTAACAAATCTCAAGTGTCGTTGCGTGTTTGCGGCATTAACCTTGAAAATCTATGCTTCTCGCATGGTCAATTGTATGTCGCCTGTTTCCCTGTCGGAACACCATCAGCATTATTTGTTTACGTGCCAGACAACAAAACAGAAAATGTCGTGTATCATAGATTATAATAAATTATGATACCACAGTAAAACAATCGAAAGTATTTCTTTATTTTAATTGGTTACCTGAACATCGATCTATCAATCAAAATGTAAATAGAACATCATAAGATTAATTTTTCACACATATTTTCAAATCAAATGTAAATCAAACATAACCCAAACTTATATGAATAAATATTATCATTCAAAAATAGTTTTTTTTCTCTTTTTAACTATTTTAATATATGTATTTCAAACAGCTTCTCACAAATTCACAAATCCAACACAATTTTTTTTTAATTTGGATAGGACAACGTCTGTCGGGTCAGCTAGTATTTTTATAAATTTTACCGTTACGAAACGGTAACAAACCTTGGTTTTTTGTATCTACGCTTTATTTACAAATTATAATAGTCAATAGTTTGAAAGCTGTCCCCTTTCCCAACTTAATGTCTACGCTACACCTTTCAAACATGTTGCAACCTACAAACATCTTCAGTAACATTTCTCCACCACACAAAAATATTTACTTTCTTCTTCCCCACAGCAGTGGAGCAGTATTTGCTATTGAGCTACAATGTTGCTGGACACAAAAGTGTTAGAAACAAGTACACAACACATTTAAAACACAAAACAATATGTTGCAAGCAACAAATGTCTTATTATTGTATCTGTGTGTTGTAAGTACCCCACCACATGAATGAATGGAAGAAAAAATTCGCACGCACGAAACAAAAAAAAAAAAAAAATCTTCTTCATACAAAACAGATGGCAAAATCAGTCGTTGCCAAACTGCCGGTTATTTAAATTGTAAAAAGCGGACGAAAGAAAAGAAAATTTAGGCGGAAAATAATAACGAGCGAACTGTTACGAAAAGCGAGCTAAAAGAATTTTCAAACGTAAATTTAAGCAAAACTACATATTTAAAAATAATATTTTAATCAAGTGTTTTAATAATTTGATGCGAAGAAGATTATAAGGAAATTCTTTGAAAGAAATTTATTGTTTTGATTACAAAAATAAATAAACAAATCGAATTATTATTAGTTGTAAATGGTATTTAGTAAAGAAATTTAAGAAATCATCTAAATAAAAAATTAATGTTTTAAGAAAATAAACAAATGAAATAGTTAAATCTGTGAAGAGTGTTTGTTTTAATTTTTATGATGAATAAATGAAGAAAGAAATTGAAAGAAAAGCATTAATAAAATTTCAAAGTAAATAGTGAAAAATATTAAAAAAAAACTAAATCTAATAAAAATCTATAATAAGAAGTGTTTATCAAAAAATTAACAGAAAAAAAGTTAAAGTGAGTTGTGTTATGCGAATATTTAGTTAATAAAATATATTTAGAATTGTGTTTGTTACTCTACATCAGGTTCTACTTAAGAATTTTCCCAATGGATTTTAAAATAAAATTTTTAATTGATGTTTACAAAACATCTTATTAATCGACTTAGTTATATGTATATGGGGCTTTTCATATCAAGTGAACCAACTTTTAAAATAGATGTCTTCCAATTGGGATGACATCGAACATCGAATTCAAACACAATTTTTCATCAAGATCGGTCGAGAACTTTCTGAGTTAGAGGGGGTTAAAATTTGACATTTTGGCCAAGCAGGTGTTTTTTCGCATCCATGTAACTTATTACCTATTGTTCTTAGCAATATGTGTCCCAAATAGTTTAGATAGCTATTTCTTCAATCTTTCGGAAAAAAAATTAAAAAAAAAAATTAAATTTTTTTCAAAATCGAAAACTTCAAAATAGTGCTTTTTTTAAAAAAAATGTTTGCTCAAAAGAAAGCTTAGGTCCATTCCTTTAAGAGGTTTTTAGTCGCTTAGTGGGATGCGAGTGGTATAACTATCAAAATAAATATTTTCTAACTCAAGACATACAGTTTTTCAGTTTTTTTTTTTTTTTGCAAAATCGAACTTTTTTGCCAAAATGGGCCCTTTTTGTAAAATATTTTTTTTTTTTGCTCAGAAGAAATAGAACCATGGTGCAAATTTCATCCCAATCGGAAGACATCGATTTCAAAAGTTTGTTCACTTGACATGAAATGCCTCACATAGATACATCTTGTGCCAGAATAAATTTTGTGTTTTTTTTTAATTGGTTTGTCTGTTTGTATATAGTATGTACGAAAATAATACCCATCCGATTTGTTTGTAATTAGAATGTTCCATGATTTCATATTCGAAAAAAATTGATCGGCCGTAATTGCCCCTGAAATTTATATCAGATAGCAAAATAAGTTCTGCAAAATATTTGGATGACCCTTGCCGCATCTGCTGTGAATTTTGCAGATGTGATTAATAAAAATATTTAAATTTTTGTTGTAATGTACATGAATTATCTTTCTAACAAGATATATAATTCTAAAATTTGTTGAAAATATAGACAATTTTTTAATGGTTTCGACAATTTACTAATGTTAGTCCTGCATATGATTTTAAGAACAATTTTCCAAAAAACCGTCAAATTATTGGGTGTATGACTTAAAAATTCAGGATTTACAATAGATGGCTTATCTTTTGAAAGCGGTTTTTGTTTTTAATAACTTATATGTCCTTGTTAAGGGTACATATCTGACATTTATTCTCACCAATAACTGGTTAGCCTACCACCAACGTTTTTTTTCTTTGAAAATGTCGAATTTTGTGTCATCAAATGCTGCTTCAACGCTATAAAAGAAAATTATTTTTTCACCGAATCATTATTTGCGATGAAAAATGGATCCATTACGATAACCAGAAGCTTAAGATCGTATCTGAAGCCCGCCAACCAGCCGAATCGACACCAAAACCAAATATTCATGGCGCTAAGTTAATTCTCTGTATTTGGTGTGACACAAAAGGGTCCTATTTATTTTGAGCTGCTGAAATCTCGCCAGACCATCACAGGAAAACTGTACCGAACACAACTGATGCGTTTGAAGCGAGGATTGGCTGAGAAATGCCCAGAATATCCGGCCAGACATGAAACTGTAATATTCCATCATGACAACAGTACCTGTTAAAAAGTATTTAGAATGTTGGTTGGGAAGATTTGTCTCATCAAAAATTCTTAACACACGTTTTTCATTAAAACTTTTAACACTAGTATTATTTGATTTTTTTTGATCAAGTTACCTTTGTAAAACATGTCAGTTATTATGTCATTTGTTGTTAATCTGATTAAAATGAGTGACCAGAAAAAAGTGCGTACTAAAATTATTAAATATTTTCAACAAAACCCTACTTGGTCCTACAAAAAGTTGGCCAAACAATCAAAGGTCTGCCGTCAAACTGTTTCCAATGTTATTCACCGGTACCGGGAGAACCTGTCCGTTGATAGAAAGCCTGGTTCATGTAGAAGGAATGGTTCACATGATGTTTATTAAGCCAAAAAAATTGGAAGCATTTTCAAAAGAGCTCCCAACATATCCGGAAGGAAAGCAGCCCGGTTAGCTCAGTGCTCGGACTTGTAGGTTCAAAAACATACAAGGCTCAAAAAGTTCCTGACAGGAACGCTGCTACAAATTTAGAGGCCAAAAACAAAACACGAAAATTGAAGTCAAACTTTATAAAAAAAATATTTCTGCTGCGTAGTGGATGACGAAACGTATGTTCTGGCAGATTTTTCGCAACTTTCTGGTCAAACATTTTATGTTGCTGATGCTCGAGGGAATGTTGAAGAAAAGTTTAGGACCCCAAAGCAGACAAAATTTCACAAAAAGTTCTTGGTATGGCAAGCAATATACAGTTGCTGCAAAAAAGCCAAACATTTGTTACAAAGGGCTCAATAAATTCCGAAATTTACATCAAGGAATGTTTAAAAAAAGGATGCTTCCATTCATAAGACTTCTTAGTGTTTCTACTTATTTTTGGCCTGATTTGGCACCCTATCACTATGGTAAGAAAGGTCTTGAGTGGTAAAAGAACAATAATGCGGTATTTGTACCAATAGAGGCAAATTCTTCAAATTTTTCGATATCAGTCCTTAAATTACAGACCTTGCCTGTTCGACTACTATTTTTTCACTTTGAAACAGAGTATCAGAGTATATGATAAGTTCTTTTGGCTCGGAATCGGTATGTTGCCAGAAAGATGCGAAATGTTCAATATTTTGAATAATTATATATTGTCAAATGTTTCAAAATAAAAGCTAAAAATTAAAAAATCCCGCATTTTTAAGTCATTCACCCAATAAAAAACCCGTTTCGGTTTAACTAAAAAAATTTTGTTTTTAAAAGAACCGGTTTTGGTTTTTGTCATTCAAAAAAACCGGTTAAACGCATTATATTCAAATTTTATTCAATACTAGCTAAAACCCGGTGTGCCTCGCTACCCGTATCGTAATGAAATAAAAAGTTTAGAGTTAAACAAATATATTTATTAAGTTATTAAAATCTACAGTTTTCCTTTTATACAAACAAACACACATTCACTTTTATATATGGGGTATTTCACGTCAAGTGAACCAACTTTTGAAAACGATGTCTTCCGATCGGGATGAAATTTGCATCAATGTTAGTTCTATTGGATAGTCACATTTTTTCAACAAGATCGGTCAAGAACTGAGTTATAGGAGGTCAAAATTTGACATTTTGGCCAAACAGGTGTTTTTTCTTATCCATATAACTTATTACCTATTGTTCTTAGCAAAATGTGTCCCAAATAGTTTAGATAGCTATTTATGCAATCTTTGGATAAAAAAAATAAATAAAATATTTTTGACTTTTTTTTAAAAAAATCAAAAAATATTTTTGACTTTTTTTTCAAAATGGGCCCTTTTTATTTTTTTTAAGAAAGCTCAGGTCTTTTCCTAAGCGACCTATATGCTCGCTTAGTGGGATGCGAGTGGGATATCTATAAAAAAAAATATTTTGTAACTCAAGATATAAAATTTTTGACTTTTTTTGCAAAATCAAAAACATTGTTGACTTTTTTTAAAAAAATGGACCCATTTTTTAATTTTTTTTTTTTGCTCAGAAGAAAGCTTATGTGTTTTCCTTTAACACCTTTTTTGTCGCTTAGTGGGATGCGAGTGAGATATCTATCAAAATAAATGTTTTGTAACTCAAGACATTTCATGATGCATTTCATACCGATCGGAAGACATCGATTTCAAAAGTTGGTTCACTTGACGTGAAATGCCTCATATACAGTGGTGGCCATGAGGTTAGCACACTAGCTACTTGCTATTTTTAAACGCAAATATTTCCTATATTTCTTAATTTTTTTATGATATCTTTTGCATGTGTGTTACTTGTCCTTCTAAGATCACGTCCCATCATGTCCAGCATTATTCCTTTATATATATTTTGCGTTTTTCTATCCAGAATAGAATAACCTCAAAAAAACACTGGACAGTATTTTAGCACAAAATAAAAAAGTTTATTCATATTAAAAAAGTAACAAAACAAAAAAAACTTATTTCACTAAAAACTTAGTACTTAGTTGGATACCCTTTATTTTTGATCACAGCTGCTAGTCTCCTTGGCATACTTTCTACAAGGGCCATACAGCGATCCACTGAAATATCATTCCAAGCTTTTTCTACTTCTTTCCATAAATCGGCCAAATTTTTAGGCTTTTCTCTTATTACATGCTGCTCCACATCATTCCAAAGGTTCTCAATAGGATTGAGATCCGGAGATTGGGCTGGCCATTTTAACACGTCGATATTGTTCGATTCCAAGCAACACCTCACTAAGCGTGAGGTGTGTTTTGGATCATTATCTTGCATAAATCGCCACCTAAGTGGCATGTTGTCCTCTGCATAAGGTATCATTGTATTTAGAAGTATATTCTGGTATACATACTGGTCCATACGAGTATCAATCTTTTTTATAGGACCAACACCATACCCAGAAAATGCTGCCCACACCATCACATTACCCCCACCGTGTTTTATTGTTTTACTGGTGTACTTTGGATTATGTTGCATGTTCGGAGGACGCCATACATACCTCTTACCATCCGATCCGAATCTACAAAATTTAGATTCATCACTCCAAAGGACATTTTTCCAAAAAATTAACGGCTTTTCCAAATGCTCACGAGCAAAGGACAACCGAGCTTGTATGTTCTTTTTTGAAACATGTGGCTTATGCTGAGAAATGCATCCACGTAAATTTGTTTCATTAAGTCTTCTTCTTATCGTTCTGCTGGACACGTTGATACCATATTTTCCTGAAATTTTCTCTGGATTACGGTGGAGCTCTTAAAAGGATCTTCGACAGAGGCTATGTATATTAAAGAGTCCTCTTTACGTGAAGTTTTTCTGGGCCGAGGAGCCTGTGTAACATTTTTAGATGTTTTATATTTCTGAATATGTCTTAATGCATTATAAACCATCTTCCTGGAGCATTCCAAAGTATAAGCAATCTCACTTATACTTGTTCCTCTCGAGTTCATTTGTTGAATAATCTTTCGTTGTTCCTCTGTACACCATTTTTTTTTAGCCATATCTAAATAATGTTTATTAAGTCAGTTTGTCTTCCTCATTGATTAAATAATACCTAAACTTACCAATTAATATTTATACCCTCAAAAAACTTTTAAAAAATTTAATTATACTTATATGTGCTAAAATTGTGTCCAGCTTATTTTACATATTACTGCACTAAAATGCAAATTTGAAAGAGAATAGCGATAGAATGCAAAAAAAAAGTAACGGGACTTATTGATCACACCATAAACAACACTAATTACCAAAAACTTTAGTTTATAATTGCAATGAAATTAAATAATTTGCTTTAGAAAACAGCAAGTATGAAGTGTGCTAACCTCATGGCCACCACTGTAGATAAAGGTTTCAAATGTATACAAATTTTAACATTTACTTAATATTGTTGGTAGTCAGCGCATTTCTGTCCTAAATATTAATATTGATAGATGATATAGCTTTCCCTATTTGGTTTGTTTGGTATTGAAAATGGGCGTGATTTCACCTAGCCCCCATACAAATGTCCCCTCGGAATACTGTTTGAGCAGTCATAAATATGTTGATCTTGCCGCAATCCTGATAAAATGTTGCACAAATTATTTCTAAGTTCTAGTACTGTAAAGTATGGCGAAAATCGGGAAATATTTGTCCAAAGTCCCCATACAAGGTACCTCTCAGAAAATTACTTGAACATTCATAATTGTGTTATAATAATCAATATCATAATGAAATTGTATATAAACAAATAAAAAAAAATAAAAAATTTTCTTATATTTTTTTCAGAAAAAACATGTGAATAAACTCTTTTGGCTTTAATTTGATGTCTAATTTGCATAAAGTGTTTACGTTATTGTTATGCCATCCTATTTCAATTTTGATACTGATAATAAGATACATATAAGTTGAGAATTGTGTACTAAATCCTAGAAAATTTTACGTTTTTAAATATTAAATTGCAATTTATGCAATTATTTTATATATTTTATGAAATATAGTCAAATGCTACAATTTTCTTTAGAAAATTTATTTCATTAAAACCGGTTAGCCGTTTTCGGTTTTTCATACTCTAGTAATTACTCTACAACTAATGGAAAAATGCTTGTTTTAAAAAAGTTTTTTTTAGAGAAACTCTAGCGAAATATTTAATCAAATATTTTATCCTTATAGATAGCCCATTGGGTATAAGTTGCGACTTTAGTTCAACGTAGCCTTCTCAATAGTGGTATACTCAAAGTATCCTAGTAGTCTCTCCAAAGGAGTAATTATTCTAATTTCATTAGTTATTTTTTGAACTTCCGAATAATTTTAGTATTGTTTAGGTTGACTGTATCAATGGTGGCCCTATCTTGGAATGCTTATCAACGTTTTCCTTCCTATGCCCTCATGTTGATCCGTTGGGACCCAAATGATCTATAGGTTTACATATTTTTAAAATTAGTTTCTGAGATATTTTCTATTTGAAAAAATACCAATTCCTTCCTGCTATTAATTTGTTAGAACATCTCAAATTTTTATTTAAGGTATAATCATTCATCTATAGTTTTTAAAGTTGTTTACTATTTTGTGAGAATATCCACGTTGAATATCCAATAATTATATAACTGATCTATGTAAAATGTTGGTTCGAAATCGATATTAATGTACATTTGTGTTTTCGAAAGTGAAGCAAAAAGCGTGAAAAGTAAGCATTTTCATATTTTGAAATTTTTTTTCTGTAACAAATAAAGATAATTTTATTTTAGAAAGTAGAAAAGGACTATATTGTTCTTTTAAACATAATTTTACTTTTGATTTTTCTCAGGCGCGGATCCAGGTCATACATTTGGGGGGGAAAAATCAAAATTTTTTCTACATTTATCTTTTTTCTTCTTTTTTATATGAAAACTTTTCGGTTTTGGGGGGGATAAATTCTTATTTCACCCCCTCTGGAGCCGTTCCTGTATTTTCTGCATAGTAGTGTGCATATTTTTCCGTTTTTTTTTAGCTTTTTACTTGTTTTTTTTTAAATTGTTTAATTCATATAAGGATTATTTGTGTTGAATTTCAACTTGATAACGATGTTTATAAAATATTTCGGAAGTATACTGTAAACATTATGGGGGCTATGATCAAAAATGGACCGATCCACACGAAATATATTCTTGTGTTTTTTTTTTACATGAAACCTATATTTGCTGGCGTTATAGTCATTTATGAACTATTGACCCATATTCCGGAAAGAAATTTGTATGAGGACTAAGAGAAATCATGGACCGTTTCGTAACATTTTGAACTGAGTTCGTCTTTTTATCATAGGAATAACGTTTGAATATTTTCATGGTATTATCTACAATATATTTAGAGAAAACAGTAAGAAAAAATTAAAATATCCGCTCTTTTGGCGGTTGACTCATATCTTATAACTCCGGCTATATTAGACTGACTTTACAAAAACATATTTTGGAAAATTGTCATAGCTCTAAGTTCCACCCTCTAAGCGCTATCGTGTTTTCAACAGACGGACGGACATAGCTAGATTATCTTAGAATTTTATAAGAATCCATAATATATATACTTTTGTGGGTCAATCCCTCTAGACCCAGCGTTTAATTTGTATGCATGTATGTGTAAAAAATAAAATATCCGCAACAACATCAAGCAACTGAATGAAATATTTGTATTTTTACACTCTACTGTTTACATTCGGGTACGTGTAAATTGACGAAAATCTTCGCAACTTGAACAATATGAACGCCTACCAATGTCCTAGACTCTATCGAGCCTTTAACAGACGGACGGACATAGTTAGATTATCATAGAATTTTACGTCCAATATTTCGATATGTTTCAAACGGAATGACAAAATCTATGCGGAATGAAATTAAAAAAATGATTTGACACTGGCCAAAAAAAACTACATGCGCTATTAGTATTTTAGGACTTATTTTAATTACGTTATGTTTTTTTTAATACTAAAAATCTGGCTTTCAAAATGTTAACAAAATAAGAACTACCTTGAAAAAATATTTGCAAGTTTTTCCATATTTTATCTATTTTCATCGGGAGGCAGTGAATGTCAGAGAAGTGAACTTTTTTTGGAAGCAAATAATCCTATTATTGATAAGATGTGCAAAGCAGAACATAATGTTTTTTCTAAAAAAATATATATAGATGTTAATCAATCAAATGTAAATTGCAAATTTTGATTTTTTTGGAATTTGATTTGTTATGAAATTAATCATTTCATAAAAAGAAACATCAGAGATTATTTTTTTTAAAAAGAAAGTTCTTCTTAACTGTTCCATCATCCAACTGTCACGCCCAAATGATTATGGTGTTTTCCAATACCCTTGAATTTGAAAGTTGTTATACCTTTTTAAATAGAAGATTTTTTGTAGATTATTTAAAATAAAAAGCGAGAAAAATAAGACCATGATACTCAAATAAGAGCTCAGAAAAGTGCAAACTTCAGTATTTCCAACACCTGTATATAAATTTCTTCATAACTGCTACAAAAGTACATGAATATGATCAATTTTGTGCCTACATTAAATTAATACAATGGACTATTTTATAAAGGTTTTATATAGTACTAGCTTGACCCGGTGCGCTTCGCTACCCCTGTCGTAGTCTATGTTGGAAATTTCAATAAAATCGTTTCGGCTGTTTAGTATTTATTGTTTAAGAACTAAAGGTACTAATTTTACCGGTTTTCCCCCTGTTTACCCCTTTTTGGTCCAAGTATTGAAAAAAGTTATAGCCTATTGACGCTTCCAAGTAAGGATCTATCTACGTTCCAAATTTCAATAAAATCGATTCAGCCGTTAGGCTTGATGCTCAAACAAAGAAACAAACAAACAAACAAACAAACAAACAAACAAACAAACAAACAAACAAACAAACAAACAAACAAACAAACAAACAAACAAACAAACAAACAAACAAACAAACAAACAAACAAACAAACAAACAAACAAACAAACAAACAAACAAACAAACAAACAAACAAACAAACAAACAAACAAACAAACAAACAAACAAACAAACAAACAAACAAACAAACAAACAAACAAACAAACAAACAAACAAACAAACAAACAAACAAACAAACAAACAAACAAACAAACAAACAAACAAACAAACAAACAAACAAACAAACAAACAAACAAACAAACAAACAAACAAACAAACAAACAAACAAACAAACAAACAAACAAACAAACAAACAAACAAACAAACAAACAAACAAACAAACAAACAAACAAACAAACAAACAAACAAACACACAAACAAACAAACAAACAAACAAACAAACAAACAAAGAAACAAGCCTACAATGAGACAGTTTAATAGCTGGTACTTGACTACTTTGTATTGGATTCATTGGATTCACATACTTGGTTAAATAACGTCAGTTACCTTACTAGCTACCTAACTGGTAACTTGATCAGCTACATAACAAGTTATTTTAACATGTACGAGTGCTAAATGACCTCAAATAGTCAGCTAAAATACATATCATATGCAGTCCAATAAACGATTGCTTGTAAACAAAACTTTCTTCGACAACTATCCAAAGGATTGCTTCTTGTGGGTAAAATAACTACTTTCTAAAGTGCAGTACAAAATAAACGTTTAAAGTGACTTCACTATAGGTTACTAAGAGACACTAAAGTGTCAAATGACTTCATGCAATTAACTGTATGAGAACTATATCAACAGAATTTGTATAAAACCAGTTTGAACGAATTACTCACACAACACGTTTAAAGTGACTACACTCCAGATTACTTAGAGACACTTAAGTGTTAATTGTCTTCACGCTAGATTACCTGGGATGTATAAAGTAACCAATTGTCTTATCTCTCTACTACAAAGAGCACATACGAGTCAAAAATATATATTGGAGTCAGCCAAGTGATAAGACATTTGTGACGATTACTGTCTATAAGGGATACATTGACTACATGCTTAACTGCTGGGCCGCTATTATTCATTTACACGTGTGCATCTTTGCGCTATGGCTTTTATTTTGCCCATATCTCTTACATATGTATTGCGGTTTTGTGAATACAGCTTAAACTATTGGACATCGTAGACGATAAAATACTTATACATTTCTGCTCTTTCTCGAAATTCTCTCCAAACTTCAGAGACGATGCGGCGTGGTTTATCGAAAAAAATTACAGACAAAGCTCTTTACAACGAGTGTTATAATCTCAGACCTTTTCGTTAAACTGAAAACTTCATTATATCGAACAACATTTATTTAAGTATCAATATCAAATTTCAGAACGATTAAAATATTTATATGATATTTACAAAGTTTATTTACAAATTTTCCATCTATCAGTCAAAGAATTTGTATTCCAACTTTTTATATATTCTAAAAAAATCCTCAAAATCAGTTCTATTTGACATATTTATGTATGTAAATTAGAGTGTTATTAGCTACCGACCGTCCACCCACTAGAATTGTTCTATGTATTGTATAAACACGTTTTGTAAAGTATGATAAGATATCATCAGTTTTTGTAAAAATGTTGCCATTACATAAAACTATATCGTTACCTTTATATAGAAAGGTCCTAACTCGTGTTTTTGTTGTAAGCCCAGATTTTCGTTTATTTCGATAAATGGTCCGCTAATATATCCGCTATATAAACACCTAACTCGTGTTTTTAAAAAAAACACGAGTTAGGGCCTTTTAATATTAAGGTATCGATATGAGTTTTTGTATTCGTAGGCAGTTTCAAAATTCCACTTTAAAATTTTGTTTTGTTATTATTCTTTATATCGGAAGTAAAATGCGTTATTTATTCCTTGCTAGTACATTATCTAAGGTTGCCAATGAAAATATTTGCACATTCGTTATACCGAGCTTTGTCAGTATTTTAGTTTTAACATTTGTTTGACCCGTCTTACTTATAATTGGTGGAGAGTAACATACATATGTACATTTATATTGTTCATATGTACATATATAATCAGGCCCTAATCGATTATAATTTAATTCAATAATTAAGAAGTGTTTTTTATATAAATATATGTGTCTCCATCCACATTTTCAACAAATAAAAACCAGAAATTAAATAGGAAATATGTTTTATTAATGCAAGTATGTAAATCATAATCAATTATTTATTATTCCTTTCAAAATATTTCGTCGATTTATAAAAGCAGCTATATTTTTTATATAAATAAATGTCAAATTCTTTATTTTGTTGACGCTTTTTTGAAAACAATATTTTGTGTAAACATTATGCTCAACAGCGAATGGTTAATTATTGATGAGCCTCGAAGTGAATTGATTTTGATTGATATCTGATAAACTCATTGGGTCATTAACAATACATTAAATTTGATTCGTTAAGTGTTTTTTACGTATTTTATATTTTCGTGTTCTCATTTTACTTGATTTTAGTGATTTTGATTTTTTTTTTTTCTGGTTGACTTTTGTTTATTGTTTGGGCGTTGAAGTTTCAACAAAAACAGCAAATTGATGTGAAGGATCATCATTAATAAAACGCTTGTTTGCATAATGAATTCAAAATAAATGTCAAGGATTTATTGTGTATGTATGTATGTAGATGGGAACACTTGATGTCAAATTTTGTTTTGTATTTTTCTTTTTGTATTATGATATGTTAAAGTTATTGTCAAAGCTGGTGTTTAAGAAATGTCAGTTGTTTTTTTTTTTCTATTGTCAATTGCATGATTAATATTTATGTAATTTTCACTTTTGAATTGCTTCTGTTCACACTCATCAGCACAGGGATGGAAAATGAAAATATGTTTGGGTAGCAAAATAATATGAAATTACATAAGGAGTGAGATCGTAAAATTCTTAACACATGTTTTTCATTAAAACTTTTAACCCAAGTATTATTTGATTTTTTTTTTTATCAAGTTACCTTTGTAAAATATGTCAGTTATTATGTTTAATGTCAATTATATTCATCTGTTGTTAATCTGATTAAAATGAGTGACCAGAAAAAAGTGGTTACTAAAATTATTAAATATTTTCAACAAAACCCAACTTGGTCCTACAAAAGGTTGGCCAAGCATTCAAAGGTCTGTCGTCAAACTGTTTCCAATGTTATTAAACTGTACCGGGAGAACTTGTCCGTTGATAGAAAGAATGGTCCACATGATGTTTCTAAAGCCAAACAAAATAGAAAGCATTTTCAAAAGAGCTCCCAACACATCCGGTAGGAAAGCAGCCCGGTTAGATCAGTGATCGGACTATTTGGTACGAAAAGTTAAAGCTAATGCAGGTTTAAAAACATACAAGGCTCAAAAAGTTTCTGAGATGAACGCTGCTAAAAATTTAGAGGCCAAAAACTGAGCATGGAACTTGAACTTAAGAATTTTTCGATCTCACTCCTTAGTACTTTTTCCATCCTCAGATTACAAAATTTAAAATTTAAATTTATTTTCATATTACTGTAGTTTTGTGTAGTTTTTATAGAAAATATTGTTATAATCTGTTTTTTTTTTAGAGAAAATTCTGTTAAACTTAAGACTTTCGTTATAAAATACTATTAAACACACGATTGTTTTTATATAAAATACAGTTATACATAAGATTTTCAACAGAAAATAGTTAGCTATAGCAGAAAATCGTTCTGAGTCCATAGTAATTTTGTAAATTAGTCTTTATATATAAAATACTGAAAATTGTTTGAGACATTTCAAGTCTCAGGAGTATCTAGTGCTTTTCAATATAAAATAGTATCAAAATAAGCACCATCGTATCAACTTTACCATCCCTGGATCCGCTATTGATATTAAATTTTTGCAAGGTGAAACAAATAAAACAAAATTATACATTTGGCTGTGACGAAACACTTCAACACAGTAACTTAATAGCATTTTATATCATAAATTCCACTAAAGAGCACAGAATAAACAAGTTATTAATCATGTGTCTTTTAATTTTGACTATATTCAGTAAACACATACATTTTGGAGTCCTTTGGACATTTTAATTTTTATTTGCATGTCCTGTAAATATAAATGTGCGTATCTTATTATACTTAAGTCGTCTTAATGCATCATGAATGTATTTTTTGTAAAGAAATGGCGAAAATGGTCGTAAACATAATCATGATCGGGATGAAAACCTTCATTCCATCAAAGATCATTTCGATTAAAACTATGGAAAAATCCTGGTTTAACAGATGTGCAAAATTGCAATCGGATCTAGAGAGGAAGCATTCAGAATCTGGCGTGATAACAAAAATGCCGAAACTGATTCGCTGCGCAAAAGGGCGAGATCTTCGTGTGCCAAAGTGCTGAGGCGTGAAAAATCTCTACACGAGCAACGCCTTCGTGCCAAAGTTCTTACTGCTCCCCGGGGCAGTAAAAGCTTTTGGTCATTCATTAAAAGAATTAAGGATAATGCTAGTTCATCAATTACTACTCTTTTAAAGGATGGCCAATCATTCACTGACCCGGTTGATAAAGCTAACTTTTTGGCTGAATTATATAATTCGAACTTATTGGAAAGCAATCAACCACTACCCGGGCTCGAAAGAGTATCAGTTACTATGCCGAATATATTCTTTCGCGCTCGCGCAGTTAAATGGGTTTTAGCGGATCTCAACATAAATAAGTCTCCTGGGCCTGATGGTATACCAGCACTGGTCTTGAAGCAGTGTTCTTCGACGCTAGCTCGTGCATTAGCTAAACTTTTCAGCACTTTATACCGTGCCGGCAAATTTCCAGTATGTTGGAAGGTTGCTAATGTAACGCCAATTCCTAAAATGGGAGAGGCTAACAACCCTGATTATTATCGCCCAATAGCAATCTGTTCTGCACTTTCCAAAGTTATGGAGAGTATGGTTAACTACCATCTTGTGAAATATTTAGAGTCCAACAATTTACTCAGCGACCGGCAGTATGGCTTTCGTAGAGGACGCTCTACGGGAAAAATGGTGTCGTTCCATACACCATTTTGGCGAAAGTAAAGTGGTGGCTCTAGATAAAGTGGTGGCTCTAGATATTGATAGAGTATGGCATGGTGCGCTTTTAGCAAAACTTATTGCTTTTGGTGTCGATAATAACTTCTCTCGATTTATATCGAGCTTTCTCAGAGATCGCATTATACGAGTTGTTATAGATGGAATCTCATCAAACGAGTTCAAGATCAATTCAGGGGTACCGCAAGGCTCCGTCCTTTCTCCTACTCTATTTCTTATCTTTATAAACGATCTTCTACGTCAAACTTCCAACCATATATACTCTTTTGCAGATAACAGCAACATTTGCCATTCATATGAATTCAATTATAGAGCAAGCCTGTCGAAGATTGGGGCAATGAGGCAAAAGATGAATGATACGATTGTGGCAATGAGGCAAAACATGAATGATACGCTTAACCAAGATCTTGTGACAATCTCTGAATGGGGTTGTGCGAATAGAGTCGATTTCAATGCACGCAAGACTCAATGTTGTATGTTAACACATAAACGCACAACAGATCATGTTGCTTCATCTGTTTTTATGGGTGGTGTAAATATTAAGGAATCAGAAGCTTTTGATGTTCTGGGCATGAGTATTTAGTGCGATGTCCGCTGGACAAAACACATTTTTCGAGTGTCGAAAGAAGCATTCAAGTGCCTTGGTTTTCTAAAACGGTGTAAGACATACTTCACTCCATCTGATCTTCTTACTATTTACACCACTTATATCCGACCGAAAAAGGAATACAACTCTCATGTGTGGGCCGGTGCTTCAAAGTCTATTTTGGAGTTACTCGACCGCGTACAGGAGAGGGCGAAGATGCTTATCGGTGACAGTAGGGTATCCAGCTCTATTGACTCACTGGAACATCGTCGCAATGTGGGTTGTGTTTCACTGTTCTACCGATACTACAATGGTATGTGTTCTGCTGAAATTAGGGAACTTGTTCCCGAAACCCGTAGTTTTTTACGCAACACACGTTTTTCGGCAAGGGCTCATCAATTTGTTGTCGACTGGACAGTGGATCGCACAACACATTACAGGGAAAATTCGTTCGTTAGCCGTACTGTCCGTATGTGAAATAAGCTTCCTCGTGAAGTCTTTCCTGTCACTTTCAATGTAGGAAAATTCAAATCAAATGTCCACAAACACTACTCCCTCTATCATCCCTCCCATAACCTATTTTCCTAGTTCCAACACAATGCTTTGCATGAGTAGGGGTCATCCCCTGAGTGCTGGTCCAAGAAAAAAAATATCTCGATAGCTGGATCGTCCAGAATGTATATACTTTTTTGTTCTGCGACCAATATTTCGATATGCTACAAAAGGAATAACAAACTCTATATACCCCCATCTTCTTGGTTGTGAGTATAAAAATAAGATATGGGCATATTTCCTGTGATTAGTCCAACCACGATCGAAAAATAAAATTTTGATAATCATCGTGTTTTATTGAAGATATTTCTTTATAATTTGGTATATATAATTTTTTCGGGCCAAGGACGAAGTCTATTGAAACTGGCTGAAATCGGTCCATTATTGGTCATAGTTCCCATATAATGCCACATCCGAAAATCACTCACGAATATAAAGTATATATTCAAATTTCAATATCTTTGAAAATTTAAAGTCCTCTCAAAGCAAAAAGAATCACGATACAAAAAACTGAAATTCAGTATGAATATATGAAACGTACATGGACATTGCCATGTGTTAACAATTTGTTAGACTTTTGTTGTGCGGTGTTTTCCAAATTTTTTTTTTAACGAATTTTAAAAAATATTAATATTAACGTTTGTTCTTTGTAATTGGCAGATTACCTCACGCCAATTTATAATTGACCGATTTCGAGGAAATTTTAAAATAATAATCAAAACAGAAGAATTTTGGGATAAAGTTGTAAATATGTTGGTATGGCGAGTGCCGTAGTAGTCAATTTGCATTTGATTGAAGTCAAAATGGACCAAGACAACTATACCAAGCACACATCAGGTGTTACATAGCTTTGGTTGATCCATAACTGTCCTAGACTTAAATAAACTCCTGCACAGAGGAATAAGCTAAAAAAAATTTTACACGTTAGTTCAGTTAAAATTGTCATTGTAGATGCGTGGAACTCAACAGTGTTGTAAGTAGACAACAAAGGATATGAAACTAAATATTTACAGTTTTAATTACGCAAATTTTAGTTTCTGTTATTTTTTAGAGTTATATGAATATTTTTGGTACATCTTTTTATGTTTAGAGCACATTTATGTCAGACAAACTCTTGTTCGATTATGCGATGGAGCCACTGTATGTTAAGATACATTTCTATGTTCTATTGAATCGTGAAACTGAAGACCAAAATATTCACAATATTGTTTCGAGTTTTAAAGGTTAAAATTCTAAAAAAATGGAAATGCTTCTTAGTATTTAAAAAATCGATTTAACATTATTATTTTTGCAGAGGTCTAACTTTTGTGTCTTGGACAATGTTGACCCGTAAAACAAAAGAGTTAACAGTTTACTAGAAATTTAAAGTTAAGAAATTGTAAATTAGCAACCCAAAATGGTACGAAATAATTTTAATAAATTTTTTATCAAAAACTAAAATTTCTCGAAATCCGCCAAGCTTATCCATAATAAGTACAAACAATTTTTATATTCTTTTGAAATTTCGTTCAAAACAATTTGGAAAATGTTAAATTTAGGATCTCAAATCCCATCCTTGATTTTTTTTTTTTTGCTACCAAAGAGTTATAATATCAAGAGATTTTTATTGGTAAATGAAATACAAAACTATTTTTAATTGGATTTTTTTTCAACATTTAATTTTTGAAAATATTGCTACTTTGACCAGAACTAAATGCTTCAAACAAAATATGAAACCTCAAAAAGTTATCTGATTCTGATAAGTAAGAGTCCAACATAAGCGCCACCCTAGTATACCCAAATCAAAGCAATGATCAAACTATAGACTGCAATCAGGCAGCATTTAATATAAAATGCAATGTATACTTTAAGGCTAATAAGTTGTAACATGTACAATATTTATGCTCGATTAAAATACGTTCAATTAAAAATATGTATATAATTTTTTTCCCACCTTCCTCACCATTTCATATAAATATTTTTATATTTATGTACAATATAATAGTTTTTTTTAATACCCAGTTACAACATGTTTTTAATTTGTATAAATTGTATATTGTGTTAAAGAGCGATAAAATATTTTACTTTTTTTTTTTTTGCAGAAAACCAAGTGAAAATACATAAAATGCTTTTAAAGGATTTTCATATTTTTTACGTATTTTTGTTTATGAAGGCTTTATACAAATTTTGTTTTATTTGGCATTTAATGTATAAAGGTATAAAAATTGTACTCGCATGAATGAACATGCCACCTACCATGGAGACATGTACTACTATAGGTGTTAAACTAAATAGACAGACAATAAAAACTGTGATGTTTTTTGGGCTTTTTTTCTTACAAATCCTTATACGCTACACTACCACAGGAAAGGTGTTAGGAGTTTGTTCTCGTTTGTTGCTATTAAAGAATAGTAAACGATTCATTTATTTAACAGTCGGTGTTTGTTTGTCAGTATGTCCAGCCAATTATAAAAATCTTATACTACAAAATACTATGAGGATCGATACATAATTGTTCATAGATCCCATAGTAGCACCACTTTCGTAAATCATTTTAAAGTTAATATTAATTGGAACTGGTGTAACGTATCATATAGTCGGTCTTCCCCGAATATACTTTTTTACTTGTGCTGTGAATGGATTTATATCAACTTTTTTGTTGCCAGGAAAATGAAGAAAACCTGGTATGAAATAAAATACATTGGCTACGCCATAATCAGATCAAGGCTATTATAAAAGGACTAGTGTATAGCACACAAATGCCCAGAATACAAGCATATGTCTTTATTGAAAAGGTTTAATGCATTGTATAAAATATAAAAGCAGAAATGGGCAGTTGTTTTCGATGTATTTATCATCCTCCTGAAGGTCTTTATTTGTAGGTTTCTGTATGTTTTTGTTATTAAATTTTTCATTTAAAAGTACTTTTAATTCTTGATAAATACTTCTTAAAAATTATATTGTATTCAAAGAAGAAAAAAGCGATTGGCAAAAAAAAAAAAAAAAAAAAAGAACACAGATAGAGAAGTTGATAAGGATGTCCTTTAGTTCGCCTCTCCGTATGTCTGTTGAAATTAACTGGGACAAAATATTTCACTGATCCAAAGTAGATATATTGAATATATGATGTGAACGAGCAAAATTGGGCTATAAATGGTTGAAACATGAACAAAAATATTTGTGTTTTTAGATTTTTAGTAATATTTTTTATTTTTATTCATCTGAGACCCAAAAAAGTATATACATTATTGATCCTTATGAAATTCTAAGTCGATTGAGCCGTCTATCTGTCTGACACTCTCACGTCCAAAATACATAAGCAAAACTAATGAAATTTATACCAACATGTTTGTAATTTCTGTTTGGTATTGAAAATCAGCAAAATCGAATTAGTAGAATCAGAGTTGTGGACCCAAAATTTTTATAATTTTCACAAGTTTTTTTGATATTTTGGGTAAATTTATTGCAGAGAATACTATGATATTTTTAACTCGTTATTCATATGATAAAAGTATAAACTCTGTTGAAAATGGTAAGAATCCGTCCATCATTTTTCCTAACCCTCACATAAATTTCTTCCCGGAATATGGCTTTATGGTACTTAAATGCTAATTTTTGCTGAATTTTGTGTGGATACGTCCAACACAAAATTCAGCAAAAATGAGTTTCAAGAAAAAATATTGTTACATTTTAACCTTTTTAAAACGTTGGTTTATTTCCTTTAAATAAAACGGAAACTTTTGATTGCAAATAAAAGCAGTTTTAGTAGTTTAAAATTGTAACAACTCTTTATTTTTTTAAAATGTACAACAACAACATTTCAAATAGTCACTCAGTTTCTTTATACACGTTTATCAATTCGCAGAAATGCACACACACTATCATATGTAAACGACAGTTGATGTTAACTCTAACAGTGCCAATGATGAACTCAACTCACGACTGCAACCTCTGCCATTATTTATACACACGCCATTTTTCGGGAATCTTCTACAATGCTCTTAACGGACAAACTAGTACATTCGAATTTTAGAGCTTTCGATGTTAATGTTAGCAGCTTAAACATGCAGTGTTGCCATACTTACAAACAATGCTAATAACCGCATGCTATCAACATTGTTGATAAGTAGAAGCTTCTACTGATATTTATAAACATGATGAATGCTGCAGGCAGTCGTTACAGACCGATAAATTCAAATAGCTATTTCAAAATCGTAACAATATATAGCAATACCATATTTTTTTTTTAGATCGGTCCATATTTCACCATAGACCCCAATAAAGTCCTCTTCCGAAAATCACTTAAATCGTTATATAGTACAAATTTGACATAAATAATTCCCATACATATGAAAATCACTGTACCGACCCATATAAGGACCACATTCTAAAAATAAATTATGCTTCATAAATACCTAACATATATTGATATTGAACCAAAACTTTTCACAGATCGCTAATTTGTATTCATAATTCATACTACTGGATTATGTGAATATCAGTCCGTATTTGAATATATCTCTCATATAAGTCCACATCTGGTTAAAATTATGCAAAAGTAATCCCCGTTTATATCAAAATCACTGAATTTTAAGAAGATTGACCTATAATTATTCTTAGCTATTCCGAAAACCACATTAAGCTCTATAAATATTCTTGAATTATCTATATCGAAATAATTTGTATCCAAAAATCATACTACTGGATTTTTTGAATATCGGTCCATATTTGACCATTACCCCCTTATAAGATCCATTTTCGAAAATCACTTACATAGTTATTTTTAATCCAAAAATCGTCTTACGAGATTTTGTGAATATCGATCCATGTTTGACCACAACTAAAATTGGCTACAAATACATAGAAATCTCGTAACAATATTTTAAAGGGTTTTCCAACAAGAGGTGCTATTTTGAATCACCCCGTGTTTCGGTAGCTGTCACTTTTGAAGCTTTTATTCTTTGACATTTGACAAGTAGAAACTACGCCATTACTAAAAATGAAACGATACACGCTTCAAGAACGCATGGAAATTATTAAAATTCACTACAAAAATGGTGAAAATCGTGCAGTCACAGTTCACAAAACAAAAGCATTTTTGGGTCGTCATGAAGCACCTTGTCGGACCGCAATACAGAAAAATTTGAGCTTTTGGGACAAGTTAGTGAAGTGAAGAATAAAACCCGTGCACGACGCTCAAGAACAACTGAGAATATTGCTGCTGTAGCCCAAAGTGTTGAAGAAAACCCAGGTTTGTCCATTCCTCGTCGTTCTTTGGAATTGGGCATTCCACAAACGTCATTACACCGTATTTTGGTCGGAGTTGGATGATATTGATCTAGACAACGTTAACTTTCAACAAGACGCACAGTGGTCCAAATGCTCAATCTAGCCGGAAAAAAGTCATAACTCGTTTTTCAAAAGCCGTACCGACATGAAACTTGGTACGTTTATAAATTTCATCAATATAACAATCCGAGAATTTTTTTTGTATGAATGCGTATTTTTGTATGTAAATTTTTTCTCTGTGGGTTTGTGTGAAGCCTAGAGACGGCGAAACGGCTGAACCGATTTTCCTGAAATTTTTACACCGTCTTTCTGTATGTGCGGAGGGAATTAAAGGCTACCTTTCATTAAAAAATTTGAAGTGGGCGAAATGTCACGCCAACCTTAAAAATAAAGCTCCTTTCTTGTAATGGACATGTTAAACTCTAAATGAAATAAAAATCGTAGAGGCAAAAAGTGGCAGCTAATTTTTTAAAGATTAGAAAGCTAAGTCTATATAGATGACTGCAACATAAAAACTAAAGGTTAACTCTGTTAAAATACCATTTGAAATTCTAATAGAATTTGGACATTAAACAAAAATTTTACATCTAACACACATGTTCATAATTGAATTTTTTTCTAACCAAAACATATTTTATGAAAAATTTAAACAGTAATTTTTACTGTTACCTTTGTTATATTAATTACACCAACAAATTTTTTTTTATTTGTTCTTATTATTTTTTGACGACAATTTCACTTGTACTGTTAAATGTCACTTGAGATATTAATTTTTTGACAAAGATTTTTAGTAATATTTAGTAATATTTTTATACCCTCCTCCACCAAAAGTAGTACGTGTGTAATATTGAAAAATATTCATCTGAGACCCAACAAAGTATATACAATATTGATCCTTATGAAATTCTAAGTCGATTAAGCCGTCTGTCTGTCTCACACTCTCACGTCCAAAATACATAAGCAAAACTAATGAAATTTATACCAACATGTTTGTAATTTCTAAGCAGTTTGGTATTGAAAATCAGCAAAATCGAATTAGTAGAATCAGAGTTTTGGACCCAAAATTTTAATAATTTTCACAAATTTTTTGATATTTTGGGTAAATTTATTGCAGAGAATACCATGATATTTTTAACTCATTATTCATATGATAAAAGTATAAACTTTGTTGAAAATGGTAAGAATCGGTCCATCATTTCTCCTAACCCGCATATAAATTTCTTCCCGGAATATGGCTTTATGGTACTTAAATGCTAATGGAATGGACGTATCCACACAAAATTCAGCAAAAATATGTTTCGAGAAAAAATATTTTAAAACGTTGGTTTATTTCCTTTAAATAAACCGGATACTTTTGATTGCAAATAAAAGCAGTTTTAGTAGTTTAAAATTGTAACAACTCTTTATTTATTTAAAATGTACAACAACGAAAGTTCAAATAGTCACTCAGTGTCTTTATACACGTTTATCAATTCGCAGAAATGCACACACACTTTCAAATGAACACACACTTTCAAATGTACACGACAGTTGATGTTAACTCTAACAGCGCCTATGATAAACTCACTAACGACTGCAACCTCTGCCACTATTTATACACACGCCATCTTTCGTTAATCTTCTACAATGTTCTTAACAGACAAACTAGTACATATTTTACCATAGACCCTAATAAAGTCCTCTTCCGAAAATTACTTAAACCGTTATTAAGTATAAATAATTTCCATACATATGAAAATCGCTATACCGACTTATATAAGGACCACATTCGAAAAATATAATGACCTTCATAAATACTTAACAAATATTGAATTGAACCAAAACTTTACACACATCGGTAATTTGTATTCATAATTAATACTACTGGATTATATGAATATCAGTCCTTATTTGAATATACCTCTCATATAAGTCCACTTCCGAAAATCACTAAAATAATCATAAATACCTCCACCCGGTTAAAATTATGCAAAAGTAATCCCCGTTTATATCAAAATCACAGAATTTTAAGAAGATTGACCTATAATTATTCTTAGCTATTCCGAAAAACACATTAAGCTCTATAAATATTTTTGAAATATCTATATCGAAATAATTTGTATCCAAAAATCATACTACTGGATTTTTTGAATATTGGTCCATATTTAACCATTGCCCCCATATAAGATCCACTTTTGAAAATCACTTAAATAAACATAAATCTTTTCTAAATATCTATATAGTTATTTATACCCTACACCACCATAGTGGGGAGGGTATACATATTGGATTTGTGCAGATGTTTTTTGTAACGCCCAAAAATATTAGTCTAACACCCACCTTAAAGTATACCGATCGACTCAGAATCACTTTCGGAGTCGATTAAACGATGTCCGTCCGTCCGTCTGGCTGGTTGTCCATGTAAACCTTGTGCGCAGAGTACAGGTCGCAATCTTGAAGATATTTCGATAAAATTTGGTACATATCATTTTTTCTGCCCAAGGACCAAGCCTATTGAAACTGGCTGAAATCGGTCCATTATTTCACCTAGCCCCCATACAAATGTCCTCCCGAAATTGGACTTTATCGGTCATAAATGATTAATTTATATATGTGTCTACACAAGTTTTTCTCCAAATAAGTTTTATGTATACAGAATTCATGTCACCAAATTTTATTAGGATCGGTCCATAATTAGTCATAGCTCCCATAGAAGGCCTGCTTCCGATAATCACTTTAACGAGCATAAATCTCTTAAAAATGTTGGTATACACATAAAATGCAACATAAATAACTTTCATATAGACATTAATCACACCACTTAATTTCATGGTGATCGGTCCATAATTGGTCATAGCTCCCATATAAGGCCCACTTCCGAAAATCGCTCACGAATATAAATTATTGAAATTTTGAAAGAAAAATGGTTTTGCTCATTTACTTAGTGTAGGGTATTATATGGTCGGGCTTGACCGACCATACTTTCTTACATGTTTTTCATAGCTCCCATATAAGGCTCACTTCCGAATATAAATGATTGAAATTTTGAAAGAATAATCATTTTGCTCATTTACTTAGTGCAGGGTAATATAAGGTCGGGCTTGACCGACCATACTTTCTTACTTGTTTTAATCTAAAAATCGTCTTACGAGATTTTCTGAATATCGGTCCCTATTTGACCACACCCACTTATATGAAACCTTTTAATTAACGTTATTGATATAAAATTCAACCCAAATAGGCCACATAGGCCACATATACATCTCGTTACAGTATTTTATGACTACCGTCCGATAATAGGTAATAGCTCCCATATAAGTATATGTATATAGCTCCAATATTAGGCCTACATCCTCAAAATACGTATTTTAAACGCGAATATATCTTTAATGTTTCTCTGTTAAAGTTATGCTTTAAGTTGTCTTACTAACAATATATAAAACACTAATATCTAATAAAATAATCTAACTTAAATACGTATAATTCCATGAATAAGAAACATTGAATAGGATATTCTACTCTTTACCGCAATGTAGTTTCTGTAATTCGCACTATATTTAAGTGGAGGGTATTTAAGATTCGGCATAGCCGAACATAGGTTTCTAACATGTTAGTAATATCATAGACGATATGTATATGAAATTCAAAGGACAGCAAGAAAAGTCTCTTTTATGTCGGTTTAATTTACAACGGTTCACAGTGCGACCAAATGCCCCTATGTGCGGCCAAAAGTTGAAAAAACAAGTTTTTAGGCTATAAAAAATGTTCATAGTAAGGTCCCTTGCCCCAAATGCCCTTCATAATTTCAGTTTGAATGAGGCCTTCGCCCGAATGGCACACTACCGTAGGAAAGATCGACTGGTAGAAGCTTCCGTTAAACACGTGTCAATGTTTTTGTAATCAAGCTAATCAAACGAAACAAAATGTATTCTACAGCTGAATGTAAGTACAATAAGTAAAATTCAAATCTGAAAGTAAATTTCTAAATAGTAAATTTGCCAGAAAAAGATATGTAAGGACTATTATTTTTATTTTTTCAAACAAATTGGATATGATTGAGTGAAATTTTTTTTATCTTGCTAGATCCTGTTCTCTAAGATATTGGAGGTAGTAAGTAAAAGTATTATGTAACAAATAAAATTCAGCTGCCTGTTGAATATTTGAACAAGCCGCAAAAATAACAGGAAACGACAAAGATATTTTATATTATACTAGCTAAAACCCCGTGTACTTTACTAAGCGTATCGTAATGAAATAAAAAGTATGGCTTTCGAGGTGTCTAGAAATAACTGTTTACTTAGTATGTTAGGTGACTCACCCCCTGTTCCGATCCGTCCCAATTTTTGGTTTAACTTCATGCAGTGATACGAAATTGCTTCGTATAAGTTTGAAGACGGTCACAGCTATAGTTCTGAAGATAATGGAAAATACATATATATTTACGTAGTATTTACAATTCCGCCCGTTTTTAGGCAAGAAACGCACAATGGTACCGAAGTAAATTCTGCGAAGTCTAGCGGCTTTCACAATTATAATTCAACAGATATTCCGTAATGACTTTTTATGAAAAAAAAAAAATTGTCCAGAAAATTAATTGTACTAAAAAAATTATTTTATATTATCAATCGATGATAAACAATTTTGTTTACTATTATACAGTGCACTCGCGGTAACGTGAACTAATTAAAACCAAGGGAGTTCATGTTAGTGAAATTGTTCACGTTAGCGATTGTCGAATTTCATGGAAAAAATATAAAATTTTATAATATAAACCTGTGTTTTACACGCTTGAACGTGAAATAAAACAAAATTATTGATTAAAATGCATAACAAAACAAAACGATATCACGAGAAACTATAAATTGAAACAAAATTACATAGCAAATAAAATTACTCATTCGTTGCCACTAAAAAAATTAATTTAGAGGATAAAACACATTTTTTTAATAAGGGGATTCTCAAAACTTTAAAACTTGAATTTAATGTATGTATTGAAGTGTTGTCTACATGATTAGAAAACAAATGCAGTGAAAAAAAATTGTTCACGTTATAGAGCTTTCTGAGTTTGTTCACGTTACAGAGTAGTCAATGTAAGCAAAAGCTTGTTCACGTTAGGCGGTGTTCACGTTAGACGGTGTTCACGTTACCGCGAGTGCACTGTATGTCTATGTGAAATATATTTAAACAAATATTTGAATAAACTTTGTTTACATTGCAGCGTTTTAAAGTTCCCTAAGGAATACCCGGGAATGTGCTGTTCGAACGGTAATATTTGTTGCTGGTCATTCTTGTTTCGTTGCATAATTTCTTAGCATTTAAAGCCTAGTACTCTGTTCATATTTGCGAAAAATTATGGTTTTTTGATGCGAAAAATTTTATATGCAACAAATGATCAGCTGTTGGTTTTAATTGCGTGCGAAAGAAGTGCTGCTTATGTTATTTCGTGTGAAAAATTAAAGTTGCCAAATGTATTTCACATGTTTTCCACAATAAGAATAAGAGTACTGCTTTTGCGAAATTATTTCGCATATATTTCATTCCAAATATTTTATATGTAGTTTGACAGGAGTTCGCACGAAATTTTGAACAGAGTACTTAGCTTAAGTTGCGGAGAAGCATTATCGGTGATCCAACCTTCAATATTAATACATGTGGTGGCATTCCGGCTGTTTCCAATAAATTCTAAAGTACAGTAGGTTATTGACAGGTTGTTTTTCGTTCACTGTTTTTCAAAATTTAAAAAATAATATTTTTTTTTCAAAATAGTTTTGATTTTTTTCGAAATTGTTTTTTTTAATTTTTTTTTTTTTTTTTTTAAATTTACTAGTGAAAATAATTTATGACAAAAAAAATTTCTGGTAAAAAAAAGGGGTTAAAAAATATTTTTCCCAATTTTGACCCATTGTAGGTCCAAATTGCTATAGCCTTATATATTTGAAATATATATCATTAGATATCCATATTGTCTATATTAATGACTCGTTTTTTTGATATAATTCACTTTTACGAGTGATAGTTCTGCTGAAAAATCGATGTCCTAAGAATCTGTAACCACCATGTTCGAATGCAACACAATTGCAAAAAGGAGATAATTTTATAAGGTTCTACATATAATTGGTCAATTCACAAGGTCTACCTACTATCATGTCATATTGTCATAATGTCCTAATATTTCACCACTCGGTGGCTCGGCTTAAATGACTCTTAGATGGTTACGATAACACAATAAACGTAGCAGAGAGAGTAGTAATATTTTAGGACACTTTTTGCTTGATAGACAATAACTATATTTTCAAACCATTGTGAAATATTAGGACATTATGACACAAATTGTATTAAAAATCTATCTTACATTTGCGCATGTAATATTTAAACGTGTTTACACTTACATTTGATATATAATGCATTGTAATTTTATACATTTAAACATCAAATCTTATTTATCTTTAGCAAATAATTTATGGTATATTTTACTAAATCTTGGGTGATAAAAAATAGTTTTTTTCCAAACTGAAATGTCTATGAATAACTACTTAAGATAACTAACTTAAGAATAACTAAAATATTTTAATATAGTTTCGTAGAAGAATTACAATTTGTATTCAAATTGTAATTCTTCTTAATACCCTTCGCTATATGTGTATATTTTCGAAGATCTAAAATTATTCTCAGTTATTTAAAATCTAAGATTTTGAACAGAATCCGATATCGTTTTATTTGAATTTTCAAATTTTGGCTTAAAAACATTGTCGGCCAACGTGTCGCCTACATACTTACATTTTGGTGAATACTTAGTATAAAATATTCGGCATAACTTGTTTAACACCATTACAATCAATTTAGACTAATTTTGCCAAATAAATCACTCACTTTTATTTTAATTTTCAAATAAAAATCAACTGTTGGCGGTGGAGGAGTATGAGCATGAATGCAATTTAACAAATTGCCAATTTTATTTGGATTCATTTTATTTTAGCATGAAGATGATGTGCTTGCCTCTGGTTTATTTTAAAAAATATAGTATATTTATGTACATATTTTCCATTTACAAATTGTTCTTTTTGTTGATGATGATGATGATTTCCATGTTGTCGCTGATGTTGCTAACTCGAGTAAAGGAAGGAGGTGGTGGTTTCACTTTCAGCATTTCGCATCCAAAAGTAGTACAATTAATATTTATTGTCAGTTTTGTTTTTTTTTTATTATTTTGGATTCATTTTTTGCCAAGTGCTTAAAATAATATTGCCATTATTTGAAAATAACAAAAGTTATTATTTACTTTTAACACACACAATTTGTTTTTGTGTGTATTTAAGGTAAATAATACATATTCGTAAGTATGCCAGTTCAATACTTACTTATCTACAAATAAGTATACATAGAACAAATGTTTATTTACATTAATAAAACATCCATTAAAAGCCATCACTAAATTGTTTTTATTTTTGTTGGTATTTCGTTTAGTTTTGTGGATCTTGGTAATATATAAATATTTACTTGTAAGTAAAAATTTCTTGTAATACAAGAAAATTTTGTTGAGGTATAATTTATTGGTGAAACAAAATTTACAAGTAATTAATTCTGCAAACTTTAACCGTCACAGACTAATAAATTATATGTACTAAGTATGTACTCGACAGGGATGAAATATATATTAAACATTAAAGCGACATTAGCTTTGTCGCCCATCATGATAGAACAGACTTTTTTAAAAGAACAATTTGAAGTTGGGGTCTTAAAGAATTTGTGGCCATTTTATGGGTTAAAATTAGAGAACTTTTAAAACTTTGTCGCCCAACTTTCCGTTACATTGTTTTATAGAAGACAACATTTAAGATTTAACACATTTGGCGCCATTATTACAACTTGCCTTCATATTCGTAATAGTAAAAGGTAATTTTAATATGATAATTATTCAAGCTTGATGTCTTTTTTATAAAAATATTTCAATTTTTATTTCAATATCCAATATATTCAAGCTTGAGGTTTTTTTTTCAATATTTCGCTACATCAATGTGTAGCATCTTCTGGAAAATATGATGCTACACATTGATGTAGCGAAATATTGAAAAAAAATTGAAATATTTTTATAAAAAAGACATCAAGCTTGAATAATTATCATATTAAAGTGAAACAAAAAGGTGAAATAAAATTAAATAACTAAATAGTAAAAGGTAACTTTAAGTATTAGAAAAAGGTAGCTTTAAAGTTTACTTTTACTATTACGAACATAAAGGCAAGTTGAATTAATAGCGCTTAGTAGTCAATAAATTTTTCCAATTAATAAAATACTTGGTCGTTTAATTTGTCATCAAATATATTTAATAAATTACAAAATTTTAAACTTTGGTGCTCCTTTTTTCATTAATATACGAAGGTGGTTCAATAAGTCCGAGATTTTTTCAGTTTCCCAGCACTTTACTGAAAGGACAACACCAATCCTGTCAACAGGCACCTGCCAATTGACTTCTGTCAAAATGTGTTTGACAGCCATTGATAGCAGACTACCTCGTGATTTGAGCAGAAATTGGAAAAAAGTTAATTTTGTCTGCTTATTAAGCATTATTTTCTGTGGAAAAAAACTATTATTCAAACCAAGGCTAAGCTTGATAAATAGTATGGGAACTCTGCACCATTAATTTCAATTGTAAAAAATCAAGATTGTGGAAGCCATAGGCGTCACAAATGGCTCAGTGTTTTCAATTTCAATTGATCACTTGGGTACGAGAAAGCTTTCGGTAAGATGACGTTTGCGTTTGCTCATAATCTATACCTATTTTGATAAACTCAACAATTCTTATTTTTTTTGGGAAGGGATACAAAAATTGGAGAAACGTTGGAAAAAAATATAGAGCTCAAAGGAGACTATGTTGAAAAATAAAATAATTTCATTAAAAAAGACACGAACTTTTTGACCTATCCTAGTAGTTTGTCCATTCAATCTTTTGAATATTGTCGTAGTAAATATAATCTAAGATTTTGTTGCCTTTAAAAGATTTTAACAGAAGACGACAACATATTTTACCAGAAGACAATAATAAATTAAGACTTTGTCGCCCATACTGACATCAACAGACTTGCTTTGATTACAACATTAGTGAATTTGTTGTCAACGGAGACAGCGTTCAAAACTTTGTCACTCATCTTGTTGCCTACATGGTTTGACAGAAGACATTAAAGACTTTGTCGCTCATCTTGATATCATCAAACATAAAATAGTTTGTCGCTCAATTTGTCGTTGCGTCCTTACCTTAGCCAGGTAAGGACGCTAGCCAAGTGTCATCTTATCGCCCTTTGTAAAATATTTACGTTTATTCATATATTTCATGCAAAATGTGTACTTACATATCGAATGTAATTTTGAATTCAAACACATACTGACTTAAAAGAAAGTTTGGTGTGACACATTTTGCATGCAATATATGAAAAAACGTAAAAAATTTTCAAATGGGGAAAGGTTTGTGGAACTTCTGACGAGTAAATAAAGGCTTTTTAAATCCTTGGGACTTGAAATTTGATCTTTTAGTAAAATTAAATGATTATAATAATTTTTGGGACGTCATTTACCTTAAAAACTAAAAAGTTATAATATGGTAGTTTTCCGTGAAGAAAAATATAAAATTTGAATTAATGTAAAATTTTAACGGTTAAAGATATCATAAAAATATTTGAAACTAAAGTAGATCCGAATGTCCTTAATTCAATGTCATTTTAATTTTTTACATTTTTTATATTAAAATACCGAAATTCCAAAAATGCGGAAAATGTGTTCCAAAAACTGAGTTTTTTTTTAGAAAAGTGGCTACTGTGACGTTATTTACCGTGTGATAGTAAAATAGCACTGTAAGTGTTTAAGTAACATATAGGGTTATACAAATATGGAACATTTTTGAGGATCGGTGCTTTGACTTTTTAGAATTTTTTACTCAGACCTAAAATTAATTTTTAAAATTGGCCAAGTTTGAAGAGGCCTGGGGGTGTTTTATCGCCAATATAGGTTATACTTTGAAAATAAATTTTTACCTTTCGTTTGCCCGCCATATCTAAAAAACAATAAAAAGATCAAGCAAAATTAAAAAAAAAAACAAGTAAGAGAGCTATATTCGGTTGTGCCGAATCTTATATACCCTTCACCAAATTATACTTTAAAATAAAAATTTTAATTATTCAAAATTTAAAATTTTTTTTTTCAAATTTTTTTTTTTCGAAATTGTTAATTTTTTTAAAAAAATTTTTTAAATTTATTAGTGAAAAAAAATTTTGTGGTAAAAACAATATTCGGGTTAAAAATTAGTTTTCCCGATTTTGACCCATTGTAGGTCCAAATTACTATAGCCTTATATAAATCGTTGCAATGGACTTTGAAATATCTATCATTAGATATCCATATTGTCTATATTAATGAATTAGTAATCCAGATATTGATCATACATAGGGTTTGTCCCGGTTTTTTCCTTTTATCTCAGCCATTTGTGGACCGATTTTAAATAGCAACCGAGCCGGAAGAATTCCCGATATATTGATGTATCAATTATGTTTGTAAGTTATTTGGGGGCTACGGAAAGTTGATTTCAACATACAGACGGACATGGCTATGGCGACTTTGCTATCTATAACGATCCAGAATATATATACTTTGTGGGGTCGCAAATGAAAAATGTAGAAATTACAAACGGAATGACAAACATATATATACCCTTGTCACTCATGGTAAATGTCTCTTCAACTAATAGAGATAACCTACACATGTAAGTGTATTGTTTGTAGATCTTCTTATGGACTATTTATATTTTAAATTTCAGCTCATTCGGATCATAAATGGATTTTTGGCGATTTTGTTTTAAAAAGTTGAGACCCGATGTGACCAACTTTGAGGAAGCGCTAGGAAGCTAAAAAAAATTCAACTCGAAAACACCTGAGCTCTAACCATATGAATACCTCCAATAGTTCCCGAAATACGGAATTATTTCCAAAAAAAGTTTCTAAACCACTGTGCACTGGCAAAAGTATACCTTTTATAAAGAATACAATACAACCAATTTAGCAAAAATTATCGATAATAGTTTGAAAGCTATCATTTATATCTGATCAAATACCTATAAAAAAAATTAATTTTTTATAAAATTAAAAAAAATTTTGTGTTTGCCAGCATGCCACGCCACAATTTCCAATATTTTGACCAAATCTTTTGGCTACCTTTGATATGTTTACTAACTAATGTTGATGACAACAAAAAATTTATGTTTTCGCCAATGAAAATCCATTCTGCTGATATTATTTTTGCCTGGATACTATCTTGGAGAAATGAGTGAATAAAAGTACCAGTTATTTAAATACTTCTCGCACCACTACCATTTGATTTTATTTACACTATTTGCAAAACAAAAGTTCTCTTTTGTACACTGGCTTGATAACATATTACTTAGTATTAAAGCGTTATAATTTCTATTAATTTAACTGAAATGAATGACCTCTTTCCGAGTTGCGCACATTGTACTTACAGTCATACACTAAATACTGTGTAAACATGGCCATTGGAAGCTGTAAATTAATCCTTGGTAAATTGCTTAATCTTGAGATGATTAAACCAAAAGAAAGAACAACAATAACATAACGTATATAATTTAGGAGAAAAAGCCATATTAGGCAAAAGATGTTCCACCTTCTTCTTGTGTTATTTTTAACATAACATTATCAAGTAAGCAATTTATGTACTTAATTATTTAAAATAGAAATGTTGTTAAAGTTTTTTAGCGGCCATAATTTTTGAGTCATCTTTTAGTAGAAATGAAAATTGTTTGAAATGTAAATATTTTGTAGTTGTTATCTGCAAAGACGCTAGATAATGCGATTATTTATAAGTGCAGTTTGAAATACAAACAACTAGTTTTTTTTTTATATAAGAAAATTTTACAAAGCTATAAAACTAACAAATGGATACTTATTTGTTTGATGCAGAGTCAAGTAGAACAAGATTGTAAATTTTGATATGAAAGGACAGCAATTGCATAAATACGCAATTCGTAATATAAAATACCCTACATGGAAGTAAACTTACACAGAGGTAGTTATAAGACTGGTTCTTTTGGGGGTAGGGAAAGGTTTTACACCATTTCGAATTATTTTTCAGAAGTTTCTAATTGTATTTTTGAATTTCCCGCAGGAGTTTTTCATTATCAGTTTCTTATTATGTCAGCAAAACAACGATAACTATATTTCCAGCATTTGACTACTAGTATAATATAACCAAAAATTATCCTTAATTGAGAAATCTTAAATTGTTTTGCTCTCATTTTTCATTACACGTTTTTCTTATTTATTCAACACTTCTTTTTGAGGTGGAATTTTCTTAATTGTTTCCTTACACTTTGTTTGTTATTAAACTTTTTCATATTTACACAATAATATTTTTGGCACGTTTTTTTTTTCAAACCTAAACCTTTAATAATCCTTATAAATTGGCAAGTACTTCGAGGAATTTTATACTATTGATACTTAACACATTTATCATATTGAAAATAATAAATAATGGTTTTATTTGGGAAAAAGCAATAAGGAAAAGCAATGTATCAATAGTAACAGCCACAAGAAAAAAGAAAAATATTTACATAACAATTACATAAAAAAACACAACTCAACAATAATATTTGGGGAAGGTTACCCATGGCAAATCACAATGGAAAAATGGAATTTTGCATAACGAAAATACTTGTTATGGTATTCTTGGAAAGGTAGTTAGTTACTTGTATAATACTGTGAAATTATAAAAGTGAAATAGCACCAGATAAGTCTCTAGTCAGCTACCAGTTTAGATTCCGTGCAGCCCGGTATAGCCACATATCTCCATCTGAAGTAAAACACCTAGATAAATCATGCCTTAAAGGTCCAGACCTTTTTGACAATAGAGTTTCACACACCAAAAAGTATGAACCATTTAAATATTTTTATTTAGATCTATTTTAATAAAATTGTATATGTATGTTCCTTATTTTAATTAGAGAAAATATTTTATTTTTAAAAAATTTTTGAAACATTTTACATGGATATTTCCTTTAAGGGATTTTCTTTATCTAAATTAACAAAGTATAATATGCTTCTCATTTTATTTAGAGTAAATATTGTATTTCTATAAAATTTTTGAAAATTTCCCTTAGTTAATAATATTTCCCTTTAAGGGAAATTTTTATTTTTTCTTAAGTTAATAAAATGTCATATGTTTCTTATTCGATTAGAAGCAAATATTTGTTTGCTATACAATTTTTAAAAATTTCCCTTGTTTTATAAAATTTCCCTTTAAAGGAAATTTTTAGCTTTGCCAAAATTAACTAAGTTTTATATGTTTCTCATTTAATTTTGAGCAGTTATTTTATTTCTGTAGAGTTTTTGAAAATTTCCCTTGGCTAATGAAATTTCCCTTTAAAGGAAATTTTTATTTTTGCCTAACTTAATAAAATTTTATATGTTTCTTATTTGATTAGAAGCAAATATTTGTTTGTTATACAATTTTTAAAAATTTCCCTTGTTTTATAATATTTCCCTTTAAAGGAAATTTTTAGTTTTGCCTAAATTAACTAAGTTTTATATGTTTCTCATTTAACTTTGAGCAGATATTTTATTTCTGTAGAGTTTTTGAAAATTTCCCTTGGCTAATGAAATTTCCCTTTAAAGGAAATATTTATTTTTGCCTAACTTAATAAAATTTTATGTTTCTTATTTGATTAGAAGCAAATATTTGTTTTCTATACAATTTTTAAAAATTTCCCTTGTTTTATAAAATTTCCCTTTAAAGGAAATTTTTAGTTTTGCCTAAATTAACTAAGTTTTATATGTTTCTCATTTAATTTTGAGCAGTTATTTTATTTCTGTAGAGTTTTTGAAAATTTCCCTTGGCTAATGAAATTTCCCTTTAAAGGAAATTTTTATATTTGCATAACTTAATAAAATTTTATATGTTTCTTATTTGATTAGAAGCAAATATTTGTTTGCTATACAATTTTTAAAAATTTCCCTTGTTTTATAAAATTTCCCTTTAAAGGAAATTTTTAGTTTTGCCTAATTTAACTAAGTTTTATATGTTTCTCATTTAATTTTGAGCAGTTATTTTATTTCTGTAGAGTTTTTGAAAATTTCCCTTGGCTAATGAAATTTCCCTTTAAGGGAAATTTTTATATTTGCCTAACTTAATAAAATTTTATATGTTTCTTATTTGATTAGAAGCAAATATTTGTTTGTTATACAATTTTGTAAAATTTCCCTTGTTTTATAATATTTCCCTTTGATGGAAATTTTTAGTTTTGCCTAAATTAACAAATTTTTATGTGTTTCTCATTTAATTTTGAGCAATTATTTTATTTCTGTAGAGTTTTTGAAAATTTCCCTTGGTTAATGAAATTTCCCTTTAAGGGAATTTTTTATTTTTGCTTAAGTCAATAAAATTTCATATGTTTCTTATTCGATTAGAAGAAATAAACAGCACCGCTCCTGAGAGGTCTTTGGGTCCATCGTCATAAAATAAACTTGAATACTCATATACTACAAGAAATTTTATGTCAATCGGATCGGAGCCAGTTAGAAATGACAGATTTGTTTCGAAAATATTTAGATTCTGCCCACTTTGGAGGGTATCCATTCATATACAGCCCAATTATGAATAATAATTCCCCGGGAGTGTTTTCCCTTTTCCCATTTTACCCATTCGAATTCAATGGGAAAAAACTCCTGGGTAATTTTTTATTCATAATTGGGCTGATAGTGTAACCAACTGTTGAGTAAATAAAGGTGTGAATCATTCGTTTGGTGATTAAAGAGTTTCAATTTTACATCACTATGGACTGGACAATGGCAGAAAAGATGTTCTGTTGTTCCATATGCTCTCCAATGTTACAGCTTATACAATAGACGTTGTACAAAAGATTGTCAAACCATTTCTCGAGTATTCTCTGGGTCAGATTTATCTAGTTTTGATGAATGCGGTATCACAATCTCTTTTGATGGCAATGTAATGTTGCTTTCCTTTCATTAATGGATTATCCTTATGAACAGATATGTAATTGGCCAAACAATAACCTTCAAAGTCTTTAGTGTAGGTACCCAGTTAAAGATTCCCCATGAATTTCTCAATATCTCTCAAGAGACCTTGACATTCGTAGACAATTTTCCCCATTTAATCTAGGGATCTAATGGTAGCCTTTCTGTCAGCAAATATGAGGACATCCGTGCCTAATATCCACATCCAACTCTGTGATTTTGAATCGTCGCACAGTGGGGCAGAATCAAAATTTTTTTGGAAATAAATCTGGCATTTTTAAACGAATGGCCCGATCGGGACATAATTTGACGTGGGGGTAGCCAAGGAGTATTCGAGTTCAAGTTATTAAAATGGACCCTACAAATGCTCCAGGCGCGGCGCTATGGGGGCTCAAAGTAAGGTACCTTCGACATGAAAAATGTTTAAACACGTTTTTTTGTTTCCCATCCGATTTCAAAGATTTTTAAATTTTTGGGAAGCGCTTGGCTAGGTCTTCAAAAAAAACATGCTTGCGTGTGTAATTTATCTTTTATAATTTCCGAGTTATAAGTATTTAAAAATTGACATTTTCAAATTTTGCCATACCTTGGTCCGCTTTTTTAAAAATATAGGGCGTACTTTTGAACCGAAGGGACTCGAATTTTTTTCATTAGTTAGTTATATTAAATATCAATAATATGTAAAAAATTTCTGAGCAATATCAATTACAGATCCGAAAATAAACTCTTCTCAATTTAAAAATTCAAAAATTTGTAGATTTTTACTGTTTTTTTGGGCGAAAAGGTGACTTAACTCTTTTTTTATTAAAATAAAACTTTCTTTAAGGACATATAACAGTTTTATGTTTTCTGTAAGATATTGTTACGGTAAATATTTTGGTATAAAAAACATGTCATATTTTTCGAATATGTCGCCACTACGCTCTCCGGAATTTGACCTATTTTTTTATCAAAATTTTAACTTGGACCACATGTTCTAAAATCCTAAAGCTGGGATCAGAAAACCGAAACCAGCTTTAAAAAGCTTGATGTGATTCCTATTTATTTTTAAACTATTTTTCCAGCCCTGAAGGAAATGTAGAACCTGTGGGCAAAATTGTAAAAAATAGCATTTTTGGAATTTTCGCTCCAATTTTTAGAAATTGCGGGATTCCCTTTAAACTTTTCACAAGTTCTTTTACATTTTGTTATTTAAAAGGAGAAACTTAAAAAACCCTGCAAATTTCGTTTAGTTTTGTTAACAAATAAAGATTTTATTACATATTTATTGAGCTCTAAAACTAAAATTTTTATCAAAATTTTGTAGGATTGCAAATATTAGGAACAATTTGGTCTACATTTTTTCCGAACTATTTTTTTTTGTTTAGATAAGTTAATTTCTGATATTACAAAAAAAATATGAAGTCAATATCTGAATTTTATCCTATCCGTCCTTCATAAATATTGAACTTTTTATGTTTTAAAATTTTACATGTCGAAGGTACCCTATTTTAAGCCCCCATAGCGCCGCGCCTGGAGCATTTGTAGGGTCCATTTTAATAACTTGAACTCGAATACTCCTTGGCTACTTTCAAATTTTGTCCCGATCAAAAAATTTTGATTCTGCCCCACTGTGCGTCGGTAAACATTTGGATGACATTTCACGGAACGATTACGCCACCGGTCCATTTCGATATGTCGGGTATCCTTTCCAGAAACCCATGATTTAATAATGGTTTGAGCATGTTTATAAGTCGCGTGTGGCAGTGTTAGCAATGATTTCAATTTCTAGCATGTACGGGTTAATTAGTAAAGAATAGTAAACAATGACTTCAATGGTGTCGTTCTTAAATTTCCATTATTCTCATGATAAGTTTGAGTCTTCCTCCATCTCCTTCCACAGCAAACAGCAGCCCAGAGAGAGATGTATAGCTTGTATACATTGTTCGGTATGATTCCCTAGCAGCTATAGTTGATTTGTTTACAATCTCATATCAGTCCTACGTATATAGCATTATCGAATATCGATAGAGTTACTTTATCGAACTTTGGATTAATGAAGTGAGGAATCATACATCGCTTAGTTAATATTGGCAGTTACATATATAGAGCGCCAATTCCTTATAAAATTAGTTTACCATCTTTCTCCGTTGTTCTGGAACCTCCGCCCTGCGACCTACCTCATTTTCTAACCCTGTAAACACAAACTGTGAGGAGTTTCTCAGCACGTCAATCACTGATCTCGGTTTCACGTTATTGAAAACAACCTCGATCTGAGAAGACAATTGTAGTGAAATCAGCTATCTTTCTCTATAGCTCATCAGTGAGTGTAGCGCAGTTTAAGTTGATCTGCTCTTGTTCTAAACATATTTAACCCTGGGTAAAGTCTTTGGATTAAGCGATTTTCTAATGAAGACATCATTGAGCGATACCCAAATCTGCAACAAAAAAGAAGAAATGCTAATTAGTTTCCAGTTTTTAGCGTGGTAGTAACATCTTTTGAAATGAAACAAGAATCCTAAATGAAGAATATTATAAATTTCATCAGCGATTTCTGTTCTTCGCTATGTAGACTATAGAGGATACTTTCCCCATTCTATGTAACTGCCTTTTCCGCACAACTTTTAAACAAATGCCAAAAACCGTAACATTTACTTACTTGTAAATAAATACACAGCACAAATATTGAACATTTCTATTGTTAGTTTTTGTTGCTAGCCACCACAATCTTAAAGGCATATTGATACTTATTTACTTGGTTTATTAAGTTATTAGAAGTAATACATACACGAAAAACAACTTTCAACAAGATGTGGACTTTTACTTCAGTTTTTCTTCCTTTCTACTTAAGTAATACATACATTTAAGTTTTCTTTTGTGGTTGATCTTAAATGCCCCTTGGATACAACTAGTAGATACATACGTACGTGTGTCACAATGTCAAATATTTACAATATTACAACCAAATACGAGTATTTATGTATGAATTGGCTGTAGCCACGGATAGTATTTCTCAAGTATTCATATGAAAATTGAACATTGTCTTTCGACAAGAAGTCACAAAAGGCCTAGAAAAAATTCAACCAAAAAAAAAAAGAACTTGTATCTTTCTATCTGTTGGATGTAAGAGTGAGTAAATTTTTTGTATTTGTAAGGTTGATGATGTTATTGTTTGCCATAGGAAGTTTTTATCTATTTAATCAAGAACAAGAAAACAAAGAGAAACATAAGAAAAACAACACTCCCATATTTTGGTTTATTATTTTCATTTTGGTTGTAACAAAACCCTTAAATAAATACCATTAAGACAGTTATATTTTTTGCTTTACCAACTATTATGAAATAGGCTTGAGTTTAAGTAATCGTGTATTTTTTACACTTGAGCAAAAATGGGTCATGATGAACCAAAAGTTAGTTTTATGTTAATAAAGGTCCTGGTATTATTGTACATGTCCAACATTTTAATTACACGCATTCTTATGGCATATAAGAATTCCTTTTAAGAACTTTTAAAAACTAATTCATTCCTAAAAAATTCAGCAAACATACATATGTTCTATGTAAAAATAAACCAAAAACAAAATAAATTTTGTTTGGATCAGTACACTTCTTAAAATCACTGAAATATGCATAAATCGCTTACAAATATCGTTGTAAAATGCGATATAAATAGACCTAATATATATTGAAGATCGGTCCATAATTGTTCAAAGCTCCTTTATAAGGACCACTTACAAAAAATACTTTAATATGCAGAAATATCGTGATCACGTCAAAATTCGATATAAATAATCCTCATATTATGAAGATACTCCTGAAATACACATTAACCTACATAGCTAACTTACAAATATCGATTTTGACCCAAAGTTTTACACAGATACGTAAGTGCAAAAATCAAACTGCTGGATTTTGTGTATATCGTTCAATATATCATCATAGCTCCCATATTTTATCCACTTCCAAAAATAACTTAAATATGCATAAATCTCTTACAAATTTGACATCAATAATCCTCATGTACATAAGAATCGCCGCGCATAATTTAATGAAGTTCAGTCCACAACTGGTCATAGGTCCACTTCCGAAAAATACCTAATTAGAAATGCTATAAATATCGGTATCGAACCAACATTTTACACAGATTAGTTGTATTAAAAAATCATACTACTTATACCCTACACCACCATAGTGGGGAGGGTATATTGGATTTGTGCAGATGTTTGTAACGCCCAAAAATATTAGTCTAACACCTACCTTAAAGTATACCGATCGACTCAGAATCACTTTCTGAGTCGATTAAACGATGTCCGTCCGTCCGTCTGGCTGGCTGGTTGTCCATGTAAACCTTGTGCGCAGAGTACAGGTCGTAATCTTGAAGATATTTCGATAAAATTTGGTACATACCATTTTTCCTGCCCAAGGACCAAGCCTATTGAAACTGGCTGAAATCGGCTCATTATTTCACCTAGCCTCCATACAAATGTACTCCCGAAATTGGACTTTATCGGTCATAAATGTTTAATTTATATAGGTATCTACACAACTTGTTCTCCAAATAAGTTTTATATATACGAAATTCTTGTCACCGAATTTTATTATGATCGGTCCATAATTAGTCATAGCTACCATATAAGGCCTGCTTCCGATAATCACTTTAACGATCATAAATCTCTTAAAAATGTTGGTATACACATAAAATGCAACATAAATAACTTTCGTACAGACATTAATCACACCACTTAATTTCATGGTGATCGGTCCATAATTGGTCATAGCTCCCATATAAGGCCCACTTCCAAAAATCGTTCACGAATATAAATTATTGAAATTTTGAAAGAAAAATGTTCTTGCTCATTTACTTAGTGTAGGGTATTATTATATACTTTCTTACTTGTTTTTTTATGTGTCGATCAGTCTATAATTGTCCCATATAAGATACATATATATGAATGCACAAAATTGTATGACAATTAGTAGGTTATAGCCCCTATATAAGGCCCACATCCATTTAACACAAATTTTTTTGAAGTATGCATTTAAATTTGAGTGGAGGACGCCGCTCTACTTGATATTGATTGATTTTGAGAAAGCATTTGATACGCTTTCCTATTCAGCAATATGGAGTACGTTAGCATGCAAAGGCACCCACCCAAACAAAAATGATTGATATTGTTAAAGCCCTATATCACAACACAGACTGTCAAATTCTTCATGATGGCTGTATTAGTGACTCATTCAGAATTAAAACTGGAGTGAGACAAGGCTGTGTTCTGTCGCCCCTGCTTTTTAATATTGTCCTGGACAACATAATGTGAAGAGCCTTATGTGAACAGAAGGGAATAACTTGGAGATTCAACAGAAGGCTAGAAGACCACGACTATGCCGACGAGATATATGTCTACTATTCCACAACATCAATGATATGCAGGCTAAAATCAATGCAGTACAAACTGAAGCAGTAAAAACTAAAGCAATGAGAATTAATGCTTCTAACAACAGAGCATTCGCAATAGACGAGAAGAATCTTCAAGACGTATCAACGTTCTGCTATCTCGGATGGTTTTGCAGACGACGTAAGAAACCGAATAAAAGCGGGTAAACATTCGCTTGGTATCTTAAACCCCATATGGCGGTCAGCACATATTTAGAAAAGAACCAAGCTAAACATATTTAATTCCTGCATAAAAGAAGAGATCTTGGATGTGAATCATGGAATGCAGCGCTGAAGGATGTTAACTATCTACAGGTCTTCATAAATCGTTGCCTACGGAAAATTTTAAAAATATTTTGGCCAGTTACGATATCAAATGAAAGGCTATGAGTCGAAACCTCCCAGAACCCCGTCCATATCGAGATCCGAAAAAAATTATGTCGCTGGCTAGGGCATAATCTACAAAAGCCCGTTGACGATGTTACAAGACAAGAATGGAACCCACAAGGAAGCAGTAAAAAAGGAATACCATCACACATCTGGCGTCGCCAAATCGAAATTGAAGCGACCAACCAACACAAGGGCTGGAACGAGATAAAAACACTTGCATAGATCAAATCAGAATGGAATATATTTGTTATGGCTTTATACTCCTAATAGGAACTACGGGAACTTGTATATATATATGCATTTAAATTACTATATTATCCTCCACTAAAATCATTTCGTTTGTAATATATCGAATTATATTACGGGTCTTTATTTAATTCTAAAACGTTCTAGCTATTTCCGTCTGTCTTATGAAGGTATTGTTACGAATTTCCAATAGCGATTTGAATTTAACGGTCTGCAACGACTGCCTGCTTATCAACAAGTTATTGCGGTTATTAGCATTGTTTGTAAGTATGGTAACACTAGAATTCGAATGTACTAGTTTGTCCGTTAAGATCATTGTAGAAGATTCACGAAAGATGGCGTGTGTATAAATAGGGGCAGAGGTGGCAGTCGTGAGTGAGTTCATCATTGGTGCTGTTAGAGTTAACATCAACTGCCTTGTACATTTAAGTTTGTACATTATAAAGTGTGTGTGCATTTAATAAACGTGTATAAAGACACTGAGTGACTACTTGAACTGTTGTTGTTGTACATTTTAAATAAATAATGAGTTGTTACAATTTTAAACTATTAAAACTGCTTTTATTTGCAATCAAAAATATCCGGTTTATTTAAAGGAAATAAACCAACGTTTTAAAAAGGTTAAAACGTAACAGTATATTCTTTAAAATATTATTTGTTGATTAAAAATGTTTGATGAATGCAAACGTATGTATGAACAACTTTGTTTATACTATACATATTTTAATCGCCATAACATTTAAATGTATGAATCTAGCAATGTAAAATTAATCGCTTTTAGTAATAGAAAATAAAACTAACCAAATCGGGTGAACCACATAAATGTTTTTATATAAAACGCGCAACAATCAGTGCCCATGGGATATATCGGCACAGCCCAATATAACACTTTAACTTGTTTCTCATTTCAATACTTTATTTCTCCAAGTGTACAAACATTTTTACAAAGTAAATGTTTTCAATACACAGATACCATATTGTTTACATACATAAAAATTTCAATACGAGACATTAAGAAAACATAATGACCCTTATTTATAGGTTATAACTTCCTACTCGTATTTGAGTTTATATCCGTTCGGAAAATGAGGAAAATTGAAAATGAGAATGTTTTCGTTATAAACTGATTACAACTCATTTAGTTTGTGTGTAATAAACGCATTAAAAGTGACAATGACTATAATGAACATTTTAAGATTTTTCTTATAAAATAAACTCATCAATTTTATAGAACACCAATTTCCACACAATTTAAAGTTCATTGATGGATTAGAAGAATGGAAAACATGCTAAAAATTTAGTTTAAATGAGATTGAGACAAAAGTGTGAAATATTTAAATGATTAAAAGTTTAAATCTTAGAGTTTTCAAGGGTTGTAATTCTTGTTAGCTAAAAAAACCTTAACTTGTAATATATGGTTCCAAATATTTGTAGATTTAATTTAAGCAAGTGTCATTATTATTTTTTTTTTTTAAAGTGGCTTATTGTAGAAATATGTAATTGATAAACCATTAAACCATTTGTTGCAATACCCTTGTTGTCTTGCCCTAAAACTTTATACCATTAGCTTGTTTAGTCATGTTGTTTTACTTTTATCGCACACTATTTATTTCGTTGCCATTTTATCGCCAACAGCAGAGCAAACAATATGTTTTTAACCAACATATCTAAATTGACCTTTCGATTGTTTTTTTGTTTTTTTGTTTTATTTAATAGTGAAACAGGACGACAATATTCACCAAATAAAAGTATCACCAATATAAAAATACCAATATAAAAAATGAAAAAACAAAAAACTCCACAACAAACCCCAAAATTATCAATTGTGATGATTGTCCTTTGTTCTCTCGTTCTGTTTGTGGCAAGTCTTTGGGGCATTAAAGAAATTCCATTTAAAATGAATGGAAACAAAAACCACACATAAAAAGGTTTAATTTCTATAACAACCAAAAAGTGAAAATATATTTTTAAAATTTATGAAATCATTTAAAGAAAAAAAATATCAATGTCGTTTAACACTTTTAAGTGAATGTCAGACAAAGGTTAATGGAGGAGATAATTTTCAAATACATTTTGGCTACAATAATACAAGGGTGACTTTTTGTTTATGTACATTTTAAATATTGGATTAGAAAATAAATAAAACAAATAAGAGTGTTGTATATTTTTTATACCCACCATCAATATGCAGTTTTGGACTTCTATGGGGACTTGAATCAATTATGATTCGAACCATAGAGAAATAGAAAAAAGAACTCAAACAAAAGTCGGCTTTGCCGAATCTTATATACCCTTCACCAAATTATACTTTAAAATATAAATTTTTAATATTTTTAGGTAAACAAAATTATTTTTTTTTTTCAAAATTGTTTTTTAAAATTAAAAAAAATTTTTTTTTTCCAAAATTGTTTTCAATTTTTTTTTTTTTCGAAAATTTTTTTAATTTTTTTCCAATTTTTTTTTTAAATTTATTAGTGAAAAAAATTTATGAAAAAAAAATGTTTCGGGTTAAAAAATAATTTTCCCGATTTTTACACATTGAAGGTCCAAATTACTATAGCTTTATATACACTAGAGTGGGTCAATTTTCTCGACCAAGCGGTTATCAAAATCGTAATCTACGATGAATTGTAAGAAGGATTGCCGAAGAAACCATGGGTCTAAAATCAAAATAGAACTTCCCATTTTTAACGCGAAAATTTTGCATTCGTATTTTATATATATTTTTTAAATATGATACAATTTTATTGAGCTTTTTAGGAAACTTTGGGCTTCTTCTAAGGGAAAGAAAGTAAGAATAGATAAATCTTTGCAAATAGAGAAGACTAACAATAAACTTTACCCGAGGATGGTTAAAAAATCTCATATCGTGGTTGTTCGAGAACGAAAAACCGAGCTTTTGGGTCACAGTGGGGGAAATGCAAATAAAACAGTGTAAATAAATATATAAATTCTAAACCGATAATAAGATTTTAATAAAATTTAAAAAATCCCAAAAATGGTGAAATATTTTTGAAGAACGGAGATTTAAAGTGGGATACTTTTGAATCTAATTGAGATATTGACTTGAAATTTTTTTGTAAGACCAAAAATTAACTTGTCTAAGCAAAAAAAATTAGTTCGGAGTAAATGTGAATCAAATTGTTCTTAATATTTGCAATCCTATTAAAATTTTGATACAATTTTTAGTTTTAGAAACTCAGTAAATATGTAATATGCAATAAAATCTTTATTTATTGACAAAACTCAATGAAATTTTCAAAGTTTTTTAAACTTGTCATTCTAAAGTGTAAAAAAAACTTGTCAAAAGGTCATGCCTTTTATACCAAAATGTTCTCCGTAAAGATACCTTACGAAAACATATAAAATTGTTATATGCTCTTAAATAAAGTTTTTTTTTTTTAATAAAAAAAAGAGTTATGTCACCTTTTCGTCCAAAAAACTGCAAAAAAAAAAGGTATGACAAAATTTTAAAAGTTCAATTTTTAAATGTTTTCTCAAGACATAGCCAAGCGCTTTCCAAAAATATAGAAATCTTTGAAATCGGATGGGAAACAAAAAAATGGCACGCGTTTAAAAATTTTACATGTCGAAGGTACCCTAATTTGAGCCCCCACAGTGCCGCCCCTGGAGCATCTGTATGGTCCATTTTAATAATTAAAATTCGAATTCTCCTTGGCTACGCCCGTGTCAAATTTTGTCCCTATCGAGCCGTTTAGAAATGCCAGATTTATTTCCAAAAATTTTTGATTCTGCCCTACTGTGTATCTGTTGAACAGTTAAAATTTGTTAAATCATTTACACTGAATTTTTCCACTTTATGAAAATACAACTAATGAAAATATAGTTCTTGGATTCTAAAGTTTTGCATTGATACATTCGGAATTACAATATACTTACCCCAATATTTATAACGATGGATTTAAAATTAAATTTCTTAGAAATGTTAAAATACTTGGTCAATTCACAAGGCCTCTTATCATTCATATTGTCGGCGGCTCGCCTTAACCGACTCTTAGGTATTCGGCGTTGGTCTCTGCTTGTTCGTTACGATAACACAATAAACATTAGAGTAGGGCATAATCGTTCTTTTTACTGATTGTTCATTTTTGTTCAGAACAAATAAATGAATGAATAAGTTTGTTCTTTTTGTTCAGTTGTTAATTTTTAGTCTGCTGTGTTTGGCTGAACTAAGTTATTGAATAATTTCTCAGTGAATGTATTTACAGATAGATTTTATTTATAATGATGAAAACATTTTTAATAATGCAATACCGAAATGTCAAACGTACAAAAAGAATAAAAGAACAATAAGACTGAACCCCTTCACATTGTTCAATTGAACTTGTTCGTTCATGAACAACCCAACTCTAGAATAGTTATTTCTCTCAAAAATATTAATTTTACATTTTATTCATTAGCTTCTAAAAATTATTAAGAAGTTGCCAAAATTTTACAAGTTTTAAAAACTACGTTTCATTACCTTTCCATTGATATATAAAACATTATGTCTAATCCTTTATTATACTTTAAAATAATGCATGCAATTCACACACCTTGTTAAAAATTCTCTACTATTTTGTTCAAATCAAAGACTGCTTACTATGCACTTCTCATTTTTTCATGTACCCTGGTCTTTGGTTTATTGTTGTTTCTAACCGTTGCATGTGCGAATATTTAAAGTGAGCTTAAGTATACTTGTATTAACCTAACATTCACCTAATTTGATGGTTCATAAAATGCAATTGTTAGGTTCATAGACTCATGGCAGAGAATTTTCATTTAAAAAAAAAATAATTTTTCACAAAAATTTATTTTGTTACTAAAAAAATTTTTTTTTACTAAAAAAGTAAATTTTTACTAAAAAAGGTATTTTTTACTAAAAAAGATATTTTTTACTAAAAAACTAATTTTTTACTAAAAAACTAATTTTTTACTAAAAAGTAATTTTTTTACTAAAAAAGTAAATTTTTACCAAAAAAGTAATTTTATACTAAAAAAGTAATTTTTTATTAAAAAAGTAATTTTTTACTAAAAAAGTAATTTTTTATTAAAAAAGTAATTTTTTACTAAAAAAGTAATTTTTTACTAAAAAAGTAATTTTTTACTATAAAAGTAATTTTTTACTATAAAAGTAATTTTTTACTATAAAATTTATTTTTCATTAGAAATCGATTTTCAATTTAAATTAAAATAGAAATTATTCGGTTAATCGAATAATTTAAAAAATAGATTTTTTACTAAAAATAGATATTTTACTAAAAAAAAGATTTTTACTAGAAAATAGATTTTTTATTTAAAAAATTATTGGATTAACCGAATATGTCTATTTTAAATTTAAATTGAATATCGATTTCAAATGAAAAATACATTTTTTAGTAAAGATTACTTTTTTAGTAAAAAATAATTTTTAATAAAAAATAACTTTTTTAATAAAAAATAAATTTTTAAGTAAAAAATTACTTTTTTAGTAAAAATTACTTTTTTAGTAAAAAATTACTTTTTTAGTAAAAAATAACTTTTTTGGTAAAAAATATATTTTTTAGTAAAAATTTACTTTTTTAGTAAAAAATAAATTTTTTAGTAACAAAACAAATTTTTGTTAAAAAAAAAAATTTTGTGAAAAATTATTTTTTTTTAAATGAAAATTCTCTACCATGAGTCTATGACCTAACAATTGCATTTTATGAACCATCAAATTACATGAATGTTAGGTTAATACAAGTTTACTTAAGCTCACTTTAAATATTCGCACATGCAACTGTTAAAACAACAATAAACCAAAGAGAAACATATACAATACAGGGTACATGAAAAAATGAGAAGTGCATAGTAAGCAGTCTTTGATTTGAACAAAAATAGTAGAGAATTTTTTACAATGTGTGTGAATTGCATGCATTATTTTAAAGTATAATAAAGAATTAGACATAATGTTTTATATATCAATGGAAAGGTAATGAAATGTAGTTTTTAAAACTTGTAATATTTTGGCAACTTCTTAATAATTTTTTGAAGCTAATGAATAAAATGTAAAATAAATATTTTTGAGAGAAATAACTATTCTAGAGTTGGGTTGTTCATGAACGAACAAGTTCAATTGAACAATTCAGTCAATTGAACAATGTGAAGGGGTTCAGTCTTATTGTTCTTTTTGTACGTTTAACATTTCGGTATTGCATTATTAAAAATGTTTTCATCATTATTAAAAAAATCTATCTGTAAATACATTCACTGAGCAATTATTCAATAACTTAGTTCAGCCAAACACAGCAGACTAAAAATTAACAACTGAACAAAAAGAACAAACTTATTCATTCATTTATTTGTTCTGAACAAAAAATGAACAATCAGTTAAAAGTACGATTATGCCCAACTCTAATGTTTATTGTGTTATCGTAACGAACAAGCAGAGACCAACGCCGAATGCCTAAGGGAAGGTTAAGGCGAGCCGCTGACAATATGAATGATAAGAGACCTTGTGAATTGACCAAGTATTTTGACATTTCTAAGAAATTTAATTTTAAATCCATCGCTATAAATATTGGGGTATGTATATTGTAATTCCGAATGTATCACTGCAAAACTTTAGAATCCAAGAACTATATCTTCATAAGTTGTAGTTCCATAAAGTGGAAAAATTCAGTGTAAATGATTTAACAAACGATAGTTTTTTTGGCTTTTCTAATTTTTTTAACCACAAATTTTAACTGTTCAACGGATATGAAGAAAGTTATAAGTTACTTAATTTTGAATCCAACATTTTGGTGATTTTCAATATGTTTTAGTTGTTTATTACATACGTATGTAAAGGGTGTCTCAGTACGAGTGCACTTTTTAAATTTAGTGTCAATGCGTTATAATTATGAAAACTTATTACAAAAATGTTTAAAGTTATGCTGGGATCGCTAGCAAACTTCGAAGAATTTTCAGCCGAGAAAGTGCACGTGATGTGTTAACCATTCGAAGATTGGTCAAAAGGTCAGTAATGGACAGTAATACTCCATGTAAACGATTGCTGATGGAAACGAGAGTGTCGCCGAAAATCCGATAACGACAATTCGGCATCGTTCTCAACAACTTCAAATTTAACAAAGTACAGTGGTTTAGAAAATATATATTTTTTTTGAAATAATTCGGTATCTCGGGAACTATTTGAGATATTGTTACGAAATTTCACTCGGTTGGAGCTGAGCTATTTTCGAGTTGATTTGCATTTGTTCAGCTTCCTAGGAGGAGGCCAGTGCTCCTCAAAATTGGTCAAAAAAAGTTGATCCCCAAAAATCCATTTATGATCGGAATGAGCTATAATTTAAAATATAAACAGTGCTTAAGAAGATTACAAAATTACTTTTTAGTAAAAAATTACTTTTTTACTAAAAAAGTTATTTTTTGCATTTTATGAACGCGCATAAGGTATTCAAATTGTTTAATGTTAGGTTAATACAAGTTTAATAAACATAGCATAGAAAGTAGTATTATTTTAGGACATTATTTGCTTGAAAAACAATAAAAACCATTGTGAAATATTAGGACATTATGACAATATGACATGATAAGAGACCTTGTGAATTGACCAACTATTAAAAAATTCAAAATTATTTTCAATTAAACACAAATGTTAAATATTCTTTCTGTATTTCAAGTTTTGTCTAGATTGACTTGACTTGTTTAAAAGTTCTGCATATAATTATTTTCATTTTGATTTGAAGGAGGATGTTGATGAAAGTTATTAAAATCCCCCATACTAGTGTTTTTTTTTTTAAAGGAAATTTCCATCCATACATACTCTAAAATAAACAATATTTTTCAATCAATTGCTTGGAAAATAAAATTAGAATATCTAAAATTTATTACCCGCATTTGTTTACTAAATAAATATTTTCAAACATGTTTAAATTAAATTAATAATAATTTTTATTGAATGATGAGTTTAAAGAAAATTTTAAAATAATATTTTTTATGAGATTTGAAAAAAAAACAAAAATACAAAAACTTATAATTCTTTTTTACTTCTTTTAATTGAAAAATCAATTATTGTTAATGGGGAAAAGCATTGAAAACTTTGTTGAAAAATGTTTCTAACACTAAAATAAATAAACAAAGGCAGATAGATGCCTTTCAAAGATTCTACACAAAGTATGAAGAAAAAAAACTGATACAAAATTCAAAAGGAAATTATTGCGGAAAAAAACTCTTAAAAAACATCATTCAGCTAAAATGGATGGGTTTATTTAATAATTGTAATATTTTTCTGACAATTATTCGTATGAGTTTCTTTTATAAACAAAACCAAATAAAACTGTTCTTAAAGTTTAATTTAAAACAAACTTGTTGAGTGTTTTTTTTGTTTTGTTTTGTTCTTTTAGCTCCAAAACTGCAAATGTTTGTAATGGATGGTATTAGAAATCACTCACATTTAGGCCGCTATGGGCCCCATATAAACATTGTTATTGGGTGCTGGAAAAACAAACAAACAAACAACCATTTAATTTATTAATTCATGTTTTTTTTTTTTTGTATTATTCTTTTCATTTCATAAAGTTTTCTATTCATCTATTATAAAGAAGTGTTAGGAAAATGTAATGGCAAAATAAAAAATATATATATATTTCTTTTAAACACGTTTAGAGATTTTTTCTCTTGTGAATTTCTGATTGAAAATTAAAGGCAAAACAGAGGAATCGTATAAATTTAAAGTTTAATTAATGGGTGTTTTGTTCTTGATTTAATTAAAGAGTGTTAACATATTGTCTGCAAGTCTTAAATACCGGCTGCACATTATAATGGAAGAATTTTCTGTTAAAGGCGGAGGTGTACAAACCTACAATAGAAAATGTATATTTAATTGTGATTTTCAAAATAAAATACTTGCTTGATAAAGCAACATAAAAAACAAGTTAGAAAGTATAGTCGGTCAAGCCCGACCATATGTTAACCTACACCGAGAAGATGATTATAAACAGCTATGACTAATTGTGGACCGATCGTGTGAAATTCCAAGTCAGTGTTAAAGTACTAGGCATAGTAAAACCTCCGAATGATTTGGCTTTTCAAGGACAAATGGACGCCAATTTTCGCGAACGATGTTAACATCCTTGCGACAGAAACATAGTAGTTGATAACACGATGTTTTTCCAACAAGCAATTCTATGTATAAATTCTAGTTAGTTCATTTTAAAAACTAACTACCAGAAAGTTGTGAAACTCGAGTACGTACACAGAGAAATCAGATTCGTGACAGTAACCGAATTTGTTGCAAATCGAATGATTCTACCTTAGTAACCGGATTTTACAGTTATGGCTACAAAATTCTAGAAGGGGTAACAAAAGTTTGGTTGCTTTAACCAAAATTCTTCTTTATCAACTGACTTTCTGTTGATAGAACCGAAAAATTCTATGCGTGCAACCGAATCATTCGATTGGCAACAAATTCGGTTGCTATCACGAATCCGTTTTCTCTGTGTAGGTGTTTATATTTCCAAATTCGGGTACCATACTGTTGGTACTTTTTAAAACATAATTGGTCAATTCACAAGGTCTCTTATCAGTCATATTGTCATAATGTCCTAATATATCACGATTCGGCGGCTCGGCTTAACTTGCTGGTTCGTTACGATAACACCATAAACATAGCATAGAAAGTAGTATTATTTTAGGACATTTTTTGCTTGAAAAGCAATAAAAACCATTATGACAATATGACATGATAAGAGACCTTGTGAATTGAAAAAATATTTCTTGAGCAAATAAATTCAAATATTCGTAGTTTTAGCCATGTCTGGCAAATTGGTACATTCTGCTAATAATGGCAATTTAAAAGTATTAAATTGTATACAATACCCACATGAGTGACAATCCACCAAAGAAAACTTTTTAATGTAATGGTAGTTTTTGAATTTTATGCAATAATGAACATAGAATAGAAACACCTTCGAGCCATATAAGTCAATGGGTCCGGAAGGAGTTTAAGCGCAATATCTCAGGACATGAACTTTATTTTCTATCAGATATATGGGAGGTATACCTAAGGAGTAAATAGAGAATAGGGTAATACTCATACCCAAAGTGAGCCACTCTAAATGAAACGATTTTATACCGATTAGTCTGTCGTGTTTTCTATTACAAAGCGTGTCATAAGTGGGGATTAACATGTCTACCTCAAGGCTAAATCAGTACCCTAGGGAATTGGAGTCCAAGAGTTCATGGTAGACTGGATAGTAATGATGCTCAGCAGCAGAATTATCAAATACAATCTAGGGGATGAAAGTCTAAGGAAGATTGTTCACAGGCGTTTTGCTAGCTGTAAACGTAATACTAAAACTTTTTGAGGAATTTCGGCCAGAAGGATAGTGATGTATGTAGGGTTCCGAAAAGACGGAACATATTCTCTTCACCAGAGGATTTAAAGTGGAGCGTTTCATATTGCCACAACTCTAAAGAATAGAACTAGCTAGTGAAGCGAAGTAGTTTTCTCGAAAAGTTAATTACTAAAACGACTTCACTAATATTTTAACAAAAGTATATTATTCTTCACCCCTATCGCGAGCCAATATTTCAAAATTTTCTCATTTATCGTTCATGAATTTTGTTCACCATGTTGTGAAATATTTAAATGGAATTTTGTAAACAATAAACAGCTGTTACAAATAAAATCAATTATTGTGAATGAAAAGTTCATGGGAATAGCACGATAGCAATTTTCCCTTCGATGGAAATGAATATTTCATGGGAACATAAATTTCACATGTTTTTCACGATGGGGGGATTACTGAATTTTGATAGATTATTTCGATAATATTGCTGGTTTTTTCTTAATTTAGTTTAAAACAAGTAAGAGAGCTATATTCCACTGTGCCGAATTTTTTATACCTTTCACCAAATTATATATTAAAATAAAATTTAAAAAAAATTTTTTTTCAAAATTAAAAAAAAAAATTTTTTTTAAATTTTATTTTAATATATAATTTGGTGAAAGGTATAAAAGATTCGGCACAGTGGAATATAGCTCTCTTACTTGTTTTAAACTAAATTAAGAAAAAACCAGCAATATTATCGAAATAATCTATCAAAATTCAGTAATCCCCCCATCGTGAAAAACATGTGAAATTTATGTTCCCATGAAATATTCATTTCCATCGAAGGGAAAATTGCTATCGTGCTATTCCCATGAACTTTTCATTCACAATAATTGATTTTATTTGTAACAGCTGTTTATTGTTTACAAAATTCCATTTAAATATTTCACAACATGGTGAACAAAATTCATGAACGATAAATGAGAAAATTTTGAAATATTGGCTCGCGATAGGGGTGAAGAATAATATACTTTTGTTAAAATATTAGTGAAGTCGTTTTAGTAATTAACTTTTCGAGAAAACTACTTCGCTTCACTAGCTAGTTCTATTCTTTAGAGTTGTGGCAATATGAAACGCTCCACTTTAAATCCTCTGGTGAAGAGAATATGTTCCGTCTTTTCGGAACCCTACATACATCACTATCCTTCTGGCCGAAATTCCTCAAAAAGTTTTAGTATTACGTTTACAGCTAGCAAAACGCCTGTGAACAATCTTCCTTAGACTTTCATCCCCTAGATTGTATTTGATAATTCTGCTGCTGAGCATCATTACTATCCAGTCTACCATGAACTCTTGGACTCCAATTCCCTAGGGTACTGATTTAGCCTTGAGGTAGACATGTTAATCCCCACTTATGACACGCTTTGTAATAGAAAACACGACAGACTAATCGGTATAAAATCGTTTCATTTAGAGTGGCTCACTTTGGGTATGAGTATTACCCTATTCTCTATTTACTCCTTAGGTATACCTCCCATATATCTGATAGAAAATAAAGTTCATGTCCTGAGATATTGCGCTTAAACTCCTTCCGGACCCATTGACTTATATGGCTCGAAGGTGTTTCTATTCTATGTTCATTATTGCATAAAATTCAAAAACTACCATTACATTAAAAAGTTTTCTTTGGTGGATTGTCACTCATGTGGGTATTGTATACAATTTAATACTTTTAAATTGCCATTATTAGCAGAATGTACCAATTTGCCAGACATGGCTAAAACTACGAATATTTGAATTTATTTGCTCAAGAAATATTTTTTCAATTCACAAGGTCTCTTATCATGTCATATTGTCATAATGGTTTTTATTGCTTTTCAAGCAAAAAATGTCCTAAAATAATACTACTTTCTATGCTATGTTTATGGTGTTATCGTAACGAACCAGCAAGTTAAGCCGAGCCGCCGAATCGTGATATATTAGGACATTATGACAATATGACTGATAAGAGACCTTGTGAATTGACCAATTATGTTTTAAAAAGTACCAACAGTATGGTACCCGAATTTGGAAATATAAACACCTACACAGAGAAAACGGATTCGTGATAGCAACCGAATTTGTTGCCAATCGAATGATTCGGTTGCACGCATAGAATTTTTCGGTTCTATCAACAGAAAGTCAGTTGATAAAGAAGAATTTTGGTTAAAGCAACCAAACTTTTGTTACCCCTTCTAGAATTTTGTAGCCATAACTGTAAAATCCGGTTACTAAGGTAGAATCATTCGATTTGCAACAAATTCGGTTACTGTCACGAATCTGATTTCTCTGTGTACGTACTCGAGTTTCACAACTTTCTGGTAGTTAGTTTTTAAAATGAACTAACTAGAATTTATACATAGAATTGCTTGTTGGAAAAACATCGTGTTATCAACTACTATGTTTCTGTCGCAAGGATGTTAACATCGTTCGCGAAAATTGGCGTCCATTTGTCCTTGAAAAGCCAAATCATTCAGAGGTTTTACTATGCCTAGTACTTTAACACTGACTTGGAATTTCACACGATCGGTCCACAATTAGTCATAGCTGTTTATAATCATCTTCTCGGTGTAGGTTAACATATGGTCGGGCTTGACCGACTATACTTTCTAACTTGTTTTTTATGTTGCTTTATCAAGCAAGTATTTTATTTTGAAAATCACAATTAAATATACATTTTCTATTGTAGGTTTGTACAAATTAAAAAAAAAAATTTTTTCAAATAATTTTTTTTCGAAATTGTTTTTTATTTTTTTTTTTAAGTTTTTTCAAATTTATTTTAAATTTTTTTTTTTTAATTTATTGGTGAAAAATTCGTGTTAAAAAATATTTTCCCGACTTTGACCCATTGTTCGTCCAACTCTATACATCGTTGCAATGGACTTTGAAATATCTATCATTAGATATCCATATTGTCTATATTTATGACTTAGTAATCGAGATATAGATCAAAAATAGGCCAACAATAGAGGTTGTCCCGGTTTTTTCCTTATATCTCAGCCATTTGTGGGCCGATGTTTTCGATTTAAAATAGCAACCGAGCTGGAAAAATTCTCGATATATTAGTATATTAATTATGTATGTAAATTATTTGGGGGCTACGGAAAGTTGCTTTCTATATACAGACGAACATGGCTATATTGACTCCGCTATCTATAACGATCCAGAATATATATACTTTGTAGGGTCGCTAATGAAAAATGTAGAAATTACAAACGGAATTACAAACTTATATATACCCTTGCAACTCATGGTGAAGGGTATAAAAATGCCCTGGAATGAATAGATTTGTTTAATATTTCTCGGGAACAGAAAAAGAGCAAGAAATTCGGAACCATATGAAAGGAGGTAGGCAATATAAACTTAGTATCATAAGAAGACACTTGCCAAAACTGAATGATGAACCTCACTTGGCATTATCGGATCCATACATTTACTACCCATAGGGGCATACACAGACTTTACGAGTCAGCTCTGATGAGGCCAAATGATACGAGCCATACAATGCTCTTATACGTAGAATTTATTTAGGTAATCCGATTGTCTTGGGCTATATGATTACGGTAATATACAATGCCAATTGATATGGAATATCTGGAAGAGTTTTAGTAAATTAAACGTAGGTTATGCGGCAGTTACTGACAGATCCAATATGGAAAAATGCAATGTCTCTGGTGTCTTCATAGTGAAGATGGATACTAGTAGATCTTTTAAAGATCAGGATGAATGTAGTTTCAGATCTCGTGTTGGAAAATGTCACCTGGGGTAATAGGGTGATTTAACTTGGCTCTGTGGCTTCAATGGTTCAAATATAAACTAGTAATAGATTTTAAGATAGCCTTGAACGGGTTGATGGAACACTGCGAGGTAATACTGTGTTGGGTACCAGAGCTCTGGAATTGAAGGCAATAATGTTGCGAATGAGCTTGCAACGCAAGACATGAAAGTATTTGTTTCAAGCCAATCTAAACAATCATGGATGACTGCTACTGGACTTAGATAGAAGTAGTATTGGAGTAATCATAGCTATGGTCAGTGCTATATTGTAAACTTTAGAGGAAACTGTGTAATTTTCCAGGATTGAAACGCCACATAATTACATAATACCACTATGGATTAGAAAATATTGGTTGTTGTAGGTCCAACTGAACCATCTTCTTCATCTTTGATTCTTAATGGTTGGGACATATTTCCTAGAAAATGTTTATCATAGTTGAAAGAATTCAGAATTCAGCCCTAGGTATTCTATATTAATTACCACACCATTTTCATACATATGAATTATCATTGAGTGCCCTATGTAGAACCCACCTGCATTTTCAGTATCTTCTTAATTCGAATGGATATTTTTGTTGCTGTTGTGTTTTAAAATGGAACATGATTTCAAGTTTGCTTCTGGTTTTTCATTCAATAGTGTTCTTTTTTTTTGTTTGTCTTACTTTAATGGGGTTTGAGGTGAAATAGCATTTATCTTGCTTCTGATTAGTTGAAATGCACAAATGTAATGCTTGCAACCAGCATCAACAAACAACAAAAAAGTAGTCAATAATTAAATGTGGGGGTTCAATTAAAGCCTTTTAACCACAAGCCCAATTACGCACGACAAACACGAGTAGTCAAAGCTGTTTATGATGGTGACAATAATGAAGTTGCTAATAACGTTCATGATCATGATATTGATCATAATGACAATGAATTAAAAATACAAAAAAAAAAAAATATCTTTAGGCCATTATGTCCAGTATACTTAGTATATTGTAGTCGTAGTACTAAATATTATACAAACATATACATATACTGAGTGCACTTACCAAATGGAAATAAATACAACCTTAAATGGCTTGAACACCACAAACATATAAACTTGACCAGATGCTGGTTAAGACCAGACTTGTAGTCGTTGGTCTATGGTGTATGGCAATAGTGACAGTGCTGCAACAATACTGCTGCTGAGCAAACAGTAAATGAAAGAGAGATGATAAATTAAATTAACTACTGACTTCTTTTTGTTGGCTTTTTTTGTTTGTTTTGTTTTCATTTTATTTTTATTTTTTCCGATATGTATCAGCAAACATTATTGGCTTTGAAAATTGAAAACCTGGCATTTCTTTAGGTTTCTAGTATTGACAAAATCTTCTTTCCATATTTGGCCATCAATATATGTATTTTTTGCAGATTGTCAATGACAGTGCAGAGTTACTGCAGTTGTTAATTGGAATTTAACAAGTTTCAAAACTGCATCTAATGAGGTGTATTAGTACTCGAACATGACGCATCTACAGTAACATAAAGTTAAATAAAGTTCCTTTTAAATGTGGACTCTTAATGAGAGCATTGAACACATACATACATACATATTTATCTTTACTGTAATTCCCAGCCTAGTGATTTGACAGGTTTATGGTCATATATTGCTGTTGTTATTGTTGCAGTTGCAGAACTTAACAATATGAAGTTATTAAAAGGTTGCATTTTCTTTAACAGGTTTACCTACGCTTCTCAGAAAGTCTGGATAGAAAATGTTATAAAACTATTTGTCATTTTGTACAACTGAAAACATGACGTAGTGTGACATTTTTTATGCTGATACTAAAGAAGATTAACCCTTTAAATACCGAAGGAGTCTTCGAGGTTTTAAAAAGTATGTATATATTTAAAAATGTGTATTGTGATCTTATTGTTGTTCGACTTAGCATTAGACTGTATGTATGTTATTAAACCGAGTAAAATATCAATATTTGGTCAATTCACAAGGTCTCTTATCATGTCATATTGTCATAATGTCTTCTTAATATTTCAAAATGGTTTTTATTGCTTTTCAAGCAAAAAATGTCCTACAATAATAATAATTTCTATGCTATGCTTATTGTGTTATCGTAACGAACCAGCAGAGACCAACGCCGAATGCCTAAGAGTCGATTCAGCCGAGCCGCCGAATCGTGATATATTACGACATTATGACAATATGACTGATAAGAGACCTTGTGAATTGACCATTGTTTAATTAGACAGTCGTACGACAGGCCATTACATGGAAAAACTACTTAATCGTAAAGCACAGGTTAATGATAAAGGGAGAGTGAATGATAAATAATTTCCTACATGTGGATAAGATGAGACATAATGCAAATATAATATGTCAAAATAAACTCCATAATATCAGACGGTGAAGAATGGGATAGTGTAACGAAAGTAGGGAATGACTAAGAAACCGATCTATATACTGATAGTTTAAAAATTCCAACCCGGAATGGGTTGGATGTATTTACCCATATCAAACGCAATTTAGGTATATACATTCGTTCAACAGATCATAATACTGTATTTCAGTATGAGATCACGGGTCTCAAGCCATCATGACATTATCGGAAACCATTAGCTATCCAGGATGGAATCACGTATGGATAACATCATTTTGGAAAATGCCAAACCTTTCCGATGGGTTAAAAACGAACTAAAAGAATGAGCGATGAAAGAAAGAATCAGAGTCTGGCAGAACTCTATAGTCGGCAATGTTCATTGGGGAATCCCGAACGTAAAGAGATCAAAAGATATTCTGAATCTAAATAGGCCAACACTCAGAAGACTAGCTAATGTGTTAACTGGACACACAGAGTTGAATGCTCGTCAAGTTCGTATCAGTCGACCCGACTAAACGATCTACAGAGCGTGTGAGCAAGAGAAAAAAATAAGGAATCATTATCTGTACCTGTATATGGATACTATTCCAAACCTGAACCACCTTATTGGGGGAGGATAATATGCATTTTTACTGATGTATGTAATGGCCAAAAACATTAGCCAAAACCGAATTTAAAGTATACCGGTCGAACAACTTGCTGATTAGATTGAACGATGTCCGTCCGTCCGTCTGGCTGTCCATGTAAACTTGTGCGCAAAGTACGGGTCGCAATTTTGAAAACATTTCGATAAAACTTGCCATATGTATTTTCTTCCTTCCCCTAAAGGACGAAGCCTATTGAAATTGGTTGAAATTGGTCCATTATTTCACCTTTTGAATGTCCCGAAATACGTCTTTAGCTTTTATAAATATATTTTTCTTAAGTTTCATCAAAATCGGCCCAAAAATATATAACAATTCGCTATCTTTCCATTAGAAATCCCAAACATTGAAAAATTTGACCTTTGATTTTCACGATTGGCGTTTTCCGATTTTAGTAAAACTTTCAGACTATATTTAGAATTAATTGGAATATAATATTCTGAATATGTTTTACTTAAAATTCATAACAATAAGGAAATTCAGCTCATTCGGCAAATTATGACCAAATCATTTCTTTTTCTCGAAAATTGCAAAATTTAAATTGCAGCTACGGAAAAACTATAGGAGGTATTTCAGTAATTTTTACATATTTTTATTCCCTATTATATTATCAATAAATCCCAATGAGATGATCTAAAAATTCTGAAATTTGTTTAACTGCCGTTAAAAAAATCAATTTTTTTGGTCATACCTGCGAATGGGTTAATGGTAGCCTACGCAGACAAAAACTCATATAGAAGTAAATATGGATATATTTTAAGTAAGAATGTGTTTTTCTTTTAATATTTTTCAAAATATGTTAATTTTGTTCCCACATTTCTTTTTCTAGTGTCTTGTCTTTTCTTTTATATCTCATTAGAATGGCAATGACGTAAACATTTATATTCATTCAAATTAAATTGCAAAATTAATGTTTTAATGGCATAATTTTTACAAAAACTGAAAAATTGCATTTTTTTCTTTGTAAATGAATCTCAAAACTTCATAACCCCAACCGATTTTCCTAAAATTTTTTCAGGATGATTTTTTTAAACATACTTTTAATCGTACTTTTCTTTATTAAGGGCCACCCTAGTGCACACCTTTCCATTGTCCTGGTGAAAGATAACTCTTTTCGTGGCCAAATGTAGTCGATTTTTGTATAAATTCCAAAAAACGGTCGCCAAGCCATTATTGGTTGACAAACCCATATTTATCTTCTTTGGCGCCTATTCCCCCCGAGAAACCAACTGCATCGTTGCTCCAAGCACACATCCAATTTCTATTTTATACATGTAAAGCAGATTGCATAGAACTGTTAGGCCTGTTTTCTCAATGTATCGACAAACTGCCTGTTACTAAATCCTGACATAAATTTATTAGGCCAATAAAATATCCGTTAACAATTTTGGTTTTCTCAATATACCGAAAAGAACATTATTTTCAGCTGGTAATACATCTCAAAATAGATGCGAAAGTTGGGAACCCTGCCACAAAATAACTTACAAACATTATTGATACATCATTATATCGGGAATTCTTCCGAATCGGTCGCTATTTAAAGTCGAGTAAATCGGTCCACAAATGGCTGAGATATAAGGAAAAAAGCGAGAGAACCTCGATTTTTGGTCTATTTTTGATATATATCTGGATTACTAAGTCAATAATATAGACAGTATCGATATCTAATGATAGATATTTCAAAGTCCATTGCAACGATGTATATAAGGCTTTTTTAAATTTTGAAAAAAAAAAGGAATTTTTGTTTACCTAAAAATATTTAAAATTTTTATTTTAAAGTATATTTAGGAGAAGGGTATATAAGATTCGGCTCAGCCGAATATAGTTCTTTTACTTGTTTTTTTTATAAAATCTATTTAATTTCGTTTACAAAAACACAAACACATAACATCTATGAACAGCAGTCAGCTAACGATTAATAAATAATTGGCAGATGAGGTCGGGTTAGCTTTGCGACAGAATAGAAGCAAATGAGACATTGGGAAAACCAAATTTCTTTAATCTGCAGTTTTACGTTGGGAATAAAGATAATCACCTAATGAGAAAATAGCCCTTAAATTTATTAAACGGATCATTTACGGTCTAAGGTCTATGATTCTTAGTAATCCTTTAATATTTTCATAACGTATGAGGAAACACATTGCAACAAAAATTTGTACACTGGCCAAACAAAAAATACTTATGATATAGATTTTTGAGGACTCATTTTGAATTATGTTATGTTTTTTTATAATAATTAATACAAATAGAACAACCTTGAAAAATTATTTGTAATTTTTTTGATAATTTTTCTATTTGCATCAATTCGTTATACAGGGTTTTCCAACAAGAGGTGTTGTTTTGGTATTCAAAGAAAAATGGTATTTTTTCAGATAAATGATCGGATGTTTATTTTATAATAAAGAGGAAGGTATGCCGTTAATAATGAAAAACAACATCAGCCAAATGGCCACCACTACCGCGCATATCCTTTACATGAAATGTTCCATAATCAAATCGCAAAGTGGCTGCCCTATATCCTCGATAGCCTCACGAATTCTATCTTTGAGGTCTTGAATCGACGCTGGGCTGTTGGCGTAGACCTTATCTTTCACGTGGCCCCAAAGGAAGAAGTCGCATGGTGTTCAATCACAAGATCTCGGTGGGCAATTGTCATCACCTCTTCGAGAGATAACACGGCCCGTAAACTTTTCCCGTAAAAGATTTTCTTCAACATTTTGGGCTACAACAGCAATATTCTCAGTTGTTCTTGAGCGACATACACGGGTTTTATTCTTCACAACACTAACTTGTCCCAACAGCTCGAATTTGTCCACCAATTTCTATATTGCGGTCCGACATGGTGCTTTATGACGACCCAAAAATGCTTTAGTTTTGCAAACATTGACTGCAAGATTTTCACTATTTTTGTAGTGAATTTTAATAATTTCAATGCGTTGTTGAAGCGTGTATCGTTCCATTTTTAGTAATGGCGTAGTTTCTACTTATCAAATGTCAAAGAATAAAAGCTTCAAAAGTGAGAGCTACCGAAATACCAGGTGATTCAAAATAACACCTCCTGTTGGAAAAACCTTTATTTTACCTCAGACGACAGTGAAAGCCAGAGACGTGTTTTTTTTTGGAAGGAAAAAAACCTATTACTGTTTAAATATAGAATTTGGAGCATTAAATGTCTTCTAAAAAATTCCATTGCTCTATATATGTATATATTGCCATAAATTCGTATTAGTATATTGTTACGTTTTTACCACTTAAAACCGCGGTTTATTTCCTTTAAATAAACCGGATACTTTTGATTGCAAATAAAAACCGTTTAGTAGTTTAAAATTGTAACAACTCTTTATTTATTTAAAATCTAGAACAAAAACAGTTCAAATAGTCACTCAGTGTCTTTATACACGTTTATCAATTCGCAGAAATGCACATACACTTTATAATGTACAAACTCAAATGTACAAGACAGTTGATGTTAACTCTAACAGCACCTATGATAAACTCAACTCACTACTGCAACCGCTACCACTATTTATACACGCGCCATCTATCGTGAATCTTCTACAATGCTCTAGAGCTTTCGATGTCAATGTTAGCAGCTTAAACATTTAGTGTTGCCATACTTATAAACAAAGCTAATAACCGCATGCTATCAACATTGTTGATAAGTAGAAGCTTCTACTGATGGACATGTTTATAAGCATGATAAATGCTGCAGGCAGTCGTTATAGACCGTTAAATTCAAATCGCTATTTCCCGAATAGGCACTGATTCACTTCTCCCATAGCAGCTAGTCATTTCAGATGTTTAACCTTAATTCTCGATATCGGTCTTCCACATTTCCGTATACTATAGACCATGTCATCCAACCTCTTAACCAACCTATGTAGTCCCTTTCAGTAATTCTGTAGTTTGGAACACAAACCTTTACCACGTGGTGGTCTACATCTGGCCTTCACTTGGTCTCTGATGAAGCACATTCACCCATCTCGGAACCCGTCCTGATGATCTTTTCACTGCGGGACAGACCAAGCACTCCAACTGGAACCATTCCGTCATTGGACTGTTCAACGAGAGCCCCCAACGTTACACGGCCACTTTTCACATCTGCTGATTCCAACTCCAACAAACCATTGTCTATACAATCCTCCTCTTCCTCACGGGCCCATACCAAATCCTCTGTCTGCGGTGGCAATTTTTTTTTTTAAAGAGAAGTACTTTCTTTGGAAAGAGGATAGATTGTAGAAGGAAAGATGGTGAAAGGAGGAGAAAGGCTTTTATTGACAACTCTGCAATTGCGCGTTATGCTTGTTATTAGTGCAGGTTGCAGCGCCTCAAACGCGCTAACCAATTAAGCCACAGCACCATCAAATACTAGCTTTCTTACTTGAGACCTGCTCTCGTATCCGAGGTCAAGAGGTATTTTAACATTTCGCCAATTCATGACTTTTTGTCTCATATCTAAAGTAATGCGGCAACAACAAAGACATGATATACACTAATGCCACCAATAGTTAGTTTCAGATTAACTTTACCATGGACAGTGGTACGCTCTCCAGCATCGGTGCGTAGACTTACATTGCAAATTGGTTCAATTGCTTTCTTTACTAAATTTGATTTGATAATAGACTGCGACGCTCGCGTTTCCATAGTAAGGATGTGCTTCTGACCGTTAATATACCCACTAGCAGTAAGATTGTTATTTTCCTACTGCATTACTATTATGGAGATGGTAGGGCTGTTAGGTGTCAGATTCTGTCTCTCAGTGCTAGCTCGTTTTAAAGGTGGTTCTTGTAATGCTTGTTGATTCGACTGCTGGTTGTTTCTTGGCGGTGAAACATATCTGGTTAGCTTTCTTGGTACTCTACAGTTTCGCTGAATGTGACCAATTTTACCACAGTTATAATTTTATAGGAAAACAGTTTGTGCTCACATATCAGACTTAATTTATAACCGATATCATTTAAATTTTTGTATAAATAGTTGATTTTAAAGTGGAAAATTTATTTAGAAATTCGGATCCTCATTTGTTTTTTTGCTATGCACATGGGTTAATAATCTTCTAAAGAAATACTAAGTAGTTGGTAAACATTTTCTTTCATCTGCTAAATAATGAGTGTGTATTTGAAACCTGTAATTGTGCTTCAGAGCATGATAATCCAAAAGTGCTTGTACGATGAACGTTTGCGAAATATATTTGCAAGTAATTATTCATACATTTAATATTTTCTTTTTAATAAGCCAAAATATTCGTGCATTTTTGTGTGTAGTTCATTGGTTTTAAATTTTTTCTTCTTAAATACTTTTTACATCTTACAAACAAAATATTTCTCATAAAAAAAATATCAAGATTTCTTTGTGGCACGACATTGCGTGTGCTAATCTGGTGGGGTTGTTGTTGTGTATCGTACATTTTTTTGTTGTAGTTCAGTAAGTCACGTGGTAAACCAAACAACATGTGTTGCCAGTGGCCAATAACCTTAAAATAATTTTGGGATAGAAAATGAGGCAAGAATATGTGGAAAGTATGGTTGGCATCACAACTTTATTGCGACTTGGTTGGGTAAATGTAGAAATTTTTCTGTGGTATCTGAATTCGTGTGGCAGGAGTAATCGTCATATCCAGCAGTATCAGTTTCTTTTAATGATGATTAATGTCACATACAGGTGAAATCTACATGTTTTATCATTCTTTTAATTTTCTTTTTTTTAGCTTTTCATTATTTTTACATTATTTATTTATTTTATATTTTACGTATTCAGTTGTTCACATTGTGAAAATTTGTAATTAATAATAAGGAATTATATTTTGAGAACTTTTTGTTTAAATTCCCCAAATAGGATGTATGTATTTTATTTATGACAAAATACATACATGTCAGGTTGAAATGTCATTTTGACATACATAAATGTTAGTTTAAATGATGTTGCTTGACACATTTGCCAAAGATTAGGATGTCACATTTTGACAAATCAACTGCCTTAAATGTGTTCGGGGATACTTGTCAGTGATGTTTAAAATTAATATTTGGTATGTATTATGATTGTGTCAAAATATGACAGCTTGTTATAATCAGTTTAGTTGGTATTTTTGGAAGCTCTGTTTGGATCAAAGTTTTTAATGTAAATTGAATGTATTTATTTATGTTTTTAGTAGTGAATAACATTCACTACTACTAAATAAATCAAAATCATGTTTTTTTATGTTTTAAATATTTTTTCTTAAAAGTTACACAAATTGGCCTCAAAAATGCATTTCATGTGTAACTAAATAATCTGACTATTAAAATTGCATCTACAACATTCTTTAATTCATATTGGAATGATTTTTGTCAGTACTTATACTGCCCTATTTACAAATCCTAACTCTTATAGGGCAGTGACAACCCAGCAGTTCCAGAATACTGTTCCGAACTAGTGATTTTACCTATCATATAGGGTGAGAACTAGTTACAGGACTAGATACGTGCCTATTTATTTTAACACGTGTATGAGATAAGCAGTGAATCAATTGACCCTTTTGAATTACAATGAGACTGCCCGATAGCTGGTCCAAAGTAGTCAATGCATTGGATACACATACCGGTTACATAACGTCAGTTACCATACTAGCCACCTAACAGGTAACTTGATCAGCTACATTACTGATTATTTTAACATGTCTGGGGTCTTGTTGACCGCAAATAGCCAAATAACCGATTGCTTGTAAACAAACCTTGGCTCGACAACTTTCCAATAGATTACTTCTGGTGGATAAATTAACTACTTTCCAAAGTGCAGTACAAAATAAACGGTTACTTAGAGACACTAATGTGTCTCTAAGTAAGTTGTAAACTAATGTGACAACTGACTTTCCAAAAAAAACTGTCTGAGTATCAACACAATTTATATAAAACCGATTTGTACGAATAACTCATAAAAAAAACAGTAAACAATTAACGTTTAAAGTGACTACACTCTAGTTTACTTAGAGACACTGAAGTGACAATTGTCTTCACGCTAGGATGTGTGTATATATAATTGACATCTCTCTGTACAACAAAGAGCACATACATATGTGTCAAATGACTTGCTGAACTCCTGGGGAGTTATCACCAATAGCTGCATTAGCTGTTTGCTAACTGCCATATTCAACTTTGGACAAAGCTCTCTTCATGCCAGAACTGAGCCTCGAAAGCTCGTCCACATTACTGTACCCAGATACTTAACGAATTCGTCCCATTAAGCCCTTCTACATTCATGTTCTAGTTGGGATTTGACCCTGTGATAATTCAGTGCCGCCTGACAACATATTGTTACGCTGGTCATTTTTACTCGTCTCCGCTTGAATTTATGCATTTCTTTGGAGAATTCATTGGCAGTATTTTTCTCACAATTATTTACTGCCTTTGCTGAAGCACTTTCACCCATCTCGGAACCCGTCCTGATGATCTTTTCATCTCGGGAAAGACCAAGCACTCCAACAGGAACCATTTCGTCGTTGCACTGTTCAACGAGAGCCCCCATCGTTACACGACTACTTTTCACATCTGCTGATTCCAAAACCAACAAACCATTGTCTATACAATCCTCCTCTTCTCCACGGGCCCATACCAAATACTCTCCCTCAGTGCTACCTCTTTTTAAAGCTTCTTGATTCGCTTCCATTTCAGCTAAGTGTTTCATTGTTTCTTTGACTTCAGCTTTATCCTCAGCACGAAGTTTCTCGTTGTCGGCAAGAAGTTTCTCGTTGTTGACTCTAGAAGTCTCCTGAATTTCAATTAGAAGTTTATCGTTGTTTACTCTGGAAGTTTCTTTAAATCCATGCTGCTTGTTGATGCACCGGTAGAAACTTCCATTTCCCCTTTATACTCGAATTCGTAAACTCCGATGTCAATATCACGACGCTTAAATTCATCTATCATTCTGCTTTATTACCTGCTGTCGGCAACTATTTTTTCTTAACCTCTTCAAACTTCATGCTTTTTATTTTACAATCCCACTTCTGACACCAATTGTTACGTTTTTACCTTTTAAAAACGTTGTTTATTTTCTTTAAATAAACCGGATACTTTTGATTGCAAATAGAAGCAGTTTTAGTAGTTTAAAATTTGTTTAAATGTACATCAACAACAGTTCAAATATTCACTCAGTGCATTTATACACGTATATCAATTCGCAGAAATACACACATCCTTTATAATGTACCAGTACACACGTACAAGTCAATTGATGTTAACTCTAACAGCGCCTATGATCAACTCAACTCACGACTGCCAGCTCTGCCACTATTTATACACGCGTCATCTATCGGAAATCTTCTACAATGCTCTTACGGACATACTAGTACATTCGAATTCTAGAGCTTTCGATGTTAATGTTAGCAGCTTAAACATGCAGTGTTGCCATATTTAGAAACAATGCTAATAACCGCATGCTATCAACATTGTTGATAAGTAGAAGCTCCTGCGGACCGTTAAATTCAATTCGCTATTTCGTAACAATATAAAGTCAACATCTTTTTCCTGGTGATGTTCTTATTAGCAGTAAGTTTAAAGTAACTTTTGAAACTACGTTCGCCTTTTGATACGAATAGTAGAATATGCTAATATCTTGCATGTTCTGAGGACCCTTTCTATATAATCGCCTTAAATATGACAAAGTTTATTGTTAGGGGACAGCAACAAAGTTGTTTGTTCAATCGAACAAGCATACCTTACAGATTATTTCCTCAACAATGTTTAAGAGCATTGTGAAAAATTACTTTGTTTAAAAAGATTTAATATTACAATAATCTTTAAAAAAATAATAAACAATGCGTTAGGTCATGTAAACACAAAATTTATAATTTGATTTGTTTATTTAAACTGATGGTTATTTCAATGTTTTCACTTTTGTTGGAAAAACAAAATAGACAATCAATCATTTTGTATAAATAATTAAGTATATTATAAACATTATGTGTGGCTGTAGCAAAATCATATGACATCTTAAGTCTACTTACGTTACTAAGTGAATTTATGTGCTGATTCGAGTTCCTTTATGAATCAATTTTCACTATAAACGTATTGTTCGTAATCTAACCCGCAAGAGTGCCTCAAAGCATGCATTACAAAACATCAATTATCTCAAAAGTAATTATAATATATATTATTTTTATTTTAACGGTAACTTTAGTTACAGATTTGTTAACATTTCTCTCGAAGGTCGAAATGCATTCTGACTTTTAGTTATTGTTCTGTTAGCTGTTTTGTGAGTGATGTCATAATTTTTTTTTGCGGGTAAAAGGGTTAACATTACTACAATATTATTTAAAATAAAACACTTATGAGCATAAGAATCCTATTTCGGGAAGATATTTGCACTTGAACTAATGTCAATTCAATAGGGCATTGTGTGTCAAATATCATTGAATAATCATCAAAATTGTTCAATTTTGCTTCACTGTAAGGTCATCCAGATGTATATTGTTCATTCAACTTAATCCGGTAATGATAATAATTTTTACAAAAAAAAAACGAATATGTACATTATTGTTTGCATCTTTGTTGTAATTTTTTTTTTTTTAAATCCACAAATATGAGTATTTATTTACTTTGGTGGTTATATTAAAACTATCTTTAAAATATGTATTTATATATATATTTTTTAATAAATACATATCGGACAACGATTTTTATTACCACCAACAGTGTTTGTGTTTAAAAAAAATCAATAAAAATCATGAAAACTCATTTATACTCATATTTGTATACACTGTAATACGTATTAATTCAAACATTTATGTATGAACATAAAGGGTGTTTCATAGGCAAATGTTAATACATTACTTTGAAATAACTAACAGAACAGAACTAGAACAGAACTAGAACAGAACTAGAACAGAACTAGAACAGAACTAGAACAGAACTAGAACAGAACTAGAACAGAACTAGAACAGAACTAGAACAGAACTAGAACAGAACTAGAACAGAACTAGAACAGAACTAGAACAGAACTAGAACAGAACTAGAACAGAACTAGAACAGAACTAGAACAGAACTAGAACAGAACTAGAACAGAACTAGAACAGAACTAGAACAGAACTAGAACAGAACTAGAACAGAACTAGAACAGAACTAGAACAGAACTAGAACAGAACTAGAACAGAACTAGAACAGAACTAGAACAGAACTAGAACAGAACTAGAACAGAACTAGAACAGAACTAGAACAGAACTAGAACAGAACTAGAACAGAACTAGAACAGAACTAGAACAGAACTAGAACAGAACTAGAACAGAACTAGAACAGAACTAGAACAGAACTAGAACAGAACTAGAACAGAACTAGAACAGAACTAGAACAGAACTAGAACAGAACTAGAACAGAACTAGAACAGAACTAGAACAGAACTAGAACAGAACTAGAACAGAACTAGAACAGAACTAGAACAGAACTAGAACAGAACTAGAACAGAAGTAGAACAGAACTAGAACAGAACTAGAACAGAACTAGAACAGAACTAGAACAGAACTAGAACAGAACTAGAACAGAACTAGAACAGAACTAGAACAGAACTAGAACAGAACTAGAACAGAACTAGAACAGAACTAGAACAGAACTAGAACAGAACTAGAACAGAACTAGAACAGAACTAGAACAGAACTAGAACAGAACTAGAACAGAACTAGAACAGAACTAGAACTAGAACAGAACAGAACAGAACAGAACAGAACAGAACTAGAACAGAACTAGAACAGAACTAGAACAGAACTAGAACAGAACTAGAACAGAACTAGAACAGAACTAGAACAGAACTAGAACAGAACTAGAACAGAACTAGAACAGAACTAGAACAGAACTAGAACAGAACTAGAACAGAACTAGAACAGAACTAGAACTAGAACAGAACAGAACAGAACAGAACAGAACAGAACTAGAACAGAACTAGAACAGAACTAGAACAGAACTAGAACAGAACTAGAACAGAACTAGAACAGAACTAGAACAGAACTAGAACAGAACTAGAACAGAACTAGAACAGAACTAGAACAGAACTAGAACAGAACTAGAACAGAACTAGAACAGAACTAGAACAGAACTAGAACAGAACTAGAACAGAACTAGAACAGAACTAGAACAGAACTAGAACAGAACTAGAACAGAACTAGAACAGAACTAGAACAGAACTAGAACAGAACTAGAACAGAACTAGAACAGAACTAGAACAGAACTAGAACAGAACTAGAACAGAACTAGAACAGAACTAGAACAGAACTAGAACAGAACTAGAACAGAACTAGAACAGAACTAGAACAGAACTAGAACAGAACTAGAACAGAACTAGAACAGAACTAGAACAGAACTAGAACAGAACTAGAACAGAACTAGAACAGAACTAGAACAGAACTAGAACAGAACTAGAACAGAACTAGAACAGAACTAGAACAGAACTAGAACAGAACTAGAACAGAACTAGAACAGAACTAGAACAGAACTAGAACAGAACTAGAACAGAACTAGAACAGAACTAGAACAGAACTAGAACAGAACTAGAACAGAACTAGAACAGAACTAGAACAGAACTAGAACAGAACTAGAACAGAACTAGAACAGAACTAGAACAGAACTAGAACAGAACTAGAACAGAACTAGAACAGAACTAGAACAGAACTAGAACAGAACTAGAACAGAACTAGAACAGAACTAGAACAGAACTAGAACAGAACTAGAACAGAACTAGAACAGAACTAGAACAGAACTAGAACAGAACTAGAACAGAACTAGAACAGAACTAGAACAGAACTAGAACAGAACTAGAACAGAACTAGAACAGAACTAGAACAGAACTAGAACAGAACTAGAACAGAACTAGAACAGAACTAGAACAGAACTAGAACAGAACTAGAACAGAACTAGAACAGAACTAGAACAGAACTAGAACAGAACTAGAACAGAACTAGAACAGAACTAGAACAGAAGTAGAACAGAACTAGAACAGAACTAGAACAGAACTAGAACAGAACTAGAACAGAACTAGAACAGAACTAGAACAGAACTAGAACAGAACTAGAACAGAACTAGAACAGAACTAGAACAGAACTAGAACAGAACTAGAACAGAACTAGAACAGAACTAGAACAGAACTAGAACAGAACTAGAACAGAACTAGAACAGAACTAGAACAGAACTAGAACAGAACTAGAACAGAACTAGAACAGAACTAGAACAGAACTAGAACAGAACTAGAACAGAACTAGAACAGAACTAGAACAGAACTAGAACAGAACTAGAACAGAACTAGAACAGAACTAGAACAGAACTAGAACAGAACTAGAACAGAACTAGAACAGAACTAGAACAGAACTAGAACTAGAACAGAACAGAACAGAACAGAACAGAACTAGAACAGAACTAGAACAGAACTAGAACAGAACTAGAACAGAAATAGAACAGAACAGAACTAGAACAGAACTAGAACAGAACTAGAACAGAACTAGAACAGAACTAGAACAGAACTAGAACAGAACTAGAACAGAACTAGAACAGAACTAGAACAGAACTAGAACAGAACTAGAACAGAACTAGAACAGAACTAGAACAGAACTAGAACAGAACTAGAACAGAACTAGAACAGAACTAGAACAGAACTAGAACAGAACTAGAACAGAACTAGAACAGAACTAGAACAGAACTAGAACAGAACTAGAACAGAACTAGAACAGAACTAGAACAGAACTAGAACAGAACTAGAACAGAACTAGAACAGAACTAGAACAGAACTAGAACAGAACTAGAACAGAACTAGAACAGAACTAGAACAGAACTAGAACAGAACTAGAACAGAACTAGAACAGAACTAGAACAGAACTAGAACAGAACTAGAACAGAACTAGAACAGAACTAGAACAGAACTAGAACAGAACTAGAACAGAACTAGAACAGAACTAGAACAGAACTAGAACAGAACTAGAACAGAACTAGAACAGAACTAGAACAGAACTAGAACAGAACTAGAACAGAACTAGAACAGAACTAGAACAGAACTAGAACAGAACTAGAACAGAACTAGAACAGAACTAGAACAGAACTAGAACAGAACTAGAACAGAACTAGAACAGAACTAGAACAGAACTAGAACAGAACTAGAACAGAACTAGAACAGAACTAGAACAGAACTAGAACAGAACTAGAACAGAACTAGAACAGAACTAGAACAGAACTAGAACAGAACTAGAACAGAACTAGAACAGAACTAGAACAGAACTAGAACAGAACTAGAACAGAACTAGAACAGAACTAGAACAGAACTAGAACAGAACTAGAACAGAACTAGAACAGAACTAGAACAGAACTAGAACAGAACTAGAACAGAACTAGAACAGAACTAGAACAGAACTAGAACAGAACTAGAACAGAACTAGAACAGAACTAGAACAGAACTAGAACAGAACTAGAACAGAACTAGAACAGAACTAGAACAGAACTAGAACAGAACTAGAACTAGAATAGAACTGAAACTTAATTCAAAGAACTCCGTCTACAAAGAAGAAGTTTCTATATATCCTAAACAATTTTAAATAACATATCTTTTAAAGACACCCCACTTATGTGCAACTATATAAAATTAAAGACGTCTTTAGTATTTCTTTCCTTGAAGCAAACTGAAAATTGATCGTAAAAATTTATGAATGAACAGAAGACCAATTGAAAAGCGCTTAATTGACGACGTTGGTGGTGATGCCGGCGTTAAATCATAAAAACAAACAAAACGAAGCTAAACGTTAAAGCAACGCTAATAGTAAAAGTAAGAAATAAATAACTAGTTACTTAAAAGCATATTATTGGTGTGGCGTTTTAATTAGAAAAACAAAATAGATATTAAAACTGCACACAGAAACTAATGGGTAAAAAAGTCAATTAAATTAAAAAAAAAAAAAAACAAATGAAGCAAAAAGTAGCAGCAGCAACTACTCAATAAATTATTGAATGGATGAATTGATTGAATCAACAACAACAGCAACAACGACTAAATGTGACAATGTGATTACAAATGGCCAATAATCAGACATTAGAAATTGATTGATTTTTGTTCCTGAACAAAATTGGCAATTTGTTAAAAACTTACAGTAAAACCTTACACAAATGGTTAAGCTTTAAGTAACATACAGCTATTTTTTTCAAAATTTATTTCTTGCCAGCTTTAGCTGTCTGTCTGCTCTTTTACTTTACAATAGAATTTACGCTTAAAAGTATTGTTCAAAGTATTAGTAGTTCTTTGTTCTTATTTAATACAACAATGGAAATGCTATGAATATTTTGACATACGAAATGTTGTTGTTCAATGACTAAGTGCAATTTGTGTACAGAGATTTAAAAATGATTTATCTGTAGTTGACAGCCTTGAAGTGACTCAAGGCTATTAAAGAAAATGTCAGGATAGGTCAAATACTTTAAGTATTTCTTTGTGTGTTGTTATTTTTTTGGTTTGATTGAATAACAACTTAAAATTTAGCAAACCAATGAGAGGATTATATGCAATGGACAGTGGAGGATTTTCAAAGAAAATATTGTAATCATTGATTTAAAGATTGGAATTTAAACTTTAAGGCAAATTTGGCCATTTTGGATATATTATACATTTATTCGATTTAAAATATTATAGCATATGTGAAATCTAATTATGTTGTAGATGTCATAAACTCTTACAGATAAAAAACTTTTGAAATTTTAAATTTAATTTACTTCTCTGTCCTGCACATTGGGGCAGAATCAAAATATTTGGGAAATAAATATTGGCATGAATTTCATACAGGCGTGGCAGCAAGAAAAAAGTTTACGATGCCGCGATTTAGAAAATAAGGGCCTTAAATTTTATGATAGGAAACGCTTAATGAAAGACCCCTTATTACCTACGAAATTTGGTTCAGTATAGCAAAAAAATCAGAAAAATAAAATTGTTGAGATTTTTGGAACGAGAATTAAAAATTTCCAGATTTTATTTGTTTTAGTATGTATATTCATAGAACAAGCATTTTTAACGCCAATAATGAATGCAGCTACTAAAATTCCTTAACTCTTTAAAGTGTGAAAGGAACAAAAAACAATACTGAATAGAATCCACTGCAGAGAAAACCACTTACCACTGGCTTTTATTTCATCATTGTGTTGTCGTGCTCCACAAGTATTTCCTTCATGCCTCAGAGTGACAATTGAATATGAAAACTTTTGTTTGAAATATTACGTAGCGTAGGAATTCTTTTAATTTTATTTTCATTCTCATGCAACACTAGACTATTGCATCACATTAGCAGTGGCTCCCAACCCTACCCCCTTTACAACCGTTTCTATTACTTAAAGGCAGACAATGATAAAAAAAAAATATCTAAAAAACAAACAACAACTACAAACATTCTAATCATAGAAGACGCCAACGATTATTTTTACTACAAAAGATGCAAATACAAGGATGAATAAAATTAAATAATGAAGAAAAAAAAAAAACAAGTAATTTTGTGCACATTTCTTGGTGTCAGTCTATTTAAATGTTAAACAGAAATGGGTTAAGAAAAGCTAAATAATTGAAACTGCATAAATATGACTTTAACAATAATTAGACAAGACTTTAAAGAAACTTTGTTGTTTATGAGAAGCTGTGAATAATTAACACAAATAAGAAAAGAAAGATCAAAGGCTATATGTATATGCACTTAAATGTATGAACACTAGGGTAGTTTTTATTTTGCACTTATTGGATTTTCGATGGTGCCAAGGTGTAATATTGTTCTCCGTCATCTAATAACTAAATGTTCAAAATGTTTGGAGGTTGCATATTTTATTTGAAGTTTCGTGTTTAGGATCAAAGAAGCTATATTTTTGCTACTTTTACTCTAAATTTTCCATAAATATTCTCTGTGAATAAGCCCTGTTTGGTGTTGCAATAGGGCAATATAGGTCCATGATTTCACCAACTCCCCATACAAATGTCCCCCCAGAATACTGTTTGACCAGTCATAAATATGTTGATATGCGGCAATCCTGACAAAACTAGTTCTATGTACTATGTAATTATACTGTAAAGTATGGCGAAAATCGGTCAACATTTGTACCTAGTCCCCTTACAAGGTCTCCCTCAGAATATGACTGGATAATTCATAATTGTCTTATAATAATGAAATTAGACATAAACTAATTTTATATCAACCTAAATCTTTCTACCAACTTTTGTGAGGATCGGTACTACCCCTCATATAACCCCTACATCAGAAAAATATTTTATTCTCACATATTGATTGTGGGTATACAAGTTAGAGTACAGCCGAATATAACACTCTTACTTGTTTTAATTGTATTGATCCAATAGAATACAGAAATTGTTCTTAACAAACAAATTTCATATATTTTTAATAATTTGACCGATATCTAAATAATAATATCCTACAAATTCAAAATTACAAATTTTAAACAAGCAACGAAAAGAATTTATCTAAAACTAAATATCAGAAAATGGGCTACGAAATGATTTTTTTAGAAATAAACTTTAACAAATTTGAGATCAAAAACTACATTTTCTCGAAATTCTCCAATATGAAATGGGTTCCCGTAATAGGTATAATCGTTAAGTTTTGCATTTTTAATCCTCTTTTAGTGTTTATAAAAATGAAAGAAAATTTTTTTGAAATTTTGTTTAAATAAATTGCATCAAACAGCATCAATACAATACAACAACTGTTTCAACAGATTTCTTTTCAACATTGAATTGTTTAAATTTGGTTGATAACCCACGACTCGAACCGAAACCACAGTTTTTCATGACTCAAAACCGAAAACCGACAATTATTCTTCGGTTATCGGTTTTTTCTTTTTGAACTATTTTTAAATTCAAAATTTCTCGTAGCTTTGTATCGTTGTATGTTCGATCTATCGATCTGTTCGATCCCCAGGTCTATATCTCTTATAATTTCTGAGGTATTGTGGAGCTATTTTATTGTATATCTATTTTTGTTAAAAAATTAATGTGTTATAATAACGTATGTGTCATTTTTGTGGATATACAATAAAAAGTGTATGAGATTTTGAAAATATAAAAATCTTGTGTTATCTTCACGTATGTGATTAAAATATATGACAAATTAAAAAAAGAAAATTAAAATTATGCTACTTTTATTATAATAGGCATTTCGATTCGTTCTATATTCATGAATTATACAGCATAGAATCTATAATGGTTATTTTTTATATATATGGAAGGCATACACTAAAAATATGTACTATAGATTTGTTTAATTTCACTTTATTTTAAATAAATTAAAGTTTATTCTAACAATATTATTGTAATAAACTAAGTAAGAAATAGAAACAAGAACATAATAACTCAAAATATATCACTCGAGTTTAAAATTTCGTTTTATAAATTTAGCTGAATATTACAAATTTACATTAATAGATCAGAAAAGAATTTAACATCATTATCTGGAAGGTATAAGGTCTTGATAAATATTTATTCTTGTGCATGTACTTAATTCTTTTTCAAAAATTGTATCTGAATTTGGGAAAACTCCATTTCTAGCTCGTTTTTTAAAACTTGATGATTGAATTTTAATCTTCACTTATAGAATTTTATAGAATTTTTAAAGTGAGCTTTTTGGATTAATTTTGTTATTGAAACTTAAGAGGTATGGATTTCTTTTAATTTTAGGAGTCGGTCTATTGCACTATGTACAGTGTAAATCTCTTGAATTTGCTAATGTCCCGGCTCTGAAAATTTTTGGACAATTGTTTTCAAGTTACTTCTTTTATAGAAAATGTCAAGGAAATTTTATTTCTGTTTTAAGGCACACATTAGTCGCTCCTAAGAATGATATGCTCAATATTATAAAATCTTGCAATACATTTTCCAAAATTTTAATACTAAAGGGTTTTTTTAAGCTCGACAGAACTTGCGAATGGTGTTAACCCTCAAACGATCTGTCTGTCATACTGCGTTCACTCTGGCACATCATTATAAGTAAATTGACGGTTGAACAACGCTACCAAATTTACTTTGAAAATCAGTCATTGATTTGCGCAACTTATAGACAACTGTTTTATCGAAAAATTGCGTTCAGCAATGAGGCGTTTTTGGCGCATATGGAGTGAGACCAATCCACACCAAACCCTATAGACTTCATTAGATCCAGAAAAATGCAACATTTGGTGCGGCATACATGTTGCTGGCATCATCAGACCTTATATGATCAAAAATGAAGCCGGTGCTCGCATGATCAATGATTTTTTGTTTGAAAATATGGATGACATTTAGCCGGGCGAGATGTGGTTTTAACAGGATAGTGTTACATGTCATACGGCGACCATCGATATATTCAAATCTAAATTAATCGATACCATGATTTCGAGAAATGGACCTGTCAATTGGAATCCAATATCATGCGATTTAACACGTCTCGATTATTTCCTGTGGTGTCACTTGAAATCAGTGGTATATGCTGATAAACCAGCAACAATTTACGCAATGGAGGCCAAAATAGTTCACGTTATTCATGTCATACCATCAATTCAATGCCACAATGCTAGAAAAAAGTAGCCCATAATTGGACGTCCATAATGCGCTTCATCAAAAACAGCCATATGCCCGAAATCATTTTCAATATGTTAATGCCATGTATTGATCTTTTGAATAAAAATTTTGTTTGATTAAAATTTACTTTTTTGTGTTATTTTTTACAATTTTAATTCTTTCGGGTTTAAAAAAACAATTTAGAACTAGCCATTTCCTTTCCCAGAGACCACAAAAGTAAAGATTGGTAGTTTATTTAATTGCTTACTAATTAATGTTAATTTAGCATACTGCAAGTATAACCCATATACGTGAAGAAAATTTTGGAGAAATGAGCGCAGTTTTTATCAGTACATTTTCACGCATGTGTCATAAATAACCAAATATTTCGTAAAAAGTGGCGTATAGAACAAAATGGCAAATTTAGTTTGGAGCTAAAAATGCTTATAACTTGAAAAATGTCCTCCATGACATTGGAAATTTTTACACTAATCAATGTAGAATTTCAAAGACTACATCATACAAAAATATCGAACCACTTTTTTTCGACTCAATTTTTAAATATAAATCGTTGAAACTTTAAATTCAATTTCCCAAAAAAAAATGTTTGCCAGTTACGTAAAAATAACTTCGGTACGACGATATGAGTTAATTTCCATATATTTGGAAGTAAAAATCAGAGAGTAATTCCAGTATTGATCTTATACAGAGGGTCCAATCAAAAATTCTTAGGACCATGACGGGTGTACCATGGTACATAAGAAAGAAAAAGCTGAGGAAAATAGGAACCTTCTAATCCAATAAAGAATGTTGATTAATTATGACTCAGAAAATATTAATGGTAATCACCGAGTTTTCAACAAACGATCAACGTATTTAATAGCATTTTTTATACCCACCACCAAAAAAATAGAAGGTATTGATTTTGTCATTTCGTTTGTAACATATCAAAATATTGGTCGCAGAAACATATATATATATTCTGGGTCTTTATAAAACTCGAAGACGATCAAGCTATATCGCCTGACTGTATGTTTGTTGAAGGCACGATAGGGACTACACGGAAGAATTTAGGGTGATAAAAAGTTTATATATTTCCATGTAATAAAAGAACAATCTCTGTTGAAAATGTTAAGATTCCATTCATGATATCTCCCAGTACCCATTCTAATTTCTTCTTGGAATATAACTTTATGGTACCTAAATGCCCATAGAGTAACAGTATCCATACAAAATTCAGCAAAAATAAGTTGCATATAAAAAGAAATCCCAAAACGATATTTAGTTTGGATCGGTAAAATCATTTAAATACGCTTAATACTCTTATAAATACAGTTATTAGGTTAAAATAAATTGTGTATATAAAATTAATATAAATTTATATAAACTGTCATACTAAATTTTATAAAGATAGGCCCAGAATTGGTCATAGCTTACATATAAGGACGACATTAACCTACATAAATATCTTATAAATTTCGGTTCTGAACCAAAATTTTACAAAGATTAGTAATATGTATGCAAACATCAAACTGGTAGATTTTGTGAATATCGGTCCATGTTTTATCATAGAATATCACTTAAATACGCATAAATCTCTAATAAATATCTTCTCATGTACACAGAAATAAATGTCGGTATCTAATTTTATGAAGATCGGCCCATAATTGGTCATAGCTCCCATATAAGGATCACTTTCGAAAAACACATTAAACCAGCAAAAACTCTACTTACCTAATAAGCCAGCAAGTAATATTGGAACAACGTGATAACTACTTATTGTTTGACTGAAGAACTAGTTATTTTTGTTAGAGATTTGAAAAAATCCTGGGTCCTGCTTATATAAGTAGTTACAGGTATAAGTAATTACATTCACAACAACAATATGTAGCTAAAAGAAACAGAAAAAATATTGCCGAACCGACACATCATTTGCTTGTGTTTGATAGTCTAGCTGCTAACTCACTGCTCCATGTATAATATAATCTGAAGAAAAAAATATAAAAATATATTGTATGATAAATGTAAAATTTCGTAACCAACAAGTACAAAAATAAGTACCTATTCCAGTAAATAAAATAATGTGCTGGGTAACCACCACTCATTACAAAATAATGTATGTGGTAACTAGTTGCCAAACCAAAATTCACAAAATTTTTGCTGGGAACCTACATAAATGTCCTATAAATGTCGATATCAAACAAAAATTTTACACAGATCAGAATACAGAATATCGTTATTGAGATGAAATTAAACCAGAATAAGCATTAAATACATAGATATCAATGCACAATATTTTATGAAGTTTGCACCTTAATAGGTCATAGCTCCCATATATGGCCCACATCCAAAAAATACATGAATTTTGTGGCTATCGATCCATTGTTATGCATATCTCCTCTATATGACCCACATCCGAAAAACGAATTACTCTCGACTTGGGTTTTAGACGACAGAGAACAATTTTAGATCTTGTGAGCTCTGATAATCGAAAATATGCAATATAAATGCCGCCCTAATGTACATGTACATACGTAGTTTTGTGTATCTTACATATTTATTTGGAATTGTTTTCAGGGAGAACACTAATTAGATGTTGTGCTGGCATAGTAGCAACAAATTATTTTTATTTTCTTTGTTGAATGATAAAGCAATAAAATATTTGCTTGTAAGGTACTTTGAATTTTAATCATTGTATAATTTCTTATTTTCTTTCGAATATATAGATGCTTGGAAACATTGTTGCTACTCGTATTACACTTTATCTTTTGTGATTTATGAAGGATATTTTTAACTCAGCTCTGGATCATAAACAGCTTTAGAATTAAGTGCTGATGCATGTAATTTTCATAATGTTTATTTTTATTTTATTAATCATTAATAATATAAGATTTATACTTGTATTACTTCCCTTTTTAGTTGTGTGTGCTACACTTTAATAGCACTGGCTGACATTTACTTTCGTTTTATTTATGCCACATGGTGCAAAATTTCATAATCTAAATAAATATAATCATAAAAAACAGAAATACGAGCATATAATAAAAAGAAACTTTAAGCAATTTCTTAAGTGTGACTTAATAATAAAAAAATAAAATAAAAAGAAAACAGAAACTCCTGTATATTTCAGTTCATTTATGTGGTGACACTTAAGCTGTATGTCACCACAAAATTTATATGGTGCCACCTCATACAAGACATTTGTCACACTCATATTTTGTCACAATATAAAACAAATACTTCTAGAGAAATTCGGCAGGAGTATAAAAGTATCATTAAAATATTCTTGGTAGAAAATATAAACAAATAACCCAGCAAATAATTCGAAAGATATAGATTTCATATTATGATTAGTAGGTTTCTTGTAAGACCGTGTAACTGGGACTTTACATATCCCTAGATAAAAGGAGCTAATGGCGTCATGTCACATGAACGAGGTGGCCATTATACAGGTTCATTTATTGAATTTATTCGTTCGCTAAATGTTTCCCTCAGTAAATTGATTGTATCGCGCGTTGTGTGACAATGCCTTCCAACTAATGCACGAACAAATTATTGAGCATGGGTCTATACAGTTCACTTTCGACTGTAACGTTCTGACCATTCCCAGCAGTTCTATGAAATAGTCCCGAACTAGTGTTTTTACCTTTCATTTAGTGCGGGACCTAGTTATTTTGACCCATTTTGAATACAAACTGTCTAATAGCTGGTCCAAAGTAGTCAACGCATTGGATTCATATACTGGTTGCATAGCGTCAGTTACCTTACTAACTACGTAACTGGTTACTTGATCAACTACATAACTAGTTATTTTAATATGTACGAATGCTAATTTACCTCATATAGTCATCTAAAAAGAAATATAACATACAGCATAAATAACAAGTAACAGAGCTAAATTCGGCTGTGCCGAATCTTATATACCTCTCATGGTGAAGGGTATAAAAACAAAAACAAAATACGCAAAGAAATAACCAACACACAACCACACATACGCTATGTTGCTTTTTTGCCAAAGCATGCAATAAATTGTCTTTTTTTGATGAAATTTTCAGAGGTTGTCTCGGATTTTTGCTCATATCTCCGTTATTTATCGACGGATTTTGCTGATTTTAAATAGCAAACTTCTCGAAAGCATGTCTGACAGAATTATTGAAGATTTGGATCCCGAAGATATCTGGGGTCTTCAGAAAATTGATTTCAACAGACAGACATACGGACAGACAGACATACAGACAGACAGACAGACAGACAGACAGACAGACAGACAGACAGACAGACAGACAGACAGACAGACAGACAGACAGACAGACAGACAGACAGACAGACAGACAGACAGACAGATAGACAGACAGACAGACAGACAGACAGACAGACAGACAGACAGACAGACAGACAGACAGACAGACAGACAGACAGACAGACAGACAGACAGACAGACAGACAGACAGACAGACAGACAGACAGACAGACAGACAGACAGACAGACAGACAGACAGACAGACAGACAGACAGACAGACAGACAGACAGACAGACAGACAGACAGACAGACAGACAGACAGACAGACAGACATGGCATAATCGACTCCGCTATCTATAAGGATCCAGAATATATATACTTTATAGGGTCGGAAAATTATATTATGGAAATTACAAACGGAATGACAAATTTATATATACCCTTCTCACGAAGGTGAAGGGTATAAAAAATTAACTGTATGAGAATAATATCCAAATTGAACGACTTACTCACAAAACGTTTAAAATGACTACACACCAGATTACATAGAGACACTTAAGTGACAATTGTCTTCACGCTAGATTACCTGGGATGTATATGGTAACCAATTGACTACACTCTGCACTCCAAAGAGCACATACGAGTCAAATGACTCAAAATATATAAATTGAAGTCAGCAAAGTGATAAGACATTTTTGACGATTACTGTCTATAAGGGACACATTAACTACTTGTTTGACTGCTGGGTGTTACCAATGATTAGACCGGCCCATAAAGCGCACCAAACAGGAAGGTTTTTTGGATGTAATGGATCCAAATACGGCAATTCTGTTTATTAACATAGCCTTTTAACCAAAAGTGTGCTTCATCACTAAACAAAATTTATAAATGAAGGATGTGTGAAAATTGGTCTTTAAGATTACGCCACATGCCCAAAATCATAATTAAATATTGATGCTATTAAATTATGTAATTAATAAAGCCCATTGAGTATTAAAATTGGTATTTGTATACCCTTCACCTTCGTGAGAAGGGTATATATAAGTTTGTCATTCCGTTTGTAATTTCCACAATATAATTTTCCGACCCTATAAAGTATATATATTCAGGATCCTTATAGATAGCGGAGTCGATTAAGCCATGTCCGTCTGTCTGTTGAAATCAACTTTCTGAAGACCCCAGATATCTTCGGGATCCAAATCTTCAATAATTCTGTCAGAAATACTTTCGAGAAGTTTCCTATTTAAAATCAGCAAAATCCGTCCATAAATAACGGAGATATGAGCAAAAATCCGAGACAACCTCTAATTTTTTTATCTATATCACGATTACAAAATCACAAATATAGACAATATGGATACCTAATGATAGATATTTCAAAGTCCATTGCAACGATGTATATAAGGCTATAGTAAGTTGGACCTAAAATGGGTCGAAATGGGGAAAAATATTTTTTAACCCGAATTTTTTTTCACAAAAAACATTTTTTTGTCATAAATTTGTTTCACTAATATTAAAAAAAAAAAAATTTATATTAAAAAAATTTAAAAAAAAAATTTGAAAAAACATTTTCAAAACAATTTCGACAAAAAAAAAATAATTTTTTTTTTTTTTTTTAATTTTATTTTAAAGTATAATCTGGTGGAGGGTATATAAGATTCGGCAGAGCCGAATATAGCTCTCTTACTTGTTAATCAACATTTAGTGTTAATTTAAGATGAGGAAAAAATTTCGTTTTAAAAATTACAAAATGTAAAATTTGGGATTTGAGACACATGAAATTTTAAGATTTTGTTTTATACATATTAAGTTATAATAGGTTATTGAAAGATGTCAGAATATTTTTATATTTAAACATCTATGGGTATATGTTTTTTCTTTCAATTTTAGTTTTTAAAATTCTCGAATCTACAAATAAATGTTGAAATTTCCAGCATTTCCAACAATTTAAGTGTCACGCATACCATTCTAAACCCGCCTAATTTTGGCAGTAGTTGCTAACAGAAATTTATATAAAAATAAAAGTTTTCTACAATAATTTCTTCAATAATTATAAGGTTCTGGTTAATAAACACGGCCAGGAAATTTATTTTAAAAATGTTTATGAAAATCAGTCTGTTTTAAAATATTTGTTTATGTTTTTTAAACAAATATTTTTCATTTATGTTTAATTAAACTGCACTGCTTTCATCCAATTATTTTCTTTAAAATATTTAATTAAATTTGCTGCCTGTTGAATTGTCTTTGGCAACAGCATAAAAGTCTTAAATTTTCAAATATATTTTATTTATTTTTTGTTGCACAACATGGCTATAAAATCATTAACGTGTGTCTATATAATGGCGTAATTAAAACATATTTTTATGTGTGTGATAATTATCATTAAAATTCCATAAATTATTCATTTATAGTTCCAATTTTAATTACATTTAATTAATAATTTATGTACACATTGTAATTGATTAGCTATAATAATATTTACAATAAATTAATTCTATTTATTTTTGCTATAATTACAGATTCGCCTAAACTGCGGTTTCATATAAAGGTAACAATTATTTACACAAACTTCTAAAAATATAATTAAGATTAATGGCTATTTTAGTTATATTTTTATTTTAGTTAATTTCAATTAAATAATCTATCATAATTAAATTTTCATATGATTTAATATTAAAGCTAAATTTGAAATAAAATACATTTGCATTATAAATAATTTGAATTGCTATTTTATTTGTACGAATACGACCAAAACTGACAGCTTTAATGAAACTATTTTAAATTTTCAAATAATTTCTCAGAAATATGTATGTATGTATATGTAAATAAAATTATAAAATATGGCCTGTAGTGACTTTTCCACACATGTGGCATGTGGCCAATAAAACTTATTGACCATTCTTTTGCTATAATGCCACCACAAGAAATAAATTGGCAACGTCTTCTCTGCCATGAAATACAAACAAAAATCTTTGCTTATGAATAGACAATCGAACAGACCCACTAACTTAAACAGGGACGGACGATTAAATAGTCAAATATTTGGAAAGACACACAAAGAGACCAAATAAAATATTCATAGATATTCTGTGTATTCCAGTGAATTTAAGAAATTGTATACAAAACTCTACGTACAGTGGGTGCATCTGTTAATGGAAAAAATTTAATAAAAATGTTTCCTGTTAAATTTAAAATTTAAAGTTCATTTTCCATTTAGAACTATGGTTTCTTCGCCAAAGTTTCTTAGAATAACCCATAGGACAAGAATCGCGATACACTTTTGTCGAGGGTGGGTCAATAAGTCCGTGACTTTTTGAATTTCTCGCCTCTTAACTGAAAGGGGTTGCCCTCGTTCCTGTTAACAGGCATCTGTCAGTTGACTCCTGTCAAAATTTGAACAAGCTGCGTCATTTAATTTGTGTTTGACAGCCATTGATAGCAGACTGCTGCGTGACTTGAGGAGAAAATGGAAACAAGCAAATTTCGTGTTCTCATTATGCATTATTTTTTGCGTAAGAAAACATCACTCAAACCAAGGCTAATCTTGATTAATACAATGGAAACTTTGCACCATCAATTTCAATGGTAAAAATGTGGTTTAAGTACACGCACGGAAGATGCCGAAAGTTCTCGACGACCAGTTGAAGTCTCTACAGCCGAAACAATTGAAAAACAAGAGATTGTGTAAGCTGTAAGAATCTTACATGGCTCAGTGGTATATATTTTGAATGATCACTTCGGTATGAGTAAGCTTTCCGCAAGATGTGTGCCGTGTTTGGTTTCAATCAATCACAAACGCAATCGTGTGACAACTTCGCTGGAGTGTTTGACCTTGTTGAACCGCAATATGGACGAGTTTTTGTACCGTTGATGAAACGTTGATCCACTACAACACACCAGAGACCAAACAGCATTCAAAATAGTGCGTTTATAGTTCTGAATCGTCGCCAAAGAAGACATGCATACCTTTCATTCAATGACCTGTTAACACTGTGACAAATACCGCATTTAAGATATTTGAATCGAAATGGTATTCTGACCATTCGTATGTCTACTTATTATCAGAGTGGTCTCTATGTGCAGGAACCCAAACTAGACTAATGTCAGATAATCAGGCTACACAACCATTTTATGTAATTACCCAGCAGTTAAGCAAGTAGTCAATGTATCCCTTATTAAAAGTAATTGTCACTAATGTTTGATCACTTGGCTAACTCATATGATATATTTTGGGTCATTTGACACGTGTGTGCTCTTTGTAGTGCAGAGAGAAGACAATTGGTTACTTTATACATACCAGGTAATCTAGCGTGAAGACAATTAACACTTATGTGTCTCTAAGTAGTCTGGAGTGTAGTCATTTTAAACGTTTTTAGAGTAATTCGTTCAAACTGATTTTATACAAATTGTGTTAATATAATTCTCATGCAATTAATTAAAATTTTTTCCATGTAACATAGCGTGAAGTCAATTGTCACTTTAGTGTCTCTTAGTAATCTATAGTGAAGTCACTTTAAAAGTTTATTTTGTACTGCACTTTAGAAAGTAGTTATATTACTCACCAGAAGCAATCTATTGGAAGGAAGGTTTGTTTACAAGCAATCGTTTATTAGACTGTCTACACGCAGAAAAAAAATATAGTTTTACATTGTTACCGTAACCATTTTAACATTTGTGCATGTTTATTATAGTCGCAGTAACATAAACATGTATATGTTTATGACAACCATTTATATGATGAAGGACTTACCATATTATGTTGCTCTCGGATTTTGGATATCATAATCTGAGAACAACATATTATGATAAAATTATTCATCATATAAATGGTTGTCACAAATATATACTTGTTTACTGTAACAATATATATGGTTGATACAATCATTTGAATCGTATGTTAACCATATTATTGATACCACAATCATATATATAGCTACTGTGACTATAATATTGTTAAAAATTTTGAAATGGTTACTGTAAACATGCAAAAATTTTGAAATGGTTACAGTAACATTGCACATCTATATATTTTTTCTGCGTGTATGATATGTCTTTTGAGCTGACTATTTGAGGTAAATTAATATAGGTTTAAATAACTAGTTATGTAGCTAACTTGATCAGCTACATAACCAGTTATTTTAGCTAGTAAGGTAACTGACGCTATTTAACAAGTATGTGAATCTAATACGTTGATTACTTTGGACCAGTTATTAGACAGTCTCATTGTAATCAAAAATGGTCAATTACTAGTCACCTGGCTAGTTTTGTCACTAGTTGTCACCCTAAATGATGGGTAAAATTACTAGTTCGTGACTGTCTCCCAGAACTGCTGGGTAGTGAATGAAACAAATTAATTTCATAACACTCTCAACCTTTTTTTCTCACTTAACACCCTGATAATTATGAAGTGGTATTTCGGATAACTGTACCTTTTCCGCCTACTATCGCTCGTCGAACTTCACAACGTTGCACGAACAGCTACGAATCGTTCAAATATTATCTACGAAAAGTCTCGTTTGGGCTGAGCTTAACAATTTCTTTTGCCATTTCAATTGGAAAATTTGTTTCCGGGACTATAACGTCAACGACATGATGAAAATGGTTGAAAAAATACCCGTGTTGTACCCAGATCTTGTTTTAATCACACGTATTAAATTGCAATCAAATCCAGTGAGGAAACTTTCACTACATGGCGCTACGAAAAAAGGCGAAAGTTCTAAACGAGCACGGCCTTCGTACTAAAGTTCTTATTGCTTCCAGGGGCTGTAAAAGCTTTTGGTAATTCGTTAAAAGAGTAAGGATTTAAGGAACTAGAATAACCTCGATTCCGATTCTTTTAAAGGATAATCACACATTCTCTAACCCGGTTGATAATGCTAACGTTTTGGCTGAATAACATTATTAGACTTCATTTTGAGATCAAGTGTCTTATATATTTATGTTTTGAGAAATGTTTTTGCTTTGACATTTTAAAGAATTTGTTTAAACTGTTGAACTTTTTTGTTTTTATTTGATCAGATATTTTGTATATTGATTTTTTATCGTTTTTTGGAGCTTTGCGGTCGCGTACCGGAGAGGCATTGTCGCATTGTGCGTTGTTTTTCACTGTTTCATCGCTATTTCAATGAAATATGTTCTGCTGAAATTGTTTCTGATACCCGCAGATTTCCACGTAATGCACGTTTTTCATCCAGAAATTGTCCCTTTATGAGCGATTGGCCATTGAACTTCATAACACATGAAGAACATTTTTTTTTAGCTTTACTGTCGATATGTTTACCAAACTTTCTGTTGACATGTTTTTTTTTTTTTTGCCACTTACAATGTAGGACAGTTCAAATCGAATGTTCACAAACGCTAGTCCTTTTCTCTTCCCTCACATAACCTACTGTCCTAGTTCCATCACAATGCATAGTAAAGGTCAACCCCTGAGTGCTGATAGCAAAGCGTCTATTGATGGCGCTTTGTGTTTCCTTACGTAGTTTAGAGATTTCTGAAGTCCAAGATGGCGATTAACTTTTCCCAGATTATGTTTGGGAACAGGAAACTTTAATTGCCTTACTAAAGACTTTTTAAGTGATAGTATCACCGACTTCAAAAAATCTTCTCACTCTAAATTTTAGGATGTAATTTAATTTAAATATCAACCCTTCTTCTTGGATTTTTTTCTTTCTTGAACCAGCACTCAGGAGATGACCCCTACTCATGCAAAGCATTGTGTTGGAACTAGGAAGATAGGTTATGGAAGGGAGGATAGAGGGAGTAGTGTTTGTGGACATTTGATTTGAATTTTCCTATATTGAAAGTGACAGGAAAGACTTCAGGAGGAAGTTTATTCCACATACGGACAGTTCGGCTAAAGAACGGATTTTCTCTGAAATGTGTTGTGCGATCCACTGTCAAGTCGACAACGAATTGGTGAGCCTTTGCTGTTTCGTAAAAAACTATGGGTTTCGGGAACAAGTTCCCTAATTTCAGCAGAACACATACCATTGTAGTATTGGTAGAACATGGAAACACAACCCACATTGCGACAATGTTCCAGTAAGTCAATAGAGCTGGATACCCTACTGTCAGCGATAAGCACCTTCGCCCTCTCCTTTATGTAAATAGTAAGGAGATCAGATGGAGTGAAATATGTCTTACACCGTTTTAGAAAACCGAGGCACTTGAATGCTTCCTTCGACACTTGAAAAATGTGTTTTGTCCAGCGGACATCGCACTGAATACTTATGCCTAGAACATCAAGAGCTTCTGATTCCTTAATATTTATACCACCCATAAAAACAGATGGAGCAACATGATCTGTTGTGCGTTTGTGTGTTAACATACAACATTGAGTCTTGCGTGCATTGAAATCGACTCTACTCGCACAACCCCATTCAGAGATTGTCACAAGATCTTGGTTAAGCGTTAATAATGAATGTTTTGCCTCATTGCCCCAATCTCCAACAGGCTTGGTCTATAGTTGACCGCATATGAATGGCAAATGTTGCTGTCATCTGCAAAAGAGTAGAAAGGGTTGGAAGTTTGACATAGAAGGTCGTTTATAACGATTAGAAGTAGAGTAGGAGAAAAGACGGAGCCTTGCGGTACCCCTGAATTGATCTTGAACTCGTTTGATGAGATTCCAGCTATAACAACTCGTATAGTGCGATCTCTGAGAAAGCTCGATATAAATCGAGTGAAGTTAATACCGACACCAAAAGCAATAAGTTTTGCTAAAAGCGCACCATGCCGTACTCTATCAAACGCTTAAGAAATATCTAGAGCCACCAGTTTACTTTCGCCAAAACGGTGTATGGAACGACACCATTTTTCCGATAGGAAGGCTAGCAAGTCACCCGTAGAGCGTCCTCTACGAAAGCCATACTGCCGGTCGCTGAGTAAATTGTTGAACTCCAAATGTTTCACAAGATGATAGTTAACTATACTTTCCATAACTTTGGAAAGTGCAGAACAAATTACTATGGGGCGATAATTTTCAGGGTTGTTAACCTGTCCCTTTTTAGGAATTGACGTTACGTTAACAACCTTCCAACATACTGGAAATTTGCCGGCACGGTATAAAGTGCTGAAAAGGTTAGCTAATGGACGAGCTAGCGTCGAAGAACACTGCTTCAAGACCAGTGCTGGTATACCATCAGGCCCAGGAGACTTGTTTATGTTGAGATCCGCCGTCTGTCCGTCTGGATGGCTGGCTGTCCATGTAAACCTTGTGCGCAAAGTACAGATCGCAATTTTGAGGATATTTCGATAAAATTTGGAACATAACATTTTTTCAGCCCATGAACGAAGCCTATTGAAATTGTCTAAAATCGGTCCAATATTTCACGTGGCCCCCATAAAAATGTCCACCCGAAATTACACTTTATCAGTCATAAATGTTCAATTTATATAGGTATCTAAACAAATTTCGCTTAAAATAAGTTCTATATATACAGAAGTCGTGTTTATGATAATCGGTAAATTATTAGTCATAGCCCCCATATAAGGCCAACTTCCGAAAATCATTCTCGAAAATAAATTATTGAAATTAAAAAAATTAATTTCAATTTTATTTTAAACTTTTATTTAACTGGAATTTTATATAAAATAAATTCGTAGTAATTGAAATTGGCAAGAAATGTATTTAATTTAAAGGTTTAATCGTATTGTCACTCACTGTGAAAGTACTCATAGACAAAGTTACAAATACCGGGATAGTAACAACAGTTTGTTGGCCAAATGACGGCTAGAATTTTATATTCATTTACCTTTTCGTGTTTGCCATCATTTGTACAATACAGATTTACAAACAATATAAGGAAAATACAAAAATACAATAAATAATTGTAAAAACTAAACTTTGTAAAAGATGAACATGAAAAGTGCATTTGTGTAACTTGTTCTTGTTTGGTAGCTGTTTCTACCTACAGTATTTTGGTAGGTTGTCATTGTACTGCCTCATTTCGTAGAAGATTGAACAGAGGAATCTTTAATATACGATTTGGAATATATTTAATAAATACTTGAGTTTGTTTATTTATACAAATGGGATTTTATTAGTTAAGCTTTAAATCGCTTTAATTATTTTTAGGTTAAATTTGTTACTTTAAATTTAAATAAATCATTTGTTTAATTTGTATATAATCAATATTCTACTGTATACATAGTATTTGCATGCTTCACGTTTGCTACAAATTCTGTTTTAAATATATTTCTCATTGTTCTGTCTGCATTTCTGCAGTCAAACAAAATGTTATGAAGATTTTTGATAAAATAAAAATATAATTAATATCACGTGCCATGTTATAAATATTTTAATATTAAAATTTGTATTTGCAATCACATGTACATACAAATTTACTCAGACATTTACATTTACTTATGTATGGATGAATGTTTTTGTGAAAAGAAAACAAATGGAACTAATTTAAAATAAATTGAATTGCATTTAGAGCATCACTGATATAAAAATATTATAGTTTTTTTTTTTTGAAAATTTTATTAAATTCAAAGTTGTGGGTCAATTAGATGAGGATATGCGGAAAATATATATAACGAACCGATGATTAAAATCTACTTAAAGCAGCTTTAGACGATCGCATTTTAGGACACAGTTATGGGACAATCTATATATATAAAAATGGATGTTTGTATGTATGTGGGTATGTATGTATGTTTGTATGTTCCGAATGAACTCAAAAACGGCTGAACCGATTTTGATGAAATTTTCAGGGAATCTTCTGAATAGCCCAGCGGGTAACACTGTAAAGTCAGATTTTTGATTTTCGGTCTGTGGGCGGAGGGGCGTGGCAAAATTAAATTTTTACATTTTACCGCTAATGTCATCTATATATATAAAAAACGGCTGGACCGATTTTGATGAAATTTTCAGGGAATCTTCAGAATAGCCCAGCGGATAACACTGTAAAGTCAGATTTTTGATTTTCGGTCTGTGGGCGGAGGGGTGTGTAAAAATCAAATTTTTACATTATTCCGTTAATGCCATATATATATATAAAAACAGATTTGTGTATGTATGTTCCGCATGGACTCAAAAACGGCTGGACCGATATTGATAAAATTTTTACGGAATCTTCTGAAAAGCCTAGCGGGTAACACTGTAAAGTCAGATTTTTAATATTCGGTCTATGGACGCAATGGCATGGCAGAATCAAATTTTTATACAATACCGCTAATGACATAAAAAAAAGATTTCTATGAAATAAAATAATATTTTGAATAACTCTCCGCATTCCACTTTTAATAAAAAATAGCGGTTTTATTCAAATAAAATTTGTTTTAGAAAGGGCATCTACGTCTAGAGCCGCAGAAGAGAACGAGAATCACGGCTTCAGCAAATGCGTCGCATTGCATCTTCATCGAGTACTGCAGATACACCTCAACAGCATATCGAAAGACTAGAAGCCAATCGCTCCCGAATGGCTCGATCAAGAGAAAGAATCGATTTAAAGTTGCCGGCATTTTATTACAATAAGTATGATGACTACAGGAATCACAAAGACGTACTGATTGCCGCAATGGACAAACATTGCTTACATTGCCGCGTTTTGAAGTTCCCTAAGGAATCCCCGGGAATGTGCTGTTCGAACGGTAATGTTATTCTGCCACCAGTTATTGAGCCGCCTAAGCTGCTTATAAGTTACATTTCCGGCGCCAATCCTATTTCCAAGCATTTCCTTCAAAATATCCAAAAGTGCAACTCATGATTTCAAATGACGTCGGCTTCATGCCCACCTTTAAAGTTCATCTACTGAATTTTTGAATTCATTGGAACCACCCGGACTGCCACCGGTTGCATCACCGACTTTGTCCGACACTGTATATTAAAATCGAGATCGATATGCAATATAAAACAGATGTTTTCTAAGGGCCAGCAAAGCGGACCGGGTTCAGCTAGTAGTTAATAGATTAGCAGAATTGCTTTTGGAATTGCTATGTTAATATGATACTGTCCCAAAAGTGTGACGTAAAATGCGATATTCTAAAACTACACATGTGTAGTTTTCATTGCAAAAATCATCTTGCGGAAAGCTTTCTCATAACCAAATGATCATTCAAAATTTAAACAACTGAGCCATGTGACACGAATATGGCTTCCACAATCTCTTCCACTTACAGCCTTTTATTGGCCAATACCATATCGTGATTTTTGTCTATTGTTTCGGGTGTAGAGACCTCAATTCGGTGGTAGAGACCTCCTTGCTTCTACGGCCACAACGAAATTCAGTAAACCACTTTTTAACATTGAAATTGATGGGGAATAGTTCGCATAGTATTTATCTAGCTTAGCCTTGGTATATGTTCTTACCGTGACTTCGCCCCCGGTTCTTACCGTGACTTCGGTCGCCTGATCTTATCGTGACTTCGGACTCCTGTTCTTATCGTGACTCCGGTCGCCTGTTCTCCTAAGCTAAGAACCCATGTAATTATTTGTATTATATTATTTTAAAGTCGTCATAAACCCGAATGTAGAACGCCGAACCTGCGTTAAGCCGATCCTGATATAAACTCGAACCTGTTAGCACTGATCCCAATTATTCAACCCGAACCTGCGTTAAGCCGATCCTGGTATAAACCCGAACCTGTTAGCACTGATCCCGATTATACTACCCGAACCTGCGTTAAGCCGATCCTGAATTTAAAACCCGAACCAGCCTAAATCTAATTTAGTCGATAGCCAAATCCCGAATCACCCGAAAAACCGAAATCTGAAAACGAATTCTTGGTTGCCGAACCGAGCGACGTATCTTATTGTAGCTATTTTCGTAATATCTTTCTATAATAAGAATAAAATTCAATAAAAAGATTTATTTAAATTAACCGCCTGAAAGGGTGAATACAAGTGTTATTATTTAAGGTTTGTGGATCCGTAAGCCGACCCTGTACACTACCGAGTTGCCTCTGCCGAAGACAAAACCACGTTACAAACTGAAGGATGCAACTTGTTCACATTTTGACAGGAGTCAACTAATAGATGCCTGTTGACAGGAACGGCGTTGCCGTTTTAGTTAAGAGCCGGGAAATTAAAATGGGTCACTGACTCAGTAAACTTAAGTAATGCTTTAATAGAATATTTCGGTATATCTTTATATTAAAATAAAGATCTCATACAAATATGACTTCATTTACTATTAATCTTCTGCAATGTAATTTGAAAGGTTTTATTGATCTTAGAATATTGCTTCAATTTTATAAGATTCTGAAATATGGAAAGTCATCGTGTCCACCAGAAATAGTTAATTAATTATACCAAGATATTCTTCTCTTCGAGACTATGGAATTCACTCAAAGGCATCACACTTTTTCGTATTCTATATCAAAATTTGCATATATTGTATTATAAAATCTATAGAAGTGGCTGAAAACTTGTCATATTTAAATTAATTTTTTTTTAGTTTTCAACATTTGTGCAATGGGGGGTTAAAAGTGTAGACACATATGTACGAGGGCGGGTCAATAAGTCCGTGACTTTTTGAATTTCCCGCCTCTTAACTATCAAAATGCATCTTCCAGTTGACTCCTGTCAAAATTTGATGAAACTGCACCATTTAGTTTGTGTTTCACAACCATTGATAGCAGACTACCGCTTGATTTGAGGAGAAAATGTAAAAAAGTGAATATCATGTGCTCATTAATCATTATTTCTGCGTAAAAAAATTATACTCAAACCAAAGCTAAGCTTGATATATACTATGAGAACTCCATAAATTTCAATGGTAAAAAAGTGGTTTAGTGAATTTCGTTGTGACCGTACAAGCGTGGAAGATGCAGAAAGTTCTTAGCGCCCAATTGAGGTCTCTACACCCGAAACATTTGAAAAATGCGAGAGATTGTGAAAGCCATAGGCATCCCACATGGCTCAGTGGTTTCAATTGTGAATGTTCACTTGGATATGAGAAAGCTTTCCGCAAGATGGATGCCGCTTTTGCTCACAATCTGTTGCACATAAGGTGCATACACGTGCAGTTTCCATGGTAAATATTTATGAATGAGGCTACGAATTGCTCCCTCATCCACAATATTCTCCGGATTCAGCCACGAGTGACTATCTCTTGTTTTTAAAACTGAAGAAATGGCTCGACAGCAACAGATTTGACTCCAACGATGAAATCATCTCACAAACAAATACCTATTTTGATGACCTCGACAAATCATATTTTTTGGAAGGAATAAAAAAAATTGAATATAAATACGTTGGAGAAAGTGTATAGAGCTCAGAGGAGACTATTTTGAAAAATAAAATGATTTTTCATCCAAAAACTGTGTTTCATTCAAATAGTCACGGACTTATTGACCTTCCCTCGTATATACAGAATTTTCGAATGTAATTTCTATATTATATATAAATAAAAAACATTTGTATTTGCCATATGATAATGATAATTATGCCATAAGGGCTTACAATCTAAAAAAAATAATAAATTAAAAAATGTATTGCTTTAAAATTATGTTTATCTGATTTTCTTGAATGAAACCAAATGAAGGTAGGGTGAAATTTTGAAATATAAACTTTAAAAAGCGTATAACGCGTTAAAAGGGGGGTCACACGGTATGTATTTCATTGGGACATGTATTCGATACATATGGAATTCCACGTCTATGTCAAAATTCACGTTATACATACGATTCATAATTTCCACGATCACACGTACATATGAAATTGCGTGTGACATAACCTCTATCTATATATATAAAAGAGTATCGTCACTGACTGACTGATTCATCATCGCACAGCCCTAATGACTGAAGCTAAAATCATGAAATTTTAGCTGTGGGTTCCTCCCTCCCCAAAACGATCCGATAAGAAGGGATTTTTGGAACGTATAGGGGGTAAAAACTGGTAAATTCGGTAACCTTATATCTTCAAAACTAATAAAGATACAAAAAAACTTAAAATTGCATTTAAAAAATAAGCTGACTGGTGTTACGTACTTTTTCGAAATTCGAACCTTTTAGGGGAGAAAACGGGTAAAAACTCTATTTTGGTACTTTTTTGGCACCCTATGTCCTATATCTTTTAAACTAGTAAATATAAAAACAAATTTTAAATCGTATTCTTTAGTCATCAAAAAGTAAAAAATATAAGTTTGGTACTTTTTTTGAAATTCGAAACCTTAAGGGATCAAAATTGTATTTATTTTTGATACTTTTTTCATAAACTATGTTTTTCTACAAATTGATATAGACATATAAATATTTAATTTTAAGCTCAAACCACGATACAGAAATTTATTTGAATAAAGGGGCTAAAAACAGAAAAATACATTTTATTTAACATTTTAAGCCAATTTTGATAAATTTTTAACATTGGTTCCTGGATTCATGCAAAAATTAACTAACAGAGTGCTATTTGGAACTCGACTGCCAAGCTGTATATTTGTCCAAATCCGTTTGGAACTTTTTTTAAAACTTATTTTTGTTGAGCACATTAACACAGATTTTAATTGTTTGAGGCATGTCTTTAGCATAAACAATTTTGGCAAAATGGAATATTTTTAAATTTCAAAGTTGAGGGTGTTCAAGGAGGAAAAGGGGATTTGTTACTTTTTTTCCTAATGGTACTTTTTTAATATTTTAAATAATTTCACTTATCGACATTAAAGTTAGCTGATATGTATCTGAGTAAAGTTCGAGTTAGGAGTAGGGGATAATATTTAGGTACCAAAATGTGAGAACTGAACTATAATGGACCTAGAAACATGAAATTAAGCATATATGGTAATAAGTGAGTGAGGGAAGACTTTTTGGTGCTTTTTCTTTATTCGAATGGAACTTTTTGTATTTTCCTCACCAATGAACATGACTCTTATATAGACCTAAGCCAAAGAAAATCTACAAGTGGGGACATTATAGTACTTTTTCGTTATTCTTATGGTACTTTTTAAATTTTCTATAATAATGGACTTAGAAACATAAAATTAAGCATATATGGTCATAAGGGAGTGATAATTCAAGAGGGGGTCTTTATGCTACTTTTTCTATATTCGAATAGTACTTTTTGTATCTTCTTCACCAATGAACTTAGGAATGTGAAATAAAGCTTATATGATTTGGAATCCAAAATTGGTAATTTTTATTATATTAAATTATTTTACTTATATGCTTCTGAGTAAAGAAAGAAAGTCACTAAGCCATCTATATGACATTGAGGATACAAAAATTATTAGTATTTTTTCTTTCTTCGAATGGTATATGATCCTGAGCGAGTAAGAATCTAAAAAAGGGACTCACTGGTACTTTTTTCCAACTAATAATATCTTTTGATTATTTTATAAAATTAAACCAAAAAATTCAAAATTAGGCACACATGATTTGGAATTAGTTAGACAAAAGGTGACTTTAGTGGTAAAAGGTGACTTTACTGGTACATTTCTTTAGCATTTTCTATAATAATGGACCCAGAATCATGACGTTGAGTGGGAATACAAAATGTGGGTCTAAATGGTACTTTTTTATTTTATAATATAGTACGTTTCGAATGAGCTAGAAGTCACATTATTCAATAAACATTAAACTAGAGACATGTTAACCTGAATTAGGGAGACTTAATAGTACTATTTCTTTCATCCAACTGGCGAAGCGCACCGGGTCAGCTAGTTAGTTTATATAATTTTTGTTTTTAACTATATATCTATTTAATACATTTTTAAATCACAAATATATTTTATTTGATGAAACTTATTTTGTTTTGATTTTTCTCTACTCTTTTTAGTTTTGTGCTATTTATTTTGCACTCACGCAGTGTTGTAATTCAAAATACACGTTATTAAATACATGCTCTAATTGTCAAAAATGTCACAAGAAATACACATGTATTTCACACACACAAAGTCCCAATACATGTCACAAAACACATACCGTGTGAGCCCCTATTAAATACAAAAAAAAATTAAAGGCACACACATGCATGCTTTTGTCAGGCCAAATGGGGGTTTTAGAATATATTGAAATATTTGAAATTGAAAATTTTTCATGTCTGATACCTTAGCCCCCAGCGGCATTTCTCTGGGATGTGTGAGCTTCGTATTGTTAACTTCAACTTCATGCCAGTTAGCAGATTTATTTACAAATTGTTTTGATTCTCCCCCACTGTATTTAAGTGTATAAGATCTCTATGAAACAAGTATGTTTATATTTATATAAATTTAGATCCGATTACAAACCAGACTTTATTAAACTATTTACTAACAAAGTATACTAATCTTTCATGGCATATACATAATTATCAGCTTTGACTAGGTAGCATAATTTTTTTTAAATTTAAATGAAAAATACATGTTTAGAACTTGTAACATTTAAATGCCACTGCTGTGCCGTTAATTAACATTTCAAATTCATTGATTTATTTTACCTAAATATTAGACGTTTTTGTTGTGGTTTTTTTAATTAAAATTTTAAATATTTTACTTTTCTGCATTTACACCAAACTGTCTGTCATTATGTGATTGCAGTTTGGTTGTACATACTAATAACACAGAATAACCACCTAACCAGACAGACAGACAGATGAATAATTTGAATATGCTTTTCCAAGTTTCATTTTACTCATCATCATTATTGGCGCAGCAGAATTCACAACGGGCCTTAATCAAGAAGGCGCGCGCGTGTTTGTAGACTTCATGTGGTTCATAAATAAATAATAATAATAATATTGAGGTTTGTATTTTGCTCTCTGAAAAACCATTAGAAAATATTTAATTTTTCTTTTTTTGCCTTTTAACGGGCAGTTGGCCAATGTTTTCGAAAACAAATACAAACAAACATTTATGTTTTGGTGTGTTTAGACGCAAAATCAGCAAAATGTTTTCAACATTAGTTTGTTGGTGTATCAAGCATTAAAAAAAAATTGGCAAATAATAGAAACATAATGACTGAAACAACAGCAAATATTAAAACAGAAATTATTTTATATTTGCACATTTGTAAATATTTACACAATTTTAATGAGTTCAAAAATCTATTAACATTTTCAACACTTTCGTTGGCTGTAATAGTGTTTTAAATCAATATATTAATGAAATTAAAGCGGCCAGAGGCGAGGAAAGGAATTTGCAACCATAGACAAAATAATTAAACTTATAATAATTAATTTTATAGAACATTTAAAAGAAATATTTTGGGAATGATTTAAATCTATAATGGTTTTTATATTATTTGTTTAATTTTATTGAGACTTCCGTTTTAAGATTGGATGATGGATCTTTGTCTTCTATCCTTTCGTCAAACATATGTTTATAATGTCAGCAAGATTGATTTGATAATTCTATATCGAGAGAAATGAGATTCAGCACTGCCGAATATAGAACTCTAACTTGCTTTTTATTAGATTGATTAATGAAATGTGTTTGATGCTTTTGACATTATAAAATAATTAATTTTAATATTTCTAAAAATAAAACAATTTTCTTGAAATTAAAAGGAAAACCGCAAAAAAAAAGGCTGAATAATCGATATCCCTAATCAACTGGTAAGAAGTAACTGAAAAGGAATTTACTTAATTAAAAAACTATTTTTGTTTCATAATCTCAACAGTAAACTTGGAGCAATACTAAACATAATGTATTTAATTTTATTATACCAACAGCAAAGAGATAAAATAAAATCTTTGCTACATGGTGTAGAGTTCATTTATAACACAGTATACAACCTACAACTTTAGCAAAAAAAAAAAAAAATCACCAACAGCTTATTTCCTTTTACCGGAAACACAGACACCCTCACGGTCATTATGAATTCAGCGTCCGTTTACAAACGTTTTAACGCTTTTGTGTATTTTTCTGCCCCTCATGCTTATTTTTCCATCTTGCTGCTCCTAATACACTTGCATATTTTATAGTTTTGGCAATTGCTTGCTGTATATAATTTTAGAAAATTTAATTTTCCCAAACTAATTAAATATTTGATTGTTACACTGTTCTAAAGTTTTCTTAAATTGTGGGGGCGAAAATTGCCTAAAGGAAGGTTTAAGTATGTTAAGAACGTAAACGTGTGCATAATTTATGAGGTTTAATTTAAAAAGAAAAAAATAATTGAAATTTAACACTTAAAGTTGGTATAGCAAGGAAATGTTTATTGAGAAAAATAAGCAAGGGAAACACATTTCACATGGACACAATTTTGAAACGATTTAGTCTGTGTTAAATGCAGACAAAATTTTTTAAAGAGAACATTTTTTAATGAAATTGTCTCTGTCTTTTAAGCGGACATACTATTTTAAATACAAAATAGTGTGTGTCTTCAAACCTGACAAAATGTTCTATAGAAAAAATAATGTCTGTCAAGCCTGACAAAATTTTCTATTGACAAAATAGTATAAAATAAATAGAGACTGTTTTCAAGACTGACAAAATTTTTTTATGGTTGTCTTCAAGTCTGACGAAATTTTCTATAGACAAAATAATGGGTGTCTTCAAGCTTGATAAAATTTTCTATGGAAAAAAATGTCTATCATCAGCTTGACTAAATTTCTATAGACAAAATAATCTATGTCTTCCAGCCTGTCAATTGTTCTAATAAAGAAATAGTGTCTGACAGACAGATAGACAGACAGACAGACAGACAGTTAGACAGACAGACAGACAGACAGACAGACAGACAGACAGACAGACAGACAGACAGACAGACAGACAGACAGACAGACAGACAGACAGACAGACAGACAGACAGACAGACAGACAGACAGACAGACAGACAGACAGACAGACAGACAGACAGACAGACAGACAGACAGACAGACAGACAGACAGACAGACAGACAGACAGACAGACAGACAGACAGACAGACAGACAGACAGACAGACAGACAGACAGACAGACAGACAGACAGACAGACAGACAGACAGACAGACAGACAGACAGACAGACAGACAGACAGACAGACAGACTGTCGACTCCGCTTTCTGTAAGGATCCATAATATACAAGGTGGCGCAAAAGTAAACTTCCGATGTTTTTTGGCTGTAATTAAAAAAAAATTAAAAGCTTTGATTCTTCTTGTGGATTATTTTTATTTGGTCTTTTATTTTTTTTTTACATCAAGTCGAGAATATGATGTCATGTAAATGGCCGCCGCCACAGTTGATTGTCATTTGAGCCCTTTTTATGGCATTTTCCATCACTTTGGCCAAAATTTCGGGCGATAGGTCCTCACATTCTTGGCGGATATTGTCTTTAAGAGCTGCAAGAGTCTGAGGCTTGTTGACATAAACCCGCGACTTCAAAAAGCCCCACAAAAAGAAGTCTGGAGCGGTCAAATCAGGCGATCTTGCTGGCCAGTGCAAATCGCCAAAACGGGAGATTGTGGCACGTGCAGTGTGTGAGGTTGCACCGTCCTGTTGGAACCACATGTTTTCCAATCCCAATTCATCAAGTTGCGGCAAAAAAAAACTCGTTTATCATTGCTCTGTAGCGCTCACCATTCACAGTAACCGTTTGGCCCGCGACGTCGTCGAAGAAAAAAGGTCCGATGACTCCTCCAGCGAAAACAGCACACCATACAGTGACTTTGAGCGGGTGAAGATTACACGCGGATTTTCAGTGCCCCAGAAGTGTAGATTTTGCTTATTTACGTACCCGCTAAGATGGAAATGGGCCTCATCACTCATAATTATTTTTGATGAAAAATCATCTTCCTCTTGGTGGTGATTAAGGATGGCTTGAGCGTATGTTAGATTGGCGGTCAGCAGCTAACAGCTGATGTACCATCTGGACTTTGTACGGAAACATCTTCAAATCTTGTACCAAAATTCGCTGTAAAGACCGTCGACTGATAACCATTTGCGTGGCACGTCGTCTGGTCGATGTCGATGGCGCTTCCATGACATCCTCGGCTACAGCAGCAATATTCTCTGCAGAACGGCTACTCCGGTGTCTGCCACGCCTGGCAGCATCTCGTGTTATGCCAGTCTCTTCGAGGCGAGCGGCTTAACGTCGCAGTGTTTCACCAGTAGGCGTTGGACGGCCAGGAAATCTGCGACGAAATTCACGTTGTGCCAAAGTCACCGACCGATTATTGGTCAAATAAATAGTCAGCAATGTTCCGCGTTCTGGAGCAGTGTAGCGTAACATTGTTTATTAACGTGTATTTCGCATGTGTTTACTACACAAATGTCAAAACAGAACTGACATTAGGGGCCAATCGCAAAATTTATAGCATTTTCTGATAGGAGGATTACTTTTGTGCAACCTTGTATATACTTTAAAGGGTCGGAATATTATATTGTGGAAATTACAAACGGAATGACAAACTTATATATACCCTTCTCACGAAGGTGAAGGGTATAATAATGTCTGCTACAGCGTGTCAAAATTTTCTATAGAAAATTGTGTCTGTCTTTAAGCCCGAAACAAGTTTAATCGAAAATTGTGCCCGTTTAACATATATTTATGTAAAAAATTACCCACAATTTATGAATTCTACTTTAAAAAATATTTTTATTTCATGTTGAAGACATAATGGTTTTTATCATTTGAAGCTTGAGCATGAGGCAGAACTGGATTTGATTGATAATTTTAATTGGCATATAATTGACACACAATGGCCATCGTTGTGTCTAAAGAAAAGATAAATAACAAGATTCAATAAAATAAGAAGGAATATAATTTTTATCAATAACAACATCTTTTAAAAACAACAAAGACTTTTTTAAAGAAAGAGAAGGAAAAGTATATATAAAGAAAAAATTAAGCGAAAGAATCACTTTAAAATGTTTAATGTTTGATAATAAACCAAAAGTGATTTTGTTGAGCTTATATGTATACACAAAATTTATATCATAAATTTTATTATAAATTCGCTGAGTTGAGTACCAAATTCGTAGTAATGAGGCAAGCAGTGGGTCAGGCATGAAGGTCGTGCTAAGCCCATGCTGAAAAACTGGATCACTACCACAGTTACCACGTCTTATGCAATAAACTGGAGTAGAGAAAAACATGGGAAAAATATTTCAAACACATAAATTTGGTAATGATTTCTCCTTTCTCGTTGGCAGAAGAAACATGTAAGAAGATATACAAAAAAAAGTAGAACAAAAGTTCTTTAAGCAAATATCAAACAATTAAATACATTTTCCTCGTCAATACAGAGGTATTGGTTTACAAACACCTGCAGCTTATGGATGTCTCGAGATGCAGCATTCCATGTTTCACAGCCATAGAGAAGGATTGACTTCACGTTGGTGTTGAATATTTTAAGCTTCACTCGGCGAGAAAGAATTCGAGAACTCCAGACGGATTTCAACATACCAAAGGATTGTCTGGATTTTGTGACGCGGTTTTCAATGTCCTCCTTAGAGCCACCAGTCTTTGTTATTATGCTACCCAAGTAGCTGAAGGAGTCAACATCGTCCAGTTGAAGGTTTTTAATGAAGAATTTTGCATGCCTTGTTTCATTAACACGTAATGCCTTTGTGTTGCTAATATTTATCCGCAGATCAGCTACTTCCGTAATATTTGTTAGTTTCTGCAGCTTGGCTGTCATGTGGTTAAAGCTGTGTGTCATAATACAAATATCGTCGGCGTAATCTAGAACAATGTTGAAGAGAAGTGGCGATAAGACACAACCTAAATACCTACTGAAATTTGTTTGCCTAATTTCCTTTCATGCAGGATACGGCAAGTTGCATTATCATACAGGCTCTTAAAAAGAGAAATAAGTTTCGTTGGAACAACTTTACATATTAGCGCACTCCATATGACATTGTGATTTAGTGTGTCAAATGCTTTCTCAAAATCGACAAAACTAAGATATAGTGGCGATCATTATTTAACAGATTGCTTTAGTATGACCCTCAGACTATTGATATGATCAATACAAGATATATGGGGCCTATTCATTTCTAATTGTTGGTGTTACTACCTCAGAGATTCGTTTGGTGATAACATGAGCTATTGTCTTACTAATCATGCTGATAAGTGTTATTCCTTGGTAATTGTTTCAATCCTTGTGGTCGTCCTTTTTCGGGATCTTGAAAATAACTCCTTCTTTAAGTTCACGGTTTATAAGAGATTTATAGGTATTTCAGTGATTTTCGGAAGCGGTCCTTATATGAGAGCTACTATTTTTTGTATGCATACTGCTATTCTATAGGCATTTATGTTCCATAGAAATATATTCCGGAAAGAAATTAGTGTGGAGAAATCATGAACCAATTCTTAGCATTTTCAACAAAGCTTGTTCTTTTATCATGGTAAAGTGTGTTGTATGGTATTATCTGAAATATATTTAAAGAAAATTAATAAACATTTTTGAAAAATATAAAAGTTTTTCGGAGGTTGTCTCACATTTTGGTCCACAACTCTGGTTCTACTTGACCAGTTTCAATACCAAAGATTTCTTATTAACAAAGATTATTTCAATAGAATATTTCATTTTTGGTTTTAAGTCTTATATTTTTATATGTTACAAACGCAATGACAAAATCAATATACATCCATCTTTATGCAGATGGGTATAAAAAACAACTATCTTAAAGAATACACTTTAGATTTTTTTCTTAATTTTCCAGAATCTGTCTGGCACGTTTTCTATTGTTTGTCCAAAATGCTCATGTGTGCCTTTTAAAAGTAAGATATTCTTTTATAGTGTTTTTGATAGAATCACAAAAGGTCGGTAGAGTACGCTCAAAAAGAAAATCACACAATAGAATTTTATGCGCAATTAAACCTAAAAGGCAAAAAGTAGAGACAAATTAATTTAATTCAATGATAAAAATATTCTTATTAGTTATTGTTGTCATTTTATTTAAATATCTATGTCTTAAAATTAAAAATTTAGAAAATATCTTAAATTTTCTTCAAGCAGGGATTGTGTTGGTTAAAACTCAAAATTTTTGAATTGAATACTTACGAAATTTTGTTTCCTCTTTCAGAAAACGAGTTTCTTTAGAAGTTGCCTAGTAAAAATTTTGTGAATTTTTGTAATGGCAACTAATTACCACATGCATTATTTTGTAATGAGTGGTGGTTATTTTATTTACTAGAATAGGTACTTATTTTTGTACTTGAACTTTTGGTAATGAACTTTTGCATTTAGCACAGCTATCTAGTGTGTGTGACTGAAAAACTAGACGTTAGCGGTTCTACACCAGTTTAAGCCAATATTACTTGCTGGCTTACTAAGTAAGTAAAGTTTTTGCTGGGTGATAAGATAATTATAACATACACTACGATAATGCGTTAGTGCTGAATATTAGTTCAACATCCATCTTAAAGTATAGCGATCGACTTTTTGAGTTGATAAAAGAAATTTTGAAAATATATTGATAAATTTTCGGCCCAAGGACGAACTTTTTAATATGTGAAAATGACTACTGTAAACATGCACATCTACATTTTTTCTCTACGTGTAGATAATACTTATTTGTGTGGATATATTTAAAAATCAGGCATCTATGACAAAAAAGTCTTATTTTGGGAGGACATTTGTATGGGTGCTAGCACCCATACAAATGTCCTCCCAAAATAAGACTTTTTTGTCGTAGATGCCTGATTTATAAATTGGTCAGTTCACAAGGTCTCTTATAAGTCATATTGTCATAATGTCCTAATATATCACGACTCGGCGGCTCGGCTTAACCGACTCTTAGGCAATCGACGTTGGTTTCTGCTGGTTCGTTACGATAACACAATAAACATAGCATACAAAGTAGTATTATTTTAGGACATTTTTGCTTGAAAAGCAATAAAAACCATTGTGAAATATTAGGACAATATGACATGATAAGAGACCTTGTGAATTGACCAAATATATCCACACAAATAATAATTATCTACACGCAGAGAAAAAATATAGTTGTGCATGTTTACAGTAGTCATTTTCACATTTTAAAAAGTTTTTTGACAATATTATAGCCACAGTAACTCTTTACATGATTGTGGTAACCATAATATAGTTGACTTACGATTCACATAATTGTATTAATCATATATATGGTTACAGTAAACAAGTATATGTTTGTGACAACCATTGTTATGATGAATCTTTATATTATAATATGTTGTTCTCAGATTATGATATCAATTAGCCAAGAGCAACATAATCTGGTAAAACCTTAATCATAACAATGGTTGTCACAAACATATACTTGTTTACTGTAGCCATATACATATATGATTGATACAAACATGTGAATCGTAAGTCAACTATATTATGATGACCACAATCATGTAAAGAGTTACTGTGACTATAATATTGTAAAAAAAAATCTTTTAAAAATGTGGAAATGGTTATTGTAAACATGCACAACTATATTTTTTCTCTGCATATATATATTAGAGTGACAATCAGTTGTATGGAAAAAAATTTGAGTTCGATTTTTAAAGAGTGCCGGGTGGAATATTGTGACACTAGGTTTAAAAGATAAGTACTGAAAATTTGAGCCAAATCGGATAACGATTTCGGGACGCGCATCGAGGTCAAAGGTCAGATATATGTAAAATTTTACTATTTATATGAAATAAATTTGTAAAACTCCTTAACTTTCTGCATTATTTTACAGAAATATGTAGATTTATTTATATTTGTGAAGATTACAGTCAAAAAAATAGTTTTCAGATTAAACCTATATCTTCTTTTGGTCAAATTGACCCACAAACTGTATTATCGTTAAAATTCGGAAAAAATGAAAATTTTTCAGTTTTTGTAAAAATTTTGCTACTAAATAATTATTTTTGCAATCGAATGAATAAGAATCGAAATGTGTACGTAATTGTCGTTCTAATGAGATATAAAAGATAAAAATTGGTTAAAAAATTTTAAAGTTATTAAAAATTCCCCAGACCATTAACGTGTCTCAGGCCACTTGAACAAGAAATCTAAGAACAAAATTAACATATTTTAAGAAATATTAAAATAAAAGCTAATTTTTACTTAAAATATATCCGTATTTACTTTCGTATGAGTTTTTGTCTTTGTACAATACCGTTAACCTATTCGCAGGGATGGCCAAAAAAATGAATTTTTTTTAACGGCAGTTTCAAATCTCCATTTTCAAATTTTTAAAAATTTTCTTAAACAAATTTCAGAATTTTTTGGTCATCACATGGGGATTTATTAAGATCATAATAGAGAATAAAAATATGAAAAAATTATGTCAATACCTCTTACAGTTTTTCCGTACCTACGATTTAAATTTTGTGATTTTCGGGAAAAAATGTTTTTTTGGCCATATTTTGGCGAATGAGAGCAATTTCCTTACTGTTACAAATTTTAAGTAAAACCTATACAGAATCTTATAGCACAGATCATTTTTAATATACTCTGAAAGTTTTATTAAAATCGGACAACTTTAACCCTTAAACCGTGAAGGTCAAAGGTAAAATTTTGAAATATTTGGAATTTGTAATGTAAAGATACCGAAATGATATATATTATTGGGCCGATTTTAATGAAACTTGAGAAAAATATAACATAAAGTCTATAATATACAATAACAGTGCAAAAATGGAAATTAACCCTTAATATAATTTGGGGTCCAAACTTTTAAAATCGCGAAAACCACAGTCAAATATAGAGTGATTTTGACCCCAAGTGCTTTTAAGGGTTAATTTCCATTTTTGCACTGTTATTGTATATTTAAGACCTTAAAGTATATTTTTCGCAAGTTTCGTTAAAATTTGTTCAAAAATGTACAATATTTCGCTATCTTTAATTTAGAAATTCCAAATATTTCAAAATTTTACCTTTGCCCTTCACCATTTAAGGGTTAAAGTTGTCCGATTTCAGTAAAACTTTCAGAGTATATTAAAAATGATCTGTGCTATAAGATTCTGTATAGGTTTTACTTAAAATTCGTAACAGTAAGGAAACTGCTATCATTCGCCAAAATATGGCCAAAAAAACATTTTTTCCCGAAAATCACAAAATTTGAATCGTAGGTACGAAAAACTGTAAGAGGTATTGACATAATTTTTTCATATTTTTATTCTCTATTATGATCTTAATAAATCCCCATGTGATGACCAAAAAATTCTGAAATTTGTTTAAGAAAATTTTTAAAAATTTGAAAATGGAGATTTGAAACTGCCGTTAAAAAAAATTCATTTTTTTGGCCATCCCTGCGAATAGGTTAACGGTATTGTACAAAGACAAAAACTCATACGAAAGTAAATACGGATATATTTTAAGTAAAAATTAGCTTTTATTTTAATATTTCTTAAAATATGTTAATTTTGTTCTTAGATTTCTTGTTCAAGTGGCCTGAGACACGTTAATGGTCTGGGGAATTTTTAATAACTTTAAAATTTTTTAACCAATTTTTATCTTTTATATCTCATTAGAACGACAATTACGTACACATTTCGATTCTTATTCATTCGATTGCAAAAATAATTATTTAGTAGCAAAATTTTTACAAAAACTGAAAAATTTGCATTTTTTCCGAATTTTAAGGATAATACAGTTTGTGGGTCAATTTGACCAAAAGGAGATATAGGTTTAATCTGAAAACTATTTTTTTGACTGTAATCTTCACAAATATAAATAAATCTACATATTTCTGTAAAATAATGCAGAAAGTTAAGGAGTTTTACAAATTTATTTCATATAAATAGTAAAATTTTACATATATCTGACCTTTGACCTCGATGCGCGTCCCGAAATCGTTATCCGATTTGGCTCAAATTTTCAGTACTTATCTTTTAGACCTAGTGTCACAATATTCCACCCGGCACTCTTTGAAATCTTAAAAAAAAAATCGGCTGTCACCCTAATATATATATAAACAGGTCGACCAATTTAAACCAAAATTTCAGGGATGTTGGGGATGTTCTGTAGATGGTTGTGTGAATTTTTCACGAAATCGGATTAGTGGTTTCGGAGATATTGCATTTAGATGTTTCTATATATTCCCATACAAATATCATCAAAATTACAGGAACCACGATTGGTTGAGAAAACGCCCAAAAAATGTGCACGTCAACGCAATCAATTATCACAAATCTGTTGATACCGCAATGAATCAAGATTACGCAGTCAATTATCCAGTTGATTTTTTTTAAATCATTGGAACCGCCTGAATTCCACTGAGACTAACAGACATGCCATTTGAATTCAAGCGCTTACAATTCCCAGTGCGTCTATCATTTGCCATGTCCATCAACAAGGCGCACATTGGTGGTGGCCGAAATTCATTTTTTTCATGTTCGCCGATTTGGATAATTTTTTGGTATTTTGTTGTCAGATATCTGAATATTATGATTCCGTAATACTAGGCTGATATATTTATTATTTGTTTGGATAGACACGCTCGAAGTTCATATATGTTCGCTTGCTTAAAATGGCATGCAAATTTATTGTATATTCAATCTTTTCGTGCAATCAGAGTAAACTTATCATTTGACTTTGTTGCATATTTTTGTAAATGACAATTGTCATAGATGAGATTTGCATTAAAAAAAAGTTGGAAAAAGTGTCATATAAAAAATTTCGTAGAACAAAATATAAACAACATCAAAATTTCAATGTTCATCAACTTCAGTGGACTGCATCTTTTTAGCGCTGTTTAACCAAAGATGTCAAATTACAGCTTGAAGTCTCAGCTAAAAGTTAAAAAAAATATTAAGCTGCTCCTACCTGCTCCTTTCCAAAAAACGACAGTAAAATGTATAAAGTGATAAAGTAACAAAACATGAATTTTCGATCATGCATGGTGTTCATGCCTTCTTTACTGTTTAAAATTATTACATAATGTAATATACATACTAGCCAAGAAGCTATTCTGCTAAAGGCCCTTATTCAATGATTTAATTTTTTACATTTTAATTGATTATTTGTATTAGGGGCTGTCCGAGGAAGCTCAGGAAGCGAGGAATAAAGACTATAGAGCCTATAGATTACATCATTCGCGAAGAATTGGATGTGTAGCCACTAATGAAGATGTAAAGCATAACATTTTATTGTCATCAGACCCATTTATAAATAGATTTCGCTCAAAGCTGCAAATCAATAAAATTGGAATACGATAATGATGTTAAAAAATTATTAAAATACTATGCTTAAATTATATTTGTTTATTCTATGAGAGATGGAGCCCATTCTACAATTATAGTATTTATTTTTTTGTGAAAATTGAGTTGATGCATTAAAAATCAAGGGAGTTATGTCACTTTTTCAATACAAGTTGTATGGGAAGTGGGCGTAAAAGTGGGCGGATCATTTTGATTTTTCCATTTTTTCATAATTCAAATAAAAAATGTGCCAAGTTTCATTGTCCTTCGACAACTTCTTTTATTTTTGGCCGCTCGTTCTATGAACCTGAACCAATGTGAGGCGCAAGGATAAAGCATTCAAAATGCTCCAGAAAAACGAAAAATGCTGTGTATCCAAATGTATTGCATTAAGAATGATTTCTTAAATACTCAGTGTAGTATTATATGGTCTGGCTTGACCGCTATACTTTCTCAATTGTTTTCTAATAGAAAATATGTAAAATTTGCAAATATGATAGACTAATTCTAATTTAAGCTATTTATTATAAAATCTCTTTATTGGGATTATAAGAAGAAAAGGAGTGAGATACTCCAAAATGTTTTTTTATTCAGCCCTTTAAAATTCCTCACATGGGGTTTCCTGTTTGTTTTTTTGAGTATTAGGTTATGATTTTCATTGAAATTTCATTGAATTCTCTTAAAGTCGAAAATAATAATTTGAAACATGGTTAACAAACATATAAAGTGCAAAAATATGTTTTTCACTTATATAATCGTAAAACTTTGTATTTTGAGAAAAAAAAAAAATAGTTAATTAATTAACGGCATAGGAAAACCTCAAATATTGTTTAACGTCTGTTTTTGTTAGCAACTGATGAAAAATAACAAATAAAACTCATTGAACTGTATTTAAAAGGTTTCCTTAAGCGTAACGAATGTTGATGATGTTTAGGCTCCAAGTACATAATAAAATACTTTTAAGTAAACACTTAAGTTTATTTTCCATTTTGCTTAAATAAAAGTTTTTATTTTTTATTTGTTAAGGATCAGTTTACCTTTACATTACATACGCGAACATCCATTTTCGTGTTCATTTTGTTTTGACAGCTTTTTGTTTTGATGATGAAAAGAACATAAGACTGGGATTCTTTATTTTTTTTGGGTCATTTATTTAAGTAGCTGTAAATTAAATAATTTATTATTTTTCAATTACTTAACAGTAGTAGCTTTTTCCGTTTGGTTTCTTTTATAGGGTAAACATATTATGTACATAATTTTAAACGAAGGTTTTCTGTTATTATAAATAAAATTTAACAAATTTAATGCCATCACTGATTATGATAAATTTATTAGCAGTTCTTTAACTTTTTCGTCATCCAGAAACTGGCAGATGATGACAGTTATCGCTTTCTACAGACAGACTGCAAGACATACATAGCTTAATTATCTTACAATTTTATAAGACTCCATAATATAAGTAAATATGTACATTTCTGGGTCTACGACCGATATTTCAATGTGTTACAAAGGGAATGACAAACCCAATATAACCTTGCATCTTTTTTGTGTTTGTTATAAAAATGTATGTGAGTGCAAGAACTTTCCAATCCGTGCTAATAATATAAAGAAATAAGAAATGTGTTCGTTTATGTATGTATTTAAATTCTATTGCTTAAAAAGTAAAAAAAAAGAATTCTGAAAAAGTATACAAAAGTATATAACGTAGGTTTTTTACCTTTAAGTTCAAGGCAATAAGTCAGTCAGTCAGTTGACAATAAAAACTTTTATTTGTTTGGGATCAAACATAAAATAAATAAATATTTAATTTCTTTCAATTTTTTCTTTCAGGTTACATTTGTTTTGTAATCCTTTTTAACAATAACTTTAGGTTCATGCACTACGTCATTTAGTTTCCAATTTTCAATAGTGTTTCATAAGAAAAGGTGTTTAAATTTTAATTTAGTGGCAGGCAATTTAGGTGTCTAGCCATTGTGACATTGAAAATGTGTCTAAATTGAGAACAATATATGGGTACAATTACATACATATGTTGTATTAAAATAATAATAATAATTCTAAGTTAGTTAATCAATGTAAAATATAATGATATCGAATAGGCGATGATTGTTAATGTAATTTGACTAAATAGTTATTGAAATTTTTTGTATTTTTTCCAATTTTAAAGAGTGTGGTCAGAGTCAGATTCAAAATTTATTATACAAAACGCATTGTCATCTACGAAGCTAAATATTTTGTTTTAGAAAAAGAAATATATAAGTTTGAATAAACTTAAAATAAAGTTAGAGTTTAGTCTTTTTATACCCTTCACCTTCGTGAGAAGGGTATATATAAATTTGTCATTCCGTTTGTAATTTCCACAATATATTTTTCCGACCCTATAAAGTATATATGTTCTGAATCCTTATAGATAGCAGAGTCGATTTAGCCATGTCCGTCTGTCTGTCTGTTGAAATCAATTTTCTGAAGACCCCAGATATCTTCGGGATCCAAATCGTCAATAATTCTGTCAGACATGCTTTCGAGAAGTTTCCTATTTAAAATCAGCAAAATCCGTCCATTAATATCCGAGATATGAGCAAAAATCCGAGACAACCTCGATTTTTGGCATATTTTTTTTTATCTATATCTCGATTACTAAGTCATAAATATAGACAATATGGATATCTAATGATAGATATTTCAAAGTCCATTGCAACGATGTATATAAGGCTATACAAAGTTGGACCTACAATGGGTCAAAATCGGGAAGATATTTTTTAACCCGAATTTTTTTTCACAAAAAACATTCTTTTGTCATAAATTTGTTTCACTAATAAATTTAAAAAAAAAAAAATTTAAAAATTGGAAAAAACTTTTAAAAAACGATTTTGAAAAAAAAAATTTTTTAATTTTATTTTAAAATATATATTGGTGAAGGGTATATAACATTCGGCACAGCCGAAAAAAAAATTAGAATACAGCTGATGGAAACAAAAATTTAAAATTATTGTGGTTCTTCATTCAACTTAATTACGGCCTCTAGTCGCTTTTTCATAAAGTTTACAAGATGTTCAGTTAAATCCTTAGAGATTTTCGTACCTCTCTTCCTTTAAAGTGGGTTCGAGGTTCGTCTTTAGATAAAGGACTTCGTTTTCTAATATTCCAGTCTAAAATTTCCCATAGGTGCTCTATTGGGTTAAGGTCTGGAGACTGCGGATGTGACTTAACAATTCTGGTGGTGTGCTTTTGGTATTGTCCTTTAAGATGTTTAAGTAGTACCGGCTGTTCATTGTACTTTCAATAAATACAAGATTGCCAGGTGCTGCAGTAAGTAAGATGGTTATATTCAGCTGTACCAAATCATGCACCATTAATATATTGTTTTAGCCTTATATGGGGACTTAACTCAGTTATGGTCCTAACTGTGCAGAATTTGATAGAGTGATTAATTGCATAAAACTTTAAATGACTTATGTTGAAATTTCAAAATCTACTAGTTTTTTGTGTAGTCTAAATGTAGTATTATATGAATTTTATTGAGTTTTGTTAGATAACTTACGAAAAAAATTATGAAAAATTGATTTTCCAGGGTCCCACTTAATGAAAACCAAAACTACAGCTTTCTTTTATTGACTATGTTGTAGCAGGCTTTAAGCTTAACAAGTTTGCTGAACATCACTTTACGATATTCAGACATTTACATGGATAAAATTTCCCCTATTCGATACTTACTAACTTCATATCGATATATTATTGAAAATCAAATATTTTTCTGTAATAAGGGTCAAATGTGGCTATGCTCAATTATGGAGCGACCATCACATAAGTTGGTAGAAAGATTTATAGTTGTATGACTGAATGTGTTTAATCGGTTTCAAGATGCGTGAGATGGTTTGTGCTGTTTTGGCTACCTTTCGCAGGCTAAATAATGCAAAATTTTTGTAACAAAGTCTTAGTTATTTTCAAATATGTATCCGATAAAAGTATGGAGTACTAGCTGACCGGTGCGCTTCGCCATCTCAATTGGAATAAAGAAATAGTACTATTAAGTCTCCCTTTGTAAATTAATACTAATTCAGGAAAACATGTCTCTAGTTTCATGTTTATTGATTCATTGCAATGTGGATTGTAGATCATTCTAACAGTTCCATAAAGACCCACATTTTGTATTCCTACTCAGCATCATGAATGTTTAATTTCATATTTCTGTGTCCATTATTATAGAAAATACAAAAGAAAGGTAAGACTATAATCACCTTTCGTGAATTCTAACTCATTCAGAATCATTTGTGCCTAATTTTAAGGTTTCTTATAATAAAATAATCAAAAAGTACATCTACAATAAAGAAATAGTATCATTAATTATCCGTTTTGAATATTCAAAAAGTACTACTAGTTCGCAAAAGTACCTACAATTCCCTTTTTTATATTCTAACTCAGTCAGCATCATGTGTGTTTAATATCCTGCCTATAGGTTCATTATTATAGAATTTTCAATAATAGTTTCTGTTACCTCAATATTATTATGCCCTCTATCCTTGCTTCTTTCTTTACTCAGAAGCATATCAGCCAACTAATATGTATATACAATAAGTAAAATAATTAACTACAATAAAAAGTACCATTGGAAGAAAATGTAAAAATTTTCCACACTTAAACCACTGACAAGTTTGAAATTTCAAAGTAATTTCCTGATTCTAGGTTCAATATTATAGAAAATTCAAAAAGTACTATTTGAAGAACGAAAAAATACTCCTTAGTGTGGGTTAGTTCTCCATTTTTGGTATCATAATACAATTGAGCACCCTATTCTTTATTATTCCTTTACTGAGAAGCATATTAGCCAACTTTATTATAAGCTAACTAATTTAATATGTTAAAAAGGTACCATGAAAAGAAAAAGTACCAATTCTCCTTTATCCTCTTGAACACCCGTCAAATTTGAACTTTAAATTTGTACAGCATTTCCTATATTATCAACTGATTTTGTTTCTATCACACTTACGGCTATATGCATAAAAAAAACTTATTGTAGATTTAAAACACAAAATTGTTAACAAACACTTTAGCTTTAAAAATCATTTATAAAAGTATAGTATTCATAAACGTTTGTTAAAGGCACAATAACTAATGTACTGTTTTTTGTCTATGCTGGCAATGCTTCTCTATTATTTCCCATTTTTCGTTGTTAGTGTTGCTTGCAATTAGGATAAAATATTCGTTAATTCTCTTTTTTTCATTGTTTGTTTTTAGTAATAATACATTTTTGAAGATAAAAACTAATATTTAGAGAACAAATTTTTATTTGATTCTAGTAAATTTATATTAAGCTTAAATGCATTAATATACAAACGTTTTTATATATTTTAGTTCAATTATTATTAAAAGTATTCGAATGACGAATATTCTTTGATAAAATAAACATCACTGTTTTATAATTTCTTTTATTAATTTATTTTTATTGTCATTTTGTTAAATTTTAACAAAAATTAATGAATTTCTATGAGGAAACACATAATTTTAATTCCGGAGTGGATATATTAGATTGTGTGGACCTTCTGCCACAATGTTTACGCATTTAGTTACTACATGCCGTTACAGTTTAACAATAAATTACAAAAATGACAATAAAACTCACTTGCGAACCTCATGTAGTTCACTGCCGGAGAAATATGGAACAAAATCTTATATTATTAAAGTGGACCATATTTCCCAGCGGAGTTAAAATTATGTTTATAAATTGCAATAGTATCGACTATTAATGCAAATTTATAAAGAATTATCTTCAAAATTCCCTTTTTTCAAGATAAAATGTAAAAAGAATACTTTATAGTAGGTTTAAAGAAGGGTCGAACGAACTTTAAAATTTGTATACTTATTAAAGGTTTATCAAATGTATTTTGAGCTATTAATCGTTTATGAATACAACTTTATGAAAATTTGCTTATAATTGGTTTATAAAGCTCTTGTAAATTTTTATGCATAAGGCTGTTAATATTTAATAAATTCTCCCAAAACCGAATCGAAACCGATCGGTTTTCAATTTTTTAAAACCGAAACTGTGGTTTTAAAATTCTTCGGTTTTTTGGAAACTCTAATGAAAATCCATGCATTATTTATTATTTATTATGTCACGTACATGTAGAAATATGCGAAAATTTTCGAATCGTGAGAGGCGTTATGTTATCTTTTGATTTCTTACACTAAACGAGATATTTTTCCTTTACAATCCGTCATATTTAAATAAAAACAATCATTAGATGATTTTATCTATATATATAAAAATGGATGTTTGTATGTATGTGGGTATGTATGTTCCGAATGAACTCAAAAACGGCTGAACCGATTTTGATGAAATTTTCAGGGAATCTTCAGAATAGCCTAGCGGGTAACACTGTAGAGTCAGATTTTTGATTTTCGGTCTGTGGGCGGAGGGGCGTGGCAAAAATAAATTTTTACATTTTACCGCTAATGCCATCTATATATATAAAAAACGGCTGGACCGATTTTGATGAAATTTTCAGGGAATTTTCAGAATAGCCCAACGGGAAACACTGCAAAGTCAGATTTTTGATATTCGGTCTGTGGGCGGAGGGGTGTATAAAAATCAAATTTGTACATTATACCGTTAATGCCATATATATATAAAAACAGATTTGTCTATGTATGTTCCGCATGGACTCAAAAACGGCTTGACCGATTCTGATAAAATTTTTACGGAATCTTTAGAAAAGCCTAGCGGATAACACTGAGATCGGATTTTTGATTTTCGGTCTACGGACGGAATGGCGTGGCAGAATCAAATTTTTATACTATACCGCTAATGCCATAAAAAAAAAGATTATTGTATAATTTCTGATCGGACTTTTCTTCAATTCTTACAGATAGTTTATTTAGTTTTCTATATACAGGCTTACAAAGTCAGTGATTGTTGTAAAAAAAAATTTGGCAAAAAAAAATTTTTTCAAAAAATATTAAATTTGTCGACCAAAAAATTTTTTTCAATTGGAGAAATACATAAATACTTTCTTTTATTCCCAACGTTCAAACAATGACAATTTTCAATTCGTTGCTTAACATCATTCTAAAAATTTTAATTCAAAGTGGTGTACTCTGAAGCGAATTATTTGGTGTAAGCGAAGAAAGGAATACATTTCAACATATATCCGGTACTATAAAAGTTCTTTTATATTATCAATCGATGATAAACAATTTTGTTTACTATTGCATATTAGGTGCATGAATAAGAAATTTCCATATGAAATCTATGAAAAAAAAATAATATTTTGAATAACTCTCCGCATTCCACTTTTAATAAAAAATAACGGTTTTATTCAAATAAAATTTGTTTTAGAAAGGGCATCTACGTCTAGAGCCGCAGAAACGGGAAGAGATCGAGAATCACGACTTCAGCAAATGCATCTTCATCGAGTGCTGCGGAGACACCTCAACAGCATATCGAAAGACTAGAAGCCAATCGCTCCCGAATGTCTCGACCAAGAGAAAGAATCGATTTAAAGTTGCCGGCATTTTATTACAATAAGTATAATGACTACAGGAATCACAAAGACGTACTGATTGCCGCAATGGACAAACATTGCTTACATTGCCGCGTATTGAAGTTCCCTAAGGAATCCCAGAGAATGTGCTGTTCGAACGGTAAAGTTATTCTGCCACCAGTTATTGAGCTGCCTAAGCTCCTTCTGAGTTACATTTTAGGCGCCAATCCTATTTCCAAGCACTTCCTTCAAAATATCCAAAAATGCAACTCTTGATTTCAAATGACGTCGGCTTCATGCCCACCTTTAAAGTTCAAGGCCAAATGTACCACAGAATTGGATCATTGCTCCCGCTTCCCAATGATGATGCGAAGTTCCTTCAAATTTATTTCACCGCAAATGAAGCTACAGAAGCCGAACGCTATCAACGAACATGCGTGTGCATTTGCTGCAATACCCTTCTGCCGAAACATTCTCAAAACAATTGTTGGACATCAGAAATGGAAAAATTTCAATTGATCTCGCCACAAATGAGATTTCGTTGTTGACAAGGTATTCCCAAGTCTTACAACCAACTACAAAAATTCGGATTGGCTGTGGGAACATGCAATTTTGGCACCAACAAATTATGATGTTAACAAGCTCAATAAGCAAATAAAATTGAAACTGCCTGGCGAAACTGAATTTTTGAATTCATTGAAACCAGCCGGACTGCCACCACATGTATTAAAATTGAACGTTGGATCACCGACTTTGTACGACACTGTATATTAAAATCGAAATCGAGATGCAATATAAAACAGATCTTTTCTAAGGGCCAGCAACGCGGACCGGGTTGAGCTAGTAATAAATAGAATTTAATATCGTACGTGACAGATTTTTCTCTTATAATAAAACAATATATGTTCTGTAAATATATGTACACAAAAACTAAAAAAATTAATAGAAAATATACATTCGGTTTCAATAAACAATTTTATAATAGCAAATAAACAATCAGAGTCAAATCCATTTCACACTATAGGCTAATTGGGAGCTAAGTTTTGACCAGAATTTTAGCCTAAAAAACGCCAATAAAATCAAAAAATTAAATATAGACAGTTTAAACTATTATTTTTGCCAATAAAATGTTGTAATATGCTCTAAATACTGACACATAGTAACATTTTAGTGCTTCCTCCTAATCAAATCGTCTTGAAAAAAGTTTTAAAGGTTTTTGGGTTTTCAGTCGTGGTAGTCATTCTCATGGAATTGCCCATATGCTATCGTTTGCGTATCACGATCGATAGTATTTGCGGACTAAATTGTACTCTTCCTTATAATATCGTTATCCAGGCAATTATGAAATCATAATTTCCAATAAAAACGATATTAAAATCGCCATACTACAGATTTTAATCTGAATACTATTAAATACCAACAAATTATATTTTTTATCTGTTGTACATAGGTTTGAAAGGTTTAAATAACTTTATAATTATTTTATTTTCATCTTTCGTATGTTGTTTTAAAAATTTGAATTTTTATTTTTTCTATTAATTGAATTATGATATCATTTTTCCTATCATATAGTTTTCTGGTTCATTGGGATAAAATCTATGATTTAAAAAATGTTTTCCATTTTGTTAATAAACAAGTTTTATAGAGACCATCCCTGAGCTAAATTTAAAATATAATATATATCCATCAAGATTTAATGCCCTATCTGGGCAATGGCCTAATAGGTTATTAAGGTTACTCCTTAATTATAATTTCCCTATTTATTCTCTACTTTTTTTTGTCCATATTTTTTGTCCTATTACCTATAAAAAAATTTACTCCTTTTTTATTGTAATCATTTTTCACTATAAATACAAAACTACTTAATTAATTTACATAATGCTACTTTTGTGTTTAAAAAGGAAAAACTTGTATGACTGCAATATACAAAAAAGGAATTTTCAAAGCTTAGGAATTTAATTTAACAAATTAAATACGCATCCCCTCAAATATCAGTAAAGCAAAGAAATTTATACGGAATCCTTAAGTTAAATGTTGTGGAAGGTTGTCACAAAAAGAGGATAAATTATTAATGTAATTTTTGTTTCTTTGTTAAAGAATTCATAATGGGATGGCTGTATATGTATGAAGTAGGGGTGAACACATTTGGTTATTAAATATTCTGAAATGAAATACATCAATCCTTTATTATATACATCATCATGATAATATTAATAGACAAGTCGATTTCTTTAGGTCCCTTTTACGCTCACATTATTCATTCAATATGGGCAAAAAATTATTGAAATCAGTTCAGTTTTTTAGGAGTTATGAGTGCTCAAAGATGTTACTAACACATATACAAAAAACGTGTACATGTGACCAACAAGCTAAAACGTAAAAAAGCAATGTATTGTTACGAATTTGCAATAGGGATTTGAATTTAACAGTCTGTAACGACTGCCTGCAACATTCATCATGTTTATAAGCACGTCCATCAGTAGAAGCTTCTACTTATCAACAATGTTGATAGCACGCGGTCGATTAGCATTGTTTATAAGTATGGCAACAATAAATGTTTAAGCTGCTAACATTGACATCGAAAGCTCTAGAATTCCAACATACTAGTTTGTCCGTTTAGAGCATTGTAAACGATTCACGAAAGATGGCGTGTGTATAAATAGTGGCAGAGGTTGCAATAGTGAGTTGAGTTTATCGTAGGAGCTGTTAGAATTAAGATCAACAGTCTTGTACACTTAACCCATTAACGCCAAATGGGTAGAAAAATACCCAAAAATAGACCAATTTTAGAAAAATTCTAGAAAATTCTAGGAGAGCGATATTAATAATCATCTTTTGGACAAGGATAAAGTAAGAATCAAGCTACTTAAAATATTTTTTTCGGTAATATTAGGTCATGCCTTGGTGGGGAACCCGGCCAAAGTAGAGCATATTTACAAAATCACAAAATTCAAAAATAAGTGCCTCTAGAAAACTGGGGGGAGTGGAAGTCCCCAATGCCCTCCTTGTGTCTAGTAGTCTTGGATGTTCTCTATCAGTAAAAAAAATAAATAACTGATTAATCTTACTTTCCTAAGCTACAAGTACGATTTAGTGGATTGGGTATAAAAATACCCACTTCGGTATATGTGGGTTCAAAAACATATGAAATATGAATTTAATTTTTCAAGAAATTTTTTTTTTTTTTTTTAGAAAATCATAAAAAACATCTAAAGGTATAAGAATAGATGATTATAAAAAATATTTAGATGTTGAAAGGTTGACACAACCTAACTAACTTTTATACTGATGCACAGTGGGGCATTTGATAAAAAAATAGGTCAAATTTCGAAGGGCGTACGGCCGACATATTCAAAAAACAGGACATGTCTTTTATACCAGGAAGTTTTCCGTAAAGATATCTTACAGGAAAATATAAAATTGTTATATGTATTTAAAGAAAGTTTTTTTTTAATAAAAAAAGAGTTAAGTCACCTTTTCGTCCAAAAAACTGCAAAAGTCTACTATTTTTTGAATTTTTAAATTGAAAATCTTTTATTTTTCGATCCGTAATCGATATTGCCCTAAAATCTTTTGTATGTTATTGATAATTTAGTTGTCTAAGTAGTAAAAGAAATTTGAGTCCATTCGGGCCAAAAGTAAGCCCTATATCCTTAAAAAAGCGGACCAAGGTATGGCAAAATTTTAAAAGTTCAATTTTGAAATGCCTATAACTCGGAAATTATAGGGGATAAATAGCACACGCAAGCATGCTTTTTTGAGATCTAGCCGAGCGAATCTTTGAAATCGGATACGAAACAAAAAAATGGCACGTGTTTAAAAATTTTACATGTCGAAGGTACCCTATTTTGACCCCCTCATAGCGCCACCCCTGCAGCATTTGTAGGATCCATTTTAATAACTTAAACTCGAATACTCCATGGCCCATGTCAAGTTTTATCCCGGTCGGACCAGGGGTTTAGAAATGCCAGATTTATTTCCAACAAATTTTGATTCTGCCCCACTGTGTGATGGTGAATACCACAATTATCTAATGTTAAACAAAATGTTAGTTATGTGTGTGTAGGGGTTTTTAGACCCCACAGTTCTAGTTATTTAACAGAGGCTTGTCCTAGGAGGATATGAATTGATTCTTTAGAGAATGTAACTTACAGTTTGTTGATTACAAATTGACAATTTACTCTGAATTAGATTTATTATAACAGGTTAAATAACTACTTTCAGACAAGTTTCAAATATCCCCATCTCTAGCTTATAAAATGTTTAAGTAACGACTGTCTCCACTCTGCATTACAACGAGTACATTTAGGACGAATGACCCTACATATAATTTACTGTATTTTACGGGTGTTTATTTCTTATCATTATTTTTCCATTCCTCCTCATAATGTTATTCATTTGTGAAAACTACACTAATACTTTTTATACCCTCCACCACCACAAGTGGTGAAAGAGGGTATATATACGTTTGTCATTCCGTGTGTAACATTGAGAAATATTCATCTGAGGCCCAACAAAGTATATATATTATTGATCCTTATGAAATTCTAAGTCGATTGAGCAATGTCCGTCTGTCTGTCCGTCTGTCTGTCTGTCTGTGTAAAACACTCTCACGTCCAAAATACATAAGCAAAATTAATGAAATATATACCCAAATGTTTATAATTTTTCTAAGCAGTTTGGTATTGAAAATCAGCAAAATCGAGTTGGTAGAACCAGGGTTATGGATTAAAATGTAAGACAACCTCCAAAAATTTAGATCATTTTCATATGTTTTTTTCTGATTTTTGGTAAATCCATTCCAGAGAATACCATGAAATTTTGCACGCATTATTTATATGATAAAAGGACAAATTCTGTTGAAAATAGAAAGAATCGGTCCATAGTTTCTCGTAGCCCCCATACAAATTTCTTCCCGAAATATGGTGCTATGGTATGTAAATGCCCATAGAATTGCAGTATCCATACAAAATTCAGCACAACTAAGTTTCGTGAAAACAGAAATTGCGACACCAATTTTTTTTTGGATCGGGCACTATTTGACCATAGCCCCCATATAAAGTTTACTTCCGAAAATCATTTAAATACACTTAAATATCTTATATATATCGGTATCAGGTTGAAATTCATCTTGAATAATTCCCATGCACATGAAAATCGCTGTAGGGAATTTCATGAAGATCGGCCCATAATTGGTTATAGCTCCCATATAAGGACCACTTCTAAAAACCATATTAATTTTCATAAATATCTGAAAAATATCGTTATCGAATTAAAATTTTACACAGATCGGTAGTATTAATTCACAAATGATACTACTAGATTGTGTGAATATCGGTTCATATTTGAACATAGCTCCCATATAAGATCCATTTCCGAAAATTTCTTAAATACTAATAACTCTTTTATAAAAGCCTCTATCTAGTTTAAATTTCAAACAAATATTTCCATTATATACGAAAATCGATGTGTTGAATTTTGTGAAGATCGGCGGATAATTGGTCATAGCTCCCATATAAGGACCACTTCCGAAAAACACATTAACCTCTGTAAATATTTTAAATATATGGATATCGAACTAAAATTGTATACTGATCAATATATTGTATCCAAAAATTATACTACTGGGTTTTGTGAATATCGGTCCATATTTGACCATAGCACCCATATTAACTCGATGTCTGATAATCACATTAATACCCATAAAATTTTTATAAATAATGTTATGGACAAAACTATCAAGCAAAATAGGCCTCAAATACATAGAAATCGCTTTAAAATATTTAGGTATATCTTCCAAATAAGTCGCACATCCGAAAAATACATTAACGCATATATACACTCATATCGGTAAAAAATGTAACAGATATAAGTTTCAAGTTGATTTGGTGACTATGGGTTCTTGATTATATATAGAAGGCTCACATCCGGAAAATTCATTAGAACAGAACAAAAATATACTTTTGAAGTTTTACTAAATATATTTGTTTACCCTTTTTTATACTCTTTTAATTCACTTTTGGTGAATAATAAAAATGTTGAGCCAATCGGTAATGTTAACCAATTATTAAGTATATAAATTGTTAAATAGTACATTTTATTCCTATTATAAAAGTATAGACTCTGTTGGAAACGGTAGGAATATGTATTTATTTCAATTATAAATTGCTGAATTAGATAACATTTTTATACATTTGAAATAAAACATATTCTGCGTAAACTAGTTTTTCTAACAATATATAAAATACTACTATACAACTATGTTTTAAATAAACTTTTATTTTGTTTAAAAAAAGTGTTTTTATTGAAGAAAGTACATAATTTGTATATAGTCCAAAATGTGTATTATATCATGATTTATATATAATCCATAAAGTGGCTTAAAAAGAAATTCGGTTATAGTCCTAATTCGCTCATAGTCCACAAAAATTGTGCAACTGTATTTGTAGACTATAAGTGAAAACTACTGTATTACATTACCAATAACAAACACTGAATATGGATATTAGAGTGTTTATACCAATGTAATTTCTATAATTTTCATCTAATTTAGGTGGAGGGTATTTAAGATTCGGCATAGCCGAATATAGCACTCCAACTTGTTCTATATAATGTTTCCTAGACTTTCTCTACATTAACGAAAATATTGTTCTATATTATGGAGATCAACTGTAAACTGTTTGAAAAACTTACTGGTTTAAATTAATGTTAGTTATCGCTATCATTGTTTGACTATGAAACATTAAATATTTTGTAGATATTTTCTAAATAAAAAATACATTTTTTTTTAAATTACATTAACACGGCTGCCAGCAAAATGACCCAAAGAAAAGTCAACCTCAAAATCACACTAACAAATTTTGTTAATAAAAATTCTTACATATAAACAAATAAAAAATCTAGCAAATATACTTTGTAATTTAATTAATGCCAAAAAAAACAATTTCATAGTCTGCAAAAGTTTTCAGCTTTTTGTGCAAATTATCCAAAAAGCAAATAAAACCATAAAATCAAATTTGAAATTAGCAATACATTTTCTCACAATAAATTTATAAACTTTTTTGCTATTGTAAATCTCCCCTAATATAAAATTGATTTATTTAAATGCGGAGATATATGTGTGTGTTGAAAATTGAAAACTTTCTTGCAACCTTCGCAAAACTTTTTGGCATTAGTTACATTAGGAGATTGCATTTAAGCACAGTGTTTAAATGAGAGAAAAAGAAGACGATTGTTTTTTTTTTAAATTGAATAATTATTTTAAATTGTCTATATAATAAATATCTGATCTAACTAACAACTATAATTAGCCGTAAGCATATATTTTAAAATAAATTAAAATTTTGTTATTTTAAAATATTTATTTGTTTTATTTCAACCACTGTCATTCTTTATTTTTTCATATGTAAAAATAATAGGGATATCAAACCGAATATCCCTTGATTTTTTGGGATTCGGAAAATTTGCGGAAAAAATCCATGATCTGGAAAAACACATGTTATTATATTTTCCTGGGTTTATTTGAAAACCAGTCTTGTTTGGTATCTCTAATAAATAATCCGAAGAATATTGGTGTTTACAATTGTATTTTATGAATGTATTTAGTTTTTGATAAAATATATGAATGAAACGCATTAACAAACAAACTTTCAAATGTCTGATGGGGGGATACTTTAATGACACAATTTATCAAAAATTCTTAATCCTCTACTGACAACTGACACATTTCACTTTATAAAGAAAGAGCCAAATCATGTTCGATTGAAAACTGTTGTAGTAAGATTAATGTAAGGTTTATTGTTTTGAATTAAATTTTCAAGAGATTTGTATATTTTCAATTAAAAAACTAAATATATTTGTGTAGCTATTTCATGTACCGGTCACCGGTGATTTGTTTTGTTGTAAGATTTATCTTTGTTTGTATGACTATTCAAATAAACCGATAAATTTGGGGAAAAATACAGTGTAAAAATCTGAATAAAAATACATCTATTTTGTACATAAAATGTACATATATTCATTTTATGTGTAAAAAGTAAATATATACAGTTTCAAATGTAAATGGATGCAAATATATGTAAAGTATTTAGTAGAAAAACATTCTTTATTTAAAATATTTTGTCACAACAATATTATTATTTTCTTTGTTTTTGTATTCAGGTTCAAATATTGAACTTTTTAACTTTACTCTTTGTTTATGTGAAGCATGAAAAATAACTTTTATAAGCCGACTAAGTATATTTAGCATATTTTAAATTTTGTTTGTATAATAAATACACTTACCATCATTCAATGCATACATATATGTAAATGATATTATTTATTAAAATATCTATATTTTCCAAACATTTCATTATGCAAATGAAAACTTAGTAATCACTTGCAGTTAATCAATAACTTACATTTCAATAACTACTACATACCATCAGCATTATTTTTAAGTGGTCGTATAATGACTTATTATATGTTATATAACTGTTTATCTTCTAGTCATTTGCATGTGTATATTTTGTTTCTACTAAAAATGGCTTCTGAGAGTTAGGTCCCGTAGGTCTCGTTGAGAGTTAGGTCCCAAACTCTCAACGAGTTATTTGAATCATCATTATTTGTAACATGTTTTAGAGATACGAGTGTTAAAGTAATGACATAATTATAAGCTGTTGTTGTAAGTATCCTGTTATCCTGTGATAATCTTACTAATTATTTATTCAAAGCTTACTGATGATTTTAAAAAACGTTAACCCTTTGAAACTTTTTTCTCATATATTCAATTAGTAATTAATGGATCGATTATGGAAGGCAACCGAACTTCAGTTGCGTTGCCAGAGGGCAACTAAAAATGTCTGGTTGCCAATTCGCCAACAGAAAAGATAGCTGCCAGTTGCCATCTGTAATACCATTTAGACAACTGACAACGCAACTAAAGTTCGGTTGCCATCCATAATCGACTCATAAAACATATTTTTAGTACTTAACATAAATTTGCTGGCTTTAATAATGTAAAATAAAGTTGACTTATATTATGTAAAATGTTAAAGTTGACAGAATTGAATAAATTAAGTGCCAATTGTCTTGCGCTGAAAGCTTTACAGTTTTCGTTTATTGCATTGCTTGATACATAATACTAAGTGAGTATAGAAGAGTAGAAAATGTATTAAAAAATGATATAGTTAAAAATGTACTTTGAAATTGGACATGAATTCCATGGGAAGTATTTTTCCCTATGGGCTACAAGTGAAATTTTTAGTGCTACGATTACTTTTTAGATGATGAGAAGATGAACTACTTTCGGATGAAGAGGAAAAACAGTCCATTGAAGAGGATATTGAAAACGATCCAGATGTGGTGGAAATCGAGGACAATCATCAAGAAATTGAAAATAATGTACCTTTGGATACACATCAGGATACTCCTCTGGAATTGGAACTTATATTCAGATGGAGAAAACACTCTTATGTACCCACAGAAAAAATAAATTCATAATTGGAATGAATTTTGTAATAAATATTATTAATCGAACATGTCTTTTTTTCCCAAACGTTTTTCATTCAGAATAAGAACTTGTTCATAAATATTATAAAATTGTACATAACGGAAATTTTTGTATGCTATTTAATAAATTGCATTATAATTGTATTATTTAATGAATTATTTCAAAAATGTTTGCATAATAGCCTTATATTGGCCAATATTTTATGATGAATTAACAATACCTGAAACTTAAAAATACATAAACCTTAAAGCATTTTATCCTCTTAACAAAATTGAGTCAATTTCGCGCATATTTTCTCTTTTTTAGCTGAAAATCATAAAAAAACAAGTAAGAAAGTATGGTCGGTCAAGCCCGACCAAATTAATATCCCTACACTAAGTGAATGAGCAAAATCATTTTTCTTTCAAAATTTCAATAATTTATATTCGTGATTGATTTTTGGAAGTGGGCCTTATATGGGAGCTACGACCAATTATGGACCAATCACCATGAAATTAGGTGGTGTGATTAATGTCTATATGAAAGTTATTTATGTTGCATTTTATGTGTATACCAACATTTTTAGGAGATTTATGCTCGTTAAAGTGATTATCGGAAGCAGGCATTATATGGGACCTATGACTAATTATGGACGGATCATAATACAATTTGGTGACATGAATTCTGTATATATAAAACTTTTTTGGAGAAAAATTTGTGTAGAGACATATATAAATTAAACATTTATGACCGATAAAGTCCAATTTCGGGAGGACATTTGTATGGGGTCTAGGTGAAATAATGGACCGATTTCAGCCAGTTTCAATAGGCTTGGTCCTTGGGCAGAAAAAATCATATGTACCAAATTTTGTCGAAATATCTTCAAGATTGCGACCTGTACTCTGCGCACAAGCTTTACATGGACAACCAGCCAGCCAGCCAGCCAGGCGCACGGACGGACGGACGGACATCGTTTAATCGACTCAGAAAGTGATTCTAAGTCGATCGGTATACTTTAAGGTGGGTGTTATAGTATTTTTGGGCGTTACAAACATCTCCCCAATATATACCCTCCCCACTATGGTGGTGTAGGGTATAATAAAAAATTTTGCAAGGAAAATTTCAAACATTTTTGAGCATAAAAATATAAATGAAATTGTAATAATATTTTCCAAGCATTCTAGATTTTATTTAAAGACATAAAATATAAAAAAAAACTCATAATATTTAAGAAATTATTTATAAATGTTATGAATTGAAATCAAATCATAATATTTATGTTGATACTTTTTTCTGTGCCTCATGTATTCCACGAAAACGCATATGAATTCGATATGTTGACCCCAATGGTGATTTTTTTGGATGTTACCAAGCTGGATATGCTAATAAGTAATAATACCAGAGTGTGTAAGGTACGTGAAGCAGCATGGAAGATCTTTTACTATTTAACTCATTGGAATGAAAGCGTTTTTAGGAATTAATTACCAACCAAGGTCTGCTAAAAAAATAGACGTAACTTGTCTTGAAAAGGTCACAAAGTATAATAAGTATATGGGTGGCGTTGACCTTATGGAAAAATAAAATATTATTTACGCTTATTCCTTGATATTCTGGACATAGTACTTAACGACTCGTATATAGTCTACCAGAGATTACATGAAGCTAAACGCGTAGAAGGTCCACCATTGACAAGTTTCGAATATCGCCAAATTGTAGCATGAAGTATTGTAAACAATTTCACCTCTAGGCTAAGAGTAAGGCCTACTGTAAAGGAAATGACCAACAGAAAAATTGGAATGAAACGCAATTACCCAGCACACAACATGCAAAAGGCCAGTAAAATGAACAAATGTGAAAACAGTTCAAAAAAGCGAAAATCTTAGCCATTTATTCAAAACCATTTTTATTACCTTTATTTTCCATAGGGAAAAATATTTGCCATAAAATTCCAAAAAATCTGTTTGTGTTTTTAAATTTTTTTTTTTAATTTTTCTTTACTTTAATCTAAAATCATCTCAAAAAGCCCACTAATATTTGCTCATAGTTTCGTTATGGTCCTGAAAGGGTTAAATTGAATTTGATGTACATATAAATAATTATTTTTTTTACATAAATTTTATTTCATTAGTATGTTTTGTTCTTCAAACTTTATTAATAATTTATAAAATTTAATATTTATCTATATTAAATATGTTTATTCACATAAAAAATACTTTGGAAACAGTAAGCTACACAGATACTCGACTACAAATGCCGTTGGCAGCAATCGCTTATTAATTAATATGAAAATGCCAGCAACATCGTAACCAGCTGACAATTTAATAAAAAGAACAGCTGTTTGTCGTTGAAAGACATATTTCAGTAATGCCACTTTCAAATATTTCATTTTTATAAAATCAAAAATATAAATCACTTATTAAAAATATACTTATATACCGAAAACATTTAATATTCCAACGTGACAACGCACGGCCACATTTTGCGTGTTACCTGTTAAAAACTATTTGGAAAGAAATGGTTGTGATGTTTTGCCTCACCCGCTTTATTGTGCAGACCTTGCTCCGTCCGATTAATATTTGTTTCGTTATGTTGACAGTACTATATCTGTTCATTTTTCCCAACGAAAATAAAAATTTGCTTATGTTAGCTACAGCGGCAACGGTGGTCGTGTAGCTGTGATGGCGTCAAAATAATCCTTTTCATATAAACATATTTTTTTTTTAATTTTACCATATTGTGGTCGGTAGCCTGCTGTAGTCATTGTGTTTAAAGCATTTCAATACATTTGCCAAAGCAGCAGACTGTGTTTGTGGCGGCCACTGCTGTAAACACACATTTTTTACTTTTTATAAAAAACATTAAATTCATATATTTAGTTTTACTCTATAATATTCTACAATTTTAGCATTCGTTTTCTTAAATAAGTACATTCAAGCTTTTGAAATCAATCTATTGCAGATGTACAAGTATATAAGTACATAAGTATTACTTATGTACAATATAATTCCATATTTTATATTCTATAGATTTCAAATTGATTTGCTTATATTCATGGAAGAAATTATGCAAGAAATTCCTATTGTTAATTCAAATACGAGTGGCATCATTAAATGTCATAAAGTTGAGCTTTTGATATTTAAATGATGTATGAAATAAAATACCATTGTAGTCCACTTCATTAGGTACTTATTTACAGATTTTCACACCTAGTCAAACAGCACACAGTGGGACCTCTTAAGAAATGCTTCCAAAAATGTGTAAAATTGTTCATTAAAATTTTCAACAATTTTGTTTAAAATTATGAACATACAGTAGAGTTTTAAATGTTCTAAGAATATCCCCTTTATGTAGTGAAAATTAAAATTTGTTTACACGCCGCTATTCGTAACTTTGAATGTTCAGTTGGGTCACGATTTTCTTGTAAAAGTATCATACAACGATTTATCAGTTTTTTGTTAGATAAAGCTGAAATTTTTGTAAGTTGAGCATGATAAATAACTAACCAAGTTAAGTTTTTCATTTTGTTTAAGGTTTTTTCATTTGTTTAGAATTATGAACTGAATTTTGATTTTAAATAAGATTATGAAGCGGGACAATAAGTCCGTGACTTTTTGAATGAATCACAGGTCTTTGGATAAAAAATTATTTTATTTTCTAACATAGTCTTCTTTGAGCTCTCCAATTTTTTTATTCCTTCATCAAAATTGGTATCTGTTTGTGAAATCTCTTTCCGCCGAGCCTAAATCCGGAAAATAGGGCGGATGAAGGTGCAATTTGTAGCCTAATTCATGAATTTTTACCATGTAAACTGCACATGTGAGCATCCATGCATTGTCGTGGTGAAAAAGAATTTTTTTTTGTGGCCAAATGTGGTAATTTTGTTCAAATCCTCATTAAATCGACCCAATAAGTTGACATAATATTCACCATTGATGGTTTTACCCATTTGGAGGTAGTAAATGTGGCTTATACAAGGTGGCGCAAAAGTTATCCTCCTATCAGAAAATGCTATAAATTTTGCGATTGGCCCCTAATGTCAGTTCTGTTTTGACATTTGTGTAGTAAACACATGCGAAATACACGTTAATAAACAATGTTATGCTACACTGCTCCAGAACGCGGTATATTGCTGACTATTTATTTGACCAATAATCGGTCGGTGACTTTGGCACAACGTGAATTTCGTCGCAGATTTCCTGGCCGTCCATCGCCTACTGGTGAAACACTGCGACGTTTAGCCGCTCGCCTCGTAGAGACTGGCACAACACGAGATGCTGCCAGGCGTGGCAGACCCCGGACTAGCCGTTCTGCAGAGAATATTGCTGCTGTAGCCGAGGATGTCATGGAAGCGCCGTCGACATCGACCAGACGACGTGCCACGCAAATGGGTATCAGTTGACGGTCTTTACAGCGAATTTTGGTACAAGATTTGAAGATGTTTCCGTACAAAGTCCAGACGGTGCATCAGCTGTTAGCTGCTGACCGCCAATCGAGTCTAACATACGCTCAAGCCATCCTTAATCACCACCAAGAGGAAAATGATTTTTCATCAAAAATAATCATGAGTGATGAGGCCCATTTCCATCTTAGCGGGTACGTAAATAAGCAAAATTTACGCTTCTGGGGCACTGAAAATCCGCGTGTAACCCACGATGAGCCATTACACCCGCTCAAAGTCAATGTATGGTGTGCTGTTTTCGCTGGAGGAGTCATCGGACCTTTTTTCTTCGAAGACGTCGCGGGCCAAACGGTTACTGTGAATGGTGATCAACGAGTTTTGGAGTTGGAATTGGAAAACATGTGGTTCCAACAGGATGGTGCTACGGCACACACTGCACGTGCCACAACCGATATACTGAAGGACGCATTTCCCGGGCGCCTAATCTCCCGTTTTGGCGATTTGCACTGGCCAGCAAGATCGCCTGATTTGACCGTTCCAGACTTTTTTTTGTGGGGCTTTTTGAAGTCGCGGGTTTATGTCAACGAGCCTCAGACTCTTGCAGCTCTTAAAGACAATATCCGTCAAGAATATGAGGACCTATCGCCGGAAGTTTTGGCCAAAGTGATGGAAAATGCCATAAAAAGGGCTCAAATGACAATCAACTGTGGCGGCGGCCATTTACATGACATCATATTCTCGACTTGATGTAAAAAAAATTAAAGGACAAAGAAAAAATAATCCACAAGAAGAATCAAAGTTTTTCATTTTTTTTTTTAATTACAGCCAAAAAACATCGGAAGTTTACTTTTGCGCCACCTTGTACCTCGTGCATTCCTCGCAATACTTTATTTGTTGACAAACCCACCTTGATCTGTTTGGTCTCTGGTGTGTTGTGGTGAGTCCACGGTTATGAAACGGCGCAAAAACACGTCCATATTGCGGTTGAACAACCTTAAACACTCCTGTGAAGTTGCTATTCAAAATTGAAACCACTGAGCCATGCGATATGCCTATGGCTTCCACAATCTCTCGCACTTTCAATCTTCGATCGGTCAAAACCATAACGAGATTTTTTAAATTTTGCGGGTGTAGATACTTCAACTGGGCGTCCTCGTTAATTATATTTTATTGAAAGTAATCTAAAGTAATTATATTTTATTTAAAATTATAAGTCTTTTAGTTTTTATTCATGCATTTTTTGTTAGTAGAAATAGGTATGCTGGAGTGATTTTACTAGGACTATATTCTAAATACACCAAAAAATAATAAGAAAACTTTATAGATCTCTTGAAATAATAATCCTTACTTAATTAAAAATAAATATATTCATAAAATTAATTTAGAGGCTAGGAAATGTTTATATTTCTGCTTCATTACTGGTTAATTTTGCTTACCTACAGTACCCCGGGTAAGCATTATTTCTAACTTTTTACACACCATTTCCTTAACCCTTTATACATTGTTGGATACGAAATGACAGACGTTTGTTTAATAAACATGAGAAACATGACATCCATTTCACATGTTTAATTATACGTTAAGTGACATCAAAAGTTCTTTTCAGCTATTTTAATATTGTGCCAAAACAAACCTGAGGTGAATGGATGTTAATGTACATTAGGATGGACCTTATATTGGACTTTTACGATTTTCGATGACCTAAAGGTCTAAAATTGTTCTCCGTCATAAAAAAAAACAAATGCTGAAAATTTAAGCAAAATCAGATAACGTTTAGCAATATTTTCAAAAAGTTTAAAAAGTTAAACTTCGAAATTAGCTTTTGTTTGGTTTTTATATAGGTTAAAAGATGATATTTTTAATAGATGCGTTTAAAATACGTAATATCGTATTTGCGATGAAAAATGGATCCATTACGATAACCCGAAGCGCAAAATATCGTATGAGAAGCCCGGCCAACCAGCCGAATCGACACCAAAGCCAATTATCCGTGGCCCTAAAGTAATTCTCTGTATTTGGTGGGTGCTATGAGTTGCTAAGATCTGACCAAACCATCACAGGGAAACTGTACCGAATGCAACTAATTCGTTTGAAGCCATTGACTGAAAAACGCCCAGAATATGTGGTCAGACATGAAAAATATTCCAATGAACAATATTCCGTAATATTCCATCATGACAACGCTCGGCCACTTGTTACAATACATGTTAAAAGGTATTGAGAATGATGTGGTTGGGAAGTTTTTCCTCTAGAACGTCTAGAACGTGCCCCATCTGTTTACTATTTCTTTTGTTCGTTGCAAGACGATCTCTCTGGGATACGCTTAATTTTGAAACAGAGTTTCCCATATTGGCTTGATTCGTTCTTGTCGATTCTTAACCAAAATCTGGGCCACCCTAATGTACATACGTATGTATGTAATACAGGCCATATGAAGAAAATGACACAGTAAATTTTACTTCCTGTTCAAATTCAACGAAATGTGTCATGAAATTTAAAGTAATTTTTATGGATTTTTCCGTAAAAGCTTTGAAAGTTAAAAACTTCCTTGCTAAATTCTTGTGGCTATAATTTGCATACACATTTTTGTGTCATATTTTTTCAGGATGTTAAAATAAAACTCCTTCTTAAATGTGGTAATAATTTTCACGGAGTATAATTCATATGTGCATGACTATGAGAGTAAACAATGTGTGAGGATTTAAATGTACGTGACTTAAATTTAAAGAATTTTTATTGTATGTTTGGGCTTGTTATTAAATTTTTAAATAATTTATAAAATATTTTAGAAATAAGAGAACAAAGTACAAAAACGAAGTTAACAATTTTCATGTTATTGTTCACCTGAACCAAAAAGGTTATTTTCTTAATATATTCACAGAAATTTTGCACAAATTATTATTTTGATTTTGATTATTTTGATGAAAGGACTTTATTGAAAGCGGTAAGAATCGCTGAACGAATTCACCTAGTCTTTACAAAAGAATTTTACCAGAATATTGTTTTACTGCACATAAGTAGCTATATTTAGAATACTGATACATATTAATAAAATTAAAAAATCTTTGAACAAATTTGCGAAAAATTTTTAACATTTAAATGTTTCACAAATCTGTTTAGTACATCTAAATAAACCTTTGTAGTATAAATATATATTTTGAACAGAACTGACTCTTTATTTGAGTTAAAAATTTTTAACGTTATTATCTCACTACAGTAGCCACCACAAGAACATAAGACCAGATGATGATGAATATCATTGTAAAACTGGTCATAAATAAATAAAATTTTTAGTATTTGAATTTCAAGTAACTACCAAAGGCCGTAACATCGCTGGCCTTTTTAATTACCTTATTTTAGGTCCAATCCACATTCTAGTACTTTTAGCTACTAAAATTCCCATTACCCTGTAGTAGAAAGAATTCAGTTGCATGATGTCCTTGTAAAGTGAATTTTATCTTTAGTTAACAATTTATGCAATGTAACTTGAGTACCTAAGGCCCTTTTTAGCGCTGCACAGTGGGGCAGAATCAACATTTTTTGGAAATAAAACTGGCATTTCTAAACGGATGGCCCAATCGGGATAAAATTTGACGAAGAAATAGCCAAGGAGTATTCGAGTTCAAGTTATTAAAATAGACCCTACAAATGCTCCAGGCGCAGCGCTATGGGGGATCAATGTAGGGTACCTTCGAAATGTAAAATTTTTAAACACGTGCCATTTTTTTGTTTCCCATCCGATTTCAAAGATTTTTAATGTTTTGGGAAACGCTCGGCTTTGTTTTTAGTTTTAGAGCTCAATAAATATGTAATATATAATAAATTCATTATTTATTAACAAAACTAAACGAACTTTTCAACGTTTTTAACATTTTTCATTCTAAATAACAAAGTGTAAAAAAATTTGTCAAAAGATCAAAGGTAATCCCGCAATTAATAAAAACTGGAGCGAAAATCCCAAAAATGGTATTTTGTGCAATTTTGATCAAGGTTCTACATATCCTTCGTGGCTGGGAAAATGCTTTAAAAATAAATAGAAATCACATCAGGGTTTCAAAGCTGCTTTCCGTTATCTGATTCCAGCTTTGGGATTTTAGAACATGTGGTCCAAATTTAAAATTTTGATAAAAAATAGGTCAAATTACGAAGGACGTAGGGGCGACATATTCAAAAAATGTGGCATGTTTTTATACCAAAATATTCTCCGTAAAGATACCTTACAGAAGCAAATAAAATTGTTATATGTTCTTAAAGAAAGTTTTATTTTAATAGAAAAAGAGTTGAGTCACCTTTTCGCCCAAAAAGCAGCAAAAATCTACAAATTTTTGAATTTTTAAATTGAAAATCGTTTATTTTCGGATCTGTAATTGGTATTGCTCTGAAATTGTTTGCATATTATTGGTAATTTAGTTGTCTAACTAATGAAAAAAATTTGAGTCCATTGGGTTCAAAAGTACGCCCTATATTTTAAAAAAAGCCGACCAAGGTATGGCAAAATTTGAAAATTTCAATTTGGAAATGCTTATAACTCGGAAAATTTAAGAGATAAATTGCACACAAGCATGTTTTTTCAAGAACTAGCTGAGCGCTTCCCAAAAATTTAAAAATATTTGAAATCGGATGGGAAACAAAAAAATGCCACGTGTTTTAAAATGTTACATGTCGAAGGTACCTTACTTTGAGCCCCCATAGCGCCGCGCCTGGAGCGTTTGTAGGGTCCATTTTAAAAATTGAACTCGAATACCACTTAAGTACATTCCCTGCAGTTCATTGAACAAGTTCCGCTACGTCGAATTAGTTAGCGACTGAGAACTACCACTAGTGAATTGATTGGTGAATTTAACACGGGAATGTCATTGTAGCCGATTGGCACACTCTGCATAACAAATACTCCAGCGCTTGAAAAAAAAAAATTCAGAGAGTTCATCGTTTTATAGTCAAATGCGCTTATCACTAAGACACGGAGCTCTTATTTGTAATGCTCTCTATTTGTTATTAAGAATTGCATCGTCAGTGAGAACGAAAACACGAACGACCACATTCGGCATTACATGTGACAGTCGAAGTTTTTCTCAAATTTATTTTCAAAACCTTTGACGAATATCTGACTATTGTTTATTACTGAATATGCTGGTGAAATGTGATGCAAATGATAACCATTTACTTACAAATTTAGCAGTCACATCGAACAGTTAGTTGTACAAGTAGTAATATAGCAAATGTAAAGTTTCCAATTGGAATTTTTATATTGTAAATGTATTTGTAAATTCAATCACGCCTAAACGTCTGAACAGATTTTGATGAAATTTGTAACATACATAGATCCTTGCTTGGACCTGGAAGGATTAAATTGGAGAAAACCTGGTAAAACTTGTACCTTTAGTTCTTAAACAATGAAGCCTAAATTGTTAAACCGATTTTATTGAAATTTTGAATAAGGGAAATATTATATTATTGATATTATTTTGGTACCTTCTGTAACTTTGTTATGAATTGAAAAAAATTGTGTTGTAGTGTAGAAGGCGGATCATTCGCCATAGGGGCACATCTGCCAAAACCGAATAACTTAAGAACCGAGAAATCTATTTCGTTACATTATCATGTTATGTTTCCGTTTATCGAATATTGACCATTTCTGAAAGTTGGAAAGTTTAATTTTTCATATGTTGAGAGGCAGATGCGATTAAAAAAAAAGCTGTGAAAATATTTCACAGTGTGAAATTTTTGTGCTTACTTCCTTGTTTTTTATGATACAGAAAATATATTATAGAATGTCAATAATATTGAACAATAAGTGACAGCAGTTTTTCCATCATTTAGTTTGATGTACGAAAAAAATGTATATCAAGTATGATTATTCAATAATTTTTCTAAGTGTATGTAAACATGTACGTGCATGTTTGGGTATTTTTTTCAATTTTTTTACTGTTGAATGTAATTGTTGTGGTGCTGGTAACTGTTTATATAAAATATGTACACATATATTGCCAAATTTACAAATAGTTTACACTTTATTTTGTACACTCAAATCCAAAAGTTTTCAAATTATTTGAATTCATTTTGTTGTACATTTCAAAAATCATACCATACCCTATTTTTTGTGTAGTTCTTAACTGAGTAAGCAAATTGACTGCCAGGATAACTACATTAACGTGATGTGGTGGCTTAAGTACAGTTCTGCGTTTCAGAACGACTGTGCATGCAGTAGCTCAAGCTCGAAGAAATTGTTTTTTTTTTAAGTTTAGATATTCTGATTGCCAAAAAAAAAAAAAACAAACGGATTTGGTCTGGAGTCATCACTGGACCAATTTCTACACAGAGAAAATAGATTCGTTAGTACAACCGAATTTGCCATCGGTTTCAACGTACGAGAGATAGTTTGTTGTCAAAATCAACAAGAGCTTGCAAAATCATTGGAAGCTACTCAAGCAGCAATTTGAAAATGTTTGCAAGCAGCAGGATTCATCAATAAGCTGGAAATTATGAATTTAAGCCGAGAGACCTTGAAATACAATTTTGCATGTCCGAAATGATGCTTGTATGCTATAAAAGAAAATTATTTTTGCACCGAATCATTACTTTCAATGAAAAATGGATCCATTTCAATAACTCGAAGCGTAAAATATCGTAAGTGCAGCCCGGTCATCTAAGGTAAGGCAACTAAGCTAAGATAATGCTCTGTATTTGGTGGAAGCAAAAGGTCCCTCTCTATTATGAGCTGCGGAAATCTGGCCAGACCATCATGCGGAACTTGTGCCGAACGCAACTGATTCGTTTGCCGAAAAACGACCAGAATATGCGGCCAGACATGAAAATGTGATATTCTATCACCCGCCTTATAGCCCAGACCTTTCCCCGTCCGAATACTATTTATTTCGATAGTTGCAGAACGCTCTCCTTGGTATATGCTTCATTTTGGAACAGGGTATCCGAAATTGTCTTGATTCGTTCTTGACCTCAAAGATGAACAGTTCTTTTGGCTCGGAATCCATATATGGCCAGAAAGATGGGAAAAGGCCATAGCAAACAATGGCCAATAATGATATATTTTTAAAATTATTTTTATTGAAACAAATACTGCAAATTTAATAAAGAAATTTGTATTTTAGAAGTCTGCTATAGTCTATAGTCTGCTTTTACACAGGGCAAGTTTTCTTGCAGCAAGTCTGAGTTTATAGGAGAGTGATGCAAGAAGAAAGAAGAGGGGTACACACTCATTTTCACTATGGCGTCTATTAGGTTTTGACATACAAAAATGAACACAGACTTGCTGTGTATAAACCAGTGATGCCGTTTGGTTACATTTGTTACAGTTTTCGTAACTTTTCGACCCTTTACGTAACATGTATAATATTCCTTTTTTGGACCTTATTTTCGTAATTTTTCAGCCCCGAAAAAGTAGTACACATTTTTAGTACTTTAAATGCATTTCATGCCACGGATGTTTCTATTCTAGATCATTTTGAGACAAACTTTGTACTCTTGAGCTGGCTAATATCCAATATTGGTGATGATAGTCATGTGAAGAATAACACCCGTGCACGTCGCTCAAGAACAACTGAGAATATTGCTGCTGTAGCCCAAAGTGTTGAAGAAAACCCAGGTTTATCCATTCCTCGTCGTTCTTTTGAACTGAGCATTCCACAAACGTCATTACACCGTATTTTGTATAAAGACTTGAGTCTTAAGGTTTATAAAGTTAAGTTATCAATAACGTCGTGTCTTTGCTGATTGGGTCCTTGTTATTATCTCACGAAGAGGTGATCACAATTGGCCACCGAGATCTTGTAATTTAACACCTTGCGACTTCTTCCTTTGGGGCCACGTGAAAGATTAGGTCTACGCCAACAGCGCAGCGTCGATTCAAGACCTCAAAGATAGAATTCGTGAGGCTATCGAGGACATAGGGCAGCCACTCTGTGCTTTGGTTCTGGAAAATTTCATGAAAAGGATATGGTCCCGTAAGCGTGGTCGTGGTGGTCATTTGGCTGATGTTGTTTTTCATTATTAACAGCATACCTTCCTCTTTATTATGAAATAAACATCCTATCATTTATCTCAAAAAATTTCATTTTTCTTTGAATATCAAAATAACACCTCTTGTTGGAAAACCCTGTATATAGTATTTATTTCGGAAGAATTCGTAAATGTAACTTTTTATGAAAAAATTAAACTTTTAGTTATAAAAATGTGTAACTTTTTCCAAGCTATCTCTGGCAACACTGGTGTAAACGGTACCGTGAAATAGCTCCCAAATGAAATAACTCCCCACGAAAAAATGAAATAACACCCAACAAATTTTTCATACAACTTGGGACTTATTTCATTATGAAACAACTCCTAACGCGTAGGGTGTTATTTCATAATTTTTTGTTGGGAGTTATTTCATAATGAAATAACACCCAATGAAACAACTGCCAATGAAATTTTTGTTGGGTTTTATTTCATTTAACTTTGGGAATTTGGAGTAATTTCACTGAATTGGGAGTTATTTCATTTTTGTAATTTTTAAAGTGTATTAAAAACCGGCTTCGCACACTATAAACTTTTTGCATTGCCGGCCTTTGGCCGGGCGCTAAGGTTTTCTCCTCTGGGGTGTATCAAAAACCGGCTTCGCTCAGAAAATATTATCTTTGCATTGTCGGCCTTTGTCAGGTCGCAACGATTTCTTACTCTGGTGCGAAGTGAAAATCTGCTTTCAGAAATACCTTTCTGCAATGAAAGAAATCTTTTCTGAGCGAAGCCAGATTTTGATACACCCCAGAGGAGAAAACCTTAGCGCCCGGCCGAAGGCCGGCAATGCAAAAAACTTTTCTGAGCGAAGCCAGTTTTTGATACACCCCAGAGGAGAAATCCTTTGCGTTACGCCATAGGCCCTCAATGCAAGAATAATACCATGAGCGAAGAATAATACCAGTTCTGTATTTCATTGGGAGTTAGATTACATTATTATTTCATTTCTATTAGGATTTATTTCATTGGGAGTTATTTCGCTTTTTTTGGGACTAATATTTTTAAAATTATGAAACCGCCGATTAATGGGAGTTATTTCATTTTACCCTTTGGTAGTTATTTCATTTTTCAAGTTTGGGAATTATTTCATTTTTGATGGGATTTAATTCATTGGGAGTTATTTCATTGGGAGTTATTTCATTTGGGAGTTATTTCACGGTACCGGTGTAAACAGACAAGCAAGTTTAAAAGAGAATCGAAGAGACTTGCTTTAAGTAAACTTGCTGTGTGTAAAAGCAGACATATTGTATGTTTAGAATCATAGAGACTCTCCTTTCAAAGACCTAACTCAGTTGTCAAAAACCTAAGTGATGAGAATGTATTAGTAAAAAAAAAACTATGTGAAAACGAAAACAACACTTGTTGTGTTTTTTACTAGTTTCCGCTCTGTGTATATTTCTCTATGGTTAAGAACACCGAATTCGGCTTTCTCACATCACAATCACTTTTTTCAATTACAACTATCAATATTTGAAATTGTAATGAATAATGCTAAAATAAAGTGGGTTCTGTTTGCCAAATTCATTAAATAAATTTTGGTAAAGACACAAATTGGTTAAACTTTAGCATATTTGGAACTTTAATTCGATTACAATTACGTTTTTATAATAATAAAGATACAAAATAGTTTGTGTTTACAGTTAAAATAATTATATTTTAGTTAACCTTATTAAATGTTAATAATGGAAACCGAGTTTTAACTACTTAACTCATTTTCTGTGTGTAGTCATAATAATTAAACATTTCTACAAAATAGTTCTTATGTGTAAGTTCGAAAACGTTTGCCCCCAACTGTAGTTAGAGTATACTTATAATCACATTGTTTGTATTTGTTGCATCTTTGTATGTTGAAGTGTTTGAGTTTTATATCTCTTTCCATATACAACACAGTTTAGCTTTAAGCTTTCCCTGTATCCTCTTCCTATTTCTCATCCTTGGGTGTTAGTACTTTTTAATGAACTTTGTTTTCTTCTTTTTTTCAGCTGTTGCTCCTTGGCAGTGAAATGAATGACGTTAAGAGGTATTTTGTGTTTGTGACAAATTGTCTGTTAAATGTTTCGTTTCGAGATTTATGATGCTTTTTATAATATTTGTCATTTCTTTAGATTTTCACAAAGTATTTGCTAGGGTCGTTAATCATACATAATATTATGTTGTGGGAATTTAACGATTATTAAAGATAAAATGTATTAAATAGCTGGTGTTGCTAATGGGAAAACAAGTGATAAAAAAATTGTGTTGCTATTTATATATTATTATTTTTTTTTTTATAGAGAAATGTAAACAGTTGGGTAAATTTTAAGTGGAATAATAAAAGTTGGAGTTGTCTTTGAGGTAGAAAGAAAATTTGATATTGTTATAGGGAAATTGGCTTTAAACTCTGTTAGTTAGCTGATAGTTATGTTTTAATAACTCCATTAAATAATCATAAAACTTATGTTTATATCGTAGCTTTTGAAATACACAACATCACAGGGCAACAGAAATCGTTTCATTCTATAAAGTAACTTTCTTGCAGGTCCAATTATATAAATTACTTTGTCATAATTTACATATTTATTTTAGAATTTTATGCTAATTGTTAAGTATTTTCTACAATTTATAATATTTTTTAGCTCATTTACATAAAAAGCAGACATCTAGTAAAATGTCAATTCCCAATGTCAACAATCATGTATTCCCCAAACACGATAATTTTAAAACTATAATCAACAAACAGATTGTTTGGCAAAATTCTATGTTTTATTTTATATTTTTCATTTTTATCTTCGCATAAAATATGCCTCATGATTAGTTTGGCTAAATAATAAAAAATTATTGTATTCACAAACCGCAAAAGCTGTTGCTCATTTGTAAGTTAGAAATTTTATTTCTATTTGTATTTGTCTTTATATTTTTTATTTTCTTTTGTAATAAAAGATAAAATAAAAACTGCTTGTACAAGTATCATTTTTATCTCACTGTTTGATTTATTGTAGCCACGCAATTGTTCGAAGTAAATACATGGTGGTGCCATTTTGCACAGTGGTGAACACGGGAGAATATTTGTATATTTAAATAATATATTCAATTGAATCTCTAATTATTTGACATTGTTTGCAAAAAGAAAACCATAAAAAAATAACAAAACCTTGGAATGTATAATATTTTTGGCTCTAGTCATGACCTTTGACCTTCTATAACAGTTAGATGATGTTAGACCAGCTGTCATTCATAGTGATTTAAAATGGCTTATAATTTCAAAGTACTATATTTTCCACTTAAATCCCTTAACAACCACTGTGTAATATTTCTTTTCTTGTGACTAAATGACGCGTCATTTTATTTTTACAAGAAAATCCAAACTAAATACTACGAGCAAATACTACACGTATATAAATATACAGTTTTTCTAATTTGTACAAGTTTGAGTATGAATATCAAATGATAGAAAAAGCCATTTGTTGAAATTTAAATGCATGTTGGATATTTTTCGCATTTTAGTTTGATTATTTGTTTGTTTGTTTGTTTTTATTTGCATTAAAATAATATTCATTGTATAAAGACTGACTGACACCTTATAAAATTTACATGATGTGATAATGCTTTTCATTTCATTTTTAATTTGCAGGTTTTTGTTTTGATTTCAACACGCTGACGCATTACTAGAAGTGAGCAAAATATTAGCAGCGATTATTTTTATGAAAAGGTATGAGGTTTTTTTTTTAATGCAGATAATTTAATATAATTTATGATTCAGGGCAATTAACTGAAAAGGTTTTATACAATTTTAAATATATGTGGAAAAGCCTAGTGATGCACAGTGGGGGAACTAAAAAAAGTGGAAATAAATATGTAACTTCTAAACAAATTTTAATAAAATTTCTCATGTTTATAGAGGAGGTGTTGATCAGTTTAAGTTTTGAATTTGAACTCAAGGGCGGAAGCCGAGTCGCAATGCCCGAAAGAAGGTCACCTCGAGTATATCAAACATTAAATATGATGCCAAATTTTTGTTCGAGAAATCTAGTTTACGAGTTATTCGCATTTAAAAATTAAAATTTTATTTTTTACCTACCTTTTTCTGCTTTTTTCTAATAATGGATCCAATTCTTAACCGATTTTCTTGAAATATAGTTTTTTCAATTACCAACAAATTTATTAATAAAAGTGAGAAAAAATAGCTTAAAAACCTTAACTGAGCCAAACGTTATGTCCATTCAAACTTAAAAATTTTAATTTTTTTTTTGGAAAAAAGTACTTACATTAATTAAATTATACAGAAAATAAGAAACAGATAAATAATGTATTTATAATTTTCCGAAGGATAACGTAGACCTATTTTTATGTAAATTTCAACTTTAGGCAATTTTTTCTCTAATCGCATAGTTGCCTTCAAAAAATTAAGACCTGTTTTGTATGTCCTAATATGTTCTTCAGTATTCTGTAGACGGATTTCATAGCCCCGATCTTGGTGCCTTAAATTGATCTAAAAATCTAAAAAAAAAACAATTTTGGAATTTTTGAAAAGTTTTTTGGGAATTGTGGGATTGTCAAAAACAATTCACTAATTTGTTTTCCACTTTTGTACTTCAATCAAAAGTTTCTATATAAGTGTCAAGATTAATAAACAAAACTTTGATTGCATTTTAAAAATTAAAATTTTCCAAAAAAATTAGCCACCATTTTTTACTCCCATATTTTTGAAAAAAGTTTTCTATAATTTTTTTAATTCTTAAATTCTTTTTACATTTTTAGAAAGAGGACATAATTTCCTACACGTTGGTATATAATATGTGTAAAATTTCGAAATTTGTCTAAAAAAATATTTTTTTTTGCCACAAAAAATAATTTTTCTAAAACGACTGTGAAATGTAATTTTATTGCGGAATTTCGGTTTTTCATTCAATAAAATAAACCGTTTTTAAGTTACGCGAATATATCTTGTGCAACCTCCTCCATTTTCGAAATAACGGTATATCTAACCTAAAAAAACGGTTAGCACCACTGAATTCAACGTACCCGAATTAGTTTAAGCCGTTGGGTGCCCCTCTTGACAGAAAAATAAGTGTCAATTTCATGCACAGTGTTATTAGAGAAAACTTTTCCAATTTCTTGCACTTAATTCGATTGTTGTATACTGTTTTTTTTAACATAACTGTTTTTGCACTATTCATAGAACGATATATGTATTTGTAAGTATATTAGTTTGTCATTTCATTTGTAATTTATACAATATTTATTTGTAACTCTATAAAATATCTTTGAACCTTTAAATTCAGGTAAGGTAATTTAAAAATATCGTATGTCGCCAAGTAAGGGTTACAAAAAACATTAGTCACTTATCAATGTTAGTGAGATATACGCATTTTGAAATTCAAATTTAAAAATTTTACTAAAATTTGGTAAACAGTTTTAAGAATATTAAACACAGTTTTTTACAGATCTTTTTCATTTGCGACCCCATAAAGTATATACATTCTGGATCGTTATAGACACTGGATTCGATATTGCAATGTAAGCCTGAACTATCCGAATCCTCCAAATAACTTACAAACATGATTGATTGATACATTGATATATAGAGTCCTGGTTCGGTTGCTATCGTGAAAATATGTCCACAGGTGTCTGAGATATAAGTAGAAAACAACGACCACCTAAATTTTTTACCTATAACTCTACTAGTCAATATGGATATCAAATGAAAGGCGTTTCATAGACTTTTACAACGACATATATTATAGAAATTTTTCCTTACACATACCATAAATTCTTTTTTCAACAAAAATTAGTTTTCAATCTTTATTTGAAGTATATTTTGGTGAAATGTATATAAGATTCGGCACAGCCGAATATAGCACTCATTCTTGTTTTTACACCCACTAAAAGAGCTTAAAAGTATACACATATATCCTGGTAAAATTCTAAGATGTCTGTTGAAGGCCTCGAAGGAAGGACTAATGGTGACGAAATTTTTTCAATACTTTCTCCAAAAATTTTTATATTTTTTAAAAATATTTTGCACACATGTTCTGATCGGTTCACTTTTGACCATACCCCACATATAAAGTCCACCTCCGAAAACAACTTAAATATGAGTAAATATCGATATAAGTTTAAAATTCGACATAAATAAATAGGATTTATATATAGAAATCGCCGTACAGCAGAGGATTGTGAAGATCGGCCAATAATTAATCATAGCTCCTTAATGTACAGAGTTTTCCAACCAGAGGTGTTATTTTGGTATTCAAAGAAAAATGGAATTTTTTGAGATAAATGATGATTATTTCATAATAAAGAGGATGCTATGCCGTTAATAATGAAAAACAACATCAGCCAAATGGCCACTACGACCGTGCTTACAGGACCATATCCATTTCATGAAATTCTCCATAACCATATCGCAAAGTGGCTGCCCTATGTCTTCGATGGCCTCACGAATTCTATCTTTGAGGTCTTGGATCGACGGTGGGCTCTTGGCGTAGACCTTACCTATCACGTGGCCCCAAAGGAAGAAGTCGCAAGGTGTTAAATCACAAGATCTCGGTGGCCAATTGTGATCACTTGAAACTTTTCCCGTAAAAGAGCAATGGTTTCGATGCTTGTGATGCACGTATCGCCGTCTTGTTGAAAGTAAAGGTTGTCCAGATCAATATTATCCAACTCCGACTTAAGATACGGTGCACAGTGCTTTGTCCCCATATAACGAATGGACAAAAGTAGAAGGAGCTTTCGTAGAGATATAGAATTTGGTACACAAGTACCCTTTTGCATTATTAGAGATAATACAAATTTTGATCAAAATCGGGTGAAGGGCTTGCCTACCTGCCATATATACTGAATATTAAAGATGACATTTTAGCTAAAATATTGATTAAAATGTTTAAAATATTTTCAGTTATCTCTAGAATAAAGGGTTTATTGTGTGCCAAAATTAATTTTATGGACAAGGACTCCTCTTGCTTCCATATAAGTCTAATTTATGTAAAATTCGTTTGACGATTTTATACAAATTTAAATACTATATTAATATTCTTTCGAAATTTCACTTCATTTATCCAATTTTCTATTGGTGAATAAATGTTAGTAGTTATAAAACTTCTTATTTATTGGAAATATATATTTTTTAAATAATTACATTAAATTAAATAATGTACATGAGTAACCGTTTTAGTCTCAAACTTGCTAAAATTTATATTACGTAATATAATTCTAAAAATGGTAAATTAAAAATTCATATTCAGTAATTTTTAATTCTTAATATAATTAAATGTTTTAAAACAAGTAAGAAGGTATGGTCGGTCAAGCTCGACCATATAATACCCTACACTAAGTAAATGAGCAAAAACATGTTTCTTTTAAAATTTCAATAATTTATATTCGTGGGTGATTTTCGGAAGTGGGCCTTATGTGGGAGCTATGACTAATTATGGACCGATCAGCATGAAATTAGGTGGTGTGATTTATGTCTATATTAAATTCAATTATGTTGAATTTTATGTGTATACCAACGTTTTTAGGAGATTTAGGCATGTTAAAGTGATTTTCGGAAGCGTGTCTTATATGGGAGCTATGACTAATTATGGACCGATCATAATTAAATTTAGTGACATAAATTCCGTATATATAAAACTTATTTGGAGCAAAACTTGTGTAGATACCTATATAAATAAAACATATATGACCGATAAAGTCCAGTTTCGGGAGGATATTTGTATGGGAGCTAGTTGAAATATTGAACCGATTTCAGCCAGTTTCAGTAGGTTTGATCCTTGGGCCAAAAAAAGTATAAATACCAAATTTTATTGAAATAGCTTAAAAATTGCAACCTGTGCTTTGCGCACAATGCTTACATGGATAGCCAGACGGACGGACATAGTTTAATCGACGAACCAATTATTGAAAATAACAAAAAAAAAGCACGATTTTTTATGAAAATTTATTCAAAATTCGAAATACATAAATTGTACAATTGGTATTATAATTTAAATGATTTAATATAATTTTCAATGTGGGAAATTATTAACATTTTATACTAAAATGAACAATAATAATCATTTTTTAAAAATAATTTTTTTCAAAATTGCGGCAAAAATTCCGTTAATTTTATTTTTATTTTAAATAAATAAATGTATTAGCTATGAAAAACAATAACAAAAAAATACTACATTTTATACACTTTGTTTATATTTTCCACCAAATTGTAATATTTTTTAATTTTTAATATGCACTTTTTAAATCTATGTAAAAACATTCTAAGAGTGAAATTTCACAACAAGAATTTTTCCTTTTCTTGACTGTATACATAGTTATTTAAAATATTAAACTAAAAAACTTTTTTCCAAAAACCTAAATTTTTATAATATTTTTTGTAAGTCTATCTTCAAAAGCACTTTCGTTTCCCTGAAAAATTTTCTGACTTTAGAGCCTTCTCTCAGTAACAAATGTAGTCAAACCAATATAATTTTTGAATGAGTGTATTAGATGTCTTCTTATCTCTCAAATTACATATATTTTATTAAAATTTGGAAGAAAAATTTATTTTCGACTTTTGTCTATGAAACAGAGTACTGTGCGGTGTAAGGACATTTGTGGAATGCCCAATTCCAAGGAGGAATGGACAAACCTGGGTTTTCTTCAACACTTTGGGCTACAGCAGCAATATTCTCAGTTGTTCTTGAGCGACGTGCACGGGTTTTATTAACTTGTCCCAACAGCTCGAATTTTTTCACCAATTTCTGTATTGCGGTCCGTCAAGGTGCTTCACGACAACCCAAAAATGCTTTAGTTTTGCGAACTGTGATTGCAAGATTTTCACCATTTATAGTGAATTTTAAGAGTTGTTGAAGCGTGTATCATTCTATTTTTAGTAATGGCGTAGTTTTTACTTGTCAAATGTCAAAGAATAAAAGCTTCAAAAGTGAAAGCTACCGAAATTCCAGGTAATTCAAAATAACACCTCTTGTTGGAAAACCCCTTATAAGGACCACTTCCGAAAATCACTTAAATATACATAAATTGCTTATAGCTATCAAGTTGAAATTTTTATTATATGCAAATACTTATATATAATAATGGCCAGATTAAATTGTATGATAATCAACCCATAATCAGTCATAACTTCATTATAAGGACGACTTCCGTAAAACACATTAACCTAAACAAATATCTTTCAAATATTGATATCAAATCAAAATTCAACACATATCAGTTGCATGTATGCAATAATCAAAATGTGAATATGGGACCATATTTGAATTAAGGACTTTTTCCGAAAATCACTTAAATGTACAAAAATCTCTTTAAATTTTCGTAATCGGTTTGAAATTCTGTATCTATATGGATGACTTTGAAAAATATATTAACTTACATACATTTCTTATTAATATCCATGTCGCCCCTTAATAGGTCTTAGCTCTCAATAAGGCCCACATCCGAAAAATACATTAATTAGATTAAATATCGATATTTATGCAAAATTTAACACAAATTTTTTTCATGTATACATTAGTACTACAGAGTTTTGTGACTAACGATCTATAATTATACATATCTCCTTATTAAGGACCACGACTGGAAAATACATTATCCTACACCAAAAATATGGGGTGTATATCGGAATATTGGTCGTAGACCTACAAAAGTATATAAATTCTGGTACTTGTAGAATTCTATAACGATCTGGCTATATCGGTCCGTCTGTATGCTGATGGCACGATACAGCCTAGACATGTTTTGTATTTAAATTTTTAGATCTAGATGTTCGTCCTACGTTTAATGTAGAGTATTGAAACCGGGAACCCGTTTAAGAGTTTTTTTCTATTTGAAAAACCAACTACTTTCAAATAATTTATATTATCGAATTATTCGACAGACCGGTTTTTTGTATCGGTTACCCGTCCTTATTTATTGTATAAAAAGACCCTCAACCACCGCAAGTGGTGAAAGAGGGTATATATAACTTTGTCATTACGTGTGTAACATTGAGAAATATTCATCTGAGACCCAAAAAAGTATATATATTATTGATGCTTATGAAATTCTAAGTCGATTGAGCAATGTCAGCCTGTCTGTTCGTCTGTCTGTCTATCTGTGCAAAACACTCTCACGTCCAAAATACATAAGCAAAATTAATGAAATGTATACCAAAATGTTTATAATTTTCTAAGCAGTTTGGTATTGAAAATCAGTAAAATCGAATTGGTGGAACCAGGGTTATGGATCAAAATGTAAGACAACCTCCAAAAATGTTGATAATTTTCACATGAAATTTTGCACTCATTATTTATATGACAAAAAGACAAATTCTGTTGAAAATGGAAAGAATCGGTCCATAATTTCTCGTAGGCCTCATACAAATTTCTTCCCGAAATATGGTGCTATGGTATATAAATCCCCATAGACATGCAGTATCCATACCTAACTAACACAACTAAGTTTCGTGCAAACAGAAATCGCGAGACTAATTTTTTTTTTTGGATCGGGCACTATTTGACCATAGCCCCCATATAAAGTTTACTTCCGAAAATCACTTAAATACACATATATGTCATATATATTGGTATCAGGTTGAAATTCGACTTGCATAATCCCCATGCACATGAAAATCGTTGTAAGGAATTTCATGAAGATCGGCCCATAATTGGTTATAGCTCCCATATAAGGACCACATCCAAAAACCACATTAATTTTCATAAATATCTGAAAAATAAAGTTATCGAATTAAAATTTTACAGAGATCGGTAGTATTAATTCACAAATAATACTACTAGATTGTGTGAATATCGGTTCATATTTGACCATAGCTCCCATATAAGGTCCATTTCCGAAAATTACATAAATACTTATAAATGTCTTATAAAAGCTTCTATCTGGTTAAAATTCAAATAAATATTTCCCATATATAGGAAAATCGATGTGTTGAATTTTATGAAGATCGACTGATAATTGGTCATAGCTCCCATATAAGGACCACTTCCGAAAAACACATTAACCTCTGTAAATATTTTAATTATATCGATATCGAACTAAAATCAATATATTGTATCCATACATTATACTACTGGGTTTTGTGAATATCGGTCCATATTTGACCATAGCACCTATATTAGCTTCATTTCCGATAATCACAATAATACCCATAAAACTCTTGTAAATAATGTTATGAAGAAAAATATCAAGCAAAATAGACCCCAAATACATAGAAATCACGTTAAAATATTTAATTATATCTTCCAAATAAGTCGCACATCCGAAAAATACATTAACGCATATATACACTCATATCGGTAAAAAATGTAACAGATATAAGTTTCAAGTAGATTTGGTGACTATGGGTTCATAATCTATATATATAAAAGTCAATGTGTGTTTGTATGTATATTTGTTTGTTTGTTTGTTTGTTTGGACTTTATAGACGGCTAAACGGCTGAACCGATTTTCATGAAATCTTCACAATGTCTTCCCGTATATCTGGAAGGAACTATAGGCTACTTTTTATTTTGAAATTTAACGTGGGCGATGTACCACGCCCATTTATACAACATTACCTCCTATTTCAAGTCAAAAACAAAATGCGTATATTTCAAAAAGTATATCAGCTAGAGTTCCCAAATTTTGTACAAGGAACTTTAGTTTCAATATAAATATTTTGGACAAAAATGGACAGACCAGCAATAGTGGGCGTGGCACCTCCCTTAATAAGTAAATACTAAAATCTGAATGTCAGGAAAACTATAACACCTAGAGTTCCTAATTTTTGTACAAGTAACTTTAGTTTCAATATAAATGTTTTGGACAAAAAGTGGGCGGACCAACTGAAGTGGGCGTGGTACCTTCCATATGAAGTAAATACTAAAATCTGAATGTCAGGAAAACTATAACACCAAGAGTTCCCAAATTTTGTACAAGTAACTTTAGTTTCAATATGAATGTTATGAACAAAAAATGGGCGGAACAGAAAAAGTGGGCGTGGGACCTTCTATATGAAGTAAATACTAAAATCTGAATGTGAAGTAAACTATATGAGCTAGAGTTACCAAATTTTGTACAAGTAACTTTAGTATCAATATGAATGTTTTGAACGAAAATGGGTGGACCACCGAAAGTGGGTGTGGCACCCCCCATACGTAGTAAATACTAAAATCTGAAATTCTAAGAAACTATAACAGCTAAAATTACCAAATTAAATACAAGTAACTTTAACTTCAATACAAATGTTTTTAACAAAAATGGGCGGACCAACTAAAGTGGGCGTGGTACCTCCCATATGAAGTAAATACTAAATGTGATGTAAACTATAAGAGCTAGAGTTCCTAAATTTTGTACAAGTAACTTTAGTTTCAATATGAACATTTTGGATAAAAACGGGCGGTTCAGCAATAGTGGGCGTGAAACCACCCATATGAAGTAAATACTAATATCCTAATATCTGGGAAACTATAACAGCTAAAATACCCAAATTTAGAACAAGTAACTTTAGATTTAATATAAATATTTTGGACAAAAATGGGTGGACCTGCAAAAGTGGGCGTGGTGCCTTCCATATGAATTAAATACCAAAATTTGCATATCATGGAAACTATAAAAGCTAGAGTTTCCAAATTTTCCACAAGTTACATTAGTTTCAACATGAATATTTTGGCCAAAAATGGGTGGACCAGCAAAAGTGGGCGGGTCACCTCCCATATGTAGTAAAGACTAAAATCTGCGTACCAAGGAAACAGCTAGAGTTTCCAATTTTTTTACAAGTAATTTTAGTTTCACTTGAAATATTTTGGACTAAAATGGGCGGACCAGCAAAAGAGGGAGTGGTGCCTCCTATATGAATTAAATACTAAAATTTCCATATCAGGGAAACTATACATGTTAGAGTTTCCAAATTATGTACAAGTTACTTTAGTTTCAATATGAATATTTTGGCCAAAAATAGGTGGACCAGCAAAAGTGGGAGTGGCACCTCCCATATGTAGTAAATACTAAAATCTGCGTATGAAGGAAACTATAACAGATAGAGTTTACAAATTTTGTACAAGTAATTTAAGTTTCAGTAGATATATTTTGGACGAAAATGAGCGGACCAGCAATTGTGGGCATGTCACCTCTTATATGCAGTAAATACTAAAATCTGCATATCAGGGAAAGTATACATGTTACAGTTTCCAAATTTTGTACAAGTAACTTTAGCTTCAATATGAATATTATGACCAAAAATAGGCGGACCAGCAAACGTGGGCGTGTCACTTCCCATATGTAGTATACACTAAAATCTGCGTATCAAGGAAACTATATCAGTTAGAGTTTCCAAATTTTGTACAAGTAATGTACAGCAATATTCTAAACAAGATCGATGGGAATTTAAGAACATATAAATCGATCGACACAGTTCCAAATGTTGAGGATGTCGTCAATTATCCAGTTGAATTTTTAAATTCGTTAGATTTACCAGGCTTTCCACCACATGACTTACAGTTAAAAGTAGGTGTTCCCATTATTTTACTTAGGAACATTGATCCTCCACGACTTTGTAATGGCACTCGACTAACAGTAAAAAAATTTATGAACAATCTAACCGAGGCGACCATTATAACTGGAAAGTTTATGGGAACAGATGTCTTGCTGCCACGTATTCCGATGACAACATCGGAAATGCCATTCGATTTCAAGCGCTTGCAGTTTCCTATTCGCTTAGCATTTGCAATGACGATTAATAAAGCTCAAGGTCAGTCCTTGCAAGTTTGTGGACTTAATTTAGAAAATCCATGTTTCTCACATGGACAGCTTTACGTCGCATGTTCGCGAGTGGGAAAACCTACAGATTTATATGTATACGCGCCAGAAGGAAAAACAAAAAATATTGTGTATCCCAAGGCATTAGAATAAGAATTATTTAATAAGAAAAAATTTTAATGTTACCATTTTATTACGATAAGTTTAACAAGTAAGAAATAAATAGTTCATTAATTTATTATTTTTAAATTGTATATATAGACTGAATATATTGTACACTTAAAAAAAATAGAATAAGAAATAATATTAAATAAACAATGTATATTTTAATTACTAAATAAATATTTTTTTTAAACCTTTACTTAATATGCATTTTACTTCGAGGGGGTAGCGAAGCGCACCGGGTATTAGCTAGTTATATATATAATGCTCACCTCCGGAAAATTCATTACAACAGAACAAAAATATAGTTTTGAAGTTTGACTAAATATATTTGTTTACCCTTTTTTATACTCTTTTACTTCACTTGTGGTGAATAAGGAAAATGTTGAGCCAATCGGTAATGTTAACCAATTATTAAGTATACAAATTGTTAAATAGTACATTTTATTCCTATTATAAAATTATAGACTCTGTTGGAAATGGTAGGAATATGTAGTTATTTCAATTATAAATTGCTGAATTAGATAACATATATATTTTTTTTTCATTTTAAATAAAATATTTTCTGCGGAAACTAGTTTTTCTATCAATATATAAAATACTACTATACTACTATATTTTAAATAAACTTTTATTTTGTTTAAAAAAGTGGTTTTATTGAAGAAAGTACATAATTTGTATATAGTACAAAATATGTATGGTATCAGGATTCATCTATAATTCATAAAGTGGCTTAAAAAGAAATTCGGTTATAGTCCTAATTTGCTTATAGTCCACAAAAATTGTGCAACTGTATTTGTAGACTATAAGCGAAAACTACTGTATACATTAACATTCTACCAATCTTCATAATCGGAGCTAAGTCCCAATAACAAACACTGAATATGGATATTAGAGTGTTTATACCAATGTAATTTCTGTAATTTTCATCTAATTTAGGTGGAGGGTATTTAAGATTCGGCATAGCCGAATATAGCACTCTAACTTGTTTTCACTAGTAAATTTAAAAAAAAAATTTTATATAAACATTTTTTTTTAAAAAATTGGAAAAAAATTTTATATAAAATTTTTTTTAAAAAATTGGAAAAAAATTTTAAATTAAATTTTTTTTTGTTTTTAAATTTAAAAAACATTTCGAAAAATTTAAAAAATAAATTTTCTTTAAATTTTATTTTAATTTAAAAAAAATAGCTCTCTTACTTGTTTTAAAAATATATTTTACTAAGAATATTTAGAAATCAGCATTTTAATAAAATTTTATATTTCTAAGTACAAGTACGTTTGACATATTTTCCTGATCTGGAATAAGTTTAACGATTTTTTGCAAACAGTTTAATTTTTAATTAAAAATAATTTTGAATTATGAATTTTTATATGTATTTATTGCTTGTTCCACTTTAAATTGTTTGTTATTTGTAAAAAGATATCATGAACAATCGGTTAAAATAAGCTAAAACCGTATTCGAAACCGATTTAAAACCAAATATAAAGGTAAAAGGTATAAAAATACGATTTTCTTAAAAAGGGGCAGACAACTGGTATAATATGAAGGGTATATCAAATGCAACACATATTGAATGATTGTTTAAAATTGTTTGTTTTCATTTGGTTTTGTTTATATTTTTCTTAGAACTCGAATAACAACAAAAGTAAGCAAAAAAATAAATAAATAACAAAGTGCAAGAAAATACTAAAATAACAACAATTCAAACTACACAACTAATTACAGCAGTAGGTCACTGATAAGAAACAAGACGACATTATTTCAAGAGTAAATTAATCCCCTTTAACTAGAGTTTCCAATTCGGTTTTAACCGAAACCGAAACCGCGGTTTTTCAAGGCTTAAAACCGAAACCGACAATTTTTCTTCGGTTTTCACTTTTAATCTATTTTCACTAGAAAAACTTTAAATTTAGAAATGAGAAACAAACTTTTTTATCCAATTATTCATCCAATATCTCTAAACACAGATCGGTAAAAATATCTTAAGATTTGTTTAAATTTTTTAAATTGTATTACAATAATTGCTTCAGATGATTAGCAGGCTACCTTTCGCAGGCTAAATAATGCAAAATTTTTGTATCAAAGTCTTAGTTATTTTCAAATATCCGCATAGCAGTTCCTATATTATCACAGATTTAATAGTTAATAAATTATCACAAAACCGAACCGAAACCGATCGGTTTTCAATTTTTTAAAACCGAAACCGCGGTTTTGAAATTCTTCGGTTTTTTGGAAACTCTACCTTTAACAGTCTCTCGCACATTTGCTCATTATTTATGAAATGAATTGCAATGGTTATTCAGCTTTGTAGTCTTATAATTATTATCATGTTCTATTAGACGCATTTAGATACGAACTTTTGTAGACATAAAGAGTTTACTATTTATAGCCCTCATACCAAGGGATTAACTGTTCAAACTTGTGTTGAAAAAAAAAAAAAACAAGAAAGATATGGTTATGAAAGTTCTCAGATACGAGAAAATTAAACTAAATAGTAAGATAATGATAAAATGCTCGTATAAAAAAAGTTTTCTAATGAAAATGGCTTCTTTATGAATAGGTTATGTCCACAAAATACGCAACAGCGTTCCCAGCAGTTAGGAGTCTTTAAATTATACCAGGAATTAAATAGTTAAAATTTTAAAATTATAATTGTTTTTCAATGAAATTTACTACTGAAATTAGCTAGTAATAGAAAATATAAAACTGGATTAACCTACTTAATACTTGTATACAAAATGCACAAATATCGGTACTACTTAGTATTAAATTTATAGCTTACAACTTGTTTAAACTGTGTTAAATTTAAACACTGCTGAATATTGCTGGGTTTAAGGTTTTGTCATATTTATTCTTTGCTGCATATAAATTAGAAATAATAGGCAACTAAAGCAGTTTCTACGTTGTATGCAGATTAAATTTAATCTGTATTCAAATATTCCTACTGTATGTGCGCTGAATGCATAATTTATATGAATTATCTAATATTTGTCATCTGCAAGTTTCTACCAAAAATTGTGGACAAAAAGAATACATGCAAGTAGAAGAAAATGGACGCAATTTATAAAGGATATAAGTTAAAAACTGTGAACGTGTGCTTGGTGGACAACATTCCACTTCAATGTAGTAGTTCAACGAAGCATCTGATAAAATTTAAATGTCATTGTTCACAAAAAAAGTTCCACAACTTTGGCATTTTACAATCAATTTAAGAGCTGATGAAAAATTGTACAGAAAATAGTAAAAAAATACATTATTGAAACAATTACTCGCCACCAAAACTTTCTTAAGTACATTCAGGGAGAAGAATGGAGACAAATGTTTGTAAATATAAATTGATCCTTAACTTGTGTTCGTATTTACGGACATTGATCAATGTAGTATCTATAAGTTTTTTAAGTCAACAAAGTTTCATAACTTTTGACAGCATATTTGTTTTAACAACAAACATTATTTTAGCCAACAGTTAACGCCATGACATTAAAATTTCGTATCGGGGCAAAGTGAAGGAATTAAAATAAATGGAAATAAATTTGTAAATAAATTCACATGACTACAGGAGGTATAGTTGAGTTTAAATTTTAAATTTTCTGCCCTAAAGTGGGGAAAATAGGGCATGTGAAAAATTGTGGAAACTTATTACTTTAAGTACAGTGAACAATTTTATCTGTCTGGGGAAAAAATATACATATTATATATCCACGCGTAGGAAATTATATCCTCTTTTCAAAAATGTACAAAATTTTTTAAAATTAAAAAGATTATAGAAAACTTTTTTCAAAAATATGGGAATAAAAAATGGTAGGTGATTTTTCTGGAAAATTTTAATTTTTAAAATGCAATAAAACTTTTGTATATAAATCGTTTTTAATTAAAGTTTACACTTATATAGAAACTTTTGATCGAAATACAAAAGTGAAAAAGAAATTAATAAATTGTTTTTGACAATCTCACAATTCCCAAAAAGCTTTTAAAAAATCCCAAAATTGTGATATTTTTGATTTTTGGATCTATTGAAGGCACCAAGCTCGGGGCTATGAAATCCATTTGCATAATATTGAAGAACATATTGGGACAAACAAAACAGCAGCTATGTGATTTGAGAAAATGTTGTCTAAGTTTGAAATTTACATAAAAAATAGGTCTACTTCGGAAGGCTCTGTAACACGCAATAATAGGAATTTTGATACTATTTTATTACTTTTATAATACTTCCCGTAATGTTATCTTTCAGAAAAATATAAACATACTGATTAACTTTTTCTCATTATCTGTATAATTTAAAATTAATGTAGTTACTTTTTTCAAAAAAAAAAAAAAAAAAATGGCGGAAAAACTACTTTTTTATTTTTTTTAAAGTTTGACTTTTTGACTCAGGTTGTTACACAATTTTTTCTTGCTATTATTAATAAATTTGTTGTTAATAAAAAAAAAGATATTTCAAGAAAATCGGGATAGAATTGGATCCGTTAATAGCAAAAAAGCAGATAGAGGTAGGTAAAAAATATAAAATTTTACTTTTCAAATGCGAATAACTCGTAAACTATAAGAGATATATGACTAAAGCAATGTTTTTTGTAGATCGTCGAGTAGATTTCATATATATACAAATCTTTCAAGTTAAATCGCAAAACTTGGCATCATTTTTAATTTGCCATATACCCGAGGTGCCCCACTTTGGTGCATTGTGCCTCGGCCCTCCTCCCTTGGTGTTATAAGTCCAAATTCAAAACTTAAACTTATTAAGCTCTTCAAGGAATAGACCTAAGCTTTCTTTGAGCAAACAAATTTTTAAAAAAGGGCCGATTTAGGAAAAAAAGTTCGATTTTTTAAAAAAAAGTTTTTGATTTTGGAAAAAAAAATTACAAACATTTTTTATTTTTTTTTTCCGAAAGATTGAAGAAATAGCTATCTGAACTATTTGGGACACATTTTGCTAAGAACAATAGGTAATAAGTTACATGGATGAAAAAAATCATCACCTGCTTGGCGAAAATGTCAAATTTCTTGTTGAAAAATTGTGTCTGATTTACTATTCAATACAACTAACCATGGTGCAAATTTTATCCCAATCAGAAGACATCGATTTCAAAAGTTGGTTCACTTGATATGAAATGTCGCATATAACAAAATTGAGAAATTTTTGAAAAGAGGAGTTAGGCCTTTTAGCTTCTGACACATCCATTTGTAGAATGCTTCTGCATCAGTGTTGGTGTTTGTCTAAGATATGACAAGTAAAATTTCATAACAATATCTCCAAAAAAAAGTTTCTAAACCACTGTGCAGTGTTAAAACTAAAATGTGAGACACCTAAAAAAGTTGTAATTTTTAAATTTAGCTATTTTCTTTAAATTAATTGCTGATAATACAATGAAGTTTTGCACACGTTACATATTTCTTCTCGGAATAAATGCCTTTATCAAGTGAATTATATATATGTAAAATGCAAAAACAAACAAGTAAAAGAGCTATATTCGGCTGTGGCTAATCTTATATAATCAAATTATTCTTTAAAATAAAATTTTAAATATTTTTAGGTAAACAAAATTAAATTTTCTTTTTCAAAATTTAAAGAAAAAAAATTTTTTTTTCAAATTGTTTTTCAAAATTTTAAGAAATTTCTTTTTATAAATTAATTTTTTTCCAATTTTTTTAAAATAATTTTTTTTTTTTTTTTTAATTTATTAGTGAAAACAAATTATAAAAAAATGTTTGTGGTAAAAAATATATTCGGGTTAAAAAATAATTTTCCCGATTTTGACCCATTGTAGGTCCAAATTACTATAGCGTTATATAAATCGTTGCAATGGACTTTGAAATATCTATCATTAGATACCCATATTGTCTATATTTATGACTTAGTGATCCAGATATAGATCAAAAATAGGCCAAAAATCGAGGTTGCCCCGGTTTTTTCCTTATATTTCAGGCATTTGTGGGTCGATTTTCTCGATTTTAAATATCGACCGGGCCAGAAGAATTCCCGATATATTGATATGTCAATAATGTTTTTCAGGTATTTTGGGGCTACGAAAAGTTGATTTCAATATACAGACGGACAGACGGACATGGCTATATCGATTTCGCTATACATAAGGATGCAGAATATATATAGTTTGTGGGGTCGCAAATGAGAAATGTAGAAATTACAAAAATGACAAACTTACTGGCCTACCGAAATAAAAGCGTAAGGCTTAACGTTTCTTTACGCTTAGCTTTAACTCTGAAATGTCATACCTAAATAAAAGCGCCAACGCTACGTCAAACAATAAAAACAAGGTTATCAAAAAAATTAATATAACAACCCGGTTTATTTAAACAATAAAGTACATTGCGGTATTGGTGTTTCTGATTTTTGTTTCGTGATTTGTAAACTAAAATTTTATCAAAGAAACTAAATATTAAAGTTTAAAAAATGAGTTTCTTGCATATTTGTTTCTCCTTTTGTATGTATGTGTTTACATTTGATGTGTTTTGCAACTAACTTCACTATTAAACGCGCTGTCAAAATCGGATTTTCCAATTGCAAAGCGTTGCCGTCGCGTTATTTCGGTATGCTGCATACAAATTGTATGGGCATGAGAATTTTTGACAAGTAAAAAACGCCTTACGCTCCAATTTAGATATGCGTGTTATATATACCCTTGCCACTCATGGTGAAGAGTATAATGTTGCTTATGGGAATATGTGATTCGGCCCAGTCGAGTTAACATTTTTAGTTGTTTATTTGCTATTTACCATAAAACTTTTAGGTGTGTATTTATGCTGCCTTTAAGTGTAATATCCCTTCTGAATTAAATTTCTACAATTCGTATTCATAGCATTTAAATAATGTACTAATTTGTAGTATTCTCCATTAAACGCATAAATATTTGAGGTATTTAAGCAGTTTGCATACAAGTTTTATCACAAATAAAGAGGTCGGCTGGTAAGCTTATTTTATTTTATTTTTTAAAGAAATGCCAGTTAGGTCATTTTATTATCTTAGCGACACTCTGCACATAAGCAATAACTCGCAAAAACGTAGCACTTTACGTCCATTTTATGTATATTTATAGATGACTTGACCAATCCAAACATAAATACTTCTTAAGTGCTTCTGCATTACATTTTCCTATTGGGATTTAGTTGGCATCATCAAGTAAGCAAACAAGGTAAAGCAACAGACCAGGAGACTTTACAAACATAAACAAAATTCTCTTACAATCTATAGATTTTTTTAAGAATATTTTTCTACTTTTCTACTTTATTTTCAAATGTATTTCTTATTTCCCTCATGCCAAAATGCCATTCGCATATTTACAAGTACCATGTCGTTGTTTATGTTCACGCTTCTTGAACGAATATTACATGGAACAGCTGGGCTTCTGCCAGTCTTATCGATGGCTTAAGTGATGCATCAAATGTTTAGGTTTTTATATTTTGTTCGTTTCTTAAATTTGTATCACACGTTCATTCTTACATATTGGTTGCAAGATGATGCTGTTGCTGTTTAGCATACACATGCAACATGTACAACATGAGCAACTCCAGAAAGACCTGCTTCTTTGGAAGTAATTTACTATTTATTTATTTCATTCTTTCGACTGCCAATGAAGTTTTCCAATATGTGCTCGATGGTACACATGTGTGTATTTGTCAGAATGTTGCATCATGATAATGGTGTTGCTGTTTTTTTTTTCCTCTAAGCATTCAATTTATGAATAATGACTTACAAGAGATTTACTTGAATTTTCATTAATTTAATTTTAATGACATCAATCTTTGTATTAAGAACAAGATGTTCAACAGATTAAAAAACTTGTTAATACAATTATTTAAGATAATGAAAAATCACATAGATAATAGATATTTAATGATGTGCGAGTATCAAGTGGCATGGAAATGTTTAACAAAAAAAAAAAAAAGTATGGTAATAAGCGAGTAACTGGTTTGAAGGTGAATAAATTGTAATAAGTAAGTATCCATTTTAAATAGAGAGGTGGAATTTATGGTAAAGCTAAATATTTATTAAACAATGAATATTGGTCGAAGACCCACAAAAATATATATATGCTGGGTCCATATGAAACTCTACTACAATCTACTTATGTTCGTCTGTATATCTGTCTATTGAAGGCACATTAAGGTGTAGAGGAAGGACCTACAGAATGATATTTTGATCCAATATTTAGCTGATTTCAATTGAAATCTTTATCAAAATCTATGTCGTTTACGCCGCTGTTCTCTGACAAAAAAAACCCTCAGATTTTTTATTTTTTTATACCCTCCACTACCACAAGTGGTGAATGAGGGTATATATAAGTTTGTCATTCCGTGTGTAACATTAAGAAATATTCATATGTGGCCCAACAAAGTATATTATTGATCCTTATAAAAATCTAAGTCGATTGAGCCATGTCCGTCTGTCCGTCCGTCTGTCTGTCTGTTGAAATCAATTTTCTGAAGACCCCAGATATCTTCGGGATCCAAATCTTTAATAATTCTGTCAGACATGCTTTCGAGAAGTTTCCTATTTAAAATCTGCAAATCCGGCCATAAATATTGGAGATATGAGCAAAAACCCGAGACAACCTCTGAAAATTTCATTAAAAAAATACAATTTATTGCATGCTTTGACAAAAAGCAACAAAACGTATGTTTGGATGTGTGTTGGCTTCATTGCTTTGCGTATTTCGTTTTTGTTTTTTGGTGTTTGACAAAAAAGCAACAAAACGTATGTTTGGATGTGTGTTGGTTTCATTGCTTTGCGTATTTTGTTTTGGTGTTTCGTTTCGTTTGGCGTTGTTGTTTTTATACCCTTCACTTTCGTGGGAAGGGTATATATAAGATTGTCATTTCGTTTTTAACTTGTAAAAAAAGCAATAAAATTTACTTCAATAAGAAATATTTCGCATTTTTTAATCAAGAAAACTTTTCTAAAAAAATCAAGGCTTTTCACTAGCGGAAATCTTTCCTTTAAAAAATTCTGTAATTTTTTTTATTTCAATTTCTTTCAGACTTTGACAATAAAATTGGTGTGTCAAATTTTTTGTGGAAATATATGAAATATATTCATTAAAATCATACTAATTACAAATAAATTTCACATTCAAATTTATTAAAAACTCGTTTGGAGGATTCGTGGTCATCTTCTTAGTGGCAAGGATCGGCAACTAGTTCTTCACTGGGAACAAGAAAAAAAATTAAGATTTTATTACTACATGCTTTTCTAATAACCAATTTAATCCCCGACCTAAATTCAATAGAAATCCTATGGGACAAATTAAATAAACACATTTCTTAGCTTTTCAGTAATAATGACAAGGAATTTGTCAAAAATTTTCTGTAATTATTATTTATCCAAAACATTAACCGTCTTCTAAAAATTCTTGTTTAAATTTAAAGTTTTCCCAAAACACCAATTTTATTGTCCAAGTCTGAAAAAAATTTAAGTTAAAAAAAATTTCAGAATTTTTTACAAAATCAATGATTTCTGCAAGTAGAAATCATTGATTTTCATTTTAGAAAAGTTATCTTTAATAAAATATGCGAAATCTTTCTTATTGAAGTAAATTTTTACAATTAATATTGATTTTTTTTTTCAAAAATTAATGCACACACCTATTTTTTTGACCACATGTTTATATCCTTATTCACAACTTGGTCAACCAAAAACAAAAAATGTTCGATGCACTGACTCTACATATCGCAAAAATGTAATAATAAATTTGAATCTTCTAAACTACTGGTTCGATTGCAAAATGATGTATGATCGAATTGGATTTAAGAAAATGAGATACAGGGTATTAAATTCGACAACTTCTGGTTAGTAAAACTTAATACAGCATGTAACTTGTACAAATATAGACAGATTTCAATGAATGAAACTTTTTAAAAGTGGGAAAGTAAAGAATGATCTGTTCATTTTACAAAGTTGTTATTATAAATTTTTAAATTTTCGGTTTTTACCTTGACTTTCTTTTGTTTGTTTTTCGAAAATATATTTGGTACTGGATGTTCTACTATTTTTCTAAAAATATCTTCTTATTTGTAATAAATTCCGAAATAACACAATAAAGGTTTTTAGTCCATATCTCAATTCGCCTGAGTTTTTAATATTTCTCGAAGAGTTTTTAAAATTTTGTAATATTTTTACATATCTGACGGGTGTCCAATCATACTGGGCACTGTATGATTGGACACATGTCGGAACGTATGGGTTACCTACGTTATAGCTATTGTTGAAGTTGTTTGGATGAGGAGGAGGAAGAATCGGTACAACACCTTCTATGTAACTGCCCAGTCTTACAAGAGCATAGACTACTATATCTTGGTAGAGCTATTTTCCGTGATCTGGATCAAAGTATTGGCTGGTTCTCACGGGGACAACGAAATTATTCTCCCTTTATGTATGAATATTCAACATAAGGGAATAGTAATTCTAAGGGTACCACAATGGGCCACAAGGCCTCCAAAAACGGCTGAACCGCTTTTGATAAAATTTTCACAGAATCTTCAGAAAAGCCTAGCGGGTAACACTGTAAAGTCAGATTTATTATTTACGGTCTGTGGACGGAATTGCATGGAAAAATCAAGTTTTTATACTATACCGCTAATGACATAAAAAAATGAAGATTCTTGTATAATTGTTGATCGACCTTTTCTTCAATTCTCATAGATAGTTTATTTAATTTCCTATATACAGGCTTACAAGGTCAGTGAATGCTGTAAAAAAAAAAAATTGTAAAAAAAAAAAATTTTTTTTAAAATTAATTTTGTCCAAACAAATTTTTTCTCAACAAAAAAACTTTTTTTTTTCAATTGGAGAAAGAAATACTTTTTTTTATTCCTAACGTTCAAACAATGAAAATTTTCATATCGTTGCTTAACATCGTTCTAACAATTTTAATTCACAGTGGTGTACTCTGAAGTGAATGATTTGGTGTAAGCGATGAAAGGAATACATTCCAATACATGTCCGGTACTTTTGAAGTTCTTTTGTATTATCAATCGATGATAAACAATTTTGTTTTCTCTTGCATATTAGGTGCATGAATAAGAAATTTTCATACGAAATCTAATAAAAAAAAAAAATATATTTTGAATAACTCTCCGCATTTTACTTTTAATAAAAAAAAACCGGTTTAAATCAAATAAAAAAGGGCATCTACGTCTAGGGCCGCAGAAACGGGAAGAGAACGAGAACCACAGCTTCAACAAATGCGTCGCAGTGCCTCTACATCGAGTGCTGCAGAGACACCTCAACAGCATATCGAAAGACTAGAAGCGAAAAGGAATGGCTCGATCAAGAGAAAGAATCGATTTAAAGTTGCCCACATTTTATTACCAATACTGATTGGTGCAATGAAGAAACATTGCTTACATTACAGCGTTTTGAAGTTCCCTAAGGAATACCCGGGAATGTGCTGTTCGAATGTTAAAGTTATTCAGCCACCAGTTATTGAGCCACCTGAGCTGCTTCTAAGTTACATTTCCGGCGTCAATCCAAGCACTTATTTCAAAATATCCAAAACTGCAACTCATGCTTTCAAATGACGTTCAAGGGGAAATGTACAACAGAATTGGATCATTACCAATGATGGTGCGAAGTTCCTTAAAATTTATTTCACTGGAAATGAAGCTACAGAAGCCGAACGCTATCAACGAACATGTGTGTGCATTTGCTGCAATACCCTTCTGCTGAAACATTCTCAAAACAATTGGTGGACATCGGAAATGAAAAAATTGCAATGGATGTTTTCTAAGGGCCAGCAATTAAAAATATCTACTGAAAAATTTACTATTTTTTTTATATTAGCATGATACACTTATTTAGAGCCTAGAAATACATGTGATGTTATATAAAAATATAGGGTTGATACGTCATTTAAAAAAAAAAAATCAGCCAAAAATTTAAGAAAATATTATTTTAACCTACCTATCTCTTGAACTAAAAAAAAGTTTCTAAGTTAATAAAAAATTTCTTCATATTTAAATAACAAAAGAATTTTTGTAATTTTTTCAAACTAGTCCCCATTCCAACTCCGAATCCACTTAAAAAAAAACATATCTTGAAAATTTCAAAATATCTCCAAGCGTTCAAGAGCTACCGTATTATTTCCAATAAGCATTTTCTTAGCGTAATTTATTAAAATTTTTTCTCCATTACCCGTCTTGGAAGCATATGGCTTTCACAAAGCATCATCATCTTTCACGATTTGATGCAGTTGTTTTCGCGTCTTCCCATGTAAGAATACACTGTCCTAGTTCTTGGAGTATCGTGCGTCTCCATGTATTCTTTAACCGACCACGAGGATTCCATTCTAGCGCCATTGTTGTTTTACTGTCAGGATTCTTTCTGATAGTATGGCCGATCCACCTCCATTTCCTACGTTTTAATTGTGTTGGTATGAGTTCCTCGTTGGTAAAGTTCCAGAGATTCGCGTTGCTGATCTTATTAGGCCAGAATATTCTACATATAATTCTGAGGCACTTGTTGATGAATGTAGATGGTATTTGGTACTAACCAGTTTTCACTTCCGTACAACAGAGTAGACTTTACTTATACGTTTAATAACCTAAGCTTGGCTAGTTTGAATATTTGTGAGCTTCTCCATACAGGTTGTAGTCTTCCGAATGCTGCTCTCGCTTTATTGAGCTGTTATATAAGTCTGTTTTAGCGCCGCCATTCATTGACACTGTCTAGAAGCAGAAGCGCGTACCCTGCAAACAATTTCCATCGAAAAAGTCTCTTAAACATATCGTCTTGAAGTTTAAATTAACATGTTATAGTTGGGAACAACTACACCTTTTTTTTCCTCCATACAAACTTTCGGAATCCATAGGAATCTAATAACTCCTCACATTGAAAGCTTAAACTACAAAACATCTTACTGACTAAACACTAAACAGCAGATAATTTAATCAATTAAATAGCTATAAAATTGTTTTAATTTAACTACATACATATATTTATTAAATTTTTTAAATTTAATTAAATGATTTCAACATTTTGACCGCAAATGTTTACACAAACTAATTAACATAAATATAAACACTAATTTAAGGGATTTAACAGGAAACATTCCACAAAATCTAAACACAAAGTTTTAACATCAATTTGCAATTATTTAAATTGATATTTATGTTAAAAACAATGAAATTGTATTATTATTCAAACTTAATTTCAAACAAGTTAACATAATCATGCTTCAAATTCTAGGAATAACTAATGTAACCATGACTTTTAAAACAAAACATTGCCATAAATTCTTTAAGTTATAAAAGTCGTTTTTGTTTAAAGAAACAAAAGATTGATTTCAAGAGACACAAGTTCGATTGATGCCTTCTTAAGTATGACAGGGGTATATAATATACATTAGGGTGGGTCTGGTATGAGGGGAATGATTCTACGAAGAATTCTAAGTTACTTTTATCTAGAAAATTTCAAATTTCAAATAATAATAATTTTTGATTTTTATACAATATTATTTGTTACAAATAACAAGCATTGATACACAGAAAAAAATAACAAAAGTTATTAAGCAATTAAAAAAAATTGTTGGCAACTGATTAAAATTTTCAACAAACTTTTTAATTAATTACTATAGATATTTATTAAATTTCTTTAGTTGTCTATCAACAATATAAATTGTTGAAAAGCAATGTGAAATTCAAAACAAATTCAGTAATGTATACTTTTCTTTTAAATAATTTTTAAATTTTGTAAGGAATATTTTATATACGTGATTTTAAACACCTTTACTTAAAAAAAAAAGATTATTGTCCACACCTTTTTAAAATTGGATTGTTTTTTTTTTTCAAACATAAGTTTGACATTATTGAAAAAAATTAAAAATATATTATTTTTGTGATTCTTGAACAGGAAATCAATTTGGAAAATAAAAATGGTAAACTCCATCATGTGACGATTTTTTTTTTTTTTGGTTCAAGTGAGATTTTTATCCATTTAAAAGAGTGTTCCTTTGTTGGTGAAAATAAAATTTTTGTATGTAATTTTAATGATTGTTTCCAAAAATTTTCCTTAAAAAAATCCTTTAAAAACATGTGATAAATCATTTTAAGGAATCAAACATAGTTTTTTCAAAAACAGTAGAAAATATACAGATTGATCAAAACATAACCGGTAAACATTCTTCTTCAAATATTATAGAAGACATTGATCCAGATCAAGCTGATAGCGACAAAGCTTTATACCATAAATATTTGCAAACTGTGCGAGATTCTGCAAGTATATTTATTTTGGCATTGCATTCATTTAAGAATATATCAAGAGCAGATGTAAATAAGATACGAGAAAACATAGAGGATAATATTTTAGCTCCAATCATTGAATTCCTTAAAAAATCGATGCCACAAATGTTATTTCAAGGCACAAGTACAATTTTAAATGATATAGCAGAACTATTTAAGGACCTGTAAGACTGAATATAGATTCGAAAAGCGACTGATAGAAATGAATCTTATTTCAAATCCTCATTTATTTAAAATTGGAAACTCAAAAATCGCTACTGGTACAATAATGCCCTTAGATTTTCAATTTAAAAATATATTTCAATCGAATGACTTCCTTGACGAAGTTTTAATCCACGTGGAAAACACGAAACAAAGTAAAGGAATTAATAACTTCATACAAAAGATTTTAATTCCATTTTTTATCTATGAAGACGACTTTGCAATCAATAACCCAATCGGTTCTAAAGCAACAAATCAGGTCATGTGTAACGTATACTATAGTTTCCCATGCCTTCCTGGCAAATCATCCAAATTAAACACTGTCTTCTTAGCATGTTCAATCAAATCTGCTGATATTAAAAGAATTGGTACTAATGAGTGCTTTAAGCCATTGGTAAATGCTTGAGGAATGGTAATATTACAATGGATGAATTGGAACTTTATTGGAGGAAGTGTTCAAACTATAGAATAAATCAAATAAATAATATGAAAACCACCTTAGACATACTTAACGAATGGGCAGAATATAAAAAGCCTTCAGGATATCATTTGGTTTGTACCTACATATTTGTATATTATCTTTATTTAGAATATTTATCAGTATCAACAAAATGCATTTTATTTACAGATCGATAAAGATTTTTGCATTAAGTTTCCCAAAGCAAAAAACTTTGAAGTGAAATGGGCACAGAATTCCGAAAAGTTGTTCAACTTACTTCAAAGTAACATTGTTAACTCTGCAGCTCTAACTACATTAGAGAAATCTAAATCTTGTAACGAAGGACATACTAAATTTAGGTGAAATATAATAATTGGAAAACTTTTATACAACTTTTTTTTTAGAATCTAAAATTTTCTCCATATTTTGGTTATTGCATCACTTACTACCACCATCATTAACAGTATTGGTAGATTCTAATGGATCAAAACGACGAAAGAAGTTTTCTGTTGAAGATTCCCAGCATTCATTTGCGCTAATAGGGAAGACACAGGAAGAAATAGATGCAAAACTAAATTTGTTAAAAATTCAAAAGACCCACATACAACCCCTACTTTTGATAGTTGGAGAAGTTTGGGATGTTAAAACTGTTACTCTTTACTACGATGATCAAATTAAATATCCATTTGTTAGGTGTTTAGCAGCAATAGATATATTATATAAGCTTATGTTATTGTATGATTTTTTTAATTTAAAATAAATAAAAATTAAAAACTAAATATAAATTGTACTTTATTTTACAGACTTTAAATTAGTAACAACATATTTTTTAAATATGATAAATTAATTGTTACAATTGTGATCACCATGTAACAATATAAATAATCTATATGACAAACTTATTGTTAAAAAGTAATGGTTCATTGTCAACAAATTTCTTTTTCAATATAATAAACTTTTTGTTAAACTATAAATATTAATTGCTAACAAATCTTTTACTCAGTATGACAAACTCGTTGTTAAAAAAAATTGTTGATTGTCAACTACTTTAAGTAACAAATATATTTACTGTATTTACAAAATTAGTTGTTGGTGCCTTTTCAATTAAAATTTTAATTGTATTTACGAATTCGGTGATTAATATGACAACTGTTTTGTCGTAATTTTTTTCTGTGTAAGTTTTTTAATAAACCTCACTCAGCAATTTTAATTTATTCAAACAAAAACAAGCCCGACCTTATAATACATGACGAAGCGCATTCTAGTCGTCCAACTAGAAAATAAATGTCAACAAATGAGCGCAGTATAAAAGTTCATTTGACACTTGACCCCTTCGTAACTTCTATCGGGCTTAAAAAACACCCATTCTAAAATAAAATTCAAAATACAAATGTTTTTCTTTTATTGTTATAAAGTTAATTTGGAACCAAATTCATAAATGAAAGAAAAAATTCAAATAAAATTTCATAGAAAACGACCCACCCTAATATACTTATTTGCATTTATTGTTTAAAACTCGTATCTAAATGGCTCAAGCTATAATAAGATCTAAAATAAACACACAACGTTCAAAATACTGTAATTTCACATAAATTCTCCCGTTACGCCCCCTCAACACAACCATCACCATCAACATCAACACATTGCATTTACATTTGGCTTTTAAACATCTATTCAATGTTTTTTCGCCTACATTTTATTTTGATTACATTTTATGAGGTTTTATTTATTCCTTCTTTTTTTTATATTTTTCGTCTTCTATTTATTTTATTTCATTGTTATTATTAGTATTATTATTGTGGGTGTTTGTTAAGTGCGAGGACAACTAGCAAGGAGCTAGGGAGCAGGGAGAAATTCTTGGGTCAGTCTGCATTATTAAAGAATGTTCATACATATGAATGAGTATGTCAACAATAGTTATATTTAAACTATGCAAAAACTAACAATTACATGAACCGGAGACAAAGAGATAGTAGGGGTAATAAGGCTAAAGCCATTAAAGTGTATAGACAAAATATAAAATTCATTTACACCATTTCCATTGAAAAGCTTAAATATGAATTTGTATGCGAATGCAGGACAGTTTGCAAGGGATGAAATCTTTATTGCTTTAATATAAAACCTCTTATCAGGGATAATAATAAAAATTAAATACTTGGCATACTTCTAGGCTTTTATTGCGCCTATATAAGATGTTTTTATTAGAATAATAAAATTTTAAAAGTATTTTATACAATATGGTTTTATGAAATTATGTTTATGGTTTTGAGAGGATTTTATTATTTAAAAGAGACAAATTTATGAATTTATCTGAACTTTGTATTTAAATAATTTATAAAGCAAGTAAACGGTTTCACCATGAGACATTTTCTTATGCATTTAAATCCATTTCAATTTCTTTAAATTGAAGAAGAAAGTCAGGATTTAAAATACTCAATAAGGAGAGATCTTAAACGACCTTCGCAGGTATAGTTTAAACATCATACAATCATTTCAGAAAAATCCAAGGACAGAACATTTAAGCCTCTTTCTCATTGCAATATCTGCTTAATTACATATCAGCCTCACAGATATTAACCTATCTCTTTCATGAAGACTTTTAAAAACAGAAATATTTTCAGTCTAGAACTATGTCTAATCCACTACTCACTGGAAACTCCACCTCAGGTATCACGCTCCTTCTCTTTCCGTCGAGACGGCTTAAAAACTTCAATAGCTTCAATATTCTGATACAAGAGCAACCAGTTATTTGCATATCTAAGATGAGTATTGGATCGATTTCCTGTAATGCTCTGAGCCACTATTCAATTAACCCTTCTCTTATTCTTGGTTTCAGTCCCCACGTTTTAGTTACCTGACATGAAAAGAACGCTATTTAAGTTTACAAACCTTTGACAACACACAGTGGGGCAGAATCAAAATTTTTAGGAACAATTTGATCCACATTTATTCCGAACTATTTTCTTTTTGTTTAGACAAGTTAATTTTTGGGCTTACAAAAAAAATTGCAAGTCAATATTTCAATTAGATTCAAAAATATCTCACTTTAAAACTCCGTTCTTCAAATATATATCACATTTTCATATTTTAGTATAAAATGTGATTAAGTCAGAACCATTGAATTTTTGCTGGATAAAACAGTGTTAAGAAAATTTATAAAAATTATTTAGTTTGAAATGTGAAATATTATTGAAGGACGGAGTTTTAAAGTAGAATATTTTTGAATCTAATTGAGATATTGACTTGAATTTTTTTGTAAGACCAAAAATTAACTTGTCTAAACAAAAAAAAAAAAAAAAAAAAAAAAAAAAAATAGTTCGGAATAAATGTGAATCAAAATGTTCATAATATTTGCAATTTTAAATTATTAAAATTTGTATACAATGTTTGTTTTAGAAACTCAGTAAATATGTAATATGCAATAAAAGCATTATTTATTGACAAAACCCAATGAAATTTTCAACGTTTTTTAAACCTGTCATTTAAGTAACAAGGTGTAAAAAAACTTGTCAAAAGGTCAAAAATTGAAGCGAAAATCCCAAAAATGGTATTTCTTACAATTTTGCCCATAGGGTCCACATTTCCTTAGGGTCTGGGAAAATACTTTGGAAATAAATAGGAATCACATCAAGGTTTTCAAATATTCTTTCCGTTTTCTGATCCCAGCTTTGGGATTTTAGAACATGTGGTCCAAATTTGAAATTTTGATAAAAAGTAGGTCAAATTCCGAAGGGCCGACATATTCGTAAAACAAGACATGTATTTTATACCAGAATGTTCTCCGTAAATATACCTTACGGAAACACATAAAATTGTTACATGTTCTTAAATAAACTTTTTTTAATAAAAAAAAGAGTTAAGTCACTTTTTGATCAAAAAAACTACAAAAATTTACTATATTTTGAATTTTTAAATTGAAAATCGTTTATTTTTGGATTCATAATTGATATTGCCCTGAAATCTTTTGTACGTTATTGGTAATTTAGTTGTCTAACTAATAAAAGAAATTTGAGTCCATTCGGTTCAAAAGTAAGCCCTATATTTTTAAAAAAGCGAACCAAGGTATGGCAAAATTTTAAAAGTTCAATTTTGAAATGTCTATAACTCGGAAATTATAAGAGGTAAATAGCACACGCAAGCATGTTTTTCAAAAGACCAAGTCAAGTGCTTTCCAAAAATATACAAATCTTTAAAATCGGATGGGAAGCAAAAAAATGGCACGTGTTTAAAAATTTTACATTTTGAAGGTACCCTACTTTGAGCCCCTATAGCCCCGTCCCTGGAGCATTTATTGGGTCCATTTTAATCGAATACTCCGGACCAGCCGTTTGGAAATGCGTGATTTATTTCTAAATAATTTTGATTCTGCCCCACTGTGCAACATTAGAGATTCTCTCCCCAAGTTTAGGGACCCTGAAGTTAGTAATTCTTCTCCTTGTGAATAGAACCATCTCCGATTTCTGATGATTAACACCAAGACACTACTGGCACACCGCCTTAATTGTCTGAGAACACATTTCGTTATTCAGAGGGAGTACTCAGAAATGTTCCATTAACTAACAGATCCTACTCCAAGTGTGTCAAGAACTAATATCATTTAATATCAAAAGCAATGTAAACCACTTGGGGTTTATCTCTAGTTGCAGTGGAGTCAATTAAAGTTGTACAAATTTCAGTACGAATATTCTATTAAAAGAGTATCTTCATAATCCATAACATCTAGAATTTCTAAGTAAGGCTACCCGAAGGATTTTACTACCAGAAGCTTTGACAATAATATCATGCCCAATTTGAGTTGTCGTATCTAAAAGAACTGTAGCGCAGTCATCATTGTCATTTGTTTACAGTATTGTAAAACTTCCTTCAGTGCTGATAATTTAAACTCATTTAAACAATGCTAAATGGACTCCCATTAAAATCAAACGTATAATCTTGAAATTAACATATTTTGTTTATAATTACTAGACCCAGCTCCATTATCGGATGCCTTAGTCCAATCAAAACTTCATCTTAAACCTATGATTAAACATATTAAACCCATTATGATCTTCAGTTTTAATTCATTAATATTTGTATGCATTTGTACATCACTCGTCTTTCAAAATCTGTAAAGAGTTCGCGAAATATATTACGTATTTCGAAAACCTATGTAAGATCAGATGAGCAAAATTTTAAACATTTACCATAGATCATGGTCACTGTATACGGTACAATGAAAAGCAGAGCCGAGAACTATACACTCAGAAACAAAATATAGTTGTACATTGTTACTGTAACCATTTCACATTTGTGCATGGTTACTGTAACAATTTCAAAATTTTTAACAATATTATAGTCACAGTAACTATATATATGATTGTGGTAACAATAATATGGTTAACTTACGATTCACATGATTGTATCAACCATATATATGGTTACAGTAAACATGTATATGTTTGTGACGACCATTCATATGATGAAGGACATACCATATTATGATGCTCTCATATCATAATCTGAGAACAACATATTATGATAAAATTATTCATCATAAAAATGGTTGTCACAAACATACACATGTTTACTGTAACCATATATATGGTTGATACAATCATGTGAATCGTAAATTAACCATATTATTGTTACCACAATCATATATATAGTTACTGTGACTATAATATTGTTAAAAATTTTGAAATTGTTACTGTAACCATGCACAAATGTTGAAATGGTTACAGTAACAAAGTACAACCATATTTTTTTTCTGCGTGTATGAATCGGTATTCTGCTCTCTAGAGAGTTATGATTATCATGGCTAGTGTTAGATATATCAACCGAAGCCTCGGTAGCTTCGACGATTGAAGATTTGTATGGCCTATTTTCAAAATGTACCGTATTTCTCAACCAGGGGAATAATATTGATGGTTGAAATTAACGCTTATGCAGGCTTAACTAATATCGAAACATAAAAAGCTATCTAGCGAGATAGTTCTGGAAAAAATATAGAAAATAATGATGCCTTTATTGCGAATTATTTCAACAACATTTTGGCTATATGTCGGACATTATTCCCTCATAAAATCAATCCTATATTTATCTCTAGATAATGTCACTGAGACACTAATTGACTCTAAATTAAGCAGAAAGTGGAGAGGCTGTCTGTAGGAAGTACGTGATGAGCTCGACTTTGATTTCGGTGGTGATAACTACTTTGTTTTCACTATCCGCAGCAGTTAAGCCAGCAGCAGTTAAGCCACGCAGACATGACTTCGTTGATGAGAATCAAAAACATCGAATAACATAATGCCAAAAATGACTTACTAAGCGATTAGTTCGCGACGACTATTAGGACATGTTTCTATGATGGTACTTATGAGGATATATGGTAATAAGGATAATAGGAGGAAGCAGTGGGTATCCGCTCTATATGGAGTCTTATATCAATCAATCATTTGAACATTTTGTAGAAATTTGACTTGAATGCAAATATAATTATGTTTTAAGCTTGAAAAATATTTAAACAAATTTAATATTTTTCAAACAAAAAACATATGTTTCCTTTTTACTGGTGAATGCTACTGATATAAAGTGTAATATAACTATAATTCAAGGCTGGGGTATTATGCCGAAAGGTATCAATTGGATCTTCAAAACAGTCGTTAAACCCATCTTGTTCTATGGAGTATTGGTGTGGTGGCAGGCTCTGGATAATGCTACTCACCGGAAGGCCGTTGAACGAGTTCTAAGGACTATCGCGATACTGTTACAGGCGCTATAAGGTCTATCTCCTCTAAGGCATTTTTTACTATTCTTACCAGTTGATTTGATGGTGATACAAATGGCTCTCAACTCTGCTGTGAGTAGTGTTGCCAATTTAGCCCTTTTCTGGCTAAATTTAGCCCTTTTCAATCTTGTTTAGCCTCAAAAAAATTAATTTAGCCTTTAGCCATTTTTTAGCCTTTTTTATTTTCATTTAGCCATTTTTATAGCTAAATAAAAACTTGTATATTTACTCTAATAATTTTAATTTTTTTTGCTGTTGAAAATTAGTAAAAATCAGTTCAAAAAAATTGGCAGGAATATTATGACAAAAATTAACTGAAAATGTTGAACCAGTAAACAATTTAATCACATACAAATTTTTGGAGGTCTGGTAAGGACCTTGGACACTCTAGGATACTGAATTACTATGGGCAAATATATGGTAATGTCGATTACAGCATCGCAAAACCTTTTTTCGATAGGCATTTCCATATTATGATCCCGAATAGGGATTTATGGCAACGTGGACTCTTCCCCCCTGCTGACATACGGATATACACTGATGGCTCTAACAGGGGTAACAGGGTCGGTGGAGGTTTCTACATTGAAAACTTTGGGATAAAATCCTTCTTAAGGCTACCTAACTTTTGCACTATTCTTCAGCTGGCTGAGGTATTATCGAATATCTGGTGATATATGTATATTTACTGACAGTAAGGCTGCCGTTAACGGAATAGCAGGTGTCTTTACGACATCTAGGTTAACCGAGGAATGCCGGATATTCCTAAATGAGATAGCGAGACATTCTAGGATAACGCTAATATGGGTCCCTGGACACGATGGAAGTCAGGGTAATTGTATAGCAGATGATTTGGCCAAAAGGGTCGCGATGATGAGTAAGGAGGCGATCGACCCCTTTTCTGGTATTTCCCTTGTTAAATGCAAGATGGCTGTTCAGCAGAAACTATATGAGACTGCACAAAACAGGTGGACTAATGAACCTTCCTGTGCTACAGCGAGGTCGACTTGGCCCGTATGTGATGCCCGTATAAGTTTTAATATGTTTATGGCAATCATGTTCATGATCAATCAAAATATGTTGTTCTCAGAGTGCGATAACCATAATCTGAGAACAACACAATATTGTGAAGTATTACATCATAAAAATGGTTGCCACAAACATATACTTAATTACTAAAATCATGTGAATGATATTAACATATTATGGTTACCGCAATCATATACATAATTATAGTGACAATAATATTATTTAAAAAAACTTGAATAATTGTTGAAATGGCTATGGTAAACATGTTGAACTAAAATTTTTCTCTGCGTGTAGTGAGATTGCATAATATGAAAGTTAGACTACGTTTATTCTGTATTCAGACTTGAAGATGAATGTAAATAAAAGTATTCATAAAAATAAGCGAATATTCGTCTAATAATAATTTTTCCTAAGATTTAGAGGATTAATGCATATAAAACATTTTGTAAATTAAAAAAAAATTATTAAAAATTCATAAAAAAGATTCAATTGGAAATTGTGCAAACTCACCTAGTAACAGATGTCTGTTTAGTTGACAATTGTTTTTATTAGACAATTGTATTCGTGATAGTTGAATAAACTTTTCAATATCTGTACATTTCTTCATTGTAGATCGAATTTATTTCTTTAAGCCTGTCTGTAAAGATTTAGTTTAATAATAATAGTTACATACATATCAAATGGATATGAACTTTGAAAATAATATAAACACAAATACTCCATTAAGTGTGTAGCCAGCGGTAAATAGTTAAAGGCCGGGTTTTCTAAGAAAATTATATATAAATTGTCTTTCTTAAAAGGTCTTCTTAAACAAGGGATCTTCCAAATAATTGAGAATAATAATTGAATTACTCTGCAGCCATTTACTTTAATTTTAAATTTAATTCAATTCGCAATATTTAATGTTTTCCGAGTAATTTTTTTTTATTAAATCAGAATACATTTTATAAGATGTCTAAAAATAAATCTTTCAGTACTAAGAGTACTTCTTGAGAAGTCATTCTAAATGTATGCGTGATCTTGAATCAAAATACAGCCTTGTATGAAATTTTTTAGTTTGATATGTAACTGGAAGGCCTTGTGCCTGAAAAATAAGGCCTTCTGGGTAATCGTATTTACTGTTACTTTGATGTATGTAGCAGCATGTATGTGGTTGTTAGTATATTGTCAACAAAAGGATCAAATACATATAAAAAAAGAAATGAATACATTTCTATAATGAATGACATGTCTAATAAAATGCTAAAAGACAATATTTGTATTATACATATATTTTTTTCATTTTATTTTCTTTAGAGGCATGTAGTTTTTGTTTAACAATTGTGTTGTAGTTTTTTTTTCTTATTTCTTTGTAATTTTCTCAATGTTTTGTCGTTGAGGCTTTTATTCACATTTACGTACTTTTGTTATTTAATTTTTTTTTTTTTACAAAATTATGTTATTTAATAATAACAATAGAGACGGTTGTTTTTACACTATTCCCTACGATAATATGGTTTTTGTATATTTGATTTTTATTGCTTCCAAAGGTTGTTGTTATAAATGTGTTTATCAGGAAAAATCGAACTTTTTTTAGTTTAGGCAAAACAAAAACTATTTTAATCTCATTTCGTTATAATGAAATCATAAAAAATCAAAAAAACGGGTTAAAAATGTTTGAGTTATTAAGATTTTTCCCGACCATGATATATTCCAGGGCACATATAAAGAAAAACGCAAGAAAAAATATCACTTTTTTTTTGCGAAATTTTGTAACGCACAACTATTTTCACCTTTTTCAGATCCATAAAAGCTCTGATATGCACTATAACTAGCATAATGTCTGGCATGATTTCGCTAGAGCAGCAGGCTCGCATGCATGAATTGCTACAGCTCAACAAAATGGTTCCACTTATGACTGTTTCCTATAATGCCTCTCAGTTGACTATGCAAAACTTGTGGTCCTAATGATTTCGATGATCTCAAATCATTTTTAAAACTTAATCAAATTTAGAAAATTTAAGGTTTTATTAAGAATGTATTAGAGAGTTAAAATCAAAACGAACTAGTTGAATATCTTCAAAAGTTTTGCCGCAGCTGTGATTTAAATTCCAAGGATTTTGAGAAAAAATAATGCTGACAATTATTTCACTAAGGTGGCAATATTTTAATCTATATATATAAAAATGGATGTTTGTATGTATGTGGGTATGTATGTATGTATGTATGTTTGTATGTTCCGAATGAACTCAAAAACGGCTGAACCGATTTTGATGAAATTTTCAGGGAATCTTCAGAATAGACCAGCGGGTAACACTGTAAAGTCAGATTTTTGATTTTCGGTCTGTGGGCGGAGGGGCGTGGCAAAATTAAATTTTTACATTTTACCGCTAATGCCATCTACATATATAAAAAACGGCTGGACCGATTTTGATGAAATTTTCAGAGAATCTTCAGAATAGCCCAGCGGATAACACTGTAAAGTCAGATTTTTGATTTTCGGTCTGTGGGCGGAGGGGTGTGTAAAAATCAAATTTTTACATTATACCGTTAATGCCATATATATATAAAAACAGATTTGTGTATGTATGTTCCGCATGGACTCAAAAACTGCTGGACCGATTTTGATAAGATTTTTACGGAATCTTCTGAAAAGCCTAGCGGGTAACACTGTAAAGTCAGATTTTTAATATTCGGTCTATGGACGAAATGGCGTGGCAGAATCAAATTTTTATACAATACCGCTAATGACATAAAAAAAAGATTATTGTATAATTGTTGATCTACCTTTCCTTCAATTCTTACAGATAGTTTATTTAGTTTCCTATATACAGGCTTACAAAGTCAGTGATTGTTGTAAAAAAAAATTTGGCAAAAAAAATTTTTTCAAAAAAAATTAATTTCGTCGACCAAAAAATTTTTTTTTCAATCGGAGAAATACCTTTAAAGTGCAATGCCAAATGTCCCACAGAATTGGATCATTGCTCCTGCTTCCCAATGATGATGCGAAGTTCCTTCAAATTTATTTCACTGGAAATGAAGCTACAGAAGCCGAACACTATCAACGAACATGCGTGTGCATTAGCTGCAATACCCTTCTGCCGAAACATTCTCAAAACAATTGTTGGACATCAGAAATGGAAAAATTTCAATTGATCCCGCCACAAATGAGATTTTTTTGTTGACAAGGTATTCCCAAGTCTTACAACCAACTACAAAAATTCGGATTGGTTGTGGGAACATGCAATTTTGGCACCAACAAATTATGATGTTAACAAGCTCAATAAACAAATACAATTGAAACTGCCTGGCGAAACAATAAAATGCAAATCGATTGACACAGTAATGAACGAAGAACAAGCCGTCGATTATCCTACTGAATTTTTGAATTCATTGGAACCAGCCGGACTGCCACCGGTTGGATCACCGACTTTGTCCGACACTGTATATTAAAATCGAGATCGATATGCAATATAAAACAGATGTTTTCTAAGGGCCAGCAAAGCGGACCGGGTTCAGCTAGTAAGTAATACATATACAGAATATCGTTACTTTATTGTCAATTTACGTTAAGTGTAATTGAACGCCAGCCGAAGCATTGCCAACTTGGGTCCAAACAACGGCCTTGTTGTGATAATTTGTACTTATCGCACCATTCATGTTTTTTGGTCTCGTTTCAGTCATCCAGTTGTTTGGAGAAATCAGATAAAGTCTATGTAAAATTAGAGGAATGCCATGAATATAACAACTAAACTAATTCAAATCTTTGGGGGTACATCAGCTCCATTTCAAAATTTTTAAAAGTCTTTTTAACAATATTATAATCCCAGTAACTATTTATATGATTGTGGTAACTATAATATGGTTAATTTACGATTCACATTGGTTACAGTAAACAAGTATATGTTTGTAACAACCATTTATATGATGAAGGACTTATAATACTATGTTGCTACCGGCTTATGGATATCACAATCTGAGAACAACATATTATGATAAAATTATTCATCATAAATATGGTTGCCTCAATCATATACTTGTTTTTATTTATAGCATAATTTCGGCTTGAATGAAGCTTCGAACTTGCTGTGGAGATATTTCATCTACAGCGATAAGCATATAATTGGTTTAATAACAAAATCGTTAGACCAGTACGTTTTTGGAGTTGATTCCCCAGTTTATAATGCAGTTATAGTTACATCATCGCAGATTTAATTCTAATAACACTAGGTTACAAGGTTTTTGTTCGTGATGCGAAACATGTATGGGTTTGTTGTTTAAGGCCGTCTAATTTCGAGAAAAATATTGAAAACAATACTGGATGTCATTTTTTTAGATATTTATTAGGAAAGAAAATACTAAAAATAACATTAAAATGGGAAGAATAAATAAAAATGAACAGTGTTATTTCTGGTTTTTTAAACATTTTAATTTATCGTAGTCTATGCTGGTGCCAGAAACCTTGATAATTCCGTTCAAATTCGGCACGTTCAAATGAAACTACTGGTCGGAATGCTTTCAGGAAATGAATATTTGACCTCCTATTGGAATACAGGTTGTCAAAGTTGACCACCTTTAGTTTGCAGAGCTTTAAAGGTGATAAATGTATTTTCGCTATAAAGAAAATAGAATAGTAAATAATTTCTGTTTATTTAACTAAAAAATATTTAAGTTTCACGTTTGAAAATTTAACCTTGAATTTATTTTGTTTCTCGCATATATCTTTCGTAGTAGTTCTTCTATTAGCTTCTAAAAACACTATTTTACTTTTTTATCAAAATCTCAAAATGTCTAGTCATGAATCTAATTCATAATTTTGAAATGAACATGAAAAATTCTTATAATTTGACAAAAGTTAAACTAAATTTTTTTAAATTTGTCTCAAAGATTTAAAAACAAATTGTATTATTGATAATAACTAGCTATAAGAATTGCAAGTTATACATTTTTAAATCGTTGTAAAAGTGCACCTTACTTCAGCAATGGTCGAAAGTAACAAAATTCTAAGTTTATCATTACATAAAGAAAATGAAGCATCCAGTTTTTAAAATTTCTTCACAAGTTTTAACAAATAAATTGGGATAGGTGGACAGTGGAATAGTTGTTGTATTAATAGTTAAATTCTTAGTATAATTTTATTCAACTGCATAACAAATATACACATTTTTTTATTCATTAAAAACCTACAAGACTTTTGAAATTTCAAAAATTATTACGATATCTTAAACGAAAATTACTTTATATAAAAATAAAAACCAGATAGATAGATTTTATACTATGGTTGTCATTCGAATAAAAATTATTCGAATATTCGAGGAAAAAATTAATTTTTAATCAAATGAAAAAAAATTCTTCAATTTATATATTAAAGAAAAAATTTCAAATAAAAACAAGTAAGAGAGCTATATTCGGCTATGCCGAATCTTATATACCCTTCACCAAATTATACTTCAAATATTTTTAGGTAAACAAAATTATTTTTTTTTTTTCAAAATTTAAAAAAAAGTAGTTTTTCAAAATTAAAATTTTTTTTTCAAAACTGTGAAAAATTTTTTTTTTGGATAATTGGGGTTAAGAAATATTTTTCCCGATTTTGACCCATTGTAGGTCCAAAATACTATAGCCTTCTATACGTCGTTGCAATGGGCTTTGCAATTGTCTATATTAATGACTTAGTAATCCAGATATAGATCAAAAATAGGCCACAAATCGAGTTTGTTCCTTATATCTCAGCTATTTGTTGGACGATTTTTTCGATTTTGAATAACAAACGAGCCTTAAGAAATCCCGATATATTGCTGTATCAATTATGTTTGTAAGTTAGTTAGGTGCTACGGAAAGTTGAATTCAACAAACAGACAGACTTCGATATCTATAGCGATCGAGAATATATATACTTTGCAGGGCCGCAAAGGAAAAATGTAGAAATTAAAAACGGAATGGCAAACTTATATATACCCTTGCCACTCATGGTGAAGGGTATAAAAAACAACTTTTTATATTGTTAAACACAGATGTGCATACACAGAACAAATAAATTCATAATTGGAATGAATTTTTTAATATATATTATTAATCGAACATAAAAGTATATTAATTACTGTTAAAAATTTACCTAAAATTCCAGATACGTATGTATGGAAATGATTTTATATCAGCATACATCTCTTTGGATTGTACTCATTAGCTAGTCGCAGCCAATATGTTGTAGTTAGCCGATGATAGCTGAAAAATTTATATCCTCGGATTGCATCCATTAGCTGTATTTACCAATATTCAGTCGCTAGCCGACCGAGAGCCGAATCATTTCTCTCGTCGGATTGTATTCGTTAGCTTGTATTAGCCAATAAGTCGAAGTTAGCCGATGAGAGCAAAATAATTTATATCCTCGGATTGCATCCATTACCCATAATTTGTCGATAGCCGAAGCATTTATCTCGTCGGATTATACTCAGTATTCCTAACTTTGATTTACTTTTAAGTCGTTAGCCGACCGAGAGCCAAATAATTTAATTAGTCGAATCCTCTATTAGAAGTTTCTCCCATTAACAAACACATTCCAAATATCCAATACAGCCCTGTGATAAAGATTTCAAATGAAGCTGAACAGACTAAGCACACCCCAGTTGGAAACAAAAACTGCTTTAGAGTATGCTGATTGAGTTTTGGATGATCAATTGTAAACATCAATGATTCATTCAAATTTTTTAAGAAAACATGAGGAGTTAGTGATTTATCTGCAATATTTTGCGTTGGTATTATATGCTAATTCTATATGTTTTCCATATCTGCGTAGTAGCTATTTAGCATTTTCTTTAATAATATTCGAAACTTAGTGGAAAGGCCATTTCAATTTTGCCGACAACATATTTTTTCCAATGTAGAGACAAAAAAATAAATGTAATACCAGAGACCGCTTAAGCTAAGATTTTTGTTGTTGATCTGTTCTCTATCGAACCGAGAATGTCTTTCATTATTGAAAGCCTATTAAAAGAGTTTGTGAATCTGATATTGTTCGTTACATGTTCCTTCTTAGCATTGGGATCATTGGCAGAATACAGTTACCTAGCCAGTAATTGCTTCTTTTAAAAGCTTATTAATAAGCTGTTTTTAGAAGTTGAATAAAAATGTAGCCTTGCTATAAGTGAGCATACTGTTGCTTGTTTATTCATGATTAATTTCATATTATGGGTTCCACTTTAGATACGCTCACATTGCTGAAATTAAACAGCATTGATTTCAGTAGAAGATCACTATCACATAGCTTGTTGATATTGTTTGCTCCTACAAAAGTCTTGTACATTTGCTAAAAATTGTAGGTATGCTAATTTCATAAAATATTTTAACAATATGAACGTATTATAAATATGTATGTAACTTAAATGTATCTAACTACAACCATATAACTACACACATGTTATATTACTTCTCCGTCTCTATGTGTTTAGCCCCTGGCTGACCCTTGGGAATATAATTAAATTTTATCTTGTTGTCAATTTAACATATTCTCTTGAATTTGTTGAAATGTAAACTTTATTATGTTTGTATCCATATGTATTATTAAGATTTAAACAAGAGAAAAACGTTTGATTGTTATACTCATATCATATTTGAAATTGACATTCCTTTGTTAATGCTTGGCTAGATAGATGTATGAAAACATTTATGGAATTTGAGATTAACATAATTATAGGGGTTTCTTGTGTTTGTCTTAACAAGTACCCCCATATCAAATGTTCTGCAACTCAAATTAAACTATTTAAGAAAATATATTTTCTATTTGCAAAAAAAAAAAAATATATTTTTAAAAATTGATTTTCTAACCAACACTCTCCCTTAACTATGATATCTATCTGCTTCTGTTGATGGCATAAAAAATTAATTTATTTCATGGTGCAGTATTTAATACTTTTACCAACCAACCAATGACTACAATTTAGCAGTCAAGTTCCATTAGTCACTTGTCAGTCGTTTCGTTCGATATTGTTCATGTCACATGCCATCAGCAACATGCTCGCTCAACTTGTTCATAGCAATGGCACTGTAAAGAGCAGCAATGGCAAATGTGGTTTGTGTGGCATAAATGAGGAATACAAGACAATTTAATGTAGAAAAGTAATGAGACAATGAACTGAAAAGTAAAATTACAACTATAAACAATGTTGCACGAAGTTGCCATACATTGCAGCAACAAATAGACAACATGCATTCGAAAATGTAGAAATTATATTTTAATCAAATAAAACAAGGAAATTAACTTCGAAAATGAAAGATTTTTCTAACAATGTTGTGTTGAGTAACAGTACAATGCAGAAAATTATTAGAAAATTGTGCAATACAACATTTTATTTATATAAGTTTTAGGTAAACCCGGTGAGCTTCGCTACCCCAATCGTAGTAAAATAAAAAGATTTTATAAAAAATGAAATGAATATAATTTATAGTGCTATTGGCATCGATAGTATATTTAAAATATCCTGTTTATTATGTTGTAAGTTTTATTTATTTTGAAACATTTGTACAATATAACTTTATTCAAAGTATTGGCCATTATTAGCTCTGACCTTTTCCCATCTTTCTGGCAACTTATGATCTTCGAGCCAAAAGAACTGCTCATCTTTTGCGACCAAGAACGAATCAAGCCAATATCCGTTACTCTGTTCCAAAATAAAGCGTATCCAAGAAAGAGCGTTCTGCATCGATCGAAACCAATAGTAGTCGGACGGGGCAGGTCTGGATATAGTCCAGTGAGTCAAAATATTCCAATCACTTTATTCTAAATAGATTTTAACAGGTTGCATAATGTGGCCGAGCGTTGTCATGATGAAATATTCAATGTGATTCGACTGGTTGGCCATTCGACTAGTTGACCAGGCTTCACATACGACATCTTACGCTTCATTATCGTAAGTAATGATTCGGTGCAAACATTTTTTTGCATTGAAACATCATTTCGGATATGCAAAATTGTCGTTAAAGGTCTCTCGACTTCTCACGTATGGTACCCAATTTTCCTGCTTTTGGATGAATACTGCTACACGCAAACTATTTGAAATTGCTGTTTGAGTAGCTTCCAATGATTGAGTTCGACAACAATCTTCCGGAACTGAACTTGAAAAATGAGATTAGTCCACTGTATTCTGATATCCAGAATAATAAGAACTTTGGTAAAAGGAGGAGAAAGCTTTATCTTTTTTATTAGTACAGGTTTTAGCGCCTCTTATAGTGTTTAGGTGAATTCTTAAAGCTATTTTAGGCATTATTTATTTATTTTACTTCGGCTGGCTACGTTTAAATGCTATACCGCAGAAGGAGGGCGCTGTGACAAATATTATAAACTGATATTGTTGATTGACAGCGGCTGAGAATCGAACTCAGACCGCAAATACCATATCATGTTTAATGATCAAACGCGCTAACCAATTAAGCCACAGCATCCTCACCCTTTCTGTTGTACAGATGAAGCAACAATATATTTTGCATGCTTGTGTTAAACTACAATATTGACTTTTGCACGTATTGAAATTTATTTAGCCTTTCTGAGATTTTCACAAGATCCAGATTAGGAAAATCATTCAGGTTTTATCTCATTGCCCTTATCTCCGACTGAAGCGCGATAAATGGAAAGAAGTTTGAAATATTTAGAGCTATAACTCTACCTCCGTCACGGAACGACATAAGCATTCTAATAGGATAGCGTCCACTACGAAATATTAAAGATGTGTGTTTGTGTTGTGGTAGTTTATCAAAATGATTAGGAAGTTCAGACCAAATTGCATTTGGTAGTTTCTTTTTTCTTCTTGAACCAGCACTCAGGGGATGACCCCTATTCATGCAAAGCATTGTGTTGGAACTAGCAAAACAGGTTATGGTAGGGAAGAAAGAGGAAGTAGTGTTTGTGGACATTCGATTTGAACTTTCCCACATTGGAAATGGCGGGAAACACTTCGGCGGGAAGTTTGTTCCACATACGTACAGTATTACGTAAAAATCTGCGGGTATCCGTAATTTCATCAGAACACATTCCATTGTAGTACCTATATAACAGTGAAACGCAGCCCACATTGCGACGGTGCTCCAGCAAATTGAGTTGGATACCCTACTGTCACCAATAATCACCTTCGCCCTCTCTTGTACGCGGTCGAGCAGCTTCAAAATAGACTTTGAAGCACCGGCCCATACATGGGAGTTGTATTCCATTTTCGGTCGGATATATATGGTGTAAATAGTGAGGAGATCAGATGGAGTGAAGTAATTCCTACACCGTTTCAAAAAACCGAGACACTTAAATTCTTCTTTCGACACTTGAAAAATGTGTTTAAACCAGCGGACATCACATTGTATTTTCATGCCCAGAACATCAAGAGCGTCTGATTCCACAAAATTTACACCATCCATAAATACAGATGAAGCAACATTGTTTGTCGTTCGTTTTTATGTCAACATGCAACACTGAATTTGAATTTGGACTTTAAAGACCAAGTGGTGGCGGAGCCTCAGGGCCCCAAAGTGGTGTACTTCGGCTTCATGAACAATTTCAAATGATGTAGAACTTTTGTTCTCCATCGGATGTGAAAGATTTTCAAAAACATAGAATAGTTATGGATATAGTATATCTTACAGTTTACGAGATAAAAATAAAAATTTGGATTTTTACCGAACTTACTTTTTGCTAATAGTGGGTCGAAATCTTTCCCATTTTTTTAAGTAAAATAATTTTAATTTCCAATTTTATTTATAAAAAAATTATTGTTAAAAAATCTTCACAGAGTTAGAGGTGTTTTTTAGTTATGCAGAAAATTCTAAAATTTCAAAATTTGTAAAATTTGAACTTAAGCCATAATTTCTCTAAAACAATGGTGCCCATTTCATAATGCTTTCGCGCTGGTTAACAACAGCAGTACTAGGAGACAGTCCCGAACTAGTGATTTTCCCCATCATTTAGGGTGACAAAAAGTTACATAACTATCTACGTGACTAGTTATTTTAACACGTGCATGTCCTAAGCATGGGGTCAATTGACCCTTTTTGATTATTCTCTAATAGCTGTTCAAAAGTAGTCAACGCATTGGGCATTGTATTAACATACTGGTTACATAGCTTCAGATAGCTTACTAGCTACATAACTGGTTATTTGATCAGCTATATAACCAGTTATTTTAAATAACTTAAATAACTATTTTCTAAAGTGCAGTACAAAATAAACTTTTAAAGTGACTTCACTATAGGTTACTACGAGACTCTAAAGTGACTACTGACCTCAAGCAAAAATAAAAATAAACTGTATGAGAATTATATCAACACAATTTATATAAAACCAGATTGTACGAATTATTCGCAAAACGTTTAAAGTGATTACATTCTAGATTACATAGAGATACTTAATTGACAATTGTCTTCTCTCTGCACTACAAAGAGCATATACATGTCAAATGACCTAAAATATATAAATTGGAGTCAGACAAGTGCTAGGACATTAGTGACAATTACTGTCTATAAGGGATAAATTGACGACTTGCTTAACTGCTGGGTCTCTTTTGTTTAGTCGTCACTGAGACAGCGACACAGAGTACAAACATAAGATTGCTAGGGCAGTTCTCATGGAATGAAATTTTTGGTACCTAATTTAGTATGTGTTAAAGTTAATCGCTATATGTTACATGCAGCAAAAATATAAACAAAAGGCAGTAAAGTGTTGTTTCATTTACATCTGTGAAAATTTGTTTTCAGATTCGAATTGATTTTAATCAATACAAAGTAGTAGAATAAGCAAAAATATTTTACATATTTACAAAATTGCCGAAAATGATAATACGTCGCAGACAATTTAATTAAGATTGTTGATTTCATTATTGTTAACAAAGAAAGCCTTATAAATATTTACATCTTTTATTTAGTTCACTAAACTTTTCTTTCAGTGGAGTTCTTTTTCGCTCACCAACACAGTACAGTTTTAGCCATAGAATAAATGCGGAACGGAACGGAAGGGGAGAGAAAAAAATTACTCTCTTTTCAACATACGGGTGATACAATAACAAAAAACATGCAATACATACTCATGAATTAGGTTTTTGACAACAGACTAAGGTTTTTGGCTCTTAGTTACCTATCTAGTTGTTGACTATGGTTTTAGCTTTGATTGAATATGTTCTGAATTATTTTAATTTATTTCGCCTGGAAATGACGACTTTATTGTCCAAGAAATAAAGTTTCCAACTGAAATGTTAAATAAATCATTCAACACTTATAAAATTAGTAAGTTCTATTTGTTATACAATACACCACCAGTATTCGTTTGTGCTGATGTTTGTAACATCCAAAAATATTAGTCTAGCACCCACCTTAAAGTATACCGAACGATTTAAAAACACTTTCGGAGTAGATTAAACGATGTCCGTCCATCCGTCCGTCTAACTAGCTGTCCATGTAAACCTTGAGCGCTATTTTAAAGATACATATTTAGATCCAATTTGGTACAAGGAAACTGGTTGAAATCTCATAGCACCATACAAATGTCGTTCCAAAATAGGAATTTATTGGGCATAAATATTTAATTTATATAGGTATCTACACAAATTTGACTCCACATAAGTGTTATATATACGGTATTCATGTCACCTAATTTTATGATGATCGGTACATAATTAGTAACCGCTTCGGGTCGCATTCGAAAATAACTTTGACGAGCAAAAATAAATCTCTTAAAAATGTTGGTAGCCACATTTTATTCAACAGATATAAGTTTCATATGAACATAAATCACACGACCTAATTTCATGACGATCGGTCCATAATTTGTCATAGCTGCCATATAGGTCAACTTCAGATAATCGTTGTCGAAAATGAGTTATAGAAATTTTAAAAGAAAAAGGTTCGTGCTCATTTACTCAATGTAGGTTATTATATGGTCGGTGTTGACCGACTATACTTTTTTACTTGTTTTTGTTTAAAATAAATGACATTTTTAAGATGATGAACTTAAAGTAATAAACACAAAATCGACCAGCGGCGATAATCTTCACGTTCATATTATGATTAAGTTCTTTCCCAACACACTGTAGCACTTGTTGCCATAAGCTTAATCAGCCAAAAGTTTTAAACATAAAATTTGTCTACTTGCTGTAATATTTTTTATCACATTTAAATAAAAATGTCACTACTAAAACAAAAGCTAGAATGCTATATTCGGCAGTGCCGAATCTTGTATACATCGGCATCTCACATGGCTCAATGGTTTCAATTTTGATCAGTTTGGTATGAGGAAGCTTTCCGCAAGATGGCTGCCGCGTTTGCTCACAATCGGGTGTACAAAAGGTTTCACACATGTGCAGTTTCCATGGCAAAAATCCATGGAATTAAGCTATGTATTGCTTCCGAGTGACAATTTCTTGTTTCTAAACTTGAAGAAATGGCTCGGCGGTAAGAGATTTGACTTTAACGATGAACTCATCTTGCAAAATAAATTATATATTTTGATGACCTCGATAAATCTTATTTGTTGGAAGGGATTCAAAATTTGAGAAATGTTGGACAAAGTGCATAGAGCTCAAAGTAGACTATGTTGAAAAATAAAATGATTTTTTATTCAAAATACCCGTGTTTCATTCAAAAAGTCACGGACTTATTTACCCGGCCCCGTAGTAATAACTATTTGATTCTAGGTCTCCTCATTTAGGCCCTATCGTGGTTTAATTATACTCTTCACCATGAGTGGCAAGGGTATATATAAGTTTGTCATTCCGTTTGTAATTTCTACATTTTTCATTTGTGACCCCACAAAGTATATATATTCTGGATCGTTATATATAGCGAAGACGATATAGCCATGTTCGTCTGTCCGTCTGTATGTTGAAATCAACTTTCCGAATAATTTACAAACATAATTGATACATCAATATATCGGGAATTCTTCCGGCTTGGTCGCTATATAAAATCGAGAAAATCGGCACACAAATGGCTGAGATATAAGGAAAAAACCGGGACAACCTCGATTTTTGGCCAATTTTGATCTATATCTGGATTACTAAGTCATTAATATAGACAATATGGATATCTAACGATAGATATTTCAAAGTCCATTGCAACGATGTATATAAGGCTATAATAATTTGGACCTATAATGGGTCAAAACCGGAAAAAAACTTTTTAACCCGAATTTTTTTTTTTTACCAAAAAAATTGTTTTCATAATTTTTTTTTTTCATTAATAAATTAAAAAAAAAATTTTTTAAAAATTAAAAAAAAATTTTTTAAAAATTAAAAAAAAAATTTGAAAAAAATTAAATCAAAAGAATTTCGAAAAAAAAAAATTTAAAACAATTTTGAAAAAAAAAAAATTTTTAATTTTGAAAAAACAGTTTTGATAAAATTTTTTTTTTAATTTTGAAAAAATTTTTGAAAAAAAAAAAAATTAATTTTGTTACCTAAAAATATTTCAAATTTTTATTTTAAAGTATAATTTGGTGAAGGGTATATAAGATTCGGCACAGCCGAATATAGCTCTCTTACTTGTTGTTTTATAACATTGGACGGATGTACATTTCTTAATTTATTTATTTTTTTTGTACCAAACATTTCTGATTATTTCTCTCAATTCCCTATCTTGATAGACGGCCGGACATAGCTAGATCGCCTTACAATTTTATTAAGACCCAGAATGTAAATAATTTTGTGGGTCTGTGACAAATATTTCGATGTGTTACAAACGAAATGACAAACTCGTTATACCGCCCATTTTTTTGGTGGTGGGTATAATTATGCTGATGAAATATTTTTGTAATTAGTTGTCGAAATTTCATTATCATATAAATTTATATTTAGACATTTGATGCGTGAGTTATTTGAACTGATAAGATTATTATGGGAGTCTGTGCTCATGGTTTTATCAGCAACACGTTTACTAAATTCTCACGCTGGGTCTATAGATACACTCCGCTTTGTAGATACACTCTGAAAAGAGCTCTTTGTAAAAAATGATTTAAAATACATATGTTAATAATTATAAAACCTTTTTAAAGTAGTACATATGTTTATGTTTTGACCTGTTTCGCTGAGTGTAATGTACAGATTTATAATTAATAATTTTTGTTTTCAAAATTGCGCATTTCTAAATATAAACAATACAATAGTTTTTTTAGACGAAAGTAAGTTTAAAGTATGTATTTTCATCGGTTTCGCTGGTGTAGTCCGACTTCATGCGCTAATAACCCCTCGGTTAATGTATTTGGGTCTCGCTTTCATATCTCTGATAACATGTTTGTTTTGATATTCTGTTTGAAACGTATTAATGTTTATGTATTCGGGACTCAATATATGAGGGTAGTTTAATTAGTTGTTTATAAGTAAGACATTCATATATATTAATATAGTTATAATATCAATGTATTTTTATTTTGCAAATGCTTAATTCAAAATAAGTTTGTTTTATTATTTAGCGGATTCAGATACAAAAATTCATACAATCATGATTTGCGATCTCTGGAAATAAGGATGCGAATATCAAATATTTCACAAATACAGTTTAGTCATCATTGGATGGCCCCAAAGAGTATTATAAGCTTTTTGTATTTTACTCCTACCACTCGTTCCACACCCGTCAAGTCCACCTAACTTCTGAAAAAAGAGCTATTTATAACTATTGCTTGATAGTGCAGGATATTGACAACCAACTCGATAGGTGCACAATAGCTCCTTGAGGCAAGAACGTAGGAGTAACAATCAGCTCATGATTTCTACCAGCCATAAAAAGGAATATGGCTCTATGATACGTTATTGCCTATAAAATAGCTGTGTCCATAAAAAATGCAGCAAATATAATATAAATTTGATCGCTTCATATTTGACCATCGGCCCACATGTAAAGTTCACTTCCTGAAAGCACTTCATTAGGCATAAATCTTAATATATTAAAATCGCCATACCAAATACGAAGATCGGTCCTTAATTGTTCTTAGCGCCCATAAAAGCACAACTTTCGAAAAACACTTTAGGACTGAATTTGGGGATGAAATTTTCCCGAAAATATTGTTACGGAGTTGCATTAACGATGTGAATTTAACGGTCTGTAAGGACTGCTTGCAACATTTATCATGTGCTCGAAACTTCTATTTATTAACAATGTTGATATCACGCTGCACAGTGGGGCATTATCAAAATTTTTTTAGAAATAAATCTGGCATTTATAAACGGCTGGTCCGATTGTTATAAAATTTTTGGACCGGATGGACTCGAATTTCTTTTGTTAGTTAGTCAACTAAATTACCTACAATATACAAAACTTTTCAGAGCAATATTGATTATGGATCTAAAAATAAACGATTTTGAATTACAAATTTAAAAAATTGTAGAGTTTTGCTGTTTTTGGGCGAAAAGGTGACTTAAATCTTTTTTTATTAAAAAAAACTTTATTTTATGTGTTTCTTTAAGGTATCTTTATGGAGAACATTTTGGTATAAAAGACATGTCTTATTTTTTGAACATGACGCCCCTACGCCCTTCGGAGTTTGACCTATTTTTTAATCAAAATTTCAACTTTGGGCCACATCTTCTAAATTCCCAAAGCTGAAATCAAAAAACGAAAAGCAGCTTTGGAAACCTTGATATATTTCCTATTTATACCCAAAGTATTTTCCCAGCCTCAAAGGAAATGTGGACCGTATATGCAAAATTGTTAAAAATACCATTTTTGGGATTTTCGCTCCAATTTTTAGGAATTTCGGGATTCCTTTTGACAAATTTTGATTCTGCCCCACTGTGCGCTGTTATTAACATTATTTGTAAGTATAATGCCAATAATTTCAACGAATCTATCAGCGCTTAGTTACTTATGGTATACAAATATTTTGTATTTTTGACCCGTAGATATTGATTTTAAATTAGTTGCAAGTATCGGCTGGGTATTTTACACCGTAGATATCTATTTGTTGAAATTACGGGCACAAGAACATTAACTATTAAAGCTTCTAAAAGCTCTAGAAATATAACATTCTAGTTTTGTCCGTTAAATACATAAGTCATGAAACAACTAGAAGATGGCACTGTGCACATAAATGGTAACATCATGTTGCAGTCACTCAGTTGATCATAGGCTCTGCTAGAATTAACATCAACTGCATTACCAGTGTATTCTTGTACATTATAACGTGTGATTTTAAAGTGTTTGAGAAGACCTATTTAAATAGTTGTGTAAATTTAAATAAATAATGAGTTGTTACATTTTAAACTACTAAACTGATTTTATTTGCATTCAAAAGAATTAGATTTATTTAAAGGAAACAAACCACCGTTTTTAAAAGGTAAAATCGTAACAATATTATTTGTTAATCGAAAATGTTTGATGTTGAAAACACCATTGAATCTGTATTAGAAAATATTGAAATTATTATAAACTCCAATAAATCCTTAACTCAAGATTTCTCTTGTATTCCCACAAGGACTTAGCCTTTATACATTTTAAAAAATTAGTTGACAATGTTTCAGGTTAGGGTCTGAATTTAACATTTATTCCTTACTAAGCATAATATATCTCCAAACAAGTAAATTTTTGTCTTGTTACATGAAGACCGGGGTAATTTTTAATAAAAATTGTCAACAGGTTTTCGACTTAAAAAAAAATTCACGGTTATATACATGTATCATTCAGGAAAATCCTATAACTTGGTTTTTTTTATTTATATAACCCACATTTGTAATATCAAGAAAATCTGATCATTTTAAAATTCACGCCCACTTTTTGCAAACTAATTTGCATTGAAATCGTACCTATACATTACGGTGGCTCTTATTTATAATTTTTTAGAATTGCGATGTTCACTGGTCTCAAATTATTCTCTTCATCTAAGAGCCAAATGCTCAAAATTTGATAATGTTTAGGAGTTCCATTTAAAGTTTCGAGTTTTGGGTCAGAGTAGCAATATTTTCAAAAAAATTAAATGTTCAAAATAGCTTTTGTATTTAATTTTATCCATAGATGTTTAAATATAGAATATAAAATTGTTGCTATTCTATATTTAAATATCTATGGGTAAATTAAATACAGAAACTATTTTTAATTGGATTTTCTTTCAACATCAAATTTTTGAAAAACTTTCCTATTTTTACCCAAAACGTGAAACTTTAAATAAAATGTGCAACCTCAAGACGTTATCCGATTTTGTTAAAATTTCAAGTATTTGGTGTTTAGATGGCGAAGAACAATTTTAGGCCTTGCAAGGCCTATGAGAAAATCAAAAAAATTCAAAATAAAAGCCCCCCTATTATTATCATTAATCAGTATGTAGTCAAATGCAGTTCCATGAAATGTGTTTCAAAGCATTGCAATGAATCTAGTCTAACATTGAGACATCAACGGCTTGTCAATGAATTCAAACTATTTTCAATTGATTTCTTATCTGAATTTGGTTTTCATTAATATGTGTGAATAATTAAAACAACTGCGACTTGTGATTAGATCAGCTACATAGAAGAATTATAGTTTTTATAAGACAACAGCAACAGCAACAAAAAACAAATAAAAATATTATTTCTTTATGGCTTTATAAATAAATATTTTAAATATTATCAACAAATAATCAGTTGCAATTCAGAGTTCTAATGAAAAAGAGGATTTATTTAACAAATTTCAAACAAAATAAAATAAAGCAAAAATAATTTATAAATAAAAGCAAAAATAGAATGAAATTTTTCTTTGTCTCATTATTAATAACTCTCACCCTGGCCTGGGTGGTGGCGGCGGCCCAGAAAACACCCAAAGGCAAAGAAGCTGTCGACAAAATGCTGGAGGACTTGTGCACAGAAATCTTGACCAAAAAGAAATCACGCTACTACTACGGTCTGCAGTTTGCGAAATTCTGTGAAAGTGCTTACGAACATAAAATACTAAAACAACGTTTAAAGAGAAATGCCGCCCAAACGATGTTCAACAATGAAAATTTTTTAAAAAATCATATGCAAAATTATGAAAATCAATATTTGTTAAGAAATAAAAAAAGTATTAATAAGAAAAAACATATATTAATATGAAGAAAAAAAAAAAATACAAAGTTTTTTATTTTAATATCAATATTAAATTTTATACAATACATTGTTTTGTGCATCGTTTAAACACTTGGAAAAATTATGCAGAATGTTTAATGAAGATAATTATTTGAATAAAAAACTAATATTAAAAAAGTGCTAAACGGAATGGCTTTTATCTGTGGAATTTTGTCTTGACTATACGCCACCTTTAGATAGATATTTCAGAATTTCTTCAATAATTCGGTTTAAATAATATTTTCTAAAATTTGTACTATTATCTATACCAATTTCTAAATTGTACAGCATTGCAAAGGTATTTAAATACCTTTCATTTGATATATATATTGTCGAAGAAAGGCATAGCTAATAATTAAAAACATTTGAATGATATAGGAAAATTTTACTTTAACCAACAACGCTTCTACATGTCATTGAACCGATTTTGATGATTTTTTTCAGGAAATTATTCCTGACAGGTTAGTGTTTTTAGATATTTACGTTTTTAGTGATTTTATTTTTTTCCGTATAAAATTTGGTTAGAATCGTATATTATATGTCCTAACCTCCATATAACTACTCTAACTGAATATACACAGATATAGTTAATATACTGTACATATATTTAATAAAAAGATATCCACACAAAATTCAGCACAAATAATTTCCAATCATAAAAACTGACACTACTAAATCTAAATCTATTACCAGTTGTGAATATTTACATCACTGAAATAAAAAAGTTTAAAAAAACATGGTCACTCTTGTTAAATTTTGCAATATGCAACATAGGAAGCGTTGCAAAAGTCTACATACGACTTTAACTTATATACAACATTGTTATGGTAAAGCCGTTAATTTCATAATTAATAAGTTGATTTAGTTTTAAAGATGCTGCGTGTGTGAAATTTTGTGGAATATTTTCAATTTTAATATATCAAATCTGTAAATAGCGAAAAGAAAGGAAATATCGACAGAAGTCCGAAAATTAGTTATCAAATTGTCAAATGAAGGAAAATCTATGGCAAAAGTGGGGGAAATCGTTAGTCTGTCAAAATCTACAGTCCAAACTGTCCTTAGGAACTATAACAGGATTGGAAGATCTGAAAGTTTGCCACGAACAGGACGTCCTTTAAAGCTTGATGAAAGGCGTAAAATTTTAAGAGAAGTCCAAGAAATCCCAAAAAAAGTAGCGTAGAATTGAAAAACGATATCAAAAAAGACTATGGAATTGATTTGCATGCAGATACAGTTCGCCGCTGCTAAAAAAATCTGGACTTCAGTCGTGCATAGCAAGAAAAAACCGTTCATTAGTTCTACAAATAACAAGTTAGAGTGCTATATTCGGCTATGCCGAATCTTAAATACCCTCCACCAAATTAGATGCAAATTATAGAAATTACATTGGCATAAATACTCTAATATCCATATTCAGTGTTTGTTATAGGGACTTAGCTCCGATTATGAAGATTGGTAGAATGTTAATGTAATACAGTAGTTTTCGTTATAGTCTACAAATACAGTTGCACATTTTTTGTGGTCTATAAGCGAATTAGGAATATTACCGAATTTCTTTTTAAACCACTTTATGGATTATAGATGAATCCTGATATAATAGACATTTTGGACTTTATAAAAGTTTATTTAAAGTAAAGTAGTATAGTAGTATTTTATATATCACTAAAAAAACTAGTTTACTCAGAATATATTTTATTTCAAATGTATAAAAATGTTATCTAATTCAGCAATTTATAATTGAAATTACTACATATTCCTACCACTTCCAACGGAGTCTATAATTTTATAATAGGAATAAAATGTACTATTTAACAATTTATATACTTAATAATTGGTTAATATTGGCTCAATATTTTCCTTATTTACCACAAGTGAGGTAAAAGAGTATAAACAAGTTAGAGTGCTATATTCGGCTATGCCGAATCTTAAATACCCTCCACCTAAATTAGATGAAAATTATAGAAATTACATTGGTATAAACACTCTAATATCCATATTTAGTGTTTGTTATTGGGATTATTATGGTAGAATGGTAATGTAATACACTAGTTTTCGCTTATAGTCTACAAATACAGTTGCACAATTTTTGTGGACTATGAGCGAATTAGGACTATAACCGAATTTCTTTTTAAGCCACTTTATGGATTATATATGAATCGTGATATAATACACATTTTGGACTATATACAAATTATGTACTTTCTTCAATAAAAACACGTTTTTTAAACAAAATATAAGTTTATTTAAAACATAGTTGTATAGTAGTATTTTATATATTGTTAGAAAAACTAGTTTACGCAGAAGATATTTTATTTCAAATGTATAAAAATGTTATCTACTTCAGCAATTTATAATTGATATAACTACATATTCCTACCGTATCCAACAGAGTCTTTTTAATAGGAATAAAATGTATTATTTAACAATTTATATACTTAATAAGTGGTTAACATTACCGATTTGCTCAACATTTTTATTATTCACCACAAGTGAATTAAAAGAGTATAAAAAAGGGTAAACAAATATATTTAGTAAAACTTCAAAAGTATATTTTTGTTCTGTTCTAATGAATTTTCCGGATGTGAACCTTCTATATATAATCAAGAACCCATAGTCACCAAATCAACTTGAAACTTATATCTGTTAAATTTTTTACCGATATGAGTGTATATATGCGTTAATGTATTTTTCGGATGTGCGACTTATTTGGAAGATATAATAAAATATTTTAAAGCGATTTATATGTATTTGAGGCCTATTTTGCTTGATAGTTTTGTCCATAACATTATTTATAAGAATTTTATGGATATTATTGTGATTATCGCAAATGGAGCTAAGGTGCTATGGTCAAATATGGACCGATATCCACAAAACCCAGTAGTATAATGTATGGATACAATATATTGATCTGTATACAATTTTAGTTCGATATCGATATAATTAAAATATGTATAGAAGTTAATGTGTTTTACGGAAGTAGTCCTTATATGGGAGCTATGACCTATTATCGGCCGATCTTCATAAAATTCAACACATCAATTTTCGTATATATGGGAAATATTTATTCGAAATTTTAAGCAGATAGAAGCTTTTATAAGAGATTTATTAGTATTTAAGTAATTTTCGGAAATGGACCTTATATGGGAGCTATGGTCAAATATGAACCGATATTCACACAATCTAGTAGTATCATTTTTAAATTAATACTACCGATCTCTGTAAAATTTTAATTCGATAACGATATTTTTCAGATATTTATAAAAATTAATGTGTTTTTTGGAAGTGGTCCTTATATGCCAGCTATAACCAATTATGGGCCGATCTTCATGAAATTTCCTACAGCGATTTTCATGTGCAAGGGAATTATGCGAGTCGAATTTCAACCTGATACCGATATATATAAGATATTTAAGTGTATTTAAATGATTTTTGGAAGTAAACTTTGTATGGTCAAATAGTGCCCGATCCAAAAAAAAAAAAAAATTGGTCTCGCGATTTATGTTTGCACGAATCTTAGTTGCGCTGAATTTTGTATGGATACTGCATTTCTATGGGCATTTATATACTATAGCACCATATTTCGGGAGTAAATTTGTATGGAGGCTACGAGAAATTATGAACCGATTCTTTCCATTTTCAACAGAATTTGTCCTTTTATCATATGAATAATGAGTACAAAATGTCATGGTATTCTCTGCAATGAATTTACCCAAAGTCACAAAAATCATATGAAAATTATCAAAATTTTTGGAGGTTGTCTTACATTTTGATCCATAACACTGGTTCTATCAATTCGATTTTGCTGATTTTCAATACCAAACTGCTTAGAAAAATAAACATTTTGGTATACATTTCATTAATTTTACTTATGTGTTTTGGTCGTGAGAGTGTTTTACACAGACAGACAGACGGACATTGTTCAATCGACTTAGAATTTCATAAGGATCAATAATATATATACCTTGTTGGGTCTCAGATGAATATTTCACAATGTTACACACGGAATGACAAACTTATATATACCCTCTTTCACCACTTGTGGTGGTGGAGGGTATAAAAATTAGCAACAAGTAAGTTTCTTATGAACCCAAACCACTTCTCCTAATTTTTGGGATGATCGGACTTTAATTTCCTGTAATCATTTTAACATTCTTGCAAGTCTTTTAACAATATCATAGTCGCAGTAACAATTTATATGATTGTGGCAACTATAATATGGTTAATTTACGATTCATCAACCATATATATGGTTACAGTAAACAAGTATATCTTTGTGACAACCATTTATATAATGAAGGACTTACCATATTATGTTGCTCTCGGCTTACGGATATCATAATCTGAGAACAACACATTATGATAAAATTATTCATCATAAAAATGGTTGTCACGAACATATACTTGTTTACTGTAACCATATATATGGTTGATACAATCATGTGAATTGTAAATTAACCATATTATAGTTACCACAATCAATGCACAACTATATTTTTTTCAGCGTGTACGAGAGCCATTTCCTAACATAAGTTTAACGTGCATAAATCCCATTTAAATAAATTGGTATTGATAAGAAATTCGCACAAAGAAATTTTCTTATCAATCGAAATCATTCTTCTGTATTTTGGGAGGATCGGTCCATAATTTACAATAGCTCCCATATATACCCTCCTCCGAAAATAACTTTTAATGGGATTTTGAAATCACTAAGCTCTAAATAAGTATTATCAGTTAAAATTTTGGCGGCAATAGAATTATAATTTTGTAAACTAGTGTATTTCATGAATATACGATTTGAAATATTATTTATACTCATACAACATTTAAAATATTTTCGTTATTATTAACTTTTGTCTCACTAAAGAATTATTTAGGTTTTTAATTTAATTTCTATTCACAAAATCTCGAATGATTAGAGATTAAAATAAGCGATGACTAATATCACAAATACCCTACAACACATTATAGTTTATGTTCCTAAAAAACAAAATTAGAACAAAAAAATACTGATAATTAATTAAAAAACAAGTTACACAGCATAGTCGGTCAATACCGACTATATAATTCCCTTTACTGTGCATATAAGCAAAAATAGATTGCTTTTAAAATTTATATTTTGTTCGTTAGTTATTTTCAGAAGTGTTTATTATTGGGAGCTATGACTAATAATGGACCGATCGTAATGGAATTAGATAGTATAATTTCGTATATATAAAACCAAAATTGTTAAGAGATTTATGATCGATAAAGTGATTTACGTAGGTGAACCATATATGAGAATTATAATCAATTAAGGACCGATACGTACAAAATTTATTTTCATATAAAATTTGTTGAGAAATTTGTGTGGAATATATAAATTTATAAAGCTGACATTTATGGTTAATAAAGCCCTAATTTGGAAGGACTTCTTTATGGGTGATAGGTGAAATATTGGACTGATTTCAACCAATTTAATAGGCTGTCAAATATCGAGAAATCTTATTTTATCGAAATATCTTAAAAATATTGACCGCCAGCCAGTGAGATGGACAGACGGACGGACATTGTGATTCTGAGTTGATCAGTATACTTTAATGTGGATGTTAGACTAATATTACAAACATTCTGCATAAACCCAATATACCCTCTTATGGTGATGTAGGGTATAATTAGGAAATAGCAAATTGGAATCCGTGTGACATCAATGATAATCTTTTAAAAACTTAATTTTAAAATTAATGCATGTTGATAATGCAAACTCCTTATTATTTCCATTGTTGAGTAGTTACTATTGAAATAGTAAGATTCAATTAAATGTTAAAGGAGAATGGAAGTGAAAATTAAAGTACAAAAACATAATCACGCATCCAAGATGGATAAATTACCTAAATATTTGATCATTCCATTAGACAGAATGTTTTCCAAAAATTATAGTTAAATATCGGTCATTCACCTAAAGCTAACAATAGCCTAATGTGAATTTAATATACAATGTATATTATACATACATAGAAGGTATCAAACTATGCAAACAACGCAATTTACTTCGAAATGGTGCCATAAAGTCTGATTAAATTGAGCACTACATAAATTTATGTTGCTAAATCGAGTACAAATAAGAATTATTTGTTTGGAATTTAATAAGTATATGTATGTTTGTTTAAAGATTAAAAAAGTTTCTTATCAATAAAATAGATCTAGAACTTGTATAGCATGTTAATGATGTCACCACATGCTTTTAATGTTCTTTATCGTTTGGAAAAGTTTTTGTAGAAGTGAATATTTTATATTCACAATTATAATAACCGAGTAAAAAAAAAAACTACAACATTTTCATTGCCTTTTTATAACATTAGTCAAATGGGATCTGTTTTGGTCACTTCCCAACTATGACATCAACGTGTTAAATTCATTGGGGCTTTACCCAAAATTTAACTATAGTGCATCTTCGACAATCCTGATAAAATTTTGCACTAATTATTTCGAAGTACTCTGAAATTATATTGTAGAGTAATATTGTAAAACTATATGATTATGACCAAATTAAATTCCATTCCCAACAAAATGTGCACCCTCTAAACGTTATCCGGGTTTCTACAATTCGTTTTTAGATGACGATGAAAAATTTTAGACCTTTGAACAGCATGGAAAATTCAAAAACTGCAAAATAAGCGCCACTCTATTGTAAATACATAAAATCGATAAATTTTAACACATATGTATCTTCTCAGTAATTTTCTTAAATGATGCTTATTTTCTAAGCATTTTCACATTGTTGTGGATCATTAAGCAGCCATGCATCAACATGTTTCTAGAATTTTAAATCTCATAAAACGAATTGAATAAAATAAATAATCTCATAAAACTGTATTGCAAAGTTTAGTTTTGTGAAATATTATTTTTATACAGATTATCGGTGCTGGAAATATTCTCAGTCAAATACTACATAATCGTTAACGACAACATTAAAAATAAAAATTAATGATTTTTTTTTTTTTTTTTTGAATATTTTCTATTTTAATGTTTTTGGTTTCAAATGTCACTATGCCTGTCAGCGTCAAAAAGCAGAACAATTTTTCCACTTCAATTGAGTTAAAAGTGTTTTAAAAGAAATAACTCGTGGAAAGAAAGAACTCATTGAAAATCATATGCGTAACAAGGAGCAGATTTTTTTTTTAACATGATGGATGTTAAATGTTTCAGAGTTCACGAGTGAGTGCTAAAATACGCGAAATTTGTTGAAAGTATTAAAGTACTTTTTTAAGATGTTTAAGATTTAACATGCCTGTATTGGTATTTAATATTTTAATATCTAGAGGGTTTTCCAATAAGAGTGGGTTGATATTGACAAATCACCATGAAAAGTTGAACGATTGAACAGTACAGTGGCCATGTCCTATAGCTAGTATTTATTTCTAGGTCACACAGTAGTAGTTAAGAGTCATTAAACTTCATGTACTTATATTGCTTTGTTGACAGAGAAACTTTTAAATTTAGAGTGAAAAAAGTTATTACCAAAAATAGGATATTTGAAAAACACGACGAATTTTAGTATTAAATAATTGTTCCATGTGGTGATGATGGATAGCACTTTGCTACCGGTTTCTGGCTAATTATGATTTCAAGTCTAGATCGTGTGATATCACACCTCTGGATTTTTTTCTTTGGGACTATGTCAAGTCAAAAGTCTTCGTTGATAAGCCAGCTACAATTCAAGACTTGGAAGACAATGCTGGAATAAGTGTTCGCAATTTAGACCATTTAACCTACAGCGTAGTTGCGCTCAAAGGTTTGAAAGAACTAATTCTTAATTACATTTTCGAAATCAAATTAAATTGTTTATCTTAACCACTCCGTTAATAAATCCATTATAAATTAATTCATAGGCTTTGTACTTACATCAACTGTACTTCAAATGTATTGAACTCATTTCTTTGAGAATTCATTCTTTATAGAACTAATTGAATCATTAAAGTGATCCTGAATTCTATTCCGTTAAAAAAAGTATTGAATGATTAAAGTTTTCTTCAATTCAAATCTATTATTGGGTGTATAACCTAAAAATGCAGGATTTACAATAAATGGTGTATCTTCGAACTTATATGTCATTTAGAAGAGTACATATCTGTCATTTATTCTCACTTAGTTATTGAACATAATAGTGTAAAGAAAGTTTTTTTGCTTCGAATTTTGTGCCATATGAGGAAAGTTTTGCTATACTCTTTTATGTTGAAAAAAAGTGCCGTTGAAGTACACCGATTGCTCACCGAAGCTTATGGTGAATATGTTTCAACGGTTTCAACGTGCGAGAGATGTTTTGTGCGGTTCAGAAGTGGTGATTTTGAGATGGAAGACAAAGAATTAGAGGCAGTTCTCCATGAAAATTGTTGTTAAACTCAACAAGAGCTTTCATAATCATCGGGAGCTATTCAGTCAGCAATTTCAAAACGTTTGCAAGCAGCAGGATTCATCTAAAAGTAGGGAAATTGGGTACCATACGAATCGAAGCTGAGAGACTATTTTGTGTGTTTAACTTTCTGCTTGAAAATCATTTTTGCTCCGAATCACTACTTGCGATGAAAAATGGCTCCAATACGATAACTCGAAGCGTATGCGATCGTACGTCAAACTCAACAAGAGCTTGCAAAATCATCGGGAGCTACTCAGTCAGCAATTTAAAAACGTTTGCCAACAGCAGGATTCATCCAAAAGTAGGGAAATTGGATACCATACGAATCGAAGCTGAAAGACGATTTTGTATGTTTGAATTGCTGCTTGAATGCTATAAAAGAAAATCATTTTTGACCGAATCATAACATACGTGGAAAAATGCCTCCAATACGATAACTCGAAGCTTAAGAGATCGTATGTGAAGCCCAGCCAAAGAGCCGAATCGACAACAAAACTAAACATTCATGGCGATAAGATAATGCTCTGTTTTTGATGGGAGCAAAAGTGTTCTATCTGTTATAAGCTGCTGAGCTCTGGCCAGACTATCACAGGGAACCTGTACCGAAGGCAACTGATTCGTGTGAAGCCAGCATTGCCAGGCATGAAACCTCAATATTCCATGCAGAACGTTCTCTTTGGGAAACGCTTCATTTCAGAAATTGGCTTGATTCGTTCTTGGCCTTAAAAGATGAGCAGAAAAACAAAACTTAATAAAGAAAAAATATTTTAGTTCAATTTGTATTAGATTTGGATTAAGAAAAAGTTAATCATTCAAAGGTTAAATGAATTCTCTTAAGAATTAATTCCATTATGAATTAATTCAACGATGAATGATTTGTATTTAAATCAAAACCTTTTAAATGAAGCTAAAGTACTACATGCTCTGGTTGAGCCCTACATTTTAATGAAATTGTATTTTAAAAGTAAATGTCAGAGATTGTTCTTTCGGGTCATAATAAAGATTACGACAGCCAATTATATTTAAGTGTTTTATTTAAAATTAAAAGAAAACCTCTAAATGAAAACAACTAAACAACTGCTCACCCACTTGCTGGAACAGAAAGGAAATCACTGTTCAATATCCGAAAATCCTGGAACGCCTTGCTCGAATTTGGTACTGAGTGGAGTGAAGAGGATAACATGCCCTAAAATTTTGTACAAAATATAATTCAGCAAGAAAGCGAAGATCTTTCTACTACTGGTACACTTGTAGCTCAAATTGACACGTAACATCTTTTCACGAAAGTTGACATAAACAACTGGATTCATGAAGAATTTTATGTGGAAAGTAATGAGGAGCAAATGGAATTATCAGATATGAAATCGGAGGATTTATACGATAGTGGTCATGAAGAAAACAAAATTAAAGTGGACGATGGTTTAACATTGATAAACATATGCATACAATGGGCTTTGGAAAATGATAAGCCGACAACAGCACTATATGAACTACGTGATTCAGCTGTTATTTTAAAAAATAATTTGCCAAAAAAGCAACTCAAAATCTCCAATTTCTTTCAAAATGTTTAATATGTAATATGTATTTCATAAAAAGGATTCTAATTTTAAAAATTACATACATTTTTCAATAAAATTTTGGGTTCTGTTTTCGCGACAGGTCCGGTTTTTAATTAGTCGCGAATACCGAGCTTGCACTGTAGTTTTTATGTAATCTAAAATTATTCTAGAAAATTTAAAATTGTATATATTCATACCATCATTGTGCAAAACTTCCATAGAAGGTTCATATAAAGCACATTATTATGAACTGTTAGGACATAACAATTCTCAGTATTTAAGATTTTTCACGTTATCTGTGGGCTTTCCCGATTCACTAGCTAACAACTGTAAATATTAAAAGAGCACAAACTGAAGCATAATTACACTGCTTTTTAAATATCACAATTTGAAAACAACTTTCTATGTAGTCAAAATCTGAAGTTTTAGGATTAGCTTTTTTATAATTTAATTTGACCAAGTTGATAACGTTTTGATCTAACGGTTGAATAAGCGCAGTGCAATTGGGTGGTAGATTCATTGCAATAATTAAACCGTCATCACTTTTTAGTTCCTCAACTGATTGACACATCGCGTTATTTAAAAGCAAAACTACTAGTTGGTGAAAATTAACATACGTGGGTAACAAATTCGTGATGGAACCTGTCCTCGAATATAAATGATGTCATCCAGGCGTTATTACTGGAGTTGTTTATTACAGGATTATTGAAAAAGCTTTTAAAGACGCGAGGGTTTTTCGATTTTCCAACAACCAACTGTTTCAGTTTGTGTGTGCCTTTCGCATTTGAACAGGGCAAAAAAGTTGTTCGTTCTTAACATATTTTTCTTCCGGGAGCCGTTTTTTCATTACATGTGACAAGAGTGTGATTTGGAAGCATCCTATAATATAAACCAGATTCGTCGCCGTTGTAGATTTGGTGATGAGTCAACCCATGCTCACTAACATTATCCTTAAACTCTTTCACAAATGGATCAGTAAGTTGAGGATTCTAAGACAATTTCTCGCCCGTAATTTTTAAAAATCTAATTCCATGTCAACGCTTAAATGTCTTCAACCATCCTTCACTGGCATTAAAACCTGAATTGGTTTGATAAATTTTTGAAAACAAATGCCTGGATTTTGTTCGTAAATTCGCTGCTGAACATTTTTCTTTGTTTTAGAAACCACTTATAAAGCATTTTTTCCATTCTTGGATACTCAGCCTTCTTTAAGGTGCAACGTTTGCCAGAGCCACTTTCTGTGTTACGTATGAACTTTTTTTATTGAATTTTCTTGCTTTATAAAGCGGTACACCGAAGACTTATGTAAATTGTAATTCAAGCAAATTGAATTCAGGGAATCTCCACTTTTAAATTTTTTTAAAATCTCTAAATTTTGAGAAATCGTTGGTTTTACAATATGTTGAACTGAAAAAATTCAAGATCAATAAAATCAAAAAAGTTAATATACCAAAAGACGGGGATTTTCCTTTTTTGTTTATAGAAATTGTAATTAAATTTAAAACAAACAGATAAAAGTCGCGAAAATAGAACCTGTTTTGCGTAAACTGTCGCGATTATAGAACCTGCAATGTTAAAAAATAAGCCGTCGCGATAATGGGTAGTCGCGAATACTGATCTTGCACAGTATCTATAGTACCTATGTATAAAATCGTATGCGTTATATGGGAGCTATATCTAATTATGGACTAACGGAAATAAAGTTATATGACTTGATTTCTCTGTATATGGAATTTTATTTGGATAGAATAATTTATAAGAGGTTTATGGTCTTCAAAGTGATTTTCTAAAGTGAACTTTTTTAAGGCAATGACATAGTATGGACCGATCTTTATGATATCAGGTTGCATGATTTGTTTATATATACATAATTTTCGTAAGTGGACCTTATCTTGGAGTTAAGATCAATTATGCATCGATCGTCACAATATTTTAAAATGTGTTTTTTTTTATATAAAACTTAGTTCTGGGGAAATTTGTGTGGATACCTATATAAATCAGAGATTTATTACCGTTGAAATCTGATTTCGGTAGGTCATATATACATGCCGAAAAAAAAACAAATGTATAAGGTCAAATCGACTCAGTAAGTTATCCTGAGCCGATCGGTGGTGTAGGGTATACTACATATCATTGGCTTTTTTTGGCTTCTGCTTTTGAAATGTATATGATCTTTTATTTTTTATCAACTGTTAGCTAGTGAATGGGAAAACAAACAGTTAACGCGAATGATCTTAAATTCCGAGAATTATTAACAGATAATGAATTAAATTTGAATGCAAACATGATAGGGTCAATTGAGGAATGGAATTTTGCACAAATATTCACTGTTTATAAGCTAGATATTTCAATGGAAATGGACAAGGAAAAAAAGTTTAAAATGACCACCATCCAGGTACATTTGGCCATCCTACAACAATTAAAACGCCATGTAGGCACTAATGAGGGTTGCCATAGTTATATATTTTTAATTTAAGTTAAAAGAAAAACACTTTTCACTTCTACTCATCGAATTGAATTATATAAAAAATACATATTTTCCATACAAGTATGTATTAAATACAATTTAAACTGGTTATGTTGAAATAACACCCGATGACATTGATATTTTCGAAACGTTTAGTAATAAAAACACTTAAAGCTGGCAGTAATGATGCATGCATGTGTACTGGCATTTGAGTACCAGGAAAATTGTTCCAAAAATAATTGTTGCTCTTCTTTTATCATTCTTTTATGGTAGACCACAACATTATATTGTGGTCTTTGTATATTTTTGTAGGATGGCGTGGAAAAGCATTAGAGGAAACCGAAAAATTCCAAGTATAATATTTCACACGTGACAAAAGGACAAAGAATAGTGTTTTACTACATTGTACATCCCAGCAGTTCTGGGTGAAAGTCCCGAACTAGTGATTTTACCTATAATTTAGGGTGACCACTACTTATAGCTACATGACTAGTTATTTTATCATGTGCATGCCTTATGTAGGGGTAAATCAAAAATAGTGTCACATAAATTCAGTTACCTTACTAACTACCTAAGGTCAGCCTAATAAGCGGTATCAAATAGTCTGCTAATAAAATTTTATAATTTTTGATTACACTTCAGATAAGATACACTAAGTGACAACTGAATTTCCAATAGATTACTGAAGGTGTGTAAAATAAAAATTTTCTAAAATGGAGTACAAATTAAACGTTAAAAATGACTACCATAGAACAAATACATAGAACGGAAGTAGAGAGAAATGCCAATGAAAGAAATTAAACAAAATTACTCTCTTTTCACACGTATAGGTGATACAACAACAAAATACATGGAAATGCACTCTCCTGAATTAGGGGTTTTACAACAGACTTAAGTTTTTTGCTCTCAGATACCTATCTAAGTAATTGGCATCTACACTCTACATTACTTAGATACACTTAATTTACAATTGACTTTACGCTAGATTACCTGGGATGTATGAAGTAACTAATTGACTTCTTATTGCACTACTAAGAGCACATACATGTCAAATTACCCAAAATATATAAATCGGAGTCAGACATTAGTGCAAATGTGTGTATATGCGGGATTCATTGACTACTTGAAGAACTGCTGGAATGTTACCACTTATAGATACGCACCAATATACGTACGCACATTTAGTTTTTATTGCACACAGTTAAGAGCTTTTTAGATCATAAACAGAATAAACTCTACCCAGCAACAAATTTTAGTTTTTAGTCCTTTACTGCTGAAAACTTTCTTTAAAAAATTGATAAGTTACTGATTAACCACGTATCACACAATTCGGATTCAGAGACCTTGAGTATCTGCGTCATGTATACACAAGGAAAAAATATTTGTTGGGAATCAGTTCTGACTATAAAATTTTAATAATATGGAACGAAGTTGTATTGTAATTATTAAAATAAAGGGTTTTCCAAGAAGAGGTGTTGTTTTGAATTCGGTAGCTGTCACCTTTGAAGTTTTTATTCTTTGACATTTGACAAGTAGAAACTACGCCATTACTAAAAATGGAACGATACATGCTTCAACAACGCATTGAAATTATTAAAAATCACTACAAAAATGGTGAAAATCTTGCAGTCACATTTCGCAAAACTAAAGCACTTTTGGGTCGTCGTGAAGCACCTTGGCGGACCGCAGTATAGAAATTGGTGGAAAAATTCGAGCTGTTGGGACAAGTTAGTAATTACAACTGAGAATATTGCTGCTGTAGCCCAAAGTGTTGAAGAAAACCCAGGTTTGTCCATTCCTCGTCGTTCTTAAGAATTGGCATTCCACAAACGTCATTACACCGTATTTTGTTCGGAGTTGGATGATATTGATCTGGACAATGTTTACTTTCAACAAGACAGCTCTACGTGCCACACAAGTAACGAAAACATTGCTCTTTTACGGGAAAAGTTTACGGACCGTGTTATCTCTCGAAGAGGTGATCACAATTGGCAACCGAGATCTTGTTATTTAACACCTTGCGTCTTTCCTTTGGGGCCACTTGAAAGATAAGGTCTATGCCAACAGCCCAGCGTCGATTTAAGACCTCAAAGATAGAATTCGTAAGGCTATCGAGGACATAGGGCAGATGCTTTGCGATTTGGTTATGGAAAATTTCATGAAGAGGATATGGACCTGTAAGCGTGATCGTGGTGGTCATTTGGTTGATGTTGTTTTTCATTATTAACGGCATACCTTCCTCTTTATTATGCATTAAACACCCGATCATATATCTCAAAAAATGCCATTTTTCTTTGAATACCAATATAAAACCACTTGTTGGAAAACTCTGTACTATAAACTTAATAGATTTTCTGTGTTTAGAATTGTAAAAAAAGAATCGTAATTGAGATAAGATTCCAACAACTATAAAATACCGGGTTGTGTCTTTACTAAATATAAATAAATTTATTCATTCTGAAATCACAATCAAATAAATTTTAGTATAATAATGGTTGAAATTGAAAAATTTGATTATGATTTACAATAAACACAAATTCGGTTTTATCAATTTATATTGTTTGACATTCGTTACAAAATTATAAATATTTTTTCACAAAAAACTTAAAGAAGTTGTCAATTAACAGACGAAATGAAAGAGAAAGCTCATAATTATTTTCGCTATGTATTTTGTAGCTTTCCTAAAGTGTATGTATTTATATTGTTACAATTTAATGTCTTGATTATGAGTGGTTCTACCCAACTTCTTAAATTGCAAGATACTATCATGAATCGGAGACATGCTGAAGTATTTTCCCGCAAGTTCTCGATAAAGGCAAACGATGCACAGTGCAGGAATTGAAAAAAAGTGGAAACAAACCGATTTTAATAAAATTTCGATTCGACATCGTTCAAATCGAATCGAGAACAAAAATTTGGCATAATTTTTAAATTTTTGATATTCCCTAGGTGCCCACTTTAGGGCTTTGTGGCTCGGCACCCCTTCTTGTTTTAAGCTCAAATTCAAAACTTAAACTTATCCACGCCTTGGGAAATTTTATCAAATTCGAGCTATCCGTTTAGAAATTACAGATTTATTGTGCGAGGTCATAATCATATTTCAATAATTTCATTATAATTCTGTATTTTATAATGTATGTTTTTGTAATGAATAAAATAAATCGAAGAAATAAAAACCATAGAATAATATATACTCATAGAAGCGTTACTGAGAGGGAAAAAACTTAAGTCTGTTGTAAAAAAACTTTAGTATTTTGATGTGTTTAATTCTCTTATAAGTATGTTGAATTCACATATCACAAGTACGTGTGAAAGAGTAATTATTGTTACTCTCAGTTGCGCCTATAGTTTTACCCCATGGCAGAACGTGCAAAACATTGAGAAAACAAAATAAATGCGTTATTTGACGTTGTAGGGGTAAATATTGATAACTCTCCGTAATAATTGTACCTGGTTGGTTCTACCATGGTTTTACCCTATGACAAAAACCATATTTAATAAACCTATATACATAAAATACAAAACATGTTTCTACCTATGTCCGTTATAGACTCTGAAAGTACCCAACCGATTAGCTCCAAACTGGTTTCATTGGAAAGTACATTTTCTGGAGATGGTTTTAGACACCAAAAATACTACATTAGGTCCATTCGGTTTTTCGTAATACCGATTTTCGAATTTTCCCATACAAAAATTTTTCCCAAATTTGAACTTTTAAAAATTTGTATGTCTTGAAATTTTGTATGTATTTAGGTACCTCACACTTTATGTAGATCCACTAACAAGGGATTTTTGGAAATTCCAATTCTAACTGGGTAAAAATGGGTAAAATCGGGTTAAATCGGCATCTCTATATCTCCCGAACTAATAAAGCTAGAACTAAAAGTCGAACTTAATCGAAAATTATACAAAAAACATGTACACCTATTGTATGGGATGAATGCACTATGGCACAGAAGAAATCTCTTGACCGTACTCTCAAAGATTTCAGAGAAAATTACCTATCAATAGGTGGAGCTCTATTGCTTCTTGATTTTCGACGAACTTTGCCAGTTATTCCAAGATCAACACCAGCCGATTAACTAAATGCATTTTTGAAAGAGTCATATCTTTGGAGACATGTAAAGAAATGTATGTTGTCGACAAATATGCGGATGCATTTACTTCAAGATGCTGCTGCGCAAATATTCGTCGAACAGCCGTTGGATATGGGCGATGGAAAACTTCAGTTTGATCCGACTATACGTGAAATAACTTTTCCGCCGAACTTTTGCCAAATGCAGTCAGCAATTCAAAATGTTCTGCAGAAAGTTTTTGAAGGTATTACAAACAATGTCAAAAATGATAATGTCAACAAAATAAACAATTAAATTAAATTGAAGCTACCCGGTGAAGTTGTGAAGTACAAATAGATTGACACAATTATAGATGAGGAACAAGCTGTCAACTATCCAATAGAGTTTCTTAACTCTTTGGAACCATCTGGAATGCCACCACACATCTTAACTTTAAACGCTGGCTAACCATTGAAGCTCATTCGCAACTTAAATCCACCGAAATTATGCAACGAATCAAGACTTGCTGTTAAAAAACTATCGCCAAATTTAAATGAAGCCACAATCATCAGGGGCAAATGTAAAGGAAAAGATGGCTTGATACTACGAATTACAATGATTTCAACCGACTGACCCTTCGATTTCAAGTGATTACCGTTTCCACTGCGTCTGGCTTTCGCCATAACAATCAACAACGTTCAAGGCCATTTGCCAAGTGTTTCTGGTTTGAACTTAGAAAATTTCTGTTTTTCGCACGGCCAATTATATCTTTATGTTTACACATCTACTGAAAAAACTAAAAATATTGTTTATCCGCTAGCATTAACATAATAAAGTTAATAAATTAACAAAATTTCCTTTTTCCCCAACAAATAAACTAAATGTATTTCTTTTTCACGCCGGGCATACGCTAGTAAGAAATATTAATGAAAGTCTTGGAATGTGGAAATTTGTTATTTCAATATGGAATGATATTAATTTAAAGTTGAAAATTATAGATTTATCGTATTTAAATATAAGTTTTATAAATATTATAATGAACATTATTGAATTAATATGACGCGTTATTATTATTAAGTTGCAGCTTTTCCGAGTCTGCTTTCTCTGTGTAGGTGTTTCACACGGTATAAGAATAGTGGATTTCAGATATAGCAATGGTCCTTTAAGGATCTTATTATAAGGATCCCTAGGTGTTTTTTATGTATTAGGTTTACCTAAATTCAGGTTCGGATTTTGCTCAATGATTTGGAAGGGGAAATTTCTTTAATATTTTTCTTAATTTGTAAACAAAAAATTTATGTTTTTATCTAAAAATATTAGTTATGGGGAGGAAAATTTCCTTTTCGTGGATCCACTCTTGAAGATTGCATGGAAAGTTGGGGGCATATAAAGCTCACGACTTGATGTTCTGTAAAGTTCTAGGAATATTCTTTGATTTACGCTCTAAATATATTTATTGATTCCATGTTCCATGAGAATGAAACATGTTACTGGGTTAATTGCAGTCCAACATAAACATGTATGAAACGTGTCAACAATATTTTCACATACTCGTACAATGTAGATTATGTTTTTTTTTTTTATTTTTTATTGTACCTATATAACAAAAGTATAAAATGTATCTTTCATGTTCTTATAAAATGTTGTACATATAAATATCATACATATTATATATCATGTTTAATGGTTGAGTTATTTCGATACAGCTTGACACCATAACTCTGTATATGTGAATGAGTAAGTACCCTAGATATTTATGTATGTGTACATTAGGGTGGCCCATTTTTGCAATTTTCCTATTTTTTATGCTCCCAAGGTATAAAATTGTTCTATGTCATCAATGCCAAATCGGATAACGGTTAGGGGTTGTACATTTTTTTGTAGTTTTGGGTCAAATTTTCAAAATAATTAAATGTTGAACAAAATATTCCACTTAAATTTTTGTTCTTATTTCATAGATCTTCAAATATTAAAATTTGCTGCATTAGTATTTTATATCAGGTTTTTAATTAGTTCAGTTTCATTTTTATAAAATTCTTTTAAACGATTTTTTTGAAAATGTGAAATTAAAGTTGAAATTTGATTTTTAGATGAAGGAAAACAATTATAGATCTTGGGAGCATTGAAAATTTAACAAGTAAGAGTGAATGCCGAATGATATTATTTGCAATACATTTAAAGAAAATAGCCAAACATTTTTGTTCCATAGCTCTGGTTCAGTTTAACCCATTTTGCCCATTTCTAATACCAAATATTTCTGATCAACAGATAATATTTGGGTGAAATTACATCTCCATACATCATTTCCTCGAAGGACGGACATAGCTAAATCGGCTTAGAAATGTGTAAGGACCCAGAATATATATGGGGTATTTCATGTCAAGTTAACCAACTTTTGAAATCGATGTCTTCCGATTGGAATGAAATTTGCATGAAATTACAATTTTTTTTAGCTATCTAAACTTTTTGGACCACATTTTGCTAAGAACAAGAAGTAATAAGTTACAGGGATGAGAAAAAACACCTGTTTGGCCAAAATGTCAAATTTTGACCTCCTCTAACTCAGAAAGGTCTCGACCGATCTTGTTGAAAAATTGTGTCTGAATTACTATCCAATAGAACTATAGTGCAAATTCCTAATCCTAATCGGAAGACATCGATTTCAGAAGTTGGTTCACTTGACATGAAATGACCCATATACTTTATGGTTCTATATGTTAGAAATGGAATGACAAAATCAATATTCCCCCCATATTTTTGGTGGTGGGTATAAAAGGTACTAAATCAGGCCCACCCTAGTATACATGTGTATTGCTACTCGTGTGCCTGATTACATACATATAGTGTCTAAATATTAAATTAATTTAATATGATCGAACATGAACTTACTTATACGTTCTTCCTTTAGAAAATTGTGAATTGAATTTAAAACAAAAAAATTTTTTTTTTTATTTTTTATTAAGGAAAACTGACAACGACCGTTTTTGACATCACAATCTGTAAAATGTCATTCAAATTTATTTGACAGTCTTGCGATGAGATTTTTTCTTCTCGTTTTACTTACATATATTCATATTCTGATGTTCACACTACATTTTGCATAAAGGCAGAGACTTTCTGTCATGGTGGTTTTTAATTTTTGCTTTTGTGTTGTGTTTAAATAATATTGTTGTGCTTCACATAAATAAATACAATGTATGGAAGATATTTATGTGATACAAAATTTTAGATATTAATTAATGTGAAACCATGTTCTTGATTTTACTCTACATTACATTATACTCGTATCACACTATAGTTTGACATTATTTATGCAACAGTATGTAAACAGTAAATACTGTTACGAATGTGCAATGGCGATTTGAATTTAACGGTCTGTAATGACTGCCTGCAGCATTAATCATGTTTACGTCCATCGTTAGAAGCTTCTAGGTATGAACAATGTTGACAGCATGCGGTTATTAACATTGTTTGTAAGTATGGTAACACTGCATGTTTAAGATTGTCCGTTAAGAGCATTCTAGAAGATTCCCGAGAGATAGCGTGTGTATAAATAGTGGCAGAGATTGGAGTCGTGTGTTGAGTTGATCATTGGTGCTGTTAGAGTTACCATCAACTGTCGTGTACATTTGAGTTTCTACATTATAAAATGTGTGTGCATTTCTACGAACTTATAAACGTGTACAAAGACACTGAGTTACTATTTAGACTGTTGTTGTTGTACATTTGAATAAATAAAGAGTTGTTACAAATTTGAAACTACTAAAACTGCTTTTTATTTGCAATCAAAAGTATCCGGTTTATTTAAAGGTATTAAACCCCGTTTTTAAAAGGTAAAAACGTAACAATACATTGTAATAAAGAATTATTAAGAGTACAACATTTACATGGCAGACAATATAATTGAATTATACTAATTGTGGATCAAATATTCAATTATTAAATTTACAAGCGCTATGTAGCGAGTGGTTTATTAAGGTAATAACATACATTTGTTCAATACTGAGTCGATTTAACGATGTTCGTGCGACCGCCCGTCTGTCTGGCTGCCTTTGAATGCGTTTGTACTTTTGTTGGTTTGGCACATGTATTATCTCAGTCCCAAGGACGAAGCTTATTGAAACTGGTAAGAATTGGCGCATTATTTTGCCTTCCCTATACAAATGTCCTTGCGAAAGAGGTAATTCTTGTTTTGTTCACATTTTGAAATAATTAAACGACAGATTTTCTGCAGATTCGGTATTTAAAGCATTATGACAAAACATAATGTAATTCAAAATGAGTCCAGAGAAACTTATAGCTCATTCTTTGACAAAAGGTAAAATTTTTATACCCTTCACCATCGTGAGAAGGGTATATAGAAGATTGTCATTCCGTTTCTAATTTCCACAATATAATTTTCCGACCATATAAAGTATATATATGTATTCTGGATCCTTATAGATAGCGTAGTCGATTAGTCTGTCTGTCGTAAATATAGACAATATGGATAACTTATGATAGATATTTCAAAGACCATTGCAACGATGTATACAAGGCTATAGTAAGTTGGCCATACAATGGGTCAAAATCGGGAAAAATATTTTTTAACCCGAATTTTTTTCACAAAAAACATTTTTTTGTCATACATTTTTGCACTAATAAATTAAAAAAAAATAATTTTTAAATTCAAAAATTTTTTTTTAAAAAAATTGGAAAAAGCTTTCAAAAAACAATTTCGAAAAAAAAAATTAAATTTTTTTAAGTATAATTTGATGAAGGGTATATAAGATTCGGCACAGCCGAATATAGCTCTCTTACTTGTTTTCCATAACAAAAATCTATAAATTAAAAAAATCTTATAAATTATATCTTATAAATTTTACAATTTACCGAGTAAACACGCAATGACTTCCCTTGAGATTTGTTAATTGTCATTGCGAATGCAAGCCGTACCGGAAACTGTAAGCGTTTAAAATCGAATGGCATGTCGGTCGAAGCCATTGGGATCCGTGGTATCAAAACGTCTTCTCCTTTGTACTTTCCTTTAAGTATTGTTGCATCGATGACGTTATTCATCTGGTTTGTACCGCAAGGCATGTTTCATTTGTGTTTCGTAGCTTTATGATTATCGATTCGACTTTCAGTTGGGGATTGTGAGGCGGTAATCCGGGTAATTCCAGCGAGTTTGAATCTTAAAATTCAATTCGTTGACATCAGTGTTTTTCGCAGCCAATATACCACGTTCAAACAACCAATAATGATTTTTGTAATTGTGTGCAATGTTTGGAAACACCTTTCGGATGAGTTCGGATTTTGATTCAGTGAACTGGCTGAAAGCGACGAAAAATTGAATGCAGCCAGTTGAAATATCAACCAAGATTTAGCCGTTGTCAATGTCCAGCAATTGTTTGGAAAATAGGTCTCTAGATTGATCGTTCTGATGCTCGACACGCATGTTCACATGCATTAAGTTTATCGGCTGGCGTTGATCATGGAATCACTGGCAATGTTTACCGAAAATCACCTGGCAACAGAATCAACGCACCACCAAACCGGCTTTTATTGTTTCGTAAATCTTGCAACGTTTTGTCTAATGCCTCCAGAGACTTTTTATGCGCCGTTGTACACTCATCCCAAACGATTAGTTTGCTTTGATGCAAAGCGTTGGTCATCGGATTGTTCTTGGAAATGTAGAATGTTGGATTTTCATTTTTCTGCGTATTCAATGTCAACTTGAGTGCTGAATGAGCAGTTCGACCGCCTTCTAACAACGTAGCTGCAATTGCTAATGAAATAAGTGCAACATCATACTGCGAGCGTATCGTTGCCAAAATCAACGCGATCAAAAAAGTTTTTATAGTTCCAACGGGAGCGTACAAAGAACATCCCTCCAGTTCCATCTTTCACAACTTTCATAAGTGTGTCTTACTCATATTTTTGTTGTCGATTCATAGTGGAATGTTTGTTCCATCATATATGCCATCTTTGTATTTGCTCCACAGATCAGTCGGTTTAGATGGGAAGCATGTTAAGATAATTATCGAAAACAATGTTCATATTTGATGAGTATTTGATGAAAGCACAGTCCGGAGTGCATTCCCAATGCATGTCATTCTCTAACAATCACTAGCGATAACAAGCTTATCTATACGTGTCATACAATTCACTATTTATAGTTCGCAAATATTGGAATGATGTTGAGCCACAAACGTTGACTAATAGTAAACGCAAATAGAAACACTCATCATTTCTTGGATGGACTTTGCAAATGCGTTCTAATGCGTGGGTGGAAAATAAATGGGGGAAACAAGAATTTTTTGAAGATTGATTCCAATATCTTAGCATTTCGGAGCATAGCAGCAGCGTTCGGGCAAATTCATCATTGCGGAACATTTATAAAAATCTGGTCAATGTTGTAGATGGCGGTCTTTCAAATCGTTGTAATATTGTTACGAATGTGCAATAGCGATTTAACAGTCTGCAACAACTGCCTGCAACATTTATCATCTTTATAAACACGCCCATCAGCAGTAGCTTCCACTTATCAACAATGTTGATAGCATGCGGTTATTAGCATTGTTTATATGTATGGCAACACTAAATGTTTAAGTTGCCAACATTAACATCGAAAGCTCTAGAATTCGAATGTTCTAGTTGTCCGTTAAGATCATTGTAGACGCTTAACGAAAGATGGCGTGTGTATAAATAGTGGCAGAGGTTGCAGTCTTAAGTGAGTTTATCATAGGCGTTGTTAGAGTTAACATCAACTGTCTTGTACATTTAAGTTTGTACATTATAAAGTGTGTGTGCATTTTTGCGAATTGACAAACCTGTAAAAAGACACTGAGTGACTATTTAGACCAGAGATGCCCAAAACTAAAACTGTATTTGTGTTGGTTAGCGAAAGAGAGCTCCAATGAAAGAAAAGTTTAGTGAACTAAATAAAAGATGTCAATATTTTTAAGGCTTTATTTGTTAATAATAATCAAGTCAACAATCTTAATCATATTGTTTGATACATAGTATCATAGCTTATTAATTGAGAGTTCGACATTAATAATTTTCGACAAATTTGTAATATTTTAAGTATGAAAAATATTTGTTTTGCTTATTTTATTACGTTGTTTAGATTATAATCATTTGAAATCTAAATATATTAAGCAATCCAAATATTTCTTTCAGTGATCATGAATAAAAATTAAAAAAAAGTGAAAAAATAGCAATACACCCGCTTAGCATGTTCATTCGTCGCTGTCTCAGTGACTACTAAATCAAAGAGAATAAGAATATATGTGTGGTTAGCTTGTACAATTGTGCTATGAAATGGGCATCAATGAATTTAGACTGTTGTTGTTGTACATTTTAAATAAATAAAATGTTGTTACAATTTTAAACCACTAAAACAGCTTTTTATTTGCAATCAAAAGTATCCGGTTAGTTTAAAGGAAATAAACCAACGTTTCAAAAGGTGAAAACGTAAAAATATATTTTTCTGAGTAATGTACATTCTTTGACCATTTTGCAGATGTACGTCTAAATGAGCAACAGTTGGATATCTATCATGAATCGAAAATGAAAAAATGCGCCAAATTGCTTCGGCCCATTTGAAATTGAATGACTTCATCGTTGGATGATGTATTGCGGATGCATTTGATAAGTGGGAATAAAATAAGTGGATGTAATAGTGGACGTGGTCAATTTTTCTTTCCGTAAATGATCTAATTTGATGGACTGGACGAACATCTAAAAAAAAAAATTTCCAAATCGGTCCAGCCGTTCTCAACTGATGCAATTACCAACGAACGGCATTTGATTTTTATTTATATAAATAACAGTAAGTTTCTAGAAAAATACATTTATTACCGAAGATATTTGCGAAAAAGAAAATAAAGTCAAGGTAAAAATTAAAATGTCAAAAATAAAACTTAAATATATTTTAAACTTTAAGAGATTACCGAGTGAAATAAACACTACCACATGTTTTACTACAAAGTAACTTTTATTGAAATCTGTTGATATTCGTACTAGTTACAAGTTGTTCAAAGTTTTCCTAACCCGAGGCGGTCAACTCTGACTTGTATTATAATATTGTATATATTTTATAAAACCCTATGTCCTCCTCTACGATTCCTTTATACACCATTTTACAATCGACAGATTCATAACCACTTCTTAGCAATTGACCTAACTGTGCGATGGCTTTCTATTGAAACTGTTTCGAAATATTCATACACAAATATTCATTAACTCTTTAAATTTTTGCTATTTTACTTATTAAGAAAACTAAACCTTACACATTTGCATACATATTATTTTATACCACATGTCCTTCATCATTATATAACATATTTTCAATGTTCGTTTCCCTTTGCAGATTTCAATTTGGTCTAGAAACAATTTTGCTGTAATATTAGCCAGCTCATGGAAAATGTTTATGTATCTGAAAGCTTAAAGGAAACCAAGTACATACAACAAGGACAAAAAAAAAAAACCAAGAAAATTGTAAATTAAATCCTTTCATTAACAAAACAAGCTTTAACAAAGTAAACTCTGTAATATTTACTTATATTTCTATACTTGCTAAAGTAGAAAAGGACAAGAAAATTTATACATTTTAAGTCTGACTAAATTATGGATGTTTACAAAAATGTGTTAAATGGTGCATGCTGAAACTACTTCTGTTTCCTGTAGTATCACAAGGACTTTTGAAAAATAGTTACAAAATATTAATTTAGTAAAATTCAGTTGAAAAAAAAGAAACAATAGTTTTTTTGTCATGTTAAATAGTGGCAGCAGCAGTATGGATACACTCACCACAACAACTACTACAACGGCAAGTTCCTTAATAACGACGAAAGCCACGAATGCAGTAACAGCTTTAGCAGAAGCAGGAGTGGAAGAACAAACAGAATTTAATGAAACCCCACCAGATCCTTTTGAAATTTTACGTAATGAATGCTATGAACGTCTTAATCAAACTGCGGCAGCTGCAACTACAGTGACAAATACTGTGACAGGTAAAGTGGAAATTAATTAATAGAAAAAGTGTGCTCTTTAATTATTTTTGAACGAAATTGTATAAGTAGAACAGTACTGACTTTTAAAGGTTTTCATTACCAACATATTTGTTAAAAAAGATTTAAACTATCAAGAATTCCAACAAAGGCCACAGAAAAGGCACAAGCTTTTGAGCTTGGGTCTTGCGTTTTTCCCCATAAGTATTCAGTGAATAAGTATTCAGTGAATACGTACTCTTTGTAGACGTTTAAACATTTTAATATCTATTCTGGGTCCTTGTCAGATTCTAAGACGATCAGATATGTCCGCTCGTCTGTCTGTCTGTTGAAAGCACTATTGGACCCAAATGAAAGAAACTATACTTGTAATCTTAAAACCACAAACTTTAAAAAGCTAAGAAAAAATTGTCAAATAATTTTTTTAGGGTATTTATGACCCAATAAACTCAGAACTGCTATCAGAAACTAATTTGCAAATGAAGTTTAGGAACCAGTTGCAAAAAGGTGAAGAGTGCCTCAGGGCATTGTTGCTGGTTTAAATGTAAAAAGGCAATTATTGAAAAACTAATGAAAAACGCACAAAAAGTAAGAAAATATTTTTAACAAAAATACAATTTTTGGCATTTGTGAAGCATAAATGATGATTGCAATTTGAGCAAACACACTGTGTTTCCAACATTTTGCATAGTTTTTACCATATTTTTTGCCTAACCAGATTGGAATGTGGTCCATATTGTCAAAACGGACGTCATTAACTGGAAGTTTTGCTTATTCACCAACTTTTGAACTTCCTGGCTGTGGATCTTCTAGTGGAGTACCAAGTGATCATGAGCCAAGGGGGATAATTTAATCCGCCTGCGGTCTCTATCTGCCATTTCTATAATTTGTTTTTATATAACAAAAAATATAACAAAAAAGTAAAAAACTATACAATATAACACCCCGATAAATATAGCCGCAACAGTGCCCTGAGGCACCCCTTAATTTTTGCGTTATCAACACACTTTTTGTTAATTATTTAACATTTACAAATTCATAGACTGAGAGAAGAATATCTTACCTTTTAACCCTCCGGCGGGTGAGAAGATCCCTGGGGACCTTTTTCATTTTCAAACTGAAATTACTCCTTGATGGTCCATGGGAAGTATACCCGCCCCCACATGCATTCCAAGATCTAGAATCATTTAAAAAAATCAAAGCGATCCGACCAATAGTTTAGTTTCTATTGAGATTTAAATGTGTTTAGTACGCGAACGTGTGAAAAGGTCCGCTGGCACCTTTTTCATTTTCAAACTGAAATTACTCCTTGATGGTCCATTAGAAGTATACCAGCCCCTCACATGTATTCCAAGGAAATTTTATCTAGAATTTTATCTAGTGCCCTGAGGCACCCCTTAATTTTTGCGTTATCAACACACTTTTTGTTAATTATTTAACATTTACAAATTCATAGACTGAGAGAAGAATATCCTACCTTTTAACCTTCCGGCGGGTGAGAAGATCCCTGGGGACCTTTTTCATTTTCAAACTGAAATTACTCCTTGATGGTCCATTAGAAGTATACCAGCCCCTCACATGTATTCCAAGGAAATTTTATCTAGAATCATTTAAAAAAATCAAAGCGATCCGACCAATAGTTTAGTTTCTATTGAGATTTAAATGTGTTTAGTACGCGAACGTGTGAAAAGGTCCGCTGGCACCTTTTTCATTTTCAAACTGAAATTACTCCTTGATGGTCCATTAGAAGTATACCAGCCCCTCACATGTATTCCAAGGAAATTTTATCTAGAATCGTTTAAAAGAAAAATCAAAGCGATCCGACCAATAGTTTAGTTTCTATTGAGATTTAAATGTGTTTAGTACGCGAACGTGTGAAAAGGTCCACTGGCACCTTTTTCATTTTCAAACTGAAATTACTCCTTGATGGTCCATTAGAAGTATACCAGCCCCTCACATGTATTCCAAGGAAATTTTATCTAGAATCGTTTAAAAGAAAAATCAAAGCGATCCGACCAATAGTTTAGTTTCTATTGAGATTTAAATGTGTTTGGTACGGGAACATGTGAAAAGGTCCGCTGGGACCTTGTACTGAAATTTCAAGAAATCGTTAATAAATGCACTGTCTTTTGGCTTGTTTTATTGTTTGAACACATCACAAACGTGTTCCTTAAACTTTTTTCTAACATTCATTATACATGTATAATTAGTAAAATTCCATACAAATATAAATAGGTCCTTGTGGACTTTGTACTTCGTATAAGGGCAACGGATGACTCAACCGTCGGAGGATTAAAAACGAATATTTCGAATAGATTGGACGACTAGAAGTTAGTAAAACATTGATTTAAAAAAAATCACACACAAAATTTCACGTGCTAAAATTAGGACATTACTCACAAAATAGCTGACAGAACATAAACTAAATGTCACAACGCATTTCGACCTTCGAGGGAAATGTTAACAAATCTGTAACTAAAGTCACCGTTAAATTTGAAAATAAAAATTTTAATTATTTTTTGAGATAATTGGTGTTTTGTAATGCATGCCTTAAGGCACTCTTGCGGGTTAGATGGTTAAATTAACTAAACAGCCAAATTAAAATGTTTATGTGACTGAAGGTCCTGTTATTTTTAATCTTTTTTTTAATTAATAGCATAAAAAATATTTGTCTTTTGTATGTTTTCGTACAAATGGATTGCAGCTTCAAATATACAAAAATCGACCCAGCAAAAACATACATTACAAAGTAATGAGTTAAAAAGATAATATGACTACTTTTCACTAATTATACACAGTCTTACAAAAGTTTACATACCCCTAATATATTTCATCTTTATTAATAAATATTTAGTGAAAAATTCTTTAATTACTTTTTTTATGCTATATAGAATTTATTGAGATAAAATAACACAAAACTTATTTATTTTCATTATATTCTACAAAAAAACATAAAAAAATTCAATTTTTAAAGCTAATTTACATACGGGATAAAAAAAAAATTAAATAATTATTTTGTGTGGCCTCCTTTGGCTTTAATTACAGCAGATAATCTATTTGGCATGGACAAAGTCAATTTTCTTGTTATTTCTGGAGTAATTTTGCTCCATTCTTCCATCAACGCTTCTTTGAGTGCTGGAACTGTTGTTACTTGTCGATTTTTTAGACCTCGTTTTAAAATATCCCATAAATGTTTAATAACATTAAGATCGGGGGACTGCGGGGGATGTTCCAATTTGTTTTTAACGTTATATAGAAGCCATTCCTTAACTAACTTTGAAGAATGCTTCGGATCATTGTCCTGGAGAAAAATTGCGTTGTCATCCAGATCTAAAAGTTGGACGCTGGGAAGGTGGCTATCCTTTAAAATATCGATATACATGGCCTTATCCATAGTCCCATCGATGAACCTGAGCATACCGACACCATTTGCCGCCATACATCCCCAGACCATGACTGACCCGCCTCCATGTTTTATGGTGCAATTAACATTTTGTGGTAATAACTCTGCATTAGGCTTTCGCCAAACTTTTGTTCGCCTATCACGTCCAAAAACCATAAATTTACATTCATCAGTAAATATTACCCTCTCCCAAAATGTAGGGTCACTTACATGAGTATTTTCGTACTTTTGGGCATATTCTAAGCGCTTCTGGATATTCACAGATCTATGTAATGGTTTTTTTCTGGCAACTCTGCTATTGTACCCATTTCTCTTGATACATCGGCGAACAATCTGATCAGAAACGGTAATTTCTAGATTTGTTCTCATTTTTCGGTTTAGTTCGACGGCACTTAGCTTAGGATTTTCTTGAATGGAACGTATAATAGACCGTTGTGATCGTTTGTCGAGAATGCGGGGACGCCCACTACGAGCTTTGCTTTCAGAATTTTCATTTTTTTGAAATTTTTTATTATTGCTTGGACTGTGCTTTTACTTAGATTTAATAAAATTCCAATTTCATTAAGAGATTTGCCATCATTTCTCAACTTAATGACGTTTTTTCGAATTGGCTCAGAAATTTCTTTGCCTTTGCCCATTTTCTTCCACTAAAAATACTTTTTGATTTTATTTTGCCAGTGTGATCACTTTTAGTGAAAATGAACTTTCTACGACTGATTTTACACAAAGCATCATAAAAATTGTACCGGAAATTTTAACGGTAGAACATTTTTTTTTGCAGAGTATGTAAACTTAAGTAACATTAAAATAATACCAATTACTCGTGTTTTATTGTTATTTATTTAAAATACCAACAAAATATTATAATATATGATGGAAATATATTTTTTAAGTGCAGTAAACAAAAATGTAGTTACAACTCTTAATAAAATTATATATTTTCCAAAAAAATAGAAAAATTTCAAACGTATGTAAACTTTTGTAAGACTGTATATATTGGAATTTTAACTAATTATTTTAAACGGTGATGTTATTGGAGGCAAGTTTCACCACGTTCGCTTACAAATTTAAATAAGTTAATACTTCGATGTCTCCAAAATGACTATTTATGTGTAATGATTGTAACAATTCATTGATTGTAGTGGTTTACAAAAGGTATTATAAGTAAACGTTAACCCTTATGTGTGTGACAGGGTACCCGTCATATTTATTTTTTATAATGGACACTTTCGTGTCTTGACTTGGGAGGGAGTGGTAAACCATTTTATATTTTACAACCTTAACAGGGTGACAGGGCACCCGATGTCAGCTACTACCAAACGTATTCTATGTAATGCAGGTGGTATGAAGTAGTTATTGAAAAGTAAGCTGTTCAGTAACTGCAAGTCATTACCAAGAATCATGAATTTCCCGTTTCCCTAATCATGTCTTATGGAACTCATAATATACAGAGTAATTATCACTATTTAATTTCACAATTACATATTATAAATTTGTTTACTTATTACACTTAAGATTTTTTTCGTAATTGTTTCCTTTTAAATCAATTCCAAGGATTTCAACAACCACATTTATAAAAAAAAAAATAATTAATATTGTCATTTACATTCTTGCAAAATTTGTTTCCCTTTTTCGTCGCTAAACCTCTATAGTGTCCTTTTAGCAACACTTTTGAGAACAAATTTCATTGTTTCTGAATGTTAATTATATAAACTTGTGTTAATTTTGTGGTTTTTATAGTGTGTGTCCTTTACAAATGTTGTGTTCTGTTTTTCTCCTTTCATCTAGATACATTTTGTCCTGGCACTTTTGATGGCTGGCTCTGTTGGCCGGACACTCCAGCTGGTACATCTGCTTATGAACGCTGTCCTGAATTTATAACTGGCTTTGATCCATTAAGTAAGTAGACCATTAAAATTAATACAACTATTTAGAGTATATGTATAAGAATGTTGAACATGAAGTAAACTTGAGGCTATAAATTATGAGTACCACATCAAATGTAAAGGAAATTGTATTTTTAATGTAAAATATTTGATTGTTTTGGTTGGTTTTGATTGGTTTCATAATTGAATTCATTTTGTTGGGTATTTAAAATAAATGTTGACAGGCGATTGTGTATTTTAAATGTAATAAAAATAATTTTTGTAATTTGTATATGAAAAACAAGTAAGAAAGTATGGTCGGACTTGACCAAGTAAATGAGCAATAATCGTTTCCTTTTAAAATTTCTATAATTTATTTGCGTGAATGATTTTCGGAAATTGACCTTATATGGGAGCTATGGCTAATTATGAACTGTTCGTCATGAAATTAGATCGTGTGATTTGGGTTTTTAGATGGGCGAATGTTAAAAACTCAGCTAGTCTATAAAACCTAAAATTAGCATCAACTTATTAAAAATCATTTTATAACTTTATCCCCCTTATATAGCAAAATGTGCCTAATTTTCATAGATTAAAACAAGGAGCATCAGATAAAAAAAGATGCCCGACTTGTTCCGATAAAATCAGTTCCGAATATAAATCCATATTATGATTTAGCTCCTTCTTCACCACCTTGATGAAGCCATATCCGTATGTGTAAAACACTCTCACGCTACAGTCGAACCAGAAGACAACGTTTTCTACACGTTCATATATATAATATGTCTACCTTATCTGTTCCATTAATCTTTTTCGCTAGATATACTAAACTACGGTCCAAATTTCCTAGTTTGTGAAGAGCTACTCAGAAATGTTCCTTTTTTATGTATAAACATAAACAATGATAGACTATGTTTGTATACAAATGTTATAGCTGCCAGTTAAAACCAATATACAAAAAGGGTTTAAATTAACCTGACAACACATCTGTTACTGTTACTGTTTCTTACATTTGTGTCATATTAATGCTAAAACATTATTAAGACATGTTACCAAAAGGATTTCAAATTAAAGTTCTGTCATGAATTGTAATATTTGAAAAAGAATTTGTTAATAAATGTCAATTTTCTCTCTTCATAAAAATAGATCCAATTTGTTTGTTCCATTTGTTATGGTTTATTAACGAAATGTTATTTTGTCCTTTTTTTTTTCATTCTAATCATTACGGTTTCTGTTTATAACATGTTGTCCTGTGGTTTTTACTTTTCTTGTGTGGCGCCACATGAGATGAGGTTGACACAACCGTCTTTTTTGAGGTATTGGAAACTTGGCGAAATATTTTTTGAAAGTTATACAAACGATATAAATTGCAAGTAACCATAAGCCATATTTTTGGGTTGAATTTACAAAAATTCTTGTTGAATTAAATTATGTTTTTTTAAAGTTAAATTGTGGTGCTGAGTTTTAAACTCGTCCAGGGTCTTGTAATTTTTTCTTATTTTTTAAATTTCGTTGTTCATGAATAAATAAATAAACAAACACATTTTACATACATAAAAGAGTTTCTGTTCTTTTTAATTTAATTTTTTTTTTACATCATCATGAATATGTTCTTACTAAAAGTAATGAATGTGATTTGAAACCAAAACAATTTTATTTACCAGCAGATTCTTTCATTTCGTTTTATTTATAGATGTAAAGGATCAAATGAGCTTTTACAGAAGTTTTAGTACCAGTTTCTGTAATATGAACTTTTAATTTAAGTGAACATTTTCTATGTGTTTCGTTACGAAAATAAAACAATTTCATCACCAGACTTATGTGCTCGTGTTATGAAAAGTGGAAATTAATGTTAGCATAGAAATGTTATTGTATCCATAAGCAAATACTTTTTAAATTTGAATATACTTTATATATAACGTTAATAAGAAGAGTATTTAATGGAAACAAAACGATACAAAAAACTAAGAAATACAATTTGTATGGAACTTTTTAGGGCTTGTGTCAAATCTTAAATACTCTTCAACTTAGTAGAAGAAAATTGGTAGTTGTGGACATTTATACGTACAATAAACCTTTTTTTATATATTCTTCAAAAACATGTACATAGTAGGATTAATTATACAATATTTTCCGTCTGCAAAAAGACCATTATTGTACTCAGACGACGCACAGTGGTATAGAAAAACAAGAAAGAGAGCTATATTCGGCTGTGCCGAATCTGATATACCCTTCACCAAATTCTGCTTCAAAATAAAAGTTTCAAATATTTTTAGGTAAACGAAATTTTTTTTTCCAAAGTTGTTTTTTTTTGGAAAAATTTTTTTTGAATTTTTTTTTTTTAAATTTTTTAAATTTAAATTTTTTTTTTTTTAAATTTTAAAAAAATTATTATTATTTTTTTTTTTTTTAATATTTAGCGAAAAAAAATTTTGGTGAAAACAAAAAATTCGGGTTAAAATTTTTTTATTCCAATTTTGACCCATTGTAGATCCAACTTACTATGGTATTTATATATACGTCGTTGCAAAGGTCTTTGAAATATCTATCATTAAATATTCATATTGTCTATATTAATGACTTAGTAATCCAGATATAGGCCAAAAATCGAGGTTGTCCTGGTTTTTATATCTAAGCTATTTGTGGACCGATTTTCACGATTTTTAATTGCGACTGAGCCGGAAGAATTACTGAGATATTGATGTATAAATCGTGTATGTAAGTTGTTTGGGGGCTTCGGAAAGTTGATTTCAACAGACAGACGGACATGGACATTATATAGGGTCGGAAAATTATATTATGGAAATTACAAACGGAATGACAAACTTATATATATCCTTCTCACGAAGGTGAAGGGTATAAAAAGAGGGAAATAAATCTGTAACTTCTAAACGGTTAATATGGTTTGAATGAAATTTCACAAGCGCAAGGAGAAAGTGTTGTTGAGTTTAGGTTTGTTGAGTTTAGGTACACCAGGGGTAGGACACCTCGGATATGTTACATTTTCAAAACGATCCTATTTCTTCGTTTGTGTTCCGATTACAAATATAGAATCTCCTCGTCGAGCACTATCAATTATCTCTTTCAGCTTAGGAGATATTCGCATTTGAAAATAAAATTTTTACCCACCCTACTCCAGACTCTTCACTAAATCTACAATGTCGACGAATCCGACATTTCATAGGATGCTTTCAAATCACACTCTTGTCACATGTAATGAGAAAACGGCTCCCGGAAGAAAAATATGTAAAGAGCGAATGACTTTTTTGCCCTGTTCAAATGTGAAGGGCACAGACAAACTAAAATTTTTGGTTGTTGGAAAATTGAAAAAACCCACGCGTTTTTCAATTATCCTGTCATTTATATTCAAGGACTGGTTCCATCACGAATTTATTCCCCACGTAAATTAATTTTGAACAATTAGTAAAAGAAAGTTGTTCATAAGTAAAAAGGAACAACTTTTTACTTATGAATTTTTTGCTTAAAAGGGTCTGCCGCAAAAAGCAGTTTTGCTTTTAGATAATGCTACGTGTCACCCAGTTGAGGAACTAAAAAGTGATGATGGTTTACTTATAGTATTGAATCTACCACCCAATTACACTGCGCTTATTCAACCATTAGATCAAAATGTTATCAACTTGGTCAAATTAAATTATAAACAAGTAAGAAAGTATGGTCGGTCAAGCCCGACCAGATAATACCCTACACTAAGTAAATGAGCAAAAACATTTTTCTTTCAAAATTTCAATAATTTATGTTCGTGAGCGATTTTCGGAAGTGGGCCTTATATGGGAGCTATGACAATTTATGGACCGATCACCACGAAATTTTAATGTTTATATGAAAGTTATTTATGTTGAATTTTATGAGTATACCAACATTTGTAGGAGATTTATGCTCGTTAAAGTGATTATCGGAAGCAGGCCTTATATGGGAGCTATGACTAATTATGGACCGATCATAATAAAATTTGGTGACATGAATTCTGTGTATATAAAACTTATTTGGACAAAAACTTGTCTAGATACCTATATAAATTAAACATTTGTGACGGATAAAATCCACTTTCGGGAGGACATTTGTATGGGGGCTAGGTCAAATAATAGACCGATTTCAGCCAGTTTCAATAGGGATCGTCCTTGGGCAGAAAAAATGATATGTACCAAATTTTATCGAAATATCTTTTAAATTGCGACCTGTACTCTGCGCACAAGCTTTACATGGACAGCCAGCCAGACGGACGGACGGACGGACGGACATCGTTTAATCGACTCAGAAAGTGATTCTGAGTCGATCGGTATACTTTAAGGTGGGTGTTAGACTAATATTTTTGGGCGTTACAAACATCTGCACAAATCCAATATACCCTCCCCACTATGGTGGTGTAGGGTATAAAAACTACTGCTCACCTACTTGCTTAGCGAGAAGAGAACAAATTTGGAGCTCAAGCTAAAAAAAAACTTCAATCTCAAAAATGCAGTTCAGATTCTTGCTACGTCCTGGGATAAAATATCTGTGTCCAATATCCGAAAATCGTGGAACGCCTTAAATATTGTACATACTGTAATTCAGGAAGAAAACGAAGATCTTTCAACTATTTTTACCCTTGTAACTCAAATTGGTACGGAACATATTTTGACGAATGCTGACATAAACAACTGGATTCAAGAAGAATTTCATGTGGAAAGTAATGAGGAGCAAATGGAATTATCAGATACGAAATCGGAGGATTTATACGACTTTGGTCATGAAAAAAACAAAATTAAAGTGGACGATTGTATAACATCGATAAACATATGCATACAATGGGCTTTAGAAAATGATAAGCCGACAAGAGTACTATATGAACCACGTCATTCAGCTGTTATTTGAAAAAATAATTTACTAAAAAAGCAACTCATAATTTCAAATTTCTTTGATAATTTTTAAAATGTAAATATATGAATAAAAATAATTCTAATTTTAAAAATTACATACCAATTTTGAATAAAATTTTGGATTCTGTTATCGGGAAAATTTAGTAATCGCGACAGGTCTGGTTTGTAATTAGTCACGAAAATCGAGCTTGCGTTGTATTACTATTGAGAATCAATTTAACTCAAATAAGTTTAATATGCACAGAAATCATGCTACTAAATTTGTTTGCGATCGGTCCATAGTTTACTCATATACTCATATATGTGGTTGGGCTAAGCCGACATTACTTTCTTACTTGTTTTTTAAAGTATTTTGGATTATTATGTAATTACCAACAGACAATATTAATTCATATATTTTCATACAGTTTCCTTACTATCACATTGTTTTTAGGTTTTCATAAAGGGAATTGTTTTATCCATTACACATATATGTGTGTATGGCATAGTTTTAGTATTGTATATTGAGAGCCGAGAGCTCCTTGCGTAACTGCTTTTAATCTTTTATCTAATACTAGCTTGACCCGGTGCGCTTCGCTACCCCTGTCGTAGTAAAAATCGGTTCAGCCGTTTAGTAATTATTGTTTAAGAACTAAAGGTACCAATTTTACCAGTTTTTCCCCCTGTTTATCCCTTTCTGGTAAAAGTATTGAAAAAAGTTATAGCCTATTGACGCTTCCAAGTAAGGATCTATATACGTTCCAAATTTCAATAAAATCGATTTAGCCGTTTAGACGTGATGCTCAAACAAACAGACAAACTTACAAAGACATTTATATATTTATATGGATTCCTGCTATTTTTAGTATATCGGTTTTAAAAATTTGAGCAGAAATGTTTCAGACAAAGCTTAAATTTCATCTTGAAAGATGCTGCATGAATTTTTTAGTCTTGAACTGTAAATAGTGTCCATTATCTCGCAATGAACTCCAATGCCTGTAAAGTAGAACCTCAAAACCATTTGAGATGTCTTGTAGTATTAATATTGAACGGATCGTTTTGTTTTAATCTAACTTTAGTTCCATATTATACTGTAGATTTCTTAAGTATCCATAAAACTTTTTGATCTTCTAGTTGAAACTCTTAAAATTTAAAGGAATTTTTTAAGAATTAATTTAATTTTTAGATCCAAATTGAAAAACATTTGAATTATTTTTAAATCTGCACAAACATCAAGTTAATACGAAAAATCTAATATAATCTCGCAGACGATTTTTTCTCTAAAAAGAAACAATATATATGTGGTATTTCATTTAAATTACCAACATACAGTGGTAGACATTCGTTTGTACGCAACATATTTTTTTCGTTTATTGAAAGAATAAAGAGGTTTTGTAATTATTTTTTTTTACTATTTTACTTATTTTTTTCATAGTTCAAATATAAAAATAAAAAATTTTAAAAAAAATTAATTTTTCTAATATTTTTTTATAAAATACTATAAATATGACTAGACATTCATTTGTACGCATGTTAAAAAAACTAATAAATTCATTACAAAATTAAGAAAAAAATTAAAATTAGTATTTTGTCTGGCCACCTTTATTTAATATGACTGAATACATCCTGTTTGGCATCGACTCCACCAAATTTTGAATGGTTTGTATACGAATATCCTGCCAACATTCCTTTATGGTATATCTTAACTCATTTACAGATGTAAATTGCCTTCCTTTTTCATAAACCTTGGATGCAAGAATGCCCCATAGGATTTCCATTGGATTGCAATCAGGACTGCAAGCCGGCCATCCCATTACCTCTATATTTTTCTCAGAAAACCAAGCTTTACTGTGCCTAGATACAGGTATTGCGGCATTATCCTGCTGAAATACATAATCCTTTTCAGGATATTCATCCAACTGTGTTAACAGGACGTCTTCTAACAGTTCTGTGTACATTTCGGAATTCATTTTCGTAGATATAAAGCAAATGGGAAGCTTTAAATCGTAGGTAAAGCTCCCCACACTATAAGACTTCCTCCACCAAAATTCCTCTTCGATCTAAGAACATTGTGTTGGTTTAAATCGTGCCAATAACAGCTGTAGCAGTCAGGACCGTCCAGGTTAAACTTTTTTTCATCAGAAAAAATTATTTGTTTCCACTCCTCCTTCCAAGACATGTGGCCTTTTGCAAACTCCAGACGACGTTCCTTATGCAGTGAGGATAGGCGAGGCTTTGACTTGTGTTTTGACCATTTTATGGATGGAGTCGCATTTAAAACTCGTGCTATGGTTCGGGGAGTTACTGGTAGTTGCAGTTTTTCCTTAATTTCCCTGCAGGAAAGGTGATTTTTTAAAGCTTCATGTCGTATTTTACCTCTTTGACGCAACGTTAGTTTGGTATTTCCTTTAGTTTTATATTTTATTCCATATTTCTGGCCTTTTTTAAGGTAATTCCTGATGACACCCTCGGAACGTTTTATAATACGAGCAATTTCCCGGTTTGAATAACTTTTTTTTTCAACGTATCAATTAAATTCTTTTCCGTTTCATTTAAACGTTTTGCTGAGCCCATTTCTTATAAAAATGTCAATAGAAATTAATTTTTCTGTACTAATTAAATTTAATACAATTTATTTCACCTTATTTTTGATAAAAATACCCTCGAATAAACTTTGGCACTGACAATTTAATCTTATTTGTTACTGCGCACAAACGATTGTCTTACTGAATTATGTTGTATTTTTTAAAGCGACAAGTGTATTTTTTTTAGAAACAGTTACAAGCCTTACGGTACCGATTCTGAGTTACTCTCTCTTTAGTTTTATATACACTGATTGAATTTGAAAAAAAAATTCTTGTATAAGAAATGCCAAAAGAATATTTATAAAAAAATTATATGCGTACAAACGATTGTCTATCACTGTATTTCGTTTTTTTTTTTCTATTTTCAATAAACATAAAACTGCAAGAGGTACTATATACGTACATATAAATCAAACAGAAAATCAATAACTTGTCCAAAGTCACCAACCTACACTAGCGCATATTTACACATTCTCATACGTATTTTAACATTAGGGTGGCTCTTATTTTAATCCTAGGATCTCAGTCGTCTAAAAACGAAATGCACAAAATCGGATAATGTTTAGTGGTTTCACATTATATGTCATTTTAACGGGTACATGTCTGTCATTTATTCTCACTTTTTTTTGCTTTGAAATTTGTACCAACGAATTGCAATATGCGGGAAGTTTTTGCTTACTATTTTAATTGGAAAAAAGTGTCACTGAAGCACATCGATTGCTCACCAAAGCTTATGGTGAATGTGTTCCATCAGTTTCAACATGCGAGAGATGGTTTGTGCGGTTCAGATGTGGTGATTTTGACACGGAAGATAAACATCGCCCAGGCCAGCCAAACAAGTTTGAAGACCAAGAATTGGAGGTATTACTCCATGAAGATTGTTTTCAAACTCAACAAGAACTTGTAAAATCATTGTAAGCTACTCAAGCAGGAATTTCAAAATGCAGGATTCATCAAAAAGTAGGGATATTGGATAGCATACGAATTGAAGCCAATAGACATTGAAAGACGATTCTGCATGTCTGAAATTATATTATCGATATAATTTGGTACATATCATTTTTTTCAGCCCAAGGACAAAGCCTATTGAAACTGGCTGAAATCGGTTCATTATTTCACTTACCACCCATACAAATGTCATCCCGAAATTGGACTTTATCGGTCTTAAATGTATAATTTATATAGGTATCTACACAAATATTATTCCAAATAAGTTTTATATATACCGAATTCATGTCACCAAATTTTATCATGATCGCTACAATATTTATTCGCTTTCATTTCGCAGATTTTTACATTTTTACAGCCAAAGTTGACTTCTACAGTATATAACTATCATTATGAAAACTTAAACTCGATGAAATCCATCTTTTGCACCAAACATAGAGCTAACAAAATGCTATCGAATCGCAAAAAAAAAAATGGTACGAAAAGTTTTGTTTTCTATATTCTTTGGAGATCAAAAGCGTACGTTCGTGACCCCAGGAAATGCCCATGTCCTAAATTATAAACGAAATTTCAAAAACTCGAAAAAATATTCATCGATTCTAATAAATGTTAATTATTAAATAAGGATTAAAAATTAAATTTTTATTGGTTCTACCTATTTGTATTAGTGTGGGTAGCGATTAGGAATTGGAAGGTTTCTAGAAAATTAAGATTTTGGTAAACAAATTTTGAAAATTTATTATATTCAGGAAAATCTATATTAGTTCCACAACTAGTTCTACATAGAGCGCATGCTCTAGAACGTGTACTGGCTATTACACGTTAGATGTATAGATATCTAATGATAGATATTTCAAAGTCCATTGCAACGATGTATATACAAAGTTGGACCTACAATGGGTCAAAATAGGGAAAAATTGTTTTTAACCCGAATTTTTTTTCACAAAAAACATTCTTTTTTCATAAATTTTTTTCACTAATAAATATAAAAAAAATTTTTTTAAAAATTTAAAAAAACTTTTAAAAAACCATTTTGAAAAAAAAAAAAAAAAAATTAAAAAATTTTTTTTTTTTTAAATTTTAGTTTAAGGTATAATTTGGTGAAGGGTATATAAAATTTGGCACAGCCGAATTTAGCTCTCTTAATTGTTTATTATTCAATCGTTATTTAAAAAAAATAGTTTTATATTATATTTTCCTTCAATTAATTTTTGTTTTTGACAATTAAATTTTAATTTTTTCCAAAACCAATTTAAAAATTTGTTCTAGTGGTTCCATGAAGTTCTTTCAGAACTAGTTAGTATTCTATACATCTAGTTTAAAACCAATGTGCTACTAATTATAAATAAAACTTTATAAAATTTCTTATGAATCACAATATTGTTCCTCAGAACGGGTTCTAGAAGTAGTTCTTGGATGTTCCTGGGTTTTTTTCAACATTATTTTTTTAAATTGTTTGGAAAATATTGGTACCTCAAACATGAAATTTCAAATAAAATGTTTAGCATTTGGTTTTTAGATGACGGAGAAAAATTTTAGACCTTGGGGGCATCGACAATCTAAAAGATAAGGGCCATCCTATTAAACATACATGAACATTAGACTGCTCAAGAATTGTATGGGAAAAAAAGAGACTTTCAATACATACAGTGACTCCCGTCGGCAATTTTAGCCACCAGGAAGTGTAAGTGATCGGCTATTTGTACACAACTCAAATATTCATGAAAAGATAAATGACAATCTATAGCTTTTTGGTATTCAATAACAAGCCGACCACTGATTAAACACAATTTTCCGAAAAATTGGAAAATTAAAGAATGCTTACAAGGAATTAAATACTTTTTGCAGTCTTTGCAAGAATCTATGATAAATTACATTTCTAAAAAAATTTAAAAAAATATAAATTGTCTTGAAAATGTTATAGTTATGACAGATTTGTATCCTAATCGCTAAATGGCTCAGGCAATTTGTTTTAAAAAATGCCTGTAAAAACTTCGTGCATTTTGGCACACATTGTAAAACAAAGTCCATTTTCCTTTGTAATTGAATATTCAAACTTCAGTGAGCATATCCGATTATCCTATTTTTTTTTTTTAACAATTTTGTTCAGTAAATTGTAAAAAATTGGGGTCAGAAATTGCATTTTTCTGGGACCAGACTAATGTACACTCTGCAACCACTCGTAGATTTAATAAAAAAAATGTGGGCACCGTTACCATATACATATGTATGTACGAATATGTATTCTTGTATGTATGTTTGAATGAGGTTTAGGTTTGCATGGCTGTGTATTTGCTTTTAGGATATAAAACCCATTTATGTGGACTTATACATATATTTCGTTTCAAAAAAAAACTGCACAGAATTAAAACGTAAAAATGTAATAGAATAAAAAATGCAAAACCATGGTACAATGCTAAATTCTCGTACCATTTAAAATACCAATTACAAATTTAATTTTCTTTTGCTCCGACATTTGCATTTGATGGACTTGTGGCCTAATTTGAAAGTTATAGCACAGTTTTTTATTGAGCTTTTAAAGTGTATAACATTTATGTTTAAAGATTTAACTAATTTAACTATTTACTACAAAATTTAGCAGAATAACATTTCAAAATATGAATAAGTATACCAAATGCAATTTCTAAAAGTACAATTAAAACTCATTATAAACTACATGTGTTTAATCTATGATGAATGTTGAAGAGCAGATACATTGGTTAAGGGCGCCTCAGTTGATCAAAGTCCCTTTAAAGGAGTAGAATTATTTAAAAACAAGTACGAAAGTATAGTCGATCAAGATCGAGATTTAATAATATACTACACTGAGAATATCAGCAAAATTATACAAATTATTTTGGGAAAAATCAAGCATTTTGGAGAATTTTACTAAAAAATTTTAAACTTTTTTTTTCTTATTACACGATCGCCATTTTGTAGTTGCATACGCCATTTTGTATCCTAACTTTTTCTTTTCTGTGTAACCAACACCCTATATATGCAGTGCATTGTCTTGATGTTATTAAATATAGTGATGGGAAGGAGGAAAGAGGGAGTACTGTTGACGTTTGATTTTAATTTATAAATATTATATTCCGCCGGGAATACGTTGGCAGGTAGTAAGTCCCACATACGTATGGTTCGACCAAAAAAATAATTTTTCCTATAATGAGTCGTGCGGTCGATACTCAAGTGTATAGCAAATTGGTGCGATCTGCGTGATAGTCGTGTGCTCCGAATGAAAGTGCGTGTATTAGGTATGATATTACTTATGTCTGCTGAACAAAACCCTGGATAATATCTGTAAAATAAGGATAAGCTGCACACATTCCGATGATGTTCCAAAGTATCATTAAACCGGGTAACAGTTTCATCACCTATAAGATCAACCTCCCGTCTTTGAACCCGGTCCAGCAGCTCTAGACTTGTCCATGCAGCTCCGGCCCATATGTGGGAATTATATTCCATTTTCGAACGAATGAAGCTAGTGTATATACAAAGAAGGTCGGAAGGGCTGAAATATGTCCGACACCGTCTCAAGAAACCCAAGCACCCAAAAGTTTCCTTCGCTAAATCGAATATATGATGATTGCAACGGACGTCACACTGTACTCTCGTACCTAGAATCATAAGGTTATCTGAAACTCCAATAGTTGTGTTACCCATAAAATTAACCCAGTTGAATTCACCCCATCTGGAGATTGTTATAAGGTCACGATTTATCGAGTCATAAACATTCATTCTTTAGAGTTTAATCTCAGAAAGAGTTGGTCTATGGTCAAATAAATATGAGTGACAGATATTAATGTCATCCGTGAAAGAATAAATTGGACTTAAAGTGAGTGTTAGTAAATCATTCATGAAAAATAAAAGGGGAGTCCCCTGGGGGACTCCAGAGCTCAATATGAAGTTCTCGTAGCAAACCCCATCTATTACTACACTTATAGTACGTCCACGACAGAAACTAGAATTAAAACGAGAAAATTCAACCCCGACACCGAACGTGATCAATTTACAAAATAGTCCATCATGCCACACCTGGTCAAATGCTTTATAAATGCCAAGTGCGAATGCCTTACTCTCTCCCATTAGGTCCCCAGTTGAACGATTACTAGGAAGCCATGTTGTATGTCCTTCAGAAGTCTATTCGATTCTAAATACTTTACAAGGTGATAGTTTAACACGGTCTCCATAACCTTCGAGAACGCCGAACAAATTGAGATTGGGCTATAATTATCCGGGTTGATGGGTTCACCTTTTTTGGGGATGCGCTGGATGTTGGCAACCTTCCAACAATTAAGTAAAATTCCAGATAGATATGAAAGGTAGAAAAGTTTTCTAATTGGACGGGCCAGCAATGATGAACATTTTTTTAAATGAAGTGCTGGAGTACAATCTGAACCAGGGGATTTGTTCACGTTGAGTCCGGATAGAACTTTCTTAACTGATCGAGTTCTGAGGAATATTAAGCCTTTCGTGTTCGAGTATGTTCGTACAGTCATTACGTGCCTGTTTACGGAGTTGATCAGTATGGTGGTTTTTGTTTCAGCACCAATTTCGATAGCTATTTAATTTAATGCATCATGGCTACCTAAGTACAAAAATGGTAAAAATTTTTAATTCTATGTATAGATTTTTTGTTTAAATTTTTAAGTAAAATTATAAATTTTGCTGGTCGTTTCACCACAAAATGGTATCTCAAAAAGGGGACAGTCCCATATTATTAAAACATACTCAGAAAAGTTGAGATTTACATAACCTTTAATTCGTTTATATATTGCATTTCAATCGGCTCAGTTTCGGAGTTATAGTAATAAATTGAAGCACAAACAAGTAAGAGAGCTACATTCGGCTCCGCTGAATCTTATATACCCTTCACCAAATTATACTTTAAAACAAATAAAAAAAAAGTTTTTAATTTTTTTGACAAAATATGTTTTTTGTGAAAAAAATTCGAGTTAAAAAATATTTTTCCCGATTTTGACCCATTGTAGGTCCAACTTACTATAGGCTTATATACATCATTGTAATAGACTATGAAATATCTATCATTAAATATCCATATTGTGTATATTTATGATTTAGTAATCGAGATATAGATCAAAAATAGGCCAAAAATAGAGGATTTTTGCTCATATCTCCATTATTTATGAACGGATTTTGCTGATTTTAAATAGGAAACTTCCTCGAAAGCATGTCTGATAGAATTATTGAAGATTTTGGATCCCGAAGATATCTGGGGTCTTCAGAAAGTTGATTTCAACAGACAAACAGACAGACAGACGGACGGAAAAAAAATTATGAATTTGTTACTGAATTTGTGGCTTTGATACACTTGTAATAGGAACAAAATGAGGTATCGATCATAAAAATCGATGGATTCTTTTCGAATTTATTCACAATTAAGTTCTTTCGAAACGTTGTTGTCCAAAATATCGAGCGAAATAAGAGTATATCGTACATGACATAAAACGGAAGTAAAAAAACCTCTAAAAACCTTCTAAAAAGGATATCGCAAATAAAAATTTTGAAACCATGTCTAATGCACATACATATATAAAACATTTAAAACCTATTACAGCTATTATAAATTGTTTTCTATTATCCTTCTAACATTAACAAACCAATGAATGCTAAAAGTCCTACGAATGACCATATATTGATAACATTTTTAATATAGAAGACCTTTTTATTTTTGTTCAGTGTCTGGCAGTGATAAAGTCAAAAAGAAATCTTAATATGAAAAATGTGTGTAATACATTTTTACTATCACATTAATTTTTAATACTTTTAGAAGATACACAAAATACCATTTTAAACAACATAGACTTTATTAAAGAAGATTAGTTTCAATTACGACTTAGTAACCGAAAAGAAATTTTCACTTAAAAGTTGTTAAAAAATAATACCATACACATCAATTGAGATTAAATTAATCTTCCTTTTGTATGAAGAATTATGTAAAGTATGATTTTTCTTTGGAATTATAAATGCTTAATTTTCAACTTTGTTTGTTTATTAAGTGTTAGTTGAAAACCTTAGAAATTATAATGATTTCATCTTCAGGATTGTTTGTTCATAAGTATATATATCATGCAGTTAATCAAAAATTTAAAAAATACGTTTTTCTCATCAATAGATTTGGGAACAATGTACTTTTTACACTCTAAAATTGATAGAATTAGAAAGGACGACTTTTTGCATTCTATTTTTTGAACAACTTAAACAGTTTTAATTATTTTAATCTGTTTCTATTTTAATAAATATTTGATCATATTTTTATACCCACCATTAATATTACAAAGGACAGATTTTTTAGCATTTTGTTAATTTTATACAAGGTGGCGCAAAAGTAAACTTCCGATGTTTTTTGGCTGTAATTAAAAAAAAAAAAAATTAAAAACTTTGATTCTTCTTGTGGATTATTTTTATTTGGTCTTTTAATTTTTTTTACATCAAGTCGAGAATATGATGTCATGTAAATGGTGGTGATTAAGGATGGCTTGAGCGTCAGCAGCTAACAGCTGATGCAACTTCTATACTTTGTACGGAAACATCTTCAAATCTTGTACCAAAATTCGCTGTAAAGACCGTCGACTGATACCCATTTGCGTGGCACGTCGTCTGGTCGATGTCGACGGCGCTTCCATGACATCCTCGGCTACAGCAGCAATATTCTCTGCAGAACGGCAACTCCGGGGTCTGCCACGCCTGGCAGCATCTCGTGTTGTGCCAGTCTCTTCGAGGCGAGCGGCTAAACGTCGCAGTGTTTCATCAGTAGGCGTTGGACGCCCAGGAAATCTGCGACGAAATTCACGTTGTGCCAAAGTCACCGACCGATACTTGGTCAAATAAATAGTCAGCAATATTCCGCGTTCTGGAGCAGTGTAGCGTAACATTGTTTATTAACGTGTATTTCGCATGTGTTTACTACACAAATGTCAAAACAGAACTGACATTAGGGGCCCATCGCAAAATTTATAGCATTTTCTGATAGGAAGATTACTTTTGCGCCACCTTGTATATGTATTCTATAATTTTTGACATTGCTATTGGAATCTGTGCCATATCTTTTCTAGGTATCATCGTTTTTTAATTGACCGTTTCAATGCGAAATATTTGAGAAAAACAAAGAACATTTGGGTAAATTTTCATCCCACTAAGTCCTTCCCTCTATACCCTATTCAAAAGTCAGACGATCGTAGCTACACGCAGAGAAAACCATGGTTCCAAATGGATACGACAACTATACTATGTTCATTGTAACAATATATTGTTGTCGTATCTATATAATTGTTATTTTAATTTAATTTCAATCATATTTTAGTTATTGTAAACATTTTTATATTCAATGCAATTATAAACATGAATATGGTTAAAAAAATTGTGAACAATGCCTGTAGACGGTGTTGCCGGTTTGCATGTAATATAACCCTACAGGTAAATTTTATATAAACTAATATTATTAAGAGAAGGGAACAAACAAAGTTAAAATACACAATATTTTCGATGGTGGTAGTTCCAGAAACAATTTTAATTGAACTGAGTGCATAAAGACAGGTCACATTTGGAACAAACGACTTGGGTTTCACATTTCTTGTAATGTTTGAATTTTTTTTTGGCTTTTCTCTCCACCCAAATAAGAAAATGATCATCAGCATCGAATCGAATATCAGCAACTGGATGAGCAGACCTTTTCCCAACACCTGATATGGCAGGCTGTAAAGGCTCATAGACCGTATATTTTCGGAAACATTGTTGGAAGTATTGGCCTCATCGGCGTGCCATCCATGAGAATTACTCCACCCCTGTGATCATTTTATTCTCAAATAATTTGAGGGAAGTAGATTTCGATGAATTATTTCAGCTTTCTATCATTTCGAGGAACCTTTGATTGTTGTTCACCAGGATTGGTTCTTCTGAAACGTTCAGTACCTACATATGTCGATGACGGGCGGACACATTTGTTATGGATTGATGTCATGTATTCTAAGCAAAATCATCATCATGCTCTCTGTTCATTTCGCTGTCGGTTTACAGCTTACACAAAAGCAAATCATGATAAAAAAGAATTATGACAAACAAAAATAGTACCTCTCATTATGCCCAAACCATAAATTCCTCTGGCTCGTAAATAGATTAACAGCGGCTTCGATGTGTAAAAGTTATCAAAATACAGGATGTGATGCACAAAATTTGGAATCTCCAAACATTTAAGATAGCTCCAATGTCTGGTGTAACAGGTAAAATGATATTAGATAAGTAATGATATTAACCAAAAAAAATTTTTTGTCATACAAAAAAATTAAAAATTAAAAAAAAAATTAAATTTCGAAAAAAAAAAAAATTTAAAACTACTTTGAAAAAAAAAAAAATATTTTTTAAATTTTAAAAAATTTTTTTTTTTTTTAAATTTTGAAAAACAATTTTGAAAAAAAAAAAATAATTTTGTTTACGATACATTTTTTTTGCCGTGTCGCCTCTGTATACTTTGTGGCGTTGTTCCAACCCTCATAAGCTAAGACCCAATAAAGAACACTAAATACATATGCATATTCAAGTATTTATACCAATGTAGTTTCTATAATTCTCATTATATTTAGACGGATGCCGTTTAAGATTCGCCACAGTCGAATACAGTACTCTAAATTGTTTTAAATTTCTTTACTGAAAAAATTAACGCAAATATTTTATATAATAAAATAAATAGTTTAATTTAAAATCCTATTAAAAAATATTTGTGGTTTCCCTGCTCGTACAGGAAGAATGAATTTAAATAAATTTACATTTTTACACATACTTACACATGACGGGTATCCTTGGAAAAAATAAACTTTTTTCGATATTGAATTAAATAAAATCAATTGTGTGGAAATAAGCAATTAAAAACTTATACAACAAATTGTTCTAAAGAGCACACACAAACATACATACATTACAACCGCATCAAATAATCATTTGTATGAATAAAGAGCATACAACGTATTGGAAATGGAGTTGGAAAGCTATATTCAGCTGTGACGAATTTGAAATACAGCTCATGTTCAACTAGAGTTGTGGTCCCCTCAAGTTTTCCATGTGACAATGTTAGCCTTTATGTCTGTAGTTTGCCTACGTAACTTCTGTGGAAAGAGGACATATTACTTCACTTGCGGCAGTTGACAATTTATCAAGGGATTTAAACAAACTTGGAATATCTTCCCGCTAGGGCAGGCGCGGGTCCAGGAGGGGGTAAAAAAATGAAATTTGCTCCGAAAAGTTTTTTTGTATAAAAAACATTTTACTTTATTTCCCTCCAAATGGTTAACCCTTGGGTATTATTAATTGGGGGGTCAATTGTTTAGATACTTTTTATTTTGGAACTAAGTTGGTTCAAAATATCTAATAAACAATTAGAAAAATATATGAAAATTAAAAATTCTAAATACATATTGCTAAACGATCGAAATTGATGTAGTATCGCAGAACATACCGAACTTTCAAATACTACTTATCAGGAGTTAGTATTACATCGTCTCCTTTATTTAGAAAAACTGATATATACCCACATTCTCTACAAGTAGCAGTAGAGTGTTCAAAATTTCTAATAAACAAGGAAGGAACATAAATAAATCCTTCAGTTTAATAAATGGGGAAAAAAATACTTGCAATATTTAAAGATTAATGAAAGTATGCAGAGAAATCACTGCACACATGAAATAAATATACAATACTAAACAATTCAGGAAGGAAAAAGTTGAAATGGAAGAGTAAAAGTAAAACTTTTTCTTGATACTTTTATTTCATTGATATTGTTATTGTTGTAAAATAAATAGAGAAAGAGCAAAATATGTTCAAACAAAAACCAACAACATAAATAAAAAATATGAAAACTTTTCCAACAGTGTGACACATGCGAAATGAAACAATAATATTTTAATATTCAAAAATAAATACATAATAATTTACCTAGTCAATTCACAAGGTTTCCTATCGTGTCATATTGTCATAATATTTCACAATGTTTTTATTGTCTTTCAAGCTAAAAATGTCCTAAAATAATATTACTCTGTATGCTATGTTCATTGTGTCATCGTATTCAACCAGCTGATACCTCCACCGAATGCCTAAGAGTCGGTTTAGACGAGCCGCCGAGTCGTGAAATATTAAGACATTATGACAATATGAGATGTGAGTTGATCAACTGTGTATTTTAAATACAATGTAGTTGTTGAACATCCAGTAGTCTTAATAATTTAATTTTCTTGTACAACGAATATCACTCACACTGTTTATATTTTATACTTTGTTATAGAAAACCAGAAAAAGTTTTAGTGCACACACAAAATATCAAACTTTTTACCGAAATTTATTGTTCTGCCACAACAATAATGTTTAATTTACAACAAAAGATTGAATTTTGTTAAATCACAGAAATAGATATAATATAATATTAGTTTGTAGGAATTGCAACTTACCTGGAAGTTTTTGTTGATACCTATGTCTGTACATATACTTACAATACATATACACAATTTATTACTTTTCCATAAATCATATAAAATATCTGTACATACAAACTTAATTAAACAAGTTTTTGATAAAATGGCAAAAGAAAAATATTTATTTATCATTTATTATTGTAAAAAATTTTGTATAATTTTTGGAACAACTTTGAGTTTAAATTAATGTTTCACAATTATTTTATAAAGAGAAGAAAATTTGCACAATGCTTGAGATATCACTAAATACATAATGGAAAGTAAATTAAAGCACTATTTTCAATTTCAGTGAAAATCCCTTTAAGACATTATAATTTAATTTGGGAGGAGATATATTGGATTTAAAATAAATATTTTTCTATTTAGATTTTTGCCAATTGATCTGGGCGCTAAACTTGATTACTAATCGGTCTCTAGAATTGTTAAATGGTAATATAGTAGCCATTAAATCCAAAGGATATTGTTGTTAAGTTCCAAGAAATATTCAAATTCTGGCTCTCTCTTATAATTATGTACAAACAGACGGATAAAGGCTTAAAATCGTTTTTATTAGATACTAGCTGACCCGTTGCGCTTTGCCACCCCCATTGGATGAAATGAATAGTACTATTAAGTCTCTCTTTGTGAATAAATAATAATTCAGGATAACATGTCTCTAGATTCATGTTTATTAATTCATTACAAAAAGTACCATTCGAATAAAGAAAAAGTACCAAAAAGTCTCCCCCTTCGTGTTTCCATTGTTATAGAAAATTCAAAAAGTACCATTAGAATATAGAAAAAGTACCAAAAAGCAGCCACTTGTAGATTCCCACACACTCGGCCCATGTAAATGCTTTATTTCATGTTTCTAGATTTATTGGTGAAGAAATTACAAAAAGTACCATTCGAATAAAGAAAAAGTACCAAACAGTCTCCCCCAAGAATTCTCACACACTTAGGACCATACATGCTTAGTTTCATGTTTCTAATTCCATTGTTATAGAAAATTCAAAAAGTACCATTTGATGAATAAAAAAGTAACAAAAAGCACCCACTTGTGGTTTCCCACTCACTCGGGTCCATATAACCTTTATTTCATGTTTTTAGGTTCATTATTAGAGAAATTACAAAAATTCGAATACCATTCGAATAAAGTAAAGGTACCAAAAAGTCCATTGTTATAGAAAATTCAAAAAGTATTATTAGACAATAAAAAAGTTCAGTTCTCACATTTTGGTACCTAAATATTCCTAACACAAACTTCACTCAGATACATATCAGGTAACCTTAATGTCGATAAGTGAAATAATTTGAAAGATTAAAAAGTACCATTAGGAGAAAAGTACCAATTTCCCTTTTCCTCCTTGAACACCCCTCAAGTTTTAAATTTAAAAATTTTCAATTTTGCCAAAATTGTTTATGCTACAGACATGTCTCAAACGATTAAAATCTGTTTTAATGTGCCCAAGCAAAAATATGTTTTAATAAAAGTACAAAACTGTTCACCTGGATTTGGCCCAATATAAACCTTGGCACTCGAGTTCCAAATAACAACCTGTTACTTAATTTTTGTATGAATCCAGGAACCAATGTTAAAAAATTATCAAAATTGGCTTAATAATTTAAAATAAAATAAATTTTCCGATTTTATCCCCTTTTTGGTACATTTTTATCCCCATTACAGTGGTAAAATTATATTATCTGTATCGTGGTGGGAGCCCATAATAAAATATTCGTATCTCTATGTCAAATTATAAAAAAAACATATTTTATGAAAAAGTACTAAAAATTAAAACAACTTTTATCCCTTAAGTGTTCCAATTTCCAATAAGTACCAAACTTAAATTTTTTATTTTTTGATAAGTAAAGAATACGATTTAAAATTTGTTTCTATGTTTATTGGTTTAAAAGATACATAGGGTTCCCAAAAAGTACCAAAATAGAGTTTTTACCCGTTTTCTCCCCTAAAATGTTCGAATTTCGAAAAAGTACGAAACACCTGTCAGCTTATTTTTTAAATGGAGTAACATGCAATTTTAAGTTTTTTTGTATCATTATTAGTTTTGAAGATATAAGGTTACCGAATTTACCCGTTTTTACCCCCTAAACGTTCGAGTTTCCAAAAATCCCTTCTTATCGGATCGGAACCCACAGTTAAAATTTCATGATTCTAATCATGATTCTGACTGTCTGACAGTAACGTTGCTCTTTTATATATGTAGATTAGAGTGACAATCAGTAGTATGGAAAAAAATTTGAGTTCGATTTTTGAAGAGTGCCGGGTGGAGTATTGTGACACTAGGTCTAAAAGATAAGTAGTGAAAATTTGAGCAAAATCGGACAACTATTTCGGGACGCGCATCGAGGTCAAAGGTCAAATATATGTAAAATTTTACTATTTATATGAAATAAATTTGTAAAACTCCCTAACTTTCTGCACTATGTTAAAGAAATATGTAGATTTATTTATATTAATGAAAATTACTATCAAAAAAATATTTTTCAGATTAACCCAATATCTCCTTTGGGTCAAAATGACCCACAAACTGTATTATCGTAAAAATTCGAAAAAAGTGCAAATATTTCAGTTTTTGTAAAAATTTTGCTACTAAATAATTATTTTTGCAATCGAATGCATAAGAATCGAAATGTGTACGTAATTGTCGTTCTAATGAGATATAAAAGATAAAAATTGGTTAAAAAATTTTAAAGTTATTAAAAATTCTCCAGACCATTAATGTGTCTCAGGCCACTTGAACAAGAAATCTAGGAACAAAATTAACATATTTTAAGAAATATTAAAATAAAAGTTAATTTTTACTTAAAATATAGCCGTATTTACATTCGTATGAGTTTTTGTCTTTGTAGAATACCGTTAACCTATTCGCAGGGATGGCCAAAAAAATTAATTTTTTTTAACGGCAGTTTCAAATCTCCATTTTCAAATTTTTAAAAATTTTCTTAAATAAATTTCAGAATTTTTTGATCATCACATTGGGATTTATTGAGATCATAATAGAGAATAAAAATATGAAAAAATTATGTCAATACCTCTTACAGTTTTTTCGTACCTACGATTTAAATTTTGTGATTTTCGGGAAAAAATATTTTTTTGGTCATAATTTGGCAAATGAGAGCAATTTCCTTACTGTTACAAATTTTAAGTAAAACGTATACAGAATCTTATAGCTCAGATAATTTCAGATATACTATGAAAGCTTTACTAAAATCGGAAAACCTTAACCCTTAAACCGTGAAGGTCAAAAGTAAAATTTTTCAATATTTGGAATTTCTAATGTAAAGATGCGGAAATGTTATATATTTTTGGGCCGATTTTAATGAAACTTGAAAAAAAAAACATAAAGTCTAAAATATACAATTACAGTGCAAAAATGGAAATTAACCCTTAATATAATTTGGGGTCCAAACTTTTAAAATCGCGAAAACCACAGTCAAATATAGAGTCATTTTGACCCCAAGTGCTTTTAAGGGTTAATTTTCATTTTTGCACTGTTATTGTATATTTAAGACCTAAAGGTATATTTTTCGCAAGTTTTCTTAAAATTTGTTCAAAAATGTATAATATTTCGCATCTTTCATTTAGAAATTCCAAATATTGCTAAATTTTACATTTAACCTTCACCATTTAAGGGTTAAAGTTGTCCGCTTTTAGTAAAACTTTCAGGGTATATTTAAAATGATCTGAATTATAAGATTCTGTATAGGTTTTACTTAAACTTTTTAACAGTAAGGAAATTGTTCTCATTCGCCAAAATATGGCCAAAAAAATATTTTTTCTCGAAAATCACAAAATTTAAAAAAAAATCATATTTTTATTCTCTATTATGATCTCAATAAATCCCAATGTGATGATCAAAAAATTCTGAAATTTTTTTAACAAAATTTTTAAAAATTTGAAAATGGAGCTTTGAAACTGCCGTTAAAAAAATTTATTTTTTTGGCCATCCCTGCGAATAGGTTAACGGTATTCTACAAAGACAAAAACTCATAGGAATGTAAATACGGATATATTTTAAGTAAAAATTAGCTTTTATTTTAATATTTCTTAAAATATGTTAATTTTGTTCCTACATTTCTTATTCAAGTGGCCTGAGACACGTTAATGGTCTGGGTGATTTTTAATAACTTTAAAATTTTTTAACCAATTTTTATCTTTTATATCTCATTAGAACGACAATTACGTACACATTTCGATTCTTATGCATTCGATTGCAAAAGTAATTATTTAGTAGCAAAATTTTTACAAAAACTGAAAAATTTGCATTTTTTCCGAATTTTAACGATAATACCGTTTGTGGGACAATTTGACCCAAAGGAGATATAGGTTTAATCTGAAAAATATTTTTTTGACTGTAATTTTCATTAATATAAATAAATCTACATATTTATGTAACATAATGCAAAAAGTTAAGGAGTTTTACAAATTTATTTCATATAAATAGTAAAATTTTACATATATCTGACCTTTGACCTCGATGCGCGTCCCGAAATCGTTGTCCGATTTGGCTCAAATTTTCAGTACTTATCTTTTAGACCTAGTGTCACAATATTCCACCCGGCACTCTTCAAAAATCGAACTCAAATTTTTTTCCATACAACTGATTGTCACTCTAATGTATATATGCCAATTTTAACGAAACACAACAGTGAAAAATTAACAGATGACTTGAATAGAGTTATCAAATATTCGACATATTCTAAAACCGGTTTTAAAATAAATTGCAAAAGCGTAATTTTTTCGGATTTTTCTATAAAAATTTAAGAATTGAGGCAAAGAAACACTTTTTGCATGTAGCAAGAAAACTTTTGCATAGTTAAGCTTGGAACAAGGATAAGGATAACAGATATATTTTTAGAATGTTTTAAATACGAATATTTCTTTTGTTAGAAAATCTCAGTTTTTATCAACAAAATTACGTTATTTTGTTATAATGTAATATAAACGTGAACATGTTCTTCTGCATTTTGCTTAAGGAATGTCTCTTTGTAATGTCCAACAGTATTCCGCCAGCACTCATGTACCCCACTGGCCCTGATATCGTTTTTCTATCGTAGATATGTATTGGTAGAATCTTTCACCGTGTTCATCGCTGACGACTCCCAAATTATTAGGAAAGAAATCTAAATGTGAATGTAGGAAATGTATTTTATGTGTAAATGTGGAAAAAATATATTATCATGCTGGACTAAGAAGTATTTTCAATATTTGTTTGTCCTAGAGATTTCCTTGTTTTTTTGTATACCCTAGTTGTAACAATAAAATTAGGACAATAATCTTTCCAGTTGTGTTTGTTGTATAGAATTTCAACCAAAATAAATTTAATTTTTTCATAGGATATATTTTCATTGCAGATATGTAAAAGATTAACTTTTAAACTTACTTTCGAACCATTGAACCCAGAGTAGTCATTACGCCAAAATCATTATTACAAAACACTAACTGATCATATTGTGAAAATACCTCTTAGCTCTTCATCTTGATTTCAATAGTAACATATTCTTGTTTCGGCTTGTTGTTTGGACAAATTTAAGTCACGTATCAATAGTTGAGATCTTTTTGAAATAGCTGATTTGACTCATTAGATGATAAAGTTTCCTGAAAGTCAGTGTCCAATGAATCGTTTTCGATTGCTTCTGGCATAGCCAATCGGAACTTAGAGGGTGTTTTTTTAAATTGGCTGGAATTTTTCCAAATTTTGGCTTTTTTTAGAAACATTTGTACAATATAAATCGGATACTCTATTCCAAAGTGAACCGTATCCCTGAGTGAGCGTTCTGCATCGATCGAAACAAATAGTATTCGGACGGGGCATTTCCTGGACTATAATGTAGATGAGGCAAAACTTTCCAACTACTTCATTCTAAATTGTTTTTAACAGGTATTGGATAATGTGGCCGAGCGTTGTCATTATGGAATGCTTCAAACATATCACTTGCATTCGGTACAGGATCCCTGTGATGGTCTGTCCGGATTTGAGCAGCTTATAATAGATGATAAAAAACCAAATACAGAACATTACCTTAGCGCCATGAATATTCGGCTGGTTGGTCGGGCTTCATATACCATATCTTCGGGTTATCTAATCGATCCATTTTTCATCGCAAGTAATGATTCGGTGTAAATTTTTTTCTTCTAAAGCATTCAAGCGTCTTCTTTCAAGATCTCTCGACTTCAATTCGTTACTAATACTGCCACTAATAGGTTTATTTTGAGTGTAAAGTCATTGTAAATGATAACACTAATGCTTAATACCCACAAAAACAGGCAGGTGTAAATTTGAATATTCTTATCATAAATTAGTCTAGGCGATTTGCCTAGAATAAAATAATCATGTCGCAGACACTTTTAGTTTAGACTTCAAGTTTAAATTGTGTTAAATAAACATAAACATCATTTAAATATAAATGAACTCAATATAAACTTAAATAATGCAAAAAAGTTTTGAAATATAAATCTCAAACAATTTTTAAGTCTCAAATATCAAAAAGTTTTTGTGACTGCAAAGAGAAAAAGAAAAAGGAAAAAATATTTAACATTTTATGCATTCTAGTTTGCTTATATTAAACAGAATAAATAACATATACAACATTTAAAACATTTAACTTTTTGTTGAATTTATAACTAAAAATCCCTAACTTTAACACTTTGTATGATTTGAAAATAAAACACATCTTTAATAACCTTAATATATCCCTCACAATCAACATGGGCTTGTCTTTGTTCCCGCATAACGATATAAAAGTACTCTTAAAATATTGTATAGATATACTTCAACCATGTAAAAGGCAACCACTAACCTATACACGTACATTAGGATGGTCTCTATTTTGTTCTTATTCAATTTTGGATACTAAACAAATCATACAATTTCATGCTTATTTCAAATCCCTAAATGAGAATTAAAAACGCTACTTTTAAAGTAAAAAAAATGGACAACATTGGCCCATGATTGCCCACATACAAATGCCCTTGCGGAATACTGTTTAAGCAATCATAAATATGTTGATTATTCGGCTATACTTATAAAAATTGCACAACTTAGTTCCAAGTATTCTGACAAGTATTGCAAAAATTGGGCAATATTTGTCCCTTGTCCCCATATTAGGCCCTCCTCAGAAAATTACTTGAATATTCATAATTGTCTTATAATAATTAATATCATGTAGAAATTTAACATAAACAAGTTGTATGAACCTAAATTTTTCTACCAACTTTTGTGACGATCGGTCCATAAGTGACCCTACCCTCCATATAACCCCTATATCAGAAACATATTTTATTGTCAATAAATAAAAAATACCCACACAGACGAATATAACACTCTTACATGTTTTTGTATCAAGTTGTAATGGTTTACACAGGTCTACAATGATTTTGTTGCCGTCAAAACTAAAACTGATTTTAAGTATATTCGATACCCTGATTCTAACTTATAATTATTTTTCCAATGCTACTTTTTAGATTTTCTATGGTGTGATACAGAAATCTATGTTCATCCTATCGACTTTGGTATCTATTTTCAATCACTTTTAAATCTTGATGGAGACGTTCTCCTTATTCTTCGTTATACAAAATTTGCCTAAACGGATATGCAGATAGTGTACTTTAATGCTCATATTCCTCGTTGTTTTCATCCTTCTGTCTTTCATTAAAAGTACTATTACTTACTTTTAGTTTATCTGTACTAGAGCCTGGAAACTTTCTTGAAAGGAAGGCAAATCATGGACCGGTTTTATCTAATGCCATACTCCTTTATAAGTCCCAATTCGATGGATAATGGAGGAAAAATTATATAATATCCGGAAGCCAAAGGCGGTTTTATAACATTTGGTTTCCTAAACGACATGTTTTCTCTCAGAAGTCAGTCTTTCTTGCACCATAGTTGTAGCCATAATAGTTTTTATGATCATGTTATAAAGTAGAAGTTTATAACCAAAACTAAACTTTTCCATATAAGGCGACGACCGAGATGTATTCCGAGGTTTTTAACTTCCGATTTTTGAATTATTGTTTGGTTATTGATATGAATAAGGAGCATGATTCTCTACGCAATGTATGTGCACATTTTTGCTCGTTGAATAAAATTTTCCATTGCTTTAACCATTTTTCTAATGCAAATATGTGATTTTGTAAGTATCAAGAAGGGTTTCATGAATGCTTAGAATAGCAGTATCAGCACCAAATGTTGATGTATGAGTGCGATTGCTAGTTGGCATATCAGACGAATATATCAAATACAAAAAGGGTCCCACGATACTAACTTGGGGGACTCCGGCTTCAACGGGTTGCGGAGTGTTTAAAAAGTCTACTTTCCTACAGCTTATGTGTGTTTGTATCATGCCTTTCTTTATCAAATGCTTGAGAAATGTCGATGAAGAGAGCGGAACAATATTTTTTTTTCTCAAACTCTCTTCTTACAATATTTAGAAGTCTATGGGTATGTTCGTTAGTACTGTGTTTTCTTCTAAATCCAAATTGAAGATTTAGAATACAATCGTTTTCAACTAACATCGGGTACACCTTGTTCATCAGTATCTTCTGAAATAGCTTTGATATATTAGACAATAGGCTGATGGGTCTGTATGATTCTACTTTTGCGTGATCTTTTCCCGGCTTAGGTATCATGGTAACCAGTGAAACCTTCCACTCTGGAGGATAATATTCAAGGCGTAATATACCATTAACAATAAAATCTCAAAATGTTAGGGTACGGCTGCTCCAAAATGGGGTACAACATGTGGCAACTCAGTAGTTTCATTTGACAAATGAAACATTGCAATTTAGTGTACCCATACTGCTTCTTTAATTTGGTAGAATGATTAATATGCACAGCTGCATGCTTATTACCAATATATAGTAAAACACATTTTAAACTTCGCTTTGACCTGCTCATAAGCAATCTCTATTAATCAGCTTTGTTGCCTAAGAGTCCCATTTTCGTTAGAAGGCCACCAATGTTATTACAAAAGACTATATAATTTAATGCTCAAAAAAATTAAACAATTTCTTTCTTCTTCTTTGAGTATAGATATTAACAGCTCAGATTTCTCATTTGAATGGAAAATATATCTTATCAGGTCACTTAAGGCATCTTGTCAAAAAATTAAGCTGTCGTTAACACTTCAAAATAGCTGTCACGTTCATACGAAAGAATTTACACCATCTCTGTGTCCGACAAATCTGATAGATGTTGCTTTACATGAGCAGACGGAAAATCATGATATGTCATTTTCCTTTTATTCATACCTTATAATTTAACAACACCAAAATAGCAGTCATCAATGTGGTATTTAAGTTCTGCCCAAATCATAGGTACACCATACTTTCAATGGCTACGTTTACCGCTTTCCCACTGTCTTATATGTTCACTACACACTTTGCACAAAATGTTTGTAACCGTGGCTCAGATCTAAATTTCATCGGCCAAAAGTCCAATTTTTTGTTAACTCCGATTTCAAAAATTTTAATGCCATTTAATAGTAAACACATTGAAACTAAGGTAGACAAAAAATTAGATAAAAATATTGTCAATTATATGCGTGGCATGCTGTTAAAGTCAAATATTTTATGTCATTTTATAAAAAAAATTGATTTTTGTAAATTTGATCAGAAGTAAATTATCATTACTCGCAAACTATTATCGATAATTGGATGATTTTCTAGACAAAAACAATACAAGCAATATGTATGTGAAAATACTTCAGACACAGATATGTTCATGGTGTCATTCGTACCATTGCGATTGATAAAAAATTTGGAAGACTCGGAGCTTTCGACCAGTAGGATCCTTACAAAGGATATTTGGAAAAATCAAAAACCATCTTCTACAAAATACTGCAGACCAATTAAATTTGAATTTAAATAGGAAACTCATAAATTCATTAAAAAAGAAGTCAGTAATATTAGAGCCCAAATTGCAACACTACAGCCATTCGAATTAGAGATTGACGGCCAGACAATTGAAGTAAGCTACAAATTAGTACTAACGATGATAGATGGAAAAGTAGGCCAGGCTTTGACTGACACAAAGGCTTCCTCCAGCTGCATTATATGTTAGACCACATCAATCCACTTAAACCTAGTGCCGGAAAAATCTTTAGATAGTACTGATGCATATGAATTTGTATTATCAACGCTCATGGAACACATACTAAAAATCAGTTATGGTTTGGATTTTGGACCCACAGGATCAATAAGAAACAACGACACCAATAAGGAGTTAAGAAGTTTAAAAAATAAACATGTTTAGGACGAATTTCTCAAATATGGGTTGATAATAGATCAACCAAAACAAGGATCAGGTAATACGAATGATAGGAACACAGCAAGAATATTCTTTTCAGATCCCGAAAGAGCATCTAAAATAACAGGTGTTGATATAAATCTTAGTTCAAGATTTAAAACAATTATCGATGTACTTGTGTGCAAGGAACAAATTAATGTTAGAAAATTTGGTAATTATGCGAAGGAAACTGCACGAATATATACAACCAAATATCCATGGAGAAATATATTTGCAACTGTTTACAAAATCCTTTATCATGGAGAACTTGTCATTAAGCATCATTTAGTACCACTTGGAGATTTATCAGAGAAAGCCCAAGAAAAAAAGAAATAAGGAGCACAATACCAGAAAAACATCACGAAATTCTACAAATGAAGATCTATTTAATATATTACTGGCAACGTCAGATCCGCTCATCACTTGCATTCGAAGTCAATGGGAAGTAGAACATCGGGATTTAGATGCAGAAGCAAAAGGGCAGCTAAAAGACAGAAATAATTTAGAACTAAATATGGAATATTTGCAGGCTATTTTCCAAGCGAATTAATAACAGTTAAAATTTTATTTTATTGTTACTTAATTAAAAAATAAAATAAACATTAACAAATTTTTGTTATTATAAAAAATAAAAATGTTTGTTCTTAATGTTATTGAAATAAAAAACAATCGATTATAGTGGAACCGGTTCTTTAAATACTGGTTTTAGTGGAACCTGTTATACAATTGATAAATTGGGAACCTGTTCTCAAAATTATCCAGGGTATTATTAAAATGTTTTTTATCTGTTGATAACTTTTTTAATAAGTAAAACTGATTGAAAAAAATGTTAAAAGTTTAACTTTAACCTTAAATTTCTCAACAAGTGCTGAACCGATTTTAATGAAAGAGATACCTGACAATTTCTCAAATATCTCCATCGGTTCAAAAGTTACAGAGTCTTGGCCGATGAAAAACGATCAGGGCCTTAATCTCCGTTTTAATTGCAATACGTCTTTCTCACTATGTCTGATATAGGTTTTCTAAACTTGTTGACTGCGTTCTCACCATAAATGTAACGAAACACATTTCGATCATTGCGACAACTCCCAGCAGTTCGAGGTGACAGTCCCGAACGAGTGATTTTACCCATCATTTAATGTGGAAACTAGTTACATCAATAGCTACGTGACTAGTTATTTTAACACGTGCTTGTCCTAAGCACTACATTGACTACAATGAGACTGTCTTATAGCTGGTCCAAAGTAATCATCGCATTTGATTCACATAGTGGTTAAAATCCGTCAGTTACCTTACTAGCTACCTAAGTGATAACTTGACCAGCTACATAACTAGTTATTTTAACATGTACGAGTGCTAATTGACCTCAAATAGTCAGCTAAAAGACATATCATAGGCAGTCCAATAAACGATAGCTTGTAAACAAACCTTTCTTCGACAACTCTCCAATGGATTGCTTCTGGTGGGTTAAATAACTAATTTCTAAAGTGCAGTACAAAATAAACGTTTAAAGTGACTTCACTATAGGTTACTAAGAGACTCTAAAGTGACCATTGACTTCATGCTATGTTACATGGGATATCAGTATACTTAAGCAAAAATATAAATTAACTTTATGAGAATTATATCAACACAATTTGTATAAAACCAGTTTGAACGAATTATCACACAACACGTTTAAAGTGACTACACTCCAGATTACTTAGAGACACTTAAGTGGCAATTATCTTCACGCTAGATTACATGGGATGTATAAAGTAACCAATTATCTTATCTCTGCACTACAAGGAGCAAATACGTGTCAAATGACCAAAATATATAAATTGGTGTCAGCCAAGTGATAAGACATTTGCGACGATTACTGTCTATAAGATATACATTGACTACATGCTTAACTGCTGAGCTTTTTCGTGATGAGTATTGGATATAATATTCAATATTAAATATCCTTTCGGGTTAAATAAAAGTGGATGTGATTATTTTAAAAAATTGTATAATAAATTGAGTAAATTTATTGAAGATTAAATCTGAACTGAAAAAATATTTTTTCTTCAAATAACATAAAATTCAATTACAAATCGATTTTAAAAATTATTGTTTTACAAAGTGTATTAAATACAAGTATTAAAAACATTTTGTTCAACACCCCTTCTCAATTTGTAAAACATTAGATAAGGCCAATCATTTTACGGAATTTTGCTATCTTTATATTTTGCAATGGTTTTGTTAAAAGATCTGCTAACATATCTTCAGTAGGACAATATTCGAATTTAATTTCTTTAGCTTGCTTGATTTCACGTACAAAATAATATTTAACATCAATATGCTTTGTGCGAGAATTGATTTTCTCAATGTCTAGTAATTTCAAACAGCTTTGATTATCCTCTTTCAGAGTAATATCATCAATACTCAATTTAAGATCCTTAAATAACATTCTCAACCACAAAAGTTCTTGAGTAGCTTCAGCTAATGAAACAAACTCTGCTTCAGTTGAAGACAAGGTTACTTGCTTTTGTTTTCTGCTAGCATATGAAATTGTTGCTCCTCCTAGTTGAAACACATATCCACTTGTGGATTTTCTTTCTTTTGTGTCGCCAGCAAAATCTGCATCAGCATATCCAACGAGTTTGAAATTTTCTGCTCCAATACATAGCTTTAAGTTTTTAGTTCCATATAAGTATTTCAATATTCGTTTAACCTCATTCCAGTCTCTTTGTGTGGGACATGATACTTTTCGACTTAGAATGGATACAGCAACAGTAATATCAGGTCTTGTATTATTCGATAAATATAATAATGATCCAATTGCACGTCGGTATAAATCATTTGACTCTAACTGATCACTTGATGATACATTTTCTTTTATATAGCCAACGTCTAATGGTATTTTAGATGGTTTAGAATTTGATAATCCATAGTTTTCTAAAATTTTCTTGATATAGCTCTGTTGATGTAGGAAGAATTTTCCGTCAATGTTTTCTACTTCAATTCCTAGAAATAATTTCAGAGTTCCAAGATTAGTAATTTTAAATAAATTTGAAATTTCTTTAATTAAATCTTTTATAAGCAATTCATTTTTCGTAATAATTAGGATGTCATCAACATAAACTAGTAAATACATAATATTATCGTTATTTCCTTTTGTATATAAACAGCAGTCAGTATTTCCCCTTCTGAATCCTAAACTTATTAAAGATTCATTAAGTTTTTGATTCCAACATCTCGCTGACTGTTTGAGTCCATAAATACTTTTGTTTAATTTGCAAACTAGATTATTCTTATTTGACATTTCAAATCCTTTTGGTTGCTTTAAATAAATTTCATTTTCCAAGTCACCATTTAGGAATGCTGTTTTGAAATCGATGTGATGAACCAACATATTTTTGTATGATGCAACTGCCAGAAGAGTTCTAAATGTGGATTGTTTAATTACAGGAGCAAATACTTCATCATAATCTTGTCCATATTTTTGAGAAAACCCTTTTGCTACAAGACGAGCTTTGTACTTAGTAGAACCATCTGCCAATATCTTGATTTTATACAACCACTTACATCCGACAGCTTTTCTTCCTTTTGGCAATTCAACTAAATCCCAAGTATTATTTTCATACATTGCTTGTATTTCATCCTCCATCGCAACAATCCATTTTTCATTATCTGGACTTTCTATTGCTTCTTTATAGTTAGTTGGTTCAAATAAAGCAGCCCTACAATCGTATCTTGCTGGTGGTATTCCTTTGTTGGTTCTAGAAGATTTTCTAATATTTGGTTGTGTTTCATCAACATCTTCTTCGTTTTGAGTCGAATCATCATTAATTACATTATTAGTACTTAAAATCTCTACAGAATGTTCACTGTCACTATCGGCTGTATCAAAACTTTCCTCACGTTCATCTTGAATTTCATTAGACTCTGGGAAATCTACAATTTCTTTTTCAGAACAATTCAACAGATTTATAGAAACTATACCTTCATTCAGATTTTTATTGCTGCTACAGATATCAACATTTTCAATAAATTTAACATCTCTCGAGATAGTTATCTTATCAGTATCTTTATCAAGAATTTTAAATGCTTTCGATTCATCGCAGAATCCAACCAGATATCCCTTCTTAGCTACATTTTCAAGTTTCTTACGAAATTGTTTATTTACATGAAAATATACTGCACAACCAAAAGTTCTAATGTGTTTCATCGAGGGTTGTTTTGAAAACCACAATTCATAAGGCGTTTTATTTGACGATTTTGAGGGTAGTCTATTTTGTAAATAATTTGAAGTATTCACCGCCTCAGCCCAATATTTTAGTTCTAAACCAGATTGTATAAGCAAACAACGAGTCATTTCAATAAGACTTCTATTCTTACGTTCAGCTACGCCATTTTGCTCTGGTGTATATGGAGCTGTAAATTGCTGACTAATTCCTTTACTTTTCATAAAATTGCTTAAGGATTTATTTTTAAATTCACCTCCTCTGTCTGTTCTTAAAATTTTCATTCGCCTTTTAAATAAGTTTTCAACATAGGCTACATATTCTTTAATTTTTTCAAATGCTTGGCTCTTATTTGTTAAAAAATAAACGACACAGTACCTGGTATGATCATCAATCATCGTAAGAAAATATCTATTACCACTAGGGGTTACTTCCTGCATCGGTCCACATAAATCAGCATGTACTAAGTCCAAAATATTTTCTGCACGATTTTGGGTAGCTTTTGGAAATTCTTGCCTCGTCATCTTGCCTTTGAAACAAACTTCACAAATATCAGCACAATTACACGATTTCAGTTTTATATTTGATATTAAATTGTTCTCAATAGCAGATTTTATGACTTTATTATCACGATGACCAAATCTTCGATGAAATGTATGAATACAATTAATTTCATTTGTTGAAACAATATTTGCTTGTTGTGTTTGTTCAATAATATATAAATTATTCACCAGATTTGCCGTCACTAGGATGTCTTCATTTCTTGAGATTTCACATTTCTTATTTTTAAATAAAACTTGTAAATCATTTTGAACCATTTTAGCAACTGATAACAAATTTCCGTCTAGATCTGGTACAAATAACACATTCTTGATTTTAAGTTGCTTACCGCGACTATGAATAAAACCATCACCAGAACCTTGAGCAGTTATCTTCTTACCATTGGCCAAAAATATGTCTCCACCAATTTCCGCATTAAATGTAGAAAAAAATTCTCTATTGCTGCTCATGTGACAACTAGCACCAGAATCTACATACCATTCGTTATGATTTAATTTCTCACCAGAATTTAAGCAAAATTCTTCATAGTTTTCAACATTGGATCTTTCAACAATTTTATTAGCTTTAATTTTTGGATTTTTATTTTCAGGAGTTTTTTTAACACGACAATCACGTTTGATGTGTCCAGCTTTACCGCATCCATAACATTTCTTGATGAATTTTGAATTTTGCATTTTTAAAGCTAGATTTGATGAACTTAATTCTTGATCATTTAATTGTTTTCGCCTGTATTCTTGAATAAGTTTCTCCTTGACAATATCTAAAGTCAATTCTTCATCAGATCGTACTTCCAAAGCAGTAATTATTCCATTGTATTCATCTGGCAAACTTCCCAATAAAAATGCCACTTGAAGATGATTTGCTAAATTTTCTCCCAATCCGTTTAATCTGTTTACCGTTTCTAGCATTTCCGAAATATGTGCTTCCATATCCTGGCCATTTTTTAATTGCATTCGGCACAATTTCTTTAAAAGCATAACTTTGTTTGATAACGTAGATTTCTCATGTACTTTACGCAATGATTCCCAGTAATCATGTGCAGTATCTAGGTTTCGTAAATGCACCAACTGCGAATCTTCAACTAAAAGACCAATTGTTGCCCGAGCTTTACCATCTTTTTGAGGCCAAAATGAATTCGGAGTAACGGGCTTTTCATTGGAAACTATTTCCCACAGATCTTCTTTAATCAGCAATAGTTCCAATTTGTACTTCCATATTTGGTAGTTTTCCCCGTTCAGCTTCTTCACACAAGACTTGATATCTTCCATTTTACTCAAAAAAAAATTCGTTCACAATTATCAATCACAGATGTACTAAAGGCCCATAACCTATTGGATGTAATATTCAATATTAAATATCCTTTCGGGTTAAATAAAAGTGGATGTGATTATTTTAAAAAATTGTATAATAAATTGAGTAAATTTATTGAAGATTAAATCTGAACTGAAAAAATATTTTTTCTTCAAATAACATAAAATTCAATTACAAATCGATTTTAAAAATTATTGTTTTACAAAGTGTATTAAATACAAGTATTAAAAACATTTTGTTCAACAATGAGCACACAATGTTATAAGCTATTTATTTATAGCAATGGTGCCCAAGCCCTATACTCTTTGCGCTCATTTGTTTTTGTAAATGCTCTTTGCTATAGGCTGTGTGTTTCTATACTCAATGGAGCACTCAGCAATATGAAATACACAAACAACTTTGTCTTGTTTGTTTTTTTTTTTTGTCGATCTTCACTGTCTATACGCAAGTGCAAAGCAACAACACTTTCGTATGCTTTGCTGGTAAACATTGACGACAGCGATCATCAATGTAGATTTTGTTTTTGTTTATCGTAGGTATTGTTTAAAAAAGTGTGTATTTTTTTCATTATTCTTTGTATGTTCTGGATTTTACAACAACAAAAAATTGCATAAAAATTAGTTTTTCTTTAAATGTATTGGTGTTTGGTTTTCCATAAGGAACTTTTGGGCACCCCTGATTTATAGCATACGCATATGCTTACAAACGAAACAGACACGCATATCTACTGAATGTAGATCCAAAACTACTCCTAGGACAAAAATTTAAAAACATTATTAGTGTTACCAACTATTTTTTTTTTATTTGTTGACCTGTGTTATTTTATATTTAAACATCTATGGATAAACATCTAAATACAAAAACTATTTTCATTTAATTTTTTTTTTTAATTATTTTATATTTTTTTGACCCAAAACTTTGCAAAATAAGGGCCACCTTAAAGTACATACACACAAGCAAACTCATATTTGTGGTCAAAATGTAGTGGCTAAATTGCAAAAATCTAAAAAAAAAAAAACATTGGTGGTAGAAATTTTTTGTTCATTCACGTTCGTTTGTTAAGCTTGTTTGTTTCGTTGTTTTGTGCTAAAACAGCCATTGGAAACACTCTTCATCCGCCTCCCGGATGTGTCATAAAAATTAATGATGGTCAACACAGCCAAACACAAAAAGAGCACACACACTTACTCAAAAAGCACAAACAACAACAAAAAAAGAAAAAAATAACTGAATAGTCATACAAATACTTTTACACATTCATGTAGAAAAACTGTGTTTTTGTGGTTGAAGAGACACAAACAAACACATACTCTCACTAACCCACTCTCATATAAAATAACAACATTAAAAGAAAAAAGAACTTTCGAACAAATATTTACTCATGCCGCAATCTGGTGAGAACAAACTTTCACTGAATCAGGGAAAGAAATGTTTTCAAAGGGAATAATAAAATTGTATAATTAAGTACAGATTCATTTTATATCACGATTTTTGGAGCCAATTGCAATAATTAAGGTTTAAATAAACAACTTAAGTAATAAAATCCTTTTAGAAGAGATTAACTTTATAGAATTTATATCTAATAATAATTTTTGTTACTAAATACTTTTTGTGATGTAAAATGAAAAACAATATTAAAAAAGTTAGAGAATAAATCTTCAGAAAAAAAATTTTTTTTTCTTAAAAGCGGTATATTTACTTGTCCCTACAATAATTCACAAAAATAAAAAAGTAAGTTCTACACGAGAATATTTAGTTTATTTTTATACCCTACACCACCATAGTGGGGAGGGTATATTGGATTTGTGCAGATGTTTGTAACGCCCAAAAATATTAGTCTAACACCCACCTTAAAGTATACCGATCGACTTAGAATCACTTTCTGAGTCGATAAAACGATGTCCGTCCGTCCGTCCGTCTGGCTGGCTGGCTGGTTGTCCATGTAAACCTTGTGCGCAGAGTACAGGTCGCAATCTTAAAGATATTTCGATAAAATTTGGTACATATAATTTTTTCTGCCCAAGGACCAAGCCTATTGAAACTGGCTGAAATCGGTCCATTATTTCACCTAGCCCCCATACAAATTACCTCCCGATATTGGACTTTATCGGTCATAAATGTTTAATTTAAATATGTATCTACACATGTTTTTCTCCAAATAAGTTTTATATATACAGAATTCATGTCATCAAATTTTATTACGATCGGTCCATAATTAGTCATAGCTCCCATATAAGGCCTGCTTCCGATAATCATTTTAACGAGCATAAATCTCTTAAAAATGTTGGTATACACATAAAATGCAACAAAAATAACTTTCATATAGACATTAATCACACCACTTAATTTCATGGTGGTCGGTCCATAATTGGTCAAAGCTCCCATATAAGGCCCACTTCCGAAAATCGCTCACGAATATAAATTATTGAAATTTTGAAAGAAAAATGTTTTTGCTCATTTCTTAGTGTAGGGTATTATATGGTCGGGCTTGACCGACCATACTTTCTTACTTGTTTTTTAATAAATACAGGATTCTAATTTTTCCGGCAAATTTACCATTTTATCGTTGACTTTATAAATATACTAATTATGTTGTCCGCTTGTTACTTTTCCTGTTTAAACGATTTTCTGATATTAGTAAAGTATATCGATCGGCTTAGAATCCCTTTCTGAATCGACATAAAATTGAACTGAAATAAGTTAATATAGAAAGAAATTCCGCGGTATAATTTGATGACAATCGGTCCATAATTGGCCATAGCTCTCACGCTACCGAAAATTACTCAAGGAACAAAAATTATTGAAATTTAAAATCATACCAGTTTTGTCCGGTTATACTTTCTTGCTTGTTTTATATTGACTATGTTAGCGTATGAGTAATATGTGTTAATTGTAAAAGGTATACTTAATGCAATTAACACATAAGTACTCATACGCTATAATCAAGCACTGTTTCTATATTGAGACAAACAAAAAAACGAATTTTTTGTAAAAAATATGTTTGTTATTGAATTCTAATTATTTCTGTGTACTATTAGCAAAACAAAATATTTAAAATATAAACATAATTAAAACTAAATACATAAAAGAGAGTGACGTTAGTTACTACGCTTATAACTCAAGAACGCCTGGACCCATTGCGATGATGCGCACCATTTCGGAATGGTTTCCGACCAAACAAGAAGAATACTCAAGAAAATTCCCGATATATACCCGAACAAAAAATTATGAAGAATGCTTTCAAGATCAATGATTTTAAAAATTTAATTCACAGTGGTGTACTCTAAAGCTAATGATTTGGTGAAAGCGATGAAAGGAATATATTCCAGCACATGTCCAAAATATATCAAGTTTTCATATCATTCGATAAAACAAGTAGGCCGTGCTTAATGCAACATTGTACTATAAAAGTTCTTTAATATTTTCAATCGATGATAAACAGTTTAGTTTACTCTTGCATATTAGGTGAATGAATAAGAAATTTTCATATGAAATCTATTTACAAATTTGTTTTGAGTAAAAAATTTACGTCTTCAGGAAAATCGGGAACGGACATCTACGTCTAGAGGTGCGGAAACAGAAAGTAAACGTGAATCATTTCTTGGGGAAAATCGCGAAAGGGCATCAACGTCTAGAGCCGCAGAAACGGAAAGGAACGCGAATAACGGTTTCAGCAAATGCGTCGTAGTGCATCTTCATCGAGAGGTGTAGAGACACCCCAAAAGCATATCGAAAGACTAAAAGCCAATCGTTCGATCAAAAGAAAGAATCGATTTAAAGTGGTCAGAATTTCATTACAAAAAGGATGATGACAACAGTAATCACAAGGTCGTACTGATTGGCACAATTAACAAACTTTTTCCAGGCTCTTCTTTCAATTGCTCCCGTCAACAAGCTGAATGAGCCAATTCAATTGAAACTGCCTGGCGAAACAATGAAATACAAATCGATTGATATATTAATGAACGAAGAACAGGTCGACAATTGTGTCAAGAAGTCGTCAAATTGAAACGCGTTAATTGAGGAAACAATTATCGGTGGAAGATTCGAAGGCGAAGACGTACTGATTCCACACATACCGATGATTTCCATTGACTTTGACCATTCGAGTTCTAGCGGCTCCATTTTCCGTTTTATCTTACTTTGCTATAACCACAAAGCACTTGGCCAATCGTCGACTATTGCTGGCTTACATTTGGAAAATTCATATTTATCACACGGTCAATTGTATGTGGCTTGCTCCCGAGTTGGTACACCAAATAATTTATATATTTTTACTCCAAATAAAAACCGAAAGAGATTGTCTATCCCCTGGCCTTAAGATGAATTCATATATAATATCCCATTTGCCATAAATACATTAGTTTCTTTTTTAAGTTCTTATAGATATCTGGTACAACTTTGTCATATGACCACCTCATTCGCCGTCATCTGCGTATAGATAATAAGTGTTTGTTGGTTGTCACAAACATATACTTGTTTACTGTAACCATATACATATATGATTAATACAATCGTGTGAATCGTAAGTTAACCACATTATGGTTACCACAATCATGTAAATAGTTAATATGACTATAATATTGTTAAAAAAATTTTCAAAATGTGGAAATGGTTACTGTAAACATGCACAACTATATTTTTTCAACCCAAATATTAAAAAAATACCAAAAAACCAATTTGTCAAAAAATGCGAAAAAGTATCTTTGTTCGGCGGCTCCTCATTTGTTTTCTATAACAATTCTCACTTACAACAGAGAAAAATCAATGTTTTTTAATTGTTTCTCTTATTTATTTAGTTACAACAACAAATTGGTCAAACACACTTTGTTCCAGAGTATGAAGACAAACAAAACTTTTCGCAAACTTTTGCAAAATGTATAAAACTAATCAAGATTTTTAAACTGTATTGTACATGAACAAAACCAAAACAAAAACTTTTCAAGTGACAAAGAGAGAAAATGAAACAATTAGCTTTTTACTCATATGCATTATTTAATTTAGCGTTACAATCGTACATTTACCCACCCGACCTGAGTTTCGAAAATAAAGATTATTCACTAAAATGAAGAAATTTCGAAATAAAAATGTTCGAGAAAACATCGAAAATTTCCAAAAATTTTAATCTCGATAATTTGTCGATAATACGTTTTTTTTTGTTAAAATTTCGAAGCAAGAATGATCGAGAAATTATCTATGCTTCAAAATTTCGTTTTACAAAACAAAACTTCGCTAAATTGACGCCAATGATTTATTAATGATACTGTGATCTTGATTTTAGCAAAGTATTTTTTTCAGATGCTTAAAAAACAAAAAAAAAAAAAATACATTTTGTCTTTGCAAAGGCTCGAAAGTGATATTGCGACTGAATGTTTAACGAAAGAAAAAAAATGCAGTTTTTATGAAAAAACAATAAAGTAACGGTACTTTTTTTGTGCAACCAAAAGCTCAAAACTGAAAACAATATTAGTTTTAAGTCGTAGTTCATTGTAAACGGATTGAATTAAAATCGAAAGTATGAAAAAATAAATTAAAATAGTGAATAAATATAAACAAATATAAAGTGAAAATAAATTCAATTAAACGGTAAGCAAATGGACAGAAAGAATATAAAACATATTTCTGAACCTTGTGGAGCAGTTTTCGTGGAGAGGAACTAACACTAAGCAATGCATTCGTGGATGCCGTTTTTAAATTGAATTATATAAATATTAATATATAAATATTTTTCGAATAATTTAATTAGATGCTTTTAAGAAAAAAATTTGCCCTGGAAGACGAGGATTTTGATAAAATTACTCAAAATCATTTCCAGTACGCCCATGACAGACTGAAAAATTTTCCAAATATAAATATATATTATTAAACTAACACTATTTACTAATAAATTTATGCATCCATTTATTAATTTATTTTTTATTATAAGATATTTTTACATAAAATGTAATGAATAAATATGAAATAAATTGTTAAGTTTTTTAAAGTAATACTACAAATAGCCTTTTTTATGTGAATAAAATGGAATTGAAACAAAATATTCATTCTCGAAGTATTGCCATCGCATTTCCAACGAATCTTTGTTACGCGCCGGCTAGATCTTTGTAGTTATTTGAATTGTTTTAATGAAAGATCTCTGAAGAAATATAAGTCAGGAGGCATGTTAGATCTAATTTCCCAGCTAGCTACTAAGGGATTTGGTTATGTGGTTCTCAACCCAAATTTCTAGCGCGTTACATATAAAAATCTTCTTTCATGCCAAATTTATAAAACCATAAGTAGATTTAAATTAAAATTAGGTGTTATGAGGCTTGATGTTATGCCAAAGGGTACAATTGTTCCCACCCTGCTGATGTTCTGTATATCAGACACCTATGACAATCATAATACCCTATAGTTTAAACTGATTGTCCCTAAATAAAAATCTAGACTGATTTATCTAATTTACATATTGCTAATTCCGTCATTCCCAAAATAATTAAATGCTTATAGATTCATGTTTAAATTCAAAATATTGACATGTTTATTAAAAGAAAATTAAGAAAAATAAATGTTGATAAAGAAAGTTAAAAATAAAATAATCTAAGCATTTGTATATAATTGTAGTAGAGAATGTAAGAAAAGATAAAATCACTGTTTATTGTTGGTGTTTTGTTTAAGCTTTGATATTTTTACAAATAAAGCTTGAGTGTCTGTAATTCTCATTCACTCTATCGTTTTATTTGTATAATATCTTTAGTTTTTCTAAAGCCTTTTGGGAAAAGGTTTCCTGATGATCTGGCCTAAGCAACCAGTGAAATGCGCATAGGAACTAGCTTATCCCCCAACAATAAATTTCAGTGAATTTATCAAATAAAAATTGGGAATTTAGCATAAGAAGCTCTTACTAAAATATTAATTTTGTATTCCCGAATAACCTTTTAATGATAAATTTGCAGGTGCCCGTGCATCAAGACTAAACTGGCAGCTCGCTTTATATTGATTTTCTTGCGAAAACAATAAAGCAAGTTGTTTTATTTTTTCTTTACTCACTTACACACTACAGTTTGTGTCGGCAAGAAACCAACCAATTGTAGTAGAGAATGTAAGAAAAGATAAAATCACTGTTTATTGTTGGTGTTTTGTTTAAGCTTTGATATTTTTACAAATAAAGCTTGAGTGTCTGTAATTCTCATTCACTCTATCGTTTTATTTGTATAATATCTTTAGTTTTTCTAAAGCCTTTTGGGAAAAGGTTTCCTGATGATCTGGCCTAAGCAACCAGTGAAATGCGCATAGGAACTAGCTTATCCCCCAACAATAAATTTCAGTGAATTTATCAAATAAAAATTGGGAATTTAGCATAAGAAGCTCTTACTAAAATATTAATTTTGTATTCCCGAATAACCTTTTAATAAGAAAAAGCAATTAAAAAGAATAAAACAAAATCATAAACATACATATATTCAATTTATATTGATTGTAAGTAACACTTTGAGTTGCATTACTAGACTAAAACATTATGCAAATAAACAAAATTGATTGAGAACTAGATTTACTAATGAAACGGACGGAATCGGACTAATAATATCATTAATAAAAAGATAATAAGAAAATACTAATGAGAGTAAGAGATAATTATTAATTTTGCATTACTTACAGAAAGTTATGTTGTTGTTGTAAATTTATTTAAAATTTCATACCATATCGTTCCGGTGTTGGGCCCAGCAAAGGAATGTGGTGATAATCATGATGACGTTGACAATTTCTATTTTTAGAATAATCTCAATATATATTAATAATTCTTGTTACTCTCTAGTTAAGATACATCATAAAAAAAATGCGTAATAAAATAAAATAGGGTTTGCAGTACTTAAAATTAAATATATAGGATTTTAGTTATAATTAAGAATATTCATATTTAATCAATGGGGGTAAATTGTAATTATAAAAAAATTAAACAAAACATTTTAATTGTGCAAAATAAGAAAAAATATATAAATTTTAGTATAAGTTGATTAACAATTTTGTAAAAAAAAATTTTTACTTAAATTTTTGAAAATTAAGGTTTTTTTATAAAATATATTAATTCATAAGATGTTAATATTAATACTTAGCAAAATTTAGGTCGTCATATACTAATGATTATAAAATATTTTATGTTGTTTTAGATTTTATGTAATTTTATGTATTAGAGTTTTTAGCTAATTTTGTAAGTTTTAAGTAATAGTTTAATCCATAATTAATCATAATATAAATTTTAAGTAGTAATTGTTTAGTTCGTAGTAGCTACTTATTTATATAAAATTTAGTTTTAGAAAATTAGTTTTTGGTTGTGATAGTTCTAAGTGAAAATATATGTTTTAGTTTATTCTTAATTTATAATAGACTTATGTAATTAGTGTAAGAAGTAATTAATTAAATTTATATATATAGTTGAGCGTAGGTTTAGAAAAAACAATACTTAGGTTATGTCAGGGAAAATATTATCAAAATGGCGGATGATCACGTTACTAAAAAAAAGGTCACGTGTTTCAGAAGCCTAAGGTTTTGGCCAGTTTTATGAGGCCTCTAGCTCTAGATCACGCTGATGATGAAAATCTGGGTTGATGTTGATTAAGGAAAAGCCAACAATTAAGGATGTCTGACTTAGAAATCACTTTGGCAAACTAATCTTGGCAAGGTTATATCTATTTGTCGTCACTTCTATTTACCAGTCCTTTTGGTGATTGAAAATTAATTTCCTTTAAATTCTGGAATTGTGTGCCAAAATTTGGACAATGTACCATAAAAATGGTTAGAATTCCTTTTTAATATTCACAAAGGATGAAATTATAAAGTTTTGAAGAATTATATATGTACAGTCTTATGCACATTTAAGTTTAACACAATTTTATTGACTTGAACACTTTTTGCTTTATTTTTCTAATTTTAGCGAGTTTATTACCGCACTGTTTTAAATCTTGATTTCAATTAAACGTTCAAGAAGTAGAATGACAAAATTAGAGTCAAAGTGGAGGAATAAATAGTGTACATTAAAATATACATATAAATTTAACGGGATTGACATTCTTTTTGTAAACGATCTCTTTCTCACGACTTATTTATTAGTCTACATGCCAATTACGACGTAATTACCCAAAAAAATATATGATCTCTCACTATAAAAGTTGTATGTATAAAAAAAAAATCTCTCATGCTATAAAAAGTAACCAATAGATAAGTATAGAGTTTTCGATAACTGAATTTATTTGATTCATAGGTGTTAATTTTTATAACAATTTTACCAATAAAAAAAAATCCGTAACCTCTTAAGCAATATCGAATGTAAACTGTTAACAATATCTCTGGCGAATGTATCTCGATATCGTTAAATGTATCATTTACGAACACGACTGCAATATCAATAAAAAACATTTTATAAACTTTTCTCAATATCGAGATAGGAAATTTAAAGAAGTATTTTTAATTCAAATTTTAATAAAAATGTTTTTAATATAAATTTCCATGCAAAAGTTAAACAATTTTCAGTTTTGATAAAGTTTAGAATATGGCGATAAATATGAAATATATTTAGTGTATGAAATATATATAAAGTTATTTTAATTCAATGAATTCATTTTTATTTTGTTATATTTTTACTTAAATATACGAGGTGGGTCAATAATTCCGCGCCTTTTTGAATTTCACAGCTCTTAAATGAAAGGGCAATACTGCTCCTGTCAGTTGACTTCTGCCAAAATTTGACCAAGCTGCGTCATTTAGTTCGTATTTAGCAGATTACCTCGTGACTTGAGGAGAATTTGGAAAAAAATGAATTTCGTCTGGTCATTCAACATTATTTTTTTTAGAAAAAATCCATCACTCATACCAACGCTGTGCTTTGTAGATACTATGGGAGCTCTTCACCATCAATTTCAATGGTAAAAAAGTGGTTTACTGAATTTCGTTGTGGCCGTACATGCACTGAATATGCCGAACGTTCTGGACGCCCAATACCCGAAACAATTGAAAATAATCACAATGGCGGATCGGAGATTGAAATTGCGAGAGATTGTGAAGGCCATAGGAATCATATGTATATGGTTCAGTGGTTTCAATTTTGAATGATAACTTGGGTATTAGAAAGCTTTCCGCAAGATAGCTGTCGCGTTTGCTCACAATCGGCTACACTAAAGGGTATACACATGTGTAGTGTCCATGGAAAAAATCCTTTTATTAGGCCCCGAAATTCTCCTTCTTTCGCTCTATTCTCCGGATTTAGCTCCGAGTGACTATTTCTTGTTTCCAAATCTGAAAAAATGTCGCGGCGGAAAGAGATTTGACTCTAATGATAAAATCAGCTCACAAAAAATACCTATTTTGATGACGTCGATAAATCTTATTTTTTGGAAGGGATACAAAAATTGAAGAAACGTTGGACAAAGTCCATAGTGTTCAAAGGAGACTATGATGAAAAATAAAATATTTTTTTTATTAAAAAACCTGTGTTTCATTCAAAAAGTCACGGACTTATTGATCCGCCCTCGTATTTATGAAATAAATAGTTTTCATTCTTGAATTTGATGTTTTTTGATGTGAAACAAAAATCCCGAAGTAACGAAAAATTCCGGGATCCCTGGATTTACATTTATAATATTTCGAATTCCGGGATATGTAAAATCCAGTCCCGTTTCGCATTCCTAATATGTACTCATAGTATAAAAATTTTGTTCTCACCTTTTTTAGTATACTTTTGCATTAGAGTTTATTGTTGATGTTTGTGCAAGCTTCCATATTTTTACAAGTAAAATTTGCTATTTAGCTTTCCTAAAACGAACAACAATAAATTTATAAATTCTATTTAAATTGGGAATTTAACACATTAAAACTAAAACCTAGAATTTCGTATTCCCAAAAATAACTTTTATTGACAATACGATTACTTGGGATCATAAATATGATTACAGTGGATCATATTATGATTGCATTGGGTCATAATATGATTACTTTAGGTTATATTATGATTACTTTGACTCATAATAAGATTACTTCAGAACATATTACGTTCATTTATGACACCGATATTTTATGTTACTAATCATAATATCATAATATGTTTGGACTACCATCATAAGTGTTATCATAATATTTTGCTTTTAGATTATGTTTGCCACAACCATGTTTTATCTTTGCGTGTAAATGTCAATGTGTTATTTAAGTCATTTCTTAAAGTACTGACACATTTATAAGCGGTTGTGGTAAGTACATGCCTATAATGCCATCACCGTATTAAAATAATGTTTTAAAATGCTATTGTGTAAGAAGTTAAGTTTTTGAATTTAGCATTTTAACTCATTAGTTGGCAATGAATGTTGTTGCTGGGTAGATATGGTTGGTCAAAAAATTAATAAATAAATAGCAATTTTACAAAATGGTATGTTTTTAGTTGGGAATATCGTCCGCATTTATTTTGAGACCTCCCAGTTATACTTATAAGCAAGGCAAGGATTTTCATGCACTAAAAAATTAAAAATATGCGCTTATAATATGCACTATAAAGAGAGAAAATATGCACTAAAAATGAAAAAAATATGCAATAAAAACAAGTTTTTATTTGAAATATATTTATTAATAAAAGACAGATATAAATTTCAGGTCACATTTTCAACATATATGTACATATAAAACAACATAAAAGGTTTTAAACATATTTTTTCAAAGTAAAAATAAGAAAATTCATGTATGTATGTAAATTATGCAATATTTATAATAAAAAAAATCAGTCAGTTATTTATTTTCATGTTACAAAATTACTTAATTTAGATTTCTATTTGTATAAACAAATAAATTTTTTTTTAAATTTCCAAAAACAAAACTTTGTCTGATCGGACGAAAAAAGCTTTAATACATTGAAAATGTACGCTCAACGTCAACAGAAGTTAAAGGTGCATATTTAAATGAAGGCAGTTCAATTGGAGAATATTCATTTTCAATTTGATTTTCTTCATTAAAATTGCTATCTAATATGTCAAAAATTGTTTTTATTATATGAAATCCAGTGTTTTTCTGTAATATACTCTTTAGTTTTGTTTTAATTTGGTAAGAAATTTCTCCGTTTACATTATTAATTTTATTGGCAGCATCATCAATTAATTTTACTTGTGCATTCAGCGAATTGAATCCCTGTAGTTTAGTAATAGTTTCAGAAATAAAGATGTAATTTGAGCACAGAAATGCTAATTGGATTTAATATTATGTCACAAAGAGAACAATGTAGAAAAGTCGATATAAAAAAATTTTCGAAAAATCGAAAAGTCGACAATTTCAAAAAGACTTTTTCTTTCAACAATAGAATTCTAGTGTCAATATATTTACTATTTTTACAACACTAAATAGAGTTGCCAAATATATGTATGTACAGTGTACACTGATATAAAAATATGTCCAAAAGAAAATTTAATATGCAATAAAATGGAAAAATATGCTAAATATATGCATTTAAAAGAAAAATATGCAAAATATGCATTTATAACAAAATATGCAAAAATATGCAACAACAAATCGATGCCATTTTGTTGCAAATTCTTCGATTCGGAAAGATAAATTGTCAAAGGTGATTTTGAGTTACTGACTACAAACATGCATTTGCATAGAAATCCTTGCCCTGCTTATAAGATTCGACATAGACGAATACACAACATTTACTTATTTGTACTAGGCATGTTCTATTCTATTATTCGATTGTGAACTTAATAGTCTTAAGACCAATTAATAACAAAATCTATAGAAATTGTACAAACTAGCACTGATATATAAAAAGAAGATACTTTTTCAGTTACAGTAAATTTATCAATAACAAAATATATAAGTTTAATATTAAAAATTTGTTAACATAAATCAATACCTTCTATTAGTGGAAACTAGTTTACAAAAACTTTATCTCAATACAATATCAGTAACTAAATATTTAACTTTCCAATAAAAGTACAACTGTAAGTATATATTCAAATGAAACACAATAGAAATACTTATGTTAGCATTCATTCGTTCATTCAGCAACCGGAAGTAACATTCATTCATTCAATCATGTTGTTGGAAATTAGTTTTTATTTGCAAATACCTCTAATATATTCTGCACATGTATGGGGCAGGGGCAAATCATTTTTTGTTAAATAATAAATGAATGATGTGCTGCTAATAGAAATTTTGAAAAAGTTTCTAATGAATCAATTTCAATTCTGAGGCAACTGATTGATTTGTTGTGTGTGGGGGGCAAATAAAAAAATTATTGTGCCATTATTAATTTTGAATATTAGATAGATATTAATGTAAACAGCAATAAATTTGGAATAAACATACTATTTGGTTTTTATAGAAAAAATCAAAGGCACTATAGCCCCACGCCTAGGATTTCTTGTTAAAAATTGCATTATAGAGACATTATTGCTTTGCGGAAATATTTTAAATAACTACAAACTGATTCATCGTTAAGTTATCTAGAAAAGTGACATATTATGTTAGAAGTTTGTTAATTTCCTTAAAAAAATTAAAAAAATATATCGGTTTAAAAACTAAAAGTTTGTGTTGTGACGACATTGTAGCAAATGAGCGATATGACAAATTTTATAAAATATTGAGACATAAAAATACAATTAGCCCAACGTCATTGAGAAGTTAAGAATGAAGCTAAAAATATTATTAAATATACTCCAATTGGCATTCTGTGTTGGTACAAACTTTTTATAAAAAGTATTTTTTTATTATTTATATTTATTGTAATCATTAACATTGTGTCCTGTAAAGCCATTACAAAGTATTCTTGGTAGAACAGGACCACCCTACATGTATTTTTCTAAACTTTTTATGATGTTTTACGTTCAACTTACACTTTTGTTTGAAACGAAACAGCTTTCAATACTTTAGCAAACTTTTTCATTCCAGGAACTTTTGTGATTTGGCATTAAATCAATATAAATGAATTTTTGAAAAGTTTTCGATAAATAAGAATGCGCTAGTAATAAAGTTTCTTCGGACAATGGAACAAAATCAAAATATTTCATAATAATTCAGTTCATTTACTTGATAGTCCTATATAGACTTGTAAAAGTTTATGCTTATGTTTTGTTTAAAAATATGCATAGGATTAGGGAGTTCCCGTTTGTATGGAGCCTAAAATGTAGTTGATGTTTCCAACTAAAATCAAAGTTTAGGTGATTTCGTTAGCAGAATTTCAATAAAATTACAATGGAGGAAAAACATGAATAAACGGGAATTAAGTAGTAACTATTGTTAATAAATGCTAAAATTGCGATTGGGTGGTAATTATCAGAGTTTGTTGGTTCATAATTTTGTATGGTATTGGTTGGACGTTGCAACGTCTTCGTGTATATTATTATCAGGTGCGGATCCAGGTGGCTTAAAAAAATCCCCCCAATACCAAAAAGTTTAAAAATAAAAAAGAAAATTCTAAAATAAATTGATTGACCAAGATCCGTGCCTGATTATAATAGTATGTTGTCTCAGCTTTTCGACAATACCAAACTAACATAAAAATTCAAAAGTTTTTCACAATCATTTTTGATACGGATTTTAATACGGATTTTAATAATTTGGTGCACTGTGCGTTGGAAACCTTCCAACAATGGAAAAAAATCCTATATTGATATGAAAGATAGAATAGTTGAACATGCCATGAGAAACATGTTTTAGAACAAAAGCAGGAATTCAATCTAGACTAGGGGATTGGATGACAGTCAAATATTTTCCTTTCTTGACTGTCAAAGTTCTGAAGAATAGTTTAGATATAAAACAAGGTAAATTAGATATCATAGGCACTAATTGAATTTGATGAACATATTTCTGCCGAAAGGTTTCCTTTCTGCTTACAATACAATCACTACTCATAAGAAGAGGTATCGTTGGAGCGGTAAGGACCACAAAACTCTTTTTTTTTTTTTTTTGGGAAATCAAGTATGCGATCTTGCCAAGTCTTTCGTCATCAAGTATCCTTGCACAGTTCTTTCTTGTCAACGATATTGCTCATTATGAAGATTTCTTGCGCCAATTCCAAAATGCTATACATTTTGTTGTGAAATTCTCGCAATAAATTCTATCAATATTTTTCCTTCGGTTTGCTGACAATTTGAAGGCCTCGTTGATGGCCTGAAGCCAGAATGTAAAAATGAAGCAAAAATGGTGCAATGGTTGGAATTTCGCATGGGTGCAAGAATATCAACATTATTTTTTAATGGATGTGAGGTCAAAAATAAATCAAACCTTTCACCCCATCATTGTTATGATTATGTGTAGGTTCAGTCATCAAATGAGCAAGGTGTACCGCTAGAGTGTGCAAACATGGAAATGACCTTAAAAGGAAACAAACTTAATTTTGTAAATAAAGATAGTTCTCAGTGATCGGCACGGGTTTTGCTCACCGAGAAAAAAAGTTATGTAGTCCCGGCGTTTCGCTGGGTCAGGTCTAGGAATCAAGGTATATCGATTTGAAGTTAGTAAGTATTGTATAGGGGAAATTGTATTTTTTTTTTTTGCTCTTTCGTGTATTTGGCCATCTAAATGTCCAAATATCGCAAAGTTGTTAAGCTCTACGCCGGAAACAACATAATCAATAAAGGAAAGTGTTCAGTTAAAAGTACCTGACCCCATTCGTTTCTTTGCTGTATTTAGATTATTGCGTGATGGTGCGCCTAAATTAAATATATCTGGACAAAAATCAATGGTTTTTACTAAGTCAGTTAACTTCAATTTAGTGACATACTCTCGCAGGAAACTCCCATTTTAACTTCTTCATCTTTATTGTCGGGATCGTACAACTTTTGCGACCACCAACAAATTTCAGCCACCAGCAAGTCCAGCCTTTTGCCTTTATACCACGATTCCATGGGTATGGCCACTTGATAGAAACGCTCGCAATGTTCATCCGACTCTGAGGCTAGCTTTCGAAGTATTTGAGATGAATTTTAAGAGACATGTTCACTTCAATTTTCTGGAAGTATTGCAACATCTTGGTCGAAAGAGCGGGTAATTGTGTGCTCGCTTATTGCGTTTACAAAATCTATTAGGTGTTTGTATAGTCTAAGGGCCATTATTACAACTTGCCTTTATGTTTCCAATAGTAAAAGTTAACTTTAAAGCAACCCTTTTCCATTACTTAAAGTTACTATTACGAACTTAAAGGCAAGTTGTAATAATGGCTCTAAATGTAGTACAAGGTAATTTTAATTGGGTTTTATCAGATAACTTACGAAAAAATTATAAAATACTGATTTTCCAGGGACCCACTCAAAGAAAATAAAAAAACGGTTTCCTTTATTCACTATGTTGTAGTCAGCGCACAGAGGTATAGAAAAAAATGGAGAGAAATAAATCTGTAATTTCTAAAGCGTTAGTCCGGCTATTGAGTTTAAGTTTTGAATTTAGATCTCATGGACCCACCAGGGCGCACCCAGGGGTCCCCAAAGAAGAACACCTCGGGTATGTAACATTCTTAAAACGATCCAATTTCTTCGTTTGTGCTTCGATATCAAAATATAGTAACCCATTTTAGAGGGTCCAATATGTTCTTAATTATTCTGTAAAGGGTTTCGATAACCGCAACCCTGGTATGGATATTATAGCCAAAAAACTAAAAAATCTCTTTTTTGGGAATTGATGGAACTTTATTGGAATTAATGAAATTAAGTAAACACTCACCTCTTTCATTTATTTCACTGCTACCCCAGATTGAATGCCTAGCATTGGCATCGCAGCCCAGTATAATATCGTCCGATACCCCAACAGAGGACCGCAGAGCACTCACTTCGACTGGAGGAGCAGTCTTCTCATGTGCCGTATAGCTAGAGGCAATCATGAAGCTTCTGTTATACGGTAGCTTGACCTTTGATACTGTACGGTTCTCTGAGCTAAGTTGCGTACAAAGAAAAATGTTAATAGATTTTTCGGCAATAATACATGATCTTGGCCTACCATTGTTTCGTGCATAGAGGATGTTATATGCTGAGGCCGGGAATCCCTTCTCATCCAAGTCTGAAGCCCAGGGTTCTTGCACCAGCCCAATGTCCAGGTTCTTTTCGGCTAACAGTATCCGAAGATTATATGTACCATATTTTGAATACTGCACTACCTTAAGTACCATTGTTGTCTGTTGTGGTGAGTTCGGAGAGCTTCATCTCTGTGAGCAGAGAGTTTGCAGCTTCCACCTCAACACTTTCACCTTAGCGTCCCTCACCCCGAAGAACAGTTTAAAACCCGCCTTCTGAAGCTCGACTGAGCCAGATTCAGTGTTGGCGAGAATTAGGCAAGTGTGACCATCGCCTTGCTCAATACGGATGATAGACCAGTCATCCATGTGGATGTTGGGGTTCTGCAGCTTGAAACACTCCAACATCTTATGTGCATCGGTTGTTATCTTCAGTAACCAGATACGAGAACGCGGGCTCATAGGAATTTCTTGAGCAGGGATCAGTTTAAGGCTTAAACCTTCCCATGCACCATTGATCTTAGCGATGCATTTGCTGAGAAAGTCCTTTGAAAACTCGTCCAAGCATTTGATCACCCTGTAGCCCCGGTGAATTTCACCAGAGTCAAAACGAGGTACCGTACCAGTCCTATTAGCGAACAAGTGTTCCATAACGAGTTCAGTTAATTTGGTCCCGATAGCACCCCATTCGTTTACCACAGGATTGATTACACCGTCTTTTTCTGTCGCCAGAGCCATTAGGAGATGGTCTTTAACCACCTCGTTGAAGGGCAGCCTGGCGGATATGGTCGTGGTTGATGTAGTTCTGGGAGCGGCTTTTTTGTCGGCAATCTTTCTCCTTTTGGGCGGTTTTTCTCCCTCTGTCTAAGAGCGATTGCACTTGCACCTCTTTGTGTCTTCGACTTCTGCCTTAGATATGCTGGGTACTCATCTACTACAGCTTTTAATTTTACGCGATCTTCCTCATCACGTTCACGGGGAGCGCCGCTGGCAGCAGTCTTCTCAATCTTGTCAAGAATGAATAGCGCCTTGGAGTATCGGGATTTAAGGATGTCTTTCTGACTTTGACTCTGACTCTTCCTCTTTTTTATTATCTTCTTCAATTGGTCGCCAACCTTGGCATCTGATTGAGAAGGAGTATTTGTCAAGATATTTGGGGGCAGTAGAGTACTGTGTCGGTCACCCATGCTGCCTAACATTTCGACCAAAGTATCTTGGCTTGAGGCCAGTAGGTCGTCTTCTGAAGATGATCCGAGATCATCGGTCTTCTTCAGGGTGTTATTGTTGTTATTTTTGTTGTTCATATTTTGGTCCTACGAGTAGGCATGTCAGGGGATGAACCATCTATGCAGTGACAGCATACATGGACTGGACATAAGTTGTTACAACCGACCCGTGTCCTAGCACCGGAGGGGAGATGTTAGCGACTAATCATATTTTACCACTAATTAGCCATTCAGGTTCTCGGCCCTGCTACCAACCAGTTTAACCTTACAAGTGGGGAAAGGGAAATAAATCGATATATGTGGATTCCTAGACCTAACCCAGCAAAACGCCGGGACTATATAACTTTTTTTGAACGATGTAACTTTTCCTGGTAAGCAGAACCCCCGGCAACTTGGGCTGTAGCACAGTGTAATTGTAAAGTTTCTATAATTTAAAAAAAAACGATACAAATTTTATTTCGTACTAGATTTGCAAGGACATTTGTATGAAATATGAAAAATAATATTGACAATTCGTAACCAGCATTATCTCAATGCTATATGAATTGAACTAGCGATGCAGAAAAATAGTAGTTAAGCTCCAGTGGAAGTACAGCAAAATCATTATATTTAACGTCTTCTTATATTACTTCCTTGGAGAATTTCAATATGTTCTTCCACATGTGTCCCATTAGAAATTTTACCCTAGCTTAAATTAAATAGAAGTGAACACATAGTGTGCACTTTATTTAAGTTACGTTTGCTAAAATAAGGAAAAATTACATCACTTTGTTGACCTTAAATAAAACTTAAATTACGGTTTCATAAAAAAGTTGTGAATATAAAATTACTTCCTCTGTGCCATGATAAATACCTTTTGCACATTTAACTTGTTTTCTAATTTAAGATTAATCGAGTGTGTGGGTGGTTGATGTTTGGATGGGATTTAAAAATTCACTGCCTTTTTACCCACGCAAACACTAAGCGCAACAAACATTTTTAATTATTCAGCAAAATACATATAAGTATTTTAAAACAGTATTTTTAAATGTAGTCCCTACATGAATTCATAACAACTGCAGAACAATAGCATATTTAGTAATTAGAAGCTTATAATAAAGATTTAAAACTGGTCATTTCGATATCCGAAACTGCCTGCATTTAGTTGCGAAGAAATATCCATTATTCAGTTGCCGATCTGGCAGTTGAGTACTTAACACTTTCCAGGATAAAGATGGTAAATATTCAATTTGCAAATCTCTAAAAAAGTCTTGAATCGCAGGGAGCATTATTGGCCGATTTCCTGCTTTCCTCATACACATAGGCACTCAAGGCTGTATTCAATAGCCGAGACAATGACGTGGATTAAATGACGACCTGATGTCTGTTTAAATCAACATTCCAAAGTCTCCAAATAACTTACGGATCTAAATATGGGATTATAATATTGGATATGCTATTGAAAATGTTGTTATTTAATGTTGAAAACATGATAGTTCAAGGAATGGTAACAACATGACATTGAACAACTTAAATCGCAAAGTGTTGTTGGGTTATTACGTTTGATTTATATGAATGTCCATTTCTAATATTGATGTGTGTATTTGCTTTTCAATACAAACACTGTTATTTATTTTGGTTTCGTTTCTGTTCATTTACAGGATATGCTCACAAGGAGTGCGATTCGAATGGCGAGTGGTTCAAACATCCGTTAACAAATAAATCCTGGTCAAATTACACAACGTGTGTGAATTTAGACGACTTACATGTGAGAATATTTTTAATTTAAACATTCGTATTTTATGGATTCATTTATATCTTTATCTTCTTTGGTTTATTTCAGTGGAAGCACAATATAAATCTCATATATGAAGTTGGTTATGGCATCTCATTGGTGGCCATATTATTATCCTTGGCCATATTGGGTTATTTTAAGTGAGTATAAATTTCAATTTGATTTAATTTTTTTTAATATCTATATAATCAAACTAAATAGTTTGCAATGAAGTGTAATGATGATTTTAGATTTGTATTTTAGAGCCATTTGAAAATATTATTTAATATAAAAACATATAATTGTGTGGAAATCAATCAATATCCTTTTCACATAAAAGACTCTCACAAACACAGAATTTTCATTTCCTGCATTTAAATGAAAATAAACATGAAAAAATAATCTAATGAAGCCATTATAATAGATTTGTTTTGAAATGAAAAATAGGGCATCATTGAATTTTGTTAATGTGTTTTTTAAATAATGTAGAAGATTTTAAAGCTATTTTTCTATTTACTCAGTTCTTAGTATTCACTAAATTGTGTATTTTAATTAAGCAATCTTGTAATTCTGATTGTAGAAAAAATATTAATAGCAAAAAAGCCAACGAATGTGACATTAACGAAACCTAAAAGAACAAAGTATCAGAACACATACACATTATCTTATTATCCGGACAGAAAAAAAATACACATTTATACATCGTTATCCTTTTATTTAATTTCTAACTTCATTAGCAAACTGCTGTGCAATATAGTTGTGTAAACTACTGATTAAACTTAGCTGGTTGTGCAAGCAAGTACGAACGTGATGACGTTACAAATTGTAGTACACATTGTGTCCAGAGAAAAATTTCAAACATGAAGTAAAATAAAAATACTCTATAGACAAATAACATTTAGCAGTAAATAACATGAATTTAAGGGCTTTCAGTAGCTTTAATTGTTTTACTAACATAGAATATAAAACAATATTATGTTATAAATAGTAAGTAACTGGGCCTTAGTGCAGTAATTCATTAAGCCACCCGAATTCGTAAACAGATTTTATGTGGTAATTTTAATCGGCGTTGTCATAGAATCCAATGCGGTTTTGAAAACGAAAAGTACATTGGTCTCGTGAAATCGAAAGTTATCAGTTTTATATTCCATCTAGAATTAAATTCTTTATCGATTAAACAAAAAAGTACATTGGATTTCATAAGACAAATGTACGTTAATCAAAATAAAACAACTAAACTTACAGTTTCGATTTTTTTTTATTAAAATTATTATTACAATTTCAAAAAAAAAAAAAAATATTTTTATAGTTCTAATCATTAGTGATGAAATGTTGAACCTTTTTCGAAAACCCTTCCATTATGGTTTTTATAGTGCTTTATGTCACTTTGCTCGAACAGGTGGCCCATCTCCGTTTAAAATCTACCACACTTTTGGAAACCTTTTTTGTGCTCTTCAATTCTCTTTTAACAAGAGCCCAATATCTATCCACTGGATTCAGCTCCAGGCAGTTTGAAGGAATTGCCTCTCTTGGTACAAATACCACATTATTGGTCTTGTACTACTCAAGACCTTTCTTACCATAGTGACAGTGTGCCAAATCAAGCCAAAAATAAGTGGACACACTAAGAAGTCTTATGAATGGAAGCATACTTTTTTGTAATCATTCCTTGATGTAAATTTCGGTATTTATAGAGTCCTTTGTAACAAATGTTTGGCTTTTTTGCCGCAACTGCATATTGCTTGCCATACCAAGAACTTTTTGGGAAATTTTTGTCTCCTTTTGGGTCCTAAAATTTTCTTCAACATTTCCTCGAGCATCAGCAACATCAAGATTTTGACCCGGAAGCTGCGAAAAATTTGCCGTGGTCTGTTTTTGGCCTCTAAATTTTTAGCACGTTCCTGTCAGGAACTTTTTGAGTCTTGTACGTTTTTTAACCTGCATTGGATTTAACTTTTCGTACCAAATAGTCCAAGCACTGAGCTAGCCGTGCTGCTTTCCTACCGGATGTGTTGGGAACTCTTTTGAAAATGCTTTCTATTTTTTTGGCTTATGTGGGCCATTCCTTCTACCTGAACCAGGCTTCTGTAATGTTATTGAAGATATTTTTAAAGTAAATTGAAAAGTAAACTTTTCAACAATGTTTGGCCATATGGAACCTTACGCACGTACTGGCAGACTAGCTAGATCGGGAGATATGGGCGGGGATCTTGTTCCATTGGACCTGGTTCTGTACAATCCAAAAAAAATTACGTGCGATTTAGTTGCCCTTTTTGTTAATAAAAAATAATTATTTAAGATTCTCCTATTTTCCTAATCACTTCCTTTTGTTAGCATTGGTGTTATTGCTAAGAGGCTCTCAACCCACCCAACCATGTTTTTCTCAGTCCTATTACTATTGTAAGAAAAACCCTATCACACATTACCTTACCTCCGTCCCTGTAGTTCTACATTAACCAAAAGATTTTTACACTTTCATATTTTTTTATCTATTTCAAAAGTATATTAAAAACAAAATCTCTTCGTTATACAAATTTAGTAATTTCTCTTAAATTTAAGATTAGTAGCAGATCATATTCAATGATAATTTATAAGAGTAAAGTTAAAAAAAAATATCATTCTCATTTAAATATCAAACAACAGAGAAAGTGTTGATTAATTCAAAACAGACTTCACTAAAAGTTAGGCAACAAACTTTCTTTGTTGTTGTAATATACAATGATGAATGAGAAGAATAAAAAAAATAATAATAATAAGAGAGTAATTATACTAAAATATCAACATCTTTTTGCAAATAAAATTAAAACAATTTGTGACTTACAGTAGGGTCTCGATTCCAACGATGCTGAAGGCCTTCTGCTTGTTGTCTTTGGAGTCGATTTACACAGGGTTCTTTTTATCGATTATTTTAATATATTGATTATAGTATTAATAAATAATTATAATGAATGTTTGGGTAAATATTAGTATAAAAAAAATTATAATGCCATAAATAAGATAATAGTTAATAAGAGGTTTAGTTATATAAATGTATACGTTTTGAAATTACTTCTTTTTTTTTATAGATAAATATATTTATGAAATTGCATGTTCAAAAAAAAAAAAAAAAAACTATTTGTATAGATGTTAGAAAGTAGGTTTTAGTTCAGTTGTTTTAATAAGAAAAATAAACAAATAGTTTGAAATTTGTTTTAAATTTTAAACTTAAATATTTTTAACTATTGATTATTGTTATTATTTATACTGAATCATAATATTTCAAATATTGCTGTTAAAATTTTGATTTTTAATTAGAGAAATATTAAAATTTTGTTATTTGTTGTAAATTTTTATATCAAGTTGATTAGTAGTTATAGATTTTAATATTGAATATTAGTTATTAAATAATTAAAGTTTTAGAGAAATGTTTTAAATAATGTATTAGATGCATACATATAATTTATTGGAGTTAATTGATCAGATACTAGATGTCCTTTTTATGTTGGGATAGTGGTAATGAATATCAGCTTTTCTTTTGTTTTTCGGAATATATTTTTCTGTCATATTGAAGGTTAACATGAATCTGGGAATGAAGTTTATTTGTTGCCTACTCAGATGGCTCTTTGATGTTCAGAAGGCACAGATTTCAAGCCAATAATTTGGGACACTAAAATGTCGCTCTCGAGTGAATATCTTGGAAATGGAACTCATAGACACAAATCTTAATCCAAGATAAATATTAATCACTCGAGAGTATGAAGCTGGAGTAAAATTACTAAATCAGTAACAGAAAACAAACTCAAAAACATCGAAAATTTGTAATTACCTTTTTCTATGCTCCCAATAAAATGTATATTATTCTTATTTTCGGAATGGAAAATTTTAGAGTTTTTCTTTAAAAAAAAATATATCAAAAATTTTTCTTAATATTAGGTATATGTTTTTAATGAATCGGTGTTTACTATTCTTGGTGTATTTAAACTTTATAAAATTTTAAAGTGTTGAAAATGACCACGTTTAATTTAAAAGAAAATTTATTAAATTCAAATAATATAATACGATGTTTCCGATTTCAATGCTCGATGACAAAAAGATCGTTGTCACGCATTTTACCATGGATCAAGCTTACGTTCTTTTAGAAAATTTTATTCATTACCATGTATGTTTAATTAATATAAGCAAATATCTAAAAAAAAGCTTTTATTTTTTTTTATTATGATAAACCTTCATGTATAAAAGAAATAGCAATATAAAATTTTTATATTGTTATCTCTCTCATATCATGTATAATCTGCTGAGAAGATATACATGATTGAAAATGCTGAATAAAGCAAAGAAGAAAAAGAGAATCATAAAATAATGTGGTATAGTGTAATAAAGAACAGTACTAAATAATACATTGTTGCATTTTAAAAGTACTTAATATTAGTACTTTAGATGTTGGGGAAATATCCTTATAAACATAATCTAAATATGTTTATAACAAATTTCTTTCTTTTTGTTGCTATGAATAAAAACTGATTGTAAAAGAAAAAGAAATGATAAAATTGTCACATTACACTTCCTATCAACGAACAAGTTCTCCCGGTACTGTTGATTAACATTGGAGACAGTTTGACGGCAGACCTTTGATTGCTTGGCTGACTTTATATAGGACTAAGTTGGGTTTTGTTGAAAATATTTAATAATTTCAGTACGCACTTTTTTCTCGTCACTCATTTTAATCAGATTAACAACAAATGAATATAATTGATATTAAACATAATAACTGGCATGCTTTACATAGGTAACTTGATAAAAAAAAAATTAAATAATACTTGGGTTAAAAGTTTTCTAAGTCCTTAATCAAAATAAATGTTTTAACTCAAAAATTGTATGTCTTGTAGGGATTCAATCGATTAACCGCCAATCGGTTAACCGATTAATTTTGGTCGGTTAACTGTTCGAATAATTTAAAATTGGCGATTTTCAAATAACAAATAAACCGATTAATTTGTGTCGATTAACCGATTAACCGAAAATTCTTTTTCTTCGCACTTTATATAGAAATATAGTTTTAAGCACACTAATTGTATGTATTAACTCATGAACATTAACTTCTAGCAAGAGATTTTTAGAAGTATAGCACAAGAATTGAAACTAAGGAATTTGGAAATGAACTTTTTTCTAGAATGTACTATGATTATCTTTGTCGTAATGAGTCGGAGGACGACTTGATAATAGATGAATCTAAAGACATAACTGAAACGAGTCTTTTATATGAGAAATTGGATATTCTTTATCATGCCTTACTTTTGATTTCTCCAACATCTAATCAGTGAGAGAGTTCTTTCCAAGTCAAGTTTTATTAAAACTAATGAAAAAAATCGTTTAAAAGGAAAACATTTCAATTGTATTTTTTTTTAAAAAGCTTATTTCAGAACATATTTTTGTTTTGCTATTACTTATTTGGTTTTGTTGAATTGTTATGTTTTATTTGTTTTTTATGTTTTTGTTTTTTTTTATTAATAAAATTCTTAAATAGGTACACAAAATTCGTTGTTTTATTCTCAATTTAAAATTAAAATAGAAATTACTCGGTTAATCGAATAATTCAAAATTAACCGATTAATAACCGATTAAATCTAAACCCCGATTAATTATTTGCTCGATTAACCGATTAAATCAGAAACCCGATTAATTGAATACCCTAATGTCTTGAGTTACAAAACAGTCATTTTGATATATATCCCATTCGCATCCTACAAATCGATCTATTATATATATGGTTACAGTAAACAAGTATATGTTTGTGACAATCATATCTATGATAAAGGTTTTACCATATTATGTTGCTAATTGATATTATAATCTGATAACAACATATTATGATACAAAGATTCATCATAACAATGGTTGTTTACTGTAACCATATCTATAATTGATACAATCATTTGAATCGTAAGTTAACCATATTATGGTTACCACAAGCATGAAAATAGCTGCAGTGACTATAATATTGTTAAAAAACGTTTAAAAATGTTGAAATGGTTACTGTAAACATGCACAACTATATTTTTTTCTGCGTGTAGGTGGAATGAAATGCTTTTTTTTCGAAATGGACCTTATATTTGACCAATTCTGGACCCGTAAAAGGTGTTGGTGTTAAGTATAAAAAAAATAAAAAAAAGTTTTTTGGTTGTTTAGTCAATTTAACACTTTATAAGATTAATAAAAAAATTTCAATTTGAATTGAAGAACAAAAATGCATCTAAAATTTGCATGTATTTTTTTGAGAACAAAGTGAATAAAATTATCTTTTAAATATATTTTTAAATAATAACAAGTATACTTTAAAATAAAATAAAAAAAAAAAATTTTAATTATTTTTTCGAAATTGTTTTTCAAAAGTTTTTTTACAATTTTTAAATTTTTTTTATTTCAAAAATTTATTTCTTTTAATTTATTAGTGAAAAATATGTATGATAAAAAAATGTTTTTGCGAAAAAAAAAAAATTAGGGTTAAAAAATATTTTTCCCGATTTTGGCCCATTGTAGGTCCAACTTACTATAGCTTTATATACATCGTTATATACATCGCAATGGACTTTGAAATATCTATCATTAGATATCCATATTGTCTATATTTATGACTTAGTAATCGAGATTTCGAGATGTCTCGGATATTTGCTCATATCTTCGTTATTTATGGACAGATTTTGCTGATTTTAAATAGGAAACTTCTCGAAAGCATGTCTGACAGAATTATTGAAGATTTGGATAGCGAGGATATCTGGGGTCTTCAGAAAATTGATTTCAACAGACAGGCGGAAATTGCTAAATCGACTTTGCTATCTATAAGGATCCAGAATATATATACCTTATAGGGTCGGAAAATTATATTGTGGAAAGGTATAAAAACGGAAAAGGTATAAAAACGGAAAAATAATATTAAAAATTGGAAGAACCAAGATTTGGTGGAATTCATGATATATAGATGTAATATATAAATAATTTTAGTGTTAGAAGTTTTCATCCACAAAACATTAAAATCCTAGAAAAACAATTTTTAGTGAATTTCATTCGTGTCACAAAAGCAACCTAATATCTATTACACTATGACTGTTATTATGCAGCATTAAACTGAATATACTTATATAAACTTCTTTTTGGATCACCCTAAACTCCTAAATACCCTTTCGTTTTTGTTTAATTAGTGCACTAGGAAATCTCTATCCGCCCACATACTTAACAACCTGACATTGTGTTAACCCATTTCTGGCTAGAGGGTATTTAAGTACATACTCAAAAATTAAGCACGTTCAAAAATCAGCTGAAACCGCCGATTGAGTTAAAAAAATTTGGAGAAGAGTACCAAATGCAAATTGCTGTAAAAATGGGAAGCCCGCTTATAAGCCTAGACTTAGATTCTTAATGAGTATTGCAATTTCAAAATATAACCTATTATGGAGAGACCGATTTGAAATTTTCGGTTTTCGATCTCAAATATGTTAAAATTATTTATTAACAATTAAGAGAGCTATATTTGGCTGTGCCGAATCTTATATACCCTTCACCAAATTATACTCCAAAGTTGTTTTTTTAATTTTTTGGAAAATTTTTTTCGAATTGTTTTTTTAAATTTTTTTTTCTTAAATTAAAAAAATTTTTTTTTTTGTGAATTTAAATTTTTTTTTTTTTGTTTTTTAATATTTTTTTTTTTAATATTTAGCGAAAAATTTTTGTGAAAAAAAATTTTCCAATTTTGACCCATTGTAGGTCCAACTTGCTATGGTATTATATACGTCGTTGAAATATCTATCATTAGATATCCATATTGTCTATATTAATGACTTAGCAATACAGATATATGTAGGTCAAAAATAAGTCAAAAATCGAGGTTGTCCTGATTTTTTCTTTATATTTTAGCCATTTGTGCATCGTTTTCTCGATTTTAAATAGCAACCGAGCGGAAACCGAAACCGAAATTCCGGAGATATTGATGTATAAATAATGTATGTAAGTTGTTTGGGGGCTTCGGAAAGTTGATTTTAACAGACAGACATTGTTTAATCGACTCCGCTATCTATAAGGATCCAGAATATATATACCCTTCTCACGAAGGTGAAGGGTATAAAAAACAATTGTTGGCCTATTTTTTCATATTTAATTTCAGATTGCTACTTTGGAACTTATTTATTTGTTGAGATTAATTATGGCGAACTACTGGGCAATATGTCAAGCTCTAATATATTTTAACCCATATTAACCCAACGGCAAAAATACTGTTCAAGGAAATTTCGAATACATATAAATTAGACTATAAATATTTAAAAATAACGAAATTATGACCAAATTAAATTCCAAATTTAAAAGTACAAAATCAGAAATTAGGAAATTAGGAATCCAAAGAATCAATCAAAAACTAGATACTGAAAAATTGGCCACGAAGTGTATTTTTAAGAAATAATTTATCAAATTTGTGATCAAAAACTAAGCTTTCGCAAAATCCGTCAATTTTAAATCGGGTCCTTAGTTAACCCAGTAAGCGTTTATTAGAATCGATAAACATTAGAATCGATATATTTTTATATAATTTTTTTTGGAAAGTCTATGGAGAAATGAAAGTTAAATACTATTTTTAGTTTTAGAATTTTTTTTGCAACATTTATTTTGTATTATGCTCCCAATTCACAAACAGAAATTAAAACGGTATGATAACTTGTATGTACCACTAGTAGTTTTCGATTAGTAGTCATAGTTCTCCCACAAATAGTATAGTAGTTCCGTTTCTAATATTTTAGACTATCACCTAAAAAAAACATATTTTCCTGAAACTTTTAAAGGCGGGCGTCATGGGTTAATACATTTAGTATTTTTCTTATATAATTTTTAACATATTGAGTTACTCACTTTCTGTCTGTAGATATTTATGTGGGAGTTTACAGTTAACTATTCTCATAAAATTCAACCACATAATGCTTGTAATACTTAAAATACTTTCATATACATACATATAGATACATATGTGTATGACGCGTGTACATTTTTATTTTATATCCTGGAAATGTCTGATATAGTTACGAAAAAGGTCAAAAGAACACAATCAGCTAAATAAAATTAAACGAAAAACAACATGAAGTATTAAGCAAAACGAGACACATTTATTTTTGTAAAAGTCAATGTTAAAATTAAAACTATTGATTTCCATGTGAGTAGACTTGAAATGTGGGATTTTATAAATACAATATTTCAAGAAATTTAATTAAAAGATTGCAAAAATGTTTGCTGGTAATTATGTAGGAGTATAATAAAACGTATATATTTTTAGTTTTATCAAAAAATTGTCTAAATCCCATCATAGTGGACTGATGGGATAATGGTTATAGCTAAAACTACTAAAAATTTCATAAGGCTCATAAATGGTAGTTATTATTATTTAACGAAAAGGTACGTTGTTGAAATATTTGAAGAAAAAACCATAAACATCTTTCCATTGAATAGATATTTATTTCAATTGAAAATATCACAATATAAGATCATTATTATAAGTAAGTCAAACATACTTTGTTCATAAAACTACTTTGTTGTTAAAACGTTTTTTTCGTCAAATATTTAATCAATGTAAATGTTTCTTACATCTTTCAAATTTTTTTTTTTTATTCGAAATTGATAGTAAATAAGTATGCTGATTTTCATAGACGTATGATTAATATTATTTATTATCTACATCATATTTATATTTATCATACGCTCTATAAACAAAATGTATACACAAGCACAAATATCAGGAAAAACAAATATGTTCCACAGTGTGGTCGAACGCAAAAATGTGTTAATAAATATGAATCATAAACTGCTAGTCCGATTGAAAAATGGCATATTAATGAATCGTAGAGGATGATATAGGCTTTAAGAAAAGTTTATTTAGAATTTTTTGCAAAGTGAAAAACTTATTTTCAAAATGGACCCTATTTTAAAATATTTATTTTTTTTTGCTCAAAATAAAGCTCAGGTCGTTTCCTTTAAGAGCATTTTGTTCGCTGAGTGGATGCGAGTGGAATATCAACCAAAATAAATTTTTTGTAACTAAAGACATACAATTTTAGATTTTTTTTTTTTTGGCGGAATCAAAAACTTGTTTGACTTTTTTTTCAAAACGAACCGTTTTTATGTATACATATAAAGAAGAAGAAGAAGATATTTTTAGAAAAATATTTGGATATCCAATACCAAAGATATTTGCGAACAACAAAATAAAGTCACGGTGAAAACCTATAAAAGCTTTCCTCCACCTTTACCACCTTTCCTTCTACAATATATCGCTTTCCAAAGAATGTAACACAATTAATTATAAGCTTTAATTGACTGAGTGTTACTTCCCTATAAAAAAGAAAAGAAATGTAAGAGATAACTAAGTGAACAGCAATTTATTTTTACCTTCCCTCTTGTTTTATAATAAAGTTCCATTGAACTCTGTAGCTCGTTGTAAAACCAAAACAGGAAAAGGCTTAACAAATTTAAAATACCAAATTAAAACAATTGTGTTTTATTAATTGGCATCATTTAAATTAAAAACAAAATTTATAGTGGGGAGCTTATAACTGCTGAAATTAAAAAAAGTAATTTACAAACACATTATTGTGTACATACAGTTAGGGACAAAATTGTTCACAAAACAACCAATATTAAATATAAATAACTTGCTTTTTCTGCTTCATTGTTTTTATTGAAATTTTCTAAATTGATTTTAATCTTTACATTATGCTTTAATAAAAAAAAGATAAAACTAACAAAAAATATTGAATTCACTTTTTAAATTTAAAAAGGTTTCACATGTTAGCTGTGAACAATTATGACCCTTGACGAAAATCCTTACGTTTTTGGCTATTAATATTTCGTGGGCCCCCCTCATGCAGTTTTAACAGCTTTTATTCGTTTTGGCATACTATTTACAAGACTTATTAGCACCTGTGGGTTAATATTTACCCACGCCTCGATAGAATGCTCCCAAAGTTCATTGATGGTTTTCGCTGGGTCTTTTTTAGCCAATATTTTCCTTTTCAATATTGACCAAAGGTGTTCAAACGGATTTAAATCCGGAGACTGGGGTGGCCAATCTAAATGTTTAATGCCATTTTCTGCAAACCTCTTTTTAGTAATTCCGGCAGTGTGCTTCGGGTCGTTGTCTTGCATGAAGATGTCATCCGGACCCGGCTCTAAACCACATATATATCCAAACTTGGCATGTATGAGTCTTCAAGGATTGTAATGTAATCTTTGGCACACATTCTGCCAGTTATTCGGCGTAGTACACCCAACTGGTTTCCACGAAAACAGTCCCAAGCCATCAAAGATACACCTCCAAATTTCATTGTGCTTGTAATATTTCGCTCTTGGACGCCAATTATTTTATCAACACATGTCCATTGGCGCCCATCTAGACCCAATACGGTTAAGTTTTGTCTCATCTGACCAAGTTACCTTCATCCAGTCGTCTGTCGTAAAATGCTCGTACTTTTTTGCAAAAGCCAACCGCTTTTTTCGATTTTGTTCGCTTAAATAACGTTTTTTAAGTTTTGTTCTTTGCGCAAGGCCGCTGGATTTTAAACATCTTCGAACGGTTTTGGAACTTATGATTAAACTATACTCTTGGTTGAGTATTTGTATGACCTCAGCAGCTGTATTAGCCTCACCAGACACAATCAATCAACGAGCTTTTCGAGCACCGGCAAGCGAAAGTTTTTTTGGACGACCATATTTATTTCCCGTGGAGTTTAACTATTCTCATTCTTTATTTTATTCACTAACCCTATTGATATATTATATATTTTTTAGCGATTTCGCGATATGGGGCACCTTCCATTATGTCTTTTGCCACATTTTGTTTCAATATTTAATTATTTAAAAGAGTATTATTTTGTTTAAATAACTTTAAATAGTGTCCTTTACTTACGTTATTAAACAAATTTTGTTTATTTTGTTTTTATATTTTTAAAAATTGAGAAAAAGATCTGAGGGTCAAAAATGTTCACACACGTTGATATAGTTGTTTAATTTCTTTATAGTAAAAAAGTAAAGGTACTTCAAAAAAATGTTGCAATAAACAACATTGTGCCAGACTACATAACACAAAATGGGTTGCCAGACCAAAGTTTGTAAAAAAAAAAATTTCTAGATATGTCTTTAATCATACTCTTTGTGAACAATTTTGTCCCTAACTGTACATGAGTATTAGTGTGGGTCGATTTACCAATCGATATTCGATAACTTTTGGCAGGAGGAAAAAAGTTCTACTACGACATAAGTATCAAAAAAATAATTTTCGAGGCGCCCAAATTTAAATTTTTTTAAACTCTTTCCTACTTGCCTTTTCAGCTGATTTTGGCTACATATTTAAGTATACATATGAAATTAAAAATATCGCACCAATTTGAAATGTGACTTATTTTTAAAGTTCTTGTGAGAAACTTTTCGCAAAATATTGTTATGGAAACACTTCTCCTGACTTCCATCCAATAATTGCTGGACAATTATTTAAATGACAGATAATTCTCGCAAAGTAAAGAAACACTTGTGTGAAAAAGCACTTTTGTATCATTTAAGACAGTTTTTGTTGCAATTTAATCGTTTCATGTGGAAAATTTTACGATGCTAGAAATATAGAAACGGGCTACTGTTCACATTTGTACCATTTTCCAACATCTTTAATTTTCCTCATATACGCAATTATAAATTTATTTGCATTAGATTAAACTGTCTCCTGTATTATTTATTTGTTTTTATTTTAGCATAATTTCCTTAAATCCATAGAATTTATATAGTTTACCCAGATTTGTTTTCCTTATGCCATAAACCATTTACAAAACCTTTATTTGCGTTGGTCCAAATAAAATTTTCCAAAATCTTAATAAAGAATAAAATGCTAAAAGCAGAACAAAATAGAAACAATTTACATATTTATTGTGTAACATGTGGATTTTTATAGACTTTATGATTTGTTCTTTGCAAGTCTTTTGTTACATGTTTTTCTTAAATTTTTTTTATTTTGTTTATGAAGAATAAACACAAGCATGTGTGTTTTTGGCTTAAAAATAAGTAAACGAAAAGAAAAATACATAATATTTATGGAAATTATTACGTTAAACTCGGCAATACAGTAGCAAACAATGAGAAGGCAAAATAAACAAATTGAAATTCAAATTTTTAATCTAAATCACATTTGTTGACATGAAATACAATTTAGTTTTCTTTAAAGAAATAATAAATTGTGATAAAATTAAAAACAATTTACACAAACATAACAAAACGTATGCAGAGAGAAAAAAAGAAATACTTGAACGGAGCACAGAAAATTTAAATAAACATGGTTACATTCATATTGTAATTTAAATTTATGTTATTAAATATGTTTGTTAAAATGCATATGTATGTATGTATAAGGAGCCATACAAAGGTTTTATAAGAATTATAATAAAACCACTGAAAATGTAAAATCGACAATGTCCGACCATAAGAATTTCTACAACAGCTATTAGGGTTATCATACAAATAAAAATTATTCGAATAATCCAAGAGAAATTATATTTTTTATTCGATTGAATAAAATTTTTCAATCTAGAGTAGAATGTTATTCGATAAATAATTCCCGATTAATCGAATGGAAGAATAAATTTAATTTCAAGTTAAAATTAAAAAAATAAAGAAACAAAACCAATAGGGTATAATGTTACTTGAAGTAGCTTACATTGCAATTTTTTTATAAACGACTTTCTTATGTTAATGTGTAAGTACTAAAGATCAAATGCTAAAGGTTAAAATATTAAAATAATTTTCTGGTTCTCCCGATTTTGTTAGTTTTATATCTTCTATTACTTGAAAATATCATAAATTCCACTTTGCTATATTCATGCATTTAAATGTTATCGGGATCAATATATATATACTATAGTGTTAAGTCCGAATATATTTTTGGATACATACATATATTAGCTATTATCAATAATTATTTGTGGCAATTTTCGGTTTTCTATGTCCATAATTTTATTTTTCTATTTATATTAATTGTTTTTAACACCAAACCATTTTCAACACCAAATACTTCTTATCAACAAAGAATATTCTCGGGAGCTATTAGCTGTTAAAGGGCGATCTTCATAACATATTGTTTATTGATATCTATGTTCAATCTCGTAGCAATACCGACATTTAAGGAAGAGAAGAAACCACTAAAGCTACACTTTTAAAAAGTATTATTTTTATAGTTCTTACCATAATATAACAATAAAAGGTAGAATCACTACAAAATATGTTCTCAATTATACATGCCTTGAATTGTCAGACTACTATAAAATAATAAATAAAAGTACAATTGAAATAAAACATCAAAAATTAAAACAACAAAAATTAACTAAATTGAAAAATAATTTAAATTCAATTTAAAAAATATTAGAAGAAACATGCGTGTTAAATGTTGTTTGTAAATGTAAATGTTCACTTGAACAAAATCTCGTAAGATTTATAAAATTTCCTGTATTTCAAATATAAACAAAATATTTCTCAATTTTCATTTGTTATTATTCGTATTTTTGGATTTCTGTTTTTTATTTTTCTATTTTTTGACGTAACAAGGCATAGCATTTTAAACTCTCTCCCTAGTGATTCTACCTTCTAATGGTTGTATCATGGTTCTTACCAAAGTATACCAAGTAGTCCAACTTTCAATTTATTAAAATTACTCTCTCACATATACGGGTACAGTGTGAGTTCAGAGAAATGTAAACCAATGAAATGTCTTGAATTTTTTACTTTTAATTTTTGATACAAATAACGTTTTTTACACATTATTATTTTAAGACATTTTATTCTTTATTTTTTTAAATACCTTTTGCACACTTTTATTGTTAAAATGTTTCTATTTTGCACAATTCCAGAAAAAATATTTTCGGAATTTCTGACATGTAATTTTTTGTTATTGTAGAATTTAAATGATAGGACAGGGTTGAAAATTCATACAAATTAAAAGGTCTGTTCATTTACTTTCCCAGTAAATACTTGCAACGAGAGAATAAAATCAAAATTTACAAGATCTTAAATTTATACACACAATTTTCTTATTTTATTCCTCTTAAAACGTATAAATAATCACATTTTCTAAAATTTTATTGAAAATTCTTTTTTTTTACATTTTTTCATCACAAAAATAAAATTGTAAATAAATAAACAATAACACAAAACATATGAAATATAAGCTGCTAACTATTACGAGTTCAAAACAGAACTTGCAATAGCTTGCAACGAGAGAACACTCTCTAAAATTTATACCCTCTTGATGTTTTCTCTACTTGCAAGTTTTTTGCGTTAATGAACGCTTTTCCAGTAACAATTGTTACTAACAACTTTTAGTTATTGAACAGAGCTAAAATTTAAAACATTTTTATAGAACTCTGTTGCCTGGAGAAAATTTAAAAGATACCAACACATGTGTAATTTTGTCACTCACACATGTTTATAGTTAGGCACTTTTTTACTAACACATGCATAGAGTTAGGTACTGTTGTCAAAGAGTCGGACTACTTGTTATACTTTGGTTCTTATCAATAGTGATGAATTTATGAACCATTTCCGGAAACCCTTCCATTCAGGTTTTTATAGCGCTTTCTGTCACATTGTTCCGTTTAAATTCAACCACACTTTTGGACACCTTTTTTGTGCTCTTAAATTCTCTTTTAACAAGAGTCCAATATCTCTCCACCGGCCTTAGCTCCTGGCAGTTTGAAGGATTTGCCTCTCTTGATACAAACACCACATAATTGTTCTTGTACCACTGTAGATTTTGCTTACCATAGTGATAGGATGCAAAATCAGGTCAAAAATGGACACATTAAGATGTCTTATGACTGGAAGCATCTTCTTTCATAAACATTCCTTGATGTAAATTTTAGTATTTATAGAGTAATTTGTAACAAATGTTTAGCTTCCTTTACCGCAACTGCGCATTTTTGAGAAAGATTTCTGCTTTTGGGTCCTAAACTTTTCTACAACATTCCCTTGAGCATCTACAACATAAAAATATTGACCCGAAAGCTGCGAAAAAATTTCCAGAACATACGTTTCATCATCTATTATGCAGCAGGTATATTTTTTTATAAAATTTTACTTCAATTTCGTGCTCTGTCTTTGGCCTCTAAATTTTTAGCAGAGTTCCTGACAGGAACTTTTTGAGCCTTGAATGGTTTTAAACCTGCACTGGATTTAACTTTTCGTACTAAATAATCCGAGCACTGAGCTAACCGAACTGCTGTCCTACCGGATATGTTGGCAGCTCTTTTAAAAATGTTTATTGAATGTATTCCTTCTACCTGAACCAGATTTTCTATCAACGGACAAGTTCTCCCGATACTGTTTCATAACATTGGAATCAGTTCGACGGTAGACCTTTGGTTATTTGGCCAACTTTTTGATGGACCAAGTTGGGTTTTGTTGAAAATATTTAATAATTTTAATACGCACTTTTTTCTCTTCATCCATTTTAATCAGATTAAAAAGTAGTACTTTGGTTAATAGTTTTAAGGATAAACGTGCGTTAAGGTATTTTCGATCTCACTCCTTATAAGAGTTTTATGGTTGTTATGGTAATTCCGGAAGTGGATCTTATATGAGAGCTATGGACAATTATGGACTGATCGTCACAAAATCCAGCATACTTTGTAAAATTTTGGTTCGACCTCGTTATTTATAAGACATTTGGTGTAATGTCCAATTTTGAGTCGATCTTTATATTGGGTGTATGTCTTAAAAATGCGGGCTTTATAATAGATACCTTATCTTTTGAGCGCGGTTTTGGTTTTTAAAAACTTATATATCATTTGGAGGGAATATATCTGTCATTTATTCTCAATTAGTTAATGAACAACAAAGTTTTTTTTTGCTTCGAAAATGTCGAATTTTGTAACAACATAGCATCATATGCTGGAAGTTTTGCTTTACTTCTTTAATATGGAAAAAAGTGCCGCTGAGGCACACCGATTGCTCACTAAAGCTTATGGTGAATGTGTTCAATTTATTTTAACATACGAGTGATGTTTTTTGGTGATCAGATGTGGTGGTTTTGACACGGAAGACAAAAATTGCCCAAAGCCAGCCAAAAAAGTTTGAAGACCAAGAATTGGAGACATTACTCCAAGAATTGAAGACATTACACCGAATCATTACCTGCGATGAAAAATTAAGCCATTACAATAAAACAAAGTGTAAGAAATCGTACGATAATACCGGCCAAGCAGCCAAATCGACACCAAAGCCATATATCCATGGCGCTAAGATTATGCTCTGTATTGGGTAGGAGCAAAAGGGTCCTATCTACTATGAGCTGCTGAAATCTGGCCAGATCATCACAGGAAACCTGTACCGAACACAACTCATTCATTTGAAGCCAGACATGAAACAGAAATATTCCATCATGACAACGCTCGTCTACATGTTGCAATACCTGTTAAAAATTATTTAGAATGAAGTGGTTGAGATGTTTTGTCTACCGTTTTACAGTTCAGACCATGTCGTACTGTTTGTTTCGATTGATGCAGAACGCTCTCTCTGGGATACCGTTTTCTTTGGAACAGAGTATCCGATATTGGTTCGAAATAGGAGCAGTTCTTTTGGCTCGGAATCCATATGCTGCCAGAAAGATGGGAAAAGGTCATAGTTAACAATAGTTAATACTTTGAGTAAATACTTTGGAAACAAATTTTTCAAAATAAAAGCTAAAATCTTGAAAAAATCCCAGATTTTTCAGTCATACAGCCAATAAAATTACGTAAGGAAATTTGTATGCATATGATGATTATTGATGTCAAATTTAAGTGATGTTCGAAAGTGGACCTAATACAGGGGCTATGATCAAATAAAAATCGATATTCACATAATCCAGCAGTTTGATGTTTGAATACATATCACACTGGTTCTTCTAAAGAGAGTCAACTCAAAATATATTTTCAGTAGATGCAAAAATCTGTTTTTTTTAATACTTTAAAATGATCGTTGAAGACAGATACAACCGAAAGAGTAAAGAAAATTATGTAAGATTTTTATAGTGGGAGATATGACTACTGTACATTGACTTCTTGCAAATAGTTGACTCTCTTTAGAGGAACCAGTGCGATATTACTTTTCTATGTTCGATATTTTTAAGATATTTATATAGGTTAATGTGTTTTTTTAATGTAGATTTTATGATCAATTAGTTATGAGACGAACTTGATAAAATTAGGTACGGCGATTTTTATATATATAGTAAATATTTTATTTGAGTTTCAATTTAATGGTGAAGTTTGTTTGATTTGTATGCGTATTTAAGTAATTTTGGAGGTTTCTATATGGAAACATTGGGAAATATCCTATTTTAGGCTACCTAACTTCTGTACTGTTCTTTAGGCGGGAATTACTGTCATTAAACATGCATCCAATTGGCTAAGGTATTATCGAATATCTGGTGATATATGTATATTTACTGACAGCAAGACTGCTGTTAACGGAATAGCGGGTGTCCTCACGACATCTAGATTAACCGAGGAATGCCGGGTATCCCTAAATGAGATAGCGAAACATTTTAGGATAACGCTTATATGGGTCCCTGGACACGATGGAAATCAGGGTAATTGTATTGGCCAAAAGGGGTGCGATGATGAATGAGGAGGCGATCGACCCCTTTTCTGGTATTTCCCTTGTTAAATACAAGATGGCTGTTCAGCAGATACTATATGAGACTGCACAAAACAGGTGGACTAATGAACCTTCCTGTGCTACAGCGAGGTCGACTTGGCCCGTATATGATGCCAGCAGGACGAATCTACTTATAGACTACCGTCTTGAGCAAATAAGGCTAATTGTCTCCTTTATTACGGGACACTGTGTAATTGGGTCACATGCTAGAAGAATGGGCCTACGGTACAATGATGACTGCAGTAGCTGCCATAATAAAAAATAGGAAGAGACTGTGTATCACCTTTTCTGACAATGCCCAGCTCTGACAAACCTGAAGGTACGCATCCTCGGATCTCCATTCCTATCATGTTTGGACGAGCTATCAAGGATGAATCTGAGATGAATCTATTCCTTCATCCGGAAATCTGGTTGGTTTAATTTGGAGTCAACCGAAGTACTGTAAATACCCTGATGACTGCCCCTTGGGTATCAAAATGGTATCAGATTTGAATGCATCCAAGTGAGCTGCTTGCGGAGCGGCTGCCCATGGAACCTAATCTAAGTAATTTTCGGAAGTAGTTATTACGATTTTTAAGACGTTTTTTGTTTATATGATTATTTATGTCGAATTTTAACATGATATAAGAGATTTTGTGCGTATTTAAGTAATGCCCGGAAGTGGATATATGATAATTTATATAATCAAATATGAACCGATCCAAACAAGATATCATTTACCCCAATTAACACAAAGTTTGTTTATGTGTTAAATAATAGGTTAGTGATTTATTTCTACATGAAACTTATTTTTTTTGAATTTTATATGGATACGGAAAATCTATAGGCATTTGGGTACCATATAACCATATTCCGAGAAGAAATTTGTATGACAGATAGGATAAATCATGGTCCGATTCATACCATTTCCAACAGGGTTTGTTACTTGATCATGGGATTAATATGTCCAAAGTTTAATGGTATTATCTGCAATATATTTAGAGCAAATAGCACACAATTTTAAAAAATATCAACATTTTTGGTTGTTGACTTATATTATGGTCTTGACGGAATTTGCCCAATTTCAATACCAACATTTTTGATCTATAAAGAATAGTTGGGTTAAATTTCGTTCCATAAGTTATTCCCTCGTTTCCCTATCGAGCCTTCCAGAGACGAACGGGCTTAGTTAGATCGTCTTAGAATTTTACCAGGACCTAGAATATATATATACTTTCTGGTTCTACGACCAACATTACGATGTGTTACTATCTGCGTGACAAAATCAATATACCTCCCATCTTTTTGATTGGATATAAAAATACGGCATTAAATACAGTTACGAATGTGCAATAGCGATTTAAATTTAACGGTCTGTAACGACTACCTGCAACATTCATCATGTTTATGAACACGTCCATTAGAGGACGTGTTGATGGCATGCGGTTACTAGCATTGTTTGTAAGTATGGCAACACTAAATGTATAAGCAGGTAACGTTGACATCGAAAGCTCTAGAAATCGAACATACTAGTCGACCGTTAAGAACAATCTCAACTACTCGGATGAAGATGGCAGTGCGTATAAATAGTGACTGCGGTTGCCTTAGTGAGTAGAGTTGATCATAGGCGCTGTAAGAGTTAACATCAACTGCCTTGTACGTGTATACTTGTACATTATAAAGTGTGTGTGTATTTCTGCGAATTGATATACATGTATAAAGACACTGAGTGACTATTTAATTTTGTTGTTGTTGTACATTCTAAATAAATAAAGAGTCGTTACAATTTTAAACTACTAAAACTGCTTTTATTTGCAATCAAAAGTTTCCGGTTTATTTAAAGGAAATAAACCCCCGTTTTTAAAAGGTAAAAACGTTACAATACAATTGAAATTGAGCGATTTTACTCCATTCTTATATAAAATTTTTACTTCGATAAAATACAAAACAAAGCGAATCTAAAATTGTTGAGCATCTTTAAAGTTGGCATAATTATAAATAACCTGTATACCAATTGTTTGTTTCCTTTCAACTATAAAAGATAATTTAGCAGAATTTGATCGTCACCTCAACCTATATTTCTAGAAGTGCTGTTGCATCCTGTAAAAGTCTATTCCCCTAAAATTTAATTATTACCTCTTTGTGATCGAAACCAATCTGTGTTTTAAGGCATAAGAACCATCTTATGGTATTTAGTCACACTCGCAATATAATCAGATTACCCTGTACTTTGTAGGACATTAACTTACAGCTTATATACATGAAACAAGATGTAGAAAGTAAGAAATTCTCTAACTCATTTTATAAATTTGTCAAGGGATTTCCCAAGAACAAGATGAAATGAAATACATACACACATACATACATATCGTCGCCTAAAATGCAAAAGGTCCTATCATCACTATTTAAAATTTTACAAGAGAGACAAAAGCTTAATAAAATGAAAAAAGTGTTGTGGATACAAATATGATTTTCTTGTTTAAATAAAGTCGTTATTTTTAAAAATAGAAAGCTAAAAATTTGTGAAGATGTATGCCTTGATGGGCTGGTTTTTTTGGTATTTACGCTCTTTTGCATTTCAGGTAACGATTTGTATACATTAATGCATAGCACATTGGGTTCTATTGTAATGAATATGGTAAACAACTGTGTAATGTAAATCTGTATTTGCGGGTTTATAAAACAATTTTTTTTATAAAAATTACGTTATCTAAACCATTTATAACATGTAAGAAAGTATGATCGGTTAAGCCCGACTCTACAGTGAGTAAATGTTCAAAAACTTTTTTCTTTTAAAATTTCTATAACTTATTTTCGTGAGTGATTTTTGGGAATTGGGCCTTATATGGGAGCTCTGACTAATTACGGACCGATCATCATAAAATTAGGTGACATAACTTCCATATATATAAAACATATTTGGAGCGAAATTTGTGTATACTCGTATACCTATATAAATTAAAAATTTATGACAGAAAAAGTTTTATTTCGGGAGGACATTTGTATGAGGGCTAGATGAAATAATGGACCGATTTCAGCCAATTCTCCTTGGGCCAAAAATTGGATGTGATAAATTTGATATAAATATCTTAAAAATTGCGACTTGTTGTCGTACGCAGAAAGTGATTCTGAGTAGATAGGTATACTTTAAGGGGCGTTACAAAACATCAGCACAAACGCATACAAATTGTATTACAGTTTTTACATTCTTCCCCACTGTGCATTATTAAGCATAACTTGTATTTAACATATTCACACACAAACTTATGCGTATTAACAAAAATACTTCAGACTTTTGTAAGTAATACGTACTTATCTTTGCCACTGATGACAGCTGTGTTTGTTTTCCTTCTTGTTTTTGTTTAAAGAAATTTCTAAATGTTATTTTTCTTTGTTTGTTGTTGTTTATACAACAAATGTTTGCGTTGTAATTCCCTGTTTTGTGGCAAATGGAATTAAATAAATACTTTTCTCTGCATGTGTGAGTATCTGTGTGGGGTTGTGTAGCAGCAATATATGTACATTAGGGTGGCCCCAAAATTAAAGTTGCGGATGTTCCCGACTAAAATTAAAATTTGATTCATTTTAAGACTACGTTTTGAAATTTTTTCGTCCTGAGATCAATATTTGGCGAGCTGGATCAAAGGATAAAAAGGTCCTTTTTTGAGGTTTTTTACATTTTCTCCATATTTCTTCCAAAGGAAGTATATGTAAATTTGGTATCATGTGAAAGGTCTTTGAGAGACGCATTCAATTGGTTATTAAAAATTTAAAAAAAAAAAATTTTATTTAAAAATTTTAAAAATTTTCGACAAAATTTTATTTTTTTTTAATTTGTTCATAGAATTTATTCAAATATATAGATGAAATTTCTTGATCATAAACATAATGTAATTTCACCGAAACGGTTTTTCTCGTTTTTTAAAATTCAGTCCAGTTCAATGTTTATTCAAATTTGTTTAAACCTAATTTCATCCCTATCTGACAATCTCTGTATACTCAATTCTTAGTATATGTAATGGGCATCAAAATAACTCAAATTTTATAAGCTTTCACCATTTCGGTGAAATTACATTATGTTTATGATCAAGAATTTCATATATTTATTTGAATAAATTCTATGAAAAAATTAAAAAAAAACTAAAATTTTGTCGAAAATTTTTAAAGTTTTTAAAGTTTTTGAATTTTAATTTTTTTTTTTAAGATTCTAATAACCTATTGAATGCGTCTTTTAAAGACCTTTTATATGATATCAAACTTACATATACTTCCTTTTGAAGAAATATGGAGAAAATGTAAAAAACCTCAAAAAAGGACCTTTTTATCCTTTGATCCAGCTCGCCAAATATTGACTCAAGGACGAAAAAATTTCAAAAGGTAGTCTTAGAATGAATCAAATTTTCATTTTAGGCGGAAACATCGATACCTTATTTTTTCTCCATACAAACGGGGCCACCCTAATGTACATAGGTATAAAAGCATTTTTTAATTTAAAAATATAACCTCAAGTGTGGTTTAGATAGAAAAGCGGAAAAATATATTTTTATTTAACTTTTTTCAATTTGACTTTTTGTTCTACTTTATTTAAAATCAATTTTATTGAGCAGAAAGGTGCAAATGAATGTACTGAAAGAAAAATATATGTCACACAGATTCACATACATACGATATAAATTAAAAATGAATTCACTTTCACGAAGGAAATTATGTTTAATTATATACGTACGGTCACGAAAAATCATAATTGAGAGATTGTTTTTTTTAAGACACAAAATATCCCCAAAAGTCCCCAAAACACAGTTTTATTTATCCCCAAAAATCCTTAGTAAAAATATTAAAAATATGAAATTACATCTGTTGCAGTAAGCTGGGCAAGATTTTCAAGCATGAAAAATAAGCTTTTGCATATTTTATAAATTTAAGAAGTGATTCTTTTGCTGATCCTAGCATAAATGTGCATATTACGCACTTCGGCTATTAAATAAAATAAAAATAAAATAAATCGTAAACTTTAATTTCGATTCTAATATATATATCTAATATTTTCCAGTTTTTTTTTAGCATTATTGCTAGCATTTTTAAACTGGCCCTGATAATTAGACTTCATCAATTTCATAAAATAAAGAAAGTCATTTGTCAAATCTAATTACTTGTGGTATACTGTAAACGTACCTTAAGCAAATTTGGGAATTTATATAAATAATACACATTTTTTAGATCAGTATTTTGTCTTCACATTTTATAATTTAGTAAAAACATTCGGTGCTTTACTAATGAAACTAAATTTCATTTCTATATTATCTATTAATTGCTTTAATTTATAAAATAAAATAACAAATAAACGAACAAATTGCATTTTTGAAATTCCCATAAAAATCGCCGAAATGTAGTTAACATCCCCATCATATCCGAAATGTAGTTAACATCTCCATCATATCCTCACATTCCCAAAGCCAAATTTTCATCCCCAACTTCAAGAAAAAAATCCCCAAATTGGGGAAAAAACCCCTAATCTGACAACACTGCATTACATATAGAGATGCCAAACGGGGAATCCCGAAGCCCGGGATTTTTTAATTTTAAATCCCGGGATTTTTCGGGATTTTCTAAATCCCGTTTTTTATAAATAAAAAGGGGAATTTCAATTTTTGTGTGCATTTTTCATGCATTTTGATATTCTACATGCCCGAGTATCGCAAAGGGATGTTCAGCAAAGTTGTTAAGCTCAACGCCTGCTGCAACATAGTTAATAAATCAATTTTTCATCATTTTTTTTCATAAGTTATCTAACAAAACTCAATTAAAATCCTGTTCAACAAAATCCTCGAACAAAATGAAAATATTTCGATTGCTCAAAGGCTAAAAGATATTATTAATAAATGTAAAAACCCCCAAATAACAATAACGAAACCAAAATCAAAATGGCCCTAGCATAGTCAAATAGACCATTGAAAGTTATTTTAAAAAAATGTTATTACTACAAAACGCGGTAAAGTTTATATTTAAAGTCTATATTTAAAATTTTCGGTAATGGAAAAGAATCCGCTGTTTTACTTTAAAAAAATAAAAAAAATAATAAAAATTTGAGAAAATTTTGACTTTGAAAAATCGTTGTTGTGTTTGAGATTTTCAGTCCAAAATGACCCGACATTTTTTTTTTTTTTAGTAAATAACACAAAATTTGTCATCGCATAGTGCTAGCCCTAATGTACATTGTACATACTTTAGTGTTATTTCTTCTTATATAATGCACATATTCATGCATGTATTTTATTGCAATCAAATGTGATTTATTTATGAATTATATTTTATTTTTTTTTTTTGTAAAGACATATGTATATATATATATGTATCTTTCTTATGATTTTCGAGATTTAAATTTTCCCGATAATTCCGGTCGGGATTTCGGAATTTTTATCAAAATCCCGAACCCCGAGATTTGTAAAAATCAGTCCCGATTAGCATCTCTAATTACATATAATCACACTTTTTAATGAAACGCCTAAACGTATACTTTATTTTTAATTATACTAGTAAAAAAAATATTACTTACTAGCTGACCCGACAGACGTTGTCCTGTCCATATATTAGAAAAAATGTTTGTGTTCGATTTGTGAATTTGTGAGAAGCTGTTTGAATTATGAAAAAATAGTAAAAAGAGACAAACAACGTACTTTTAAATGATAATTTTTATTTATGTAGGTTTGAGGTGTGTTTAAATTACATTTGATTTGAAAATATGTACAATATATGGTGTTATATTTACATTTTGATTGAAAGATCGATGTTCAGGAACCAATTAAAATAAAGAAATACTTTTTTCTGTTGCTTTGCAGTGATATCGTAGTTTCCTTCATTGCAATGCTTTATGATACACGACATTTTTAGTTTTGTTGCCTGGCGCGTAAATAAATAATGCTGATGGTGGTCCGACACGGGAACAGGCGACATACAATTGACCATGCGAGAAGCATGGATTTTCAAGGTTAATGCCGCAAACACGCAATGACTGCCCTTGAGATTTATTAATTGTCATAGCGAATGCAAGCCGTACCGGAAACTGCAATCGTTTAAAATCGAATGGCATGTCGGTCAGAGCCATTGGGATCCGTGGTATCAAAACGTCTTCTCCTTTGTACTTTCCTTTAAGTATTGTTGCTTCGATGACGTTGTTCATCAGGTTTTTTACCGCAAGTCGGGTGCCATTACAAAGACGTGGTTGGTTTATGTTTCGTAACATTATGATTACCGATCCGACTTTCAGTTGGAGATTGTGAGGCGGTAATCCGGGTAATTCCAGCGAGTTTAAAAACTCGGTTGGATAGTTGACAACATCATTTTGGGAAGTAACGGAATCCACCGATTTGTACGTCATCAATTCGACAGCAATTTCACCTTGAATCTTAAAATTCAATTCGTCGACATCAATGTTTTTCGCAGCCAATATAGCACGTTCGCTCAACCAATCATGATTTTTGTAATTTTGTGCAATGTTTGGAAATACCTTTCGGATTAGCTCGGATTTTGATTCGGTGAACTGACAGAAACCGGGGGGAAATTGAATGCAACCGGTCGAAATGTCAACCGGGATTTTGCCGTTGCCAATGTCCAGCAATTGTTTGGAAAATGCTTCTCCAGATTGATCGTTCTGCAGCTCGACACGCATGTTCACAGTCAATTTGAGTTTCTTGAAGTGTTTCCACAAAATGGACGACTTCAAACATGCATTAAGTTCATCGGCTGGCGTTGACCGTGGAATCACTGGCAATGTTTGCCGAAAATCCCCTGCCAACAGAATCATTGCACCACCAAAACGGCTTTGATTGTTTCGTAAATCTTGCAAAGTTTTATCTAATGCCTCCAAAGACTTTTTATGCGCCATTGTACACTCATCCCAAACGATTAGTTTGCTTTGCTGCAAAACTTTGGCCATTGCACTGTTCTTGGAAATGTTGCATGTTGGATTTTCATTGATGTGCAACTTCAATGGCAACTTGAGTGCTGAATGGGCAGTACGACCGCCTTCCAACAACGTAGCTGCAATTCCTGATGAAGCAAGTGCAAGTGCAATATCATTCTGCGAGCGTATCGTGGCCAAAATCAACGCAATCAAAAAAGTTTTTCCAGTTCCACCGGGAGCATCCAAAAAAAAAATTCCTCCAGTTCCATCTTTCACAACTTTCATAAGAGTGTCGTATGCATATTTTTGTTGTCGATTCAACAGTGGAACGTTTGTTCGTACTAATTCCTTCAAGGCATCGCAATCATATTGTATTTCGCGTCGCAACTCTTGATTAAATACGTCGTGCATCGGTCGATTGGTAGCTGCCATGCCTAACTCAGACAATACCTTGTTCGCCATCATCAAGCACATGTCCTCAATTAAAATCAAAGCCTCGTTGTAAATTTCCTCATTCAGTTGCAAATTTGGATTTGATGTTCTAATACGCACCTGATGCAAAATATCATCACACATGGCATCTTTGTATTTGCTCCATAAATCAGTCGGTTTGGATGGGCAGCATGTTGAAACAATTATCGAAAACAGTGTTCGTATTTGATGAGCATTTGATGAAAGCACAGCATCTTCGAGGGTGCATTCCCAATGAGCGTCATTCTCCAACAATCGCAAGCGTTGACATGCTTCTCTATACGTGTCACACAATTCACCATTTATAGTTCTCAAATCTTGGAATGATGTTGGGCCACGAACGTTGACTAATAGCAAACGCAAATAGAAACACTCATCGTTTCTTGGATGAACTGTGTAAATACGACCTAATGCGTTGGTGGAAAATAAATTGAGGAAACCTGGAACAGGATTTCCTTGTTTCCGTCGTTGAAATTTCTTTGTCGATTGATTCCAAGTATAATATCTTGGCATTTCGGAGTATAGTAACGTTCGGGCAAATTCATCGTTCCTGCACATTTCAAAAAATCTGGTCAATGTTGTAGGTGGCGGTCGATCAACTCGTTGTAATACATTCTCCTCAGTAAAGTACACTCTTTGACCATTTTCCAAATGTACGGCTAAATGAATAACAGAAGGATGTCTTTCATGAATGCTAAATGAAAAAATGCGCCAAATTGCTTCGTTACTACTAACATAGCGGCCCATTTGAAATTGAGTGACTTCATCGATGGAATTCTCCGCACTAACTCCAATCACAGCCATGTCACTACCTTTGGTCACATATTTGCAGATGTATTTGATGGATTTCACGGAATGGCAAGATTCGACGTTGATATGTGCTTTGAATGTTTTGGAGAGTAGTGGCGAATACGGAACAATCCAACGGTTATCAATTTGAATGTCCTGCTGATTCACTTTCACCATTGTTGATCTTCCATTGTCAGCAATTGAACGGCGACGATACAGTGGGTAACCATCATTTCCGGTAATTGTTTCAGCTACTAATGGCCTTGGATAACGCTTCGAACATTTGCCGTCCACCATACACGGAGAAAGGATATTTAATGATCCACAGGGACCATGAATCATGTTTTTAGTAACAACCTCGTGCAAGCCTGGATCTTCTACTTCATCAGGAATTTCAGCTGATATCACATCATCGATTTCATTCGGTCTTATCTTCTCAATCAACCAAATGAGGATATGCGCGTGTGGTAGTCCGCGTTTTTGCCACTCTACTGAATACATCCAGCAGCGCGTCTCGCCGAACACGCGATACTTCACAATGAAATCCATCAGTGATTTTAATTTTTGTTTGAAGACTCTCGCGGTGACGTCATGGCGATCGATGGGTGATTGGCCAGGGAATAATTCTTGCCGAATTTCTATCCACTGTGGATTGCAAGTGAAAGTTATGAATAAATCTGCTGTACCGTAGTGTCGAACGTAGGTTATAGCATCCTGAGCATATTCATGCATATGGCGAGGACTTCCGACGTACGTTGCTGGGAGAATCGTCATCCGGCCGATATTGTGTGCGTTCCCGTCCACATTTATGGCATCTCGAAGGTGTATGTACTCTTCGGAACGCAGTTTTTTCTGGTTCAATCTAATGAATGTCAATCTTTCTGTTTCTATTTTTACATACATATCGACAGCATATTGGTGGAAAAGACGACGACATTTCAATATGTGATTGTCCTCATTTTCACGAACCATCAGTCGAAATGCATAATAGTTCATTGAACTTACTTTTTTGTTTGTTTCAGCGCCTGTACATTAATTTTCGCGTCAATAAAATTAATTGATCTTATAATAGAAAAAATATAGATTTGATATTCACCTGTAAGCGGATTTATCATTTTGATCGAGAAATGATAACCGTCTTCACCTTGCCAAAATATGATTGGATATTGTAACGCATCATATGATCGGTGAGTTTCGTACACACGCTGCTGCTGATTATTTCGTCGATGTAGAACGATATCACGTGATTCCAAATTTTCACCAACGACGACAATGGTGACATCATCAATTGTTGGTGCATTGAAACGTCTTGCGTGTTCTCCCGTAGGAGTCTTATCGGCTCTGATAACAATTTTGTGATTATCAGAGGGCATGCGGTCTAGTGCGGTTTTGAACAATGCAATCAATTGATTGTGTTGATGGAAAAAAGTTTGCAGTTGCTCAACAATTGGTCGTTTTACCGAACTGTTGTATGCACAACGCTGTTCTACTTCTTGTGGAGCATTGCCCATGAAGTAAATCTGCAGAAATTTATAGTCAGCACCCGGAACTGGCAAAAGCAAACCTGCTCGATGATATATTTGACCTTGAATCTGTAATGTTTAATTTACATAAGAAAACAAAACAAAATGCTGTAAGTGGTGAAATTACCTTGAAAGTAGGCATGAAATTATCCCGAATCACATTTGTTGCGCCAAATGAAGTCATTTGGAAACAATTGTTGTAGTTCTGGATTTGTGTTAGGAAATGCTTGGAATGAGCTCCTGTTCCAGAAACCAATGAGAGCAATGGCTCTGGTGGTGGAATCAACGGTGTCAATTTCACTTTGCCACTTGCGCAACACAATCCAGGAGTTTCATTTTTATATTTCAATGCCTTACAATGTGGGCACACAACGCTCATCGAACCAATAGCAACGGAATGGTCTGCACTGTAATCGACTGTCCTGTTGTAATGAAATGCAGCTCGATGAGTATTTAACGCAACATTTGTTTCTCTTCTTGCACGTACATTTGAATTAATTATCACTCGGTTGGATTCTATAGAACGATTGTGTCTCATTCGATGCATATCTACTTCGTTTGCATATTCTCTTTCTTCTTGTGTACGTGCAGAACGTGTTTGTGATAATCGATTTCGTTCAATTTCATTTCGCTCTTCGAGTTGTTCCGCAGTTTGATTAGATCGAAAATACGCTTGATTTGAAGCATTGCGAGTTCTGCGACCTAAATTGCTCCTTCTTATTGGCGGCATTACAATGCGATAGAATTTATTGACTTTGCTCTTACCTTTTAACCGTTTATAACTTCAAAACCCACAGTCTATAGTAGGTTAATCTATAAATTTGTTTGAGGTAACACGATTTAACTTATTTCAATTAATGAATTGATTGCAATGTACTTACAATGGAATCTTAATTCAAAAAAAAACTTATCACCGTTAGTTAACTTTTTTAGAAACACTTTAAACTTTTTTTAATTCACAATTAACAATTGCACTTATTTTATTTTTCGTCCACCGATTAATTTGATCAACAATTTGACAATAAGCAGTCAATCAACATTTGCACAAATAAATTGGAATGTAAATAAAAAAGTAACGGTATTTTCGGACAAATCGCGAAACAATACAAAAGTAATAACAAATGAGTTATTTACAACATAAGAATATCCCAGCAAAAACTTTACTTACAAATAAGCCGAAAAATAAGGAGAATTTGACAAATCGGTGCAGCCGTTTTCCGATTTTAGATAAATCGAAAAAAGTGGGCGTAAAAGTGGGTGTGGTAAATTTTTCTTTCAGTAAAAACTTAAATTAGATTACTACGATCATTTAAATAAAAGATTAGCCATATCGGTGCAGCCGTTTTCCGATTTTAGATAAATGGAAAAAAGTGGGCGTAAAAGTGGGCGTGGTAAATTTTTCTTTCAGTAAAAACTTAAATTAGATTACTACGATCATTTAAATAAAAGATTAGCCATATCGGTGCAGCCGTTTTCCGATTTTAGATAAATGGAAAAAAGTGGGCGTAAAAGTGGGCGTGGTAAATTTTTCTTTCAGTAAAAACTTAAATTAGATTACTACGATCATTTAAATAAAAGATTAGCCATATCGGTGCAGCCGTTTTCCGATTTTAGATAAATGGAAAAAAGTGGGCGTAAAAGTGGGCGTGGTCAATTTTTCTTTCCGTAAAAACCTAAGTTGGACTATGACGAACATTTCAGTAAAAAAATTGTCCAAATCGGTCTAGCCGTTCTCAACTGATGCAATTACCAACGAACGACAATTGATTTTTATTTATATAGAATACGCATGGGAATGTAAACATCTACACCAGTGGTGTTCAAAAATAAAAATGAAGATGTATTGGTGAGAGAGCTACCCAGCAAAATAAGAAAAAATAAGAAAAAAATTAAAAAAGTTTAGATATAAAATTTTTGTCAGATATAACCAAATTATTAAAAAAATTTAATTTAAATTTTAAGGAAAAGAAAAAATATACATTATACGACCGAAATTCTCTTAAATTTTTTATTTATTTCTGACTTTGTTTTTTTGTGTTCAATTGTATATGAAACGAGTGTGTTTGCTATGCTTCGTCCAAAAACAACCAACAACAATGCTTAATGATTTCTGAAAAAAGTGACGATAGTCCGCCGCATGTGTTTGCATCGCTTGCTCAACGATGAATGAATAAAAGCTTTTTAAAGAGCATATCAAATGTGTGTACATTTTTTAAACAATTGTTGTATGACATGAGCATCACTGATCTACACCGCTAAACGGGGATACAAATCAGAATCTTCTAATTCAAACATCAATATTCATCGTTTGCGAGGTATTCCAACAACTAATATACAACTTATTGTTCCTTAATTAAATGAAATGAAAAAAAATCAGCGATCCAGTCTAGAAAGGAATCGCCGGGTACGAAGTAATAGTATCGTATAAAACAAACCAATTTAATTACGTTGTTTCTTTTCGTATAATAAGCTCTAAGCCTAAATAAGAAACACTCAATATAGATATTCTGGTAGTAGTAGTTGGTTTTTTTATTTGTCATTATATTTAGATGGAGGGTATTTAAGATTCGATGAAGCTGAATATATTGCATTAACTTTATATCAACTATTTATACCTGTTAACTACTTTTAACAATAGTCATGGCTTAACTACAGCTTTAATTTATTTTTTGTAGGAAAATTGCTTATGAATAAGAATATTATATGTAAATTTAACAAACATTTAACTGATTTTTCCATACCTCCATCCACTTGCAGAACCTTGAAATGTGCCCGTATAACGCTGCACATGAATCTTTTCACATCATTCGCTGCCAATAACTCATTATGGTTGATATGGTATTTGGTTGTGATGCCGGACTCAGAGCTGCTGCATCAAAATCCGGTAGGTTAAGTATGAAAACGATAACACATTTACCAACCACTATTTAAACTTTTAAAGCCTTATATATAAAATTTAATGAAATAATTTTGTACTTAAACAAATAATCTAATGTATGTGTGTGTTTTGTTTTCTTTTAATTTCCACACGTTTATCTTTTGGCCATCACAACTACTGATGTAATTCCAGCCTTTTTGTGTAGCTTTGCATGTAATTTTGCACTATTTTCTGCTGAGCAACTATTCCTGGATGCTGTGTGAGGGTTTCTATTTACATACAGTTTTGGTATCAGCCTTTATATCGGAGAAAAAACTGGTTAAATGGTTGATAGCATTCGGCTGGGGCTCACCGGCTGTTGTCATTTTTGTTTATGGTTTGGCGCGCGGTTTGGTTGCTGCAGCCAACGAAAATGCCCAGTAAGTTTGATGTTTAATTATGTTTAGTTAGAAGTGATGATATTTAAAATTACTTTATCTTGTGTTTAATATTCATGTTAAAATGCTTTTTTTATTGTTACGCCATATTCACAGCTGCTGGATGAATCCTACAAGTTTTGACAATATTTTGGTTGTACCTGTTTGCATTTCAATGTTCCTTAATTTACTCTTCCTGTGCAATATTGTTCGTGTTGTTTTATTAAAGATGAAAGCACCCGCCAGCCTACAAAACAGTTGTGGCCCATCACGTACGGTGCTACAGGCATTTCGGTAAGTTATAAATGTTTCACTTTTTTATTTCATTTCATTTCCTTTTCTTTGTTACGGCCACGTTAAAGTGTGTGTGTGTTTTTTCCGCTATTACACTGGTCATGTTTTATAGAAAATTAGATATGGAGAGGAATTTTATTTAGCAATTTAAGTTGATAAAGTTGTTAAATGGAATTAAATGTTTTGATGAAATTCTGTTAAACTTTTTCTTTCGTTTTGTATTTAGTGCCACTTTGCTGCTGGTACCTTTACTGGGTTTGCAATATATACTAACACCTTTTCGTCCAGATCCAAATCATCCTTGGGAGCACACTTATGAAGTTATATCAGCATTTACTGCTTCATTTCAGGTGAGTGAAAAAATACTTTATTTCACAATTGTTTTTTTTTATCACTGCAATATATTAATTTCATTCAGTATTAATAAGTATTATTTTTAAAATGAAGGCTTTAAAATCTGTATTTTTTCTTAGTTTTTGGCAATCCAAAGACAACAGTAAGCATTTTTAAGCTGCTATATAAAATTATTAAAGCTTAAATGTAATAAGTTTGTTTTAATTTAAAATCTAAATGAATTGTATGTGTTGCTGCACAACTTAAAATACAGTAGAAATAATTGCAAAAAGAGAATTTAATTAATAAGAATTAATATAACAAATATTTCTTACACCTGCCTTTGTCCAATAGCCAGCTTTTTAGGTTGTAATACTGTATTTGCGGGGTATACAACCAGACAATTGCACTTTGAGTCTGTAATTACATTTTCATTCATTTCTTCATCCACCTACTTGTTAAGATTCCTACTAAGATTTTTTTTTATATTTTTTTAAGACGAAATAACTTGGCTAGACATTTCCAATTATATATTCTTGCAATTAATTTATACACATGTTTGTGGGTATTGTTGTCCTTTATTTAAATTATACAGAAAACGAATATGAAAAGTTAATTTGTATTAAGTGTTTCTATTCACATTTTTAGTGTTGCTTTAAAAAAAAAAAAAATCAAAACATAAACTGGAAAGAATTGCCAAACCTAAGGTTTTAGAATAATAATACTAAATTTCATTCATTCGAGGTGGCTAACGAAAAATTGTTAAGATTTACTGAACTTACATTAAAAATTAAGAGTGCTATATTCGGCTGTGCTGAATCTTCAATACCATTCACCTAAATATAATGAGACTTACAGAAACTACGCTGATGTAAAGACAATAATCCCCTTAGTCAGTGTTTATTATGCATGCTAAGCCTTCATTATATGTAGTAGGACAACGTATTTAATTCATTTTGTTTTATTCGATATTAGTTATATTTAAAAACTTATTTTAAAATTTGTTATTATAATTTAATAATGCTCAAGTATTTTTCTGAGAGGACCTAGTACTAGGGTCAGATGTTCCCCGATTATCGCCATAGTTTACAGTATAATTTCAGAGTACTTAAAACTAATTTGTGCAAAATTGGATTGCCGTATAATCAACATATTTATGACTGCTCAAACATTTGGAGGACATTTGAATGGGAGCTATTTGAAATCATATTTGAAATAACAGAGAGTATTTTTCAAGTATTTGTGCATTTTAGCTAGCTCGATTCGTTTTGGCTCTATCATGTTTTCAACAGATAGACAGGACAAATATTTGACGAAAAATTCCCCGATTTCAATATTTTTAAATCATCCAAGCTAAAAATGTAAGCTTTAAACAATGGCGATATCATTTTTTGAAAAAAAATGTTTTTTTTTTAGTTATTAGACGAGTTTTTGTCGTAAAAACGTTTTGGTTTTTTCCGTTTTTTACTCTTGTTTTTGCAATTTTTAAGGCTCCAAACCAATTTTTATGTATTTTCTACCGTATCAAATAGCTCATTTCTAAATAAATTTGGACGTTAAACGCGATGGTGATATCAGTTTTTCGAAAAAAAAAAAAATAATTTGGAATGAGTTTCGGTCGAAAAAATGTTTTTTTTTTTCGAAATGATATCACCATCGTTTTAAGAGTACAATTTTGCCTTGGATAGGATATATTTAAAAAATTTGAAAACGGCGAATTTAATTTTAACATACCTACTAAAAAAAAACCTTAAAAATTAAAGCGTAAAAAAAATTTCGACAAAAACTCGTCCAAAACTTCAAGAAAATCATTTTTTGGAAAAACTGCTATCGCCATCATTTTTAGCGTACAATTTCACATTGGAAAGGTAATATATAAAATAAAGTAAATCTGCCGAGTTTTTTATTTATAAAAATTTAAATTTTGGAGCCTCGAAAATGTTTTTTTTTGATATGTCGTATTGGAACATTTTTTCCTCATTTCAAAAGCGATCGAAAAATGGCACTATTTCGCGTGCTAAATCGACCCATCCTAATATATATACTTTTTTTCGACAAACGGAATGACAAAATCAATATACCCCACCGTTTTTGATGGTGGGTATAAAAACGCATTGTTCCAAACTACATAATCAGCGCTATCTAATTTCTACCAGCTAGCTCGTGTGGGCCCTATCGTGTTTTTAACAGACTGACGAACGGACATAGCAAGATCATCGTAAAAACATTTGAGGACCTGGAATATATATAGATATGTGGGTCTGCAACAAATGTATTAATGTGTTACAAACGAAATGACAAACTCAATATACCTACCAATTTTTTTGTACCCGCTAAAAAAAACTACTTTAAAATGCAAATATCTCGTAAACTACAAGATCTAATCTATATGTTATAACTAGGTATTATTTTGTGACCACGCCTCGCTATATTCGATAAGATGCTAATCCTTAATATAAATTAAACTTTACATCTTCTATAGCCATTAGAAGATTTATTAAAATCGGAATATGCGCTTGGAAATCGCAGATTTATTTTTCCTTTTTTCAATATACTCCCACTGTGCCGAGTTTAAAAGTCGGATTTTCAAACTTCAAAATTTTTCTCAAAATGCTTTTCTTATTATTATTTGCAAACAAATTAGCAATACAATTTTCCCTAATTGTTAACTATAGAATCCAAGGCCTATATCTATAATAGTTTCTAAAATTGAAAAATATAAAAAAATTATGATTGTAATGCTCAGAAGATATGGAGGAGCAATATTGCTACATATACCTCCGGTAAAATTTTATAAGGTGCTAAATTTTTGGTGATTTTACATCCAGCGTTTATAAAACTGAAGAATTTCTAAACGAACGATTTGTCTTTCGATTTAAATTCTCTACAATTTTGGTCGATTCTGTCGAATTTTAGCCAAACATCGTAAAAATATAAGAATGTGACTCAGATGGAGGTCCTAACTGTTCAGATCCAGACAATTTTTAGTTAAACTATAATGTAAAATTATAAAAGAGCAATTCAGACAAAGTTTGTTTAAATTTCTTTGTTTCTTTTAAGAAAAAATATAATATAATAGAAAAGTAATCGTTTTAAACAATCTACATATAAAAAATATAAATAAATTGCGTTGCTGTGCTTTGTGAAAGTTTTTATTTATTTTCACCACTGTTTATGATTTTTGCAATCTGCTGTTGTTTAGTTTTTTGACATCAAGAAAATATTTTTATAAAAACAAAATACATGTTGTTTTTTTATAAAGTTGTATTTGTTGTAGAATTGGGGCTACCTGTAAATAAATTTGCCTTGATTATAGACTCCTTACAGTAATAAGAAAATGATTCGTAAAGAGTTTTAATACTTTAACGATTATAGTCTTCAGATATTCCAAATTAAAAGTTTACATTATATGGGAGGTACCACATGAAAAGGCTGCTATTCGGACAAAATTTTAAGATCTCCACAATCATAGTTCTCAAGATATTTAGAAATAACTATTTACTTAATATGAGATTTTAAACAGTCCCTGTTCCGATCCATCCCATTTTTCGTTAAACTACATACAGCAATAAGAATGTGATTCGCATAAAGTTTGAAGACTGTGACGATTATAGTTAATTCCCATTTTCAAGCTGAGCACAATGGTACCGAAGAAAATACCGCGAACTTTTGCGGCTTTCACATTTATAGTTCACTAAATATTCAATAATAACTATGTACTTTGTCTGGGTGGTGCCACGTAGACGTGATGTGCAAATTATAAATGAAAAAAAAGGCACAGGCAACAATGCTACAGTAGACAAATTAAAAAAATTTTTATAAATGAACAATATTTTTATTATTTTCATAAAGTGATTACTACAGACTTTATTTAAAGCGGGTATGCAGTTGTATGTAGTGTGTTTTGAAAATTGCATGTAAGTTTTTTATTAGCCTCGGTCCAAATGTGGTGTCAATGGGCTAAAATCTTATAATTCCCATTTGTGGGATAATTTCACACAACCCACACAATCCATCATAAGCCACAATAAAAAACACATACATTACATATGCCTTTTCTAATGTTACTAGTGTACTTAGTTTCTATAATTCTCATTATATTTAGGTGGAGGGTATTTAAGATTCGGCACTGCCGATTATAGTACTCTAACTAGTTTTTTTTATTATTTTTGATGGCATATTACATTCATATCAAGCATTTAATATAAATTTTAATTAAATATAACGAAAGTCTCTCGCAACCCAAGAAAATACGTTTGTTTTGGCTACTCCTACATCTCATGGTATTTAATCTTTAGCATTGCTTAGAAAATAATCTTAACACAATATTCAAATATTTGTATACAAAATCACATTATGATTTACGATACAACGGATAATAATCGTATTATATACCATACACTAAATACATATTGGATTTACACACAAACAAAAAAATTTATTTTTGTAATGAAAAAACTTTGAGTTGTGGTTTCTTTTTCATAGGATCAAGTAACTTTGTTTTAAATTAAATATTAAAATATTTATTCATACACACTGAAAACAGTTTGGTTAGAATTATGAATATTTAGTTAAATATGGTAAAATTTTATTATAACTATGGAAAATGTATTAATTCAGCAGATTTTGCATATATAAATATAACTATATCTATAAATGAATTACGTTTCCAATAATTGTTAAATTGGTTTATGTAATTAATTTTTATTAGATAAAAATAAAATAATTTGTATCAGATTCAAAAAGTAAATATTGTGGTTACAATCAAGGTGTTGGTTGTATTAAAATATTTTCTCCTAAAAGTATGCTTCTAGTTAAAGTAAAAAATAATTGCTTAACTTGTTCCGGTTTAGTGGTCACTTTTCTAACCACCTTTGAGTCCTTAAGCAATTTTTAGTAATTTCTATTGGCATTTTGCTAAACAATAAACATTTTTTTGAGTCATTGTTTGACTTTTGCGTCAAGTTGCTCTGATTAGATTAATATATTAATTTAAAAATATTGTAAACCGCAGTTTTTCTAAGATGTGTACTGTTCATCAAATTCAGTGTTACTTTGGTATTTATTGTTTGTTTGGTTGGCTTGTGCTAACAAAGTAATATCTTATACCATTCTCATTGATTAATAACGTAAGTAATAGAGTATTTAGATTATTAACCACTATGAATGAAATGGGTTTTATATAATGTGTTTCTCTACATAATATTATGTTATTTTGTAAGGATTGGGCGTGTACTCAATGAACATTAAATTGAATATATTTCGTTCGAAGGTATACCTTCGGATGGGAATGTATTTGCTGTCGTGAACCCGAAGGTGAAGAGAATTATTAGGAGCAAGTCGATGTGATGTTGGTGCTTGGTGAATTACCTTCGGGGCTCCCGTTAAAATATGATCAAATTTGGCCAGTACTTCCGTTAGTGACTTATCTACCCAAACTTCGGTGGTGGAACAAAAATGGTCAACTAATTGTCAATTCGTTTTCCTGTTTTTTCTAAAACTACTGCTACCTTAAAAAAAGTAAAATTCTGAACTGAAATAATATTGCCAAGTCAACTGCTACTACAACTATCACCTCAACATCCAATTCTATTACTACTAAATTGTAAGAATAGCAGAAGTAATAGAAAACAAATGAATCTGCTACTTTAAAAAGTTTTCTTTTATTGCTACTACTACAACTAGTTGATTGACTCCAGGTTTTTATTAATTTTTCAAAGGAAATATTAAGAATTGAATACAGAAGATTTTAACTCCAATGAAAATGTAATAAAAAAAGAAAAGTTCTAATGTTTCTGGTTCCTCTGCCAATTTGATAAAACAAAAAAATAAAACACATAAAAAACTTTTTGTAAACACTTTTAAAAGGAAACATATATTCGGTACTGGCAATGGATTGGAAAATTCGGCTGTCATAACAAATCTATTTTATATAAGGTGGCACTATGACAAAACTATGACAAAATGTCGGTAACTTCAACTTATTGGACAAAATTCGATAAGCAACAAAATCAGTTGCCATAATGAATCTGTTTTCTCTGTGTATACTTTTTACATGTGTTTATAAATAATGATATGGTTACAAAGAAAAGAAACAATAGACGAGAACAACAACAAAATAAATAAAACAATATGCAATAAATTCAAAAGGATATTCAAAGAATCTAAAATCCATAAAAGTAAAAAACGTCTACCCAATATTATTGTAAACACTGCTTTTGTTATTATATTTAATTATTTTTTTTATGTTTTGTAGAATTTACAAAATAAATCATTTTGTTAAAACATAAATCATATACTTTTTCAAGGACAAACAAATGAAATTGCTTGAATTTAACTTAAACGAGGTATTCTTTGTGTGGCTATAAAATATTAAGAACTTATTGTTGAAATTCATTATAAAATTGGTTTTATTGTTATTTTTAACTAATGAAATATAGATTAAAAATTAAATTAATAAATCTTAATGATAAATAATCACAGATTAAAATAAGCTCTTTAGCGACATATAATTACTTTTTTGGTTCTTAGCACATTTTCTTAAAACGTTTTGTTTATTTTTGTAATTTTAACTCTGTTACTTGATTTAAGCCTCTACAGTTGCTTTCAAAGGACAATGGATTAACCCTTTTGATCCAATGATCCAATACTTCATTAAAGAAATTAATGGTTCACGGTCTTTAGTTAAAATTAAATGAATACATTAATAACACTGTCCAACAAATTGAGACTTTTTGATTGGAACAGATAGCGACCATATAATTCTGAAAGGGAATGTTGAGTAGATCATATTTGTAGAATAAACTTATAGTCTAAGGCCCGTTATATCAAAGAAAAAACTAATGAATTAAATTAAAATAAATTTGACGCAAACGATATTTCATATTTATACCCGTATTCTGAACTTTATAACAGTGAGAAATCCATAACAAAACTGTATTGAGTACATATGGTAGTTCATAGTGAAAGGATTTTTAGGAAAGCGTACATTACCATTGCAAAAATTGGTAAGGCAGTTTAAAAGTTATTTACAATTAATATCCCTATATTAATATTGCAAATAAATATTGAAGCATTGTTTTATTTTATAATAAAAAATTTCTGTATGTCTGTATGTCTAAAACACGATAGGGCTGACTAAAATTATCCACAAATACTCTCTGTTGATAAGGTTTGTTTGGAATTGAAAATGGCCCATGATTACCCCTAGTCCCATACAATTGTACCACGAAATACTGTTTGAGCAGTCATAAATATGTTGATTATGTGACAATCCTTATAAAATTTTGCACGAAATAAGTTCTAAGTACTTTGAAATTATACTGCAAAGTATTGCAAAAATCGGAAAAAATATAAAAAAAGTCAAAAATCTAAAGTCCCTAATAACTTTGTAAATAAGCGTTTAGTCGAGAAAAGCAGATCGATCTGTGATCATTCATATTTTGTACCAAAAATTGTTTTTTTTATCTGAAAATCTCAAAAATATAAAATTCTTAATAACTTTGTTTAATCAAGAAAAGAAGCTCGATCTATGATCAGTCATATTTTTGACCAAATATCGATTTTTCATATGAAAAACTTCAAAAATCTAAAAGCCTTAATAACTTTGTTTATAAGCGATTAATCGAGAAAAGGAGCTCGATCCGTCATCACTCATATTTCTGATCAAAAATCGTTTTTTCATATGAAGAAATTCAAAAATCTAAAATCCTTAATAACTTTGTAAATAAGCGATTAATCGAGAAAAGGAGATCGATCTGTAATCATTCATATTTTGTACCAAAAATCGTTTTTTTTTTATCTGAAAACCTCAAAAATCTAGAATCCTTAATAACTTTGTTTAATCGAGAAAAGAACTTCGATCTAAACTCCCTAATAACTTTGTTTATAAGAGTTTAATCGAGAAAAGGAGCTCGATCTGTGATCACTCATATTTTATACAAAAAATATCAAAAATCTCGTAATTTTCCGGGATTTGTTAATCCCGGGATTTTTTTTTCACAAATCCCGGGATTCGGGAAATCCCGATCCCGAAAAATTTTAGGGATCGGTATTTCGGGATTGTCATCCCTATTTTCTCTATATAGCGACAAAAACCCTTATTTTCACTTGGCAATACCTCTCAAAATAGATGTGAAAGTTGGGAACCCTGCCTTCAAGTGACAACATGTTTACACAAATCAGTTGTTTACAGTGGCCATCGACAGCCGGAATCTTTTGAAAAATTCATTATCCTCCATGTCTGCCAGGTAGTTAGGCCTGGCATGATAAACTCTTTCAGCATTCACTTGGAACTCATGGTCTTAGATGTCATCCTCCATCAAATTAATGTTAATTCCTGTATTCGTTTACAAAAACACAAACACATAAAAACTATGAACATCAGTCAGCTGATTGAATTTATCCGTACGATAAATAAATAATTGACAGATGAGGTCGGGTTAGCTTTGCGATAGAAAATAATAGTTTTAATTATTTGTTTGAAGGACGCATTATACTAAATGAAAAAAATTTTGTAAGTTAATGTCAGAAAGAATTCTTATTGTCAGAGTTATATTGAGGAGTTTTATAAGGATCATTTTTGTGGAAGATCTTAACTCTCTAGTTCCGCTCTTTAGGGATCAATTTGACCTTCTTTTCGAGAAAATCAAAAAAATTCCTTTTAATAATGACATTTAAGGATGAAAATATTGTGTGAAAATGTTTGCCGAATAATTTCAGTGGGGGTCACCAAAGATACCAAAGTAGTAAATAAAGCTCTTTACTCTTAATAGTCAAAATTACACGCCACATTGGGTGATGTTATTATTATCCACATGCCATTATTATCGACTTGACGGTCAATTCTATAAAAGTACTTTTCTTTTATATATTTTTGAGACTACAGCATATATTTTTTCACTTTAGAACCAAGAATAGTCACTGCTTTCCAACATAAGTTACTTATTCTGACAGTTTTTCCCATTTTTATCGCTTTAAAGGCGTAGAGTATGGACTAGCGTTATCAAATGAATACAAATTTTTAATCGAATGAAACAAATTATTCAGTTCAGAATAAAAAATTATTCCAAAATATATGATAGAACTAAAGGCGCAACTGAGAGTAAGCTGAAACTAAAAATAATCTCTTCACACGTACTTGCACTATATGAATTCAACATACTTGTGAGAGTTCAGCACATATATTTGAAAGAAAATATGTAAACAAAAATTAATTAGTTGACATTTTATATTTTATTTGTTTTAACATAAAACAACTACATTTAAAGTTTAAATTTTGGGATGTATGTATGAAACATACATCTCAACTTCTGTAGAAAAGTAAAATAATCTTAAGTTGAGCATCACATTACATTTCAAATTAATTGTTTGTTTCTTTTCAAATAATAGTTTTTTTGTTGTTTTTGTAAAAATTTAATTATTTTCACAAAACTAATTAAAACTTCTTATATAATGCAATCAGCATACTAAAAACAATGAAAATTTATTACAAATTGAAAATGAACACTATTTAAAATAATTTCTCTTTTTATTTCTGAAAAAATGTTAATAACAATTTTGTTGTTTTTTTCCTCTCAGTAACGCTTCTTCAGATATATTATTATTTGTTCTAAACAAAGTATAACGTTCTTAAATTTATAATAATAGTTTATAAAAATAGAAATATTGTAGAAAAGCTCTCAAATTAAAAAAAAAAAAAACAATAAATTGGAATGTTTAATAGAGATGTTCATCATTGCTAATTTTATTAGAAAATGGAGTAAACTCCATGATTACAACATTATCAAACTTTGGCCCAAGGTTTAAGCCTATTGATATCGATTAATGATTTCATCTTCCCGCATAATAAATAATAAGGACCTCTCAGAACTGCCCTGGAATCAAGATAAAATTTGGTACAAAATGATTGTCTATATCTTATGATTACATTGTTGAATATAGTTAAAATTTATTATATTGCGAAATAAATATCAAAACTAAATTCCACACATATAAGTTTTATATAAAAATATTGTTACGTTTCTACATTTTTTGAAAACGGTGGTTTATTTCCTTTAAATAAACCGGAAACTTTTGATTGCAAATAAAAGCCGTTTAGTAGTTTAAAATTTTAACAACTTTTTATTTATTTAAAATGTACGACAACAACAGCTTAAATAGTTGCTATGTGTTTTATACACATACACGCGTTTATATTACACACTTTAAAAGAACACTGGTAGTACAGTTGATGTTTATTTAAGTCTCTGATAAACTCACTAACTACTGCAACCTCTGAACCTTCTACAATGATCTTAGAGGACAACTAGTATATTCGAGTTTCGATGTTAATGTTAATGTTCGCTGCTTAAACATTCAGTATTGCCATACTTTCAAACAATGTTCAACTCAAAGCTTTTATTCAATGTTCTATGTTCCACAGCTATGTTAATCATACAGATATATTAAAGGTTAAGAAGCACTGCTGTTTGAGAGGCATTATGAAACTTTAAACCAGCTGTTAAAAACGTATATTTGAATACAAGTACAAGTTTATAACAATACTAGCTGACCAGCAAACATTGTTCTGCCATACAAATTATTTCTAGTAATATCTTGGTTGTAAAATAAAAAATAACGAAAGTATTCTAAGCGAATTTGGCATTATAGGTATTTTTGATTCCAAATGAAGAGAAATACAAACTGAATATTAAAACAAATAGGTGGATAGGGACATCTTAATGACTTAGCGGTATGAAATATACTTTACGACCTCTTATCGTATCTACCAAAAACATATACAAAATTTCATTAAAATAGGTAAATACTGATATTTGGATATTGTTCATACAACATACTAAAATATTGGATAAAAATTGGGTGAGGGTCGTTTGATTGAAATTTGCGGTTATAGGTATTTTTTAATTGCAAATAAAAAAATGCGAAAAAAAGGTTTTGCCAAAAAATTTTAAAAACAAATTCTGTATAGGGACCCCTAATGATTTAGCGGTATGAAATGTACTTTACGACCTATTCTCATAGCTCCCAAATACACATACAAAATATAACCGTTTCTAAGGAGTTTAAGCACAAAAATTGTGACACGAGATTTTTATATATTAGATATTACTTGATCAAATTAAGGACTGAGATCGTAAAATTCTTAACACACAAACAATCAAAGGAATGGTCCACATGATGTTTCTAAAGCCAAAAAAATAGAAAGCGTTTTCAAAAGAGTTCTCAACACATCCAGTAGGAAAGCATCCCGGTTAGGTCATTACTCGGACTATTTGGTACGCAAATTTAAAGCCAATGCAAGTTTAAAAGCATACAAGGCTCAAAAAGTTTCTAACAGGAACTCTGCTAAAAATTTAGAGACCAAAGACATAGCACGTAAATAGAAGTCAAATTGTATACCAAAAATATGCCTGCTGCATAATGAATGACGAAATGAACGTATGGAACATTTTTCGCAGCTTCCGGATCAATGTTTTTATGTTGCTGATGCTCGAGGGAATATTGTAGAAAAGTGTAGGACCCAAAAGCAGGAGATTTTCCCAAAAATTTCTTGGCATGGGAAGCAATATGCAGTTGCGCCAAAAGAAGCCAAACATTTTTTACAAAAAAGACTTAATGTGTCCACTTATTTCTGACCTGATTTGGCGTCTGTCGCTATGGTAAGAAAGGTCTTGAGTTGTACAAGAATAATAATGTGGTATTTGTACCAAGAGAGGCAATTCCTCCAAACTGCCTTAAGCTGAGTCCAGTGGAGAGATATTGAGCTCTTGTTAAAAGAGAATTGAAGAGCACAAAAAAGGTGTCCAAAAGTGTGGTAGATTTTAAACGGAGATGGACAACCTGTTCGAACAAAGTGACATAAAGCACTATAAAAGCCATAATGGAAGGGTTTTCGAAAAAGGTTCAAAATTTCATCACTAGTGATTAGAACTATAAAAATATTTTTTTTTTTGTAAATTGTAACAATAATTTCAATTAAATAAAAAAGATTCAAAACTGTAAGTTTAGTGGATTCATTTTTATTAACATATATATATATATGTTAAGTATTTTTCGAATACTGTCCTTATAAGTAATGCAGATGAGTGAAAAGCCAATTAACATTTGAAAATAATTCTGGACAAAAACAATACAAGCAATATGTATGTGAAAATATTTTAGACACAGATATGTTCATAGTTTCATTCGTACCATTGCAATTGATAAAAATTTGGAAGACTCGGAGCCTTCGACCAGTAGGATCCATACAAAGGATATTTGGAAAAGCCAAACATAATCTTCTACAAAAAAAAGGAAGACCAATTAAATTTGAATTTAAAAAGGAAACTCATGAGGTCAGTAAAAAAGAATTCAGTGATATTAGAGCCCAAATTGCAACACTACAGCCATTCGAATTAGAGATTGACGGCCAGACAATTAAAGTAAGCTACAAATTAATGCTAACGATGATAGATGGAAAAGTAGGCCAGGCTTTGACCAATACAAAGTCTTCCTCCACCTGCATTATATGTCAAACCACATCAAGCCATTTAAACCAAGTACCGGAAATATCATTAGATAATACTGATGCAAGTTTGAAAAAGAAACATGTTCAGGACGAATTTCTTAAATATGGGTTGATAATAGATCAACCAAAACAAGGATCAGGTAATACGAATGATGGGAACACAGCAAGAGTGTTCTTTTCAGATCCCTAAATAGCATCTAAAATAATAGGTGTTGATATAAATCTTAGTTAAAGATTTAAAACAATTATCGATGTACTTGTGTGCAAGAAACAAATTTGTGCTAGAAAATTTGGTAATTATGCGAAGAAAACTGCACGAATATATACAACCAAATATCCATGGAGAAATATATCTGCAACTGTTCACAAAATCCTTTTTCATGGAGAATATGTCATTAAGCATCATTAAGTACCACTTGGAGATCTATCAGAGGAAGCCCAAGAAAAAAGGAATATGGATTACAGAGTTTACAGAGAGCACAATACCAGAAAAACATCACGAAATTCTACAAATGAAGATCTATTTAATATATTACTGGCAAAGTCAGATCCGTTCATCACTAGCTTTCGAAGTCAATTGGAAGTAGAAAATCGGGACTTAGATGAAGAAGCAAAAGGGCTGCTAAAAGACAGAAATAATTTAGAATAAATATCGAATATTTGCAGGCTATTTTCCAACCGAATGAATAATAGTTATAATTTTCATTTATTGTTACTTAAGGTAAAAAATAAAATAAACATTAACAAATTTTTGTTATTGAAATAAAAAACAAATTAAACTTTTAAAAATCGTAATTTTTTTTTTCCAAAAACAACCGATTCCAGTGGAACCGGTTCTTTAATAACCGATTTTAGTGGAGCCTGTTACACAATTGATAAAATGAGAACCTGTTCTCAAAATCAGCCAGGGTATTATTAAAATGTTTTTTTATTTGCTGATAACTTTTTAATAAGTAAAACTGATTCAAAAAACAAAAAATTCGCATTTTCATACTAAATGCCATAGAATAAAAGCTAATCTCTTTTCACATATACGGGTGATACAATAACAAAGTACATTGCAATACATGCTCATGAATTAGGTTTCTGACAACAGACATAGGTTTTAGGCTCTCAGTTACCTATCTAGTTGTCATCTATGCTAAATGCTATACAAAAATTAAAAGTTCAACTTTAACCTTAAATTTCTTAACAACTGCTAAACCGATTTTAATGAGATAAAAACTGGAGAAAAATACATGAAGATATCTGTCTAGCCTGAGCCACTGTGCGCCGTATGGCATATTGAGTCATTTTGTTGAAACGACATATAGCCCGGATTAATGTCATTTACAGGTTTTAAAACAAAAAATCATTGATCATGATGCGGTATCGATCTCCATCGACCGTAACGCGAGCTCCGGCTTCATTTTTGAAGAAATACTTAAGACATATAAACCACACCACACGATGCATTTTTCTGGATGTAGTGGAGTATGTAGGATATGTTGTGGATTGGACTTAATACAAATGGGCAGTTTTCTTTATTAACAAATCCGTTAAACCATAAATGAGCCGTTAAACCTTATCGCTGAACACAATTTTGCTGTAAAACAGTAGTCTTTATAAATTTAAATAATTTGGTAGAGTTTTTCAAGCGTCTAACTATTCATGATGATTTACTAGAGTATCCAGATCATAAATATAAAAATTTAGCTCGGTATGACAATTTGGTTGACAGTTAGCACTATCGTAAGTTCTATCGGGCTTAAATTATACCCTTTATATTTAAAGACAATTTAAAATATTTGATTTTTGGAAATATTTCTTTGCTAGCACTCATACGAGGATGTTTACACAAATATGCTTTGCTGTATAGTAAGTAAATCTTACCTTATCGTTTTTCAGTAATATTTCTTTTATTCCAGACACAATGCAAATTCTTTATTTATTTCTTGCATATGATGCTGATTTATGATAATAAGTTTTGCACAATGATGCTTCAGATATGTGTGAAAAATAAAATGATTTGCATACTCATCTATAGAATGTTTTACAAGTAGCTATGTTAATATTAGAAGCAGCTTTGGAAATAAATCCATTTTTTATTTTTGTAATACCAAATGCAAATGCAAATCCGCTCTGATTTGAAAGAGATTTATTAACAAAATGGTACTTGTTACAATTCCATACAAATATCATATACAATACTATTTTCTGGAAAAAAAAAATGACCAAAAGTTTCAAACCAATAGCTAAGTGCTTAAAATTGTTGAAGAGGATACAAAAAAGGACTCTCTAAAAAAAAGGTAATTGTAGTTGTTTGTTATTTCCAATGTCAAAATAATTACATTGAATTACTAATTTCTGATTTGTACTCATTTTGATGACAAGGTTTACATTGCTACAAATTAATGCATGATGGTACGATACAAAATCACATAACTAATTGTTACGTATGAGTATCTTCTGAATTAAATATTAATCATACGCATTCATGATGCATTTCTAATCGTATTAAAATTTTACAAGTATATATTTTTCAATATTTAAATTTCATATTGGAATTGGAAAAAAAAAAACAAATAAAAAGATTTAAAGTTCACACTTGAACCACAATGTTTTTCTTACATTAATGTTTGAGTTTGAGAGAAACCATGCAACAATAAATTTTCTTTATGTGTTATTTTTCATTTCGAACTAAAACGAAAAACTTTTAAGTCAATGGTAGCACTTTTTCAGAGTTTTGTTGAAACAATTTCGATTACACAACTTTGTTACTTTACTATGCATTGTTTGTATTCGATTTCGTTGCCTTCATGTTCAGGATTTTGTATGTTTTTCAGTATGTATTTTCTATTTCAGCTCCATTTATGTCATGTTCGAGTGATGGCATAAAGTGCTTATCCCCTTTTGTTTTTTACACTTTAAAGATGCTCGCAGAAAAATCTTTAAAAACAATTTGTTTTTTTTATTATCAAAACAAGTCTTTTGTGCAGTTTATTGCACTTTTTGTTCTAGTTTCCTTTCTCCACATAATGCGTCTTATTTGTGATTTTGTTTTTTGTCGCACATAAAATACTTGGTAAATTTCTTTACAGAAAAAATTGTTATTGTATTGTTAAAGAAAATAACAGAAAATATTTTCTTCAATCATATAAAAATGTATGATTTCGTTAAGGGAAGTGCGAGCATCGGTTTTGCTTTGAAATTGTAATTTTTATAGATTCATGTTTTATTCGTTTATAGCCTTTGGAGGATGCTTTTTTCCATGTAACTTTGTACCACATCCTTTTGAAATCCTCAGCCATCTTCAACAGAAAATGTAGAAAATGGAAGATATTTATGAACATGTATTTTTTATGGAGTTTTTTAATGTTTTTACAAGCATTTTTTATATTTATGAAAAAACAAGTTAAAATTCTATGTATTCGAATGCTATATACCCTTCAGCTATAATTCTAACTGATAACTTGTATTGATTTCAATGACGTCCAGCCATTTAAGCTTAGTACTCTGTTCAAAATTTCGTGCGAAATGTTGTCAAACTACATATAAAATATTTGGAATGATATATTTCATTATATTTCGCAAAAGCAGTACTCTGTTCTTATTGTGGAAAACATGTGAAATATATCTGGCAACCTTATTTTTCCAAATGAAATAACATCAACAGCACTTCTTTTGTACGAAATTAAAACCAACAGCTGATCATTTGTTGCATATACAATTTTTCGCATTAAAAAACCATAATTTTTCTGTTAGTGGTATAAGATTTGACATTAATATTGTTACGAAATTGTGTTTGAATTCAAATATAACGGTTTTAACGGCTAATTTAAAGTTACATAATGTTTCTCTAAATATTTATTTACGATAACAGCAGTTAACATATCTGTGGGTATTATTAACATAGCTGTGTAACATTCAACATTGAATAAAAGCTTTGAGTTGATCATTGTTGGAAAGTATGGCAACACTGAATGTTTAACCTGCTAACGTTAACATCGAAAGTTCTAGAATTCGAATATACTAGTTTGTTCATTAAGATCACTCTAGAAGTTTCATGAAAGATGGCGTGTGTATAAATAGTAGCAGAGGTTGCTGTCGTGATTTGAGTTTTTCATAGGCGCTGTAAGAGTTAAAATCAACTGTATTGTTCATTATATAGTGTGAGCATATAAACTATTTAAACTGTTGTTGTACATTGAAATAAATAAAGAGTTGTTACAATTTTAAACTACTAAACTGCTTTTATTTGCAATAAAAAGTATCCGATTTATTAAAAGGAATTAAACCAAGGTAAAAATGTAACAATATTTTTTGTTGCACAAAAATTTTTGGAAAAATCGGTTCAACAGATATTGTTAAAAAAATTTAAAAACACGTTGACCTGCCTCAGCGTACTTCAGCTGTTAATAACATGATATGGTATACACAAGTGGAACTAAGAGGAAGAGATATGGTGGTACAGACTCTAGCGTATAAAGAAAAACTGGAGATATGTAGTTAGATCAAAACTGACAATAATTATTGATAACTATATGAACAACATGGGATTATCAAATAGAGACAAAGTTGATGAACTTTTTAGATTAAAAATTATTAACATTTTATTAACACAATATAAAATCATTCTTAAAGTTGAATTTCTTTTAAGGCCTTTTTAAGAATTAGTATTCTTAAAAAGTTAACTACATAGAGAAAACAGATTCGTAGTAGCAACCGAATTTGTTGCCAATCGAATGATTCGGTTGTACACATATAAATTGTCAGTTCTATCAACAGAAATTCATTTCGTTAAGAAGAATTTGGGTTGACACAACCAAACTTTTGTTACCCCTTCTAAAATTATGTAGACACAACTGTCAAATTCGGTCACTAAGGTAAAATCATTCGATTGGCAACAAATTCGGTTGCTATCTGTGTATGAATTCAAAATATAATGTGAAGGACTCTTAAGAAATTAAAATAGAAATTAAATCATAAAACTTATGCCTTATAATAATGAGAAATTAATTTCACTTAATATATTGGGTGTGTGACTTAAAAATGGGGCATTTACAATAGATCGCGTATCTTTTGTACGCGGTTTTTGTATTTTATAACTTTTATGTCATGTACCCTTAGCTGTCATTCATTCTTACTTAGTTTTGAATATTATAGCGGAAACAACAAAGTTTTTTCTTTTTTGCTTTGAAAATGTAGAATTTTGTGAAAACAAAGCGTCTCATTCGGGAAGTTTTGCTTAATTTGAAAAATGTGCCACTAAAGCTCTCCGATTGCTCACCGAAGCTCATGGTGCTACAGATGGTTTGTGAGGTTCAGAAGTGGTGATTTTGACACGGAAGACAAAGATCGCCCATCCCAGACAAAAAAGTTTGAAGACAAAGAATTGGAGGCATTGCTCTATGAAGATTGTTGTAAAACTCAAAAAGAGATTGCAAAATAATTGAGAGCTACTCATTCAGTTATTTTAAAATGTTTGAGAGCAGTAGGATTAATCCAAAAGCAAGAAGATTATGTACCGTACGAATTGAAACCGAGACATCTTGCAAGATGATTTTGCATGTCCGAAATGATGCTTGATCGCTATAAAAGAAAAGAATTTGTTCACCGAATCATTTCCTGCGATGAAAAAGGGATCCATGACGATAACACGAAACTAAGAGATCGTATGTGAAGTCTGGCCAACCAGATGAAACGACACCAAAGCCAAATATCCATGACGCTAAGGTGAGGCTCTGTCTTTGGTGGGATCAAAAGGGTTATATCTCTTACAAGCTGCTGAAATCTGGCCATACTATCACAGGTAACCTGTACCGAATGCAACTGATTCGTTTGAAGCGAGCATTAGCGGAATATGTGGCTAGATATGAAACCGTAATATTCCATCATGACAACACTCGGCCGCATGTAGTAATACCAGTTAAAAGCTATTTATAATGAAGTGGTTAAGAAGTTTCTATTCACCCGCCTTATAGTCCTGACCTTGCATCGGCAGACTAATATTTTTATAGATCGATGCAGAACGCTCTATCTTCAGAACAGAGTATCTGAAATTGGCTTGACTCGTTCTATTGGGAAAAGTTCATAGCTAATAATGGCCAATAATTTGAATAAAAATAAAAAACAAATATTATTTTAAAAAACTGATTTCAAGCTCAAATTTTGAAATTTCGCAAAATTTTGAAAAACTACATTAAACGTTTAGATTTTGTGATTGTGTAATGCTCATCTGACTAGCAGGTGTCATTAATAAAAAAATTGAGGTTACGCGATATAATAACCAAATCCAAGAAATTCTGTGAATGTCACTTGAACTGATTAGTCCGTAATCGTTTCCAAGCATTTGTATAATCAAATTAATGTAAAATTAAATTTCTGCTACAAATATTTGTGATTTTTTAATATACAAAAACATAGATGACATCTAAATATTTAACTGAGAGCCAAAAACCTAAGTCTGTTATCAAAAACCTAATTCATGAGAATGTATTGCCCTGTATTTTGTTATTTTATCAGATGAAAATATAGTAATTTTTTCCATTCATATTTCACTCTCCTTGCGCTCTATGTATATCACTGTGTGTAATAGTTTAAGTCATGGAAATATAACCATATACGGACACCACTACGTGATGAAAGACCAAAAAATAAAAGACGCGTGTCTCCCAGTTTTGCCCAAAGTAATGTACTTTTTTATGGTTCATTTTTGCAAAACAGTGATAATTTTCTCAGGGTAAAATCTTGCAAACCGTTCAGAATTTTGATTTACTCTCTGAAGTGTCATAAAGAATAAAAATTGTGAACACATAAAATCAAAAAACTTCATACCTGAAATGAATTAGAATATAAATCAAAAAAGGAATGCAAATCAATGCATCAATAATATTGATATTATCTCTGTAAGCAATGCGTCGAGTTTTTTGTCTTTGTACCGTTTTTCTATGGGCAATGTGGTTTGGTAAAACCGATAAAATCGTCGAAATGAAAATGAAGAAAATGCAGCTTTAATGTCATCGATGTGCCGATATTCACAAAATAATGCAGCATTTCTTTCACCCAAAAGAAAACATTAACATAGTGTAAATAGTACAATGAGCTGAACAAAAATTCGTTTTAAATTTACTACACAGAAAAAATTAAATAGTAAAAAACTGAACAAACTTTTAGTTTTTCGGAATATTTATTAGGTTTTTTGCACCCTGAATGCCTGTGGTAGAAAACCGAATAAAACGTTCAGATTTGCGTTGAACATGCGATCAACTTTATACTATATAGAGTTCAGCTTGTGCAAAAGTAAACGGGCGTTCAGATTTTTTAACTATATTCGTTTAATTTTCGCAATACTGAACGAGAGTTTAGTTTTTTATCCGATGCGTTCAGTTTCTTCATTACTGAACATAAGCTTATTATTTTACCAGATGCATTCAGAAAATTAAATAAAAGATGTTTAAATGTTTTTTAATATTAACAATATTTATTCAATATATTCTACAAGCATTGTTCATACATAAATGTTAACATAAACAACTATTCCTATAAACTCACCGAATCCTGCTCTTCCTCGTATATATCATCGATAAATACCTTAAAATCAGATGGTGTTAACATTTTTCCGTTAATGATGGCGTTTTCCAGGATTATATTTATTAATTTGTCTCTGTACTCAGGTGACAAAAAAGTTATACTGCCTTCAGTTTTTTTTTACTATCTCACTATGCTGAACGTGACGTTTTACGGTATCTATGAAGAACTTTACTGAATTTTGCACTCAGTTATGCTAAATGTGTGTTCAGCGAAGAATTATTTGGTTGATTCTAAAAATCTGAACAAAACGTTCAGGTCGCTAGTAGAAAGGATTGGGTTTTAATATGTTGCGTTCAGAAAACCGTTAGCTTGGACTATTACGAGCTGAACGTCGCGTAGTAAACAACAAAATAAGCGTTCAGATCTTAGATATTTGAATGCAACTATAAAGGGGCGTAGTAAATGCTCTTCTATCAATTTACAGCGGCCACTTCGATGAATTTTTTAACAGTTCCCAATTTTATGAGGAGCGGTGGCAGCAAGATGTCTTCAGTATTGTCAATTAAAGGCTCATTCTTCAGTTTATGTTGTTTTAATTGTTCCTCCACACTTCCTCTTGATCTCCACGAATTACATTGGAATTGATTCAGAGGTGAGCGCGAATTACAAAGAAATCAAAAGAATTTTGGAAAGCTGCCCTTTTCGATGATCCCTTGTAAAATGTTGATGACATTCAAATCATAGCAAATCTTCAATTTATTTTCGTAGTATTTGATTTTTTTCATTATATCTTTCAATGTTTCATAGCTTTCTTTCACGTTAATACCCGTTGCTAGCAGAATTGAAGGTTTTCGGTTCGACACATGCAACAACACTGCTTTCAAGCTTGAAACAGAACCATCAATAAATAATCTCCATTCGCTAGCGATGTATTTCATTATAATTTTTACCACCAAAGCTTTTATATCGTTGCAGTAAGCGAACGAATTGACATTATTTAGAGTTTAGAGACTCTGAAATTCAGCTTGCGGTACGCCGTAGAGTTAACATTAGCATGTGTGGGTTTTTCTTGCATTAAAAACACTGTCAAAAATATGGAAAGTCGCTGCGACAGTCCCAATATGGCCACAATGAATTCCATTTCCATTTGTGTTATTAGTTTTGGTCCATCGCTATGTAAAAACATCTACGAACGTATTTTTCTATTTGCCCATATTTTTTCATTCAGCTATTAGAAATAATTCTTGTTTATATTTTGTTTTACGTACTTTAAAAAACTGTGTAAAAAACTTAAAATATATGTATATTAACCTCCGCATTCATAAAAAAAATTTAAATTTAATACAAAATTTGATTTTGAAACGTTGCTTAAATTTAAAAATTGTTTATGAATAAGGCCTTTAATATAAAAGTCCCTTCTTTAGGGCTTCTTTATTATAGAAAAAGTATGAGTAAGTACATGATAGCAGCAAATATTTTTACTACAGCTGAGTGGGCAACAGAAATATACAAATATGGACAGTGAAAGTAAACGAATTTCTTTTGTAATTTTATTGATTTTTTTTGTATATTGCTATGTTAATCAATCAAATTGATTCAATCTATGGGTTCTTACGTTTCTAGAATTTTAAATTTAGAGTTTTAATTAACCACATACTTATGATTTGTCACTAAATTGATTTTTTGCCATTTAAATGTAATTCTTTATTTCTTGAAATTTGACTACAATATTTAACAAAACATTTTTCACCATTGAGACCACTGTTTTGAACAACCCACAACATAGTACGTGTAACTGACTTATTTAAGTAGTGAAACTTTACGTTCATTATTCTGATTCCACAAAATAAAGAAGACGTTGAAAACAAAAGCTCTCTTAAATTACAAAAAAAAAAAAAACTTTGCATAATTTGGCATTATTCTTTAGAATAGTATTATGAAAGACTGCAAGCATGATAATAGATTTTGAAAATGATGTATTTCTTTTTAATGAGCTTTATTGTGAAAATGGAAAATTAAAATAAAGAGCTGAACAAAAAAGACATAACAAATTTAAATTAATATACAAATTTAATTTGGGGTATTTCTGTTCTAACTTTCTTTATATTCTCACATTATATAACTTGAATATTTAAAAACAACTATCAGCTATACATTTTTTGTATTATATATATTAAGAAAGAAACTCACAAACCTTTCGAAATACAATATATGAGGATTTATGCTTTATTTTAACAATTCCTATAACAGATTAATTAGTTTAATCTCCGAATCTTTAAAATAAAACATTTAATTATAAATTTAACTTTAAATATCCAATTTCTTCTCTTTTTCCTTTTCAGGGTCTCTGTGTGGCCACCTTCTTCTGTTTCTTTAACGGCGAAGTGATTGCCCAGATGAAGCGTAAATGGCGTACAACATTTCTAAGTAATCGGCCGCGTGCAAATTCCTACACAGCCACTCAGGTCTCGGTAAGATTTTGTATATTGTGTGTGTGTGCGTGTAAGTGTTGTACAAGTAGTTGCCACCTGTTTAGTTTAATGCTTTTTTGTTATTGTTTGAAATTTGCTTTTATATTATTTGGTTTACGTACGGATCTTTTGTGCTTTTTTCTTAACTATAACTGCTTAAGTTCAGTAAAAAATATAACATTACTTGCTATTACTAGTATGCTAACATGATAAGTCCCTTTTCACAAATTTTACGTGACACACAAAAAACGTCTTAAATATTTTTGAAACCTTTGTTTTAAATATTTTTTAAATAGGTTAGTAATATAATATAGTATAATTTATTTATTTTTTCAAAAATAATGAGTAAACGGTCATATTAGAACATTTATGGATCTTGGAAAGGTGCTTAACACTATAAAATTTTCCATTGCGCTCGGTATTCTGTTCGATTTAACGTAAAAAAGTATGTCAAACTCCATAAAAAAAAACTATCAATGGAATTGCTGTGTAATTTATTCAAAAATGTTCATTCAAGTTGGCTCTGTTTTTCAACGTGAAATGTTGCTAGCAACATTGTTCTCACACAATGTGTATTAAATAAGGTGAAGTTACGACCCCAGCTGATTATTGTTTATATATTAATGTTGTGTTTGAAAGTGTCAAAAAGTTGTTTATTGTTTGATTTTGAATTGATTTGAATTGAAAATAATAAAAAACTGAAAATTGTTTAAAAATTTTCAAGGCCTTACAGCAAACAACTACAATTGGCCATTGTTGGAAATTTGTTGGTGAAAATGCATAAAATTTTTTAGAGATTGACTCCCATTTTAGTTCTTAAGATTTGTTTTCCTGCTGATTTTCAATACCAAACTGTTTATTTTGGACGTGCAAGTGTTTTGCACAGACAGACGGAATCACCAAACTTTTTATTCCCGTTCGACGTTTTTAATATTAAATCTTCCAAAAAAAAACTGTGTTGGTCAATTTTGATTTTTTATTTGTTTATTTTTTATATTTTTCATACGTCATATCTGTTTTGACATTCTCACTCTCTTGACAACTAAGAAATATTGTACATGATATAAAAAATTTCAAGGTAGTTTAATTTTCTCATTATGTCAACCTTTGTTGTAGCATAGACTTGGTCTGCAATAAGCATGTGTTGGTAAATTTTAAATTTTTGTTTATGTATGCGACACACAGACAATGCAGTATGAAAAATCAAAATAGTTTTGATTTTGAAATGAACTCGTACTGCTGACAGTTGTGCCAATGAACAATAGTATACATTTTTTCATTTTTATGAAATATAATTTTTAAATTTGACGTTTTAGTTACTGAAAAATAGAAAATAATAATTTTTTTTGTTCTCAAACGCATTTTTTTAAATGATGATTGATAGATGTGTAGTAAAATATCAATCACACACGTATACGAAGGGTTCATCGGCAGTATGTGTCAGCAGTATGTGTCTATGGGCCCCTTTACACAGGGCAAGTTTTCTTGCCGCAAGTCTGAGTTTATAGGAGAGAGAGGCAAGAAGAAAGAAGAGGGGTACACACTTGCTTGTACTGGCAAGTCTCTTCAATTCTCTTTTGTTTTCTCATTTTCACTATGACGTCTATTAGGTTTTGACATACAAAATTGAATACAGACATGCTGTGTGTAAACAGACGAGCAAGTTTAACTAAAAAATAATCGAAGAGACTTGCTTCAAGTAAACTTGCTGTGTGTAAAAGCAGACTAGTTTTATAAAAGTAAGTCGATCACAAAATCCTTTTGATGTAACAATTGGAGCGGATGAATTTAAAACCATCCATTTTTTTAAAGTCTGATGAAGAAATGTTCCATTATCTTCGCACAGCTCTTCATTTTCATGACCTATGTGATATAAAGCCAAACGTCTTAGATTAATCCGTTTTTTTTTGTTTATTTTGTTGTATTTGTGAAAATTTGACAAATAATTAAACAATTACAAATTTTCAAAAATAAATATATTTTTCTTTGTTATTTTTATATTGCCAAATTTCCTCGCAAAATTAAAATTGTTTATTCACTGCTTCGAACAGAGTACATAACATGGAATAAAATATACAAGAAGCGTTACTGAGAGAAACAATTTCTAAATCTGTTGTCAAAAACCTACACGCAGAGAATAAATATGTACATGTTTATCATAACAATTTAAAAATTTTTAAATGTTTTTAACAACATTATGGTAACTGTTATTATTTATATAATTGCGGCAACCATAATATGTTTAAGTTACCACTAACATGATTGTAATAATAATGTATATGATTGTAGTATTTATGTAGGTATACGTTTGTGACAACCATTTTTATGATGTAATACTTCACCATATTGTGTTGTTCTGGGATTACGGTTTCATAATCTGACGACAACATATTATGGTATAATGATTCATCATGAACACGATTGCCATAAACGTATATTAAAAAATTATTGTCATTAAAATATATTTATTTACTACAATCATATACATGATTGATAACAAGTAAAAGCGCTATATTCGGCTATGCCAAATCTTATATACCCTACACCTTTGTTGTGGATGCATTAATTGCCCATTTTCAGCGTATAGCATCCTAAATATATCAACAAAACTTTTAAAAATTTTACATTTAATTGCTGACGAACAGATTATATTGTAGAAGTTACAAACGAAGTAACAATTTTATATACACCCTTCTCACGAAGGTGAAGAGTATAAAAACAACAACGCCAAACGAAACGAAACACCAACAAAAAAAAAAAAAAAAATAAAAAATACGCAAAGCAATGAAGCCAATATATGTACGTTTTGTTGCTTTTTTGTTAAAACCAAAAAAAAAACAAAATACGCAATGAAGCCCACATGTACGTTTTGTTGCTTTATTGTCAAAGCATGCAATAAATTGTCTTTTTTTGATGAAATTTTCAGAGGTTGTCTCGGATTTTTGCTCATATCTCCGTTATTTATGGACGGATTTTGCTGATTTTAAATAGGAAACTTCTCGAAAGCATGTCAGAATTATTGAAGATTTGGATCCCGAAGATATCTGGGGTCTTTAGAAAATTGATTTCAACAGACAGACAGACGGACATGGCTTAATCGACTCCGCTATCTATAAGGATCCAGAATATATATACTTAATAGGTCGGAAAATTATATTGTGGAAATTACAAACGGAATCACAAACTTATGTATACCCTTCTCACGAAGGTGAAGGGTATAAAAAACATGTGAGTGGTAACTTAAAAATATTATGGCAAACATATACGCTTCCACTATAACGAAATGCGAAATCTAATATTTACTTTGAAAAAAAAAAAAAAAACGCTTGTTAACGCATTTCCAAACATTAGAGCCCATTAAGACAATCCGATTTGACATACATTTTCTGAGTTAGACTATTTGTTATAATAATCTGTTCGGCACTCCTCGAAATTGTAGAATTGAAAGCTTTAACAACGAAATATGAATCGTAGTAAGTAACTGGTAATATAAACTGTTCACATTTATTTTTAATTTAATTGTTTAACCCATAGAGAAATACACATAGAGCGGAAACTAGAAAAAAACTAAAACAAAAAAATTACTTAAAATAATCACACTCGTACAGTGTTGTTTTTGTTTTCACATAGTTATTTTTACTAATACTTTCTCACCACACTTAAGTTTTTGACAACTGAGTTAGGTCTATGACATGAGAGATTCCGATCTATGTTTATTTATCTATGGTTTAGCCTAAGATAATTATTTCACAGTATCAAATACGAAAATTTAAAATTCTTTTGATAAGAATAAATTGGTTTTAGCTAAAACGTAATAAAGCAAAAAAAAAAAAAAAATTAAAAAAGGAAAAAAAGTTAGATTTTGCAAAAACAACTCTTAAATTGTATGACCTACAAAATATTTATTTTAATAGATATCCCACTCGCATCTCACTAAGCGATTGAAAACTTCTTAAAGCAAGGGACCTAAGCTTTCTTTTGAGCAAAAAATTAAAAATGGGCCCATTTTGGAAAAAAATTTAGATTTTGCAAAAAAGTGTCAAAAATTGTATGTCTTGAATTACAATATATTTATTTTGATAGATATACCACTCGCATCCCACTAAGCGACCAAAAACCTTTAAAAGGAATGGACCAAAGCTTTCTTTTGAGTAAAAAAAAAAATTTAAAAAAAGGGCCAATTGTGAAATAAATTTTGCAAATTTTGCAAAAAAAAGACAAAAACTGTATGTTTTGAGTTACAAAATATTTTTTTTGATACATATCCCACTCGCATCCAACTAAGCGACCAAATATGTAGGTATTCAAGAAAATTATCTAAGCTTTCTTTTGAGAAAAAAAGGGCCCATTTTGAAAAAAAAGTCAAAAAAATTTTTGATTTTAGAAAAAAATTTAAAAAAATTTAATTTTTAATTTTTTTTTTTTTCGAAAGACTGAAGAAATAGCTATCTAAACTATTTGGGACACATTTTGCTAAGAACACCTGCTTGGCCAAAATGTCAAATTTTGACCCCCTCTAACTCAGAAAGTTCTCGAAAAATTGTGTCTGAATTAGAATAGAACTAACCATGTGCAAATTTCATCCCAATCGGAAGACATCGATTGTTAAAGTAGATTCAATATATGCACACATTTTTCAAGTTGGATAGATAATAAACCCGAGGCACAGTGGACCGTTATACGAGAGGGCGGTAAAAAGTCCATAACTTTAGCTTGGATTGGAATTTTTAGATAATTGTAAACTCTTTTGGTATTAAAATCTAAAAAAGTGAACTTGGCACGTTTGATATCTTAGCCAACGATAAGATTTCATTTGCTCCAGGATTGAATATATTTTTAGTTAAATTAGTTTTCAATTTTGAGCGTTATAACTTATCATCCAGTAGTTTGCTTAGAATATGTGACCCCTTGATCAGATTCAAAGTTCCAGTATAGGTTAGTTTTTATTAACTCCTGGCTCAAGAAAATATTCATTCTCCATCTAAGTATTTTACTTACAGGTATTTTTGTCAATTTAAGTTTTGTAGTATGTACGTACAATACTGATAAAACTATTTCAGAATAAATTTCCTAATTTTGCCTGCCCTTGAATAACCAGCAATTTGAAGAATAACAAAAACTAAATAAACATAAAATTTCATGTTCAACAGTTGCTCAAGAAAAATATTGAGGTTTTCTTTAAAACACAAAAGTGGATTTTCTTAATTTTTTTTCTTGCTAAATTCAAGTTTGATGTTGTTTTCTTAAGGAAAATAAACACACAAATATAGCATGGTCCAAGTAGCATTGGTTATGCTGCTTCCATTCATTATTTTCAAACTAACAGCTGTTTTACAATTGCAACAAGAGCCGGATTGAAAGAAAGAATAAATGAATGATGTTGTGGTTAGAGGTCAGGTCAGGCCAAGAATAAACCAGAAGGGTTGTTTCTTCGTTCGTTCGTTCCTTTGTCCGTTTGTTTATTTAATGTTGTTACTTAAAGTTCTTGTTGTCATAGTTTCATTTTCAGTTTTGTTTGGATTTTTTTGTTTTACTTGTAAAAGATATTTTTTATACATATAAATTAAACTTATGTAATTTGAAAAGTTATGTGATGAGAGAAGAAAAACCTTATAAAGTGCTTAAGTTTTTTAGGAGACAGATAATAATGAAGCACTTTAGCAAGAGTTAAAGATAAATGTCAAGTATTTGTTTAACAACAAGGTAAAATGAAGCCAATTTATTTCTTTGAATTTATCTGTAGAGAGCTCATAGAAGTCTATTTAATAAGAATTTGATTTTTCAAAAAGCCAGAGTACAGTTTACTTGTTAATTGACATCAAATTTCAATATGATTTATTCTATTGATAAAATAAGCAAAGAGTAAAAATGTGTAGTTTATTATCGTATGACTAGTATACATGCTAAATGGTTGATTTCTTCCAGAAAACACTGCATAGTAGTTTGGCATGCATACTGGACTTTTTCGTTTTTCGGTGCTCACAAATTTGAGCAAAGATTTTGGAACAAAGATGAATAACTAGAAGTGAAACTCTACTAACAGAAAAAAACTAACTTTATGAATGCATAAATTACCACACTTCTCAAAAACACATAGTTGTAAAACTACCTACAAAATTATAACAAAATTTTACATATAAACTGACTATTTGTTCAGTAAAGATTTTTATAAAGATATTTTTGATTTTTCAATTTGATTCTTTTTTTATTAAGTTTCAGTTTTATAGCCTTTTTCGAAACATCAAATGAAAGAGTTCGTTCTTATTCTAAGCAAAAGAATACTGATTTGGGTTTCCCTAACTTCCTATGGTTACGTTTTAACTTTTTTACAGGTCGCAAAATTAAGCTGCTCTGACGTACTCATACTCTCAATAACATTGATTTATAAGTATGCGTAGCATTAAATATGAATCCGAGTCGACATCATACTCATACGAACTCAAATCTGTTCGATTTATAAATTCCTCAGCCTAACTTATAATTTTAGGAAAATACTCATGATACTTACTATTGATTCAATTCATTCGCCTCATGTATGTTGTTTTTGTGTAATTGTACAGAATTCGATAAAACACAACCTCATTATCAGCATTTTAATGATCGTATTCGAATCATACTTATTTTGCATCGTCTATACAAATTGAGTTAAGTAGAGTCGAAATCAACAACGTCATAAATATTGTTAAGTTTGAGTATGATGATCACCTCAAACTTTATGAGTGGATATGAGTCTCGACAATATTGTAATAAATATGCATGCGTATAAGTACAAGACATTTTGAGTCATGATTCGACTCTACTCACTACTCATTGCTGATCTCTGGTCCATAATCCTCCCACAAAAAGACCACTTCCGAAAATCACTCACGAAAAAATTATTGAAATTTGAATAGAATAATGATTTGCTCATACTCAGTGCGTGGTATTATATGGTCAGGCTTGACCAACTATACTTTCTTATTTGTTTTAATATTTTATATCCTAATTTCACAATGTGAAGTTTTGAAATGATTTTCAAAGAAATAGTTTTAATAAATTTGATTCCAAAAACTAAATTTCATCCAAATAACTCTTACAAATCGTTTCATACACTATTATATTATGAATTAATTCAATAATTAACCTAAAGAATTTGTTATATTGGAATGGTTTTATAAAATGATTTGCTGAAATTTTTTATACTTAATTGAATTAAACTTAAATTGAATTAATTACAATAATTCAAATATCTGACATTATATTTAAACATCAATAACATATTTTTAATGGGATTTTTTTCAACATTTTTTTTTTTTAAATTTGATCCAAAACTCGAAATAACAAATAAAATGTGCAACTTCAAAACGTTATTAAATTTTCCATAAATTTTCAGCATTGAGTTTTGAGATGACGGAGAAAAATTTCAGACCTTGGGAGCTTCACCCTACTGTAAATATTGATAAGTATCACGGACCGTAACGGTTATAAGTGATATGAAAAAGGTTATTTTATAGCAGTTATTTTGTGACTTTTAAAATAAAAATTCATCTAAGGACCATTATTACAACTTGCATAGGTAATAGAAAAAGGTAGCTTAAAAGTTAACTTTTACTATTATGAACATAAAGACAAGTTGTAATCTTGCCGCTGTTTAGATCATTACAATTTGTAAAGCACCTTGATTTGTAATTGAAAAAATCGTCATTAAAGTGGGATTTTAATTCGATTCCTATTATTAAATTGTTGTTGCTTTTTCTTTAAACAAAAAAATTTCTGCACACATTATGTCAGATAGACACAATAAAGAAAAAAAGAAGAAAATAAACTTAATGAGGTTTATTTTCTGACGGGAAAAACATATCTCCTTAAATGTGGTTTATTTTATGGAGGGAAAAACATAACATTAAAACTCTAACTTTTAGCTGTGGAGTTGAGATCGATTTGATTCTGAAAGAGGTATATGACAGTATAAGTCTCCGTTAACTCTAATATGGAGAGTTTTTGAGTTTAAATTTGACGTTCCGTGTTCTATTCTCTTTGAAACTTTAAAAATTTAGATTTTGTTTTTAAAAGACATGCATTAGCTTAGTGTGCAAACGTGTAAAACCTCCTTTTATAAAAATGTTGATTTTAATGAAAATTATTACAATTATTTCGTTTCTCGTTGTTATACTGTAGTATGCAAACGTGTTAAGTAATTTTTTTTTTGTCGATGTTGCAAAAGTATTATCTCATTAAAATGGAATTAAGTATTGATATCTTATTAAATATAAATAGCGCCAACTTTTTAATTAAAAGTTTATTTACTTAATTTTATCCAAAAAAAAAAAAAAATTATTTAAGGAAATATTTGATCAAATGATATTTATTATAAATCATATATTAGTAATAAAACTTCACTAACAGATTTCAAAAATATTTAAAACAAAGAATTTTAGAATGCTTGTGTGTCTCCTGTAAAATTTGTGGAAAGGCACTCTCTTATATAGACACTCCAAGTTTGAAACTGCTAGGACTGTGTTTGCGCACTTATAACGTAATTAAACGATTTTCTTTCAGTTTTTTCTACTTTATTCGGAATTCATTGAATTGTGACCGTCGCACTGTGCTGATAATTTTGAAATAGCTGCCAAACGTCTTTTTTGCCGCCAATTTTTAATTTTAAATACTCAAATTGAAGTTAAAAGCCAACAATTTTATGTAAATATTTTCCTTATAAACAGGGTGATTCAATATGCACCTTTCTATTATCTGACTGAAAATTAGGATTTTGTAATAAATTTTAAAAATCCCAGCGCTTATAAGTTTTTATTTTCAAAAGGAATTTTTATGAAATAAACGGATTTCGTTAAAATGGTTTCATAGATTTAATTTTAATGTAGATATATCTCTCCAACATTTTTGAAAACGATTTCATTCTTAAAAATGTGTTAAATTTTTCATTTGTTTGATGGAATAGAACCTTAGGGAATTCCTAATAGTTCGTAAAAAACCTACACGCAGAAAAAAAATATAGTTGTGCATGTTCACTGTAACCATTTGAACATTTTTACAAGTTTTTTAACAATATTATAGTCACCGTAACTATTTGTATGATTATAATAACTATAATATTGTTAATTTACATTTCACATGATTGTATCAACAACATATATGGTTACAGTAAAGAAGTATATGTTTGTGCCAACCATTTGATGAATAATTTTATCATAATATGTTGTTCTCAGATTATGATATACATAAGCCGAGAGCAACATAGTAGGGTGAGTCCTTCATCATATAAATGGTTGTCACAAACATATACCTGTTTACTGTAACCATATATATGGTTGCTAGAATCACGTAAATCGTAAATTAACCATATTATAATTATTTTAATCATGTAAATAGTTACAGTGACTATAATATTGTTAAAAAAAAAATTTAAAAATGTTGAAATGGTTACAGTAAACATTCAAAACCATATTTTTTCCTGCGTGTTGTATCATTTTAAAGTACGTACTCTCTCCTTTATTAACGTATCTATTTCGTTTTGCGCTTTTTTGCTTGATCATTTTTTTCTGACTCAAGTCTGCTGTTTATACTCATACCACTATAAATGTTGTATAGTATAAATGCATTCTTGTAAACAATGTACAGGTCGCAATTTTCACTGGAATTCTATGAAATTTTGCACACTTTAATTTGTTTTAACAATAACGTTTCCTGTTGACTTGGACGGAAATCGGTTCACTTTTACGGATACCTCCTATAGAAATGACATTCCGGAAACCAATTAGACGCTAATAAATGTCCAGCAAAAACAGATATAACAATCAAATTAAGCCAGAAGTACTCTTGTTTGAACATAAAATATTACACTATATTTTATTACAATCGGTCCAAATTGAACCAACCGCTCACATAACTCCCATTACCGAAAGGCACTTTAATACCATAAAGATACAGCGCACATAGGGATATTTTACAAATCTAGCCGAACATTAGGCAAAAAATTAAATTTAATGAATGTTTAAATTTAAGTACGCAGCTCGACAGAAAACAAAATTCTGTATCGTATAGTGAATTTTCAAGTCGTTTACTTGAGAATTGTCGTTTTTGAACACTGTTAAAGTCAGGAAAGTTGACTAAATTGCACGCGTTTTTATGGAGATCATAACTACATTCCGCCACAACTAATATACCAAAATAAGGGTAAAAAAGTCACCAAAAGCCGCATTAAAAAATTCCGCCTGTGTTAAAAGTTATAGACTTTTGGCCGCTATTTTTAAATGTGGCACACTGTGCGTCGCCAGAATTAGTCCAAGTCATTGGGATACCGATACATAGATTCACGTTTTATATTTTTCAAATCCATTAGCCTATTGTAGAAACTTTTACACATTATAGGTCAATTCAAAAACATGTGAAAAAGATTTTGTTCAAATATACGAGATGAACATCTAGCAAAATGTTATAGTGAACAAAAATTGGGGGGAGAAAATATGCTCAATTCACAAGGTCCCATATCATGTCATATTGTCATAATGTTCTAATATTTCACGAATCGATGCCTCGGCTTAACCGACACTTAGCCGTTCGGCGCAGATCTCTGCTGGTTTCTTACGATAACACAATAAACATATCATACAGAGTAGTAATATTTGAGGACATTTTTTGCTTGAAAGGCAATAACACATTTTTAAACCATTGTGAAATATTAGTACATTATGACAATATGACATGATATGGGACCTTGTGAATTGAGCATATTTTCTGCCCCCAATTTTTGTTCACTATAACATTTTGCTAGATGTTCATCTCGTATATTTGAACAAAATCTTTTTCACATGTTTTTGAGACACTGTGACTCATTTAGTATTGAATTGTTGATGAATTTGGAAATTACACTTGAAATATCTTTATACCAAAAGTTATCCAAAGACTTAGATACTGACTGAAATATAAGCATGTAAAAATAACGTATGCCAAATTCTTCAGGTGAAAATATGCTCAAGCCATTATAAAATATAAAATTAAATAAAATTAATAAAATTAAACTAATTATTTCATTGATTTTTAAGAACATATTCATGTAAACATTTTCATTGCAGCCACAAATCACTAAAGACCTTTAAACATTTTATAAATTTTATATGAAATATTATTATTTCTTCGCACTTTAATTTATTATGCTTTTATTTATATTTAGTTTAGTTTAAATGTAGCTAAAAATTTATATAGAAAATTGCTTTTGCTTTAACAAAAGATTAAATAAAACTTTATCTAAATCAAACGCTATAAATCCAATTGGCTTTAAAGACAAGCATTTTTTCCTTGTTAATAGAAAATCACAAAATCTCAGTTCTTTTGATTATAGTTCGTACGCTGTGGACCCGCAATGCCCGGTGAAGAGAAAGTATGACTAAAAGAGTTGTCGTCAGTGGTTACGCGAAGAGCGTCCAGTGCTGTTACATCAGCAACATCTTCATCTGCACGTCATCACCATCAACAACAGCAACGCCAACGATCCCATAGTACAGCAGCACAAGCATTACAGCATCATCCTCACCAACAAATAACATCTCATCATAGTCGTGGCACTATGGGTTTTCTAAATGGCTTAAGGAAAGCTCATTTATTACGACGCAAAACATTAGATGCCACCAATTCACGCATTACCCAACCGCTAATGGAGGAAACACAAAGGACGTCAATAACAATGCAACCAACAGAGCAAAATGCAATAGCCTGTTGTTTCATGGAAATAGCAACAGATGTGACCGATGATGGAGATGAAATGCAGCAATTTTCTAATGCCCACACAACCAGCAACAATACCATTGCGACGACTGCTACACCAACAGCAACAAGAACAACATTAATACCAACATATGAAGAAATGATAAAACATACAACGACAGCATTAGTTACGATTACAACAGTATCCTCAATAAATTCAACTGCAACTGTCACAGCAGCAGCAGTACCATCAACAACTACTACTACTAGCAGTAGTAGTAGTAGTATAATTAACCCTTTAGGTACATTACCAGCGATCCAGGAAACTAGTATTAGTACGAGTAGTACGTGCAATAAAATAAATATTCTCAACCAAAGTCCCACAACGACAGCTGCTTCAATCGAACCCGGCTGTTTGGCAGCTTTAGCCACCTTCAATTCCAACCCCACCTTTACCACAAACAACAATTTAACTCCCCTTGAGCATAAATTGGTCGATGAGGCACTTTAAATTTAAAACTGCGTGTATTCGTTGGACCAAAATAAATAGAAACATGTTTCAGTTCCTCAATATTTTTCACATTGCAAGAAAAGTACAAAAAATAAAATCAACAAAAATGTTTGTTTAGTTTTTGTAATAAATTTTATTTTGTAAAGTAGACGAATACATTTAAATGTTTTCCAAAGTGTAAATACAGGATATCTTGTTAATTTAAATTAAAGTATGTAATATACAATGTAAACCGTGTGACAGGGAATAGAGGGAAGAATGCAAATCTTCTAAAAATATAAAAATGAAGTGGGCCATGTATGTAATGGCATCACATGAGAATGGGTGGAGCGATTTGGCTGTTTTTTTTTCTGCGATTCGCAAAAATGTTTAATTTTTAATATATTGCCTTCTTTTCACTTCTCATGTTTCGTAATAAAATACATTTTTTTGGAGAAACTTGAAGAACTAACATTAGTTAATAGCTACCGACCGAAGCCGGGGCAGTTATTTAGTAAATAAATAAAGATTATTTAATTTATAATAACTAAAAATCCAAGTCTGTTTAACAGATTTTTAAATTTCAAGAAGCTGATTGTGGTTATGAACAAATTTAAATTAGTATATCCTGCATTGTTCCCTCTATTATTTCTCACACTGTCCAGTTGTATTTTGTGTTTTTGTATTAATAACTTTTATTTTATAATTGCTAACTTGGCTATGACTAAGTCGTTCCTTTTACAAATTTGTTTAATTGCTTTAATTTATGTTTTTATAAACTCAGACAAATAATTTACTTTTGATGTGGGCACAACTCAATTATACTTTATATTATGGTTTAGTGGTATAGAGTAGGTAAATGCTATTAACATAAGTTACAAAGTAACAAATTGGGTTTTTTTAGTCGGCCATTAACAGCTAAAATATCTTAACCAACTATATATTTCAATTTCGTTTTTAATTCAAATCGATAAGTAAGAATATTTTAGATAATCTGTTGAAATTATAGATTTTATAATGTAGCTAAAAAAATGGAAACAATCACAAAAATGCTGCTACTGTAAAGTTTTTTGTTTTGCACTTAAGAATTTTCGCTGTTAATGTAGAAGTGCATAACATACGTTAAAGAATTCTTTGTAAAAGTAAAATAAAATCAAAAAAGATATTGAAGATTTAAAATAACATACAATATTGTACACTAAAGGAAGCGAGGACTACAAAAACAAAAAGAGTCGATGATTAGCCCAGCCATATAAAAAAAAACCAAAAAAACATCGATCTTAATTAAAAAAAAAAAACTAAAAGAGATAACTTACACATGTAAGCGTATTTTTTTAGATGTTCTCAAGGACTATATATACCTAATTTGATGGAACACCAATTGGCTTCCATTAAGTCCAGGAAACTGAACAATTGTGAATCAACTCAAAATTACCTCAGCTCTAACGTTGTGATATCGTTACGATATCTCTAATAGTTTCCGATATACTTAATTATTTCCAAAAAAACGTTTATAATCCACTGTGCGTAGTTAATTTCATGTTTATGCCTTCGACCATAACTGCGTATGAATAATATGTATCTCAGTTATAATTAAAAATATTCATACGTTATTTATCTTATTGAGAACAAAATTAACAAAAATTTTCTTATATACATATATATTTTCTTATGTTTGAGGACTACAAAAACAAAAAGAGTCGAAGATTGAAATAAAATGTATGATACATGGTGTGCAACCTGCAACTTATAAAGTAACGAAAGTTCAAAAACCATGAAACATGGTGCCTAGAGTGGCACATATTAAACAATCAAAATTTTAAAACATGTTTACATATCTGGGCACCCCGTAATTTCTCACCAAAGGGTTTTCCAACAAGAAGTGTTCTATTGGTATTCAAAGAAAAATTGCATTTTTTTGAGATAAATGATCGGATGTTTATTTCATAATAAATAGGAAGGTATGCAGTTAATAATGAAAAACAACATCAGCCAAATGGCTACCACGACCACGCTTACAGGACCATATCATTTTCATGAAATTTTCCATAACCAAATCGCAAAGTGGCTGCCCTATGTCCTCGATAGCCTCACAAATTCTATCTTTGAGGTCTTGAATCGACGCTTATCTTTCACGTGGCCCCAAAGGAAGAAGTCGCGAGATGTTAAATCACAAGATCTCGGTGGCCAATTGTGATCACCTCTTCGCGAGATAACACGGTCTGGAAACTTACGTTTGCATTTGTGGCACATAGTGCCGTCTTGTTGAAAGTAAACGTTGTCCACATCAATATCATCCAACTTCGACCATAAGATACGGTGTAATTACGTTTGTGGAATGCCCAATGCCAAATAACGACGAGGAATGGACAAACCTGGATTTTCTTCAGCCCTTTGGGCTACAGCAGAAATATTCTCAGTTGTTCTTGAGCAACATGCAAGGGTTTTATTCTTCACATCACTAACTTGTCCCAACAGCTCGAATTGTTCCACCAATTTCTGTATTGCGGTCCGACAAGGTGCTTCACGTCGACCCAAAAATGCTTTAGTTTTGCGAACTGTGACTCCAAGATTTTCACCATTTTTGTAGTGAATTTTAATAATTTCAATGCGTTGATGAAACGTGTATCATTCCATTTTTAGTAATGGCGTAGTTTCTTGTCAAATGTCAAAGAATAAACGCTTCAAAAGTGACAGCTACCGAAACACCGGGTGATTCAAAATAACACCTTGGAAAACCATTACTAAACAAGTATTTTGGGATAATTTGAACATAATATTCCCATTGGAAGTCAGTACTCAAAAACATGTAATATTTATAATAAACTTAAAAAAATCGGTAATTTTAGGGATTGCTTCAAATTAATTACAACTGGATCAGAAGTAGTAAATTAGTTTATATTATAGTATTAAAATGATGGTTGTTGATTGGGGTAAATAAGCTTGGTTTAATCCTTCAAACTTTCAACAACTGTTTGACTTGTAGTTTCGGTCGGAACCCACTTTCTGTTTGCTTCAGCCACTTGCAATAGCAACTGATTCTCTTCTCCATCATTTGTCAGAAGCTTATTATTTGTGATTTTTTTAACTACTAATGTAATGTTCATTGCTGTTCCATTCATTTGGATGAGTGGTAAAAAAAATTTAATTTATTTTTAACTTGTCAAACAACTGCAATGATATTTTGTTGGAAAAATCAGCCAAAATAGCTTGGCCAGTTAAAAATGTCGAGTTTGTTCTTATTTTCCGGTCATTAGGCTCACACTCCATCATCTTGACACTTGCCACCTTTTAGATACTTTCTCTTAGAATAAACTTTAGCCAACTAACTCTTTCGAGAGATACCAAAGATGGGATTTTATGCCATTTTCACTTACTTGAGGATCAATTATTTCATAATTAGTCATGTCTTTTCACAGAAAAAGGTCTGCCCAAGCTGCATTTATAGGAATGGGCGCTTCAAACCAAGACTTCACATATACAAGAACTCCAAAGTTCATAAAGCGTTCTAACTGCGTTTTTTCCTTTTGTGTGGTTTTGAAACATGCCTTCCTCACAAAACAAGTGGATTTTGATTGGAAAGCATGGAGCTCTCCAATCAATTGTATCTGGAGTATGACTAAAAGCTAGTAGAGACAATTCTATTAGTTCCATGTAATCGCCTCTGGTCTGCTTTTTGCTTCCCAAGGTAACTAATAAAGCCTTAACTACGGTGAGTTTTAAATTTTTACTGCCAGGAGCTTCTTTTAATGGCTGAATATTGCTGAATCTTGAATATTTTGATAAAGAAATGTAAGGAGAACTGAATGGTCCGAAACAAGGAGTAAATGCCTTCCTGAGAACAAACATCAAACATATACATGTTTACTGTAACCATATATATGGTTGATACAATCATTTGAATCGTAAGTTAACCATATTATTGTTACCTCAATCATATATAGTTACTGTGACTATAATATTGTTAAAAATGTTGAAATGCACAAATGTTGAAATGGTATTTTTTTTGCGTGTAGATGCATACCTACGGTGTAAAATACCCAGCAGATTAATTTAGATAAACGGCAAGTTGACATTTATTTCAAATCAACATCTACGGGTAAAAGTTACCAAATATTTTTACACTATAAGCAACTAATTTGTTGAAATTACGGGCATTATACATCTCCAGTGAGAAATGCAACACAAATTTTACATGATTGTTACTGTTACAATTGTTAAACAGTACCTTAGGAATATGTTCTACGGAAGCGCTATATACTGGCTTTGTACATCTTGGAACATTTCTTGAACCAGTTCTTTAATCAATAATTTTAGCTTGAAATTATCATCCTCAAAACTTGTTTTACGTAAAAGCTGCATAACTAAAACCCCTTCTTAAGAACGCTTCTATTACAAGTTCTTCCAGCAGTGTTCGAAATTGTCATACTTGAAACTAGTATTAGAAATTTTAAAAACTTCACTCGTTATAAAAATGTATAAGACTAATATTTCTTGAATTCATTTAGCGTTTTTTAACATACTTGATGTATTAAAATAATACATTACAAATCTGACAAAAACCTAATATTTATACCCTCCATCATAAAAGATTGCAACATTTTTCCCTAGTCCCCATACAAGGTCCCCCTCAGAAAATGACTTAAACATTCATAATTGTACTATAATATTTAATATCGTGATGAAATTGGACATTGAAAAGTTTTATATGAACTTAAATATTTCCACGAACTTTTGTGAGGATCGATCCATAATTGACCCTAACCCCCATATAACCCGTATATAAGAAACAAGATTCGGCACAGCGGAATATGAAACTCTTATTAGTTTTTCATAATTTAAGAATTGTTTAACAAATAAATTTTGATTTGTTAAAAGCAAAGTTAAACATTAAATAACATTCCATGAAGTCATTTTAGAACTAGTTTTTATCTAGAACCAATGTGTAACTAATTCTGGAAGTGGTGGTGATATCACTGCTTCAACGGATGTGGTCAAAGAGTGGTTATAGTTGTTCTAGAACTAGTGATTTTGAAACAAAATCTATATTTATATAATCTATTTATCGTTAACGAAAATCAAATAACGGTACCACTTAAAAACCGTTACCGAAATAATTAAAAAAAAACCGTTACCTTTTAATAGATTCAAATCAGTATCCAGTCTGGTTTTATTCCCTTCACCTTCGTGAGACGGTTATATATAAGTTTGTCATTCCGTTTGTAATTTCCACAATATAAATTTCCGACCCTATAAAGTATATATATTCTGGATCCTCATAGATAGCGGAGTCGATTTAGCCATGTCCGTCTGTCTGTCTGTTGAAATCAATTTTCTGAAGACCCCTGATATCTTCGGGATCCAAATCTTCAATAATTCTGTCAGACATGCTTTCGAGAAGTTTCCTATTTAAAATCAGCAAAATCTGTCCATAAATAACGGAGATATGAGCAAAAATCCGAGACAACCTCTATTTTTGGCCTATTTTTGATCTATATCTCGATTACTAAGTCATATATGTAGACAATATGGATATCTAATGATAGATATTTCAAAGGCTATAGTAAGTTGGACCTACAATGGGTCAAAATCGAGAAAAATATTTTTTAATTCGATTTTTTTTCACAAAAAAAATTATTTTTGTCATAAATTTTTTTCACTAATAAATTAAAAAAAAAAATTTTAAATTAAAAAATGTTTTTTTTTTAAAAATTGGAAAACACTTTTAAAAAACAAATTCGAAAAAAAATGTTAATTTTAAATTATAATTTGGTGAATGGTATATAAGATTCGGCACAACCGCTCTTTTACTTGTTATCTTTAAAAAAGTAAGGCTGCTATTAGTATTGCCAAAACTTTAAGAGCATTTCCCACCAGAACCGCTAACTCATTACAAAAAAACAAAAACTATGATTTACACCGCTAAGTTTTATTTTAGTTCTAGGAACTTATTACTTTTTGAAAACTTTTTCAATATGATTTTCTTATTTATTGTTTAACAAACAAAGAAAATTGTAATTTCTGACCGATGTTATTTATACCTAATCAAAGTATAGTAAAATTTTGAAATGCTTATCATTTAGTAATCGAATGATACGCATTTCAAAATTTTTTTAAGACATATCTTATGTAAGAAATTAAAAATAGATTAAACGGAAAAATTGCAAGTGTCTATTTAGGTGCCCTAATTTGATAACCTATATACTGCTCCTCAGGTGAAATTTTAGTTGAATCGGATTTGACAGTTAGAAATGGCGGATATTTTGCTATACATGGAATTGTATTTTCTCTGCATTTATTAATATATAACTTATAAGATGTTTAGATAAATTAGAAAATGATTTTGTATTGTATTTCTTATTTAAGTATTCAATGACACATAAAGTTACGATACTTTGTTTCACCTGGTTAAATTAAAATATATATATATATATAAAACTAGATTTGAATTGTATGTCTTCGATTTTTGTCGACCACAAATTTCAGTAAATATTTCTCGTCATGTCAGAAGCTATAAAAGCTGAGTAGTTTTGGGTATGGTTTCTGGCAACTGAGTTAGGTCTTTGACAGGAGAGTTTCTGATCTATGTGTATTTATCTATGTCTTTTTGTATTAATATAAAGTATTGTAGTGTAGAACCCCTTTAAATTTAATTTAAATAGATTCGAAATCTATTTCACAAGGATTCATTACTTGACTCTGTCCATCACTCCATACCACTACTCCACAGTAATTGCATTCAGAACACTGCAGTGTATTAAATTAAAAAAACAATAAATATTTGTATATGTATCAGTGTGAATGTATGTAAATGTTTAAATATATTTAAATATTTTCTATAGAAAAATACAAATAATAAAACAATCTCATGAATGTATGTGTGTATGTAAATGTAACAACTACTTTAAAAGTGTGAAAGTAAATTACAAAACTCTACATTTAAGTATTTAATGCTGAATTTTAAAATAACAAGAAAAATACATACTTAAATATAATTTTAAATTTTATGTAAAACTTATACCAAAATCATACAACATGATAAACAAACTAACTAAAATAAGAATGTAAACATAATGATTGTAATAAATGAAAGATTGAATGAAAAAGGTGACAAATTTATTGAAATATGTACTAAATGATAAAACAAAAGTAAATAATAAAATTGAATTTTAAAATCAAGTAAATTTTTCAATTAACTTTTCTAAGAAGTTTACAGTTTCAAAAGGTAAGTGTGAAAGTAATGTTTTAATTTAAATGTAAATGTATGTACACTAGGGTGGCAATTATTTTGTACTTTCTACGTTTTCTATGCTCCGAAGGTCTAAAATTTTTCTACGTCATATAAAAAGCAATTGATGAACATTTTAGCAAAATCGGATAACGCTGTACAGAAGTATTTTCAAAAACAATTAATAAAAATAAATGTTGAAAAGAAATCCAACTTCAAATAAGACCATCTCCTAAAAATACATTATCCTACATAAATATCTTGTAAATATCGATTTCGAATCAAAATTTTAGAACTATATATATAATTGGTCATAGTTCCCATATATAGACCACAGGTATATAAGATTTGGCACAGCGGAATATAGCACTTACTTTTTCATATTCTTTTGAGCCGAAAGGGTAATGTAAACCAATGGTTAAGTATATAAATTGTAGTATTTCTAACCAAATATATCAAATAACTTAAAAAACGCTTTGTTAAAATCCGAATTATCAGCATTTAGTTTCTAAATAAGTAGCAAACTTTTAAATGGTGGAAAATAAGATCCACCCTAATGTACAACATTACAGCCAGGAATAACAAAGTTGATACGTTCGTACTTTTTTGATACTAAGTATTTCATATTGGAAAGTAGCATGCTACTCCCGAAACTCATTTGATACTTTCAAACAATTTTCAGTATTTTATGTACAAAATCTAATTTACAAATTCCTATGGACTCCGAACGATTTGCTGCTATAGCTAACTATTATCTGTTGAAAAGGCCAGCCAAAAAAGTTTGAAGACCTAGGATTAAAGGCACATGAATATTGTTGTCAAACTCAATCAGCAATTTCAAAAAAATTGCAAGCAGCAGGATTCATCCAAAATCAGGGAAATTGGGTACCATACGAATTGAGCTGAGCGACCTTGAAAGACGATTTTGACAGAAATGCAGCTTGAATGCTATAAAAGGAAATCATTTCTGTACCGCACAGTGGTTTAGAAACTTTGTTTTTTGGAAATAATTCGGTATCTCGGGAACTATTGGAGATATTATTACAAAATTTGAGTTGAATTACATTTGTTCAGCTTCCTAGGGGTAATACGGGCCAGTTTGTGCCCCCTCAAAGTTGGTCACCTCGGGTCTCAAAATTTTTAAAAAAATCCCCAAAAATTCATTTATGATCCGAATGAGCTGAAATTTAAAATATAAATAGTCCTTGAGAAGATCTACAAAAAATACGCTTACATATGTAGGTTATCTCCTTCAGTTGAAGAGATATTTAGGTTTATTTATTTTTTTTAATTTTGCTCGATTTTTTTTTTGTTTTTTAGATATGGCGGCCCTACGGAGGGTCGAATTTTTTTTTTTCAAAATATCAGCTATTTTGGCAATAAAATTCTAAATAAAATAAAAAAATTTGGTAACAGTTATCTCGTCCGTGTAAAAAGTTACACGCATCCAAAGTTGGAACATGTAAAATGGGCCTAATTTTTTACGATTTTTCCTAAAAAAGTCCCTATATTTTTTCTTTTGTAGAAACAAATTTTCTTTCGGACTATATACAATTTTTATATGTTCCGGAAAAAAAAAACTTAATGCAAAAGCATGTAAAGTAAAATTGGGCTCACTTAAGCGGACACAGTATCCCCCAGACCTATCCAAACTTGGACAATTTAAAAAAAAATATTTAGGTTTAAGTAAAAAATTCTAAAAAGGAAAAGCACCGATCCTCGAAAAAGTTCCGTATTTGTATAACCCTATATGTTGTTTAAATACTTAGAAAGCTGTTTTACTATCACACGGTAAATAGCATCACAGTAGGCACTTTTCTAAAAAAACTCAGTTTTTGGAACACATTTTCCCCGTTTTAGGAATTTCGGTATTTGAAAATAAAAAATGTCAAAAATTATAATGTCATTAATTTAAGGACATTTGGATCTAAATCAGTTCCCAATTTTGTTATGATATCTTTAACCGTTAAAATTTTACATTAAATCAAATTTTATATTTTTCTTCATGGAAAATCACCATATTATAATTTTTTTAGTTTTTAAGGTAAATGACGTTCAAAAAATTAATTAAATTCTTTAATTTTATTAAAATATGAATCTACAAGTCCTAAGGTTTTTACCAATATCAAATACTTATATAAAAAGTATATATCTACTACTCAGAAGCTCCACAAACCTTGCCCCCTTTGAAAATTTTTTACGTTTTTTCATATATTGCATGCAAAATCTGTTACACCAAACATTCTGTTAAGTCAGTGTATGTTTGAATTCAGAATTTACATTTGATATGTTAGTAACATTTTGCATGAAATATATGAAAAAATGTACAAATTTTCCGAAGGCAGTAAGGTTTGTGGAACTTCTGAGGAGTAAATAAAGGCTTTTTATATAAGTATTTGATACTGTTGAAAACCTTAGGACTTGAAGATTGATATTTTAGAAAAATTAAGTAATTTTATAAATTTTGGAACCTCATTTTGTGACGCTATTTACCGTGTGATAGTAAAACAACTTTCTAAGTATTTAAACAACATATAGGGTCTGGGGGATACTGTGTCCGCTTAAGTGAGCCCAATTTTACTTTACATGCTTTTGCATTAAGTTTTCTTTCCGGAACATATAAAAATTGTATATAGTCCCAAAGAAAATTTGTTTCTACAAAAGAAAAAATATAGGGACTTTTTTAGGAAAAATCGTAAAAAATTAGGCCCGTTTTACATGTTCCAACTTTGGATGCGTGTAACTTTTTACACGGACGAGATAACTGTTACCAAATTTTTTTATTTTATTTAGAATTTTATTGCCAAAATAGCTGATGTTTTGAAAAAAAAAATTCGACCCTCCGTAGGGCCGCCATATCTAAAAAACAAAAAAAAATCGAGCAAAATTAAAAAAAAAAAATAAACCTAAATATCTCTTCAATTGAAGGAGATAACCTACATATGTAAGCGTATTTTTTGTAGATCTTCTCAAGGACTATTTATATTTTAAATTTCAGCTCATTCGGATCATAAATTAATTTTTGGGGATTTTTTTAAAAATTTTGAGACCCGAGGTGACTAACTTTGAGGGGGCACAAACTGGCCCGTATTACCCCTAGGAAGCTGAACAAATGTAACTCAACTCAAAAAATCCTCAGCTCTAACCATGTGAAATTTTGTAATAATATCTCCAATAGTTCCCGAGATACCGAATTATTTCCAATAAAAAAAGTTTCTAAACCACTGTGCACTGAATCATTACTTGCGAAAATGGATCCTTTACGATAACCCGAAGCGTAAGAGATCGTGTGTGAAGCCCTGCCAACTAGACGAAACGACACCAAAGCCAAATATTCATGGCGCTAAGGTAATGCTCTGTATTCGGTGGGAGCAAAAGTGTCATATCTATTATGAGAAAGAAGTGCTTGATAAGTTTTGCCTTGTAGTTCAGACATTGCCCCGTCCGACTACTATTTGCTGCGATCGATGCAGATCGCTTTCTCTGGGATACGCTTTACTTCAGAACAGAGTATCTGAAAATGGCTTGATTCGTTCTTGGCCTCAAAATATGAGCAGTTATTTTGGCGCAGAATCCATCTGCTGCCAGAAAGATGGGAAAAGGTCATAACTAACAATGACCAATACAATAAATAAATACTAGAAATTTGAAAAAATCCCGTATTTTTAAGTCATACATCCGATATATAAAAAATCCTGTATTTAGCAGTATTTTAAAACGAAAATATTGTGCAAAACAGTTTTTTCAATAGAAAATCTTGTACATAATAGTATTCGCTATAGAAGATCGCGTGTCTATACACAATTTTTTTGTATAACAGTATTTTCTATAGAAAATTTCATGTACAAGAGTATTTCGAGTGAATAGCTGTATTGTCCTTAGGAAATCTTGTGTATAACAGCATTTTCTATAGAGATTCTTGCGCATATCAATATTTTCTATAGAAATTCATGTAGTTATGTAACAGTATTTTATATCTGTAGTTTCTATAGAAAATGTTTTGTATAACTGTAGTATCTTTTAAAAATATTAAGTAACATAAAAACAAGATTATGAATATAAATTAACATTTTTAGAACTCTGAGGTTGGAAAAATTACTATTTGAATATTATTTTGATACCGAAAAATATGTTAATTTTCCATCCCTGATTACAACTCGTATCCCAGCAGTTAAGAAGCAGCCAATGTATCCCTTATAGACATTAATTGTCACAAATGTCTATTCACTTGAGTGACTCCGATTCATATATAAAAAAGTAATAATTTTACCCACCAGAAATAATCTGTTGGAGAGTTGTCGTGGGATGGTTTGTTTACAAGCAAACGGTTACTGGACTATCTATAAGATGTCTTTTTAACTGACTATTTGAGCTCAATTAGCAACCGTACATGTCAAAATAACTAGTTATGTAGATGATTATGTAACCAATTAGGTAGCTAGTAAGGTAACTGACTCGATGTAACCGAAAAGTGAATCCAATGCATTGACTACTTGGGACCAGCTATCAGACAGGCTTATTGCAATCCAAACGGATTAATTGAACGCATACATAAGAAATGCACGTATTAAAATAACTAGTCACGTTATGGGTAAAGTCACTAGTTCGAGACAGTCTCCTAGAACTGCTGGGATGTGTATAAGAAATTATTTAAAGTTGTATGTGTTTATAAGTACATGTGCACTTCTTTGCTTGTATATGTATAAGTATATGATATAAGTATATGATTTGTTAATTAATTAAATTTGTTTTTATATTTTAACATTCAAATAACACTTTTTTAATTAAATTAAATTCAACAATTTTCTTATTGTCAGATTTCTTTTTTTCTTTTTAAATTACCATTAGCATACATTTAGGATACTAATTTTTGTAATGTGACACAGAAAAATTTATCATTAATGATTTTATACTAATTAGTCTTTTAAACAGATTGTTGCAAAGTGTTTTCAGCTGTATTTTTGTTGGAAAAAAGGTTTGTTAAGTGTGAGTGATTAGCAACTCTAAAAGGTAAAGTGAGTTTAATAATTTATTCCTTCTATATGCTTTTTTAGACATCAGGCACTCGCTAAGAGGTTTTGTTATGTTTTCCAGTTTGATTCTGACAATTTGACGCACATTCGTTCTTGCGCTTTGCTACCCCTATCATGGTAAAATAAAAAAATGTGATAGGATTTTATAAAAAATTAAATGAATATAATTAAGTTTTCCAATGCTTTTGTCATTGAAAGTAAAAAAAATATAATGTGAGTTTAAATTGTAGCAGACGGTCGGTTTACTATAATTTCGAATGTTTTTACAGCGGGCATGTTTCGATACAGCATATTCTACTTACTATGATAGGAAAGTAATTTATAAAAAGCTAGAAAAATCTATCTATAATAGTTCTTTAGATATTCGAAAATAACTAATAACTTTGTATGATCTGATACCACCGATTTGAAATACGTAGGTAAGGTTAGGTTTCCATGCAGCCGCGAAGTTGAAGAGTAGAAGAACAGCTCACGTGGGTCCAAGCAATGATCCCTTTGTGTTACCTGAAATTAGAAGTTAGAAAGAAAGAGGAGGAGATAGAAATGAAAGGAAAAAAGTGGAAGATTGAGTAGCTTAGAAGAAGATGTTCAAGGAAGAGAGTAGGAGATTTACAAAAGTTGCATATTAATAAGATAGCGGTTATTACGTTACCCTCGACAGGTTCCCATATCTGGTCCTATTAACCAACTACTACTCCTTATAAAGCCATTGATGCCCTCAAGTCTCATATTCGAGAGATCAGAAAGACTATTTATGAAACGGTGTCCCAGAAACCGTAAGCGTAGATCACCTAATGCCGGACAGTGACAATGAAAAATGGTTTCATCCTCCTCCTCGTTTTGACAACTTCTACAGAAGTCGTGGTTGCCAAAAGTGCAGTATCCGGTAATGACTCCCACTACGCCACGCAATTGTGAGGGTGACAAGCCAAGAAGATATGTTGTTCGCCCACGATTCAGTCGGGGCCTATCATTCTGGTAGGTTCACAATCCCATCTTGTCTGAGCGAGCTCATTGTAGAAATTACTAATTTGTAGCTTGCACTTGGATAGGAATTATAGGAAGTCTATGTTTTCGTCAGGTAACATGGCGTCTTTTTTCGCCAAATCATCAGCAACGCAGTTGCCTGTAGTATCTCCGTGTCCCCGTACCCACTCGAGTACGACTGTTGAATGTCTCGCCATCCTGTTTAAGGATGCCCGGCATTCCTGGACCAAATTAGATGTTGTGTATACATCTGTTAGATATTTTATTGCGGCCTGGCTGTCAGTATATATACGAATATCCCTGCCTGATATCTTGTTATAACTGAGCCAGTTAGCCACCCTTTTGATGGCTGATATTTCAGCCTGAATTATGCTACATTCATTTGGAAGTCTAAAAATAACCTAATATCGAATTCCCGAATGTAGACACTTACGCCAACTCGATCTCTTTTAATAGAACCGTCTGTATAGACTGAGAGACCCGTTGCTTCAAGTAAAGGTCCGTCCATTGCTTCCGTATTATACGGAATTGAGAAACCGAAGTTTCTCGCCAAGAAGGGTCCGGAAATGCAATAATCGATATTATCCGAAAGAGTCTGGATGCTACCTATTATGGTGGCGTGACCGTATGGAGCATGTTTCCAAGCCCCAATCGCGTTTAGCCTAAAGGCAGAGGTAAATGCCATTTTTCTTGCCAATAGATCCACGGGGATCCAGTTCAATATAGTAATGAGCGACTTTGTTGTGGTCGTTCTTAGAGCTCCTGTTATCAGGATTGTCATTCTTCTCATAACCCTCTCTAATAGCATGTAAATTGAGCCATTGTCCAATGCCTTCCACCAGACAGAAACTCCATAGAATAGTGTCGGCTTAATGACCGTATCACATATCCAGTTAACGAACTGGGGTCTAATACCCCATTGCGTACCTATCGCTTTCTTACAGACATACACAGCCGTCAAGGCTTCCGACGTCCTTGAAAGGGTATTGGGTTTCCAGGATAGTTTACTATCCAGAATAACTCCTAAGTATTTTGCATTATCCGATAGTCTTAGCTCAACACCATTTAATCGGGGAAGCGTGAAATGAGGAATCTTGTACTTTCTTGTGAATAGTACAAATTCGGGTTTGCTTGGGTTAACACACAATACGTAAAATGATACCAAAATAACACATGCAAAGTATTTATTATAGATCTCCAGATATCCATTAATAACAGTTAATTGGATGTGAAACTGGATACCCAACCTGTTTCCATCACCCTCACAAAGAACGGATACTGGCAACAAAGCAATTTAAATGAACTATGAAAACTCTGTTAAAGTAGTTCCCAAAATATTCAATAATGAACACCTTCATCGTATGACAGGGAACATCTCCCTTGTTCCGAACTACGTTAAGTTCTTGTAATTCACAACTACGTACAATGACAACAAAACAACTTACGCAAAGTCTTGAGAAACTCATATGCTATGTACCGTTATTTAAAATGTAAATATAGAGAAAAACATCTGTTAGTCAAAAACAGATGTTTTTCTTAACTGTTTTTCCACTACTTAACTGTTTATTTTTTACAATTTTCAGTGACAACTCAGATTAAAATAAGTTTTTGATATTTGGTTTAGACATGAAAAATTTAGTGCAGCAAAGCCTAATTATAAAATAGAACTTTCTAACAAAAAAATTAATTCCTTTATGCTCTGCATAGTGCACAAAATAAATATATACCTGAAGGAATCATTGTTGCAGAAACATCCGTAATAATGACATTACAAACTAGTCTAAATATAACTGTAAAGGGCTATTTGAATATATCAGTTCCCTTATATAGAAAGGCCCTAAAAATAATATGATGTATGAAGTTAAGTGGAGATTTAACGGTAGCCCGGGTCACAGCATACACAAGCAAAAGTCATTCGAATTTGCAGGACGAATTTCTGTTTATTGCATTATTTGTTGCAGTAGGATTTTCAGATTGTGCAACTGCAGCAGTATTGTGGGATCCTAAATCATCTTCCACAAAACATTGCAGGCCAATTTGTTTATATTTGCAAAAAGAAAGAACAACTTTAATTAAATCTGTTCAAAGCCCCATTTTCTTCTCAACACTGTGGATCAAGCAGAAGTTAAACATTATTAACTCAAAAATCCCGCATTTTCAGTATTTTCCAAATTTTTGGTGTTTCTATATTTTACCAATGTAAATATGTGTGACAAAATTCATTACTGTACGATAACTCCTTCTATTTTTGCCACTCGTTATATGAACTCACGACACTGTGCATCCCTCCGAATACCTTATATTTTGGCATAACAGATCACTAACATCATCGAATATTACACAATGTTCAACAACTCCCACAATTACAGTTCACTTGATATTCGATTATTTTAATTATTATAATTCTCCAGATATTCACTTCTAACCTCTTTATATAAGGGGGATCATTCCCATTAAGCCGATCCAGACCAATTTCAGCCAAACATCTTAAAAATATATGAAAGACTCTGTTTTATAATTATATCATGTAAAGGAAACTGTTTTGATTTTGAAACATTTGTACAATATAAATTAATTCAAAATATTGGCCATTGTTAGCTATGACCTTTTCCCATCTTTTTGGCAACATATGGATTCTGAGCCAAAAGAACTGCTCATCTTTTGAGGACAAGAATGTATCAATCCAATATCGAATACTCTGTTCCAAAGTGAAGCGTATCCCAGAGAGAGCGTTTTTCAGCGATCGTAACAAATAGTAGTCGGACGGGGCACGGTCTTGACTATAAAGCGGGTGATGCAAAGCTTCCCAACCACTTCATACTAAATACTTTTTAATAGGTATTGCAAAACGTGGCCTAACATCATGACAACAATGGAATATTACGATTTCATGTCTGGCCGCATATTCTGGGCATTTTCCGGCCAATGCTCGCTTGAAACGAATCAGTTGAATTCGGTATAGGTTCCCTTTGATGGTCTGGTCAGATTTCAGCAGCAAATAATAGATTGGACTCTTTTTCTCCCACCAAATATAGATAATTATCATGGACATTTGGCTTTGGTGTCGATTCGGCTGGTTGGTGGGCTTCATGCATCATCTCTTGGTCTTCAAATTTTTTTTGACTGGCCTGGGTGATCTTTGTCTACCGTATATAAATCACCACTTCTGAACTGCACAAACCATCTGTAGCACGTTGAAACCGATGAAACACATTCACCATAAGCTTTGGTGAGCAATCGGCGTGCTTCAAATTGAAGAAGGAAAGCAAAACTTCAAGCATATGACGCTTTCTTGGTACAAAATTCGAAATTTTTGAAGCAATAACTAAGTGAGAATAAATGACAGATAATGGTACATGACATATAATTTTTAAAAACTTAAGTTACAAAAAACAAAAACCGTGCTCAAAAGATATGCCGTATTTTTAAGTCATACACCCAATAATTTGCCTGTTAATTTCTTGCACAATCTTAGGTTTGAATATTTGTAACACAGTTGTAGCATCTTAACGATCACATCATGATTACATTTCGATTTTGATATAAACATTGTGATCAAGTAACAAGTAGAATAGAGCAGACATTCTAATTGGCCATTACGAAATATCAAAAATTATGGTGTAAATCGATATGTCTTCTCTTGATGGCTAACCGTAATTCTATTAAAATACAACCAGCATTCGTTTCATATTTTTATCCTTAAAATATAAACAAAAATTCATACATATATAATTCATAACGTTCAAGGAAATTATAAACAAGGCCATTTCCATGGAGAAATATAAATGAAAATAATAATAATTTAAAAACAAAAAAAAAAACTGATTTTTAACCACAATCTGTTGCACCCCGTTTCCACGAGCGACAAAACAATTATGAAACATCTGTCAAGTTGATGACAGAAGGATACTCGTATTGCGGAAAGAACACTGTGTTAATGTTTGTACAATGTTCGTGTGGTACATGATTTTAAACTTTTATTTATTAAAACTTTTAAATATTGTTTTTAGTTACAAGTAAATACTTGTATTTATCAAACATGATGTAATGGTTGAAGTTTAGATATTTATTAGATTTAATTTTAATGGAATTTTTTGGAACATTAATATATAAATGAGCAAATATTTACTATAATGGTGGTTAGTTTTTTTTAATTAGTTTTAAACATAAGCAATTTGAGAAGAGCAGTGAAATAATTTATAATGATGACAGATTAGAATGTACGAAATACAATTAAAACATACAAATTATCAATCTAGCCTTAAGTCTGTAGCACTTCTGAATACAGAACGTGTATGTATATTTGATATACTGTACATTTATTAAATACTTAATACCTACTTGCAACCATAGTTTCCGTCTCATTAAATTCACACAATTTTATGGACGGATATAAGTAATTTACAATAAATATTATAATAGATAGTTACAGTTTAATTCATGGTAACGTATTCCTCTAAATGTTTACGTCTACTGTAAAAGTATTAACCACTTTCCTTTTACGTTAAATGCATGTTAATGATTGTCCTGTATTTTATCCGCATACATATATATGTACTTTTAGTTGAATATGGTGTAAAAATCGATTTATTCTTTACTGAATTGTTTCTATTGAAAGACGCATATGTATTGGGGTGGCTACGTTTGCATTGACACAAAAAACATTGTCAATGTTCCCTACTAAAATTAAAGTTTACTTTATTTGCAACAAATATGAGACAAATTGAACAGCATTTAAAACGTGAGCTTATTACTTGTTCAGCTTTCCAAAGTAGTATCTTAAATATATAAAAACCTTTATTTATACACTGAAGAAATATCGGTTGGAAATCGGTTCTCAATCAAAATATATAGAATATTAAACTAAAATTCTAAAGTTTTTATTAAAAAAATAAAAAGATAAGAGTTTTTCTGAACTCGGAATTGTAAAACCATGATGGAAATCAAAGGGGCCCTCTTTTCAAAATTTTATTTTTGATGAAAAGAAAGCTTAGGTCCATTGCTTTAAGAGGTTTTTGGTCGCTTAGTGCGATGCGAGTGAGATATCTACCAAATAAATATTTTGTAACCCAAGTCATACAATTTTTGATTTTTTTTTTTTTCAAAATCGAACTTTTTTTCCTAAATGGGCCTTCTTTTAATTTTTTTGCACAAAAGAATGCTTAGGTCCATTTATTTAAGAAGCTTTTGGTCTCTTAGTGGGATTCAAGTGGGGTATATATCAAAATAAATTTTAAACACAAAAATTGTGTGTCTTGAATTACAAAATAAATAAAATATATCCCACTTGCATCCCACTTGCAATGGACCTAAGCATTCTTTTGAGCAAAAATAAATCGGCCCATTTTGGAAGAAATTTAGATTTTGCAAAAAAAAGTCAAAAATTTTATGTCTTGAGTTACAAAATATTTATTTTGATAGATATCTCACTCGCATCCCACTAAGTGACCAAAAATCTCTTAAAGGAATGGACCTAAACTTTCTTTTGAGCAAAAAAAATTTTTAAAAATGGGCCATTTTGAAAAAAAGGTCAACAGAGTTTTCGAATTTGCAAAAAAGTCAAAAATTGCATGTTTTGAGTTACAAAACATTTATTTTGATATATATCCCTAGTCGCATCCCAATAAGCGACCAAATAGAATATCAAGAAAATATCTTAGTTTTCTTTTGAAAAAAAAGTCAAAAAAATTTTTAATTTTGGAAAAAAAAATTTCAAAATTTTTTAATTTTTTTTTTCGAAAGATGTAAAAAATAGCTATCTAAACTATTGGGGACACATTTTGCTAAGAACAATAAGTAATAAGTTACATGGATGAGAAAAAACACCTGCTTGACCAAAATGTAAAATTTTTATACCCTCTAACTCAGAAAGTTCTCGACCGATCTTGTTGAAAAATTGTGTCTGAATTACTATCCAATAAAACTAACTATGGTGCAAATCCCAATCGGAAGACATCGAATCCCAATCGGAAGACATGGTTCACTTGACATGAAATGCCCCAATATGAAAATGGCTATATCGAATTTTATGAAGATCGGGCCATAATTTGTCAAAGGTCCCATATAAGGACTACATTCGAAAATTACATAGGCCTTTATAAATACCTAACAAATATTAATATTAAACCAATATTGGATACAAATTACTGATACACATATAAAGCATACTACTCGATTTTCTGAATATCAGTCCATATATGCCCATATCGCCCATATAAAGTCCATATAAGGACATAGAGCGGAAACTAGAAACTAAAAAATTACTGAAATCATTACACATACAAGTGTTGTTTTTGTTTCTACATAGTTTTATTTTTATAATACATTCTCACCACTAAGGTTTAGACAATTGAGTTAGGTTTATGACAGAAGAGTTTTCGATCTATGTGTATTTATCTACATTCCCAACGAAAGTATAACAAGTAGTCCGACTCTCAATTTTTTAAAATTACTCTCTAATAAAAAGTCTTGAAATTTTAACATTTACCAAAATTGAGTTTGAAAACAAACTTCATGGAGTAATGCCTCCAATTCATGGTCTTCAAACTTTTTTGGCTGGCCTGGGCGATCTTTGTCTTCCATGTCAAAATTACCATGTCTGAATCGCACATTGAAACCGATGGAACACATTCACTGTAAGGGTTAGTGAGCAATCGGTGTGCTTCAGCGGCACTTTTTTAAAATTAAAGATGTAAAGCAAAACTTCCCGCATTTGGTACATGTGCCTTTTTTTGCAACAACCAGATGCTCTGCGATGTCATAATTGAACGCAAATTACCCTCCATTAGCAAAACTAGAGTTTAGAGATTGATGTCAAGAAGACACTCCTAATGTGGGAAATCCAACCACAGACCAAAAACTTACATTGCAATGTAATGATTAAAATGCTAATATATTTACTCTTCACTACTTATACATTAGCATTTTAACTCATTATTTTAACAAGGTTTCGCTTACAAATAAGTCATTATTATGTTCGATTACAAATAGGGACTTAAATAAGTAATATATACAAATTCCTTAAACAATTATCCTTCATTTATAATGATAAATGAAACAAGTATGTACTATATACCAGTTTTAATGTCAGTCATTATTAAACTACATCTAAGTAATGCAGACGGTATAAAGTAGTTGTTCAGTAACTACAAGTCATTACTAAGTTTTTTCTGGGTAGTTTCTCCAAGACGAGGTTCAGGCCAGTTAGAAGAAGTTGATGTTTGCATTGTGTGATACTATTTTTATTAGTTTTAAAAGTTTTTTGAGTAAATACATTTTAATATTTATGCTTTTTTTATATTTTTTATGTTAATAAACAGAAATTACAAAAATAATATTTTATAATTTTTTTAGTTTACTCAATCGAATTACTTGTGATAGTACTACGAACCAACCAAATTCGATTGGGCACAAATTCGGCTTCCACCAAAAATCTGTATTCTCTGTGTATGTAAGGAATATCTACCACTTTTTTGAAGGCATCCTAATATACATACTTGCAACCAAAGTGCACTTAGTCCTTATAAAAAGGAGAATGCGAGTAAAAAATTATGTTTTCATTAAGTGGTTGTTAAGCCTATTGTCAATAACAATTTATAAATTGTTTGTTTTTTGTTCGCCCCATATACAAGTGAACATTTATAAAAGAACAAAATTTCACTGAGTCGATATTTATATGAATGAATTCTGATTGCTTTTGCGAAACACATATCGGAAGACCATAGAACAAATTTACTTTTTTAAATTTTTTTTTAATTTCACAGTTTTTAACTTACAGATTAAAGCGAACATAAATTAGAGTAAATATACTTTGGACATTTTTAAAGCCTATGAATTATAGTAATACTTCTTGGCGGTAAATTATATGGTGGTGTGAAAGAAACCAGATTTCATAATTTTTATTAAAAAATCTAAAAACCATTCAAATTAGTGACAAATGAATGTTTTCATTTAGCTTGTTACCAAAATCCTATGGACGTTAAAATATTTCAAGGACTTACAATTTTATCATTAATTATCATTAAATATTTGTGCACTTAGCTCATTTCTACACTAAACTAATGATATAGTTTGGAATATTCCATACCTTTAGTTAAAATTGTTTCATGACAACAAATTGATTTGCTAAAAGTAAATATTTTATTATATTTGTCATCATCAAATACATTGTAATATTTAAAAAATGTATTTTATATATATTTTTAGCTAACATATTGAGCCCTAACCACGAAAATATCTTAAGTGCAGACATCAAATATTACAAGAGAAACTTATTTGTGATTATTTGTATGATTTAGTTTAGTATAAATATACAGACGATGTGCATTTAAACTGATATTATATTTGCTATGAAATTGTAACGGTCCTTTGTAGACCTACAAAATTTCAACATATTATGCAAATGATCTTAAATTATAAAAAAATAAAAATCTATTGTATTGTGGGTTAAGATATTTTGGCTGTTAGGGCTCGATATGCTTTTACGTGTATAGATGTACGTGTTCAAAAGCAATATTTATTGACTCTGTTTGTAACGATTATGCTAAAACTACTCATCAATGTAAAACAACAAACGACAGCTAAAGTCAGTTAAAACAGATTGCTAAAATTAAAAATGTTTACCATTTTCCTAAACAGTTTGGTATTGAAAATTTAGCAGAACCAGAATAATAAACCCAAATGTGAGACAACCTCCAAAGAAGTTAGAATTTTAAACTTTTTTTTTTTGCTATATTGTTAAATCATATTGGTGATAATAAGTTACATGTAAAAAGAAATTGCGACACCATCTTTGATCAAGATTGAGCCATATAAGACCATAGCCCCCATTAAGGTCCAATCCCAAAAATCACATAAATACACATAAAAATTTATGTGTATTTATTTTAAAAACATGGTAATCAAGTTTAAATTCAACATCAATAATCTTCATATAAGTAGTATATGAACATCGCCGAAACTAATTTTGTGAACATGGGCCCATATATGGTTATAGCACCCATATAAGGACCACTACCGAAAAACACATTAACCTACATAAACATCGACATGAAACTAACAATGAACACAGATCAGTTATATATGTGCAAAAATTATTTTGATGGATTTTGTGAATATCGGTCCACACCCGAAAAACACTTTAATCTCATACAAATATCGGTATCGATTAGGGTATTCATTCGAGAAATGATCGTTCGATTAATCGAATAATTTCTTACGAATAATTATTCAAACAATATAAAATTGGCCATTTTCGAATAACGATTAATTCAAATAATCGAATAAAACGAATAAATGTACATATACATTTATTAAATTGCAAAAATTTTTCATAATTCCAAATTTAAATAAGTAAGTAATGATGACTTGTATTGTATGGTTTCTGAAATTCGACAAATATACATATACATATTATTGAATGAAGTTACAATTCTAAACACAATTTCTTGATCTTGGAATTTTACTAGACCACAAATTAAACTTTGTTTCGCATATTACTATGACAATAAATAAAGCCAGAGGTGTACTTGCATTTATAAAATGTTGGTCTAAGGAATTTAGCGACTTCTATATCACAAAACAACTTTACATGTCTTTAGTAAGACCTATAAAGTGCACTCTCGGTAACGTAAACACCGCCTAACGTGAACAAGATTTTGTTTACATTGACTACTCTGTAACGTGAACAAACTCAGAAAGCTCTATAACGTAAACAATTTTTTTTTCACTGCATTTGTTTTCTAAGCATGTAGACAACACTGAAATACATGCATTATATAAATAATTTATATGAGTAATTTAATTGCTATGTAATTTTATTTCAATTTATATTTTCTCGTGATCTCGTTTTGTTTTGTAATGCATTTTAATCAATAATTTTTGTTTTATATTTTAATAATGAAAATAATAATAAAAGAATTTCACGTTCAAGCGTGTAAAATACAGGTTTATAAAATTTTATATTTTTTTCATGAAATTCGACAATCGCTAACGTGAACAAATTCAGTAACATGAACTGCCTTGGTTTTAATTAGTTCACGTTACCGCGAGTGCACTGTATTGGAATATGGCTCTGTTAACTGGGATCCTGAATACAATATTCATGTTCAGCGATTAGAATCTGTACAAAATCAATTCTTACTCTTCTGTTTACGTGGTTTACGTTGGAATCCTAAGTTAAACCTTCCATCATACATTGATAGACTTAAGTTAATAAAATTGCCTACATTACACAGTAGAAGAACTATGCTTAATGTAACATTTATGATCAATATAATTAATGGTGAAGTCTGCTCCGAATTCCTTGTAAATAATGTTACTTTCAACTTTCATCAACGACTGTCACGTTATTTCAAGCCACTGCATGTCAAAAACGTTAGGACTAACTACGCCCAAGCTGATGCAACAAGGAGATTATACTGCGAATTTAAAACCTTTATCATCTCATTGATTTTTCTCTTAAAACAAATGTAATTAAACATAACATTATTCGTTTTTTAAATGATTAATTATTTGTTGAACTTTTTGTAAATTCCTTGTAATTATATATATACTTTGATAAAAGTCTGTAAGAATTTAATCTATTGAATTAAATAAAAAAAAATAAAAAATTCTTTTAAAATGTTTAGGACTTGAACCAATGAAAATAAAGGCATAAAATATTTGTTATTTAATAAAATGATTTTAGAATTGGTTTCGAAACAGAAATATTAACGTCTAAACATGATCATATGCTGGCGAAATATTAGCAGAATCTCAATTAATAATCAAGATATTAACTTAGATTAAAGTGGTGTTGAAAATGATGGTGAATGTGATTTCGAAAGTGATATTAAGGATGACATTTATAATGATTACGTTGAAATAGACGAAAGCCATGATCTTAAGATATATATAAGTGATGTTATTAACCGCGTACGTAAGTGTTGCAAAATATTTAATAAATCTAACGATAAACACAAAATATCGCAAACTTACGTTTTGTTGCAAGAGTTGTCTAACATGGTAATAAACTTTTTGCGAATTTATAAAGGCGTCAATCATGACTAACTTCAAATTACCACGTTCACTGACAATGATATCAAACATTAGACAGATTTGTGTAATTCCCTAAGACCAAAGATTCGTTGTAAAGATTCCGCAGCGTTAATAGAGCTTGAGGGTATAATACAATTTGTTACAAATAATTTAGAAAAAGTGAATAAATCATTTACTAAAGAATTAGTTACTCATTTTAAAACCCGAATTAATGACCGACATATATAAGTTCTTTATACTTTCGTTTAAATTGTACTTGAATTCAGGATCAAATTTTTTAAAGCATAGCTACAAAACGGAAACTAAAGAGTTAGTTTAGTAGATTGTTTGACGGGAATCTGATCAGAATATTCCTGATGAAAATTTAATGATGGCATTTGTTTTTAAATGTTTTTTAACATTATCAATACTTGAATTGTTAACTTTAACGTTTGTATACCCTTCACCTTCAGGAGAAGCGTATATATAAATTGGTCATTTCGTTTGTAATTTCAACAATTTAACTTTCCGACCCTACAAATTATATATACTCCGGATCCCTATAGATAGCGGAGTCGATTAGGCCATGTCCGTCCATCTGTCTGTTCATACTTGATTCATACATCAATATATCAGAAATTCTTGTTATTCAAAATCGAGAAAATCGGCCCATAATTGGCTGAGATATAAAGAAAAAACCGGGCCAACCTAAATTTTTGTTCGCTTGTTATTCAAAATCGAGAAAATCGGCCCATAATTGGCTGAGATATAAAGAAAAAACCGGGCCAACCTAAATTTTTGGCCTATTTTTCATATATATCTGGATAACTAAGTCATTAATATAGACAATATGAATATCTAATGATAGATATTTCAAAGTCCATTGCAACGATCTATATAAGGCTATAGTAATTTGGACTTACAATGGGTCAAAATCGGGAAAAATATTTTTTAACCAGAATTTTATTTTTCAACAAAAAAATTTTTTCTCATATATTTTTTTTCACTAGTAAATTTAAAAAATTTTAAATAATTAAAAATAAACTTTCCAAAAAAAAATTTTTTTTCAAAACAATTTAAAAAAAAATATTTTTTAAATTTTTAAAAACAACTTTGATAATTTTTTTTTTTTTAAATTTTGAAAAACAATTCTGAAAAAAAAAATTCATTTTGTTTACCTAAAAATATTTAAAATTTTTATTTTAAAGTATAATTTGGTGAAGGGTTTATAAGATTCGGCACAGCCAAATATAGCTCTCTTACTTTTTTTTTGTTTTCCTTTAACAATAAAATATTAAAAAACCTAAATAAAACTTTATTCTTCACTTTTATAAAAAATTTAAATTATGCATATAATTCGATTAATTTTAAACGTGTGATCGAATTATTCGAACAAGTTAAAATCTCTTATTCTTATTCCTTTTATTCGAAAAAATCGAATAATTTGAATACCCTAGTATCGATTTAACATATTTTGCATAAACTTGTCTTGCTAACAAGATATAAAATATTATTATCGAATTATAAATCCGAATAACAAACAATAAATATCGATATTCTAGCTTTTTTTACCAGCGTAGATTCTGTTATTCTCATTATTTTTAGGTGGAGAACACAGCCGAATATAGTGCTCGGTCTGTCTGTCAGTTGTAAATACAATAGACAAATACTCTCTGTTGATAATTTTATATAGCGATGTTAGATTTTTATATAGTTTTAGACAATACCAGCAATTATTAAAAAAAATGCTATTAAGCGACAATTTAGACACATTTGAACAATGAGCAGCGACTTGTTTTGAAGAAATATTCGATATTAAAATTTTTTATAAACTACATATTTATATTTTGCACTCTAAAACTTATTGTTTCTTTACTGCGACGCTACTCTCAATTAAATTTGTTTAGTTTCTTTTAACATCGGCCAGTTCACTTGATATCGAACTTTTTACCACTTAGCGGCAACTAGTTACCTCCATTACTTGACACTTAAATATCATTTGGTTGTTGTTTTAGTTTTAGCAAAGTTCTACTGTATTTGACTTATACTCGTATTAAGATGCTAAAATATTAGCACAAGACATCATGAACACACTTCAAATATACATAAAATACTGTATAATGTATGGATAATAAAAATGTTATCCAATGTTTTTTTTTTTTAGCTTTTTATGGAAACTTTTCAACTAAAAAATATGTATATTTTATACATATTAACTTGTGACTGAAGTGTCACTTAAAAATATGAAAAATAACTAGAATAGTTTACACATTGTCCTAATGGAATGGTTATATTATTTTAAAGATAACTAAATTTAATTTCGAGTTGAATGCGTTTCAGTGAAATTTTTTATTTGCGAAACATGTTTAATCCAAATTAAATAGATGGAAAAACACATTTTTATTCGAATGAACATTTTTCACTTCAGAATAAAAAATTATTCGATCAATAATTGTCGAATACATTTAATTCTAAACTAAAATTTTTTATGTAAAACAAATATTTGGGAAAATGATCTCAATGAAAAAAAAAAAACAATAAAAATTTCATCTATAGATTTTGAATTAAAATTATCTAGGGTTTTTTGGAAATCACCTCGGGTCTCAATTTTTTTAAAAAAATCGCCAAATTTCCATGTATAATCCGAATGTGTTGAAATTTAAAAGGATCTACGAAAAATTCAATTACCTGTGTAGGCTACTTATTTTTTTTTTAATTTTGCTCGATCTTTTTAGGTTTAAACCTAAAATTATTTTTTTTAAATTGGCCAAGTTTGGATAGGCCTGGAGGATGTTGTTCCTTATAATTTAAAAATTGTGTATAGTCCCGCAGAAAATTTTTTACTACAAAAGAAAAAATACAGGGATTTTTTGGGAAAAAAATGAATAAAATACGGCCCTTTTTACATGTTCCAACTTTGAATGAGTGATAACTTAACAGTTATCAAGTTGTTGCTTTTTTAGTTAGAATTTTATCGTCAATATAGCTGATATTTTAAAAATAAATTTTGGCAATCCTTTGGCCCGCCATGTCTAAAAAACCATAAAAAGATCGAGCAAAATTAAAAAAAATATATAAATAAACTAAATGTCTCTTCAACAAATAGCGATAAACTACACATGTAAGGACTATTTATATTTTAAATTTCAGCTCATTTGGATCGTTAATGGAACACCTCAGCTCCAACCATGTGAAATTTCGTAAAAATATCTCCAATAGTTCCCGAGTTACCGAATTATTTCCAAAAATAAACGTTTCTAAACCACTGTTGGTTTGTATAGAATCTTGTATACCCACCACTAATATAATACGGGAACTCATTTTTAGGCTTTTTGTATAAAAACATTTATATGGTTCATTCAATTTAATTAATTTTATATTACTAGAAAATATCAGAAATTTTGTCCGCTAGACTCAAGCATTTAAATGTTAACGGAAACAAAATATGTACCTATATAGTAGTAAGTCCGAACAATAATCCCTAGGTCCTATAGTACCTGCAAGAGACTGAAAGGCGTTCGGACATAGCTAGAGTAGACATTTTGTTATAATTTTTTTAGTCGGACCGATTTTGACAATTTTCATTACCAAATATTACCGATCAAAATAGAATATTTGAGTTTTATCGTATTCCTTTAAAAGTCGGACTGATATTTTGTTACATTTTATAAATTTTTAATACCAAACATGTCTGATCAAGATAATTTTGGGGAATATTGCATCCCCCTATGTCTTTTTCTCTAGGCTCCATCGTTCCTGTAATAGACAGACGACGGACATATTTAGATTGCCTTAGAATTATATAAAGAAACAGTATATATATACGAGGGCAGGTCAATAAGTCCCTGCCCAACGTTTTTCCATTTTTGTCAGCTAAGTTAACAAATTAGTATCGATATTTATTTCGCAAATTTAACTATTAAAAAACAACATTTAGAATAAAATCATAGACATCAATATTTGACGGTAAGTAGATAACATTTTATATTTTAGTTTTATAATGTATTTGAAGTGAAAATAAAGTTTGATTTCAAAACGAAATACTGAAGGCCTTCTTAAAATCGTCTTGCCGGTTTATGTGTACAAAAATGTCCTCCTCTCTTACATTGTTGTTTTAACCTTTAGTTCATAAAACACTATTGTTTGCTAATGGTTCTATTATTTGCATCCTTTTATTTTACTATTGTGTTAAAGATGGATATTACTAAACATCCTCATAACAAAAATATCAATTTAGAGCAAATGTCTGATGAACAATTTCTCGAGTTCATAGATTCTGTAGAGTTATGTAGACAGCAAGATGAAAAAAGTGTTGCTGATTCCTCTTATTTTGTAAAGACGTAACAAAATTTCCAAAAATACATGCCCACTAAACCGCATAAAAGGGGGAACAAATTTTTCATGCTTTGTGATTCAAATGGTGTTGCCTACCGTTTTTAAATCTACAATTGGTCCGAAGATAATATCATTTTATCTGTTACACCGGACATTGGAGCTACCTTCAATGTTTGGAGATTCCTAATTTCATGCATCACATCCTGTATTTTGATAACTTTTACACATCAATGCCGCTGTTAGTCTATTTACGAGCCAAAGGAATTTATGGTATGGGCACAACGAGATGTAGTAATTTTTTTGTCATATTACTTTTTGATCATGATTTGCTTTTGTGGAAGCTGCGGAATGCTCAAAGAGCAGATATGATTTTGCGTAGAATACATGACCTCAATCCATGGAGTCGATGTGAATACTGTATTATGGAAGGATAGCAAATATCTCCGCCCGTCATGGACATATGTATGTATTAAACGTTTCAGAAGAACCAATCCTGGTGAACGACAATGAAAGGTTCCTCGGTATGATAAAAACCAGAAGAAATTCATCGAAATCAACCGCCCTCAAAATATTCGAGAATGCAATGATCGCATGGATGAAGTAGATCTCATGGATGGTCTCCAGGGTCGATACCATATTTGAGCAAAGTCTAGCAATATTATGATAAGGTTGTTCTACCATTTTGTGGACATGATCTCTACAAATGCATTCATTTTATACAAACGTCTACACGCCGATGAGTCCCATGCTTCCAACAATGTGTGCTATTAAAGAACTGCTTTTAAAGCTTCCAAATTTGCGTGAGAAAATAGCTGCTTGACTAGTTTCCTTCAAAAATATACGGTCTGTAGGACGACAATTTCTTCCAAATCTTGGCAAACCTTTATCACTACAGCCTGGCATATCATATATTGGGAAAAGAGCTGTTCATCATGATCGATTCGATGCTGACGATCATTTTCTTGTTTGGAATGGAAATAAAAGAAAAAAATGTGCAAACATTGCAAGAAATATGACACTTCATCGATTTTGGAAACATGAAATAGTCACTCGAGTTTAAATTCTGAGAATTAGGCGGATGAGTTATCACTTCGTAGCCTGATTCATGGATTTTTGCCATGGAAACTGCACATGTATGCACCCTTGCATTGTCCTAGTGAAAAATAACGGTTTTCTTCGCCAAATCTGATATAAGGGTAGTCAAAAAACGGTCGCCATGACTTTATTAGCTGAAAACCCCTCCCAGCCTTCTATGGCACCGATTCACACCAAGAAACCCATTGTTTTGACTACTGTTTGGTCTCCGATGTGATGAACAATCAGTCATAAGGACTGAGATCGTAAAATTCTTAAAACACGTTTTTCATTAAAACTTTTAACCCAAGTATTTTTATCAAGTTACCTTTGTAAAGCATGTCAGTTATTACGTTTAATGTCAATCATTTCATTTGTTGTTAATCTGATTAAAATGAGTGACGAGACAAAAGTGCGTACTAAAATTATTAAATATTTTTAACAAAACCCAACTTGGTCCAACAAAAAGTTGTCCAAACAATCAAAGGTCTGCCGTCAAACTGTTTCCACTGTTATTCAACAGTACCGGAAGAACTTGTCCGTTGATAGAAAACCTGGTTCAGGTAGAAAGAATGGTGATGATGTTTCTAAAGCCAAAAAAATATAAATCATTTTCAAAAGAGCTCCCAATACCATCAGTAGGAAAGCAGCCCGTTTAGGTCAGTACTCGGACTATTTGGTACGAAAAGTTAAAGCCAATAAAGGTTTAAAAGCCTACAAGGCTAAAAAAGTTCCTAACAGAAACTCTGCTAAAAATTTGGAGGCCAAAGACAGAGCACGGAAACTGAAGTAAAATTTTATACAAAAAATATAACTGCTGCATAATGGATGACTGGGTAAATTTTTTTATGTTGCAGATGCTCGAAGGAATGTTGAAGAAAATTTCAGGACCCAAAAGCAGACAAAATTTCTCAAAAAGTTCTTGGTATGGCAAGCAATATCTAGTTGCGGCAAAAAAGCCAAAAATTTGTTACAAAGGCCTCTGTAAATACCGAAATTTACATCAAGGAATGTTTACAAAAAAGGATGTTTCCATTCATAAGACTTCTTAATGTGTCCACTTATTTTTGGCCTGATTTGGCATCTGTCACTTTGGTAAGAAAGGTCTTGAATGGTACAAAAACAATAGTGTGGTATTTGTACCAAGATAGGCAATTCCTCCAAACTGCCTGGAGCTGAGTCCAGCACAAAAAAGTTGTCCAAAAGTGTGGTAGATTTTAAAATGAGATGGACAACCTGTTCGAACAAAGTGACATAAAACACTATAAAAACCATAATGGAAGGGTTTTCGAAAAAGGTTCAAAATTTCGTAATTAGTCATTAGAACTATAAAGATATTTTGTTTTTGTGAATTGTAACAATAATTTCAATCAAATAAGAAAAGATGCAAAACTGTAAGTTTAGTGGTTTAATTTTTATTAACATATATGTATGTTAAACATTTTTCGATCTCAGTCCTTATATGCATTTATTTTCATTTTTGCGATGAGTGCCTTGATGCTTAAGCATTAGAGGGTTAAAATTAATTGATAATACATATAATAGTACACATAACTATAAACAAGGGCTACAAGTTTAAATATTATTCTAACCTTCATTTTGGTTAGTTGTTTTAAAACAGTGATGTGCCTTTAGGAGAATACTTATGTATATACCAGAGTATTTGTTTATAAATATTTATTTCCTCAAATGCAGGATCATATTTATTTATTCCTTATAACAAAAGTTTAACTTTTATTTAAATAAAAGTCCATTCAGCATTTCTCTATAAATCTAAATATTTATTTTTATTTAATTTTACCAGAAAAAAATAACATCTTACAACCAGATAAATTTCTAATGAATATTCTAAATACATTTTGATAAAAAGGGCAGCATTCAGCTTTAATTAAAATTAAATATTAATTATACTATGCACTCATACAACTAACTCTTTGTTCTTTTGCTCTGGAAATTATTGAGGATTGTTGGTTTTGTTTATGTGCTCCAAAAGGTTACGTTTGACCAGCAATTGTATGCGTTTCTCAATTAAACCCAACGGTTTATGTGGCACCAAATGGCAAGTTGATTGTCTGCAAAAGTACACAAAAACAAAAACACATTAAATAATAAACGCTCATTTAGATAGAAATGCTAAAAACGAGATAAAATTAAATATAAAAAAACTAATGAATAAATTTACTTGTAAATGATTTTCTCACGATCTGCCCAAGGCCATGAACGTTCCAATTTGTCCTGCTATTAAAAGAAAAAAACAAATAAGATGAAACGGAAAATATTAAAAAAATTTAATAAGGTTTTGTTTAAGCAATAAGATATATATATATGTATCAACTTTTAATTAAGAAAAATAAATTAAATACAGAAACTGCTTATGAAAAACAAATATTTTTAACTCTACTGTGGAGTTAAAATTTTGTTTCAAGAAACATTTTTTTCAATGTTATTTTATTTTAAACCAATACAAAAATAATATTGGATAATTGAAATAATAAATACATATGTAGTTTTCAAATATTTGGACCTAAAGTAATTCATATGGTACCAACATTTCATATTGTTCTTTGGAACAACCAAAAAAACAATAAACGATATTTTCAGTCTATGTCTAAAAATGAATTAATTGTCTAAATAATAATAATTTTTTTGTATTTAAATTTCACATTTAACATTTTTTTAAATTAACTAATTTTATTACTATACAATTAAAAAAAATCGATACGCACTGCCTTCTCTGTTGTTCAGAATTGAACCAGATGTCATTTTAATAGAACTTTAAATTTTCTAAGGAAATAATTTTGTACAAAATATATATAAAATATTGGATCCCTAAAAGGTTATCAAATAAAAATTATTAAATGAATGAAAAATTTGGACTAATAATTACTAAATATTATTCGGTCAGGAGCGGTCCTCCAAACTTAAAATACTTTCTGGATTACAAAGTGCAACACGAAACAAAATAACCATATACGGACACCACTATGTGATAAAAGACCAAAAAAAAGATCCGTGTCTCCCAGTTGAGGCTTGCTTTTTTTTATGGGCCCACAAATATTTGGGCCCCGGTGTAATTTTTTCAAAAAAGTGATCATTTTCTCAGGCTCATATCTTGCAAATAGTTCGGAATTTTGATTTACTCCTACAAAGTCATAACTCGCTTTTGAAAAACCGTACCGACGTTTATAGATTTCATCAATATGAACAATCTGAGAAAAAAAATTTTTTGTCCTTGAGTGTGTGCTTTGTATGTAAATTTTTTCTTTATGGGTTTGTTTGAAGCCCATAGACGGTTGGACCGATTTTCCTGAAATTTTCACACCGTCTTTTTGTATGTGTGGAAGGAATTAAAGGCTATCTTTCATTAAAAAATTTGAAGTGGGCGAAATGTCATGCCAACCTTAAAAATAAAAATACAGCTCCTTCCATACAGCTCCTTCCACACATATTTTCTGAAAAATTTAAACAGTAACTTTTACTCTTTTCTTTGCTGTATTAATTACACCAACAATTTTTTTTTAATTGTTCTTTTCTTATCCAATTATTCTAATTCCTGGACCTTTTCTTTCGAATAAAAAATTTAGTAAATTCCTCTCTAAATATTTGTTTAGCTTTGTCTTTAAGTACACGCAGAAAAAAAATATAGTTGTACATTGTTACTGTAACCATTTCAAATTTGTGCATGGTTACAGTAACAATTTAAAAATTTTTAACAATATTCTAGTCACAGTAACTATATATATGATTGTGGTAACAATAATATGGTTAATTTACGATTCACATGAATATTTCAACCATATATATGGTTACAGTAACCATGTATATGTTTGTGACAACCATTTATATGATGAAGGACTTACCATATTATGATGCTCTCATATTATAATCTGAGAACAACATATTATGATAAAATTATTCATCATATAAATGGTTGTCACAAACATATAGATGGTTACTGTAACCATATATATGGTTGAAATATTCATGTGAATCGTAAATTAACCATATTATTGTTACCACAATCATATATATAGTTACTGTGACTATAATATTGTTAAACATTTTTAAATTGTTACTGTAACCATGCACAAATTTGAAATGGTTACAGTAACAATGTACAACTATATTTTTTTTCTGCGTGTATGGGCCCAGTCAGTGTATTGGATTTAAAAACAACTCATACAGACGACTTTAAATTTTTGGATAGCTCCAATTTGTGAGCGTCTACTGTACTCGTTTTTGAAGCAAAAAAAAAAATATGCTGTTATGCACTATGTACAGTTGTCAACATATTACCATAGAAAAAATTAGCATTTGAAATATTTTAAAAAATTACTTTTTTCCAGGTAGATTGAGCATTTGGACCACTGTGCGATGTTAAGAATCATTCCTAGGAAGTGCATATGTTCTTAAAAGTAGTTTACTGAGATCTTAGGTATATTTTTGTAGTTGATTGTTTGCTTGAATTTTGAACGGTTGGCTACATATAGACCTGAACAGTGGATGTTTGGTTTACGTGGTAGTTCACTGGGTGGGAACAATCAAGTAGAGTCGAAGGGACTCCGTTTTGACAAGACCACACCACTCGTCAGATGATATGTCGTTTACATCGTAATGTATGTAAAATGTATACAAAAAAGGTCGAGTTTGCTAGACCCAACCTTTATCTGTGAGATATCTCAGTAGGTCATTGAGTTTAGACCCGGCTATCTCCCCAAGGTTGGTCAATATATAGTTGCCCATGAATTAATGTCTCTTGACACTCAGGGCTGGGCATTCGCAGAGAAGTTGAAAAATTGTCTCCTCTTTTTACCTATCCTTACAGCTATTACAATGGTCGTTAAAAGAGAGTCCCAGGCGATTTGCATGCTTGCCTAACGTCCAGTGACCTGTTAATACTGCCAGCAACCTTGATATATCTCTTGTATTCCGGGTTATCAGTTGCATAGTTCGTTTTTCGTTAAAAGATTGCCACATCAACTAGACTATCCTATGTGTGTCTAAATTACGCCATATATTCTCAGCCTTTCTAAGAAAGTGTCTGAAGATAATACCTTTAATAGTCCCCAGTGGAATTGCTACTGAGACCGCATTGGAGATATCTAAGGCAGATCCCATACTGACTAGTTCGTCTGCCTGTTCATTGCCGTAGTGGTCTCTGTGCGCAGGGACTCAAACCAAAATAATGTCAGATAGACGACCTAGCCTTGACAGAGAATATTGCCGCGAGTATTATAATCATGAAGTGTATTTCAAGCTACCATGATTGCAAAATTTTCCGCCTGGAAAGTACTACATACATTCGGAAGATGATATAAGACGCCTACCCCAAGTTCTTCACAGAAGACGCCAGAACCAACACCATCTGTACATATCCTGGTCTCATATTCGTATACGAGATTACCCCTACCCTACTCACTCCTGGAGGGAATTAAGAACTTGAACACCCTATCAAAATCTGTGTATAGGGTAATATAGTCAGAAGGTTGGAGAACGATCGAAGGCAATAGGCTCAGAAACCCCGCGTGGCCATATGTTCTCGATCTCCAACATCCAGATGGCACAAGGTGCAGTATAGTGTTCAGTGCCTCTGAAGGACTAGTTCTTAGTGCTCCGGTTATACCAATGCTGGCTGATCTCTGGACTTTGTACAGTTGGTCTACGACATACTTCCTTCTACACCATTTCCTATTGTATTTCAGAAGTTTCTAATTATATTTCAGAAAATTCCAATTGAATTTCAGAAATTTCCATTTGTATTTCAGAAGTTTTAATTTATACTTAAAATGTTTCTAATTGTATTTCAGAATTTTCCAATTGTATTTAAGAAATGTCCATTTGTATTTCAGAAAATTCTAATAGCTATTCCAATGGAAATTTCTGAAATACAAATAGAAAATTCTGAAATACAAATAGGAATTTCTGAAATACAATTGGAAATTTTTGAAATACAATTAGAAACTTTTTACGTATAAATTAAAACTTCTGAAATACAAATGGAAATTTCTGAAATACAATTGGAAAATTCTGAAATACAATTAGAAAGTTCTGAAATATAATTGGAATATTCTGAAATATAATTAGAAAATTCTGAAATATAATTAGAAATTTCTGAAATTCAATTGGAAATTTCTGAAATATAATTGGAAACTTCTGAAATTGAATTGGAATTTTCTGAAATATAATTAGAAACTTCTGAAATAAAATTTGAAATGGTGTAGTTGCAGTCCACCATACAAGAGATCCATAAGTAAGAATTGGACGTACTATAGCCGTATACATCTATTTAACTACGCTGGGACTAAGACCCCATATTTTACCAAACATTTTTCGACAGGTATAGTAGGCCACCGTTGCTTTCTTAACCCTATGTTGAGTATTGAGTTTCCATAATAATTTAGAGTCCAGTGTAATACCTAGATATTTTGCATTATTTGAATCGAACAGGGGAAAAAAGGTAAAAAATCAAATTTTTTAAATTTTTTTGCGATTTTGATATTGAAGATGAAGTTTTTTTGATTTTATATTTTCACAATTTTTGTTCTTTATGATAAGGGCTACAACTTCGCCTCAGAGAATAAATCAAAATTCCGAACTGTTTGCATGACATGAGTCTGAGAAAATTATCACTTTTTTGCAAAAATTACACCGAGGCCCTAAATCTTTGGGGGCCCATAAAAAAAGTGCATGACTTTGGGCAAAACTAAGAGACATGGGTCTTTTTTTTTTTTTTTGGTCTTTTATCTCGTAGTGGTGTCCCCGTTTTAAAGCACATATCACAAAAACCAGTGTTTTACATTTCCTTATAAAAATATATGCATTTATATATTTAAAAAAAAAAAAAATTTACTTTGGTGCAAACTGAAAGACTGTCCACTCTAAAATTTTTAAATAAAGACCTTTGAATTTTATACCCCATGAATTAGACTTTGATTTTTTTGAAAGAACACATCTTTATCTTTTGAATAAAATCAAATTTAATATTGTAGATTGTATGGTTTTAAAGTTATGTGCAGTTATGTATGAACTATTTTGTTAAACTTTTTATTTAATTTTCAAGATGTCGTATCTTTGTACGGGAAAGGGTCTCGAGTAGGGTTCCTAATCTAAAAGTATTTCCAGGAAATTCCTCTTCTTTCAGATAAAAGATGTTCGTTGTGATTAGTTGACAGTTTATATTACTTATAATCATAGATTTTTTCTATAAGTACTAGCAATAAAAGTCAGTTGACGCAGAAGAATTACGAATTAAATAAACTAATTTTTTGTCATCCCAACTAAAATTTGATTTGAGTTATTTGATTAGAGATTAATGCGGTTATCACAACTAAACCTAAAAATGGAAAAAACTTTATTTAAAACATGAAAATTAATCTTTCAAGTAGTTCGATAATTATTGAGATGGTTTCAATTAAAACTTCTAAGTTTATTCATAATTTAATTTGTTTATATACATTCTGACTTGAAAAAGTTTTCATTCGAAACAAATTACTCATGTTTTCTAAATTTAAAAATTTCCTGGTTTTTGGCTTATTTAGTACTAACAAATTCCCGGGATTGAAAAAGTTTTTTTAATTTTCCCAGAAATGGAAAACGTGCAAGAAATTAGAAAATTAGGATTCCTAGTTTCGAATCATACATAATGCCTGTGATGTCTGCTTAGGGATGGATCATCGTATATTCTAAAATATGACCATGGCATATACGAGTAGCGGAGGTAACGCGAATCAAAAAACTAAGTTGGCAAAGTCCACATGATGTAACGGGAAACTTACAACATTGGCCTTTCAAAAATATGGAATATCCAGTTTGGTATTCTAGCTTGTATGTAACATATTTTACCCTATTTATATACACGCAGAAAAAAAATATTGTTGTACATTGTTACTGTAACCATTTCAACTTTTGTGCATGCTTACTGTAACAATTTCAAAATTTTCAACAATATTATAGTCACAGTAACTCTATATATGATTGTGGTAACAATAATATGGTTAATTTACGATTCGCATGATTGTATCAACCTTATATATGGTTACAGTAAACATGTATATGTTTGTGGCAACCATTTATATGATGAATAATTTTATCATAATATGTTGTTCTCAGATTATGATATGATATAGCATCATAATATGATAAGTCCTTCATCATATAAGTGGTTGTCAAAAACATATACATGTTTACTGTAACCATATATATGGTTGACACAATCATGTGAATCGTAAGTTAACAATGTTATTGTTACCACTATCATATATATAGTTACTGTGACTATAATATTGTTAAAAATTTTAAAATTGTTACACTAACCATGCACAAATTTTGAAATGGTTACAGTAACAATGTACAACTATATTTTTTTCTGCGTGTATGAAAGTATTCTCCCTTAAATTGTTAATAAATATAAAAACGAATTTAACACACCTTTGGTTCCTTCTCTGGTGTATCAGCTTTTGAGTGTTGTTTTTGACATAAAATGTCCTTGGATTCATTCAAAGATTTTTGTTGTGAAACATTTAATTTATCATCGCCTTCATCGTCGTTGTCTCGTTTATTAACGTTGTCATTTTCATCTCTGTCAGTTATTTGTAGTTTTGGTTTGTTGCGTAAATTCCATGTAAAAGTGGTTGTTAAAAAGTCGTCATCATCAGCGCTATCTTTTCCATCATCATCATTATCGTCATCATCATCAGTATACTCTTTAATATTGTATTCATCGTTGACATGACCCGCAGGTATTTTAAGCACAGACAAGTTAAACTCTTCATACATGTCACAGATTTTTTCAGAGTCATCATCCTCATCGTTGGAAGTGGTAGCGGCAGCATTCTCATCGTAATTGTAATCGTCATCGGTGACGTCATTGTCATTGTCATCGCCATCATTTGCACTCGCCAAATCATCTTGGTCTTTGCAGTCTGTATCGTTTGGTTGGTAATTGCTTTCCGATGCATAATCTGATTCCGGTGTAACATCCTTTGACTTTCTTTGCTTTGCCGCATAACGTTTAAGCTGCAAATATGCCTGTTTTGCATCGAAATCTTCCACTTCTGCATCAACTCCATCCACCTCATCACTTAACTCGAAATCATAGACATCTTCATCGTAGGACAATTTGCGTCTCTGCTCATTTCCATAAAAATGAGGGCAATATTCATTTCCGCTTGGGAAATGATGGCGGCAATGTGTTGGGGCAATTGCTGGTGGCAGTGTTGTGGTAAGTTTATCGAAAGTCTGTGATACAGTTGCCAAAGTGGAGGAGAGAATTTTTGGTATTTCAGCAATTTCCGATAGTTTTCTTTGTAAATCTTGTAGGCGCTTTTCAATCGTGGAAACTATAAAAGTTGGTTGGGTTTAATTTTATGTATTTTGAAAAATAGTTCTTTATTTTTTTTTTTTTTTTTTTATTATTTTCTAACATTCTCTACTTAGCTAAATAATAATAAATTTGTATTTAAAATATATGTATATATGTATGTATAACAGGTTAATTATTAAATAAATAAATAATAAAAAAAAAATTGTAAAACATTTTGAATTAAAAGAAAATTCAAAACTAATTATCTTTGGAAGCTGTAGGCAATGCCAGCAACATGTCCTCTGTGATGCGAGCTCTTAAATCTTTATCTTTGACTTCGGCAAAGAAACGTCTGATATTCCGTACGATACGATGATGTGGCAACTCCTTGGGAAATGTCCAATTTTATTTTCAAAAAAAAAAATGCATGTTGTATATATACAAACAAAAAATGATTAATGGGTTAATTATGATTGAAAAAGTAACAAAAAAACAAGTATAGAAGTTGTTGGCAATACCTCCTCTTCATCGTCGGAAGACTCATCTTCGCTCAATTCAATTATAACTTCGTTGCCGTCTGCATCGATTTCAGTTTTAGTTTTCTTTTTCTTTGGTTTGGGTGGTGGTGGAGGTTCTGTCCACATAATGGGATGCCAACAACGGGAGCCTAGCAATGGAGTGGGGGTAAATTCTACAAATAAGAATTAATTTGAGTGTTTTTTTATTTAATTTATGTTAGATTCAGCATTTATACAAGTGTGGAGTAGAGCAGGCAAAAAGTGGGTCTTTAGCATGCAGACAGAAAAACAAATAGTTTTTAAACGTTTGTTTGTTATTTACTTACCTTTGGGCGGTGGGGGTGGTTTTGGCACCCTCAGTACAATTGATCTTTCTTCTCCGGGCTCATAGCCTTCCATGGGTTCTTCGTCGTCCATGCTGAAAGAGAAAATTTAAATTATATATAAGAATTTATGTTGCTAAATATGAGTAAATAGGCTGACGAACTTTCTTTCCAAGGCTGTTTGCACTAGAGATACTGTCAACCTTAAAATTTATAAACCTTTCAAGAAGTTCAAAAAATAACTAATCGAATGCATACATAATGACTATATCAGGCAAACATATGTAGCAGCATTGAAAAGGCGAATATTGTTATACCCCGATATAATTAATTAAAATTATTAAATGCATTTAATACATCTAACAAAATAATTGAATTAAAATATCAATGAATTCACTTTGTTATTGATTTTCATTATTATTCACTTTTCTGTTCAGATCAAAATTACAAAATATGAACTCAGATTCTTTAATAATATGGTCCCCCTTGCGATTCTAAGTTAATTTGTAATCAAGATATTCAATTAATTTATAAATACTTCTGACCAACTATTTTTTCATTAAAAAAGAAAGAGGGTTTTTTCATCTTTATTCTAATTAAAAAATTCAATTGAAAAATTAATTAAAATTTATTTCCTTTCAATAGTCTATGAATTCATTCATATTTTCATTCAATTCATTGTTTTAGTAAAACTAATACATTCAAGAATTTTATACTCATGATAAATTCATTCAAATTTCAATTCAATTGATAATTTTTTTTTTTTAATTTCTGTTGAATAAAAAATCAATAGTATGCCAAATAATTAAGCTCATTAAAACGTCTATATATAAAAATGCACATCAGGATAAAAAAAATCGAACTCGTTCTATTATTTGTTCTTAAAAAAATTACCTATCACTGAGAATGAATCATATGAATATGAACAGCCAAACGATATAACTGACGTGGGATGATTGATATGTGTGTGTAAAACACTCTCACGTCCAAAATACATAAGCAAAATTAATGAAATGTATACCAAAATGTTTATAATTTTTCTAAGCAGTTTGGTATTGAAAATCAGCAAAATCGAATTGGTACAACCAGGGTTACGGATCAAAATGTAAGACAACCTCCAAAAATGTTGATAATTTTCACATGATTTTTGTGACTTTGGGTAAATTAATTGCAGGGAATACCATGAAATTTAGCACTCATTATTAATATGATAAAAGGGCAAATTCTGTTGAAAATGGAAAGAATCGCTCCATAATTTCTCGTAGCCCCCATACAAATTTCTTCCCGAAATATGGTGGTATGGTATATAGATGCCCATAGAGTTGCAGTATCCATTCAAAATTCAACACAACTAAGTTTCGTGCAAACAGAAATCCCAAGACCAATTTTTTTTTGGATCGGGCACTATTTGACCATAGCCCCCATATAAAGTTTACTTCTGAAAATCATTTTAATACACTAAAGGCCTGTTTCACGATGTCGAAAGAAAAATGATTCGAACTAATTTGTATGAAAACAATTCTTAAGAATTTTATAAACTGAGTGTTTTTCATACAATTTTTTTCGACTCATTTTTCTTTCGACATCGTGGAACAGGCAGTTAATTATCTATTATATATCGGTATCAGGTTGAAATTCGAGTTGCATAATCCCCTTGCAAATACAAAACGCTGTAGGGAATTTCATGAAGATCGGCCCATAATTGGTTATAGCTCCCATATAAGGACCACTTCCAAAAAACTTATTAATTTTCATAAATATCTGAAAAATATCGTTATCGAATTAAAATTTTACAGAGATCGGTAGTATGAATTCACAAATGATACTACTAGATTGTGTGAATATCGGTTCATATTTGACCATAGCTCCCATATAAGGTCCATTTCCGAAAATTACTTAAATACTAATAAATCTCTTATAAAAGATTCTATCTGGTTAAAATTTAGAATAAATATTACCCATATATACGAAAATCGATGTGTTGAATTTTATGAAGATCGGCCGATAATTGGTCATAGCTCCCATATAAGGACCACTTCCGAAAAACACACTAACCTCTGTAAATATTTTAAATATATGGATATCGAAATAAAATTGTATACAGATCAATATATTGTATCCAAACATTATACTACTGGGTTTTGTGAATATCGGTCCATATTTGACCCATATTATGTCCATTTCCGATAATCACAATAATACCAATAAAACTCTTATAAAAAATGTTATGGATGAAAATATCAAGCAAAATACGCCTCAAATACATAGAAATCACGTTAAAATATTTAATTATATCTTCCAAATAAGTCGCACATCCGAAAAATACATTAACGCATACATATACACTCATATCGGTAAAAAATGTAGCAGATATAAGTTTCAAGTAGATTTGGTAACTTTGGGTTCATAATTATATATAGAAGGCTCACATCCGGAAAATTCATTAGAACAGAACAAAAATATACTTTTGAAGTTTGACTAAATATATTTGTTTACCCTTTTTTATACTATTTTACTTCACTTGTGGTGAATAAGGAAAATGATGAGCCAATCGGTAATGTTAACCAATAATCAAGTATATATATTGTTAAATAGTACATTTTATTCCTATTATAAAATTATAGACTCTGTTGGAAATGCTAGGAATATGTAGTTATTTCAATTATAAATTGCTGAACTAGATAACATTTTTATACATTTGAAATAAAATATCTTCTGCGTAAACTAGTTTTTCTAACAATATATAAAATACAACTATACTACTATATTTTAAATAAACTTTTATTTTGTTTAAAAAAGTGGTTTTATTGAAGAAAGTACACAATTTGTATATAGTCCAAAATGTGTATTATCACAGGATTCGTCTATAATCTATAAAATGGCTTAAAAAAAATTCGTTTATAGTCCACAAAAATTGTGCAACTGTATTTTTAGACTATAAGCGAAAACTATTATATTACATTAACATTCTAACAATCTTCATAAGCGGATCTAAGTCCCAATAACAAACACTGAATGTGGATATTAGAGTGTTTATACCAATGTAATTTCTATAATTTTCATCTATCTTTTTTTTGGTCAAGTTACCTTTGTAAAGCATGTCAGTTATTATGTTTAATATCAATTATGTTTGTTCATTTGTTGTTAATATGATTAAAATGAGTGACCAGAAAAAAGTGCTTACAAATACTATCAATTATTTTCAACAAAACCCAACTTAGTCCTACAAAAAGTTGGCCAAGCATTCAAAGGTCTGCCGTCAAACTGTTTCCAATGTTATTAAACAGTACTGAGAGAACTTGTCCGTTGATAGAGAACCTGGTTCATGTAGAAGGAATGGTCCACATGATGTTTCTAAAGCCAAAAAAATAGAAAGCATTTTCAAAAGAGCTCCCAACACATCCGGTAGGAAAACAGCCCGGTTAGCTCAGTGCTCGGATTATTTGGTACCAAAAGTTAAAGCTAATGCAGGTTTAAAAACTTACAAGGCTCAAAACGTTGATGACAGGAACGCTGCTAAAAATTTAGAGCCCAAAAAGAGAGCACAGAAATTGAAGTCAAGTTTTATAAAAAAATATTCTTGCTGCATAATGGATAACGAAACGTATGTTCTGGCAGATTTTTCGTGGTCAAACATTTTATGTTGCTGATGCTCGAGGGAAGAAAAGTTTAGGAGCGAAAAGGAGAAAATTTACCAAAAAGTTCTTGGTATGGCAGTTGCGGCAAGAAAGCCAAACATTTGTTACAAAGGGCTCTATAAATACCGAAATTTACATCAAGGAATGTTGACAAAAAAGGATGTTTCCATTCATAAGACTTCTAATGTGTCCACTTATTTTTGGCCTGATTTGGCATCTGTCACTATGGTAAGAAAGGTCTTGAGTGGTAAAATAACAATAATGTGGTATTTGTACAAAGAGTGGCAATTCCTCCAAACTGCCTGGAGCTGAGTCCAGTGGAGTGATATTTTGCTCTTGTTAAAAGAGAATTGAAGAGCACAAAAACAGTGTCCAAAAGTGTGGTAGATTTGAAACGAGCACTATAAAAACCATAATGGAAGGGTTTTCGAAAAAGGTTCAAAATTTCATCATTAGTGATTAGAACTATAAAAATATTTTTTCTGTAAATTGTAACAATAAATTCAATCAAATAAAAAAAGATTCAAAACTGTAGTTTAGTGGTTTCATTTTTATTAACATATTTTCGATCTCAGTCCTTATAATTAAAACTTCTGAAATACAAATGGAAATTTTTGAAATACAAATGGAAAATTCTGAAATACAATTAGAAACTTCTGAAATATAAATGGAAACTTCTGAAATATAATTGGAAACTAATTAAGTTGATTTTTTATTTTTTTTTAAATTTAAATGAAATTTTACAGCTACATAGTAATTTTTTGATCCAATCGCAAAAATATAAAAAGTTTTAATTTTTTGAAAGCAGCTACACCATTAGAGAAAATATGGCCTATTTACATAAAAATAGGTCTACTAAAGTAATTTGTTTTTACTTTAAATGTACATAACTTTAGATTCAGTACTGATTTTATCTTTTCTTTTTTATAAATATACTTATAAATATGTTGTTAATTGAACAGTTGATGTCCATAAAAACAGACATCAGTTTGTATTATTCAAAAACTCTAAGTCGAATGCTATTCCAGTTCTACTGCAGTCTATTAAGAACCAATATTATTCTTTAATATATTCATTAATGATCTATTATCTTCTGCACTATAAGAATTTAATGTATCTGAGTTTGAAAAAAAAGTAAACATATTATATTTTAATGAGTCACAGTTACCGAATATCTACTTGAAAAAGGTGTTGGATTCCTTGATCTTGAGGTATTACGTGGTAATAAAATAAGCTTTAATTCTCAATATTCGCAATCTGTTAATAAGCGTTTGATGGAACAGAAAGAGGTATTCTGTTACGAAACAATTGTTGACATCATTTGTCTGGCAAATTTTAGAATATATTGTCTGAAATTTACAACACAACCATCCAAAAATAATATTTTTCATTTTATTGATCTAAATGTACAAGTGACTTGTGAAAAGGCGACGTGTTTCTTAATTAGTTTCATTGTATTCATAAAAAATTAGCTATGTATGTTGCAGTCCTTATGGAGGACATCATCTGACAGTTTTTAAAAGTTTTAGTTTTGCTTTGATTTAAACTAAATTTTGTAATCTGCATGCTCTGCTTAAAGGTAATTCCTAGTCTTTAATATAAAAATCTGTTATGCATCATTTTTTACAAACTTATTACACAATAAATTGACAAATAGCCTCATTATGCCTCAAACAAAAATAACATTTAAAAAGTTATTATTTTAAATTAAAACATAACCGCCAGCCATAAATCGAGATTTTAAGTAAACACATTTCACATTTAAAAATAAAAATAACAGTTAATTGTTTGCCTTTTACTTAAAATTATAACTGAAATAATAGCTATGAACAGTTTTTATTGTTAAATGAAAAAATACTTTACCTTTTAACCATTAATTGAATTTTCTTGACACAGGCGTCTATTTTTTCGTGAGCCTGGGACAGAGTCAATTGTGTGGCGTCCTCTTCGTTGATTTCCAATATAATGTCACCCAAACAAATGCCACCCTTATCAGCTAAACCGTCGGGTGTTACCTGGAAATTTGTTTTAACAAAAACAATGAAATTAATGGAAATTATTTATATTTTTAATTTATTTAATTGAACGAGTTAAGTAGTGTAGGCTTTCAAGACTAAATTACTACTGTTTGGTCATTCACATCATTTGGGGCGAATAGTTTTTTGTGAATAAAAATAATGAAATTTTAATATGTATATACATCTGTATACATATATATTTAAAATTTTCATTTTAAATAACAAAATTTATGTATATACTTATGTAGTACGTAAATAAAAGCCACAAAAAAATATTAAACTTTTGTTAACCTACTTTTTAGTATTCAAAATAATATTTACTATTTGGTACATTAGATGTTCGTTCGTACATTCATAAATACAAATACAAGTATTTAGACATGTGCTAAACTGTCGAGTGCATTATATATTAGGGCAGTTCACACTATATGAATAAAACGGTGTTTAAAATAATTTAGGGCAATTATTTGAGAAAAACTTTACAATACAAATAAATTCAAAATAATAACGTTTTTGTCTTTGGTATCTTATGAATAGTATATTAGAGAATTAACGTCGAATTAAAGGGTGTTTTTTTAATTTTTATAAAAATAAATGTTTATTCGAAAGATAAATACATGACATTAACATTTGAAAATGTTTTCGAGCATATCGCTCATTTGCTGCAACAACGTCATAACTAAAAATTCGTTTTTTTTTTTTTTTTTTGAACTGTAAAAATTTGGATTAAATACAGATTAGAAAGATATTAACATTTACTATTTTAGTCAGGTTTTATTTCTGAAATCGCATGATTTTTTGAAAATTTATTTAAGAAATAGTAAATAGTCATAAAACATTCAAATTCGTTTTTCTCGAGACTACTTTTTTTGAATAATGACGTTGTTGCAGCAAATGAGCGATATGGCCATCTCGGCTGTTCTTGACGAAACTCATTCTGAACGTCGAATTTTGGGCCACTTTTTCGAGCAAAGCTGACCGTATGAATCGAATTACAAAAAAAAAAAAAAAAGCCTCGAAGGCGTCAATTGTTGCTGGTTTATCAGTATAAAGCAGTGACGTAAACCCACTCTAAATAATGGAGAGGTGTTAAATCTAGGGATGAAACGATACCATTAGGGTATCGAAACATGTACTCGGGAGTAAAGTATCGAAACTTACTTGTATCAGTCAATTTCTTCACATGATTGTTGTCAGTTTACAAAATTGCAACCATAAATTTGTGGTTGGCCTCTGGAAACGCAACTGAAGTTTTATCATCCATAATCGACAAATAAGTAACAAAAACAGAAAAAAAGTTTTTTTTTGGATAAACTTCACTGGGCCCTTCATCTTCTGATCCACTGGTCGTCAATGAAGTATCTTCTTTAATATTGATCTTTAATTTTTGTATAGCTTTCCCACACGCATTTGGATCCCTGAAGTGGAGATTTTTAAAGCGCGTATGTAATATGATTCCCAACGCTGAGTATGCATTGAATTATATCATACCAAATCTTTTGTTGCCTTCAGCCAATAGTTTCATTTTCAACTGTGTAACACATTCGATCGATGAAGAAAAATTTTTTAGTTTCGATGTGAGGCAGTTTATCATTGGTATAATCTTTGATAAAGTCACAAAATCTTTTGTATAATATCAGCAACTGGATACAAAGAACTGCTTATTGCGGAATCTACTATTAAATTAATAGTGTGAGCAAAACATGGCAAATATTTTGTATCGCCAAGAGTTTTCTTTATTGCGGCAACCATATTAGCGCCATTCTCGGTTACAGCACAAGTAACTTTTAACAATGGAATTCCCCAATCTTTTAAAATATCAGCAAATATTTTAGAAACATATTAGGAAGTATGATTAGATGTCAACTGTCTCGTTGCAATATTGGCGCTAGTAAACGTTATTCGTTCTAGAAAATGTATTGTAGCTTCTAGCCGATTTTGTGGGTCCCATTTCTAGGGATTTAACTTTCTTAAATTGACAAAAATAAAAGTTTTACAACACAAATTAAAAATTATATTGAAAATGACGTCAAGTTAGCTTTGTTTTGTTTAATAATATGAAACGAGTATTTTTGACCGATACCTACTTGGTACTCGGTAAAAAAAAAAGTATCGATGCTAAAAGTTCTTGGTATCGGAAGAAAAGTATCGATATGTACTTGCAGTTACTTGTATCGTATCATTCCTAGTTAAATCTCATGATTTTGGAGGCCAATTGACTGGTTCCATTTCTCGAAATCAAGTTATTGTCAAATTTTGATTTCAATAAATCGATGGTTGTCGTCGCCGGTACGTAACCCACATCTCGCCCGGAGCAATGTCATCCATATTTTCAAACAAAAAAAAAAAAAAAAATACACGGTGTGATGCAGAATTTTATTGTCTATCGAGGTGTATACCTAGTTTTTTTTATTTAAATTAATTTTTGCCTTTTTGGCCAGGTTGCCTAGTTAAATGCTCCTTAGTCCAGCGTGTAAACCGCTCCAAATGGTGCATATTTTGTTTGGATGTAATGGAGTCTGCAGGGTCTGTTGGTCTCACTTCATATACGGTAATTTTGTTTATTAATTTATTATTATTATTATTTTGCGATAAAACATCGGATCAGTTTCCGACTTATCTAGATCTCAATCCTTGAAATAACGCCGCATATGATGGTCTACTGGCAGTAATTTCTATACCAGATGGATTTTATACGGTTGAAGTTGAATCATTTTGAACAAAATTCCTGCAACCGACGCCGAATCGACACATTTGTATCTTTTTGCACACCTTCGTTTACAGCGGGGATATTTACTTCAGTACGCACATTCCTTCGACATGTTGGTGTTGATGATTTAGAGAGTATGTGGTCTGAAATCAACAGTTCGACGGATTGCTTGCTCTAATGGACGATTATGTGCGCCATAAAAATCACAAAGTCATCTATAAGTTGCGCCAATCGATAGCTGATTTTCTAATTAAATTTGAATAATTTGGTAACGTTGTTCAAGCGTCAGTTTATTCATGATGATTTGCCAGAGTATACTGATCAAAAATGTGAAAAATTGAGCGCAGTACGATAGTTCGTTTGACAGTTAACCCTTTCGTAAGTACTATCGGCCTTGAAAAATAACTCCATATTATTCTGTATACTTCAAAAAGCTTAATTCTTAGAAATAATTTAATCGATAGACAGTAATCGTCACAAATGTTTTATCACTTGGCTGACTCCAATTTATATATTTTGGTCATTTGAGACGTATGTGCTCTTTGTAGTGCAGAGATAAGACAATTGGTTACTTTAAACATCCCAGGTAATCTAGCGTGTAGACAATTGTCACTTAAGTGTCTCTAAGTAATCTGGAGTGTAGTCACTTTAAACGTGTTGTGTGATAATTCGTTCAAACTGGTTTTATACAAATTGTATTGATACAATTTTCATACAGTTACTTTTAATTTTTGCTTAAGTATACTGATATTCCATGTAACATAGCATGAAGTCAATAGTCAATTTAGTGTCTCTTAGTAACCTACAGTAAAGTCACTTTAAATATTTTTTTTTTTTTGTACTGCACTTTAGAAAGTAATTATTTTTCCCACCAGAAGCAATCCATTGGACAGTTGTCGAAGAAAGGTTTGTTTAGAAGCTATCGTTTATTGGACTGAATATGATATGTCTTTTAGCTGACTATTTGAGGTCAATTAGCACTCGTACATGTTAAAATAACTAGTTATGTAGCTGATCAAGTTACCAGTTAGGTAACTGTCGCTATTTAACCAGTATGTGAATCCAATGCGTTGACTACTTCGGACCAGCTATTAGACAGACTCATTGAAGTCAAAAGGGTCAATTGACCCCCTGCTTGGGACATGCCCGTGTTAAAATAACTAGTCACGTAGCTATTGAAGTAACTAGTTCCCACCCTAAATGATGGGTAAAATTACTAGTTCCGGTCTTTCTCCTAGAACTGCTGGGACATAGTGACTACTTAGACTGTTGTTGTTTTACATTTGAATAAATAAAGAGTTGTTACCATTTTAAACTACTAAAACTGCTTTTATTTGCAATCAAAAGTATCCGGTTTATTTCAAGGAAATAAACAAACCTTTTTAAAAGGTGAAAACGTAACAATATATATAAAAATTCATTAAAATCTTTAGCTTATATTTTCAATGGATTGGGTAATAACATTCTATATTTATTCTATTAAAACTGAGCATCAGTATAGATTGATTGTCTTTGATAGGTTGACAGCATTTTACGCGAAATTTTCTTGTCATACCGGTACGTAGAACCAGGTCTTGGGGTACGGATAATGAAAAGATGATTGGTTGGTCAGTATTCAACTTCAGGAGGAGAGACAACAGTTCTTTCTGGAATGCCACCAGAGGAGTCATCCAAACTTCGGCATCACACAGTAGGAGTCTCCCCAAGACATGTCAGACAGGACCTACGGATATATGCAGGATACATTAGATCGCAGCTCGTATAAGAGAAGTCGCACACCGCTGATAGCAGATACCGAAAAGATTCTGCCACATAAAACAAGAGTCGTTTTGACACAACTAAGTTCAGGATGGAGTAATAAGCTTAATCACCTTGGGGTCCCCAACTAATGTTCAGCATGTGTTATAACACCCTCACATATTTAACTCATCAGCCAGCCCCACTTCACTATGTGCAGAATATTCATGGACTCATCATATCAAAGTAGCACAATTCCATGGAATTTATCTACATGCAGAACACCCACATTTTAAATCAAGAGTAAATTAATTGCAAATTCATAAAATTAGTGAAAAAACCCCAAAACTTTAGAGTTCGAATACCAGATACTGCAAAATTAGTAGAGATATTAAATCAATTTGGCTTTTGTAAAAAAAACTTTGAAAGCAAATTAGCGAGCACTCGGAGACCTTGTTGCCTCTTAGAAATTTTTCGCCAGTGACACATTGCTTAGACAGTGCAGATGATGAACGAGACCAAGATGTATTAATATATTAATTTTAAAGCGGGGCAGTCATATACAAGGTGTTGTCGATTTCTCCTCTTTCTTATCTAAACAACTTATAAAATAGTTATATCGTGGGTAAGTTATGCATTCCGACATCAAGAGCCATGAAAATCTTATTCCTTTTCTGTGACAGGGATAGCCAGAGCATTCTGATTATTCTACAAGTGGTGATAGTAGATCACCTGAGTTGCGTCTCTTTCAACGCCCAATCGATATCGATAGCCCAATCAATATCGCCATCAAGTGAGTATGAATTCGATTTTCACATCTAATAGTCGAAATTGCGAGATTTAATTTTAGTATTGTCTAAGTTCGGCCAGTGAATTAATACAGTCTCGACCTAATTACGTTGAAGTTAAGAGAATTAATTGACGCAAGGCCGTTTACGTAAATATTAATAGTCGGAATTGCGAGATTTAATTATATCTAGCATTGTCTCCAGACTAGATTAAGGAATAGAATTAATGCATTCAGTTATAGTAAGACAGACTACAGTATCTGTACCTTGCTGAGAATGGATAGGTGTGTTTTAATGTACATTTCTCTCCAACAGACAAGAGTTACGTAGGTCAAAATTGGTCTTACGACCGCAGTGTACAATAAAAATCTTAAGACTCCATATATTCCCAAGGGTTTTCTTATAAATATAAAAGGCACATAGTGTCTTTTACATTCGACCCACGGCATTACGTTTCCACGAGAGCTCAGAATCTAAAATTACCCCAAAGTTACATATTTAGCTTCTTCCGGGATTTTTCTAATAGTATCATCCAACTGTGGTGATCTAAATTCCGCAATTTGTTTATCTCCTGGTAAAAAGTGCCATGTCTGTCTTCTCGGGTTAACCCCTAAGCCGTTTTCCCATGCACATAACAGTAGAAGGCTTAGGGATGCTTCTACACGCAAAAAAATGGCTGTCACAAAATATACTTGTTTAGTGCAACCACATATATAATTTACACAATCATGTGAATCGTAAGTTAACCATATTATGGTTACTACAATCATATAAAGAATTACTGTGACTATAATGTTGTAAAATATTGAAATGTTTACAGTAAACATGCACAAATATATTTTTTCCCTGCGTGTATGAGTTAATTTATTGTGGAAATAAATTTCCTATAATAATTTTAGATACGATTAACCGTTTAATGACTTAAATTTTTGTCAAAATTTCGGAATGAAAGCCACCCTAATGTACATAGTACATATGTACAAGTGTTTGTTCTTAACATCAGTTTATAAAACATTTATTTTCCGTCTTTAATATTTTGTATAATTTGAATTTTTTTTCTGCTTTTGTTTTTCATTTTTTATAAACACAGAAATAAGAACAAGCTGTAGAAGAAAAATAAATAGAAAGAAAAATACTGTATGTAGTTTGTTTTTATTTTTATTTAATTTTTTTTGGCAAAAGAAAAGTATAATTTTCTTTTAAATGTAGTTTTTATTGTTTCACGAGAATTTCATGTTTGTTCAAACACACTCTGCCTCGAACAATAGATGAATGTTTGGATGGGATGGCATCATTTGATGTAAGCAAACTGCCAGGGTTGCTATTTAAGTTTTAATTATTTATTTGGAATTTATAAATTCATTCAATACGATTTTTAAAAATAATGATTGAAAATTATTTTATACGATTTGAAACAGTATTATATTGTATAAGAAATTGTTAGCGGAAGAAAAACTGTTCAACAAAATTCGAAATATATAAAAATACAAATTTATATTTTTAAAAAATGTTATATTTATTAACCTTACCTTATTTTTAGTTGGGAATAAGTGTAGGTATTTAGAAATGCTGTAATTTTGGCAACACTGCCAAACAACAAACAACTGTAAAAGTCATAAACGCAAAGTCTTATTTTATTTACACATTTTAGTACGTCATAAATAGCTTTTTATACCCCACTACACACATTGTAGCTGTGAATTCGACATTCTATTTTACATTATTTTGTTTTTACACATTCGCCTATGCAAAGTTTCACACGCACTTGCACTCGTATTCAAAATAGGCAACATTTTCTTTTGTTTAATATTCACAGACATTTGATGCTGTGCAGTCAAGGAGACGAAGAGAAAATAATGAATTCTCGATTTAAATATTTTTGTAGATATAAAAGCATATTAAGCTGCGGAATTATTTAAGATTTGTAAATGTATTTAAACAAGTATAATGGATTTGAGGTTTCAATTGAGAAATTAAGCTTTTCGCAGCTAAAGTGTGAAAAAGGCTGTATGTTTAAATATAGGTATTCTTTTTTGTTTAATGCCTAGTATTTAATTCTTAGCTTTGTTACTTAGTTGTGTCTGAACAATAAATTACTTAGAATTTTTCATTTAAGCTGAAGATAGCTACCTGCTACATGTTCATACATATTTTACAAATAAAAGAAACCAATAAAGTTTTTGAACAAAATTTTATTGAAATAAATTACATTCCTTGAATATTTGCAACCAATCATAAACTGACACAACTAAATTATTGTGACACTTGATACAATCGTCCAATTCTGAAAACTCAGATAATGATAACCTATGGCGTATCAGCTGAATTGCAATTTTATTTCAAGTGTCACGCCAATTCGGCACGCGCTCCTCTAGATTTGAAAAACATCCTAGTTTTTCTAATATTCGAATAATATTTATGAAAAAATTAACTTTTTTCGTGAATATTCCATAAATTTTTTAATAAACGATAAACATATTAGCACCAAATTTCAGTTAAATTGTAAACTATGCATATATTTTAATAATATACTCTCCACTATCAAAAGTGGTAAATGAAGGTATATAAAGTATGTTTTTTTAAGCCCGATAGAACTTGAAATTGTTACAAATAACACAAAAAATTAAATTTTAATCAAACACATTTTTTTATTCGAAAGATCAATACATGGCATTAACATTTGAAAATTATTTCGGGCATATAGCCACCGCGGCTGATCTCGACGAAACGCATTCTGGGCCACAAGAAATAATTGAGTTATATCAAATCGCACGACCTTGGAGGCCAATTGAAAGGTCCATTTCTCGAAATCAAGACATCACCAAATTTTAATTTCAATTAATATAATAAAAATGGTTGCGGTCGCCGTATATCACGTAGCGTCATCCTATTAAAACCATATCTCGGCCGGATCAATGTCATCCATATTTTCAAACTGAAAATCATGGATCAGGTGCGGTAACGACCTCCATTGATGTTAAGGCGAGCTGCTTCGAGCTATGCATTTTTCTGTATGTGTTGAAGTCTGTAGGATCTGTTGTAGATTGGGCACACTCCATATGCGGCAATTTTGTTTATTAACAAACTTGGTAAACCAAAATTTAGCCTCATTTTTGAACACAATTCTGCGATAAAACAGTCGTCTATAGACAACCTCAAGAAAATTTTATAATTTTCTCATATTTTTTGTTATTTTGTGTAAATATATGGCAGATGATTCTTATATAAAAAATCACCGTACCGAATTTTATGGAGTTCGGGCCATAATAGGTTATAGCTCCCATATAATGACCTTTGAAAAGTACGTTTTCCTACACAAATATCTTAAGAAAATCAATATTGAACTAATATTTTACACATATCACTAATTTGTATCCAAGAATCATAATACTCGATGTAAGGTCCACTACCGAGAATCACTAAACTAACCATAAAACTCTTGTAAATAACGTAATCGAGAAGAAATTCAATCAAAACAGTCGTAAATTACATAGAAATCACGATTCATGCCGTAAGAATACGCACATAAACATTGATATCGATACAAAATTTAGCAGAAAATTGTCAAAAGAAGGCAAAAATCATAGAATAAGCGTTTAGAACGGAAGGTGAGAGAAATATCAAGGGAAAAATTACTCTCTTTTCACATATATGATTCAATAACAAAATACATGCAGTATTCTCATGAATTAGGTTTTTGACAACATACTTAGATTTGTGGCTCTCAGTTACCTATCTAAGCACTTAACACATTCTTAACACACGATTTTCATTAAAACTTTTTACCGAAGTATTTTTGATTTTTTTTTTTTTTTTTTGATCAGTTATTATGTTTAATGTCATTTATATTCATTTGTTGTTAATCTGATTAAAATGAGTGACCGTAAAAAAGTGCGTACTAAATTATTAAATATTTTCAACAAAACCCAACTTGGTCCTACAAAAAGTTGGCCAAACAATCAAAGGTCTGCTATCAAACTGTTTCCAATATTATTTAACAGTACCGGGAGAACTTGAGAACTTGAAGGAATGGTTCACATGATGTTTAATAAGCCAAAAAAATAATAAGCATTTTCAAAAATGCTCCCAACACATCCGGTAGGAAGGCAGCTCAGTGCTCGGGCTATTTGGTAAGAAAAGTTAAAGCCAATACAGGTTCCAAAACATACATGGCTCAAAATTTTAATGACAAGAGCGCTGCTAAAAATTAAGAGGCCAAAAACAGAGCACGGAAATTGAAGTAAAATTTTATAAAAAAAAATATTACTGCTGCATAATGATTTTTCGAAGCTTCCGAGTCAAAATTTTGATGTTGCTGATGCTGTTGAAGAAAAGTTTAGTACCCAAAAGCAGACAAAATATCCCAAAAAGTTCTAGGTATGACAAGCAATATGCAGTTGCGGCAAAAAAGCCAAACATTTGTTATAAAGGCTCTATAAATACCGAAATTTACATCAAGGAATGTTTACAAAAAAGGATGATTGCATTCATAAGACTTCTTAGCGTGTCCACTTATTTTTGGCCTGATTTGGCACCCTGTCACTATAGTAAGAAAGGTCTTGAGTGGTAAAAGAACAATAATGTGGTATTTGTACAAAGAGAGTTCTCCAAACTACCTGGAACTAATGTCAGTGGAGAGACATTGGGCTTTTATTAAAAGTGAATTGAAGAGTACAAAAAAGGTGTGCAAAAGTTTTAAATGATTTTAAACGGAGATGGACAACCTGTTCGAACAAAGTGACAGAAATCACTATAAATACCATAATGGAAGGGTTTCCGAAAAAGGTTCAAAATTTCATCACTACAGATTAGAACTATAAAAATATTTTTTTTGTGTAAATTGTAATAATAATTTCAATCAAATAAAAAAATCAAAACTTTAAGTCTAGTGGTTTCATTTTTATTAACATATATGTATGTTAAGAATTTTTCGATCTCAGTCCTTAGTTGTCATCTATGGCAAAAATCATACTGTTATATTTTGTGACTATTGGTCCAAAATTACAAATAGCTACGTGTGCCTCAATAACAAAAACTAAATATGGATATTCTACAGTTTATACCATAGTAGTTTCTATAACTCTCATTATATTTAGGTCGAATTTAGTACTCTAACTTGTTTATACTATTTTCTTACAGAGCAAATTACTTGTATTAAGTATATAAATTCTTAAACTTAACTTAAAAATGCGGTATTTACAAAAGATGGCGCACATTGTTTAAAGAGTGTCCGAAATTCATATTTTTTATGTTCACCGATTTGGAAAAAAATTTTCAAATCGGTGATATATTAATTATTTGTTTGGACAGACACGCTCGAAGTTTATACAAGGTGGCGCAAAAGTAAACTTCCGATGTTTTTTGGCTGTAATTAAAAAAAAAATGAAAAACTTTGATTCTTCTTGTGGATTATTTTTATTTGGTCTTTTAATTTCTTTTAGATCATGTCGAGAATATGATGTCATATAAATGATTGTCATTTGAGCCCTTTTTATGGCATTTTCCATCACTTTGGCCAAAACTTCCTGCGATAGGTCCTCACATTCTTGACGGATATTGTCCTTAAGAGCGGCAAGAGTAAAAAAGACCCACAAAAAGAAGTCTGGAGTGGTCAAATCAGGCGATCTTGCTGGCCAGTGCAAATCGCCAAAACGGGAGATTAGGCGCCCGGGAAATGCATCCTTCAGCATATCGGTTGTGGCACGTGCAGTGTGTGCCGTTGCACCGTCCTGTTGGAACCACATGTTTTCCAATCCCAATTCATCAAATCGCGGCAAAAAGAACTCGTTGATCATTGCTCTGTAGCGCTCACCATTCACAGTAACCGTTTGGCCCGCGACGTCTTCGAAGAAAAAAGGTCTGATGACACCTCCAGCGAAAACAGCACACCATACAGTGACTTAATGGCTCTTTGTGGATTACACGCGGATTTTCAGTACCCCAGAAGCGTAAATTTTGCTTATTTACGTACCCGCTAAGATGGAAATGGGCCTCATCACTCATGATTATTTTTTATGAAAAATCATCTTCCTCTTGGTGGGGATTAAGGATAGCTTGAGCGTATGTTAGACGCGATTGGCGGTCAGGAGCTAACAGCTGATGCACCGTCTGAATCTCGAGTTGTGCCAGTCTCTTCGAGGCGAGCGGCTAAACGTCGCAGTGTTTCACCAGTAGGCGTTGGACGGCCAGGAAATCTGCGACGAAATTCACGTTGTGTCAAAGTCACCGACCGATTATTGGTCAAATAAATAGTCAGCAATATTCCTCGTTCTGGAGCAGTGTAGCGTAACATTGTTTATTAACGTGTATTGCGCATGTGTTTACTACACAAATGTCAAAACAGAACTGACATTAGGGGTCAATCGCAAAATTTATAGCATTTTCTGATAGGAGGATTACTTTTGCGCCACCTTGTATATGTTTACTTGCTTAAAATGGTATGCAAATTTATTGTATATTCAATCTTTTGGTACAATCAAAGCGAATTTATCATTTGACTTTGTTGTATATTTTCGTAAATGACAATTGTCATAGATGAGATTTGCATTAAAAAAATTGGAAAACGTGTCATATAAAAACTTTCGTAGAACAAAATAAAAACAACATCAAAATTTCAATGTTCATCAACTTCAGTGGACTGCATCTTTTTGCACATTTCTTACCGTCTAAGTTTCAAAAAATGGAGAACAGATAATTACACAAAAATTTAAACGGCGGCAAATAAAGCTGAAATTCAGAAGAGATTAAAGTTGACACTGGACATAAATGTGGACACAGTGAAGAAAGGTATGGTCACAACAAACGATGGCAATACGGCAAGAAGGTTTTTCGAAAATCCGTAATTGGCATAAAAGAAAAATTAACAAAAATCTTGGATTTTTAAGTCATACAGCCAATAACAGGACACTTTGTCGAAAATTGTAATAATCCGTAGTTACATCAAATTAAAATCGCTGAATTTAGACAAAGTTTTTAAGCATTTGCAATAAAATATCTTTCTAACAAGATGTATAATACTAGTACATAATCAGCCCTAAGCCCCAGTTTAGTTTCTGAAATTCTCATTGTATTTAAGTGCAGGGTATTTAAAATTCGACACAGCCGAATATAGCACTCTAACATGTTTTCAATACGCAATTGACTTTCAGTTCACCATTTAACCAATTAATAATTCCGATTTCATCAGAAATGTCAACAATTCGGTGTACCCATTTTGCGTACGTAAGAAAAAGTTAGCCAAACAATTGTTATCATTATTTTAAATTTGTTTATTTACTTGTCATACTTAATGATGATGTTTGTGTGGCTATGATAGATTTTTGGCAAGAATTTATATTTATTTAATATTTAAATTTTGTTTAGAAAATTTAGCAACAATTTTTGTTATGCCAGACGCGTGCTAGAAAATAATGTCCCCTTCATGAGATGCAGTGAGTGTACGAAGAATATCAATTACGACATATAGAATATATGCTAATATAGAAATCATAAATAAAATCGCAATTAGCGAATGACCATTTTTAATAAATATGTACATACATATATGTTGTATATTTGTGTGTTTAAGTACCTATTAAACATACAATAAATATTTTCATATTGACGTACATAATTTTATTACTTTTTAATAAAAATATGACATAAGTAGTATGGAAATGAAAGAAACGTGGTAACTACTAATATGTTTACCATATAACAAGACTTTACATGACCACTAGGGGCTGTGAATTCGGTAACATAAATAAACAGGGATCCTAAACTACATACATGTGCACATAAATGTGAAATTCAATATCTACGTCTTCTCAAACTTGAGGCGCGTGTCAGTCCTCGTCCCTTGAACAAAAAATAACCAAACTTAAATTATTTTATTAAAAAAGAATCCGCTCAAAGTAAATATGACTACTTATCTGAATACAGTAGAATCTCGAAAAAGTTAACCGAAATGTTCCAAATGTTTTAATTTTGTGTAATAGCTCTTTACCATTTTCGTGCGTATATTGACTAGGTCTGACACCTGATTTGCATCGTTATTCATTTCAAACCATTTCATCAAGATAGTGATGGTTGTTCAAAACACTTCAAAACCATCGTTACCAACCTTAATTTGATTCTTGTTCCAATTTACAATATCATCAATGCTGATGTCAACATTTTAAACCACCTTCGCCATCAACAATTGAACTTCTAGAATGTGTATCGTCATCCTCTCAGAAAAGTTAAATGAAAAGTTAACTTTTAAGAGCGGCACGTGTATGCTGAAATTCTGTTTACTTAACCGAGCGATTAACTTTTACGTTAGTTAAGTTTTCTGAGATTCTACTGTATTTATGTTTTAACTAAGATTATTTTCAACCGAATTTTAATTCTAATAAGATTTTATGCACGTTTTAAAAACACAAAAAGGAATTTTTATTTAATCTTTTGATGAAACTTACTATCCACACTTTAACACAAAGTGTTCACTTTTAAAATGTTTTATTGAAAACATTTCTTTTATTAAATGCTCAATCATTTGGAAAAAGGATGTTTACAAGTTAACGGTTATGCTGGTGTTTTATTTACCCAAACTCTTGATTTTGTTAGCAAAAATTTACCAATAATAAATTCAGTTTAAATATTCATTGATGACCGATAGCAATTTAATTAGCATGAACGAAGAAGAATATTTAATTTAGACAGAGATTCATCATCAAAGGCGAGATAAAGGAATACTTTTGCATTTTGTTTTCAGATGCTGGATTTAAATAGAATATAAAACGATTTTATTGAGAAGACTGTCTAATTTTTATAGCAGTGAAAAATTTACATATATACGGGATTAATAGATATAGTGCACTGAAAAATATGAATAACACTCTAAATTAATTTCACAAATTTTGTAATAAGAGTAACCACTGTTTTTAGCAATTGGTTATTTCAATTTACATGAGAACACTCGAGAACCAAAAACTCTATCGGATGAGGAATAGACATTGAGCAGAGGAAATTTTCCCAACATTTCATGTCAAAGAGTATTATATTCGTATATGCCCACCATCAATACATGCGTATACATGCATACATATTTTTCTGATATAGGGCTTATATGGGAGTAGGGCCAATTATTGACCGATCCTCACAAAAGTGGTTAGAAAATTTTAGGTTCATATAAAACTTGTTTATGTCCGATTTCATCACAATTTGTGTAAAATTGTATCAGTATTACTGCATAATATACTGCTCAAACAGTATTCCGGGGGGTCTAGGTGAAATCATGGACCAATATTGCACATTTTCTATGTCAAATAAAACCTATCATCAGAGAGTATTACAGCCAACTAGCTCCTTTCACAGCTTCTTTCACAGAAGATCAATACTAGATCGTCTTAAAATCCTATGATTAACCGGAATATATGTACTAATATGGATCTGAGACAAATATTTTTATGTGTTACAAATGCAAAGATAAAATCAATATATCCCCTTTTTTCGATGGTGGTTTTATAATAATAATATAATTTTATAAATGGGCAACTCGTGGCTATGCACGAGTGTACTGTTCTAATGTTTGGCTCGATAGTATGGTGGACATCCTTAGAGAAGAAGATTAATATTTAAACTCTTAAAAAAATACAGATAATGTGCTGTACCACAGCACCATGATACAATGAGAACTACAGCGACAAAAGCAATTGCTAATATTTTATAAATACTACCGATTGAAATGCATACTCGTATGAAGCATTCCTAGCTGCAACTAGATTGATTTGTAAGTGACAATGCGACCAGACATCAAAAGATAATAATTATCCTACCACAAGGTAATATTACTACACAAAAAAAAACAGATTCCTGATAGCAACCGAATTTCTTGCCAATCGAATGATTCTACCTTAGTGACCGAATTTCACAGTTGTGGCTACGAAATTTTGGAAGCAGTAACAAAAGTTTGGTTGCTTCAACCGAAATTCATCTGTATCAACTGACTTTCTGTTGATAGAACTGAAAAATTTTACTTGTGCAACCGAATCATTTGATTGGCACAAATTCGGTTGCTATCACGAATCTGTTTTCTCTGTGTATTGAATGATGTGACAGAATTCAAATCGAACACCTCACTTGGGTCCATTCAATTGGTACATTTTTGTTATGTTAACATTAACTGCATCACCATAATGGCAGAAAGGGAAGAACGAAGTAGCAAAAGTAAGGAACGACCAAGATAGTTCAAAATAGAGTTGAGTTGTTCATGAACGAACAAGTTCAATTGAACAATTCGGTATAGTGAAAAATGTGATGTTTTTCAGTATTCCTGTTCTTTATTGTTCTTTTTGTTCGTTTGACATTTCTGTAGAAGTTTGAAATTTATATTTTGAAAAACGTTTTTAAATTACATTTGAGTTCCTTGAATTTAATTAAAATTCCTTTTTTGTTTTCTTCATTATTAAAAATCCTGCCAAATTTGTTTCCAAAACCAGTTGTGACCTGTTTGTTTTATACACTGTTTGCAAATACATTCACAGACAAATCGTTCAACCGCTTACTTCAATCAAACACCTCAGAATAAAAATGAACAACTGAACAAAAAGAACGAATTTGTTTATTTATGTGTTCTGAACAATAATGAACAATCCGTAAAAAGAACTATTATTATGCCCAACTCTAGTTTAAAAATAGGAGAGGTTAATACTTTCGTCTATCAGAGCAGTAAACTTTCTTTCAAGCTGATATCATCGCGATTACGGAGGGTTATTAAATGGTTGGACATAATTGTTTGGTGGTCAGGTTGGAATTATGTATTAATACCCTTGAAAATTAGTGATAAAGAGGTTAAAACTGTGTCTTGCATTTAGTCGAAATAGAGAAGAAATCGTCTAGCAAATTTGGAATGTTTTACGAACTCTGATTGGAAATCGCTAAGATTTCTGAACCTAGCTATATAACCCTAATGAAAATAGGGGAAAAATCTTCCATACTTGAAATGAGTTTGAGTCATATAACTAACCCTCATATCTATCTAAACCACAAGTATACTTAATTGTCAACGTAGTTTTTTCAATCACATTCATACCTAAGAAGATTTTGTTTTCTACCGGCCTTCTGTGGAAGTCTTAATATAAAACTAAGTCCTACTTGCAAATTGTATATGGATCTGTAAATAATTAGATATACCACGCATATAACAACCATTTCCGACAATAATTCTTATGAATAGATAATGGTCGACAATCGACCACATTTTCATATAACGCTCCATTACGAAAACCATAATCTAATTCACCCAAATTTTTTAATTTTCGGTCCATAATTGTGCAAAGAATCCACCTAATTCCCATTTCCAACCACAGCCAAATCTATTGATATATTTTGCTATACCCAGTAGTCAATGTATCCCTTATAGACAGTAATCGTCACAAATGTGTTATCGCTTCGCTGACTCCAATTTATATAATTTGGTCATTTGACACGTATGTGCTCTTTGTAGTGCAGAGAAAAGAGTGAAGACAATTGTCACTTAAGTGTCTCTAAGTAATATGGAGTATAGTCACTTTAAACGTTTTCTGAGTAATTCGTTCAAACTGGTTTTATAAAAATTGTGTTGATATAATTATCATACAGTTAATATTTATTTTTGCTTAAGTATGCTGATATCCCATGTAACAGCACTTCGTAATTAGTATGATAATGTTACGATTTTTCAATAGCGATTTGAATTTAACGGTCTGTAACGACCAGTGTTGCCAGGAGCTGGTAAAAAAAGAAGCTATATTGACCTAAAAAAAATGCCATAAAAAGCCAAACTGTTTTAAAAAAAGGTCAAAAAAAAAAGCTAATATGTTATATATTAAGAATTGGGGTTTATATTTATTTTTAAATAAAAAATTAGAAAATATGTTCATAAAATTCATAAAAGTAAATAAAATTATAAAGGTACACATCAGCAGCAAACAAAAAATAACATTAATTATTAATAATAAATATACACATATATTTTATACAGATAAAACTCAAATTTTTTTTTTAATTTATTTACTATTTTAGTGTTTCGAAATAACTACATAAAATATACATTAATATATTTTCAGTCTTTTAAAGATACATGTATAATTATAAAACAGGTATAATAGTTTTATCATAATCGGCAGAATGAGAACTAGAATTTGGGTAAATATAAATAAAATACAATAAATAATAAGGGTACTCATTTAAACGCTTAAGTTTCCCATTTGTGCAAATATGCAAATTTGCGCGACGTTTTTCATGAACCCACCTTTTAAATTTTGTGCAATTTTATACAGAAAATGTCTATTTGATAAGAATGTCAAACAAAAATAAATTAAACAAATGCTTAAAAAAGAAGTTTTAAAAATTGTATAAATTTAAATTCTAAAAATTTCTAATAAAAGTGAAATCTTTGGAACAAACAATGGTAAACATAGTTTGGAAGATTTTGCTTATGTTCTAGCTGTTGGTTAATATTTCCATACACAATGGCATTCAATCCAATAATTCTCTTCCGAAGTCACACAATCTTCACATATACAAAATATTTGTATTTTATTTGATTTGTATTTCTTATAAATAGAAGTAAACAAAATCAGCTGATTCATCAAATGCACAATAAATTAAAGTTTGCGAGTCTAAATTGTCACGCAAACTTAACGGAGTTGTGTAAACGAATTTCCATACAATTTTTGACAGTTCATTTGCGATAGTCTAAAAATGCACAGATTGCAGGACCCTTAATATTTATGTAATTTTTCAATTTCCTTGTACTAAAAAGTCGTTCAACCTCTGCATTACTTGAAGGAAGGACTAAAAATATGAATATAAATCAAATACTAGATTAACCATGTCAGAAAATGGAAATTGTTGGTTCTATATTTTTCCATTTGTAGTTTAAAATATTCTGCCCCTGAGGCTTAAACTTCGTAATTTCATTAGCAGTTTAATTTTTCACATACATAATATATTTTTTTGGTTTTACGAGTACTATTTGAAGTGTATCATCAACGAATAAAAAATCGATATAGCGAAGAGTTTTCATATGGTAATCTTTGTCGCATTTGCTCAATTTGTTTAATTTGCCGTATTATTTTTTCAGAATCTTCACTAATTAAACCGTTCTTTATTTATTCTCTCATTCTTCAAACTTGTATGAAAAATGTGGCGAAAACATTAAACAATATTCAATTGGGGACGATAATGTATCAAATTTTTGCATTGTATTACAATTTGAATCAGTATATTAATCACTTAAATGTTAGGTTTTGTAGCATTGCTGGTTTAACTCGGAGATCCACAATACGTTTAACGACTATTTCAAATGACAGCCATCGAGTATCACAAAACTTCAAGAGTTTGTAGGACTCTTGTCCATTATATAACGATGAACATAATGTGTAGTAACAATTTTGTCTTGAAAGTGAAATTTCTAGACAATTATAGAAATACTCTATTTCATTTTGAAACACTTAATATTGGCAATTATTAGTTGTTCTTTTAATACTGCACAATTCTTGAGTATGTTGAAAAGCTAAATGTAAAACAGTAATGCATTAAAATTAAAACGTCTCACTAATATCAGGTGGCGCAAAAGTAATCCTCCTATCAGAAAATGCTATAAATTTTGCGATTGGCCCCTAATGTCAGTTCTGTTTTGACATTTGTGTAGCAAACACATGCGAAACACACGTTAATAAACAATGTTACGCTACACTGCTCCAGAACGCGGAATATTGCTGACTATTTATTTGACCAATAATCGGCAAAATTTATAGCATTTTCTGATAGGAGGAACTTTTGCGCCACCTGTTATAAATTTAACCTTTTTATTTTCTGCTTATTCTCGAAATTTTGGTTTTAGCTTCGTGTTTTTTTTAGCCTTAAAAAGGCTATTTTGAAATTAAAAAAAGGCTAGAAAAAAGCCACGAAGCTAAAACCAAAATTTCGAGGCTAAAGAGTAAATAAAAAGGCTAAATTTAGCCTCAAAAAGGCTAAACTGGCAACACTGGTAACGACTGCCTGCAGAATTCATCATGTGTATAAACAAGTCCATTAGTAGAAGCTTCTACTTGTAAACAGTGTTGATAGCATGCGCTTACTAGCAATGTTTATAAGTGTGGCAACACTAAATGTTTGACCTGCTAACATTAACATCGAAAGCTCTAGAATTCGAATGTTCTAGTTGTCCGTTAAGATCATTGTAGAAGATTAACGAAAGATGGCGTATGTATAAATAGTGGCATATTTTGCAGTCGTGAGTTGAGTTGATCATAGGCGCTGTTAAAGTTAACATCAACTGTCTTGTACGTGTATACTTGTACATTATAAAGTATGTGTGTGTATTTCTGCGAATTGATATACGTGTATAAAGACACTGAGTGACTATTTAATTCTATTGTTGTTGTACATTCTAAATAAATAAAGAGTTGATACAATTTTAAACTACTAAAACTGCTTTTATTTGCAATAAAAAGTATCCGGGATATTTAAAGGAAATAAACCCCGTTTTTAAAAGGTAAAAAACGTAACAATAAATTTGTGCACTAGTTTTGAGTGATTTTTACATAAGTACATAAAATTTGTTTGAATTTCCATTTCTTTTATAAAAAATTACATTAAATTTTTGAATTTTATTGGTATTTATTTGATCACAAGTAAAATATATATTTAATATCTAGAACACTGTTGATGGAAAATTGAAAATTTAAAAATTATTTTAAAATATACAAAAGTTTTCTAATGTTCATTCCTATTTGCAACCCTTTTTCGATTCACTGTAATGCATATCAGTAACATTATGAAGATTACCTTTGAGAACCCGTATGAGTTTGTATGATAACAAAGTTCGAATGACAACCAAAACAATAAAATCCAAAACTGAACATTTCCCCATATTGTGTAACACACATGAGTAAATGCACGAGCATGAATAAATAAATGTCTGCTTATCGAAAACTTCTACTTGATTTGCTTATCAAACACGCACTCATAATAGAGAAATTGTGTATTTGAATATAATAATAGCAGAGATGACAAAATCAGTACGAATTTACTATTCAGTTTTTTTGGCAGCAAATAATGCTGTAGTGCACCCGACCTATTAAGTATTTTTGTTTTATTTAAAACTTAAATAGATACTGTCTAATATATATTTAAAAATTGAGTAACCGGAAAATTGACCACATCTTACAATAAATAGTTGGCATAAAAAAAAATATAAAATAAAATTATAATTAGCTTATTTAAGTTGATGAAATTTACAACTGTTGTTATCTCATTGAACTGAAAAATTAGCTTAAAACACTTGCTGGTACAATAATAATTAAAAAATACTATTTTAAACTCGTTGGTACAATTTTTTTTTTCGAATTTTACATCGCTGTTGTGCGTTGCTATCAAGAGAAGGAGATTGCCTGTGTTAACGACAGATATGTTAAAGATTTAAATCTTAATTAATTATGTCCATCGGTATTCCGTCTTAAAACAAAATATAACAAGTAGTCCGACTCTTTGCCAACAGTACCTAACTCTATGTATGTGTTAGTAAAAAAGTACCTAACTCTAAACATGTGTGAGTAGCAAAATTACACATGTATTGGTAACTTTTAAATGTTCCACAGGCAACAGAGTTTGCTAAAGTGTGCTAAAAGTGTTTTAAAACAAGTAAGAGAGCTATATTCGGCTGTGGTGAATCTTATATACACTTCACCTAATTATACTTTAAAATAAAATTAAAAAATTTTTTTCTTTTTAATTTTTTTAAATATTTTTTTCGAAATTGTTTTTCAAAAGTTTTTTCCAATTCTTTTAAAAATTTTTTTTTAATATAAAAATTTATTTTTTTTAATTTATTAGTAAAAAAATGTATGACAAAAAAATATTTTTTGTGCAAAAAAATTCTGGTTAAAAAATATTTTTCCCGATTTTGACCCATTGTAGGTGCAACTTACTATAGCCTTATATATATCGTTGCAATGGACTTTGAAATATCTATAATTAGATATCCATATTGTCTATATTCATGACTTAGTAATCGAGATATAGATCAAAAATAGGCCAAAAATAGAGGTTGTCTCAGATTTTGCTCATATCTCCGTTATTTATGGACGGATTTTGCCGATTTTAAATAGGAAACATCTCGAAATCATGTCTGACAGAATTATTAAAGATTTGGATCCCGAAGATATCTGGGGTCTTCAGAAAATTGATTTCAACAGACAGGCAGACGGACATGGCTAAACCGACTCCACTATCTATAAGAATCCAGAATATGTATACTTTATAGGGTCGGAAAATTATATTGTGGAAATTACAAACGGAATGACAAACTTATATATACCCTTCTCACGATGGTGAAGGGTATAAAAACATGTTCAGCTAGCTGTATAAATGAACGTAAGTAAGACGAAAAATTATTTTTTTAATGAGGTCTGCAGACGTTTGACAAATGTCCAGTAGGCTGCACGCCAGGGCCGAGGAGGTTAAACCCATGTTCTGACTTAATAATAAATTTATTTAACACTTAAAATTGTGTCTTACCTTTTTCGTTAAAAAATGTCAATCCTTTGTGGCAAAACTACTTTAATACTATACTATATTATTTTTTGTTTGTACACCCACCACCATAAGTATGGGGGTACTTATTATGTTCTTGCCATTGCGTTTGTAGCACATCGAAATATCCGTCGTAGAACCACAGAAGTATGTACATATATTCAGCGCTCTTAAAAATTCTAAGACGATCTACCTATGCCAGTCCGTCAGTCTATTGATGGCACGGGAAGGACATACGCCAATTACATTTTCCCTAAATACTGGATTTTGTGACAATCAGTCTATAATTGACCATAACTTCCATATAAGATCCACTTACGATCCCGTAAAGTATATATATCTGGATCGTTTTATGTCAGTATGCATGTTGAATTCAACTTTTTATAGCCCCAAAATAACTTACATTAATGATTCATGCATCAATATATCGGCTATAGTCCTTGATGCTATTTAAAATCGAGAATATCAGCCTACAAATTTTTGATTTATATTTGGATTACTAGTCATTAATATAGTCAATATTTATATACAATTGTACATATTTCCAGCGACGTATACAACGCCATATTAATGGGTTCGTCGGGAAAAATATTTTTAAACCCGTGTATTTTCACCAACAAATTGTTTTCGCCATACAATTTTTTTCACTAATAAAATTTTTTCAAAAAAAAATATTTTTATTCTTCATTTTAAAATCTACTTTAGTGAAGAGTATATAAGATTCGGCACAGCCGAATATAGTTCTCTCACTTTTTAATATTAAATTTTATGTACTTAATTCTTTTACACACTAACTTGTTCGTATTTGTAGGTAAGAAACGAGAAATTCATTTAATCTTCATACAACATGAAGACATATACTGAATAAATACCACTGAGAGAACTTTAGGAAATAAATAAACTAAAAATTTGTCAGAAACACTGGTGCCATAAAATAATAAATGTAGTAACTATGTAGTTCAATTGAAAGTAAATTGAAATAAATAAAAGTAAATTTTACAGAATACACAATTCCATTTGGTCTTTCTAGATGGTTTATGTGGGCGCCGATGATTTGCGGATAATGCTGTACTGTTAAATTCCTTAAGGAAATATCTTCCATATGGTGCCGATTTTGTCACATTAATTATATTTCATAAATAATAGGAATAAAGGCATAGTACGAGTCCATGTACCAAAGTTTTAGAATTCAGTTTCGTTTATTTTATTGAATAAAACAAAATTATCTTAGAAATATATCTCTTTAATGTCCACCCTGTAGAACATTAGAAAAACAATAAAAACACACAAATAAATAAAGCGAAATTTCAAACAATATCTATTTACATCTTATAAAAAATGATGTGAATAAAAACGCAAACATTTGCACACGTGTGGGGAAAATTTGTGTATTTGATACGCAAATATTATACAGCTATCACCCTATATTCCCTTAATCGGGACCTTGTGACAATCTCTGAATGGGGTCGTGCGAATAGAGTCGCTTTCAACGCCCGCAAGACTCAGTGTTGCATGTTGACACAAAAACGAACGACAAACAATGTTGCTTCATCTGTATTTACGGATGGTGTAAATATTGTGGAATCAGACGCTCTTGATGTTCTGGGCATGAAAATACAATGTGATGTCCGCTGGTCTAAACACATTTTTCAAGTGTCGAAAGAAGCATTCAAGTGTCTCGGTTTTTTGAAACGGTGTAGGAATTACTTCACTCCATCTGATCTCCTCACTATTTACACCACCTATATCCGACCGAAAATGGAGGGGGCGACGGTGATTATTTGTGACAGTAGGGTGTCCAACTCTATTGATTCGCTGGAGCACCGTCGCAATGTGGTGTTTCACTGTTCTATCGGTACTACAATGGAATGTGTTCTGATGAAATTAGGTAACTTGTTCCTGATATGTCCAAATCGAATGTCCACAAACACTACTCCCTCTTTCCTCCCTCCCATAACCTATTTTCCTAGTTCCAACACAATGCTTTGCATACAGAAGGGTTATCCAAGAAGAAAAAAAATAAAAAAAACTTTACATATACAGTTACCGATACTGATACTTATTTCCCAGCAGACTACGTGACTAGTTATTTATTGAACCTTTCGGATTTCTTAGAGACAAATGCACTACACAATTAACATTTAGAGTAACAACACTATAAATAACTTAGAGACACTTAAGTGACAATTATATTTATGCTAGATTTCATGGGATGTATAAAGTAACCAATTGACTTCTCTCTACATTACAAATAGCAGATACGTGTCAAATGTCGTCAGCCAACTGATCAGACATTATTGACATTTACTGTCTATAATGGATAGATGCTCCAAAGATTATGGCTTTAAATAAGTATTCATAGCAAGATATTATAATTAATACTACCATCGTTTTCTCAGAAGAACAATTATAATTTTAAAACGTTAACTTTTAATTCCTCGTTTAATTTAAAAAGTTCTAACTGCTGGGAATACTGTTGTATATTTTTTGGACAGTGCGCGATCCGTAGTTAATTATTATTTGTTTATGCACTAAAATATAGGTGCATATTTTTTAAATTTGTAAGTCATTATTTTTATTATTTTGAAGCATATTTTAGACGCATATTTTAGACGCATATTTTCCAACAATAAATGCATGAAAATCCGCCCCCTAGTCATTACATTCCGAAAAACTCACTGTTTAGAGCGCTTTATGGGCCGGTGGAATCATCGGTGCAGAAATAAATTTAATTTCCGCCAATTTCAAATCGGTCCCTAATAATAGGCATATCCATTAAAATTCAATATTTAAGCCTCATGTAGTGTTCATTAGAATAGAAACCAATTGCATACAATTTTTAAAAATTTCGTTTAAAAAAATTTGCAAAATGTAAAATTTGGGAATTGCATGAAATTTTATATAGTTATTTTGGTTTTAAATTGTAAGGGTTATGGATGTAAGAAAATATTTATTTTTTATATTTAAACATGAATTACAAAAAGCTATTTTTTATTAAATTTTTTTAAGATTAAAATTTTTTTTAATTTTTAAAATAAATGTGAAATCTCTAAACGTTATCAGATTTTGCTCAAAATGCATTTACTTTTAACATGACAGAGAAAAATGTTAGACCTTGAGATCATCAAAAAAAAATAAAAAAATGCAAAATAGTGGCCACCCTAATGTATAAGTATGTATAATATTTGCATGAATTGGCATGTATTTATGTTTACTCACCTGAAATACGGTTAACGGCATATGGAATTCAGCGCCACCCGTAATAAGGAAACCCCACGTTGAGTCATCTTTGGCGGCGTATTGATCAGAATCAACATCAAACGCAGGAAAACCATCGGTATCACCGATGCCACATGACAATTTAATGATGGGAGCTTTTTTCGGTGGTTCCGGTGTTAACGAGTAGAGTGTAAGAAAATTTGGTTCTGGCATTTTGCAGGTAAATTTTTAATATTGTTGTTGTTTTTTATGCACAGCAGCTGTTTTAGCTCTTTTATTTAGTATGGTAACTAATTAAAGAGATTAGTTTTTTTTTGTAGTTAAAGAGTGTGTGAAAAGAATGTAGAAATTGAGCGATTTTAAGAATTCTTATTAAGGGTCTTCATGTAAGTGCTTAAATGCATAGAAAACTGTGCGATCTGTGTATTTTTACACTCTAGGAACTGAAATGTAAAAAATTTTATAGAAATTCATTTGCACAATTGTGGTAAATTTCAGCGACATTTTATGCTCGAACACAGAACTATTGCGCATTTTATGAATCATATGCTTAAGAACTTAAGCGTTTAAATGAGCACCATTATTCACCCCTATCACGAATCGATATTTCACATGAAATATGTTCTCTATTCCCATTCTTCGCTCATCAACTTTGTTCACGTGAAACAATTCCCCAACAGGGATATTTTTAGATATAATTTTGTAAACAAAAGTCAACTATTGTGAATGAAAAGTACATGGAAATATCATGATAGCAATTTTTCCTTCGAGAGAAATTGATATTTTATGGGAACATAAATTTCACATGTTTTTCCGATAGGGGTGATTATGTTTTTTAAATTTAGAAAGTTCAATCAAGTTTACAATGTTAAATATTTATTAAAAAATTTCATTATAAAATTCTTGCTAACGAACAACTCAATACGGACCAGAAAGTGATTCTGAGAGATGTAAAATTTGTGTGACCTTTGACCGGTAAATTCCTCAAAATTGTGATTTCTGGTGAAGACAAAGGTTTATGTCATAGTTTATATTACTATCTGTCATTCCGCAGTAAAATCCTTATATGACTGTAATAAAAAAAATGTAGAAGATTTAAGATCAACTTTTGAAAAAATATTTGCAAGTACAACTGCATGTTTTATATGCCTTTCCAGTCTAAAGTCATAAAAAATTGCAACTTTCGAATCTATAAGTTTTCCAAGTTCCACTTGTAAGTTATTATTAATAAAAGCACATAATAGATAACATCAGATAAACAGTTTTATTCCAATTATACTCAGAAAAATCGCTCATTAGCTACACATTTCACATTAATAAAGAGCATTAGTTAGCACAAAAGAGCTTTTAAACAATAGCTCTCTTAATTTGTTTCGCTCTTCTCATTTTATTTCATAAAATAAATAATTTTTGTTATGAGATAAAAATTGTTAAAACAATTTCTATATTATTTTAGTACAAAATTATGAACAAAATATGTTTGCACGTTTTATTAAAAGCCGGTTTGTTTATATTTATAATTTATTAAAAATGAAACACACAATTTGAACCATAAAAATTACTTAGTTGGAAAAAAAGGTTTTAAAATTTTCAAAATTACGTAATTGTTAAATTCACTAAAATTTATATTTCTTTTAAATAATTAATTACACCAAGCAAACAATTAATTTTTAATTAAATATTTATTTATTTATTTATATTAATATTTGGTAATTTTTTTAATTAAAATTTTTAATTATTTTTATTAACTTTATTTCATACTATTTTTAATTTTCTATTCCAACACTTAAATTTTCCGTTACAACTTTGCTTTGATTTTCACGTTTTCTATATTACAGTGCAATTTGGCGACTGATTATTTTTAAAGTTACAATTTCATTCCTTTGTGGTCTATTCGAAATTTTGTTCGTTCTTTCAGTTGTTTCTCTCTATAATCTGAAAAAAAAAAATATATATAGTTTTTTATAGTTTTTGTTGCAGTAATGGTTTTTTAAGTAGTTTCTTTCGTAAGTATTTTTGTAAATTTCTTAATTTCTGCTGCGTGTTTTCATCACTCGTTGGCATCCATCTGCTTTTAGCGTGTGTCAAGAGATGCTATTTTGGGTCAATTTAAGTTATTTTGGGATAGGTCTATTTATTGGTTTGTTTACACTCCGTGTGGAAATTAATGTGTGAGTGTTGTTTGTTTTGTTTAATCTACAATACCCAATAGGAAATGAGATATTCACAGAAAAATATACAAATTTTAGATTAAATAATGGTTGGTTTGGTTATCAGTAATATATTGTACTATAAAAATAGCTTAATTTATTTTGTGTTTATTATACCCTTCACCTTCGTGAGAAGGGTATATATAAGTTTGTAATTCCGTTTGTAATTTCCACAGTATTATTTTCCGACCCTATAAAGTATATATATTCTGGATCCTTATAGATAGCGGAGTCGATTAAGCCATGTCTGTCTGTCTGTTTGTTTGTCTTTTTGTCTGTCTGTTGAAATCAATTTTCTGAAGACCCCAAATAACTTACAAATATAATTGATACATCAATATATCGGCTATTTAAAATCGAGAAAATCGGCCAACAATTGGCTGAGATATAAGAAAAAAACCGGGCCAACCTAGATTTTTGGCCTACTTTTGATCTTAATCTGGATTACTAAGTCATTAATATAGACAATATGGGTATCTAATGATAGATATTTCAAAGTCCATTGCAACGATGTATATAAAGTTTCTGTAATTTGGACCGACAATGGGTTAAAATGGGGAAAAATATTTTTTAACCCGATTTTTTTTTTACCAAAAAATTTTTTTTCATAAATTTTTTCTAGTGCATTTAAAAAACAAAATGTTTAAAAAAACTATTTCGAAAAAAAAAATTTTTTTGAAAACAATTTTGAAAAAAATTATTATTTTTAAAATTTTGAAAAACAATTTTGAAAATTTTTTTTTTTTAATTTTGAAAAACAATTTGTAGAAAAAAAATTAATTTTGTTACCAAAAATATTTTAAATTTTTATTTAAAAGTATAATTTGGTGAAGGGTATATAAGATTCGTCTCAGCCGAATATAGCTCTCTTACTTGTTTTTCTATAAATTTTGATTTATTATAATCGCATGTATAGTATAGTCGATCAAGCCCGACCATATCATACACTACACCGAGAAGATGATAACACAGTTTTCTTTTAAAATTTATATGGGAGCTATGACTAATTATGGACCTATCGCAATAAAATAAGGTGGCATGTCTTCTGTATTGAATTTTATATGTAAACCGAAAGTGGGCATTATATGGGAGCTATGACTAATTATGTCTGTCTGTATTAGAATACCAACATTTGTAAGAGATTTATGCTAGCTAAAGTGATTTTCGGAAGTGGGCCTTATATGGTAGCTATAACTAATTATGGTCAGATCATCACAAAAGACTTATTTTTGCTGAATTTGGTTTGGATATCTATATAAATAAGAAACTTATGAGAGCTTAACTATTTTCAGATAGAGCAATCGTATGGGGACAAGGATAAATTTTGTCAAATTATCTTTGAATTTGCGACCTGTAGTTTGATTACAAGGTTTATATGGACGAATAAATGGACGGACATCGCCCTATACATCAGTATAGGGTTTAGAAAATTTGAGTTCGAACCCATTGACAATAATTTACATCATTCTACTTATACTTTTGTACCCCAGCGTTAGTGAATTGAAAATTACAACGTTTTCTTCAAAATATTCCTCTAAAACTATAAAACTTTTATATTTTAATCTTCTCTCTCCATTTCCTAACGGTCTTAATGTCTGCCTTTATAATACTGTTTTCCTTACACACTCTACATTAGCCAACTTGTATTATTAGTCCACTTTAACGAAGTTCTTTTGTTTTGCCAGACAATTAAACAATACCAAGAGAAAATAGAAAACAAAGCACAAAAATACATAGATTTTTCCTAAATAAATTCCGCAGCAAATACTTGTGTTCAGTGTATGTTTATAAAACCAAACATGTATTTCCTCAAAAAGTCAATAAACTTTTGAAATGAAAACAATACGAAAAAAAGCTTCCAGAAAAGTTTGTCTTTTACAGTGCAGTAAAAAAGAAAATTGTAAAAAATGTTTGAATAAAATATTTATTTAAATATTTAACCCATTGCGCTTTAGTACCCCTATCGTAGTAACATAAAACAAGTAAGAGAGCTATATTCGGCTGTGCCGAATCTTAAATACCCTTCAAGAAATTATACTTTCAAATGCAAATTTTAAATATTTTTAGGTAAACAAAATTTAAAAAAGATTTTTTTATTTTTTTTTTAATATTTTAAAACGTTTTTTTTTAATTTATTAGAGGAAAAAAATTTTATGGGAATATTTTTTTAATTTTTAAAAATTTTGTGGAAGAAAAAATTTTTTTTGTTTAAAAAAAAATCGACATAATATTTTTCCCGATTTTGACCAATTGTAGGTCCGACTTACTTTGGCCTTATACACGCCGTTGCAAAGGTCTTTGAAGTATATATTATTGGATATCCATATTGTCTATATTAATGACTTAGTAATCAAGATATAGATAAAAATAGATAAACAAATCGAGGTTGTCCATGTTTTTTTCATATATCTCATATATAATAACAGAGCTGGGAGAATTCCCAATATATTGATGTATGAATCATTTATGTAAGTAATTTGAGGGCTACGGAAAGTTGATTTCAACATACAGACGAACATGGCTATACCGACTTCGCTGTCAATCACGATCCAGAATATATATACTTTGTGGGGTCGCAAATGAAAAATGTAAAAATTACAAACGGAATTACAAACCTTTATATACCCTTGCTAATCATGGTGAAGGGTATAACAATCTGAAAGGATTTTATAAAAAATTACATGAATGTAATTAAATCCGGATTTTTTTTTATCTTAGGATGTTCGCTCTGCTATAATTTCGAATTAAGCCCATTTTTTGTCAAACTACTTACAAGGATAGGAATGTAATTTATAAAAAGTTAAAAGACTCTATAGTTCTTTAGATATCCGAATATAATTATTTACTTTGTATGATCTGATACCATCCATTGATCAAAGTATTGAGATTCACACTATTATAAATTTCCTGATATAACAATTAACCGAATATGGATGTGCAAAACCCTACAAGTGTTGAAAAAATTTTAATGAAACACAACTCATCAGCACTTGTAAGAATTAGACTTGTGATTGTAAACTTGTAGAATTGTAGTTTAGTGAAATAGGCCCCAGATATTCAAAATTGACTATGTGCTTTGTATGGAAATTAGTTCAGTTTAAATACTTTAGCATTATAGTTCTCCAGATAGTCGAAATGAACTATTTTTTACTTTCTATGGAAAGTCCCACTCATTGAATTTCGACCACTATGTATCCAAAAGCCAAAATGGCGGCAAAAATTATTTCCAAGGGAGCTAGCATCATAAAACTGTTGCTAAAATTAGCACTTTAAAAAAGTTGGAAATAACCCCCCTCCACCACTTTTCTTAAAACCCCTCCTCCAAATCACCAACAATTTTCAAAACAAATTTCAATTAATATTCTCATAGCACTTTCTACAAACAGTATTTCTTCGTTTGTTTGGCGTTTTCTTAAGGCTCCGCTATAAGTAAATTTTGGGTAAGCAAATGGGTATGTCTTCGATATCGTTATAAAACTTGCTACATTAAGCTCTCATGCTTCGGTACAAGTAGTTACAAACATTTTAGTAAGTTTCTAGAAAAAAGAAAATTATTTGCTTATCGCATTTCTTAGGCAAATGCAGGCAACGTAAGTTCTATACTACATTTCTATACTATTATATTTCGCACACGAAATTTTGCACATAATATAAACATTTAGTAAAATATTTTAAGGTTTTTTTAAATACATACCTCCGTTATTGTAATCCATTTTGGTAAAATTTTAGTTATACATATACATAGTGTGCTCCGATAGACTACACGATAGTGTGCTGGACTATCAATCTGGGGGTTGCGGGTTCGATTCCCGCCAAAGACTATCTGAAAACAAGCAAAACGCTTCGCAGGTTGTGTTTGTTTAAAAAAAAACACTTTTTCTTTATTAAAACTTTTTACCTCTCAACAGCTTGAAAACTTCATTCAAAAAATGTAAACTTTCACAGCTGTTTATATATAAGCTGCGTTGGCGACTGGCATACATTTTTGGCTTGTATGTCGCCGACGTTTTGGGAATTGAACCGTAAAATATTTTTTCAAAAAGCGAAAGCTGAACATTTGAATTTTTGCCGCAAAAATTGGAAATGGACACATACTTAGTACATTGTCAGCCAATCTATGTAAAATGATAAGAGAATTGTATGGACAAATATTGAATAATCTTAAAGGGATCGGAACAGGGAGTGTGTGACTCCATGACATCATACAAAGAAAACAGTTATTTCTAAATATCTTGAGAACTAATATTTAGAAATAACTATTTTCTTTGTAGATATGAACAATCTCAAAAATGGGATTTTTTAGTCTTTATTCTCTATTTTTACCTATTAGCCAGAAAAATATAAACACATTACTTATTTATAAGTACTTTTTTCGAAAAAACAATTTTTTTATTGTTTATTTTAAATTTTCATAACTTTTGACTAAGTTGTGATTTTAAAATAATTATTTTATATAAATCATAGATAAAAGGAAACTCTTTTGACAAATACTTAACTCAGTTGTCAAAAACCTAAGTGGTGAGAATGTAGTAGTAAAAAACTATGTTAAAACAAAAACATCACTCGTATGTATGACGATTTTGAGTAATTTTTTGTTTGAGTTTTTTTCTAGTTTCCGCCTATGTGTCTTTCTCTATGATATAAATATTTTTAAATTTTGGGAACACTTTGGGTACAGGTATTTGAAAAAAAAAACGGTTAAAGACAAATATTTTATAAAAAATTTGGTTTTTGTAAATTTAATCAGAAGTTGCATTTTATTTTGTTAGAAAGGCGAAAGTGTCCTCACTGACCCTATATATACCTTGTATCTGTAGAACACTTTTTTCAATAGAATGACAATAATCCCCAAATTTTGTTCATAGCAATCGATATTGTGCCTTCAATTTGGCATGAGAAAAAAAAATATATTATTTACCCTTCACCTTCATGAGAAGAGTATATATAAGTTTGTCATTCCGTTTGTAATTTCCACAATATAATTTTCCGTCCCTATAAAGTACTAGCTGAACCCGGTCCGCTTTGCTGGCCCTTAGAAAACATCTGTTTTATATTGCATATCGATCTCGATTTTAATATACAGTGTCGGACAAAGTCGGTGATCCAACCGGTGGCAGTCCGGCTGGTTCCAATGAATTCAAAAATTCAGTAGGATAATCGACGGCTTGTTCTTCGTTTATTACTGTGTCAATCGATTTGCATTTTATTGTTTCGCCAGGCAGTTTCAATTGTATTCGTTTATTGAGCTTGTTAACAACATAATTTGTTGGTGCCAAAATTGCATGTTCCCACAACCAATCCGAATTTTTGTAGTTGGTTGTAAGACTTGGGAATACCTTGTCAACAACAAAATCTCATTTGTGGCGGGATCAATTGAAATTTTTCCATTTCTGATGTCCAACAATTGTTTTGAGAATGTTTCGGCAGAAGGGTATTGCAGCTAATGCACACGCATGTTCGTTGATAGTGTTCGGCTTCTGTAGATTCATTTCCAGTGAAATAAATTTGAAGGAACTTCGCATCATCATTGGGAAGCGGGAGCAATGATCCAATTCTGTGGTACATTTGGCATTGAACTTTAAAGGTGGGCATGAAGCCGACGTCATTTGAAATCATGAGTTGCACTTTTGGATATTTTGAAGGAAGTGCTTGGAAATAGGATTGGCGCCGGAAATGTAACTGTGGCAGAATAACATTACCGTTCGAACAGCACATTCCCGGGGATTCCTTAGGGAACTTCAAAACGCGGCAATGTAAGCAATGTTTGTCCATTGCGGCAATCAGTACGTCCTTGTGATTCCTGTAGTCATCATACTTATTGTAATAAAATGCCGGCAACTTTAAATCGATTCTTTCTCTTGATCGAGCCATTCGGGAGCGATTGGCTTCTAGTCTTTGGATATGCTGTTGAGGTGTATCTGCAGCACTCGATGAAGATGCAATGTGACGCATTTGCTGAGGCCGTGATTCTCGTTCTCTTCCCGTTTCTGCGGCTCTAGACGTAGATGCCCTTTCTAAAACAAATTTTATTTGAATAAAACCGCTATTTTTTATTAAAAGTGGAATGCGGAGAGTTATTCAAAATATTATTTTATTTCATAGATTTCATATGGAAATTTCTTATTCATGCACCTAATATGCAAGAGTAAACAAAATTGTTTATCATCGATTGATAAACAATTTATAGAATGATGTTAAGCAACGAAATGAAAATTGTCATTGTTTGAACGTTGGGAATAAAAAAAGTATTTATGTATATCTCCAATTGAAAAAAATTTGTTGGTCGACAAAATTATTTTTTTTTGAAAAAATTTTTTTTGCCAAATTTTTTTTTTACAACAATCACTCACTTTGTATGCCTGTATATAGGAAACTAAATAAACTATCTGTAAGAATTGAAAAAAAGGTCGATCAACAATTATACAATAATGTCATTAGCGGTATTGTATAAAAATTTGATTCTGCCACGCCATAGACCGAATATTAAAAATCTGACTTTACAGTGTTACCCGCTAGGCTTTTCAGAAGATTCCGTAAAAATTTTATCAAAATCGGTCAAGCCGTTTTTGAGTCCATGCGGAACGTACATACACTAATCTGTTTATATATATATATATATATGGCATTAACGGTATAATGTAAAAATTTGATTTTTACACACCCGTCCGCCCACAGACCGAAAATCAAAAATCTGACTTTACAGTGTTATCCGCTGGGCTATTCTGAAGATTTCCTGAAAATTTCATCAAAATCGGTCCAGCCGTTTTTTATATATATAGATGGCATTAGCGGTAAAATGTAAAAATTTAACTTTGCCACGCCCCTCCGCCCACAGACCGAAAATCAAAAATCTGACTTTACAGTGTTACCCGCTGGGCTATTCTGAAGATTCCCTGAAAATTTCATCAAAATCGGTTCAGCCGTTTTTGAGTTCATTCGGAACATACAAACATACATACATACATACATACCCACATACATACAAACATCCATTTTTATATATATAGATATATATTCTGGATTCTTATAGATAGCGGAGTCGATTTAGCCATGTGCGTCTGTCTGTTGAAATCATTTTTCTGAAGACCCCAGATATCTTCGGGATCCAAATCTTCAATAATTCTGTCAGACATGCTTTCGAGAAGTTTCCTATTTAAAATCAGCAATATTCGTCCATAAAATCCGAGACAACCTCTATTTTTGGCCTATTTTTGATCTATATTTCAATTACTAATTCATAAATATAGACAATATGGATATCTAATGATAGATATTTCAAAGTCCATTGCAACGATGTATATAAGGCTATAGTAAGTTGGACAAAATCGGGAAAAATATTTTTTAGTCCGAATTTTTTTTTCCACAAAAAAACTTTTTTTGTCTTAATTTTTTTCACTAATTAATTAAATATTTTTGCATATTTTACTTTTTATACCCTTCACCTTCGTAATTTCCACAATATAATTTTCCGACCTTATAAAGTATATATATTCTGGATCAATATAGATAGCGGAGTAGATTAAGCCATGTCCGTCTGTCTAGCTGTCTGTCCGTCTGTCTGTTGAAATTAATTTTCTGAAGATCACAGATATCTTATGGAACCAAATCTTCAATAATTCTGTCAGGTATGCTTTCCAGAAGTTTCCTATTTAACATCAGCAATATTCGTCCATAAATAACGGAGATATGAGCAAAAATCCGAGAAAACCCCTATTTTTGATCTATATCTCGATTACTAAGTCATAAATATAGACAATAAGGATATCTAACGATAGATATTTCAAAGTTCATTGCAACGATGTATATAAGGCTACAGTAAGTTGGACCTACAATGGGTCAAAATCAGGAAAAATATTTGTTAACCCGATTTTTTTTCACAAAAAACATGTTTTTGTCGTAAACTTTTTTCACTAATAAATTAAAAACAATTAATTTTTAAATTAATTTTTTTTTTTTTTTTAAAAAAATTGAAAAAAAACTTAAAAAACAATGTCGAAAAAAAAATTTAAATAATGCAAAAAAAAAAGTTTTTTAATTTTATTTTAAAGTATAATTTGGAGAAGGGTAATAAGATCAGACACAGCCGATTATAGCTCTCTTACTTGTTGAAATTTTAAAAGAAAAATGTATTTGCTCATTTACACACTTTCTTTTTATCTGCTTGTAACTTTTTTTTATAAGTAAAGTTGATTCAAAAAATTAAAAAAAAAAAATTAAAAGTTCAACTTTAGCCTTAAATTTCATCAACAACACTTGAACTGATTTTAATGAATTAAAAACTGGTGAAAAATTCAAAAAAATATATCTTCAAATATAAGTATCAGTTAAGAAGTTACAGATTTATTTCCCCATTTTTGTTCAATTCCTCCTCTGTGTGACTTTTTTACAAATTTTGAATATTAATATTAAATTTATATCAAATGTATACTGATAATTTTACTGAAAACGGGTAAGTTAGCCCCCTTTACATGTGGAAATTAACTTTGAGACCAAAATAACTCGAAAAAGATGTTGACCAATTTGAATCCATGTTCATTAAATAGTTAATTTCCTTTAAAAAATACATAATGAAATGTTCTGAATTCATTTATCAAACATTTCAATCAGACAATGTTTTGAAGCGTTTTTTAATTAATTTGAAACAAAATTTTACCCTTCGTTCTTATCATAAGTTTCATAAAAATTTGCTAACAAATATATACAAAGTTTGTATTACAAACTCTAATTTTAATATTTCCTCGCACTGTACATAAAGTAGACAACTCAACAAACATTGCGTGTCAGAAGCAGAGCTGTAAATGAATGATTCATACTTGATTTTTAATTCACCAGGAATTAATCAAATTTAAATGCATTCATTTTGCCCAAAATATGAATTGAAATTTGAGTGAATTCAATTTGAATAATTTGGAGCGAAATTTCTGTAGATACCTATATTAAGTAAACATTTATGACTGATTAAGTCGTATTTTGGAAGGACATTTGTATGGAAGCTAGGTGAAATAATGGACCGATTTCAGGCAGTTTCAATAGGAGTTATCCTTGGGCCGAAAAAATTGTATGTATCAATTATTATCGAAATATCTTCAAAATTGCGACTTGTACTTTGCACGTGGTTTACATGGCCAGACTGAAATTGTTTAATCGACTCAGAAAGTGATTCTGAGCAGGCGTTACAAACGTCAGCACAAACGCATAATACCACCCACTATTGTGGTGTAGGGTATTATGAATCATTATTTTACAGCTCTGATCAGAGAGTGTCCCATTCAATGACATAAATTTTAGTAATACCTGCCTAAAGTAAGATGTTTTATCAACAACGTGATGGACAGAACGCCGGCAGTATACAACGTTTGTTAAATATGTTTATTTTTTCAACTATTTTTCTAATGTTTCTTATCAGTTGAATTTAATCTAAAGCTGTTTACTTTGGTTTGTTTTTTTTTAATATGTATGCAGTTCTTGTACTTTCTGATGTTACACTTTCTATATTTCTCTTTGTTATTTATATATTTTTTTTTTTAAATTAAATGTACTTTGACAGTGAAGATGATTAAAGTCATCATACATTTTAATGTGTGCATGAGCGACAAAAAGCCCTGATAAGGAAAAATGTGTTAAAACCTTGATAATGAAAAAAACAAGAACAAGTAAAAGTATTAATTATAAATATACTAAATTTATGTATTTTATATATTAATAAATAAATAAATACGCCTTAAGATTTTAATGCGTGCTTATTTTTATGAAAACAATTTTTAGCACCATAATTTAATTAATTTTTTATTATTTTTTTATTTTACTTTACTTTTTATTATAAATATAGTTTTTCTAATTTTTATAATTCTATAATTTATCGAACATTATATGTGGTTTCATTGTCTTCATTAGAATTTTCATTTGAATCTTCGTCTTGATTCCCATTGCTACCACCACATCCCTGGGCGTAATCTTCTTCTGAAGCTTTCTTTTCCAGGGACATCTCTGTTTTTTCCAAATCGTTATCGTTTAATACTACATACTCATTGTTTTTTAATTGATCGCTTTTGAGGCTCTCTTCGGAAGCCTGTTGATTTTCGTTGCTGAAAATAAAAACTTCATTAACATCCTGTTCCTGCTCAGATTGATTCTCATCACTGGATACATCTAGACTTCTTCTACGTCTAACGTTTTCTGTTTTGGTGTGTTCCTCCTCTGGCTTGGGTTCAGCTTCTGCAGGAGCTGTCTCAGGCTTTTCAGCCAACTGTAGGGTCTCTGCAGGCGCGGTATCGGGCTTTTCGGCTGGAGCAGCGGCAGCTGTTTCGGCTGGTGCAGCAGACTGTTCTTGACCGTCCCCTTGGTGATGTCCTTGCTGATGCTGGGCATGATGTTTATTACCTTTTTTCTCTTCTGAGGAATTTTCTTCTGAAGTGTCAGCACTGCGTCCGTAACGTGGCGAGGATATTCTAGATTTATCTTCTTCTAGATCACGTCTTAGGCGTTTCAATTTTAAATATTTATCGTATTTAATAGAGCCTTCATCTCTAACTTTAAGATGATTATTGGAGTGGGATGTGTTATCGATATCAAAAGATCTCTTGGTTCTACTAGCTGCCTTTTTAATATCCAGAATTTCATTATCATCAACCACCACTATAACATGATGTTCCTTGGGCTTGTCTTCATCCTCTTCCGAGCTGCTGTCCTCTTTAGCCTCATCTTTTACAATAGCTTTCTTCTTAGGCTGCTCTTCACTGGAGCTGGCCGACTTGTCTTCTTCATTATTGTCCTCCACAATATTTTTCACTTTCATATCTTCCTTTTCTTCCGAGGAGGAAAACGAGTCGGACACATCACGAACTTTTGTTTTGACGGGACTAGCCAAGGACACTGCTAATACCACACTCAATACTGCGCACAATGTTAATAATCTCATTATCCTGATTGCGTTTCTTTCAATATAAAATATATAATTAAAATAAATTTATAAATAATATTATTTAACACTTCTGTTTAAATTCGCAACGTTGTCTTTACGGCTCAATTCGTTTGTATACTGTTCCATTAACATAAATTCCCATTAAGTTTTTATTGATTTTCAGCAATTTCTTATCAGTTTGTCTCAACATTCTAGTTACTTTTCATTCTAGTAATCGATTAATCGATTCTGTTGATACACACGTCATTATTTGGCGAGTACAATGAATTCATGAGTACAAAGTGTGATGAAATAATTCCATAGCAAATGAAGAGATACATACTATCGTTTCAATTTGATACAAAAATAATTGCAAAATAATTTAAAAGTAATAGAAGTTAAATACCCTGATTCTAGATCCAGGATTCTAACCACAAACTGGGCATAAATTGTACAGGGTCTAAGTATGATCATAATGTATTTATCCTGTTAATTTATCTCGTCTTCTGTGAAATCGCAGTCGAACACGATCGAAAACTTATTCGAACGTGCGAGTTTTTTTTATCTTTGGGATTCTTTTATTCGATGTCGAATAAAATGTATAGAAAACAAGTAAGAGAGCTATATTCGGCTGTGCCGAATCTTATATTCCCTTCACCAAACTATACTTTAAAATAAAATTAAAAAAAAAAATTTTTTTAATTTTTTTTTTTTTCAAAATTGTTTTTTAAATGTTTCCAATTTTTAAAAAAAAATTTTTTTTTTAATTTATTAGTGACAAAAATTTATGACAGAGGAAGTTTTTTGTGAAAAAAAATTCGGGTTAAAAAATATTTTTCCCGATTTTGACCCATTGTAGGTCCAACTTTGTATAGTCTTATATACATCGCTGCAATGGACTTTGAAATATCTATCATTTGATATCCATATTGTCTATATTTATGACTTAGTAATCGAGATATAGATCAAAAATAGGCTAATAAATAGAGGATGTCTCGGATTTTTGCATATCTCCGTTATTTATGGACGGATTTTGCTGATTTTAAATAGGAAACTTCTCGAAAGCATGTCTGACAGAATTATTGAAGATTTGGATCCCGAAGATATCTGGGGTCTTCAGAAAATTTATTTCAACAGACAGACAGACGGACATGGCTAAATCGACTCCAATATCTATAAGGGTTCAGAATATATATACTTTATAGTGTCGGGAAATTATATTGTGGAAATTATAAACGGAATGACAAATTTTAAACGACAGGTTCTTTCTGGTTCCAATTTATTATGTTGTAACTTGGATGACTCATAAGATGACATCCCAGAAGGAAAAGTGAGAGAAGGTAGTAAAAACGCAGTGGCGAATCACCTCACGTTGAGGAACACCTTTTTATACCCCCCTATAAAAAGATTGATATTGATTTTGTCATTCCGTCGGTAACACACCAAAATATTGAACGTAGACCCTCACATTTGTATGACGATCTAGCTATGTCCATCCGTCATTCAGTTGAAGGTACAATAGTGCCTTTATGGAAAGACCTAGCGGATATAATAATAAAGTTTTGGATCAAATATATGAAAAACTTTCTTCGAACTTACCACTATACATACTTTGTTACCGACAGCACTTATATTATTGTATATAAGTAGCAACGTGAAATTTACCAGTCATATTTTCTAAATATAATTGGTCAAGTCACAAGGTCTCTTATCATGTCATAATGTCCTAATATTTCACAACGGTTTTTATTGCTTTTCAAGTAAAAAATGTCCTAAAATAATACTACTTTCTATGCTAAGTTTATTGTGTTATCGTAACGAACCAGCAGAGACCAACGCACATTGGTTGAAGAGTGGCCGAAATTCATTTTTTTCAAGTTCGCCGATTTGGATAATTTGTTGGTATTTTGTTGTCAGGTATCTGAATATTATGGTTCCACAATATTAGGCTGATATATTTATTATTTGTTTGGATAGGCACGCTCGAAGTTCATATATGTTCGCTTGTTTAAAATGGCATGCAAATTTATTGTATATTCAATGTTTTGATACAATCAGAGTAAACATATCATTTGACTTTGTTGTATAGTTTCGTAAATGATAATTGTCATAGATGAGATTTGCATTAAAACAAGTTGAAAAAAGTGTCATATAAAAAATTTCGTAGAACAAAATATAAACAACATCAAAATTTCAATGTTCATCAACTCAGTGGACTGCAGCTTTTTAGCGCTATGGAGCGCTGTTTAACGATAGATGTCAAATTATAGCTTGAGGTCTCAGCTTAAAGTTAAAAACAGCTGCTGCTTTCCAAAAAAAATCGGTAAAAAGTATAAAGTGATAAAGTAACAAAACATGAATTTCAGTTCATGCATGGTGATGTTGCCATCTTTATTGTTAAAAATTATTACCTAATGTAATATACATAGTAATCAAGAAGCTATTCTGCCAATAGTATGTCACTATCTAAAGGCCCTTATTCAATGATTTAATTTTTATTTCTTACATTTTAATTGATTATTTGTATCAGGTGCTGTCCAAGGAAGCTCAGGAAGCGAGGAATAAAGACTATATATCCTATAGATTACATAATTCGCGAAGAAACCAATGAAGACGTAAATAGATTTCGCTCAAAGCAGCAAATCAAAAAATTTGGAGTACGATAATGATGTTAAAAATGCTTAAATTACTTATTCATGTTTTTTCTATGGGAGATGGGCGTAAAAGTGGGTGAATCAGGTATATATTTTCAGGAGCTCATTCTACAGATATAATATTTATTTTTTGTGAAAACTGAGTTGATGCATTAAAAATCAAGGGAGTTATGCCACTTTTCAATACATGTTGTATGGGAAGTGGGCGTAAAAGTGGGCGGATATTTTTCAAATTTCACACAAATGATTCTGGGTGTATATAAATGCTATGTGTTAAAAAAACAATGCCGTAGGTCAAAATCTAATTTTCACTTTGTATGGGAGGTGGGCGTAAAAGTAGGCGGATCATTTTGATTTTTCCATTTTTTTCTTAATTCATGGTCTTTCGACAACTTCTTCTATTTTTAGCCGCTCTTTCTATGAACCTCATCCAATGTGCATAGCTGAATGCCTAAGAGTCGGTTAAGCCGAGCCGCCGAGTCGTGATATATTAGGACATTATGATAAGAGACCAAATATTAACCAAATCGCTTGAATCAGATAAATGTGTTTATACAAGATGCAGCGTCAAGCTAAGTCACTTTATTTGGTGGGGCAATGTGAACTGTACGATGTCCTAGAAGAGTGATTTCGTAGCTGACAGTTTCGATATTATTTGAAATGTTCATCTCCTCGAAAAAGCCTCAGCGGATTTAAGAATGGTTTGGTCGCGCTGATGGCATCTGCAACTTTAGTTGTAGTGTAGTGCTATTCGAGACTGGAAGGTTGTGAAGTTTGCAAACAAGACTTTGTTTCTCAGGGTGCATAAAATTAAATCGCACCCTATCATCCTTCTTTATCGGACTGCAGAGAGTCCAAACTGTCGATCTCAACTACCTAACAACTGAACTAAAGTTTCAGTTCTTTAAATTGTGTATTCACGGATTGCCGCATAATCAACATATTTCTGACTGCTCAAACAGTGAAATCATGGACCAATATTGCCCATTTTCAATACCAAACAAACCGTATCACCAGATAGTATTTGTGGCAAATTTCAACCAGCTAGTTTCCTTCGTTTGGGTCCTATCGTGTTTTCAACAGACAAATGCACGGGCATAGCTAGATCGTCTTAGAATCTTATGAGGACCCATAATATATATAGCGCCATATTTTTTGATGGTAGGTATACAGATATTGATTCTGGCTCCGCTTTTAGAGGTTCCCTGAATACCTAAACGCAGAAAGAAAATATAGCTGTGCATGCTTACTGTAACCATTTCAACATTTTTTACAATATTATAGTCACAGTAACTATTTATATGATTGTAGTAACAATGATATGGTTATTTTACGATTCACATGATTGTATCAACCATATATATGGTTACAGTAAACAAGTAGATGTTTGTGACAATCATTTTAATGATGAATATTTTATAATAATATGCTGTTCTCAGATTATAATATCTATAAGCCTAGAGCAACATAATATGATAAATCATTCATCATATAAATGGTTGTCACAAACATACACTTGTTTACTGTAACCATATATATGTTTAATACAATCATGTGAATCGTAAATTAACCATATTATTGTTACCACAATCATATAAATAGTTACTGTGACTATAATATTGTTAAAAAACTTATACAAATATAGAAATGGTTACAATAAACATGCACAAAAATTTTTTTCTCCGGATATCATGATAAATTGCATTACATTAACTTACTATCAGGATCTACAACATAGGCGAGCAAATTTAGTAAACATTTAATATATGTGTTGTTAAAGTACAATAACAATCTGCTATCAATTTCATGACACTGAGATGTTAAATGCTGAAAGAGAAAACGAATATTTTAAATCTTTTATAGTTTATTTTTGTATACTCTAAAAAAAACAAAATATTAAATTTATTTATAAAAAGTACACCTCAGCTTTAAACACTGCTTCAACTGAACCGATTACTTGCCACCACTAATTTCTTCGTATCACTCGCATCAAAACATACAGTTTTCATTTTTGCGCTATTTATAATTATGCGATCTTTCTTCCTCTTTTCTTCATGCCATTAATTGCGTACAAAACAATGCGATGTTTTTTTAAAAATATTCAAACACATTTATAAATAAACTTTAAAATACTTAATAATTGTTCTTATTTGTTTTCACAAAATAAAAGAAACAACGCAAAGCCTGTACTATTTTTTTTTTATTTTCCAACATGTTGCAGCATTTTTGTGTATTTCTGATATTGTCATGATCCATTGAGAATTTTTCCTATTTATTAAAACGTAATTTTTATTTGTACAGCAATTTCAAAATGATGATAAGACAATAATTTTTTCTTTTCACATGTAATAGGTCAAAATGATCATTAATTCGTATAGACGTGTTTTTATTTATTGCAAATTACAGAGACGTAGTGCAAATATGCTAAAAAAAATTTAATACGTTTATTATATTTTGTAAAATAATTTCGTGTGCTGATAATTATATTGTAGTTAGGGTTTTGAATGTGAATAAATAATAGATAAGCATTATATTAATTCAAGTTTGAGTACCGATTCGAAACGGCTTAAAGATAACGCTAATTTGTATTATTTCGCTATAGATATTTTATGGACAAAAAGCCTTGGCAAAGATAGTTCATAAATCTTATGTTAAAACTAAATTCTTGAAGATTTCAAAAACTTAAGACATAATTCAGAAATACGACCCGAAAACAAAAATCGGTAATGGTATTTTGGCGGTAACTGTAGTTGATCTTGATGAAAGGGTATTTTAAATATACACAGTCCTACAAAAGTTTACGTACGTTTGAAATTTTTCTATTTTTTTTGGAAAATATATTATTTTATTAAGAGTTGTAACTACATTTTTGTTTAATGCACTTAAAAAAATATATTTCCACCATATTTTATAATATTTTGTTGGTATTTTAAATAAATAACAATAAAACACGAGTAATTGGTATCTTTTTAATGTTTCATAAGTTTACATACTCTGTAAAGAAAATGTTGTACCGTTAAAATTTCAGTTACAATTTTTATGATGCTTTGTGTAAAATCAGTGCTAGAAAGTTCACTTTCACTAAAAGTGATCACATTGGCAAAATAAAATCAAAAAGTATTTTTAGTGAAAAAAATGGGCAAAGGCAAATAAATTTCTGAGCCAATTCGAAAAACCGACATTAAGTTGAGAAATAATGGCAAATCTTTTACTGAAATTGGAATTTTATTAAATCTAAGTAAAAGTACAGTCCAAACAATAATAAAAACTTTCAAAGAAAATGGAAATTATGACAGCAAAGCTCGTAGTGGGATTCCCCGCATTTTCGACAATCGAACAGAACGGTCTATTATACGTTCCATTCAAGAAAATCCTAAGCTAAATGCAGTCGAACTAAACCGCAAAATGAGAACAAATCTAGAAGTTACCGTTCCTGATCAGACTGTTCGCCGATATATCAAGAGAAATGGGTACAATAGCAGAGTTGCCAGAAAAAAACCATTACTTAGATCTGTGAATATCCAGAAGGGCTTAGAATATCCCCAAAGTACGAAAATGGTCATGTAAATGACCCTACATTTTGGGAGAGGGTAATATTCACAGATGAATGTAAATTTATGGTTTTTGGAGGTGATCGACGAACAAAAGTTTGGCGAAAGCCTAATGCAGAGTTATTACCACAAAATGTTAATTGCACCATTAAACATGAAGGCGGGTCTGTCATGGTCTGGGGATGTATGGCGGCAAATGGTGTCGGTATGCTCAGGTTCATCGATGGGACTATGGATAAGGCCATGTATATCGATATTTTAAAGGATAGCCACCTTCCCAGCGTCCAACTTTTAGATCTGGATGACAACGCAATTTTTCTCCAGGACAATGATCCGAAGCATTCTTCAATGTTAGTTAAGGAATGCCTTCTATATAACGTTAAAAACAAATTGGAACATCCCCCGCAGTCCCCCGATCTTAATGTTATTAAACATTTATGGGATATTTTAAAACGAGGTCTAAAAAATCGACAAGTAACACCAATTCCAGCACTCAAAGAGGCGTTGATGGAAGATTGGAGCCAAATTACTCCAGAAATAACAAAAAAATTGGCTTTGTCCATGCCAAATAGATTATCTGCTGTAATCAAAGCCAAGGAGGCCACACAAAATATTAATTTAATTTTTTTTAAGTTTTTTTTTATCCCGTATGTAAACTTATGTAAATTAGCTTTGTGCCAAAAAATGAATTATTTTATCATTAAAAGGTTATTCGGGAATACAAAATTAATATTTTAGTAAGATCTTCTTATGCTAAATTCCCAATTTTTATTGATAAATTCACTGAAATTTATTGTTGGGGGATAAGCTAGTTCCTATGCGCATTTCACTGGTTGCTTAGGCCAGATCATCAGGAAACCTTTTCCCAAAAGGCTTTAGAAAAACTAAAGATATTATACAAATAAAACTATAGAGTGAATGAGAATTACAGACACTCAAGCTTTATTTGTAAAAATATCAAAGCTTAAACAAAACACCAACAATAAACAGTGATTTTATCTTTTCTTACACTCTCTTTATGTTTTTTAGTAGAATTTAATGAAAATAAATTAGTTTTGTGTTTATTTTATCTCAATAATCCAAAATAGCATAAAAAAGTAATTAAAGAATTTTTCACTAAATATTTGTTAATAAAGATGAAATATATTAGGGGTATGTAAACTTTTGTAAGACTGTGTATATATTCTAAGATTAGTTGATCAAAACCGGGATAGTAAGTGGAATACCAATGGCCAGAGGACCTGAAAGTGCCGTTGGACAAAATCTTTCGGGCAAATTGTGATTCAACGAAGCGGGGCATAGATCGCGGATATCTGCCTCGGATACGATTGGTAAATTCAAATTAGGTATGGATCAATCGATTGTTATGGTTAGGTTAGGTTACGTGGGTTGCTCGCAAGTTTGTGAGTTCACCCGGAGGCCCTGTGGCCCATTGTGATACCCTTAGAATTACCATTTCCTCATTTTAAAATTTCATACATAAAGGGAGAATAGTTGCCCACCCTAATTTCGTTGACTATGTGCTTCTCGTGACCTCCGTGAGAACCAGCCGGTACTTCTAATAAATTTGATCATATTTACTAGTGGCACATCTCTGAGACAGTCCAGATCATGGAAAAGAGCTCTACCAAGATGTAGTAGTCTATGCTCTTGTAAGGCTGGAAAGTCACATAGAAGGTGTTGTACCGATTCTTCCTCCTCCTCATCCAAACAACTTCTATAGTAGCTATAACGTGGGTAACTCATACGTTCCGACATGCGTCCAATCATACAGTGCCCAGTGATTATACCCGTAAGAAGCCAGATCGAATTCATACTAAGAGACAAATAGCCTTAGTCCTATTCCTAGTAATAATATTTGACCACCTGAGTTCCGTCTCACTCAAAGCCCATTCATTTATCAATTTCGATACGTTCACCAATTGAGTTTGGATATCCCTTTGCGCAAGAGATACGTCTAGGGACGACCCGTTCGTTGCATATTCGTCGGATACTTCATTTCCCCGGATGCCCTCATGTCCGGGACCCACATCAACTCGACGTGATGTTGTGTCAGTTGTGCCAGTGATTGGATGCAGTTGAGAAGACATTTCGACTTAATAAAGTTGGAGTTAAGAGCCATGATTGATGCAAGGCTGTCCAAGTAAATATGTATAGTCGAATTTTCGAGATTCAGTTCCCGGATTCTTCTCGCGGCTGTATCGATGGCATATATCTCAGCCTGGAAAACCGTGCAGGTATCCGGTAATCGAAGAGACAGCAAAATGTCCAGTTCATCGGAGAAAATTCACGAGCCCGTGCCTCTTTCTGTCTTTAAACCATCAGTGTAGATTGAGATCACGTCGTCCCTTAGGAGAGTGTTCGCGGCCCAGTCATCCCTTGTTGGTATCTTGATCCTAAACGTCCTATCAATATTCGGTGTAGGTACCAAGTTATCCGTTTCTTGCCCTATGAATCACCAATACGATCATGCTTCTTCTTCTCGAGAAACGTTGGGGTCGACAGCTAATTATATATTAGATAGAGAATTAGCTGTGGTGATACAGGGTGTTTTTCCGTTTATAGGTACGGCAATAAAGTGTGTATATCTAAGATTCTAAGAATGATGGTTTTATGGATTTCCAAGGGGTGGAGTATTCACCAGGCTGAAAAAGTGGATGTCCACTCTTGTTAAGATATAATGAAATATCAGATGGGGTTATTCATATATGAGCAAAAACACTGTTATTTTAAAATCGAAGTTTGTTTACTATCGTAGTTTTTAGTGCAAAATATTGAAACGAACGAGGGTATTTTTTTAAGTTTTATGATTTTGAGGTTCATTTAAAAATATGCGAAAATCTGTGAATCGTGGGAGGTTTTTTTCTTTTAATTTCTAATATTTTTCATTTACAATCATATCTCTATAAATCATTATGTGATTTTACAGTAAATTAAATTTAATATCGTAATATCGTTTAATGCCTTTCTATATTAAGGTAACGATATATTCTGTTAATATATGTTTCAAGCGTTTTTATTTTTTCAGTCGTGGTTGACGTATTCATGGAATTGCCTATATATATTGGATGTATGGCTAAAAAATTCAGGATTTAAATGAGGTATTTGTTTTTAATAACATATAATTATGTATTCTCGGTGCCTACAAAATTCTAAGACGACAAAGCTATGTTCGTCTGTCTGTTGACTAGAGCAAGGGAACTAGGGAGTGAAATATTCCCAAAAGTATCGTTGTTAATCAGAACTATTTTAAGTTGAAAATTATCATAATCCGACCAACAAAAAAATTTTAGAACAAAGTGGCTGTCCGACTCACAGTGGCGCCTGTAGAACGCCTGTGCTCCTACAAAATAATGAGTAAACCTAGTTTACAGAAAATTGTTCAACGATTTCATATATGCTACTTTTATACAATCAGATTTTTGGATCAGAAGATATAGCCTTTCAAAGTTGACTGATTTTCAGCTTTTAAAAAACAGGCGATTTTTTTAGGTAATTAGGATCGGTATCTCGAAAACAAGGTAATAGATCGTCATTCTCAAACTATAAATTTCTATATTTGCCATATTTTCAAATTAAGTTCATTGATTATTCATTTACCTAATGCAAAAATTTCTAGCTGCCCGTCTTTGCGCCATTTTTTGCTAGATTTTGAAAAAATTTTGAAAATATATGTGAACGCAATATATATGTGAACATTTGTACATAGTATGGGGAAAATGTGTTTTTAAAATTCAATCAGTCGAAAGAAGAACATTAACTACTAAATTTCATGTATATCAAACAAAACACTTAAATTTTGTGAAAATGAGCGAATTCACTTAATTGTGAATAAATTCGAAAAGAACCAATAAATTTTTATGATCGATATCTCAATTTTTGCCGTTTTCGATTCTTCCTGATTGTTTTAAAACAAAAAAATTAGCTTTTTTCACATACAAAATAAATTTGTTGCTATAATTTGTTATTATAATTCCGAAACCATTAAGCCGATTGAAGGTTATGTAAATCTCAACTTTTGTAAGTTTATTTTAATAACATCGGACTGACAAACATCTAAAAAAATTCACAATTTTACTTAAACATTTCTATACCCTTCACCACGAGTGGCAAATTTGTCATTCCATTTGTAATTTCTATATTTTGCATTTGCAACCCCACAAAGTATATATATACTGGATCGTTATATATAGCGAAGTCGATATAGCCATGTCCGTCTGTATGTTGAAATCAACTTTCCGTAGCCCCCAAATAACTTACAAACATAATTGATACATCAATATATCGGGAATTCTTCCGCTATTTAAAATCAAGAAAAGCGGCCCTTAAATGGCTGAGATATAAGCGAAAATACCAGGACAACCGCTATTTTAAAAAAATTTTTTTTAAAATTGTTAAAAATAATTTTAAAAAAATTCTGAAAAAAATTTAAAAATAAAATAGGAAAATTTTAAAACAATTTTGAAAAAAGAAAAATTGTTTTTTATGATTTTTGAACCAAAAAAAACTAAAATGGCGCCACTGTGCAAGGTAACACCGTGCATAAATATTTTACAAATGTCGGGATTGAAATTCAATTTCGCACAAATAAGCTTAAATTTATTTTTGTGTATTTTGTTAATAATTGAAATGGTACATGGATATATTATAATAATGTGTATAGTAAAATTAATAGCTTTATTAAATATTTACACATACATATATTTAAAAATACAAATTTTATGTTACAGAATATTTATTTCACTAATATATATTTTCAAACTTTCATATCTTGTCGGTTCAATTTTCTATACACTTCCAATTCATGTGAATTCCCCTGCAAACTTAACAAATAGTTGAATTTCAGCTGTTTTCTTCCAAAGCTCTCCAGCATTAAATCACTATTAAGAGGATCCAATTCATTATAATCATCTGAAATTTCGTTATATTTGAAAAAATTATTTAAATCTGTGTTGAAGGGTTTTCCAAGACAATAGCCAAACCAAACGGCTGTAATCAATAAAATTAATATAATTAATTTCATTTTGTGTTAAATAAATGCAAACAAATAATTTTCTTATGAAACTCTTTATTAAGTAGAAAAGTTATAAGTGACTATGGAAGTGTAACAAGAAATTTCCATTATATATATTTTTGCTTATTTATGCAAACACAGCGATAATTGGAATTATTGTTTTTCTATATTACTTGTCTTTGTTATATTTATTGGAATTTCTACTTTTACATTTCACTGATTGTCAATTCTGGGAAATGCACAGTGTAACTACGTACTTACATATTATAAAACAAGGTGAAATCGTTTAGTTTTATATATTTACAAAAATAGTATATACTTTAAGTTGAGATTAAGAAACATGTAAACATGTTGATAGAGTTCGATTCTAATCTACACTATACCATTTCGTTTACATGGATTTGTATTCTGCTAGTCGAATCTGTATCATGTAGAAGTTTTTGTTTACAATTGATTGTAAGACAAATCGAGTATATAAATGTTATGGCATTTTTGGGAGATATAGTGTTTTATATATATTGTTATGTTTTTACCTTTTAAAAAAGGGGTTTATTTCCTATAAATAAACCGGATACTTTTGATTGCAAATAAAAGCAGTTTTTGTAGTTTAAAATTGTAACAACTCTTTATTTAGGTAAAATGTACATCAACAACCGAATAAAATAGTCACTCAGTGTCTTTATACACGTTTATCAATTCGCAGAAATGCACACAAACTGTATAATGTACAAACACACATGTACACGACAGTTGATGTTAACTCTAACAGCGACAATGATCAACTCAACTCATGACTGCAGCCTCTGCCACTATTTATACACGCACTGCCATCTTCATCCGAGTAGTCGAGCTTGTTCTTAACGGTCAACTAGTATGTTCGATTTCTAGAGCTTTCGATGTCATTGCCAGCAGCCCAAACATTTAGTGTTGCCATACTTACAGGCAGTCGTTACAGACCGTTGAATTCAAATCGTCATTGCACAATCGTAACAATATGTATGCTGAATGCTCAAGTCCATTAGTGACTGAGGTGTGGTCCAGAAGAAAACGAACTGAAAGCTAATGTGTTAAATAGCAGGGCCATTTATTTTTCTTTAGATAAAAGAGATTGTAACGAGAGCTACACCGCAAGTAGGAGTTACATATATATCTCCACTTTTGTCATTAATGAAATCCATTTCAGGTTCAGTAGAATAGGCACCAAGATAATAGCATACACTGATGATATTTTTCTCTTTATTTAAGGAACATTTCATTATACGAAAAGAAATCTCATGGAATCAGCCATTGGCGTTTTACTATTTATAAGCCAAAGAAAACGGTTTGGGGATCAACTCGGCGAAAACCCTCAATTTATACCACAACGGTTGGATCGGATCATGATGAAAGTTTTAATGGAACCATTTTATGCTCAATTGGGAACTTAATTATGAGAGGTGAAAAGATAAGGTCTTATGTACCTTTTATACTTGTAAGAAAACCATTGGTAAGACATGAGATCCCAAAAATTTGTTGTTTACTAGATGTACACAGCGCACAGTGGGGCATAATCAACATTTTTTGGAAACGGCTGATTCGATCGGGATAAAATTTGACACTAGCTTAGCCAAGGAGTATTTGAGTTTATGTTATAAAAATGGACACTAAAAATGCTCCAAGCGCGGCACTATAAGCGCTCAAAGTCGGGTACCTTTGGCATGTAAAATTTTTAAACACGTGTAATTGTTTCCCATCCGATTTCAAAGATTTTTATATTTTTGAAAAGCGCTCGACCAATATCAATTACGAATTCAAAAAATAGTAAATTTGTGTTGTTTTTTGGGCGAAAAGCATGTTCTTTCAAGACCTAGTCCGGCGCTTTCCAAAAATATAAAAATCTTTGAAATTGGATAGGAAACAAAAAGTTGCAGGTGTTTAAAAATTTAACATGCCAAACTCAAATACTCCTTGGCTATGTCAATGTAAAATTTTATCCCGATCGGATCAGCCGTTTAGAAATGCCAGATTTTTTCAAAAAACTTTTAATTCTGCCCCACTGTGCAGCGGTCAGAAAACTTATGGTTGTTTTGTCTGGTGGAGTGTGGCGGAGTAGGACATACCTCTTGATAACCTGACTTGCTATTGCTGGCTCCATAAGCTCCACACATCAAACATGCCTCCCCTAAATATATACATAAAATTCTTCTCTGATAAGTCTGCTTCTAAGACTCAAGAAGTCTGGTCTTACGAAAAGTGTCCAGGATATTTAACTTTAAGTTCAGAATACCTACTGGTCTGGATGACTGGTCAGCAAACTTTTGCCTTGGTTGACGCGATCCTAACTATTCTCTGCTAAGATGACTCTAGATGTCTGGCGAACTGAAGCAAGAGTGTATTGGATATGGCACCATCCTATGAAAAGTGACCAAGTCAGAATACCGACAAAATATGACTGGTCCGCAAACTTTGTCCTTTGGAATGAGGCAATCTTAATCTATACAAATGCTTAAAAGACGCCCATTGATTCTGAAATTATTTCTAATGAAATTGTCCTCTTATTTTCTATCAGGTTGCCCAATATCTGCTCTATTTTCTAAGAGTAAAATGTTAATCATCGAGACAGATGCGAGGATAATTCGAGTATGTATTAAACATCAAGACGTCGACCATTGTTATTTCCGATTTAATGAAGGATTTCAACGCCCACTTAATAATGTCATATACGGAATTCAGGTACGATTAGCAATTGTAGAATATCCAAAAATCTTTAGCACTGGTCTTGACTCTGGGTAGAAGCTCTATAAGATTTCTTATAAGTAAACTTACTAGACATTGTATGAGTGGACAACAATAACTTTTTACAGCCGTCTCGCTCTATGAAAATATGTTTTATAATATGCCATTTTCATGATCTAAACAGACGAAGTAGTTTTTCAAAAGCAGCGTATGGTTTCCACGGGTTCCACAAGTTTTCCGAAGCTGTTTTTATTACATTCGTCAAATGCACACAAATTATATCACAATGGGCCTAAGGACCTCGTATTGTAATCGCTAAATACGATCGACCTATGTAACCTAATCAACAAGTAGAAAAGAAAAGATTATTTGGTTAATGATAACTTTAATCTCATTAATTTTATTTCACATAAATAATAATCTCAATTATTCCGCTTTTACAACATCCAGTTGTATTGCCTTAGGCCTATTATTCCTCTGCCGAAAATATATTGGATTACTGGCAACGGTCACTTCCATTTGCACTTCACCATTGTGCACGTCATTATAAGCTGGTTCTGTTGGTCCGAATATCAACTTTGTATTTCTATTTCCAAACAGTTCGGAATTTTGTAAAGGTTTGGCCAGTGAAAAAATCAACAGAAATACTGTTAGCAAGAATGTGATTGCAAAGATTCTCATTGTTGAAATTATGTTTGTATTCATGCTCAATCGTCTTAATTACTGATAGAATTCAAACGAAAACATTAATTATAATACAAAGTTTTTTTTTTATTTCTATTTAGAAGATAATACATTTGTTATGAATATTATGTATGTATAAAGGTATGTGTATGTATTTTAATATTTATACCCTACACTACTACAGTGGAGAGGGTATAGTGTGTTGGTGCTGATGTTTGCAACGTCCATAAATATTAGTTCAACACTCGCATTAAACTATATACATTTTTGAGTCGATTTATTGTAATCAAACTAGAGTTAACAAGTAAGAGAGATATATTCGGATGGGCCGAATCTTATATACCCTTCACCAAACTATACTTCAAAATAAAAATTTTAAATATTTTTAGGTAAACAAAATTTATTTTTTTTCCAGTTGTTTTTTTTAATTTTTTGAAAAAAATTTTTTTTTCGATTTTTTTTTTTTTTAATTTTTTTTATTTTTTTAAATTTAAAAAACTTTTTTTTTAAATTTAAATTTTTTTTTTTAAAATTTAGCCAAAAAAACTTTTGGTGAAAAAAAATTCGGGTTCAAAATTTTTCCCGATTTTGACCCATTGTAGGTCCAACTTACTATGGTCTTATATACGTCGTTGAAAAGGTCTTTGAAATATCTATCATTAGATATCCATATTGTCTATATTAATGACTTAGTAATCCAGATATAGGTAGAAAAATAGGTAAAAAATCGAGGTTTTTTCCTTATATCTCAGCCATTTGTGGACCGATTTTGATGATTTTAAATAGCAAACTTCTCGAAAGCATGTCTGACAGAATTATTCAAGATTTGGATCCCGAAGATATCTGGGGTCTTCAGAAAATTGATTTCAACAGACAGACAGACAGACGGACAGACAGACAGACAGACAGACAGACAGACAGACAGACAGACAGACAGACAGACAGACAGACAGACAGACAGACAGACAGACAGACAGACAGACGGACATGGCTAAATCGACTCCGCTATCTATAAGGATCCAGAATATATATACTTTATAGGGTCGGAAAATTATATTGTGGAAATTACAAACGGAATGACAAACTTATATATACCCTTCTCACGAAGGTGAAGGGTATAAAAATGTTTAAAAAAATATAACGAAATTTGGCAATAATGAATACTGTTAACTATAATAGCAATTGGTATGTATATAATTTCTTCTAACCCCAATACAAATATCCTCCCGAAAATTTACTATATGAGCCATAAATATCTGAATTATTTAGGTATTCTAAATTCTTGTTATTATTAATTAAATTAAACTTTGATTAGTTTCATATTTACGATTATCATAGCGTCAAATTTTGTATCAGTCGGTCCATAATTGGTCATAGCTCCTATATAAGGACCATTTTCGAAAATCACTTATAAACAAATTAGTGTCCAGATAAAATTCAACACAAATAGAATTAGTATAAATATAAATCATGTCGCTAAATTTAAAAATAATAAGGCCGTAATAAATTACAGCTTCTATAAAATACGAGCATAATTTTCTTTCAAGTATTGATATCTAAACCAATAAGTTTCAGGGCCGAAATACACCTTAAAGTTTTCAAAATTTAAATTATAAAGAATTTATTTGGTGTAGGGTATTTTATGGTCGACCATACTTTCTTAATTATTTTTATTTATATATTTTCAAAGCCACTAAAATACTCGTTTAAATATTTTTTTTATTATTAAATTTTAGTATAAAGAAATAATAATAGTTGTTTATTATACATATTTTATTATCAAATCCACTGAAAATGTACAACATTTTCAACAAAAAAAAAAAAAATACCTTTGCTTAGTACTCGTGCTATCGGTACAAGCTTGTTGATAGATACTTGATTTATTCAGAATTAGATGAACGATGCACAGTGGGGCAGAATCAAAATTTTTTGGAAATAAATCTGGCATTTCTAAACTGCTGCTCCTATCAGAATAGAATTTGTCATATGCATAGCCAAGGAGTATTCGAGTTTAAGTTATTAAAATGGACCCTACAGCTGTTCCAGGGGCGGCGCTATGGGGGCTCAAATTAGAGTACCTTCGACATGTAAAATTTTTAAACACGTGCCAAGCTTGCTGATAGATACTTGATTTATTCAGAATTAAATGAACGATGCACAGTGGGGCAGAATCAACATTTTTTGGAAATAAATCTGGCCAAGTAGTATTCTAGTTTAAGTCATTAAAATTGACCCTACAGATGTTCCAGGGGCGGCACTCAAATTAGAGTACCTTCGACATGTAAAATTTTTAAACACGTGCCATTTTTTTATTTCCCATCCGATTTCAAAGATTTGTATATTTTTGGAATGCGCTTGGCTAGGTCTTGAAAAAAACATGCTTGCGTGTGCAACTTATTTTTTATAATTTCCGAGTTATAGGCATTTCAAAATTGAACTTTTAAAATTTTACCATACCTTGGTACACTTTTTTTATAATATAGGGCTTAGTTTTGGACCGAACGGACTCGAATTTCTTTTGTTAGTTAGACAACTAAATTAACATTCAAACGATTTTAAGGCAATATCAATTATGGATCCAAAAATAAACGATTTTCAAAAAATACTCAAATTTGGCAGTTTTTTGTACGAAAAGTTGACTTAACTCTTTTTTTTTATTAAAAACAAACATTATTTAAGAACATATAACAATTTTATGTGTTTCCGTAAGGTATCTTTATGGAGAACATTTTGGTATAAAATACATGTCTTGTTTTTTGAATATGTCGGCCCTACGCCCTTTGGAATTTTACCTATTTTTTATCAAAATTTCAACTTTGGGCCACATGTTCTAAAATCCCAAAGCTGGGATCAGAAAACGGAAAGCTAATTTGGAAACCTTGATGTGATCCCTATTTATGTCCGAAGTATTTTCCCAGCCCCGAGGTCAAAGGGAATCCCGCAATTTCTAAAAATTTTGTCGAAAATCCCTTAAATGGTATTTTTTACAATTTTGCCTACAGGTTCTACATTTTCGTCGGGGCTGTGAAAATACTTTGGAAGTGAATAGGAATCACATCAAGGTTTCCAAATTTGCTTTCCGTTTTCTGATCCCAGCTTTGGGATTTTAGAACATGTGGTCCAAATTTAAAATTTTGATAAAAATATAGTTCAAATTCCAGAGGACGTAGGGGCGACATATTCGAAAAGTATGACATGTTTTATATACCAAAATGTTCTCCGTAAAGATATCTTACAGAAAAATGTAAAACTTTTATATGTTCTTAGAAAAAGTTTTATTTTAATAAAAAAAGAGTTATGTCACCTTTTTGCCCAAAAAACAGCCAAAATCTACTAGTTTTTTAATTTTTTAATTGAAAATCGTTTATTTTCGGATCTGTAATCAAAATTGCTCTGATATTATTTGTTATCTGCTTTGCATATTATTTGTTATTTAGTTATCTAACCAATAAAATAAATACGAGTCCATTCGGTTCAAAATTACGCCCTATATTTTTAAAAAAGCGGACCAAGGTATGGCAAAATTTGAACATTTCAATTTTGAAATGCCTATAACTCGGAAATTATAAGAAATAAATAGCACACGAAAGCATGTTCTTTCAAGACGTAGCCGAGGACTTTCCAAAAATTTAAAAGTACTCCTTGGCTACGCCCATGTCAAATTTTATCCCGATCGGGCCATCCGTTTAGAAATGCCAGATTTATTTCCAAAAAATTTTGATTCTGCCCCACTGTGCGATGTAACCAGATCTTTGTTTTGACTTACACTATATTTGAAGTAGTTATTGTTGATTCGTATTTATGCCTGTAACATCTTAACAAACTAAACCAGTTATAGTTACATTATTTGAAACAACATTTTTGTATATTATAGTAAGATCTGTTCTATCAAATGCTGCACAGTGGGGTAACTGAAAAAAAGTGGAAATAAATCTGTAACTTCTAAACGATAAATTTTAATAAAATTTCCCATGGCTTTAGATGAGAAATTTTGCATATAACACCACCAAAACATGTATATCAAAAATTAAAAATGATGTCAAATTTTTGTTTCAGATCCGATTTTAAAGAATCTATATATATAATCTACTTAACGTGATTTACAAAAAACATTGCTTTAGCCATATATTATATATATAAGTTTGTTATTCCGTTTGTAATTTCTACATTTTTTCATTTGCGACCCCACAAAGTATATATATTCTGGATCGTTACATATAGCGAAGTCGATATAGCCATGTCCATCTGCCGGTCTGTATGTTGAAATCAACTTTCCGTAGCCCCCAAATAACTTACAAACATAATTGATACATCAATATATCGGGAATTCTTCCGGCTCGGTCGCTATTTAAAATCGAGAAAATCGGCCCACAAATGGCTGAGATATAAAAAAACAACCGGGACAACCTCTATTTTTGGCCTATTTTTCATCTATATCTGGATTACTAAGTCATTAATATAGACAAATTATATAAGGCTATATAAATTTGGACCTACAATGGGTCAAAATCAGGAAAGTTATTTTTTAACCGGAAAATTTTTTTTCACTAATAAGTTTAAAAAAAAAACATTTTAAAAAATTAAAAAAAAAATTAGAATAAAATTCAAAAAAAAAAAAAAAACAATTAATTTTGTTTAAAATTTAAAATATTTAAAATTTTTATTTTAAAGTATAATTTGGTGAAGAGTATATAAGATTCTGCACAGCCAAATATAGTTCTCTTACTTGTTTTACCTACCTTTGTCTGCTTTTCTACTAATAACGAATCCGTTTCTTTCCACATTTTCTTGAAATATATATTTTTTTGAATTAACAACAACTTTATTAATAATCGTAAAGGCGCCCATAGACACATACTGCTGACACATACTGCCGATGAACCCTTCGTATACGTGTGTGATTGATATTTTACTACAAACTTATCAATCATCATTTAAAAAAAAAATTAAAATAAACATGCGTTTGAGAACAAAAAAAAATATTATTTTCTATTTTTTAGTAACTAAAACGTCAAATTTAAAAATAATATTTCAGAAAATTTAAAAAATTCATATTATTGTTGATTTGAACAACTGCCAGCAGTATGAGTTCATATCAAAATCAAAACTATTTTAATTTTTATACTATAATGTCTGTGTGTCGCATACATAAGCAAAAATTTAAAATTTACCAACTCATGCTTATTGCATGAGCATGAGCAGTATGTGTCTATGGGCCCCTTAAGAATGAATTGTTTAAAAACCTTTTTGAGTCAACAGTTATGTTCATTCAAACTTAAAAATAAGAAAGTAATTTTTTCTAAGAAAGTACTTACATTAACTTAAAATTATACAGAAAATAAGAAAAAGATAAACAATGCATTTATATTTTTCAGAAAGATAACATCACGGGAAATATTATAAAAGCAAAATAATATCAAAATTCATATTATTGCGTGGTCCAGAGCCTTACGAAGTAGACCTATTTTTTGTGTAAATTTCAACTTTAGACAACATTTTCTCTAATCGTATAGCTACTTTCAAAAAACTAAGATTTGTCTTGTATGTCCTAATATATTCATGCAAAGGGATTTCATAGCCCCGAGTTTGGTGCCTTCACCAATTTTGGGATTTTTTTTTAGTTTTTTCCGAATTGTGGGATTGTCAAAAACAATTCACTAATTTCTTTTTTACTTTTTTATTTCGATCAAAAGTTTCTATATAAGTGTAAAATTTAATTAAAAACGTTTAATGAACAAAACGTTTATTGCTTTTTTTGAAATTAAAATGTTCATGCTGGTAGAGAAGTGAAGAAAGTGTCAGGTTTTCAGGAGAAAAAGGCCTTCGGCTGGATATAGTTGCTTTAGGTGTTGGTTGGCTTTTGGTTTCACTTAAAAAAGTCTAATTTATTTAAGATTTTCCTGGATATTATTTGTTACCATGGAAACTATGTTCATAGACATTGACACTGGCATAACGTCGGACACTATTGTCGTGGACATTATGATAAGATCATAAAGTCCATTGATACTATGACAAATATGACAAATGTAACATTTGCATGAAATATATTAAAAAAAGTATAACTTCTTCAAAGGGGGAAAGGTTTAAGGAACTTCAGTGGAGTAAGTAAAGGCTGTTTGTATAAGTATTTGCCATTGTTGAAAACATTAGGACTTGAATATTGATATTTTCGTAAAATTGAATAATTTTATAATTTCAAAAAACATAAACAATAATATGGTGATTTTCCATGAAGAAAAATATAAAATTTGAATTAATGTTAAATTTTAACGGTTAAAGATATCATAACAAAATTTGGAACTAATAGTTATAACCAATTATCCTTAAATCAACGACGTTGTAATTTATTTTTTTTTTATTTTCAAATACCAAAATTCCTAAGCCCGGGAATATGTGTTCCAAAAACTGAGTTTTTTTTAGAATAGTGCCTATTGTGACATTATTTACTTTGCAGATATTTAAAAATCATATTGGGTTATACAAATATACAGCTTTTTCGAGGATCGCTGCTTTGACTTTTTAGAATTTTTCACTCAAATCAAAATTTTTTTTTAAAATTGGCCAAGTTTGGATAGCTATGGGGGTGTTGTGTCCGCCTAAGTGAGCCAAAATTTACTTTGCACATAAATATTTAATATAGTCCCGAATAATATTTTTTTCTAAAAAATTAAATACATGGGCATTTTTGGGAAAAAACTTAAAAAATACGGCACTTTTTACATGTTCCAACTTTGGATGCGTTCAACTTTTTTATAAGGAGAAGATAACTGTTCGCAAGCTCTTTTTGTTTTATTTAGAATTTTATCACCAATATAGGTGATATTTTAGAAAAAATTCGACCCTCCGTAGGCCCACCACATCTAAAAAAACCATAAAAAGATCAAGCAAAATTAAAAAAAAAATAAATAAAAAAAACCTAAATATCTCTTCAACTGATAGAGATAACATTCTTAAGCGCTATTTAAATTTTAATTTTCAGCTCATTAGGGTTATAAATGGATTCTTGGCGATTTTTTAAAAAAGTTTGAGACCCGAGGTGATCAACTTTGAGGGACATTAGTGCTAGTTCCCGAGATACCAAATTATTTCCGAAAAAATCTTTTCTAAACCACTGTGCGATATGACATTGGACATTATAACATGCCACTGTTTTCTGTGTTGACAAAAATATGTATATAAAATGTAGCTTTTTAAGTACAAACAAGGGCTGTATTATTTTAAATAAAGATTTCACAAAAGTCTACAATTTGCAAAATTCAAATAATCATTTTCATTATCTAAGTAAAATTTCGAAAAACTCGCGATTTTATTCAAGATTTAAATTTTTGTAAAAATCTACAAAATTTGCATGTTTAAATACTCATATTTTGCGAAGGAGAGCTCGGATTCTTTTGACATAATTAAATAATTAATATTTTTTTCGAGAAATTTGAATGCAATTTTTAGATGAGCCTTTCGATATGTTCTCTACCTAAAATTTTATTATTTACGTGACGGGAAGTCCTACTACTTTTAATCTATATAAATATATAAATGTCTTTGTAAGTTTGTTTGTTTATTTGTTTGTTTGTTTGTTTGTTTGTTTGTTTGAGCATCACGCCTAAACGGCTGAACCGATTTTATTGAAATTTGGAACGTAGATAGATCCTTACTTGGAAGCGTCAATAGGCTATAAATTTTTTCAATACTTGGACCAGAAAGGGATAAAAAGGGGAAAAAACGGCTAAAATTGGTACCTTTAGTTTTTAAACAATAATTACTAAACGGCTGAACCGATTTTTACATCGACAGGGGTAGCGAAGCGCACCGGGTCAAGCTAGTATTTAATATATTTTCTTATATTTACCATCAATACTTTTGTCCTATTCTTCCTATTTTTTTTAACAGAGTTTGTCCATTAACTTGTATTTGTTAATGGACAAGTTAAGAAAAAGTGTATAGTAAAGATTTTACCAAAAAAATATATGTATTTTGACTAACTTCAAGCTTATGTTTTTATTCTAGCTTCGAAAAACTCGTCTAGATAATGAAATTTTGCATTTTTAAATTAGTTATTGTATATTATAGCATTTCGAGTCTTGATACTGACATTTCAGAGATATATTTGCGTTAAGTGTATTTTCTGGATATGGGCCTTATACAGAACTATGTAGATTTATTGACCAATGGTCACAAAATCCAGTAGTATGATTTGTCCATATATACAACTGACTAGCATTCTTCTTATTCATTCAGAACCATATATGCTTAATTTCATATTTCCAGGTTCAATTTTAAGAAAATTCAAAAAGTACCCTTAGAAGAACGAAAAAGTACCTATTGTTCAGTTCTCACATTTTTGTACCTTAATATTATCCCATATTCCTAACTCTAACTTCACTCAGATACATATCAGCTAACTTTAATATCAATAAGTTAAATAGTTTAAAATATTAAAAAAAGAACCTTTAGAAGAAAAGTACCAATTTCCCTTTTCCTTGAAGTTTGAAATTTCAAATATACTCCATTTTATCAAAAGAAAAATTATGTTTTAAAAAGGTACCAAACTGTTTACCAGGATTTGGCCCAATGTAAGCCTTGACACTCGAGTTCCAAATAACAATTTGTTAGTTAATTTTAGTATGAATCCAGGAACCAATGTTAAAAAATATCAAAATTGGCTTAATAATATAAAATAATATGTATTTTCCCGTTTTGGTACCTTTTTTATCCCCATTGCGGTGGTAAAATATTATTTGAATAAATTTCTGTATATTGTCAATTTATCAAAAAAGTACCAAAAACAAAAACAATTTGTATCCCTTAAGGGTTCGAATTTCCCAAAAGTACCAAATTCCTATTTGTTATTTTTTGATAAGTAAAGAATCCGATTTAAAATTTGTTTCTATGTTCACAGGTTCAAAATATACATAATGCGCCAAAAAGTACCAAAATACAGTTTTTACCCGTTTTTTTTCCTAAAAGGTTTGAATTTCGAAAAAGTACCTGTCAGATTTTTTATTAAATGGAGTAACATGAAATTTTAAGTATTTTTAAAGATATAAGGTTACCGAATTTACCCCCTAAACGTTCGAATTTCCAAAAATTCCTTCTTAGTGGATCGTTTTGGGGAGGAAGGAATCCACAGTTAAAATTGCAGTCGTCATTTGGGCTGTGCGTTGATGAATGATTTTAAGATATTTATGAAAATTCATAAATTTTTCGGGTGTTATCCTTATATGGGAATAACATTTTTACCGCAATTTCTATGAGGATTACTTGTCCCGAGTTTAAATTTTATAGAGATATTTTTAAAAGATTTTGTGATTTTCGGAAATGATCAAATATGAATTGACATTCACAAAATCCAGCACATGCCATTGTAGTATCGATAGACAAGTGAAACACAGCTCACAATGCCATGATGTTCCAGTAAATCGTCCTTTACTTTAAATGGTGAAGAAACTCCCAAATATACTTCGAAACACTGACCCACTTAGTTTATTTATTACATTTTAAATAAAAAAAGTTTACACTTTTTATCACAGTTTAAATATGTTTATATTTTTATTTTATTACAAATATACATAAATATTTATTATTTTAAAACTTCTAAAGAAGTATATTTAATAAAAGATAACTTTCCTCTTACACTTTATTCATTTTGCATCTCCTTAAGAGTATCCTTAATCAATTTATAGAAATATAATTTGGAATTAAGATCTTCCATGGCATTAACATTTCGCTTGATTCTGTCCAAATTCTCATGGACAACAAAGAAGTCTTTATCGAGTTTGTTTACACTATCTTCATTGAAGTCATTGGAAATGATGTTATAAAAATCCTTGTCTAAATTAAGTTTATTCATTTGCAGAGAATCTTGTTCAATGTCCAAGTTTTGGCGTATTCCAACATATTCTTTGATGACATTTTGTTTTTCTAAACTCGATGAAGAAGAGGAGGAGCGAATTACGTTCATATATGGAGAATCGCTGGTTGATGATTCCACAATTTCATATTTGTGATCATTTAGATTGTACTCATGATGGTCATCATCATTGCTATGTAATACAAACGAAATGTCTTCACTTTCATTTTCCTTACTATTGCTGGTATTGATGTCATCATCTTGATTGCTGTCATTTTTAGGAGTGGTATAATCATTATCATCATCTGTATCATCATCTTCATTGCTGTCAGTTTTGGGAGTGGTATAATCATTATCATCATCTTCATTGCTGTCAGTTTTGGGAGTGGTATAATCATGATCATCTGTATCATCATCTTCATTGCTATCAGTTTTGGGAGTGGTATAATCAATATCCTCTTCATCACTGTCCTTTGTGGGTACATCATCATTATTTTCTTCATTATCTTTTGTATTTTGCTCATCTTCCAACATTTTATCCAAAAAAGATATAAGTGAATTTAAATATACATCTACTTCTTTTGATTTCAACTCGTCATCCTGTTCATTATCTGCATAATTTGGATTTTCATGTGCAGTTCTCATTAAATCATCAAATGCAGTTAGGGTTATGATAATCGCAGCCAATTCTTCAATATCCTTTTTGGAAATATCGACTTGTTCAACGACATCTTCCTTTTCTTCGGACGATTTTGTCAAATCGATCCATTCTACTAATACATTCGAGTCGGGTGTCGACACCTCAACACTATTATCCTTGTCATCATCTTTGTTTTCTTCAGATGACCTGTTGTCGGATGGAACAGAAAATAAAATTTTAAATTTATTGTTTTCCTCATCATCGTTCTTGTTATCTTCATCATCCCTATTAGTAGAATCAATTTCCAGAAATGGGTCAAACATAGAACTGAAAAATGTTGCAAGTGTAACATCATCTTCATTATCAGCTGCTGTGTAAACTGGTGTTTCTTTTGATTCCTCTGAACTTTCACCCATCATCAATTTGTGCATATCATCGTTATATCGATTTGAAGGATACTGAAATAGTTCGTCATCGTAATTGTGGTTATTCAACCAAACGTTTGCCATCGAATCGTGGTCATTCCAATAAAGAGAACGTGCCAGAATTAGATTTAAGCCGCCAATTAAGAGTAATGATGATATTAGAATCCTCATGTTGTTTTTTTTGTTTGCTATTTGTTTTTCTTTTTAATATATATGTATTTAATTTTTTTCAATAAAACTTATTTACTTTAGAAACAATTTTAAGTACGTGATCTCCCTCTGAATGTAAATTGAAACTGAGACTAATCGTTAGCTACTTAAGTTGTCAGTATTTATGTGACTCAAAATGATCTTTAACGTTGAAAAATCCCCAAAGCGCTGATAAGAATTAGCCAGATTAACTACTTGTTATTTCCAAAGAAATGATATTTTAAATAAATGTTTTTTTTATTCTTACTCGTATTAGTGCCCTACAAGAGGCAGCAGCATCAACAGTACGATACTGATACAAAATAAAAAAATAATAATAAAATCTTTGTTATTGTCTCAAGTGTGACGTAATTATTGCTGATAATAATGTTTATCATATATGCTAAATATATTTATGTATATTTTCCACAACAAGAAACTCCAAGGCATATTGTATGACATATTAATACTAAGAGATCCTAACAGTTCATCACTTTCAACAATCAATGATCATAAAACTTCTTTAATCTTCAGACACCACCTTTAGAAATGTAAAATCTTTTTACTAAAAAACAAGTAAGAGAGCTATATTCGGCTGTGCCGAATCTTATATACCCTTCACCAAATTATACTTTAAAATAAAATTTAAAATTTTTTTTTAATTTTTTTTTTTCAAAATTGTTTTTAAAAGCTTTTTCCAAATTTAAAAGTTTTTTTTTTTTTAATTTATTAGTGAAAAAAATTTATGACAAAAGAAAATTTTTTGTGAAAAAAATGTGTGTTAAAAATATTTTTCCCGATTTTGACCCATTGTAGGTCCAACTTTGTATAGCCTTATATACATCGTTGCAATGGACTTTGAAATATCTATCATTAGATATCCATATTGTCTATATTTATGACTTAGTAATAGAGATATAGATCAAAAATAGGCCAAAAATAGAGGTTGTCACGGATTTTTGCTCATATCTCCGTTACATTGGTATAAACACTCTAATATCAATATTGAGTGTTTGTTATTGGGACTTAGCTCCGATTATGAAGATTGGTAAAATGTTAATGTAATAGTATTTTATATATTGTTAAAAAAACTGGTTTACGCAGAAGATATTTTATTTCAAATATATAAAAATGTTATCTAATTCAGCAATTTATAATTTAAATAACTACATATTCCTACCATTTCCAACAGAGTCTATAATTATATAATATATAAAAGAATATATAAAATATAATATATAAAAGAAATAAAATGAACTATTTAACAATTTATATACTTAATAATTGGTTAACATTACCGATTGTCTCAACATTTTCCTTTTTCACCACAACTGAAGTAAAAGAGTATAAAACAAGTAAGAGTACTATATTCGGCCGTGCTGAATCTTAAATACCCTCCACCTAAATATGATGAGAAGTTACATTGGCATAAACACTTTAATATCCATATTCAATATTTGTTATTATGAGGATTAAGACAATGTTATCGAAATACTATTAAATACTACTTCAGATTCTTACCATTTTGAATAGAGTTTGTCATTTATTCATATTATAACGTATGACATTTAACAATTTATATATGTATCTAATAATTGGTTATCATTATCCGATTGGATCAACATTATCCTTATTCACCACAACCCAGCAAAAAATTTCCCAAAATGTAATCGAGTAAGGTAATTAAGCATTTTCAAAGAATTGGTTACCAATTGCATTGCCTAATCGATTCTTTTTGCAAGGCATGAGACTAAAGTAAGTTGTTCTTTGGAATCGATTATAATTTTACATATGTAAGTAATTCCAGTTGCTTTGTATAGAATTAGTTTTATTTTTATTTTAAGAACTAGTTTTTTCATAAAAAATGTAATCTATTCCTTTCAATGTTATAAGAACCACTGCTAAATAAAATATAAGAACTATTTCTTTTTTCCTCAATTAAAACTACTTCCCGCTAAATAAAAATAATTCATTCTTTTAATAATAAAAAAATAAATATATTCATTTAATTCCGTATTATTAAATATACATTTACAATATATTTAAGAAAATTAATTTTGGTTTTTATGTAATTAATCAATAAATGCAATGATAATAAAAAACATTAATTTTAATATAAAAAAGAAATGAATTACTTATGTATATTCATACATAAAAATATGCAAGGAATTGAGAGTTGAATTAATTTGATGAATCAGTTTCATGTTCAAGTTTTTTGCGTTTTAAACATTCAAATTTAAAATGTTTATTTTTTTCTGCTTTAACGGCTTTACGAAGTTCTGCATAAAATTCAACTTCAGTACCACCTTGGATGACGATGCCACTGGAAAAAGAATTATTTTATACATTTTTTATATAATAAAATGTTAATCTAAAAAGTACTTACGAAATAAAATATTTATGATGTTCTATTTTTCTTAGATGCATCAGAAGTCCAATAGTCCGGGTGTGACCGTTCGAATAACACACAATTTTTTAGAGTTAAGTAATGTGCTTACACTCAAGGGAATATCTAAATGTTCCTCCCTTAAAATTTTAAATAATCTTCTGGAATTCCTGGACCCATAACTTAAGCTTTGCTTTTATGCTTAATTTTGTTGTTTTGTCTACCTTACTGGAATTATTAATAAAATCTTCACTTTCATTTATTCTATTTGTTGTTTTTTTAACGGAAAATTGAATATTTTTTATAATTTTTCTTTTTCTTTTTTAATATTTTTATAAAATTGAGACTTGTCATATTTACTATTCTTTTTTAAATAGGTATCACTATTTCACAAAATGTTTACAATTAACAACACAAAAACTGTACACTGCTTTCGTCTGCACACATCAAAGAACTACTAGTTTTTGATCATAACACAAGAACATTCTTCTTTTGTTAAGATCAAACACAAAAAAGTCCGTTAAAAATATTCTCACATGGTAACATGCACTATTTTGTTTATGCTAAAACAAGACATTAAATAACAGAATACAATTTTATATTATTAAATTTCAACTTGAATTCTTTTTTTGTAAATATGTAACCGAGTTTATTAAAACGCTGCTATTTTCAGATTACCCCATAGCTTCTTTTTTGCTTAAAAGAAAGGGAGTGAGAACAAAATTATGTAAAATGCTATATTATTTCGACTATGCATTACATAAGCAAGAATTATACATTAAATAAAGCAATACAGATTTGTTTTCAAATTTAAGTATTGATTCTTTTTGTATTAAAATGTAATCGAATTGACCATAACTCAACTTATTTCAAATTGCCGTAAGACTTCTCTGTTGTATCAAAGGGAAGCGAATTTACAATATATAAACACAATGTTTTTTATGAGCAAAGGAGCCGTTATTTTTCTTAAACTTGTTTTATTTTTTTGAGTTTATTTTCCGATTCAATTTTTGATTTTTAGAAATGATAATGTACATATATAAGAACTCAATATAAAGAATTCAATTGCTAGTCAAGAAGTTTTACTTTATATCTTAATATATACTGAATAAATGTAGAAATTAGATAAATATTTTTGTAAAGTAGGCAGTTCCATTTTTAGTAAAAATAATTAAAGTAGTAATCCAGAAAATGTATATTGAAATTCCTTTAAAACTAATCATGCATGTTGTAATTTGTTTTTTGGAATGTATTCCGTTTTAAACTAGATAGAAAGGCGTATGTAATTAATTATATATTAAACTTAAAAACTCATTATTTTATTTGACTTTAAAAACTAATTATATAAATGGTTATTTCTTTCATTGTTTATTGCAATGCATTTGGTAATGCAGAAAGGTTATTTGGTAACCAAAAATGTAATGCATTAAATGGCAATGAGTTCTAAATGTAATGTTCGATTTTTTGCTGGGAAGTGAAGAAAAAGAATATAAAACATATATTAAAATATATTTAGACAAAATTCAAAATTTTACATATGGAAATGAGTTATATCACAAAATTTTAATATATATTCGCGATTAATGAATTTTCCGGATATGTGTCTTATATATAATTATGAACCCATAGTCAAAAATTCCAGCAGTATGATTTCTGTCTACTTGTAACTAATTTCTGTTAAATTTTTGATCGATATTAATGTTTATATGCGTTAATGTATTTTTGGGTTGTTGAACTAATTGGAAGCTATGACCTATTATGAGTCAATTATCATAAAATAGTTTAACGTGATTTCTATGTATTTTAATTGAATTTCATCTTTACAAGAGTTTTATGGGTATTATAGTTATTACCGAAAGTGGAACTTATATGAGGGCTGTTGCCAATTATGGACCGATATTCATAAAATTCAGTAATATGATTTTTGGATACAAATTTTGGTTCAACATATTGGAGCTGACCTATTATGGGACTATCGCCATATAATACTGTAACGTGATTTCAAAGTATTTGAGGGCTATTGTTGTAAAATTTATAAATAAAAAAATTAATAAAACTTAATTTAAACAACGCTATTAACAAGTGTGTACCTTATATGACTACTATATCGAATTATGGACCGATATTTAAAAAATCTTGTAATATGATTCTTGAATACAAATTACTGATCGGTGTACAATTTTGGTTCAGTACAAATATTTTTTTTGGATATTTGTGTAGATTAATGTTTTTTAATGTTTTATGTTTTCATCATAAAATTTCGTACAATGATTTTTACATATATTGTAATTTTTGAATTCGAATTTCAACTTGATGACTATATTTTTGAGAAATTTGTGAGGGTTTTAGTGATTTTCGGGAGTGGACCTTATATGGAGCTATGGTCAAATATGGACCGATATTCACAAACTACAGTAGTATGATTACTAGATACAAATTACTCATCTATGTATAATTTTATTTTGATATCGATATGTTTTAGATATTTATACAGGTTAATGTGTTTTTCGGAAGTGGTCTCTATATGGGAGCTATGACCAATTATGGGCCATACTTCATAAAATTTGGTACAGTATTAGTATTATTAATATATTTATAAGAGATTTGTGAGTACTTAACTGATTTTCGGAAATGTACCTTAAATTGGAGCTACGGTCAAATATGGACCGATATTCACATAATCCTGCAGTATGACTTCCATATATAAATTACGGATCTATGTAAAATTTTGGTTTGATATTGATATTTTTTAGATATTTATGTAGGTTAATGTGTTGTTCGGATGATGTCCTTATATGAGAGCTATAAACAAATATGAACCGATCTTCCCAGAATTCGGTGCACCGACCTTTGTATATATGGAGATTATTTGTGTCGAATTTCAACTCAATAGCGATATTTATAAGGTATTTATGCATGATTTTCGGAAGTGAACTTTATATGGGGTTATGATCAAATATGGACCGATCCACGAAAAATTCAGTCTTGTGATTTCTCTTAGCACGAAACTTATTTTTGCTGAATTTTGTATGGATATTGCAATTCTGTAGGCATTTATAGACTATAGCACCCTATTTCGGGAAGAAATTTGTATGGGGGCTACGAGAAATAATGGACCGATTCTTTCCATTTTCAACAGAATTTGTCGTTTTATCATATAAATAATAAGTGCAAAATTTCATCGCATTCTCTGCAATGAATTTACACAAAGTCACAAAAATCATGTGCAAATTATCAAAATTTTTGAAGGTTGTCTTACATTTTGTTCCACAACCCTGGTTCTACCAATTCGATTTTGCTGATTTTCAATACCAAACTGCTTAGAAAAATTATAAATATTTTGGTATACATTTCATTAATTTTGCTTATGTATTTTGGACGTGAGAGTGTTTTACACAGACAGACGGACATTACTCAATCGACTTAGAATTTCATAAGGATCAATAATATATACACTTTGCTGGGTTTCAGATGAATATTTCTCAATGTTACACACGGAATGACAAACTTATATATACCCTCTTTCACCACTTGTGGTGGTGGAGGGTATAACAAGTAATAAAGTATGGTGGGTGAATCCCGACCATATAATAAATACCCTACTCTGAGTAAATGACCAAAAATATTTTTCTTTTAAAATTTCAATAATTTGTACTTATTCGTAAATGATTTTCGGAAGTGAGAGTTGTATGGGGGATGTGAGCAATTATGAACCGATCGACATGAAATTAGTTCGTGTGATTTATTTCTATATGGTAAATTCCATGAGAATGACAACCACGACTGAAAAAACAAAGACTCATAAAACTTTTTTTCAAGATGGTTTGAACTAAAATGTTAGCATGTGAAAGTATTTAGAGCATATTTCAACGTTTTGAGTGCAAAAATAATAGTTTAAACTGACTATATTTAGTTTTTTTTTTTTTATTTATTTGTTATTTTTTAGGCTAAAATTGCGGCGAAAACTAAGCACCAAATTAGCATGTAGTATGAAATGAATATGACTCTGACAGTTTTTCTGGTATTATCAAATTGTTTATTTAAACCGAATATATATTTTCTATTTATTTCTTTATTTTTTGTGTACATATATTTACAGAATATACATACATGAGAGAAAAATCCGTCACGTACGATATTAAATTCTATTTATTATAAAATCATCCAAAGATTATAATTGTTTAAATATGACGGATTATAAAGGAACAATGTTTGGTTTAGAGTAAGAAATTAAAAGAAAACATAACGCCTCTCACGTTTCGCAAATTTTTGCATATTTCTACATGTACCTCAAAATTACTTTCGATTTATGTCACGTACGATATACCATTATTTCGCTCGATATCTTGGACAGCAATGTTTCGAAAGAACTTATTATTTTTTTTTAAATATAGTACCTTCTGAATGGAACATAAGGACCAAATTATTTTTCAGATACTCTTATTTTTGAAAAATCTATTCCACTCTATAGGCGTACAAATGTCACGTACGATAATATGGAATTGCCCATATGGAACTTATTATACCCTTCACTATGAGTAGCAAGGGTATAATATATAAGTTTATCATTCCGTTTGTAATTTCAACATTTTTCATTTACACATTGTGGAAGGTTATAGTTATCGAATTCGATGTAGCCATGTCCGTCTTTCCGTCTGTCCGTTTGTATGTTGAAATCAACCTTCCGTAGCCCCCAAATAACTTACAAACATGATTGATACATTAATATATCTGGAATTCTCCCGAGTTGGTTGCTATTTAAAATCGAGAAAATCGGCCCACAAATAGCTGAGATATGTGGAAAAAACCGCGACAACCTTGATTTTTGGCCTATTTTTGATCTGTATCTGGATTACTAAGTCATTAATAAAACAATATGGATATCTAATGATAGATATTTCAAAGTTCATTGCAACGATGTATATAAGGCTATAGTAATTTGGACCTACAATAGGTCCAAAAAAATTTTCATTGCAACGATGTATATAAGGCTATAGTAATTTGGACCTACAATAGGTCCAAAAAAATTTTTGTCATAAATTTTTTTTCATTAATAAATTAAAAAAAAATTGTAAAAAAATTAAAAAAATATATATTTCTGGTGAAGGGTATATAAAATTCGGCACAGTCGAATATAGCTCTCTGACTTATTTATGTTAAGTTTTATTTGGATACAAAAATGTTTAAAAGATTTATGCTTGTTAAAGTGATTTTCGGAGATGGGCCTTATATGGAAGCTAAGCCTAAATATTGACGGATCATTATAAAATTGGGTGACATGAATTTCGTATATATAAAGCTAGTTTAGAGCGAAATATAGATACCTATATAAATTAAATGTTTATGACCGGTAGGACATTTGTATGGAGGCTAGGCGAACTGATTTCAGCCGCAAAAAATGATGATCGAAATTTCTATAACATTGCGACCTGTACTTTACACTCGAGGTTTACATGGACAGCCAGATGGACGGAAGGACATCGCTTAATATGCTCAGAAGGTGATTTTGGGTCGGTCGGTATACTTTAAGGTGGATGTTAGACGCATATTTTTCAAACGTTACAAACTTCATTACGAATGCATATTACCTTCCTACTACTGGTGTAGGTATTATTAAAATTAGTGTGTTCAATTTCATCGAATTATCTTTAATGCATAAAAATAATAAAAATAATAGATATGTTGGGGGTTAAGAAGGGTTGAATTTTTTTTTAAATATCAATTATTTTTGCGATAATTTCGTCCCTATCAAAAGTTAAACCGGTTTGTCAGTTAACCAAAAATTGGCATTTTTTCGAAAACCGGTTTTTCGGTTAACCGACTTCCAAAAACATCGCTTAACCGACATTGAAAGAAATTATTTTTAAAGTTTAAACCAAACATTTTTATATGTAGAAAACATAAAATATTATATGAAAAAGTACAAAATAATGGCCACCCTGTAATATAATTTTATATATATGGGGCATTTCACGTCAAGTGAACCAACTTTTGAAATCGATGTCTTCCGATCGGGATGAAATTTGCACCAATGTTAGTTCTATTGGATAGTAATTCGGACACAATTTTTCAACAAGATCGGTCAAGAACTCTCTGAGTTATAGGAGGTCAAAATTTGACATTTTGGCCAAACAGGTGTTTTTTCTTATCCATATAACTTATTACCTATTGTTCTTAGCAAAATGTGTCCCAAATAGTTTAGATAGCTATTTATGCAATCTTCCGAAAAAAAAAATTAAAAAAAATTAATAAAATATTTTTGACTTTTTTTTTAAAAAATCAAAAACATTTTTGACTTTTTTTTCAAAATGGGCCCTTTTTATTTTTTTTTTTATTTTTTTTAAGAAAGCTTAGGTCTTTTCCTAAGCGACCTATATGGTCGCTTAGTGGGATGCGAGTGGGATATCTATCAAAAAAAATATTTTGTAACTCAAGATATGAAATTTTTTGACTTTTTTTGCAAAATCAAAAACTTTGTTGACTTTTTTTACAAAAATGGACCCATTTTTAATTTTTTTTTTTTTGCTCAGAAGAAAGCTTATGTGTTTTTCTTTAACACCTTTTTTGTCGCTTAGTGGGATGCGAGTGGGATATCTATCAAAAAAATGTTTTGTAACTCAAGACATAAAATTTTTTACTTTTTTTTTTGCAAAATCAAAAACTTTTTTGACTTTTTTTCCAAAATGGACCCTTTTTTATTTCTTTATTTTTTTCTCAAAAGAAAGCTTAGGTCTTTTCCTTTAAAACCTTTATGGTCGCTTAGTGGGATGCGAGTGGGATAACTATAAAAATAAATGTTTTGTAACTCAAGACAAAGGTTTTTAAATTGATTTTTTTCATATTTCAAACCTTAAAAAAAACCACTACAACTGACCGATAATAGCCACTGGAGGGGTGCAATGTGAGGCCGACCGCTATTAATTTTCCGCCCCCAAAATTTGTCTGAGTTTTGCATCTTGCGGCTTTTTTATTCAATCCTATAGGTAGTTTTCAGCGCAATAATTTATATTCGTGAGCGATTTTTGGAAGTGGACCTTATATGGGAGCTATGTCAAATTATGGACCGATCATCATGAAATTAGGTGGTGTTATATGAAAGTTATTTAGTTGCATTTTATGTGTATACCAACATTTTTAGGAGATTTATGCTCGTTAAAGTGATTATCGGAAGCAGGCCTTATATAGGAGCTATGACTAATTATGGACGGATCATAATAAAATTTGGTGACATGAATTCCGTATATATAAAACTTATTTGGAAAAAAAATTGTGTAGATACCTATATAAATTAAACATTTGTGACCGATAAAGTCCACTTTCAGGAGGACATTTGTATGTGGGCTAGGTGAAATAATGGACCGATTTCAGCCAGTTTCAACAGGCTTGGTCTTTGGGCCGAACAAATTATATGTACCAAATTTTATCGAAATATCTTCAAAATTGCGACCTGTACTCTGCGCACAAGGTTTACATGGACAACCAGCCAGCCAGACGGACGGACGGACATCGTTTAGTCGACTCAGAAAGCGATTCTGAGTCGATCGGTATACTTTAAGGTGGGCTAGACTAATATTTTTGGGTATTACAAACATCTGCAAAAATTTAATATACCCTCGCCACTATGGTGGTGTAAGGTATAAAAAGTGATTTTTATTCCTGAGGTTAACATATTATGGGTATTACAGTATCGAGGCTATGAAATTTTAGTTAGGTTGTTACATACCATCGGAAAGGCTAATGTGTCTAGTTTCTCTGCGTAAGCTTAATTTTTAAGGTTTACACACAAATATGAAAAAAATCAAAATAGTGCTTATCCTAAAAATTTAAAAACCTTTGTCTTGTGTTACAAAATATTTATTTTGATAGATATCCCACTCGCATCCCACTAAGCGACCATAAAGGTTTTAAAGGAAAAGACCTAAGCTTTCTTTTGAGAAAAAAATAAAGAAATAAAAAAGGGTCCATTTTGGAAAAAAAGTCAAAAAAGTTTTTGAATTTGCAAAAAAAAAAAAGTAAAAAATTGTATGTCTTGAGTTACAAAACATTTTTTTGATAGATATCCCACTCGCATCCCACTAAGCGACAAAAAAGGTGTTAAAGAAAAACACATAAGCTTTCTTCTGAGCAAAAAAAAAAATTAAAAAATGGGTCCATTTTTTTAAAAAAAGTCAACAAAGTTTTTGATTTTGCAAAAAAAGTCAAAAAATTTCATATCTTGAGTTACAAAATAATTTTTTTGATAGATATCCCACTCGCATCCCACTAAGCGACCATATAGGTCGCTTAGGAAAAGACCTAAGCTTTCTTAAAAAAAATAAAAAAAAAAATAAAAAGGGCCCATTTTGAGAAAAAAGTCAAAAATTTTTTTGATTTTAAAAAAAAAAAGTCAAAAATATTTTATTAATTTTTTTTAATTTTTTTTTTTCGGAAGATTGCATAAATAGCTATCTAAACTATTTGGGACGCATTTTGCTAAGAACAATAGGTAATAAGTTATATGGATAAGAAAAAACACCTGTTTGGCCAAAATGTCAAATTTTGACCTCCTATAACTCAGAGAGTTCTTGACCGATCTTGTTGAAAAATTGTGTCCGAATTACTATCCAATAGAACTAACATTGGTGCAAATTTCATCCCGATCGGAAGACATCGATTTCAAAAGTTGGTTCACTTGACGTGTAATGCCCCATATATTAATTTAAAACCATAAAGAAACAACAAGAGCGTAAACTAGAAAAAAAATCAAAAACAAATTTTACTCAAAATAATCACACATACGAGTGTTGTTTTTGTTTTCACATAGTTTTATTCACTACTACATTCTCACTACTTAGGTTTTTGACAACTGAGTTAGGTCTTTGACAGGAGAGTTTCCGCTCTATGTATATTTCTCTATGCTTAAAACTGCTTTGTTTTGTTTGTATTTTCATTGTCAATATAATAAATATTAAGGTTGAAGCTTATTAATTTCAAGTACGGATATACATATAAAGGGTGTTTTTATAGAGGCACATTACTTTAAATTGAACAAAAATTTTCAATTGATGGGTGTGTACAAATTAAACCTCCAGGTTCCGCCATGTACGCGTTAGCTGCTGTGGACATATGTCCGAAATCATATTTAAGCACTAATACCATAAAATGATCTAATTACTATTTCAATATAAAGTTCTCCTCCTCTATAAAAACCACCCTATATGTATATAACATGTGGGATCTAATAATATTAGACTCGGAGCTTATTCTCCACTAATACAGTTTTTACACTTACGTACATTTTGGGGAAACGTATGGAAGATGTTGAAAACATGAAACACTTGTTCACACTTCTAACATCTAGCATCATCTGAATTGCTAAAATATTAAAAATCACGTTGTTTTCTATAAATGCGGTAAATTTAAACTGGTTTTATTTATTACTATAAAATAAAAACTATTTAATAAACATACATTTGTATATCAAACAAATAAAATGTCGCCATTATTTTCATAAAAATATTTGTTTACATTTTTTTAATTTCATTGACATTTTATTGGTGGTACACTAAAATTATAGAGATGAGATTAAAATAATTGAAAGATGTTAGGTGGGACAACATGAGATAGGAACATCCTGTAAAGATGTTGAAAGATGTTGAGCACTCAGACCTGTGTAATTCTTATGGGAAGATGTTAACATATTTGCAAATTGATGGTAGATGTTAGATGTGCTCTAGTGTAAAAAGGCTATAATGGTATAAACTCGAGTTTAAACTATCCAAAGTTCATAAGAATTATCGAATAAGAAACAATAATCACATTCAATAAATGTTCAGATTACAAAAGAAGATACAAGTGCAAAATATAAACATATAACACAGAACTGACTTTCAATGCTATGGACTGATAGCCATGAACTTAGGACGTGTAATTTATGTCTATATGAAACTTATTCCTGTTGAATTCTATGTGGTTTCCAAAATCTTTAAGAGATTTATGAACGTTGAAAAAGTTTTCGGAAGTAGGCGTTATATGGGTACTATGACTACTCATAGACCGATTATTATAAAATTCGGTGACATGATTTTCGTATATATAAAACTTATATGGGGCGAAATTTGTGTAGATACCTCTATAAATTAAACATTTATGACCGATAAGGCCTTATTTCGGAAGGATATTTGTATGAGGGAGGGTCTAGTGAAATAATGGACTGATTTCAGTCAGTTTCAATAGGCTTCGTCATTTCGAAGCCTCCTCACTACGGTGATGTAGGGTATAAAAATCTCTTTAGGGAGAAATTTAAAAACTTGCATTTGTAATATGCCATTGCATTTTTATAAAATATAGTTACGTTTTTACCTTTTAAAAACGAATAAACCGTATTCTTTAAATTGCAAATAAAAGCAGCTTAGTAGTTTAAAATTTGTAACAGCTCTTTATTTATTTAAATATAATGTATAAGAATACACTGGTAAGGCAGTTAATGTTTAATCTAACAGCGCCGATGATAAAACTAGCTGATATGACAAGTGTAGAAGTTACAGGGAGAACTTTTACAAAAGTGCATCAGAAAATTGAATTAGCATCATAAATTCATTATACCCTACACCATCATAGTGGGGCGGGTATATTGCGTTTGTGCTGATGTTTGTAACGTCCAAAAAAATTAGTCTAGCACTCACCTTAAAGAACACCGATAGACTCAGAATCTCTTTCTGAGTCGATTAAACGATATCCGTCCGTCCTTCTGGCTGGTTGGCTGACTGTCTATATAAACCTTGTGCGCAAAGTACAGGTCGCAATCTTGAAGATATACTTATACATATACTTTTTTCGGTACGAGGACAAAGCCTCCTAAATGCGGCTGAAATCGGTCCATTATTTCACCTAGCCCCCATACAATTGTCCTCCCGAAATTGGACTTTATCACTCATAATTGTTTATTTTGTATAGGTATCTACACAAATTTTGCTCCAAATAAGTTTTATATATACAGAATTCATGTCACCAAATTTTATTGTGATCGGTCCGTAATTAGTCATAGCTCCCATATAAGACTCGCTCCGAAAATCACTTTAACGCGAATAAGAATGAGAACAGACACTCAAACTTGCAAAGCTCCCTGCATTTCCAGGGGACAGTCCCGAACTATTGATTTTACCCATCATTTATTTTAACACGTACAGGTCCAAAGTAGTTAACGCATTGGATTGACATACTGGTTAAATAGCGTCATTTACCTTATTAGCTGATCAGCTATATAACTAGTAATTTTTACATGTACGAAAGCTAAAATATTTAGTTAAAATTATATCTCATAAAAAGCCCAATAACCGATTGCTTGTAAATAAACCTTCCTCCGACAACCCTCCAATAGATTACCTCTGGTTGGTAGAATAACTACTTTCTAATGTTAAATTAATAAACAATTGACTTCACGCTATGTTAAATGAGATATCAGTATACTTAAGCAAAAATAAAAATAAACTGTATGAGAATTATATACAATTTGTATAAAACCAGTTTGTACGAATTACTCACAAAACGTTCACTCTAGATTACTTAGAGATACTTAAGTGATAATTGTATTCACGCTAGATTACCTGGGATGTATAAAGTAACCTATTGTCTTCTCTCGGCACTACAAAGAGCACATACTTGCCAAATGACCCAGAATATATAAATTGAAGTCAGCCAAGTGATAGGCCATTACTGATAACTACTGTCTACCTATAAGGGATATATTGACTACTTGCTTAACTGCTGGGATATCGGAGCTTAGACAAACGCGAACTCCTGACACTGCTACATAAACATTCTACAAATGGAGGGAACAAAATATTATAAAAAATAAACATATTTTGTTTGTATCTTTAACATACTATGAGTTTACATATAGAAACTCAACATTTAATGGTTATTTGTAAGTTTAAATGGTTGTATCATTCTACAGTTGCTTGTTTCGGTTTACCATACTCAAATTTATAATTGCGATGAACATTGAAATGTTTAATGAAACACAGGATAATAAATTATTATTTAATTTGAGCTCTATGCTCTTTGCCCAACCTGCCTTCCAAAAATAAGATTTGTCGAGGTCATAAAAATATGAATTGTTTTTGAGCTGATTTCATGGTTGGAGTCGAATCTCTTTCCCTCGAAACATTTCTTCAGTAAATAGTCCCTTGGGGCTTAATTCGGATGGAAACTGCACATGTGTGTTCTCTTTTATGCACCCCATTGTGAGCAAAAGCGGCAACCATCTTGAGGAAAGCATACAAAATTTAAACCACAATTTCTTCTTCATGTCACGAGGTAGTCTGCTATCAATGGCTTTCAAACACACACTAAAAAACGCCGCATGCTCTAATTTTGACAGGAGTCAACAGAACAGTGTTGCATTTTCAGTCAAGAGCCCACAGTGGGGCAGAATCAAAATTTTTTGGAAATAAATCTGGCATTTCTAAACGGCTGGTCCGATCGGGATAAAATTTGACATGGGCGTAGGAGTATTCGAGTTTAAGTTATGAAAATGGACCCTACAAATGCTCTAGGCGCGACGCTATGGAGACTCAAAGTAGGGTACCTTCGAAATGTACAATTTTTAAACACGTGCCATTTTTTTGTTTCCCATCCGATTTCAAAGATTTTAAAATTTTTATTTTTTTTTTTTTGGGAAGCGCTCAGCTAGATCTTGCAAAAATATGCTTGCGTGTGCTATTTATCTCTTATAATTTCCGAGTTATAAGCATTTCAAAATTGAAATGTTCAAATTTTGTCATACCTTGGTACGCTTTTTTAAAAATATAGGGCGCATTTTTGAACGGAATGGACTCGAATTTTGTTCATTAGTTAGATAACTAATTTACCACTAACATGCAAAAAATTCCAGAGCAATATCGATTGCGGATCCAAAAATAAACGATTTTCAATTTAAAAATTCAAAAAATAGTAGATTTTAGCTGTTTTTTGGGCGAAAAGGTGACTTTACGCTTTTTTTATTAAAATAAAAATTTCTTTAAGAACATATAACAGTTTTATGTTTTTCTATAAGATATCTTTACGGAAAATACTTTGGTATAAAAAACATGTCATATTTTTCGAATGTGTTGCCCCTACGCCCTTCGGAATTTGACCTATTTTTATATCAAAATTTTAAATTTGGACCACATGTTCTAAATTCCCAAAGCTGGGATCAGAAAACGGACTCAAATACTCCCTGGCTACGACCATGTCAAATTTTATCCCGATCGGACCAGCCGTTTAGAAATGCCAGATTTATTTCCAAAAAATTTTGATTCTGCCCCACTGTGGAGCCGGGAATTCAATATTGACCCAACCTCTTATTTATTGAGTTATTAAATCTTGGGTATTGAAAATTACCAAAATCGGTCAAACGAAAATGTTTTCCAAAAATATTCTAGGAACATCGTATGTGCTTGCATTTGTGCTTCAAAATTAAATATTTTTTTTCTCAAAAGTGAAAAATAACTTTTTAAGATTATGAACGCTAAAATCAATAAAAAGGTCATAAACATGATGAACTTGAATTTCAAAATAAATTCGATCATAAATAAACAATCAAAATAATTTATGGATTTTTTGGGTGAATCAACTGATGATGGGAATTACCCATCTTCTGTTGTTGTTTTAAAATAAATATTGTCACCAAATGTATATTCTGATCAGTTTTATATTTAAGTAATTTAAATATATTAAAATTATCTCTGACGGCATCTCTAAGCATTTGCTATTGCGTTTTATTTTTACATATTTACAAAAAACCGACGTTATTTATATTGTACCAAAAAGAAAAACACATTGGTTTAAGTCATAAATCACTTATAGAAGTCGCTAATGAAAAAACTTTAGAATTAAATATAGAGTAAAAACGATTTCAGAAATATTATAAACAGCAGACAGTGGGGCAGACACAATCAAATGTTTTGAAAAAAATCTTTCAATGTCAAATGTTATCCGATTGTTATTCAAAATTTTAAATTATTGCAATATATACGTATTTAAAAACTCAAAAACGTAATAAATTAGCTCCAAAATGACAAACTGTACCTTGATAACAAGACAGCCAGCCAGACGGACACCAACTCAGAAAAAATTGTTTTTGTCATTACAAACATCAGCACTTTCTCTGCAACTAACTAGACGAGTAATTTGCTACAATATATAATTATAAGATGTCCTGATTACTTTGAAAGATTATCTTTATAATACTAATATAGCCATATATACAAGAGAAATAAATTCATAACCCAGCAGTTAAGCAAGTTGTCAATGTATCTCTTATAGACAGTAGTCGTCACAAATGTCTTATCACTTGGCTGACTCCAATTTATATGTTTTGGTCATTTCACATGTTCTTTGTAGTGCAGAGAGAAGACAATTGGTTACTTTATACATCCCAGGTTATCTAGCGTGAAGGCAATTGTCATTTAAGTGTCTCTAAGTAATCTGGAGTGTAGATACTTAAAATGTTTTGTGATTAATTCGTTCAAACGGGTTTTTTACAAACTGTGTTGATAAAATTCTCATAAAGTTTATTTTTATGTGTGCTTAAGTATACTGATATCCCATGTAACATATCATGATGTCAATAGTCACTTTAGTGTCTCTTAGTAACCTATAGTGAAGTCACTTTAAACGTTTATTTTGTACTGCACTTTAGAAAGTAGTTATTTTTCCCACCAGAAGTAATCCATTGGAGAGTTGTCAAAGAAAGGTTTGCTTAACAGCTATCGTTTATTAGACTGGCTATGATATGTCTTTTTAGCTGATTATTTAAAGTCGATTAGGTAGCTAATAAGGTAAATGACGTTATTTAACCAGCATGTGAAGAAAGTCTCATTGTATTCAAAAGGTGTCAATTGACCCCCTGCTTAATACGTGCATGTGTTAAAATCACTAGTCACGTAGCTATTGAAGTAACTAGTTTCCACCCAAAATGATGGGAAAAATCACTAGTTCGGGACTGTCTCCTGGAACTGCTGGGAAGAACACTGTATCTGTTATTTGTTTGTGTTACCCACAACCAAAAACATTGCGATTGTCATTCCGTTTTTATCATATCGAAATATTGGTCGTAGAACCGAAAAGTATATATATTCAGGGTTTTAATAAAAATCGAAGAAGATCTAGCTATGTCCGTCCATCTGTCTGTTGTTGGCACGATAGGGCGAGGAAAAGACGTACGGGGATGAAATTTTACCCAAATATTCACTGTTGATATGTTGGGTATTGAAAATGGGCGCAATCGGTCAGAAGGACCAAAATGAAAGACAACCTCCAAAAAAACCAAAACGATAATATTCGTAAAATTTTGTTGAAGTGCATTCAAGTTGATTTGCATTTGTTCAGCTGCCTAGTGCATAGCCACTCAAAGTAGGTCACCTCAGCTCTCACATTTTTTAAAAAAATCGCCAATATTTATTCCATTTATGATGCGAGTATGCTGAAATTTTAAATATAAATAGTCCTTAAGAAGATAAACTAAATACGCTAAAGCGGACATAGCACAGTGTAAGATTTTGCTAATCTAGCTGGACAAAGGTAGTTTTTATACCCTACACCACCATAAATAACTTTCATATAGACATTAATCACATGATCAAATTTCATGGTGATCGGTCTATAATCTGTCATAGCTCCGATATAAGGACCACTTCCGAAAATCACTCACGAATATAAATTATCGAAATTTTGAAAATGCTTTTGCTCATTTACTTAGTGTGGGGTATTGTATGGTCGAGCTTGACCGCCATGCTTTCCTACTTGTTTTTAGTTTCAATTTGAGTAAATATTGTTATCAAATATGAAAGAGCAATTGTTATAAAATCAGAGAATGCAAAAGTTTTGCCTAATTTGTCAATAATAACAATATAACGGTACTTTAAACATGAATATTTGGGAGTGCATTAAAAACAATAAAAACACTTACATAAAATTGCTAATTTTTAAAGACGTGTAACTTTTTATTGGAATGGACTTTTGTAACGATTATTTTTTGCTTTTAAAGCTCAGCTTATTCGATGTTACTATCATGAGAACTTATTTTTAGAACCTGGAAAATTCCTTTAGTGCTATTTCATTTAAACAATTACTCATTTCGTTAAGTTAGGAAAAAAAAAACTAAATTCTATAATGGATAAATTTTTTTTTATAACGCTACAACACCAAATTAGTTTTAAACGTACGTCTGAAGTACCTACTTAAAGGCACATATAAAATTATCTGCCAAAATTTGCCGATTTGACCGCATACCATGAAATTTTTGATATATGGCTTAAAACACCCGAAAATTATTGTGGAAAGATAAGCAGTAGTTCTAATTCTGACATGGACTATGAGCTATTACAAAGTTTTGTAAAAAATGTGTATATTATATTTAAGCTAAGGTGGAAAGCAGTAAACTGAACTAAACGTGATTTTGTAATAAAAACTAATGAAGCAACATTAAACACTTATTGTAATTTCTACCCCTTCATTTTTTACTTTAAACATTCTCATGCATATTCGCCGATTTTTTTATTTTTTATTATCCAACGCGAATAATATCAAATATAAATTTTTGCAGTTGTATGAGAGGAGGGCGTGGTAGTGGTCCAATTTCGCCCATTTATTTGACAATGGTATCTTTGGCCTAGTAATACCATGTAAAAAATTCATAAGTCTAGCTTAATTTTTGCTTTCCAGAAGCTCCACAAACCTTGCCCCCATTGAACAATTTTAATATGCAAAAAGTCCGCTTAAGTGAGCCAAGCCTTACTTTACAATCGTTTGCATTAAGTTTTCTTTCCGTATCATATACAAATTTTATATATTCCCCAAGTATTTTTTATAGATCTTCTCAAGGACTTTTTCATCTCATTCGGATCACAAATGGATTATTGCCGATTTTTTTCTAAAATGTGAGACTCCCTAGGTAGCTGAAAAACTGTAAATCAACTTGAAACCACCTCAGCTCCAACCATTTGAAATGTCGTAACAATATCTACAATAGTTCCCCAGTTACTGAATTATTGACAAGAGAGTTTCCGATCTATGTGTATTTATCTATGACTAGCTGACCCGGTGCGCTACGCCACCCCAATTGGATGAAATAAATAGTACTACTAATTCAAAAGTAATCCTCCTATCAGAAAATGCTATAAATTTTGCCGATTATTGGTCAAATAAATAGTCAGCAATATTCCGCGTTCTGGAGCAGTGTAGAGTAACATTGTTTATTAACGTGTATTTCGCATGTGTTTACTACAAAAATTTCAAAACAGAACTGACATTAGGGTCCAATTATTAACCTTATTAACCTTATTTTCTCGATAAACGCAGTATTTACAAAGTTACAGAGGGTTTTAGTTTTTTATAGAATTTCTCTATAAAAATTCAATTTTTGTCAGATATATAAGTGATCACAGATTAACCTTATTTTCTCGATAAACGCAGTATTTACAAAGTTACAGAGGGCTTTAGTTTTTTATAGAATTTCTCTATTGAAATTCAATTTTTAGTCAGAAATATAAGTGATCACAGATTAACCTTATTTTCTCGATAAAAGCAGTATTTACAAAGTTACAGCGGGTTTTAGTTTTTTTATAGAATTTCTCTATAAAAATTCAATTTTTGTCAGATATATAAGTGATCACAAATTAACCTTATTTTCTCGATAAACGCAGTATTTACAAAGTTACAGAGGGTTTTAGTTTTTTATAGAATTTCTCTATAAAAATTCAATTTTTAATAAGAAATATAAGTGATCACAGATTAACCTTATTTTCTCGATAAACGCAGTATTTACAAAGATACAGAGGGTTTTAGTTTTTTATAGAATTTCTCTATAAAAATTCAATTTTTAATAAGAAATATAAGTGATCACAGATTAACCTTATTTTCTCGATAAACGCAGTATTTACAAAGTTACAGAGGGTTTTAGTTTTTTATAGAATTTCTCTATAAAAATTCAATTTTTAATAAGAAATATAAGTGATCACAGATTAACCTTATTTTCTCGATAAACGCAGTATTTACAAAGTTACAGAGGGTTTTGGTTTTTTATAGAATTTCTCTATAAAAATTCAATTTTTAATAAGAAATATAAGTGATCACAGATTAACCTTATTTTCTCGATATACGCAGTATTTACAAAGTTACAGAGGGTTTTAGTTTTTTATAGAATTTCTCTATAAAAATTCAATTTTTGTCAGATATATAAGTGATCACAGATTAACCTTATTTTCTCGATAAACGCAGTATTTACAAAGTTACAGAGGGTTTTAGTTTTTTATAGAATTTCTCTATAAAAATTCAATTTTTAATAAGAAATATAAGTGATCACAGATTAACCTTATTTTCTCGATAAACGCAGTATTTACAAAGTTACAGAGGGCTTTAGTTTTTTATAGAATTTCTCTATTGAAATTCAATTTTTAGTCAGAAATATAAGTGATCACAGATTAACCTTATTTTCTCCATAAAAGCAGTATTTACAAAGTTACAGCGGGTTTTAGTTTTTTTATAGAATTTCTCTATAAAAATTCAATTTTTGTCAGATATATAAGTGATCACAAATTAACCTTATTTTCTCGATAAACGCAGTATTTACAAAGTTACAGAGGGTTTTAGTTTTTTATAGAATTTCTCTATAAAAATTCAATTTTTAATAAGAAATATAAGTGATCACAGATTAACCTTATTTTCTCGATAAACGCAGTATTTACATAGTTACAGAAGGTTTTAGTTTTTTATAGAATTTTTCTTATAAAAATCAATTTTTAGTCAGAAATATAAGTGATAACAGATTAGCCCTATTTTCTCGATAAACGCAGTACTTACAAAGTTACAGAGGGTTTTAGTTTTTTATAGAATTTCTCTATAAAAATTCAATTTTTAATAAGAAATATAAGTGATCACAGATTAACCTTATTTTCTCGATAAACGCAGTATTTACAAAGCTACAGAGGGCTTTAGTTTTTTATAGAATTTCTCTATTGAAATTCAATTTTCGGTCAGAAATATAAGTGATCACAGATTAACCTTATTTTCTCGATAAACGCAGTATTTACAAAGTTACAGAGGGTTTTAGTTTATTATAGAATTTCTCTATAAAAATTCAATTTTTGTCAGATATATAAGTGATCACAGATTAACCTTATTTTCTCGATAAACGCAGTATTTACAAAGTTACAGAGGGTTTTAGTTTTTTATAGAATTTCTCTATAAAAATTGAATTTTTAATAAGAAGTATAAGTGATCACGGATTAACCTTATTTTCTCGATAAACGCAGTATTTACAAAGTTACAGAGGGTTTTAGTTTTTTATAGAATTTTTCTTCTAAAATTCAATTCTTGGTCAGAAATATAAGTGATCACAGATTAACTTTATTTTCTCGATAAACGCAGTATTTACAAAGTTACAGAGGGTTTTAGTTTTTTATAGAATTTCTCTATAAAAATTCAATTCTTGGTCAGAAATATAAGTGATCACAGATTAACTTTATTTTCTCGATAAACGCAGTATTTACAAAGTTACAGAGGGTTTTAGTTTTTTATAGAATTTCTCTATAAAAATTCAATTCTTGGTCAGAAATATAAGTGATCACAGATTAACTTTATTTTCTCGATAAACGCAGTATTTACAAAGTTACAGAGGGTTTTAGTTTTTTATAGAATTTCTCTATAAAAATTCAATTCTTGGTCAGAAATATAAGTGATCACAGATTAACCTTATTTTCTCGATAAACGCAGTATTTACAAATTTACAGAGGGTTTTAGTTTTTTATAGAATTTCTCTATAAAAATTAAATTTCTAAGAAGAAATATAAGTTTCTCGATAAACGGAGTATTTACAAAGTTACAGGGGGCTTTAGCTTTTTATAGAATTTCTCTATAAAAATTCAATTCTTGGTCAGAAATATAGGTGATCACAGATTAACCTTATTTTCTCGATAAACGCAGTATTTACAAAGTTATAGAGGGTTTTAGTTTTTTATAGAATTTCTCTAGTTGTTAGGTCCATTTTTATAAAACATTTGAAAAGTACCTTTAGAATAAAGAAAAAGTACCATATTGTCCCCACCTTCAATTCTCTCTCACTTATGACCACATATGCTTTATTTCGTGTTTCTACGTCCATTATTATTGAAATTTCAAAAAAGTACCATTAGAATAAAGAATAAGTACCACTTGTGGATTCCCACTCATTCGGGTCCATATAACATTTATTTCATGTTTCTAGGTTCATTGGTGAAGAAATTACAAAGAAAGGAAAAAGTACCAAAAAGTTTCCCTCTAGAATTCTCACTGTCTTAGGACCATGTATGCTTAATTTCATGTTTCTAAGTCCATTGTTATAGAAAATTCAAAAAGTACCATTAGAAGAATAAAAAAGTACCAAAAAGCAGCCACTTGTTGATTCCCACTCACTCGGACCCATGTAAGCTTTGTTTCATGTTTCTTGGTTCATTGGTGAAGAAATTAATAAAACTATCATTCGAATAAAGAAGAAGTACCAGGATGTATCCGCTTGAATTTTCACTCACTTAGCACCATATACGTTTAATTTCATATTTCTAGGTTCATTATTTTAGAAAATTCAAAAAGTACCATTCCACTTACTCGGGTCCATATAACCTTTATTTCATGCTTCTAGGTTCATTATTGGAGAAATTACAAAAAGTACCATTCCAATAAAGCAAAAGTAACAAAAAGTCTCCCCCTAGAATTCTCACTGAATCACTCACTTAGGACCATATATGCTTAATTTCATCTTTTTAAGTCCATTGTTATAGAAAATTCAAAAAGTACCATTAGAACAATAAAAAGTACCTATAATTCAGTTCCCACATTTTGGTACCTAAATATTATCCCCAATTCCTAACACTAACTTCATTCAGATACATATCAGCTAACTTTAATGTCGATAAGTGAAATAATGTAAAATATTAAAAAAGTACCATTAGGAGAAAAGTACCAATTTCCCTTTTCCTCCTTGAAATATAAAAATATTCCATTTTGCCAAAATTGTTTATGCTAAATACATGTCTCAAACGATTAAAATCTGTGTTAATGTTTCCAAGAAAAAATATGTTGTAATAAAAATACCAAACTGTTTACCCGGATTTGGAGCAATATAAACCTTGGCACTCAAGTTCCAAATAACAACCCGTTAGTTAATTTTTGTATCAATCCAATGTTACAAAAATTATCAAAATTGGCCTAATAATTTCAAATAAAATGTATTTTCCCGATTTTATCCTCTTTCTGGTACCTTTTATATCCCCATTACGGTGTAATATTATACTCAAATAAATTTGTATCGTGGTGGGAGCTCATAGTAAAATATTCGTATCTCTATGTCAAATTATAAAAAAAAAACATATTTTATGAAAAAGTACCAAAATTAAACACAGTTTTTATCCCTTAAGGGTTCGAATTTCCAAAAAGTACCAAACTAATATTTTTTATTTCTTGGTAAGTAAAGAATACGATTTAAAATTTGTTTCTATGTTTATTAGTTTAAAAGATACATAGGGTGCCAAAAAAGTACCAAAATAGAGTTTTTACCCGTTTTCTCCCCTAAAAGGTTCGAATTTCGAAAAAGTACGAAACACCTGTCAGCTTATTTTTTAAACGGAGTAACATGCAATTTTAAGTTTTTTTGTATCTTTATTAGTTTTGAAGATATAAGGTTACCGAATTTACCCGTTTTTATCATTTTTTACCCCCTAAACGTTCGAACCCACAGTTTCAGTTTCATGATTCTAGCTTCAGTCGTTTGGGCTGTGCGATGATGAATCAGTCAGTCATTCAGTCAGTCAGTAACGTTACTCTTTTATATATATAGATTCTTACTTTTGGTTTGATAGCGATATTTATAAGATTTTTATTATTAAAGTCGAAACTGATTATTTTATTTATAGGAGATTTGTGCATGTGTAAGTAATTTTTGGAAATGGACCTACACAAATTCCAGCAAATTTGATATTTTTTCATGCATATAGCCTAGTACTTTGTTCATATTGTACAGTGGTTTAGAAATGTTTTTTTTTTTTTTTTGGAAATAATTCGTATCTCAGGAACTACTGGAGATATTGTTACGAAGTTTCACATGGTTGGAGCTGAGGTATTTTCGAGTTGATTTACATTTGTTAAGCTTCCTAGCGCTAATGGGGGCAACTGCGTGGTCCCTCAAAGTTGGTCACCTCGGGTCTAAAATTTTTTAAAATAATTGCCAAAAATCAATTTATAATCCGAATGATTTGAAATTTAAAATATAAATAGTCCTGGGGAAGATCTACAAAAAATTCTCTTACATGTGTAGGTTATCTCCATTAGTTGAAGAGATATTTAGGTTTATTGATTTATTTTTTTTAATTTTGCTCGATCTTTTTATAGTGTTTTAGATATAGCAAGCCTACGGAGAGTCAAAATTTATTTTTAAAATATCAGCTATATTGGCGATAAAATTCTAAATAAAATAAAAAAAAAACTTGCTAACAAATATCTCGTCCCTATAAAAAGTTACACGTATCCAAATTTGGAACATATGAAAAGGACCATATTTTTTAAGTTTTTTTCCGAAAAAAGCCCATATATTTCTTTTGTAGAAAAAAATTTTATATGACCCGGAAAGAGAACTTAGTGCAAAAGCGTGTAAAGTAAAATTTAGCTCACGTAAGCGGTCACAACACTCCCCAGGCATATCCAAACTTGGCCAATTTTATAAAATAATTTTAGGTTTGAGTAAAAAATTCTAAAAAGGCAAAGCACCGATCCATGAAGTTCTTCCATATTTGTATAACCCTATATGTTACTTAAACACTTACACAGTGGTTTTAATATCACACGGTAAATTACGTCACAGTAGGCACTTTTCTAATAAAACTCAGTTTTTGGAACACATTTTCCCGGTTTAGGAATTTCGGTATTTTAAAATAAAAAATGTTTAAAAATTATAATACCGTGATTTAAGGACATTTGGGTCTGCAAAAATTCCAAATTTTGTTATGTTATCTTTAACCGCTAAAATTTTACATTAATTAAAATTTTATATTTTCACCATATTATAATTTTGTAAATCAATCGAAAACACCTCAGCTCCAACCATGTAGAATTTCTTAACAATATTACCAATAGTTCCTGAGATATCGAAAAATTAAAAAAAAAAAACATTTATAAACCACTGTGTATTGGCGAATAATTTTCAATGCGTAAAATTTTATATGCAACAATTGATCAGCTATTGGTTTTAATTCCGTGTGAATGAAGTGCTGCTTATGTTATTTTGTGTGGAAAATTAAGGTTGCCAGATGTATTTCACATGTTTTCCACAATAAGAACAGAGTACTGCTTTTGCGAAATTGTTTCGCATATATTTAACTCAAATATTTTATATGTAGTTTGACAGTAGTTGGCACGAAATTTTGAACAGAGTACTTAGCTTATTACTTATCTGCAGTGTTGCCAGGAGCTGGCAAAAAAAGAAGCTATATTGACTTCAAAAAAAGGCCAGAAGAAGCCAAACTGCTTTAAAAAAATGTCAAAAGAAAAAGCTAAAATATTATAAATTAAGAATTTAGTTTTAAGGGGCCCATAGACACATACTGCCGATGAACCCTTCGTATACGTGTGTGATTGATATTTTACTACACATTTATCAATCATCATTTAAAAAATGCGTTTGAGAACAAAAAAAAATTTTTTCAAAAAACGTTAAATTTAAAAATTATATTTCACAAAAATGAAAAAATGTATACTATTGTTCATTTCAACAACTTTCAGCAGTACAAGTTCATTTCAAAATCAAAACTATTTTGATTTTTCATACTGTATTGGCTGTGTGTCGCATACATAAACAAAAATTTAAAATTTAGCAACACATGCTTATTGCATGAGCATGAGCAGTATGTGTCTATGGGCCCCTTTATATTTATTTTTAAATAAAAAATTAGAAAATATGTTCATAAAATTCATAAAAATAAATAAAATTATGAAGGTTTACTTCAGCAGCAAACAAAAAATAACATTAATCATTAATAATAAATATACACATATACATAAGCGATCAAAAACCTCTTAAAGGAATGGACCTAAGCTTTCCCTTGAGCAAAAAAAAAATAATTTAAATAGGGCCCATTTTGAAAAAAAATTTCAACAGTTTTAGAATTTGCAAAAAGACAAAAGACAAATTTTTTCCGAAAGATTGAAGACAAAACACCTGCTTGGCCAAAATGTCAAATTCTGATCCCCTCCAACTCAGAAAGTTTTCGACCGATCTTGTTGAAAAATTGTGTCTGAATTACTATCTAATATAACTAACTATCGGAAGACATCTATTTCAAAAGATGGTTCACTTGACATTAAATACCCCATATATATTTTTATACAGACAAAACTTAAATTTTGTTTTTTTTTTTAATTTAAGTACTAAGAATTTACTATTTTTCACATACATACATTTTTTGTTTTTACGAGTACTATTTTAAGTATATTATTAACGGATACAAAATCAATTTAGCGAAGAGATTTCATATGAAAATTTTTGTCGCAATTGCTCAATTGGTTTAATTTGCCGTATTACTATTTTCAGAATCGTCACCAATTAAACCGTTCGTTATTTTATCTCTCATTCTTCAAACTTTCATGAAAAATGTGACGAAAACATTAAACAATTTTCAATTGGGGACGATAATGTATCAAATTCTTTGCATTGTATTACAATTTGAAAACACAAACTATGGACAAGAAATTTTAAATCAGAAAACAGCTTTGTTGGATCCGCTGCATTGCTTACTGGTTTAAAAAAAATAACACACCAAATTATAATCAGTATATTAATAACTTAAATGTTTGGCTTTGAAGCATTGCTGGTTTTAACTCGAAGCACAGATAACGGCGATTTCAAATGACAGCCATCGAGTATCACAAGCCTTCAAGAGTTTGTGGGGCTCTTGTCCATTATATAACGATGAATATAATGTGTAATAACAATTTTGTCTTCAAAGCGAATTTGCTAGACATTTATAGCTTTCAGATATAAAATACTATATTTCATTTTGGCAATTGTTATTTGTTCTTTTAATACTGCACAATTCTTGAGTATGTTGAAAAGCTAAATGAAAAACAGTAATGAATTAAAATGAAAATGTCTCACAATATAAATTTAGCCTTTTTATTTTCTCCTTATCCTCGAAATTTTGGTTTTAGCTTCGTGGTTTTTTCTAGCCTTTTTTTATTTAAAAAAGGCTATTTTCAAATTAAAAAAAGGCTAGAAAAAAGCCACGAAGCTAAAACCAAAATTTCGAGGCTAAAGAGTAAATAAAAAGGCTAAATTTAGCCTCAAAAAGGCTAAACTGGCAACACTGCTTATCTGTGTAAAATTTATTTTTTTTTTAATATAAAATCGATACTGAAATTGTTAGGATTCGTTGCACTAAAAAATGTAGACTCTAACTTCAGGTTTTCTTGGTATTTTTATAAAAATGTGCTCAACTAAACTAATTCATCTAGCTAGTATTTTATACTTTTTTTGTAGCATCATGTAATTTATGTTACATCAGCTCATTATTCAAAGTATTTTAAAAGAAAGAAAATATAAAGAGTAGTGAAATAAAATTTACATTGTGTGGTCATGCGAAGGACGCTTGAGATGTTTACGACTTATGTTTTTGTATAAAACTGTAAAACCAAAACTATAACAATATTAATACCATTTATTTTTCATACAACCTTCGTAAATCAGAAATATGTAGGAATGTAATAATTCAGTGCTTTAAATTTACTGTATTACAAACTAAACAAAAAACATTAAAGTACCTCGAGGTGTTGCACAAAAAAGCACACTTGAAACACACTTTTCATTCTATTCAACGTTTTAACTTCACCTAATTTTAAAATTTGCAACACGTCGTTATTGTTTTTTTTTCCTTTTCTGACTAAAACATGATTTATGAGGGTGCGAACTGCACTCACGTTTTGTACGCTTCATGTTGCAACAAAAAGTTTCTGGTAACTAACTTTATATTTGTGATTTGTTTGCATAATGAGCATTTTCCAACAGATGCATACATTCATTTAAATATATGTTTGCAGAGATATTTTTAATTTAGTTGTAATGAATTTTTAATTAATTTTGGTTTTAACATTTTGGTTGAGCTTTTTAACTGATTGAAGATTTATGTGAGCGATTGTTAAATTTGACGTGTGCGATTTATCAGCATGGGAGCTGAATGAAGCTAAAGTATAGAATTAACCAAAATAATATAAATGAGAAGGGCATTACAAGAATTATGATTAAGAATATTTATTTTGTATGAGAGTTACTAGCGTAACTCCATTGACTGTAGGATACATGGCCATGACTGATATCATTACTAAATTTCCTCAACATATTTATTTTTTACAATATCAGATCCGATAACAACCAGGATAGCATGCATTCTTCATAGTACTTACCAAGGCGAATTTATAGAAGGTGACCTCACAAGAACAGCTGATTATTTTTTATATTCAGTTGTTTAGACAAGTGGACTGTCAATTCACTTGTGGTTGTTGTGGCGAAAAATACAACAAACGCAAAAGCAAAAACAACAACAGGCAACTTTGACAGTTCACTTATCTTTTTGCAAAAACAAAGTATCTGTTGTTTTTGTACATGTTGTATTTGTTGTAGTTCTGTCGTCACCTTCTATAAATTCGCCTTGGTACTTACTATAAGTTTATCAAATACGCTTTCTTTGCATTAGACCAGCGATAGGCATTTTAATACTAACAAACTTTGTAAATTTGTCATTGTGTGAGTTATTTATTGCGCTCTGCTACTCTCTATGCACTGAGCGAAATGGATGTAAAAGTTTGAAGTGGTATTTGTTGAATAAAAAGTGTACGTGAAGTTATTTATTTATTTTCTTTCACTGTAGCCGAGAGAAAAACCAAAACAATAGCTGAAAAAACAAGCAAAAACCCGCAACACAACCTACCTGTATCAAAGCTCATACGAGACTGACTAGTTTGATTCATAAAGAAATAAACACAGATGGCGACATCGCTCTCTTAAAAAAATTCTCTTAGGCTCAGTGACGTCAACATTGACTAAAACTGATTGTATTATATGAAAATTGTATGTGATTTATAATGGAAAAGTCAATAATTATGTTTTAAAGTTATTTATATTTAATAAAATAAAATGTATTTTAGGTTTTATGTTATTAGACACATTTTACTTTATTAATATTCAATATTTTTGCTATATTTAAGTTCAAGTCATTATTTTTTTATATTTTCTTTTTCTTGATGTCGTACTATCTCTGAGTTCTTCATTAAGTTTTTTTATTTTAAAGTACATTCTTGAACGAAAAAATAGAGTTTTTACTTTTTCATCACATTTGATGTGGTGAGCCTGTTCCAATAGAGATTTTATAACACTGTAATTGGTAATAAAATACCGATTTAACAATTTTTTGTAATGTAAAAATTCACGATTTTGATTTTTTATTATTATTATTATTGCAAGTTTTGACACCACACCACATTTTAATTTTTAATTAATTTTTTTATTTATTTTTCACTATTTATTTTGAAATTTCATATAAAAAGTAAGTATTTTACATTAAAAACATAAGAAAACAATCATTGCTGACGTCACAAAAAAATAGTAAAAGAGTACACTAAAATAACGGTATCGTCGATGTCGCAATCTTGTTTATTTCATTCATGAGTTTGATTTGTATTTTACAAAATAAAAACAAAAACAATTGCTGAAAAAAACAAGCATAAAAGCGTACACGACCAACCTGCATCAAAGCTCATACGAGACTGATTGGTTTTAATTTTTTATACAATGTGTATGCTTGCGTACGTGTGAAAACAAAGAGAAGAGAGCTCATTTGAGAGCTCAATGCCTTTCGCGGCATTAGACAAATAACACACGAAAAGTTTGAATAAGAGTGTTATCAAGGCGAATTTATATAAGGTGTACTCGTTAGCCCAGCTGATCGTCAGCTGTTTCATCTCAATTGTCAAAATTTGTGTTAATATTGGTGCGCGTCATATATATGTGTGACTTTGTGTTTGTGTGTTTTTGATGCGTCCACTTTTTTGCTATTGTTTTATATTCAATTTCTTCTGTTTCTCCACGCGTTTGAACTCTTAATCGAACATTTTAACATCCTCCACATGAAATAAAGCAAAATATAAAACTTACACTGGTTTGTTGTTAAATTCCAGTTTAATATTGAATTCGCCGTACTTGTATTTTTTGACAGATGGGATGAAAAGCAAAAACAAAAATGTATGTTGTTTTTGTATTGTTGTATTTGTTGTAGGGACGAGTACACCTTATATGAATTCGCCTTGAGTGTTATATTCAGTTAAACCGAATCTTGTATACCCACCAACAATATAATACGAACACCGATTGTTGACACCGATTTCTATTACAAGAAACTATACGTTGTAAATTTCACTATGCCAGATTCAAGTATTGAAATGTTATCGGGATCAAAATAAACGAACATAGTTTTTCATATATTTTAAACTTTTTAACGACTCAACAAATTGTTAGATTTCCTTGCATTTTAATTGTTTTTTAACGTCGGGCGGACATTGTTCTAAAATTTGTTTTCTTGGACGGAATATTTAGGAATATTTCACCCTCAAACTTCTTCTCTCCGGAAACCCTACCACTAAGGTTCTTATTGAGCTTTCTGTAACGTTGTTCGGACACTTTTGGAAATCTTTTTTTGTGCTCTTCAATTCTCTTTTAACAAGATCTCAATATCTAAACACACATTATTGATCTTGTACCACTTTATACCTTGGTTACCATAATGATAGGATGCCAAATCAGGCCAAAAATAAGTGGACACAAGAAGTCTTAAGAATGGAAGAATCCTCTTTTGTAAACATTCTTTGATGTAAATTTTGGTATTTATAGAGCCCTTTGTAACAAATGTTTGGCTTCTTTTGCCGCAACTGCATATTGCTTGCCATACCAAGAATATTTTTGGAAAATTTTCTGCTTTTGGGACCTAAACTTTTCTATAACATTCCCATACGTACGTTTCGTATATATTTTGTAAAAAATTTGACTTCAATTTCCGTGCTCTGTCTTTGGCCTCTAAATTTTTAGCAGAGTTCCTGTCAGGAACATTTTGAGCCTTGTATGTTTTTAAACCTGCATTGGCTTTAACTTTTTGTACTAAATAGTCCGAGTCCTACCAGATGAAAATGCTTTCTATTTATTGGATTTAGAAACATCATGTGGACCATTACTTCTACATGAACCAGGTTTTCTAATAACGGACAAGTTTTCCCGATACTTTTTAATAACACACAGTGGGGCAGAATCAAAATTTTGTGGAAATAAATCTGGCATTTCTAAACGTTTGGGCTGATCGGAATAAAATTTGACGTTTTTTTTTTTGTAATATCAGAAATTAACTTATATAAACAAAAAAAAAATTAGTTCGGAAAAAATGTGGACCAAAATTGTTCCTAATATTTGCAATCCTATCAAAATTTTGATAAAAAATTTAGTTTAAGAGCTCAATAAATTTGTAATATGTAATAAAATCTTTATTTATTAACAGAACTAAACAAAATTTTCAGGGTTTTCTAAGTATCTCATTCTTAATAACAAAGTATAAAAAAACTTGTCGAAAGGTCAAAGGGAATCCCACAATTCCTAAAAATTGGAGCGAAAATTCCAAAAAATTGTATTTTTTACAATTTTGCCCACAGGTTCTACATTTCCTTTGGGGCTGGGAAAATGCTTTAAAAATAAATAGAAATCACATCAAGGTTTCCAAAGCTGCTTTCCGTTTTCTCAACCCAGCTTTGAAATTTTAAAACATGTGATCCAAAATTAAAATGTAGATAAAAAATAGGTCAAATTCCGAAGGGCGTATGGGCGACATATTTGAAAAATATGACACAATTTTATACCAAAATATTTTTCGTAAAGATATCTTACAGAAAAACATTAAACTGTTATATGTTCTTAAAGAAAGTTTTATTTTAATAAAAAAAGAGTTAAGATACCTTTTCGCCCAAAAAACAGCAAAAATCTAAAAATTTTTGAATTTTTAAATTTAAAATCTTTCATTTTCGAACTGTAATTGATATTGCTCTAAAATTGTTTGCATATTATTTGTAATTTATTTATCTAACTAATGAAAAAATTCCAGTTCATTCGGTTAAAAAGTACGCTCTATATTTTTAAAAAAGCGGACCAAGGTATGGCAAAATTTTAAAATTTCAAATTTGAAATGCTTATAACTCGGAAATTATAAAAGATAAATAGCACACGTAAGCCAAGCCAAGCGCTTCCAAAAAATTTAAAAATCTTTGAAATCGTATGAGAATCAAAAAAATGGCACTACTTTGAGCCCCAATAGCGCCGCGCCTCGTGCATTTATAGAGTCCATTTTAATAACTTGAACTCGAGTTTTGTCCCGAAGGGGCCATCCGTTTGGAAATGTCAGATTTATTTCCAAAAAATGTTGATTCTGCCCCACTGTGTAACATTGGAATCAGTTTGACGGCAGACCTTTGATTGTTTGGCCAACTTTTTTAGGACCAAGTTGGGGTTTGTTAAAAATATTTATTAATTTTAGTACGCACTATTTTCTCGTCATTAATTTTAATCAGATTAACAACAAATGAACATAATTGATATTAAACATAATAACTAAAATGCTTTACAAAGGTAACTTGCTCAAAAAAAAAAATTAAATAATACTTGGGTTAAAAGCTTTAATGAAAAACGGTTGTTAAGGTTTTTTTGATCTCAGTCCTTATATGATTACCTCATATAAAGACTGAGATGGATGATTTTGATATTTCATGACATTTTATTATACCCTACACCACCATAGTGGGGAGGGTATAATGGATTTGTGCAGATGTTTGTAACGCCCAAAAATATTAGTCTAACACCCACCTTAAAGTATACCGATCGACTTAGAATCACTTTCTGAGTCGATTAAACGATGTCCGTCCGTCCGTCCGTCCGTCCGTTTGGCTGGTTGTCCATGTAAACCTTTTGCGCAGAGTACAGGTCGCAATCTTGAATATATTTCAATAAAATTTGGTACATATAATTATTTCTGCCCAAGGACCAAGCCTATTGAAACTGGCTGAAATCGGTTCATTATTTCACCTAGCCCCCATACAAATTACCTCCCGAAATTGGACTTTATCGGTCATAAATGTTTAATTTATATAGGTATCTACTCAAGTTTTTCTCCAAATAAGTTTTATATATACAGAATTCATGTCACCAAATTTTATTATGATCGGTCCATAATTAGTCATAGCTCCCATATAAGGCCTGCTTCCGATAATCACTTTAATGAGCATAAATCTCTTAAAAATGTTGGTATACACGTAAAATGCAACATAAATAACTTTCATATAGACATTACTCACACCACTTAATTTTATGGTGATCGGTCCATAATTGGTCATAGCTCCCATATAAGGCCCACTTCCGAAAATCGCTCACGAATATAAATTATTTAAATTTTGAAAGAAAAATGTTTTTTCTCATTAACTTAGTGTAGGGTATTATATGGTCGGGCTTGGCCGACCATACTTTCTTACTTGTTTTTCAAAAGAAGTATACATTACAAATTGAATTAACGGATTGATCGACAACGAATTATAAAGGTACGTTCAGAATTTATAATAATAGAGTGAAATTGTTATTTGACTCTATTATTATAAAGTAAAATTGCTGTTTTACTATATTACCTGGACAAGAGCTCTACATTATGATTACCGTTACACATTTTTTTAAAAGCGTGTAACTTTTCTTTAACGATTCTTTTTTTTTGTTTTGATGCTCAACTTATTCGCTGTTAAAATCATGAGAGCTTCAAAACCAAATTAGTTTTAAACGAACGTCTGAGGTACCTACTTTAAGGCACATATAAAATTATCTGCCGAGATTTTCCGATTAAAAAAAAACAAATAATGAGTGATAAGACCACATACCACGAAATTTATGATATATGGCTTAAAACACCCTAAAATTAAAAGCTTGACCGTTCCGTAAACCATATTTGTGGACAAATAATCAGTAGATATAATTCTGACATTGATTATGAGCAATTACAATTATTATTACTTTAATTTATAATTAATACATATGAAATATATTCTTATTTTAAAATTAATAAAACTTAATGAAGAAAAATTAAAAACTTATTGTTACTTCGACCTCTTTATTATTTACTTTAAACATTCTCATGCATACTCGCCGCGAATAATATCAGATATAAATTTTTGCAGTTGTATGAGAGGTGGGCGTTGCAGTGGTCCAATTTCGGCCACTTGACCATGGTATATATTTTCCTAGTAGTTATTTCTCCTAGCCTTGTACCAAAATTCACAAGTCTAGCTTCATTTTTTCCAAGATATTTAATTTTGTCTCCCTAGAATGGCTAAATCTTACACTGTGCCATGTACATGCCATGTATGTATCTATAGTCACAAAAGCTAGTAGTATAATTTATGCATACTTGAAAGAAATGTATGGGATCTTAATAAATAAGGGACGATCGCCGTAAAATATTGTAAGTTAAATGTATGTATTTCACATTTTATCCATTTTTAATTGGATATTTTTTAACGTTTAATTTTTATACCCTACACCACCATAGTGGGTTCCAAAATATTGTCCCAACACCCACCTTAAAGTATGCCCATTTGCTCATGATCACTTTATGAGTCGAATAAGCGATGTCCGTCCTTCCGCCTGTCTAACCGTCCGTCCATGTATACCTTTTAATCAAACTGCAGGTCGCAATTTCAGAAATAATTCGAAAAAATTTGGCACAAATTTATCTATTGCTCCATGGATTGAATTTGGTTGAATCGTTCCATTATTTCTCCTAGCCCCCATACAACTGCCCTATCTGAAAATAGTTAAGCTCTCATAAATAACTTAGTTATTTAGATATCCAAACAAAATTCAGGGCAAATATGTTTTATATAAGCCGAACTCGCACGAGACGATCGGTTCATAATAAGCCTAACTCTCATGTATAAGGCCTACTTCCGAAAATCACCTTAAGTAGCATAAATCTCTTAGAAATGTTGGTATTCAAATAACATTCAATACAATATAAATACAGAAGACATGCCAACTAATTTTATGGCAATCGATCCATAAAAAGTCATAGCTCCCATATAAATTTATAAAAAATTGTTTATAATCATCTTCTTAGTGTAGGGTATCATATCCTTGGGCATGACCGACTATACTTTCTTACTTATTTTTTTTTTTTAATTTTAAACTCGAAATTTACAATCAAGTGTGCACCCTTAAGTTATTAAATTGCTTAAATTTTCAGTATTTGGTTTTTAGATGACGGAGAAAAATTTTAGAAACATTATAGAACAAATTAACTTTATGTTTTTCACTTCTAAGACATTTGGTATTTAAACATATTTGCTACTAAGTGTTAACCATAAATTTATGGTTAACAATTTTTACTTATTTTTCCCGTCCATAAGCAAAAACAAAAAAACCAAAAAAGTAAGAAAGTATGGTCAGTCAAGTCCGACCATATAACACCCATACACTGAGTAAATGACCCAAAAAATTTTCTTATAAAATTTCAATAATTTATTTTCGTGAATGATTTTCGGAAGAGGAGATATAAGCAATTATGGATTGATCGACATGAAATTAGGTCGTATGATATATTCCTATATGAAACTTATTTTTGTTAAATTTTATTTGGATTCCAACATTTTTAAGATATTTATGCTCATTAAATAGATTTTAGGAAGTGAACATTATATGGGAGCTATGACCAACTATGGACCGATCGCCATGAAAGTAGGTGACCTGACTTTAGTATACCACTGTGTGTAATTTTTTAAGTCAATACCTACACCACATGTGATAAAAGACCATGCACTTTTTTTTTTGGGAACCCATAGGGCCTCGGTGTCATTTTTGCAAAAAAGTGATCATTTTCACAGGCTCATATCTTGCAAACCTTTGGGAATTTTGATTTACTCTCTGCGGCAAAGTTGCAGCTCTTGTCATAAAGAACAAAAATTGAGAACATATAAAATCAAAAAACTTCATCTTTAAGATCTAAATCGCAAAAAACTTTAAGAAAATATAATAGATAAGCAGCATAATATCTCAATGTTGAACAAAAGAAAAAACAAATGAAATTAAAAAATGTTCGGTCAATTTTTCACTTTTGCGGCTACCTAAGCGCTACCTATACGGTGTTAAGAATCATTCCTGGAAAGTACATATGTTCGTTTAGAAGTTACAAGTACCAATATACAGTCGGTCAAGCTCGACCATATAAATGAGCAAAAAAAAATGTTTCAATTAAAATTTGCTTTCGTGAGTAATTTTCAAAACTGCGACTTTGCACTGTGTATTAGACTAATATGTTGGTCGTAACAAACATCAGCACAAACACATAATACCCTTCCCACTACGGTGCTGTAGGGCATTAATAAAATGTGTGTAAAACCATCATACTCAGACTAAGAATAAACGTATTGATTTCACCCCAAATTTCAAAATGAGGTCACAACTAAGTAGAGCAGCATTGGCTTTTAAAGTTAATAGACCGGTTTATTATGTGGAACACGAAAAGATAAAATAATTTAAGAAGTAGAATACATAATACACTGCCGCTCACTAGAATAGGTTCACTGTTTTCTTTAAATTCTAATTAATTTTTTACAAAAAATAATGGATTAATTAGGTACATTAAATTTTTAAATAGTAAAATTATGTCTTATATAACACTAGAAAGACAAAAATTAGCGCAATACCTAATAGCCGATTTTTAATAATTTTTTTTCTAAAATACTACGATTTTGAACCATATATTTTTGGCTCATTTGAATAGGTTCATCATCATTAATTGACAAAAAATAACAACAAAATGCAATTTTCAAGAACTTTTTTTATGTTTATGGACATTTTATAAGGTTTTACAAAAGATTTAGTAATGAGTATATCCGCGATATTCGATACAACTTCGAAAATTCGAGTTAATAAAAAGTTATAAAGATTTTTAATTAATGGCAAGGAAATTTCGGACCAAGCTTTTCTAATCCCTCCAATTTAGTCTTCTTTTGTGTAATAATGTCCTCCCGACATATACACTTAACGGGAAAGAATATCCCAAACATTTGCAACAATAAATAGGTCAGAAGAGCATATGGGCCACTCCAAAATATTTACGTTTTGACTTCGAGTCCATCCTTTTACGGAACTATCAGGGTACTACGATATGGATTAGGGTATTATCATGTTCAAATGTCCACGGCATTGGACCAAATATGTTAGAAAACTGTGGAAAAGTGGTTTCAAGTATGGCTTTACAATCATTAGAATTCATACTATATGACTACAAATGTTTCATAACATGAAATTGTCCCGCACACCATCACACTTCCGCCATAGCTATGCAGACGATTTAGGTAACTTTCTTCCTTTCGTAAATCATTGGAATAATAATTATGTATATCCATCTGACCTCCCAAATTAAACTTTTTCATCCGAAAACGAAATATGTTTCCATACCTTTTTATAACCCATGTGTTTATGGGCAAACTGACGGCGTTTTTCATAAAGTGGGGCATTCAGAGTGATTTTTTTTTAATTTTTAATCTTTCCAAATGCTTGGCACTTCCTACAAAACGTTTTACTGTAGTTAGGATTGATGGAACACCTATTTTTCTTAAATTTTTGCTGCAAGAATCTGTCGAGTTGGATGCAAATCTTACGACAGCTCATCTGATCGCTTTTGTTATGACTTTATGTGTACGTCTTCTTATGTGTTTTTCATATTCAGACTGTTTTCTTACAAAATTTCTAAAAAATTCTGAATTCGTCCAATTTTTTTGCAAAATTCCAGCGATTTTGAACAATTTCCAAAAATGCTTCAATTTTGTCATTTTCTTCTTCAGTTAATGGCTTACCGTGAGTTAATTTTATAAAAAAATATTGTCTATATTCACAGACACTAAAATTTTAATGAATTTAATCCTCTGCCAATAATAAACTGATTTTATTCAGAATGAACCTAATCAAGTGAGCCAAAAAAATGTGGTTCAAAAACGTAGTATTTTAGAAAAAAAATTCTTAAAAATCGGCTATTAGGTATTGCGCTAATTTTTATTATTTTAGTGTTATATAAGACATCACTTTACTATTTAAAATTTTAATGTTACTATTTAATCCATTATTTTTGCAAAAAAATAATTTGAAAGTGAAGAGAAAAGTGAACCTATTCAAGTGAGCGGCAGTGTAAGATTATGAAGCATTTAATATCATAGAGAAACATAGAGCGGAAACTAGAAAAAAACTCAAACAAAAAAATTACTCAAAAATGTTACACATACGAGTGTTGTTTTTGTTTTCACATAGTTTTTTTTACAAATACATTCTCACCACTTAGGTTTTTGACAACTGAGTTAGGTCTTTGACAGAAGAGTTTCCGATCTATGTGTATTTATCTATGTTTAATATACCCTTCGCACAGTGGTCCAAATGCTCAATCTAGCCGGAAAAAAGTCATAACCCGCTTTTAAAAAGCCGTACCGACATGAAACTTGGTACTTTTATAGATTTCATCAATATAAACAATCTGAGAAAAAATGTGTGTTTTTGTAAGTAAATTTTTTCTTTGTGGGTTTGTTTGAAGCCTATAGACAACGAAACGACTGGACCGATTTTCCTGAAATTTTGACACCGTCTTTCTGTATGTGTGGAAGGGATTATAAGCTACCTCTCATTTAAAAATTTGAAGTGGGCGAAATGCCACTCGAATCTTAAAAATAAAAATACAGCTCCTACTTTGTAATGGACATGTTAAACTCTAAATGAAATAAAAATCAAAGAGGCAAAAAGTGGCAGCCAATTTTTTAAACATTAGACATATAGATGATGACAACATAAAAACTAAAGCTTAACTCTATTAAATTACCATTTAAAATTCTAATAGAATTTGGACATTGAATAATTGCATTTTTTATCTAAATAAAATATACTTTATGAAAAATTTAAACAGTAGTTTTTACTCTTACTTTTGTTATATTAATTACATCAATAAATTTTTCGTTAGTTGTTCTTATTTTTTTTTTTACGACAATTTCACTTGCACTGTTAAATGTCACTTGAGATATTAATTTTTTAACAAAGAAGCAGTTACTTGTTTTTGAAGCAATGTATCAATGCTAGTGAAGATATTTAAAGAAAAAAATATGCCGTTATGTACTATGGACACTTGTCAACATATTACCATACAAAAAATTTGCTTTTGAAACATTTAAAAAAATTACTTTTTTCCGGCTAGATTGAGCATTTGGACCACTGTGCTTCGCAAACGTTTTTTTTATATATTTAATTTGACCACACATTTTGTATTCCTTGTTTTATTTTCAAACAACCGATTCAAAACGATATTTTGGCTTACTTCGGTAACGGTATAAAGCAGTAACGGTTATTGCTCCCGAATAATTGAGAATTCACAAAGGAGCATTTGAATTTTTTAAATTTATGAAGTTAGAAACATAAATTAGACCCATTTGATCCTAACTGATGTTGAAATTCAAAGTTTATCTTAGAATCAGTTACTTCTCTATGCTGCATTGTGCTCACTTAAACAAACCACATTCTTATTGTAGCTTGTTAACCACGTTTGTCTCTCACTGTACTATGTAGCAAAATACTGTACAGAATTGAAAGCAATATTAGAGTTACATCATGTCAAGCATTTATGGCACATATAAAATCGACCAATACATAAATCCTCTTACATACGGTCATATGTACTGGACAAACATACATATGACATGTTCATACATGGGAATTACATGAATGATACTGGCATTATTGAAAACTTATTTTAAATGTTGGACACATAGAATGACAATATAATATACAATAATCAGATAAGCTTTTAAATCCCTAGTCACAACACTTAAGGTCTCATCGAATGCATTTGAGTTAAAGTTTTTTATTTATTTTGCTAAAATCAAGGTTGCCCCTAAAATACCCTTAAATCACGACTACCGTTACCGAAATAACTGCAATTAGCGTTGCCGCTATTTTATAAATAATTATAAATTACGAAAATACTAATTTTTGTTTTCCGTATTGATTTTATTTAAATCTACACAACTTGAAATATAATATAATAACAACATTGTTGAATGATTTATAATTTTTGTAAATTTTATTAATAATTTAAGTCGGACCGTTATTATCATTAAAATTACCCTGACCGAAATCCTTTCAGAAATCCATATCAACGAAATGTAGATATGGTACCACATATAACAAAGAAAATTTATTATATTTTGCAAAGTGTTCTACGTAATAATAGGGAGCCCCTTATTTTGCACTTTTAATAACCACCATCAAAAAAGATGGGTAAGTTTTTATTCTGATTCCAATTTGCATATTGCTATATCACAGGATTTCTAGATACATATATTGGCGTTTAATAACGTCAATATATGCAGATTTAAACCGTACACAGCAACAGCCCTTGTGACTTATTTATGGTCATAGCGAATGCTACTTTCTCCGGGAACTGAATTCGTTTGAACTGGAACGGCAAATCGGTTAATGGAATTTGGCATTCATCTCCCTTGAATTTTTAATTGCATTTTTTTTATTTCAACATTTAATTTTTATTTTTTGAAAATAATGCTACTTTAACGGCTGTTCAGTTTAGTGAAACTGTACTTTTTTCTCTGGTCTTTTAATTTTCATAGAATGGTCGATCTTTGACATACACACACAAGCAGGTAGCAAGGTGTGTATGTAAAATATAAGATCATAAGTATTTTCCCTCACACTGAGGTTAAGTGTGGGTAAATACAATATATAAATAGTTTTAGACAAACACATTTCCAACATGTGTTTAGTATAGTTTAGTTGTAAGAATTTTATAATTAGTACTTAAGCAAAATATTTGTGAAAATAAATCAGTTCCTATTTAGACCACAAACCATCAGGTCGTGTTTTTTATTTCTGTTTGTTTTTTCTCTTCCTATTTGTCCGTGTCCGTTTAACAACGGCTTTTGCTAAAATTTGGTTTTTAGATGAAGGAAAAACTACAAGAAAAGGGACACCCTAATGTAATACGTATAAATATTACATTATGAACATAAGTCAGAGAAAATTCATCAATATTCTACTGCAGGCCACACAAAAAAATAAAACATTTTATTATATTGTTGTAATCTTGTAATGCTGTCAACATTATTGTCATTAATATTTTGTATTTTATTACGACATAGAAATGTCAAACACACAAACATTTATCTGTCAATATTTGCAGATATATACGGTCTGTTATGTCATATTTATAATTTCTTTAATACTGTACAATTTGTTATGTCATGAAAGAAAAGTAAAATTATTTTACAATAATTTAATAATAAAGTACTATTTAGTTGGCACGTTTTGAATTAAACTTATGAATACTAAAACGTATTTAAGTGTAGGTAGATCGTAAAGTGGAAAGAAATGATTGAACAATGCAGATGTTATGGTCAAATGAACTACAAAGAAGTTAGAGTATTTTATTTGAATTTTAACTGTCGCTATACTTATATGATTTGCGGTATTAAGCCTAATATTTGACTGCTAATTAATTAACTTGAATTGAAAAAAATCCAGGTTTATTTTGTATAAATACAATTTATGTTGAATGGTCTGATATCCACAAAATAAAGTAGTATGATAGTGATGATTTTCATATATATGTATGCGGATTAGTTATGTAAAATTTAAACCTAAACTATAATTATGAAAGACTAGCTTGACCCGGTGCGCTTCGCTACCCCTGTCGTAGTCTATGTTGGAAATTTCAATAAAATCGTTTCGGCCGTTTAGTATTTATTGTTTAAGAACTAAAGGTACCAATTTTACCGGTTTTCCCCCAGTTTACCCCTTTCTGGTCCAAGTATTGAAAAAAGTTATAGCCTATTGACGCTTTCAAGTAAGGATCTATCTACGTTCCAAATTTCAAAAAAATCGATTCAGCCGTTTAGGCGTGATGCTCAAACAAACAAACAAACAAACAAACAAACAAACAAACAAACAAACAAACAAACAAACAAACAAACAAACAAACAAACAAACAAACAAACAAACAAACAAACAAACAAACAAACAAACAAACAAACAAACAAACAAACAAACAAACAAACAAACAAACAAACAAACAAACAAACAAACAAACAAACAAACAAACAAACAAACAAACAAACAAACAAACAAACAAACAAACAAACCACAAACAAACAAACAAACAAACAAAAAAACAAACAAAAAAACAAACAAACAAACAAACAAACAAGCTTACATTTATATATTTATATAGATTTATATGGATTTGTGGGGGCTATGTTCATATATGGACCGATCCAAAAAATATGGTATTGCAATTTATTTTAGCTCAATACTCATTTTTTATATACATTTCAGTACCATAAAGCCATATTCCGGAAAGAAATTTGTATGGGGGCTAGGAAATCATGGACCATTTTCAACAAAGTTTGTACTTTTATGATATGAATAACGAGTAACAAATTCCATGGTATTTTCTGTCATGTATTTACCCAAAATAGCAAAAAAATATTTTGGTCCATAACTCTGGTTTTACTAATTCGATTTTGCTGATATTCGATACCAAACTGCTTAGAAAAATTATAAATATTGTGGTGAAATTTTCATTAATTTAGCTTATGTATTTTGGAGGTGAGAGTGTCTTAGACAAACAGACAGACGAACGCGCCATCCGTTTAGAAATGCCAGATTTATTTCCAAAAAATTGTTATTCTGCCCCACTGTGGAACATAGCTCACTCGGCTTAGAATTTCATAAGCATCAATAATATGTAAATATACTTTGTTGGGTCTCAAATGAATATTTCTCAATGTTACACAAGGAATAACAAACATACATATATATACCCTCATATACAACTGGAAGTTAAACACATCTATTTTAAATATTTTGCATTTTATTAGTAACGACATTGACACAATGCAATACAAATACTAAAATATTCTAAATCATAGACAAATTATGATTATCTCTAGTTAAACGCTTTTCCAGCTTAACAATTCTTTGCTGAATAGTCTCTAAAGTTACCCGTAAACGGTTTACGATTTCTCGTTGTTTACCTAAACGCTCCACTGTCTGATCATAGTCGTACATTAAGGCGGGTTTATCCAAAATACCTCCCTGTATGCTCAATTCGTTGATCTCCTGTCGAATGCGACTACGTTTCAATTTCAATTGATAAATATATTTACGCAGAGAACTACGTTCTTCGTAGAGATCGCTTAAAACAGAACGTTGTGTTGCAATAATATCACGAATCATGGTTTGTTTCTCCTTGAAATGTGCCAAAAGATGCAGGCAATTACGTGAGCGTAGGCGTAGTTTTTTCAGATCAACATTGCGTTCTGAGAAAAACAGAAGGAAAATGTATTTATTACTAATCCCCATTAACACAAAGTCTGGTTGTGTGTTAACTAATAGTTAAACTGACAGTTTTCATAATTTTAACATCTAACCAGACTTCGTGTTAATGGGGTAAGAGTATTAGTATAGTACTACCTTCAATTTTCTTATCCAAGTTTTGATTTTCAGTTTGTATGTGATCATAGTCTTTCAAAGTTAGACCATTGCCTAAATCTTCAAGTATGGTGAGTTTCTGCAATTGAATTATGTTGTATATGTATATAGGTACATACAGACATATTAATCTTACCCCAATAAGAATTGCATGCGTATGTTGTTTTGTTATCATTCGATAGCGTACTTCACTTACTTCTTTACGATATTTTGCCATTCTTCTCAATAATTGTTCAATAAGCTGCAATCAAAATATATAGTTTAATAATACAATCAAACCACAAATGATTATTTTATTTGGAACACAGCATGCATAATAAAATCGTAATTTTTGCTGAAGTTTCCCATTAACAATATTTAAGAAGACTCCAAACATGCTAATAATTAAATCCATCCACTGATCCTTAGGCTTTTATATTATTTTATATGATCAAAATAAATACATATATAATGAAGTACTGAGTGAGTTCAAATCCAAGCGGGTACTCTTTATGGTACTTTTTAAATAATCATGACCCTGAATGAGTGACTGATTAATCATCGCCCAGTGCATAAGCGGTATTTTGGTACCATTTGATACACGTATCTTTTAAACAAATAAACAATGATATAAAATGTATGGGGAAAAAATAAGTTGTCGATATTCCCAACTAAAATTAAAGTTTAGTTATCCTGGCGTCAGTATTTGGTGAGCTGGTTCAAAGGATAAATATGTCCTTTTTAAAGGTTTTACGATTTTTTCCATATTTCTCGCAGAGAAAAAATAAGAAAAATTTGGTAGCGAGTCAAACGCGATTTGAAAGACGTATCTGAATTCTTGTCTAAGTCAAAAATTGTTCGAAATTTTATAATTTCAAAAAAAAAAAATATTTAATGTGCAAATTAGTACGTCACAAACCATATAAATTCACTGTAACGGGTTTTTTAAAAAACGTATATTCTCTCCGATTTGTTATTAGTTATATATTCAAGACAATATGTATATCAAAATAAGCGTAATATGATAGCTATCCATTGGTTATAACTAGGGGCGGATTAGAGGATTTTCATGCATTTATAATTGGAAAATATGCTTCAAAAAATCAAAATATGACCTAAAAACTTAAAAAAATATGCAGTTATATTTTTGTGCAGAATCATAAAATAATTAACTATGAGCTCAATGTCCAAAAAATATACAAAAGTGTTCGTAGCAGTCAGCACTCTTAAAATTATACCAGGAATTAAATAGTTAAACTTTTAAAATTATAATTGTTCTTCTGAGAAAACGATGGATATATTGATTACTAGCTTGACCCGGTGCGCTTCACTACCCCTGTCGTAGTAAAAATCGGTTCTGACCAGTGTTGCCAGAAGCTGGCAAAAAAAGAAGCTATATTGACTTCAAAAAAAGGCCAGAAGAAACCAAACTGCTTTAAAAACATGCCAAAAGAAAAAGCTAAAATATTATAAATTAAGAATTTAGTTTTAAGGGGCTCATAGACACATACTGCCGATGAACCCTTCGTATACGTGTGTGATTGATATTTTACTACACACTTATCAATCATCATTTAAAAAATGCGTTTGAGAACAAAAAAAATATTATTTTCAATTTTTCAGTAACTAAAACGTCAAATTTAAAAATTATATTTCACAAAAATGAAAAAATATATACTATTGTTCACTTGAACAACTGTCAGCAGTACGAGTTCATTTCAAAATCAAAACTATTTTGATTTTTCACACTTCATCATGCTTATTGCATGAGCATGAGCAGTATGTGTCTATGGGCCCCTTTATATTTATTTAAAAAAAAAAATTAAAAAACTGCCCATTTTGAAAAAAAAAAAAATGTAAACAGTTTTAGATTTTGCAAAAAAAAGTCAAAAGAAAAGTTTTTTCCGAAAGATTGAAGAAATAGCTATGTAAACTATTTGGGACACATTTTGCTAAGAACAATAGATAATAAGTTACATGGATGAGAAAAAACACCTGATCTTGTTGAAAAATTGTGTCTGAATTACTATCTAATAGAACTAACTATCGGAAGACATCGATTTCAAAAGATGGTTCACTTGACATTAAATGCCCCATATATATTTTTATACAGACAAAACTTAAATTTTGTTTTTTTTTTTTTAATTTAAGTACTAAGCATTTACTATTTTTCACATACATAATATAATTTTTTGGTTTTACGAGTACTATTTTAAGTGTACTATTAACCAATAAAAAATCGATTTAGCGAAGACTTTTCATATGAAAATCTTTGTCGCAATTGCTCAATTTGTTTAATTTGACGTATTATTTTTTTCAGAATCGTCACTAATTAAACCGTTTGTTATTTTATCTCTCATTCTTCAAACTTGCATGAAAAATGTGCCGAAAACATTAAACAATTTTCAATTGGGGACGATAATGTATCAAATTCTTTGCATTGTATTACAATTTGAAAACACAAACTATGGAGAAGAAATTTTAAATCAGAAAACAGCTTTGTTGGATCCGCTGAATTGCTTACTGGTTTAAAAAAAAAATAATACAGCAAATTATAATCAGTATATTAATCACTTAAATGTTTGGCTTTGAAGCATTGCTGGTTTTAACTCGAAGCACAGATTCACAATACGTTTAACGGCTTTTTCAAATGACAGCCATCGAGTATCACAAGCCTTCAAGAGTTTGTGGGGCTCTTGTCCATTATATAACGATGAATATAATGTGTAATAACAATTTTGTCTTGAAAGCGAATTTGCTAGACTTATAGCTTTCAGATATAAAATACTATATTTCATTTTGAAACACTTGGTATTGGCAATTGTTATTTGTTCTTTTAATACTGCACAATTCTTGAGTATGTTGAAAAGCTAAATGAAAAATGTTTCACAAATATAAATTTAGCCTTTTTATTTTCTCCATATCCTCGAAATTTTGGTTTTAGCTTCGTGGTTTTTTCTAGCCTTTTTTATTTAAAAAAGGCTATTTTCAAATTAAAAAAAAGGCTAGAAAAAAGCCACGAAGCTAAAACCAAAATTTCGAGGCTAAAGAGTAAATAAAAAGGCTAAATTTAGCCTCAAAAAGGCTAAACTGGCAACACTGGTTCTGACGTTTAGTCATTATTGTTTAAGAACTAAAGGTTTTTTCCCCTGTTTATCCCTTTCTGGTAAAAGTATTGAAAATATGTTATAGCCTATTGACGCTTCCAAGTAAGGATCTATATACGTTTCAAATTTCAATAAAATCAATTTAGCCGTTTAGGCGTGATGCTCAAATAAACCAACAAATAAACAAACAAACTTACAAAGTTTGTGGATAATATGGATAATATCTCGAATGAATACTTGATTAAAGTCATAATCTTTAGAGCTTTTATTTTGCGACTTGCCTTTTAAATCATGAATATTTTGATAATAACACAGCAGTTAAGCAAATAGTAAATACTATATCCCTTATAGACAGTAATTGTTAATAACATCTGATCACTTGGTGGCTCCAATTTATATATTTTGGGTCATTTGACACGTATGTGCTATTTGTAACGCAGAGAGAAGTCAATTGGTAACTTTATACATCTCATGTATTCTAGCTTAAAGACAATTGTCACTTAAGTGTCTCCAAGTAATCGATAGTGCAGTCACTTTAAACGTTAATTGTGTAGTGCATTTGTCTCTAAGTTATCAAAAAGGGTCAGAACCTCTGCTTAGGACAAGCACGTGTTAAAATAACTAGACAAGAAGCTAGTTATGTAACTAGCTGTCACCCTGAATGATAGGTAAAATCACTAGTTCAGGACAGTCTCCTACGTTGCCCATTGACAACAAAAAATTATATTTGTATTAAAAACTTGGATAATATGTATATTTGACCGGATAATATGTATATTTTTTGGCCATATTTTGGCGAATGAGCAGAATATCCTTACTGTTATGAATTTAAAGTAATACATCTTCTGAATATTAAAGTCCAGATAAATATAAATATAGTCTGAAAGTTTTACTAAAATCGGAAAACGTTAACCCTTAAATCGTGAAGGTCAAAGGTCAATTTGTTCCATGTTTGGAATTTCTCACGGAACTATAGCGAAAAGTTATAAAAACTTTTTTGGCCAATTTTGATGAAACATAAGAAAAAAATAAAACAAAGTCTAGTATTTACAATAAAATCTTAAAAACTAAAATGACCCTCAACTTTTAAAATCACTAAAAACACATTCAATATGAATGGTGTTATTCAAAATTAAATAAACTGAATCATTTAAATTATTTTTTAAATTTAATAAATCCAAAGTACACTAAAGGGTTAAAATCAATTTTATTATTCAAAAATCCTCAATAAAATATTAATTACTTAATTAAAGCAAAAATCAGGTATAAATACAATATTTTGCCATTTAAAAAATGTGGGGTCAAAATTGAACAAAATTGTGAACATTTTTCAAAATGGCTTAGTAATACTATTTTCTAATACACAATACTATTTATTTCCTTTAAAAATCAAATTTTGATCAGCACTATAGTAATTGACAATTGTTTTGTGGTTTTAGAAGTTTGGGGTCTTTTTAACCCTAAGTGCTATTAAGTGTTAATTATAATATTTCTTCTGTTTTGTAAGTACTAGACTTTGTGTTATATTTTTCTTAAGTTTCATCAAAATCGGCCATAAATATATACCGTTTCGCTTTATTTCTATGAGAAATTCCAAACATTCATAAAATTGACCTTTGACCTTCACGATTTAAGGGATACGTTTTCAAATTTTAATAAAACTTTCAGTCTATATTTACATTTACCTGGACTATAAAATTCTGAATAGGTTTTACTTAAAATGCATAACAGTAAGGAAAGTCAAAATTTCGCCAAAATATGAGCAAAAAATTAGTTTTTCTCGAAAATCTCAAAATTTAAATCGCAGGTATGGAAAAACTATAATAGATATTGTCATACTTTTTTCATATTTTTATTCCCTATTATGTTCTCAATAAATCCCAATGTGATGATCAAAAACTTCGGAAATTTGTTTAACAAAATTTTTAAAAATTTGAAATTGGAGTTTTGAAACTGCCGTTAAAAAAATTAAATTTTTTTGGTCATCCCTGCGAATAGGTTAGCGGTATCCTACGAACCAAAAAACTCATACACAAGTAAATATGAATATATTTTAAGTAAAAATGTGCTTTTATTTTAATATTTCTCAAAATATGTTAATTTTGTTTCCACATTTCTTGTTCTAGTGGCCTGAGACAGGTTAATGGCCTGGCGAATTTTTAATAACTTTAACAGTTTTCAACCAATTTTTGTATTTTATATCTTATTAGAACGATAATTACGTACACATTTCGATTCTTTTATATTAAATTGTAAAAGTAATGGCAAATTTTTACAAAAACAGAAAAAATTGCATTTCCTCTTGTAAATGCACCTCAAAACTTCAGCGTCGTTGCGGTACCAGTAAATCCTAGCATCCTAATATTTTACACAACGTGTTTGTACAATACATAGAACAATTGTAAAGGTTGGGGGGGGGGGGGGTTCGACCTGTACCTAGAAAATTTTTTCCGTCCATATAATATTGGAGCACTCTAATGTATATAAATATGCATTTTTAAGTAAAATATCAGAGTTTAAAATTACTACTATATTAGTCAAAAAATTGCAAAATATTTCATAATTTTACATGAAAACTGCAACAAATATTTAACAAAATAATATATCCTCACATACATACTAAAAATATAAATACTATTTACGAATTCCATATATGCACAAGCTTCATAGTAGAAATATTTGTCGCAGTTTTTCCAAAAATATTTTGCCTTACAAAATATTTTACGTTGCAGCTAGAAGACAAAATGAAAATTTTTCATTTCTAAAACATTTGCTGCCCAAATATATTTATATTTTTGGTTAGCAAAAACAAAATATATTGCTTGTGTATAATATACAAAAAATTTACTACAAAAACATCAAACATGCAAACAAATTGCAGCGTGAAAACCATAAACTGCAAACGATATGCGCAGTAAAAAATTCAAACAATGGAAATATGGAAGATGCTAAATGTAGACTGCCAAACCATACGAAGTTGAAAAATGTAAAATACGAAATTGTGCGAAGTTAAAAATGTTTAAAACGAAAATGTGCATTTATAAAATATTTCAGCCACATATATGGAAATATTTAGCCGCATATAGTCACTGAGTAGAAAAATGTGAAAAAAACTATGAACAACAAGTGTGCGTTGATTTGGGTGTACAAAATAAAAATTTATATTGAATCGTGTGTTAATAAAGAATTTAAGTGCAATAAAATAGAATTTTTATTTTTTGAGGTATGTAATTGTATTATGAAAGATAGGAATGCAGTGAAAATATATTAATTAAGATTCTGGGCAAAGGATAGCGGACGATATTATTTTATTGAATATTTTGATTAAATGGTTTTTGTAATACGAATTCAAATGTATATCTGCTGCTTGTAATAGGAGTCCAGAAAAATTAGTAACATAAAATTTTGTATGTAAAGTGGCTAAAAAAGGATAGATAATGCAACAACAAAATGTAACAACAGACAAGCAAAACAGCCAATGAATACAATGTAATAAAAAATAACAGGATCTAAAAAAAAAAAAAAAAATAGTATGTTGCATAAAAATGCAATGTAGATATATGGATTACTTTTTGTTTGTACACTCAAATGTATCCTTTCATAAAATTTGTAACAGGAGAACAAACAAATAAATAAGCAGCATAGAAAATAATTGTGCAAGAACAATTTGATGTGTAAGAATAAATGCAAAAAGGCACAGGCATGAGTACAACAGGAGCAAAAGGAAATTAACTGTATAAAACTGCTGTATGTATGTACATGTGTTCTGTAACTGCATAATGCAACAACAATTTTCGCAAAAACCATAAACAAACACATAAATAGGCTCAATGATGATCGTGAGTGTAGCAGGAGAAAAAAAAGGATAAAGAGAATGATAGACATTTAAGTAAGATCCAGAATGAAGAAAATTTTACTATATGTACATACATAATTATGTATGACTTGTATTCTGAAAGATCGAAGTTGTGTTTTTAAAAGCACATTCATATGTATCCATTCGTAATATTTGTAACAGGAGAACAAAAAAACAAATAAGCAACAGAGAACAAATTATGCAACGAAGGCACAATAATTTTTTACATAGCCACGAGTGCAGCAGGAGAAAAAGGAAATACAAGAACAACTACTTATACACTCAAGTAATTGTGATATACAACTTTTGTATGTGTGTCCTCTAGCTGCAAAAAGCAAAAACAACTCGTGGAGGAAGAACCGTTGCGATTAATTGCATTTTGTTGTTTTTTTACTCTTAATGTCAACAACAACTTGTGCAATCTGAAATGCAAATGAGTATGATTGGCTGAGCGTTTGTAACAGGAGTAAAAAATTATACAATGAAGAACCTGTGGTATGTACCTACGTGTATTGTGAACGATGGGAATGCAGTAAAACTACATTAAAGAATGTTATGGGCAAAGGATAGCGGATGATATTATTATTGCATTGTTTGTGTAGAACTGATGTTTGTTGAGTACCGTTAAAGATCATTTTTTATTACGCATTTTGGTTTATTTTTAGCTCGAGGAATTTTTGTCATGTGCACTGAATTGTTGTTTTTTGTAAAGGATTTTTGTGCGTATTTGTTTTTTATTTAAATAAACGGTATTATTTGTTTGTTTTTGCTTTTTGCAGCTAGAGGACACACATACAACAGTTGTATATCACAATTACTTGAGTGTATAAGTAGTTGTTCTTGTATTTCCTTTTTCTCCTGCTGCACTCGTGGCTATGTAAAAAATTATTGTGCCTTCGTTGCATAATTTGTTCTCTGTTGCTTATTTGTTTTTTTGTTCTCCTGTTACAAATATTACGAATGGATACATATGAATGTGCTTTTAAAAACACAACTTCGATCTTTCAGAATACAAGTCATACATAATTATGTATGTACATATAATAAAATTTTCTTCATTGCATAATTATATATTCTGGACCTTACTTAAATTTCTATCATTCCTCTTTATCCTTTTTTTCTCCTGCTACACTCACGATCATCATTGAACCTATTTTTGTGCTTGTTTATGGTTTTTGCGTAAATTGTTGTTGCATTATGCAGTTACAGAACACGTGTACACACACACAGCAGTTTTATACAGTTAATTTCCTTTTGCTCCTGTTGTACTCATGCCTGTGCCTTTTTGCATTTATTCTTACACATCAAATTGTTCTTGCACAATTATTTTCTATGCTGCTTATTTATTTGTTTGTTCTCCTGTTACAAATTTACATTTGAGTGTACAAACAAAAAGTAATCCATATATCTACATCGCATTTTTATGCAACATACTATTTTTTTTTTTTTTTTTGTAGATCCTGTTATTTTTTATTACATTGTATTCATTGGCTGTTTTGCTTGTCTGTTCTTACATTTTGTTGTTGCATTATCTATTCTTTTTTAGCCACTTTACATACAAAATTTTATGTTACTTATTTTTCTGGACTCCTATTACAAGCAGCAGGAATACATTTGAATTCGTATTACAAAAATCATTTAATAAAAAAATTCAATCAAATAATATCGTCCACTATCCTTTGCCCAGAATCTTATTAATTATATTTTCACTGCATTCCTATCTTTCATAATACAATTACATACCTCAAAAAATAAAGCTTCTATTTTATTGCACTTAAATTCTTAAACACACGATTCAATATAAATTTTTATTTTGTACACCCAAATCAACGCACACTTGTTGTTCATAGTTTTTTTCACATTTTTCTACTCAGTGACTATATGCGGCTAAATATTTCCATATATGTGGCTGAAATATTTTATAAATGCACATTTTCGTTTTAAACATTTTTAACTTCGCACAATTTCGTATTTTACATTTTTCAACTTCGTATGGTTTGGCAGTCTACATTTAGCATCTTCCATATTTCCATTGTTTGAATTTTTTACTGCGCATATCGTTTGCAGTTTATGGTTTTCACGCTGCAATTTGTTTGCATGTTTGATGTTTTTGTAGTAAATTTTTTGTATATTATACACAAGCAATATATTTTGTTTTTGCTAACCAAAAATATAAATATATTTGGGCAGCAAATGTTTTAGAAATGAAAAATTTTCATTTTGTCTTCTAGCTGCAACGTAAAATATTTTGTAAGGCAAAATATTTTTGGAAAAACTGCGACAAATATTTCAACTATGAAGCTTGTGCATATATGGCATTGGTTTATAGTTTGTATATTTTTAGCATATGTGGACATTAATATGAAACCGATTCATATTTATTGCGTAGTCGGTAGTCAAATGTAAAAAACGTTTAACTAAATATTAAACCCTGTAAAATATAACAAAATATGCACTAAAAAGTCGATGACATTTTACAACAAAATGTGCGATTCGGATACATTGTATTTGGACGTTCGAGAAAAAAGATTCATTTGCATATAAATCCGCTCCCTAGTTATAACACTTCATGATTTCATTTGGGTTATAAAACAAACATTTTAGCTGAACTAAAATTTTTGTTATTGTATGTTATTTGTTTGTCATGCTTTCTTTGTATTAACATTTTGAATCTTTTTGCTTATTTTATGAGATAAATTAAAAAATGTGACTACTACAAAACATAAAGTTTATTGTTTTACGACTTAATAGATAGTTTATGTACAAATTGTGTGTCTTGAACACATAGTTAACATTAGGTCGGGAAGAATAGGTTTCCAAAAAGTCTAACGTCAGAGAAACGTTATCTGAGAATTAATTAAACATTTGCTTTGGTTGGGATTATCTGTAGGACACAGAATCACTTTCAGTATCGATTTATTTCACCTAGCCCTCATAGAAATGACTGATTTACATAGGTATTCACAGAAATTCCTCCATAAATACGTTTCATATAAAAGAAGATCACAAACTGTACTTTCTTATGTGTTTTCAAGCGAAAAATCAATTTTTGGTGGAAAATATAACTTTAAACAGATGATTGTCTTTTTTCCAGTTGAAACACTATTTACCGACTTATAGACACAATTATTCAGTTCATTGTCACATAAAAAATCGATCTTGGGTTAAAAATATATGTGATCACAAAGCGTTAAAACTTACAGCATTAGATAGTTGACGAGATTCTCTAAATAAATTCTTCTTAACTAAATCTTCGAACATCAACACTTCACTATGGACTTTCTGTTCTGTCGCCTGCAATTCGTTACGAAATTTCTTTACAAGACCTGAAAATGAATCGTTCATAGCATTCTCTTTAGCCAGCAGCTCATCCAAACGTTGTATGGCTTTCTTATGTTTTTCTTTTTCCAGTGGCAAAGTCTTAACATTGTCTTGCATAATAGGACGATACAATTTCTTACGTTTGAAATATTCCACCACCTTGCGATTCAGTAACTCAGAGACTTTGAGCTCAACTTCGTATTGGTGATAGACATGGGAAATTTCCAATAAAAGTTTACGTTTGTCCAGATTTTGTTTTAGTAGTTGTTCAGGACTAATAAATTCGGATATTTCCACTACTCTATGGATTATATCATTTATGAATTCTAAAGTATGCTGGTGTAAACGCTCAGCATCTTGTTGCTTAACCAAGGCCTCCCAATCAATATCATCTACTGCATCATCATCGACTTTTGACAAATCTAACTCCAGAAATGTTTCAAAAAGATCTCTAGCATAATTTTCCTCCTTATCATAAGTAGTAGTGCGTGTTTCTTCGAATAGTATGTCCTCGGGTAATAAAATATCACTAAGTTCGGATTGCTGTGATTCGGAAACTGAATGTTCGTCACTTGCCACAAGCGTTCCTTTCGATTCATTCTCATTATAACCTATTAGAGAGGATGATCCTAAATGGGCTTGAAATTCTGAGCCCGTCAGGGGATCTACAAAATATCCTTTGTCTTTAGTGGTATCCTTTGATGTAGCTTCCTTGTCCGCAATTATGGAACACACACTAATATCTTGCGATATATTGACAATATCTGGTATTTCTCCAAAATTTGTTAAGAAATTAACCCCTTCTACTAATGATTTGCTTTGCAAATGTTCTTGCTCCTCATCCATCCCTTCCTCATCTGTAGATTCACATGTGTTGTCATAAAAGGTGTCCAAAAAATTAATTGCAATTTCTTCCTCTTCGTCATGGTAGATTGAAAATTCATTAGATTCAGATGTTGTGGACGATGACGGTGAATCCAAACTTAGATCTTGTGCTTCTATTTGCTTTTGGAGATCATCAGCTATTTTTCTTTCTGATTGCTGTGGCTTAAAACTTGTTGATTTTTTAGCTTTGTGTTGGTATCCTTTGGTCATTTTTATTAGTTTCTTTTCTTTACTATTTATTTCTTAAATAGTTATAAAAGGCTCCAGAAAAGAAGTTGCCAATTAGTGAAATATTTGCATATAAAATATATAATGCGGTTCTTCCAGGTGAATATTTTTATAAAATAATATTCCTGTTTGTGCATATACTGCTTGTTAAAACCTTTTGACATAGAGTCGAATTTTTTTTCTTTATTTTATTCTATTCCTTTTGTTTATTTTTAAAAATCGAAATTATTTCAATATTGACATTTATTTTTAGTTGAGAAGAGTTCCAAGGCGTATTAATACACCTTGCGTTTTTCAGACCTTTCAAATCCAAACCAGAAATATGTTGAGAGTGGATGAAAAATAAAAACCCATTTTTCTTGAAATTTTGACCTAAGGTGTTCCAACAAGAGGTGTTATTTTGAATCACCCGGTATTTCGGTAGCTGTCATTTTTGAATTTCGGTAGCTGTCATTCTTTGACATTTGGCAAGTAGAAACTACGCCACTACTAAAGATGGAACGATAAATGCTTCAACAACGCATTAAAATTTACTAAAAAAAAATGTGAAAATCTTGCAGTCACACTTCGCAAAACTAAAGCTCTTTTGGGTCGTCATGTAGCACCTTGTCGGATCGCAATATAGATATTGGTGGAAAAATTCGATCTGTTGGGACAAGTTAGTGATGTGAAGAATAAAACCCGTGCACGTCGCTCAAGAACAACTGAGAATATTGCTGCTGTAGCCCGAAGTGTTGAAGAAAACTCAGGTATGTCCATTCCTCGTCGTTCTTTCGAACTGGGCATTCCACAAACGACATTACACCGTATTGTTACGAATTTGCAATAGAGATTTGAATTTAACGGTCTGTAACGACTGCCTGCAGCATTCATCATGTTTGAAGACACGTCCATCAGTAGCATGCGGTTATTAGCATTGTTTGTAAGTGTGGCAACGCTAAATGTTTAGGCTGCTATCATTGACATCGAAGGCTCTGGAATTCGAATGTTCTAGTTGTCCGATAAGATCATTGCAGTGACTGCGGTTGCTGTAGTCAGTTGAGTTTATCATTGGCGCTGTTAGAGTTAACATCAACTGTCTTCTACATTTAAGTTTGTATATTATTAAGTGTGTGTGAATTTCTGCGAATTGATAAACGTGTATAAAGACACTGAGTGAATATTTGAACTGTTGTTGTTGTACATTCTAAGTAAATAAAGAATTATTACAAATTTTAAACTGCTAAAATTGTTTTTTATTTTGAATCAAAAGTATCCGGTTTATTTAAAGGAAATAAGCACCGTTTTTAAAAGGTTAAAATGTAACAGTATTTTGGTCGGAGTTGGATGATATTGATCTGGACTACGTTTACTTTCAACAAGTGCTACGTACCACACAAGCAACGAAACCATTGCTCTTTTACGGGAAAAGTTTCCGGACCGTGTTATCTCTCGAAGAGGTGATCACAATTGGTTACCGAGATCTTTTGATTTAACATCTTGCGACTTCTTCCTTTGGGGCCACGTTAAAGATAAGGTCTACGCCAACACCCCAGCGTCTTGAATTGACGCCTCATAGATAGAATTCGTGAGGCTATTAAGGACATAGGGCAGCCACTTTGGTTTAACGGCAAACCTTCCTCTTTATTATGAAATAAACATCCGATCATTTATCTCAAAAAATGCCATTTTTCATAGAATACCAAAATAACACCTCTTGTTGGAAAACCCTGTATATGTTTAATCAATGAACAAGAACTAAATGCTCTATGTCTGCTTTTACACAGGGCAAGTTTACTTGTAGCAAGTCTTTTCGATTCTCCTTTAAACTTGCTCGTCTGTTTACACACAGCAAGTCTGTGTTCAATTTTGTATGTCATCGCCATACTGAAAATGAGAAAACAAAAGAGAATTGAAGATACTTGCCAGTACAAGCAAGTGTGTACCCCTCTTCTTTCTTCTTGCCTCTCTCTCCTATAAACTCAGACTTGCGGCAAGAAAACTTGCCCTGTGTAAAAGCAGACTATGCATAGAGAATTATACATAGAGACGAAACACTCCGATTTGTCAAACAAAAATACAACAAATCATATGTTTGATACAAAAACAAAATACATTGACTAGCATGTATTTTGTTGTTGCAAGAGTTAGGTTTTTGACAACAGACATATGTTTTTGACAATTAAGTCTTGTCTCTATTTTACCCTATGGCTCTATGTACTTGTCATAGACAAAATATACATAGAGCGGAAACTAGAAAAAAACTCAAACAAAAAATTTACTCAAAAATGTTACACATACGAGCATGATTGAAATATACAAGGTTGATCCACTTCTCTCTCACAAAAATATTTTTGAAGTTTATTGGAATTATTTGAAATTATTTTTTTGTAAACTATAAAAAAGTCTTTGCCACATATGAAAAAAGGGAAAAAAGGGTTTAAGAAATATTTAATTTTAATGTGTAATTTATATTAGGAATTTGTTTCGGCTTCTTGCTTTTTGTGTTTTTTCTTTCTTGGAGTCTGTATAACGAATAGTTTATAATTATTTCAAAAAAGAATTTCTTAAGTTAACATTTTTTTTATTAGATTTTCTGTTTGCTGTTTTATTTTCTTTTTACTTTTAAATAAACAAAAAATTGGATTTTAAGAATGAATACGGTAGCACGATTTTTCATAATTCCAATAAACGTCAGAACGTTAATATGGCGACAAAAAGAGAAAGTGAGACTACCTTCTATTTTTGTATCATGCATACGAGTGTTGTTTTTGTTTTCACATAGTTTCTTTTACTAATACATTCTCACCACTTAGGTTTTTGACAACTGAGTTAGGCCTTTGACATTAGAGTTTCCCATCTATGTTTATTTATCTATGGTACTTGTTTCGTGTAAAGTTCGGAAAACCCTGAATTTAGAGAGATATTTTTTAAACATACAATCAATTTTTCCAGATAAATGTATATGTATATAAACTAAATTTGAACACTCCATAAGTATCTATTGTATTGTATTTTTCTATTGAATGTATAAATTTTAATCACTACTACTACTGCTGCTTCTATTACTCTCCATATAATCTATAGATCTTGCCAGGAAATCATTGTATTTTCTCCAAAACATTTCTCTTTCCAATTTCGATTTACGTCTTAAAAATCTATCCCTTATCCTCAATCGATCGTCCTCAAAACTGGAATCCGATGAATGTGTGGGTAAATTTAGCAATTGTGTGCGACGCTTTTCCATCAATTGTCTCATTGCCCTACTCGTATAGTGTTTGTTTGTAGGAAGCCTCTGCAATGTGGTGCTAGATGATTCGGCGTAAGATTCTCCAGTTATATCAGATTGTATGGAAATATTTTGCAAATCATTTGTGTGTATGGGCCACAAGTTTCTTAATTTAAATTCCTGTAGGTCTTTTAAGTCAATTTGTTGCTGCAACTGTCTTCTTTTAAATTCTTGGGTCTGCTTTTCTAATTCCATTGTAATATCTTCCTGCTTTCGGGTTAGTTTGTTATTTTTGTTTGGGTTTTCGATTGGTTGGCGAAACATATTTGGAGTAAAGATTTGTTGGTAATTTTTTTTTTTTTTTTTTTGTTAAATTTTGAAATAAAATAAATATAATGTTTACACTAACAGAAATTTTGGGTTATTTGTTTGTCTTGGAAAAAATGTAAATAAATTTTGTTTATAATTTAAATCGGAATGAAATTACAGTTATCATTAAAAAACTGTTACCGAAATAACAGCAAATACCGTTACAGCATTAATAGTAATTATCATTACAGTTATCCTGTAACGTTTTTTATAGCTGTTAGTGGTTTGCAAAACGCATAGAATCAAAATGTGTAAATATGAGGTCTGTTCATTTACTTTCCCAGTAAATACTTTCAACGAGAGAATAAAATCAGTATTTACAAAATTACTCTCTTAAATTCTCAAAAATAGTAAAAAGTAAATGAACGCTTTTCCAGTAACAATTGGATCCAATTTGGTCCCAATATCTTACAAATCTTGGTGGCCTGCACTGGATCTTAAATTTATACACACAATTTTCTTATTTATTCCTTTTAAAATGTATTAATACTCACATTTCCTTAAATTTTATTGAAAAATCTTTTTTTTTACATTTTTTCAACACAAAAATAAAATTGTAAACAAAATAAACAATAACACAAAACATATGAAATATAAGCTGCTAACTATTACGAGTTCAAAATAGAACTTGTAATAGTTTGCAACGAGAGAACACTTTCTAAAATTTATACGCTCTTGATTTTTTCTCTACTTGCAAGTTTTTTGAGTTAATGAACGCTTTTCCAGTAACAATTGTTACTAACTAGTAACAACTTTTAGTTATTGAACAGAGCTAATATAAGTATGACCATTTTTAATTAAAAAATTGTCTTTTAGTTAAACAGTAAATAATAAAATCGTAGGGAAAAAATTGTCAAAGCTATATCTTTTACGAGTCCAAAAATAATCGTTTTTAAATTAAAAAATTTTGAATTTGGCATTTTTTTGGCCAATAGATTGCTAATACTATGCATTTGTTTCCTAGAAAAAATCTTCTTAAGGAAGTTATTCCGCTTTTATATTTGTTGGGAATGTATTACAACAAGGATAATTTCAAAATAGAAAACGGCAAAAATTTGTTAATAGAGTTTCCCTAGTACCTTCCGAATTTAACCTAGTTTTTATTTAGGATAAGTATTCTAAAACCCCACACCTTAAATTCCAAAACGGACAACAGTTTTAGATAATATGGAGTATTCCAAATGATTCCTTTTACAAGCCCAAACGAAGTCTTTATGGGCGAATATTCTTAAATCGTATATTTGTTTACACAAAAGATGTACCGACACGTATTACGAACAGAACCATGATTTTGAAAACAAATATGCACAATTTAGAATCGTTGTTCAGGCGTCAGTCTATTCATATTGAAATGTCAAACCAAATTTTCACCGGATTTTTTTGTTAGTTTTTAATTGTTGCCATGCTTTTGCCACTGAAAGTGTAAAAAATATCCTGCGATTTAAAAAAAAAAAACTGATAATTTTCTTAAGACGTTAGCTTCGCTATAATTTCGTATGTTTTTACAGTGGCATGTTTTGATCCAGCCTTATTTTAGTAAATTTACATATATAAATATTTACTTTAATAACAAGTAACTGAATATACGACGAGTTACTACCCACCTGTTTCGACACCCCTCACTTTATGACAATCAACGGATACTGACAACAAAGCAATTTAAACGAAGTATGAAAACTCTGTTTATATTAGTTCCCAGAATATTCGACAATGAATATAGTCTTTGTTGTTGTTTTCAACTACATACAATGGTAAAGAAATAACTCACCCAAAGTTTTGAAGATTTGACTATTATAGTTCTCCAGATATTCGATAATAAATATTTAATTTGTATGAGAGGGACACGTCCCTTTCTCCTATCCCCTTAATGTTTGGCCATGGGGAAAAATGATAGGTCTTCACTTTGTAGGGCCCTTTTTCCACATTCTAAAAGATGCGATACTCATTCTACTCGGCCATCTCGCCATTTCCCTATTTTTATACCCTACATCACCACAGTGGTGAGGGTACATTGGATTTCAGACAAAATTTGAAAAATCTCTCCAGATAAAAATTGACCAAGTACTTTGTAGGTGAGGGTCCACACTTACTGTTCCGATCCCTACAATTTTTTGCTAAAATCCATACAGTGATAAGAAATTAATTCGTGTAATATTTGAAGAATGTCACAATTATAGTTCTGCAGATATTCAAAAATAACTATTTACTTGGTATGGGTAGTGCCACTCCCATTTATGCAATTCCGCCTAATTTTAGACATGATGCGGACAATGGTACCGAAGTAAATTTCACGAATTATAGTTCTACGGATGTCACAATTATAGTTCTGCATAGTTGAAATTAAAAAAAAAATGTTTTGTTCCTTCCAGATATAGAGGCACATACATTTTAAGAGAATCGGTGCAATGGTTTAAGCACTTATAACGCACAAACAAACCAATAAATAGACATACATTCATTTTTATATATAAATAGATAGATAGTTTTCGTGTATGTGTACATTCATTAGTTCATTTTGAAGCATATTATTGGGCATTTCAAAAACAAATAATCTTACTTAACACCTAAAGAAATTTTAGCGGAAAGCTATGACACGAATACCAATGTATCGTACGTCGCACAGTGTACTTCATAGTAGCTCATCTCGGGTATATGTACATAAAATTGAATGGAAGGCAATTTCATGTTATTATCTGTAATCGTAAACGAGAGTCTCGCATTTAAACATAAAAATTATTTTACAGCCTAATTTATTCGACTTTGTTTTGGTAATTTTATTTATAATTTATTGATCTTGAGGTTAGATTTACAAAGTTTTTAATATGTTATTTACAACAAATTATTTAATAGATAAATAAAATGTCTAACAATCAATATACATTTGTATTTTTTCCAAAAGTGTCTATAAATGCATAAACAAAACTACAAACTTACAATAGAATAATAAATACGTTGATTATTCCTAAGAATTTATTAAAATTTCCTTTATCGCGTTGCAGTTATAAATGCTGTGTATGGCTAAATAATTTGCTTGCATTTCAAATAATTTCCATGGATTTATACGAATTTACGATAAAAATATTTAAAGCAAATTGAATTCTATTTCAAAACACAAATGTATATACGAAATCAAACATACATATATATGTACTTTTAACCATAGAGTAAGACATAGAGAGGAAACTCCGTTGTCAAAACCATAGATAATCACGATGTATTAGTAAAAACATAACTGTAGGAATACAAAAAGAAAGCATTCGTATATGTGCGAATTTTTTCAAACATAGAGGAGAACATAAAAAATTTGCTGTCAAATATATAAGAGTTGAAAATTAATTAATAAAAATAACATTTCGAATTTCTTGGAGTTTCTGCTCTTTATATATATCTCTACGCTATCTGTGATAGGTATTTGTTAAAACATTTTATTTTGTTTTTATCTATCTATCTACCTTAACTCTACGATTTAGTATGCAAAGTATGCATTTACACAAATATTGTCTAGTCATTCACAATAAAAATAGAACAAAATACATAATATGAAAAAACACTTTTGAATTTTAATATTGTTTCAATACATATTCAAGTTTTATTTTTAAAAGTCAACATTTTAAGTACATTATAAATAATATATTTAAAGTGGATGATTTGGCACAGTGTATTATTTTGATTATTTAACTAAAAAACATGGCATACTTTAAGGATTAGTGTAAATATTCAGTATCACAGTGCATAAACTCGCCAAAAAAAAAAAAAAAAAACTCAAACAATATTGTTTTTAAAACTTACACACATGAGATTAGTTTTTGTTTTTATTAATTTAATAACAAAATTTGTCGTAATGAAAAAATGTTTAAATTTATATTGTTTAAATTTTTTTTTTTTTCTATGAATATAGGGGTAAGAGTATAATTGATATAAATAACACATATTGCTCATACGCAATTATTTCAGTATTAAGTGCGAGCAATTTTGTATCATTGCAAATACAAAATTTCATAGACATACAATAACAAACAGTTAGGAAAGTATCACCATCTAGTGGTGGCAAGTATGCGCATCAAATAAAAATGTCCTAAAAATCCAGAAAAAAATTCGATGTGATAAAGCTTAGAAATCCGACAGTAGCCTCAATTTCTAATAATGCATTACAACAATCCCTATCATCAACACATTAAACTAGCGTAAAAACTGGCAAAATATTACTGATGCTGCCAAAGTTCATATTGGGTATAAAGATCATATACGTAAGCAGTGGTTATCTGACGACATATGGTGACTGATAACAAAGAGAAAAGACCTAAAAGCCGCCCTCAACTCTGCCAAAACGCGAAACGTGAAAGCTAATTTTCGTTCGCTGCATACTGCAGTAGATCGACTGGTGAAACGCAATGATAAACGTACTTGGGTAAGCAACATAGCGACAGAGGTTCAAGTGGCAGCCGATACAAATCGCAGCTTGGATCTCTATAAGCTCGTTAAAAAGATCATAAACAAACCTAGCGTATCTGGAAGACCAATAAGAAATAATGATGGCATACTTATAACATCCAAAGATGAATAGCGTGATCTATCGGCTGATTATTATTCTTCAATGCTCTCCCCGGGGCCACTCTATGATCCAATATGTAATTGTACTACTCACGATAACATATTAAATATATTCACCACCACTCCTTCATTATCTGATATTGTATGCTCTAAAACAACAAAAGCCCTGGAAATGCCAACATATTTTGAGAACTTCTTAAATTGGATCCTTATTCAAGTGCACAAACCCTTTTGCTCTTAGTAGAGATATCTGGATTAATGAAAATGTTCCCGAAGAGCATAAAGAAAGCATAATAGTAACACTACCAAAAAATGGAGATTTAACTAAGGAGTGAGATCGTAAAATTCTTAACACACGTTTGTCATTAAAACTTTTAACCCAAGTATTATTTGATTTCTTTTTGATCAAGTTACCTTTGTAAAACATGTCAGTTATTATGTTTAAGGCAATTATATTCATTTGTTGTAAATTTGATTAAAATGAGTGACCAGAAAAAAGTGCGTACTAAAATTATTAAATATTTTGAAAAAAACCCAACTTGGTCCTACAAAAAGTTGGCCAAGCATTCATAAGTCTGCCGTCAAACTGTTTCCAATGTTATTAAACAGTATCGGGAGAACTTGTCCGTTGACAGAAAACCTAGTTCAGATAAAAGGAATGGTCCACATGATGTTTCTAAAGCCAAAAAAATAGAAAGCATTTTCGAAACAGCTCCCAACACATCCGTTAGGAAAGCAGTCCAGTTAGCTCAGTACGTGGACTATTTGGTACGAAAAGTTAAATCCAGTACAGGTTTAAAAACATACAAGGCTCAAAAAGTTCCTGACTGTCGCATTCAGCACGAAGGAAAGCTTAGCAGAAAAGTTACCGTTGGTACAGGTGTACGGCAAGGTTGTGTGATGTCACCACTGTTATTTAATATTGTGTTAGATATTGTTATGTCTTAGGATATGTCGGATAATAGAGGGATCGTATAGGGACTTCGGGACCTGAAATATGCTGTTGATATCTTCTTTGTCTCTCATCGGTACTCATATGACCATCAAATTGCAACGTCTTACAGAGTTTGCTAAGAACGCTGGTCTCAAGATAAACATTGGCAAACTAAAGTGATGCGAATTATCACTGATGTCGCAAATATCTTTGCAATTGATAATGGGACTTTGGAGGAGGTTCATTCATTGTTGTACCTTGAAGCTATTATCACAACATGTGATGGTTCAGGTGCAGATATTGCCACTCGAATAAAAAAGCGACGTAAGCCTATGGCCAACTCAATAAGATATGGAATTCTCCAATTCTTTATAGCCGTGTCATAATAAATCTATTTAACTCAAACGTTCGATCTACATTACTTTATGGCTGCGAAACGTAGAATGCTGTCCCTCGTGATATGAATGTCCTGCAAGTTTTTACAAACAACTGCCTTAGAAGAATCTTTCGAGTTTATGAAGTGATGAATTTATGAACCTTTTCCGGAAACCCTTTCATTAAGATTTTTATACATAGAGAAATATACATAGAGCGGAAGGAGAGAGAAATTTCAATGGAAAAAATTACTCTCTTTTCACTCATACGAGTGATACAATAACAAAATACATGGCAATACATTCTTATGAATTAGGTATTTGACAACAGACTTAGGTTTTTGGCTCTCAGTTACATATGTAGTTGTCATCTATGGTTTTATAGTGCTTTCTGTTACTTTGTTCAAACACTTAGTCAGCCCATCTACATTTAAAATCTACCACACTTTTCGACACCTTTCAATTCTGTTTTAGCAAGAGCCCAATATCTCTCCGATAGCCTTAGCTCCAGGCAGTTTGGTGGATTTGCATATCTTGGTGCAAATACCACATTATTGTTCATGTACCACTCAAGACCTTGCTCACAATAGTGACAGGAAGCCAAAGCAAGCCAAAAAATAATTTGACACATTAAGAAGTCTTTTGTAAACATTCCTTGATGTAAATTTCGGTATTTATCTAGACTTTTGTAACAAATGTTTGGTTTCTTTTGCCGCAACTGCATATTGCTTGCCATCTCCAAATTTCAGAGCCGTTGCGTAATCATTTAACGTTATCCTATCATCCTAATATTTTATAGAACGTATTTCTACAATACATTGAACAATTCTATAGTGACCCTTAAAAGGGTGTGTATAAGAGTAATATATTTGGGAGTTACAAACAATAGCTTAAACCCATGATAACTTACTATGGTGTTTTATGGTATAAAAAATTTAAGCTTATAATATCATTCCTATAGACAATTTAGAAAATACCATTAAAAATAAAAGTTGGATTATTTAAAATGATCGAATTTGTAGTTATTGCTTTTTGAATTTTAGATGATGAAATACCGAATTTTTTCTTTTAGTGTTTTCACAAAACTTCTAATGACAGCAACAGAAATATTTTAATATTTTATATAATTTTTATATTTTTTTATACGTTTTTTATAACTTTTATAATTGTGTTTGTGTATCCTTTATATCCTTTTTATAAACTGCAGTTTTGATTAATCACATTTAGAACAAAATTATAGAAAATGACTTCAATCGAAAAGAGTCTGAAAAATCGTTTCAACAAACCAAAGAAAACTAAAACTTCAGCGACAAAAGTTACAGGAATAGCCAGTAATACAATTAAAATATCGGGATCAAAAAAAGTAACTTTAGAGACCACTATACAAGACACAGAATTACCCAGAAAATCATTCGACACAACCAATGAAGCACCGGAGTCATTGGTAAATGGCAGTAAATCAACTGAGACCTCCAAAATAGAGCCCAAAATTAACCGATTATTAGAAAACTTTGCAAACGACGATGATTTGCAACACGCTATAGCTGAAATTGAATCTAGTGAATCGTCTGAGGTATCAGAGGACTTTCCAGAATTAGAAGAGGAGCTAAAAGAAAAAGATCTTTATATTATCGACAAGCCAGAGAAATTTTTAGAACTCGAAATAATTTCCGATGAAGAATCATTGAATGAGGAAGTATCAGATTATACAAAACAAAATAAGTTGGAAAATGAACTGAATGTATTCGGTATGTTTGAAGATGTGCCACAGCTGGATGAACTTTCCCTAGCACTGACGGATGAATTGGTAGTTAAACTGCCAATAGCTAAAGAAATCGATTCAACTGTTTCCACAGATGTAGGCAAATTTGTCAATCCTTTAACTGGTGTAATATCTTCATCTTCAACGTTAAGCACAATATCCAAAATGGATAATGATTATTCCAGAACAGATGAAAGCAAGTCACTAGAAAGCGACCAAGATGATAAAGGATTCAAAAGTGATAATTCTTATGAAGATATGTTTGAAAAAGATATTGTTGAACCGGCTGATGTCTTAGAGGATGTTAATGACCGTGTCACAGATGCTGAAGAAATTTTTCAGCAACTTCTGGAAAAAGAAAAGGAATTAGAAGCAGTGGTCTCAGATGAATATAATGCAGCTAAAATTGCTTTAATAAAAGAAGAACACCAGCGACAAATACAGCAACACACGTTGGAATTTCTGAATAAATTAATCGATCACTGTGTAGCTAAATCCGAGTACATAGATGCTAACATGATATTACGGAAATCTTTAGATAAAATAAAATTAATAAACGAACTTAAAGCAACATATAATTTGCTGGAGATGGAAAGACGAGGAACACAATTTCTCAATCGTAAATGTGTCGAATATTTTAAACGTAAATCCTGCCTTCGGGTAATTTCACCTGACGATCCCAAGACTTTAAAAAGTGACAGTGCAAATTTCTATAATGCTCTTGATAATTTAGACAAATGGTTAATTAGAAAAGAGAAAATGAAAAGTCTATGCTCAACTCAGGTTCTTAAAGCAAGAGATCAATTCAAAAAAGCCGAACAACAATCTAATGAAGAAGTTTATCATCTCGAACAGCTGGTTAAGAAAACATTTCAGCTTGAAAATTATGACAAACTGCAGACTTTGGTGATCAATACTTTGTCTAAAATGGCTGCGATCAGGAAGGAAATTTCGAAAGTTCGTTTTAAACTTTTGCTAAAACAACATCAAGTATCTGCGCTGCTAGAGGTAGATTTCACAACTCATATTCTATGGTTTATAAATACAAGAAAAAACTATTTGATTTCTCTTTAAAGCAAAGGACAAATTTAGAAGATTTAGGCAACGGTCTAAATTTAACGCAATATGAAACTATAGAAACGGAAACGCATGTGTTAAGTAAAAAACTTGAAGGTAAATGGTCTTATGTTTTGTTTTCAGAAATAATTGACATTGATAATTTGTTTTCATAATCTATTTGCAACCATGCTTCTTTTATTCTTATAGTCATTGTTATTAAATGAAAGAAACAAAGTTTAGAAAAAAAGTTAAAGTATTGGAATGAAATTCATCACCTTGTATCGATTGCGTTCGTGCAATCGTGTGACAACTTCGCAGAAGTGTTTGGCGTAACCGTGTACCACTACACACCACACGCAGACAAATAAAATAGTTGTGGATGTTTACTGTAACCATTTCAACAGTTTTAAATTTTTTTTAACAATATTATAGTCACAGTAACTATTTATATGATTGTGGTAACTATAATATGGTTAATTTGCGATTCATACGTTTAATGCAACCATATATATGTTTGATACAATCATGTGAATCGTAAATTAACCATATTATAGTTACCACAATCATATAAATAGTTACTGTGACTATAATATTGTTAAAAAAAATTTAAAACTGTTGAAATGGTTACAGTAAACATCCACAACTATTTTATTTGTCTGCGTGTGGTGTGTAGTGGTACACGGTTACGCCAAACACTTCTGCGAAGTTGTCACACGATTGCACGAACGCAATCGATTGTGAGCAAATGAGGCACCCATATTACGGGTTGTCAAAATTTTGACAGGAGACAGCATGTTGACTGCAGCAGTATTGGCCTTTCAGTTAAGAGGAGGGAAAATTTTAAAGTCACGGACTTATTGACCTGCCTTATAAAAGAGACCCAGAGATGTCTAGGATCATATCAGAACACGCTCAGGTCTCGTATGAACATAATTTTCAAGTACAGTTATATATGAAATATATACACTCTACAAATAGACTATATTTTCGAGCGACAAGAGATCAGTGTCATAAACCACTTTGGCTGAAACCACATATAATACTCAATTGGTAAGCGAATTAGAATTAAGATCCTAAACACAAGCCGTGGCAAAATCCAAGGATCGTTAAACTGCATCGCAACTTCAACTGATTGGTATAGAAAGACAAGCATACAAATAGTTAGCTTATTTAAAAACTACAACTAGAGTTATGAAGTTGGGAAGTTGTGGTCAAAAGTTTGGTCTAAGTGTGATAGGGTTACGATTAAGTTTGCGGATAAAAACCATTTCTTAACAGCGTTTGTTCCGAATTAACACAGACAACAGAAAAACAGTCGCGTATGCTGACGATGTTGCAGTATTAATATCTGGTAAATTTCTGGATACAATATCCAGTTGTTTGGAGTCTGCATTAAGTACACTGAGTGGGTGGAGTATATCGAGTGGACTTAGTGTGAACCCCCAAAAAACGGAACTGGTTCTCTTCACTAGGAGGTATAAGATCGATGACTTTAGACCACCTAGACTGAATGGAATCAGTCTTGAGATCAGGGATAATGCGAAATATCTTGGCATCATTCTGGATAAGAGACTGTCCTGGAATCTAAACATTTAGAACAGGCCTATGTGGCCATCTACTGCTGCAAAAAGGCAATTGGCACTAACTGGGGTATTATGCCAAAAGGTATCAATTGGATCTTAAAAGCAGTTGTTAAACCCATCTTGTTCTATGGAGTATTAGTGTGGTGGCATGCTTTGGATAATGCTACTCACCGGAAGGCCGTCGAACCGGTACTACGGGCGCTATAAGGTCTATCTCCTCTAAGGCACTTTTTACTATCTTAAACTGGTTACCAGTGGATTTGATGGTGATACAAATGGCTCTCAACTCTGCTGTGAAGTTAAATGGTGGATGTTCGTGGTCTGGTAAGGACCTTGGACACTCTAGGATACTGAATTACTATGGGCACATACATGGTAATGTCGATTACTGCATCGCAAAACCTTTTTTCGATAGGCATTTCCATATTATGATTCCGCATAGGGATTTATGGCACAGCGGACTCTTCATCCTGATAATGTCATAAGGACGGCTCTAATAGGGGAAACAGGGTCGGTGGAGGTTTCTATATTGAAAACTTTGGAATTAAATCCTTCTTTAGGCTACCTGACTTCAGTACTACTCTTCAGGCGGAAATTACTGGCATTAAACGTACATCCAACTGGCTGAGGTATTATCGTTAACGGAATAGCGGGTATCTTCACGACATCTAGATTAACTGAGGAATGCCGGGTATCCTTAAATGAGATAGCGAGACATTCTAGGATAACGCGTGTCCGTGTCCCTGGACACGATGGAAATTAGGGTAATTGTATAGCAGACGCATTGGCCAAAAGGGGTGCGATGATGAATGATGAGGCAATCGACCCCTTTTCTGGTATTTCCCATGTTAAATGCAAAATGGCTGTTCAGCGGATACTATATGAGACTGCACAAAACAGGTGGACTAATGAACCTTCCTGTGCTACAGCGAGGTCGACCTGGCCCGTATACGATGCCAGCAGGACGAATCTACTACCTTTATTACAGGACACTGTTTAATTGGGGCACATGCTAGAAGAATGGGCCTACGCACACTGGGCCAGAGATCCCATTTTTTGGCCATAATTAGAGCAGTGGATGTATGAAATAAATAAATACTAGATATAAGGTTTTCGGTGACGCTGATTACGATTCTGCAAAAAAAAGTATAAATTCAAAATGGCGGACCAAAAATGGCGGTCAAAATTTTTAAAAATTCAATTATTTAAATTTTTATTGAACACGTTTTGTAGACCTATGGTCACTGATTACAAATATGAAGTCAGATTTTGAAAGTTGAATAAACTGAATCTAAAATGGCGGATCAAACATAAGAAAAAAATTAAATATTTCATTTCTTAGCAGTATTTAAGATGAAGATATTATGAAATCATTAGCTTATGTATTACAGGCATAAAACTATTCCATACCTTAATTAAATTTGAAATACTTGAAATATTAAAAATGGCGGATCAAATATGGCGGTCATCAATTTTTATTTTTTGTTATTATATATAACTATTACTGAAAATATATAATTAAGATAACTTGATAATTATGAATCTTAATTTTTATTGCTAAAAACTAAAAATGAGAATCCAATACCCAAAATTAGTAATATGAAAATTATTCAGCCAAGTATGTTTTCTAATTAAGTGGTAGTAAATTAATTTTTTTTTTTTTGTTTTTTATTAGAAAAGTAATAATTAATAATATTAAAAAGTAATATACATATAGTAAGTATAAAAGCGAAATAATATTAATAACAATAAATAAAATAATAAAAAAAATTATAGAAATTCATTAGGGAAATTAATTTTTAAGAAATTAATCCCTTTCGGTCATAAGTTCCAAGTTACTTAATCCATTAAATTGTTCTAGTAGATCCCAATCATTCTCTTCATTTTCTATAAAATTATTTGCTTTTGAAATTTCGGGTATAGCTAGTAGATTAATGACAGCTTCTGGGAGTGGTAAATGTTTGTTTCGGCCTATTCTAAAACGTAAGCTTTCCGTAGATATTTTCTGATCGGATGTATCCATGGCTCTATAAAAAATATCTTCCATCGTAGCTTTACGTGAACATCCCCTGCTATGAAACTCCCTAAAGTTTTTATAATGCTTATTCCTTGCTTCAGACGCTTCTTCGGCAAGCATACCAACTGGTAATACACTATTTTCAATAATTGATGAACAGTGAATAAGTATTTTATGGACTGTTGCTGGCATTACATACCAATCGTATTTTTCGATATATATTTTATAGGTTTCGTCGCACAAAAGCTCAAGTTTTTTTGTTATATTACTAAAAATTAATTTTTATTTTTTCATTAAATTTTTACATGGTAAAAATATCCTTACTTTCAACGACTATTTTTATATTATCGGCAATAACTCTTAAGTTTATGAACGGTCGCAGACGGTCGCAAAATTCTGGACAGAGAACATATCAATGCGTCGATTGGTGCTATAACCATTAAAATATCCCTTGGCACTGCTTGGCACTAGGTTTTGAAACTTAAAGTTTTTGGAAAAAAATCATATTTATAAGGTTTAAATAACAAATTTTTAATAATTATCTTCAAATTACTAATAATTTTCATTTTTATTTTAAGCACCAGTTCCATTTGTTTAATTAACTATCATTTCATGTAAATATTTTTGACTCATGTAAATATTATATAATATTTTTGAAATATAAATTATATTCACAAAAATATGAAAATTTTACTTTGACCTCATGTCATTTGTAAACGGTGACCTACAATGATACAAAATTTTACTGGTGTAAAGCTCATAGTCCCCAGACTTGAAATATATAACCTTTTTTCTTCTCTACCTGAAATGGACTTTTTGCCAAAAAATGGGATCTCTGGCCCAGTGTGCTACGGTACAATGATTACTGTAGAAGCTGCCATAATGAAGAAGAGGAAGAGACTGTGTATCACCTTTTCTGCCAATGCCCGGCTCTGACAAACCTAAGGGAACGCATCCTCGGATCTCCATTCCTATCATGCTTGGATGAGCTATCAAGGATGAATCTTAGACGAATCTACATTTTCATCCGGGAATCTGGCTGGTTTAACCTGGAGGCAACGGAAGTATTGTAAATACCCTGCTGTCTACCCCTTGGGTATCACAATGGGATCAGATTTGAATGGACCCAAATGAGCTGCTTGAGGAGCGGCTGCCCATGGAACCTAACCTAACCTAAGACAGACCACTTTAAGGCTGACAAGGCGAAATGAACTCGTAAACATCACAGGTTTACGCGTCGACTGCAGCTGCAGAAACTATCAACGCAGCCAAATTACCCATGGCTACTGGCGCCGACGGTATATCGATGCTAATGTTTTAACACCGTGGCGCGCGGGAAGATAAGTAATTGACAACAGTTTTTCACTTGTCAGTGAAACAAAATGCCTGGAAAAGGGACATCCTGATACTCAAATCTGGGTAAGATGCAGCCTTTGGGGGTCACCTTTGTCAGAATCTTTATATCGTCAGCTCATGCCGCCGAAATCAAACACAATATACGAAGTTGGAACATGTTTTATTAAAGCACTAAACGGCAGCATTTAGGACATGGATATAGACATATTTTGGCAAATTTAAGATGATTGATCGGCATGTTAATTACGCTGCTACTATGTGGTCACCTTCGTTAAGTGATTACCAGTGGAGTAATTTTAAAATCTGCCAAAATGCTATCTTATGTTCTCTCACGGACTGGATGTAAATTACATTACAACATCTACACGAGAAAATTAAGGTTATCCTATTTGTTCCGCCTGAGATATCATCAAAGGAATCATCCTGGCTACAATATCATACAGTTGGTGTCGCTCAGTAGGGAGAACATAAAGATGTATGTGCCTGATGATTAGATTGGAGATCACAACAAGCAAAGAGTATAACCTGGTGCGGAAAACTGGAATAGTTCAGGAACAACTGATGACGGTATTGGTTTAATGTCTACTGCTCTCGCATGCCCAGCTTCCCATATTCAACTGCCAACCCTACTTCCCTTTGTCTAATGGATTTATTAACTAAGCGCTTAAAAGTTGGACAATTACTTTTAATTGAACCCTTAGATTAAATAATTATGTAGTTATAGAAGTTAAAAACCTGATCAATATTCTCATAACACAAACCCGATCATAATCAGTTTTAACTTAAATCGTTTAAAGACTTCAGTGCATATAGAACATATGTATGTCAGACCTTGTATTCTGATGATTCTAATATAAAATTTTGTTCATTTCTAACCAATTTTTGTACCATTAATTTTGTGCACCTAAACAATGTTTATAATTTAAAATATATGTTTCTTTCTTTTAGAACGTAATTCTGCTCTCAAAAAGCTCCACAACCATTTTAATTTCGATTTGCATAATATGGCCCACTTGCAAGAGAAACAAAAAATGTTGCGACAGATTGTAGCCGTAGAAAAACAATATTTGGAAGAATTAAAAGAGGAAAAGAAACAGTTTCGAAAATTTGTATTTCATCTTAAAATAAAACGCCAGCAATTAAGGTCTGATATACGTAATATGAGCTTCCAAAGTGGCCTACTCGATAAACCGGTGCTAATGAAGGACTATGATGAAACGGTGGAAACGGCAAATAAACTACGACAAACTATTGAAGATTTAAAATGTACTATTGCCGGTTTAAATACAAAAATCTCCGCTTTAAAAGAAATTTAAAGAAAATCATTTGCTGTGGTGATAATAGAATTATTGAGCTAATAATTGCCAATTTCGATTAATAAGTGATAAAATTTGTAAATTATTTTAATAGAAATAAATCAAAAAGTATTTCCTAATAATTTTTTTTTAAATTTTTTATATTTAGTGAGTAAGAGCTTGCCTCCATTCGAATGAGTGTGTAAAAATTAAAAGATACATATGCACTTATTACGAACAACAAATTGTGATTCTTAAGACTCACCTGTATTTCAAGGTAATTGCTTTTATTACATTTCTTTGTGAGATGAATAAACATTGTATATTAAAATAATTTTTTTTTTTGCCATCATAAGGTGAAATAAAAACAGACAAAATCTGTCGAAGTGCCAAAAATTCTTAATGGATCATTAAGAGTTATTAATTATTCAATTTAAAAGTTTCTTTTAATACAACCAGAATTTATTTTTAAATAGAAAATTAAAAATAAAAACAATTTTATTCCTAAAATAAAATAAAAGTTACCAACTATGTATAATTAAATCATAAATCTAATTGCAAAATGCTTTCCCTTAGTGAACAAACTGGTTAATTATATAATTGACCATGACGGACATTTTATCATTTCATTTCTAATTTACTGCTTTCCTATAAAGAGTATGTATTCTGAATTCTGATTTCATATGATTGTTCAATTTAACATTTGGACAATCATATGAAATCAGTGAGATTTTTTTTCAAAATACAAACAAAAAAAGATTACGAATTTGGCTATACCGAATCCTTTATGTGTAATTTAATGTTGCCTTTAATTGGCCTTCTTCGATATTTTGTGCTTTTAAGGTCTAGAATTCTTCCCCGTCATTTAAAAACCAAATTCTGAAAATTTTAGCAAAATCGAAGTTCGATGCTTTGGTCAAATTATATTTCCCAAAAAAATTAAATGTTGCAAAAAAAACAATTCAAAACAAGTTAGAGTATTATCTTCCGCTGTGCCGAATCTTAAATATAGTGAGAATTACAAAAACTACATTGGAGTAAGGACTAGAACATCCATATTCAGTGTTTCTCATTATGCTTATCGCTAATTATCAAGTATGTGATGAAAATCACGATCGTGTGACAAATTTCGATCGATTTTCAGAATAATTATGTAGTAAAATATAGCCCATATATTCGATATCTCGGGAACTATTGAAGATATAACAATGAAATTTCACAAGGTTGGAGCTGGTTGAACTCCAACACAAATACACTCTGTTGATCATAGAATAAAAGCATAGAACAGAATAAAATGGGTTATTTGGTATTGAAAATAGGAAATATCAGTTGGAGCTGAGGTGTTTTCGAATTGATTTACAGTGGTTCAGATTCGTATGTGGAATGGGTGACAGTGGGTAGACCCTCAAAGTTGTTCACCTAAGGTCTCAAATTTTAAAAAAAAATCGCCAAAAATCTTTTATGATCCGAATGAGCTAAATTGAAATACAATTTATGTCAAATGATTAAACCACCGATTCTTATGATTTGCAATAGAATTTGTGCTTTTATAGCAGTAACGTGTGTACTTTTTTTAACAATTTATTGTTGATAGAATTAATAATTGGTTAACATTACCCAATTGGGTCAACAAAAATTATAAACAAGTGGAGCAGAAGAGTAAAATAAAAAGTGTAAACAAATATTTAGACAAACTTCCAAAGTAAGTTTTTGTTCAGACTCAATTTTACAACATATAAAAATGATGGGTCGATTATGGAAGGCAACCGAACTTCAGTTGCGTTGCCAGAGGGCAACTAAAAACTTCTGGTTGCCAATTCGGCAACAGAAAAGATAGCTGCCAGTTGCCATCTGTAATACCATTTAGGCAACTGACAACGCAACTAAAGTTCGGTTGCCATCCATAATCGACTCATTAGTTATAGCACAGCATTTCGTGCCTGTGAAAAATTACATATATATTCGCTTTAAATTTTTAAATTGGGAAGTGGTGGACAATTTTACACACTCCCTATATTTTGTTTTTAGGTTTTTTGAGAAAGTTTTGTAAACGTGCGTTGTTGAACTGAATAACAATTTATTTGTATATCCTCCACCACCACAAGTGGTGAAAGAGGGTATGTATAAGTTTGTCATTCCGTGTGTAACATTGAGAAATATTCATCTGAGATCCAACAAAGTATATATATTATTGATCCTTATGAAATTTTAAGTCGATTGAACAATGTCCGTCTGTCTGTCTGTGTAAAACACTCTCACGTCCAAAATACATTAGCAAAATTAATGAAATGTATACCAAAATGTTTATAAGCAGTTTGGTATTGAAAATCAGCAAAATCGAATTGGCAGAACCCTGGTTCTGGATCAAAATGTAAGAAAACCTCCAAAAATTTTAATAATTTTCACATGATTTTTGTGACTTTGGGTAAATTCATTGCAGAGAATACCATGGAATTTTGCACACATTATCTATATGACAAAATAACAAATTCTGTTGAAAATGGAAAGAATCGGTCCATAATTTCTCATAGCCCCCATACAAATTTCTTCCCGAAATATGGTGCTGTGGTATATTAATGCCCATAGAATTGCAGTATCCATACAAAATTCAGCACAACTAAGTTTCGTGCAAACAGAAATCGCGAGACCAATTTTTTTTTTTGGATCGGGCTTTATTTGACCATGGCCCCCATATAAAGTTTACTTCCGAAAATCATTTAAATACACTTTATTAAAATGATTCATAATCCCCATGAAAATTGCTGTAGGAAATTTCATGAATATTGACCCATAATTGGTTATAGCTCCCATATAAGGACCACTTCTAAAAACCACATTAATTTTCATAAATATCTTAAAAATATAGCTATCGAATTAAAATTTTACACAGATCGGTAGTATTAATTCACAAATGATACTACTAGATTGTGTGAATATCGGTTCATATTTGACCATAGCTCCCATATAAGGTCAATTTCCGAAAATTACTTAAATACTAATAAATCTCTTATAAAAGCTTCTATCTGGTTAAACTTTCAAACAAATATTTCCCATATATACGAAAATCGATGTGTTGAATTTTATGAAGATCAGCCGATAATTGGTCATAGCTCCCATATAAGGACCACTTCTGAAAAACACATTAACCTCTATAAATATTTTGAATATATGGATATCGAACTAAAATTGTATACAGATACAATATATTGTATCGAAACATTATACTACTGGGTTTTGTGAATATCGGTCCATATTTGACCATAGCACCAATATTAGCTCCATTTCCGATAATCACAATAATACCCATAAAACTCTTATAAATAATGTTATGGAGGAAAATATCAAGCAAAATAAGCCTTAAATATATAGAAATCACCTTAAAATATTAAATTACTTATATCTTCCAAATAAGTCGCACATCCGAAAAATGCATTAAGGCATATATATACAGTCATATCGGTAAAAAAATGTAACAGATATAAGTTTCAAGTAGATTTGGTGACTATGGGTTCATAATTATATATATAAGGCTCACATCCGGAAAATTCATTAGAACAGAACAAAACAAGTAAGAAAGTATGGTCGGTCAAGCCCGACCAGATAATACCCTACACTAAGTAAATGAGCAAAAACATTTTTCTTTCAAAATTTCAATAATTTATGTTCGTGAGCGATTTTCGGAAGTGGGCCTTATATAAGAGCTATGACAAATTATGGACCGATCACCACGAAATTTGGTCACGTGATTAATGTTTATATGAAAGTTATTTATGTTGAATTTTATGTGTATACCAACATTTGTAGGAGATTTATGCTCGTTAAAGTGATTATCGGAAGCAGGCCTTATATGGGAGCTATGACTAAATATGGACCGATCATAATAAAATTTGGTGACATGAATTCCCTATATATAAAACTTATTTGGACAAAAACTTGTGTAGATACCTATATAAATTAAACATTTGTGACGGATAAAATCCACTTTCGGGAGGACATTTGTATGGGGGCTAGGTCAAATAATGGATCGATTTCAGCCAGTTTCAATAGGGATCGTCCTTGGGTAGAAAAAATGATATGTACCAAATTTTATCGAAATATCTTTAAAATTGCGACCTGTACTCTGCGCATAAGCTTTACATGGACAGCCAGCCAGCCAACCAGCCAGCCAGCCAGCCAGACGGACGGACGGACGGACATCGTTTAATCGACTCAGAAAGTGATTCTGAGTCGATCGGTATACTTTAAGGTGGGTGTTAGACTAATATTTTTGGGCGTTACAAACATCTGCACAAATCCATTATACCCTCCCCACTATGGTGGTGTAGGGTATAAATATACTTTTGAAGTTTGACTAAATATAAGGAAAATGTTGAGCCAATCGGTAATGTTAACCAATTGTTAAGTATATAAATTGTTAAATAGTACATTTTATTCCTATTATAAAATTATAGACTCTGTTGCAAATGGTAGGAATATGTAGTTATTTCAATTATAAATTGCTGAATTAGATAACATTTTTATACATTTGAAATAAAATATCTTCTGCGTAAACTAGTTTTTCTAACAATATATAAAATACTACTATATTTTGAATAAACTTTTATTTTGTTTAAAAAAAGTGGTTTTATTGAAGAAAGTACATAATTTGTATATAGTCCAAAATGTATATTATATCAGGATTCATTTATAATCCATAAGGTGGCTTAAAAATAAATTCGGTTATAGTCCTAATTCGCTTATAGTCCACAAAATTTGTGCAACTGTATTTGTAGACTATAAGAAAAAACTACTGTATTACATTAACATTCTACCAATCTTCATAATCGGAGCTAAGTCCCAATAACAATCACTGAATATGGATATTAGAGTGTTTATACCAATGTTATTTCTATAATTTCCATCTAATTTAGGTGGAGGATATTTAAGATTCGGCATAGCCGAATATAGCACTCTAACTTGTTATTAATAAAATTCTTAAATGGGTACACAAAATTCGTGGTTTTATTTTCAATTTACAATAAAAATAGAAATTATTCGGTAAATCGAATAATTTCAAATTATCCGATTAAATCTCGAAACCCGATTAATTGAATACCTTAATAAATAAGCAACATTTCATATATGTTTATGGCCCAGATGTTGCTAAATTTATGTTGATGTTTAAAATAGAAATTATTGCTGTTTCTAATTAATCGAAGTCAGTCTGAACTGTGTACAAGGTTACGAGGTGTTTAATGTTGCCACCCTGTTGCTTATCCCGTATTCAGGCAGAGTCAATACGACTTTAAACAATTTCGTAGAAGCTTATTCCTAACATTTTCTTCAACCGGACCATTTTAACGTTACACTTATTATATGAATACATTGATTTATATTAAATATGCAATTACTGTTAACTGTATATGAACTGCCTGAAAATCAACAATTTATTATAATTTACATACTTTATTAGCATGTATGCATATAAATTAAACAAAAATAAGAAGTAACAAATATTTTAATTTGAATTTTATAAATATTTACATAAAATTGTAATTGCTTCATTAATTATTCGCATTTATTATACTTACATATGTATTTAAATTGATATTAACATCCCAGCAGTTCTATCCTATCATTAAGGGTGACAACTATTTGCATAACTAGCTACGTGACTAGTTATTTTAAAACGTGTATGTCCTAACCAGGGAGTCACTTGTCTTTTTTTTTATTACAATGGGACCGTCTGATAGCTGATCCAAAGTAGCCAACGCATTGGATTCACATACTGGTTACATAGTGTCAGTTACCTTACTAGCTACCCAATTGGTTACTTTATCAGCCACATAACTAGTTATTTTAAGAAGTACGGGTGCTAATTGACATTATATAGTCAGTTAAAAAGACATCTCATAAAAAGTCCAATAACCGTTTGCTTGTAAATAAACCTTCCTCCGACAACTTTTTAATAGATTACTTCGGATGGATAAAATAATTACTTTCTAAAGTGCAGTACAAAATCAACGTTTAAAGTGACTACTAGGGTATTCAATCGATTAACCGTTAATCGGTTAACCGATTAATTTTGGTCGGTTAACTGTTCGAATAATTTAAAATTGCCGATTTTCAAATAACAAATAAACCGATTAATTTGTGTCGATTAACCGATTAACCGAAATTTATATTTTTTTTGCACTTTATATAGAAATATAGTTTTAAGCACACACATTTCATTTCTTAACTCAGACAGATCATATCTGTAATAATATGAAACAAATGACAGTTCTCAAAAAAGTAATATCGAACCTTTGAAAAGTGGTTTTCAGAGTAAAAGAAAAACAACAACAGCAACAGGAGTGATATATATGTCCCTCTTTGTAAACCACAACCATTTTGACATTTTCTTTTGTTGGTTTTCTATAGCCATATTACTGGAACTGTGTAATTTGTGGTTTTCTAGAAGTATAGCACAAAAATTGAAAGTAAGGAATTTGTAAATGAACCTTTTTCTAGAATGTTCTATGATTAACTTTGTCCTAATGAGTCGGAGGACGACATGATAATAGATGAAACTAAAGACATAACTGAAACGAGTCGTTTATCAGAAACTATTAAAAGTATTCCCAATCTGAAAAACTCCAAAAAGGATTTCAATGCACAGTGTTTTTGGCAAATTTTTGGAATTAACCATAAAAAATTCTATCGTAAAGCTATGATGTCAATCAATAATTATTTGCAGAAATTATAGTTATTATGTCGAAAATGGCGACTTTTAAGATTTGGGGAGTTAAAATTATACCATATTCAAGGGCGTAGTTTTAATATTTATAATTATTTGTTTTAGGATTGTTTTACCTTGTTGGTAAGGGTATCTTGTCCAGATTCTATTTTCGTTATGAGCTTTGTATATATTGTTAGCAAATTTGAAATTTATTCATGTAAAATATATAATGTTTTTTGGCTTACCTACGCAACTTTGACTTGGATTTTAACTGTTGGCGCCGTTTGCCGCCGATCTAGTTTTAACGTAGGATTAAAGTTTAACTTATTATCTAAAAGATATATCAAAACTACCTGCCTTTTCGTGCCTATAAACAAAAAACTATAAAAAAAATGTTAGGCTGTTTTTAATTTATTCGAACTTTTTTCGAAAAAGTTTAATAACTTTTGCAAATATAAACCGATTTTAAAACAATGAGCACATAAAGTATGTTTTCATAGAAAAAAATTAAAATAGCTATTGTTGAAATTGAAAAATTTCAAAAAAATAAAGAAAATGCTAAACTTTTTATAAAAACTTAAATAATTTCTTGAAATAAACATTTTTATATTTTATGAAAGATTAATTCCTTTCCTTTCCATAATTGTTTAAAATTTTTAAATCGCTTTAAAAATGTCTGAATTAGAGGTACTAAAGTACTACGGCCTACCCTAAAACAGTTAAAAAAAAAAACTCAAAATGTTGAGGGTGTTTCAAAATCGTTGAAAACGGTTTTAAACTTTAAACTTCGAAATCATTTTTTTAAAGTATCATACATTTGCTACCAATGGAGTTTTATTTTAACTCTACTGTAGCTGAACATGTTTTTCAAAAAATGCAACCTTTGGGCTTTGTAAATATTGGGGCTTCAAAGAAGGTTGTATTTTTCCAAAAAAATAAAAACTAAGCTAAACGGCTATTAACAAATGTCAGTTGTTAATACTATTAAAACTAATGAAAACTCACTTTTATACAAAAACTAAAAAAAATCAAAAATGTATTATTAACCGTTCATTACTTTTTTTTATAATGATTCGATTTTTAAGATTAAAAAAGCAAATTAAAGCATAAAGTCCCACCTATTCAACAAAAAAAATCTTACAAAAATCCTCATCCATTCAAAACTTACAGATTTTTGATCCGAAAATGACCAAAATTTTCCACTGTGCAATGGTACAATTGAGAATTTTATATGAGAAATTGGATATTCTTTACTTTTGATTTCTCTAGTTTTATTAAATCTAATGAAAAAATCGTTTAAAAGGAAAACATTTTAATTATATTCTTTTTCAAGAGCTTATTTCAGAAGATCTCACTAAAATCGTAAAGAAACTCACATGTGTATAAAAAAGGATCTCAGATACCATATTTTTTTTTTGCTATTACTTTATTTGTTGAATTGTTACGATTTCTATATTTTTTATGATTTTGTTGTTTTCGTTTATAAAATGCTTAAATAAGTATACAAAATTTGTGGTTCCATTTTCAATTTAAAATTAAAATAAAAATTATTCGGTTAATCGAATAATTTAAAATTAACCGATTATTAACCGATTAAATCTAAGCCCCGATTAATTATTTGCTCGATTAACCGATTAATCCAGAAACCCGATTAATTGAATACCCTAGTGACTACACTAGGTTACATGGGATGTCAGTACACTTAAGCAAAAAGAAAATAAACTGTATGAGAATAATATCAACACAATTTGTATAAAACCAGTTTGTACGGCTTACTCACAAAAAAGAGCAGTACGAAATAAACGTTTAAAGTGACTACCCCCAGATTACTTAGAGGCACTTAAGTGACAATTGTCTTCACGCTAGATTACCTGGGATGGATAAAGTAACCAATTGACTTCTATATGCACTACAAAAAGCACATATGTGTCCAGTGAACCAAAATATATAAATTGGAGTCAACCAAGTGATCAGACATTAGCAACAATTACTATCTATACATTAACTGCTGGGATACTGAGCAAATAATCCAAGTAATATTTATTTTCATTTATTGCAAATACATATTTGAATCTGTATTTATTTATGTGTGAAATTTGTATGTCAAGTTTTTGTTTATAAAATGATTATATGGAAAATATATAATGAAATGCATTGAAAAGTGATATAATACGTGATTTTCATTGTTATTATGTTTTAATTTGTTTGGATTTATTTGTTTATCTGCCATAAATCATGTTTTTCTCGAAGAGCTCATAAACATGGAAACAACATTCATTCGGCCTCCCACGTATTTAGAATTTTGGTATGAAAGTTTTTGCATAATTAAATAAATATATATATATATATGTGTATTAAAATGTTTTATTTAAACTTGACACTGAAATTGTTTGGTTTATTAACGCAAACAAAATATAAACTATTTCGCATGGGGAGTATTTCATATTTATCAGCTACTACATACATATAATTAATGAAAAATAAATATATTTTATGTTGTACTATCAAACTGACCTTGGATATTCTAATTTTGATCATATTCAGTCAACAAATGCTCTTTAGAGTAATTTGGAAATTTCAATCTTAATTTATTCTAATTTCGAAGAATTCATGAATTTATTCGCGATTTGAATTTTTGAAAAAATTAAAATTAAAAGTATCTTTTGAAACTGATTAAAATTGATTTAAGATCATTTGGAAAATATTTATGTTGTCTAGAAAAGCATTCATTATGCAAATGAAATTTTCAGATGCACTTTTAAAAAAAACCTCTAAGTAAAATCTTTTATGTGACGGAAATCCCTTCCACTATTAATATATTTTTTTAATATTTAAAAACAATACTTTTCTCCATACAAAAAAGGATTTATGTATTTAAATATTTACAAAATAAATAAAAAATTTTGTTTGTTTTTTCTCAATGCTCTTTTTTGTTTATTTATTAAAAATAAATACTGCATTGTTACAAAATTTATTCCATATACATACATGTATATTCGAGTTCGTTTGGTGACCAGGTCACTTAATTTGTTTTTTTGGGTATCAAAATTTCTTTTTTTAAGGTTTTTGCGTAAAAAAATTTAGGCGGTCTTTTTTTGGGAAAATGTTCACTCCTTAAGATGGTTTAACGCACCTAAAAACGCGGATTTTGAGCTCATTTTTCTGTAGAGCAATATATGAATATATTGCAAATCTGATTTCACCAGGCTATATCGTTTTTCATAACATGTACCGTAAAGAGATAAAATGGGGAAAACGGGAAACATTCGTATCTTTTGTTTTTAAGCATTGAATATTTGTTCTAAAATGAAAAAATTTTTAATTTAGCTCACTAAAGTAACAACAAGTTAAAGTCCTATATTCGGCTATGCCGAATCTTAAATACCCTCCACCTAAATTAAATTAAAATTATATAAATTACATTGGCATAAACACTCTAATATCCATATTCAGTGTTTGTTATTGGGACTAAGCTCCGATTATGAAGATTGGTAGAATGTTAATGTAATACAGCAGTTTTGGCTAATAGTCTACAAATACAGTTGCACAATTTATATGGACTATGAGCGAATTAGGACTATAACATAATTTCTTTTTAAGCCACTTTATGGATTATATATGATTCCTGATATAATACACATTTTAGACTATATACAAATTATATACTTTCATTAATAAAAACAATTTGTTTAAACAAAATAAAAGTATATTTAAAATATAGTAGTATAGTAGTATTTTATATATTGTTAGAAAACTAGTTTACGCAGAAGATATTTTATTTCAAATGTATAAAAATGTTATATAATTCAGCAATTTATAATTGAAATAACTACATATTCCTACCATTTCCAACAGAGTCTATAATTTTATAATAGGAATAAAATGTACTATTTAACAATTTGTATACTTAATAATTGTTTAACATTACCGATTGGCTCAAAATTTTACTTATTCACCACAAGTGAAGTAAAAGAGTGTAAAAAAGGTAAACAAATATATTTAGTCAAACTTCAAAAGTATATTTTTGTTCTGTTCTAATGAATTTTCTGGATGTGAGACTTCTATATATAATTATGAACCCATAGTCACCAAATCTACTTGAAGCTTATACCTGTTACATTTTTTACCGACATGAGTGTATATATGCGTTAATGTATTTTTCATTATTAAGGTGGATGTTAGACTAATATATTTGGGCGTTACAAACACCTGCATAAACGCACAATACCCTACCCACTATGTTGGTGTAGATTATAAAAATTTTAGATTGACAATTTGTATGTAATTTTATGATTTTTTTCAAACTATAATGGTTTCAAGATATCAGAAAATTTTTATATTTAGACGTTGTTATGGGTCAATGAAATACAAAAACTATTTTTAATTGACATTTTAAAAATAGTTTTTTTTACCTTAGTTAAATTCATATTGGAAACTGTCCTGTCAAAGGCCTAACTCAGTTGTCAAAAACCTAAGTGGTGAGAATTATTTATAACTAAAACTACTTATATGAAAACAAAAATAATACTCGTATGTGTGAATATTTTCAGTAATTTTTATACACACCATCAAAAAAGATAAGGGTTATATTGATTTTTTTATTCCGTTTGTAATACATCAAATTATTTTTCACAGGTCCACGTTATTATATATATTATATATTATCTCCTAATATTCAAAGAGGATCTTACTATTTCCGTCCGTCTGTTGAAAACACGATATGTTCAAAACGAAAGGAGTTAGGTGACTGAAATTTTCCACAAATACAAATTGTCAACATCGTTCCATGATTTCACCTAGCCCCATACAATTGTCCTCCCTGAATACTGTTTGAGCTGTTAGAAATATGTTGATTATGCGGCAATCCTGAAAAAATTTTGCACAAATTTGTTCTAAGTAGAAAATCTGACAACATTTGTCCCCATAAAAGGACACCCTCAGAAAATAACTTGACAATTATAATTGCCTTATAATAATTAATATCGCGATGATTTTGGATATAAACAAATTTTATATGAACCTTAATCTTTCTATCAACTTTGTGAGGATTGGTCCATAATTGACCCTACCCCCATATAGTCCCTATATCAGAAAAATATTTTATTTTCACACAATATAACATACTTGTTTCGTATATGTAAGTATTTCTCTATGATATTTTTTATATTTCTATAGTATCTCTAAACGTTATCGGATTTTGCTAAAAATGTTCAGTATTTATGATCACTATAAGTACCAGTGGGTATATATAATAAGAGTATTATATATACCCACTGGTACGTACACTTTTTTGATATGGATGAGCTCAGATAGGACTGTATATTCCAAATATCGGTGATACTAAAATCCCCAATAAATTACTTAAATCTTTCCGTGTCTAGCAGATATAAATTGACTGCTGCCACTCTACGGCCTCGAAAATAATAACAATTTATCAATTAAAACACATCGTCATAATAGATACATATATACTTTATAGACCAAAAACAAATCCGCAATATATGTTCTTAAATAAATCTATGTACACCCCATTGAACTTTAAATTATCCAACAGCTAAAGAGACAGATAAACATCTGGTAGAAAACTAAATACATGATACCAAAAAGTCTTCTTTGTCAGATGACAAGCAGACCATTAGACATGAGTCTCTAGTCAATATGAAATAAACATTTTATTAACACTGGGCTACAAGAAATGATTGTCGCAAAGAATCCAACGCAAAATTCGCCCATGGAACCTAATCTAAAAAGTCATTGCATTTTGCGATGGAATCATTGAGATAATAATTTCTTGCAGTACATTGTTATAAAAATGTTTGTCTAATGGTGTGCCTGACATCTGACAAAGAAGATATTTCCATCTCAACAGAATCATAGCCGCCGGGTGATATCTCTGCCGTTATATGTAGCTGCATCTCCGAACTCCGATAAAGGACAGAGACTTCAGGTTAATATCAGTTTATTCAAAGCTGAGTTAAATGCCCAAATAATATGGTTCTCTTTTCCGACAGATTGAGTGAAGTATCTTATCATGACAAGTCATGAAATACTCATTAAAGATCAACCAATTCCCATTTCATTAGTCCCTATGATACAAATTCCTGTTGTCATGAATGAGATAATCTGATCAAGGAGGCCCTTTTCCAACAGTCGTAGTTAAGCCACAAGGTTATCTCACCTAAGCCAGTTAATATATATTCTGAGACACCAAGCATAAATTATGAAAATATACCCGATATGAATTTCATATTTGTTTTGCTAGCAGTAAATATGCAAATGTCCTATGATGCTTAAGCCAGTTTTCTGCTCCTTCCATTGCAAATCTCCGGCTGTAATACACTGCAATTATCAAGTCTCTAACCCATAATCATACCCCTCCACCGAGAAAAGTTCTTAGTATGGAATTATCAACATCACTTGTGAATGTCTGTAGTCTAACCACGAACGCCTCGTACAGCCTTCCCGCGAATTTAGAATATTATCTTGACATCAAATCAACCGCCAGACAGTGGGCATGGAACCATTCACATAATATTCTATGAAGCAAAATTTGTTGCACAGTGTAATGTTAATTTTCATGTTATTTGTGGAAAACTACACTAAGACCAAAACATAATGAAAATAATAAAACCAAACATTAGCACTCAGTCTCGTACATCGGATATAGTTTTATTTACACAGTGTATGCGTGAAAAAAGTTTATTTATCTAGACAGCAATTTTTCTCTTTTTTTGTTTTGAACATAAAACAAATGTTTCATTTTGTTCCTGTTGTTGTTTTTCCACTCTGGTCAACTATTTTCATAGAATATTCTATTTGAATAGCAAACAGTATTAGTCATTCCTATGTACATATACATACATACGTGTAGTATGTACAAAATAAAACAAAACAAAAAACTAAATTTGCAAAAAACATAATAGTGGTATAAACAAAAAAAGAAAAACATAAACTTTTGATTATTTATTCATAGATATTTGATAAATAAAACTCTTTACAAAGTTTTTTTTTTTCATTGTTTATGTTTTCTTTACGCCAATTAATAGACTTATTTTGTACCCTACAAACTTGCAATTATTGAATAAATTAATTTTCATTGACTGCATTACTTAGAATGAATAGTGACTTAATTATTATCTCATATGTAGGGTCCTTCATTAAGCGCTTCCTATCTTTTAATGTAAATAAAACAAGGTGTTTGTGAAATATCATCGACATTTTTTATTAATTTGAAAGGGTATCGATGCCATTATGTATGGAATATAAATTCGTGCAAATGTCCGCCGAGACTTCACTGAGTGGCGCGCATCCGAAATGTCCAATTGTCCATGACTCTAGCGCATAAATTGTTGGGTTTAAGGGCTGCTGTGGCTTATTCGCATAGACATACGGCTTAAGAAAACCGCACATAATCTCAGAATCTCGTGAGATTACCATATGTCCATATCATCCAATTCAGACCAAAATAAGTTGGTAATCATCGATCCATAGCGTTCATGGGGCGATTATGCCGCAACCCAAAAATTCACACCAAACAGTGACTTTTTCTGGATGCACTGGATGCTCTTGAATCGACAATTTTGTTTGGTGACGTACCCATTCTTCCGAAGGCAAATCTCGCTGAACGTTGCCAGAACAGAATACCCCTTCTTATTACACAATTTTATAATTTGCAAGAGGTGTTGTTATATCCGTCCTTAGTGATTGTCGTTAACGTTATATTCGTCCTTAGTGATTGTCAAAACAAACTGATTTTCTGCTTCAGTAATATGGCCGCTATCAACTGTCAAAGTTCGGAAGTCCCTATTGAAAGACTTTACATTAAAAATATGGAAACCTAAGAACGTCGTGACACTAAGGGGACTGAGAATTTATGTTATTATTAGAGGACATTGTACAAAGTATATCTACAGATAGTAAGGCTAATTAATCCATTGCAAAAAGATGAGACTTCATGAGACTTTACGTCAGTGTAGATGGACTATACCATTGTAGGGAATCACTATGGACTAGTACTTAATATTTATATTACACAAATACTACCATGACATAATTATATATAATACAATCTTCAGAAAGTGCTTTTATTATATCATGACAACTAATTTTAAATTTTAAAAAAATATGAAAAAATATACATATACTTAAATCAAAGGGTCTGAATCAGGAAAACAATTTTTGTAAGAAAAATACTTAAAAATTATTTGAAAACTGGTACATTACTGATATGGCTTACAAAGAAGTCATAATTAAATATGATTTTAACTACTTTCATATCTTCCAACTTTTACACTGTATTACAACGACAACTTATTTTTCTATGTTACTTGGAGCAGACCAAATAGAAATGCTCTTCCTAAGAAAAAGTCAACCATTTTATGAAATTGCGAAACCATGCTGTAGTTCAGTGTATTGCGTATTAATTAACAACAGCATTACATGAAAAGAAAATTAATAAAATATTAATATTAATTTTCATTTTCATTAATTAACAATAATCCAATAAATAGTTAGATATATACATAAATATAATCTTTATTAATAGGCTTTAGCTTACCATTGTAATTTCGCTGTAATTTCGATGTTGTCTGAAAAAATGTCTCTGATTTCCAATACTAACAAAGAAGAAGGCTAATTCGGCTATGTGAAATCTTATTTACCCTTCACCAAAGTAAATAAGATAAATAATAAAAAAATGTTTTAGAAAATTATATGCATAGACCTAACTCAGTTGTCAAAAAACAATGTTTTAGTAACTTTTTTTATTGGTACTTTTTGATGTTATAAACGCATAAACATAAAATTAAGAAATTTTCCTTATATGTTTCAGAGTGCAGTAAGAATCCAGAAAGGGAAACATAAAATATAAACACACAGATAAAAAATAATAGTACATTTTAGGATAATTAAAGGTACTCTTATTACAGGTAGGGTTTTTTCCTCATTCTTATTGTACAATTATATCCAAAGCAACAATCTATACAATAAAGATAATGAATGTAACAAGAAAATATTTTGTGAAGTTAACTTTTTATACTTTTTATATAAAGATGTGCTTTTCTACACCGGATAGTACATATAAGGACTGAGATTGTAAAATTCTTAACACACGTTTTTCATTAAAACTTTTAACTTTTTCATTAAAACGTTAAGCATGTCAGTTATTATGTTTAATGTCAATCATGCACACAGAAAACAGATTTGTTGAAAATCGGTTGTAATTATTAAAATTTAACTACGTTAAACAACATTGTATTGTAATCATAAAATAACTGTACATTTAATAGTTTTTTAATGTTTAGAACTGAAATATAGTTATTGTTGTGGAATTGTGGTTGCAATAACTGTAAAATGTCGGTTTGTGTCTTAACTAATATAATTTTGGTTAATTCGGAAATGACAATCAACACTATTTGGGTTTGTAATCGATAAATTCGGTTATTATATAAAAAAAAGTAAGAAAGTATGGTCGGTCAAGCCCGACCTTATAATACCCTACACCAAGTAAATGAGCAAAATCATTATTCTTTCAAAATTTCAATAATTTATATTCGTGAGTGATTTTCGGAAGTGGGCCTTATATGGGAGCTATGACAAGTTGTGGACCGATCACCATGAAATTTAGTCATGTGATTAATGTCTATATGAAAGTTATTTATGTTGCATTTTATGTGTATACCAACATTTTAAGGAGATTTATGCTCGTTAAAGTGATTATCGGAAGCAGGTCTTATATGGGAGCTATGACTAATTATTGACCGAACATAACAAAATTTGGTGACGTAAATTCGGTGTATATAAAATATATTTAGAGAAAAACTTATTTATATACCTATATAAATTAAGCATTTATGACCGATAAAGTCCAATTTCGGGAGGACATTTGTATGGGGGCTAGATGAAATAATGGACCGATTTCAGCCAATTTCAACAGGCTTGGTTCTTGGGCAGAAAAAATGATATGTACTAAATTTTATCGAAATACCTTCAAAATTACGACTTGTACTCTGCGCTCAAGGTTTACATGGACAGCCAGCCAGCCAGCCAGACGGACGGAGGGACATCGTTTAATCGACTCAGAATGTGATTCTAAGTCGATCGGTATACTTTAAGGTGGGTGTTAGACTAATATTTTTGGGCGTTACAAACATCTGCACGAATCCATTATACCCTCCCCACTATGGTGGTGTAGGGTATAAATAACAATTCGGTGTTCTCAACCGACGGAAAATAATGAAATGGTAGATTTTGTTGACATTCGTAAAGAAAAACTATATAAATAAATTCAGAAACTAAAACAATTAATCTGTGAATAAATTTTGTAACAAAACATAAATTATATGGAAGGGTTAGTAATTAACATCTATTTATTTCCTAAAATATATGTATGTTTCATTAAGGAGCGAAATAGATCAAAAAGCTAATTCTCAACTGGCCATACAACAATATTTTCCTATTACAACATCTATTCTGAGAAAAAATATACAAAGCAAAAAAAACCCTCTATTGCAGATCAGTGGTTGTGATCAAATCATCCTATTGAAATCCGAAAACATGCCTGCAACCATCAAGTCAATTATAAATTATTGCATAAGTTTAAGATGAGGGATGTAAATCACATCATATGCACTTTAAAATACTAAAAACAATTGTAATTTATGTTTATGTATGTATCTTCCTTCTAGCGTGTGTTTATTAAATAAAGTATATTAAAAAAGAAAAGCCAAATTATTTTGAAATTAATTCACAGTAGTCATTGATACGTTCTGTCCCTTTCACCGAATTGCATTTGGAAACAGTTGGAAGAGTACTAATAAATTCAGTAATTCCAATCGAATTATAAGATAGTTATTGTAACCGACAAAATTCGATTGGCGCCAAATTCGGTTGTAAACACGAATCCGTTTTCTCTGTGTGTTCATTTGCTGTTAATATGATTAAAATAACTGACCAGAAAAAAGTGCGTACTTAAATTATTAAATATTTTCAACAAAACCTAACTTGGTCCTACAAAAAGTTGGCCAAACAATCAAAGGTCAGCTACCAAACTTTTTTCAATATTATTAAACAGTACCGGGAGAACTTGTCGGTTGATATTAAACCTGGTTCAGGTAGAAGGAATTGTACATGATGTTTCTAAAGCCAAAAAAATAGAAAGCATTTCCAAAAGAGCTCCCAACACTTCCGGTAGGAAAGAAGCCCGGTTTGCTCAGTACTCGGACTATTTGGTACGAAAAGTTAAAGCTAATGAAGGGTTAAAAGCATAAAAGGCTCAAAAAGTTCCTGACAGAAACGCTGCTAAAAAATTAGAGGCCAACAACTGAGCACGGAAATTGAAGTCAAATTTTATTCAAAAAATTTTCCTGTTGCATAATGGATGACGAAATGTACTGATGGAAAATTTTTCGCAGCTTCTGGGTCAATTTTTTTAATGTTGCAGATGCTCGAGGGAATGTAGAAGAAAAGTTTAGGACCCAAAAGCAGACAAAATTTCCCAAAAAGTTCTTGGTATCGCAAGCAATATGCAGTTGCAGCAAAAAAGGCAAACATTTGTTACAAAGGGCTCTATAAATACCGAAATTTACATCAAGGAATGTTTAAAAAAAAGGATGCTTCCATTCATAAGACTTCTTAGTGTGTCCACTATGGTAAGAAAGGTCTTGAGTGGTAAAAGAACAATAATGTGGTATTTGTACCAGAAGAGGCAAATTCTCAAATTTGCCTGGAGCTAGGGCCAGTGGAGAGATATTGGGCTCTTGTTAAAAGAGATTTGAAGAGCACAAAAAATGTGTCCAAAAGTGTGGTAGATTTTAAACGAAGATGGACAACCTGTTCGAACAAAGTGACATAAAGCACTATAAAAACCATAATGGAAGGGTTTCCGAAAAAGGTTCAAAATTTCATCATTAGTGATTAGAACTATAAAAATATTTCTTTTTTTAAATTGTAACAATAATATGAATCAAATAAAAAAAGATTCAAAACTGTAAGTTTAATGGTTTCATTTTTATTAACATATATGTATGTTAAACATTTTTCGATCTCAGTCCTTATCACAGAATATGTAACATTTAATTAATATATCTCCAATCATTCACGAGCTACCGAATTATTTCCAAAATAAAAAGCTTCTAAAACACTGTGTTTTATACGAGGCGTATAACTAATATTATACTCGTAATTAAGTAAATGAATTAAATATTAATCATACGACACCAAATACTTTTAGTACAATTGTTTAGATATATCACTGCAATAACATGTACTATTTTTTCATAATTTAAATTAAACTATTTTTTTAACAAAATTCTTTATAAAATATGTAGTATGGCGTGTGTTCAATTTATTTAATGCAAATAAGCCCATTAAATAATTGTTTGTTGTTATTAAGCACAATTCAAATTATAAATCAATATATTTCATTTAAAATTGAATATTGAAATTGTTGGTAAGTAGAATATTAAACAATTAATTTAAATGGGCGCATGAGTATGCAAACCAACCAACAACAAAAAGACAGACAAACAAACATTCAGACAGACGAATACATTTTAAAGAAAAATAATACAAATTATTTCTGTAGAATTTCCAAATTAATTATTCACACATCAAAATGAAAAAACCAAGCACACAGAAATGAAAATACACATACTTAAGTAATTATTCGTACATGTGAGAGTAAAGCACAAACAAAATTTTGTTTATAAATTTAAAAATGTAACATTGACTGAATGTTTATGGCCCGAAATTTAAACTGAACAAAAAAATTTTTTATTTATTAATTTCTATTTTTTTTTTTCACAGCCTCGACACGCTTTGTATAGGAACAAAGTCTTTAAATATAAACAAATTTAAGTTGATTTTGTTGTTTTTGGTTTAATTTTTTTTGTTAATTTGAAGAAAAATATGAATTTGAAATTAGTTTTATAATTTTATTTTTTTGTAAGAAACTTTTCTAGAATTATTAAGATAAAGATTATTTTGTTATAAAAAATGAGTGGGTTGAAGTAGATTTTTAATTTATGATGGGCGACTTATTAAAATAAATATTGTATTTAATAATTATGACAAAAAACTTTTGTTTTTGTTTATAAAATTATGTTTTCATTATAATTTTTTTTTCATATAAATTTGTTCAATACTTTAATTTAGAAATGTTTGGAAAAACACAATTTTCGAGATGAGTTTATAAAAAAGGTACAAAATCGCAGCAACTAAATATTCTTAATCTATTCAATAGTCTTTCCAGAACAGTTTGTGTTTGTTAAAAAAATTTATTGCTCTCATTTTTGAGATAACGACAAGATTTTTGTTGTATCCATTTCTATAATAATTTAATTTTTCTATACAAAAAAAAAACGGATTTATTGTGATGACCTAATTTTTAGCCAATCGAATAATTTGATAATATTCTAGCTAGAAAAATTAAGTTGAGAAAAAAGAAATATGATTGAAATATCAGAATTTTTTTCACCTCAATTTAATTTTATCAGCCACGACAGAAAAAATCAGCCATTAAGACCAAATGATTCGAAAGCTGAGAACTACAGAAAACGACATTCATATAAACACTAGAAGATCCACATTCAATGTTTTTATTTGGACTTAGCCCTGATTATATGAATTGAGACAACGCGTTTTTTTAAACTAGTTAGAAAAACAAGTTAACGTAGAGGGTTATTATTTATTTCAAGTGTTTAAAAACTTTATCTAATTTACACACCAAAAATAGATTGATAGGAAATCGGTTGCTATTACAAATATATAGTAAAGTAAACCAAAATTGCATTGTAGTTATTAAAAATCTATTAAATGAATAGTTTTTTCTATATTCGCAACTATAAAACCATGATTGAAATTGTATTATGATTTTAACAATTGAAAAATTAGTTAGGTTAGCCGATTTAATCTTTAAATAAAATTATTTCATTAATTCGGAAAAGACAGCTTGTTATAACCAATTATAATAAAAATCCTAAACAATTCGACTATGATATAAGACAAATTCGATGATCATAACCGACTGTCACATATGGACTTCGAGCAAAAAGAACTTTGAGGCTAAGAACGAATCAAGCGAATATCGGATACTCTGTTTCACAGTGAAGTGAGGCAAAACTTCGCACCCACTTCATTCTAAATAGTTTTGTAGCAGGTATTATAACATGTGGCCTAGCGTTGTCATGATGGAATATTACGGTTTCCTGTCTGGAATCATATGCTGGTAATTTTTCGGCCAATACTCGCCTCAAACGAAACAGTTGCATTCGGTAAAGATTCCCTGTGATGGTCTGGTCTGATTTAAGATTTGCTCCAACCAAATACAGAGTATTATCTTAGCGCTTGACCGGTCTTCACATACGATCTTTTATGCTTGGGGTTCGGACATGTCTCTCGGCTTCAATTCGTATTGAACCCAATTTCACTGCTTTTGGATGATTCCTGCTGCGCGCAGTCGTTTTGAAATTGCATCTTGAGTAGCTTTCAATGATTTTGCAAGTTTTTGTTGTGATCTTTGTCTTCCATGTCAAAATCACCACACCGATGGAACACATTCACCATAAGCTTCGGTGAACAATCGGCGTGCTTCAGTGGCACTTTCTTTTTCAAATTAAAGAAGTAAAGCAAAACTTCTCATTTATGATGCTTTTTTGGCACAAAATTCGACATTTTCGAAGAAAAATAAATTGTTTACACTATATTGTTCAACAACTAAGTAAGAATAAATGACAAATATGTTCCCTTCAAAATGATATATAAGTTAATGAAAACAAAAATTTTGTTAATATCGGTTGTGTATTTTGGACGTGAGAGTATTTTATACAGACATACAGATGGACGGTTAGAAGGACATACAAACGTACAGACAGATGAACATAGAATTTCATAAGGATCAGTAATATATACTAGCATAACCCGGTGCGTAGTAAAATTACAAAAGAAAAAAAAAAACATGAATGGATTTCTGATACAACCCAACTACGTACAATGGTATGAAAAAAACATGCAAAATATTGAGAATTGCTCAATTTCAGCCAAACATCTTAAAAATATAAGTGATTCAGACAAAGATTAAAGACTCTCAAAATTAATATTTTCTATGTAATGGCGGTCCCACACCCATTGTTCTGTTCATGCTATTTCTTCGCTACACTTTGTACAGTGATAAGGAATAAATCCGTTTTCAGCTAAACTTCGTAAAGTGATAGTAAATTGATTCATTCAAAGTTTAAATACTTTTACAATTACAGTTCTCCAGATATTCTAAATTAACTATTTACATTGTATGGGAGGTGCAACAATCCCGGCCAAAGTATGTAAAATGATAATCTTGCAATTAAGTATTGTTCTAAAAATATTTTGAAATAACTTTAGTTCTGTAGATATTAGAAAATAACTATTTACTTACAATTACATATCTGTACATAAAATAAAATACAACGGTAAAATACAAAAACAAAAACCTTCAAAATATATATTTTTAGTGACTCCAAATTATCAAATTTTTGTAGGGTATATTGGATTTGTGCAGATGTTTGTATCGCCCACCTTAAAGTATAAAGATCGACTCAGAATCACTTTCTGGAATTCATGTCACCAAATTTTATTATGATCGGTCCATAATTAGACCTGCTTCCGATAATCACATTAACGAGCATAAATCTCCTAAAAACGTTGGTATACACATAAAATTCAACATAAATGACTTTCATATCAACATTAACACATGACCAAATTTCATGGTGATCGGTCCATAATTTGTCATAGCTCCCATATAAGGCTCACTTCCGAAAATCACTCACGAATATAAATTATTGAAATTTTGAAAGAAACATGTTTTTTGTTTTCTTATTTGTTTTCTATAACAACTCTCACTTAAAACAGAGCAAAATCAAAGTTGTTTAATTCTCTTATTTGTTTACAACAACAAATTGGACAAACACACATTGCTTTGTTTACCGTTTCCCAGCAGTTAAGCAAGTAGTCAATGTATCCCTTATAGACAGTAATCGTCACAAATGACTTATTACTTGGCTGACTCTAATTTATATATTTTGGTCATTTGACACGCATGTGCTCTTTGTAGTGCAGAGAGAAGACAATTGGTTACTTTTTACATCCGAGGTAATCTAGCGTGAAGACTCCTGTCACTAAGTAATCTGGATGGTAGTCCCTTTAAACGTTTTGGGAGTAATTCGTTCAAAGTGTTTTTACATAAATTGTGTTAATATAATTCTCATACAAATAATTTTTGTTTTGGCTTAAGTATACTGATATCCTATGTAACATAGGCCAAAATTCGAGGATGTCTCGGTTTTTTCCTTATATCTCAGCCATTTGTGGTCCGATTTTCTCGATTTTAAATAGCGACCGAGCCAGAAGAATTCCTGATATATTGATTAATCAATTATGTTATTGCTATACCTCCCACAGTTACTCTTTGCTGTGTTTTTTCACTACTCCAAACGAATTTATGTTTGTACATTTTTATAAATTTTGAAAAGAACTCAAAAAAAAGACAAAACAAAACTGTAAACAGAAGAGAATATCACAAACCGTTTACCGATATATACCCGACTTCTTCTTCAAGTCCTCAAAACACTTGCAGTTCACAACAAGTCGTTCAAGTTACTTCTGGCAGGCAACAAACATTTGTTTCCACATAATTGCTGCAAGTAACTTCTGCCAGCCGTGACTTCTGGAAGTCGACTTCTAATACGTGCTTACAGGACAAAAACTTCTGGAAGTCACTTCCACAAGAAAACTTGGTAGTGGACACACGGTTTAAAATATTGAACCGATTTCAATAAAATATATGTTGTGCACATCTTTGAAGGAATACTTTTAAAATGGTATATTGAATGTATAATGTGAGCTTAAATGGGGTTTACAGAAATCGGCCTGCATATTAATATTATGATAATATATAACTTTGTTTTGTCTAAGCTGAATATTTCTCAGTGTTACACACTGAATGACAAACTTATATATACCTTCATTCACCAGTTTTAGTGTTGGAGGGTATTATACAATGGAAATATCCCAATCACTCTTTAGAGTATTTATGTGTTTAGCTAATATGATAAAAATCGGAAGACCGAAGGTCAATTTGTTTGTGTAGTCTTATGGAATTCATGATAATAGTATATGAACGGTCTCAAAAGTATTACGATTGTTTTTAAGTTTTATTTCCAAATTATTATTATGCTTCTAGGAGCAGTCATTTGGACTAAGTGACGATGTATTTTTCAAAATTTTAACTGAAAATCGTGAATAAAATATAAATTTTTCAAAATTAAGCAAAACATATTGGTAATATATGTAAGTGTATCGAATATGAAGCCAATTCTGAAAACCATTGCCAGTTTTTTTGAGGCTTTTTTTCCAATAATTCCTTGAAATTGTCAAATATTTATGTAGATTCCTTGTCAAGTGCTTATAATAAAACCCATAAATTTTTGGTTTTTTTTTCTATTATGTGAAACGCGTTTCTTTATTTTTTCTATTATTTTAACTAATTTTACATTTGTTTTTAAATATAAAATTAACTTAAACATAAACTTATGTTTACTTTATATAAAATACAAAAAAATTTCTTTTACTCTTTTAATTAAAAAAAATTACAATTCCCTTCTAATAAATTTTGTGGGTTTTTATGGTTGTATATAGAAAAGAAAAGTTTTTTTTTAATGTTTTTGTTGTTTTTTTTATCATGAGAGTGTGTTTGTTTGTGTGGATGAGTGTATGTGTGTGTTTTAAAGGAATTTTTAACTTAAACTAAAACCGTAAAAAAATGTTGCAAAATAATGATGGATGAAGGAAGGGAGGAGGTGTGGCTGGATGATAAATTTACTTGCCGAGCAAGATTTTACGGCCAGCACCAATGTTTTGACCAGCTTGGGTGGCACCCTTGTTTTGACCGGCTTGCAAGCCAATGACGGTTTGGCCAGCCTTCAATTGCTCTTCGGTGAAGTCACGCTTGCACTCATCAGCGGGCTTGGGGCCCAAAGTGGGACCTTGGAATTCGGGGTGCTTGTAGCAAGCGCGACCCAAAGCAAAGATGGTGTTGGTTACTTGGGCAATATCCTTCTTTTCCCACAAATCAACAGTTTGGAATACATCAATATCGGGTACACCGTAAGCCTTCAAGGCCTTTTGGAAGTTGTTGATGTTTTCCATCATCTTGAATTGACCACCGGAAGTGTTGACCTTGGGGACGGCATTGGGAGACAAAGTGTTGATCAATTTGCACAAAACTTGACCGTCCTTAAGGTGTTCCTCGTATTCAACACCAGCGGGGAATTTCTCACCCAAAATGGTTTCGATCCATTCTTGAGCTTCTTTGTCCATCTGGGGGTTACGCTTGCCAGCGATCTAGAAGAGAACAAGATCAATAAATTGATTAGTTTATATGAAGAGGAATTGTATTTTTTGTTTTGCAAATAAAATTGAAAACATTATCTACAATTTTAAGAACTTTTTTTCACAAAATCTTTAACCAAATGTTAAAGTTAACAAAAGTTTTTAATTTTATAGGGATTATTAAAATTAAAGGAAATATATATTTTTTTAAATCTCTGTATTTTTATAACAATTCACTTTTTCAATAATTTTTTGGAATATTTAAAAATATTTCCTTTAATGTAATTTTTTGTTAATAATATAATTGCCAAAACTTTTTGATTTTTTAATGTTTAAAAATTTTTTTTTTTTGAAAAATTCAAAATTTTACACATTTTGACAAATAACTATTTTATCGAAAAATATTGAATTTTATATTTATTTGGAATATATTCAAGGTTAAGACAAATAATTTCAAATATTTTATTTGATTTCCACAAAGTTCACTGAATTTGGCACTATAGAATCTATAACAGATTTTCGATTTTTTAAATTTAAAATTTTTTTTCAAAATTTTCTTATTATAAAAGTCTTTTTGTTTCACTTGTTTCCTTTTATTCACTTTTATTAATTAATATTCACCTTAGCCTTAATAGCACGTTCAAGAGACATGTTTAGTTTGGTGTAGTTGGTTTGTGTTTTTTTGGAAAAGTTGCTTTGTTAAAAATCCAAAGTAGACTGATACTGATCCTCCGTGATGCTTCAGTTTATAAACACCTTGATTTTCTTGCACATCATTCGTTATTAACGTTATTTTGTCCACAGCACCCACACACTCTCCCACAACAATAAAACACTCAATTCTTCGAGACTCTCACTCTCTCTCTCAATGATATTCGCCTCAATCCATAAGAAAACTACTCAGTTTAACGGAAAATTTTATTAAAAACAATTTCCAAAAATATCAACCAGAAAAACTCACTCAAGAGTATAAATTTAGATGCACGCCCACGCATTTTCAATTTCTATTAGTAAATTTGAATACAAATTTTCATCATTAAGTACAAAGTAGAAAAAATTACAAAAAACATTTGTTTTCTTGTTTTTTCTTTTTTTTGTTGTGTGTGCTTACCAAAAAGATGAGTGTACATTTATAATTATACATTCATATGTAGTTTTTAAACGCACCACCAACCAACCCATTCAAATTCTAACATCCAAATTCACACTTCTCGAAAAGTACTTCCCAATATCTCATACATAACAAAAAAAAACCACACACACAAATTGTTAAACAAATTTTTGTAATTAGTTTTCAAATTAATGTTGCACCAAAATAGATTATTTATGTGAAACGAAATAAAAAATACATAAAAATATGTGAATATGTTTTCTATAATGCACTTAATTATTGGAAATTGTGAAAATTTTTGTTTATCATCGATCATTTTTGTTAAATTCATAATAGTTTCCCCTTGATCAATCAACAATTTATGTGTGTGAAATATTTTAAGAATATTTGATTTGAAATTGTAAAATTATTTGTTAAAAGTGTAAAACAGATTTGGATAATACTTATGCTATCGTAAACAATCAATTTTATTATGAAAATTGAAAGAGTAGTAAAAAAAAACACATCGTCACCTAAAATCTAAAAGGGCCTGTCATCACTTCTTAAAATTTTACAGGAGATACAAAAAACTTAATAAAATGAAAGTGTTGTGTTTACAAATATGATTTTCTTTCTCTAAAAAAGGAGTTATTTTTTAAAAAAAAAGCTAAAAATTTGTGAAAACGTGTGCCTTGATAGGCTGTACCAATATCCATTAAAAACTCAATTTTTAATTTTTTGGTTATTACGCCCTTTTGCATTTCAGTTGACGATATACATAATTCATAAATAATTTAAAAATTTAAATAAAAAGCCGGTAAAAAAGCACTCTGCTACAAAATAACACTTTTTGTCAGAACATGAAAAGCGACCTAATGGGGGTTCTAGGCCTAGGTGAGGACATACTGAAACCGTTTTCAAAGATTTTGAAACACCCTCAAAGTTTTGAGATATTTTGAACAAATTGTTTTAGGGTAGGTCGTAGTACTTTAATACCTCAAACTCACACATTTGTAGACCGATTTCAAACAATTATGGATATGAATTATTAATTTATATAATGAAAATCTATGCACAAAACGTATATTCCATGAAATTGTGTAAGTTTTCATAAAAATTTCGCATAATTTTTTATCTATTTTTTTTTTTTTTTTTTTTCGTAATTTTACAAATTCAATAGTAGTTATTTTAATTTTTTTCTATGAAAACCTATTTTTTTTGCACAGTGTATTTAAGATAATTTTGTATAGACAAAAAAAGATATTACTTGTTAAAATCGGTTTATATTCGCAAAAGTTATCAAACTTTTTCGATAAAAGTTCCAACAAATTTACTTTGCAAATTAAAAATTTTACAATTATTTTTTTTATAGTTTTTTTTTATTCATGTGAGCTAGGGGGAGAATATACTAAAAAAGGAGTTTATGAAAAGTTGAATAACTTTTACAATTTTGATCTGATTTGAAAAACTAAAAACATGTTTTGTTAAGAACTAAATTTTCTTTATAAATTAATATAAAACTTTTTACAAGTCTTCCTATCAAAATAAACAATCAAAAGCGACTAAAATCAAAAAAGATATTTTAGATATTCTTAACAAAAACCATACTTATAACTTACAAATGTATCAATAAATGCATGTCATTTTAAAGCATAACCAGTTTTCTTTCCAAACCCGTTAACAAATTTAAAGTCGGACAATAACTGAGAGAGTTACAGGTCGATAAGTTGATGAACATCACTGAAAATGTTTTTTTTTTTAGAATAACTTCTAAATTTGAGGGTGTTTCTGAAAGACCTACATATAACCCACGCAAGGTCGTTCTCCAAGTTTTTTTCACTGTAGCACAGTATAATTACTACTGTATTAAAAATTAATATTGAAAATTGATTTATGCCTACAATTTCTTCTCAATTAAAATGTTCGTAATTTTTGTCACTACCATCAAAATTATACTTTCTTGTAACTCGTATTTTAGTAATTAATATGTTTCTTAAAATCAATCAAAAACAAGTAAGGGTGTTATACTTTGCCTTGCGGAAACAATTAGCAATATTATTAGTTATTAGCAATAATAATTTGTGCAAAATTTCGGTTTTCTAGGTCTCTCGTATTATAATTATTTTTGAACGTCGGACGGACATTTTATTCAAAATTTTTATTGGTTGGACCATTTTTGTCCATTTTCAATACCAAACATTTTGATCAACAAAGAATATTTTCCTAAAAATTTCATCCCTTTAACCCTGCTGTTAAGTTAGAAAAAACTTACGAATGTTAGGTTAATGGACCATTTGGTCCATATAAACAGCTAATGTAAAAAACAAGTGTGGGATTCCACTTTTTTGTTTTTTTTTTTTTTTTAATCAACATAGATTAAATATGTAAAAGATAATTGTGGGATTCTCCTCTTTTGATTTTTATTGTAAAGAAGCACAAATATTTGCAAATGCAAATATTATCTTTATGTGCTGTTTTCAATAGAACAGACGTGTTTTACTTATGACACGGCAAACTTGAATGAAGATGAAAAATCCTTCCATCGTGCCTTCAACAGACATAGCTAGATCGTCTTATCATTTTACAAAGACACAGAATATATGTATATACAAAATCAATATACCTCCATATTGTTGGTGTATTGTAATCTATTCTTCGGATATGGTCCTTATGAAGAAGCTATGTATAACTATGGGTCGTTAGTAATAAATTCCATTAATAAGATTGATGCATACTTGAAACATATTTACGTTAATGGGTGCTATGACCTATTAGGTGGCAATTGCCATAAAATATTGGTCGTTGATATTTATGTATTTGATATTTTTTTATTATGATTTATGATTGTTGTAGTGGAGCTTATATGCGAGCTATGACCTGATCTGAGTAAAATTTTGGTTCGTTATCTATATTTATAAGGTATTTGTTAATTTGTTTTCCGGAAATAGTCATTATATGGGAACTATGACCAATTATGGGAAGATCTTCTTAACAATAGGTAAGGCTATTTTTATATCTGTGAGGATTATTTATGATGAATCTTATAGCGTAGACAGACGACAGCGTTAATATGCGTTAGTAGTCTTAATTCAAATTAACTTGTGAATTATCCCCATTCTAATGCGCATTAACTTTGATGTAAATGCTCAAAATCAAACTGAATTTATACTGAATTTAGCTATTTCAATACGGCAATACCGTTGACAATCAATCAACTTTTGGCAAATTGTTTATTATTTTGGTATAGGAAAAAAAAGAGGGACATTAATCTGTAACTTCTAAACGGTCAAGCCGATTTCAATAAAATTTCACATGCACAATGAGGAAGTATTGTCGAATTTAAGTTTTGTATTTGGACCACATGGGCCCACCAGGCGCGCGGCCAGTGATCCCCAAAGTAGGACACCTCCGGTATGTTAAATTTTTAAAACGGTAGTATTTGTTCGTTTGTGTCCCGATTTCAAACAACTTCAAAACAAATCTTCTCCACGAGCACTACAAAAAACATTGTCGTAGCTATCAATTATCTCTTACAGCTTATGACATATTCGCATTTGAAAATTAAATTTTTAAACTTTTTACCCACCCTACTCCAGCTTTTTTTATAACAGCGGGTACAAATGTTTCCTGATTTTCTCCTTTTTTCCTTTATTAGACTGAAAACAAATGTATGTATCAAATAAAAATAATAATTGTTGAAAAATCATGACTGATTCCAAAGTTATTGCATTTGAATTTGAAAAAGGCAATTTTTCGCTAATTTTTTGGGAATAAAGTACTTTTTTTCAAGTTATCTTAAAAATTTCTAAAAAAGATGTATAAGGAACTTATTCTTTTTCAAAAGCTAACTTTACACAAAATATTTTAAATGAAAACCGATTTTAAAATTGTTGATACGGAACGGACCCGTTCCATCTAAAAAATGCCTATTTTTTATGTAAAATTTAAATTTAAGGCAAAAATTCTCAAATCGCATAGTCGATATCAAAATATAGAAACTTATTTTAGATGACCCAATATGTTCTTAATTATTTTGTAAAAGGTTCCGATAACACCGCCTCTGGTATGGATATTATAGCCAAAAAACCCAAAAATCTCATTTTTGGGATTTTTCGAAACTTTTTTTGGAATTGCGGGATTCCTGATACAAAATTTCAAAATTTGTTTTAAATTTTTAATTTTCAATAGAAAAATCTATATAACTGTGAAATTTCATTAAAAAATATTTATAAATAAAAATTTGATTTCAATTCGCAAAATTAGTATCTTCGCAAACAAACAGCTGTTTACTAAATGCAAAAACTGTCGTTTGTCAGAGTTAAATTTTAATTCACATTAGTGTGCTGTTAATGCAAATTAACTCTGTCGTCTGTCTACGGTATTAACCTGATAGCTATATGTATAAGAGATTTCCATCCAAACAAAACATCATTTTGTGATATATTTTATTTGTCTGAATTTGGTATGTATACAGCTATTCTATAGTCAATTATGTATTATAAAGCCATATTCCAGAAAGAAATATGTATAGGGGCTAGGAGAAATCTTGAACGGATTCTTGTGGCAGTATCTGCAACAAATTTAAAGAAAATAGCTAAATATTTTTGAAAAATATCAACTTTATTTTTGAAAAATAGCAAATTTTGGCCCATAACTGTGGTTCTCCTTGACTGATTTTGCCCATTTTCAAGTAAAAAAAAATTTATGAAAAATAAAATAATATTTGGGCTAAAATGTATCTCCTGCCCTCGAGGCCCTATCGTAACTTCAGCAGACAGACCGACATAGCCGGTTCGTTTTAGAGTTCTGTAAGGACCCCAGAATATATATGTAATCTTTTTGGATATACTACAATTATTACGATATGTTAGAAACGTAATGACAAAATCAATATAGTGTCATATAAATATACATATACAAATTTAAATTCGATTTGAAATAAAACAAAAATTCGCTATTATATGAATAAATTTACAAAAAAATACTGTAAATTGCAATCTATTAGCTAAAAATTGTCATAAATGAATTAGTTGGTTGTTTATTAAAATTTCAAAAGAATTTCATACCTCATATTTCAAAATTAATTGCAGAATTTTTGTCTTTCAAAAATATTCGAAATGGTTCAAAAATTCATTGAAAATGCTTCAATCTTTGAATATTTTTATTGTTTAAATGTAAATATCAATACAAACAAGTAGGAAAGTATAGTCGGGCCAGCTCGACCATAGGATACCTTACACCGAGTATTCTTTTGATATGAAACTTATTTGTATTGAATCTTATTTGAATAACAAAATTTTTAAGATATTAATGCTCGATAAAGTGATTTTTTTTGAAATGGGGTTATATTTGAGCTCTGACTAATTTTGAACCGATCGTCACAAATTTTGGTATGATTTCCGTATATACGAATTCTTGTTGAATTCTTAATGTAATTTTCGAGAATGGTATTTTTATGGTAGCTATTAAAAATTGTGAACCGATCGATACTGAATTTGGTAGTATGAGTTCTGCTTATATAAAACATATTTGTGCTGCATTTGGTTTGGATATGTTTATAATTAAGATATTTATGAGAGCTTAACTATTTTCAGATAGTTGTACTGGGGATAGGAGAAATAATTGACCGATTCTAACCAAATTCAATAGGCTTGCGTTAAAGTTTGTCATATTATCTTCATAATTGCGACCTGTAGTTTTATTACAAGGTTTACATGGACGGACAGAGGGATGGACATCGCTTAATCTCAGAAAATGATCCTGAGCATATTGGTATAAGATATGTGTTAGGACAATACTTTTTGCACTTTGCAAACATCAGCACTACTCCAATAATATTCGCAGAAAATCCAGACAGACAGACCTGGCTTAATCGACTCCTATATCTATAAGGATCCAGAATATATATACTTTATAGGATCGGAAAAGTATATTGTGGAAATTGCAAACAGAATGGCAAACTTATATATACCCTTCTCACGAAGGTGAAGGGTATAAAAATATAACACATTATGAGGATGTTAATAAGTGGTGGCAAAATTTTGTGTCAGAAAAGAAAACGCCATTCATTATGTGTTCGATTTTTCAAAAAAACTTAAAAAGTGTAAAATTTACTAAACAACTTAATTTATATTTTAGTGGTGGAAAGTCCTACTATTTTTAATATTTTGTTTATATTTAACAACAACACTTTTCTTCATACGAAAACCCATTTATTAAAAAAAAATGTCTTTTATATATTTTCGTATAAATTAAATATAAATTCAAATATACACAAACCATTATCGATAAAACTATTAATAAACTGCATATTTACATTAATAATGCAATTACATTTTTTATTCTTCAGAAGCATTTTTTTAAAATTGCCCCCTGGAGAATTAAAATAAATTTATAATACTATGTAATTTTTACTAATTAATTCAATATAATATTTTTTGTGACACATACACATCTATTTTTAAAAAATAAATAAAAAAGATCATTGAGAAAAAAACCACAAGAATTTTGTATTTATTTTAAACATAATTAAATATGTAAACGGTTTTTGTATGGAGAAAAGTGTTGGTGTTTAATATGAAAAATAGTAGGTCTTCTCTTCACAAGAAAAAATAATAATTTGGTTGTATATTCAATTTAACATTTAACACTTATTTGAAATAAATTTAAATTTAGGTGAGAAAATTGTCGAAAATTGTATTTGCATTATTTCAAATATCTCTTAAATCAATAAAATCCGACATAAACTTTATAAAATATGAATATTTAGGGCCTTTATTACAACTTTCTTTTAATGTTCGTGATAGTAAAAGTGAGGTTTATGTTTTTGAAGTTGCCATATTTTCCAGAACATTATAAATAAATACATCTTTATTTTGTTTTGGCAATAATTAAATAAAATGAAAACAAACGCACAGTGGCTTAGAAAAAACTCTAAATAAAAAAACAGTTATTTCGTCCCTATAAAAGTTTTTCTTTTCCATATATTTTTTTTTTTTTGAAAAAATTTTCTTCGGGACTTTATACAATTTTGATCCGGAAAGAAAACTTAATGCAAAAGCGTGTAAAGTAAAATTTGGCTCGCTGAAGCGGACGTAACGCCCCTCAGACCTATCCAAACTTGGACAATTTTTAAAATAAAATTTAGATTTGAGTAAAAAATTCCAAAAAGGCAAAGCATTGATTCTCGAATAAGCTCCATATTTGTATAACCCTATATCTTATTAAAATACTAACAAAGTTATTTTACTATCATACGGTAAATAATGTCACAGTAGGCACTTTTCTAAAAAAAACTCAGGTTTTAGAACACATTTTCACCTTTTTAAGAATTTCGGTATTTGAAAATAAAAAAATGTTAAAAATTATAATGGTATTGATTTAATGACACTTGGATCTAATTAGTTCCAAATGTTGTTATGATATCTTTAGCCTTAAAAATTTTACATTAATTTAAATTTTATATTTTTCTTCATGGAAAATCTCCATATTATATGTTTTTTAGTTTTTAAGGTAAATGACGTCCGAAAAGTTCATAAGATTATTTGATTTTACTAAAAAATCAGTATCTAAGTCCTAAGGATTGCTCAAATACCAAATACTTGTATAAAAAGCATATACTTACTCTTCAGAAGCTCCACAAACATTACTCCTTTTGAAAAATTTTAACTTTTTTCATATTTGCTGCAACAAAGTCATAATTCCAAAAAAGTCGTTTCGAGAAAAACGGCTTTGAATGTTTTATGACATTTTACTATTTCTTAAATCAATTTTCAACAAATCATCAGATTTCAGAAAAAAAAAACTGATTTTAATAGTAGATGTTAATATCCTTCTAATCTGTATTTAACCCACATTTTTTCTTGTCAAATATAGGAAAAAAAAAAACATGAATTTTGATTTTAATGTTTACAACAAAAAAACACTATCTCGCAAAAAATAATTGACTTTTTTGAAAACTGATTGAACTATATGAAAGACTATAGAACGGCGCATATTTTGTATTACTGGATTTTGAGTTATGACGTTGTTGCAGCAAATGAGCGATATATTCCATGCAGAATGTGTTATACCTTTCTTTTCAGGCAGCATGTGTTTGAATTCATGTTACATTTGATATGTAGGTATAAACATTTTGCTTGGAATATTTGAAAAAACGTTAACATTTTTGGAAGTGCCAAGTGATTGGTTTTTTCTCTCTTATTGCTATATTTTCGAAAAGATTGGAAAAATAGCTGTCTAAACTATTTGGGACACATTTTGCTAAGAACAATAAGTAATAAGTGACATGGATGAGAAAAAACACCCCTCTAACTCAGAAAGTTCTCGACCGATCTTGTTAAAAAATTGTGCTTGAATTACTATCCAATAGAAATAACCATGGTGCAAATTTCATACCAATTGGAAAACATCGATTTCAAAAGTTGGTTCACTTGATAATGAAATGCCCCATATACATATCGATGGCTTAATATAGAAAGGTCGTATCTCAACTTTTAGATTCTTTACAGGAGAAGGAAAAAACTGAATAAAATCTGAAAGTGAAAAATAAACAACTAACAATTTGTAATATATCGAAATATAATTTTAGAAAAGTTGTTTGTTTTAATATAAACCAAAAAATATACATTCAACATTAAATGAGTTAGCGCTTTTTCTTTCAAACTGTTATTGAAATGAGTTAGAGTTTTTTTTATTACTGCAAATCTGTTATTCGTCAACATAGGAAACTGAATTTTTTAGGAGAGGTGTATTTGAGTTTTGTCTATCAGAATATGTGAAAAACCCGATTTTGGAAAAAACACCATCGATTTATTTTGGGATCTCATAAGACGATCTGGCTACATTCGTTCTTCTGTTTGTCTGTTTAAAAAACGATAGGGCACAAACGACTCACAAATACTGTTTTGTATTTATACCCTACACCACCATGGTGGGGAGGGTATATTGGATTTGTGTAGATTTTTGTAACGCCCAAAAAATATTAGTATAACACCCACCTTAAAGTAAACCGATCGACTCAGAATCACTTTCTGAGTCGATTAAACGATGTCCGTCTGGCTGGCAAAGTACAGGTCGCAATTTCGAAGGTATTTCGATAAAATTTGCTACATATAATTTGTTCGGCCCGTGAACCAAGCCTATTAAAACTGGCTGAAATCGGTCCAGTATTTCACCTCCCATACAAATGTCCTCCCGAAATTGGACTTTATCGGTCATAAATGTTTAATATGTAGTTATCTACATAAGGTTTTATCCAAATAAGTTTTATATATACGGAATTCATGTCACCAAATGTAATGATCGATTCATAATTAATCATAGCTCCCATATAAGGCTTGCTTCCAATAATCACTTTAACGAGCATAAATCTCCTAAAAATTTTGGTATACACATAAAATTCAACTTTCATATAGACATTAATCACATGACCAAATTTCATGGTGATCGGTCTATAGTTTGTCATAGCTCCCATAATGTATTTGCTCATTTACTTAGTGTAGGGTATTATATGGTCGGGATTGACCGATCATAGTTTCTTATTTGTTTTTATGTACTGCTAACCATCCAATGGCTTATAATTGAAAAAAATCTTTAGAAAATGGTAGATATTCTTTTTGAGATATCATGATCATATTTTTGTTCAATATCATATGCTCACAAGAAGTCATTTTACACGATTTCTTTATAAAATTTGAATTTTGAACCTCGATAGAATCCAAAGCAAAGCAAATTTAATATTTTAAGGAACTTCAAATATCGTATTACCACAGAGAACCCATGTTCCATATTTCCATAAATTTTGAAGTTTTAAGGTACGAACCTTGGCCAAAAATTTTATTCCCTACCTATGTTTAACATTTAATTCTATATTAAATCACTTTAATCTCAAAACAATTTAAATTTAATTTAATATTTGCAAAATTTACACCATTTTTTTCATTATTTTGTATCGCTTAATATTTCACGAAAGATCCTCCAAACTTTTAAATATTTTCTTGATTATTAATCTACACAAAAATCTCTTTCATTTCAGTATAGTCACATTGCACAGTGTGGTAGATCGCAAATCTAACTGGACAAAATTAATAAATCGAGTTGGGTTCACTTCTCACTTAAGAGGTCAAATATATAAAGGATTATAAAAAGTCAACTTTTTTTTGCGATGCATTTTGGGATTTTATACCAATTCTTCAAATGAGAAAGTGAAAAAAAATGTTTGGCGGTCGTAAAAATACGCACGATGTTTTTGATTTACCTTAAAGTGTACACTTAAAAGATTAACCCGAATATAGTTTTACAGTGGAACTATTCGGAATAATCAGCTTTAACTCTACTTGAAAAAAGGAAATATTTTATTTTTTTCACTTTCTGAACTTCTCAAATAAAAAAATTATTTCAATAAAATCACCAGAGCCTTCATAATCATATATCAAACTCACACAAAAAATACACTTCTCTTTGAAATCTAAATGTACTTGTTGACAACAACTGACTTCAAAGCTTACATTTTCCTAATCAGAGCTAAAAACAAAAAAAAAAAATAATGAATTACAGTTACCTAATACATTGAGAAATTTATTAAATGATCAAAAGAAAACTTTCCCGATTTTTATTTTGTCCTGCTAGATTTGTGCTTTACCGCAGTGAGCATTGCACGGATTTTAAAAATTATGTTTTTTTAGGTAGTCCTTAAAACTTGGAAAAATCCAATTTTTTCACAGATTTTTTAATGTATGCAAAAACTAGATATTCCAATAAACTATTTTTAGTAAACCATTTTTATATCCATTAGAACAGAACTTCACATTTGATCTAATTGTCTAATAATGTTTTAAAAAGTACCAAAAATGTTACTCTTCACATAAAAAATAAATACTTTTGCAGAATTTATTTTACAGAGTCAATGTTAATACGTATGTTCTATTATAGGATTTTTTTTAATAAAGAGCCTGCTTAAGATACCGTCACATTCGTAATCAACGGACAAGAATACATAAGAATCAGTTAGTTTGATATCAGAAAATTGTCAACAAAAAATGTTTTAAGAACTAAACCAAAAAAACCCAAGAATTTTAACATCCTCGTAGTAGCAATAAGAAATCATTATATGTTCATAATGTGACTCTACTCAACTGATAGAGATTTTGAGGAGAATATTAGAAAGGCATTTAGAAAATACAAAACCAGAGATATTTTCTATTAATATAAAACTAACAAAATCGGGTGAAACAGATAAATAAAACGCATTCGGTGTACTTACTTTATTGGTGGAGGGTATAAGATTCGTCACAGCCCAATATAACACTATTACTTGTTAAATTTCATCTTTTTGAACACAAATTTTAAATCGCTAAAATATCTATAGGCACAAATTTCAAATATTATTTTTATATATTTAGTCCATTTATTATATTAGGTTATTATTAGTAAATATAAATATTATTATACTTTAATCCCGTGTTTAATATTATACAATTAATTATTGTACTCTATTTGTATAAATCTGTTGCCACTGTGTTGTCGTCTATTATTAATGAATGAATGAAAATACCGCTGAATCAGTGATAAAATCCTTTGTCAAATTAAAAAAAATTCCACAATTAAAGTAGATCTTTGACATTGTTCTAAATAAGTAAGTGAACAAAAAATACAATCATAAACAATTCTGGTGACTTCATAATGCATATTTCTTTAATTTATATTCATTATTAAGCTGACAATTCAAATGATTTACGATATCAAAATACATATATTAAAGCATCTCTGGGTTTTCTCTCTGTTGCTAGCAATATTTATGGCCGCATAGAAAAAGTCAAGGTCAAATAAAAATATGTAAAACATCAGCAAATTAATCGTTTAATAAAACATAAACACGCAGAAGAATAAACATTTATCTCAAAATTAAACAAATCCTTAAAATTTAAACCATAATCACAGTATAAACATTTGCAAAAATTAATAAATCAACTTTAAAGCCATCATAATTGGAGATTTAGGGAATTAAAGTATTAGTTGTATTATGTTTTTAACATATTTATAATTTCAAAACATAAATAACCAAATAAATTAAATACTTATTAAACAATACTAGAAACTAAAAAAAAAAAAAAAAACAAATCACACACACAATTATTTAGAATTTGTCTAATATTTGTTCATGTACGAATATTTCAAAATCCTCTTCAATCTACTTGACACAAATGTAAATTTTCACTCTCAAACACCTCCACCACTCAATGTCAGACCATAATGTATGGGTAACGGCCACTAAATGACATTCGGCCATAGAGGTAAAACAGAATATAGCAACGACAACAACAGCGAAAAATTATAAATGAAAATCTAAACAGGTGGAAAATAAACAACCGAATGGAATCATAAATTTTTGAACATTCACACGTAGTGATAATGAACGAAATGAATGTTGTGGTGGGTAGTTTTTTTTCTTTTTTTTTGCTCATTCTTTGTCTTTAAAATTAAAAATAGTCTAGCATCGTCATTTGAAATTTTCTCAATTTTGTTTTTCTATTTGTATGAATATTATTTTTATTTTTATAAAAAAAAAAACTCACACGCTCTCACACATTACCAAATACCAATATAAAAGTGTTCCAGAAAAAACACGAAAATTACCACAGTCGTCGTCATATGTAAAAATAATTGGAACACGTCAGGTTAATTGTATTCTGTTCACGTTCATAATAGGTGTTTTTATATTTTGATTTTTAAGTGTCCTTTTTATGACCTACACTTGGCAAATATTTTCTTCATTTTTGGGCAAATAATTATTTGATGTTTACAAAATTTCTTATGATCAACTAATGGCAAACAAAATTTTGATAAATTTGAAACAAAAATTAATGTTTTCTTACAATACTTATGGCTATAAAAAGTTTTTAAACTTATTATAAATTAAATAAACTAAGGAATTTGGAAATGAACTTTTTTCTCAAATGTACTATGATTTACTTTTTCCCAATGAGTCGGAGGACGACATGATCATAGATGAAACTAAAGACATAACTGAAACGAGTATTTTATCAGAAACTATTAAAAGTATTCACAATCTAAAAACTCCAAAAAGGAGGATTTTATATGAGAAACTGGATATTCTTTCAACTCAATCAGTGAGAGAGTTCTTTCCAAGTCAAGTTTTATTAAAACTGATGAAAAAAATCGTTTAAAAGGATAAAATTTAAATTATATTCTTTTTATAAAAGCTTATTTCAGAATATCTCACCAAAAACCTGAAAAAAACTCACATGTGTATAAAAAAAGGATCTCAGATACCATATTTTTAGCCATTACTTAATTTTGTTTGTTGAATTGTTATATTTTGTTAGTTTTTTATGATTTTGTTTTTAATAAAATTATTATACAAGTACATAAAATTAGTGGTTTTATTTCCTATTTCAAATTAAAATAGAAATTATTCGGTTAATCGAATAATATAAAATGAACCGATTATTAACCGATTAAATCTAAACCCCGATTAATTATTTGCTCGATTAAACTAGAAACTCGATTAATTGAATTCCCTAGTAAATAAATCTTAAGTTCGTATAAGTACATTAGGCATTTAAAAGTCTTTTTTAATTTACTTATGTATTTGACAGGCTTTTCGTTATTTGACCGTTGCTTAAGTTAGTCTATGCACATTATAGAGCCTTTAGCCTTGCAATTGAATTTAAGAAAAGCAAACTAATATTGAGGAAATGCAAATTGAAGATGATCAATTCAACTTGTTTTATAAACTCATAAATGTTAGAGGAAATTTTCGAATTTATCACACGAGTTACAAAATGTTTTTTTCACATTTTTTTACAAAAAAAAAAACAAAATTTTTTCTCCAAAAATAATTTTTAATATTTATTTTAAAGTATACTTTATGAAGGGTATATAAGATTCGGTACAGCCGAATATATCTCTCCTGTATATCCAACACCACCATAGTGAGGAGGGTATATTGGGTTAATACTGATGTTTGTAACTTGCAAAAATATTGTCCCACATCCACAGTACAGTGCACTCGCGGTAACGTGAACTAATTAAAACCAAGGGAGTTCATGTTATTGAAATTGTTCACGTTAGCGATTGTCTAATTTCATGGAAAAAATATAAAATTTTATAATATAAACCGGTGTTTTAGACGCTTGAACGTGAAATTCTTTTATTACTATTTTCATTATTAAAATATAGATACAAATTATTGATTAAAATGCATTACAAATCAAAACGAGATAAAGAGCAAATATACATTGAAATAAAATTACATAGCAAATAAAATTACTCATTCGTTGCCATATAAAAAATATTAATGTAGAGGATACAAACACATTTTTATTATAAGGGGATTCCCTAAACTTTAAAAATTGAATTTAATGCATGTATTTCAGTGTTGTCTACATGATTAGAAAACAAATGGAGTGAAATAAATTGTTCACGTTATAGAGCTTTCTGAGTTTGTTCACGTTACAGAGTAGTCAATGTAAACAAAAGCTTGTTCACGTTAGGCGGTGTTCACGTTAGACGGTGTTCACGTTACCGCGAGTGCACTGTATATCAATCTACTCAGGATCACTTTCGGAGTCGATTAAGCGATGTCAGTCCGCGGTTTCGGTTTAAAAAAAATTTAAAACCGATCGGTTTCGGTTCGGTATTGCGATAATTTATTAAATAAGGAGTGAGATCGAAAAATTCTTAACATACATATATGGGCAATTCCATATCATCGTACGCGACATTTGTACGAATATAGAGTTGAATAGATTTTGCCAAAATAAGAGTATCTGAAAAATAATTTGGTCTTTATGTTCCATTCAGAGTGTACTATATTTAAAAAAAAAATATATAAGTTCTTTCGAAACATTGTTGTCCAAAATATAGAGCGAAATAAAGGCATATTGTACGTGACATAAAACGGAAGTAATTTAGAGTTACATGTTGAAATATGCGAAAATTTGCGAATCGTGAGAGGAGTTATGTTTTCTTTTAATTTCTTACACTAAACCAAATATTTTTCCTTTAAAATCCACCATATTTAAATAAAAATAATCTTTGGATGATTTTATAGTAAATAAAATTTAATATCGTACGTGACAGATTTTTCTCCTATAGTAAAACAATATATATTCTGCAAATATATGTATTCAAAAACTAAAAAAAAATAAAAGAAAATATACATTCGGTTTCAATAAACAATCTGATAATAGCAAAAAAAAACAATCAGAGTAAAATTCATTCAATACTACATGCTAATGTTAGACTAAACCCAAAATCGATTTTTTATATGAAAATGAAGCAAAACATAAAAATGGCTATAAGTCGGTAAATAGGGTCCAAATGAAAAAAGGACGGTCATCTGTGATCACTTACATTTTCAACCAAAATCGATTTTATATATGAAAATTAAGTAAAACATAAAAGTGGCCATAAGTCGGTATATAGTGGTCCAAATAGAAAAAGGACGATCATCTGTTATCACTTATATTTTCTTATACATTCATATAAAAAATTGATTTTATATATGAAAATGAACTAAAATATAAAAGTGGATATAAGTCGGTAAATAGTGGTCCAAATGGAAAAAGGACGATCATCTGTGATCACTTACATTTTCAACCCAAAATCGATTTTATATATGAAAATGAAGTAAAACACAAAAGTGGCCATAAGTCGGTAAAGAGTGGTCCAAATGGAAATGGGACGATCATCTGTGATCACTTGCATTTTCAACCCAAAGTCGATTTTATATATGAAAATGAAGTAAAACATAAAAGTGGCCATAAGTCGGTAAATAGTGGTCCAAATGGAAAAAGGACGATCATCTGTGATCACTTGCATTTTCAACCCAAAATCGATTTTCTATATGAAAATGAAGTAAAACATAAAAGTGGCCATAAGTCGGTAAATAGTGGTCCAAATGGAAAAGGGACGATCATCTGTGATCACTAACATTTCCAACACAAAATCGATTTTATATATGAAAATGAAGTAAAACATAAAAGTGGCCATAAGTCGGTAAATAATGGTCCAAATGGAAAAAGGACGATCATCTGTGATCACTTACATTTTCAACCCAAAATCGATTTTATATATGAAAATGAAGTAAAACATAAAAGTGGCCATAAGTCGGTAAATAGTGGTCCAAATGGAAAAAGGACGATCATCTGTGATCACTTACATTTTCAACTCAAAATCGATTTTATATATGAAAATTAAGTAAAACATAAAAGTGGCCATAAGTCGGTAAATAGTGGTCCACATAGAAAAAGGACGATCATCTGTGATCACTTATATTTTCTAATACTTTCATATAAAAAATCGATTTTATATATGAAGATGAAGTAAAATATAAAAGTGGCCATAAGTCGGTAAATAGTGATCCAAATGGAAGAAGGACGATCATCTGTGATCACTTGCATTTTTAACCCAAAATCGATTTTATATATGAAAATGAAGTAAAACACAAAAGTGGCTATAAGTCGGTAAATAGTGGTCCAAATGAAAAAGGAACGATCATCTGTGATCACTTGCATTTTCAACCCAAAATCGATTTTATATATGAAAATGAAGAAAAACACAAAAATGGCTATAAAACGGTAAATAGTGGTCCAAATGGAAAAAGGACGATCATCTGTGATCACTTACATTTTCAACCCAAAATCGATTTTATATATGAAAATGAAGAAAAACACAAAAGTGGCTATAAGTCGGTAAATAGTGGTCCAAATCGAAAAAGGACGATCATCTGTGATCACTTGCACTTTCAAACCAAAATCGATTCTATATATGAAAATGAAGTAAAACATAAAAGTGGCCATAAGTCGGTAAATAGTGGTCCAAATGAAAAAGGACGGCCATCTGTGATCACTTGCATTTTCAACCCAAAGTCGATTTTACATACGAAAATGAAGTAAAACATAAAAGTGGCAATAAGTCGGTAAATAGTGGTCCAAATGGAAAAAGGACGATCATCTTTGATCACTTATATTTTCATATAAAAAATCGATTTTATATATGAAAATGAAGTAAAAAATTAAAGTGGCTATAAGTCGGTAAATAGTGGTCACTAGCACTTTCAACCCAAAATCGATTTTATATATGAAAATGAAGCAAAAAAAATCGATTTTATATATGAAAATGAAGTAAAACTTAGAAGTGGCTGTAAGTCGGTAAATAGTGGTCCAAATGGAAAAAGGACGATCATCTGTGATCACTTGCATTTTCAACCCAAAATCGATTTTATATATGAAAATGAAGTAAAACATAAAAGTGGCCATAAGTCGGTAAATAGTGGTCCAAATGGAAAAAGGACGATCATCTGTGATCACTTACATTTTCAACCCAAAATCGATTTTATATATCAAAATGAAGTAAAATATAAAAGTGGCTATAAGTCGGTAAATAGTGGTCCAAATGGAAAAAGGACGATCATCTGTGATCACTTGCATTTTTAACCCAAAATCGATTTTATATATGAAAATGAAGTAAAACATAAAAGTGGCCATAAGTCGGTAAATAGTGGTCCAAATGGAAAAGGGACGATCATCTGTGTTCACTAACATTTCCAACACAAAATCGATTTTATATATGAAAATGAAGTAAAACATAAAAGTGGCCATAAGTCGGTAAATAATGGTCCAAATGGAAAAAGGACGATCATCTGTGATCACTTGCATTTTCAACCCAAAGTCGATTTTATATAAGAAAATTAAGTAAAACTTAGAAGTGGCTGTAAGTCGGTAAATAGTGGTCCAAATGGAAAAAGGACGATCATCTGTGATCACTTGCATTTTCAACCCAAAATCGATTTTATATATGAAAATGAAGTAAAACATAAAAGTGGCCATAAGTCGGTAAATAGTGGTCCAAATGAAAAAGGGACGATCATCTGTGATCACTTACATTTTCAACCCAAAATCGATTTTATATAAGAAAATTAAGTAAAACTTAGAAGTGGCTGTAAGTCGGTAAATAGTGGTCCAAATGGAAAAAGGACGATCATCTGTGATCACTTACATTTTTAACCCAAAATCGATTTTATATATGAAAATGAAGTAAAACATAAAAGTGGCCATAAGTCGGCAAATCGTGGTCCAAATGGAAAAGGGACGATCATCTGTGATCACTTGCATTTTCAACCCAAAATCGATTTTATATATGAAAATGAAGTAAAACTTAGAAGTGGCTGTAAGTCGGTAAATAGTGGTCCAAATGGAAAAAGGACGATCATCTGTGATCACTTGCATTTTCAACCCAAAATCGATTTTATATATGAAAATGAAGTAAAACATAAAAGTGGCCATAAGTCGGTAAATAGTGGTCCAAATGAAAAAAAGGCGATCATCTGTGATCACTTACATTTTCAACCCAAAATCGATTTTATATAAGAAAATTAAGTAAAACTTAGAAGTGGCTGTAAGTCGGTAAATAGTGGTCCAAATGGAAAAAGGACGATCATCTGTGATCACTTACATTTTTAACCCAAAATCGATTTTATATATGAAAATGAAGTAAAACATAAAAGTGGCCATAAGTCGGCAAATCGTGGTCCAAATGGAAAAGGGACGATCATCTGTGATCACTTGCATTTTCAACCCAAAGTCGATTTTATACATGAAAATTAAGTAAAACATAAAAGTGGCAATAAGTCGGTAAAGAGTGTTCCAAATGGAAAAAGGACGATCATCTGTGATCAGAACATTTTCAACCCAAAATCGATTTTATATATGAAAATGAAGTAAAACATAAAAGTGGCCATAAGTCGGTAAATAGTGGTCCAAATGGAAAAAGGACGATCATCTGTGATCACTTACATTTTCAACCCAAAGTCGATTTTATATATGAAAATGAAGTAAAACATAAAAGTGGCCATAAGTCGGTAAATAGTCGTCCAAATGGAAAAAGGACGATCATCTGTGATCACTTACATTTTCAACCCAAAATCGATTTTATATATCAAAATGAAGTAAAATATAAAAGTGGCCATAAGTCGGTAAATAGTGGTCCAAATGGAAAAAGGACGATCATCTGTGATCACTTGCATTTTCAACCCAAAATCGATTTTATATATGAAAATGAAGTAAAACATAAAAGTGGCCATAAGTCGGTAAATAGTGGTCCAAATGGAAAAAGGACGATCATCTGTGATCACCTACATTTTCAACCCAAAATCGATTTTATATATGAAAATGAAGTAAAACATAAAAGTGGCCATAAGTCGGTAAATAGTGGTCCAAATGGAAAAAGGACGATCATCTGTGATCACTTGCATTTTCAACTCAAAGTCGATTTTATATATGAAAATGAAGTAAAACACAAAAGTGGCTATAAGTCGGTAAATAGTGGTCCAAATGGAAAAGGGACGATCATCTGTGATCACTTACATTTTCAACCCAAAATCGATTTTATATATGAAAATGAAGTAAAACATAAAAGTGGCCATAAGTCGGTAAATAGTGGTCCAAATGGAAAAAGGACGATCATCTGTGATCACTAACATTTCCAACCCAAAATCGATTTTATATATGAAAATGAAGTAAAACATAAAAGTGGCCATAAGTCGGTAAATAGTGGTCCAAATGGAAAAAGGACGATCATCTGTGATCACTTGCATTTTCAACCCAAAATCGATTTTATATATGAAAGTGAAGTAAAACACAAAAGTGGCTATAAGTCGGTAAATAGTGGTCCAAATGGAAAAGAGGCGATCGTCTGTGATCACTTACATTTTCAACCCATTTGGTCCAAATGGAAAAAGGACGATCATCTGTGATCTCTTACATTTTCAACCCAAAATCGATTTTATATATGAAAATGAAGTAAAACATAAAAGTGGCCATAAGTCGGTAAATAGTGGTCCAAATGGAAAAGGGACGATCATCTGTGATCACTTACATTTTCAACCCAAAATCGATTTTATATATGAAAATGAAGTAAAACATAAAAGTGGCCATAAGTCGGTAAATAGTGGTCCAAATGGAAAAAGGACGATCATCTGTGATCACTTGCATTTTCAACCCAAAATCGATTTTATATATGAAAGCGAAGTAAAACACAAAAGTGGCTATAAGTCGGTAAATAGTGGTCCAAATGGAAAAGAGGCGATCGTCTGTGATCACTTACATTTTCAACCCATTTGGTCCAAATGGAAAAAGGACGATCATCTGTGATCTCTTACATTTTCAACCCAAAATCGATTTTATATATGAAAATGAAGTAAAACATAAAAGTGGCCATAAGTCGGTAAATAGTGGTCCAAATGGAAAAGGGACGATCATCTGTGATCACTTACATTTTCAACCCAAAATCGATTTTATATATGAAAATGAAGTAAAACATAAAAGTGGCCATAAGTCGGTAAATAATGGTCCAAATGGAAAAAGGACGATCATCTGTGATCACTTGCATTTTCAACCCAAAATCGATTTTATATAAGAAAATTAAGTAAAACTTAGAAGTGGCTGTAAGTCGGAAATAGTGGTCCAAATGGAAAAAGGACGATCATCTGTGATCACTTGCATTTTCAACCCAAAATCGATTTTATATATGAAAATGAAGTAAAATATAAAAGTGGCCATAAGTCGGTAAATAGTGGTCCAAATGGAAAAAGGACGATCATCTGTGATCACTTATATTTTCAACCCAAAATCGATTTTATATAAGAAAATGAAGTAAAACTTAGAAGTGGCTGTAAGTCGGTAAATAGTGGTCCAAATGGAAAAAGGACGATCATCTGTGATCACTTGCATTTTCAACCCAAAGTCGATTTTATATATGAAAATGAAGTAAAACATAAAAATGGCCATAAGTCGGTAAATAGTGGTCCAAATGGAAAAAGTACGATCATCTGTGATCACTTGCACTTTCAACCCAAACTCGAGTTTATATATGAAAATGAAGTAAAACATAAAAGTGGCCATAAGTCGGTAAATAGTGGTCCAAATGGAAAAAGTACGATCATCTGTGATCACTTACATTTTCAACCCATAATCGATTTTATATATGAAAATGAAGTAAAACATAAAAGTGGCCATAAGTCGGTAAATAGTGGTCCAAATCGAAAAAGGACGATCATCTGTGATCACTTGCACTTTCAACCCAAAGTTGATTTTATATATGAAAATGAAGAAAAACATAAAAGTGGCCATAAGTCGGTAAATAGTGGTCCAAATGGAAAAAGGACGATCATCTGTGATCACTTACATTTTTAACCCAAAATCGATTTTATATATGAAAATGAAGTAAAACATAAAAGTGGCCATAAGTCGGTAAATAGTGATCCAAATCGAAAAAGGACGATCATCTGTGATCACTTGCATTTTCAACCCAAAATCAATTTTATTTATTAAAATTAAGTATAATAAAAGTGGCCATAAGTCGGTAAATAGTGGTCCAATGTGATCACTTACATTTTCAACCCAAAATCGATTCTATATATGAACACAAAAGTGGCTGTAAGTCGGTATATAGTGGTCCAAATGGAAAAGGGGCGATCATCTGTGATCACTTACATTTTCAACCCAAAATCGAGTTTATATATATGAAAATGAAGTAAAATATAAAAGTGGCTATAAGTCGGTAAATAGTGGTCCAAATGGAAAAAGGACGATCATCTGTGATCACTTTATTTTCGACCCAAAATCGATTTTATATATGAAAATGAAGTAAAACATAAAAGTGGCCATAAGTCGGTAAATAATGGTCTAAATGGAAAAAGGACGATCATCTGTGATCACTTACATTTTCAACCCAAAATCGTTTTTATATATGAAAATGAAGTAAAACATAAAAGTGGCCATAAGTCGGTAAATAATGGTCCAAATGGAAAAAGGACGATCATCTGTGATCACTTACATTTTCAACCCAAAATCGTTTTTATATATGAAAATGAAGTAAAACATAAAAGTGGCCATAAGTCGGTAAATAATGGTCCAAATGGAAAAAGGACGATCATCTGTGATCACTTACATTTTCAACCCAAAATCGATTTTATATATGAAAATAAAGTAAAATATAAAAGTGGCTATAAGTCGGTTACATTTTAAACCCAAAATCGATTTTATATAAGAAAATGAAGTAAAACATAAAAGTGGCCATAAGTCGGTAAATAGTGGTCCAAATGGAAAAAGGACGATCATCTGTGATCACTTACATTTTCAACCCAAAATCGATTTTATATATGAAAATGAAGTAAAACATAAAAGTGGCCATAAGTCGGTAAATAGTGGTCCAAATGAAAAAGGGACGATCATCTGTGATCACCTACATTTTCAACCCAAAATCGATTTTATATATGAAAATGAAGTAAAACATAAAAGTGGCCATAAGTCGGTAAATAGTGGTCCAAATGGAAAAAGGACGATCATCTGTGATCACTTGCATTTTCAACCTAAAATCGATTTTATATATGAAAATGAAGTAAAACATAAAAGTGGCCATAAGTCGGTAAATAGTGGTCCAAATGAAAAAGGGACGATCATCTGTGATCACTTACATTTTAAACCCAAAATCGATTTTATATAAGAAAATTAAGTAAAACATAGAAGTGGCTGTAAGTCGGTAAATAGTGGTCCAAATGGAAAAAGGACGATCATCTGTGATCACTTGCATTTTCAACCCAAAATCGAGTTTATATATATGAAAATGAAGTAAAACTTAGAAGTGGCTGTAAGTCGGTAAATAGTGGTCCAAATGGAAAAGGGACGATCATCTGTGATCACTAACATTTCCAACACAAAATCGATTTTATATATGAAAATGAAGTAAAACATAAAAGTGGCCATAAGTCGGTAAATAATGGTCCAAATGGAAAAAGGACGATCATCTGTGATCACTTACATTTTCAACCCAAAATCTATTTTATGTATGAAAATAAAGTAAAATATAAAAGTGGCTATAAGTCGGTAAATAGTGGTCCAAATGGAAAAAGGTCGATCATCTGTGATCACTTGCATTTTCAACCCAAAATCGATTTTATATATGAAAATGAAGTAAAACATAAAAGTGGCCATAAGTCGGTAAATAGTGGTCCAAATGGAAAAAGGACGATCATCTGTGATCACTTGCATTTTCAACCCAAAATCGATTTTATATAAGAAAATTAAGTAAAACTTAGAAGTGGCTGTAAGTCGGTAAATAGTGGTCCAAATGGAAAAAGGACGATCATCTGTGATCACTTGCATTTTCAACCCAAAATCGAGTTTATATATATGAAAATTAAGTACAACATAAAAGTGGCCATAAGTCGGTAAATAGTGGTCCAAATGGAAAAGGGACGATGATCTGTGATCACTTACATTTTCAACCCAAAATCGATTTTATATATGAAAATGAAGCAAAACACAAAAGTGGCTGTAAGTCGGCATATAGTGGTCCAAATGGAAAAGGGGCGATCATCTGTGATCACTTACATTTTCAACCCAAAATCGATTTTATATATGAAAATGAAGTAAAATATAAAAACGGCTATAAGTCGGTAAATAGTGGTCCAAATGGAAAAAGTACGATCATCTGTGATCACTTACATTTTCAACCCATAATCGATTTTATATAAGAAAATTAAATAAAACATAGAAGTGGCTGTAAGTCGGTAAATAGTGGTCCAAATGGAAAAAGGACGATCATCTGTGATCACTTGCATTTTCAACCTAAAATCGAGTTTATATATATGAAAATTAAGTACAACATAAAAGTGGCCATAAGTCGGTAAATAGTGGTCCAAATGGAAAAGGGACGATCATCTGTGATCACTTACATTTTCAACCCAAAATCGATTTTATATATGAAAATGAAGTAAAACATAAAAGTGGCCATAAGTCGGTAAATAGTGGTCCAAATGAAAAGGGGACGATCATCTGTGATCACCTACATTTTCAACCCAAAATCGATTTTATATATGAAAATGAAGTAAAACATAAAAGTGGCCATAAGTCGGTAAATAGTGGTCCAAATGGAAAAAGGACGATCATCTGTGATCTCTTGCATTTTCAACCCAAAATCGATTTTATATATGAAAATGAAGTAAAACATAAAAGTGGCCATAAGTCGGTAAATAGTGGTCCAAATGGAAAAGGGACGATCATCTGTGATCACTTACATTTTCAACCCAAAATCGATTTTATATATGAAAATGAAGTAAAACATAAAAGTGGCCATAAGTCGGTAAATAATGGTCCAAATGGAAAAAGGACGATCATCTGTGATCACTTACATTTTCAACCCAAAATCGATTTTATATATGAAAATAAAGTAAAATATAAAAGTGGCTATAAGTCGGTTACATTTTAAACCCAAAATCGATTTTATATAAGAAAATGAAGTAAAATATAAAAGTGGCCATAAGTCGGTAAATAGTGGTCCAAATGGAAAAAGGACGATCATCTGTGATCACTTATATTTTTAACCCAAAATCGATTTTATATAAGAAAATTAAGTAAAACTTAGAAGTGGCTGTAAGTCGGTAAATAGTGGTCCAAATGGAAAAGGAACGATCATCTGTGATCACTTGCATTTTCAACCCAAAGTCGATTTTATATATGAAAATGAAGTAAAACATAAAAATGGCCATAAGTCGGTAAATAGTGGTCCAAATGGAAAAAGTACGATCATCTGTGATCACTTGCACTTTCAACCCAAACTCGAGTTTATATATGAAAATGAAGTAAAACATAAAAGTGGCCATAAGTCGGTAAATAGTGGTCCAAATGGAAAAAGTACGATCATCTGTGATCACTTACATTTTCAACCCATAATCGATTTTATATATGAAAATGAAGTAAAACATAAAAGTGGCCATAAGTCGGTAAATAGTGGTCCAAATCGAAAAAGGACGATCATCTGTGATCACTTGCACTTTCAACCCAAAGTTGATTTTATATATGAAAATGAAGAAAAACATAAAAGTGGCCATAAGTCGGTAAATAGTGGTCCAAATGGAAAAAGGACGATCATCTGTGATCACTTACATTTTTAACCCAAAATCGATTTTATATATGAAAATGAAGTAAAACATAAAAGTGGCCATAAGTCGGTAAATAGTGATCCAAATCGAAAAAGGACGATCATCTGTGATCACTTGCATTTTCAACCCAAAATCAATTTTATTTATTAAAATTAAGTATAATAAAAGTGGCCATAAGTCGGTATATAGTGGTCCAAATGGAAAAAGGACGATCATCTGTGATCAGTAACATTTTCAACCCAAAATGGATTTTATATATGAAAATGAAGTAAAACATGAAAGTGGCCATAAGTCGGTAAATAGTGGTCCAAATGAAAAAGGGACGATCATCTGTGATCACTTACATTTTCAACCCAAAACCGATTCTATATATGAACACAAAAGTGGCTGTAAGTCGGTATATAGTGGTCCAAATGGAAAAGGGGCGATCATCTGTGATCACTTACATTTTCAACCCAAAATCGAGTTTATATATATGAAAATGAAGTAAAATATAAAAGTGGCTATAAGTCGGTAAATAGTGGTCCAAATGGAAAAAGGACGATCATCTGTGATCACTTTATTTTCGACCCAAAATCGATTTTATATATGAAAATGAAGTAAAACATAAAAGTGGCCATAAGTCGGTAAATAATGGTCCAAATGGAAAAAGGACGATCATCTGTGATCACTTACATTTTCAACCCAAAATCGTTTTTATATATGAAAATGAAGTAAAACATAAAAGTGGCCATAAGTCGGTAAATAATGGTCCAAATGGAAAAAGGACGATCATCTGTGATCACTTACATTTTCAACCCAAAATCGTTTTTATATATGAAAATGAAGTAAAACATAAAAGTGGCCATAAGTCGGTAAATAATGGTCCAAATGGAAAAAGGACGATCATCTGTGATCACTTACATTTTCAACCCAAAATCGATTTTATATATGAAAATAAAGTAAAATATAAAAGTGGCTATAAGTCGGTTACATTTTAAACCCAAAATCGATTTTATATAAGAAAATGAAGTAAAACATAAAAGTGGCCATAAGTCGGTAAATAGTGGTCCAAATGGAAAAAGGACGATCATCTGTGATCACTTACATTTTCAACCCAAAATCGATTTTATATATGAAAATGAAGTAAAACATAAAAGTGGCCATAAGTCGGTAAATAGTGGTCCAAATGAAAAAGGGACGATCATCTGTGATCACCTACATTTTCAACCCAAAATCGATTTTATATATGAAAATGAAGTAAAACATAAAAGTGGCCATAAGTCGGTAAATAGTGGTCCAAATGGAAAAAGGACGATCATCTGTGATCACTTGCATTTTCAACCCAAAATCGATTTTATATATGAAAATGAAGTAAAACATAAAAGTGGCCATAAGTCGGTAAATAGTGGTCCAAATGGAAAAAGGACGATCATCTGTGATCACTTACATTTTCAACCCAAAGTCGATTTTATATATGAAAATGAAGTAAAACATAAAAGTGGCCATAAGTCGGTAAATAGTGGTCCAAATGAAAAAGGGACGATCATCGGTGATCACTTACATTTTCAACCCAAAATCGATTTTATATAAGAAAACTAAGTAAAACTTAGAAGTGGCCATAAGTCGGTAAATAGTGGTCCAAATGGAAAAGGGGCGATCATCTGTGATCACTTACATTTTCAACCCAAAGTCAATTTTATATATGAAAATGAAGTAAAACATAAAAGTGGCCATAAGTCGGTAAATAGTGGTCCAAATGAAAAAGGGACGATCATCAGTGATCACCTACATTTTCAACCCAAAATCGATTTTATATATGAAAATGAAGTAAAACACAAAAGTGGCTGTAAGTCGGTAAATAATGGTCCAAATGGAAAAAGGACGATCATCTGTGATCACTTACATTTTCAACCCAAAATCTATTTTATATATGAGAATATAAAAGTGGCCATAAGTCGGTCAATAGCGGTCCAAATGGAAAAAGTACGATCATCTGTGATCACTTGCACTTTCAACCCAAAGTCGATTTTATATATGAAAATGAAGTAAAACACAAAAGTGGCTATAAGTCGGTAAATAGTGGTCCAAATGAAAAAGGGACGATCATCTGTGATCACTTACATTTTCAACCCAAAATCGATTTTATATATGAAAATGAAGTAAAACATAAAAGTGGCCATAAATTGGTAAATAGTGGTCCAAATGGAAAAAGGACGATCATCTGTGATCACTTACATTTTCAACCTAAAATCGATTTTATATATGAAAATGAAGTAAAACATAACAGTGGCTATAAGTCGGTAAATATTGGTCCAAATGGAAAAGGGACGATCATCTGTGATCAGTTGCATTTTCAACCCAAAATCGATTTTATATATAAAAATGAAGTAAAACACAAAAGTGGCCATAAGTCGGTAAATAGTGGTCCAAATGGAAAAAGGACGATCATCTGTGATCACTTACATTTTCAACCCAAAATCGATTTTATATATGAAAATTAAGTAAAACATAAAAGTGACTGTAAGTCGGTAAATAGTGGTCCAAATGGAAAAAGGACGATCATCTGTGATCACCTACATTTTCAACCCAAAATCGATTTTATATATGAAAATTAAGTAAAACATAAAAGTGACTGTAAGTCGGTAAATAGTGGTCCAAATGGAGAAAGGACGATCATCTGTGATCACTAGCACTTTCAACCCAAAATCGATTTTATATATAAAAATGAAGTAAAACACAAAAGTGGCTATAAGTCGGTAAATAGTGGTCCAAATGGAAAAAGGACGATCATCTGTGATCACCTGCATTTTCAACCCAAAATCGATTTTATTTATGAAAATGAAGTAAAACATAAAAGTGGCAATAAGTCGGTAAATAGTGGTCCAAATAGAAAAAAGACGATCATCTGTGATCAATTATATTTTCTTATATTTTCATATAAAAAATCGATTTTATATATGAAAATGAAGTAAAACATAAAAGTGGCTATAAGTCGGTAAATAGTGGTCCAAATGGAAAAAGGACGATCATCTGTGTTCACCTGTATTTTCTTGTACTTTCATATAAAAAATCGATTTTATATATGAAAATGAAGTAAAACACAAAAGTGGCTATAAGTCGGTAATTAGTGGTCCAAGTGGAAAAAGGACGATCATCTGAGACCACTTACATTTTCAACCCGAAATCGATATTATATATGAAAATGTAGTAAAAAGTAAAAGTGCCTATAAGTCGGTAAATAGCGGTCGAAATGGAAAAAGGACGATCATCAGTGATCACATTTTCAACCCAAAATCGATTTTATATATGAAAATGAAGTAAAACATAAAAGTGGCCATAAGTCGGTAAATAGTGGTCCAAATGGAAAAAGGACGATCATCTGTGATCACTTGCATTTTCAACCCAAAATCGATTTTATATATGAAAATGAAGTAAAACACAAAAGTGGCTATAAGTCGGTAAATAGTGGTCCAAATGGAAAAAGGATGACAAGTACCAGATCTATATTCGGCTGTGCCGAATCTTATATACCCTTCACCTAAGTATACATATTTACGTACATTGACTTTACCCATGCAAAACTCTTCATATAGCAACAACAACAAGAAAAAATCATAATATCATATCATAATATCATATTTGTTTTTATACTATAAAAAGTTTATACGGACCCCCATTTGAGAACCGTTACTCTAAACGTTATCCGAGTTAAATGTATTTTGTTTTTAAATTATGGAGAACAATTTAGAAAAAGTACAAAATAACAGTCAACCTAGGTGTTAGGTATCATATGGTCGAGATTCCCCGACTAAACTTTCTTACTTGTACATTTGCTTTGCTTTTGTCTGTTTAAGTTGGTTTGTGCTTGTTTTAATCCTTTATGTATGCATGTAGGTCCACATGCTATGCAGATATAAGGAGTATGTTAGAATATATATAGCTACATATTCTCATAAACTGTAACGCAAAGCAATTTGTTACTTTGTTTATAATAAAAATAAAATCTGGTTAAATTAATGCCACATGGCGCTTATATCGCTACATTCTCTGACTTGGAATGCGAGGAACCACAAAATACAAATATAAAAGTTGCACAATCTCAAAGAAATTCATATGCGTATTAAGAAAATAATAACAAATACTGAAACAAATATTTATATTATTAAAATAATGTACAAGTAAATATATGAACAGCATCGACTTGCAGGTACACTGCACAGCTAAAAATTTATGATATTAACATCTAATTGAAGTTACCTTAATTTTCCTTAATGATATTTACAATATTTAATGTAAATTTAAGTTAATTGAAGCAATTTTACTAAGTAAAATTTTATATTTTTTTTGTGCAATCATAGACTTTACCATAAGACATACAAAATATTTTGTGTAGATACTTTTAAAAAAAGTACTTGGTTTGTTTGTTTATTTATGTTCACATTATTATTATACATAATTCGTAGTATTTATTTTTTTGCCTTTTTGCAAATTAAATTTTCTTGTATGTATATCTGTCAGTTTCTGTTTGAAAGGAGATCGTTAGCATTAGACAAGGTACATAGACATTGTCTACTAATAAAAACAATAGATAAGATAACAAAAACACTAAAAACATTGGGTATTTCGTTGTATAAACAGATTAGTTTTTTCTTCTCATTTCAAACGAAAAATTAGGCAAAAAGTGTATTCATTTGTACAAGTGACAGTTCAGAAATGGAAATAAATAAAATAATTTCAAACTACAAAAGCATCGAATAAGTTTGTAGGAAAATATGTTTATTTAATGAGCCAGCCAAAAATGTGATAAGTATCTAAAAATATAATTTCGCAAAACGAATGGAAAAACACAAACAACAGACTACGAGTAATACTTTTTAAAATAGATAAACAAATTTTTAAATAACTATTTCTTGTTTATAATTAAACATTTTGCATAGGCAAATATATATGTAGCATTATACACATCATTCATTATTATTAACAGTGCGAATCAGTTCTATTTTAACCCATAAATATTAGGGAATTTTGAAAATTTAGGGTTTGCACAGTTTTTAAGTTGACAATAATTCGGTAGCTCGCTATTAATTTGAAATTCTACCTAAATAAAGCAAGGCCAACTTGTCATAAGTAAATTCATGTGCCCGTTGTACACTTCTATATATAAATTGGTTTTAATATTATTTCACCTGACCGAAAAGTGTTTTGTTACATCTGTGTTGAATACACAATCAAACAATTTTGAAAACTTATAACGGACTCAGTGAGAAACAGGTATTTCGGTTTTGGGACCTGAATAAGCCATGCGTTCCAAACATTATGTGCAAAGAGTGTAATGAATATTTATTTATATAAGATAATTTTGCCTCCATTACACATAAGGACTGAGATCAAAAAAATATTAACATACAATTGATTTTTTGATTTGACTGAAACTATTATTACAATTTACAAAAAATATTTTTTTGTAGTTCTAATCAATTATGATGAATTTATGAACCTTTTCCGGAAACCCTTCCATTAAGGATTTTATTGAGCTTTCTGTCACTTTGTTGGAACAAGTAGTCCATCTCCGTTTAAAAACTACCACACTTTTGGACACCTTTTTTGTACTCTTCAATTATCTTTTAACAAGAGCCCAATATCTCTCCACTGCCCTTAGCTCCAGGCAGTTTGGAGAATTTACCTCTCTTGGTACAAATAACACATTATTGCTCTTGTACCACTCAAGACCTTGCTTACCATAGTGACAGGACGCCTAACTAGGCCAAAAATAAGTGAACACATTAAGAAGCCTTATGAATGGAAGCATCTTATTTTGTAAACATTCCTTGATGTAATTTTCGGTATTTATGAGCCCTTTGTAACAAATGTTTGGCTTCATTTGCCGCAACTGCATATTGCTTTCCATTTCAAGAACTTTTTGGGAAAATTTTGCCCTAAACTTTTCTACAACATTCCCTCAAGCATCAGCAACATAAAAATATTGACCCACAAGCTGAGAAAACTTTCCATACGTACGTTTCGTCATTCATTAAGCAGCACGTATATGTTTTGTATAAAATTTTCGTGCTCTGTCTTTGGCCTCTATAATTTTAGCAGAGTTCCTATCAGGAACTCTTTGAGCCTTGTATGTTTTTAAACCTTTATTGGCTTTAACTTTTCGTAGCATATAGTCCGAGTACTGACCTAATAGGGCTGCTTTCCAACTGAATGTGTTGGAAGCTCTTTTGAAAATGCTTTCTATTTATTGGCTTCAGAAACATAATGTGAATCATTCCTTCTACAAGAACCAGGTTTTCTATCAACGGACAAGTTCTCCCGATACTGTTTAATAACATTGGAATCAGTTTGACGGCAGACCTTTGATTGCTTGGTCAACTTTTTGTAGGACCAAGTTTGGTTTTGTTGAAAATATTTAATAATTTTAGTACGCACCTTTGTCTCGTCACTCATTTTAATCAGATTAACAACATGCTTAACAAATGGAACTTGATAAAAAAAAAAAAATCAAATAATACTTGGGTTAAAAGTTTTAATGAAAAACGTGTGTTAAGGTTTTTTTGATCTCAGTCCTTAAAATTGGGACCTATGAAGCAGTATGTGAAGGCATTCGATAAAAGTGGTCCATGTTTGACATTTCTTTCAAGAATTTTTACAGGTTTGAGAAGACAAAAACTAAAAGCCGGTATTTTTGATGGGCCACAAATAATACTTTTAATGACAGAAACCTTTTGTTAGGAAATAAGAAGGCTGAAAATTACATGGTATAAGATATAGACCATTTAATTAGATTAAAACATCTTGGATGTATAACCTACATATTTATCTTACAAACATCGATATTTAAACTGATCAGTTATATGTATGAAAACATTCATTTGAGTTTTTTGAAAATCAGTCCACATTTTGAAACAGAAGAATTATTCCTAAGACAAGTTTTTAAATCCATCTTGTTGAACTTGGCATTAGTTCCAAAATATTCTCGAAATTTATTGAAATCATCTCATCGGCTTTTACTATTATTAAAATCTAACTATTTGCTACGGAAAGCCAAATTTTGATACGTTTAAAAATGAGGGAACAAGATTTGATCCAGGGGCGTGAAGAATGAAAAGTTTAATACAAAAAAGGAAGAAAATGTAAAATATATTTTACTTTATTTACCAACTCCTCACCCCCCACACACATGTTTCACCAGGACCCTTGCATGTACTGAACCCATAATGACACGTATATGGAAGATAAAACTTGGATAGTCTCATTAGAAGAAACTTGAGTATAATTTGTTAAAGTTGTAACTACATCCTGGATTAATTAAAGGAAAAAGTGTTCTTTTAACCAGTGTTTAAAAAGCTACGATAACTAAAACATTTTCAACTATTGCTAAAACTACTGCTTCAAAAAATTTTCAGTAGCGGTAGCATTTATCTATGAAACATGAATTGTAAATGGAGTAGTAGCATTAAAATATAAATCATTGCTACTGCTTTACATCGAGCTTTGATTTGTATTATTTAGAGGTAGCAGTAAGGTATAAATAAGGTAGCAGTTGAGGTAGCAATTAAAGAAGCAGTGTTTAAAACACTAGACTACAAGTAGCAGTAGCAACAAAAGAAAACACAAGTAGTCTATGTAAAAATTAATAAAACTCGGAGTCAATCAATTACTATTACTACTGCTACCTTTACATTTTAGTAGCAGTAGTTATAGCAGTAGTAATAAGAGACAAATTTAAAATAGCAGAGAGATTATTTTTGTATTGCTACCTTAAAAAAGAAAAAGTGTTAAAGTAGCAGTAATTTGTTTTCTGGTACTTCTGCTACTTTTAAAATTTAGTAGTAAAGTAAGTAGCAGTTGACGTAGTATAAGAAGTAGCAATTAAGTAGTCGATGTAGCAGTTGAAGTAGCAATAGAAGTAGTCAAAAATAAAAATCTTCAACCAAAAATGTATATTGTTTGTTGTTGTTGTGAATGTATATTTGTGTAAGTCAAAACAAAAGTTTTTTGTTTGTATGCACATAGTTATCGTTTTGCTAACACATTGTATCAAAGCGTTGCCGTATTAATTACTTGAAATAAAAACGAAATTCGAAATTCTTCTTCATCAACTAACTTTCTGTTGATAGAACTGACAAATTCTATGTATGCAACCGAATCAATCGATTGGCAACAAATTCGGTTTCTATCATGAATCTGTTTTCTCTGTGTATGTTTAAACTATCATAATATATTAGGAGACTAGCTTGACCCGGTGCGCTTCGCTACCCCTGTCGATGTAAAAATCGGTTCAGCCGTTTAGTAATTATTGTTTAAAAACTAAAGGTACCAATTTCCCCTTTTTATCCCTTTCTGGTCCAAGTAATTTATAGCCTATTGACGCTTCCAAGTAAGGATCTATCTACGTTCCAAATTTCAATAAAATCGGTTCAGCCGTTTAGGCGTGATGCTCAAACAAACAAACAAACAAACAAACAAACAAACAAACAAACAAACAAACAAACAAACAAACAAACAAACAAACAAACAAACAAACAAACAAACAAACAAACAAACAAACAAACAAACAAACAAACTTACAAAGACATTTATATATTTATATAGATATAGATTATGACAATATGACCTAGTAGCAGACCGTTTGAATACCCCAATTGTGATATTATGCTTTTAAATCTACTTTTTTTTAACGAAAACTATGCATTTTTCATTCGAAATTATAAATCAAAAGAGTGGTATTCACGCCCTTATACGCCTCCAAGTTCAATTGTATTTCGTGTTATTCTACTGTCCAAAAATTTGTTTCGTGACCATAAAAAATTAAATTTTTCTTAAACTAAACCTTCAATAAAAAATATAATTGTGCACAATTTTATTCTCCTGCAAGTCATAATATAATAACTACAATATGTAATTTTTACTCCAATAAATACGACGCACTACATCTTGTTTCTAATCAATTCTAATTAATGCTTTCATCTGCAATTAAAAACGGATCAATTCATCACCATACAGCTACATATAGCCTGTGGTGCTGAATACAAAATTAGAAACTAATGAACATTTTACAGTGTAATGCAATAAATTCCATTAGCTTAGAAATGTAAATAAAATTTCAATATTAATTTAAATGTGTTGCATGCCACATACTTGTAAACAATATTTACATATCCATACACTATAAATAGAAATTTTGAAATAGGAAAACATGCATGCAGAGTGAATAACGATTGTAATCCTCGTAATGATGATACGAGATAATGATAAAGGCAGGTGTGAATATCAAATACACTTCAGTTGGCTATAAGTACCTCTGCAATTTACTTGTAGAAAAATTTCAACTGAAATTGTAATGCAATATGTGGCATTCGGAAGGTATTGAATGTTGATATTAATTGTAGTTTTATTGATGCGATTATTTTATTGTTTAATCGCAATACAAAATGAAAAATATGCACTAGTTTGAATTAGAGACATAGAAGTAATGTATTTACCTATTGGTACCTATGAAATTAAATTATTTTCACGATGGAAAAACATGTGATATTGAGATACAAATCTGTTTTATTTTTAAATAATATAAATTCATAAGCATTTTATGAAATATTTAACTTTTAAAATATTTTTAATAAGAGGCGTATGATTAATAATAATTAAGACGTTAACTTACATAATTAAAAATAACTCAACAATTATTAAAGCGTTTTAAAAGTTTAAAGCTGAGCATAACTAAAAAATTGACTTCACAGGCAGCTAATTATATTTTTAGTTGTTTTGATAAGAAATTGTAATGAAATTTAATTTATTGAAAGTAGTGCAGCTAATCAATAATCCAGGTTTTAAAAATAAGGCAAAGATATTGGGAAGATTTAAACTTATACTACTAAATCACAAAAAAAACATAAAGTTATTATTGATTCTTGGTGAAACATTTGCCTTAACAAACTATTAAAAAGTAATAAATTTGTCAATGAAATTTGAAGGGAACTATTTCAAGAATTTTTAAGGTTTGTAAAAGGTCTTCCTATAGAGGACCCTTCTATCCGTCGAATTAGCTGTTAATAATTCAGTTTGTTTTGTCAAATCACCGTGGACGGATATAGCGTTCAACAACACATGCAAATGATAAAATTGTTTTCAGTTTCAGTCGAAAATCTTGATTTTCCCCATATGAATTTAACATTATCTTTCACTTAATAACAAAAAGTCACACACATAATATAATAACACCTGCTACCACAAACTCTGCTGCCAAAAACCTAAGAAGTCTGGTGTTGAAATCCTAAGTGTTTAGAAAGTATTAGTAGACAAACTGTATGAAATAAAAACATCACTACACAGTGGGACAGAATCAAAATATTTTGGAAATAAATCAGCCATTTTCTAAATTTCAACAAAACTGGTCGATAATTGTGTAAGATAATATTAATTTTCAAATACATAGAACTCGTTAACTATATAAAGGTTCTTCCAATAGGGACTTCGAACTTTGACAGTTGATAGCGGCCATATTTTTCAAGCTACATCTGTCGAATTGTCTGTCATTTATTTATTTATTTGCCAATAATGGGTACGTCAACATACAAAATTTTCGAATTTGTGACGATACCAATCCACATAAGATCAAGAGCGTTCAATTCATCCCGAAAAAGTCACTGTTTGGTGTGAATTTTGAGCTGGCACATTTCTTTATGAACGACGTTGGTCAGGCCATTTCCGTCAACTTTGATGATATGAACACCAACGACATGTGGTTTCAACAAGACGGCTCTACGTTCCACACAGCTCATGTCACATCGGACATTCTGCACGAGCAATTTCAGGGCATGATCATCTCACGTGGAGTTGATAAGAACTGGCCACCGTCATCTTGCGAATAGTCCATAAAACACAGCGGCCCTCAAAGCCAACATAACCCGTGCCATAGGTTAAACTCAGCCTGATTTAAGGGCAGGAAATGCTTAATGAAACAACAACTAACTGATTTTGAGTTCTCTGTAGCCTATAGAATGATTCTAAATCGGTTCACCAAACACAACAATTATAGTTGCAAATTTGACTACCAAAATTAAGGAAAAAAAGTTACTATATACAATAGTCAACTCAAGCTATAAAGTACGTACTCGGAAAATGATAAGGAACTGTCCGCATAACTCTAAATCGTGCTATGGCAAACCTTACTAAGTCCAAGACCAAGAATAAAAAAAGCCCACTAAGCAGATACGACAGGTCTTGAACTTGTCCTCAAAAAAAAATATATATATAATCCATGTTCTAAAGATTTTCCTCAAATATAAGTAGGATTAACATCCGGACTGGACTTGGCAGGATTGTTCAACTTTTTTAATGCTTGTCCAGTTTCAAGCAAAAATTTAATTTGTCCAGCTAAATAGAAATATTCCACAAAAATATCCATATTATTTATTACTTACTACTAATTAGTACACAACAATAACATATACAAAAAAGTGTATGTATTTTTTGAAGAAAGGATAATATAAATAAATGCCAAAAAGTTTTATGGGATTATCAATGAAGAAGAATATGGTAAAAGTGTAGGATTATCAGAAAAAATCTGCCTTCGTGAAGCTTATAATCAAATACCAGATAGATTTTTCAAATGATACTATTTTTTTACAAAATGTAAAAAAAGGAATGAATTCGATAATTTAAGAAAAGTTGTATGTTTCGTATTTTCAATACCAGTTAGCAACGCTTTTTGTGAGAGAGTTTTTAATATTTTAACCCTTTGTCGACCGACGGTACCTTTAAGTACCACTTACAAAAGGAAAACAAAACATATTTTGACCCTTTTTGCCCAAAAGTACTTCGAAGTACACTAACATCTTTGGAATAATACATTTGTTTGCCTATTGGTAACCTCGCTTACCCAGAATAACGGTGAAGTATCTCATGTTCTCATTGTGGTGTTTATTAATGTTGTAATGATAAAAATACTGTTTCGTAAAATAAACATGAAATAGAAAATGTTATAAAAGTTACAAAACTAATCAATATATTAATAAAATTTGAACAAAAAACGATGATTTTTTTATGTTTTGGATGTTGCTGAACCAACGGTACTTAAAAGTACCCTTTTAATTCCTTGCAGGTTTCTTTCTGATCCTTGCAGGTCCGCCACAATATTTCAATATTTAATAAAAAAATAAAACTTTTTCCACAAGGGGATAAACAATCTCTATACTAAAGAAAGAAACCGAATGTCATTCGACATAATTAGTGATTCAATATTAAGTTATATGAACAAATTTAGACGAATCTTGAAAAGATTTAAAAACTAAAAGATTTAAAACACTTTTTTACAAACCTCTAAAGGTATGGAATTGACCGATTCCGGAAGCTCAAAAACGAAATATAGTGGCAGTTTTTTTAGTATTTCACATGTAAATATCTATACGATGGACTGAACCGAAAAAATTAAGTTTAGTTAAATCAATTTTATAGAATGAAATGAAAATACTTTATAGGAATTCGGCGGAAGTTCTGCTTACCGGGAAAAGTTATATTGGTCAAAATAAAATTATATAGTACCGGCGTTTCTCTATGTCAGGTCTGGGAATCGAGATATATCGATTTAAAGTTACTAAGTATTGTATAGAGGAAATTCTGATTTGTTTGCTTTTTCCATGCATTCTGACCATCTAAATGTCCAAACATCGCAAAGTGATGTTCAGCAAAGTTATTAAGCTCATCAGCAGAGTAAAGGTTAAAAAAATAATTTTTTTCGATCGAAATGTTTTGTTTCATCCCAATTTTAACAACCATGAGTGTTATATTCGGCTGTGCCAAATTTTGTATACCCACCACCAATATGTAATATTGGCCATCGGAAAAAAATTCAAAATACATGTGTGATTGTCTATTCATCCTTCAATAGACAAATACACCGAGGGAAATATCTAGATCGTTTTTAATATGAAACTTAAAGATCCATAATTATGGGTTATACAATCAATATTCGATGTGTGGTGATCTAAATTTCAAAAGTAATATTTTCTTTAAAGAAATTATAGTCGAAGTGCGTTCAATAATAATCCTCCTAAGTCTGCTTTTACACAGGGCAAGTTTTCTTGCCGTAAGTCTGAGTTTATAGCAGAGAAGGTAGTACTGCCAAGTATCATCAATTCTCTTTTGTTTCTTTCATTTTCACCATCTATTAAGTTTTGACATACAAAATTGAACACAGACTTGCTGTGTATAAACAGATGAGTAAGTTCAAAAGAGAATCGAAGAGACTTGCTTCAAGTAAACTTGCTGTGTGTAAAAGCAGACTAAGGTCTAAAATGGTCTATTTTAACGAAATATTTAAAACTTAAATCAAATTGAATAACGCTTGGAAGTGAAACATATATGGGTTTGTTATTTTAGGTCGTCTTTAACTTCGGGAAAAATATTGAAAAAAATCCAGATCGTCAAACTTTTGAGAAATTTATCATGAAAGAATATATTAGTAAGAAAAATTGGAACAAAAAATTCAAAATTAACAGTATTAATTTTGTTGTTATAAATATTTTAATTTATCTCCCTTAAGACACACCAGCTACAATATGCTGGTGCCAGAAACTTTGATAATTCCGACTTAAAAAAACCTGTCTCTTCTAAACCACTGGTCTGATTCCAAAATTATGTACAAAACAATCGTACAGGAGGACATTATTATTCAGATAATTAAATCTTTGACCATTTTCAAGGAGAAGGTTTTTACGGAAGAAAATTTTGAAAAATCTCACGGAAAAGTCGGAAAATTGGAAAAATCGAAAATTGAGTTTTACTCTAAAGTTTGTCTGAAGGCTTAACATTGGGGCGAGGCGAAGTTCGCCAGGTCCGCTAGTTTGTTACAAAACAAATAGGAACATAAAAAAAATCCGTTTATTTCAATAAGTTAAAACTTTTAAATTTTTGTTTATTACATTGACTTTATTCGTAGCAGTTACCAAAAATGTTTCTCAAATTTTCAGGACGATCGGTCCAATTATGGAATTAATTGAAATATGACTTAAAAATTAGGTATTTACAATGGATGGCATAATTAAAGGCCAAGAATTGTTGGCAGTGCTCGATACAAATTGTTGTCAAACTCAACAAGAGCTTGCAAAATCATTGGGAGCTACTCAGTCAGCAATTTCAAAATGTTTACAAGCAGCAGGATTCACTCAAAAGCAGGGATATTGGGCACCATGCTAGAACACTATAAAAGAAAACCGTTTTTGCACCAATTCATTACTTGCGATGGAAAATGGATCCATTACGATAACCCGAAGCATAAGATATCGTATTTGAAGCCTGGCCAACCAGCCAAATCGACAACAAAGCCAAATATCTATGGTGGTGAGATAATGCTCTGTATTTGGTGGGACCAAAAAGGTCCTATCTGTTATTAGCTACTGAAATCTGGCCAGAACACCACAAGGAATCTGTACCGAACGCAACTGTTCTTTTGAAGCGAGCATTGGCCGAAAAACGCCCAGAATATGCGGCCAGACCTGGAACCGTGATATACCATAATAATAACGCTAGTCCACATGTTGCAATACTTGTCAAAAACTATTTACAAAGAAGTGGTTGGGAAGTTTTTTTATAACAGAGTATCCGAAATTGACTTGATTCGTTGGCCACAAAAGATGAGTAGTTATTTTGGCTCGGAATCCATGTGTTGCCAGAAGGATTGTTGCGATTTCTTTTGTTGTAAGAATAATTTTGTTTAAGAAATTTAACATTTGTATTTTACACTACATAATTACATTATATTTTTGTTTTACACATATTTGTATTCATTTAGTTTTGAATTAGGTTGATGAGAGTTCTTCATCAATTTCTAGCATGCTAGAAAATAGTTTTCTCTGCCAGCTTATTTGCATTCACAAAGATTAATGTACATATATATGTATAATTGTGTGTTTACTCGGTTGCACTCTCAACTCAAGACAAATTTTATGACCATATATGGTAATAATTTTGGTGTTTGCATTTTTTTTTACTGATCTTCAATGTAAATATTTCTGTCTTCTTTTTACTGCAGGTCAATTATTGATAATGCACTATTTTTTTTTTTTACTCTCAATGAGAATCAAAACCTGATTAAATTACGCACTTTGTAATACGCACCACCAAATACAAATTTTAATCAGATCAAAGTTATTAGCATTTTGAAAGTTGTCATGAAAACAAGTGTACACTTCTAACAAAGAATAATAAATTTAAAATAAAGAAAAAGCTCTAAGTAAAAAGTGCAAAGTGCAAAGAAAAATTCAACAATTATAAAATAATTGATATTTTTTATATCAAATAAAATTTAACATTTATGTGTAAAATTTAAGACGCATTAAGTTTATTCTGCATTCTATATCATAAATTGATAATTTTAACCAAAGGTAAGGTTTTTGTGATTCACGTGTATTTCAAGCCTTTTACACATGGCGTTATTTTCTTTCAAGGAAAGTGTCCCATTTGGTGTCTTAATTCTTTAACACCGCATTCCAAAAGAGTCCAATCGGGACTTTCTGAGTTTTAAGCACACGTGGAAAGAAAATCCACGTGTGGAACCAACATCCTACCCTAAATTGAAAGAGTTTAATAGCATGGAGAACATGACATCATAAATCATTTTTTTTTTTAAATTAAAATGCTTAATTAAAATTTATTAAATAATCTTAAAAACTACAAAATTGTTCTAATTAAAAATCCTAAAAACTTATCTAAATGATCTTAAAAACTACTATAGAAAACATATTTTAATTTAACTAAAGCTCTTTAAAATGTATCTAAAAAGTCTTAAAACTTTCAAGTTATTTAAACTAAAACTAAAATTATACACTATTTACTAAAATTTCTTAAAACTACTAATTAAACCATATATATAAAATTTTCTAATACCTACTTGAATTATATTAGTTCTGTAATTAATATACCTAAATATATACTTATAATTAAAATTTGCTACATGAATTAAAAACCTAATCTAAACTTTAAAAATCTGTTAGTACATATTATATAAATTTATTGAAATATTATTTTGTTTGAACTGAAATTATAAAATGTAAAACTTAATATAAAATATATATAAATTATATACTTATTATAAATCAATTCATTCTAAAACAAACAAAAATGTAAAATTATTCATTATCTAGTTTATATGTACAAATGATTCTAATTTATACTTAAACATTTCTTAAAATAACATTTGAAAATATCACAATGAATTTAAATTATTATTATAACTAAATTAAAATCAAAAATCAATAATAACTAAATTAAAATCATTTGTACGAATTATTCTCGATGAGACTTTAAAATTAAACCCAAAATATCTTTTATTATTTTTTTTATTTTACTATTCTAAAAATAACTACGTATGTATATTTAAAATTACAAAAACAGTGAGAATTTCTTTTAAAGCCAACAACAACAAAATCATCATTGTCATCTCGTTTTGCTGGGCCCTTCAATCGAGACAACTTTAAAATGGAACACCAACAATTGTGTTGTGAGTAATAAAATACTGATCTCTATTTTTTTTGTAATTATATATTTTTAATATTACATACTCTTTTGTCCGTCTGTCCGTTTTCTAATTTGCTCTTCTTATTTTTTTATTCATAATTATTGCTTAAATAATATCATTTAAAAAACTTCATTAATTAGTATGATTTAAACACTCTTTGTGTAATGATCATTAATTAGTTTTATGTTTATATTCTGTTTATTTTATTATGTTTTCTTTTTATACATTCAATAAATTCATTTGTTTGCTTTATTAAAATGTACCTATAAATTTCTTTTTAAATGGGAAGGATAGCTAAGGAAAATTGTAACAATATGTAAGTTAGTAAGTCAGTCTATATTAGGGACAGATTTTAAAATTATTTAGGGTAAGTTGTCTGTCAAGGCGTTTTATTGTTATTCAATTGGGTGGGAATTAAATTACCCTACATGGCACTATACCTCGCCATGGTTTGGTTTTATGATTTCAGTGTTATTTTTCTGTGATTTTGATACTCTTTGGTATTTATAGGCATTAAGAGTATTTATATGTTTATGCGCTTTAATACGGGTTAAGAACCAATCTACCAATATAAGCTAGTCGGAAAATCTTTTTATATGCCTCTTAAACTCGGTATTTTAAATTTAACAAATACATTATTTTGTTTTCAAACTAAATGGAATTTTTGTTATTCATATTATTACCCAGCGCGTAACATATATGGCGCCCAACGGTAAAGGCCAACGGTAAAGGCCAACGATAAAGGCCAACGGTAAAGGCCAACGACAAAGGCCATGTTTAGCTTCAAAACAGCCAATGCATTTGAAACAATGTAGCAAGCCCAGATGCATATGCCACCGTAACATATATGGCACTACGTAAAAGGCATTGAGGAAAAACAATGGTCGTTACAAGAATTAAAAAGAAGTATTGAAAATATTAATGTAAAATATTTACTTAATATGGTTAAAATTTACATGTCAAATTCCTTTGTATAAAGAAGTTATAACACCAATTGCGTTTGTTAAGATTGTATAAGTCCTAGTCATTTAGAATATTTAAATTTTGAATCTAGTAGCGATACTCTCAAACAATGCAGTTTATCATGTAACCTATTTTAATTAAGTTTTGACTCAGGAAGTCCAAATTCTGAATTTAAAATTTCGGTTTCGTGTAGCATCTGAGTATTCATTTAATTTTATTTTGTTTTACTATTCGAGTCCTTTTGCTAAATTTAAATCATAAATTTTGAAAAGAAGCAGTTTAGAAAGCAAATAACAAAAATATTTTTACAAAAGCCAATCAAGTACAAGATTTTTTTGTAGACTGACTGATTTATTTGTTACTTTTCTTTATGTTTATCCTTCCCTTAAAACATTGAATTTACTGATCATTTAATAATTTACGTATTTACTTATATAAATATATATTTTTTATTATTATTTTTTTTTTCCTATATTTATTATTTTCTTTAGTTAAATAAATTTTATTATTGATGAAATTTAAATAATTTGTTCTTTAAAATACATACTCGATTAATTTGGATATTTGCATTTATACGTTATGAACACGCGTTCTCAGGGAAATAATAATTCGAGAGGTCGTGGTAGAAGCACTTCTGCTTCCAGTAACAATATTTCAATTGAGTTGCAAGATCACCCAACCACTTCTAAACCTCGTGTCGTACACTCACCCGCTGTGAAAAGTACACAGAAAACATCTCAAAAAGTACCACGTACACAGAGTTGCAATAATTTGCCTACGAACGTAGACTTTCAAAATATTTCAATAATGAGTAACCCCCAATCATTACCTACAACATTTGCTCCATTAGAAGGACAAGACCCTAATGTATTTTCTAACGTAGATGTAATTACTCAGCCTAGGCTAAGTACAAGTGCTTCTAATTCCAATCCAACTACACCTTTTGATACTTTAATAACATTAATGGAACAAACCATGCATAATACAAGAGAGGAGTTTCGGAAAGAGCTTTCATCTATTCGAGACAGCATATCACAAATAGGTAATACGAGTAGCACAAGTTCTCAGGGACGACCTACTAATCAACCAAATACCACGTATGCAAATGCTCCAAATTACAATTTTAATAGATCTTCCAATGTTAACGCGACATTTAGCGATTCAGTTATAAAATTAGAGAAGTGGAAAATTTCCTATAATGGAACAGGTTCGGTGTCCGATTTTTTGTTCAAAGTAGAGACACTTAGCACTCGCACACGATGTTCTGATGAACATCTTTTGTCTAACTTTCATGTGCTTTTGGAAGGAAAAGCTGAGCAATGGTATTGGCTCTTCATGAAACAAAACCGAGATGTTACTTACCCAATTTTACGATATGCGCTAACTAAAGAATTCGGCTATTTAGAATCGGAACATGATATTTTGCTAAAAATTTCGTTGCGTAAGCAACAAAACAAAGAATCATACGATGATTTCCACACAGCGCTCATTTCAATGAACTCCAGATTGCAAAGTCCTTTACCAGATTCAACATTAGTTTACATTATAAAACGGAATTTGCAAACTAATTTGAGATTCTTATTATTTAGTTCCGAATCTAAAACCCTTAACGATTTTAGAGACATTGCTCGAAAAGCTGAAAAGGTCCTTAAGGATAATAAAGCTTTTGCGCCAAATGTAGGCCCAGTTCGCAATATAAGTGAACTTGATTCTCCTGATATTGATTTGGAAAATTGTGAAATATTCGACCCACAGATTGAAGCACTGCAAATTTCTAAAAGGAATAGCAAATATGACTATTCGAACATAAAGTGCTGGAATTGTTTATCTCTCGGACATTCCTACATATATTGTGACAAAGTTATTACCGATCGTTTTTGTTTCAAGTGTGGACAAAAAGGAGTATTAACACCTACATGTCCAAATAGACACGTGTTTCAGGGAAACAAGACAGCGGGCGAAATGGCTACCGGGGACTTTCGTCCATCCCACAAACCCCCGAGTTCAAATTAGAACCTAAATTAGAAGAGTCCAATGAAATCGTAAATTTCAATGACAATTCAACAAACAAACATAATTTTCGACAACCTAAACCCATTTCAACCTTTAAAGATATTTCAACACAGACTGAAGCCTTTCTAAATTTTAACAGTGAAACAGTGTATAGGAATACAATTTGTAAGAAACTTTACTCTTTTCAAAATCCATCTTTTAAAATAATGAAGTGTAGACAACGTTTCAAGAAACGTAAATACTATCGGAAATTGTTGGAATCAACTATTTTACATGGTTCAGATGATCGTCCTTTCGTCAAAATAAAAGTTTTAAATGATAGTATCACAGGTTTACTCTACTCAGGGGCTAATGTTTCTGTTTTGGGAACAAATTGTCTAGAGTTTTTGAAAAGAAATAATATTTCTTATAAACCAATTAGATCAGCATTGTCAATCGCAAATGGTGCGAAACAAAATATATTAGGATTCTGTACACTACCTATTCATTATAAAGACGTCACCAAAGATATTTTGTTCTATTTGGTTCCATCACTTAGCCAAGAGGCTTATTTTGGAACAAATTTTTGGCGTGAGTTTGCACTTGCACCCGATATAATTCCCACTGTTTCTTCTTTTCAACTTGGTTCTTCAGTATCCAGCAAAAGTGAAACAAAATTTCACGATCTCACATCTGAACAAAAGCTGATATTGGAGAATACAATTTTAGAGTTTCCCTCATATGAGAAAGTAGGATTAGGGTGTACAGATCTATTAGAACACGATATTAATACAGGAGACGCTGTTCCGATCAAATGTAGGCATTATCCCTTGTCACCACCTCGCCAGGAGGAAGCCTATAAAGAAATAGATCGCCTCTTAAGCATGGGAATAATCGAGGAATCAAATTCACCCTGGTGTTCACCAGTGGTTTTAGTGAGAAAACCCGGCAAAGTTCGTCTTTGCATTGATTCTCGTAAACTTAATGCAGTGACGAAGAAAGACTCATATCCCTTACCCCATATTAATGGCTTATTGAGTAGGTTAAAGGACACTTTTTATATTACAGGGATAGATTTAAAAGATGCTTTTCTCCAAATTCGTTTGACACAGAGTTCTAAGGAAAAGACTGCATTTGTCGTACCGGGAAAGCCCTTATTTCATTTCAAGTATATGCCATTTGGATTATGCAATGGTCCCCAAACCATGAGCAGGCTGATGGATAAGGTGATACCCTCACGGTTACGGGAAAATGTTTTCATCTATTTAGATGACTTGCTAATATGCAGTTCTGATTTCGAATCTCACATGACTCTGCTAAAAGAAGTAGCTAACTGTTTGAAAGCTGCTAAACTTACAATCAATATAGGAAAAAGTAAATTCTGCCAGAGGGAGATACGTTACTTAGGATATATTGTAGGAAATGGCACCTTAAAAGTTGATCCCGAAAAAGTGGAATCTATAGTAAACTTTAGTGTACCAAAAACGCCTAAACAAGTTCGCCGTTTTATTGGTATGGCCAATTGGTACAGGGCTTTTATAAATAACTTTGCAGATCTAGCTGGTCCTCTCACAGACTGCCTTAAAAAGTCACCTAAACCATTCGCTTTGACCGAAAATGCCAAATTGTCTTTCGAAAAGTTGAAAATTGCATTATCTTCAGCCCCAGTTTTGGCACAACCAAAATTTGATCGCGAATTCATAATTCAGTGCGATGCTTCAAGGGTTGGAGTTGGTGGTGTTCTCTTCCAATACGATGATAATGGCAATGAACATCCGATTGCGTTTGTTTCACAGAAACTTAACAAGTCTCAGAGAAACTATACAGTTACTGAGCTTGAATGCATGGCCGCAATAGTTTGTGTAAACAGTTTCAGACCCTACATTGAAGGACTGCCATTTAGAATTATAACCGACCATTCTTCCTTAAAATGGCTAATGTCCCAAAAGGATTTAAGTGGGCGACTAGCGCGGTGGAGCTTAAAGTTACAGCGATATGACTTTCGAATTGAGCATAGAAAAGGCTCCTTAAACATAGTTCCAGATTGTCTATCGCGAATGGATGTAGAAGAAATATCCTTGCCTGACATGCCCTTAGAAATTGACCTTAAATCACCCGATTTTGACAATGATGAATATGAAAATCTTAGGAATTTTGTTACAAACAATAAAGAAAAATTGCCTGATTTAGTTATCTCTGACAATTTGGTTTACAAACGAGTAAAATTCAGAGATGGTTGTGAGGACGAAGAAACTGATCTATGGCGTTTATGGGTTCCGAAATCTCTATCTGAAGGTATCATTAAAGCTGCTCATGATTCTGTTATATCTTGCCATGGTGGTTTTATTAAAACATTAGCCAGAATACGACAAAAATACTATTGGCCAACAATGGCAAATGATATAAAATCATATGTTAGCAAATGCGAAAAATGTAAGTCAATGAAGTCAAACAATCAGATATCGAGGCCACTTATGGGCAAACAAATTCTCACAAACAGACCTTTTGAAAGACTTTACTGTGATTTCTTAGGCCCATATCCATTTACTAAAGTTAAAAACTCTGTCATTTTCATATGTTTAGATCATCTAACAAAATTCATATTTTTAAAGCCTCTCAGAGCAGCAACATCTGCTAATGTAATTTTGTATTTTCAATCTGAGATTTTTCCTACTTTCGGCGTACCCAGGTTTTTACATAGTGATAATGCAAAACAATTCGTTTCTAACGAAATGAAGGAATTTCTAAATTTATACGAAATTGTTCATGTAAAAACGGGATTTTACGCTCCTCAGTCTAACGCATCTGAACGCGCAAATAGGGAAATAATAACAAAGATTCGATGCTTTTTAGAAGACCATAAAGACCATAGCGATTGGGACAAATATATACCGCAGATTTTGTCAATTCTCAGAAGTGATTATCACTCATCAATTAGATGTTCTCCATACTATGCCGCATTTGGCCAAAATATGGTACAGCATGGCTCGGCCTACAAAATTTTAGATAAATTAGAATGTTTAAATGGTGAGGATTTTCAAATTTTGCCAAATGTTGATAAGTTGCAGAAAGTAAGAAGTAAGATTCGAGACAATTTGAACATCGCTCATGAAAAAGCAACAAAAGCATACAATTTACGATCTCGCCCAATTCATTTTCAAAAAGGTCAAATTGTTTTCAGAAAGAATCACATTTTAAGTAATATGTCGAAGCGAGTTAACAGAAAGTTTATGCCGAAGTACATAAAATGTAGAATACGCGAAAAGATTGGAAGCAACTTGTACGACATAGAGGATCTAAAAGGACTTTACATTGGCAGGTTTCAAACCTCAGACCTCAAGTCATAGTATGGCGAAACGAATTTTGTTAATATTTTTCTCCAATTTTATATTCGAATATTACCCGGCTTTCGTGGGTCGTGCCACACTTTATTTCTGTAGATGAATAACAAAAATTCGCTAACTATCTTGAAAATTAAATTTACAGAGACAAATTTCTTAAAACGTAATGAAATCTGTTTTCTGTTCGTCTTCCTATTTTGAGAAAATGTAAGATCGAAGCAGATTTGTTGCGATTTCTTTTGTTGTAAGAATAATTTTGTTTAAGAAATTTAACATTTGTATTTTACACTACATAATTACATTATATTTTTGTTTTACACATATTTGTATTCATTTAGTTTTGAATTAGGTTGATGAGAGTTCTTCATCAATTTCTAGCATGCTAGAAAATAGTTTTCTCTGCCAGCTTATTTGCATTCACAAAGATTAATGTACATATATATGTATAATTGTGTGTTTACTCGGTTGCACTCTCAACTCAAGACAAATTTTATGACCATATATGGTAATAATTTTGGTGTTTGCATTTTTTTTTACTGATCTTCAATGTAAATATTTCTGTCTTCTTTTTACTGCAGGTCAATTATTGATAATGCACTATTTTTTTTTTTTACTCTCAATGAGAATCAAAACCTGATTAAATTACGCACTTTGTAATACGCACCACCAAATACAAATTTTAATCAGATCAAAGTTATTAGCATTTTGAAAGTTGTCATGAAAACAAGTGTACACTTCTAACAAAGAATAATAAATTTAAAATAAAGAAAAAGCTCTAAGTAAAAAGTGCAAAGTGCAAAGAAAAATTCAACAATTATAAAATAATTGATATTTTTTATATCAAATAAAATTTAACATTTATGTGTAAAATTTAAGACGCATTAAGTTTATTCTGCATTCTATATCATAAATTGATAATTTTAACCAAAGGTAAGGTTTTTGTGATTCACGTGTATTTCAAGCCTTTTACACATGGCGTTATTTTCTTTCAAGGAAAGTGTCCCATTTGGTGTCTTAATTCTTTAACACCGCATTCCAAAAGAGTCCAATCGGGACTTTCTGAGTTTTAAGCACACGTGGCAAGAAAATCCACGTGTGGAACCAACATCCTACCCTAAATTGAAAGAGTTTAATAGCATGGAGAACATGACATCATAAATCATTTTTTTTTTAAATTAAAATGCTTAATTAAAATTTATTAAATAATCTTAAAAACTACAAAATTGTTCTAATTAAAAATCCTAAAAACTTATCTAAATGATCTTAAAAACTACTATAGAAAACATATTTTAATTTAACTAAAGCTCTTTAAAATGTATCTAAAAAGTCTTAAAACTTTCAAGTTATTTAAACTAAAACTAAAATTATACACTATTTACTAAAATTTCTTAAAACTACTAATTAAACCATATATATAAAATTTTCTAATACCTACTTGAATTATATTAGTTCTGTAATTAATATACCTAAATATATACTTATAATTAAAATTTGCTACATGAATTAAAAACCTAATCTAAACTTTAAAAATCTGTTAGTACATATTATATAAATTTATTGAAATATTATTTTGTTTGAACTGAAATTATAAAATGTAAAACTTAATATAAAATATATATAAATTATATACTTATTATAAATCAATTCATTCTAAAACAAACAAAAATGTAAAATTATTCATTATCTAGTTTATATGTACAAATGATTCTAATTTATACTTAAACATTTCTTAAAATAACATTTGAAAATATCACAATGAATTTAAATTATTATTATAACTAAATTAAAATCAAAAATCAATAATAACTAAATTAAAATCATTTGTACGAATTATTCTCGATGAGACTTTAAAATTAAACCCAAAATATCTTTTATTATTTTTTTTATTTTACTATTCTAAAAATAACTACGTATGTATATTTAAAATTACAAAAACAGTGAGAATTTCTTTTAAAGCCAACAACAACAAAATCATCATTGTCATCTCGTTTTGCTGGGCCCTTCAATCGAGACAACTTTAAAATGGAACACCAACAATTGTGTTGTGAGTAATAAAATACTGATCTCTATTTTTTTTGTAATTATATATTTTTAATATTACATACTCTTTTGTCCGTCTGTCCGTTTTCTAATTTGCTCTTCTTATTTTTTTATTCATAATTATTGCTTAAATAATATCATTTAAAAAACTTCATTAATTAGTATGATTTAAACACTCTTTGTGTAATGATCATTAATTAGTTTTATGTTTATATTCTGTTTATTTTATTATGTTTTCTTTTTATACATTCAATAAATTCATTTGTTTGCTTTATTAAAATGTACCTATAAATTTCTTTTTAAATGGGAAGGATAGCTAAGGAAAATTGTAACAATATGTAAGTTAGTAAGTCAGTCTATATTAGGGACAGATTTTAAAATTATTTAGGGTAAGTTGTCTGTCAAGGCGTTTTATTGTTATTCAATTGGGTGGGAATTAAATTACCCTACATGGCACTATACCTCGCCATGGTTTGGTTTTATGTTTTCAGTGTTATTTTTCTGTGATTTTGATACTCTTTGGTATTTATAGGCATTAAGAGTATTTATATGTTTATGCGCTTTAATACGGGTTAAGAACCAATCTACCAATATAAGCTAGTCGGAAAATCTTTTTATATGCCTCTTAAACTCGGTATTTTAAATTTAACAAATACATTATTTTGTTTTCAAACTAAATGGAATTTTTGTTATTCATATTATTACCCAGCGCGTAACAGGATGGGAAAAGGTCATAGCTAACAATGGCCAATACATTGAATAAATTTATATTGTATAAATGTTTCAAAATAAAAAAATCTCGAATTTCTAAGTCATACAGCCAAGAGGTCAGCTGAATCTTTCTATATACAACTTATTTTTGTTAAATTTTATTTGGATTCCGACATTTTTACGAGATTTGTGCTCGTTTAAGAGACTTCCGGAGGTGGGCCTTATATAGGAGTTATGGACCCATCGTCCTAAAATTTTGTCGCTTGTTTTCATTTTAAATCTAAATTATTTCAGTTAAAAATGATATAGGTACCGTCATTTTAAGAGATTTATGCTCGCTAAAGTGATTTTGTGAAGTGGGTCTTATATGGGAACTACAGTCAATTATGGATTGACTCAAAAAAATGTTTAAATGTGATTTCCTTTTTTATGAAACGCACTTGTGTGGATACCCATATAAATAAGACATTTATGACAACAAATCCTTATTTCGGGAGACATTTGTATGGGAGCTGGGTAAAATAATGGACCGATTTCAGACATTTCGATCTTGGGCCGAATAATATGTATGTGCCAAAATTGCCCAGGTTATAGATCTCAAAACACTAACAACTTTTTTTAAAAAAATGTATACAGCCACTTATGTTATTTCAAATTTAATAGAATTTCAAAGTTATAAATACATGCATGGTAATAGTATTATTTAGATAAACAAAATATATTCTTTCAATTCAAAATATTCTATTCATATTTAATGTTCAATTTAATGCTTATAAAAGAACTAAAGTACTTTTCAAACACTCACTTACACATCCAACAAACACTTTAGTAAAATTTTCGTTACAGTATGTGATTTATTACTGAAAAGTGTTTAAGTAAATATTTCTACCAGTCTAAATATGTGTGTGAGCAAATACATTAGATACATTTAATTTATTCCTTTCACATCCTGTCTTATCTGGTATATGCGTATGAATGTATTTTGTTGGTCTGTCTATAAAAGCAAATTATTCGATAAATATGAAGTCGATTTGATGCAAATCAATCCTGTACAAGTAGCAAATATAAATATTTTGTATACATACTCGCATTTCAATAGTACATGATGTTAATTCTGTGCTGTTTTTCTCTAATGCTTTTCTATTCTTGTTTTATTTTTATTTCTTTTTGACTTATTTGGAAAATAATATAAATTCATATTTGTTAGAAGATGGATAAATACTATTTTCGACATGTACAAATGAAAACCATTTGTCATGTTTGTTAAAATATAAAGAAAAATAAAACGAAAAAGAGAACAAGTATTGAACATCAAGACTATTCGCATGGCATTTATACTTGTTCTGCGTTAGTATTTGAGAAAGTAACCTAAAGTTTAATATCTATCTCTACTATCAAGATTTCAAGAACATAGACCCAAAAGTTTCTTGGAAATATCATTAATTCCAGGAATTTCTACTGAATGTATTATATCATTCATTTCACCATTCATTACAAAAGAATTCATCTTGGGTCTGAGGCCAATTATGCGGGATTGTCTTAGAACCTTTCAGCTCTCCAATTATATCTATAAAATAATAAATGAAAAAATATTAAATGGCATCAAATAAGTTACGAGAGCCTTTTAGATAAACAAAATTAATTTTTTTTTTTCAAAATTGTTTTCAAACATTTTTATATATATCTTCAACTCCTTAGGGTCAATTGTTGCAATATATTTTCTAAATAAAGTGATACTTAATTACTTCGTAAATATAAAAATTAATCTTTTTACAAATTTGACATTTTCATTATTTTGTTTAACACCATAATGGAAATGCCCATATGTATATTATTGTCAAACAAGAGTATTGAAAACTCAGATATTTAAGTAAAAAAGTTGACAATTGGTTTACCTTCCCCAAAATGAAAGTATGCTTTAAGTATTTAGACCACCATATCTACGAAGACGTTTATTGATATCCAGCCGTTGATATGTTAAGATTAATAGAATGATAATAAAAAAAAATTGTTATTTAAAGGAAATTATCAGGTTTTCTTTTATATTTTTGCATTTAGTCTACTTGTCAGGATATTAGACAAGCACGTAACAAACTTATGTTTTTATATCTATATGTACAAAGTCTTAAATACAGTTGTGGACATGGAAAAGGAAAATACAGTTTCAAAATGTTTAAAAAATATATGTATTTATAATATCAATCGTTTGTTGGCTTTCTCAGCACTTAGTGTTTTCTGTAATCAAACAGCTGTTGTTGTTTTCTTTTTCTTTATAATTTTTAAATATAAATATCAGATATTACTGACTTAGAAGATGATGATATTTCCAGTGTGGAAAGAAAACAATTGTTAAAATCCCTCCAATCACAATTGACATTTGCCATAATTTCAACACAATCATTAATATGTTGGAAGACTTTTGTTAATATTAAAGGATTTCAATTGGTACCAAACTAATTCCTAACTCACAATCTGTAAAAAGTTGAAAACTAATCAGTATACATTTTTTACTCATCACTTTAAGGATAATAAAGAGTTCAAATTAATGTGTTCCAATCCAGATACAACGGTATCATGTCTAGGTTGTGGTTGATCGCACAATCCTGCCAGCTAAACAAAACACCGACAAATATATACAAATGCTTCAATTGCATCAAAAACAACTAAAAGAATGTAAATCATCGTGCTGGCTACCCATACATCTAGAAAGGAATACTTGGATATTCAAAGCAGACCATAACAATGGTTGTCACAAACATATACTTGTTTACTGTAACCATATATATGATTGATACAATCATGTTAATACTAAGTTAACCATATTATTGTTACTACTATCATGTAAATAGTTACTGTGACCATAATATTGTTAAAAAAATCTTTTAAAAATGTTGAAATGGTTACTGTAAACATGCACATCTATATATTTTTTCTCTGTGTGTGACACACCATAGTGGCGGTTCTGATATCAGTGAGAAATTCAATTCCTCACGAACATATTTACAAACTTTCAACATCATACATAACAAATATCTCCATTACAATAAATATAAACAACAGAACTGTTAGATTTCCATCTGCTTATTACGAAAAATATACTAATAGTCACACATTTGTTGACGATCTTAACATTATCACCCGAGGTACTACCTGACCATGACCACTGAAATACCAGCTTCAATCTGCAGCCTAATCGTACATAAATATTGAACACACCCTCTCCAAGCTTACTCACGGTGTCCAGGAAGCCTCTACAAAAATTACAGTGGCCAACAGACAGCAACTGCAAAGAAAATTATCGCAAACGAGTTTTTTTTAAGAGCACAGAGCACAACAAATCAATCAGATATAAACTTAATAATATGTATTCAATTTCATAAAATCACAATAATCACAATATCAGCTGGCATCAATTTATAAGAAGGTTACCAATTCATTTTGCGTAAATACTATTCCCTATTTAATTTGGCTCACTAACACAAACATTTTAGAAATATAAATTTTTCTCATCAAGAGTAAGCAAGTCACGTTTATAGCGTATACTTGTTATAATGGATGGATAGTAAGTATACGCCCACATGGCTTATATAACCCAGATTAATACTTTTTAATTCCAAATAATTAGAAAGTGAATCATAATAAGTGACGACTATTAAAGAATTAAACTTGATGCAAATAGATATAAAAACTTTTAATTCCTTAACAAAAAAACAATTCCTAGGCTTATTGAATTGAAGCATGGAAACGAGAAAAATATCATAAACCTTAAAAACTCCACCTATTCCCTTACCTACCCTTGAGCAAAATTCATTGAAAAATTCAAGTTAGAACTTCCCAAAATTGGTTGTTGAAATTTCATATATTTCGATCCGAAACTTTATAATGATTTAACCTATTTTTGGATAAACAATTTAGCTATTTCTAATTGTAATTGTTTTAAATAACATAAATTTTTGGGTCATGCCGATTTTCCCCATTTTCAACACCAACCATTTTTGATCTATGAAGAATATTTTTAATATTTTTAATGCAGACTATGTATAATTATAGATCGAAAGTCACAAACTTTAAAAATAATATTTATGCATACTTGAAACAAATTTGTGTTAAATTTTTTATCAATATCAATATTTATGTGCGTTAATGTATTTTTCGCATGTGACCCTTATAGGAGCTATGACCTATTAAGGGGCGATCGTCATAAAATATTTTATGTTGATATCAAGTATGCATTTGGTGACTATTTTGGTTAAAGTTTGTCTCATTAACGATATTTACAAAAGTATTATGGTTGTTATAGTTATTCTCAGAAATGGATCATATGTGGGAGCTATGGCCAATTATACACACAGAGAAAATATATAGTTGTGCATGTTTACAGTAACCATTTCCACATTTCTAAAAGTTGTTTAACAATGTTATAGTCAAAGTAACTATTTACATGATTGTGGTAACTATAATATGGTTAACTTACGATTCACATGATTGCATCAATCGTATATATGGTTACAGTAAACAAGTATATGTTTGTGACAACCATTTTTATGATTAAGGTTTTACCGTATTATGTTGCTCTCGTCTAATTAATATCATAATCTGAGAACAGCATATTATGATATAAAGATTCATCATAACAATGGTTGCCATAAACATATACTTGTTTACTATAACTATATATATGATGTGTGTCGTAAGTTAACCATATTATGGTTACCATAATCATGTAAATAGTTACTGTGACTATAATATCATTAATAAACTTTTAAAAATTTGGTTGTACGACTAATATTTCATTACAAACGGAATGGCAAAGTCAATATACCCCATCTTTTTGCTGGTGGGTTTAATATATTTAAACTTACAAGAGCTTTTTCATTGATTTGATGTCTGCATTAAGAATATATAAATGACAGATTAAATTCAACATAATTATGAGTCTCTAGACTTTGCATATTATATGGTACACAATTATATGGTGGTATACAAATAAAACAAAAATTTATAATTTTTTTTAAATTTTGTTTCTTTTGTAATGTCATTAGTAAAAAATTTAATGTTGATAATAGCATCTAAGCTAGATGTCAGAACACCAGGAATAGAACACGACCTTCTCGATTGCGGTAAATATTTCGAGTGAAATTCAAGGACTTTTTTGAATTTTTTGATATACTAGCTTGACCCGGTGCGCTTCGCTACCCCTGTCGTAGTAATAAAAATATGTAAGGATTTTATTAAAAAAAATCGGTTTTCCCCCTGTTATCCCTTTCTGGTCCAAGTATTGAAAAAAAGTTATAGCCTATTGACCCTTCCAAGTAAGGATTTCAATAAAATCAGTTCAGCCGTTTAGGAGTGATGCTCAAACAAACAAACTTACAAAGACATTTATATATTTATATAGATTGTGCAAACACAATGACATTTCCGGGCCGTAGAAACATTAAAAACAAGTAAGAAAGTATGGTCGGTCAAGCCCGACCAGATAATACCCTACACTAAGTAAATGAGCAAAAACATTTTTCTTTCAAAATTTCAATAATTTATGTTCGTGAGCGATTTTCGGAAGTGGGCCTTATATGGGAGCTATGACAAATTATGGACCGATCACCACGAAATTTGTTCACGTGATTAATGTTTATATGAAAGTAATTTATGTTGAATTTTATGTGTATACCAACATTTGTAGGAGATTTATGCTCGTTAAAGTGATTATCGGAAGCAGGCCTAATATGGGAGCTATGACTAATTATGGACCGATCATAATAAAATTTGGTGACATGAATTCCTTATATATAAAACTTATTTGGACAAAAACTTGTGTAGATACCTATATAAATTAAACATTTGTGATGGATAAAATCCACTTTCGGGAGGACATTTGTATGGGGGCTAGGTCAAAAAATGAACCGATTTCAGCCAGTTTCAATAGGGATCGTCCTTGGGCAGAAAAAATGATATGTACCAAATTTTACATGGATAGCCAGCCAACCAGCCAGCCAGCCAGCCAGACGGACGGACGGACATATTTTAATCGACTCAGAAAGTGATTCTGAGTCGATCGGTATACTTTAAGGTGGGTGTTAGACTAATATTTTTGGGCGTTACAAACATCTGCACAAATCCATTATACCCTCCCCACTATGGTGGTGTAGGGTATAAAAATCAAAATGTAAAAGTTCTATGCACTTTTTAAACATTTTTAGAAATTTTGAAAAAAAAAAAAAAAACAAGTTAGAGTGCTATATTCGGCTATGCCGAATCTTAAATACCCTCCTCAATTGGTATAAACACTTTAATATCCATATTCAGTGTTTGTTATTGGGACTTAGCTCCGATTATGAAGATTGGTAGAATGTTAATGTAATACAGTAGTTTTCACTTATAGTCTGCAAATACAGTTGCAAAATGTTTGTGGACTATAAGCGAATTAGGACTATTACCGGATTTCTTTTTAAGCCACTTTATGGATTATAGATGAATCTTAATATACTACACATTTTGGACTATATAAAAGTTTATTTAAAGTATGGAAGTATTTTATATATTGTTAGAAAATCTTGTTTACGCAGAAGATATTTTATTCCAAATGTATAAAAATGTTATATTCCATTTCCAACAGAGTCTATAATTTTATAATAAGAATAAAATGTAACAATTTATATACATACTTAATAATTCGTTAACATTACCGATTGGCTCAACATTTTCCTTATTCACCACAAGTGAAGTAAAAGAGTATAAAAAAGGGTAAACAAATATATTTAGTCAAACTTCAAAAGTATATTTCAGTTCTGTTCTAATGAATTTACCGGATGTGAAACTTATATATATATAATTATGAACCAATAGTCACCAAATCTACTTGAAACTTATTTCTGTTACATTTTTACCGATATGAGTGCATTAATGTATTTTTCGGATGTGCGACTTATTTGGAAGATACAATTAAATATTTTAACGTGATTTCTATGTATTTGGGGCCAATTTTGCTTAATATTTTTCTCCATAACATTATTTACAAGACTTTTATTAATATTATTGTGATTACCAGAAATGGAGCTAAGGGTGCTATGGTCAAATATGTTGCGATATTCACAAAACCCAGTAGTATAATGTTTGGAAACAATATATTGATCGGTATACAATTTTAGTTCGATGTCGATATATTTAAAATATTTATGGAGGTTAATGTGTTTTTCGGAAGTGGTCCTTATATGGGAGCTATGACCAATTATCGGCCGATCTTCATAAAATTCAACACAACGATTTTCGTATATATGGGAAATATTTATTTGAAATTTTAACCAGATAGAAGCTTTTATAAGAGATTTATTAGTATTTAAGTAATTTTTGGAAATGGGCCTTATATGGGAGCTATGGTCAAATATGAACCGATATTCACACAATCTAGTAGTATCATTTGTGAATTAATACTCCCGATCTATGTAAAATTTTAATTCGATAACGATATTTTTCAGATATTTATGAAAATTAATGTGTTTTTTTGGAAGTGGTCCTTATATGGGAGCTATAACCAATTATGGGTCGATCTTCATGAAATTCCCCGCAGCCATTTTCATGTGCATGGGGATTATTCAAGTTGAATTTCAACCTGATAGCGATATATATAAGATATTTTAGTGTATTTAAGTGATTTTCGGAAGTAAACTTTATATGGGGGCTATGGCCACATAGTGCCCGATCCAAAAAAAAAATTGGTCTCGCGATTTCCGTTTGCACGAAACTTAGTTGTGCTGAATTTTGTATGGATATTGCAATTCTATGGACATTTATATACCATAGCACCATATTACGGGAAGAAATTTGTATGGGGGCTACGAGAAATTATGGACCGATTCTTTCTATTTTCAACAGAATTTGTCCTTTTATCATACAAATAATGAGTGGAAAATTTCATGGCATTCTCTGCAATGAATTTACCCAAAGTCACAAAAATCATGTGAAAATTATCAAAATTTTTGGAGGTTGTCTTACAATTTGATCCATAACCCTGGTTCTACCAATTCGATTTTGCTGATTTTCAATACCAAACTGCTTAGAAAAATTATAAACATTTTGGTATACATTTCATTCATTTTGCTTATGTATTTTGGACGTGAGAGTGTTTTACACAGACAGACAGACGGACATTGCTCAATCTACTTAGAATTTCATAGGGATCAATAATATATATAGTTAGCTGGGTCTCAGATAAATATTTCTCAATGTTACACACGGAATGACAAACTTATATGTACCCTCTTTCACCACTTATGGTGGTGGAGGGTATAATAATTTAATTTTATTAATAAAAAATCGTGATACGATATTAAAATTAATATTGTATTATAAGAAAAATCTAGTTTTTTATTTATATCCGGTACAGAAGCATTTATCTCCAAGTACACTTGATATTCAGATAATTGGGACGATATATAAATATCTTAAGAATTAGAGTCAAATGTAAGCTTTAATTTAGCTTGATATCATAACGATATTAAGAACTTTAACAGCCACAGCATTATGAATTACACAATTTTATATATTTTAAGGACTTATAATTTTATAAACCAAAAGAGTTATATATACAAAACATCCATATTTTAAGGTGATAATATAATGTAGTAGTTTTATGTCCTCAGCTGTATTCCTTGTAACATGTTACATGTATAATTAATTAAGAAAATTATATATTGATTTGAACTTAAGGCGCAAAAAAAAATGTCTTTAATGAAATTCATTTGCTTTTTTTTTTGTTTTTAACATTTTGTTGACAAAGAAAAATTCAATTAAAAGCTGCCTTATTAATTAAATAAAAGGAATAAATAAAGCAGCATTCGTTTTGCTGGATTTTTACTTTACGCAGGGTTATATCTTGTTGTTTTTTTATAATATCGACTAGATAACATCTAGATTGCTTAGTAATGAGCGGTCATTGCTTTCTGTAATACTTCGAAAAAATATGTAAATAACTAACTAATAACATGTTTAGTAAATAATACAATATTGTACAAAGTTTCATGAATTTTTTAATAGCGATGAGCGAAAACTTGATGTCTAAGTTTGCTTATTCATGTTTTTGCTGACATATGTTAACTTACACAAAGAAAAAGTACAATTTATGTATTTTTTATGAGTTTCCATTTCACTCAAGAACATATACATACACACAGCCTCAAAAATGAGTAAACACCACAAATTATTTGATTTTTTTTTTAAGATAATGAAAATCCTAAAATCTATCCATCGATTAAAATTTAAATGTTTCGGCTTGTTGGAGATTGGGCTGTATAATAGATTCGGTACTGAAAAAAAAAGATTTAAGTCGCACTATAATGATTTTCATGATCTTAAAAAAATTAAAAAATTCACTAGTGTTTACTTACTTTTGAGGTTGTGTGTATATTTATATGCCAAATTTTATGCTTCTAGATTTACCAATTTTTATAGCTTAAAATGTTTATTTAAATATTTATACGAGTAATAGCAAAAACTTTGCTGCAAAGAATTTAAAACCAATTTCAATTATTGAACAGTGGTACATGTATGTACATTAGGGTAGCCATAAAACGACAACCTTATTTCGGAATAATATGAAAGATTACTTTATTTTAAGATACAATTTCTCATAATTTCCCTTAATTTCTTTAGGGTGACAACTAGTTACATAACTAGCTAACAATTGAAGGAATTGCTGCAGAAACTCGATAAGCCACCACAATATAGAGGCATATAGAACTGATTTTATGTTCTATATGCCTCGGAACAGCCGAATATTGCACTCTTACTTGTTCAGGCACGGATTCAGGTCAACCATTTGGAAGGCGTTGTTGGTAATAAAGTAAAATTTATTTTACATTTTTCTTTTTTTTCTGTTTTATTATACTAAAACATTTGGATTTTTAGGGGAAAATTTCCTAATTCGCACGCCCCTCTCCCCTGGATCCGCACTTTACCAAGAGTAGCAAGGGTATAGAATAAAATATACATAGAAGCGTTACTGAGAGAAAAAAAACCTAAGTCTGTTTGCAAAAACCTAAGTCTTGTAACAACAAAATACATGTATATCAATTCGATTTGAAAGACTGCACATAACTTTAGACTCAGTGCAGGTTTTTATACAATACTTTTTAAAGAATATTAATAAATTTGTTATTAATTAAAAAAGAAAGCATTGCAAGATAATCGGGAAAGATTTCGATCCTTTATTAGCAAAAAAAAAATAGCAGACTAAGCACTGTGGTTCCAAATCAAAATCTAGGTGGGCAAAATTATTTGGCGCTCTTTTTATATAGAATTGGTGTCTCCGATTCCAAGAAAAATGTGTAAAATATCAATATAAACTTTTTTTCAAGTTACAATAGGGTCTAGATATATAAATATCAATGATAAAAAAAAATATTTCTGAAAATTCCATATAGTAAAAATTAAAAAAAAGTATTTAGGCGGGTGCTGGCAGCTAAAATGTTTTTACAATGACATTCCTCAGAAGTTTCTTTAAATGATGTATATAGTATACCAGTATATTTGAAACCCAAGTTTAATGGACTATAACACGAAAATGGAGATGCCCATAAATATAAGATATACACTTAATAAAAGCCTATATCAATGTTAATCTATGTTTTGAAGTATGAATTTCTATATGGTAAAATAATTGAGATATATGCAATTTAGTAAAGCAGTAAAATATTAAAAAAAAAATAACGAAAATATGATTCACAATTTTTTGAACTTCTGGCGCATCTGTCGAGAAATCGAAATGTCCAATTGAAAAACCCATTTGTATTGGAGGAGAGAAGATTGTCAGCTTCTGTAAAAACTTCGTTTTTCCAAATTCTGAAGATACCGATTTTTATAATTTTGTCCAACTAGATTTTGATTTGGAACCACAGTGCTAAGGTAGGTAAAAAAACTAAAATTTTAATTTTTAAATGCGAATAACTCGTTGCAATGTTTTTTGTAGATCTCTTCTAGTAGATTCTCTATGTATATACAAATCTTTCAAATCAAATCGAGAACAAACATTTGGCAACTGTTTTCATTTTTGGTATACCATAGGTGCCCCACTTTGGGACATTGTGTGTCGTCACCCCGTTAGTGTTTTAAGCTCAAATTCAAAACTTAACTAATCAACACCTCCTCTAAAGATATGAGAAATTTTATTAAAATCGGGCTTTCCATGCAGAAGTTACAGATTTATTTCCACTTTTTTCAGTTCCCCCACTGTGCACTGTGTGGCAGAGACACACAAAAAATGTGAAAGAACGACATTAAAAATATATGTTAGGTATGAACGAATTTTATAAAAATGAAATGAATATAATTGATACCGGAATTTCTTGTACGTTTTAAATTGTATATGTACCACTGTAAAAAATATCCTGCAATTTCGATCCAGCTCAAATAAGTTAAACTACTTACAATGACAGGAAAGTAATTTATAAAACGTTAGAAGACTCCAGCTATCACAGTTCTTTAGATATTCAACACCACTTGCGTTCAGTTATTTTAATTTACATACAATGCACGGTGGTCAATTCCGGGTAAAAATCCAAAACTTCTTTATTTCTTCATAAAAATGTTTGGAATTAGATATTTGTATTAAGAATAACATAACCGATCAATCGATAAATATTTCGATGTTCAAATACAGGGTTTGGCCAAAAAAGCATGGACGTTCTAAAAGTATCAAAAAAAAAATAGCATGAAAGTAATTTAAGTAACTGAATTTAGTCCAAATATAAAGAATAACATAAGTGATCGAAAAAAAATTGGTCATTCAAATTTCAGAATACATACACAGGGTTTGGCCAAACAATCATATACGTTTTAAAAGTATCAAACAAAACTATGTTATTGATGTAAATGCCTGAAATTTGGTCCAAAAATAAAGAACACCATAAGTGATTGAATAAAATGGTCTTACAAATTTCGGAATATATACACAGGGTTTGGCCAAACAATCATGGACGTTTGGAAACTATCGAGAAAACCATGTTATTCATGTGATTGCCTGAAATTTGGTGTGCAAGTTAAAACAACACACTTGAACCTTCGCAAAAAATATTAGAAATTGCATACAGGGTTTGTCCAAATAAACATTGACGTTAAATAAGTATCGAAAAATGTATGTAATTTATGTAAATGGCTTTAATTAGGTTTATAATTAAAAACAACATAAATGATCCATTGAAAAAATTTCGGCATACAAATACAGTGCAAGCTCGGTATTCGCGACTACCCATTATCGCAACGGCTTAATTTTTAATATTGCAGGTTCTATAATCGCCACAGTCTACGAAAAACGGGTTCTATTTTCGTGACTTTTATCTGATTTTTTCAAATTTGATTAAAAATAAGGGAAAGATTTTTTTTTAAAGTGGAGATGCCATAAAATAAATTTGCGTGAATTTCAAGTTGCATAAGTCTTCGGTTTACCGCATTATAAATCAAGAAAAAACAGAAAGTGGCCCTGCAAACGTTGCACCTTAAAGAAAGATGAATGGAAAAAATACTTTATAAAAGGTTTGTAAAACAGAGAGAAAACCTTTTTCGAATATCAGCAGCGATTTTACGATCACAAGCGATTCTACGACCAAAATTTATCAAACCAATTCAGATTTCAATGCCAGTGATGGATGGTTGAACAAATTAATGCGTCGACACGGAATTAGATTTTTAAAAGTTACGAGCGAGAAATTGTCTTCGGGACCTCATCTTACTGATCCATTTAAGAGCATGGGTTGACTCTTCACCAAATCTGAAAAGCCGACTAATCCGATTTATATTATAGGATGTTTCTAAATCGCACTCTGGTCACTTGTAATGAGAAAACGGCTCTTGAAAGCAAAATATATAAAGATTGAATAACTTTTTTGTACAGTTCAAATGCGAATGGAACATACAAACTGAAATTGTAGTTTGTTGGAAAATCGAAAAACCCACACAGATTTAAATGCTTTTTCAATAAACAACTTAAGTAATAACACTTGGATGATATCATTTATTTATTTTCAAGTACTGGATTCGTCACGAATTTATTCCCCATGTAAGTTGAGGAACTAAAAAGTGATGATGATTTAATTATAGAAATAAATCTACCACCCAATTGCACTGCTCTTATTTTCGGATATTGGGCACTAATATTTTATCCCAGGACGTAGCTAGAACCTAAACTGCATTTTTGAGATTGAAGTTTTTTAGTTTGAGCTCCAAATTTGTTCCCTTCTCGCCAAGCAATTGGATGATCAGTTGTTTTTTATGATTTAATTTGATCAAGTCGATAAAGTTTTGATCTAACGGTTGATTTAATTTCACATCACTTTAAAATTTCGTCTATTGAAATCATAAATAAGCAAATATTTATTATTTTTAGCTCACGCCTAAAACTTATGCAATATTTGTTTAGTTAAATACAACAAGGAAACGGCGAGTTAGTAATAAATATTGGTGACAATTTAAAACATTTTATGATTTTTTTTATTAGTATTTTAAAAGCATTTTATAATAAAAATAAATACGTATGTATATATGCATGTATGTACCTACACAGAAAAAAGTTTCAACATAAATAGTATGATTTGATTTCATTGATTTCAATTCATAACATTTATATATAATTTCTTAAATTGTATGATTTTTTTCATATTTTATGTTTTTAAATAAAATCTAGAATGCTTGGAAAATATTATTACAATTTCATTTATATTTTTATGTTGTTCAAAAATGTTTGAAATTTTCCTTGCAAAATTTTTGATTTTTTTTATGATTTTCAGCTACAAAATGATAAAATATGCTCGAAATTGACTGCATTTTCTAAAGCAGATGAAATGCTTTAATGTTAATGCATGTTTAATGATATTTTTTAAGTTTCAGATTTTGTTGATTCATCTAGAATTATTGGTCAATATAGGAATATTATACAAAAATACTTTAACTAGCTAATTACATAATGCAAATTTAATGCAATTTATCATAAAAAATCAACAAATTTATGTTAAAAAGCAAAAATTTCCGTTATGTACAATTTTATAGTATTTATGAACATGTTCTTATTCTGAATGAAAAAAGTTTGGGAAAAAAAAGTCATGTTCGATTAATAATATTTATTACAAAATTCATTCCAATTATGAATTTCTTTTTTCTGTGTATTATTAAAAATAAAAAAACATAAAAACGTACGCATATTTGTTTAAATAAAAAATTAGATTTGAAAATTTTATTATGGAACATTTTCTATTGCTGCACGTGCCAATGATAAACAAATAAATCGCATACGTCAAAAATATAAAAACAAAAATATATATATTTCTGGCTATTAAAGATTTTTAGACCGCACATATATTATAATTGGATTGTCTAAAATGTTAATTAATGAGGAAAATCTGATGAGAAAATTTCCTTATGATTTGTAATTCACAATTAGAATACTTTAAAGCTTCGAATATTAAACTAAAGAAATATTACTTTGGGAGTTAATAGAATAATAGACAAATATTGTATTTAATTGGGCGAATATTTGTCTAATAAAGCTTAAGCATGTTATCAGTAAATGTTAACTTATATCTTCATTAATCCATGAGTACTATGTATGTCTAATAAAGCATATTAAACTTTACGTATAAAACTAAATATTCCATACCTAAATTAATACAAAAAAACTTGTTGAAGCTTTTCCATCATGTCAAAAAACTTAGATTAATTATATTGCAATTACGTATCTTTAATCCAAAGTGAATATTAATGTAAGTATGTAATTTTTTAATATTATCACAAGTTATAAAACAATTAATTTTCATTTTAGTTCTTCCTATATTCTGTATTCTAATTAACTAGACATTTAAAAAATGGAAAAGTTTTTTTAATTTTTTTATTTTCACACCTCATCACTGTCAAGTAAATTCTATTTTTTTAAAAATTTCAAAAGAAAATCTACTTTTTTCGCTGTTGACATAGTCTTTAGTAAATCATGATAATGACGATGATTAAGCAGATAATTATAATAATGTTGGTGATGCTGCTGAAGCTACCTTGACTTAATTAAGAGACAGAGAAAATTTCATAGAAAATTAACTTGGAAATTGCCATTATCCCTCCTCTCAAGCAGCAGCCAAAACAACTACTACTGCAGTACACAGTAAATTGTTTGTGAAAATTTTATTATTTTATTTGGTCATTAAACGTAGCCGTACCGACAAGTACGTGACATTGTAAACATTTTTGTTCTACTCGTCATATCGTTGGCTTAGAGTGTAAAGCCGCTAAGTACCTATTTAGACATTTTTTTCAATTAGAGTTAGGCGTAGTATTTTTTTGTAAAATTTACTTATATTCTGTTTACACAATCGAAATACAATTAGGTTTTATGTTTATGCAGATTTGTATTGAAAAACTACGATATTCTCTTTACTTTAACCATACAAATCACAAACTACTTTCACCGGCTTTTAATTAAAACCAAAGAATATAAATGATTTGTTAAAACCCTAATTAATTGTTGATTTGGTGTAAATGAACCAAAAATTTACCTTATAATGTATGTCAACATAACTATCTTTCGTTTTGTATTTAAAACTAAATTTTCATAAAAATCGACTTAGCCACTTTGCACACTGAGCTATTTTTTTGTGAACAAAATTGTTTATTTAATTCTGTTTTATAAACAAATTAACACAACAACTGAAATTACTGTACTCTCTACAGAACACCCACACAACATTTCGGAATTGTCTAAAAATCTAAAATTTTTAACAACCGGCAAAAAAAATCGATTTATAGATATATGTAGTATGGCAAACTACGAATTTTTATTATTTTATATTTAACAAGTAAGAGTGTTATACTCGGTTGTGCCGAATCTTATATATCCACCACCAATTTCATTTTTATGAAGGTTTCTGTGTTTTTCGAATGTGATTCTTACATGGGAGCTTTAACCAATTATGGGTCGATCAATATACAATTCGGTTCAACGATTTGTATAACCTTCACCTTCGTGAAAAGGGTATATATAAGATTGTTGTCTGTCTGTCTGTCTGTCTGTCTGTCTGTCTGTCTGTCTGTCTGTCTGTCTGTCTGTCTGTCTGTCTGTCTGTCTGTCTGTCTGTCTGTCTGTCTGTCTGTCTGTCTGTCTGTCTGTCTGTCTGTCTGTCTGTCTGTCTGTCTGTCTGTCTGTCTGTCTGTCTGTCTGTCTGTCTGTCTGTCTGTCTGTCTGTCTGTCTGTCTGTCTGTCTGTCTGTCTGTCTGTCTGTCTGTCTGTCTGTCTGTCTGTCTGTCTGTCTGTCTGTCTGTCTGTCTGTCTGTCTGTCTGTCTGTCTGTCTGTCTGTCTGTCTGTCTGTCTGTCTGTCTGTCTGTCTGTCTGTCTGTCTGTCTGTCTGTCTGTCTGTCTGTCTGTCTGTCTGTTTGTTTGTTTGTTTGTCTGTCTGTCTGTCTGTCTGTCTGTCTGTCTGTCTGTCTGTCTGTCTGTCTGTCTGTCTGTCTGTCTGTCTGTCTGTCTGTCTGTCTGTCTGTCTGTTTGTTTGTCTGTCTGTCTGTCTGGGCTGGGAGAAAGCATGACCGATTCTTACCATTTTCAACAAAACATGGCTTTGTCGGGGTATTTTTTGAAAAATTTCAACTTTTGTGGTCTATAACTCTGGATCTACTGACCGATTTAGATTTGAAATTAATGTCAAGTTAACTGTGAGGTAAAGTTATCTTCTTGATATTTTCCACCGTAGTTATCTATTTGTTCAAATAGATTGGAATGAAATACAGTGGCAGTCATCTGAAACCGTCTAATTTGAATTTTCAGAATTTTGAATTTCCTTAACAATTTATCATATGACTACTCACTCAATACAGTGAATGACTTACTTACTGCACATAGAGAACATATATATTTGCGGCAAAATTTTTTTTTTAATTTTGCAAAAACGTTTAAATTATTTTTGAATCTCAGCTGTGAATGACCAACAATTTATTTTTAATTTAATTAATTCATGTTGAAAATATGTTTTTTTCTTTCCTCTCTGTTTGGGTTATTTAAAATTATAATGGTATTTAATGCATACGTGTACAAAAAGAAAATAAATAAAATTTTCCTAACGAATTTACGCCATATAGTCTATACAGACATTTATATATTCAAATTAGGATGTCCCAATGAATGATGAATATTGTAAATGTTGCATACTTATATAACATATTCAGCCTATGTGTGGGACATAAGCATACAAAAAAAACCCTGCCTTTGGGATATTGTATTTGTTGGAATTCCCAATTTCATAGTTTTCCTATATTCGCCCTTTATCGGGTCATCCTAATGTATATTGGATAATATTAAACAATTTATTTTTATATATTTCTTTCAACACTTTCATTTGTACTGTCAAAAACCATCTTAATAAAACGCGTGCATTTGTTTGCCTTTTACGACGTTGCTGAGTGAAATTCTTAAATTTCAATACATTTTTTCGTTCATTTATTTTTGTACGTTCTATTTGAGTATGAAATATGGCTGTAAAGGTCAATTTACTGTAAAATATTTCGGTTTTTGATTATTGCCAAACACATGTATTTTGTGGAATTATTTGTCATAAATTATTTATACTAGCTTTTAATAAATTTATTTTTTTATGATCAACAGAATAATCGAGTTAAATTGATTTTATTTTGCAATATATATGTACATATATATGGGGAATTTCATGTCAAGTGAACCAACTTTTGAAATCGATGTCTTCCGATTCTGATGAAATTTGCACCATAGTTAGTTCTATTGGATAGTAATTCAGACACAATTTAGAGGGGGTCAAAATTTTAAATTTTGGCCAAGAAGGTGTTATTTCTCATCCATGTAACTTATTACCTATTGTTCTTAGCAAAATGTGTCCCAAATAGTTTAGATAGCTATTTCTTCAATCTTTCAGAAAAAAAAATTCAAAATAAAAAATATATGTGTATATTAAGTGAACCAACTTTTGAAATTGATGTCTTCCGATTGGGATGTAATTTGGATAGTAATTGGGACACAATTTATTTTTAGTTAGGAAGACATGTTTACGCAAAATATAATTTACTTCAAATGTTTTAAAAGATCCTACGAGATCTAAATTAGTATTCGAATCACACTACTCTACAAGGTTTTTGTTCATGATGTTACAACATTTATGGTTTTGTTATTTTAGACGGTCTAACTTCGGGAAAAATATTAAAAACAATATAGAACTTGAACATTTTTAGATATTTATTAAAAAAAAATAGGAAAATACTGTTATGAAATTGTACTTGAATTTAAATATAACTGTTTTAACGGCTGTTTTAAAGTTGCATAATGCCCCTAAACATCAGTGCTTCTCAAACTTTAACAAATCTGTGGGTATTAATAACATTGCTGTAGAACATACAGAATTTGTTTGTACGTATGCCAACACCAAATGATTAATGACTAACATTGAAAGCTCTAGAATGCGAATATTCTAGTTTTAAGATCATTGTAGAAATAGAGCATTTTAGATGGTAATGCAGTGTATATAAATGAGAACACTACAAGAGCGAGTCTAATTTGAAGCATCGTTAAGTAAAGATATCAACTGCATTATAAAGTGTGTGTGCATTTCTGCGAATTGATAAATGTGTATAAAAACACTGAGTGACTATTTGAACTTTTGTTGTTGTGCACTTTAAATAAATAAAGAGTTGTTATAAATTTTAAACTACTAAACGGCTTTTATTTGCAATCAAAAGTATCCGTTTTATTTAAACGAAATAAACCACGTTTTTAAAAGGTAACAAGTAAGAGTGCTATATTCGGCTATGCCGAATCTTATATACCCTTCACCTTTGCTGTGGATGCATTAATTGCCCATTTTCAGCGTATAGTATCCTAAATATATCAAGAACACTTTTGAAATTTTACATTTAATTGCTGAAGAACAGTTTATATTGTAGAAGTTACAAACGAAATGACAATCTTATATATACCCTTCTCACGAAGGTGAAGGGTATGAAAACAACAACAACAAACGAAACGAAACACCAAAAAAAACAAAATACGCAATGCAATGAAACCAACACACATCCAAACAAACGTTTTGTTGCTTTTTTGTCAAAGCATGCAATAAATTGTCTTTTCTTGATGAAATTTTCAGAGGTTGTCTCGGATTTTTGCTCACATCTCCGTTATTTATGGATGAGTTTTGCTGATTTTAAATAGGAAACTTCTCGAAAGCATGTCTGACAGAATTATTGAAGATTTGGATCCCGAAGATATCTGGGGTCTTCAGAAAATTGATTTCAACAGACAGAAAGACAGAAAGACAGACAGACAGACAGATTGCCGCATAATAAAAATAAATATATGGCTGCTAAAACAGTATTCTGGGCGGACATTTGTATGGGGGCTTGGTGAAATCATGTATCAAAATTGCCCATTTCAATATTAAACAAACCTTATCAACAGAGAACATTTTAGTCAGCTAGCTTCTTCGTAGAAAACCAGATAAATAAGTAAAAATAGAAAACTAGATAAATTTCTGAAGTATATGTTTAAACAAAAATTTATTTGAACCATCTGGACATTAGATCATCACTTCAAATCATAATTTCTTCAAATAATTCACATATAAGTATATTATAGGCTACAAAGTTATCGTAGAGATAATCGTATATTTTTACAAGGCTTTTAAATAATAAATAAGCAGTTTTTATTGTCTTCAGAAAAGTTGTTAAAAAAACACATTTTATAACACCACAAAAATAGAAGCAACATTTATGTACGCCATAAAAAAAAATATGAAACAAACATATAAAACTTCATTTCATTAAATAGCAATACTTGAACAAAAACCTAAATAATAAAACATTGTTATTTAAACACATGAAAAAAATGTAATTCCTCTTACTTACAAACTGGGACATAAACTTAAGTAACTAAATAAATAAGACATTCGCAATATCTTTCTTTTTTTATTATGCCACTTCAAGATAAATTCATAACAGTCCAACTGGCCGGAAAAATGCGCAACAATTTCAAATTGCCAAAATAACATTATTTCTATTGATTGCTTTTCTATCAAATTGTTATATTCATAAATTTTGTATTACTTTACAACGTTACGCAATAATTAAGATAAATATTGGAAAAACATTCGCTACAGGAAACAAAGAGAACAAAACAACCGTGTATAATGACATTAATTTGGGTATTTAGGTTTATTGTGTAACCATTATTAGATAATAAGTGTTCATTAGATATAAGTTTATTATATTAAGTACTAAGTTATGGTGAAAATGTTTGAAAACTGTTTTGGTTTGCCGAAAATATGGAGCCAAAATGGAAGCCTATGTTGTCAGCTATTCTAGTATACGTGAGCTGCACAGTGGTTTAGAAACTTTTTATTTTGCCAGTGCTGAGGTAATTTTGAATAATTTTGTATATACATGGACTCATAGTTGATTGGGGCTAGTAGGTGGCCCCCAAAATTGCTAACCTTGGTCTTACAAACTTGAAAATGTCTACAAAAAATTCGTTTACATGTATGGGATATCTCTTGTAGTTTAAGACGTTTGCCAATATCTGCACTATAATACCAAAATTCCTCAACCCTCTATTGCTTAAGCATGCCTCAAGGCACTAATCGCAAAAACGTACTTATATATTTTAATAATCTTTGAAACCTCTTAAAAGCTGTCTTGTTTCTTATTTACTGCACTTTTTGCAAACTAAGTGCATTAACAACCAAACGAATATGGGAACTCCACGTTGTGTTATCAAACGTTGATTAATGTGTTTTCATATTTTTTTTTTTCTTAAAAAGTATAAAATTTCAAGTATTTTTATGTGTTTAATTCTCTCACACGTATGTTGAATTCACATATCACAAGTACGTGTGAAGAGAGTAATTATTGTTACTCTCAGTTGCGCCTCTAGTTGTACCCTATGGTCCAGGGGTTCAGAGTCTGTTGTTAAAAAAAGAAAAGGATAGCTAGGTGGTTCTTGCTTTTATGATTTTGTTTTTCTTGGTCAGTTGAAAAGTATTCGCTGAACAGTGAAAGTCGTATTTTGTTCTACGTTCATGTGATCGAGTTTAAAAAAACCCACTAAATATTAACTACCAAATACATTTTTATTTTAATTTGGTCGATACCTACTAACGCGTACTCTTTGTTTTAGTTAGTATCATTCTGTGTCATTTATTCTTTCTTCTAGTGAACATTTTTATTTCTCGTAAAAGTGATGGCTTCTACATCTGGCATTAGAAGTAGAGGTAGAGACAAACTTTTTCAAATTAACTATCCAGCTCATCAGATAACTGGATGTAAGCTGCCCTCCAATCGACAAGTTCTAGCTACTATGTTCTACAATTTGCGTACTGTGAAGTTAAATGTGAGAGACTCTGTCACCACTACTGTTGACGAGATTTTCGTTTTTGGACAAAAGCTCGAATTCCTACAAAACAAAAGAAAAATGTCATAGTAAAGCTAAAAAAACTGTACGATGATTGGAGAAAAATGCAAAACAAGGGTAGAAAAACAGAAAGTTGGATGACCTCTCTGATATTGCCCACCAAGATGCCCTGAAGATGATGACTTCAGAAGAAGACAAGGAGTTTCTGTTGAAACAAAGACAGAAAGGAAAACCAGGCTCCATGCTCGGAGTTGACCTGAAGTTGGCTCAAGCTGAAGAAAGACTACTACAGAAACAACGGAAGGTCTTGGACAAACAACATGAAGCGGGAAATTTGGGTAAGCATTTAAAAATAAAAATATTTTTCTTGTAGCGAAACTTTATAAGATCTAGATCACTAGCTGAAATTTCCAACAATATTAACTTTATACTCATTGTTCACAGCAACGGTGGTGTTCACGGACGACGAGACAATAGAAGAGTCAGAAGGACTTTCTCCAAGTAGTCAGCAGATGCCGTCAGCTGTATCCAGATAGCTCCAAAACCACATTATGTCAGTCCCTTGAATAAATGTAAATAAAAATAAAATGAAAAAGACATTTATTATATTTGATTTTTTAAATACGTAATTGTTTTCATTCCAAAAATTTATAATATAGGAAGAAAAATGGGTTTTTTCACAATATGTTCCATCTTCGCTCTAATGGGTACCTAGTCACGTTTTTAGGGACTTTGGCTTCATTACCACGAATTCAGTACTACTTACGTATTTATACCCTACACCACCATAGTGGGGAGGGTATAATGGATTTGTGCAGATGTTTGTAACGCCCAAAAATATTAGTCTAACACCCACCTTAAAGTATACCGATCGACTCAGAATCACTTTGGCTGTCCATGTAAAGCTTGTGCGCAGAGTACAGGTCGCAATTTTGAAGATATTTCGATAAAATTTGGTACATATCATTTTTTCTGCCCAAGGACGATCCCTATTGAAACTGGCTGAAATCGGTCCATTATTTTACCTAGCCCCCATACAAATGTCCTCCACGGATAAAGTGGATTTTATCCGTCACAAATGTTTAATTTATCTAGGTATCTACACAAGTTTTTGTCCAAATAAGTTTTATATATAGGGAATTCATGTCACCAAATTTTATGATGATCGGTCCATAATTAGTCATAGCTCCCATATAAGGCCTGCTTCCGATAATCACTTTAACGAGCATAAATCTCCTACAAATGTTGGTATACACATAAAATTCAACATAAATAACTTTCATATAAACATTAATCACGTGGCCAAATTTCGTGGTGATCGGTCCATAATTTGTCATAGCTCCCATATAAGGCCCACTTCCGAAAATCGCTCACGAACATAAATTATTGAAATTTTGAAAGAAAAATGTTTTTGCTCATTTACTTAGTGTAGGGTATTATCTGGTCGGGCTGGACCGACCATACTTTCTTACTTGTTTTTTATTGCATATAAAATTTTATAAACAGTATCGCCTTCAATTTGATGTATGACACGGGCAAATATATTTAACCGTTCTAGAGATATGGGTCGGCAAAGTCAGCAAACTGCCCAAATATCGTGATTTTCAAGACTATGATGCCCCATTAGCACGTGTTAACATCTTTCAATCATGCTAAAACTTTGGCAATCTTAACAATATGAAACATTTTATGGGGGTGCACCTAAAAAACTTTGACATTGATTTTTTAAAACCACCCTAATGTTCATATAAAAATTGTAATATATATGATCAGAAAAAGTACTAGGTAAATAGCTTAATAAAAATTGGCGACAGCCACAAGTATAATAAAATGTAACTATTAAAACATATGATATTAAAAATCTATTTTGTAGCTGGTGGTGAATTTGAAAATATAAACAGTGGGACAAATTGAAAGAAAATATCAATCTATATAGATATTATTGCAAAATTAGTAATACAAAAATGTGAATTATAATTATAATAACATAAAATCATATTTTAGCATGAATTAATTATATGTATAATTTTCTTATTTTGTCTCGAAACTTAAAAATTTTCAGTAACATACAAATATAAATGCTAATTTAAATAATTAAATTGAAACTTCATAGATTTTAACTAATACTGGTGTTACAGAATAATTTGCAAATACTGTTGATTGAAGTCAAGAAAAAAAAAACAGTTTATTTTGAAAATGTAGTACATTTTAATAGAAAAGAAATATTTTTAATGTGAAATTAATTTTCATAATACAGATGTCATTTCTCTCTTTCAGTTAATAGTGTAATAAAATTTTCAAGTTGACATCATAGGATATTTGGTTTTGGTGTCGATTCGGCTGGTTGGCCGAGCTTCACATACGATCTTCGCGTTATCATAATGGATCCAATTTTCATCGCAAGTAATGATTCGGTGCAAATACGACTTTCTTCTATATCGTTGAAGCAGCATTTGAGACATAGAAAATAGTCTTTCAAGGTGTCTCAGCTTTAATTCGAATGGTACCCAATTTCCCTGCTTTTGAACGTTTTCAAGCAGCTATTGACTGTGTGTAACAAGCTACAACGTTAACATTCAAGTTCAAGATTATACACATATTTTTAATTTCTCACAAAAACTTTCTCACAAAATTTTTATGATTAAGGTTTTACCATATCATGTTGCTATCGGCTTATGGATATCATAATCTGAGAACAACATATTATGATAAAATTATTCATCATATAAATGGTTGTCACAAACATATACTTGTTTACTGTAACCATATATATGGTTGAATCATGTGAATCGTAAATTAACCATGTTATTGTTACCACAATCATATAAATAGTTACTGTGACTATAATATTGTTAAAAATGTTGAAATGGTTACAGTAAACATGCACAAACATTAGCTTAAATTCCACTGAAATATTTGTTTTCCCCATTTTTCGAAATTCGTTCTAGTTTGAATACTAAACTCATATTTCGAAATCTATACCTCAACCTGTATATTGTAAATACAATCTTGCATCATAAATGTATTGTTATTCACACTCCTAAACTTTTAACTTAATATACAAAAAAGAAATCGCTAAATTTTCATGCGGTGATAAAACACCTTAAAACAAAAAAAAAAAAAAAAAAAATTTAAATTTCATCACAGTTTAACCCACATACAAAAAAAACCATTTAAAACTGTTCTTTAAGGATGAACTTATATTGAATTTTAAAAATTCTTTTAAAAATAGAAGTATTTTTAGTTGTATCCTTAAATAACAAATGGGGTTGTCGGTGAAAAAGAAAATGAAAAGTAGTTGATAAAAAGAAAGGTGTTCAAATATTTCAAAAACAATTTATTTTAATGTGAACCATACTTTTTTTTAGTAATAGAAAGAGATATAGAGAGAGTATGTTTGTATGTTTGCTGCTTTTGTCCCTAAAGCTGTTTTATTATTTTCTTATATTTCATTTAAAGTTAAAAGTTTCTTATGTATTTCTTTATACTTTATTTCAAAATACACATTAATTCTATATCTGCAGGTCATTTTGCGTTTCCATTTGTTATCGGAGAGAAACAGAATAAAAACAAGTTAGGGTGTTATATTCGGCTGTGCCGGATGTAATGTGCCCTTCATCTATGTTCTTTAAAAGAAAAAAAAAATTATTTTGATAAAGAATTGAAAATGGAAAGGCCTTTTGAATTTGATATTCATATTTTTTATGTACAGAACATAGTATCTTATATATTCCCAAAAATATTTACACATAGTTATAGATAAATTTTGCTGGTTTTCAGTACCAAAATTCCAAAAGTATATTTGATATATTGATACAAGACATGGGACCGTAAGATATCTGGGACTTTCAGAAATTTAATTTCAACCGACATACGAACACGCAGACAACCTTATATATAAACTAATCAATAAAAATCCATAAGTTCGCAAATAAACAGGACAATTTATAACAGCTTGTGGTGAAAGATATAACATGCGATTTTTTATGTTCTTAATGAAAATATTTTTGTTAAACTAATTTTGTTCATTTTTGAAAATGGCACTTTCATGTTCATTCGTTTAGGCTCCATGCAGAAGGACATTTCGTAAGAATCCCAAATATGGAAACTACAAATAATTTGTTACAAACGAATTGTTGAAACTATTATATTCCCTATTTTTTTTTGTTGATGGCTGGAAAAAACGCAAAGGTGAAAAAATAACGTGCTTAAAATTTAAAAACTTAATAAATAAAAGTTTATGCTCTTTTTAGTCAGTTTGAAACTGAAGAATTTTTTTTATTTTATTAAGGAAATACTATTTACTACAAGAGCAACCCAGCGAAAATTTTGTGAATTTTGTATTTATGCAAAGTGATATTATATTGATATTACTTGCTGGCTTACTGGGACCTTAATGTTCAATTAGTCGTACCTTACCATATCGTCATAGCCGCAACCATTACCGTTATGGCTATGGCGTTACGCCATGTCGTCTAATTAAACTTTTATACATTTTTAAATAAATCAAAAAGAAATACTTCAGTAAAATGGAACAATTAGAATTACAGTGAGGCCTTGATTATCCGTGATTCGACTAACCGGCAACATCAATTATCCGGGAAAGAAAAAGAAAATTTTTTAGATCGATTTTAATTTTTTTGCATCGATTAACCGCAATCACCTCTATTATCCGGGATTATAATTTTTTTCGATTATTTTTGAACAATCAAATACAATGTGAATAAAATGAAAAAGGGGAATTCCCTAAATCGATTTGTAAGACCAACATTTTTTGATATTGTGCCATCGATTTTCGATAGCTTTTGGCATGAGGATTGTTAGACATTATAAAAAACAAAGTGATTCTGTTATTGGCTTTGGAAACCGAAAAACTTTAAAAACAGCTGAAGAACCAAAAGTAGATTTTACAGTTTATGAATGTTTCCGCAAGGAACGATTTAAAGGAACTCCAATTTCTGGATTAACAGTGAAGGAAAGCCTAAAATATTCCACTCAAAATTTAAGAAAAAACGACATGGTATTCACAAACTTAATGCTGCAGGAGAAAAATATTCAGCTATTTAGATGCCACAATTTTGGTGGAAAAATTAATTGAATTCAAATCAATGAAAAAACTCACCAATGAGATAATGGAGAATGGTAAGTGTTTACTTAAGAGAAGTTTGGCTTGCCATAATGAAAATTTCATAGAAAGACACAATGTCTCAAAGGAGAGACTAACCTCATTAGTTATTGGAAAGAGCTTTAAAAAATGTCCATGAGAATGGTTTAACAATAACTTGGTACCAGAAGTGAGAGAGAATTTTAAGATAGTAAAATCATTCTGCCATTGGACAACATCCAGATGTGCAGGATTTCAATGCTGAAAACGTTATTGTGAAATTTTTTTCACCAAATTGGACGACTTTAATCCAACTGATGGATCTGTGTGCAATATGGAGCATTAAATGTCATTATCGACAAACTGTCATTATTAAAAAACTACGAAAAGTTGGTACTCAATTAACCGGGAAAATTGATTATCCAGAATGCTTCCGGTCCCGACCATTACGGATAATCGAGGTCTCACTGTACTTACAAGTTTCATAATATTTAATATTTCCAAAAATAAAGGGTGTTTTTATAGAAACTGAGAACATTAAATTGAATAATGCTTCGAATATTCACTTTTAAGCAAGGTTGGCAACCGAAACGAATAACGGTATCGGTAACGGTATCAGTATTAATTATATTATTATTTCGGTATTGGTAACGGTATTTATATATATCGGTATTAACACCGGTATTAAAATTATATGCATCAAACCTAACATAAAGTTTAAAAAATCGAAATATATTGTTACAAATTTGCAATAGCGATTTGAAATTAACAGTCTGTAACGACTGCCTGCAGCATTCATCATGTTTATAAACACGTCCATCAGCAGAAGTTTCTACTTATCAACAATGTTGATAGCAAGCGGTTTTTAGTTTTGTATGGCAACACTAAATGCAACATTGACATCGAAAGCTCCAGAATTCGAACATACTATTTTGTCCGTTAAGAACATTTTAGAAGATTCACGAAAGATGGCGTGTGTATAAATAGTGGCAGAGGTTAAAAAGTATCCGGTTTATTTAAAGGAAATAAACCAACGTTTTAAAAAGGTATAAACGTAACAATATGTAATTAAATTTTTTTTATTTATTAATTTACTAAAAATATAGGCAAAGTGGCCTTTTTAAAGTTTAGGAACACAAAATTAATTACAAATATATAAGGCCTTTTTCATAAACTTTTTTTTTAAACTTAAACAACGTTTTAAACTCAAATTTTGTATGGATATTTTGATTAAAAACATTGTTTAAATTTAAAATTTATTTATGAATATGGGGGTTAATATTTAAATTAGAAAATATTTTGTTAATTAGAATTTATATAATGCCCATCAAGGTAAAAGTACAAGCATCTTCTAATTGTATTACAAAAAAAAAATAAATTTTCAAAGATAATTATATTATCGCTTGTTCTCTAGATGAGTATTTCGGAATTACCAAAATATACTTGGAATTTTAAAATTAAGGACATTAAATTTAAATATTTAAATATACAAATTAAATAAACATTGTTAATACTGTTTTATGAGGCAATCAGCGCAAAAGAGATGTAACAATTTTTGTTGATTGCTGTTCTGGTGTTACATACATTCCTTACATTCCTTCGTTCAAATTGGCACGAAGTAATATAAACGGCTCGAAAAGACAACCATTCAAGATAATACGAATGAGAGCAAATGATTTTTCTCTTCCAAACCGCTGGAAAAAATATAACCAACATTAACACCATGGTGGAGTGGTTGTAAGTTCAGTGGCTAAGATTCCATAATTTTAAATTTTTTACAAGTATTCTAACAATGAGGATGTCCTCTTTAACGAAGTCAGTGTTAAAAGGAGTCAGTGACCATAACACAACTAGATGCATTGGAAAAAACGACTATAGCTGAAAAAAAGAAAATGGGCTTTCTTGAATTGTTGCATTTCATCCCGCCAGTTCATCGCACTTTAAATAAAAAACTGAATTGCACCAACAGTGTCAGGGATGAGGTGTGTTATGATAAGACAGATGATGAATAGCACTTGTACTATGTATTTTGATTGATTTCTTAATATACTTGTCTTATGCATTAAACACATTGAAGACAGCAGGCTACCGACTGCAATCTGTCAAAAATAAAATACACACATTTATATGAAGACGATTCTTTTGAGGACAGCTGCAGCCGAATTTGGCTAATTTCTGTTTTTGTCAACCACAAAACAGAAATAGTGCTGCTAATATAATAAAAAAATTAAAAAATGTTAGTGCTTAAAAAATATAATTTTTTTTTACTTTATTAAGAGAAGTTCTGATAACCATATACAGGGTATATAAAATATTACCACATATATATTTTTACTCAATATAATTGTTTAAATCTTAATTACTTTGGAATTTTGTACGGTTATTTTTTATTAAAGTAAAAACAAAAATAAAAAATAAAGTGACGTCTCTGAATTATAAATCAGCTGTTTGCTTTGTAGCTGTCGTCGTAATTCAGTAGCTGTCACACGACTACAACTGCAGCCAACAGCATTTGTGTTCGTGTAGTCTCCTGTCTTCAATGTGTTTAATGCATTAAAGTGGTGTAACTTGTTTATTATTTTAAATTGTACCAAAATATCATAAATGCTGAAAGAAGTTTTTTCACACTTGTTCCTATAATATTAACTTAATAAATACAAAAATACACAGATATTGTAAATTTGGAAGTTCTATCAACTGGTATTCAATTTTAAACGGTATTTAATCGCTATCGGTATTAATAACGGTATCGGTTGCCATCCTTGCTTTTAAGTACTTGATAGTTTCTGGTTTATATGCATAGACCTGGGACTTTATATATTTCCAGAGAAAATATTCTAATGGCGTCAAATGACATGAATGTGGTGGCCAGTTAAGAGGTCCATTTCTTGAAATTATTTGTTCGCCAAATGTTTCTCTCTGTAACCACATAAAGCTTACCAAACAGTGGGTTTTTCTGGATATAATTGTGTTTCGACAATTGCTTGAGAATTGTCATCGCTCCAAATGCTTTTTCGGAATTGAGCCCTATATGTGAGCTAGAACTAATTATGAATCGATCGTCATAAAATTATGTGGTATGATTTGTGTATATATAAAATTAATTTGTTGGGAATTTTATTAGGACAGTTATGCCCGTTAAATTGATTTTTAGAAGTGACCTTTATATGGGAGCTATGATTAATTATTGACCCATTCTCACATTTGTGGAAAAATTTGTGTGGACACCTACATATGTATATTATAAATTTATGACCAATGAAGACCTATGTCGGATGGACATTTGTTTGGAGGCGAGGAGAAATAATGTACCTATTTAGAAAGAAATCGCCAGTGAAAAGGCTGTACCTGGACATGAGAAGTTTTATATAAATTGGACTATGCGTTTAGAAATCACTGTGCAGACGTGTTCAGAAGTCTCCAGCAGTATGCCCGCGAGTGTAAACTGTGGTTACAAATTTGACTTTATCATTTGTTGGGGTTCATGAATGTGTCTGCTTTTAAATACACTTGCAATTGAAATTATTCACTTGATGTCAGCACGTTCTAACGGTACCGGCCACTGGATTATACTTAGGATTATGAATTTATGATAAGTATTAGTATAACTCATAATTGTACAAAATTAAACAAGGTCTAAATGTCTAAATGATTTCATAGAATCTTAAAATTAATCTATTAAAACTATAAACGTATTTCCCTTTTGAAATCACAATTACTGTATTATTTTATCTTTTGTTAGCAGCACTACAGTATTTGAAAACAAAATTCATCAGCAGATAAACTGTTAATAAGTATTTCATAGTTTTTAAATGACAAAAGAATTTGATTTATGACTGTTTTTAGTTGAAATGAAGAGGGTGCTGGTTTATTGAATATTTTCTTACACTTCTGATGTGTTAATCTTCGTAACTAAATTATAAAATATGTGTTTAGTATGCATTTTCCCGGTGGTTTTATATGAGACAATGAATTATACGCCAACCAAATCTCTTCCCCCCATTCCAGTTCTTCTTTAGAGTAACATTTATCATTCATATTCATCTATTTTAATTATGGGTTCACTTAACACTTTACTGTCCACATGTAACCTATTGCGGAGACAATTTATACTTAAATTGTTTTTTTACCTTTTTAAATCCCAAGTTATTTTTGTAGTAACGTTACTGCCATATATGATATGGAGAAAGTTCAATTATAAAATATGAGGAAGTTTTTATGTAGAGACAGATCTAGGAACTTATTTTTACAGAATTCTAACTTGATACCAACGTCTAGGTTTTTTGGAGTAGGTTTAAAAAGTACATAGTGGGGCCGATAAATACGTGGACCCGTTAGGATTAAGGGAATGAATGGGTTTAATTACCAGAACTGCCGGGTTGGTAATCGTATCTTATTAAAGTTGTAACTACATACGTATGTAAGTATATAAATTTTAAGTTTTTGAAGTTCCTGTTTATAAACATGTGCGCTTCTTGGTTTTTCCATGTTATTCATGAAGTGTAAACAGTTTTCAATCTTTATTTTGTATCTACACCTTGCAAAGCTTAGCAAAATTGAATAATACTCATGCAAAAGAAAAGTTTTCTTCAAAGTTTCAAACTATGCAAAGATGAGAAAACTGCTAAAGGATGAACAAAATGTATTATGTTTTAAAGGATAATTTGAAAGCAGAGCAGCAGCATACAATATTGTGTTTGCTAATATGAAAGTTTAATTATATTAAAACTTCATATAAGTAGACAATGATTTAATTATAAGTAAATCGAATGTTAAGGATAAAATCACCTAGAGACCTTCTATTTTAAGGAGCCATAGTGGGGCCAAAAGCAAAAAAATTAAACTAATTTCAATCTCCGAAACTTCTAGTTGGATGGGAAATATTGTATTTGGACGTGTTTTATATAAAAATATTGGACATTTTTATACTTTCCATAAAGGAAGGGATGAAATATAGTGCAAATTCATATATATGATATTTTTTTCATAGGGCCTTAAGAAGAATGGTGAAATTTGGTACAAATATTTCTCGGCGATACAGAAATCTCAAAGCAATTTTTATATTCTACAAATGGTAATCGAAGAACACATTAGTTCTATATCTTTCAACGTCCATTGGATATCAAGAGAGGTATGTCTAGAATCGTATATAGACTGGCTTGATGAGTAAAACAATGAAGCCAGTAATAGAAATACACGCAGAAAAAAAATATAGTTGGGCATTGTTACTGTAACCATTTCAACATTTTTAACAATATTATAGTCACAGTAACTATTTATATGATTATGGTAACAGTAATGTTGTTAATTTACGATTCACATGATTGTATCAACCATATATATGGTTACAGTAAACATGTATATGTTCGTTACAACCATTTATATGATGAAGGATTTACCATATTATGTTGCTCTTATATCATAATCTGAGAACAACATATTATGATAAAATTATTCATCATATAAATGGTTGTCACAAACATATACATGTTTACTGTAACCGTATATATGGATGAAATATTCATGTGAATCGTAAATTAACCATATTATTGTTACCACAATCATATATATAGTTACTGTGACTATAATATTGTTAAAAATGTTGAAATGGTTACAGTAACAATGCCCAAATATATTTTTTTTCTGCGTGTAGAGATTAGTATCTGTACTATGCTTGGATTGAAGATTAGTATTTCAATGTCAACAGATCTCCATCAGAAATGTTTCTTTGTAGGCACGCTCAACCGAAGCTAATTAATGGCATGTTTGATGACGCCTTGAGCGGGAAAAAGGGGTTGGAGTGCGTTTGATTCAATTTTGATCCAGAGATCAGAGACCTTGTCCCGCGCGCTCCTTTTAATCACCCAATTTAGAAAATTCTAGGACAATTCCGTTGCTGTTTTTGTATAAGCTAAATGTATATAATTTTCATCGAGGTCAAGAAATTGTGATACTTCAACGGGGTTGGTCCACAAATCCAGTTGAATCCTACTTCACTTAGTACAATGGTGAAGTAGGATTCAACTTCCCAGTTCAGTATGTCGGGGGTATCATGGGACTCTGACCTCATGCTGGGCATATATTTGGAGCTTGTTCCTCCATCCTGAACTCAGTTGTGTCAGAACTACTCTTGTTTTCCCGATCAGGTTTTTCACCGTATCTGCTATTGGCGGTGAGCGACGTTCAAGTGCGACATTCATGCGGCATCCCGTAACCGCGTTATTGATACCGTCTCCAAGATTGCCATTTAAAGCGGCCGTAATTGAGTTGCGATCCAATGGATCCTACACATACCTTTGTATGTTCTCCTCTTATAAACAAAGGTCCTTCCTGTTATACCTCGTTGAAACTATGATGATTTCTCCGATGAAGTCCCTGAAGAAACTGATCCGACAACATGATGTTGTGTTCTTTTACTAGAATTACCTCCGTTTCCTCGTCAAGATGTAATTTTCTTGCAGCGAAGTAATTTGCTTGCAGCGTGTAACAGTCCTTAAGGCAGCATTTTGGCAACTTTGAATATATCTCTACTGCATAATTTGCTACTGGCTGAACAGTCATCTTGTTGGTAGCCAACAAGAATTTTTTAAAATTAGCGCTTTGAGAACATCCGTCAAAGGTAACTCCAAAATTTGTGTGTGTTTCACAGTCAGAATTTGGCCTCTAGTATCCGTCGCTAAGATTGTGATTTACCTCCATCGTCTAGGTGGTAAAGAGTGTAGCTGAAGACTTCGCATGTGATAGCTGCAGTTTACGAGCAGTGAAGAAATTGTATATTTATGCGAGATAACCATTTACATTCTCTTTTCGTTAACACAGCCGATACTCTACACACACTTCAACCATTTAGCGTCATTGAATACAGTAGAGGAATCCTCCTTAGTGAGTGCGAGTTCGTCAATTAGCGTCCAAAAGCTGTAATTTTACGATATATGTTGACTGTGATATATTATGACTACATAACTACAGGTGCTCATAACAAGCTGTGTGATCGTTTCAGCCGCTTGCCTTAAGACATCAACGCCTCACTTGATATTTGCCGCTTTGTAGTATAGGGTGTCTTCTTATTTGTATTTAGTATGGTTTGACTCATACTGCAACAAAGTCTCCAAATTACTCAGCTGTATTACGAAAATCAGCGTTCTGCGAGAAATGTTTTTACTGTGATTAAGTTAGACGTAGTTTACGAGCTTTTTCAACGTTGTATTTTGGCATTATTACTTGTTTCGCCTTAAGCGCCCTGGAGACGATCAAATAAACGAAGCATAAATAAAAAATAAAACCAAATACAAATGGTGATTGACTTGTTTCTTTCTACGTCTCCTTTAAAGCTATAAGCATACGACACTTACACATATGCACTGATTGACGGGTTTATTTGATCGTCTCCAGGGCGCTTTAGTTACCTGTCAGCTGACACTGAAGCAATTGTTTGTTGTTGTATGTTTTGTTTTCTTCTTTAATTAATAACATTATAGATCCTTTAGAATTACATTTAAAGTAAAACCTCACTCTCAGTGAAATTTTTCAGAAAATGTATCAACTTTTAACTTTTAATTGTTACAAGTTTCGAAAATATAAACTTATATAATTTAATTAAATATAAACAGCTTTTCACACTTAAAGTCGGTGACACTAACGCATAATTTAATAAATATTTTGTATTTTAAATTAAAAATTTAATAAATATTGATTTTATTGTTATTGTTGCTGTTGCTGTGTTGTTGTCAACACTTTGAAACTCGGTCAATTCCCAGAGTATGAGAATCAACACACACTTATTTATTTCAGTACAAATATTTGTTATTGAGTGTTTTTTTGTTAATCAAGTGCTAAGTTTGTGTTTGAGTTTTGAAACTTTAATCAAACTTTGTAAATAAATACATACTTTCATTTCCCAATAAACCAAATGATACTATAACTGTATCGAAACTATATCATCTAGGTGATATAAATTATCATATATCGTTCTCGTATCATAAATTATAGTATTTACGGTCTAAATTGTACCTTTACTTATGATATAGTTTTTTCATGAAAAAACATAAAATCCAAACTCTAACAGAGAACCTTATTTAAGAAAAAAATTGCTTTGTGCCTTTGGTTGTTTATTTTCATTAAATTAAAAAGTTCTATCCAAGAGCTATCAAATAGGAAGACAAAACGGACAAACAACCGAAGAAACCGAAACCGACAACTTGATGTAAAGCTATCGGAGAATGGAAAATCTCCTCGTGAAATTTCCAAAATTCTGCGAAGGAGTCATTCTACTATCTAATACATTTTTAAACGACACAGGTCTTCTAAACTAATGAAAAATAAATCCAAATATTCAATGAAGCTGAAGAGCGAAATATTGTCAGACCGCGTAAAAAGGGTCCCTTTGCATGCTTTTCCAAGCTTACGTCCATTGCAGAAGCCACTACGGGAAAGAAAGCCTGCGGAAAACCACCCGGAATAAACTCCATAGAGCGAATTTGAATGGTAGAATGGCAGGAAAAATGCATTGGCTCAGCAAGAAAAATAAAACAGGCAGCTTAAACTTCGCCAAACTAAACAAATCAAAGGCTTTTTAGTTTTGGACAGATTTGTTGTTCACAGACAAGAGCAAATTTAACATACAGTGCACTCGCGGTAACGTGAACTAATTAAAACCAACATGAACTCCCATGTTAGTGAAATTGTTCACGTTAACGATTGTCGAATTTCATGGAAAAAATATAAAAATTTCACACTTGAACGTGAAATTCTTTTATTATTATTTTCATTATTAAAATATAGAACAAAAAATATTGATTAAAATGCATTGCAAAACAAAACGAGATCACGAGAAAATATACATTGAAATAAAATTACATAGCAAATAAAATTACTCATATGTTGCCATTAAAATAAATTAATTTAGAGGATATAAACACATTTTTTATATAAGGGAATTCCCTAAACTTCAAAAATCGAATTTAATGCATGTATTTCAGTGTTGTCTACATGCTTAGAAAACAAATGCAGTGAAATAAATTGTTCACGTTATAGAGCTTTCTGAGTTTGTTCACGTTACAGAGTAGTCAATGTAAACAAAAGCTTGTTTACGTTAGGCGGTGTTCACGTTAGACCGTGTTCACGTTACCGCGAGTGCACTATATTTGTCTCTGACGGAAAAGGCTAATATGGAGCTCTTACCAAAACATGTTAAAATTTACTGTAAAGCATGGTGGTGGATCGGCGATGGTTTGGAGGTCTTTCATCGATGGCATAATTGAACAAAAAATGTATTCAGAAATTTTAAAACTGGAATTGCCATTATTAAAGCAAATACTGAGTCTATCAAACAATTACTACATCTACCAGGATAACGACCCTAAGCATAAAACTTACAATGACAGGTCCTGGTTGTTGTACAATTGTCGTCATGTTATGAAGACACCTGGCCAGAGCCCTGACATCAACGCCATCTAGAATCTGAACCTACCTCGATTATAAAGTAGGACAACACCACAGTTCCTCTAAACAGGAGTTGAAAACAGTTCTTACTGAGGAATGGAAAAGATTGATACCAGCGTTTGCCGCCAACTAGTGGAAAATACGTCTAAGCGACTTGAAATGGTTATTCAAGCAAAAGAACTCCATACAAAGTATTGATTATTATGGTATTGTTACTTTTTTAGCATAACATGTTGAATGTACGAGTTTGGCTTTTAAATAATTTTTTGGTTAATTTTTATTTACAATTGGTCATTATGACATGTCTTATTGTCATAATGTCCTAATATTTCACGAATCGGCTTGTCGGCTTAACCGACTCTTAGGCGTTCGGTGTAGATCTCTGCTGGTAGGTTACGATAACACAATAAACATAGCATACAGAGTATTATTATTTTAGGACATTTTTAGCTTGAAAGGCAACAACAATATTGTTAAGCCATTGTGAAATATTAGGACATTATAACAATATGTCATGATAAGAGACCTTGTGAATTGACCAAATGTTATTTAAATGGTTTTACTTTTATTTTACATACGAATTGAATAAAGAATTACATAAGCTACAAGACTCCCAAACATACTTTTTACGCAACTCTAACAGGTAAGCCGGAATTAAGAGATATATAATAAATTTGTTAAGGTGGTCCCTTAAGGTGGTCAAAGTATGTTAAGGTGGTCCCTCAATGTATGGAAAAATTTAAAACTCATCTGTTTCAAAAACGTAGGGCAGTTTTGTGTGAGGTTGGGATAAAAAAAAATTTACAAAAGTTTGAGCTCGATAGGTTAGAAAATGGCGTGCCGCACGAGGGTTAAAGTTCGTGAGCACATTTACAAGGGGAAAAAATGCTATTTTTTCCGTTTTTGTAAAAATGTTGCCATTAAATTATTACATTTGCATTTTAATATAAAAGAATTGAAATGTGTACGTAATTTTCATTGTAATGAGATATTAAAGACACAAATTGGTTAAAAATGTTAAAGTTATTAAAAATTCCCCAGGCCATTAACGTGTCTCAGGCCACTAGAACAAGAAATGGAGGAACAAAATAAATATATTTTGAGAAATATTAAAATAAAAGCTTATTTTTAATTAAAATCTAACCATAGTTATTAGTATATACGTTTTTGTCTTCGTAAGATACCGTTAACCAATTCTCATACCAAACAAAATTAATATTTTTAACGGCAGTTTCAAAACTCCATTTTTAAATTATTAAAATTTTTTTTAAACAAATTTCAGAATTTTTTTATCATCACATCGGAATTTATTGAGAATATAATAGGAAATAAAAATATGAAAAAAAGATGTCAACACCTCCTACAGTTTGTCCGTACCTGGGATTTAAATTTTGCGATTTTCAGGAAAAACTAATTTATTGGCCATATTTTGGCGAATGATACCAACTTCCTGACTGTTATGAATTTTAAATAAAACCTATGCAGAATATTATAGGCTAGATAACTGTAAATGTATTCTGAAAGTTTTACTAACAGCAGACAAAGTTAACCCTTAAATCGTGAAGGTCAATGGTAAAATTTTGCAATATTTGTCAAATTGAGGGACATTTTGAACCCTAATGCTCTTAATATCCATTTTTGCACTGTTATTGTAAACCTAAGACCTTGAAATTACATATTGTTACGAATGCGCAATAGCGATTTGATTTTAACGGTCTGTAACGACTGCCAGCAGCATTCATCATGTTTATAAACACGCCCATCAGTAGCATGCGGTTATTAGCATTGTTTGTAAGTGTGGCAACGCTGAGTGTTTGGGCTGCTAACATTGACATCGATGGCTCTAGAATTCGAACATATGAGTTTTGACCGTTAAGAACAATCTAGACTACTCGAATGAAGATGGGAGTGTGTATAAATAGTGATTGCGGTTGCAGTAGTGAGTTGAGTTGATAATATGCGCTGTTGGAGTTAACATCAACTGTCTTGTACGTGTATACTTGTACATTATAAAGTATGTGTGTGTGTATTTCTGCGAATTGATATACGTGTATAAAGACACTGAGTGACTATTTAATTCTGTTGTTGTTGTACATATTAAATAAATAAATTGTTGTTACAATTTTAAACTAAAACTGCTTTTATTTGCAGTCAAAAGTATCCGGTTTATTTAAAGGAAATAAACCCACGTTTTTAAAAGGTAAAAACGTAACAATATGTATGTACAATGTACATACATATGTATGTATGTTGCTTGAAAATGTTTAATTTAAATTATTTTTCTGTTTTTTTTTTTCAAATGTTTGTTGTTTATTTATTTTATTGGAAGCTAAATATTTGAAAACTTTTTTCATTTATTTTACCATAATATCGTTTTAAATAACAAAACATGATATTATAATCTCCCGCATTAGTTAATAATATCTTCCTCTGGTTTATTGGGTTAAGGCAAACAACAGCAATATTAAATTATTTTAAACTAAAGTTATACAGTCAAATGAATTACGGTTTACACAACTAGGGAATTGGAAGGATAAATTTTGGTGTTTAAACTTTCGTCTGCACATTTATTGACATCTGCTTTCCCAGCAAAAATTATTCTTGATTTGGAAGCAATAAAAATGACTACTGCATCTTTAACAGCTTCCTTTATTGCTTCTTCAATTATTGCCTTACGATACTGATTTTTGGAAGGCATACATTCAGCAAATATTGTATGTGGTGCAGAAATTAGAAAAAGGCAGCACTATTTGTCAAGCAATTACTACTTTTATTGCTGGATTTTTTACAAAATCAGCCTAAAGTATGCACCTCGGAGGCATGATATTATCAATTCTTCCATGTGCTCGTAAATGCACATTCCGGATTTCTTAAGCAGAGCTTCTACGCGAGGAATCCCATACAAAAATCATGTAATCTTTCATGACAATTGGAAGCAGTAGCAACTGCTCTCTGCCTTACATTTCTGCTTCCGAGGAAGCACCATTTTTTGCTGGGTTATGGTATTGTTTTAGATATTATTTGTGAAATAGATAATAAAAAAAGCAATTCAAAACTAATATGAAGGTATTCATTTTCGAATATCTTCCTAATATATCATTCCGAATATAACTCAATGCTTTGTTAAACAGCCCAGCTAAAAATATTTAATATATATATATTGTTACGAATGTGCAATGACGATTTGAATTCAATGGTCTGTAACGACTGGCTGCAGCATTCATCATGTTTGAAGGCACGTCCATCAGTAGCATGCGGTTATTGGCATTGTTTGTAAGTATGGCAACACTAAATGTTTGGGCTGCTGGCAATGACAGCGAAGGCTCTGGAATTCGAATGTACTAGTATGTCCGTTAAGAGCATTGTAGAAGATTCCCGATAGATGGCGCGTGTATAAATAGTGGCAGAGCTGGCAGTCGTGAGTGGAGTTGATCATTGTCGCTGTTAGAGTTAATATCAACTGTCTTGTACGTGTATGCTTGTACATTATAGAGTGTGTGTGTGTATTTCTGCGAATTGCTATACGTGTATAGAGACACTGAGTGAATATTTGAACTGTTGTTGGTGTACATTTAAATAAATAAAGAGTTGTTTTAAACTACTAAAATTGTTTTTTATTCGCAATCAAAAGTATCCGGTTTATTTAAAGGAAATAAACCCCGTTTTTAAAAGGTAAAAACGTAGCAATATTATACATGTATGAATATACGTATATTAATGCGATATATCCTCAGTTTACGGATTAAATTATAAACGGTCTTCCAATAGGAACTTCCGAACTTTGATAGTTGATAGCGAACATATTATTGAAGCTACGTCTGTCGAATTGGCTGTCATTTATTCAGTTTTGTTTTGACAAAAAATATGGAAAAATATTTCCAAACAAATGCTTGTTTAAAACCAAAATTTATGTTTAAAAAGGACTTTATCGGTCATAAATGTTTAATTTATATTAATATATACACAAATTTCGCTATAAATAAGTTTAATATGTACGGAAGACATGTTATGATGATCGGTTCATAATTAGTCATAGCTCCCATATTAGGCCCACTTCCAAAAATCACTCACTCACTAGTATAAATTATTGAAATTTTAAAAGATAAATGTTTTTGATCATTTAATCGGTGTAGGGTATATATGGACGGGCTTGACTGACCATGCTTTCTTACTTGTTTTTATTTAAATTTAAAGATAGGAAACTCTTAATGAAAGACCCTTTATGTGTAAATATATGATCCATGTATTATTATAATTATGTAATTTTGTATTTGACTGTTTCTATTCGTATTGCATTGCAAATGTTGTGGTACATATTAAATGCAAATATTTATTTATTTAATTCCAATGAAGTGTTTTTTGTTCAATTATTATAAATTAATATATATTTTTAACAATATAGCGTCTGCAAATAAACACTATAAAATGTAAAGTTATTTAAATACATATTTAAAATATGTAAAATTGCTAATACAATAAATGTTAATCTTGTTTATGAATATTTGGGGTGAGTATTTTGGTATTAAAAACAATTTTTTGGACAAACTGTAACTTTGAGAGGTTCAGAAGCATTTTAAAACATTCGGTAATTCGTAAACGATTTGGAAATGGCTTTATGAAATTTTACACAGTCACAGATGAAGTGTTTCCCAGTTCAATTTTATATTTACATACAAGGGTTCGTTCGAATCTATTGAAAAACCACCAACAATTATTATATTTAGATGGTATTTAAAAATATCTACAAAAATATTTTCTTTTTTTGAATTCTTCTTTAAAATATCAGTTTTATTTCTCATAAAATTTTAACTAAAATAGAGAAAAGTTTTATATAGTTATCTGGTCCATATAAAAAGTTACAAATTCGAAACATGTCAAATAGAATATAAGTAGTTTTTTCGATTTTTCCCAAAAAGGTATTTTTAACATTTTGTATACGTTACTGAAATAAAACATAGCCTTAATATGTGTAAATACAAATATACTCATTGTATGTATCTGGGGGCAAATTCTCGCATTCGTAATCTAAATAAATTTCGAACGCTTATTAGCGTTCGAGTAAAAACCCTTCATTATCGAGCACAATCATTATAATTTTCTATACATTTTATTCGATATCGAATAAGAGAATCCCAAAAATAAAAAAACTCGAACGTTCGAATAAGTATTCGATAGTGTTCGAATGCAGTAATTAGCCCCCTGGTTAACACGGTTGGAAGTGGTCCTTATATGGGAGCTAAGACCAATTATTAGCCGATCTTCATAAAATTTGGTACGGCAATTTCTATATACTTTATACTTTTCGAATTTCAACTTGATAACGATATTTTGTAAGAGATTTGTTTGTTTGTTTAATTTCAGGAGGAGGAGTATATATGGGGGTTTTGGTCAAATATGGACCGTTCCAAAGTATATTTCTAATCACTAAAGAATATTTTGGAAAGAAAATTTCATCCCCGTATGTCCTTTACTCGAGGCCCTATCTTACCAACAACAGATAGACAGAAATAGCTACATATATAAAAAAAGAAAAATTCAAAGCTTTTAATAAAAACTTAACTAATTTCTTGGGATATACCTAAGCTTTTCTTTTCAATTATGGACCGATAAAAGTTGGTCGAAAGATTTACTTTCAAATAAAACTTGTTTATATTCGATTTCATGTATAATATCAAACACTTAAAACAGTTGTGCGTTGCCGTTTGTGCGTTCAACATCGTTAAGCTCTCTAGTTATCCTTGAAAAATAAAAATAAAAAAATATCGGACTAAAACTAAAAATGCGTCTCCTGAAAAATTAAATTTTTTGAGTTATGACGTTGTTGCAGCAATAGAGCGATATATACTTTTTAGCTTTACGTTATTTCGATATGTTACAAGAGGAATGACAAAATCAATATAGCCCCATCTTTTTTGATGGTAGGTATAAATATTGAAATTTAATTACTTTATAAATATCATTTATCTATTTTCCAAATCATTTAAGCAATTTAATTAAAACAAAATTTTAATTTATAACATTTTGTAATCGAATTAAACAATAGAGTTTTCATTTAAATGAAACTATTAATTATTTACAAATAAAATCTCAATTAAATTATACATGTAGAATTTTGTATTTATGGAAAACAGACCGCTAATTGTTTGTGTAGCTACATATGGGCATTTCCATGTCATCGTACGTGACATTTGTACGCCTATGGAGTGGAATAGACTTTGCAAATATAGGAGTATCTGAATAATAATTTGGTTTGATATTCCATTCAGAGGGTACTATATTGTTGTCCAAAATATCGAGCAAAATAAGGTTATATCGTACGTGACATAAAACGGAAGTAATTTTGAGGTACATACATGTAGAAATATGCGAAAATTTGCAAATTGTAAGAGGCGTTAGGTTTTCTTATAATTTCTTACACTAAACCAAATATTTTCCTTTACAATCCATCATATTTAAATAAAAATAATCTTTGGATGATTTTATAATAAATACAATTTAATATCGTACGTGACAGATTTTTCTCTCATAGTAAAACAAATATAAATGTAAATATATGTATACAAAAACTAAAAAAAAAAATAGAAAATATATATTCGGTTCTAAAAACTAATTTCATAATAGCAGAAAAACAATCAGAGTCAAATTCATTTCATACAACATGCTAATTTGGAGCTTAGTTTTCGCCGCAATTTTAGCCTAAAACATACCAATTAAATTAAACAATTAAATTTAGTCAGTTTAAACTATAATTTTTGCACTTAAAATGTTGTAGTAAGCTCTAAATACTTTCACATAGTAACATTTTAGTGTTTTCTTCTATTCAAATCATCTTGAAACAAAGTTTCAATGGTTTTTGTTTTTTCAGTCGTGGTAGTCATTCTCGTGGAATTGCCCATACGTTTGCAAAAGGATTATAATTATCTGTGTGTTATTTTGTATATGTATATACATTTTATGTTTGTATTTAAGTAATAATTATATGTGTGTGTGTAAGTGTGTGTGTGTAACAATTTAATTTATATAATTGAGGTTTTGTTTATAATTCATGTAATTAGTAATAAATACAAATTTCATAATGCGTTTAAGTACGAGTATGGTCTCCTGCGGAGAAAGGGAAACAAATTTATGATAATCTAGAATTTAAATCGTTAAACGTTAGTATTTAATATGTGAATATAGTAATAGTTTTGTTTTATTAATGACAGTTACAAGGTTGAATGTGGTTAGCATTTTTGCGGTAGAAATGTTAATTTAAACACATACATATAAGTCAATAATTTTTATACAAAACTTCCAAAATATATGTAATAAAAATTTTGTGATATTCTTACACATTTATATTTCAATATAGTTCATAGAAATCGGATACGTCTAATCCACTTCCACGTGGATTCTTACTCAATTCAAGTTAAACCTATCATTTTTTAATACCATTTCTAGACGAGAAAAACACATTAATTTAAAAGGTTTTGAAAAAATTATATTATAAACTTCAGTGATTATTTTTTCCCCCCTTTTTTCTCATAGACACTTAGCAAATATTGATTATTCTTGAAAACAGACAAAAATGTGATTGACATTCGTAAAAGACTTGTATTGAGACATATATATATACAAACATACATAAAATGTAAAAATTCAATTAACTCACTGATGTTATGATTAAAAGTTCAATGTACCCACAAGTACAAATAATCTTTCCTAAACAAACTCAACAACGAGGATCACTGTGAATATTTGAAAAAAAAATAATTCAAATAGAAATTTAAGTATACCAGAATTTTAAATAAGTATTTAGTAACGCTTGTAGAAGAAAAAAAATATAATTTATGCAGTTTAAAAGCTATAGTTCCAATTTTAATTGTGTCGTTATTTTTAAATATTGTTCACAATATAATTTTTTTATGCTACGCCTCGTATAATTCTGTGTTTCATAAATCATGAAACAGCTGTTGCTGTAGTACGCGTTTCGATAAAGAAAATTTGCATTTAACTTAAAATTGAATAATATTATGAATATAAGAGGGGAAATACATAAGTACATATTTACAACATTTTACTTAATTACTTAATATAATAAATAGCTTAAATTGTAAAGGCTCTCAAAAACTTGACAAATTTTATATTTTATATGAGAGAAAAGAAGTGTTTTATAATTGGAAAGTCTTCAGCAACACTCTTCACCACCTGGAAAAAGGAGGTAAAGCTCAATTTTAGCGTCCTAGACTGAGAAACACCTGAAAACTAGGGTTCACCATTAATAGTCTTTTTAATTCCTTAGCTCATGCTATTTCACTCTCGCTCAAATTGTAAAGTAAAAACAAGCTTTTCCAAGCTCTATCCAGTGGCACTTGGGGCACAGATAAATAACTCTAGTTGGCTACCTATAAAACAGTTTGATCACCTTCGTTGAGTAATACCCAAAGGAGAAATATTCAAAGCCGTCAGAATGCTGTCTTATTTACTGTAATAGGCTGCATGCAACTTATCTCGAAACACCACCTACACGAGAAAACGAAGATTCTTTCAGTAAAGAAACACATGTTGTCGAAACAGTTCCTCTTAAGATGTCATCCTAGCTTCGATATTACACAGCCGGAGTCACCCACAAGGTATAACAGGAAAGACATTCTTGTATACGATAAGAGCATATAAAGGTATATACGCCAGCTTTTAACAGCATTCAAAGAGAATCCATCAACACCGCAATTGCACGATACCTTAATGTCTTATTTGTAGGAATCCCAACGACCATAGCAGACACGAAGAAAAACTTGCCTCGGAAAACAAAAGTAGTTCTTGCATAACTGAGGTCGGGATGGAACAACAGACTTAATACCTACTGATCCCGTCTCAAATTTATGCCCAGTCAGAGTCCCCATGATACCCACACTAATTCAACTGCCCAGCCAACCCTACTTCCCTTAGTCCAATGAAATTATGGACTTACCCAGGAGAAGTAGCATAATTTCAGATTAGAAAATTTCATAGTGTATGAATTGGGGATTCAGAAAAGTGCCAAAATCCATTTTAAATTTTTTAGAAGGACTACAATTTTATTTAAATTTAATTTCTGGGATGAGATACAAAAAAATCCTAAAACTCGGTTTTTGCTCATTTTATACCTTTAAAAGTACAAACATCAAAAGGTACCACATAGGTACCTGTCCGCTTATAATTTATGAAATTAATATTACAATTTACAACAACAAAAAATATGTTTATACTTCTAATCACTAGTGATGAAATTTTGAATTTTTCCATTAACGTTTTCATAGTGCCTTCTGTCACTTTGCTCGAACAGGTAGTACATCTTGGTTTAAATTCTACCACTCTTTTGGACACCTTTTTTGTACTCTTCAATTCTCTTTTAACAAGAGCCCAATATCTATCTACTGGACTCAGCTCCAGGCAGTATGGAGGAATTGCCTCTCTTGGTACAAATACCACATTATTGGTCTTGAACCACTCAAGACCTTTCTTACCATAGTGACAGATGCCAAATCAGGCTAAAACTAAGTGGACACATTAAGAAGTCTTATGAATGAAAGCATCCTTTTTTGTAAACATTCCTTGATGTAAATTTCGGTATTTATAGCGTCCTTTGTAACAAATGTTTGGCAAGAACTTTTTGGGAAATTTTGTCTGCTTTTGGGTCCTAAACTTTTCTTCAATATTTCCTCGGACATCATCAACATCAAAATTTTGAACCGGAAGCTGCAAAAAATCTGCCAGAACACACGTTTCGTTATCTATTATGCAGCAGGAATATTTTTTTTATAAAATTTTACTTCAATTTCCGTGCTCTGTTTTTGGACTCTAAATTTCTAGCAGCGTTCCTGTTAGGAACTTTTTGAGCCTTGCATGTTTTTAAACCGGCATTAACTTTAACTTTTCGTACCAAATATTTCGAGTACTGAGCTAACCGGGCTGCTTTCCTACCGGATGTGTAGGGAGCTCTTTTGAAAATGCTTTCTATTTTTTGGCTTTAGAAACATCATGTGGACCATTCCTTCTACCTGATAAAGGTATCCAATAAACGAACAAGTTCTCCCGGTACTGTTTAATAACATTGGAAACAGTTTGACGGCAGACCTTTGAATGCTTGGCCAACTTGGGTTTTGTTGAAAATATTTAATAATTTTAGTATGCACTTTTTCTGGTCACTCATTTTAATCAGATTAACAACAAATGAATATAATTGACATTGAACATAATAACTGACATGTTTTACAAAGGTAACTTGATCAAAAAAAAAAAAAAATCAAATAATACTTGGGTTAAAAGTTTTAATGAAAAACGTGTGTTAAGAATTCTACGATCAAAAGTAAATTTTAAAATTTTATTTGCGGGTATCATACATTTTTTTTTAAGGTTTTTGCATAAATAAAAATAATGGCGGTCTTTTTTGGGGAAAATGTTCACTCCTTTTTGGGAGTGATAAAAAATAAATATTGATACCGTTTTGCTAAGCTAAAAATGTCTTTTTATTGTGCATGTTTAAAAAAACTGAAATTCTTTTTTTTAAATGACATTTGCGGCCCCTGTTGCTGGTTTTTGGAACTTTTTTTTAAGGGTTCGAAAAACTTCTATTGTATTAATTTTTGCTGCAGAATCGACTGGTAAAATCAGATTCAATAGTTTTTGCTCTATAGAAAAATGAACCTTAAGAGCGAAAATTTTCCCAAAAAAAACCGTAAAATAAATAAAGTGACCTGGTCACCAAACGAACTCTAATATAGATATTGAATAAAAATATCCTTTAAAGTGAAAATATATTAGAAAATATGCTATTAAGTTTGCAAAAGTAACCTATAACATCTTTAGAATGCAATTTTTGTCTTGCAATTTTGTCAAAAAAAGCATTGTCAATCTTGTGACCACATTACGTTGCCATTGTCAGATTATTGTAAGATAATTGTCAGATACTTTTTATTGTCAGATGTGCGAAGTTTATGCATCTGACAATGGTATCATTGTTATTTTGGCACGGAATAATGGCATTATTGTCAGACCATTTAAACACAAACAAAACTTCGTATTATTAATATTGTTACGTTATTACCTTTTAAAAACGTGGTTTATTTCCTTAAAATGAACCAGATACTTTTAATTGCAAATAAAAGCCGATTAGTAGTTTAAAATTGTAACAACTCTTTATTTAAATTGTACAACAACAACAGAATTAAATAGTCACTCAGTGTTTCTATACACATTTATAAATTCGCAGAAATACACACACTTTATAATGGACAAGTATACACTGGCAATGCAGTCGATGTCTTTAATTAACGATGCTTAATATTAGAGTCTAATATTAAGCACTCACGTTACCGCGAGTGCACTGTAAGTCCAAAAACACTAATAGCTCATGTTCCTTTTTTTTGGCCAGTGTCAAATTTTTGTTGCAATTTCATTCCGCATACGTTATTCCTAAATTTTAATTACCTCGAGAATCCCATATCGTCCCATTCTGAATTTTATATATGCTTGTAATCGTACAGTGCCTCATATTTAAAGAAAAACGTTGGAAAATGCAAGATACCCTTTATGAGATATCCTTTGACCAAGGACGATTTTTTATGCTATATCCTGCTTTAATATGAGATCATATTATAAAATTGTCAGATCTTACGATAATTGTCCAGAAATTGTCTAACAATCGTGTGAACTTACAATTTTTGCCTTCCAATGTTGTCAAAAAAGCATTGAGTACATCGACAATCGTGTGACAACATTACGTTGCCATTGCCAGATTATTGTAAGATAATTGTCCGACACTTTTTATTGTCAGATGTGCGAAGTTTATGCATCTGACAATGGCATCATTGTTTTTTTAAAAACAAACAAAAGTTCATATTATTAATATTGTTACGTTATTACCTTTTAAAAACGTGGTTTATTTCGTTTAAATAAACCGGATACTTTTGATTGCTGATAAAAGCCGTTTAGTAGTTTAACATTTTTAACAACTCTTTATTTATTTAAAGTGTACAACAACAACAGAATTAAATAGTCACTCAGTGTTTCCATACACATTTATAAATTCGCGGAAATACACACACTTTATAATATACAAGTATACACTGGCAATGCAGTCAATGTCTTTACTTAACGATGCTTCAAATTAGACTCACTCTTGTGGTGTTCTCACGGCCACTTTATATACGCTGCATTACCATCTAGAAAGCTCTATTTCTACAATGATCATAAAACTAGAATATTCGAATTCTAGAGCTTACGATGTTAATCATTAATCATGTAGTGTTGCCATACTTACAAAAAATGCTCAACTCAAAGCTTTCTTTCAATGTTGTATGTTCTACAGCAATGGTAATGATAACCACATATATGTTAAAGTTTGAGAAGCACTGCTTTTTGAGAAGCATAATGCAACTTTAAACCAGCGGTTAAAATAGTTATATTTATATTCAAGTAAAATTTCGTAACAATATTTAAAAAAACAAAAGTGAAACAAAATTGGAAAACAAATTAAATAAAAAATGGATACCGACATTTTAGTAAATATCGACATTTCAGTAATAGATTGCAGCTATGAGCCATTTATTGTCTCTTCTTATCTAGCCGCCAACACGCTCTGAAGGCGGTCAAAACAAGGCACGTTCAGACGGCAGGCTCAAGCACGTAGAGACGTGGTTAAGAAATTGGAGAATGCAAGTAAATGAAATCTAAAGCAGGCACATAACGTTTTCACTTAGGAGAGGAAGTTGTCCATCAGTGACACTGAACAGTGTGAACATCCCACAGTCTGATCACGTTACATACCTTGGCATTCATTTAGATAGACGTCTTATTTGGCGTCGGCACATAGAAGCCAAGCTGCTCCACATGAAACTAAGAGCTTCTAATATACACTGGCTAATCTACCATCAATCGAAATTAAGCCTTAACTGCAAAGTAATCCTGTATAAGACAGTCTTAAAACCAATTTGGACATACGGAATCCAACTATGGGGAACAGCAAGCAATACCAGTATAGATCTTACACGGAGGGCACAATCCAAAATTCTTAAAACCATGGCGGGAGCCCCATGGTACATAAGAAATGAAAACATCCACAGAGACTTAGATGTGCCATTGGTCAAGGACCAATTTAGAAAAACTCGTAAAGCCTATTTGTTAAAATTACATCTTCATCCGAACCCGCTCGCAAGGCTATTTACAGTAACTCAAGACAGATCAAGGCTGCGTAGAGCTGATTTACCACTTAACAATAGAATTGTGAACAATAATTGTTTAGTTATAAGATTTAATTACTTATTGTAAGGCCTAGACATTAAAGGCAGGAACAATATTATAATAAACGTTTTAAAAAAAGGTTTTCTTACAGTCATCTGAACTGACAATTAACCTTCTGCTAAAAATTTGTCGTTGTACATTGCCAGATCTGACAACATTATAAGATCTGACAACCGTCTACACATAGCTTAACAGTTCTAAAGCGCCCTGGAGATGATCAAATAAACTCGTCAAACAGTGCATATAAGTGAGTGTCGTATACTTGTAGCTTTAAAGGAGACCTTCAAATAAACTAGTCAATCACCATTAGTATTTTGACGCACTTTTCCATTATTACCAAAAATCTCACTGAAACCTATGTTTTTTCTTTGTTAATCAGAGACGTAAAACACATAAAATATGAATATTTTTTTCATCCGTGCACTTCACATGACGGCAAACACAAAACAAATGAAATTTAATTGTCAATCTCAACAGGAGACGATCAAATAACCAGTCGTCAAATAAAAAAATCAAAACTTTTTGATTTTCGTCAATCATTGCCGACAACAAGTACGTGTAGACGAAAAAGAACGACTGCACGCACACAACTATGTGATTGATGTGTTTATTGCACAACTTTAGATAATTTGCACGCATCTATTATAAAATATGAATTTCGAAATTCTGGAGAACCTTAAATTTTGTATGGCCATGGAAAACATGCTCATATTGAAAGTATAGGCGCAACTGAGAGTCAAATATATTAAAAATATTTACTATCTTAAAAATTGTATGGATGACACAACAACAAAATACGTTGATGGACATGTATTTTGTTGTTACAAGACTTAGGTTTTTGACAACAGACTTAGATATAGTATCTCTCAGTAACGCTTCTTTGTACATACATATATTTGATTCTTTGTTACTGATAAACTTACATTTCAATGTTACTTATTTTTTATTTTTATTACATCTGACATCAATATAATTCTCACTTACTTAATAAAATATTACACATTTGTAATAGATGGGGGTAATAGTTTACGTCTTTTATAATTACAGATACGGCCTGTTTCTTGATTTTTTGTTCGGCCATATATTCTCGAAACATTTTAATATATAACAAAAGGATGCCACATTTGACATCCTTTCGTTAATTTGTTTCTGTAACTTGAGTATTTATCATTAACCAAAAAATAACCCTGTTTTCATACACATTTATTTAATATTTCATATGCAAGGAAAATAACATCAAAGCATTCTTCGAATTGAATTCAATACAACAACTTTTCTCCAACATATTGCAAATGTTATTTTCAATTCTAAAAGCAAATACTTTATTTATGCTATTTTGGTTCATAAATAAAAAATTTTTCTTATTTTTATACTTTAATTTAGCGTAAAAATATCAAATACATATTTTTTATACTTTGTATTTGTAAAATGCTAAAAGTTTTTATGCATTTTTATTAAATCTACTTATGAAATATTTAGCTTGTTTGTTAAGAACAATTTTAAACGTTATTCTTGTTGCGTAAATTTAATTAAAATGTCATGAACTTTAGCACGTTTTCGAATTAAACAAAGTGGTTAAAAACATGAACTGAAAATGCAATTTTATTTTAACAGCACTAATGTGTATATTAATTATAAATACATATGTCTTTATATGGAGGGTATGTGACAGTAAAAGTTTTGTCGAATATTATTAAAAAAAAATGTAATATAATTTTAAAATCGAAATATAAGCCTATAGTTATGTAAAAATTCGTATTATTTAAAAGTTCTTTATTAAAACCAAAGAAGTCCTTTCATCATATTAGATGCAAGCATTTACAACATTTTGTGTATAGACAATAAATCCTAATATATGTACATAAAGATATTTAAATCCTTAAATCTTTTTTATTTATAACCATTACATTGTTAACATAAATAAGTTAAAGCACTATATTCGGCATAATATCCATAATAAGTGTTTCTTATTGGGGTTTAGCATATACAAATGCTTGTTTACTGCAACCATATATATGATTGGCACAATCATGTGAATCGTAAGATATCCATATTATGGTTACCACAATCCTGTAAAAATTACTGTGACTATAATATTGTTAAAATACTTGTAAAAATGTAGAAATAGTTACAGTAAACATGCACAACTATATTTTTTCTCTAGGTGGAACCAAGAGGGTGCTATCTATTATGAGTTGCTAAAATCTGGCCAGGCCATCACAAAGGATCTGTACCGAATGCAACTGATTCGTTTGAAGCGAGCATTTGCGAAAAAGGCAGAGAATATGCGGCCAGACATGAAACCGAAATATTCCATCATGACAAAGCTAGGCCATATGTTACAATATCTGTTAAAAACTATTTACAAAGAAGTGCCTCCGACCATATGATACCCTACAACGAGAAGATGATTATAAACAGTTTCCTTGTAAAATGTATATGGGAGCTATGACTAATTATGGACCAATAGGTTGTGACGAGCAAAAGTCGTGGGCACTTGTTTTTGCCTCACAGTAATTTAAGAAATAAGTGAATTATATTTTTTTTATTTTTTTATTCAAATTTGTATTCAAATTTGTATAAACATTAGTTTGTATTGGTTACTATTTAAATTTGTCTAAACGTTATTTGTATTTAGTTTAAGTAACGCCACCTAGTAGTAAGTAGGGAAAACAAAACAAATATCAGTACACTTAGTTTGCAACCATGGTACAGTTACACCGCTGTGTTTTAACTACTGTGTATGTATGCATGGTTGATCTGCCCTATAAAAGGAGAACATTTGTGAATAATCAGGCAGTCAGCCAGCAGCCGGCGAAGAGGTAAGATCTTATTTAGCTGTTTAGGGGTTATACCTCTTACAATTAAATAATATCTCAAACTCCGAGAATAGCGGTTATACCCACTCTCGTAGTTTGCCTTTTTTTCTGGTGAGATTTACTAAAGGTTTTATTAGTCGGAGAAGGGGTTATACCTCTGCCACCTAATAAAACTGTGGTAATTGAGTATTGGTGGGATTCTGTGGTTATACCCGTGCCCAGCTTACTCAATCATCTTCCCACTCCGGTACTCCCTCTTGTTGACGCCCGTGGTGGTGCCGCGGTCAACGGAGAGAATCCCTGCGGCCTAAGACGTAGAGAGTATATACGGGAAGCCTTTCCCCGTCATCGCCGTACCGCCGTGAGAGAGTACTACGGGAAGCCTTTCCCCGTCATCGCCGTACCGCCGTGAGAGAGTACTACGGGAAGCCTTTCCCCGTCATCGCCGTACCGCCGTGAGAGAGTACTACGGGAAGCCTTTCCCCGTCATCACCGTACCTCCGTGAGAGAGTACTACGGGAAGCCTTTCCCCGTCATCGCCGTACCTCCGTGAGAGAGTACTACGGGAAGCCTTTCCCCGTCATCGCCGTACCTCCGTGAAAGAGTACTACGGGAAGCCTTTCCCCGTCATCGCCGTGCCCCCCTCTTCGTAACAGTGTACTACGTCTGTCGGTGGCTAACGTCATAATAAAGTGTTGTGTTAGTGTATAAAATAAAGTACGATTTATAACGTTATAAGAAAAAGAAACTGTCTTTTTAATCCCCTGGCTTAAAATAAATTTTTGTAACGAACCCTGGGAGCCGCGAGCTCTACCCCAGCGTAAGGTGGAAAAACCTGTCGTTACAATGGCGCCCGAGCAGGGACATTAAATAAAAGTGTCTAAAAAAGAAAAAAACATTAATAATAAAACATTTTTGAAAAAAATAAACTGTGAAAAGAACTGTGTATAAGCATTAGATAATCCGGGGAAAAAAAAAAAAAAAAAAAAAAAAAAACATTTTTTTTAACATAAAGGACTGTTTTTATAAAAAAAAAAAGAATAAAAGTGCGTAGTGATGTTAAAAACCTCATGGGCCTACTCCCTTAAACGGGATGAATTAGCAGCTTACTTAAGTGAATTTCAACTTGATCCAGCCGGTACTGTAGAGGAGCTTCGAAAACGCTGGGCTAAATTCATTAGTGGAGAACAACACAACGAAGATGAAATGAATCGCCTGATAGAAATTCAAACGAAACATGAATCACTTGCAGTTTCTCCTGCTGCAAAGTTATTAAAACCGCCGGAACAGCATACATTCTTTAAGTCACCGGTGACGGAAGAGACAAGTGGTGTAAGTCAGACAGCAGTCGGAAGCGCGAAATCAGAGTGCAGAGTGGAAGAAATAGAAAAGATAAGGAAGTGGGGCATACATTTCGATGGAACTCGTGATCCATTAGAATTCATTGAACGTGCCGAAGAACTCTCGTGTATGTACGGTGTGTCCTTGAACATATTGCCGAAAATAATGCCTGAATTCTTACGAGATCGTGCCCTTATCTGGTTTCGTAATAATAACAAATCTTGGGTTAGTTGGAATGATTTTAAACTCGATTTTAGCCAATTCTTTCTCCCCCCAAGATATTACGAGAAATTAGAAGATGAGATTAAAAATCGCACACAACGACGAAACGAAAAATTTAAGGACTATCTTCTTTCCCTACAAAATCTTATGAGGCACTCTAAGCTGTCGGAAGCCCAGAAATTGGAGAGGGTATTTAGAAATTGCCATCCAGATTACCAATTGTATATTAAAAGGAAAGATTTTTCATCCCTAACGGAACTCACAATGCTAGCCGAAGATTTAGAGAGCATTAGCCACATGCCTCAGCAAAGCAACGACAACCCTTCTAGCCGGTTAAATGCAGCTGCTTCCAGCAGACAACAACGTCCTAGATGCCAAGCTTGCGGAGCTAATGGTCACGACATTGGAAGATGTCCCAACAATGGTAGAAATTCGGAAAACCCTTTCGGAGGGCGACGGAACTGAGGCGCAACGTCCCTCCAAACCACCCCACCTCAGTAAATCAAACAGCACTACGATGCGAAGAGTATCGTATAACAGCGACAATCTTAATACAAAACAAATTGATAACCTCTACAATAGATACTGGTGCAACCAGAAACTTTATAAGAGCCGATTTTATAAGCCAATTTGAAGGTGACCTCAAGAAGGTAAACGAAGAGCTGGAAGTAATATTGGCAGACGGAACACGAAAGCAAATTTCGGAAGGCGTACAAGTTAGTGTCACCTTCGGGAATACAACAAAAATGTGCATTTTTTATATAATGCCAGACTTTTTTGAAGAAATGATATTAGGCCTAGAGTTTCTACGAACCTTTAATACAACGATAAATTGTGCTGGATTGAGCTTGAATTGTGAGTTTAGAAGTACCTCAACGGAACCCTCTGACAGCGGAGAACAGCCGCTTGAACTCATTACCCATTCCGAAAATGGAGGATATCGTACTATTCCAGAACATAGTCCTGAAGAGCAGCAAGTTATTAAATCTTTTCTGGAAACCGAGCTGCCGAAATTCAGTACACTTTCTGGGCTCTCAAATATAGCAACACACAAAATAATTATGAAAGATGATCGCCCGATAAAAATCAGATATGCCCAAAGAAATCCTGCTATGCAAGCTATCATAGATGCGGAAGTAAATATGTTGATTGCCAAAGGATGTATAGAACCTTCCACCAGCCCCTATAGTTTCCCTATAACCCTTGCTAAGAAGAAGAATGGTAGCTGGAGAGTATGCATGGACTTCCGTCAACTAAATTTAAGGTCAGTACCCGATGCTTATCCATTACCTAGAATAGATACAATTTTGAACAGACTTAGAAATGCAAACTACGTTAGTAGTCTAGATCTAAAAGATGGTTATTGGCAAATTCCTTTGGAAGCCAATAGTAAGAAGTTTACGGCATTTGGCGTAACAGGCCGTGGTTTATATCAATGGCGTGTAATGCCATTTGGCTTGCACTCCGCTCCTGCCACATTCCAAAGAGCTCTAGACAGCGTTATTGGACCAGACATGGAACCTTACGCCTTTGCGTATCTAGATGACATCATAGTTATCGGAAGAACACTTGAAGAACATTTAGGAAATCTTAAGGAAGTATTTCGCCGGTTAATTGCTGCAAATTTAAAAATTAATCCCGAAAAGTGCGAATTTTTCAAACGTGAAACAAGGTATCTCGGCCACGTCGTCAGCGGAAATGGTATTCATACTGATCCGGACAAGGTAGCTGCCATAAAGGAAATGAAACCTCCGCGAAATATAAAAGAAATCCGACGTTTCCTGGGAGTTGCTTCCTGGTACCGAAGATTCGTGCCAGACTTCGCCAAGATCTCCCACCCTCTCACACAATTATTAAAAAAGGGAAAACACTGGAAGTGGGGAGAATCCCATCAGACAGCGTTCGATCTACTGAAGGAGAAATTAACAACTGCACCGGTACTAGCATGTCCGGACTTTAATCAAACATTCACCCTCCAGACAGATGCCAGCGATTATGGAATCGGAGCTGTCCTTACACAAGAGCTGGACGGAGCTGAAAGAGTCATTGCATATGCTAGCCGCCACCTGAATAAAGCAGAAAAGAATTATTCTGCCACTGAAAAGGAGTGTCTTGCCATAATATGGGGTGTAAGGAAAATGAGATCCTACCTAGAAGGTTATAAATTCATCATTATAACAGATCACCTGTCTTTAAAGTGGCTGAATTCAATCGAGAGTCCTACTGGACGCCTAGCTCGGTGGGCACTCGAATTACAACAATTTAATTTTACCGTGCAGTATCGTAAGGGGAAACAAAATGTCGTTGCCGATGCCCTATCTCGTCAACCGTGTGATACCCTGAATGTTATAAACACTGACCCCATCTCGAATATGTGCCCTTGGCTCGAAAAACGCAAGAAAGAAGTGGCGGAATCACCAAAAAAATACTCTGATTATAGTATTATTAATGGTCAACTGTATCGTCATTTTCCACGTAGTCTCAACGATGATGACTCTAACCCATGGAAACTTTGTGTTGCGAGTCCTCTAAGAAGCCGTGTACTACAAGAAAACCATGACATACCGGCGGCAGGTCACCTTGGTATACGCAAAACAAGCAATAGGATTGCTGCTCGTTATTACTGGCCTGGAATGTTTAGAGACATTAGCCGATATGTCCGTAAGTGTGAATCGTGTCAACGTCATAAGGTTAGCCAACAACGCCCTGCCGGCGAAATGCTGACCCGAATTCCCGAGGAACCGTGGGCGACAATATGCGCTGATTTTGTAGGCCCTTTACCCCGTTCAAAGCATGGCTGTACGATGCTTCTTGTGTTCATAGACAGGTTTTCCAAATGGTGTGAGCTTGTACCGCTTCGTAAGGCTACATCTGAAAGTCTCGTGAAGGCATTTAGAGAACGTATCGTTGCCAGATATGGGGTGCCGAAGGTAATTATTACCGACAACGGTACGCAGTTCACATCACACATTTTCCGGAAATGTTTGGCTGAATATGGTGTGACACAGCAATGTACTGCCCCTTACACCCCTCAGGAAAACCCCACGGAACGTGCAAATCGAACCATAAAAACAATGCTCGCACAATTTGCTGACAATCGACACAACAAATGGGATGATTTCCTACCCGAAATAATGTTGGCAATAAACACCAGCACATCGGAGGCCACGGGTTATTCTCCAGCATACCTTACCCAAGGACGAGAACCCCGGTTACCAAAAGCACTCTACGACGAAGTTACGGTAGGAACCGGCGCTCATAACCCACACCCCGATGTACGGGCTGAGGGGATGAAAGAAATCTTCGAATTAGTGAGGCGAAACCTCATGTCCGCGTCCCTAGATCAACAGCGTCATTATAACCTACGACGTCGGTCTTGGAGACCCAAGGTTGGGGATCTCGTGTTGGTGCGACAACATCCCCTGTCTAAAGCTTGTGAAAATTTCGCAGCCAAGTTGGCCCCGAAATTTGGAGGTCCATACCTCATTAAAGGATTTGTATCCCCCGTAATAGTAGAACTAGAGAATTGTAAAGATAGAGAACCCCGTAGGACACACGTTAGCGAATTAAAACCTTATACAATTTGAACTTATATGTTATTTACTTAATGTAGTACCCACTGATTAAACCAATTAATAGTTTTTTTTCTTTCTTATCTATTTTATTTAAATCTAGTCTTACTACTGAAATAAAAAGAAAAAAATAGAGTCACCACCCAAGTTTGTATTGAAAAATACAGAAGTTACACCACCAAGGGTAAGCTGTTTCGAAAAACTGACCACTCCCCTTTCAACTTCTTCAAAATCGGCATCCTCATCTTCATTATCATCAACTTCTTCAAAATCGTCATCCTCATCTTCATCATCGTCAACTTCTTCAAAATCATCATCTTCATCACCGTCTTCAACAACGTCGTCATCATCGTCACCGTCAAGTTCTCGGACACCGAGTAAAGCACCAACGTCACCAACTCCAACAGCGCCGATTTCAACATGGCCTTCATCGCCGGGTCTATCAATTGATGCGCCAATATCCAAGTCATCCGTTACTATGCCATCAACACCGGTTGGAAATAGTTCCCCAATTCCGGCAGATGGAATCTTTGGTGCAACAGACTTTGTTAAAGGAAGTGACCAGAACCATCTAGAACTACCGAATGCGGTGACACGTGCCATTGAAGTGACTCTTAAGAGACGCAAGCCGTCCCAGAGGCTAAAATTTGTAAAGGCGGAAGATGGCATTAAATACCGAATCGCAATAAACAGGAGTGGAAGTTACAGCGTCGACATCTGGTAATTGGTCATTTGTTTGTTTTTTTGAGAAGAGAGGCAATGTGACGAGCAAAAGTCGTGGGCACTTGTTTTTGCCTCACAGTAATTTAAGAAATAAGTGAATTATATTTTTTTTATTTTTTTATTCAAATTTGTATTCAAATTTGTATAAACATTAGTTTGTATTGGTTACTATTTAAATTTGTCTAAACGTTATTTGTATTTAGTTTAAGTAACGCCACCTAGTAGTAAGTAGGGAAAACAAAACAAATATCAGTACACTTAGTTTGCAACCATGGTACAGTTACACCGCTGTGTTTTAACTACTGTGTATGTATGCATGGTTGATCTGCCCTATAAAAGGAGAACATTTGTGAATAATCAGGCAGTCAGCCAGCAGCCGGCGAAGAGGTAAGATCTTATTTAGCTGTTTAGGGGTTATACCTCTTACAATTAAATAATATCTCAAACTCCGAGAATAGCGGTTATACCCACTCTCGTAGTTTGCCTTTTTTTCTGGTGAGATTTACTAAAGGTTTTATTAGTCGGAGAAGGGGTTATACCTCTGCCACCTAATAAAACTGTGGTAATTGAGTATTGGTGGGATTCTGTGGTTATACCCGTGCCCAGCTTACTCAATCATCTTCCCACTCCGGTACTCCCTCTTGTTGACGCCCGTGGTGGTGCCGCGGTCAACGGAGAGAATCCCTGCGGCCTAAGACGTAGAGAGTATATACGGGAAGCCTTTCCCCGTCATCGCCGTACCGCCGTGAGAGAGTACTACGGGAAGCCTTTCCCCGTCATCGCCGTACCGCCGTGAGAGAGTACTACGGGAAGCCTTTCCCCGTCATCGCCGTACCGCCGTGAGAGAGTACTACGGGAAGCCTTTCCCCGTCATCACCGTACCTCCGTGAGAGAGTACTACGGGAAGCCTTTCCCCGTCATCGCCGTACCTCCGTGAGAGAGTACTACGGGAAGCCTTTCCCCGTCATCGCCGTACCTCCGTGAAAGAGTACTACGGGAAGCCTTTCCCCGTCATCGCCGTGCCCCCCTCTTCGTAACAGTGTACTACGTCTGTCGGTGGCTAACGTCATAATAAAGTGTTGTGTTAGTGTATAAAATAAAGTACGATTTATAACGTTATAAGAAAAAGAAACTGTCTTTTTAATCCCCTGGCTTAAAATAAATTTTTGTAACGAACCCTGGGAGCCGCGAGCTCTACCCCAGCGTAAGGTGGAAAAACCTGTCGTTACAAGGTATCAAATTACGTGGCATGACTTGTGTATATAACAGCGATGTTTTTATACATGGGGATTATTTTTTCAATTTTAATTTGATAACGATATTTATAAGATATTTTTGGATATTCAAGTGATTTTTGGAAGTAGATTTTTTATGGGGGCTATACTCAAATATGGGCCGATTCATAGACAAATTTATCATCTGATTTCTTTTTTGCACAAAACTTATGTTTGCTGTATTTTGTATGAACACTGCTCTTCTAAAAGCATTTATAGACAGACCATAGCAAATATCGGGAAGATATTTGTATGTGGGCTAGATCATATCATGGACCAATTCTTACCACTATAAACACAGTTAGTCCTTTTATCATACAAATAATGAGTGTACAATTTCATAGTATTATTTGTGTGAAATTTCAATACCTACATGCTTAGAAATTATAAACAATTTGGTACAAATTTAATTATTTTCGGTTGTGTATTTTAGACCTGAGAATGTTTTACATACAAAAACTGACATGGCTCATTAGATTTAAAATTTTATAAGGATCAATAATATACTTTGTTTGGTCTTAGATGAATATAACTCAGTGTTACATACGGAATGACAAACCTATATATACTAGTATAAACATATGTGTTAGTGATATTGTTACATAACATATTTATGAAAAAGTACAACTAAGATTATGATTAAATTTAATGAAATTGTTTGAAACTTTCATATGCTTCGTTTGAATAAAATTTATTAGCTTTACTTATTCATCGAGTAGCATTGTGTTATACAATGTCCTTTTTCTAGATTATAACAAACAAAACCTAAAGAAATAAACAAAATAAGGGTATAATAAATAAGTAAGACGAGTATTATATAGTATTTAATTCGTTTATCTTAAGTACTTTGTGTCATAACTGGACTAAAGCTTATAAATGACAATGAGAAAAAGGCACAACGTTTTGTTAATAAGTAAAATTTAGAAAATCCGACTGATACCCTAGACCTAAATATTTCGAGTATATGTCTGTATAATTTTGAAACAGATTGCTACAAATTTTTGAATTGAACAAATACATAACAATAAATGTATATGGAAATTGTATGCGGACTAGTTGAGTAATGAATTGATATATACCAGTTTAAATAGGAAGCATCGTATAGAAGAAGGTCTTGTACCAGCCAGTTTTCAGCAATTTCATTTGGATACAGGTGGAAAATTATAGCCCTTCATCAATTCCATACCACATTTTGATTGAGTAATATTTCCAATATTTTATAGAGCATATCGATCCCAGATATTGCCACTGCTACGTCATCTGCTTAAATAACAGTTAAACACTTCTTGAAATTGATATTCCTGAGTTGAAAATTAATGGTTAAGTTTCACAAGAGATGTTATAAGGTATACGGTCATATCCTTCGTTGGTGCTAGCAAATCAGAATCGAATTTTTTAATCGATTGGTCGATTCCAAGCTCCTTAAGGGATACCCCAATGTCTGGTTGTTTCTGTTGAAGGTCTCAAATGCTGAAATACAATTATAATTTCTTAAAAAATATTGTTACGAATTTGCAATAGCGATTTGAATTTAACGATCTGTAACGACAGCCTGCAACATTCATCATTTTTATAAACACGTCCATCAGTAGAAGCTTCTACTTATCAACAATTTTGATACGCATTGTTTGTAAATATGGCAACACTAAATATTGAAACTGCTAACATTAACATCGAAAGCTCTAGAATTCGAACATAAAGACACTGAGTGACTATTTGTACTATTGTTGTTGTACATTTTAAATAAATAAAGAGTTGTTACAAATTGTAAACTATATATGTATATATTTGCAATCAAAAGTATCCGGTTTATTTAAAGGAAATGGAAACTTTTTCATACTAAAAAATTTGAATAAATTTTCATATTATTTTATTTAACAACAAATCAATGGCTCTGACTTAGTCACATTTAAATATGAAAAAGTGAAATATTTTTCAAGGACGGAATTTTAAAGTGGCATATTTTTGAATCTAATTGAGATATTGACTTGCAATTTTTTTCATAAGACCAAAAAATTAACTTATCTAAACAAAAAAATATATATTTGCAATCCTATCAAAATTTTTATACAAATTTTTGTTTTAGAAGCTCAATAAGTATGTAATATATAATGAAATCTTTATTTATTAACAAAATTCAATTTAAATTTTTTATTTTGAAGAACAAGGTGGAAAAAAGTTGTCAAAAGGTCAAAGGGAATCCCGCAATTCCTAAAAATTGGAGCGAAAATTCCAAAATTGATAGTTTTTACTATTTTGCCCATAGGGTCCACATTTTCTTCGAAGCTGTGAAATTGCTTTGGCATCATATCAGGGTTTTGAAAACTGCTTTCCATTTTCTGATCCCAACTTTGCGATTTTAGAACATATGGCCCAAAGTTGAAATTTTGATAAAAAATTGGTCAAATTCCGAAGGGCGTAGGGCCGACAAATTCTAAAAACAAGACACGTCTTTTATACAAAAATATTCTCCGTAAAGCTATCTTACGGAAACAAATAAAATAGTTATATGTCCTTAAAAAAAGTTTTTTTTAAATAAAACAAGAGTTAAGTCACCTTTTTGCCCAAAAAACAGCACAAATCTACTATTTTTTTAAAATTTTAAATTGAAAATCGTTTATTTTTGAATCCGTAATTGATATTGCTCTGAAATCGTTCGCATATTATTGGCAATTTAGTTTATTCGGTTCAAAAGGAGGCCCTATATTTTAAGAAAAGAGGATCAAGGTATGGCAAAATTTTAAAATTTCAATTTTGAAATGCCTATAACTAGGAAATTATAAGAGACAAATAGCACACGCAAGCATGTTTTTCCAAGACCTAGCGCTTTCCAAAAATATAAAAATCTTTGAAATTGCATGGGAAACAAAAAAATGGCACGTGTTTAAAAATTTTACATGTCAAAGGTACCCTACTTTGAGCCCCCATAGCGCCGCTCCTGGAGCAATTGTAGAGTCCATTTTAATAACTTAAACTCGAATTCTCCCTGACTACCCAAATATAAAATTTTATCTCGATCGGATCAGCCGTTTAGAAATGCCAGATTTATTTCCAACAAATTTTGATTCTGCCCCACTTTTTTAACGAAATTATACTTTGATGGCGTATACTTGTTATAAGATTATCAAATAACTAATACGTAAATATGTACCTTAATTTTGAATGAAAAAAATTATGAAATTTAATAACACTGTGTGTAATTTTTTGAACCATGGAAATATAACCATCTATATATATAAAAATGGATGTTTGTATGTATGTGGGTATGTATGTATGTATGTTTTTATGTTCCGAATGAACTCAAAAACGGCTGAACCGATTTTGATGAAATTTTCAGGGAATCTTCAGAATAGCCCAGCGGGTAACACTGTAAAGTCAGTTTTTTGATTTTCGGTCTGTGGGCGGAGGGGCGTGGCAAAGTTAAATTTTTACATTTTACCGCTAATGCCATCTATATATATAAAAAACGGCTGGACCGATTTTGATGAAATTTTCAGGAAATCTTCAGAATAGCCCAGCGGATAACACTGTAAAGTCAGATTTTTGATTTTCGGTCTGTGGGCGGAGGGGTGTGTAAAAATCAAATTTTTACATTATACCGTTAATGCCATATATATATATATATATATATATATATATAAACAGATTAGTGTATGTACGTTCCGCATGGACTCAAAAACGGCTTGACCGATTTTGATAAAATTTTTACGGAATCTTCTGAAAAGCCTAGCGGGTAACACTGTAAAGTCAGATTTTTAATATTCGGTCTATGGCGTGGCAGAATCAAATTTTTATACAATACCGCTAATGACATTATTGTATAATTGTTGATCGACCTTTTTTTCAATTCTTACAGATAGTTTATTTAGTTTCCTATATACAGGCTTACAAAGTGAGTGATTGTTGTAAAAAAAAAATTTGGCAAAAAAAATTTTTTCAAAAAAAAATAATTTTGTCGACCAACAAATTTTTTTCAATTGGAGATATACATAAATACTTTTTTTATTCCCAACGTTCAAACAATGACAATTTTCATTTCGTTGCTTAACATCATTCTATAAATTGTTTATCAATCGATGATAAACAATTTTGTTTACTCTTGCATATTAGGTGCATGAATAAGAAATTTCCATATGAAATCTATGAAATAAAATAATATTTTGAATAACTCTCCGCATTCCACTTTTAATAAAAAATAGCGGTTTTATTCAAATAAAATTTGTTTTAGAAAGGGCATCTACGTCTAGAGCCGCAGAAACGGGAAGAGAACGAGAATCACGGCCTCAGCAAATGCGTCACATTGCATCTTCATCGAGTGCTGCAGATACACCTCAACAGCATATCGAAAGACTAGAAGCCAATCGCTCCCGAATGGCTCGATCAAGAGAAAGAATCGATTTAAAGTTGCCGGCATTTTATTACAATAAGTATGATGACTACAGGAATCACAAGGACGTACTGATTGCCGCAATGGACAAACATTGCTTACATTGCCGCGTTTTGAAGTTCCCTAAGGAATCCCCGGGAATGTGCTGTTCGAACGGTAATGTTATTCTGCCACAGTTACATTTCCGGCGCCAATCCTATTTCCAAGCACTTCCTTCAAAATATCCAAAAGTGCAACTCATGATTTCAAATGACGTCGGCTTCATGCCCACCTTTAAAGTTCAATGCCAAATGTACCACAGAATTGGATCATTGCTCCCGCTTCCCAATGATGATGCGAAGTTCCTTCAAATTTATTTCACTGGAAATGAATCTACAGAAGCCGAACACTATCAACGAACATGCGTGTGCATTAGCTGCAATACCCTTCTGCCGAAACATTCTCAAAACAATTGTTGGACATCAGAAATGGAAAAATTTCAATTGATCCCGCCACAAATGAGATTTTGTTGTTGACAAGGTATTCCCAAGTCTTACAACCAACTACAAAAATTCGGATTGGTTGTGGGAACATGCAATTTTGGCACCAACAAATTATGTTGTTAACAAGCTCAATAAACGAATACAATTGAAACTGCCAGGCGAAACAATAAAATGCAAATCGATTGACACAGTAATGAACGAAGAACAAGCCGTCGATTATCCTACTGAATTTTTGAATTCATTGGAACCAGCCGGACTGCCACCGGTTGGATCACCGACTTTGTCCGACACTGTATATTAAAATCGAGATCGATATGCAATATAAAACAGATGTTTTCTAAGGGCCAGCAAAGCGGACCGGGTTCAGCTAGTAAGATATAAAAATATTTACTTACTAGCAACATTTTTCACATAATATCAAAATATACGAAGTATGCTCCTACCGCGACTAGGTCACGTTTTTGGAGACAAAAGCAGTTGTAACTCTGTTTGGCTTAAAGTAACAAGAATAATGTATATAAAATAAATTTTGAAGTACAATATTAGCTTTGTTTTGAGATACTAATCGTGTTTCTATTATTTACCGTTCTGGAGTTATAGCTTCTTATGTTAGCTTTTTGGCCAAAAATGTTGATTTTTTCAAACTTTGAGCGACGAGCGGCACGGGTTAACGTCGTTTAATCGAGCTCAAATTTCGGCTATCTCAATATCTGGAAAGGGGAATCGTTTTGTGGGGTTAAGACCAACAAGATTCCAAAATCGATTTTTTGTGGACAGTCTAGTGTTCATTTCTGCGAATTGATAAACGTGTATAAAACACTGAATGACTATTTGAATTGATGTTGTTATACATTTTAAATAAATAAAGAGTTGTTACAAATTTTACAAAACGGCTTATATTTGCAATCAAAAGTATCCGGTTTATTTAAAGGAAACAAACCAACGTTTTAAAAAGGTTAAAACGTAATAATATGTAAGTAAATTTGCATGTGTAAGGTAAAAATATTGTCAAAATATTTTAAATCACAATTTAGTATCAAATAGAGAAAACATTCTTATTTATTAAATATTTATAACATTGAAATTTGTTGGAAAACTAGATGTGTACGGTATTTTTAAAACAAAATAAATTATATTAAATTAGGTTGCTAAACAATATTTATCTCAATTATACAATACATTAAGTTGTCTCCGTTTTAAAGGCGTCAAAACCAAATAAGCTTTAACTTAATTAACTTTATTTTATTTTAAAATATAATTTTTCAAAATGTTTGTCTTAGCAGTACTCAACATTTTTAAAGTTAATTTTAATGCTGCATGAAATATTTATCCAAAATTAGTTTATTGATACAAGTTACTTTACAAAATAAATGGTAATTTTTAATCCCTCTATTTATTCCCAGTAGCTATAATATATATTTTTAACAATATGCAAATATGATTTAAAGCATAAGTAACGAAAACAACAAATACATCACATTCTATTTCGCTTTGATATCCTTTCGTTTTCAAAATCGATTTCCATTAAATACCTGATAAACTTTCATTTTAGTTGAGAACTTTTGTCGATACCCTACTAAATATACTTACAATGTTCGCTGGTTGTGTTTTTTGTTCGCCTAGTCGTAAGGTGATTAAAAAACCAGAAGTTCTACCATTAATATAGCACTGAACTTGGTAATAAAAAACAAACCAACTCAAACTAATTATCGTGTCAACATCTAAATTATAAATACCATTTTAAACAATACAAAAAAACAAAAGCAGCACTGAAAAATGCTATTATAATAATGCCAACGAAGTTCATACAAATTATCAAAAAATAAACAAAAATCATAATAAATAGCGTGTCTGATTACAACATGTTGTCTTTATGCCAATATCATGACTTAGATTAATATTTTTAGTCTTTTGATTTTTGAATGTGATCACCAGGGCAACCAAAAACATGCAATATGTATTATGTTTTTTGCAGTGCGTCGTATAAACATATGAGTTAGTTATTTATCAGTTTCAGACAATTGTATGAATTTTGGCATCGATTTGTTAGTTCATTTTTTGCATATTTTGCTCTTTATAGCATATTTTGCCTTTTATAGCATATTTTTGCATATCTCACTCACAGCTGCATATTTTTGTTGCATATTTTCTTATTTTTCATATTTCTAATTGTCTTAAGCTACTTAAATAAAGCTAATAAATTTAAATATTTCAATATTTCATACCCATAATCGAATAAAATTGAAAATAATTAAATTGTATATACCTTTTTACATTTTTTGCAAATATCAAAATGGCCCTAGCATATTCGAATAGACCATTGATAATTCTTTTCCGCTTGTCAAAAAAGTACAACCACAAACGCTGTAAAGTTTGGAAATATTTTTTTTATTATTTTATATCTAAAAAAAGGTAAATAGTTTTTTTTATAAATATATCAACCTGGCTCTAATTTATATTTAAAATTTCCGGTAACTGGCAAAAATCCGCTGTTTTACTATAAATAAATAAAAAAAGTAATAAAAATTTGAGAAAATGTTTACTTTAAAAAATCGTTTTTGTTGATGAGGTTTTTATTCCAAAATTAACTGAAAAATTTTATGGTAAATAACACAAGGTGGCGCAAAAGTAATCCTCCTATCAGAAAATGCTATAAGTTTTGCGATTGGCCCCTAATGTCAGTTCTGTTTTGACATTTGTGTAGTAAACACATGCGAAATACACGTTAATAAACAATGTTACGCTACACTGCTCCAGAACGTAGTCAAAAATACGTAAACAAATTAAAAGAAAATGTCAACATTTTATGTTAATATGGGCTTAAGACAATTATGGTTGAGCATTTACCACTTATATAGAAATATTTTCTATAGATTTTTAAGACCTTTTTTAGTGCTTAAATAACTGTCCGTCTGTTTGTCTGTCTGGCTGGCTGGCTGACTATTTTAGAGCATATTTTTGGTTGCTCTGGTGATAACTTAAAAATCTTTAAGTATCATCCAAAAGCGATAATTTTTAAAAGCACTTTTAAGTCTATCCTCATAAATAAACAACAAAGAATAGAGTAAAAATCCATAATAGAAATAAGTTTAAAGTCTATTTTTGTGGGTCTACATTAGCGTGGCGTCAAAAAAAAGTATGTGCAATTAAATTAAAGTTTAATAGATTACTTTACTTATTAAAAGATACCATCTATTTTATTCAAGACTAACGACACAACAAAAAGTAAGTAAGAAAGTATAGTCGATCAAGCCCGACCATATAATACCCTGCACTGAGTATAAGATCAAATCATTTTTCTTTTAAAATTGCCGACTTATGGACCGATCGTTGTGAAATCTGATTTCATTCTATATGAAATATATATTTAGTAAATTGTATTTAGATTCCAACAGTATTAGTAGATCGTCTTCAAATAAGATCGTGTGATTTTTGTCTTTATGAAACTTATTTCTGTTTAATTTTTAAGATATTTATCATCGTTAAGTGATTTTCGGTGAGCCTTATATGGAAGCTCTGATTTCCATGAAATTAGATCGTTTGATTTATTTCTATATGAAACTTATTTTTGTTAAATTTTATTTGATAATCAAGAGATTTATGCTGCCTAAAGTGATTCTCAGAATCACTATGTGAGCTGTGGTCAATTTTTAAATGTGATTTCAATGTATATAAAATATATTTGTTGAGGAAGATGTGTGGATGCTTTTATAAATCAGAAATTTAAGACAAAAAAGTCTTATCTTGAGATGAAATTTGTAAGGGGCCTAGGTAAAATAATGGACTGATTTCAGCCAGTTTCAATAGGCCAGAAAAAAATGTATCAAAATATCTTCAAAAGTGCAACTTGAAAACCTTGTGCGTAAAGGCTTTACATGGACAGCCAGCCAGACGGACGACTATGGTAGTGTGTATTATAATAATTAGAAATTACATCTATAATAAATTAAACGTTTATTTTAGTTGGTAGAATTGACCTCTTTGATTACTTTATATAATTAGGGCCATCCTAATGTAAATATTCTTGCCTGATTGTATTTATTTGTGTGTTAATGTGCTTCATTTTTGTTTTTCTTAAACATAAAACACCAACTAATTAACAATTTTAGAATTGCTGTTGTACTTGTTTTTAAAACAAAGGCAAAAAAACAATAAATATAACATGAATTGTTTAAATAAGAGGCTGTATTAACAACTAAAAATTACATTAAATTTAAGTGCTTGCCATATATAAGATGAACAAATTTAAGCGACAAAACAAAACGACGACAGTCAGGATGGAACATTGATTTGTTGGAATGGTGCTGAATTCAAACCATAGTAGTACTTTTTGAGATTAAAGTACTAAATTGTATATTATTTATTCACTTAACAAATCTAAAGAAGATAAACAGGATAACCCAATATACTTTTACACATGCTTCGATTTTTAGCTGGTTCACCTCATTTGGTTAATTTTATATTTTCTATTAGTATTTAAAATATCAGTTGTAAATTTCAAGTTGCTGCAAAATTTATCGGGAACGTAATAACATTTCATATTTCAAGTTTTTCATATATTTGTATTAAAAACATTTTATCGGTTCAACCTATTGGTTCATTATAGGACACATAAGATAGCTAATAACAATAACCCTTAAATTTAATGTAATAATCAGGGCAAGTTTAAATATGCACAAAAAAATAATAATAATCAAGCAAAAAAGCTCAAAAAACACAAATATGCAGAAGAATATGCATAGGACAAATATAAATTAAAGCTTTAAATATATTTTATTGCAAAATAAAATTATTAAAAAGAACATTACAATGTTTATTCAGTTTTAAAAATTAAATTAGCTTTATTTGTTACATAATAAAAAAATAAAAAACAAGTAAGGGAGCTATATTCGGCTGTGCCGAATCTTATATACACCAAATTATACTTTAAAATAAAAATTTTAAATATTTTTAGGTAAACAAAATAAATTTTTTTTTCAAAATTGTTTTTCAAAATTTAAAAAAAAAATAAATTTCAAAATAGTTTTTCAAAATTTAAAAAATTTTAAGTTTTTTTCAAAAAATTTTTTTTTTCGAAATAGCTTTTTTTTTAAATTTACTAGTGAAAAAAAATTCGGTTTAAAAATATTTTTCCCGATTTTGACCCATTGTAGGTCCAAATTACTACAGCCTTATACAGATCGTTGCAATGGCCTTTGAAATATCCATATTGTCTATATTAATGACTTAGTAATCCAGATATAAGGAGTGAGATCGAAAAATTTTTAACATACATACAGTGGCGAGCAGAAGTGAGTGCATGTTCACGACACTGACTTTCGTCATCCATAACAACAAAACCATACAAGCAAATCAAAAATATTTTTTTGTTTTATTTTTATTATCTTAGTTGTAACAAATAGGAGTAAAGAACAATAATAAATGAGATGATTTCAAAGAGTTTGGAAGAAAAAACGAAAATAACCCGCATAAACTCAATTTTGCACGTTTTAAGAATTACACCTATTTTCGATCTTTCACTTCTCTTATCAGCAGAAATCATACAGATTTACCTTTATGTTTGTTGTTATCTTATTCTCCTTGTTCGTAGAGCAGTTTAAAATGTGTTTCTTGCGAATTAATGCCGATTTTGTCAATTACTATCATATTTAAAATAAATTGGTGATTTTTTGTATAAAAATTACAAAAATATCTGAAGAAATTTAAAATAGTGTTGTGTGCCTGACCGAGAAAGGCTGTTCTTCACGTACTATTTTCGAAATACTTGGTATTAGTCAATCGGCTGTGATTGAAGCTCGAAAGAGACGAAATGTGATTCGAAATCGCAAGTCAAAGGTTGAAAAATATTACTAACGAACTCAGATGCTCGAATAATGATGTCCGAAATGAGAAAAAAACGCAAGCTACTAACACCAAAGGGTGTTTCTCTGGCAATTAACAAAAAAGTAAGCGATTGGACTGCTAGAAGAGTTTAACTACTTTAACAGTTTGCTTCACATGGCGTCTTTGAACACGTTCCCCGGATCTACGCCAGCATTATTACTATCCATCTGACTGAAAACTATTAAATTTGGACTCATCAGACCAGATAACACGTTTCCAATCATCAATGGGCCAATTTCTATGCTCCCTTGCTAATTTCAAGCACGCTTTAACATTCTTATCGGACAACGCAGGTTTGATTTTTTTTAACAGTTGAGGCATATCCGATATCATGGAGCGCTCTTCTAGCAGTCCATTCGATTTCATTTATGTTAATTGCTAAAGAAACACCCTTTGGTGTTAGCAGCTTGTGTTTTTTTCTCATTTCGGACTTCATTATTCGAGCATCTGAGTCCGTTAGTAATATTTTGCGACCTTTGACTTGCGATTTCGAAGTCACATTTCGTCTCTTTTGAGCTGCGATCACCGCCGATTGACTACTACCAAGTATCTCGGAAATGGTACGTGAAGAATAGCCTTTCTCGGTCAGGCACACAACACTATTTTAAATTTCTTCAGATATTTTTGTAATTTTTATACAAAAAATCAATAATTTATTTTAAATATGATAGTAATTGACAAAATCGGCATTAATTCGCAAGAAACAAATTTTAACTTGGTCTACGAGCAAGGAGAATAAGATAACAACAAACATTAAGGTAAATCTGCATGATTTCTGCTGATAAGAGAAGTGAAAGTTCGAAAGTAGGTGCAATTCATAAAACGTGCAAAATTGAGTTTATGCGGGTTATTTTCGTTTTTTCTTCCAAACTCTTTGAAATCATATCATTTATTATTGTTTCTTTACTCCTATTTGTTACGAATAAAATAATAAAAATAAAACTAAAAAATATTTTTGATTTGCTTGTATGGTTTTGTTGTTATGGATGACGAAAGTCAGTGTCGTGAACATGCACTCACTTCTGCTCGCCACTGTATATGTTAACAAAAACGAAACCACTAAACTTACAGTTTTTATTTTTATACCCTACACCACCATAGTGGGCAGGATATATTGGATTTGTGCAGATATTTGTAACGCCCAAAAATATTAGTCTAACACCCACCTTAAAGTATACCGATCGACTCAGAATCACTTTCTGAGTCGATTAAACGATGTCCGTCCGTCTGGCTGGCTGGCTGGTTGTCCATGTAAATCTTGTGCGCAGAGTACAGGTCGCAATCTTGAAGATATTTCGAAAAAATTTGGTACATATCATTTTTTCTGTCCAAAGACCAAGCCTATTGAAACTGGCTGAAATCGGTTAATTATTTCACCTAGCCCCCATACAAATGTCATCCCGAAATTGGACTTTATCGGTCATAAATGTTTAATTTATATAGGTATCTACACAAGTTTTTCTCCAAATAAGTTTTATATATACGAAATTCATGTCACCAAATTTTATTATGATCGGTTCATAATTAGTTATAGCTCCCATATAAGGCCTGCTTCCGATAATCACTTTAACGAGCATAAATCTCCTTAAAATGTTGGTAAACCCATAAAATGCGACACAAATAACTTTCATATAGACATTAATCACACCACCTTATTTCATGGTGATCGGTCCATAATTGGTCATAGCTCTCATATAAGGCCCACTTCCAAAAATCGTTCACGAATATAAATTATTGAAATTTTGAAAGATAAATGTTTTTGCTCATTTACTTAGTGTAGGGTATTATATGGTCGGGCTTGACCGACCATACTTTCTTACTTGTTTTTTATTTGATTGAAATTATTATTACAATTTACAAAAAAAAATATTTTTATAATTTTAATCACTAGTGATGAAATTTTTAACCTTTTACGGAAACCCTTCAATTAACATTTTTATAGTGCTTTCTGTCACTTTGCTCGAACAGGTAGTCCATCTCCATTTAAAATCTACCACACTGTTGGATACCTTTTTTGTGCTCTTCAATTCTCTTTTAACAAGACCCCAATATCTCTACACTGGCCTTAGCTCCGGGCAGTTTGGAGGATTTGCTTCTCTCGGTACAAATACCACATTATTGTTCTTGTACCACTCAAGGGCTTGTTTACCATAGTGACAGGATGCCAAGTCAGGCCAAAAATAAGTGGACACATTAAGAAGTCTTTTTTTGACCAGAAGAAAAATCTGCCAGAACATATGTTTCGTCATCCGTTATGCAGCAGGAATATTTTTTTTATAAAATTTGACTTCAATTTCCGTGCTCTGTTTTGGCCTCTAAATTTTTAGCAGCGTTCCTGCCAGGAACTTTTTGAGCCTTGTATGTTTTTAAACCTTCATTAACTTTATCTTTTCGTACCAAATAGTCCGAGCACTGAGCTAAACGGGCTGCTTTTCTACCGGAGGTGTTGGGAGCTCTCTTGAAATGCTTTCTATTTTTTTTTTTTTTTGACTTAATAAACATCATTCTATCAACGGACAAGTTCTCCCGGTACTGTTGAATAACATTGGAAACAGTTTGACGGCAGACCTTTGCTTGTACCCATTTTTTTCTGGTCACTAATTTTAATCAGATCATAATAACTGACATGCCTTACAAAGGTAACTTGATAGAAAAAAAAAATCAAATAATAATTGGGTTAAAAGTTTTAATGAAAAACGTGTGTTAAGAATTTTACGATCTCAGTCCTTAGATTTGGTGTATGACTTAAAAATGGGGGATTTACAACTGATTGCGTATCTTTTGAACGCAGTTTTTGTTTTTAATAACATATATGTATATCATTTTGAAGGGAACATATCTGTCATTTATTCTCACGTAGTTATTGAACATTATAGTGTAAACAAAAAAGTTTTTTTGCTTCGAAAATGTCGAAGCGTCATAGCGGGAAGTTTTGCTTTACCTCTTTAATTTGCAAAAAAGTGCATCTGAACCACACCGATTGCTCACCAAAGCCTATAGTGAATGTTCCATCGGTTTCAACGTGCGATAGATGGTTTGTTCTGTTCAGAAGTGGTGATTTTGACACGGAAGATAAAGATCGCCCAGGCCAGCCAAAAAAGTTTTAAGACCAGGAATTGGAGACATTACTCCATGAAGATTATTGTCAAACTCAATAAGAGCTGGCAAAATTATTGGGAACTATTCAATCAGCAATTTCAAAACGTTTGCAAGCAGCAGGATTCATCCAAAAGCAGGGAAATTGGGTACCATACGAATTGAAGCCGAGAGACCTTGAAATACTATTTTGCATGTCGGAAATGATGCTTGAACGCTATGAAACAAAATCATTTTTGCATGGAATCATTACTTGCGATGAAAAATCGAAACATTACGATAACCCGATGCATAAGAGATGTATAGGAAGCCCGGCCAAAAAGCCTAAACGACACCAAAGCCAAATATCCATGGCGCTAAGGTAATGCTCTTTATTTGGTGGGACCAATAGGGCCGTCTATTATGAGCTGCTGAAATCTGGCCATACCATCACATGGAACCTGTTGCGAATGCAACTGATTCATTTGAGCAAGCATTGACCGAAAAGCGCCCAGAATATGCGGCCAGACATGAAACGGTAATATTATATCATGACAACGCTTGGTTGCAATACCTGTCAAAACTATTTAGAAAGAAGTGGTTGGGAAGTTTTGCCTAACCCGCCTCATAGTCCAGACCTTGCCCCGTCCGAATATTATTGGTTTCGATTGATGCAGAACACTCTCTCTGGGATATGCTTCACTTCATAACAGAGTATCCGAAATTGGTTTGATTCGTTCTTGGCCTTAAAAGATGAGCAATTCTTTTGGCGGGAAATCCATTTGTTGCCAGAAAGATGGGAAAAGATCATAGCCAATACTTTGATTAAATTTATATTGTACAAATGATTCAAAATAAAAGCAAAAAATGTTTAAAAAATCCCGCATTTTTAAGTCATACACCCAATTCATGTCTTAGATATCCTTAGGAGCAGCAACGTCAAAACTAAAACTCAAATACATTTCAGATACGTGAAATTTCGTGTAAATTGAAACAGTCATTTAGAAATAGTTTCCGTGTTTTTCTATGGCTCCATTTTCACATATAATTTAGAGTATAAACAACAATTTGGAAATCTGTTTCGGCCTGTACCGTAAAGATTTTTACGACACACATTTTTGGCTACTTTAATCTGTATCAAAAATACTAAAACCGGATAAAACTTTTACATGTTAATGTGCTGAATTGAATTTAAATTTACTTTTTCCCTTTTCAGCCTATTTTGGATGTTATTGACTTAATATGTGTTTGTGTGGTTGGTTATTTACATATGTATGTCTCACTTACTCTTTCCATTACCAGTTCATACTCATTAAGCATGTTTTACACGTCTAGAACTAATTTAATTTTGATTAGAACATGGTTGAGTAACCCCAACATCAATGGTTTTGTCGTGGGTGCGATGATATGTTTGTTTATGGCACAAAAGTGTTTCGTTGGATATTCAATTTCCAACAATAATGAATTATTCTAAAACACATACGAAAAAAAAGTTGCAACCCTTTTTCTGCGTAAGAAAAAGTTTTTTATGTTAAATCATTGTTCTATTGTTAATGACATTTTTTGTTCGTATAATTATTTAAGTGTTTTTCTATACGTTTTTTTTTTAGTATACAGGATAAATGCGTGTGTTTTTATTTGTTCGCCTTAGAAAAGGTTTTGTTCAATTGTTTATTCTATAACGAAAATAAGTGACACTTGTGCAAACAGATAAATGAGTACTGACACTTAATGATATTACAATTACTCAATGATATTTGTAAGGACATTGTTGATAAGTTAAATGACAAAAGGAGGGTCTAATATGTCCATCTAATTGTTATGTTAATTATGCGAAATACAAACAAAAGTATTTCGTTACATAATTAACGTTTTTATTTACCTGTTTATCAGGGTTCTTTTTTACTAAATTTTGTAAAGTTTGAAACACGTATTAGTAGGTTAGGTTCTCCAAAATATGGACGAATAATTTCCGCAAATGTACTTTTTTTCTCCTACTCTATTCCTTATTTCTATACCTACCATTAAAAATATGGGATGGTTTTGTAAATATCGAAATATTGCTCGTAGAACAAAAAAGGAAATGTATTCTGGGTCCTTATAAAATTCTAAGACGATCTAGCTATGTCTGTCCGTCTATCTGTTGTTGGAAGTAGAGGTATAGAATTTGTTGTTTATTGATCAGAAATATTATGGAGTTGATCAGAAATGTTACGGAGTAATGGACCAAAATGTGAGACAATCTTAAATATATTTTATGTATTTGTTATTGCAATTAATCATTCCTTTAAAACTTAGATTACCTTACATCTAAAATATTATTAAATTTCATTATTCTAAGGAAAATTTGCTTATAGAAACCTTTAAATATCGAGCCCTAACCGCGAAAATAACGTAAGCGCCAAAAATCAAATTTTAACGGAGAGAGTTTTTTTCGTTTTTTCTTAAAGTTGTGCGAAGGATTTTTATGAAAGTTAAAATGTAGTCTATTACTGGTCTCATATATGAGATAAATGCATTTTTAAGTTAATATTGTGAGCAACAAATTTGTTTTGGCGCTTACGTTATTTTTACCGCCACATTACAGTCAGCTGAGACTAAAAAGTGGCGCATACGATAAATGCTTTATAAAGAAAAAATATTATTTTAAGTTTCGAAAAAATTTATTTTTTTAGGAAATTAAGGCATATCTTCTTCATCTGTTTCGTTTAAGGCATCTATAATATTTTGGGAATGTTTTAGGCCAATATATTCGTTATGAAAACTTTGAGGAATACTATTTTTATTGCAAGGACATTTTAAATGAGGAAATTTTTAATTCTGTGTTGTATAGCGGAGGAGGTCCATGGACCGTAGCAGTATTTACATCAATGTCTTGTCCTCGCTATTAAGAAGTGAGATCGTAAAATTCCTAACACACGTTTTTCATTAAAACTTTTAACCCAAGTATTATTTGATTTCAATTATATTCATTTGTTGTTAATCTGATTAAAAACCTCGTTCAGGTAGAAGGAATGGTCCACAATATGTTTCTAAAACCAAAAAATTGGAAAGCATTTTCAAAAGAGCTGGCAACACATCCGGAAGGAAAGCAGCCCGCTTAACTCAGTGATCGGACCATAGGGTAACATAGAGACGAGACGGAATTGTCAAAAACCTAAGTCTGTTGTCAAAAACCTATCTCTTGCAACAACAAAATACATGCTAGTCAATGTATTTTGTTGTTGTATCAGACATATGATTTGTTGTATTTTTGTTTGACAAATTGAAGTGTCTCGTCTCTATGTATAATTCTCTATGGCTCGGACTATTTGGTACGAAAAATTAAAGCTAATGCAGGTTTAAAAACATACAAGGCTCAAAAAGTTTCTGCAAAAAACGCTGCAAAAAATTTAGAGGCCAAAAACAGAGTATGGAAATTGAAATTAAGAATTTTTCGATCTCACTCCTTATCACAATAGCCGTATTTAATTGTAAACATAGTTGTAAAAAATTTGAAGACCGCATCGTGCTTAATTTTATTTTCTTTGGAACAAGCTAATCAGAAAATATTTTCCAGTTTGAAAATCAGAAAAAGTCCTCATGTAAACGCTTAAATGCCTCGTAAACTGTGCAATCTGTGCATTTTTACACTCTCGCAAATGAACTGTCAAAAATTGTATGTAAATTCGTTTGCATAACTCCGATAAGTTTGCGCGACAATTTAGTCTCGTAGGTTCATGAAATACGTTGCGTAAATTTTCGCATTTGCACAAATGGGAAACTTAACCGTTTAAATGTGAACCCTTAGAGTGCTTTAACGATATAAATTCATAACCGTAAAGGGTTTTTCTTGCACTTCGAATAACTGTAGGCCACTCACTAGAAGCCAAAAATGCTTGATTTGATATTTGTCTAATAAATGGGACTTAAATTTATATATTTTTCCGTTAATTGTATTTCAATTTCTTTTGATTTTCTCTATAGTACTTCGGCTAATCTTACTTTAATATATTGCCCCTTTTGGCTTTTATGTCGCTTACGTTATTTTTGCGGTAAAGCAAAAAGGTGAGTGTCGCTTACGATATAATTGAATTTGCGTTATCTCTGTATATATAAACACTTAATTTTCATTATTTCGGGTGTTGATGCGCACGACACTTTTCTATCGATTTTCATTAAAAAGTCAAATTCGGAAAAATGTCGCTTACGTTATTTTTGCGGTTAGGGCTCGATATATTGCAGATAATATCATAAAATTTTGCAGACATGGTGCTCTTTTCTCTCAAACAAAAAAATTACTCAAAATAATCACACATACGAGTGTTGTTTTTGTTTTTATATAGTTTTTTTTACTAATACATTCTCACCACTTAGGTTTTTGACAACTGAGTTAGGTCTTTGACAGGAGAGTTTCCGATCTATGTGTATTTATCTATGACTTAAACCTTTCAATATAAAAATTCTTAAAAATACGTAAATTTATTTAAGGGCCTGGCTCACTAAATGCGAACGAACATTTTCTTTCTTATTTTATATTGAAGACAACAAATAAATTTGATTTATTTAGTGAGCCAGGCCCTAAATATTGTATAAAATCATTAAACATTAAAATATTGACATATTACGAGGTATTTATAAATTTAGCCACTTTTTCCAGAAATCCTCCCATTATAGATTTAATAGTTAATTTCGTTAGCTTTTTGGACGAGGTGGTCCACTTTCGTTGAAAATCGGACATGTCCTGGGATACTTTTCTGTGTTCTTTAATTATTTTCTTACAAGAGCCCAACAACTTTCCACACACACACAAACAAATATTCGAGGTAATATTAATTATTATTATATTTACTATCGAAATAAAATAAACAATTTTATTTTTTTGGGGAGCATCCATCCATCCATCCTTTTTGTTATGCATTATATTAATATTCGCAGCGATAAGATGTAAGATCCTCCAGTTCCAATTTTTGGTCGTTGATCATTGATATATCGCACACCACTCATCGTAAAAATTTACAGTTGCGACTAATATGAAATATTGGGTCATATAGCAATATAATAGCAAATAAATATCTTTTATTGTAAACATTTAAAAATTTATATAAATAAATAAATGCAAATTTTAGAATTAAAGAAAAAGCTACGAAATTTATTTTTTATACGTTTTGGCTTATGAAAAATGTAGAATTAACTATGTGCACTAAATAAATCAACAAAAACAAAATAGTCAATTCAACAAAAATATTTGTAATTGTTTTATTGCTTTCCTTGCTCCAATATATTAAATTAACTTTAAAAATATAAAAATTTAAATAAATTATATTTATTTATATTGGAATCATGGGGTAGTGAATCAGGTAAAAGTCTTATTCACGTTGTTAATAAAACTTCAGCTTCAGCAGTGGCCCAACAACAATTACACCAAAGGCGTTCAAAACTCCAAATAAATTTACTAACGGGAGAATCTACGAAACGTTTGGTGAAAAAAGTCCCAAAAGAAATCAAACTTCCACAGCACCACCACAGACATCGTCTTCGGACAACGAAAGAGTTTATTTTCAAAACTAAAAAATCAACTCCCGTCAAATCCACCTACATATATGGCAAGTTATCTTCCAGAAGTACCGATATTGTGAATGTGAATGTTACTATGTATGTCCATCTCTATCTCAGATAGCAGGTTTCAATAAAAAAATAGTGATACTATAAACAATTGGTTCTTAAGTTTATTATTAATAAAACAAAACCTTTAAATCTGACTAGTACTGGAACAGATCAAAAGATAGAGATGGACAGACATTTCACATGGTAACATTCACATTCATTGTGTTAGATATTAATTGTTTCCCAAATCAATATTATTTGTAATGTTTTACTCCATTAAGTTTTCTTTTTATCAATAAATAAAAATAAATTAAATAAAAAATAAATTTCATATAGCATAGAAAACATAGTTAATTTAACTAAACAGATATTTTATTACATAGATAATTTACCAAAAATAAAAGAATACATTTTCTTTGCTATCATATGTAATGTTGAAAAGTTTATAAGAAAGTATAACAAAAATGTTTGTTGATTTTTCGAACAAGGAAATCAACTAAAATTTTAGGCATATTAACTAAATAACTTTGTAAATGCCATTCTAAAAAGTTTATGATTTTGCAAAAAAAGTCAAAAATTTTATGTTTTGAGTTACAAAACATTTATTTTGATAGATATCCCACTCGCATCCCACTAAGCAACCAAATAGGTCTTCAAGGAAAATATCTAAGCTTTATTTTGAAAAGCTTTTGATTTTGGAAAAAAAAAATACAAAAATTTTTTATTTTTTATTTAAAATTTTTTTTTTTCCCCGAAAGATTGAAGAACAATTGGTAATAATTACAATATCTATTGGTATAATTCCCGCTACGACATTTGCTCTGAAACCACTGCAAACTCTTAGACAGCCTCTCCTAAATATTGCTAGCATGTTCTTCTTTGATAAAGTGCTTGCTTGCTGGTGCTCCATATAACAACGTGGAATTAGTTACTCGGGATACCAAAATTCGACGACTTTGTCGTGGTACAGCGACATTTGACATCATACGAGCCAAGGCATTAGTCACTCCAACTGCTGAGTGGGTCATCTAGAATAATAGTCACTCAATTTTAATACACACACTTTAAAAACACAATTTATAATTTACAAGAATATAGCGGTAATACTAACTAACTTACATCACGCTATAAGTCTTCTTGTCTTCCATCTTCTATAAGTCTCATGAATAATCCAACGGAAAAAAATCGAATGTTCTATTTCCACAATGAATACCTAGAGCTTTTAAAGCTGTTTCACAGTTAATGTTGTCATACCTATAAACATATATGGGTCATTTCATGTCAAGTGAACCAACTTTCAAAATCGATGTCTTCCGATTGGGATGGAATTTGAAAAATTGTGTCTGAATTACTATCCAATAGAACTAACCATGGTCCAAATTTTATCCCAATCGGAAGACATCGATTCAAAAGTTGGTTCACTTGACATGAAATGCCCCATATTTTTGTGTTTATCGTGCCTGGTGTCACAAATGATTGGCTTCTTTTGCCACAACTACCAATGGCTTGCATACAAGAAACTTTTTGGGGAATTTTTTTTTGCGATACAGTTCTTGAACATTACCTCGTTCATCCGCCACATACAAAAGAGTAACGTTACTGACTGATTCATCATCGCACAGCCCAAACGACTGAAGCTAGAATCATGAAATTTTAACTGTGGGTTTCTCCCTCCCAATAAGAAAGGATTTTTGGAAATTCGAAAAAATAAAACTTAAATTTGAATGTTACTCCATTTAAAAAATAATCCGACAGGTGTCTGGTACTTTTTCGAAATTCGAACCTTTTAGGAGAGAAAAAACTGTATTTTGGTACTTTTTTGGCACCCTATTTATCTATTAAACCAATAAATATCAAAAAGTAATAAATATAGGGATAAAAATTGTGTTTATTTTTGGTACTTTTTTCATAAAATATGTTTTTCCATAAATTGACATAGACATACGAATATTTAATTTTGAGCTCCCACTCCGATACAGAAATTTATTTAAATAAAATTTTATCACATAAAAAAATTACAAAAAAGAGGGTAAAAAATGGGAAAATACATCTTATTTCAAATTATTAAGCCAATTTTGATAAAACATTTTACATTGGTTCCTGGATTCATAGAAAAATTAGCCAACACAGTATTATTTGGAACTCGAGTGCAAATGTGTATATTGGGCCAAATCGGGGTAAACAGTTTAGTACTTTTTTAAAACATATTTTTTCTTGAGCTCATTAACATAGACTTTAATCGTTTGAGACATGTCTGTAGCACAAACATTTTGAGGTGTGTACTTTTTTAATATTTTAAATTATTTAACTTATCGACATTAATGTTAGCTGATATGTATCTGAGTGAAATTTGAGTTAGGAATAAGGGGATAATATTTAGGTACCAAAATGTGAGAACTGAACTATAGGTACTTTTTCGTTTTTAATTTCGTGGACATAAAACACGAAATTAAGCATATGTGGTACTTTTTCTTTATTCTAATGGTACTTTTTAAATTGTTTATAACCAATGAATCTAGAAACATTAAATTAAGCTTATATGAACCCGAATGAATGGGAATCCATAAGTAGTTTTTTTCAATTCTAATGGTACTTTTTGAATTTTCTATAATAATGGTCCTAGAAACATGAAATGAAGCATATATGATCATAAGTGAGAATTCAAGGCGGGACTTTATGGTACTTTTTTTATTTGAATGGTACTTTTTGAATTTTCTAAGTAAGTTAAGATGTTTCATGCTACATAAATAACACATTTTTTAATTGTACATTGATATACTTTTATTTTAATATCAAAATATACGTTAACAAAGTTGCGTTCTTTTGCTTCTGAGTTCTTTAACGCATTGCGATCTGGAACCTTCCAAGCTTCATACGACTTCATCCCAGCATTAGCTTTGGCTCTGCGCTCAAAAGTATCAGTGCATTTAACTATACGAGGTGCTTTTCTGATAGAAGTGTTCTTCCTGATCCAGATTTTCTTTCAATGCTAAAGTCTTCTTTAAATTTTAGTGACATCTATTGGCATTTTGCTAAACAATTAAATTTTTTTAAGTCATCGTTTAAGTTTTCTGGCAAAACTTTGCCACCAGGTTAGATTAATAAATTAATTTGAAAATGTTGTAAGCCGCAGTTTTTCTAAGTGATTTTCCCGCATTGAATAAAAAAAGGTCAGAGTGTTTATTGTTCATCAAATTCAGTGTTACTTTGTGTTTGTTTGGTTGGCTTGTGCTAACAAAGTAATATTTTAAACTATACTCGTTGATAACTAACGTAAGTAATAGTGTGGTTCGATTACTAACCACTGCGACTGAAATAGGTTTAATATTGTTACGTTTTCACCTTTTGAAAACGTTGGTTTAGTTTAGTAATTTAAAATTGTAACAACTCCTTATTTATTTAAATTGTACAACAACAACAGTTCAAATAGTCACTTAGTGTCTTTATCCACGTTTATAATTTCGCAGAAATGCACACACACTTTATAATGTACAAACTCAAATGTACAAGACAGTTGATGTTAACTTTATCAGCGCCAATGATAAACTCCCTGACTACTGCAACCGCAGTCACTATTTATACACACTGTCATCTTCATCCGAGTAGTCGAAATAGTTCTTAACGGTCAAAACTCGTATGTTCGAATTCTAGAGCTTTCGATGTTAATGTTAGCAGCTTAAACATTTAGTGTTGCCATACTTACAAACAATGCTAATAACCGCATGCTATCAACATTGTTGATAAGTAGAAGCTTCTACTGATGGACGTGCTTATAAACATGATGAATGTTGCAGGCAGTCGTTAAAGACCGTTAAATTCAAATCGCTTTTAAAAATTCGTAACAATATGTTTCTCTATATACTATTATGTTATTTTGTAAGGATGCGGCTTGTACTCAATGATCATTAAATTGAAGATATTTTGTTCGAAGGAATACCTTCGGATGGGAATGTGTCTGCAGTCTTGAACCCGACTAAAAAGAGAATTATTAGGAACAAGTCGATCTGATTATGGTGACGGTAACATACCTTCGGGGCTCCAGTTTAAATATGATCAAATTTGTCTAATACTTCTATTAGTAACTTATCGACACAAACTGCTGTGGTGGAACTAAAATTTTGAAAAAAATGTCGATTTTAGCCAGTTGATTACACAGAAGGTGGGGGAATACCAAATAGTATAAAAGAATTGAAAAATGTTCACCAACACAGCTATTTCGTTGGTTTTGTTCAGAAAATTTAGTCAAAATGATAAGTTTTCAAACAAATTTATACACTACGAAAATTTGTATCATAACTATTTTTAATGCCAACCACCATGGTGGTTAATAAACTAACCACCTTATAATATATTATATGAACCCTAATTAAAGTAAAAATGCAATTTTGTTTATATTTATATAAATTCTGCAATTTCACAATTTTTATCTGAATTGAATATTGAGAAATTTTGAATTTCATCGATTTTTGGTCAAATCTTAGCCCCAGGAAGGATAACAACATAGAAAATATGTCCAATTTGTAAAAGAGATCCTTCACAGGTCCTTGCAAATTTAACCCATTTTATGTCGTAATTTCGGATTTAATATATTTGTTCTAAAATCTCAAAACAGGCTTAATCGGCTCAGAAAATGATTCTGCGCAAGTTGGTTTACTTAAATGTGGGTGTTGGTATTATGTATTTGGACTTTACAAACATAAATGCAAAATATTATTCCCTCAATGATGGTCTTTTTATCAGCACCCTTCCCTGAATTAAGCGTCATTTTGGACCCGTATTATCTCCATCTTCGTTTCATAAAAAATATATATCTATGTGCCATTATTTATCAATTACGAACAAAGTCTGCTTTAACACAGGGCAAGTTTTCTGGCCCAAAAATCTGAGTTTATAGGAGAGAGAGGCAAGAAGAAAGAAGAGTGGTACACACTTGCTTGTACTGGCAAGTATCTTCAATTCTCTTTTGTTTTCCATTTTCACTATGGAGTCTATTAGGTTTTGACATACAAAATTGAACACAGACTTGCTGTGTGTAAACAGACCAGCAAGTTTAAAAGATAATCAAAAAGACTTGCTTCAAGTAAACTTGCTGTGTGTAAAAGCAGACAAACAGTTTTCGTTAATTAATATAGATTGAATATACTCTTTATTTTTTTTTTCGATTAATTCTTAATTATCTTTCTTTACTTCTTTTGTAAAATTACAGCCACTATATTGTGTTGCTTTTGAAGAAATTTGATTTTGTTTCCCCTTGGAAGACATTGCTCTATTTGCAATCAAGCGTGGTATTTTTGATTTTGTTTTCTCCTTCTTAAGGCAATCATCACATGGACATTTATTTCTATATTTAAAAGTATTTTTCATACATAGGTGATAAATTACTTTGGTAAGTTTTTCACTGTCATGCGAAATGTTATCCTCCGTTCCCACATTCCTTTGTTTAAACTGTGCAGTTGTCATTGGTAAATCATCTTCATAAGATAAGCTTTCTTGTGGTTTAGGATTACTGCCAGCTTCCAAACGTTTGTGTTTTATTAAATTGTTGTTAGAATTGCTAGAATATCTGCCAGAACTGTGTGTTTCAGGATATTCTTTTGTGTTTTCTTTAATAGGCGACTGAGGCGAGGAATTATTACTGGTAATTGGATTTTGTGGTTCTCTTTCAGAATTAGTTACTATAAAATTGGGCATAAGTATGCGACGTGGAATGAAGCCAGTATCAAACATTTTGTCGTTCAAAGAACTATTATAGGAATCATCTTCTTTTAGTACAGATTTTTCAAACTTATTATGAATATCTTCTTCTGTTGGTGACTCAACTGAAGACTCCTTCGAAATCTCGTTGACCAACTCTGGTGTCTTATCGGAGTTGTTACTAAACCTCGGCACATTTCTTTGATTGCTCTTGTTCATTAGTACCTTATCAGATAATTCTGACCCGGAAATTTCTATAAAAAATATAAAAGGAATTAAAATAGCTGTTAAAAATAATCCATTATTGAACGTACCATAATCATTTGCGGAATTCTCTCCCTCTTCTGTTAAAGACTCAACCGAAAAATCATCCGAAACTTTTGTGTAAAATATTGGATTTCTTTTTGACTTATTTTCAAACTTTGGCAAATATATTTGGGTACTCTTGTTCATCATTACTTTATCATTTATATCAGATTTTGGTGTTTCTACAGCAAAAATAATAATTTAATATAAAGTATCCAGCTAAAAATATCTTCAATTACCTAAAATGTACTCAAAGTTGCGAAATTTTTCCAACAAATTTTCAATATCTTGATATGTGAATCCAGGGTCTTCATTATTTCTAGATGTATCAATTTTACCATATTTTGTATTCCTCTTGTTAAGTATAAGAGAATTATGTGGTAAATCCTCTTCTTTTAATGACTCTAAGGAAGAATCTTCCGAAACTTTTGTGCCTGTTACTGAGTTTTTGTTTAATTTCGGTAAATTCGTCTGAATATTCTTATTTATCATTTCTGATGTTGTATTTTCTACAATGAAAAAGTAAAAGAGCTATATTTGGCAGTGCCAAATCTTATATACCCTTCAATAAAGTATAATTTAAGATAAAGATTGAAAAAACAATTTTTTGGTGAAAAAATAATTGTCGGTGTGAATAGCGACCGAACCGGGATATATTTGTGTATGAATTAAGTATGTAGGTTATTTGGGGGGCTTTGGAATGTTGATTTCAACAAAGAGATGAACATGGCTATATTGAATCCGCTATCTATAATGATCCAAAATAAATCCAAATGAAAAATTTGGAAATTACAAACGGAATGACAAACTTATATGTACTTTTACCCCTCATGGTTTATAAAAATAATATTTTTAAGAAATATCCCTCTAAAAATATCTTCAATTACCTAAAATCTTCTCTAGACTGCGAACTTTTGCTAGTAAATTTTTTACTTCTTGATTTGTAAAGCCATCATTTCCATTTTTGAGATTTTTATACTTTTTGAAAGGTGTAGATGAACCGGTTATTTCGTTTTTATTGCCGTTTTGTCTTATGATTTCAGATTTTTTGTTTGGGTTAAACTTGTTTGTGAATGGTTTTTTAATATCACAAGTTTCTTCACATTTTACACTTTGTTGCTCTGTATCTTTATCTAAATCTGTATCATCGCATTTCTCAACATATTTCTGATTATTTTCTGAGTTTTCAATATCTGTCTCTTTTGCCATGCACTTGTTCTTACTGGAACAACGCTCGGTTTTCGGATTATTTTTTGACTCATTATTATAGAAACAAGAACAATCCGTTCGTTTATTTCTATTATATGCTTCTTTTGTCCTTGAAGAGGAAGGTCGGCAATCTTGATGGTCTATATCAGCGCCATAATATTGAACATAAATACATGATTTCATGTCTATTACAGGGTTGTCCACAGTCGACGGAGTTTGAAAGGAGCATTCACAATCGACCTTTTCATCAAATTTATTTGCTTTATATACATTGTTGTGAGAATAACAACATCCACAAATTGTATAGTTAGTCGCATTATCCTGCTCTATGCTGATATCTAGAAAATAAATGCAATTGTTGGTTAAGACAAATTAAAACCACTCACAGTCGAATATATTGCAAAATAAAAACAGAAATCAGTTCGATCTATATACAACTTCGAATATCGATAGATAATACAGTTAAGCTCGCTTGTTTTTTAATGCGCTTGGTTTTTTTTTTTTGGTGCGCTTGGTTTATAAACAGGTTTTGTTAAAACCGAAAATTGACAATTATTCATCAGTTTTAGGTTTCTACTCAATTTGGCTGGTAACAGTGGATAACAGGATTTTAGATCCGAATATTCATCCACCAAATTCTTCTATTAAACGATTAGAAAACGATTTTCTGAAGACATATTTTCAAGTTTTAAATTTAGTAATAATATATGAGAGAGAGATGTACGATTTAAAGAGATACAAGAAGAAACATTCACAATTCAATGAACGTAATTTCTCTAAAGTCAAATCGATGTAAATTGGATATCTTAGTAATAATACTTGTATTACATTAATTGTTTTAAATCAAGTAACACACTGCCTTTCGTATGGCAGGTAAGGAAGGTACCTTTTAATGTATATTTGCAAACCTTTCAGTAAATTCATTTAAAAATTTTTTCATAAATCCCGACAATAAAATTTCAAAATAGGTTATGACTTCCACAAAATAAGTTTTAATAGATTTTTATATATTAGCAAATATTTCTTTTTTTATAATACCATAATATTTAATATTTCAAACCCGATCGGTTTTCAAATTTTTTAAACCAAAATCGCTGTTTTGATGACGATTGACGATTGAATGACGATTTGAATTCAACGGTCTGTAACGACTGCCAGCAGCATTCATCATCTTTGAAGGCACGTCCACCAGGAGCATGCGGTTATTGCCATTGTTTGTAAGTATGGCAACACTAAATGTTTGGGCTGCTGGCAATGACATCGAAGGCTCTGGTATTCGAATGTACTAGTATGTCCGTTAAGAGCATTGTAGAAGATTCCTGAGAGATGGCGTGTGTATAAATGGTGGCAGAGGCTGCAGTCGTGAGTTGAGTTTATCATTAGCGCTGTTAGAGTTAACATCAACTGTCGTGTACATGTGTGTTTGTACATTATAAAGTTTGTGTGCATTTCTGCGAATTGATAAACGTGTATAAAGAGACTGAGTGACTATTTAATTCTGTTGTTGTTGTACATTATAAATAAATAAAGAGTTGTTACAATTTTAAACTACTAAACTGCTTTTTATTTGCAATCAAAAGTATTCGGTTTATTTGAAGGAAATAACCCCACGTTTTTAAAGGGTAAAAACGTAACAATATTTAATTTAGAAACCGATTCCAAAAAAAAAAACATATTTGTATTGTATTGTCTGGGAGGACATGATGAAAAAATAGTGTACCGATTAAAACTAGTTTCAATACGGTTACCTCAAATGCTGTAGCTAAATTGCATCGAATTGTCATCAGGTCTGTAGTTTTATTATAATGTTGGTAGTATGATTTATACATTTATAAATGTTATTTGAGTTGAATTTTATTTCAATGCCGATTTTTATAAGATACTATCATAACGCAGTGCGATTCGCTACCCCAATTGTGATGAAGATTTTATAAAAAATTAAATTAATATTGTTACGAATTTGCAATAGCGATTTGAATTTAACGGTCTGTAACGACTGCCTGCAACATTCATCATGTTTATAAACACGTCCATCAGTAGAAGCTTCTACTTATCAACAATTTTGAAAGCATGCGGCTATTAGCATTATTTGTAAGTATGGCAACACTAAATGTTTAAGCTGCTAACATTAATATCGAAAGCTCTAGAATTCAAACATACGAGTTTTGACTGTTAAGAACAATCTAGACTACTCGGATGAAGATGGCAGTGTGTAGAAATAGTGACTGCGGTTGCAGTAGACAGTGAGATTATCATAGGCGCTGTTAGAGTTAATCAACTGTCTTGTACATTTAAGTTTGTACATTATACTTATACTTCGATGGCGTATACTTGTTATAAGACTATCAAATAACTAATACGTAAATATATACCTTTACTAGCTTGACCTGGTGCGCTTTGCTACCCCTGTCGTAGTAAGAAAAATATGTAAATATGGGTTTTATTAAAAAAAATCGGTTTTCCCCTGTTTATCCCTTTTTGGTCCAAGTATTGAAAAAAGCTATAGTCTATTGACGCTTCCAAGTAAGGATCTATCTACGTTCCAAATTTCAATAAAATCAGTTCAGCCGTTTAGACGTGATGCTCAAACAAACAAACAAACTTACAAAGACATTTATATATTTATATAGATACTAGCTTGACCCGGTGCGCTTCGCTACCCCTGTCGTAGTCTATGTTGGAAATTTCAATAAAATCGTTTCGGCCGTTTAGTATTTATTGTTTAAGAACTAAAGGTACCAATTTTACCGGATTTCCCCCTGTTTGCCCCTTTCTGGTCCAAGTATTGAAAAAATGTATAGCCTATTGACGCTTCCAAGTAAGGATCTATCTACGTTCCAAATTTCAATAAAATCGATTCAGCCGTTTAGGCGTGATGCTCAAACAAACAAACAAACAAACAAACAAACAAACAAACAAACAAACAAACAAACAAACAAACAAACAAACAAACAAACAAACAAACAAACAAACAAACAAACAAACAAACAAACAAACAAACAAACAAACAAACAAACAAACAAACAAACAAACAAACAAACAAACAAACAAACAAACAAACAAACAAACAAACAAACAAACAAACAAACAAACAAACAAACAAACAAATAAACAAACTTACAAAGACATTTATATATTTATATAGATTTTGAATGAAAAAAATTATGAAATTTCATAACACTGTGTGTAATTTTTTGAGTCATGGAAAAATAACTGCTAAAATTAATAACTGCTAACATTAACATCGAAAGCTCTAGAATTCTAACATACTTTTGAGTTTGTGCATTATAAACGTGTGTGTATTTAAACACGTAGTGACTATTTAGAATGTTGTACATTTAAAATAAAGAGTTGTTACAATTTTAAACTACTAAAACTGTTTTTATTTGCAATCAAAAGTATCCGGTTTATTTAAAGGAAATAAACCACGTTTTTAAAAGGTAAAAATGTAACAATATAATTAATACCTGTAATTTATTGTAGTTTTTAAGTGTATATGCCATCGATAGTGTTTTATTATTTTTAAAAATGTTGATATACATACTATAATTTCTAATTTATTTACACCGCTACAAACCTTCAGTAGTTCTAGTGAATACCACCAAAAATATTTACACTGATTTTATATGCTATAGATAGCATATTAAATCATCCTCATATGCTATCTATTATTCTCAAAAGTTATTCAATATTAAAGTTCGTCATATTCCCCCTCATTGTTCTAATCCTTTGCATTAGTCCATCTAATTACAATGATAGGAAAGTAATTCATATAGTCACACAATAAAATTACCCACATATTCGAAAAAAACTATTTACTTTATATCGGAGTTTCCACGCACACGGCTCTAATCCCACCAATTTACAACCCAACTACATATAATGATATCAAAATTACTCATGTATTGAGAATTAGACTATTATATTTTTTTCAGATATTTAGTAATAACTACATTTTGTAAAAGAGTAACTTACACTAAATATTAATACTCTTGGAGGAGGTGCTATTTACACCCACTGTTCTGATCCCACCTATTTTTATTTTACATATTTACTGTAATATTGATATTCAATAATAACTATTGACTGTATGTAAGAGAGGCCATGCCTACTAATCCGATCCCGCCTATTTGTAAAAAAAACTTCGTGCATTTAGAGACAATTGATTTGTACAAAGTTTAAAGATTTTCGCAATTATCCAGTTATCCACTAATCTAATGCCGTCCGTTTTCAGCATAACTACGTACAATGGTAAGCAAACATATCAAAATATATTCGCTAATAACTATTTATTTTGTATGGGAGGTATCATGCCCACTTGTAATTTAAAAATAAACTTCATATCTATTTTGTATGAGAGCTACCACGCCAGTTATTTCTGGTTTGCCATTTTTGTCCTAAATATTGAAATGGTTAGTAAAGTAATTCATACAAAGTTTCAAGGCTATACCTCTTATATTACACAGATATACTAATCTTAGCATTTACCTTGTATGTGCGATGCCCACGATTGCTATTATGCTCGTTTTATTGTCTAAAGATTTATATATGAAACAAAAGTACTTGTACGAAGTTTGAAGGTTCTAGACATAGGGTAATATAGAGACGAGACGTAATTGTCAAAAACTAAACTCTTGCAACAACAAAATACATGCTAGTCAATGTATTTTGTTTTTGTATCAAACATATTGTTATGTTTTTACCTTTTAAAAACTCAACTCACGACTGCCAGCTCGCCACTATTTATACACGCGCCATCTATCGGGAATCTTCTACAATGCTCTCAACGGACATACTAGTACATTCGAATTCGATGTTAATGTTAGCAGCTTAAACATGCAGTGTTGCCATACTTACAAACAATGCTAATAACCGAATGCTATCAACATTGTGGATAAGTAGAAGCTTCTACTGATGGACGTGTTTATAAACATAATGAATGTTGCAGGCAGTCGTTGCGGAACGTTAAATTCGAATGGCTATTGCACATTCGTAACAATATGATTTTTTGTATTTTTGTTTGACAAATCGGAGTGTCTCGTTAAATGTATAATTCTCTATGGTTCTAGATATCATAGTTTTCAAGATATACCAACTTTAGTATTAATTTTGTATTGGAGATGCCACGCCCACTAATTATAAATGCCAATTTTTTACATTACTAGGAACTCTAGGAATCTTATTTGAATTGTATATGAACACAGGCATATTTAAGGCATTTATCGGAGCTACACTCTTATTCCGGGAGGATATTTGTATGAGGGCTTGGTGAAATCATGTATAACACTTCATCTCACTTTGAATATAAAAATTTTTGGAAAACAAAAACAATGTATACGTAAATTTTTTTAAAATTAAACCCTCTAATAGACTTCGTCATTTATTCGAAAAAAATCATGTACCTAGACCTGTATTATACACACAAGGTTTACATATATACACATCGCTAAATCTATTCAAATAGCCTTCCAACTGTGGTGATGTAGGGTAAACAAATTGGCCCAACAATCGACCACAGAACCCTGCTCGATCCAACAAAACTCTTGATTCTAAATTAGTTTTTTCCAAATATTAATACTTATACTTACCATTACAATTATTATATTCTTTTTGTCGGCATATTTGATTATTTTCTTTAAAATCTTGCTTCTTCATTGGCAAATTATTGGAGTATTTACCAGGTACCGATTTCATGCAAGCACAAATGCAATTGCATGAATTTTTAGTATCTGTATTATAAAAATTTAATTTTTCTGGAAATTCAAATATATTTTCAAAACTATCATAGCTTGCTTCTGCATCGATCTTATAAATCTGTTTAACATTAGAGGATTCAAAGGTTTTTGGTTTTGCATCCACATGTCTAACCACGATCTCGTTTGCCTTTATTATTGTGTCAGATTCATTATTATTCTGCCCATCAGCTTTCCTATTCATCTCTGCATTGGCTGGGTCATTAACAAATGGGGAAGGAAAGGGAAATTTGCCAACGTTCTTTAATAAAAAGCGTAGCTTTTGAACGCCTTCTTCATTGTAATTATAAAATTCCATTTTCTTCATACGTTGCAACCAATCAAATAAATTTGGAAACTTTTCATAGTCTATGGGAAATATAATATTTAAGGCACTCACGGTGGAGATGCACAAAATATCAGCTATAGTCAGCTGTTGGGTAATACAGACAATAAAAAGGTAATACTTATTTGAAATACATGAAAAGACAATAAAAACTATGGACTTTTTAAAACTTACACGACTTCCGACCATGAAAGATTGGCCTTTTAAAAATGTATTCAGGGTTTTAAAGATATTTGACACTTTATGTTTATGATAATCCACATCGATGTTTGGATATTTAGCCAGAAATATATCGGTCTGAGGGAGATATAAAATTTGAATTATAAATTTTACAGATAAGAATAAGACATTCCCACCAAAAGCATGGTAATGACTTGCATTAACTTAGTTTTCAATATCTACATACAGTCTGCATTACTTAGAAGTAGTCAAATAATGACTTATTTGTGATCTGTTGTATAACAGTTTTACTATCTATTCAGTTGCATGAGCACATTATAACGAATTCTGCGTTATTTAATTCATACTTTTAAATAGTTTTAGTGATGTTAAAGTAATGACCTATTTATAAGGTGTTGTGTTAAGTACGTACTATCTCCAATGACATCACTGTGTTAAAATAATGAGTTAAAATGCTATTGTGTAAGTATTAAAGTCCCAGAATTTGTCATTTTAACTCATTACTGACAATTAAGTTTTTGCTCGGTTAGAGCATAGACATAGAGCGGAAACTCTCCTGTCAGAGACCTAACTCAGTTGTGAGAAACCTAAGTGGTGAGAATGTATTAGTAGAAAAAACTATGTGAAAACAAAGACAACACTCGTATGTGTGATTATTTTGAGTAATTTTTTTGTTTGAGATTTTTTCTAGTTTTCGCTCTATGTTTCTCTATGGGTTAGAGTTTAACTATTCGTTAATTGTGCTACATGTACTAAAGTCAGAAATATTGTTACGAATGTGCAATGACGATTTGAATTCAACGGTCTGTAACGACTGCCTGGAGCATTCATCATGTTTGAAGGCACGTCCATCAGTAGCATGTGGTTATTGGCATTGTTTGTAAGTATGGCAACACTAAATGTTTGGGCTGCTGGCAATGACATCGAAGGCTCTGGAATTCGAATGTACTAGTATGTCCATTAAGAGCATTGTAGAAGATTCTCGATAGATGGCGCGTGTATAAATAGTGGCAGAGCTGGCAGTCGTGAGTTGAGTTGATCATTGGCGGTGTTAGAGTTAACATCAATTGTCCTGTACATGTGTGTTTGTACATTATAAAGTTTGTGTGCATTTCTGCGAATTGATAAACGTGTATAAAGACACTGAGTGACTATTTAATTCTGTTGTTGTTGTACATTCTAAATAAACAAAGAGCTTTTTATTTGCAATCAAAAGTATCCGGTTTGTTTAAAGGAAATAAACCCCGTTTTTAAAAGGTAAAAACGTAACAATATTAACACAAAATTCTAACATCTTACCAACAAATGCTGCAAACACCGAAATAGAATGCACCCCTCATAGAAGAGCAAACTCATTAATCGAAGTCTTGATATATAATCACAAGGACATACATTTGCTAAATTTAAAGGAGCATATTTTTCACACAAGTAAATCAAAATTGAGTGACCATTACACAAAGTTATGTTGCCATCCACCAGAATTGGTAACATGCAAAAGGAATTTATCTGAAAATAGAGATCATAGGAGTATATTAACATAACAAAAGTATTTACTAAAAGTGCGAATCAGTCGAAAACAACATACCCATGTATAGGTATCATAAAAATTAACATCACTAATATCATCTGTGGCCCGAAGTTCTACATCAATTTTTAGCAATTTTATGAGCATTTGACAACTACGTGCATGAGAATTTAGCGCATCGTAATACAATACCGGCGTTTTGTTACAACTATATTCATGATCCATTATTCTGATTGTTAAAAACCTTTTCAATTATTTTTTCAGTAAATTAATTTGTGATTTTGAATACATTTAAGAATAGGAAATAGATATTTTTATTTTATAACTGACAATTTTTAAATTTTTTCTATATAATACAAAAAATGTTGTCTGTGATTTTGAAACCATTTTGAAATGAACAATAAATAATTAAAAAATCAGACAAGGCGTATTAAATTATTGAATACACTTTGAATTTAGAGGAGTAAAATATATTGATAAAATCATCGCATTATCAATCACAAAATCCTTTTAACGATTATTCCTCGGATAAATTTAAAACCATCCATTTCGGACCACTCTTCATTTTCATGTCCTATGTATGTGGTATAAAGACAAACGTCTTAGATTAATCCGTTTTTTTATTTATTTTAAAGACAAATTACACAGTATTGTGAATTGTTACATACTACACATATTTCATTGAAAATTTCTCGGAGTATTGTAACCTTTCTCTAAATGTGGCAACGCTTCTCTGAATATATACAAATAAATTAAACTTCAATAATCCCCTTTCTTGTCAAAAAAATATAAATGAAACTACCTTGTAATCTTTTTATATCATGGCATTATCAATGTGTATGCACAGTGAGGGAAATGAAAAAAAAAGTGGAAATAAATCTGTAACTTCTAAACCAATAGTTTTCAAAAATGTATAAAATGTTTATGAATTAAAAAAATTATAGAAAACGTTTTTTTTTTTGTTAGCGGATTTTTTGGAAAATTTAAATTATTAAAAAGCAATAAAAGTTTTGTTTATGAAATAGAAATTGTGAATTGTTACTGAAAATCCCACAATTCTCAAACAACTTTTCAAAAATCCCAAAAATTGTATTTTTCAGATTTTTCACTCTGTTAACGGTACCAATTAGAGGTCTGCACAACACTATTTGTATGTGCGTAGTACACGTGCACTTGCGAAACAAATACTCTTATTCGAAGTGTCGCTAAAAAAGAGTACTCTTTTTTTGAGTACAACAAAATCATCGACAACTATTTGTTATTATTCGACTATGTTCGGTGCTTGCAAATGCATGTACCACTTTCTTTTTTATTTGAAAGTACAGATATCTTACATGTAGAGTACGTTGCGACAACTAAACTGAACGAAGTACTCACATGTACAACGTTCAGTTCAGTCTCACAAAGAAAAAATAACGATTATGCTGAATTTCAATTCTTTTTATTAGGGATGCCAAATACAAGTTATTTTTATAATTTACGATATTCTCTAATATTAAATAATAATAAGTAAAAATGAAATCTAATATTTTTAACTAATTCATAAAATAATGTTATGTTTTACATAGTTTCTGAAATGTTTCTTTATAATATAAAAATATGTTAAAATAATAAAGTATTTTTTTAAAATAGCAAACAAATTTTACCTCACTTTAAAAATGAATATATTTTTCTTTTATTTACAACAAAAAAATAATATTAATAAACAAATCACATTTAAAGAGTTAAGTATTTATTTTAAATGTTTTTCAATATGAATAATATTGGAAATCATCACAAATACTCGTGGTACCACATGAAGTGCACATAGTAATTGTAATACATTTTGTTTATTGTACTTATTTTTCGTGTATTTACTTTTATCGGAACTCGTTTATTGTGTCTACATATTTGTTGTTATTCGACAAACGACTATACGCTTCTCTTCACTATTTGCGCTCTAAAAGAGAATACATGTACTGCTTTACTCGAAGTCGAGTATTACACGTGCAGTAAAAAAGTTATTCGATGCAGACCTCTAGTACCAATGCCCGGACTATGAATTCTCCTTGCAAAATATTTCTGTCTGTCTGTCTGTCTGTCTGTCTGTCTGTCTGTCTGTCTGTCTGTCTGTCTGTCTGTCTGTCTGTCTATCTGTCTGTCTGTCTGTCTGTCTGTCTGTCTGTCTGTCCGTCTGTCTGTTGAAATCAATTTTCTGAAGACCCCAGATATCTTCGGTATCCAAATCTTCAATAATTCTGTCAGACATGCTTTCGAGAAGTTTCCTATTTAAAATCAGCAAAATCCCTCCATAAATAACGGAGATATGAGCAAAAATCCGAGACAACCTCTGAAAATTTCATCAAAAAAAGACAATTTATTGCATGTTTTGACAAAAAAACAACAAAACGTATATGTGTTGGATTCATTGTGTGTTGGCTTCATGCTTTGTGTATTTTGTTTTTGTTTTTTTTTTTTTTTTTTTTGGTGTTTCACAAAAAAGCAACAAAACGTGCACATGTTTGGATGTTTGTTGGCTTCATTATTTTGTTTTTGTTTTTTTTTTTTGGTGTTTGACAAAAAAGCAACAAAACGTACATATGTATGTTTGGATGTTAGTTGGTTTCACTGCTTTGCGTATTTTGTTTTTTTTTTTTTTTTTTGGTGTTGCATTTCGTTTGGCGTTGTTGTTTTTGAGAAGGGTACATATAAGATTGTTGTTTCGTTTGTAACTTCTACAATATAGCAATAGCAATTAATTGTAAAATTTTTAAAAGTTTTCTTGATATATTTAGGATGACATACGCTGAAAATGGGCAAGTAATGCATCCACAACAAAGGTGAAGGGTATATAAGATTCGGCATAGCCGAATATAGCACTCTTACTTGTTTAAACTGTTGTTAATATTCGCTACACACTTCACACACAATGTTTTGGAACCCACAGGTTATTCAGGGCCTTAATCTCCATCTTATAGTAACTGAAATACGTGCTTCTCACTAAGTGTGTCATAGGTTTCTTAAACTTTTGAATGTGCACACCTAATACAAAACCACTAACGATATCTCGGCATCAATTTTTTTATTTGTTGACCCGTGTTAGAGTTAATAGCTTCAATTCACACAACATGGTACTCATTCGATTTTGCGGAAACGATTTTTTCCATTTATAGACTTTTTTAAAATTCCAATAAAATGTTGTAAAATAACGTTTTTATGATAACTTTATCACTCCGTTTGTAATTTCCTGATTTTGAAATCAACTTTCCGAAGTCCTCAAACATAATTGATATATCAATATATAGGGTATAGTCCTGGTTCGTTTGCTATTTTAATCGGGAAAATTTGGCTAACAAATGGTTGAGATATAAGAAAAAAAAAGACGACTTTCTCAATTTTTACCCATATCCCAATTCACCAGTATGGTTAGTTTAAGCTGAAAAAAACCACAACATCCGGCAAACTGGCTTGGTTGTTTTTCAATGTGTAGAAGAAACCACCACTGATCGAGGAATTTTTGAATATTGCCAGAGAGTTTTGTAAAGAGGATACTATGTCATTGAAGAATAAAATAAGGAATTGTATTTGTAATTACAAAAACTCTTCCAAAACTCAAACTAAATCTTATAGATTAAAGCTTAAGAAAATTGTATATATCTAAATATATTCATGGTAAATTGAACAAAGTTTATTTCAAGTTTTAACGTTCGTTGACTTGTCACTTCTAGTAGAACAATATAATTAATACTTAAATACTCTAAAAACAAAATAATTTGATGTAGACTTTTCACAGGAAACATGTCTTAGTTCAAACATTGTTTTAGAATATTTCCCATTTGTTTGGTAAATTGTTCAGTGTATGTACATTACTTTTCATCTGGATCATAATAATTGAGTTTTTTGCCAAAATCCTGATACTAATAATTCACATTGCAGATACATCTAAATTATAATTTTTTTCTAAATAAAACCACAATTTGAAATTACATGCATTAATAATAAGTAATTTTATTTATATATTCTCCTGGACATCCTCCTCTCTAGCGGGAAATTTAAATTTACCATACTCTTCAATAATATCTTTCAATTCTTGCAAACCTTTCTGATTAATTTCATATTCTGGCATCGATTTCATATCGCTCAACCATGTTGACAGCGAGGGCCATTGTGCGCCAGCAATGGGAAACATGAGATCAACCGTACTCAATGTGGTTACAGCAGAAATATCAGCAATTGTCAACTAATAAATGAAACATGATGAAATATTTTTTTTTTTTTTGTGGGTTTTTTGTTTGCATAATAAGATACGAATGTATTTAAGATTCATTTTATTATTTATTTATTTTTTTGAACACTTACATAATCGGTGGCCAAATATTTGTGTTTTTTCAGATATACTTCACACATATCGTAAATTTCATGCATTTTACGTTGATGATATGGTATATCGACATGGGCATATGTTTTACGAACAATTTCGGACTGAAAGAAATGAAAAAAAATTGTAAAAAGTACACAATTTTGAAAAAAGATCACATTATATCATTAACTTTGGATTAAATAAGACTAGACTAAAATACATATTTTTATCATAGTTGGCTACACGCAGAGAAAAAATATAGTTGTGCATGTTTACAGTAATCATTTCAACATTTTGAAAAATTTGTTAACAATATTATAGTCACAGTAGCTATTTACATGATTGTGGTAACCATAATATGATTAACTTACGATTCACATGATTGTATCAATCATGTGAATCAATTTTATCTAATATCAATTTAGATCTAACCCTATTGATTTGTAAGTTTCAAACTTTAAACGAAAGTACAGATTTGTTTAAATTTAGTAATTCCCCAACTGAACTAAAACGCAAAAAAGAGTTTTATTGTTCTTTTTGTAAACTTACCATCATTTCACTGTCGCGTCGAAATATCAATGATCCTTCAAATAAAAGCATATTGGTGACCTGCATACGTTCTTTGTATTGCTGAGGCCACAATTTCATATTGTCCTTTTGATATTTTTCACACAAATGCATTAAAATCGCATGGGAATCGGTTAAAACTAAATCATCATCAACAAGAGTGGGCACAGTATGAGCAGGATTAAGCTGTAATTAAAAAAAATATATAATAAATTTTAACATGCAATTTATTCGGCTTAAATATACGACTCTGTCTGCTATTTTATTTAATTTGTTCACTATTATAATAGTGTTTAAGATTCAGATTAATTATTATGAGAAGTCGCCGGTAAAACCCTTCCAGATTCAGGTAATAATTGTTCACCACTGATATATAATAATCCATGTAAAATTTGAACAAAAAAATGTACATGAAGTGAGTTTTCATATTACAATTATATCTATAGCAATTGTCAATCCCTTTTAAATGATATCAAAACATTTGTGATCGAATTAGGAGATATTAGTAAATTAGGGATTATTATATAGGTTTTATATACTTCTTTAAAAGCCGGCTTCAATTGTTCACCCTTAAACAAATCAATAAACTTCAAATCCAAATCAATCTTGAGAATTTTCAACAACATTAAAACACTGCGCACGGGAGGACTGCGTTGATCGTAATATAAAACCAGTTTCATTCTACCGTACACAATCGAAGACGTGCTTACAATGACAAAAACAAATTAAAACTAAAAATTCAAAACAACACGATCTTAAAACCGATGAATTTATGTCGAAATTCGAAGTTTAGTTCATATTCACCATTTAACATTATGTAAGGTTGTAGTCTTAGCTAACTCTGAGAAATTCAACTTAGTGGCCACATGGTGTGGCAACTCGCTTTTTAAATGTAAACATCAACAGCTGTTAGAATTCTAACCTTAAAATCAGTTTGACATTTACCGTATGTTTTTCTTTTTTTTGCATTTCTGTCAGAAGTCGGTGGTGTGTTATAAGAAAAAATTTATTTTGTAATCAATTTCTAAATAAAAATCGCAAATTTTATTTTAAATTTTCCTTAAAATAGTAAATTCACAATGCATTTAGCACGACGTTTACAACATTTGCCCAAAAATGTAAATGTACGCTTGTTAAAAACCACCAATAAAGTGGCAGCGGCTACAGCAAGCAGCTCCGAAGAAAAAATCGTCATACCCAAACGCATACACAGGTCTCCGACAGATATTTTACAAGCTTTGTCTGCCACCGTAGGAAGGGATCCCACAGGTCCTCATTATAAATACCACGATGATCCCTTTTTAATACCAACCTCGAATGTCGCCAAGCGCACATATGCCATGGCCCAAGAGTCGGGTCGTAAAGCAGCCAAATGGATTAAAGAGGAACATAGAGAATTATTTCAAGTAACACCTTTATATTCCTTATTATGTACTGTAATTTAATTAAATTTTGTATTATCATTCTTTAAGCATCAAGAAGCCCAACCTTCAATTGAAGCATTTGCCCCCAAAATGGTTTTCACCGAAGAATCTGAGGTTTCTGCCCAAACACTCGATCAATTGATAAAACATTCTGAAATACAAGATGCTATTTTTGTTTATAACCTCATGAAACAAAAGGGTGTAGAAATTAGTGCTGAACAAAGGCAAAAACTTTTAGAATTGATTTCATTCTATAATAATGAAGAACCTTTGCCGGAAGAGTATTACGAGGAACGTTGGTTTAAGCAAAACAATGAAGCTCAACAGCGCCATCGTAAGACCTGGAAGGATGGTGATTTAGCTGAGCAGATTTTTAATGAAATTGAACCCAAAACAGCCAATACTTATGCGGCTATAATAAGAGGCATGGCTAAATATTATCAGGTAATTAAATTGTGAAAAAAAAAACATAAAGGCTTTACAAATCAGAGATTGATATAAATTTATGGGAAAAGTCATAATTTGTTCAATAACCTTTTAATTTTTGTAATATTAGCTTTTAAACATTTTTATTTTAAATAGTAATTTTTTGCAATTACACAATTTTTAATTGAAATACAGAACCATAGAGACTTATACATAAAGACGAGACACTCAAACAAAAATACAAGAAATCATATGTCTGATACAACAACAAAATACATTGACTAGCATGTATTTTGTTATTGCAAGAGTTAGGTTTTTGACAATTACGTCTCGTCTCTATGTTACCCTCTGTAGAGAAAATTATACATCATATCGCACTTGATCAAAGAGTGTATTAAAATTATTTTCAATAAATTTTGTTTCCAATAAATTGTCTTATAATTTTATACTTTATGTGTTGGTCCAACCTTTTTAAGGCTTTCCAATTTAATAGTATAATTTTACCAGCGTATAAAATGATTTTATGCGTTGGTGCAACCTTTTTAAGGCATTTGATAGGTATTGTCACACTCTTAGTTTTAATCTGTATAAAATCAATAAATCATATTAAGAATTTCGACTATGTTAAATGCATGTTAGATTCGAAAGGTAAATTTTTCAAATTAGATTGTAGATAACATACATATTTAAATAATTGTTATTATTCTCTATAAATGTGAATATCATTAAAATTTCTACTGTGGCTTCAGTTGAATAAACAAAAATCAGTTTCTTCAACCGTAATGCTTCTTTGGCAAACTGATTAATTGTTGCTACAACCGAAAAAAATCAATAAATATAATGGAATAATTCAATTAGCAACAAATTTTGTATACGTTTGGAAAACGTATAAAAAATTCCCAACGAAAAATTCCCGAAAATTTACAAAAAATTACTCCCGGGATATTTTACAATCATAGTAATGCTACACACAAAAAAATAATCGAGGCTATATTAACTAAGCTTAAATAGTTAATTTCTTTTTATATGAAAACTAAAAACTATGTTTTATTATCTATGCCAATAGGTAATTCAAACAATACACTTAACCTAAAAACTATGTTAATATGTATAACTATTGGAATTAGTAATTTGATATTTGGTATATTTTTTGTTTATTTTATTGTCAATTGAAAACATTTTCGGTGCAAAAGGGTATGTATGAAATTATCTAAAATTTTAGTTATATTAACTAAGAAACTTTGTAAATGCCATTCTACCCTTGCGATTAGTTAAATTTATACTATATTCTTAGGAAATATAACCTATGGATTTTTTTGTGTGTAGTATTAACTCAAAATTTTTAAAATTTCACTTTTTGCGAGAAATCAACTAACAACATCAAAATGTCATCGTATTCCGATTACTCGTACATCTCTAAAATTTGAGAACATTTTCGTGTTAGTGTGTTTTGAGTAATACAAAAGTTGAAATAGAAAAGCATTGTATACAAAATGTATTATTTTAATTTGAGCCATAGAGAATACACATAGTGCGGAAGCTCTCCTGTCAAAGACCTAACTCAGTTGTCAAAAACCTAAGTGCTGAGAATGTATTAGTAAAAAAAATCATGTGAAAACAAAAACAATATTCGAAAATGTAAGTTTTTAAGTAATTTTTTTCTAGTTTCCGCTCAATGTAATTTTTCTCTATGATTTTCGCCTTTGTTCATGTTAAACATAATTAATAATTTGGTTGTAATCATAATAGCTCTGTTCAATAACTAAAAGTTGTTACTAGTTAGTAACAATTGTTACTGGAAAAGCGTTCATTAACTCAAAAAACTAGCAAGTAGAGAAAAATCAAGAGCGTATAAATTTTAGAGAGTGTTCTCTCGTTGCAAACTATTACAAGTTCTATTTTGAACTCGTAATAGTTAGCAGCTTATATTTCATATGTTTTGTGTTATTGTTTATTTATTTACAATTTTATTTTTGTGGTGAAAAAAATAAAATTAAAGAAAATGTGAATATTTATACATTTTAAAAGGAAAAAATATGAAAATTGTGTGTATAAATTTTTTGTTACTGGAAAAGCGTTCATTTACTTTTTACTCATGGCTGAACCAACAAGGTACAATTACTAGAAAGTATGTTCTCAATTATACATTCCCTATAACGTCAAACAAAAGAAAATTCCAAAAAAAAAACAAAACGAAATGTCTAAGACAAAAAAATTAATTTGTGGTTTTATTAGAAAATATCTATGTATTTGCTTTTTTTCGTGAAATATTTAATAGAAATTAAAATTTTTACAAATAAATATGTGTTGGTTTTAATATAACGTGCAAAACATTGAGAAAACAAAATAAAAAGTGACTAGAGTAAATGCGTTATTTGACGTTGTAGGGGTAAATATTGATAACTCTCCGTAATAATTGTACCTGTTTGGTTCTACCATGCTTTTTACTATTTTTGAGAATTTAAGAGAGTAATTTTGTATATTTTGATTTTATTCTCTCGTTGCAAGTATTTACTGGGAAAGTAAATGAACAAACCTAATATAACAATAAAAGGTAGAATCACTACAAAATATGTTCTCAATTATACCTGCCTTGAATTGTCAGACTAATATAAAATAAAAAATAAAAATACGATTGAAATAAAACATCAGAAATTAACTAAATTGAAAAATAATTTAAATTCAATTTAAAAAATGTAAGAAGAAACATGCGTGTTTGTGTAAATGTTCATTTGAACAACATCTCGTAAGATTTATAAAATGCCCTTAAAATAAAATTAAAGAATGAAGTACAGCCAGCGGTGTTGAGCTGAAGAAACACTCCCGGATTTGCATGCATCATTTCAATGAATCTGATTATATTGAACTGCATCAAGCCACAAATCGTGCACGTCTAATGCCAAATGCGACATCTTCTCTTGGGGCAGTAAAAGGCGTAAATGATTTTTCTCGTATGCATATAAATTATGTGGTAAATTGTTGTTTAAATTACCAACCTTCTGTAAATATTGTCGTGCATTTTGCATATGTAGTTAATAACCGATAAATACAATTATTGAATCTTGTTTGTATTTCGGCGTTTTTATAATTTCAATTTGATAAAGTCTATTTTCTTTAAGTATTTTTCATTTGTTATTATTCGTATTTTTGGATTTCTGTTATTTATTTTTCTATTATTTGTCGTAACAAGGCATAGCATTTTAAACTCTCTCCCTAGTGATTCTACCTTCTAATGGTTGTATCATGGTTGTAATAATAATTGTTTGTATTTTGAATTGATACTGTTTTGTTGATAAAATAATACAAAAAAATCGAGAAGTTTCAGAAAAATGGTATTAACTAAAAAATATAATTTTTTTGCAATAATTTCAAATAATTTTAAAAGAAAAACAACAATGTAAATGTATTTTTAAATTGAATTTGCCCACAATGATATATTCCGATTTTCAAATTCTCTTAAAATGTAACTACAAACAGTTGTTCACCTCTACTGATCAAGTGCGATATTGAGAAACGTCCAAATGAAACACAGAATTTAAATTTAGAAAGTTTTAAGACACAATCATATAATTTTCTGAAAAATTGTTTCATAATTTGTATTACTGCGAGTCCAGAGACTTCCGAAGTAGACCTATTTTGTACGTAAATTCAACTTTAGGCCAAACACAGAATTGAAATCCTTTCCCTTACTTTTACAAAAAAAATCTATTAATTTTTTAATTCTTAAAAATATACATTATGATTTAGTAATATCGGATCGAGAACAAATTGGCATCATTTATAATATTTCATAAACCCTACCTGTATTTCGCACCTTGAAGCTACGAATTTTCTCAATTTCAATTTGAAATTATGAATTATTGCATTCGTTTAAGAATTATATTTTAATAATTTTGAATTAATCAATTGGTTAATTTTATTTAAATTATTTGCTATTTTATTCCCCTAGAAAAGAAAATCATTCTGTTTTTAAATAATTTTTGAGTGTTTTTCATACAAAAATTTGAAAATTGTTTTCCTTTTGTGTTTCTGAACCAGGCCCTAGCGCCAATTTTTGTATGAAAAAGACTGAAAAATTATTTAAATACTGAGTGATTTTCATAAAAAAAAAATAAAATTGGTTGCCTTTAGTATTTCTGAATCAGGCCTTTAGCCATGTGGATTAAAAAATAATTCCTGAAATCGAAAAAAACCTAACACTTTATCAAATCGATCGTTTTTCATCACATACCTGATAATTATTTTGTAATAATAACTTCCACATGTTATCTTTCTCAGGCCGATCGAGCATACGCCCTATTCCAGGAGGCAATGGAAAAACAATTTCAATTGGACACTGAAACCTACAATTCCATTATTAGCAATGTCAACTTCATCAAGGAAAACGTTGATCAACGTTGGGAATTATGCAAAGATCTGCTGCAACAAATGAAACAACAACAATTGAAGCCAAATTTAGGCACCATGAACTCATTATTGGAGTGCATTAGCACCTTTGGCAATTATAAGTTGGCTCGTAACTCTGCTCTACAAGTTTTGTCGGAATTCAAAAAGTTGGATATTAATCCCAGTCTGGGAACATATTACTATGTGCTCATCATCTTTTGCCGCGAAAGAGGTCCCGTATCACATGTCATTGTGGACATTTTAAAAGAAATTGAAGGTCAAGAATTTAAGATACAACATCCCAGAGATACATTCTTCTTTACCACTGCCATGGATGTGTGTCGCAATCATTTACATGATCGTTCTTTGGCCAAAAAGGTCAATGACTTGTTGCACACCGGCAATAACTATGATTTGATTGGTGACACCTACAAAGAGGCCATTTACTATAGACATTACTTTGCTTTGCTTAGTCAAACCTCGACCATAGAAGAGTTTATGGAAATTTATGATTTGTTGGTGCCTAATATTTACATACCCGAACCGGGTATAATGGAGGAAATTTTAAAAATGATCGAAGCTAACGTAGCCTTTGAATTAATGCCTCGTTTGTGGTCTGATATGGTTGTGTTTGATCACATAAATCGTGAGAGTCTCTTGACACGTACGCTGAAAATTATGGTTTCCAACAAACCAGATGTTAGTAAAAAGCACCAAGAACAGTTGCCCGAACAGTTCGCTAAAGTGGCTTTAGATATTTACAACAAAGTGGAGGAATCCGAGAGTAGACAGAAGAAATTATCCTTTACCGGCCATATGATCGGCGATATTTTATCGCTGTTGGTGCGTGGCAATAATTGGGAAAAGGCTGTGGAAGTTTTTGCCAACATAGATAAAAATCAACATCGTATTCCTGGCACTCCCTCGGAAGCTTGTCTTATGGAATTCATTGAGGGCTCCATAGAAAATAAGGCTCCTTCTCAGGCTATATTGTGTCTGCAATATGCTGTTGAAAACAACATGGATGGCTTGGTGTTGGCTCAACGCATCAATAAGGGCTTTACTCTGAATGAGGTGCATCTGTCAAAGATTAAATCTTTGGTAGGTGATAGTTTTTTAAAGGAATAATTTAATAATGTATGTATGTTATTTTTTTTTTAAATTAATTTAGAGTAGTTTATATAGATGATGATGTATTGTTTTTTGTTGAGAAGGAAGAAATAAATATTGCACGAAAAGTTAAACCCGAGAAAGTTAATTGTTTAATGTGGGAAATCAAAGATTTTAATTAAACGATAAATTAACTATTCTGATTAACCACAACTATAATTAATCAATATAAATTTTAAAAATTTTAATATTTTTTCTGGAAATTCATGAGATATGAAACACAGGATAGCATCAAAACAGGATAGCTATCTACTAAATTTTATAGAGTTCATTGTTTGATGCAAATGGTCTTGCGAAAGTGTAAATTCAAAATATCGTAGCTTTTTTATAAAATCTTGTACATTTTGTTGTTGTATTTCATTTTCAAACAGAAAGTGAAAAACGTTGGTGTTCGTCACTGTCTCGTTTCTGAATAGTTTTCGTTTCAGTTGGGTGCGTTGCGACATAAAACAGAAACGAAATTATTTTTGAAGTTGTCATTTGGAAGTGGAAAATTGTGCATCGAAAAGCATATTGAAGAAGTACTAAAAATATGGAAAATTATAGTGTCGATGAAATTAACGAAGCAAATTATCGAATTACTGCCTATAACATGGTACAGCATCAATATGAAGAAGATGTGTTATTGCTGTTAATATTGAAAGCAAGAAAAAATATTCACGTAATGTACAAAAACCGGCCCAGAAAAGGTGCACACAATATCTTGGCTGATCGATATTTGATGGATGATGATACGAAATTTAAAGAGTATTTTCGTTTAAGTCGTTATCTTTTTGAATCCGTACTGGATATTGTGAAATCTTAATTGGAAGGAATACCTACCACCTGGAATAGAAAACCAATACCACCAAGACAAAAATTATGCATTACCTTAAGGCAAGAAAAAGCTTTTTATTAAATGAAAATTGCGTCATTTTTTAACGACAAGGATTTTCATTCAATTGTACTTTTGGCAATGGTCGATGCAAATTACACGTTTAAAGCGATAGACGTTGGATCCTATGGCCGAGAAGGAGATGCAGGCATTTATTTGAAAAGCGAAATGGGCCTAAAAATCAATAATGAGTAATTTAATATTCCATCACCAAACGTTCTAACATACACTGAAACTGTTTTGCCGAATGTAATACTTGGTGATGAAGCATTTGCATTAAACTAAAACCTGATGAAGCCCTATACATGACAGCATTCACTACAGGATAGATCCAAAGCTACTTACAATTATCGCCACTCCCGTGCTAGAAGAACGACAGAGAATGCTTTTGGAATTATGGCTTTATATTTTCGTGTTTTTCACACACGGGAAACAATTGACAATGTTATTTTCGCTCGATGTGTATTACACAATATGATGCGGTCAGAAAAAATTAATTCACCAGCAGACACCACATTCGGAATCGTAAATGATTTGACAATGCCAGTTAATAATATGATTCCAATTACAAATGTATCAGCAGCTGGCCGACCAAATAATGAAGCATCGATAATTCGGGATAAATTTTGAGATTATTTCACTGGAATTGGAATTTTGTTTTCTCTGGATAGATAGATATGTATTTATTTCAAAATTTTAAGAAAATAAATTTAAAAAAAAAATCTATTTTTCCCCTGACTGTCACGGAATTTTGGATGACGCACATTAAATAGAATTTCATTATTTTTGACAAATTCTATTATTTTTTCCTCTTCCAATAAAGAAAATTTTTTTTTTTTTATTCATTTTGATTTTCTTTAAATTTGAAATAAAAAAATAATTAAAATACTTTCGTTCCTACAGCACCGAAAACAACCTACTTGAAGTTGTTTTCGTTCCGGCACCAAATGACAGGTTTTTCGTTACTAATCGGTGCCGTTTCGTTCCCAATTTTCGTTGCCGATTTCTGAACCGAATTATTTTCGTTGCAATTGTATGGAATTTCGTTTTCGGTGCCGATTACGGTGTATGCGGAAACGTAGCTTTACTAGAAAACTAGACTTTTATATTTCGTTAACCAAAATTTATTTGTTTATTAAATTTAAAAATACTGAAAATATAATTAGACGCTAATATAATGTTGGAAACAAATTAAGAGTCAAATAAAGAAGTAAATACATGACTGCAACAAGTTTTGAAATGCTTCGTTCGGAAAATATCTAAATTTAATATGCATTTGAGTTAAAGTTTTGATGAACTCTTCTTTAACAATTTTTAAATTTACGGCTTGAATTTTTCTTGTTTTCAATGATGATGAATGGGAATGCATTTCTTGCTCTTCTAGTAAAATGAACTATTTATAAATTGTAGCGTAATGTAGCTTCACGTTGCCCATGTGTGCTTTTATAATTTTATTACACAATAAATATTTGACTGCAGCATTATTAATTAAATTCATGTATGATTCTAAATTATACCGTTTAGAACGTTTGTTTTCAATGTGACGATTTAAATTCAATAGAAATCTTTGATCATAGGGTAACATAGAGACTAGATGTAATTGACAAAAATCTAACTCTTGCAACAACAAAAAATATCTAAGAAATATCTAACATCTAAGAAAAACTTGAAAATCTGCATCAAGACGTATTGATATTCATTTTAAAAATTGTGTATTCATATGTCTAACTTAAAAGTTAAAGATGTTTTAATTTTAAGTTAAATATTCACTTGAGTGAAATAACAGTTAAGCCGAAGGATATTTTTATAGAAAATATAAGTAAAAATAGGGATGTGCATATTAAAATATTGTTGCTTAATTGATATTGTTTAAATTAATTATCTTTTTTCGGAAAAGGGTGCCTACGATTTATGTATATAAGACATAGTTTATACAAATCGCACAACTAATTACAAAGATATGCCTAGAAATATATTTCCTTACCCTATTGTGCAAATGTGCTAAGTTCATTTTCACAAATTTTACATGAGACACATACAACTTTCTCACGAAGGTGAAGGGTATATATAAGTTTGTCATTCCGTTTGTAGTTACCACAATATAATTTATAAATCTATAAAGTATATATATATTCTGGATCCTTATAGATAGCGGAGTCGATTAGGCCATGTCCGTCTGTCTGTCTGTTGAAATCAATTTTCTGAAGACCCCAGATATCTTCGGGATCCAAATCTTCAATAATTCTGTCAGACATGCTTTCGAGAAGTTTGCTATTTAAAATCAGCAAAATCCGTCCATAAATAACGGAGATATGAGCAAAAATCCGAGACAACCTCTGAAAATTTCACGCTTTGACAAAAAAGCAACAAAACGTATGTTTGGATGTGTGTTGGCTTCATTGGTTTGCGTATTTTGTTTTGTTTTTTTTTTTTTTGGTGTTTCGTTTCGTTTGGCGTTGTTGTTTTTATACCCTTCACCTTCGTGAGAAGCGTATATATAAGATTGTCATTTCGTTTGTAAATTCTACAATGTAATCTGTTCGTCAGCAATTAAATGTAAAATTTTTAATAGTTTTCTTGATATATTTAGGATGCTAAACGCTGAAAGTGGGCAATTAATGCATCCACAGCAAAGGTGAAGGGTATATAAGATTCGGCTTAGCCGAATATAGCACTCTTAGTTGTTTTAAATATTTTTGAAATATGTTAATACAGTTTTATTGCTTAGATGGTGTGATTTATAATGATAAATAATCATAGTTTAGAAGAAGTGCTTTAACGACTTGTTAGTCCATTTTTTTGTGATTTTTTTTCCAAATCCCGGCGGCAAGTGCTAGTTTTATACGGAAGGGGGTAAGGTTTGTGAAACTTCTGAGGAGTAAATAAAGGCTTTTTATATAAGTATTTGACAGTGATGAAAACCTTAGGACTTGAAGATTGATATTTTAGTAAAATTAAATAATTTTATAAATTTTTGGGACCTCATTTAAAAACTAAAAAAATTATATGGTGATTTTCCATGAAGAAAAATATAAAATTTGAATTAATATAAAATTTTAACGGCTAAAGACAACATAACAAAATTTGGAACTAACATAGATCCAAATGTCCTTAAATCGACGATATTATAATTTTTGACATTTTTTATTTTGAAATACCGAAATTCCTAAACCGGGAAAAATGTGTTCCAAAATTAGAGTTTTTTTAGAAAAGTGACTACTGCGATGTTATTTACCGTGTGATAGTAAAAAAACATATAAAACACATTAAGCAACATATAGGGTTATACAAATATGGAACATCTTCAAGGATCGGTGCTTTGCCTTTGTAAAATTTTTTACTCAAACCTGAAATTATTTTTTAAAATTGACCAAGTTTGGATAGGCCTGGGGGTGTTGTGTCCGCTTTAGTGAGCCAAATTTTACTTTACATGCTTTAGCATTAAGTTCTCTTTCTGGGTCATATAAAACTTGTGTAGAGTCCAGAAGAAAATTTTTTTCTACAAAAGAAAAAATATAGGGACTTTTTTGGGAAAAAAATTTAAAAAAATACAGCCCTTTTTACATGTTCCAACTTTGGATACGTGTAAGTTTTTATAGGGACAAGATAACTGTTAGCAAGTTATTCCTATTTTATTAAGAATTTTATCACTGATATTTTAAAAATAAATTTCGACAACCCGTTGGCCCGTCATCTCTGAAAAACCATAAAAAGATCGAGCAAAATTAAAAAAAATAAATCAATAAATCTAAATACCTCTTCAACTTGTAGAGATAACCTACATATGTAAGTGTATTTTTTGTAGACCAATGTTGGTCTCATAGCATTTTACACCATTCTTATATAAAATTTGAACTTAAAACCTCTATTGAATCCTAAGCATAGAAAACTTGTTGTATTATCACTCGTGTACCACATCCTTATTTTGGTTTCATAAATTTAAAACTGAAACTAATGAAATAAATAAAAAAAATTCAAAAACAACACAATTTCATTACAAGTGCTTTAAAAAACCTTTAAATTTATTTGTATATGTACTACATAACTACTTAATTTTAAAATGAAATGTCTTTGATAAAATGTTGCTAATTTCGCAAATAAATTCGTACAAAAGAATCTTATCGATTTTTTGTCGTCTGTTTCAAAATCTTTTCCCAATGTATGCCATCATGTGGCAGAGAACTTTTCAGAAATGGTGACAACCACACCAGATACCAACGTCTACCCAAAATCATTTCAATATTTCTCTTCCAACCCAAATCGTAATGAGAAAAATTGCGTTCATATGTGGTAGCTCCTTTCAAAATATTGGGCAAATGGAAACATAGGAGTACCATGATGTAGATGAATAAAACAAAATTGATTTCATACAAAAAGAGATACAAGTTAAGCCACGAGAATTCGGCAAAAACAGCTAAAAATGGACAGACGAGTTTAAAGGCAGTACGTAAATTCCAGTAGACATCTTTATGTAGCCACCAGATGTATAAATTGTTATAGATAAACGAGTAGCCACAGCCTATGAGGGAGTAGAACAAAAACAGCAAGAAGTAACGCTGATTTCGATGACCCACGCAATTAGCGGTGAAAATACAATGATGGTCACGTTTCAAAACGCAGGTTTTACAAGTGTCACAATGCCAGGAGCGGGGTGGTGCCAAAAGCTCACACACCGTACACAATCGCCAATGTTTGCGCAGTTGCGGTTCCAAAGGAGGTTTTAACATTAAACCTATAAAACGGCAAAGCGTTAATTTTATGCAAAATATTCATGTAAAATCTCAGTTACTTACTTCTTATGCTGGGATCCTCTAGTATGCATGCAATATAGTTGCCCATTATATTGTAGACAACGTAAACACCTCCCAGCCATGTCAATACAAACATTATACTGCCCGGTTCATGGAATGCTGGCATTACAATGCACAATTCGAAAACAAAACTAACAGGCACAAAAGACAGCAAAAATATTAAGCAGCCCACATCAGCTGGAGATTGTGGTATTTCCCGCAGAGATCTAATTTTAAACATGTTATTTATTTGTTGCAAAATGTGTTGAATTTATTATTCCTTTTAATAATTTTCTCAAAAATATGTATATGTCTTTATTCGATTATTTTGAAAGCCGGCGTTTTTTTCAGTTTGTTGTATAGTTCCTTGTGTTTTGTTTATTTTTGTTTTTAATTTTCTTGTGTGTATGTATCCATTCATCCAAAACGCACACAAACTTCTTCTGCATTTCCTTCCTTTTTATGTTAATTGTTGTTTTTGTTACAGCAGAAACAAAATAACTGTAACATCATATATACACATTTAAAAAAAAGTGATGCCAAATTTTGTTAAGGCTGTCATTAACCATGTTGTAACATTCAGCTTTTGTATATGTCATAGTAAGTTTAGTTAACGGTACTATACTATATTTTTAATTCATACGAATAATAATAGCTTTTAGAAGTTTCCAAATTATATAAAATTGTTGCTTTGCAAGACTAGCCTATTTTGGATGCTAAAAGATTGTTATTGAGTTTAGTGTTGATTTCTATAAAGAATTTTCTGCTGACGAATATTTATTAATTGATTTTAGAAATTATGTACATATGTACATCGATGCAGATGGAGGGTTCTACTTACTGTACACAAACAACGATAGCGCATTGTTTACTGTTAATTTGATTTATCAACATTTCTGTGAGAAAAGGTTGATAGATGCTAAAATGTTGAAATGTGTATTAATAACGTTGCCGAGGCATAATATTAATTTCTCATAATATTAATTCACATTTAAGGTCCAAATAAATACCGGCTACCCTTGTCATCTAATTCATGCTGCTGTTACATTTGATACTGTTTTGCGCAAATTCGATGCCTCTGCCCAGCGCAATCGTGAATTGGGTAATCGTCCCTGTTCTGGTTTGTGGCAATGCAAAGATGTTAGTTTTTGTTATAAGATACGCAAACTGCCGCCCATGACTTTGGAGACCGCACCCCCTGACAAACCCGCGGAAATTATTAAGCTCACGTTACCTTTGTAATTTATTTTTAACCAAAATTCATTAAAGTTTTAAAATATACGATATCTTCTTAAAAAAAAAGTTCTGTACTTATTTGCGTGATTTTTTCATGGAAAAACCCTGGCCCTGCTAGTCAAACAGGCAAAATTACGCAAAGCATTTTCCAAAACAATCTTGGGATTTGTTATATCCAAAAAATCAGTGCTGTGAGGCTAAAATTTGGAAAATTCAATGTTTTTTTAATGATTAGCTAACCATTTCTTTCTAATTTTTCTTTAGTTGTAAGTGAATTTTCTTTAAAAATTACATTTTTTTATTAAATATTAAATTTAACAAAATATTTTTTTATTTTATTTTTTTAATAACAAATGTAAACATAAACAAAATTTGACATAAAGCCTACATTAAATTACGGCGAATTAAGAATCAGCTGATTTTATGCACTCACCTTGTTAATACGCCTTGGCCTGTATCATCCCCATTATCTAATTGGTGAGTTTCTCCATTGATATGGATTCATTTAATTTTTCCACAAAAACTGTGGCAGTTATAGGGTGAATGCACCAGTAGTCGGCAGTTTAACGTTTTTTCAGTTTTTGGGATGTTAATGGGTTATTGTTGTTTACATAGATAAATACACATAGATCGGAAACTCAACTGTCAAAGACCTAACTCAGTTCTCAAAAACCTAAGTGCTGAAAATGTATTAGTAGAAAAAACTATGTGAAAACAAAAACAACACTCGTATGTGTGATTATTTTGAGTAATTTTTTGTTTGAGTTTTTTTCTAGTTTCCGCTCTATGTTTCTCTATGGTTGTTTACATAGAGAAAATATACATAGAGCGGAAAATAGAAAAAAACTCAAACATAAAAATTACTCAAAAAAGTTACACATACGAGTGTTGTATTTGTTTTCACATAGTTTTTTTTACTAACACATTCTCACCACTTAGTTTTTTGACAACTGAGTTAGGTCTTTGACAGGAGAGTTTCCGATCTAATTGTTGATGCAGTTGGAGATGAGTATGGAACAGGTTTAAACTTTTTACTGGGATTATCTGTATCTAAAGTTAGCGTTACTACCAGCTGTTTGCTTTTACAAAACCCCCTCCTCATTAATTATGTACGTGCCTGACTCTAGTGTAACGTTACTCAAAATGTTAATAGGTTGATCATTTCCATTTCTTTTTAAGTTACTGATCTCTTCAATAATGACATCGGACATAAATTAGGAGCGTTTCGGTTGATTATTTCAATTGCTAGATCAAAATCTCTTTCTTTAAATCTTTTCTCATTTTCAGGCTGAGCACCAACTAATAACTCCATTTATAACTCCATCATTAAGCCAATTGTGGACTACATTTGCGATGTATTTGAAAAATTTTTTGCTTACCATTCATCCTGACTCTGATTTCCCAAGAAACCAATTTTCTGGCAGGCTGTTTATTATGCCCTTGGGCGGTCGTATATATGGAAAGACAACTATTGGTACCACGGTCTTACCATTTGCTGAAAAGACCAATAGCACTTTTTCATTCCCCTTTTGTATGGAATATACATTCCGATATCCTTTTGGAGCCAAAACTTTGCCAGCTTTAGGGCACATACTAAAACTTGTTTCATCACCATTAAATATTCGGGATGGATCAGCTAAAAGATGATTGAGAAATTTTTTTAATCCATCAAAACCATTTTCTTATGGCTTCCTCTGTTACTACCGCTCGACCCTTACTAATTCCTTCTGCTTCTCTAATTGATAGACAGGGATGACGTTTCAAAAATACTTGATACCATTTCCTTCTTGGTCGACCGTTTAAAAACGGTGTGGTTCGCTGCTCTTCCTTCACGATTGTTTGAACCGTGTTTAGCAAATCCTCAATTTTTATTGGAAATCCACATTTTGCTAGATCTTGGCACCATTTTACTAAACGCTTTTCTTCAGAATCAGACAACACGGTTTGTGACCCCATTTTCTTAGCACCTTCAGGAACACGTCCATATAATCTGTCCTATATGGTTGAACTAGGAACTCCATATTTTTTATTGGCACCTAATACCGAAATCTTCCTTTCTCTTATTTCACAAAGAGCATTTTTTAAGGCTTCTTCATGATATTGGTGCATGGGTCTTTTTCCTGGTGTGTCCATATTTGTTATTCTAAAATGTTAGGAAAATAATCCACTTTTGCGATCTCCAGACAAATAAAAGCTCCTGCCGACTTCAGGATTCTTTAACACCAATACTCGGCATTGATTAAAATTACCAAACAAATTATTTTTTGTAAAAACTTTTACATTGGAGGTAATATTTAAACAAACTTTTATTTCTTAAAACCGCTTTGATAACAAAATCACTTAAATTAATATGGTTACATACTTGTTTTAGTTGGCCCTGATACTAAAAAAATTCTTGAAAAACAGGCACTACCGCACCTGTTGAAAGATGGTCACTGAATAAGGTCAAAAATAGATCAAAATACTTATCTCACTAAAATTTAAACATTACATAAAGAGAGTGTATGTTAAATTAAAGTTAAATCTTACTTTTGTATAAAATTATCGTTATTCCTATTTATTAAGCTTTTAACTCAAAAATGCCGACTACTGGGTCATGTCGACCTTAGGAGCACTTACCCTATAATCAGCTGAAGAATTTTCTGCTGCAGCCTATAAGTTTGTGAATTCGATGTCGCTTTTGGATTTCGCTATTAATCCAGAAATTGGAGTTCCTTTAAATCGTTCTTTCCGGAACCATGCATAATCGGCAATATCTACTTTTGGTTCTTCATCAGTCTTTAAAGTTTTTCGGTATCGAAAAGCCAATAATAGAAGCACTTTCTACACAAAACTTTATAAGTTTTTCTTTGCTTTTTTTATAATGTCTAACACTAACAATCCGCACTTCTCAAATTTCTAATATGCTTCCGACTCAGCGTGTGCAATTGAGGAAACTCCCCTTTTTCGTTTTATCCAAAAATAATACAAAAATAATCGATAAAAATTATGCTTATAATCCCGGATAATATAGGTAATTTTAAAATATTTTCTTTTTCTTTCCCGGATAATCAGTGCCCGTTCGATGATTCTAATATGTATTTTGACTGGCTCACAATATTAATTTTAAAAATGTATTTTGTTTTAGTTACAAAAACATTATTTTTAGTACTTTTACAAACTTTATATTTTTAAATAAAATTGTTTAAATTTTTTTAGCATAAGTACCAGTAGAAAATCATTTTCATTTTCCACCGAAGATGTATTTTGCTTCGACTCACCTTCTTTGCAATACCGATTCTTCGCTAATATTAAAGCATTTCTAATATCCGCTTTAAGGGACTTATCCGTACTATTAATACATACATATATTTTTTTGTAAAAGTACAGGGAAATTCCATTAATTTTAAGTATACTACAGTTTTATAAATTTATGTTTTTCTACAATAACATTTTAGGATTTAATATTATGTAAGTATGTATAAAATATTTTTAGTATAAAGTCTTTAAAATTTAAAAATGTTATTTAAATTACAATTATAAGATAAATAAATATGTATAAGATGGCGCCGAATGAGCTATATGGTTTGATTCTTTATAGCTTATTATGCTTCTCATTCAATTTAAAAATACGTCTATGCTACATTTATTTTGATTTCTTGTTCGTACTGTTCTTAGTCATGGGTTCCACTGTCATTTTCCAGTTAACACCATCATCTGGTAGGTCACTTCGAATCATCGGGGATAGCCATACTAAATGCATACGTTTACCAAGAACAGTCTCTAAGTTTCGCTTCCATGATCCCTTGTTGTACAAATATTCGTCAGTTTCTTTATCATGGGAAACACCACCCTTCAAAACGGTTGGAAGATGGTAGGCCAACAGTATGCTACTGTACAAGAGAGCCAATATATTGAGATTATAAAACATCAGGAACATATTTTCCAAGAAGCCACCGCTATACAACATAATTAATGGAAAGAAAGCGCGTAAAATGGACAAGATATTGAGATAGATGTCAGCATTCAGTATCCAGATGTATATAGAGTTGTAGATGAAAGCATAAGCAGAACCGATGAACAAGTATACGAGATACATAATGAAATAACGTTCATTATTATGGCCAATACAACAAGCAGTAAAAAAACAATGGTGATCTCGTTTTAAAATACAGGTTTTGCATACCGAACAATGCCAGCTCCGGGGTGGTGCCAACTCGTTACACTTTTTACATTCATGCCAGCCTAAGGACTCCAATTTCTCTATATCCCCACGAGATGAACGAAGGGTATTGTCTGTAGTGAACATAAAAATTAAGAACATTAGAAATATTAGTAAGGGATTTATAATAAGTAGTACATGCACAATTTATTTTATCATGTACAGTAGAACGATTGATCTAAAACAAACACTTTAAGACATGTCCATATTTAACAAATTTTGTCTACTTTATATCTATTCAATATATTGCCTCCTTTTCACTTCTCATTTTTCTTAATAAGAGAAATTTTTTGGAGAAACTTGAAGAAGTAACATTCGTAAATAGCTACCGAGCGAAGCCGGGCGGTATAATTTTTAACATATATGTAATGTATGTTTTCTGTTTTGAAAAATTTTGAACCCAAATATAAAGGATTAACAATGTCCTGGCAATTTTTAATTATCAAAATCATAAACTAATAACCCAAAGAAACGAAATGTGATTGAAAGAATTTAGTTTAACAAAATTTCCTTGAAATCCGCCAATTTCAAATCGCACCCACGCTAACGAATAATTGGTACAACATTTGTGTATTTTTAATTCTAATTTATCATTTATTAGAATCTCCTACTAATATCAGATTATTTAAGTGAGGGCCTTCCTAGATGATACCAACGATATGTATATTAGTGATCCTTATAAAATTCTAAGTCTATTGAGCTATGTCCGCCTGTCTGTGTAACTACTCTCACGTCTATAATACACAACCGATAACTGCATATTTTCTTTTATTTCATTATTTTGTTTAACGAAAAAATGGGAGTACCCATAATCGACTTACCTTCATTGAATTTTCGTTGACTTAATGGAGCTTTGTTTGAATTATCAAGATTTAACAAATAATAAAAGATATTGCTTGTACAAGTCTGAACCCGACCTTACCTCTGACATCTACAAGCTCAAAAATTGCGCAACTAATTGCCTAATGTGAAAGGAGTCTTATAAAGTAAATTGAAAGCTTTCATTTGACACTAATTTTGATAATATGTATTAGTAAGACGTGCGTTAGCGACTGAAAGTCTCTATTGTCACTACACATGCTCTCAAAAGGCAATGGAGTCACGTTCTTGATATCAGCAGTGAAGAAATTTGAAAATTATCCAATATTTCCTTCGACAATTTTTGATTTTTGGTTATAATGAAATGAATAAACGGTACTATAAACTATTTGCATTGCAGGCCTTCGGGCGGTCGCTAAGGTTTTCTCCTCTGGGGTGTATCAAAAACCGGCTTCGCTCAGAAAATATTATTTTTGCATTGTCGGCCTTTGTCAGATCGCAACGATTTCTTACTGCTTTCTGAAATATTATAAAACTTTTCTGCAATGAAAGAAATCTTTTCTGAGCGAAGCCAGATTTTGATACACCCCAGAGGAGAAAATCTTAGCGCCCGGCCGAAGGCCGGCAATGCAAAACAACTTTTCTGAGCGAAGCCAGTTTTTGATACACCCCAGAGGAGGAAACCTTAGCGCTATGCCATAGGCTCGCAATGCAAACATTTTTTGGTGAGCGAAGAATAATTCCACCTTTGTAGTTCTTTATTTCATTGAGAGTTAGAATACATAAACAAATTGCTTCGGATTGGGAATTATTTTATTTCTATTAGGATTTATTTCATTGGGAGTTATTTCGCTTTATTTGGGACTAATATTTTTAAAATTATGAAACCACCGATTATTGGGAGTTATTTCATTTTACCCTTTGGTAGTTATTTCATTTTTCAAGTTTGGGAATTATTTAATTTTTTATGGGATTTATTTCATTGGGAGATATTTCATTGGGAATTATTTCATTTGGGAGTTCACGGTACCGAATAAATTAATAACACGGTGCTACGATGAAAAAAAAACACTTGGAAAACCACCTATCGTGGGTTATAGGTCTTGCTGAGTACACTCAAATTCAGAAGTTATTCTAAAAAACCGTTTTCAGTGATGTTCGTCAACTTATCGACCTGTAACTCAATCAGTTTTTGTCGACTTTAAATTTGTTAACGGGTTTGGAATGAAAACTGATTACGCTTTAAAATGACTTGCATTTTTTGATACATTTGTCAGTTATAAGTTTTTGTTTTTGTTAAGAATATCTAAAAAAAATTATCAACTTTTCATTGGTTTTCATTTTTCAAATCGAATGAAAATTTTAAAAGTTATTCCACTTTTCATTGACATCTGAGCAAGAAAAACTCAACTTCTTGGAATATACATTTTATGAAAGCTTAATTCTTTGCCTATCCATAATTCTTCAAAAATTTTGAAATCAGTCTAAAAATGTGTGAGTTAGAGCTATTAAGGTACTACATTCTACCGTAAAACTGTTTTTTTTTAAATAACTCAAAATTTTGCGGGTGTTTCAAAATCTGTGAAAACGTTTTTAGTATGTCCTAACCTAGGCCTACAACCCCCATTAGGTCGTCTATCAAGTTCTGACAAAAAGTGTTGCAGCAGAGTGTAATTAATAGGGTATTCAATTAATCGGGTTTCTGATTTAATCGGTTAATCGAGCAAATAATTAATCGGGGTTTAGATTTATTCGGTTATTAATCGGTTAATTTTGAATTATTCGATTAACCGAGTAATTTCTATTTTAATATTAAATTGAGAATAAAACAACAAATTTTGTGTACCTATTTAAGAATTTTATTAATAAAAAGAACAAAAACATAAAAAACAAATAAAACATAACAATTCAACAAAACCAAATAATAGCAAAACAAAAATATGGTATCTGAGACCTTTTTTATACACATGTGAGTTTTTTTAGGATTTTAGTGAGATCTACTGAAATAAGCTTATTAAAAAAGAATATAATTGAAATGTTTTCCTTTTAAACGATGTTTTTTTCATTAGTTTTAATAAAACTTGACTTGGAAAGAACTCTCTCACTGATTAGATGTTGGAGAAATCAACAGTAAGGCATGATAAAGAATATCCAATTTCTCATATAAAATCCTCATATATATATTTGGAGTCCTTTTTGTATTTTTTTAGATTATGAATACTTTTAATAGTTTCTGATAAAAGACTTGTTTTAGTTATGTCTTTATCAAGTGGTCCTCCGACTCATTAGGACAAAGATAATCATAGTACATTCTAGAAAAAAGTTCATTTCCAAATTCCTTAGTTTCAATTTTTGTGCTATACTTCTAAAAAACTATTGTTAGAAGTTAATGTTCATGAGTTAATACTTCAAATTAGTGTGCTTAAAACTATATTTCTATATAAAATGCAAAAAAAAAAGAAAATTCGGTTAATCGGTTAATCGACACAAATTAATCTGTTTATTTGTTATTTGAAAATCGACAATTTTAAATTATTCGAACAGTTAACCGGCCAAAATTAATCGGTTAACCGATTGGCGGTTAATCGATTGAATACCTTAGTAATTAAACAAGTTTGGTACTAATATATGGTGCGTTTCATGTCAAGTGAACCAACTTTTGAAATCGATGTCTTCCGATTGGGATAAAATTTGCACCATAGTTAGTTCTATTGGATAGTAATTCAGACACAATTTTTCAACAAGATCGTTCAAGAACTTTCTGAGTTAATTTAACATTTTGGCCAAGCAGGTGTTTTTTCTCATCCATGTAACTCATTACCTATTGTTCTTAGCAAAATGTGTCCCAAATAGTTAAGACATCGATTTCAAAAGTTGGTTCACTTGCCCTGAAATGCCCCATATATGTAATAAAGTCGCACAGTGGGTTTGAATCATTTTTCATCGGCCAAAACTCTGTAACTCTGTTAATATAAAAATTGTCTGACATTTATAATGCATTATAATTTGATACCAAACACATCATAAAATTTCACGAATATGTCAAATCCCAATTTTTTTAATTTCGTTTAAGAAAATTGTATTCAATTTTAATAAATGCTAAATATTAGTATTGTACCTATTAAGGTGGATTATTGAAAGGACAGATTTGAAATTGGCGGATTTCGGGGAAATATTGTTTGGCCACAAATTTGTTAAAATTTAAAAAAAAAAAACAATTCGTGGCCTATTTTAATATTTAATTTTATATTGATTTCTTGGCTTTATTATTTATGATTTTGTTATTAAAATTTTATACTCTACACTAAAAATAATGAAAAATTTTCATATAGGTATTTTTTATGTAAAAATTTCCAAAGTTCAAAGAATTACGTTTGAGAATTTTAAAATTCTTTTAATAAAAACGAAAACAACATTTGTTTTGTTACTGCGGAGAATTGAGAATGAGCTAAAAGTTTTACAAAAGCATGGGGTTAAAGCCCTATTCTCTGACATTTTGTGGCATCAGTAACTTGAAATTATGAAACACTTTTAAGATACTGCTTTTCGTAAATATACAATAGATACTTACAATCAACATTAGTAGCAGTTATAAGACATCCCATGTAATTTCCTTTGATCTGGAAAATTAGAAATGTGGCAAGTATAAATGTAAATAGATACCAAAAGCCACCTGGTTCATGTAATGCCGGTATCACGACGACCAATTCAAAGATGAATATAATAAATGTTGCAATATTAATCAATAGAAAACACAACCAATCGACTATACGTCTTGGTAAGATATTGTAGCGTATTGTCATTGTTGCTATTTTACCAATTTGTTTTCTTGGTATTACAAGTTTGTTAATACATATGATTATTTATTTAATTTTTGTAAACTTTTTAACTAAACGAACGCACACAGAGATGGAGAAACACACGGTGAAATCGGATGAATTCTGAACCGATACCTCGTTACCCGGGAGAGTAAGAAGTAATACTAATTAATTGACTCAAAAAATGTGGAACTCTTTAGCTTTATTAAAGTTTAATCAGTGTTGCCATGTTGGCATATTTCCAGCAATATTCAGCAGATTGAATTAGCAGGTCATTTATTAAAATAAACTCAGGTCAGAGTGCTATCTTTAATCGTATATGCCAAAACGTATTTAACTTTAATCTTAATAGAAAAAATACAGTATTTGCAAAAATACATGTTTATTTTTAGCATATAATTTTTTGTGAAACCGACTGTCCCTGCAGTCCAGTTTTTTTAAGTACAAGCTGAATTGTATTATGCGTTACATTAAAGCTTAATGACTTGTTTTGTTCTACAGTTATTAACTATTAGATGTATAAAACGATTAATCATACTTTTTAGAACTTGAAATTCAGACAGATTGTATTGTTTTAGTTTGTTTGATGTCCTCCAATTATGAGCCACTCATTCTCATGACTATAAATGATATATTGAAACCACATATGGGTGCATAGGTTATCGGGGGCTTCAGAAAACCTATTTCAACCATTAATGATTCTGTCTTATTGAACGAATTTTACAATTGGGGAAACAAAATTTTAAAAGGGGTAGCAAAAGTTTGGTTTGCTTTAACCGATATTCTTTATCAATTTACTTTTTGAAGACAACAAATTTAGTTGCTACTACGAATCTGTTTCCTCTGCGTAAGCTTTCTATTATAATTGGTTTATATAAAGTGTGTATCGCAAAATACAACTTCTTAACAACTGTCGTTATTATAATGAATTAAAAAGGTAAAATAATGAATTAAAAATTTATGCAGAACATTTCTGGTAACACCGGTTGAACAATTAATTCAATTTTGCTGCTCCCTTTTTTTATTTCTCCATATCTCTATTTCACACTTTTGTTGTTATCTATTTTAATGGTCTCTTTCTCTATTATCACGTGACAGAGATGATAGATGTGATTTTCATATTGTACGAAATTGTATAACAAATAGTACTTTTTCACCATATATGTACTAACTTGAAACACAATTTATGTTACGTCCGAATTATACAATATTTGATAAAAATAAAAGACAATTTCAGAGTAAATATTCTTAAATATTCTTCAAATTCCTATCTATGAAACGACTGTGTTTAATTTGTATTAATGTTTATTTATTATGACCTAATTTTTTTTATGGAATTAAATGTTTTTATTGGAGTACTTTTAGAAAAGCTTATTTTATATTGAAAAACTGTACAATTGTATCGTATTTATCATCCCTCTCGCATGAAATGTGTAAAGCTTAATGTAATTGATCATAAGCACAATTCTGTTATCTTATCATTTTGTGTGAAAAAGCTTTTAGAAGTGTATATTTAGTAAAAAGCTTTAATAATGTTAAATAAACTTTCAATTGAAAAAGTTTAATAATCTAAAGAGAGGAAAAGTTCTTCAAGTTGTAGATCATAATATTAGGGGTTTCAAAAAGTGTATTAGTTATCATTTCACGTATTCATATGGTGATTTTCCATGAAGAAAAAATATATATAATTTAAATAGTGTAAATCAACGGTTAAAGATTTAAAAATTTGCAACTAATATAGATTCACACGTGCCATTTTAATGTTTGGCATTTTTTTTTTTCAAATACCGAAATTCCTAAACCGGGGAAAATGTGTTCCAAAAACATTGTTTTTTTTATAAAAGTGACCACTGTGACGTTATTTACCGTTTGATAGTAAAAATACTTTGTATGTTTTTCAGTAACATATAGTCTATACAAATATGGATCTATTTCGAGCATCAGTGCTATGCGTTTTTAGAATTCTTTACTTAAATTTTTATTTTCAAAATTGGGGGGACTATGTCCGCTAAAGTGAGCCAAATTTTTCTTTTGCATTAGTTCTCTATTTTATTTAGTTCCGAATTTTATCGCACATATACATTGGCGATATTTAAAAACAAAATCTAGCCAGCGTATCTAAAAAACCAAAAAAAGATCGAGCAAAATTAAAAAATAAATAAACCTAAATTTCTATTGAACCAAAAGAGATCACCTAGACATTCTGATCAAAAATTGATTTTTGGAGATTTGTTTAAAAAATGTGAGACCCGAGGTGACCAACATCGACGGGCCAGCCATTGGCCCCCATTCCGATTACGATACTGAACAACTGTATACCAACTCGAAAACATCTCAGATCCAACCTTGTGAAATTGCGTTATGATATCTTGAATAGTTCCCGAGAAGGAGCGTTTTTTAAACAAAAGAAAAATTTTTAATAGAAAATGTAAAGATGGCTACAATTATACGATTTAGGAGAATTAAATCCAAAAACTCCCAACAAAAGAAATGAAAAATCCCAATTTTCGGAATTTTGTCCATAAAGCCCACATTTGTGCCGAGGCTGGTAACACAATAATAACAATGTTAGCTCTTGTTTTCAAGATATACCGTTATTGCATAACTCAAAAACGGTTTAGCTTATTGAATAAACTAAAAAAAAATCGAAATTCCGCAATAAAATTCCCTTTAAGTAAGACTGGAATTTGAAAAATTAAATTTAGAAAATGCAAAGGAAAAGGTTGTTAATTTAATCATTGAGCAAACTTGCGTTTATGCATCGCTAGCTAATAAACACAATTTATCTTTCAACGCAGAAGATTTGAAAATATTCGTGAGTATTTTGCATTACAGTGGATATTGCTCTATGCCAAGAGAGGATATGTATTGGCAGCTCTGGGAGGATACTCGCACTCCAATTGTTTCCGAAATTATGTTACGGAACAGATTTAAAAATAATAAAACGTTTTATTTATTTGGCTGATAACACTGATAACACGCTATTGACAAACGGTTAGCACCACTGGATTCAGCGTACTCGAATAATAACTATTCAGCAGTTAAGCAAGTAGTCAATGTATTCCTTATATACAGTAATCGTTACAAATATCTTATCACTTGGCTGACTCCAATTTATATATTTTGGTAATTTGACACGTATGTGCTCTTTGTAGTGCTAAGATATGACAATTGGTTACTTTATACATCCCAGGTAATCTAGCGTGAAGACAATTGTCACTTAAGTGTCTCTAAGTAATCAGGAGTGTAGTCACTTTAAACGTTTTGTGAGTAATTCGTTCAAACTGGTTTTATACAAATAGTGTTGATTTAATTATCATACAGATAATTTTTATTTTATTTTTCATGTAACATAGCATGAAGTCAATAGTCACTTTAGTGTCTCTTCGAAACCTATAGTGAAGTCACTATAATCGTTTATTTTGTACTGCACTTTAGAAAGTAGTTATTTTACTCACCAGAAGTAATATATTAGAGAGTTGTCGAAGAAAGGTTTGTTTACAAGCTATCGTTTATTGTACTGCCTATTGTCTTTTTAGCTGACTATTTGAGGTCAATTAGCACCCGTACATGATAAAATAACTAGTAGCTAGTAAGGTAACCGACGCTATTTAACCAGTATGTGAATCCACTGCGTTGACTATTTTGATCCAGATGTTAGACAGTCTCACTGTAGTCAAAAGGGGTCAATTGACCCCCTGCTTAGGACACGCACGTGTTAAAATAACTAGTCACGTAGCTATTGACGTAACTAGTTCCTACCCTAAATGATGGGTAAAATCACTAGTTCGGGACTGTCTCCTAGAACTGCTGGGTAGTGTAATTTATAATACATACAATACATCTACAACTGTTGCCCGTTTTGGAATTCCTGCTTTAGGATTTTAGAACATATAGTTTAAATTCAAAATTTCGATACAAATATTGGTTAAATTCGGAAGGGCATAGGAAACCCCCTTTATATATATTTTAAGGATTTTGTATTTTTAAAAATATATAAACATAACAGGAAGCAAAGAGTAATAGCTGTTTTTGGCAAAAAAAAAAAAAACACTAAAAATTAAACATCAATTTTATTTGCACTGGTATAGTGAAATATATTTTATCTATGTACGGTTTTTAGTATTCGAGATATAGACATACATATTGGCAATATAAAGCCACTCGAAAGTAAGCTTCGCTCATAAATAATTTTTCACACAGATAATTAAGTAAGTGTGTCAGACAGATTTTTAGTAGCTTTAGTTCTATACGTTATCTGGAAGCTTCCAAAAGTTAAGTTTGTGTATAAATTATGTCATATAACAATACTAAAATTCTCATGATTATATGTGACATATTGATACCGTTGCGTCCGGACCCAGCTAAAATTTTGTGAATTCTGGTAATGGGAACTAGTTACTACATACATTACTTTGTAATGAGTGGTCGTTAACCAGCATATTATTTTATTCAGTATAGTATATATTTAATTTTATACAGGTTGGTAATGATTTTTTGCATTTAGCATAGGTTTCTAGCGTGTATGACCAACCGAAACCATTAATATTTATCCAATATTTTATTTAAATACATATTGTTACGAATGTGCAATGACGATTTGAGTTTAACGATTTGTAACGACTGCCTGCAGCATTCATCATATTTGAGGGCACGTCCATCAGTAGCATTCGGTTGTTGGCATTGTTTGTAAGTATGGCAACACTAAATGTTTGGGCTGCTGGCAATGACATCGAAGGCTCTGGAATTCGAATGCACTAGTATGTCCGTTAAGAGCATTGTAGAAGATTCCCGATAGATGGCGCGTGTATAAATGGCAGAGCTGGCAGTCGTGAGTTGAGTTGATCATTGTCGCTGTTAGAGTTAACATCAATTGTCGTGTATATGTGTGTTTGTACATTATAAATTTTGTGAGCATTATAAATTTTGTGAATTGATAAACGTGTATAAAGACATTGAGTGACTATTTAATTCTGTTGTTGTTGTACATTCTAAATAAATAAAGAGTTGTTACAATTTTAAACTACTAATACTGCTTTTATTTGCAGTCAAAAGTATCCGGCTTATTTAAAGGAAATAAACCCACGTTTTTAAAAGGTAAAAAACGTAACAATATTTTACAGGTGACGGTAAGTACATTTGTAATGGATTACAGTTCGGAATACTGTTTCAAATACAATTTAAGAGGCAGTCATGGGTGTACCCAATTTACACAAAAAAAGACAGTCAATATTTCCGGTGTCATTATTATGATATGGGGTTGTTTTTCAGGGCAAGTTATGGGTCCAATTCATATCAAAAAGATACTATGACTATAATCAGATACATATTAATTATAAAGGATGTTATGTATCCATACGCTGAGGAAAATATGACCTTAGTTTGTAGATTTTTTTTTACCTATTCATTCAGTATTTAGAAATATTTTCACCACATATGTAGCTTAATATTATGGAAACCCCCTTCCAGAAATGACGAGAAATGAACGATATGTTATATACACCTCAGTAAGTGTCATATGCACCTTAAGTATAAGTATAAGTTCAAGGTCTTGTTATAATTTAATAATTATTATTTGTTTCTTGTGAAGCCATAATTTCTTTAATGTCTATTAATAATATTGATTGATTCATTATTTGTACATTACTCTCTGTGTTAATTAAACTGTTGAAATATTTACTGATTTTGTTTGTATTTTGATTATTTTTCTTACGCGTGATTCACTTTTTTGACAAACGTATTTTTGCAAAGTATTTTTTTTTTTTTTTTGCAAATAACACAAGCAAATCGTGTCCTGTATTAATTAGTACGATGCTAAAGTTGTTTTTAAATTTGTAAAATTTTATTTATGTTTGATTTAGTTGTTATATTTTTAAGAAAAAAAAAAAAAAAACGCAAATAAAAATGTAATAATAACAACAATATAAGCACATATGGACTTTTTACATTAAAAAAAAATCGTGTTTTCAATCACGCTCTAATTGTAATATTCTGGTTATACTTAGTGTTAATCGTTTGACTGGCGAATGATGAAAGTCATCGGGATTTTATATCCCGATATTTGGGACCATTTTTTATTTCACAATTAAAACAAATGCAATTAGAGTCAATTTATTTATCAAAATAAACTAATGAATTGAGTGTTATTCATATACATAGTATAGTGAAATCCTCACAAAGTATGAAGAAATTCATTTTATACTTTTTTTCCTTTGTATTAACATGATTTTAAACACGCATCACATTTTAGATATTGTAGCGTACCTAAGCAGTACACACTGCATACGAAATTAACAAATGCAATATAAGATATGCCTACACCACACAATAATAATAGTACTAACATTGCAATTCTTTTAAGGGGGGTCACACGGCATGTATTCCATATGTATTGGGACATGTATTCGATACATATAGAATTCCATGTGTATGTCAAAATTCACTTTATAAGCTTAGTACTCTGTTCAAAATTTCGTGCGAAATGCTGTCAAACTACGTATAAAATATTTGGAATGAAATATATACGAAATAATTTCGCAAAAGCAGTTCTTATTGTGGAAAACATGTGAAATACATCTGGCAACCTTATTTTTCCACACGAAATAACATAAGCAGCACTTCTTTCCAACAGCTGATTATTTGTTGCATATAAAATTTTTCGCATGAAAAAATTATACTTTTTCTCAAAAATTAACAGAGTACTAGGCTATACGTACGATTCATAATTTCCACGTTCACACGTACATATGTAATTGCATGTGACATAACCTCTATTAGTTTATATGTTTGTTGTTTTTAACTAATATATCTATTTAAAACATTTTTAAATCACAATAAATATATTTAATGCAATGAAACTTATTTTCTTATGATTTTTCTCTACTCTTTTTATACCCTTCACCTTCGTGAGAAGGGTATATATAAGTTTGTCATTCGGTTTGTAATTTCCACAATATAGTTTTCCGACCCTATAAAGTTAATATATTCTGTATCCTTATAGACAGTCGAGTCGATTTAGCCATGTCTGTCTGTCTGTTGAAATCAATTTTCTGAAGACCCCAGATATCTTCAGGATCCAAGTCTTCAATAATTCTGTCAGACATGCTTTGGAGAAGTTTCCTATTTAAAATCAGGAAAATCCGTCCATAAATAACGGAGATATGAGCAAAAATCCGAGACAACCTCTATTTTTGGCCTATTTTTGATCTATATCTCGATTACTAAGTCATAAATATAGACAATATGGATATCCAATGATAGATATTTCAAAATCCGATGTATAGAAGGCTATAGTAAGTTGGACCTACAATGGGTCAAAATCGGGAAAAATATTTTTTAACCCGATTTTTTTTTTACAAAAAGCATTTTTTTTGTGATAAATTTTTGTCACTAATAAATCAAAAAAAAATTTAATTTAAACAATTTTTTTTAAAAAAATTAAAAAAAACTTTTAAAAAACAATTTCGAAAAAAAAATTAAATTTTTTTTTTTTAATATAATTTTAAAGTATAATTTGATGAAGGGTATATAAGATTCGACACAGCCTAATATAGCTCTCTTACTTGTTTGTTTTGTGTTTTTTATTTTGCACTAACACAGTATTATATTTAAAAATACACTCTTGTTCAATTCACAAGGTCATATTGTCATAATGTTACGAATTTGCAATAGGGATTTGAATAAAACGGTCTATAACGACTGCATGTTGATAGCATGCGGTTATTAGCATTGTTTGTAAGTATGCTAACATTGACATCGAAAGCTCTAGAATTCGAACATACTAGTTTGTCCGTTAAGAGCATTGTATAAGATTCCCGAAAGATGGCGTGTGTATAAATAATGGCAGAGGTTGCTGTCGTGAGTTGAGTTTATCATAGGCACCGTTAAAGTTAACATCAACTGTCTTGTACATTTAAGTTTGTACATTGTAAAGTGTGTGTGCATTTCTGCGAATTGATAAACGTGTATAAAGACAGTGAGTGACTATTTGAACTGTTGTTGTTGTACATTTTAAATAAATAAAGAGTTGTTACAAATTTTAAACTACTAAACGGCTTTTATTTGCAATCAAAAGTATCCGGTTTATTTAAAGGAAATAAACCAACGTTTTCAATTTTGTATATCCACCACCATTAAAAATATTTTTCTGCTATAGGCTTAATATGGGGTGTAGGGTCAATTATGAACCGATCCTCAAAAAAGTTGGTACAAAAATTTAGGTTCATACAAAACTTTTTTACGTCTAATATCATCACGGTATCAATTAAGTATTATAAGACAGTTATAAATGTTCAAATAATTTTCTGAGGTGGATCTTGTATAGGGACAAATATTGCCCGATTTTCGCCATACTTTAAGTATAATTTCAGAATACTTAGAACTAATTGGCATAATCAATATATTTATGACTGCTCAAACAGTATTCCGTGGGACATTTGTATGGGGGCTACTAGAAATCATGAACCGATATTACCCATTTTCAATACCAAACAAACCTTGTCAACAGAGAGTATTTTTGGAAAATTTCAGCTAGCCAGCTCCTTCCGTGTTTCCAACAGACTGACGGATGGACGTCTTAGAATCTTATGAGATCGCAATATATATATATATATATATATATACTTTTTGGTTCTGCGACTAATACTAGAAGTGTTACAAGCGGAACGGCAAAATCATTATATCGCCCATCTTTTTTGATGGTGGGTATAAAAATAATGTGAAATCTATTAAAATGGGAGGAAAAGTTTTACTTTACATTAAAGTTAGTTAAATATCCATACAAAAATATACAAATATTCAACGTTTCACTGCATTATAACGTAATGTAGATCAGTTACCATTTATTTAACTGGCTTGGAAAATATATTCTAACTAAAATTTCGCACCTGCTTTTAGTCACGTTACGAATATTAAACAGTTTTACATACAATTATTAAGAGTATCAATAAATATATTAGATAAATAATAGAATAAATAACAAAAATACTTTAGAAGAATTATATTTAAGCTATAACGATTGATTTATATAATAGTATTTATAAGAAAGAAAACCGAAAGAGTGGTTTTTATAATTTTCTTTATAATACTATCTCTTATAAATCATAAAACTATCTCTTATAAATCATATTTAGTTGGAAATTCCACACCAATAATCCACATGTACACAAAAATCTACATATCTAATTTGATGAAGATCGGCCCATAATTGGTCATAGCTCCAATATAAGGACCACTTCGGAAAAATACATTACCCTAAGTAATTTTCTTTTAAATATTGATATCGAAACAAAATTTTACACAGATCAGTTATACGTAAAAACAAGTAAGAGTGCTATATTCGACAATGCCGAATCTTATATACCCTTCACCTTTGTTGTGGATGCATTAATTGTCCACTTTCAGCGTATAGCATCCGAAATATATCAAGAAAACCTTTAAAAATTTTACATTTAATTACTGACGAAAATATTATATTGTAGAAGATACAAACGAAATGACAATCTTATATATACCCTTCTCACGAAGGTGAAGGGTACATTAAATTACTGACGAACAGATTATATTGTAGAAGTTACAAACGAAATGACAATCTTATATGTACCCTTCCCACGAAGGTGAAAGGTATAAAAACAACAACGCCAAACGAAACGAAACGAACCACCAAAAAAAAAAAAAAACAAGATACGCAAAGCAATGAAACCAACACACGTCCAAACATACGTTTTATTGCTTTTTTGTCAAAGCATGCAATAAATTGTCTTTTTTTCATGAAATTTTCAGAGGTTGTCTCAGATTTTTGCTCATATCTCCATTGTTTATGGACGAATTTTGCTGATTTTAAATAGGAAACTTCTCGAAAGCATATCTGACAGAATTATTGAAGATTTGGATCCCGAAGATATCTGGAGTCTTAAGAAAATTGATTTCAACAACCAGTTAGACAGACATTTGAAAATTGTATTTGTTGATCAGAAGTGTTTGTTTGTTGATCAGAAGTGTTTGTTTATATGCAAATGCTGGTTTTTTCTAGAATGTCCAAATACCTTGTAGACTAATTATCTATCCGAATCACACATTTTGCTGTAAAATGGCATTAATTTTTAGGGCATATTTTGTTATATTTAACTTTAAAATGCATATTTATATGCATATCCCAATTTATAATAAAAATATTAATTTTTGTAGTGAGTGGGCAATATACTTTCTCGATAAAAAGTTGTTTGTCGAATTTTTTGTGGGATCATCATCACATATTGTCGACTAACTTATTTCGACATCGAGAAACTGGCAGCAACTCTTCTTAATTTCTCTATCAGCAAATCAAAAAGTATCATATCAAACAATTTTTTTTCAAAAACGTTTAGAATTTTTATTAATTAATTTTTTTTTTCATTGTAATTTCGATTTGTATTAAATTTTTTATATTTAACATATGTATACAGTTATAGCTCTTCAAACATATATTCAGATGGCGAAAACACTCTTATGTACCTTATGTATTCTATGAATTCGATATGTTGACCCCAATGGAGATTTTTTTGGATGTTACCAGCTGGAAATGCTAATAAGTGACACACTCTGGTATTAGAGCGTGTCAGGTACGCGGAGCATCACGGAAGATCTTTTACTATTGAACTCAATGAAATTAAATCGTTTTTATACCCTACACCACCATAGTGGGGAGGGTATAATGGATTTGTGCAGATGTTTGTAACGCCCAAAAATATTAGTTTAACACCCACCTTAAAGTATACCGATCGACTCAGAATCACTTTCTGAGTCGATTAAACGATATCCGTCCGTCCGTCCGTCCGTCTGGCTGGTTGGCTGGCTGTCCATGTAAAGCTTGTGCGAAGAGTACAGGTCGCATTTTTGAAGATATTTCGATAAAATTTAGTACATATCATTTTTTCTGCCCAATGACGAACCCTATTGAAATCGGTTCATTATTTCACCTAGCCCCCATACAAATGTCCTACCAAAATTGGACTTTATCGGTCATAAATGTTTAATTTATATATGTATCTACACAAGTTTTTCTCTAAATAAGTTTTTATGTCACCAAATTTTATGATGATCGGTCCATAATTAGTCATAGCTCCCATATAATGCCTGCTTCCGATAATCACTTTAACGATCATAAATCTCCTAAAAATGTTGGTATACACATAAAATGCAACATAAATAACTTTCATATAGACATTAATCACACTACCTAATTTCATGGTGATAATTGGTCATAGCTCCCATATAAGGCCCACTTCCGAAAATCGCTCACGAATATAAATTATTGAAATTTTGAAAGAAAAATGTTTTTGCTCATTTCTTAGTGTAGGGTATTATATGGTCGGGCTTGACCGACCATAGTTTCTAACTTGTTACGAATGAATTTTTTAATGAAATAGCAATCAGGGTCTGCTCAAAAAATAAACGTGACTTGTCCAGAAATGGTCACAAAATATACTCATATATTAGCGAAAAGTATGTTATGAGGTCGACCGCAAATCAAAAATAAAAATACGCTTATTCTTTGATATTTTGGACGTAGTACTTATTGACTCTTATTTAGTCTGCCAGAAAATACATGAAGTTAAAACGAGTGACGAGAAAAAAGTGCGTACTAATATCATTAAATATTTTCAACAAAACCCAAATTGGTCCTAGAAAAAGTTGTCCAAACAATCAAAGGTCTACCGTCAAACTGATTCCAATGTTATTAAACAGTATCGGGAGAACTTGTCCGTTGATAGAAAACCCGGTTCATGTAAAAGGAATGCACCACATTATGTTTCTAAAGCCAATAAATAGAAAGCATTTTCAAAAGAGCTCCCAACACATCCGGTAGGAAAGCAGTCCGGTTAGCACAGTACTCGGACTATTTGGTACAAAAAATTAAAGCCAATGAAACATACAAAAACATACAAGGCTCAAAAAGCTCCTGACAGGAACTCTGCTAAAAATTTAGAAACCAAAGACAGAGCACGGAAATTGAAGTCCAGATTAATACAAAAAATATACCTGCTGCATAATGGATGACGAAACGCACGTATGGAACAATATTTGTATGTTGCTGATGCTCGAGGGAATGTTATAGAAAAATTTAGGACCCAAAAGCAGAAAATTTTCCCAAAAAGTTCTTGGTATGGCAAGCAATATGCAGTTGCGACAAAATAAGCCAAACATTTGATACATTTGGTACCAAGAGATGTAAATCCTGCAAACTGCTTGGAGCTAAGGCTAGAGGAGAGATATTGGGATCTTGTTAAAAAGATGTCTAAAAGTGCGGTAGATTTTAAACGGAGATGGACTACGTGTTCAAGCAGAGTAACAGAAAGCACTATAAAAACCTTAATGGAAGGGTTTCCGGAAAAGGTTCATACATTCATCACTATTGATTAGAACTATAAATATAATATTATTTGTAAAATATAATAATAATTTCAATCATATAAAAAAAAAATCAAAACTGTAAGTATAGTGGTTTAATTTTTATTAACATATGTATGTATGTAAAGATTTTTTCGATCTCAGTCCTTAAATTGGGGCCTTTTTGTTCATTAAGGCTCGTAATTGAGAGCATATATTTTTAGTTACATAAATGATTTAAATAAAACCAGATTCAATACATAATTAAATGACACGCGTTTGTCAAATTTACATGTTCTAAAAATATATTTACCACGTTGCCATAACCAGAAGCACGTGTTGTAAACCACTTTGAATTGTATTTTTTTACAATTTACACCTTTTATTAACAAAAGTTGTATTCGTAATTTACAGCAAAAATAGATGTAAGTATTTTTGCTTTAAATTTCGAATAAAACTTTTATTAATAAATGGTGTTCAATGTACATATTTGTTGGTACTATTTAATAAACTATTTCATTTCCTGTTTACAGATTTTACTACAAACATATAAACTTATAAATATTATTGATGTTGTATTGGATTAATGTGAAAACCAATTATGTCAATAACGATTTATTTATTTATTGTACAGATCTTTATTTACATGTTAATTGAATTAGACAAACACTAGACATAAACAAATTCTAGTGGAAGGTCAAATTTTGGTCAAATAAAACTCAATACAAATATATAAAATGAATCTAGAATTTTTTTAAAAAATAATAACAAATAATTAGAGGTTTTGTATAGTTTATGGGTTAGATCAAACTTGTTGTATGCCCTACAGCAACATTTACTCGAAACTTTTTGACACAAAAGTATAATTTTTACATTTTTTAAGTAAATTTCCTAGAAGATAGACCTAGTAAAAAGCCGATTTTTGATATTTCCTTGCTACCGTATTTATAAGATATTGGATACATATTCACAACATGTTTGAGCAATTCTACATTATGCTGAAGATGCCAGAAAGTTAATTTTCACTTTTGGCTGATTCAAAATTTTGAGACATTCTTGGGTTTTTTGCGATTTGACGGATTTTATACAAAAAATTATTGTAGTTTATCGATGTTCAGAGTATGCTTTTATCTTTTGTTTCAAATCTTGAATTTTTACCCAGTAAATGATGAAATCTAGAACCAAAATGCCTTAAATCTGAGCTAAGTAACCAAATACAAATAAAGTCAGTTAATATGTTGATATACAGCTATTTAACATCAATTATTGAAATTAGCAAATATATTTACACCTAAACAATTTACCTATTCAAATCCAATCTAAACCATGTCACGCCGAAGCCACGCCATATGGTTAAACTTGTCGCAATTTATTCAAAAACGTAATAGACCGTATAATCATTCAAATAAATTTGTTTATTATTATTTATTATTGCCAAATGGCAATAACTTTAAGACTTTCGAGAAAGAAAATAAGAAAATATGTATAATTTATATAAGTAAATAAATAAACAGATAAATTAGAGAAAAATGTGAACAATAGGACGTGTGAATAAGGTTATTAGAGTATAAATGTAATACAGTGATGTTCATTTCATATGTAGTTGAATTTTTTATTCGAAAGTCTGAAATTTTGGAGTTTGAAATTAAAACTTGAATGCACTATGACCCGAAAATGGTTTGAGCAGGCAAAAAAATTGTATGTTCTATATATATCATAACACTTCTTAACACATTGTAGCTAAATAATCGGTAAATATTGCAATTCGAGTTTTATAAAAGTACAAATATTTGATTCCAACATGAGTATCAAAACATGGGCCCATAGATCTCATATAAGAACTACTTCTGAAAAACACATAAATATCATAGAAATTTCGATATCAATGCAAAATTTAACACAAATAACTTATATTTATGCATAAATCATTGTGCTAAATTTTGTTAATATCGGTCCATATTTGACCATAGAAACAGCGTAGCCAATTGAACGCTATTTGCGCTAGATTTAACGATTTTTAGTATCTATTTCAAAAGTCGCATGTTTGTCAGTTAGCGATTTAATTTTAATACCAAGCTAGATAGGCGCGTTTCACTTAAATACTTTTCAAATTAATCTTGTTAACAAACAAAGCTGTGTATTAACAACTATCAACTATTAACCCCTTGTGGACCAAGACTTTAAATCGTTGAAAAAACTCATAGATTTTTATTTAAATTTTATTTTAGTTTTGTATCGTTTATAACATTTTCTATTTCAAGTCTATTCCATGGTATTTTACGAAACAGTATTTTTTATCATTACAACATTAATAAACACCACAATGCGAACATGAGATACTTCACCGTTTTGGGCAAAAAGGATCAACATATTTTTTGTTTTCATTTTGTAAGCTTATTATTGTTATGGTACTTATAAGTACCGTCGGTCGAAAAGGTTAAGGTAAATTCATCGACACCAAAGAGTCACATTTTAGAGTATTTCTTCAGTGATTCAGATGACAAATCTGCAATATCGTCTTTAATGTCCTCTTTTAGGTCAGACAAGGTTGTGACTCGAAACTTCACTGAAATAAGTTATCAGAGGAAATTTGTGTTTCTAAATATTTATGTTTATTATTATTATTAGTGAGGCTCTACGCACTGCGACCCATAGGTCTTAATTTTTTATTCCTAACAGATTTAAGCTACATATAAAGCCTAGTATTCTATAAAAAATACTTTAAGCCACAGTGACAGGTGAATAATCCAGTAAGTATCCCCAAGACACCTTTTCCGAACGAAAGCAACGACTGGGATCTACGTCTGGATAGGGTAATGAATTGTTTGACTGTCTTAGTCCTGATACATTATCCCAAAATCGGGTAAATTCCGATTTAACCATGGGATGCCAAAGAACGGTTCAGGACCTATAAACGAGCGTCGGTCGCTAGCGTTACCTTCATGGCCAGGTACCCAGCACAATGTAAGTTCATTGTGTGCGCCGAGTTCATTCACGGATGTGCAGCAGTCCGTAACAACACCAGACCTCACTATATGATGTTAATGCTCTAAGAGCAGCCTGACTGTCTGACATAACAAATATTGCAACAGTAAATGTTTAAGCTGCTAACATTAACATCGAAAGCTCTAAAATTCGAATGTACTAGTTTGTCCGTTAAGAGCTTTGTAGAAGATTCACGAAATATGACGTGTATATAAATAGTGACAGAGGTTGCAGTCGTGAGTGACTTCATCATTGGCGCTGTTAGAGTTAACATCAATCGTCGTGTATATATGAGTTTGTACATTATATAGTGTGTGTGCATTTCTACGAATTGATAAACGTGTATAAAGACACTGAGTGACTTTTGGAACTGTTGCTGTTGTACATTATAAATAAAGAGTTGTTACAAATTTTAACCTACTAAACGGCTTTTATTTGTAATCAAAAGTATCCGGTTTATTTAAAAGAAATAAACCAACGTTTTAAAAAAGTTAAAACGTAACAATATTTTCAACAAAACCCAACTTGGTCCTGCAAAATGTTGGCCAAACAATCAAAGGTCTGCCGTCAAACTGATTCCAATGCTTCCGAGTCAATAATTTTATGTTGCTGATGCTCGAAAGAATGTTGTAGAAAAGTTTAGGACCCAAAACAGAAAATGTTTCAAAAAAGTTGTTGGCATGGCAAGCAATATGCAATTGTGGCCAAAGAAGCCAAACATTTGTTACAAAGGGCTCTATAAGTAAATTCCGAAATTTACATCAAGGAGTGTTTAAAAAAAGGGAAGCTTCCATTCATAAGACTTCTTAATGTGTCCACATATTTATGGCCTAATGGTAAGCAAGGTCTTGAGTGGTACAAGAACAATAAAGTGGTATTTGTAGCAAGAGAGGCAAATCCTCCAAACTGCCTGGAGCTAACGCCAATGGAGAGACATTGACCTCATGTTAAAAGAGAATTGAAGAGCACAAAAAGGTGTCCAAAAGTGTGGTAGATTTTAAACGGAGATGAAAGAATAATGTTCGAACAAAGTGGCAGAAAGCTCTATAAAAACTTTAATGGAAGGGTTTCCAGAAAAGGTTCATAAATTCATCACTATTGATTAGAACTATAAAAATATTTTTTGTAAGTTGTAATAATAATTTTAATCAAATAGAAAAATCAAAGATGAAGGTGTAGTGGTATATTTTTTATTAACATTTAGGTATGTTAAAATTTTTTCGATCTCACTCCTTAATTTGCAAAAGTAACCTTTATAAACAAATTTTTACGAAAGCAAAATAAAAAAATTAAATTTAAGATATTCTTTTTTAAAATAAATAAATAAATTTTTTCAAGTAAGTATATACTTAAAATCCAAATACCTTGAGAACCCCCATGGTCCCACTCTGAATATATGTTTTTAATCGTGCAATGGCTCATATTTAAGGAAAATCTTTGAAAAGACATCCTTTGTTCAACGACGACTTGCTATGCTATGTTCTGTATTGTTCAAATCTATAGCTATTAACAGTTTTACTTTAGGTATTTTGCACGAATGTATTAAAATATGAAATTTAAACCTACCTACATTAGGGTAACAGCCGATTTTTTATTTTTAGATTTCAAAGAGTGCCGGGTGGAATATTGTGACACTAGGTCTAAAAGTTAAATGTTGAAAATTTGAGCCAAGGATTTCGGGGCGCGCATCGAGGTCAAAGGTCAGATATATGCAATATTTTACTATTTATATGAAATAAATTTGTGAAACTCCTTAACTTTCTGCATTATGTTACAGATATATGTAGATTTATTTATATTAATAAAAATTACAGTAAAAAATCTCTTTAAGATTAAACCTATATCTCCTTTGGGTCAAATTGACCCACAAAATGTATTATCGCTAAAATTCGGAAAAATTGCAAAATTTTCAGTTTTTGTAAAAATTTTGCTACTTAATAATTATTTTTGCAATCGAATGCAAAAGAATCGAAATGTGTACGTAATTGTCGTTCTAATGAGATATAAAAGACAAAAATTGGTTAAAAAATGTTAAAGTTATTAAAAATTTCCCAGACCATTAACGTGTCTCAAGCCACTTGAACAACAAATGTAGGAACAAAATTAAAATATTTTAAGAAATATTAAAACTAAAGCTAATTTTTACTTAAAATATATTCGTATTTACATTTGTATGAGTTTTTGTCTTTGTAGGACACCGTTAACCTATTCGCAGGGATGGCCAAAAAAAAATTTATTTTTTTTAACGACGGTTTCAAATCTCCATTTTCAAATTTTTAAAAATTTTAGAATTTTTTGGGATTTATTGAGATCATAATAGAGAATAAAAATATGGAAAAATTATATCAATGCCTTTTACAGTTTTTCAGTACCAACGATTTAAATTTTGTGATTTTCGGGAAAAAATATTTTATTCGCCAAAATTAATCCTTAATAGAACTTGGGATCCAAATGACCTTCAACTTTTAAAATCACGAAAACCTCAGTCAAATGGAGAGTCATTCTGACACCAAGTGCTTTTAAGAGATAATTTCCATGTTTGTGCTATTATTATAAATGCTAGACTTTATGTTATATTTTTCTCAAGTTTCATTAAAATTGGTGCAAAAATTTATAATATTTCACTATTTTTTATTTAGAAATTCCAAATATTGCTAAATTTTACCTTTGACCTTCACCATTTAAGGGTTAACGTTTTCCGATTTTAGTAAAACTTTCATAGTCTAGCGTTTTTTGTCATTTTGTTCAGCATCACTGGAAGCAAACTATATTTTTGATGTTTTAAAATCTATCTCTATCTACTTATCGTCACGGACCAGAGATGTACATGAGTTGATTCGCTTTTTTCTATATGAATGAAATCACTGCATTTGTTGTGCTTTCAATCATCAACATGTGGTAATTATATTGCTTGCAGTGCTTGCGGTCTCATAATTGATTGCCATTTTCTCAATCATTTTTTAAATCCCGCTTGCAATAACAACTCAAAAATGATTACTGTGTTTTGGTTTGTATGCAAAGTATTCAAATGATTCACAAAAGCTCGATGATAAGTTGAATGTTTAGTTCAAAATCAGTGCATTCATTTGTTTTTAATAACTTTTCGCACGTGGTTCAAGAACTAAATTCCGTCTTATTTTGATACAATAAACTCCGAAATAATAAAAAATATTGAAAATGGTGATTTCCGTATTGTTAAAAATAGAAATATGCAAGAAAAATCCTTCTAAATGCAGTCTTCAATTAATTCAAACATACTCATATAGGAAATTGTATATTAACTCAAAAAGCTCTTCTTATATTCATAACACTCATATTGATTCGCTGCTTTTGCGAATGGTAAGAGTTTATAGAATATGCAAGCAATTACATGCATTTTGTAACAAAACACTTGCTTTGGTGAATCATGCAATGACAGTTTTCGTTTAGTATATGTATAGTGATAACTCAGTATTCATTTTTGCAAAATAAAAAATATGTCATTTGAATGGTATTCATGCACATCTCTGTCACGGACACAACTACACTTTTCTTTTTGTCTACAGGACAAGCAAAAATCGTTATAAAATCAATAATAATAAAGTATTCTTGGCAATTTTTTGCGTTTGAATTTCTTTAATAAAGTTGTCATTTCTGATGGCAGGGGTCTACAAATTTGCGTGAGCATGTAGTTTGATCAAAGCAACCATAATCAATCAAAAACTCGATGAATTTTTGTGTAGTTACGTCCATTTGCATTTAAGGTGACGATACTTAATTCGACAAACATAATAAAAATTTAACACTACATAGTAAATAAATTTTTGTACTGAGGTGTTAAAACAAATCTTGTATTTTCAATTTTAGTTATTTTCAACTTGCTGAAGTCACTGTCATGAATTTCCTATGAAATTTTGCAAATGGTGTTTATACGCAAAATTGAAAACGATTAAAAAGTAGATGGAAAGAAATTATTAAAACCGTCTGCCAGATTGCATAGATACTAATTATTTGTTTACATAACGATCGAATCGTACAATTTACAAAAGAAATACAATCAATCTACTCACAGATAACCAACCAACCATACATAGATTTCATATATATGTGCTAGAATATTTATGCATATGAATGTACGTATCAATGTACTAATCAATGAATGGATGAATATATGTATAAAAAAAAAAAAGATATGGATCGAATTATTATTATTTGATTAATAAGTTGATAGGAAAATTTTCCACAAATATAAATATTTAACAATTTGTTTATTTATTTATGAAATTAAAATTTCTTTCAAAGTTTTTTTTTTCCATCTTCACTTCTTTTTTGCAAATTTCACACATAAATAAATAATTTTGATGGTTATTGTTGCTGTTATTATGGTATTATGAGGAAGTACACTAAACATCACTTGGAGTCTGAGTGTCGAGGGTTTCAAAAGTTTGCAAAAAAAAAAAAAATAGAAGAAAAATATCAATGTTTATAGGTGGTATTTGTTGTTGTTTATTTTAAAAAAATAATAAAATTGTTTATTGGTTTTTAAAAGCGGCAGACTTAAATTTATTTGTTGTATATATATTTGATTATCATTTGTCGAAAGTCATAATTGTAATATTATTTATTTATGTAGATGTGTTTGAATTTTTTCACAGTTTTTTGCAAAAATTTAATCTGTTTAATAAAAAATATTTCTTTCATAAGTCTTTTTCGTTTGGGTTTACTGATATTTTGCATCTTCTTTTTTCCCCTTTTAGGACACTTTGTTTGAACTGCTGCTAATTTAATTTGTCACGGTTATTTTAATTTTACTATTTTCTACAAACAAAAATTTAATACGATTTAATTTTCATTTTTGTCTTTTAGATTTTTGTGTAAAATGTTTATATTTATAGAAAATTGAAATCTGCTAGCATGTTTTAAAGTTTTTATTTTGAGTGCGAAATTTAGTCAGTTCGTACATGTGCACCCATTAACAAACAATTATGTATATGATAAAATTCATATGACTTTGATATATAATAAAAGGTTTAAAATGAAATCGTGATTTTCCAAAACTCAAACATCATTTTAAATGATTCAGCACTATTTTTAAAAAGGAAATAAAAAATACCTTGTACTAAGTATTAGAAAGTCTTTAAATTTTAACGTATGGGAAAATTTTTTTATTTTAAGCTCAATCTTGCTCAAATTTAAAACACTGGATAATTAAAATTACATAAAATTGTGCAGATTTTTTAAAAATTATTCTGAAACTAGCTGACCCGGCAAACGTTGTTTTGCCTTCAAAGTGAAGAAAATCTGTGGTCAATTGTCCATTGCAATTGTTTCTTTTTTTGAAATATTTGCTGGATGGATTGCGGTCTGGCCGATTTTAAAATGTATTTCCCCTCATTGAAGCATATAAAATAAACAATATTTTTTGTTGTCAGTTGCGAAAACGATCAAAGCGGATGGTTTTCCGACACGTGAACATGCGACATACAGTTGATTGGCCTTGTGATTTACTGATTGTCATAGCGAATGCGATAAGAATTGGAAATTGGATTCGCTTAAACTCGAATGGCGTATCGGTTAGGTTCATTGGAATTCTCGGAATATGAACTTCCTCACCTTTGTAATTTTCTTTTTCTTGATCGCTAAACGCGTTCCGTTGCATAATTTTGGTTGACTGAGATTGCGAAGTATGATGACAACAGAACCAACCATTAATTTTAAATTGTGCGGTGGCAAGCCAGGCACATGCAATGAATTCAAAAACTCAGTGGGATAGTTGGTTGCTTCGTTTTCGTTTGTTACACAGTCGACAGATTTGAAGGAATGAAATTAATGAAATTGTGCAGTTTAAGTGATCTACATCCTTGTTCTTTGCCGCTAAAATCGTTCTTTCACTCAACCAATCTTAGTTTTTGTGGTTAGCAATGATGTTCGGAAACGCTTTGGTGATGAGCTCCTCTATCGTTGAGACGAAATTGCAAAAAATAGGCGGCAACGAACTCAATTCATTCCATGCGTCGACAGGAATACGACCATTACTAATAGTTAGCAGATGATTGGAGAACAGTTCGGCAGATGGATCGTTTTGCAATGCAACTCGCATGTTTGTCGTCACCTGAAGTTTCTTCACATAACGCCACAATGTGGATGATTTGAGGCAAGTATTGATCTCATCGACAGCAGTCGATCGAGGTAATACTGGTAGTGTTTGTCGGAAATCGCGTGAGAGTAAAATCAATGCACCGGCGAAATGTCTTGCGTCATTACGCAGATCTTTCATAGTGTGATTCAGAGCTTCTAATGCACGTTTATGCGACATTGTGCATTCGTCCCAGATAATGATTTTGCTTGCTACCAAAACTTTGCCCACTGCTGAATGCTTCACTATGTTACATGTTGGTTCTTCAGCCGCTTAAATGTTTAATGGCAATTTCTACGCAGAATGAGCGGTTCGGCAACCTTACAGCAGCGTAGCCACAATTCCAGAAGAAGCATCTGCTACAGAAATTTCTGATCTTGCTGAACTGTAGCAAGAATCAGTGATATGAGGAATGTATTGCCAGATGTGCCACCAGATGCATCAAGGAAAAATATGCCAATATTTCCATCATCAATTTTTGTTTACTAATGTAAAGGTACATTCGTTTGAAACAATTGGCTAAATGCATTTGTGTCATATTCACGCTGCAATTCTCGTTCGAACGCGTCGTTTGGTCGACGATCTGGTTATGGCATTCCTAACCTGACTAACAAACTGCCGCACATGAGGTAACACAAAACCAAAGCCTGGTTGTGCATATCATCTGAAGATGAGGATTCTCAGAATGGATACGAACTCGATGCAAGATGTCTTCTGAAATGTCATCTTTGTACTTGTCCCACAATTCACGTGGATTCGATGGAAAACATGTGGCGTATTTGACTTGGAGATACAGAAATAGTTGCTTCAGCGATTGTCGTGTTCCAATGCGTATCGTTTTCAAGCAAACAGAGCTCCTGACATGCAACACGAAATGTTTGCAACACTACACCATTGACAGTTCGAAGTCGGCCCACGAACATTCACCAGCAATAGTCGCAAGTAAAAGCATTCATCATTCTTCTGTATAAACTGTATAAAAACGGCCAAGAGGTAAAAACTTCAGCGCCTTGTTTTCGACGTTGAAATTTTTTCGATGTATCATTCCAAGTGTAATAACGCAAACGTTGTTTTGCCATCAAATTGCAGAAAATCTGTGGACAATTGTCCACCATATCACTCCTCATCAGATATTGGAGGAAAATAAATTTTCTTCATATTTTTTTTTCGAAGATATTTAGGGAATTTTCTTTGGTATTCTTCTTGTTTGGACGGAGGCCATTCCGAATTGGTGCGAATCATCGAAATCGGTCCAGGCGTTCTTGAGTTATAAGCGTAGTAACTAACATCACTCTCTTTTATATATGTATATAGATATAGATCACTAATAGAAAACCATTATAATTTATGGAACATTATAGACAAATCTCCTTTATTGCTGTTTGTATTACATGAAACACGCTCTTAATGTGATTAATCAATTTTTTCATGGAAATTTTATAAAACTTCGCAGTTTATAATATAAAAAATAAATAACAAAAATACATACATACTTATCTGTAGTGTGAAGTTCTGACGCAAAAATTTAATATCTCACCATTAAAAGATAGTTCTGATATTTAGTTTAATAATTAATTGTAACACTCTCAAATAACGTTTCTAACGCACTTTAATTGTTATTAGCACAAGCCAGACGTAAGAGAATTATTCATGCCAATATGTTATTCAAGACTAAAATTTTATTGTGACAACTAAATTCCTTTTAAATTAAAGACCTTGAAAAGACTCATCGTTTCATGTAGAAGTTATAGCTGAAAGGCTCCTCATGAGCTGCCAACATGCTAATCCAATGAGTCAATTTGTGGAGACAGCCTTGCATGAAGTTGTAAAGCCGTGTGTGCACTAGCAAGTCACTTGCGGAAGAACTTCAGCAAGTATTTGCTGAAGTGTTTCCACTCAAACCGAAACTTGCGGAAGTCTGCTGCCAGAAGTAGTTTGTAGAAGACGTGTTTCCACACAATGTGAGAACAGCTTGCAGTAGAGTTAGCTTTTTGTACGAATGACAGTATAAAAATGTCTTGTGGCAAAATAAGATTGGCAGCTGCCATCGAAGCATATTTAATTAAAAAGAAAAAACAAATTAATACAAAGAAACAAAAAGAAGTGTTTGGGTAAGAAATTGGGTGCTGCGGACCGAAGATTCCATGCTGCTGAAAAATTTCCTGAGAATGATGATTTTGAATATATTTTATCTTTAATTCAAACAAGTATTCAAAAGCTGAATACTAAAATGAGATTAGCTATACCTCCCACAGACCGGCTTTTAGATACTCTTCGATGTGTTTTTTCACTACTCCAAACGAATTTATATTTGTCCATTCTTATAAATTTGGAAGAGAACTCGAAAAAAAAAAAAATGCAAAAGAAAACTGAAAACGGAAAAGAATACATACCCAACTTCTTCTGCAAGTCTTCAAAACACTTGCAGTTCACAGCAAGTCGTTCAAGTTACTTCCAGCAAGCAACAAACACATGTTTCCACATAATTCCTGTAAGCCGTGACTTCTGGAAGTCGACTTCTAATACGTATTTCATGACAAAAACTTCTGGAAGCAACTTCCACAAGAAAACTTGGTACTGGACATTTAAGAACCATTGACAGCTTATCTACATTCAAACAATATATTATGGCTTCTTTCATATACAAGGTGGCGCAAAAGTAATCCTCCTATCAGAAAATGCTATAAATATTGCGATTGGCCCCTAATGTCAGTTCTGTTTTGACATTTGTGTAGTAAACACATGCGAAATACACGTTAATAAACAATGTTACGCTACACTGCTCCAGAACGCGGAATATTGCTGACTATTTATTTGACCAATAACCGGTCGGTGACTTTGGCACAACGTGAATTTCGTCGCAGATTTCCTGGCCGTCCAACGCCTACTGGTGAAACACTGCGACGTTTAGCCGCTCGCCTCGAAGAGACTGGCACAACACGAGATGCTGCCAGGCGTGGCAGACCCCGGAGTAGCCGTTCTGCAGAGAATATTGCTGCTGTAGCCGAGGATGTCATGGAAGCGCCGTCGACATCGACCAGACGACGTGCCACGCAAATGGGTATCAGTCGACGGGTCTTTACAGCGAATTTTGGTACAAGATTTGAAGATGTTTCCGTACAAAGTCCAGACGATGCATCAGCTTTTAGCTGCTGACCGCCAATCGCGTCTAACATACGCTCAAGCCATCCTTAATCACCATCAAGAGGAAGATGATTTTTCATCAAAAATAATCATGAGTGATGAGGCCCATTTCCATCTTAGCGGGTACGTAAATAAGCAAAATTTACGCTTCTGGGGCACTGAAAATCCGCGTGTAACCCACGAAGAGCCATTACACCCGCTCAAAGTCACTGTATGGTGTGCTGTTTTCGCTGGAGGATTCATCGGACCTTTTTTCTTCGAAGACATCGCGGGCCAAACGGTTACTGTGAATGGTGAGCGCTACAGAGCAATGATCAACGAGTTCTTTTTGCCGCAACTTGATGAATTGGGATTGGAAAACATGTGGTTCCAACAGGACGGTGCAACGGCACATACTGCACGTGCCACAACCGATATGCTGAAGAATGCATTTCCCGGGCGCCTAATCTCCCGTTTTGGCGATTTGCACTGGCCAGCAAGATCGCCTCATTTGACCGCACCAGACTTCTTTTTGTTGGGCTTTTTGAAGTCGCGGGTTTATGTCAACAAGCCTCAGACTCTTACAGCTCTTAAAGACAATATCCGTCAAGAATCTGAGGACCTATCGCCGGAAGTTTTGGCCAAAGTGATGGAAAATGCCATAAAAAGGGCTCAAATGACAATCAACTGTGGCGGCGGCCATTTACATGACAAGAAGACCAAATAAAAACTCTAAATTTAAAATAAACGTTTACAAAATAGTGCAAACCATAATGCACTGAACTCTATATTGCAACTTACTCCAATAAACCTTTACCTAAAATGTAGTGTAATTATCTACCTTTGTATGCTGAAGTTCTAGAACTTATAGATATGCAAATATCTTTTATACTTCCCTCGTTATATCATTCAAATGTTTAGCTCTAATACAGGTTATATCTGTGAGTAAAAAACTACTTTGGGAGGCACTTTAAATTTGCAATTATTTGTGCCTTTATCTCGGATACTATGTTTTGTACATATACAATATATTGTAAGCTTAGCAATCTAGCAATATCCATTTTTTATAAAAATTAAGATTTAAGAACAAAAGAGCAAAGTCCATATTTTTTTAATCTCACGTATTTTTAATAAGCTCATCAAATTCATTTTTATTACACTGATAATACATGCAATTGACACAACAATGCCCCGACGTGACGCACGAAATCTTAATTATGGGTCGTATAATCTACGCCGTTGTAAAAGATCGGGCCAAATTCAAGAAATATTGCATTTTTGCTTTGCTGTTGTTGTAACAGCAATGGTTGCTGAGCCCTTGGCCGAGTGAACTCGGGTCATTTCGGTGCATGAAACCGGTTGTCGTGGGAATATAGGTAACAGTTGCCAACCTTGGTATATAAGATTCAGTATAGCACTCTGACTTTTTCTTATTTTCATTTTAATCAACAAAATGTTATATTGAATTATTCTTTAATTTAAATTTTTGAAAAAAAGATAAGTAGAATTTTTTCCAAAACAAGTTGTCTAATAGAATTCCTGACATTCTTTCTGAACTAGTTCTGTGATTTATAGAAGTAGTCTAGGACCAGTGCATAACTAGTTCCTATAAAACTCTATGGAATTACTTGAGAATCAAAATATGGTTACAGAAAACGGGTACTGGAAGTAGTTGCGGTATCACTAGTTTTATGGATGTTATCAAAGAATGTAAAGTGATTGTGATTATAGCTGTTCTTGAAGTAGTCCTAAAAATCCTGGTTATTATATTTCTTTAACGAATAGCTAAATGTTCATTCTAATCGTTTGTATGTAAATTTTACTATTTTTGTATCAAAATCTACCAAAAGAAGTGAAAATAGTAAAATTTAGCAACTGTTCAAATATACCATTTTTATACGCAATATTATGTTATACATGATAATTTGTTATTTATGCTAAATTTCATTTACTATTTACTTATGTTAATCAGTTATTGTCTCGTGCTAGATTTTCACATATAACGCTTCATCAATTGTCTAACAAAAGAAGTCTTTTTCTCAAATTGACAAATTTTAGCACCCTAAGATTAACTAATTTGCATAAAACTTAAGTCTGGAAACTAAAGGTCTCGTGTTTAAATTACTCTGTTTAAATGACTAACTAGACTAGAGACCCTAAGTAGTGTCTTGTATTTGACTTTGTCACTAAACACTTAAAATATTTACTTAACCAATAAACGACTTGTTTAATAAACTTTAACATTAAATTAAAAAAAATGGCGAACTTTTCGCACTTATATTGGTTATAAAGAAAGTTGGTACACACTTTTTTTATTTACAACTTTGAATATTTAGGTCAATTATTTGTTATAAGTCTTAGTAAAATAGTAAAAGTCTGGAGCAGAAATCTGTAACAACAACCTTGAGGTGTAAAAGAGGTTTTTGACTGTTTATATGAGAGTTGATTTATTTTTATACCCTACACCACTATAGTGGGAAGGGTATTATGCGTTTGTGCTGATGTTTGTAACGTCGAAAAATATTAGTCTAACACCGACCTTAAAGTATAGCGATTGCCTCAGAGTATATTTAATTTACCGAAATTTCGATAAAATTGCGACCTGTAATTTCCTAGAAACCTATTCAAATTAGTCAAAATCGGTTCATTATTTCACCTACCGCCTATACAAGCAGGACTTTATTGGCCATAAATACTTGATTTATATACATATACACACATATTTTTCCAGAAATAAGTTTTATATACAAGTAAGGAACACATAAAAATTTTAAACGGATCGATTCATAATTGACCATAGCTATCGTAAGGCCCACTTCAGAAAATTACTTTAACGTGCATAAAACTCTTAAACATGTTGGTATCCAGTAAAAAAAATTCAACAAAAAAGGTTAATGTAGAAAGAATTAACGCGTCCAAATTTCATGATGATCAGTCCATAATTAGTCATAGCTCCCACACAAGGCCCACTTTCCACAATAACATTAACGAGAATAAATCTCTTAACACTCTAACCGGTAAGACCACCTCAAGGCGATCTTCGATTGTATTAAACATTTTTGCGCTTCTAAATAGTGAAAACTGTATTTAGACAACACTTTTTTACATTTCCTTTATACCTTTCAATATATTCTGACAAGTCGTTTGTCAGCTATGATCAATCAAGTGCAAAAAGTCATCAAATTAGCATCGAAAATTATTTCGCAAATTTATCTATTAAAAAACAACATTTAGAATAAAATGATCGACATCAAAATGTTACGGTAAGTAGATAACATTTTATATTTAAGTTTTAAAACGTATTTGAAGTTAAAAAAAATTTAAAGTTTGATTTAAAATCGAAATAGCAAAGGCCTACTCAAGACGGTCTTGCAGGTTTGCGTGTACAAAAATGTCCTCCTCTCTTACATTGTAGTTTTCACCTTTTGTTCATAAAACGCTATTGTTTGCTTCTGGTTCTATTATTTTCCTTTTATTTTATTTATCTTTATTGTGTTAAAGATGGATATTACTAAACATCCTTATACGAAAAATATCAATTTGGAGCAAATGTCTGATGAACAATTTCTCGAGTTCATCAATTCTGTAGACTTCGGTAGACAGCACAGATGAAAGTATTGATAGTGACGACAGTGTTGCTGATTCTACCTTTGTTCCAAAGACGAAACACCATTTTTGAAAATACATGCCCAATAAGCCGCATAAAAAAGGGATCAAATTGTTCGTGCTTTGTGATTCAAACGGTTTTGTCTACCGATTTGAAATCTACAATGGGTCCGAAGATGACATCATTTTACCTGTTATACCGGACATTGGAGCAGCACATCCTGTATTTTGATAACTTTTAAAAAACAAAGCCGCTGTTAGTCTATTTACGAGCCAGAGCAATTTATGGTTTGGGCACAATGAGAGGTATTAATTTTATTTTGTCATATTTCTTGTTGATCATGATTTGTTTTTGTGTAAACTGTGAAATGAACCAAGAGAAGAGTTGATTTTACGTAGAATACATGACCCCAATACATGTAGTCGATGTGAATACTGTATTATGGAAGGATAAAAAATATGTCTTCCCGATTCAGAAGAACCAATTCTGGCGAAGAACAATCAAAGGCTCCTTGGTATGATAGAAAGCAGAAGAAAATCATCGAAATCAACTGTCCTCAAATTACTCGAGAATACAATGATCGCATATTTGAGCTAAGACTGGCAATATTATAATTAGGTTGTTCTACTACTTTGTGGGGATGGTCTTTACAAATGCATTCTTTTTATACAAACGTCTGCAGGACGATGGGGCCAATGCTTCCAACAATGTGTCCGATTAAAAAACTGCTTTTACAGCTTCCAGATTTGCGGGAGAAAATAGCTGCTGGACTTGTTTCCTTCAAAAATAAATCGTCTGTAGAATGACCATCTGTTCAAAATCTCGGTGAGCCTTTATCAGCTTGACATACCAGGTGTTTGGAAAAGAGTTGCTCATTAAGTAGCTGATGTTGAGTTCGATGCTGACGATCTTTTTCCTGTTTGGGTAGAGAGAAAAGCCGAAAAAAGGTGCAACATTACAAAAAATGTGACAAGACTGGCAAGACCGCCTACAGGCGACCTGGCGTTCGTTCAGAATGATTTTTTCTCCTGAAAATTAAAACTTAAGGTTCTATTGACTACATCTACTTGAAAAATAAATATTGGCTTCATCGGGTTAAAAATGTTGGTATCCAAATAAAATTTAACGGTCATAGCTCCCATAAAAGGACCACTTCCCACAATAACTTTAACGACAATAAATCTCTTAAACATTTTGGTATCCAAATAGACATAATTTCATGGCGATCGGTCCACAATTAGAAATAGCTTTCATGCAAGGCCCTTTTCCGATAATTACTTTAACGAGCATAAATCGCTTAAAAATGTTAGTATCCGAATAAAATTTAACTGAAAAAGGTTTCATATAAAAAAAATTACAAGACCTAATTTGATGAAGATCGGTACATAATAGGATATAGCCCATTTCCGAAAATAAATTATTAAAATTTTATGAGAAAAAGGTTTTTACTCATTTACTCAGTGTAGGGTGTCGGAGTTGACCATATGAATTTCTGATTATCTTTTCTATAAAATCTATATATGTATATAATATACATTTTCAATTTCATTTTTATTATATTGCTAATAAGGTTTAAGAATACTCCCTTTAAATTAATGGAAAAATATTTTAAATTCATTAATCAGTCATTAGACACATGGGTCTAAAATCATAATTTTAAAAAAATTTAACAATAGTTTATAAATTTTAATATAAAGAAATGTATAAACTAAATAATTTATAGGCAAATGAGTCATTGCTTTGGAAGGAAATTAAGCACGAGATTTATAAATATTGTCATGATGCTAAAACAAAAGTTCTAAATAAATGCATAAACAATTGTAAACTTGCGTCACTTAAATGGGTATTTTTGAACCGTAAATATAGAACTTTTAATTTTTTTTCCTTTTTTTTTTTCTTTTTGTTGTTGTTTGGAATGATTGTTAGAGTAAGTATTTTATTTTTCCATTACTTGTTGTCTACATACATACCTAGTAGATATTTTAAAGTCCATGTGGCTGGAGTACTTACTTTTGTAGGGAGAGTGGGAAGAGCAGTTTTTTTTTTTTTTTTTTCTTTTCACAGGTTGGTGTGAAAATACTATTCAATTAAATTTGTTTTTTAATTTTCTAACTTATTGATTTCCTATAAAAACTCTCTATGAATATCAATTAATCAACAGAATAATATTGAATTTCAAATTGTTAACAACTCACGGATTAAGAACTTTAAATATTTCAAAAACGTTTTCCAATTCTTATAAAAGAAAAACACAAAATACGGAGAAATTTTTTCGTAAACGGTTTACTAAAAGTAACTCTATACAAAAAGGATTAACAAGGATTAAGCCGGAGATAAAATATCTGAAAATTTCAACAAAATATTTTACAAAATATCTCAGCAGCAACAATTACAATGGATTTGATGGTAAGAAATTCATAAATGGAAAAAAAGTGTTAAAAATGTTTTGTGAAAGTGAAGAAATTTGATATTTTTTAAAGAATTTTATAAATTTCTTAGTAACGGAATTTAATTAATTAAAAAAAAAAAACAGTTTAAACAAATGTCTTAAAATCTTTTGTTGAATCATTAAATTATTTTGAAGAAAATTTTCATTAAACTTTGTCAAAACGAATAGCATTCTGCTGGTTTGCTTTTTGAAAGTATTTTTCAAATTATTTTAATAAAAATTTGCAACTTAAGCCAGCATAAAAGTAACTCATTTAATTTGTATACAAAAATAACTTTAAATGTACGGAAATACTTTAAAAATTTAGTTTTATATTCAAAATTCATAATAAATACTTAAATTTGTTAGCAAAACCTCACTAAACTTTAAAATTTTCTAATGGAATTTTTCCATTAATTTGTTCTCTTTCTCTTCTTCTCTCATTTTAGCACTTATTACCATACATCGCTCTCTTGATCTGCCTGCTCTTTACCCTCATCGCTGAAAGCACGGCTCGGGCGTTTACCGATTTGGACACTTTCATTTCAACACCCGTTGACATAGACGATCGTTTCAATGATGAATACTTTTCCAACTATCAAACCCGTCCAGTGGCTCCCAAAGATTCTCTATTAAATCGTCTGCGACGTGGTTACTACTACATTGATGATGGTGAAATAACACCCGTCAATCCCACTGATATCAATCATAATGTTCAGACCGGTCGCAGACGTCAAGACACCGGTGACTCTTACAATTCCAATGAATCGGATCAGAATGGTGTAAAGTATACACCGTTGGTTCGTTACCATCAAACCCATGCCAAACGCAAGAAGTTGTTTGTTCCCAACTTCTTTGGTTAATCGGCTCTGGGAGCTGAATTAAAGTGGAATTTTCTTTGGAGTCCTGTTGTGCGGGAGTTACAAAGAGTTCCGGTTGCTTGTGAATGAGAGTACAGACTGGGAAAAATATTATGTTTTATTGTATATACATTTAAGTTAAGTAAATTTTAAGATACATAATTTACTTTTAGTTTTATAAGGTTTTTAAAAATTTAGTTTAAAAAAAAAAATAATAAATCATTTGTAGCTGGTTTACTGAAAAACTAAATTTATATGGATATGTATTAGAAATACTCTTTTACCGGTATTAAGTTTAAATAAATATATTGAAAAAATAACAACAAAGACTTTTTAATCAGAAAATGATGGCGAAACGGAATTCTAGAAAAATTTGAACACAAAAATTAAATCCGAAATAAAATCTTTCCGAAACTATAGGTATGCAAAAATTAAAAGTTGCAAACGAAAGAAATTCGGTATATTTTGCTTTTTGAACCTTTTTTCTGAGTTATAAAACAAAACGTTTTGAAACAAAAGGAATTTAGAAAATTTAGGAAAGAATATGTACTGCAATATTTTATGAAATTTTAATTGTTGTCCATAACATTTTAATCGATTATTTTTAACATAAATAATAGCCATCTTAATTTTTATATTAATCGCTGAAATATTAGCAATTTCTTAATACATTTATTTTTGATAACAATTTTGCAATTTGTTTTCAATTATGTTTTTACATACTTTATTTAGCCTTGATGTCTGCTCATATTCATCCCATATTTTCGCATGCATCTATCTCTTTTGCTCTAATTTCCATTCAATATTATTAAACAATTAAAAACGTATTAACAATTTTATATAAAGCGATAGAAATTGTGCATAACATTTTATTTAAATTTGTGCCAAATTATTTAACAGTACTCTGGTTACCAGTAGCTCATGAGTGATCGAAGAAAAGAGACAGAATTAACAGAATTAGTGAAAGAGAGAGAGAAGGAAATATGTTTGCAATAAAAATACTTTTAAAACTGGGGAAAATAGGGGTAAGTAATTAAATAATTAATGGTATTTACGAAATAAATACATTACAAAGAAATATGTTTAACCCTAATTAAAACTTTTCAGTGACTACTGCATAATGCATTTCTTACAAGTAGTTGAATTATGGCATATTTATCCTCCACTTTAATAACTTTGAGGTCCATTTCAAGTTATCGCAAAAAATTGATTTCAATAAATCGTGGTTGTGGTCGCCGTATGGCACGTAGCGTCATCCTGTTGAAACCACAACTCGCCCGGCACAATATCATCCATATTTTCAAACAAAAAATCATTGATCATGGTGCGTTCACGAACCCTATTGACCGTAACTCAAGCTCCATCCTCATTTTTTATGAAATATGGTCCGATGAGCAGTCATCCATAAGTTGCGCGAAACTGTGACAGATTTTAAAAGTAAATTTCGATAATTTGGTAGAGTTCTTAAAGCGTCTATCTATGACAGTTCGTTTGCAATCAAGGCGAATTTATACAAGGTGGAGTCAGTCAAACAGCTGATTACTTTTTTTCGCTTTTTGGTTCTAACAAATGTCAAAGCTTGTTTTTATAATTAAATATTTACATATTCTAAGATTATTAACAAAATATTTTACAAAAATAAGTAAAATTGTTTACACTATATTAAGTTTTAATACATATTTGTTTAATTTTTGTTTTCTGACATTTGTTAAGACCAATTGTTGTTTTTGTAGAACTGCCACCACCTTGTATGAATTCGCCTTGGTTTGCAATGTATGGCAATGATACCCCCTGTCTATATGGTTGTCAAGATAAAAAATTATTAGGTATAGTCTTCATTTATTAGTATTATTGCTTCGTTATGACAAAATTGTTAGTGGTTTTGCTCAGACAACTTTGTCTTGACAACAAACGTCATTAATTGTTATGATAAATATTTGTCAAGTATAGACAGGGGGATAGATAGTCAAATAACAGGTGAATATACGTCAGGTATTTTATTTTAAATAAAACATTACGTAACTTTCAGTCGCATAATACCAAATATTTGTATTCAAAATTTGTTCTTTATTGAATCTTTCTTTTAAGAAATTTACATTAAGTATTAAAATCTTAACCTAAACTAAAACTTAAGTTGCTACTGCCGCTGCAATGTCCAACATATGTAAAATGATAATCTGACCAGATCCAATGTTTCCAATCGCCTCAGTCGTCTATGACCCTCAAATTACAGCAACTCCCTGGCAAGGGAATTTGGGTGATCCAATAGTTTTGACAGGTAGATTAAACTGGAGAGTTTGATCTCCTCGTGTATTATGGGGACATTGCGATCCCTATGAATATTACTATTGCGAATGTACCATGGTCACTTCTTATTGTCCTTAACAGTGCTGACTGCTTTCCTTGCCATTTTTCAACATTAGATGAGGAGGCTGTTCACCATGGTTTTATAACTGTTTTGTACAAGAGTACTTTGTACTCCAAGTCTAGAGCAGACCGTGGCCCAATTAGCCAGTGCAATTAAACTGACTTTAATTTTATTTGTGTAAAATTGGCTTCAATATGGTGGGTTTGTAGTGCAGAGAGAAGACAATTGGTTACTTTTTACATACGAGGTAATCTAGCGAGAAGACAATTGTCACTTAAGTGTCTCTAAATAATCTGGAGTGTAGTCACTTTAACCGTTTTGTGAGTAATTCCTTCAAACTGGTTTTATACAAATTGTGTTGATATAATTCTCATACAGATAATTTTTGCTAAAATATACTGATATCCCACGTAACATAGAATGAAGTCAATAGTCACTTTAGTGTTTCTTAGTAACCTATAGTGAAGTCACCTTAAACGTTTATTTTGAACAGCACTTTTGAAAATAGTTATTTTACCCACCAGAAGCAATCCATTGGAGAGTTGTCGAAGAAAGGTTTGTTTACAAACTATCGTTCATTGGACTACCTATGATAGGTCTTTTTAGCTGACTATTTGAGGTCAATTAGAACCGGTACATGTTAAAATAACTAGTTATTTAGCTGATAAAATTACCAGTTAGGTAGCTAGTAAGGTAACTTTTTAACCAGTATGTGGATCCAATGCCAGTTATTAGACAGTCTCATTGTAGTCAAAAAAGGGTCAATTGACCCCCTGGTTACTACATGCATGTGTCAAAATAACTAGTCACGTAGCTATTGAAGTAACTAGTTCCCACCCTAAATGATGGGTAAAATCACTAGTTCGGGAGTGTCTCCTAGAACTGCTGGGATATATGTGGTACACCAGCGTATATTACTCGTCGTGATGAGATCACATCTTTTGATCTTGTATTTAATTTTTAATCCGTTTATATACATTCGCAGGTAGTAATCTAATCATTTTGTGTATTAGTCCATCGTGCCAGACTTTATCGAAGGCTTGAGATATAACAATATTTAATTCTGAGCAATACTGCTTGCTCTCGAAGGCTTAATTATCATCGTGGTGATTTTCCAGGTCTCTATCCAGTATTTACACAATAAAATATCTCAATTGGTTTTTGTTTAAATGGCTTAAGTACCGGTCGCGAACGTACGGGACGCGAACGTACGATTTTTCCATATGTTTCTTTATTATTTCTCCATGCATTTTCCCATAAATATCTTCAAATTTCCTTAACAAACAAGTAAGAAATCAATAATGCCCTACATTAAGCAAAAACATTTTTCTTTTAAAAATTCAATAATTTATATTCGTGAGTGATTTTCCAAGTGAGCCTTATATGGGAGCTATGACCAATTATTGACCGATCACCATGAAATTAGGTCGTAGTTTATGTCTATATGAAAGATATTTATGTTGAATTTTATGTGTATACCAACATTTTTATGAGATTTATGAACGTTAAAGTGATTTACGGAAGTGATTTATGGGAGCTATGACTAATTATGGTGACATGAATTCGGTATATATAAAACTTATTTGGAACAATATATGTTTACAATACATAAATTAAACATTTATGACCGATAATGTCCAATTTCGGGAAATAATGGACCGATTTCAGCCAGTTTCAATAGGCTTCGTCCTTGGGCCGAAAAAATAATATGTATCAAATTATATCGAAATATCTTCAATAAAACACGATGATTGCATTTTATTTTTCGATCCTGGTTTACTAATCGGAGGAAATGCCCATATTTAATTCAAACATTAAACATCTATCAATTCTATCAAATAATCTGTCTTTACATTTTTGCTACAGTATCTGACAGTTTGTCTGTCATACAATTAACCAAATTATACAAATTTTACTATTGACCAAGTTTGAATGAAAACCAATGAATAAAATAAGAAAATTTTAAATATCAGCAGATTTGCACGCACATAAAAGTTAATAAACCGTTACCAAGTGAAACACTAAATAAATAATAAAAAAACGAAACCATTAACTTCCCCCCAATTCCCTCATAATCCCCTTAATTCATGCTATAAGTAATAGCTAGTAAGTATTTATTTAATTTAGCTCTACTTCATTTTAAAAAATATTGCTGTCTTTTTCATACAGCTTTTTTTTCATGAAAGAAATAAATTTGAAAAATTTCCTGTATAAGTACATATATGAAATCGCAACAATTTTTTGCCACTTTTTATTTAAATATTTTAAGTCAATACCGGCAAATTTTGATTCAAAGACGCACAACGTTACTGGCTCTACTGCCATGTGCACTTGAAATGTTATTTATTATTGACGGAATTTAATAAATTCTGATTTATTTCTCCTAAATCATTTTTATTAATAACAATATTTTTTTTTTCATTTTCTCTCATTTTTACGTTCTCCCGAATTATTTTTTTGTTTATTTACTAATATGTTTATTTACTCGTAAATATTGTTGAAACGTGCAATTTGCCATAAACTTGTTAATTGTATAAATTGTTAACATTTTTGTATTGTTGTTGATAATTTAATGTAAATATTTTTTTGGCAATTGTATTTTGTTATTGTTATTTAATTTTTGCTGGCACTTTTTTTTTATAATTGAGCTTTAAAATAGACAATGGAGTTTAGTGTTTATTATGGCTCCCCAAAGTAGGCAATATTATTTTAATATATAACAGTAGTCAATGCTAGATCACTGTTATTTTAAAAAGACAAGTACATAATTACGGATGCGTATGTGGCAAAAGTTAACTTTTCAACAGAAGTTTTTGAATGCATAACATTAAATTTCTTCAAAATGGACCTATGGATTCTCTCCAGTTTTGGATTGAATATAATCTAAATATTTTATTTTCATAAGCCTAAGGGCCATTATTACAACTTACCTTTATGTTCGTAATAGTAAAAGGTAAATTTAAACCTACATTTTTCTACTACTTAAAGTTACCTTTTACTATTACGAACATAAAGGTAATGGCCCTCTTATTTGAGTTTCATGGTCTTATTTTTCTCGCTTTTTATTTTAAATAATCTACAAAAACTCTTCTATTTAAAAAGTTCTTCTATTTAAAAACTAGTTTAAGGGTGTTGGAAGGGGTGTTGGAAAATACCATAATCATCTGCGGGTAAGAGTTGGATAATGGAACTCTGATGTTTTCTTTTATGAAATCAGTAATTTCTTGTGCACATTTCATAATATATTAACTACAATTGATGGTCATATCAAATTCCGAAAAAATCAAAATTTGCAATTTATTTCTGATTGATTAAGATCCATATATATTTTTTTAGAAAAAAGATTATGTTCTACTTTGTATATCTTATCAATAATAGCTTTATTTACTTCCATAAACAGTCCACTTCTCTGCCTTTCACTGCCACTTGATGTAAAATAAAAGAAATTGTTCCCGATGAAAATAGATAAAATATAGAAAAACTTGCAACTATTTCTTCAAGGTTGTTCTTATTTTGTTAACATTTTGACATAACTAAAAGCCAGATTTTCAAATGGGGTTTTAAAGTTTAAGGCAAAACATAACGTAATTCGAAATAAGTCCTGAAACACTACGTTATTAGTATAATTTTTGTAGGATTTATGTTCGTTAAAATGATTTTCTGAAGTGGGCCTTCTATGGGAGCTATGGCCAATTATGAACCCATCTCCATGAAATTAGTTCGCGTTATTTATTTCTATATGAAACTTCTTCCTGTTAAATTTTATTTTGGGAGGAAATTTTTATGGAGGCTCAGTGAAATAATGGACCTATTTTTACCAATTGTCCTTGCGCAGAAAATAATACATGTTCCATATTTGATCGAAATATCTTCAAAATTGCAACATGTACGTTGAGCACAAGTTTAGATGAACAGCAAGCCAGCCTATTGACTGAAAGACATCGCGCTGTGGTATAGAAAATTTCTAAACCGTTAGTATGGTTGGAACGAAATTTCACATGCACAAAGAGGAAGTGTTATTGACTTTAAGCTTTGAATTTGGACCTCATTGACCCACCAGGAGCGCGGCCAGGGGTCCCCAAAGTAGGAAATCTCGGATATGTTACATTTTTAAAACGATACTATTTCTTCGTTTGTGTTCTCGTTGAGCACTACAAAAAACCTCATCGTAGCTAGCAATTATCTCATAAAGCTTAGGAGATATTCGCATTTTAAAATGAAATTTTCAACATTTTGATAACAGCGGATCCAAATATTTCCCGATTTTCTCTATTTATCCTTTTTTGAACTACAAATGTACAAATGTAAGTGTCAGACAATAAATTGTATGTGTGAAACAAAGAATTGTTTAAAAATAATGACTGACAGCAAACTTTTATGCATTTGAATTTTAAAAATTTTAAGTTTTTCTCTTATTTTTGGGGAATAAAGTACTTTTTTTTATTTAAGTTATCTCAAACTATAACTAAGAAGATGTATAAACAATTAATACTTTTGAAAAGCTTACTTTACATCAAATACATATATTAAATGAAAAAACATTTTTAAATTTTTGATACCGAGGGGACCAGATCTATCCAAAAAACGCATATTTTTATGTAAAATTCAACTTTAGGGCAAAAATTCGATATCAAAATATTGTAACCCATTTTAGATGATCCAATATGTTCTTAATTATTCTGTAAAAGATTCTGTCAACCCTGGTATGGAAACTAAAAAAATAAATTTTTGGGATTTTCAACACTTTTTTGGGAATTGCGGGATTACTGATTACAAATTTCAAAATTTGTTTTTATTTTTCCATTTTCAATAGCAAAATCTGTATAAGTGTAAAATTTCATTAAAAAATATTCATACATATATGGTACAATCAGTTACCAGGTACAATTATTAGAGAGAGTTTCCAATGTTCACTATGACTAAATGTTCACCCCTAAAACGTCAAAATATGTATTTAATCAATTCACTTTTTTTAATTTGTTACCGCAATATTTTGTAATTTTTTAACATTTTAATAGAAATTAGGATACACATATTTAAAAAATTATAGTCTTTCTTCAATTATTAATTAATTTATGGCTAAAATTGAATTTTTTGTAATAAAAATTTAAATTCAATTATTTTTTTTAGACATTTCCTTTTTATATTTTTTCATTTTCTTTTGTTTAACGTCAGGGAATGCATAATTGAGAACATGATATAAAAAAATTACAAGGTAGTTTCATTTTCTCTTTATGTCAACCTTATTAAGCATTTGACAATAAAGGGGATTTGAAGTTTATGTTTAAAATAAAGCTACCATATTCATTTAAATGAATCCCATTTTTGCTTTTATTGAAAACATAAATAAAATAAAAACATATTTTATTCAAAATATTATGTGCGTTTATCCAATTGCTAAGTATCGTTAGCAGAATCATTTTGTTTATGCTTGATTCTGGTTATATCGGCAACTAAATCACATAGCTGTTTGCGGACAAAACCTCTTGCACATGCACGAATTAAATAATAATTTTACGAATGTACAACTCAGGTTTGTATAATCTCTTCATAAGATTTGTAACATGAGAGACAACTTCATTGGGACAATTGTCAGAGACTTGGTATGATATTTTACAATATTCCTCTATATTATTCAACAGCTGGCTCTTATCCTCCACCAACGATTCGAAAATAAACTACAAAAAGTCTCCGGCAATGGAATCGTTCTTTTACGCCGCGCATTATCTCGAAAAATAAACGCCCACAGCCCTGCATACTATCAACTTGTTCACGCTATATAGTTTCCAATATAAACTCCAGGAATTTTCCATAGTCACGCACATCCCGAGCAATAAATGAAAAACGTTCAACGGCAAAATTTCTAACATGTTCTTCATATCGTCTCTCGTCCAGCAAGGGTAGTATACAATTAAGGACAACGATTATAGTGCGTTTCAAATAAGGCATACAAACCTTATATAGATTAGCCAAACAACCTAAAATTCCACTTCAAATGGGTCAGCATCGTGGGTATTGAGCAAACATATTAATCTATCCAGTACACGTTGGAAATAGGGTTAAAAGTCATCTCGCAAATCTCTAGCTAACACAAAAAATAGCAAGTTTGTAGCACAGACTAGTTTTATGAAAGTAAGTCCATCACAAAATCCTTTTGATGTAACAATTGGAGCAACTTTACAACGATTATTCCTCGGATAAATTTAAAACCATCCATTTTTTTAAAGTCTGATGGAAAAAGGTTCCATTATCTTCGCACAGTTATATAAAGCCAAACGTCTTAGATTATCCGTTTTTTGTTTATTTTAATGATAAATTACAGTACTGTGAATTGTTGCATACTTAACATATTTCGTTGAAAATTTCTCGGAGTATTGTAACCTTTCTCTAAATGTGGCAACGCTTCTCTGAATATTTACAAATAAAATAAACTTCAATAATCCCCTTTCTTGTCAAAAAATTATAAATGAAACTACCTTGTAATTTTTTTTATCATGATTGAGAACATACTTTCTAATAATTGTACCTTACTAGTTCTGCCATGCATACATATAAAAATTTAATTTACATTTGAAAAATTTGTCTCCTCAGAAATTAATTATGTTCTTATTTGTTGTTGTCAATACTTATATTTAAGTACACGAAAGTACGAGGGCAGGTAAAAAAGTTCTTGACTTTTTGAGTGAAACACAGGTTTTTGGATAAAAAAATTATTTTATTTTTCAACATAGACTCCTTTGAACTCTATGCACTTTGTTTAACGTTTTTCCCATTATTTTATCCCTTCCAAAAAATAAGATTGGTCTAGATCTTCAAAATAGGTCAAATCTCTTTCTGCAAAGACATTTCTTTAAGTTTAGAATCAACAAATAGTCAACCGTGGCTAATTCTTGGATTTTCTCCATTGAAATTGCACATGTGTACACCATTTATATACCCGATTGAAGGCAAACGCGGCAACTATCTTGCGGAAAGCTTTCTTATACCCTTGAATGCTTTTTATAGAAAACAATGATTCACAGGATATTTTTTGAACCAAAATGATTTTAATTGATTACTATTGTAATTAAATTAAAATCCGAACTGTACGGCATTTTATTCTTGCAAATGCACGCGATAAGTTGCATCACATTCCCAAAATCACAGGGATCAATGGCATTTCTGATGTAAAAAAAAAACAATATTCTTTATATCAATTGTATAACAAAATATGGACAAAAATTGTTTGCGTATTGCGATGCAAATTTTCAAAATAAAAATGAATTTAATTAGAATAATTACGGCATTATGCAAATCATTTTCGATTTTAAATGTAATAAATTCTATTTGAGACAGATTAACCCAAAAAAAAAGCATTTACCGGATTCAGTTTTAATAAAACAGTAAACTGTTAAATTAGTCCATTTCAAGGTCGAGCAACTCAATTTGAAGCAGTAGATATATGTATATATAATTTAACGACCTCAATAAAAAATGTTCTATAATTTATATTACTTTTTATTTTTGTGTTTATTGGCCTATCTTGCTTATGGCGCATTTAGAGTAGACATCTAAATCATCCGTTCGGATTTGATATGGTTATGATATTTAGATTTGAAGTGCTGCATATGAAATTTTTAATGCCCATATTTGTATAACCACCTCCAAAAACATGGGATGCATATTGATTTTGTCATTCCGTTTGTAACACATCGAAATATAAGTCGCACACGCAGAGAAAAAATATAGTTGTGCATGTTTACAGTAACCATTTCCACATTTTTAAAAGTTTTTTAATCATATTTTAGTTAGAGTAACTATTTACATGATAGTGGTAACCATAATATGCTTAACTTACGTTTCACATGATTGTATCAATCATATATATGGTTACAGTAAACAAACATATCGACAAATTTGTTAAAAATTTGTACACAAAATTTTAAGTTGAAGAAGTTCAAATTCGCTTTGCTTTGTTTTTTATTCAGTTTCAAAGCTAAAATTTTGTAAAAGAATTGTGTATAATCGTTCAAATTCAATTGTTTATTACATTTTACAATATTGGTATCATAGTAAATCTATGTCCTAGTTTTAATATATTTTCCTAAAAATCCATTTCTATTGAACTCAAAAATGGTGCTTAAACAAACGATATCTCAAAAAAGCTATTTTCCTTTTTCTAAAGATTTTCCTCAATTATAAGACATTGCATGGTTAACAACACATAAAAACTTCAGAGTAGGATCTCGAAATAATAAACATTTAGTTAAAAGTGCCTAATATTTCAAAGCATAATCAAAAAAAGGTCAAATATATTTTTAGGCATATATTTGTAATTAGTTGTCAGATTTTTAAAAACTTAGTCTTATATAAATTGTAGGTACGAAGGAAAAAGGATAATAAATTTAAATAATATTTTTAAAGCAGGCATATTTTAAAATACATGTCACTAAATTGTGTACATTAGTTCAACAGCAAAAAAGGCTTGAATAACCACTGCATAGATATAATGCATCATGGCTACCTAAGTACAAATATGGACCAAATTTTAATTGTGAATTTTTTTAGACTTTTTTTAATGGCAACTCAAAAGCAGTAATTCCGATATTATTAAAATAAACTTAGAAAAATTTAAATTTACATTATCTTTAATCCGTTTATATATTGCGTTTTAATCGGCTCAGTAGTTTCGGAGTTATATTAACAACTCCGAAAAATATATTTTTTACGTGAAAATAGTAAATTTTTTTTGTTTTAAAAAACTCATGAAAAATCGATAATGGCAGATATTGTTCAGGGTTACAACGCAATATATAAACGGATTAAAGATTATGTAAATTTAAATTTTTCTAAGTTTATTTTAAAAAAAACCTCTCCATAGAATTTAAAATTTGGACAATATTTTTACTACTGGAACCACAATACATCAAAATTGTGAAGTGGTTTGTAAAGCCTCTAAAATTTTTTCGATTTTGTTGCCCGGTGTAATACTTTCCTTGAAAATATTGTATTATTTTGAATGTCTATATAGATTTTTACTTATATTTTCGGCTTAAGTTTTATTTCACTCAAGAAAATTTTTAACATTTAATTAAAAGCATTTTTTTCCGTGTTTCTCGTTATGGAGGCAGTATTCATCTTTATTTATACCCCCCATCAAAAAGACCCCCATCTTGATTTTGTCATTCTGTTTGTAACACATCTAAATATTTGTCGCAGACCCACATTGTATATTCTTTGAATCTGATCGGGATGAAATTTGCACCTATTGGATAGTAATTCAGACACAATTTTTCAACAAGTTCTGTCTAGAACTCTCTAAGTTAGAGGGGGTCAAAATTTGACATTTTGGCCAAACAGGTATTTTTTCTCCTCCATGTAACTTGTTACCTATTGTTCTTAGCATAATTTGTCCCAAATAGTTTAGATAGCTGTTTCATCAATCTTTCGAAAAAAAATAAATAAAAATTTTGCAAAATCAAAAACTTTTTTCACTTTTTTCAAAGTGGGACCTTTTTTTCAAAAGAAAGCTTATGTCTTTTCCTTGAAGAGCTTTTAGGTTGCTTGTGCGAGTTGGATATATATCAAAATAAATGTTTTGTAATTCAAGACAAACAATTTTTTACTTTTTATAGCAAAATCAAAAACTTTTTTGAGTTTTTTTTTTTCAAAATTTATCTTTTATTATTTTTTTTTTTTTTTCAAAATAAAGCTTAGGTCTTTTCCTTTAAGACCTTTTTGGTCGCTTAGTTTGATATCTATCAAAATAAAAGTTTTGTAACTGAAGACAAACAAAATTTAAAATTATTTGCAAAAATCAAAAATGGACCCTTTTTGGGATATCTACAAAAATATATGTTCTGGGTCGTCATAGGATTCTGTCTGTCTGTTGAAAACATGATTTGGCTCAAACAAAAGAAGCTAGCAGACAACAAATACTCTTTGTTGATAAGGTTTGTGATTTCACCTAGACCCAATACAAATATTCCTCCGGAATACTGTTTGAGCAGTCATAAATATTGAATATGAAAATGGGGCAAATTGCACAAATTAGTTCTAAGTACTCTGAAATTATACTGTAAAGCTTGGTGAAAATCGAACAACATTTTTCCCTAGTCCCCATATAGGGATCCCTCAGAAAATGACTTCATTACTGTCTTATAGTAATTAATATCGTAATGAAATTGGGCATAAACAAGTTTTATATAAACCTAAATTTTTCTACCATTTTTTTGATCGAAGGAAGCATTCGAAGGGATCAATTTTACCCTTTTTTTGAGAAAAATCTTTCAAAAAGGTCTTTTAAGGATTAAAGTATTCTACGAAAATGTTTGCCGAGCATTTCAGTGGAGGTCACACAAGTTAGAAAAGTTGTAAATAAAGCTCTTTACGCTTAAATAGCAAAATTACATGGCACCTCGGGTCTCACATTTTAAAAAAAAATCTTCAGAAATCCAAGTATAATACGAATGAGCTGAAATTTAAAATACAAATAGTCCTTAAGGAGATCTACAAAAAACATGCATACGTATGTAAGTTATCACTTTTAGTTCAAGAGATATTTAGGTTTATTTATTTATTTTTTTTTTTTAATTCTGCTCGATCTTTTTTTCGTTGTTTAGATATGGCGGCCCTGGAGTATTTGCATGCAGACATATAATTTTTAAGAGAGAAATTACATACATGTAAATAAAATTGCAAAATGATTTTTTTTATGTTTTTTTGTTTAAAAAATTATACCAATATGTGTTATTTTAGCGCATAACTCCTCAACTAAAAGAGTGTCCAGCTTACCATGTTCGTCTGTCTGTTGAAATCAACTTTCCACAAATGGCTGAGATATAAGGAAAAAACCGAGACAACCTCGATTTTTGACCTATTTTGACCTATATCTGGATTATAAGTCATTACTATAGACAATATGGATATCTAATGATAGATATTTAAAAGACCTTTGGAACGACGTATATAAGACCATATTAAGTTGGACCTACAATTGGTTAAAATGGGAAAAATAAATGTTTAACCCGAATTTTTTTTTTCACCAAGTTTTTTTTTCGCTAAAAAAATTTTTTTTTAAATTTAAAAAATTTAAAAAAAAACAAGTAAGAGAGATATATTCGGCTGGGCCGAATCTTATATACCCTTCACCAAACTATACTTCAAAATAAAAATTTTTAGATAATTTTAGGTAAACAAAATTTATTTTTTTTTTCCAGTTGTTTTTTTTAATTTTTTGGAAAAAAATATTTTTCGAATTTTTTTTATTTTTTTTAATTTTTTTTTTTTTTAAATTTAATTTTTTTTTTATTATTTAGCGAAAAAAATCAGGTTAAAAATTTTTCCCGATTTTGACCCATTGTAGGTCCAACTTACTATGGTCTTGTATACGTAGTTGCAAAGGTCTTTGAAATATCTATCATTAGATATCCATATTGTCTATATTAATGACTTAGTAATCCAGATATAGGTCAAAAAATAGGTAAAAAATCGAGGTTGTCCTGGTTTTTTCCTTATATCTCAGCCATTTGTGGACCGATTTTGCTGATTTTAAATAGCAAACTTCTCGAAAGCATGTCTGATAGAATTATTGAAGATTTGGATCCCGAAGATATCTGGGGTCTTCAGAAAATTGATTTCAACAGACAGACAGACAGACAGACAGACAGACAGACGGACATGGCTTAATCGACTCCGCTATCTATAAGGATCCAGAATATATATACTTTATATACTTGTGACTCGAAGCCCTTTCAGGTCCAATGATAGACGTCTGAAAAATAAATTGACAAACAAATTGCAGATAACTTTTAAAACATATAAAGATATTTATGAATAAATAACATTTCTTTCAAAATTTCAATGTTCTATTCCTGAGTTATAGAGTTCAAAAAGTCTTTTGAACTTTTGACTTTTTGAACTCTATAACTCAGGAATAGAACATTGAAATTTGAAAGAAATGTTATTTATTGATAAATATCTTTATCTTTTAAATAAAATTAAATTTAATATTGTAAATTGTACGGTTTAAAAGTTATCTGCAATTTTTTTGTCAATTTATTTTTCAGATGTCTATTATTGGACCTGAAAGGGCTTTGAGTCACAAGTATATAAATTAATAAATACTTGCAATATATAATAACCAGGGCAAGCTTACTTTTCAAGAAAAAGCTTGAAAAGTAAGATTTAGTATTTTTACAAGTTTTTACAAAAAAAAAAAAAAAATTTTTTTGCTGAACCGTTTCCTTAGAAAAAATATAGCTTTTGAGTTTTTACCCACAACCAAAAATTTAATATAATAGATCCCACAACATATATATATTTTGGGTCCTTATGGAACCTTAAGACAATCTAGCTATGTCCATCGGTTTGTCTGACTTGAAAGAAAAGTATAATTTTATTTTTAAAAAAATTTATTTTTTGGCATTTTATGTAACAAATAAAGTTAATTTCATTTTGAAAAGTGGAAAAACAATTTATTGTTCTTTAAAAAAAATTATTATTACAATAAACTTAATTAAAACTCTTATTCATGCTTTTTTCTGCATTTTTTCTGCATATTTCTTGTTTTTTTTGTGCATACCTAAACCATAGAGAAATATACATATACTCTCCTGTCAAAGACCTAACTCAGTTGTCAAAAACCTAAGTGCTGAGAATGTATTAGTAAAAAAAATGATGTGAAAACGAAAACAACACTCGTATGTGTGATTATTTTGAGTAAAATTTTTGTTTGAGTTTTTTTCTAGTTTCCGCTCTTGTTGTTTCTCTATGACTTAAACTTGCCCTGATAATAACTGTGGTAAATTTCGTTAACATCGGTAATTTCCATATTTTTTCTTATTGGACGATATTTTAGATATAATATAGAAAAAGTGCAATGAAATGTGTTCTTGTATGAGTTTTAATAGTAAAAAAAGTAGTTCTTTGGTTTTCAAAATTCTTATTTTATTTTACTTTAAATTGATACGCAGCAAGGCAGTGCTTTCTTAATAATAATTGAAAAAGAAGTAAAGTCTATTTTTAAAACACAATTTGAAGATGCTTACAAACAAACATACAAACATACTTCAATATTACCTATTATCTGTATAATAAACTGGTTTTGAGTACAAACAGAATACATACAATTATTGGAATTATTATTTATTACATTTTAAATGCAATTGCCAAATTAACAAAAATAAAATAACGGGTCACAAACACAATTCGTTTTAATTATTAACAGTAGAAGTCATAATAAGTAGATAAAAAAAATGTAATTGGACAAAAACACAAATAAAGAATAAGTTTACTAGGAACTTCTCCAACATTTTCCCCGCACAAAGAACAGCAGTTCTTGACATTATTCGACTTGAGATTTGTTGTCATCATTTACCGGAAGAAAGGCTATTTTTGAGACTGGTCTTCTGTAAATTTTTCCATGTGATGAAAGGCTTACTACACGGACTTGTCCATCTTTTCCAGGATGAATCTCTGTAATCCGGGCCAATGGCCATTGTCCTGGAGGAACACGTTCATCGAACATTAAAACAAGATCACCAACTTCAGCATTTCTTTGTATTTTTAGCCATTTTGGTCGTGATTGTAGACGACATAAATATTCGCTCACCCATCTTTTCCAAAACTGCTGCTTTAAACGTTCTACCACTTTCCAACGAGCAAGTCTATCAACATTGAGTTCTAAAAGATTTTCGTCAGGAATACATAAAGTTGGTTCACCAACAAGGAAATGAGATGGGGTTAGCGCTTGACAATCTACGGGATCTGACGAAATTGGGCAAAGAGGCCTAGAATTAAGGCAGCACTCAATCTGAGCAAGTAACGTACATAGCTCCTCAAAAGTTAAAACTCGATTCTCCATCATCCGTCGAAGGTGGTGTTTTGTGGATTTAACCCCAGCCTCCCAGAGGCCACCAAAATGGGGAGAAGCAGGTGGAATAAAGTGCCACTGTGTTCCAGTGTTTGCCAATTGTTCTACCAAATCTTTTGGAAGTGAAGACCGACAACGATTGTTTAAGATTTGTAGCTCTTTGTTGGCACCAATAAAATTGGTACCACAATCGGAATACAAGTCAGTGCAGATTCCGCGACGTGCTGTGAATCTTCGAAATGCAGCTATAAAAGACTCAGTAGATAAACTCGTAACGCCTTCTAGATGCACTGCCTTGGTCACCATACAAATGAAAAGACAAATGTATCCTTTTGTGGTTACGGTATTTCGAGCGGTGGATTGTTTTATCGTAATAGGACCAGCGTAATCTACTCCACTATGCTTAAACGGTCTGCTTGGTTGAAGTCTTACTGAAGGAAGTTCTCCCTTTATCCAGCATAATACCGCCATACTGTCTGTCCAATAATAAATATTAATAACTTTAAAATTTAATTGTTTTTGAATTTTGTTCATTAGTTTTACGAGCAAAACTGCCCCACACAGCTCCAGTTTTGGTATGGTTAGCTTTTTTAATGGCGAAACTTTTGTTTTAGATTGAAGAAGATTCACTGTAGATAACTCACTGTGATCAATTAAAACTTTCACATAGATTGCAGCCGCATACGCCGACTGCGAGGAATCACAAAATCCATGTAGCTCCACTAGACTGTTTTGTAAACCACCAAGCCAACGAGGTATTCTTATTTTTTCTAAATGTTTTAATTGTGATATATATTGGTTCCAAGAATAATTAATATGTATTGGTACCACATCTTTCCAGTCGATACCTTCAAGCCACAATTTTTGAAATGTAATTTTAGCATTTATGGTTACAGGGGACAGCCAACCCAATGGGTCATATAGCTTAGCCGCATCAGATAAAATACCACATTTAGTTAAATTTTCTTGAATTTTAAAATTTACCTTAAACGAGAATGTATCACTTATTGTATCCCATTCTAAGCCTAGCGCCTTTACCACATTTTGTTTATCTAGTCCAATTTTGTTTGCATTTTCCTTATAGTCGTCTGGAATGTTTGACATTAATTGATCAGAATTTGACGTCCATTTTCGTAGTTTAAATCCACCGGAGGCTAATAGCTTTATTAGTTGATCTTGTAGACTAATTGCACAATCTAATGAATCGGCACCTGAAATAACATCGTCGACGTATGTGTCATAACGTAGAGTATCACTTGCTTGTAAATATTTATCCTTTTCATCTTGTGCTAGCTGGTGCAATACTCTAATAGAAAGATATGGAGCGGCAGAAGTACCATATGTTACTGTTAGAAGTTTGTAAATTGAAATTTTCGATTCAGTAGTGTGTCGCCAAAGAATTTGTTGATAATGCTGCTGACTGTCATCTATGAGAATTTGGCGGAACATCTTTTCGATGTCCGCTCTAAATGCAATTTTGAAACGACGCCATCTATTGATTATCGCTGACAGATCATTTTGAAGAGCTGGGCCTGGTGATAATTCTTCATTTAAAGATGGGTGGGGTAAACGTCTGCTACTACCATCGAACACAACACGTAGTTTGGTTGTTGAACTACTTTCACGTAAAACGCCATGATGGGGAAGAAAAAACCCATGAGCTTTAAGCTCTTGAGGGTAAATACCTACTTTAACCATATGACCCAATGTTTCGTATTCGGCCATAAAATTTCGATATTCAGTAGCTAATTTTGGGTCTTTAATAAATTTGCTTTCCATATGTTTCAAGCGTTTTAAAGCATTATAATCAGTATGTTGAAATACGGGGGGACTTCCTCCAACTAGTTCAGCTACAAAGGGCATTTTAACAGTATACCGGCCATTATTATTACGATAATGTGTTTTTTCAAAATGTTCTTCACAAGCTTTTTCTTCGTGGGTTAGTTGACGTTCCGCCAATAGCTCCTCTTGTTCCCAAAATGCTCTTAATTGTTTATCAAGGGAGAATAAATTTACGTGCACATCACAATTGTAAGAAATTCTAGATGTGGGTCCTGAAACTACCCACCCAAACTTTGACAATTGAAGAAAAATGCCGTTTTCGAATTTTTTTTGCTGAGCTTCCATAACATCTCCATAAATATCTCCACCAATTAAAAGATCTATTTTTTCACCGGAGTCAAATTTTGGATCTGCCAAAAAAAATGTATTAAGGTTGGGTAACTCAGTTTTTTTAATGCTCTTGGGACAATAATTCGTTAATGAAGGTAAAACATAGGCGCTACTTTGAAGTTTGAAGTTGGAGTTATATTTAGATGTTATTGTAAAGTTTACATATTTCCTTGTTGTAATAGTTTTACCACTTATACCATGAATTTGTGCAAAAGTATTATGTTTTTTAATTTTCAAAGTCTGTACAGCATTTTCCGTTATTAGAGTCGCTTGTGCACCTTGATCTAATAGTGCACGAATAGCAAAAATTCCGTTACTTGTTTCAAATAGAACTTGGACTGTTGCTAGCAATACTTGAGGTGTGTTCATATTATTAAGTACAGATAAATTACAATTAAAAGTAGGTTCATTTAGAAGAGGTTGTGAAGAAGTGGCTTGACTTTCTTGGTTAGGTACAATGTTTGAATTAGGTGTAGGTGCTTGAAATTCGTTGTGAATGATAGTGTGGTGTCGTTGCTGACACAACTGACAGCATGTTTGTAAACGACATTCATCAGCAAAATGACCTGGGTGAAGGCAATTTTTACAAAGGCGTTTTGAAAAAATTAAATCCCGTTTGGCAGGTGAAGAAAGCGCTGCAAATTTAAAACATTTATAAAGTAGGTGTCGTTTCTCGCAGCAAGGACAATTTTCATCATTTGCAGTAGTTAAATGAACACGATGATTTTGAGGACGAACGGAATATTTTGACAAACGGGTGAACGTATCAGCCCTTGGTTGTAAATGGTCACTAATTGACTCTAGGGTACGGAATGTTGTTTCCAAAAAAATAAATAGTTCTTTAATCTTAGGAATTTCTTTCGAAGCTTTTAAAGACTGCTCCCATTCCTTGCGAGATTGAACATCTAACTTTCCGACTGTCATGTAAATTAAAATTGCGTCCCAATTGTCACAATTTACTTCTACCGTATTAAGAAGAGATATACAATTTCTTGTGTTATCCAAAATATGTTTGATAGAGTCACATGATCCATCAGAAGACGGAATATTAAATAATTTACGAAGAAGGTGGTCCACTATTTTACGTTTATTATGGTATCTTTCGTTTAATGCTAACCAAGCTAGATCATAGCTTGTATCTGAAGCTGGATATTCCGAGACTATCGAAAGTGGCGTTTCTTTGCAAGAACTGCGCAAATAATAAAATTTTTGTACTTTAGAAAGTGAGGTGTTGTTGTGCACTAAAGAGATAAATAAGTCTCTATATGAAACCCAATCCAAGTAGTCACCTGAGAATATTTGTAGATCTATTTTCGGTAATCTAACCTCAGCACACACAGATTCATTTCTTTGTGTTAAAGTTGGAGTGTTAAAAGTACTAGAATGAAGAGTTGGTGAATGTGAATTCTTCCAATCACATAATCCATCTAACAGTTTTCCCTTTAAGGTTAAATATAAATCATAAAAATTATAATAAACGTCATCTTTCAAATATGGAACATCAGCGAATGGTATTGATTTATCTCTAATATAATCAAAAATTTGTTCATGACTGTCTTTAAATTTTTTATAAGTTACCTCTACTTCCTCTAGAAAACTTTTTAGAAGTCCACGAGTTTTTGTTTCATTTGGCTTACCATCAATTGTTTGCACTAGTCTTTTTAAATGATGAATCAACTCCTTTTGGTCATCAATAGCTCGCGATAAGTCTTCCATATTTTTTTTCAAATAGTTTACAAAACCTTCTAATATCACTATCCAAATAACAAAGCAAAGTCCAATTAGTATCCAGTTTTTATCAAAGATTCACAGCAATCAAACGAATAACAAAAATCCAAGTTAATAATCCAAAGCCAGTCCAATTTAAATCAAATAAGTTTAGTATTTTATAGGGAAACTTCCCGGGTTTCGGCACCAATGTTCTTGTATGAGTTTTAATAGTAAAAAAAGTAGTTCTTTGGTTTTCAAAATTCTTATTTTATTTTACTTTAAATTGATACGCAGCAAGGCAGTGCTTTCTTAATAATAATTGAAAAAGAAGTAAAGTCTATTTTTAAAACACAATTTGAAGATGCTTACAAACAAACATACAAACATACTTCAATATTACCTATTATCTGTATAATAAACTGGTTTTGAGTACAAACAGAATACATACAATTATTGGAATTATTATTTATTACATTTTAAATGCAATTGCCAAATTAACAAAAATAAAATAACGGGTCACAAACACAATTCGTTTTAATTATTAACAGTAGAAGTCATAATAAGTAGATAAAAAAAATGTAATTGGACAAAAACACAAATAAAGAATAAGTTTACTAGGAACTTCTCCAATAATTAAATATACAAATAATATTATACGATATGATAAACTATATGTATCTGTATTCGAAAATAGTTTTTTTATAAATATATCAACCTCGCTCGAATCTTTATTTTATTCCAAAATTACACAAAAAAAATATCATCGTAAATAACACAAAACCCTCAAGAACTAAGATTATACAAATTGCATAATAAGTTATCAAAATATGCACAGAAACGTAAATACATTTTTTCGAAATACATCTCTACAACCCCCCATGGTCCCATTCTGAATTTTGTCCTTTTCTAAGGACGATTTTTTATGCTACATCCTGTTTTGATGAGTAGCTGATTTATAAACAAAACTTTATACGTTTCATTAGCTTTAATATAAAATCACAGTTCTAAAGTTATTAACAGTTTTACATTAAAATTGATATTTGAAGCTACATAAAAAACTAAAGCTAATTTCGAAATTCTGGAGAACTTAAAATTTTATATGACCATGGAAATAATATATACCAAATATAATTGAATTCAGAAGTTTTCGTTTTGTCCCAGCTTTTGAATTGTTACATATTTCACTTTTTTTAAATTAGTTTAAACAAAATCAAAACTCAAACCTTACAGCCGGATTAATATTATCCGATTTGACTAACATTTTCAGAGATGGACTATTATATCTAGTGTCACAATAATCCTACCCGCACCCCTCGAAATTTCTAAAAACAACATCTTTGCTTCAATATATCCGCTGGAGCACTCTGTCAACATGAATTCTTTTAATATATAAAATCTGATAGTGTTAAAAAATTGCTCCTCACTGCTCTTTTATATTCATATGACGTAAATTAAAATATAGGAAACAGTTTTTTTGTCTTAATACATCCGCAGCTTCAATTCGGAAATCTTTTAACACCTGGAAGTTTGTGTTTTTTTTATTCATACACAATAAAATCCCACATTTTAAATCCGCCCAACAAGATTTTAAGTCTAGTTCAAGTTTTAATTTAATGATTTACGCATAGATCAAACCACAAATACAACACGTGATTATTTATATTTATTATACATACATATGTATAAATAATGTTTTTATTTAAAATAATAATATTTTGATATGTTCATAATGTCAAAAACCTTTTAATTAATAATCTAATTTACGTTCTATATAAAATCTTAATAACTCATTTAGTTTTTTTCTTGGTATTTTTTTTTTTTTTATTTCTTTTTATAATTGTTTGGCACAAAACAATAGAATATTTCTGCTCAATAAAATAAAAAGAAATAAATTGATGATTTGATATTAAATGATTTTAAAGTATGAATTTCAAGTTATTTTACTTTCAATTTGTTGTATCTTGTATTAAATTTGTTTCAGAAAACAATCGTTTAAATTTTGTATAAATTATTGAAAAATAAATATATAAAAAAAAGAAATAAAAACTCTATTGATTTTATTTATTTTATTTTTTCAATTCTTTAAAGCCGGTTTAAACTAAAACAAATAATTTAAACGAAAATATTGTTATCAGCCTGTTTTCAAAACAATAACTAGAGGCGTCAGTATAAATTCTTATCAATTTTATTATTATTATTCATTGTTGTCGTATACATTTCAAAATACTTACGTATGCATACAACTGTAAATGTATTGAGAAAATTCTGTGAACTTTAAAATATAAATCTGTTGAATTTTAAGTATTCCAGAGAATATATGCTACCGAAATTGTCTAAAGTGTGTGGTTTTGCCAAATAAACCAAATAATTCTAAGCAATCATAAATTCTTAGAACTTGATACATATGTAAATGTTTTTAGTATGACTAATACTAATAAGCAGGGCAACCAAAAATATGCTCTAAAAAATGAGTTTTATGCCCAAAAAATTATGAAAAATATGCTCTTAAAATGTAAAAAGGAAACAGTGAAAATTATTTTGTTTTTGTTTGAAACTCAAAGTTTTATTAAAAAACAAGTAAGAGAGCTATATTCGGCTGTGCCAAATCTTATATACTCTTCACCAAATTATACTTTAAAATAAAAATTGTAAATATTTTTAGTAAACAAAATTAAATTTTATTGTTTTCAAAATTTAAAAAAAAAAAAATTTTTTTTCAAATTGTTTTTCAAAATTTTAAAAAAATTTTTTTTCAAAATTGTTTTAAATTTTTTTTTTTTAATTTTTTTCCATTTTTTTTTAAAATTTTTTTTTTAATTTTTTTAAATTTATTAGTGAAGAACAAAAAAATTTTTGTGGTAAAAAAAAAAAATTTCGGGTTAATATATAATTTTCCCGATTTTGACCCATTGTAGGTCCAACTTACTATAGCCTTATATAAATCGTTGCAATGGACTTTGAAATATCTATCATTAGATATCCATATTGTCTATATGACTTAGTAATCCAGATATAGATCAAATTGATGTATCAATTATGTTTGTAAGTTATTTGGGGGCTAAGGAAAGTTGATTTCAACATACAGACATACTGTGGGGTCGCAAATGAAAAATGCAGAAATTACAAACTTATATATACACTTGCCACTCAATGTGAAGGGTATAATACATAAAAGTAAAATGTTTTATTGTATGATTAAATTTCGACTTTAGTGACATGAAAATATTTTGATTCATTCATGAAGTTCCTAATTAATCTCTCTTAATGTCACTACCCTACATTGAGTTTAAAAAAAAAACTTGAAATTATATTGTCCCTTATAAAACTGGTCATGAAGGATTATTTTACTGATTGGTCATTTCTGTTCACAACAAATAAATGAACAAATTTCATATTTTTGTTCAGTTCTTCATTTATATTCTGAGGTGTTTGTCTGAACTAATTGCTTGATCGATTTATCTGTGAATGTTTTTGCAGACAGTAAACAAAATGAACAGGTGACTAATGCTTTTGGCAATAAAGTTTACCTATTATTAGCATGATATTTAATAATAATGGAAACAGAAATAAGTTTTAAGCGGTGTGACATTAGGAGGCATGACTATCTTCCAAAATGTGTGCATTTTTGGTAGTTTTTATAAACTGTTTTTCAGGAGGTTCTTATCAAAGATTAAAAAAGCCTTTATTGGAAGAGATTTCGGTTATAACAATTATTCTACTATTAAAAATATCCTCGTTTGTATGAATATACATTAGGGTGATTCCCTTCAAGAATCATAAACATTAATGAAAGAATGTGAAGAAAAAAGATCCTAATCTGCAAAAAGAGAGATTTTGTTACAGATTTGAAATCGCTGTAGACGTCCCTTAAGTAGCCAACCTATTTCCCTATTAAAACCTAGTATGTTACTCAGTTCACAGCCAGCAACACTACCAAGTTGTTCCAGAAATCAGTTTCCTAGCCATTTAAATCTATGACCCTTTAGTCTAGGGCAGTTGCACATAATATGCTCTACTGTCTGTAGCACCTCCACATCCCCATACACCCTACAGAAGTCATGAGTGCCATTATCCCATTTACCCTTACAGGCCCCAATTGAGCAGTGACCGGTTATCACTCCTACTAGAATCCTGAGGCTAACCCAATCAGTGTTTTGGTTGCATTAGCATTCAGCTTTGATAATAAGGGCCTGGACACTTTGCAATCCGTCCTACTGCTCCAGGATTGGTTGGTGGAGTCAAGGAATTTTTCAAATATTTGCCCTAGTTCAATGATCCAAAACAGAACCATGTCTGGCCAGATTATCTACAACCTCATTTCCCTGTAAACCACAGTGCCCCGGTTCCCAACACAATCTTATTTAGTAGTGTACCAATAACTCCTCGAGAGCTCTCCTACAGTCCTCCACTAAGCTGGAATGTACTAAGTTACAGACCCCTCATTAACATATGCCCTTATCAACTCTGTGGCTTTCCAGATGGCGAAGATCTCTGCCCGGAAGACGCTATACTAGTTAGAGAGTATATATGAACGTTTGATATCCTTATCGACCAAATAAACCCCGGTTGATCGGATCCTACCCAATTATCCCTCCTGGGGAACTCTACTATAGATGAGACACCAAAGTTGAAGTTCGCGACCCTATGATCAGAAATTCAGAAGACCTGCATCATACAGTATCCTAGTGTGACCTACCCGCAAAGGTTTAACTAACGAAGACTCAAATAGCCTGAGTAGGTTCCTAGCCGCCACACTCTCAACATAATTATTAATAGGTAATAGGTTTAGCAACATATCCAAGGCCGCCTGTTCTCCTACTCTATTTCTTATCTTTATAAACGACCTTCTATGTCAAACTTCCAACCCTATCTACTCTTTTGCAGATGACAGCAACATTTGCCATTCATATGCGTTCAATTATAGATCAAGCCTGTTGGAGATTGGGGCAATGAGGCAAAACATGAATGATACGCTTAACCAAGATCTTATGATAATCCCTGAATGGGGTTGTGCGAATAGAGTCGATTTCAATGCACGCAAGACTCAATGTTGTATGTTAACACACAAACGCACAACAGATCATGTTGCTCCATCTGTTTTTATGGGTGGTATAAATATTAAGGAATCAGAAGCTCTTGATATTCTAGGCATGAGTATTCAGTGCGATGTCCGCTGGACAAAAAACATATTTCGAGTGTCGAAAGAAGCATTCAAGTGCCTCGGTTTTCTAAAACGGTGTAAGACATATTTCACTCCATCTGATCTCCTTACTATTTACACCACTTATGGAATACAACTCTCATGTGTGGGCCGGTGCTTCGAAGTCTATTTTGCAGTTACTCGACCGCGTACAGGAGAGGACGAAGGTGCTTATCGGTGACAGTAGGGTATCCAGCTCTATTGACTCATTGGAACATCGTCGCAATGTGGGTTGTGTTTCATTGTTCTACCGATTCTACAATGGTATGCGTTCTGCTGAAATTAGGGAACTTGTTCCCGAAACCCGTAGTTTTTTTCGAAACACACGTTCTTCGGCAAGGGCTCACTAATTCGTTGTCGACTGGACAGTGGATCGCACAACACATTACAGGGAAAATTCGTTCTTTAGCCGTACTGTCCGTATGTGGAATAAGCTTCCTCCTGAAGTCTTTCCTGTCACTTTCAATATAGGAAATTCAAATCAAATGTCCACAAACACTACTCCCTCTATCCTCCCTCCCATAACCTATTTTCCTAGTTCCAACACAATGCTTTGCATGAGTAGGGGTCATCCCCTGAGTGCTGGTCCAAGAAAAAAAAAAACAATAGATGTGTAGATCCAGTTAACCATACTTGGTGGCAATCCCCAATTTTTGCCAACTCTATGTTTCACTAACGAATACCTAATTGCCTCTATCCTTATGTTATTAAATGCTCCTTCTATATTCAAAAACGCTGCTCATGAAGCGCACTTTCAACAGACTTAACCAGATGGTTCAAGACAGAAATAGGCACGGGCTAGGGAATTAAATCTCGAAAATTCGACTATACATTTTTACTTGGACAGCCTTGCATCAATCAAGGCTCTTAACTCAAACTTTATTAAGTCGAGATGTCTTCTCAAATACATCCAATCACTGGCACAACAGACACAACATCACGTCGAGTTGATATGGGTCCCAGGACAAGAGTTCATCAGGGGAAGTGAAGTATCTGACGAATGCGCAACGAACGGGTTGTCCCTAGATGTAACTCTTGCGCAAATTGATATTCACACTCCCTTGGTGACCATAGGAACTCAGGTGGTCTAATATCATCCCTTGTAGAATATCCAGATTGCTCTGGCCTACTCTGACAGAGGATAGGACTAGGACTCTTTTGTCTCTTAGTAGGAATTCGATCAGGCTTCGTACGTGTATAATCACTGGACACTGTATGATTGGATTGTTTGGATGAGGAGGAGGAAGAATCGGCACAACACCTTCTATATGACTGCCCAGCCTTACAAGAGCATAGACTACTATACCTTGGTAGAGCTCTTTTCCATGATCTGGACTGTCTCAGAGATGTGTTACTAGTAAATATGATCAGATTTATTAGAAGTACAGGCTGGTTCTCACGGGGATCACAAGAAGCACATAGTCAACGAAATTAGGGAGGACAACTATTCTCCCTTTATGTATGAAATTTCAACATAAGGGTATGGTAATTCTAAGGGTATCACAATGGGCCACAAGGCTTCCGAATGAACTCGCTAACTTGAGAGCAACCCACGTAACCTAACCTTTAAGGTAGGCATGTTGAGCGTTGCTAATGATGAGATGAGTATCAATATTGCTCCATAGATGTATATCTTATAAGTCTAATAGGTCTGGAATCCTTTGGTTTTGAGTGGCTGGCCTTACCGGCCTTAGGTATGAAGACAACCTTAACCTCCCTCCACAGCTCTTGAAGATATCCTCCAAAATAAATTGTACTGTATCTGGGATGTTACATAGCATCGCCGGAAATACACCATCCGGACCCGGTGATTTATACGGATCGAAAGTGTTAACCGCCCAAGCTTGTTTCTCCTTAGTGACGATTTCCTCAATTTGTCTAGAGTCAAGTCAAGTAAGAGATATAAGCAAGGAAGATGCCGAACGTACTGGACGCCCAGTTGAGGTATCTACACCAGAAACTGTTGAAAAAAAACACGATATTGTGTTGCCCGATCGGAGATTGAAAGTGCGAGAGATTATGGAAGCCATAGGCATCTCACAAGGTTCAGTGGTTTCAATTTTGAATGATCACTTGGAAAGCTTTCCACAATCGCCTGCACAAAAGGATACACACCTCTGCAGTTTCCATGGCGAAAATCCATGAATTAGGCTATGAAAACCTCTTTCTTTCGCCCTATTTTCCGTATTTAGCGCCGAGTGATTATTTCTTATTTTCAAACCTGAAAAAATGCTTGGTAGAAAGATATTTAACACCATCAATGAAATCATCTCACAAAAAATACTTATTTTGATGACTTCGACAAATCTTTTTTTTTTTTGGAAGGGATAAAAAAATGGGAGTAACGTTGGACAAAGTGCATAAAGCTTAAAGGAGACTATGTAAAGTATGGTAGCTTTGGAACAGCTACCACACTTTAATTTCCTCAAAGGACACGAACTAGAAAAGTATAAAAATATTTAAAAATATGTATAGAGTAACACGATATATCAGTGTGAATTTTTAAACTATAAATCGTAGAACCAACTATAATGAAAATAACTAAAAATACTATAATGTATTTACAACAATATTTCCAGCTGTGATGACGTACCTGTGAAATATCAAAACATAATTATAACGTCTTCTACGTATCTTTTATATTAAGTGTTAAAAAAAATTACTCATATCACACCTTCATGGTGTCAAAGGTATTTGTATTCAAATAAAGAGGCATGAACGGCTACTCGTATACCCGTCTAATATACGTAATTTGCGTTGAGAATTTCCTTTGAATTTTCTCAATTGGCCCATGCAAAAAGAAGTGTTAATTACTGACACATACTGTCAGATGCAGAGTTGTCTTGTTTTCATACCCCAACACACTAAATTATTCACATTAATTTTTATTAGTCAAATTCACGTTTCGGTTAATTAATAAATAAATGATTCAACATTTATGCAGTTGTTTTTTTTAATAGTTTAAATATATACATATATTATTAGTATGCATGTTTTGAATTGGTGGAAACTTTTTCAATAATTTCTTTATTATGATTTCGTTATTTTATATACATACATAAATAAAAATGTGATAATTAAAACAAGAATTTGCAAAAACAAAGCTAACAAAAATCACTATAAATCAATCAGTTTTACGTAAATTTCAGCACGTATTCCAATAACAAAAACCGTCAAGTGTTTATATTTGAAAGCATCATATAATATCAGTTGTCCCAATATTTACGCAATAAGTATTTTTTATTAAATATACTTTACTAGGCTTTATTGGCACATACGCACTATTTATTTATTTTTTTAATTTTCTATAAGCTTATATGAGCAATTCCATGAGAATGTCAACCTTAAAACCCTTGTAACTTTTTTCAATATGATTTTAATAGGAATAGGTACTTTGATCTTGTTTCTTTTGTATTATCAACTTAATTTTTTGAAGATTATTATTCGTTTGTGCTGATGTTTGTAACGCCCAAAATTGTTAGTCAAACACCTTAAAGTATACCACCGGTCAACTCAGAATCACTTCTGAATCGATTTATTGGTCTCCATTTTGAAGATATTTCGCTAAAATTTAGCACAAAGCCTGCTAAAACTAACTAAAATCAGTCCATTCACCCAGGCAAATGTCCTCCCGAAACAGGACCTTTTTGTCACAAATATCTGAATTATATAGGTATCCACACAAATTCTTCCACAAACATGTTTTATATAAAAGGAAATCACATTTAAACCTTTTTTGGATCAATCCATTATTGACCATAGCTCTTCCTAAAATCACTTTAACGATTATAAATCTCTTCAAAATTTTGGTATCCACATAAAATTCAACGGAAATAATTTTCATATTGTTATCGGGAAATTTCGGGAATTTCTTTATAAGTTTGCTTCTCAAAATTACAGTATTATTTCCGCACATATAGAAAAGATTTTTTGTGATTTGTTGCCAATCTAATGATTCATTTATAATCATAGATTTTTTAAACTAGCAATAGAAAGTAAGTTGACACAGAAAAATTACAATTTAAATAACCTCATTTTTGTCATCCCAACTAAAATGTATCAGACATAACAGAAAAAATCGTTTAGTTAGACTGATAGCGATATATTCGGTTTGCACAAACAAAAAAATGTAGGTCTAGAATTATTGAGATGCTTTAAAACTTCTTAGGATATTCATAAATTTCAATTTATCAAAAAAACAGACTAAGGAAGGCAAAAAAACTCAAAACTTTAATTTTCAAATGTGAACAACTAGTACACTATAAGAGATAATATATCGGTATAGCAATGTCCCATTTTGGGTCATTGTGGCTCGCTACCCCTTTGGGGTTTAATCTAAAATTCAAAACTTTAACTTATCAATACCTCCTTTATAGCCATAGCTCTATCCGTTTAGAAGTTACAGATTTATTTCCACATTTTTTTCAGTTCTCCCACTGCGCAACACCCCAACTAAAGTCTCATAGCATATAATGCTCAAAAAAACCTTAATAATGTACAAAGAAATCAAATAAGTAAATAATCCTATTATTGATAAGATGAGCAAAGTAGAACAAAATCTTTTTTCTAAAAAAAAATATATGGATCTTAATCAATCATATGTAAATTGCAAATTTTGACTTTTTTGGAATTTGATTTGACCATCAATTCTAATTAATATATTATGAAATGAGTACACAAAATTAATCATTTCATAAAAATAAATATCAGAGATTAATTTTTTAAAAAGAAAGTTCTTCTTCCATCATTCAACTGTCACGCCCAGATAGTTTTAACCAAAACCGAACCCGCGGTTTTTAATATATTTTCAGTAGAAAAATTAAAAATTTAGAAATGAGAAACAAACTTTTTAAAATTTTCTAAACTGTATTACAATAATTGCTTCAGATGATGTAGCAGGATACCTTTCGCTGGCTAGGCAAGGAAACCTGTTAATTAAGCATGACACAACATATTGATCTACGAGTATTTCCTGACAATTAAACTTCAAATGACTGTTTATTAATTTAATAAAAAAAAAAAAATAATGCAAAACTTTTGTAACAAAGTCTTAGTTATTTTCAAATATCCGATAAAAGTGTGGAGTACAAGCTGAGCGGGTGCGCTTAGCCACCCCAATTGGAAGATATAAATAGTACTATTAAGTCTCCCTTTGTGAATTAATACTAATTCAGGAAAACATGTCTCTAGTTTCATGTTTATTGGTTTATTTTAATGTGGATTCTAGCTCATTCGAAACGAAAAGGCCCACATTTTGTATTCCTACTCAGCATCATGAATGTCTAATTTCGTATTTCAGTGTCCATTATTATAGAAAATACAAAAGAAAGGTATCACTAAAATCACCTTTTGTGAATTCTAACTCATTCAGAATCATTTGTGCCTAATTTGAAATTTTAAGGTTTATTATTATAAAATATTCAAAAAGTACCTTTACAATAAAGGAATAGTAACGTTAATTATCCCTTTTGAATTCGGATTCACTAAACCATGTGTGCTTAATTCGTTATAAAATATTCAAAAAGTACTATTAGTTGGAAAAAGTACCTGCAAGTTCCTATTTCATTTCCAGCTTATAGGGTTATTATTATACAAATTTTAATAATAGTTTTTGTTACCTCAATATCATTATGCCATCTATCCTTGATTCATTCCTCACTCAGAAGCATATCAGCCAACTATTATAAATACATATAAGTAAAATAATTTAAAATAATAAAAAGTACCATTAAAAAAAAAATAACAATTTTCAACACTTAAACCACCGTCAGGTTTGAAATTTCAAAAATTCAAAAAGTACTATTTGAAGAACGAAAAAATACTCCTTAGTTTGGTTTAGTTCTCCATTTTTGGTATCATAATACCATTGAGCACCCTATTCCTGATTATTTCTTTACTGAGAAGCATATCAGCCAACTTTAATGTATATGTGCTAACTAATTTAATATATTTAAAACGTACCATTAAAAGAAAAAATACCAATTTTCCTTTATCCTCTTGAATACCCGTCAAGTTTGAACTTTAAATTTGTATAACATTTCCTATATTATCAACTGATTTTGTTTCTATAATATTTAATAAATTATCCCAAAACCGAACCGAAACCGATCGGTTTTCAATTTTTTAAAACCGAAACCGCGATTTTGAAATTCTTCGGTTTTTTGGAAACTCTACCTTTTCCAATACCCTTCAAATTTCAGTTTTTCTTAATGTTTTTAAATTAAAACTAATTTGAGAGTTTTTGGACCTTTTTTAAATAGAAGAGTTTTTGTAGATTATTTAAAATAAAAAGAGAGAAAAATAAGACCACGAAACTCAAATAAAAGCTCAGAAAAGTTCAAACATCAATATTTCCAACCAGTGTTATCAGATTAGGGGATTTTTCCCCAAATTGGGTATTTTTTTTTGTAAATGGGGATAAATAATTGGGTTTGGGGATATGGGGAACAGTTGGGGCAATATTGTATGCTTTGGGGATTTTTTGAATATTTTTGGGGATTTTTATTTTACTTTTTATTTTTTTGTTTTAGTTTTCGTATACATGGAATTGTTCTAAGTATTTAATTTATGTAAGAGATTGTTTTAAATCGAAAGAAAGCATTGGAATACAAATTTAAGTCTGGTAAGTCTTCAAATTGCAACAATATGCTATTTGACATTTTATATTGGCAATCCTTGTTATTATGTATTACCAATAGATATTTTATTCCTAAAAAAGTGATTTGATATAAGGAGTTTTAATTTTCAAAAATTACCCCTATTAACACGAATCCTGGTTAGGCGTTAACTAATAGTTATACTGTCGGTTAAAATTATTTTTGTATGAAAACTGTCAGTATAAATATTAGTTAACAGACTTCGTGTTACTGGGGGTTAAAGTATTTTCTCTTTTTAAAAGTTAAAAAACTAACAAACCCTAGAATTAAAAAAACAACATCTGAATGCCTTAGTAAATATAAAATTGTATTTCTTATGGAAAAAATCAGAAATTTTAATTTATAAGTTTTATTTTTTAAATTATTTTACATACGTACATACATAAAATCAATTGTAGTGCAAATAATGTATGTATGAATTAAAATTAGACTATTATTTTTACTGGGGATTTTTGGGGATAGCACAAACTGTTTTTTGGGGAATTTCGGGGATGAAAAATTTTAATTTGGGGAAAAGTCTCGAAAAAAATCTGGGAACCCTGTTTCCAACACCTTTATATAAATTTCTTCATAACTGCCACAAAAGTACATGAATATGATAGATTTTTTGCTCACATTAAATTAATACAGTGGACCATTTTATAAAGGTTTTATACATTTTTTGCTTTAACGTTGGAAACAATAATAGCGTTTTCCGTTTTGTTGCAATTTTATTCCGCATACGTTATATAGGGAAGTTAAATCAGAATTTATCTTCACCGTTCCGTTTGTAATTTCTACATTTTTGCAAACCCATAAAGTATATATATTCTAGATCGTTATCCGTCTGTATGTTGAAATCAGCATTCCGTAGCCCCCAAATAACTTACAAACATGATTTGTACATATATAGCATCGGTTCGGTTTAATTTAAAATCGAGAAAATCACCAAACAACGATTTTTTATGTATATTTGGATTACTAAATCATTATTATAAACAATATGGATAGATAATAGATAGATATTTCAAAGACCTTACCAATGACGTATATAACGCCATAGTAGTTCGGACCTACAATGGTTTTTTTCTGGATCCTTATAGATAGCGGAGTCGATTAAGCCATGTCTGTCTGTCTGTCCATCTGTCTGTTGAAATCAACTTTCTGAAGACCCTAGATATCTTCGAGATCCAAATCTTCAATAATTCTGTCAGACATGCTTTCGAGAAGTTTCCTATTTAAAACCAGCAACATCGGTCCATAAATAACGTAGATATGAGCAAAAAACCGAGACAACCTCTATTTTTGGCCTATTTTTGATCTATATCTCGATTACTAAATCATAAATATACACAATATGGATATCTAATGATAGATATTTCAAAGTCCATTGCAATGATGTATATAAGGCTATAGTAAGTTGGACCTACAATGGGTCAAAATCGGAAAACATATTTTTTAACCCGAATTTTTTTAAATTTTATTTTTTAAAGTATAATTTGGTGAAGGGTATATAAGATTCGGCAGAGCCGAATATAGCTCTCTTACTTGTTTTTACATAAAATTGCTTTTCAACCATATTTTTCCCACTAATAATATTTTGTTCAGCAAAAAAGTGTTTTTTGAAAAACTGTTTTCAATCTGTATCTTAAAGTATGGAGAAGGGTATATAAGTTTCGACACAGCCGAATATAAGTCTAGCTCTCTTACTGGTTTATTCTTGTTTTTATAAGTTAAATAAGAATATACTAATATTCACCACTATCTGTTTATGCATCATTATTTAATATCAAGACTTAATTTTGTATGTAGATGGCGAATTTTCAGATTATGATTAAGAAACTGAATTGATTTAATTTTTTTTTTGTGTATGGAAACTGCATACAAATATAAACGTTTTGTGTACTGTTTATATTATGGGTATTAACCCACCACCAAAAAGATGGTATATTGATTTTGTTATGCCGTTTGTAACATATCGAAATATTGGTCATAGAACCAAATAGTATATACATATATTCTGAGTCCTTATAAAATTCTAAGAGATTGTCTTACATTTTGTAACATACCTCAATTTCGTTTTGAACGATTTTACTCATTTTCAATATTGATCAACAAAGATCGAATTCATTAATTTTTTATATATGGAGTTTGACATTCGAAACAATGAGAGAGATGTTTCGAATGTCAAACTCCATATATAAAAAATTAATGAATTCGCTAGTATTTGCTTAAATTCGCCACCAACACCACCTTGTATATAAATTCGCTTTGTTTTTGCTTTTCAGTTTGTAATATTTTCTAGCTCCAGATAAACATTTTAAACAAAATGCACAACAATCGGTACTCGGTATTATATTGGTGGTGGGTATATAAGGTTCGGCACAGCCGAATATAACACTCTTACTGGTTTTATTTTTGAATGATACTAAGTATTTTGAAAGTAATTAATTAGAGCAATCGTTAAACATATATAGTTAAATAGAACCCCAGAAATAATTGAATCGAAAGTCAAACTAAGTAATTGTAGTGAATTTATATTGTCAAACATTTTAATATGTTTCTCTCTAATTAAAAAGTTGATTTTATATTGTCAGGTTCTCAGATATTATCTATCACAAATCCTGTTATGTAAATAAATGCATTATCTATTAAAACAAATTAAAACGTTTTGAAATTAAGAAATTAAAATGTTAATAAAAAGATTTCCGTTGGATTAATTTTTTTACTACTCTGAAATCTTTGTGAGAGTAATATGTATTAACGTCACAATCTACTTTGCTTTATTGAAATTGAAAACAAATAATATATTAATTACTAATCAGATTTTAATTAAATTAACACATAGTGATATTTGTTTAGGCTTACAAATAAGTGTTAAAAATTGGAAAAAAAAATCGAATTGTTAAGATTTTAATGAATGTGAAATTTATAACTGATTTATGACAATCTAATTAGTCATTAGTTTAAAAATAATATAGTTGTTGACAAAGTGTGAATTTGATGAATTATTACACTGGATTTTTTTATTGAGAACCTGATGACATTGAATTTATAGTTTGACGATGTGTTTACGAGAAATGACATATCTCTTTTGAGTTTTTGGAAAAATAGAGTAGCTAAATATACCCTAAATACCCTAGTATTCAATTAATCGGGTTTCTGGTTTAATCGCTTAATCGAGCAAATAATTAATCGAGGTTTGGATTTAATCGGTTAATTTTAAATTATTCGACTAACCGAATAATTTTTATTTTTATTTTAAATTCAAAATAAAACCATGAATTTTGTGTACTTATTTAAGCATTTCAACAAAAAAAAAATAATAGCTAAAAAAACAAATCGTATTGAGTTTTTTTTATTGATTGAAATTATTATTACAATTTACAAAAAAAAATATTTTTATAGTTCTAATCACTAGTGATGAATTTATGAACCTTTTCCGGACACTTTGTTCGATCATGTAGTCCATATCCGTTTAAAATCTAGCACACTTTTGGACACCTGTTTTGTGCTCTTCAATTTTCTTTTAAGAAGAGCCCAATATATCTCCACTGTCCTTAGCTACAGGCAATTTGGAGGATTTGCATCTCTTGGTACAAATACATTAATGTTCTTTTACCACTCAAGACCTTTTTTTACCATAGTGATGCGAAATCAGGCCAAAAATAATTGGTCACATTAAGAAGTCTTTTGAATGGTAGCATTCTCTTTTGTAAACATTCATTGATGTAAATATCGGTATTTATAGAGACCTTTGTAACAAATGTTTTGCTTCTTTTGCCGCAACTGCATATTTCTTGCCATGCCAAGTATTTTTGGGACAATTTACTGCATTTCGTCCTAAACGTTTCTGCAACATTTCCTCGAGCATCAACAAAAGAAAAATATTGACCCGGAAGCTGCGAAAAATTTTCCAGACGTACGTTTCGTCATCCATTATGCAGCAGGTATATTTTTTGTATAAAATTTTACTTCAAATTCCGTGCTCTGTCTTTGGCCTCTAAATTTGTAGCAGAGTTCCTGCCTGCAACTTTTTGAGCCTTGTGTGTTTTTAAACCTGCATTGGCTTTAACTTTTCGTACCCAATATTCCGAGTACTGAGCTAACCGGACTGCTTTCCTACCGGATGTGTTGGGAGCTCTTTTGAAAATGCTTTCTATTTATTGGCTTTAGGAACATCATGTGGACCATTCCTTCTATATGAACCAGATTTTCTATCAACGGCCAAGTTCTCCAGATACTGTTTAATAACATTGAAATCAGTTTGACGGCAGACCTTTTTTGATTGTTTGGCCAACTTTTTGTAGGACCAAGTTGGGTTTCGTTGAAAATATTTAATTATTTTAGTACGAATTTTTTTCTCGTCACTTATTTTAATCAGATTAACAACAAATTAACATAATTGACATTAAGCATAATAACCGACATGCTTTTCAAAGGTAATTTCATCAAATCATAATTGGGTTAAAAGTTTTAATGAAAAACGAGTGTTTTTTTTTTTTTTTTTTTTGATCTCAGGCCTTAGCATGTCTTCCTCTGACTCATTAGAACAAAGTTCATCATGGAACATTCTAGAAAAAAGGCCATTTCCAAATTCCTTAGTTTCAGTTTTTGAGCTATACTTAAAAAAACTATTGCTAGAAGGGAATGTTCATGAGTTAAGAAATAAAATTTGTGTGTTTAAAACTATATTTCTATATAAAGTACCAAAAATAAGAAAATTCGAATCGGTTAATAGACACAAATGAATTGGTTTATTTGTTATTTGAAAATCGGCAATTTTAAATTATTCGAACAGTTAACCGACCAAAATTAATCGGTTAACCGACTAACGATTAATCGGTCATCTAACAACTAACTGCTGAAAATTTTAACAAAATTTGATAACGTGATAGGTTACACATTTCTTTAAAAAAAAAAAATTCAATTAATTTGTTATGATATATTAAATTTCCATGAGTCGGTCTACAGGTACAAATGTTAAAATTTGCATTTTTATTTCTCAACTTTTTTAAATTTCGCTAAAAAAATAAGAAAGTTCAATGTTTTCCCATCGAGTTTTGCTTTTAAGGCCTTTTAAAAATATAATTCATTATTGATCAATATACCGTTATAACCAGTCGTAACCATGTTAAATATTATATAGAACGCATTTATTTTATAATTTTAATTTAATCAGTTTTAATATTGTTATTCCAATATAATTTTGTTATTTAATTAGAATTTAATTTAATCTTGTTCATGTTCTTTGTTTCTGTAGACGAATAATATAAATAATTTTTGTAAACAGAAAATCTTTTCTTAATCCCGTTTTATTTAGATTTGTCGGTTTTAGTTAGAATTTGACAAATCAGCAAGAAATAATGAGATTTTTATTTTTTATTGTAAGACTTCGTTCCTGTAAATTCTGACCCAAACCTGAAGATGTGATTTCAGTAATATTCAAAACAACTTTTAAAATAACAAGTATGAATGTTATATCTATGTTGAATCTTATATGTATATATGTAGATGTAGTACATCCCAGCAGTTCTAGGAGACAGTCCCGAACTAGTGATTTTTCCCATCATTTAGGGTGGGAACTAGTTACTTCAATAGCTACGTGACTAGTTATTTTAACACGTGTATGTCCCGACCCTTTTTGACTACAATGAGACTATCTAATAGCTGGTCCAAAGTAGTCAACGCATTGGATTCACATTCTGGTTAAATAGCGTCAGTTACCTTACTACCCAGCAAAATTTTAACATACCTGGTAAGCCAGCAGGTAATATTGGAAACAAGTAGAAACTACTTACTTTTGGGGGGAATAGCTACTTATTTTTGTTCGACGTTTTCCCAAAAATAAGTAGTTACCTAAAACAACTAAATATGTGGTTACCAATTGACGTTCAAAAGCTCTGCGAATAATGAGTTATTTAGTTTGTTACAAATTGTAATAGAATAACTATTTATAATCCAACATACTAAAAACGAAGAAATAAGTAGCTACTCGTATTCTGATCGTAATTACAAAAATAAGTGGTTACTTACATATGTGTATATAACTAATTTAATTTTGAAATTATTTTGAGTTTGTTATTGGCAAAAATGTTTATATCAACCCAATTCATAAACAGTCACAAGCCTATTGCTCTGGAGGGAGAATTCGTGAATAGGTGGTTATTAAACATATTATATACAAGTACTTATTTCACTCTTATCCTAACAATATATGCAACTACTTATTCAGATCATTACCAGCAACTAGTTATTATTGTATTTGAAATAATGAGATTTGTAAGTACAACTCATTACTTTGTAACCTAGGAAATAACTACTACCCATTACCGAAATTCAAGAATATTTTGCTGGGTAGCTCCGTAAATGGTAACTTGATTAGCTACATAACTATCGCTTTTTAACTTCCATCGGGGCATTGCCATGTACATACGCAATGAAGTTGTGTACCAGTACCAGCAATCATTAGGTTCATATGATGTAGAATTTAACTGTCTATGGGTTAAGTTCAAAATCAGGGCACACTGTTTGCACTTCGGGTTTCTATATAGAAGTCCAAACGCGGGAAGGGATATTACTATATCTAGCTTCGATGCCCTTTCCGATTCCATATCGAAGATTCTTGAGAGTTGTCCTAACAGTGAAATTGTTATTGCTGGTGATTTTAATGTTCACAACTCTTCTTGGCTTCACCATTCAAGTCATACAACTACAGAAGGCCAATATGTTGAACTATTCGCGGCTCACAATCACCTTGCGCAATTAGTGAATGAACCAACGCATATTTCATGCGTTGATGGGCACCAAAATAACACCCTCGACCTTTTTCTAACTTCACACCCTGACAAGTATGAAGTAGATGTTTTTGCACCTCTCGGTAATTCAGATCATAGTACTATTTCCGCCTCCTTTTCGCTCTCTGAACTTCGTAACGTTTCACGACCAGCTACGAAACGTTCAGCTTTTATTTACGAAAAGGCTCGTTGGGCTGAGCTCAATGAGTTCTTTCGGCATTTTAATTGGAAACTCTGTTTCTTAGACAATAGTGTCAATGCCATGGCGAAAATGGTCGAAAACATAATTATGATGGGGATGAAAACCATCATTCCATCAAAGAAAATTTCGATTAAAACTATGGAAAAATCCTGGTTTAATCAGAAGTGCAAAATTGCAATCAGATCTAGAGAGGAAGCATTCAGAATCTGGCGTGATGACAAAAATGCCGAAACTGATTCGCTACGCAAAAGGGCGAGATCTTCGTGTGCCAAAGTGCTGAGGCGTGAAAAATCTCTACACGAGCAGCGCCTCCGAGCCAAAGTTCTTACTGCTCCCCGGGGCAGTAAAAGCTTTTGGTCATTCGTTAAAAGAATTAAGGATAATGCTAGTTCATCAATTCCTACTCTTTTAAGGGATGGCCAATCATTCACTGACCCGGTTGATAAAGCTAACCTTTTGGCTGAATTATTTGCAAATAATTCGAACTTACCGGAAAGCAATCAACCACTACCCGAGCTCGAAAGAGTATCAGTTACTATGCCGAATATATTCTTTCGGGCTCGAGCAGTTAAAAAGGTTTTAGCAGATCTCAACATAAATAAGTCTCCTGGGCCTGATGGTATACCAGCACTGGTCTTGAAGCAGTGTTCTTCGACGCTAGCTCGTCCATTAGCTAACCTTTTCAGCACTTTATACCGTGCCGGCAAATTTCCAGTATGTTGGAAGGTTGCTAATGTAACGCCAATTCCTAAAAAGGGAGAGGCAAACAACCCTGAAAATTATCGCCCAATAGCAATTTGTTCTGCACTTTCCAAAGTTATGGAAAGTATGGTTAACCACCATCTTGTGAAACATTTGGAGTTCAACAATTTACTCAGCGACCGGCAGTATGGCTTTCGTAGAGGACGCTCTACGGGAGACTTACTAGCCTTCCTATCGGAAAAATCGTGTCGTTCCATACACCGTTTTGGCGAAAGTAAAGTGGTGGCTCTAGATATTTCTAAAGCGTTTGATAGAGTATGGCATGGTGCGCTTTTAGCAAAACTTATTGCTTTTGGTGTCGGTAATAACTTCTCTCGATTTATATCGAGCTTTCTCAGAGATCGCACTATACGAGTTGTTATAGATGTAATCTCATCAAACGAGTTCAAGATCAATTCAGGGGTACCGCAAGGCTCCGTCCTTTCTCCTACTCTATTTCTTATCTTTATAAACGACCTTCTATGTCAAACTTCCAACCCTATCTATTCTTTTGCAGATGACAGCAACATTTGCCATTCATATTCATTCAACTATAGGCCAAGCCATTCGGAGATTGGGGCAATGAGGCAAAACATGAATGATACGCTTAACCAAGATCTTATGATAATCTCTAAATGGGGTTATGCGAATAGAGTCGATTTCAATGCACGCAAGACTCAATGTTGTATGTTAACACACAAACGCACAACAGATCATGTTGCTCCATCTGTTTTTATGGGTGGTATAAATATTAAGGAATCAGAAGCTCTTGATGTTCTAGGCATGAGTATTCAGTGCGATGTCCGCTGGACAAAACACATTTTTCGAGTGTCGAATGAAGCATTTAAGTGCCTCGGTTTTCTAAAACGGTGTAAGACATATTTCACTTCATCTGATCTCCTTACTATTTACACCACTTATATCCGACCAAAAATGGAATACAACTCTCATGTGTGGGCCGGTGCTTCGAAGTCTATTTTGGAGTTACTCGACCGCGTACAGGAGAGGGCGAAGGTGCTTATCGGTGACAGTAGGGTATCCAGCTCTATTGACTCACTGGAACATCGTCGCAATGTGGGTTGTGTTTCACTGTTCTACCGATACTACAATGGTATGTGTTCTGCTGAAATTAGGGAACTTGTTCCCGAAACCCGTAGTTTTTTTCGCAACACACGTTCTTCGGCAAGGGCTCACCAATTCGTTGTCGACTGGACAGTGGATCGCACAACACATTACAGGGAAAATTCGTTCTTTAGCCGTACTGTCCGTATGTGGAATAAGCTTCCTCCTGAAGTCTTTCCTGTCACTTTCAATATAGGAAAATTCAAATCAAATGTCCACAAACACTACTCCCTCTATCCTCCCTCCCATAACCTATTTTCCTAGTTCCAACACAATGCTTTGCATGAGTAGGGATCATCCCCTGAGTGCTGGTCCAAGAAAAAAAAAAAAAAAGTGACTTCACTAAAGTAGTAACCTTTAGAGACACTAAAGTGACTATTGACTTCATGCTATGTTACGTGAGATATCAGTATACTTAAACAAAAATTAACTGTATGAGAATTATATCCATACAATTTGTATAAAACCAGTTTGAACAAATTACTCACAAAACGTTTGAAGTGACTTCACTCCAGATTACTTAGAGACACTTACGACAATTGTCTTCACTCTAGATTACATGGGATGTATAAAGTAACCAATTGTCTTCTCTCTGCACTACAAAGAGCACATACGTGGCAAATGACCAAAATATTTAAATTGGAGTCAGCCAAGTGATAATACATTATACTGTCTATAAGGGATACATTTACTACTTGCTTAACTGCTGGGATGCAGCTGGAAAAACGAAGACAAATATTTATATATGTATATAATAATTCAGGATCAAGAGGACGTAACTGATTAAATCAATTATACTTGTTTGTTAAATGAATCTAACTTTTGCAGTAATATGAGTAATACAAAAACTTTATTAGTGGAGAATTGTATATCGATACTTTGAGAGAATAACTTTTTAATGGGGGATGGCTCCAATTATAATCCGGTCCTCACAATAATCGAAATCCCGGCTTCTGCTCACTGGGAAATGTTCAATATGAGTGGCAAGGGCATATATAAGTTTGTCATTCTGTTTGTAATTTCCACATTTTTCATTTGCGACCCTCCAAGTATATATATTGTGGATCGTTATATATAGCGAAGTCGATATAGCCGTGTCCGTCTATCCGTCTGTATGTTGAAATATTTTTGAAGGATGGAGATTTAAAGTGGCATATTTTTTAATATAATTGAGAAATGGACTTGAAATTTTTTTTGTAAGACCAAAAATTAACATATCTTATCAAAAAAATTAGTTCGGAAAAAATGTGGACCATAATATTTGCAATCATATCAACATTTTTATACAAATTTTAGTTTTAGAAACTCAATAAATATGTAATATGTAATAAAATCTTTATTTATAAACAAAACTAAACGAAATTTTCAAAGTTTTTTAAAAAAACTTGTCAAAGAGAATCCCGCAATTCCTAAAAATTGGTCCGAAAATCCCAAAAATGGTATTTTTTACAATTTTGCCTATAGGTTCTACATTTCTTTTAAGACTGGAAAAATACTTTGGAAATAAATAGAAATCACATCAAGGTTTCCAAACCTGCTTTCCGTTTTCTGATTTCAGCTTTGCGATTTTAGAACATGTGGTCCAAAATTAAAATTTTGATAAAAAAAAATAGGTCAAATTCCGAAGGGCGTCGGGACGACGTATTCAAAAAATATGTCAGATATCTTACAGAAAAACATAAAACTTTTATATGTTCTTAAAGAAAGTTTTATTTTAATAAAAAAAAGAGTTAAGTCACCTTTTTGCCCAAAAAACAGCAAAAATCTACTATTTTTTGAATTTTTAAATTAAAAATTGTTTATTTTCGGATCCGTAATAGATGTTGCTCTGAAATTTTTTGCATATTATAAAAGATAAGTAGCACACGCAAGCATGTTTTTTAAGATCTAATTGAGCGCTTCCCAAAAATTTAAAAATCTTTGAACCCCCATAGCGCCTCGCCTGGATAATTTGTAGGATCCATTTTAATAACTTAAACTCGAATACTCCTTGGCTACGCCCATGTCAAATTTTATCCCGATCGGGCTATCCGTTTAGAAATGCCAGATTTATTTCCAAAAACTGTTGATTCTGCCCCACTCTGTGATAGCAGATCAGTTATTATAGAAGCTCTAGAAGATGGTAAATCCGATTTCGTCTGTGAAACAACGTGGAAAGAATGTCAGGAAGTGGTCGTCCACGAAATCTACGTCAGATGTCAAAAGTGCTCAAAATTGATTCACAAATTAAGGCAGTAGAGTCCTAGGAGTCCCTATTCGCGTTCACACTACAAGACATCGGTTAACTTAATTAAATTTGTTCGCCAGACGTCCCGTCAAAAAACCACTCATAAGTAGTGAAGTCCATAAAACGAAACGCCTGGACTTTGCCAAACGATATATTGATTGGTCAAAGTACCAGTGGGCTAAAGTATCGTGGAGCGACAAATGCAAATTTAAGTTATTTGGCTCAGATGGAAAAAACTACGTAAGCAGTTCACCAAAACAAACATATTCTCCTCGATATCAATTACCAACAGTCAAACATAAGGGTGGATCAATAATGGTGTGTAATGGTCCCGTGAAATTAAAGGAAATACGAATGCCATTAAATACTGTGAGATTCTGGAACAATACATGCAACCCCATCTTAATGTAAAAATGGCCCCTGGTAGTATATTTCAACGCAACAATGAACCTAAGCACACAAGTCTCAGAACTTGCAACTTTTTAAGCAACAATGATGCGCAAGTTTTGGAGTGCCTGCCACAATCCCCCACAATCTCAACTCAATAGAAAATCTATGGAAGCTTGTTCATCGGGAAGTAAAAAAGAAAAACCTCTCAAATTTAAAATATTTAGAAACAATATAAAAGACAGAATGGGAAAAACTAAATGCTTTGCCAAGAAATATTAATTTCAAATACTATTTTTATTTTAATAAATATGTTCAATAAAAAGGAGTTGCATTTTTTTGCTTGCATAGAATAAGCACTTTTTTCATCATAAATGTACTCATAAATTGCTGGAGTCTTATCTATCGAATAGACTTTTCAGAGTTAAGTACAATGATTATGTGACGAGAGAATACAACATTAGAGCTGGCGTTTTACAGGGAAGTGTACTAGGACGTTATATTTGATTTACACCTCTGACTTGCCTACGTGCGATAAATTAACAATTTCTACATTTGCAGATGATACCGACATTATTAGCTCACTCGAAAACCCACTCATGGCATCTAGTCAACTACAAAATTATGTCGTACGTGTGGAGACATAGTTGAAAAACTGGCGAATAAAGGTGAATGAGCTGAAAAGTAAACATGTTACGTTCGCTCTAAGGAGAGGAAATTGCCACCTGTCACACTCAACAACATTAATATACCGCAGCCTGATTTTGTCACCTACCTTGGTATTCATCTTGATAGACGGCTTACTTGGTGCCGCACAGTGGGGCAGAATCAAAATTTTTTGGAAATAAATCTGGCATTTCTAAACGGATGGCCCGATCAGGATAGCCAAGGAGTATTCGATTTCAAGTTATTAAAATGGACTCTATAAATACTCTAAGCGCGGCACTAGGTATCTAACTAATGAAAAAAATTCGAGTCAATTCGGTTCAAAAGTACGCCCTATATTTTAAAAAAAGCGGACCAAGGTATTTGAAATTTGAAAATTTCAATTTTGAAATGCTTATAACTCGGAAACTATAAGAGATAAATAGAGCACGCAAGCATGTTCTTTGAAATTGGATGGGAAACAAATAAATGGCACGTGGTAAAAAATTTTACATATCGAAGGTACCCTACTTTGAGCCCCCAAAGAGCCGCGCTTGGAGTATTTGTAGGGTCCATTTTAATAACTTAAACTCGAATACTCCTTGGCTACCCCTACGTGAAATTTTATCCCGATCGGGTCATCCGTTTAGAAATGCCAGATTTATTTCCAAAAAATTTTGATTCTGCCCCACTGTGCACCGTCACATAGAAACCAAGAGACTTCACATGAAGCTAAAAGCCTCTAGCTTTCATTGGTTAATCAGTGATCAATCAAAATTAAGCCTTGAATATAAAGTCATCCTGTATAAGACCATTTTAAAACCAATTTGGACATATGGAATTCAATTATGAGGAATGGCTAGCAACACCATTATTGATCTTATACAGAGGGCCAATCTAAAATTCTTAGGACCATGACGACAGCACCATGGTATATAGGGACTTAGAAGTGACATTGGTAAAGGAAGAGTTCAAGAAAGACCGTGACAAATATATTGTAAAGCTGCAAACCCATCCCAATACGCTTGCAAGACAACTTGTGCAGATCCAAACCCGATCCAGGGTCCGTAAAGCAGATCTACCACCCCGCTAAGATGAGTGCCAGTTAACCATGAAGGCTCTCTTGTTCGAGAGCAACTAGTTTTAATTTTAGTTATAAGATTTAAATACTTGTTGTTAGGCCTATAAAAGGCAGATTTAATAAATTAATAAAGCGTTTAAAAAAAATAAATTAATTAAATTAAACACAAAATAAAAATTTGAGTGGCTAGTTTGGATATAGTGACTTATATATGTTAACTATAATTGTAGAAAACAACAACCAAAATTACATATTAATTGAATGCAATTTTAAGCCTGGAGACAAACTAGAAGATCATAGGACTCAGCGTTGAATTCTTTATTTTTTTGCTCGCAACTGTATATACTTTTCTGGGTCTAAGACCGATATTTCGATGTATTACATGAAAATCACCAAATAATCCAAAAATCTCCCTAAAAAATTACGAAAAGTCATCATAAAAATTAATCCAGTTATGTTTAATACGAAATTTCATAATATTTCGTTTATTTATAAGATCGATTTTTCATAGAGTCAGTTTGCTTAACCTTAAGCAAGTAAAAGAACTAGAATCACCATTTAGATGATGCTTATTCTGTAATCTTTTAACTATAAAAAAAAAACGTAAAATCTAAAACCAACAAAATCATAAATTATGAGAAAACACTTAATTGAAACTTCAATAAATTACAAGAAAAATTCATTGAAGTGGCAAAAAAAAAAAATATTCATCAAACATAAAACCGCATTTACGCATAATTTTTTATTTTATTTATAATATTTTTATTTTCACAAAAATCACAGAAAAAATGTCATTGAAATGAATGAGTTTTTTTGCACACATTTGAAAAAAATAAGAAAAAAAACTACAACTTTAGTTTTGATTCTTTATTAGCAACAAAAAAAAAAAAAAAGATGTTAAAACATAAAATACTATAAAATTGGAAACTCATTGATTTTTGTGTTTTTTTAATGATGATGATGAATCTGAGAATATCTGAACAAAATAAAACAATTTTGATTTCAGTTAAATTGTAAAAAATGAGATACACACGGGTAGAGTTTGAGTTTCAAAACGGGCTTTTAGTTCTTAATTAAAACTAGTTTGTGTGTGGTGCTGGTGATGTGGATGAGTTGAGTTGCTGCTCTTCATTGGTGTTGTTGTTGTTTGTGGTGGCTATATATGCAAGACGGATCGTACCGATATACGATACATTCCCATCAAACAAACATTAAGCGAGCGTTAAGCGAAAAACCACAAGCGATAGCCTGCTGCAGCAGCAGCAGAGCATGAGTACTGCTGCCACTGCCGACTTCAAACGTATAATGATGATAATGATGTTAGTGTGTGTAGTTGCTTGTTTACCCGCTGAAGAGAAGATGCTAGCTACTACAGAATAAAACGCGAAATTGAAATCGATCGATCTAGCAGAGCTCATTGGTACTGATAAGCTTGTTTTTGCTTTATATAAAAGTGATTTTGTCAACGTATTTTATTGACAGTAGCGTATCAGAATTCAAACAGTAAACAACATAATATTATTTGCACAACAAATCCAAAACAAAATAAACAAAAATCACAATAAAAGTGTTACCGAAAAACAAATAGAATTTGGCATAAAAGTGTTCTGAATTAAAGGATTATTAAAACACCTAGTGACAAAAAACAAACGATAACAAATATTTACTAAATAAAAAAAAAAAAAATTTATTAAAAGAAAACGAAACAAAATTATTTAAACATAAATCAACTACAAAGTGTTAATTATTTGTATAACTATTAGACATTTGGCGTATTTTGTGCTTGTGAATTAATTAAGATTTTCTCGATCAAAGCTTCAAGTTCATAATCAAATAAATCAATACAAAATGACAGCTGTTAATGGAAAGGTGAGTTGTTAATTGTCAAATATTCGCCAGCGAAAACTATTAAAAACCATACTTTTTAACAAAATGCAATTTTATATCAGAAATTAGGATTATTTAATTAAGAATGATGCTATTTTTAAAAGTATTTAATGGATTAAAGAGATATTATTCGATTATATTGTATATACAGTTATATTCAATATTTAACACATATTGATCAAAAAAGTCCAATTGTCAAGTAGGCCTGGGTTTTTTTTAACTTTTATCGAATTCAAAACATTTTGAATCGAAATAATGTGAAATGTACATTAAAAAAGCTAGTTAAACTTAATCAATCCATGCCTCATTGACCCGTGAAGTTCGAAATGTGTTTACAAGGAGAAACATAGAATTTTTTCGGTATTCAAAAAAAAAAAAAAATTTTTTCTTATTTAATTATACGGGAATTTTTAATTATTTTATTTAAATTAAGATACATTAGAGCCATTATTACAACTTGCCTTTAAAAAATGTAGCTTTAAAGTTACCTTTAACTATTACGAACATAAAGGCAAGTTGTAATAATGGCCCTAATTGGGCTATGTACCAAATTATTGCCAAAAATTGTTTTAATTCAAATTAATCCGACCCGCAGTTTTCAAAATGAAAAAACAGCCAACTGAGCACATCTTTTTTGAAGTTTGGAAACACTCCATAACTTGTATCGATCCAGTCTGAAAACAATTTGTCCTAATTTTTAAATAATAAAACATATTTGAATTAACTATTTCCGTCCATCTCTCAGTTCATGAAAACATTGTAATCGAGTTGTGTATATTTGATAAGTGAACTTTTATTGAGGCAAAGAGAAACCCTAATGAAATTGGTTGAAATCAGTACCGAAACTGGACCTAAACGAGGACTCCACTTCTCGGATTCCTAATCCCGGGAATATTTTTTTAGAAATTCTTGAGAAATTTTTGTCAAGAAATTTCGGGTATTTCTTTATAAGTTTTCTCCTGAAAGTTACAGTATTCTTTCTCACAGAAAAACCAGATTTGATGTGATTTGTTGCTAATCGAATAATTCGATTATATCTATAGACTTTTTGATACTAGCAATAGAACATCAGTTGACATAGAAGAATTACGATTTAAATATCCTAAGATTGGCCACCCCAACTAATATTTTTCTGCCACAACACAAACATTTGTTCATTTAGACTGAAACATTTGATTAAAAATAAGTTCGGTTATCACAAACAAAACTACTTTAAAACAGGAAAATTAAATTTTCTTGTAGGTCGACTTAATGGAAATTGAAATTTTTAATTCTTAAAGGAATTATTAAGAAACTTAACAATAAAACTTCGAAGGATATAATAACAATAATACTGGCTTAAATTAGTTTATATATGAGGCTATATCAGCGCAAAAGTGGTGTAAACTATTTACTATTTTCTCCATCCGATTAGAAAGATTTTTATATATATAGAATCGAAGAAGAGAGCTAAAAAAAACATTTCTTGAGCTATGATTTATCTCTTATAGTTAACGAGATATTCACATTTTAAAGTTAAAATTACTAGTTTTTATACTCGCTTACGAAATCATAAATATAGACAATATGGATATCTAATGATAGATATTTCAAAGTCCATTGTAACGATGTATATAAGGCTATACAAAGTTGGACCTACAATGGGTCAAAATCGGGAAAAAAAATTTTAACCCGAATTTTTTTTTTACAAAAAACATTCTTTTGTCATAAATTTTTTTCACTAATAAAATAAAAAAAAAAAAATTTTTAAAATTGGAAAAAACTTTTAAAATACAATTTAAAAAAAAAAAAAATTTTATTTTATTTTAAAGTATAATTTGGTGAAGGGTATATAAGATTCGGCACAGCCGAATTTAGCTCTCTTACTTGTTTTATCTACCTTCGTCTGGACTTTTGCTAATAACAGATCCAAATATTTCCCAATTTTGTTCAAATATATTGTTACGTTTTTACCTTTTAAAAACGGGGTTTATTTTCTTTAAATAATCCGGATACTTTTGATTCAACTTACATTACTTTGTTATATTATGCCCTGTGCAAAAATTACTTTTCCATCTGCTTTTAAATACCAAAATGTAAGGACTGTATACAACACCAGAACAGCAACAAAAAAATTCTGGGTTACACTACTTTTGCGCTGATTGCCTCTTATATTCTGATTTGAAAATGTTATTATTCGAAACGAATTAAGAATTTTTTCAGATTTAACTTAATAACTTCCATATATTTTTACCGAATTTTCGAACAATTATACTGGTATTTTGACTTACTTTAGTATTAAAAAGTCCCGGGCATGAAAAAGTCCAGAAAATAAGAAACCCTGGTATCCTCACAAAATTCATCACAAATAAATTTTATGTAAGAAAAAATACAATATAATTTCAAAATTTAATACGGATCGATCAAAACTGGACCATAAGCCATACCACCGAATATCAGTTAAACGCTTATATATCTCTTATACTTATGTACAATGACAAAATTAAACCATGATTAGATTTGCAGACGATCACCGGTGAATTATTGGTAATATCTTCCACATAATTATATTCTTTCAACATGAATACCCAGAGAAAAAATCAATAAGAAACATTAACGAAAGTCTAGTAATGTTGAAATTTTTTATTTCAATATGGAACAATATTAATTTAAAGTTGAAAATTATTGATTTTTCGTATTTCAATATAATTTTTATATTACTTATAATCTATTATAATGAACATTATTGAATTAATATGACGCGTCCTTATTTTTAAGTTGCAGCTTTTCCCTGAGTGAATAGGTTGCATAGAATCCATTTTACTGAACTTTATGACGATTAGTCCATTATGGGTGAAAACTCTTATATATACCCTAATTCTGTAAAAAATAACTAATAAATTTTTGCGAAATATTGAATAACTGTAATGTTGGTACTAAATTAAAAGTACATATTTAAATGCCAGTCAATATTTTGTCAGATTTACCCCGATTATCACGATGTCTGGTTATATGTTAACTGATAGAAAACCATTTATAAAGTGTTAACAGTTTTGCCCGGCTGCTGTTTCGAGTTTAAAAAGTAGGCGTTTGTTTTAGTGGTCCATAAATTGTACAAGTTTTTAAAAAATATAGCTTCCAAAGAAAGTAATATAACGACACTTTTCTATAGAAAACTGTATTCTAAGCAATTTTTTTTATAAAGTTTAGTATAAAAAAGTCACGCTTCTTTTTAAAAAATTAGGATAAAGAGACTCACGCTTGTTTTAATATTGAAAAAATGTCACGACTTTTTTAAATAAAGTCGCGATTGTTTTATAAAATTTTTTTAAAAAAAAAGATTTTTTTATAAAAAATTGGATAAAAAACACGATGTTTAATAAAATTTGGATAAAAAAGTCACGATTGTTTTATAAAATTTAATGTAAAAAAAACTAACGATTGTTTTAACAAATTAGGATCAAAAGAGTCACGATTGTTTTATAAAGTTTAGGATTGCAAGAATAATTTTGTATTGAAAGAGTCACGATTGCTTAAATTGAAGCAAAAATTTCATTATTTTATTTTATATACTAAAAATTATTTTGGAGCAAAAATTTAACTTTCGAAATTAAGTTCGAATTTTCAAAATTAATTTTAAATTTTTGCCTAAAAATCTTTGTTTCGTATACTCTATTAAAATTGACTTACAAAATCTTGATTTTCAAAATTTTCCTAAAAAAATTTGAATTTCGAACTTCCAGAACTTTTTAAATTGAAACAAAAATTTCAAAATTTGATTGTTTAAATAATAAAAACCTCCTCAAAATGATTTTAGAGCAAAAATTGGAATTTCGAAATTTAGTTCGAATTTTCGAAATTAATTTAGAATTTTCGATTTTTGCTCAAAAATCTTTATTTCGTATACTCTATTAAAATTGACTAACAAAATCTTGATTTTTAAAATATTCCTAAAAAATTTTGAATTTCGAACTTTCAGAACTTTTTAAATTGAAACAAAAATTTCAAAATTTGATTAAATAATATAAACCTCCTCAAAATGATTTTAGAGCAAATATTGGGATTTCGAAATTTAGTTCGAATTTTCGAAATTAATTTCGAAATTCCAAGTTTTGCTTAAAAATCTTTGTTTCGTATTCTCTATTAAAATTTACTTAAAAAATTTTGATTTTTTAGGTTTTAGTTTTACTGTTAAATTAATTTTTGTATAAAAACTGTCAGTATAACTTTATGTTAAAGCATAGCTATACATAGCTATATGTTAAAACATAGCTATAGCTATTAACCACAGAATTACTATTTCTGAAATGAAAATGGTTGATCTCGTTTTTCTTTGAGATATTTTACGGATTTCATAAATAAACTAAATGAGTATCATATTGATTCGATTAAATAAGTTCTTATTTATCAGATAATAAATAAATCATTACTAGACAACTTCTATGTAATACATATGGCATGTAGCAAACATTGAAAATATTCAGTATTTAAATGGTGTCAATATGTTAAAGTAGCGGGTCCCTTTCATAAATAATATTAGAACTAAAAACGGTTGCTACCTACCAGGAACCAGTCACGTGACTAGTTTCTAATTTTGTGTCAGCTCTTTACCCTCTAGGGTACTTACACAATTACCATAACAATCAGTGTTAATAAACTATTAATACTTATACGACTTCAAAGGTCATTCATTATGTTTCGATATTATAAACATTAACACAAATGCATATTACACCAAGTGAACATAAAAATTTGCGAAATTAACAACACCGGCAAAAGATATTGTGCATCTGCAAAATTTAAACATATTTTTATATTTACATTTCAACTTAAATCCTTGACCTATAACTGAAAGTCACCAAACGGGAAAGAGAGGCAGGCAGACTTGCATAAAACATGTACAAATATTTATTGTAATTTATTTTTTAACAAATCGCATTAAAACTACATATACAAAAACAACACAAATCAATATTATCAGTGCAAATACTCGTCTTGTTAAAAAGAAAAAAAACCGCAATGCAAACATACAGACAGAGAGAGAATCAGACAGACAGACTGACAGACAAAAGTCAGACGCAAAAAATGTAAACACACCAAAAACAAAAGGTAGGTGTTGGCTTTTATTGGATCATGGTTAATAATGGCAAAAATATGGTTGTATTAAAAATAGCAGCAACAACAACAAACGCCAACAAATAGTACCAACATTAAAACCAACACAACCATCAACATCCATATTCATTTTTGTTAACCTTAAAGTTGGATGACGTGAAATGAATTCAGAAAAAAATAAATAAATTTATGCAAAATTTTATTTGAAATAAAAGCGAAATTATGAATATTAATATTGTAAAATTGAATTTAAAGAGTTAAATAAATAGTAATACATTAAACCTGCCTTAATTTAATTCAGCATGAACAACAAATACTACATACACTCCTGCAACTCCATACCCAGCAGTTAAGCAAGTAGTCAATGCATCCCTTATAGACACAAATGTCGTATCACTTGGCTGACTCCAATTTATATATTTTGGTCATTTGGCACGTATGTGTCCTTTGTAGTGCAGAGAGAAGACGATTGGTTACTTTATACATCCCAGGTAATCTAGCGTGAAGACAATTGTCACTTAAGTGTCTCTAAGTAATCTGGAGTGTAGTCACTTTAAACGTTTTGTGAGTAATTCGCTCAAACTGATTTTATACAAATTCTGTTGATATAATTCTCATACAGTTAATTTTTATTTTAGCTTAAGTATACTGATATCTCATGTAACATAGCATGAAGACAATAATCACTTTAGTGTGTCATAGTAACCTATAGTGAAGTCACTTTAAACGTTTATTTTGTACTGCACTTTATAAAGTAGTACTATATTGAAGTAACTAGTTCCCACCATAAATGATGGGTAAAATCACTAGTTCGGGACTGTCTCCTAGAACTGCTGGGTATTGTCCGAATATTGAGTGTAGAGGTTTAAAGATTACAAATACAGAATTTTGACAAATTGTAAACAATTTTTAATTAGCTGCTGCATAACATTCTTGGATTAAATAGCTATTTGATATCTTTAAATAAAATGTTATTTTTCGACGCAGAAATGAAATTTCTATATATAGAAGGCTATAGAAGAGTTGTAATTGTAATTGAGAGTCTCAAAGCCCCAAAGAGAGGTATATGAAAAGTTTAAAACTAAACCCAATGTTTAATCTCTACCCGATATATATGTATATGGAATCTACCAGAAGATATCTATAACAAATCGGATCAAGAAAAAAAATTTGGCATAATTTTTAATTTTTCATATACCCAAGATACCATATATTGGGGCCTTGACGCTCCATCCCACCTTAGTGTTAAACTTAAACTCCGATACACCTCCTCTGTGGGAAAATTTATTAAAATCGGACTATCGTTTAGAAGTTACAGACTTATTTTCAGTTCCCCAACTGTGCAATGTGAATCAAATTACTGTGGATTGATTATTTTCAATCCATTATTTCGGCTAGTGGAAAATATCAGGTAGAATATTTAAATTATATATTAAATATCAAAGAGTAAGAAATTGTGTCTTCTTTTCAAAAATGTATAACATTTTTAATAATTTAAATATTCAAGGAAGACTTTTTTAAAAAATAGACCTCTGCGTCTTTAAAAAATTCTAATTGGATAGGATGTCGTGAGAACCAGAGTTATGGCTCAAAATGTGAGACAACCTCCAAAAAATATATTGCGGAGAATACCATGAAATTTTTCACACATTTTTCCTATAAGAATCGGTCCATGATTTCTCCCATACAAATTCTTTACCGGAATATGGCTTTATGGTACCAAGCTATATAGAATAGCAGTATCCATACAAAATTCAGCAAAAATAAGTTAAATGTAAAAAGAAATCACAAAACGATGTTTGAATCGGTTCATATTTGATAGCTTCCATATTAGATCTTTAATATGGGTAACCAGTTTGAAATTATCAAAAAGAAAAAAGATTTTTCCAGATTTTCAGCTATATCCTCTCAATAATAAACACAACTGTACGTCTTCTATAGGCAGATTCATTCTATTACAGATTAATTTCCATTTTCTTAAATTTTTTCCTTTGTACTGGAAGTGTAATATCTTCCAGTCCTATAGTGAGATAGAGTATAAGTTATTTATAAATATTTCTCTAAAAAACATAACATTTTAAAGAATATTTAATTTCTTAGTTGTGTGTGCCCTTTATTACAAGTTATACTGTATTAAATTTCATACTAATATATCAACTATTCTGCGTTTCCTAAAAAGATTCCGATGATCGGTCTTAACTGACCTTAGTTATAATACAAATTTTATACGTTTTTTTAATTTTAATACTCGTACATCAAATTTAAATTTAAATGTAAATTTATTTGATACTAAAATTTGAAATAAAAATCGATTTCAGTTTTATTTATGGCTATTTTCGCTTCATTGCGTATAGTAAAACAAAAAACCCACTTCCTTATGAGTTTTAATTGTCTGTCAAACGCAAATCAAACTTCAAATCATCCAGTTCTAAATACGAAAAAAAACTAAAACAATATTGTTTCTAATCCAATTTCAATTAAAATTGTATTAGTTTACTTATTGTTTTGTTGTTGTCATACACTTGTGTTGAGTATTTCTCAAGTTTGATGGTCGATCGTTGTTTCCCAAGTCGACCTTGTAAAATGCGACGACAGACTACACTTTGGTCGATTCCAATAGCAAACCAACCTGACGAATAAAATCACAATTTTTTGAACTCTTAAAACAATATATAAAAGAAGCTGGGAGATTCTTGTTTTATGGATTGTAGATCATCACACATTAGATTTATAAAAAAAAAAAACTCGTTTTCTTTATAACTAAAATCAAAACGATAAATAAGTATGTATAAAAAAAATATATGTATATGTACTAACTGAAACCGCTCTTGAAAGATTTAGACATTTTTTATTCAATTTGCATTTAATTAAATCAATTAATATAATTTGTATCATTCATTTGCCAAATAATAGCAATAAAAAACGAAAGAAATAATGAACATCCTGTTCTAATTTGTTTGGCGATAAATTTAAAACAAAAGAAGAATAATTGTTTTTTATTCCCAAATGAAAGGAAAATCTACTTTTTGTTTATTTTGACAATAATAAATTGATTTAATGGCCCTGTTTGAAAGTATTTTTGAAAGTGTTTTTTTTTATTCTTTAATAGATGATGATTTTTCTTGTTTTAATATGTTTTTAAAATTCAGTAGAATTTAGTTAAGAATAATAAGACACTTGATATGAAACTACAACGCTGAAAATTTAAACCAAATCAAAGATTTTTAACCTGGATCGCCCTTTACACTGGGGGATTTAATGTAAATAAATCTGTAATAATAGGCTAGTAAAAAAACTTCGCAAGACTATTGAAGAGTTATAGTTGTGTTTAAGTTTTGAATTTGAAACTTAGATCAACGGAAGGCAGGATCACAAGTACCCAAAGTGGGACACCTCGGGTATATGCAAAATTTAATTGAAAATTAAGTTGTTTTTGATCCGATTCGCTGAAAATTAGGTCTACAAAAAACCTCATTACACCTAAAATGAATATTTTATAGTTTGATATTGCTCTTCTGGGACCAACACTCAGGTGATTACCCCTACACATGCAAAGCATTGTGCTCGAACTAGGAAAATCGGTTATGGGAGGGAGGAAAGAGGAAGCAGTGTTTATGGATATTCGATTAGAACTTTCCTGCATTGAAAGTGACTTCAGCAGGAAGTTTGCTCCACATATGGACTGTACGGTTTTCCCTGTAGTGTCTTGTGCGGTCCATTTTCCAATCGACCACAAACAGATGAGTTCTTGATGAAAAACGTTTAATACTTAGAATATGGGCAATTCCACGAGAATGACTACCACGACTGAAAACCCAAAAACCCTTGAAACTTTTTTTCAAGATGATTTGAATAGGAGAAAACTCTAAAATATTACTATGTGTCGGTATTTAAAGCTTATTACAACATTTTATTGGCAAAAATAATAGTTTAAACTGACTATATTTAATTTTTTAATTTAATTGGCGTGCTTTTGGCAAAAATTGCGGTCAAAATTAAGCTCCCAATTAGCATATAGTGTGAAATGAATTTGACTAGGACTGTTTATTTGCTATTATAAAAATGTTTATTGAAACCGAATGTATATTTTCTATTCATTTTTTTAGTTTTTGTACACATATATTTACAGAATATATATTGTTTTATTATAAGAGAAAAATCTGTCACGTACGGTATGTCACGTACGATATTAAATTTTATTTATTATAAAATCATCCAATGATTGCTTTTATTTAAATATGACGGATTGTAAAGGAAAAATATTTGGTTTAGTGTAAGAAATTAAAAGAAAACATAACGCCTCTCACGATTCGCAAATTTTCGCATATTTCTACTGTACCTCAAAATGACTTCCGTTTTATGTCACGTACGATATACTCTTATTTCGCTCGATATTTTGGATAACAATGTTTCGGAAGAACTTTTTATTTTTTTAAAATATAGCACCCTCTGAATGAAACATACAGATCAAATTATTTTTCAGATACTCTTATTTTTGGAAAATCTATTCCACTCTATAGGCGTACAAATGTCACGTACGATGATTTGGAATTGCCCATATGTGGGTATCAGGAATAAATTCCCTTGTTTAAACAGAACACATTCCATTATAGTTACTGATAGAAGAGTGAATACACAACCTACATTACAAGTGTCCGCCTTTTGTGAAATTTTCAATTACATCTCAAATTAGTTTTTCTTTACTTATGTAAATTTCAACTTTATGCCAAATTTTCTATAATCGCACAGATGCTTTCAAATAATTGAAACCTCTTTTGTATGACCCAGTATGTTCCTAACTAGGAAATTTATAGCCCGGTTTTATAGCTAAGATTTTTTATTCCCATATTTTTGAAAAAAGTATTCTATCAATTATTTAATTCTTAAAAAATTTATACTTTTTGAAAAGAAGCTAACATTTTCTACACGTTGATATATAATATGTATAGGTTATCTTTTCCTCTAGTCAAATTTATGGATCCAAAATTAACAACATACAGATAATTTACAGAATCTTGACGTTTTGTAATATATTTTTTGCACTGCATAACCGACGACTGCATTACCAAACGTCTGAGAACACTACAAGATGAAGCTAATTACTGCCATTTATGTATTTTGACGCCATTAATGAGACTAGTGGAAAAGATGAGATATACATTTTTTATATCAAAGTGTAGGAAATTGTGTTTTCTTTTCAAAAATGTATAAAATTTGTAAGAATTAAAAAATTTATAAACAACTTTTTAAAAAAAAAATTGGGAATAAAAAATCTTAGCTGATTTTTTTAGAAAATATTTAAAATGTAATAAAACAAATTTGATTGAGACTTTTGATTTATCATGCTAGATGTTTAAATATAAACTATAAACATTTTATGTCATCGTTAACACAATATACCTTAATATCAAAAAAAAAAAAAATATATAAAATTTCAGTCATTTTTCAAATCCCAAATATGTTTTAAACGAAATTTCAAAAACTATAAACAAATGTTTTCGAGTGCTATATTAGGCTTTAACGAATCTTATATACCCTTCACCACTCTAACTCTCAGAAATTAGCTTCACCTTCTGGTTTTCTTGCATGTTTGGTAATACAGTGTACGCTAAGTTCGGAAAGTTCAACATACAGACGGTCATGGATATAGCGACACCGCTATTTAAACGATCCAGAATATATTTACTTTATGGGGTCGTAAATGAAAAATATAGAAATTACAAACGGAATGACAAACTTATATATACCCTTGCCGCTCATGGTGAAGACAAAAAAATCATATTTTTAATGAAAAGCAAAAACTATTATTGATTGCATTTTGGTTAAACATTTAATTTTGTCTTTAATGTCTAAACGTTATTAGATTTTGCTTATAGTTTCAGCATTTGGTTTTTAGATGATGGAGAAATACATATTTTAGACCTTGAGTTCATCGAAAATCGAAAAAGTGCAAAATAATGGCCACCATAATGTACATATATTTAGTGCACTGCATTATCTACCACTGTATTACCAAACATGCAAGAAAACAGGAAAATGAAGCTAATAATAATAATTTCTGTTGTTTATTTTACAGTCAATTATTTGACATGTGGAAAATTAAAGTTGGTGGTATTATAAGCCAATTTATAGGGAATCTTCTTTTTTAAAAATCTATAAAATTATTAAAAGTTAAAAGAATTATGAAAGACTTTTTGCAAAAAATAAGACTAACAAAATTTCAATTTAGTTTTTGTACCAATTAATGTTTGTTTATGAATATTTAACAGTTATACAAATATTTGCATAAAAAAAGCTTAACTCTTTCATTCACGGTTTTATGTGTATAACTTTAAAATGAAAACAATTGAATTTTTACTACAATAGATTTATTATAAAAAGTAAGAAAAAATAAATCAAAACATAAATAAAACCATCCCATTCCAAGGTTTTTTTGTGTAGTGGGGTGGTTAGTTTACTAACCACCGTGGCGGTTTGCAAACATTTTTTGAAATCGAATAATTTTGACTAAATTTTCGGACCAAACAACGAAATAGCAAATTAAAGGTCTAATTAGTATGTACGTTCCATTACATAACGAATCAGTTATTTTATTTTTAGCTTATGGGAAGTTGTATAAGTCGTTGGTTTTTCTCTATCGTTGCCGTTCTGTTACGGATGAATCTGTAGAAAACAAAATTTTGTCCGCAACGTTAATTGACAGCTGATATCATTGAACATTTTATAAAATATGTATAAATTTGTACTGATTTATGTAAATAAATTTAGTTTAAATTAAATCTTGCAAATGAATTTATTAACAAACAATAATATATTGACGGTCTGAAAACAAAAGACACTAAAAATAGTAATAAAATCACCGAGTTTTTTGGTTTTTATTTCAAAAACAGCTGTTACGTATTTACGGAAAAACTATCTACAAAATAACAACCTACAGAACGCTACAGAACAGAAACGTTACAGAACGCAAAGACTAATGGAGCCTTTACACTGAATTCGATGAACAATAAACACTTGATGTTTTTTTTTTTTTTTTTTGCGTGAAAGTCTCTTAAAAAACTTCGATTTAAAACGATGTCTTCAAACAATATAATTGTTTAGCAAAATGCCAATAAACTATGTTTTAAAGACTATAGAAAAAGGTGGTTAGTAAAGTGACCACTAAACCGCAAAGAGTTAAATGAAAAACAAATTTGACTCTTAAAAAAAGGTTTCAATATTTCCAAAATATAGTAATTTCAATATGCCACCGTTTTACATTATTCATTAAAGCAACATGTCCCAAATTTTTACCTTAAAATTCAAAACTGAAACTTGACTATATTTCTGCTATATTCATATGATGTTTAACTTAATTCGAAACCTCTACTGTATGATGCGGGAGGGCTTAACGTACATATATCAACTGTCACATAAATTCAAGTTAAGAATGTAGGGTATTATTAAGATATGAAACTAGTGTAGCACTCCAACTGGTTTTAAAACAAAATATGTTTATGTTATTTATTATATATTTTTTTATCTTTTTGTTTAAAAAAAATGTCAACTTCTTTTGAAGAGATAGACTATTAAAATGTTTTTTGCAAAAAATAAATGTTAATGTTTTTACTGGTTTTTATTTTCAAACATTTTTGGCTACCAATGAAAAACATATTCAATAAGATTCTTGCTATTATAAAAAAAACAAAACAAACGTATGCAAATGGTTTATAATTTTTTTTATTTTCTAAATGTATTCTTTTAGCATTGTACTCGTTTGTGCATACAAATGTTTAAGAAAAAAATTTAAATCAACTTTATTTTTAATTTGGGAACTCCCAAGCTAGTTTTTAAAACGTATTGTTATTTTGTTTTTATTTCACATTTCAATTTTACAGACACTTTTTGAATGTTAAAATAACAAGACGCCAAGAACTTAAATTTTAATATAATTACTTATTATTATTTTTGTTTTATTTCTGTATGAGAATGTTTGCTGTGAGTTAAATAATAAATTGTATTAAATCTGCATAAACTACTACAACAAACAAATCTCGCACAGTGGGTTTAAAATAAGAAATAATAATTTAAATATAGTTGTAACTGCAAGACAAGGGACTTTTTTGGAAACTACATATATTCCATAATTTCAGTTTTCAAAAACGTTTAAATATATAAATATAGAAAATTTGAATTTATCTTAGATACATACATTTATCTAAGATAAATTCAAATTTTCTAGGTTTTCTTTTAAAATATACTAAATTACTTCTTAGTATTGGCAAAACAATGGAAACTTTAAAGCTTCAGCAAGAAAGAAGACTCAAACAAAGATAATATGTAATAAAACGATATCAGAAGCATGATAATTTTTTAATAATTATTTTCCCACAATAAGATAAGTTTTTTTAAATAGTTGGTTAAATGGCTAGAGCCAAGATTTGCGAAAAATTAAAAACCAAAATAATAAACGATTTTATGCTGGATTAAACAAAAAATTATACGGATAAATATTCAATTCATTCAACAGTATAAAATTATAAAAAAAAATTCTTGAGACAGCTACTGTAATTTCCAAAAATCAAGCCCCTGGAGGTTATCAATAATCTATTGAAAATTTATTATCAAAATGTAAGCCGCAGCGCAAATGAGGGTGGTTTTGGTTGCTTTTGCTCCGCGAATTGACTTCTTATTTCTACAAAAACCTGTACTGCTCGTATTCAATTTACCAAAGAATATTTAAACTGCTCGAGGCAGAAATAGAATACAGTATAAGAGGCTGTGATGGGAGAACATTAATAAGATGGCCGAATGGAAAGAGAGAGGTTTGGCGATGGCAATATTATGCTGTAGGACTGTTTTTCGGGGCAATTTAAGGCAGAGTACGAAAACAAACAAAACGAAACGTATGCTTTTGTTATGTTCTTTGCAGTGAGTAAAACAAAAACAAAATATAAACAATGAGAAACATTGTGGTATTTTGTTTTGTAATCTTTTTGCTCGTGAGCGCAAAATGTACATTAATATAAACGTATGATTTTATCACCCATATACCCATAGAAGTGAGGAGCTTCTGAAACAAACAATTATCGGACCAAATTTGAATGACATCCTTTTATAGACGGTCCTGTAGGTAGCAATATTGGTACTAAAGTTTAACAAACGTTTGGTAATTGATTTACTCATTATAATAGAGAACAGAGTACGATAACAAACAAAACAAAAAACAAGTAAGAGTGCTATATTCGGCTATGCCGTATCTTATATACCCTTCACCTTTGTTGTGGATGCATTAATTGCCCATTTTCAGCGTACAGCATCCTAAATATATCAAGAAAACTTTTAAAAATTTTACATTTAATTGCTGACGAACAGATTATATTGTAGAAGTTACAAACGAAATAACAATCATATATACACCCTTCTCACGATAGTGAAGAGCATAAAAACAACAACGACAAACGAAACGAAACACCAAAAAAAACAAAGAACGTATGTACGTTTTGTTGCTTTTTTGTCAAACACCAAAAAAAAACAAAATACTCAAAGCAATAAAGCCAACACACATCCAAACATATGTACGTTTTGATGCTTTTTTGTCAAAGCATGCAATAAATTGTCTTTTTTTGATGAAATTTTCAGAGGTTGTCTTGGATTTTTGCTCATATCTCCGTTATTTATGGACGGATTTTGCTGATTTTAAATAGGAATATTCTCCTTTGTTTGTTTCTTTCCTTTGTTTGACATATACGAGTTTTAGCTGAGTTAGGGTAGTCAAAATGCTCCCAAACTAAAAAAATATTGTCAGTTATGTTTTTTTTTTAATTTAATAATTTTTTTAAATAGATTTTATTTAAATGCTCTAAAAAGAAGAAAATCAATTTTTATTTAAATCAAACTATATGAAACGAAACTTATCTCGATATTTTCCGGTTACTGGGCTTGTCGCGACAAGATTTTATGTCATATAAATTACATAATGTAGTACTTAGTTTGATTTAACTAAAAATTAATTTTCTTCATTTTAGATTATTGAAATATGTAAAAGCTTTTTTAAAATGTTTTTTTTTTTATAATACATATTTTCTTCTTTTTAGAGCTCCTTAAATATTTTAATTTTCGAAAATATCTTAAAAAGCTTTTATTCTGATACCTGAAAATACCTAAAATTTCAAAATGTATTTTTTTTTTTATTTTTAAATTCGAAATTTGAAAATTTATGAAATTGATCTCAAATATATTTAAAAATATTTTATTAGAAATCCTGATGATTAAGATAGTATTTTAATTTTATATATTTTCTAATATAAGTTCCAATTTTCGAACACAAATTAGAAAATTTCGAACATAACTTCGAATTTTCGAACATAATATTGCATTGCATTCGGGATACGAGAAACTAAACTAACACACAAACTTAATAACATTGCAAGTTACATAAATGCTTTTAAAAATTGAACACGAGATCATTTGTATGAAAAAGCCAATAAAGTCGAAAAACATTTTATCGCAAAAATTAGCATAATTCATTAATTTCCTAATTAATTTTTAATTACTTACCTGGCGTTTACACATGCAAGTAACAGTTCGAAAAACTCAACACATTCATACTTTTGCACTCACACAATCATTCATACATGTGTAAATTTACACACGCATGTGTGATGGTGTTAGTGCAAAAGAATGAATGTGTCTAGTTTTTCGAACTGTTACTTGCATGTGTAAAGGCTAGGTTACGTGTTTTGGAAAGCTACATACATTAGTATGCTTTTTCACTAAAATAAGAAAAATAAATTTTTTACTACCTCACGATCAACTTGCGTGAAAATTATGAAAATTTTCTGAAAACAATGAGATATACATATATTTTTAAATAAAAATAACATTAGGATAAATTTCAAAACAACAAACGTATAACTTTTAGAATATCGTTATTTCACTACACTTTCTAATAAAAAAAAAATACTAAACGAAGTGATTAAGAAAAACTATAAGTATTTTTAAACTCTATGAACTCTCCAATAAAACAGAATTCTTATTCTTATGTAGCATAGTAAATAAAAGTATTTGTTAATGAAATGCAAAAAAAAACAAGTTTCCTTAGAATATTTTTGGATTGTGACCTTTTGATTGAATATTTGGAAAAGTTTTCATTGTGTTTCCAACCATTATACAGCCGAGCTGACCCACTTTGGGGCCTAACAACCCCGAACTTCGTTGCTTAAATTCCGTACTTATACCTATAGAAAGCCATGAAAAAATGTTAGTTTTGTTAGATTTATTTCCAATTTTATTCTAATTTCCCCCACTGTGACCCGTCTGAAGGAAAAAAAACTAAATATTTAAAACTTATTAAAAATTCAAACAATTTACGTAAGAAAATATACAACAATAATTAATGCTTAAATATTTAACAACATGAACAAACAAACAACAACAAAAAAAAACTAATAATTATAAGATTAATTTGAAAACATAAATCATGTTTGAAAGAAGCACGAACCATGTCTACTGAATGCAACAAAATACTGTGATCAGTAGAAGAAAAAAAAAAACTTTGGGATGCAAACATTTTGTATATTTGAATGAATTAATGAAACTTATAATTAAAAAAAAAAAAAAAGAAGAAACAACAACTCAATAATTATTAAGATTTTAATCGAAATCACTGAGTTTGAATTTGAAATTAAACACTGAATATTTTAGATGTAGAGGGTGTGTGAATCATAATGATGCCATCCCATAACATGATAATGATGATGTTGATGATGGGGATGATTTCAACACAATATTTCAATACACAAGTCAACAACTTCCTGCTCTGGGAATTAAAATGTTTAAACAAAAACAACAGCTAAAAATGAACAATGAAATGTTTAATAAATTTAAATTTGTTTTTATTTAGCTTGGCTCTTAAACAATACCAACAAAAATAAAGCTGGTTTAATAGAAACCAAGAAATGAACATTAAAATTCATGTATGTGTTTTTTTTTTTTTTTTTTTTTTTTTTTTTTTTTTTTTTTTTGTTTAATGGACATTTTTCTGTGAGTTTAATTTGCATAAATACTTGTATTCTTTCAAGTGACGTCATAAAATCTTTTCTATTGTTTCAATTCAATTAAAATTTTATGCTAAATTTCAGTTCACACCTCCGGTTTTAGTTGAAGTATTTATATTATTATTATAAAATAATATCAAAATTAAAAAAAATGTTTAACAAAAACACGTGAATATTTTAATTAATTTTGTTTACTATTCTTTCTTTCTTTGCAGACATTTTTGGTGCTGTCCATGCTATTGGCTTTGGCCTGGTGCCAGCAACACTATCAGCAATACAGTGACAGCGAAGTGCCAGCTGTTTTAAGCTACAACTCACCACTAAGACAGCCCGATAGCTTGAGATCTCGTCCCTACTTTGATTTCTTGAGCACCTTGTACAGACGTGATGCCGACAAGACCCAATTGTTCCGTCCCTATGTGCGCACTCGTCGTGAGGCTGTTGCGGCCCCTCTGCCCTTAGACCTCAGCTCCCACAATGAACGCAGCAAAAGAGCCATCGTTTTCCGTCCCCTATTCGTGTACAGACAACAGGAAATTCGAAAACAACAATATCAAAATCAACGTAAACGTCGTGTTTAAATCTTTAAATGAATTTTAATTATCATATTTTGTTTTTTATTCAAAAGCATTTTTTTATTTTATTTTTTTAATTTAATTTAAATTGTGTACAGGTTGTGTTGCTCTCTATAAACCAGAGTAACTCCTTTTATTTTAAAAATTTTTAGTTTTTTTAGTTTATTTTTCGCTTTTTTTTTATTTCGAAAAACCCAAAAATGTCACCGCCCCCCCCTTTCAAGTCATATTTTTTATATCTACATACTTATGTATTCATCTAATCTAACTCGATCGAAAAAACAAACTAATGCACCATTTCTTATTTAATTTTATCTAAAAACAAAAACAAAATTAACTACTATTAAATTAGTTTTTTAAGTATTTTTTTTCGATGTAGACCTTTTTTGTTTCCCTTAGTTTATGTTTATAAATATTTAAACAAACGAAATTTTATATATTTGTAGTTAGTAATAAAGAAAATGTTCTATTGTTGTATTTTTTTATATGAAAATAATGTTTAAATAAAAAAAAAAAAATTAAAAATTCAATTACAATAGCATGCTTTTTGATGATATTCGATATTATTTTCCTTTGCAAAAGCTGATGGATATTTAGCGCCATGGGTATCGATTCGGCTGGTTGGCCGGCCTTCACGTACGATATCTAACGCTTCAAGTTATCGTAATGGATCCATTTTTCATCGCAAGTAATGATTCGGTGCAAAAATGATTTTCTCTTATAGCGTACAAGCATCATTTCGGACATGCAAAATCGTGCTTCAAGGTCTCTCGGCTTCATTTCGTAGTTTACCCAATTTCCCAGAATTTGGATAAATCCTGCTGCTCGCAAACGTTTTGAAATTGCTGCTTGAGTAGCTCCCAATGATTTTGCAAGCTCTTGTTGAGTTTTACAACAATATTCATGGAATAATGCCTGCAATTCTTGATCTTTAAACTTTTTTGAACTGAACCGCACAAACCTTATCTCGCATATTGAATCGGTGTACTTCAGCGTCATTTTTTTTTTTTCAAATTAAAGAAGTAAAGCAAAACTTCCCGCATATGACGACTCGTTGGTCAAAAATTCGACATTTTCGAAGCAAAAAAAAACTTTGTCGTTTACACTATAATATTCATTAACTAAGTGAGAATGAATGACAGATATGTACCCTTCAAAATGACATATGTATAAGTTATTAAAAACAAAAACCGCGTTCAACAGATACGCCATCTATTGTAAATTTAAGTCATATAACTTTCCAAAATTCATAAGTAAATAAAAATCAATTAAAAAATTACAGAGTTATGCTAATTTTTGTGATAACATGTATTTCGACTTTATCGGCTTTTTCATAAAAATCCTTGCTTGTTCTTTTGAGACCCTCCACCTTCATTATGAAATATTCATCTAAAACTAACAAATTATATTGTTACGTTTTTACCTTTTAAAAACGGGGTTTATTTCCTTTATATAAACCGGATACTTTTGATTGCAAATAAAAGCCGTTTTAGTAGTTAAAAATTGTAACAACTCTTTATTTATTCAGAATGCACAACAACAACAACAGAATTAAATAGTCACTCAGTGTCTCTATACACATCTATCGATTCGCAGAAATACACACACACACTTTATAATGTACAAGTATACACGTACAAGACAGTTGATGTTAACTCTAACAGCGCCAATGATAAACTCAACTCACGACTGCCACTATTTATATACACGTCATCTATCGTGAATCTTCTACAATGATCCCAACGGACAAACAAGTCCATTCGAATTCTAGAGCTTTCGATGTTAATGTTATCAGCTTAAACATTTAGTGTTGCCATACTTACATACAATGCTAATAACCGCATGCTACTGATGGAAGTGTTTATAAACATGATGAATGTTGCAGGCAGTCGTTACAGACCGTTAAATTCAAATCGTTATTGCACATTCGTAAGAATATATTTTCTTGATCATTACGAAATTCGATTGAGCTCAAATAAACTTTGATGGATTTCCGAAGAAGTGTTTTTAAGTTTGGTATTAAAAATCAGAAAAAATCTGTATAGTAGAACTAAAGTTATGAATCAAAATGTAATACAAGCTATAAAAATCTTTATATTTTTCACATTATTTCAACTCACGACTGCAGCCTCAGCCACTATTTATACACGCACTGCTATATCTCGGGAATCTTCTACAATGCTCTTAACGGACATACTAGTACATTCGAATTCTAGAGCTTTCAATGTTAATGTTAGCAGCTTAAACATACAGTGCTGCCATACTTACAAACAATTGTTGATAAGTAGAAGCTTCTACTGATGGACGTGTTTATAAACATGATGAATGCTGCAGGCAGTAGTTACAGACCGTTAAATTCAAATCGTTTTTGCAAATTCATAACAATATTTTTCACAATTTGTGTTATATTTTGTTTAAATATATTGCAGATAATGCCATGCAATTATGCACTCATTATATCTATGATAAAAGAACAAACTTTTATGAAAATATTTAGAATCCGTACATGATTTCTCTTAGTCACCATACCAATTTCTTTCCGAAAAATAGCTCAATGGTACGTATATCGCACTGGTTCCTCTAAAGACAGTCAAATCAAAATTTTCAGTAGAGGCAAACAAAAAAACTGTTTTTATACCCTTCACCATGATTGGCAAGGGTATATATAAGTTTGTCATGTAATTTCTACATTTTTCATTTGCGACCCCACAAAGTATATATATTCTGGATCGTTATAGATAGCGAAGTCAATATAGCCATGTCCGTCTGTCCGTCTGTATATTGAAATCAACTTTCCGTAGCCCCAGTCGCTAAAATCGAGAAAATCGGACCACAAATGGCTGAGTTATAAGAAAAAAACCGGACAACCTCGATTTTTGGCCTATTTTTGATCAATATCTGGATTATTAAGTCATTAATATAGACAATATGGATATCTAATGATAGATATTTCAAAGTCCATTGCAACGATGTATATAAGGCTACAGTAATTTGGACCTACAATTTGAACCATTTTTTTTTACCAAAAAAATTTTTTTGGCATACCTTTTTTCACTAATAAATTTAAAAAAAAAAAATTTTAAAATTAAAAAATTTGGAAAAAAAATTATTTTTTTTTAATTTTGAATTTATTTTGTTTACCTAAAAATATTTAAAATTTTTATTTTAAAATATAATTTGGTGAATTTGGTACATAAGATTCGGCACATCCGAATAGCTCTCTTACTTGTTTTTTTAATACATTACAATGAATGTTAAAAACGGATACAACTGTATTTTGTGGCGAAAGAGTAGAGAAAATTATGTAAGATTTTTACAGTGGGTAGATATGGCCACTACACAGTGGTATAGAAAGAAAAATCTGTAACTTCTAAACTATCAGTCCGGTTTGAATGAAATTTTACATGCGTAAAGAGGAAGTGTTATCGAGTTTAAGTTTTGAATTTGGACTTCATGGATTCAGCGGTTCTTGATTTCAAAAAAAATTGCACATATAGAATCTCCTCGTCGTAGCTAGCAATTATCTTATAATGCTTAGGAGATATTCGCATTTGAAAATTAAATTTTCAACATTTTTACCCACCCTACTTCAGTTTTCGATAGCAGCGGATCCAAATATTTTCCGATTTTCTCTATTTTTTCCTTTTTTGGACTAACAATGTATGTGTCAAACAGAAAAAAATTGTTTAAAAATTATGACTGACTCCAAAGTAATATGCATTTGAATTTAAAAAATTTTAAATAGGCGATTTTTGCGCTAATTTTTTTGGGTAAAAGAATTTTTTTCTTTTTAAGTTATCTCAAAAAATTTCTAAGAAGATGTATAAAGAATTTATCTTGAAAAGCTAACTTTACACAAAGTATTCTAAATGAAAAGAAATTTAAAAATTTTTGATACCGAGGGGACCAGGTCCATCCAAAAAAACGCCTATTTTTTATGAAAAATTTATATTTAGGGCAAAAATTCTCAAATCACATAGTCGATATCAAAATATAGTAACCCATTTTAGATGGCCCAATATGTTCTTAATAATTTTGTATAGCCAAAAAACAAAAAAATCTGATTTTTTGAATTTTTCAACACTTTTTAGAGAATTGTGGGATCTCTGATTACAAATTTCAAAATTTGTTTATATTTTTCCATTTTCAATAGAAATTCTATATAATTGTTATTAAGTGTGAAATTTTCACCGGTCAAGTCTACTTCGTCGAAAAACAGCTTATATGCTCTATTGAATTCACTAGTTAAAAGATTATTTTCCTTTTGAAATTTTGTAGAACTAAATTAATCAAATTTCTCACACTGCATATTGAAATTGTCAGTTGCCAATGTTGTGTGCGAATTATGCTGTAGCACTTTCTCTATGTGAGCATCGCTACTATATTGTGTGCTCCGTCCCTTGATGCGTGTGCTGAGCTTACTGCTTTGCCTGTGCCGCTGCGGTCGGTGCGTGATCGCATGATTTGTTTATTGAGATCTTAGGTACATTTTTGCAGTTGATTGTTTCCTTGAATTTTAAACGGTTTGCTACCTATGGTCTGAACAGGGGAAAAAAGGTAAAAAAAATATCGATTTTTTTTAAGTTTTTTGCGATTTTGATTATTTGTTTTTTTTTTTGATTTTATATCTTCACAATGTTTATTCTTTATGACAATAGCTACAACTTTGCCTCAGAAAGTAAATTCCGAACGGTTTGCAAGATATGAGCCTGAGAAAATAATCACTTTTTTTTTTGCGAAAATAACACCGAGGCCTCAAAACTTTGGGGGCCCATAAAAAAGAGCATGACTTTGAGCAAAACTGGGAGACACGGGTGTACAGTTAGTTATTTTCCTAACACTTGCAGTACATAATAAATTTGGTTAAAATCGGAAATAACAAATCCAACGGATGGATCATTCCTATTGCTAACAGCTAACTTATGTGTACAGAAATGAACAAAATAGGTTGAGGCGGTAAAAAGTTTTGGATCAAAATACATATGTAAAACTTTGTTCTGACTTATGCATTCAGCACATTGAAGACAGCAAGATACCGACTGCAATCTGTCAAAAATAAAATACACACGTTTATATGAAGACGATTCTTTTGATGACAGCACAGCTACACGGCCACTCGACTACTTTTGCTGCTGCAGGCGAATTAGGCTAATTTCTATTTTTGTCAACCACAAAACAGAAATAGTGATGCTAATATAATAAAAAATTTAAAAAATTTTAGTGCTTAAAAAATATAATTTTTGTTTAGTTTATTAAGAGAAGTTCTGATAACCAAAAGGTACATAAATTATTACCACATATGTATATATTTTTACTCAAAATAATTGTTTAAATCTTAATTACTTTGGAATTTTGTACGTTTATTTTTTATTAAAGTAAAAACAACAAAATAAAGTGGCACCACTGAATTATAAATCAGCAGTTTGCTTTGACTACAACTGCAGCCAGCAGCATTTGTGTTCGTGTAGTTGTGTAGCCTGCTGTCTTCAATGTGTTTAAAGCATTAAATGCACGAATCCAGCGAGTTGAAATTTATCACTGATATTTTTAGTAATATTAAATTAAATTATTAAACCAAAAATTTAACTTAAGTTTTTTCCTATTGATCTCTTAATGCTAGATCATATTGTTATTTAATTTCATTATAACTGAAGAAATACAAATTATGTTTTACATTAATTAAATTATGATACATTTCTAAAATACCGTAATTTTTTTTTTTTCATTTAAAATGTATTCTTGTACCTATTCTGCTGCTTTCACTGTATTATACACATAACTTACTTTTTGTAGCATACTTTTAGGAGGTAAATTAATTAAACCATGGCAGTAAATATGTATGTATGTATTTATTTCTTTGTTTATTTTTTTGCAATGATAATTAAAAACATCTCGCAATCTATCGAATGAATTATATTTCGTATAGATGCCATATAGTTAATATGTATATATTGTGGTATTCAAACGTTTATATGTTAATCTTTATTATTTTGGTCTATTTCGAATAATTAATAAATAAATAAAGATTGCTGATTTTTGAATAATGAATGAAACGATTAATATGTTTTAAATAACCGATTAATCAAAATGAGATTTTAATTATTGGCTGCCATATTTTCAGCTTCCAATATAAATTTTCAATTCAATATCAACATACTTAGTAAAATACTTTTTAAAACTAAACAAGTGAGAGTGTTATATTCGGCTGTGCCGAATCTTGTGCAATTTAAATGTTATTGGATATGTATGTGGAACAAAGATGTTCATATATAGTTTGATCCAAAACTTTTTAACTATTTAACCTATTTTTATACCCTTCACCTTCGTGAGAAGGGTATATATAAATTTGTCATTCCGTTTGTAATTTCAACAATATAATTTTTCGACCCTATAAAGTATATATATTCTGAATCCTTATAGATAGCGGAGTCGATTTAGCCATGTCCGTCTGTCTGTTGAAATCAATTTTCTGAAGACCCCAGATATCTTCGGGATCCAAATCTTCAATAATTCTGTCAGACATGCTTTCGAGAAGTTTTCTATTTAAAATCAGCAAAATCCGTCCATAAATAATGGAGATATGAGCAAAAATCGGAGACAACCTCAATTTTTGGCCTATTTTTTATCTATATCTCGATTACTAAGTTATAAATATAGACAATATGGATATCTAATGATAGATATTTCAAAGTCCATTGCAACGATGTATATAAGGCTATACAAAGTTGGACCTACAATGGGTCAAAATGGGAAAAATATTTTTTAAGCCGAATTTTTTTCACAAAAAACTCTTTTTTCACTAATAAATTTAAAAAAAAAAAAATTAAATTAAAAAAATTTTTTTTTTTCAGTTTTTTCCAATTTTTTTTTTAAATTTTTTTTTAATTTAAAAATTTATTTTTTTAAACAACCTCTATTTTTGTTGCCTATTTTTGATCTATATCTCGATTACTAAGTCATAAATATAGACAATATGGATATCTAACGATAGATATTTCAAATTTCATTGCAACGATGTATATAAGGCTATAGTAAGTTGGAACTACAATGGGTCAAAATTTTTTTTAAAAAAAATTTTCGAAATTTTTTTTTTCAGTTTTTTACAATTTTTTTTTTAAATTTTTTTTTTAATTTAAAAATTTATTTTTTTAAACAACCTCTATTTTTGTTGCCTATTTTTGATCTATATCTCGATTACTAAGTCATAAATATAGACAATATGGATATCTAATGATAGATATTTCAAATTTCATTGCAACGATGTATATAAGGCTATAAGTAAGTTGGGCCTACAATGGGTCAAAATCGGGAAAAATATGTTTTAACCCGAATTTTTTTTCACAAAAAACTCTTTTTTCCCTAAAAAATATAAAAAAAAAAAATTTAAATTAAAAAATATTTTTTTAAAAAAAATTAGAAAAAACTGAAAAAAAATTTCGAAAAAATTTTTTTTTTTAAAAAATAAGAATTTTTTAAATTTTATTTTAAAGTATAATTTGGTGAAGGTTATATAAGATTCGGCACAGCCGAATAATATAGCTCTCTTACTTGTTTTTTATTTATTGACAATAGAATATTTTTCTGATATAAGGGTTTTATCGGGGGTAGGGCAATTATGGACCGATCCTTACAAAAGTTGATAGAAAGATTTAGGTTCATATAAAACTTTGTATGTCCATTTACATGACGATATAAACTATTATAAAAAAATTATGAATGTTCAAGTCATTTTCTGAGAAGGGCCTTGTATGGGGACTAAGGATAAATGTTGCCGAAATTTTGCCATAATTACAGTATGGTATTAGTAATTTGTCAGGATTGCTGCATAATAAACATGTTGTTACGAATGTGCAATGACGATTTGAATTCAACGGTCTGTAACGACTACCTGCAGCATGCATTGTTTGTAAGTATGGCAACACTAAATGTTTGGGCTGCTGGCAATGACATCGAAGGCTCTGGAATTCGAATGTACTAGTATGTCCGTTAAGAGCATTGTAGAAGATTCCCGATAGATGGCACGTGTATAAATAGTGGCAGAGCTGGCAGTCGTAAGATGAGTTGAGTTTATCTTTGGCGCTGTTAGAGTTAACATCAGCTGTCTTGTGCATTTACGGTTGTACGTAATAGAGTGTGTGTGCATTTCTGCGAATTGATAAACGTGTATAAAGGCACTGAGTGACTATTTAATTCTGTTGTACATTCTAAATAAATAAAGAGTTGTTACAATTATAAACTACTAAAACTGCTTTTTATTTGCAATCAAAAGTATCCGGTTTATTTAAAGGAAATATACCCCAGTTTTTAAAAGGTAAAAACGTAACAATATTTATGACTGTTCAAACAGTATTCCAGGGGACATTTGTGACAAGTTGTAATTATGGACTTACATTGCCCAAATTCAGCCAGCTAGTTCTTTTCGTTTGGGGCCTATCCGTGTTTTCAACAGACATACAGACGGACGGATATAGCTAGATCGTCTTAGAATTTCATAAGGACCCAGAATATATATACTTTTAAGAGTCTGCTATGAATATTTCGATGTGTTATAAACGGAATGAGAAAATCAGTATACTACCCATCTTTTTTGATGATGGGTATAAAAATAGAAATGTCTAAATGACTCCATAGGGTATATATTATCTTTTTTGATGGTGGGTATACAAATAGACATGTTTACATGACTCTATAGGGTATATGTGTGCCAAAAATTTGAATTTTTGGTTGATGTACGCTGGAAAGAATGATATATGTACATATGTACATAATTTTCAAGAGCATTTAAAAATTTGCAAACAAATATAATTAACGCTACTACTTAAATAAAATTAAGCAAATAAATGACAAAACACAATGGGTCAAAATTTCATCAGAAAGGTTTAAGGTAAAGATGACGTGTTATAAACTATGAACACAAGTGAAGTGTTTGATATAATTACCAAAACTTAGCACCACGTACTTCGGTTAACATTTTTTTTATTTTTAGTTTTAAAATTTTAAACTTTAGTTTATTACTGTAAAAGCTATAAAAAATTAAAAGAAAAAAAATTGAGATGGGAAATTACAAATAAGTAAAAAGTAGAGAAAACTAAATTAAACATACTTGTACAGTGAGTACAATATGGAAGCAGAAGTGATAAAACAATAAAAGACCGATATCCCAAAAATAGCAGCACCAGCAACAACAACAATGCTGTTATCTACTTCCACAAAAACCAAAAAATATAAGGCAACAACAACATAAAGAGATTTAAGCAGAGCAGAGCAGATATTACACATATGCAACGCATATTTAGTTAAAATTTCAATAAACAATTTTCAAAAAAAATAAAAATAAAAGATAATAATGACCAACCAACGGACCAGCCAACCAACCAATAGAGCAGTATTGAAATCAGAAATATAAAGAACCGAGTGGAGTGAGTAGTGATGAGGAAAGGAAAGCAACACAAAAAGAAAGATAAATCATAAAAAGCATTAACTAAAGGGTTTTCAAATTTAGTACACAATCAACCAGCGTAAAGTTAACAACACAATACGCACGGAGCGCAAAGAAACTTCACCAAACTAAATATATAAAACTATAAAACAGTGAAGTGAACACAAAGTGCTTTATCTATATTTTATTTACAATAATAATAATATTAACTATTAACATAAAAATGAAAACAGTAAGTGTAATCAGCAGTTAAAGGAAGTTGATTGAACAAAATCAGTGAACATTTTTTTTTTTTTTTTGTTTTGAAAAAATATGAAAATAAACACCAACAATATGAACCAAATGAATGAAGGGACTATATTGATAAATTTGTTATCACAAATACAAAAAAATATATATATTTTTAGACAATAAATTAAAATACAAACAATATGTTTATCTTATCATGGTTTATTCTTTCTTTAAAAATTGTTTTTTTTTTTGGGTGACAATAAACACTTCCCTATTTTATTTTAAAATAAACAAAAACTTCGTCTTGTTGTAACATACGTATCACTGAAAACTATAAATAACTATTGTTTAAAGATAACACGATATACATATTTCTTTAAATTATCCCAACCCTCAAATGGTATTGAAAGGCATTAATCAATTTCTGTTTTATAGATAATCCTAGTATCACTATGCCTGTGCCTTATGGCCTCGGCCATAAACGCTGACAAATCCCATAAACATCAAGGCAAACTCTTGAAAAGTGGCCATGAAGAACACAAGAAACACACCGAGGTACAGCCTCTAAACAAGGACGAAGCTGAACTTAAAGCCCATAATCCTACAAATGAACAAGCCGTTCCTAAAACTGCCGGCTCTGGACGTAAACATCGCAACAATCATCATGGCAAAAATAAAAAGGGTGTCAACGCTGAGGCTCATACCGGACGTTCCCGTAAATTGCAAACGAAACCCCACAAACAGAATGGTCAAAAATCCCACAACAAAAATCATGGCCGTAAACATGGGCGTGGCAAGCAAGAACAACAGATTTAGTTATTATCCTTTAAAAAAAAAAAAATAAGAAAACAGTACAAAATGTAATGTTTCATTATAAAAATTAAAATAAAAATTATTTAAATTTATTTAATAAATCCTCCAAAAAAAAAAAAAACAAATAAAACATTTAAATCTTAGTTTTCATAAACAAACAAAGTTTGTTTACTAAACATTAGAAAAAAAGAAAAATTTATTTAACTAATTTGTTTGCACGTTCTATTCATAGGCGTGTAAACACAATTAAGCAGCGATAGTGGTTGATATTTACATTTAATTTTCTTAGCAAATAATGATAACATACTTACATATTATATGTGGTATATACGCATTATTTAATAAATAGTTTTACGTAAAGTTAAGCATTTAAGTCTAGGTCTAAAGTCTATGATTCCTGATATATGCCAAAGTCAAATATACTGTGAATAAATACTGTCCCTTTAAGACCCAGCTTAAACTTTCCAAAAAAATGATCTTAAAATCAAGTCTAACTTTTGGTTCAAACTTGTACATGATTTATTAACATTTTATTTATGAACTATCAATTTCCGATAAATCTTATTTTAGAGCTCGTCATCACCCCACATTGCTTTAGGAACTTGTTATTTTAAAAATAACTCGGTAGCTCGTGAACGATTGGAGATATCTTAATGAAATTTCAAATATTCAGTGCTAAGGAGTTTTTGAGTTGATTTGTATTGATGGGTTCGTAGTTGGAAAAAAAATTCAGTTCTTTCCGAATGTCATGAAATTTTATATTTAGATAGTACTTACAAATATCAATAAAAAATACAGAGATATTACCTCTATTAGTTCAAGAGATACGTGTGTTGAAAAATTTTTTTTGATGTGACGAAACTAGCGGAAATGTTTTTTAGAAATATCTGTTATATTTTTTTTTATAAAATATCAAATAAAATTCTTGCAAGTTACATAGATTTTTCTAGTATCTATAAAAAGTTACACGAGTGTAAATTAGGAAGATCTAAAATAGTATTTTTCCCAAAAAAGTATTCATATTATTTATCTTATAGAAAACAAATTAATTTGCGCTCGTATATACAAGGTGGCGCAAAAGTAATCCTCCTATCAGAAAATGCTATAAATTTTGCGATTGGCCCCTAATGTCAGTTCTGTTTTGACATTTGTGTAGTAAACACATGCGAAATACACGTTAATAAACAATGTTACGCTACACTGCTCCAGATCGCGGAATATTGCTGACTATTTATTTGACCAATAATCGGACGGTAACTTTAACACAACGTGAATTTCGTCGCAGATTTCCTGGCCGTCCAACGCCTACTGGTGAAACACTGCGACGTTTAGCCGCTCGCCTCGTAGAGACTGGCACAACACGAGATGCTGCCAGGCGTGGCAGACCCCGGAGTAGCCGTTCTGCAGAGAATATTGCTGCTGTAGCCGAGGATGTCATGGAAGCGCCGTCGACATCGAACAGACGACGTCTACGCAAATGGGTATCAGTCGAATTTTGGTACAAGATTTGAAGATGTTTCCGTACAAAGTCCAGACGGTGCATCAGCTGTTAGCTGCTGACCGCCAATCGCGTCTAACATACGCTCAAGCCATCCTTAATCACCACCAAGAGGAGGATGATTTTTTATCAAAAATAATCATGAGTGATGAGGCCCATTTCCATCTTAGCGGGTACGTAAATAAGCAAAATTTACGCTTCTGGGACACTGAAAATCCGCGTGTAACCCACGAAGAGCTATTACACCCGCTCTAAGTCACTGTATGGTGTGCTGTTTTCGCTGGAGGAGTCATCGGACCTTTTTTCTTCGAAGACGTCGCGTGCCAAACGGTTACTGTGAATGGTGAGCGCTACAGAGCAATGATCAACGAGTTCTTTTTGCCGCAACTTGATGAATTGGGATTGGAAAACATGTGGTTCCAACAGGACGGTGCAACGGCATACACTGCACGTGCCACAACCGATATGCTGAAGGATGCATTTCCCGGGCGCCTAATCTCTCGTTTTGGCTATTTGCACTGGCCAGCAAGATCGCCTGATTTTACCGCTCCAGACTTCTTTTTGTGGGGCTTTTTGAAGTCGCGGGTTTATGTCAACAAGCCTTAGACTCTTGCAGCTCTTAAAGACAATATCCGTCAAGAATGTGAGGACCTATCGCCGGAAGTTTTGGCCAAAGTGAAGGAAAATGCCATAAAAAGGGCTCAAATTACAATCAACTGTGGCGGCGGCCATTTACATGACATCATATTCTCGACTTGATGTAAAAAAAAAATTAAAAGACCAAATAAAAATAACGAAAAAGTGTGTAAAATAAAACATGGCTCATTTAAAGAACTAGAGCCCTGCTCAGCCCTATCAAAACTTGGCCAATTTTGAAAAAAAAAAATCAGATTTATCTAAAAATTTCTTAAAACGTAAAGCCCAGATTATAAAAAAATATTATTTTTGGAAGACCCTATATGTTATTTATATAAATACCAGCAGAGCGGCCTGTTTTATGAAAAAACTCAATATTTGGAACATATTCTGGTATTTAGGTGCAGACAATAGCAAAAGTTATCAATCCATTGCACAGTGTCAGATTTGTGTAATCTAGAGGGACTAAAGTCTGAATTTTCAAAACGGGTAAAGATAATTCAATGATTTTCGAAACACAGTTTTCCTATGGTTAGATACATTTTTGGAGAAAAAATTGAGGTGGTCGTGGCAATATTTCGCCTACCTCCCATACAACTGTTCAAATCAAAATTTTCATATTTATACCCTACATCACCATAGTGAGGAGGGTATAGTGGGTTCTGTTTGCTGATGTTTATAATGTGCAAAAATATTGTTCTAACACCCACCCTAAAGTATACCGATCTGCTCAGGATCACTTTCTGAGTCGATTAAGCGATGTCCGTCCGTCCGTCTGTCCGTCCATGTAAACTTTATAATTAAACTACAGGTCGCAATTTCAAAGATAATTCGACAAAATTAGGTACAAGCTTTTCCCAAGGTCGACGCCTATTGAATTTAGTTAGAATCGGTCCATTATTTCTCCTAGCCCCCATACGATTGCTTTCTTCCACTTCACGTTTGTTTCGTAACAAAACTTTTTTACAAAATTGTGGAAAACTCTACAATTTTGTCGCTTCCAGTACTAATATTTCCACATATAAAATCAAAAACACGTTCATGTCATTCATTTTGCTTTGTTGAAAGTCAAATTTCGAAAATTTCACTACGAAACATTTGTTTGGCCATGATGCTTTTATAGGTCAAAAATTTAAGGGGGTCAATTGGGGTGGATTTTTTTTTTTGTTTCTATAAATACGAAGGTTGGTAAACGGTATAGTAAAAAAAAATTCAATGAACTCTGTAACTTTGTTTCAATTGAAAATTTTAAAATTAAGAAAAAATCTTACCTAAAATGGATGTCTTGAATATCACTCATAAATATTAAATATTGTATTTTACTATTCAAAAAGAATTTAAAAAAAATATCAAAACACAAAAAAATTCAACGCATCCAAACACTGATTACTTTTAGCAAGAACTATTAAAAAATTTTAATGTCAATTAAACATCGCACTCTTTGATACCGTTATATTTTTGCTGTTTACATATTTTCTTTTAAAACTTGTTTTTGTAAATACCAGGATTGTTGTTTATTGTATTCAATAAGTTTTAAAAAAAAAAAAAAATAGTTTTTTTTAATTAAATCCAGCTAAAACAATGAAATCTGACACTGTGCATTGTTTCATAGACTTGTTTATATAAGTTGCAAATTCTTAATATCATTTCGAATTTTACTTACACTAATTCGAATTTTAACATTTTCTTCACGAAAAATTCTTAATCTTGAAATTTCAGGTTTTTATGGTAAATGTTATTCTACAAAATTATAGGATACATTTTTTTCCTTAAAAAGTAAATCCTCTGATCGTAAGGTTTTCTAAAAATCCTTCAGGAGACTCCCAAATTGTCCCTTCTCTTGAAATTAAGAAAAAAAAAACCGAAAAAAGTAGACGAAAAATAAAAACAAAGTTTCAACACAAATATCTCTTGAACTAAAAGAGAGAATCCACACTTCTAAGCGTATTTTTTGTAGATATTTTCAAGTAATATCCAAGTATTCAGATAAAATATCTCCAATCGTTCACGAGCTACCCAATTATTTCCAAAATAATAACTTTCTAAACCCTTTAAATGGGGAATTTTTTATCAATTTCATGTACTTGTATCTTCATCTTGAAACAAATAAAAAAAAAACTTTTCTTTAAAAATAACCATAAAATTGTATGATAATAACCAACGTCTAAGCTAGATACTCTTTTAGTTTATATATTTATGATCTCAAATGTATGGTTTTATACTAGAGTTTCAAAAGACCGAAGAATTTCAAAACCCTGGTTTCGGTTTTAAAAAATTAAATAAACAGTCATTTGAAGTATAATTGTCAGGAAATACTCGTATGATCAATATTTTTAAATAAGTTTGTGTCAGTCTTTATTAAAAGGTTTCCTTTCCTAGCCTGCTAGATGGTGTAGCAGGCAAATTAAAAAAAAAAAAAATCTAAAAAATTAATTTATGATCCAAATGAGCTGAAATTTAAAATATAAATAGTCTTGAAAAGGTCTACAAAAAATATTCCAACTTTGGATGCGTGGAACTTTTTATAGGGACGAGATAACTGCACAGAAAAAAGTTTCAACATAAATAGTATGATTTGATTTCATTGATTTCAATTCATAAAATTTATAAATAATTTCTTAAATAGTATGATTTTGTTCATATTTTTTGTTTTTAAATAAAATCTAGGAGGCTTGAAAAAAATATTTAAATTTTCATTTATATTTTTATGTTGTTTGAAAATGTTTGAAATTTTCCTTGGAAAATTTTTATGATTTTTATGATTTTCAGCTACAAAATGAGGAAATATGCGTGATATTGACTGCATTTTATGAAGCAGATGAAATGCTTTAATATTAATGGAAGCGAAATGATGTTTAATGATATTTTTTTACATTTCAGACTTTTTTGATTCATCTTGAATAATTGGTAATATAGGGCTATTTTACAAACAAATTTGAACTAAGCCATTAGGTAATGCAATTGTAATGCAATTTATTATAAAATATCAAGAAATTTATGCAAAAAAAGCAAAAAATTCCATCATGTACACTTTCATAATATTTATGAACATGTTCTTATTCTGAATGAAAAAAGTTTGGGAAAAAAAAGTCATGTTCGATTAATAATATCTATTACAAAATTCATTCCAATTATGAATTTCTTTTTTCTGTGTGTTAGCAAGTTGTTTTTATTTTATTTATAATTTTATCGAGAATATAAAAAGGAATTTCGTGGCTCCGTAGGCCCGCCATATCTAAAAAACCAAAAAAGATCGAGCAAAATAAAAAAAAAATAAACCTAAATATATTTTCAACTAAAAGAGATAACCTACACATGTAATATTTTTTGTAGATCTTCTCAAGGACTATTTATATTTTAAATTTCAGCTCATTCGGATCATAAATGGATTTTTGGCGATTTTTTTTTAAAAATTTGAGACCCGAGGTTACCAAACTGAAAAACTGTAAATCAATTCGAAAAAACGAGATACTGAATTATTTCCAAAAAAAAAAAAAAAAGTTTCTAAACCACTGTGCAGAGTCATAGAAAATTGGACATTACGGATGCGCGACACCCAGCGAACATAGGCCTTTCAAACGAATAAAAAATTTCGATGATATCTCACAATCACTTAGTTTTATTTATAAATATAGGAATCGCTTAATTAATGAGTTTTGTATCATCCTATTGATACTAAACTTTCGTTTTCGACAAATAAAGAAACCTCACAAAGTTTTTTTGTAGAAGCAGCAAAGAAGAAGTTATTGACCGACCTTCTGTAATATAAGATTGTGGTCGCCTCATATCATTATAATACATACTAACTCAGTTGGATAACTCATGAATTAAATTAAACATTTGCGTACACTGCAATAGTTTCGAAAAGTAAAATTTCTCAAATCTACTTCTTACTGTTAAAATGGTTTTACAATAATACAAATTTTGTATGGTTCTCTATCACCAATTCTACAGCATTATCGTTTCAGGAACTGATAAATTAATTTTATCTTTATATTCTTAAGGCAAAAATGCCAAGAGGTTAAAGGCACTGCAAAACAATATCATATCTTCCGACTTACTTATGGAGTTTCCCTTAAATATACCACTTAAATTAATTGACGTAAGTAGTAAGAGTACTTCGACCAACATTTTGTTTCTTTGTTTCTGATAAAATTGTGCGTAAAAACTTGATAAATTTATTAGGTTTCCATCTTCTTGATAAGATTTGTTTTCAATAAGAAAATATGACTGTTTACTATAGAAAGAAAATGAAAGTTTTAACAACAATTTATTATTAAATAATCAGTTTTCCAATTATTTGTAACCGAGTCATAATAAACATAATATGGAATATATTTATATTATAAATATATACCAGGCGCGGTATATATGTTTCCCCCTGCAAATACTTGATATGTTCTTAAGATATTTTGAATATTTAACAAAGTGGTCCGATTCAGATAATTTAATTCTTTGTCATTGATTCATTTGGTTGTTACACAGAAAAAAGAAATTCATAATTGCAATGAATTTTGTAATAAATATTATTAATCGAACATGACTTTTTTTTCCAAAACTTTTTTCATTCAGAATAAGAACATGTTCATAAATATTATAAAATTGTACATAACGGAAATTTTTGCTATTTTTACGTAAATTTAACAATATTTTATAATAAATTGCATTATAATTGCATTATCTAATGAATAATTTCAAAAATGTTCGCATAATAGCCATATATTGGCTAATATTTTAAGATGAATTAACAATATGCGAAACTTAAAAATGATCATTAAACATATACAAAACATACATAAACATTGAAGCATTTCACCCCCTTAACAAAATTGAGTCAATTTCGCGCATATTTTCTCTTTTTGTAGCTGAAAATCATAAAAAACTAATAAAATGTTCCAAGGAAAATTTCAAACATTTTTGAACAACATAAAAATATAAATGAAATTGTAATAATATTTTCCAAGCATTCTAGATTTTATTTGAAAACTTAAAATATTAAAAAAATCATACTATTTAAGAAATTATTTATAAATGTTATGAATTGAAATCAATGAAATCAAATCATAATATTTATGTCGATACTTTTTTCTGTGTACAATGAATTTGTTTTCTTAAAAAAAAAAAACTCTTATTAAATAGGTTCTTTACTTAAGAGTACTGATATACGAATTCAATGGTCACTATAGCTAACACGGCGCCACAATTTAATAATTCAAGTGTTTGCCACCTGCTGTGCATATATTTACTATGTAGCTACTCAATTATTATGTTTTCTACGACATGGTTTGTTTTTGAAAAAATTATCAAATTGTGGTACATGTAAATATAATTGTTATTTTGGTTCAGGGGTTCCCAAGCTTCGTTTTCTACAAACCTTTTGAAAATGTTCTATAGTTTTCAGGAATCCTATAGAAAAAAAACGAAAAAATAAAATAGTCAGATTGTCTCATTGTTGATCTCATACGAAGGCGGGTCAATAAGTCCGTAACTTTTTGAATGAAACACAGGTTTTTGAATAAAAAAAAAACCAATTTTTGTAACCCTTCAAAAAAATAAGATTTGTTGAGGTCATCAAAATAGGTATTTGTTTGTGAGATGATTACATCATTGGAGTCTAATCTCTTTCCGCCGAGCCATATCCTCAGGTTTGGAAACAGGAAATAATCACTCGGGGCTGAATCCGGAGAATAGGGCGATTGAGGGAGCAATTCGTAGTCTAAATAAATAATTTTTGCCATGGAAACTGATGTGTGCAGTTTGCTTTTTGAAAAAGAATTTTTTTCTTGGAAAATGACCCAATAAGTTGGCATAGTAATCACCATTGATTGTTTTACCCATTTGATTCCCCGAGAAACCCACTGTTCTGACTGCTGTTTGATCTCTGGTGTGTTTTGGTTGATGAACGTCAAGGCGAATTTATAGAAGGTGACGGCAAAACTACAACAAATACAACATGTACAAAAACAAGAGGTGTTTTGTTTTTGTTTATAGATAAGTGAACTGTCAAAGTTTCCTGTTGTTGTTTTTGCTTTTGGGTTTGTTGTAGTTTTCGCCACAATAAACACAAGTGAATTGACAGTTAACTTGTCTAAACAACTGAATATAAAAAATAATCAGCTGTTCTTCTGAGGTTACCTTCTATAAATTCGCCTTGAGGAACGTATTGTCCACGGTTACGAAACGGCGCGACAACTCGTCCATATTGCGATTTAACACCGCCAAACGCTCGTGCGAAATTGTCACACGATTACGTTTTTGGTCGATTGTGATCAATTGTTTCGGGTGCAGAGACTTCAACTTGGCGTCCAGAACATTCGGCATCTCCGTGTTTGTACGGCCACAACGAAATTTAGTTAACCACTTTTTCACCATTGATGTAAAACAACAAACACAAACTAAATGACGCAGCTTGTTCAAATTTTGACAGGAGTCAACTGACAGATACCTGTTGAAATGAGCAATATTGCCATGTCACTTAAGAGGCGTAAGAATCTAAGTTTTAAATCTTTTTTTCTAGAAAATTTTATATTGTCAAAACTGGATATTACATTGGAACTTGTCCTTGAACAAATGATATCTCAAATAACATATATTCCATTTTCTAAAGATTTCCCTCAAATATAAGCCATGACATGATGAAGAATATACATAAACAAAATACATAGTGGACCAATTCTGAATTTTATTGTAAAAGTAATCCTCCTATCAGAAAATGCTATAAATTTTGCGATTGGCCCCTAATGTCAGTTCTGTTTTGACATTTGTGTAGTAAACACATGCGAAATACACGTTAATAAACAATGTTACGCTACACTGCTCCAGAACGTGGAATATTGCTGACTATTTATTTGACCAATAATCGGTCGGTGACATTGGCACAACGTGAATTTCGTCGCAGATTTCCTGGCCGTCCAACGCCTACTGGTGAAACACTGCGACGTTTAGCCGCTCGCCTCGAAGAGACTGGCACAACACGAGATGCTGCCAGGCGTGGCAAACCCCAGAGTAGCCGTTCTGCAGAGAATATTGCTGCTGTAGCCGAGGATGTCATGGACCGTCGACATCGACCAGACGACGTGCCACGCAAATGGGTATCAGCCGACGGTCTTTACAGCGAATTTTGGTACAAGATTTGAAGATGTTTTCGTACAAAGTCCAGACGGTGCATCAGCTGTTAGCTGCTGACCGCCAATCGCTTCTAACATACGCTCAAGCCATCCTTAATCACCACCAAGAGGAAGATGATTTTTCATAAAAAATAATCATGAGTGATGAGGCCCATTTCCATCTTAGCGGGTACGTAAATAAGCAAAATTTACGCTTCTGGGGCACTGAAAATCCGCGTGTAACCCACGAAGAGCCATTACACCCGCTTAAAGTCACTGTATGGTGTGCTGTTTTCGCTGGAGGAGTCATCGGACCTTTTTTCTTCGAAGACGTCGCGGGCCAAACGGTTACTGTGAATGGTGAGCGCTACAGAGCAATGATCAACGAGTTCTTTTTGCCGCAACTTGATGAATTGGGATTGGAAAACATGTGGTTCCAACAGGATGGTGCAACGGCACACACTGAACGTGCCACAACCGATATGCTGAAGGATGCATTTCCCGGGCGCCTAATCTCCCGTTTAGGCGATTTGCACTGGCCAGCAAGATCGCCTGGTTTGACCGCTCCAGACTTCTTTTTGTGGGGCTTTTTGAAGTCGCGGGTTTATGTCAACAAGCCTCAGACTCTTGCAGCTCTTAAAGACAATATCCGTCAAGAATGTGAGGACCTATCGCCGGAAGTTTTGGCCAAAGTGATGGAAAATGCCATAAAAAGGGCTCAATTGACAATCAACTGTGGCGGCAGCCATTTACATGACATCATATTCTCGACTTGATGTAAAAAAAATTAAAAAAACCAAATAAAAATAATCCACAAGAAGAATCAAAGTTTTTAATTTTTTTTTTTTTTTAATTAGAGCCAAAAAAACATCGGAAGTTTACTTTTGCGCCACCTTGTATGTTTATATGACATATAATTGAGGAAAATATTTAGAAAAATTTAATATATGTTTTCTTAGTTATCATTCAATTACGATTTTTTAGATTAATATTCTGTATTGAAAAGAAAAAGATTTTTGGGAAAATATATCGATAGCCAACCTTGTAGATATTGAACCAAAAGATATACTGAAACATAAACAAAATTTAATTAAAACCTGTTTTCAAAGAAAAGCTAACAAAACCAAAATTAACTTGTAAGCAATCGGACTACACGCTTTCGCTTACATTCTGTTCTTGTTATTTCTTACAACAATAATGCATCATCATCATCATCAATTTAACTGGAAGCCATAAAAAACAACATAGTTTGCCTCTTTTTTTAAAAAACATCTTTAAAATATGTATAAAAAAACATCCACGAAAAATGTATAATAAAAAAAAATTAAAACAAAGTTTTAATTTCAATAATTTTTTTTATATTTTTTATGTTTTCATTTACACTTTGTCCGGCTCTACACTTTAAAGTAATTGTTGTTAGTACTTTAAACATTTCACACATACTTACACTTAATAACAATGATCATCATCGTTGGTTGTTGTCGTCATCATCATCATTATCGTGATCATCAAAAATTAAACTCTTACTTCGTGCAAACACTCATAAAAAAACCCGTACTACAGTGGGGTGATTAAAAGGTAAATGGTAACTTAAATATAAAAACTGATGGATCCATACTCCTAAAAAAAACTAGGAATATTATTGTAAAATTTAGAAAAAATAGATTTGAAATGTCATACAAATTTCCTTTTTGGATAATGGCAAAACTACCTTTATTCTTCGGCAAAATATTAGATTCGTTCAGTTTCAGTATTAAAATTCGGTTTCATATTATTCAGTTTAAATTTTTGTTAAATATTTAAACTTTTTTATCTATCGAAACCACTGTGCTAAGTACATGGGAGTTCATAAAATACACATCATCTGTGTGTTAGTAGTGGAGGGGTCAAGTTAATCATTAAAATGTAACACTTAAAATAATAACAAAAAAATAAAAAAAATAAAACAATAACAATAACAAAACAAACAAAGAAAACCAACAAAAGCAACAGTTGACTTTATTAGTTTATTAATTAAACCAGAGTTCATTTTCATTCATTCAACATTTTAATTTTATACATTTTGCATTTGGTAACGAACGAATATACGAGTGCAAAGTTTTAATGGTTTAAAACAAGAAAAAAAACTAAAAATTATTAAAAGAAAAGTTACTTAACAAATAATTTAAAAAAAAACAGCAAGATCAACAAACGAAACAAAATTAAATGCCAAATAAGCTTTAAATTTATAAAACTACTCGTATGTAAAATGTATGAGTACGTTTATATTTTGTTGTGTAAATATTTTGAAATCAAATATTATTATTCGTAATACATAATACATTTTTCTAAATGAATCAACTAAAAACTTGGTAAATAATGTTTAGTTAACAATTATTTACTTAACTTTAAAATGATTGAATTAATGTGAAGTTCTTGATTTCAAGATACATACATTTCTACATATATACATTACACAGTGTAACGAATGAAATAGTTCTGCAAAGAAAATCAAGTACATGTAATAATGATATTCAATGTTATGTAGTTAATGTACCTATAATTTATTTTAGTTCAAAATTCAAAAAACCCAAATACTCCCCTGAGATGTTATTAAGAAATGTTTCTTTTGAAAAGGTTTCTTTTACGAAAAAAAATGTTTTAAAAATTATTTTTGTTTATTTTCCCTTTGTAACATTGAATAATATTTATCTGAGACCCAACAAAACTCATATGTACATATGTTTTGTTAATCCTTCTTAAATTCTATGTTGATTGAGCTATGTCCATCTGTATATATGTGTAAAACATTCTCAATTCCAAAATACACAACCAAAAACAACAAGTTTACATAAAGCAGTTTGGTATTGAAAATCAATAAGAGTTATGAACCAAAATGTGAGACAGTTTTCTATTTTTTAAATGTAATTCATACGATTAAGGAAAAACTCTGGAGAAAACAAGGTGGCGCAAAAATAAACTTCCGATGTTTTTTGGCTGTAATTAAAAATAAAAATTGAAAAACTTTGATTCTTCTTGTGGATTATTTTTATTTGGTCTTTTAATTTTTTTTACATCAAGTCGAGAATATGATGTCATGTAAATGGCCTCCGCCACAGTTGATTGTCATTTGAGCCCTTTTTATGGGATTTTCCATCACTATGGCCAAAACTTCCGGCGATAGGTCCTCACATTCTTGACGGATATTGTCTTTAAGAGCTGCAAGAGTCTGAGGCTTGTTGACATAAACCCGCGACTTCAAAAAGCCCCACAAAAAGAAGTCTGGAGCGGTCAAATCAGGCGATCTTGCTGGCCAGTGCAAATCGCCAAAACGGGAGCTTAGGCGCCCGGGAAATGCATTCTTCAGCATATCGGTCCCAATTCATCAAGTTGCGGCAAAAAGAACTCGTTGATCATTGCTATGTAGCGCTCACCATTCACAGTAACCGTTTGGCCCGCGACGTCTTCGAAGAAAAAAGGTCCGATGACTCCTCCAGCGAAAACAGCACACCATACAGTGACTTTAAGCGGGTGTAATGGCTCTTCGTGGGTTACACGCGGATTTTCAGTGTCCCAGAAGCGTAAATTTTGCTTATTTACGTACCCGATAAAATGGAAATGGGCCTCATCACTCATGATTATTTTTGATGAAAAATCATCTTCCTCTTGGTGGTGATTAAGGATGGCTTGAGCGTATGTTAGACGCGATTGGCGGTCAGCAGCTAACAGCTGATGCACCGTCTGGACTTTGTACGTAAACATCTTCAAATCTTGTACCACAATTCGACTGATACCCATTTGCGTGGCACGTCGTCTGGTCGATGTCGACGGCGCTTCCATGACATCCTCGGCTACAGCAGCAATATTCTCTGCAGAACGGCTACTCCGGGGTCTGCCACGCCTGGCAGCATCTCGTGTTGTGCCAGTCTCTTCGAGGCGAGCGGCTAAACGTCGCAGTGTTTCACCAGTAGGCGTTGGACGGCAAATCTGCGACGAAATTCACGTTGTGCCAAAGTCACCGACCGATTATTTGTCAAATAAATAGTCAGCAATATTCCGCGTTGTGGAGCAGTGTAGCGTAACATTGTTTATTAACGTGTATTTCGCATGTGTTTACTACACAAATGTCAAAACAGAACTGACATTAGGGGCCAATCGCAAAATTTTCATCTCACAAACAAATACCTATTTTTATGACCTCGACAAATCATATTTTTATGAAGATATAAAAAAAATTGGAGAAACGTTGGACAAAGTATAAAGAGCTCAAAGGACACTATGTTGAAAAATAAAATAATTTTTTATTCAAAAACTTGTGTTTCATTCAAAAAGTCACGGACGCTAACGCAGCATTATCAGGTCGAAATTTAATAAAAATAGTCCCCATAATGTTTTATATACATCGCGGTACAGAATTTTATGACGATCGGCTCAACTGACCATATCTCCCATATAAATAAGTACCACTTTAAAAAAATCATTGACCTATATATCAGAATAGCTCTCCATAATTGACTATAGCTTCCTTATGAGGCCCACTTTCGAAAATCATATTATTGCAAATAAATATCGTATAAATATTGACATCGAGATAAAATTTAAAACAAATTAGATTCATTTGTACAGCAATTATAGAACTGGATTTTTGTGACTATTACGTCAATAATACAATATCGATTATTGGACATAGCCTCTTCCGAAAATAAACAGATTAGTTTATATACAATTGTTAGACACTTTTACAAAAGTGTACATACTTTTCTGAGCTAAACAAGTAAGAGTGCTATATTCGGCTATGCCGAACCTTAAATACCTTCCACTTAATTATAATGAGAATAACAGAAACTATACTGGCAAAAAAACTATAATATCCAGACCTATTCGGGTCTAGCGCTGATTATGTGAATAGGACAACTTGTGTAAATTAGTTTTCTTAATTCGAATTAATATTCTATTATTAGAAAATGAAAGAATAAAGTATAAAAAAGGATATATAATTGCGTATAAAATTGTATATATAAAAAAGGATATATAATTGATTTTTGAAACAAATTTGTGTTGAATTTTATCTGTCGATTAATATCCCGTTGATCCTGTAAGGAGCATAGGGCCTCAATTGTTTGAGGTTTCCTTAATCGTATTATCTCGGATAAGCAAATGTTTAGTCTACTGCATCCTAGTCTGATGATAAGGCTGCCATCTAAGCCAACAGACTCTTCATATTACACGTTTGTATAGCGAACCCCTTAATAAGTAAAGACATCCGCTTGCAGCCGCACCAAATAGGTAGTACAGATTGAAAGGTGGTACTCACTCACCTTGTCAATGTTGCCAACAAGACAATCATCCGCTGTTTGTCCGGGACTGCTTATTCATGAAAAAAAGCACTTATTCGCAGCTAACCTTTATATCTAAAGGCCGTTCACTATCCGCAACCTGTGAGCCGTCCGGTAGCCTTCAGCTCGGCACGAAACTAATTTTAGTTGAACATTAATCTATATATTAATAATAATAATAATAATAATAATACTTAGATAAGAGTTACAAAATCCATGATTTCTGCATACCTGAAAATAATTTGTATTACATTTTTTATCGATATTGATATTTATGCGATATAATGTATTTTTCGGATGTGGGATATGGGAGCTATGACCTATTATGTGCCGATTGTCATAAAATATTTTACCGCTATTTTTAAAGCCAAATTTTGGTCAAATTTCATCACAGTAACGATACTTTTAAGAGATTTATTTAGGAAGCATGGGCAATTATGGATGATTGTCACAAAATGAAATTATATAATTCTTGTACAAATGACGTTAATTTGTGTTCAATTTTATCTTGATGTTGATATTTGTACGATATTTATTTGCAGTATTATGATTTCGGAAAGTGGGAGTATATATGCACAGGAGTATATATGCACATCGGTATATATGTACCAATATTCACAAAATCCAATATAACTGTGTAAAATTTTGGTTCAATATCAATATTATATTATAATAGCTAAATAGAATGATAAACTGTTTAGGACAATGATAAACTGTTTTTTGTAAATAATTTTTATATTGGTTGATAGTATTTTACACATACATACGGACATAGCTCAATCGAGAATTTCATAAGGATCATGAATATATACACCACATTCTTAACGATCTAATGGCTGCATTAATATAAGTAAATATGACCTTTCGATTTATCTTATCAGAAAACCTTGTCGGGTATGCCGTTCACCAAGCATCTTAAGGAATTGGTTTAATAATAGAGTTTTATAGGCAATAAACGGTAATTCTCCCGTTAGTTTCAATGATGCTTTTGCAGCAACATAATGCAGGAGCAGCTTATGCGGTTCTGTTCTGTGTATTCAGATACCAATCAGCCCCGTGTAATTGGCATTATCGGATGGATACTACATCGATTTTTGGATTAGTACCTGTTGCCATTTTGATAATAGATTTAGCACTGATTTCAGACGTTCCTATAGTGCTCTGAATATGTTAAACCACTATTGGACCTTCCAATTCCTCCACGACCACTGCATACTCTTATGCACTAGGCTTACAACATATTTTATCCATGACCATGAGTAAAGTATTAATATGCAGGTCCGTATTGCTTGTGAGTGAGTTTAGCGCTGTTTCAGTCGTTATACATTTGTAATAAGAACGTTGAGCCTTGGACAGATCCTTTCCCGAGTATTTAGCTAAAAGGATGAAAATCTTTGTATTGAAAACTATCTTATATGTTGTCCATCTTGATTGATCCATTGCATCGAATTGCTGATATTCTCTTGATGGTATAATGCTATCATTAACAGCAGATTTATATAGACGAAAGCGTATTTAGTGCTGTGTAATAGGTATATACCTTTCTCCAAAGGTTTTTAAATTCTGATAGAGAAATTTCTCAAAATCCACAAAATCCAGCCAAGTGTTTTATTAAAATTGAGCCAGTGTAAAATTCGCAGATACGGCTACACTGTGAGAGCTTTTAACATAATTCTATTTTGTTTTTATTTGTCCATATATCCTTAATCAAATCCCAGAGAACAATGCCTTGGATTTGTTTTACAGGACTTTTAAAAACTTTAAATGAAAGTTTCAAGGAAGTGCAGTTAGGGACAAAATTGTTCACAAAACAACCAATATTAAATATAAATAACTTGCTTTTTCTTTTTCATTGTTTTCATTGAAATTTTTTAAATTGATTTTAATCTTTACATTATGCTTTAATAAAAAAAAAGATAAAACTAACAAAAAATATTAAATTCACTTTTTAAATTTAAAAAGGTTTCACATGTTAGCTGTGAACAATTATGACCCTTGACGAAAATCCTTACGTTTTTGGCTATTAGTGTTTCGTGTGCCCCCCTCTTGCAGTTTTAGCAGGTTTTATTCGTTATGGCATACTATTTACAAGATTTATTAGCACCTGTGGATTAATTTTTACCCACGCCTCGATAGAACGCTCCCAAAGTTCATTGATGGTTTTCGCTGGATCTTTTTTAGCCAATATTTTCCTTTTCAATATTGACCAAAGGTGTTCAATCGGATTTAAATCCAGAGACTGGGGTCGCCAATCTAAAAGTTTAAATCCATTTTCTTCAAACCACTTTTTAGTAATTCCGGCAGTGTGCTTCGAGTCGTTGTCTTGCATGAAGATGTCATCCTGACCCGGCTCTAAACCAAATATATCCAAACTTGGCATATATGAGTCTTCAAGGATTGTAATGTAATCATTGGCACACATTCTGCCAGTTATTAGGCGTAGTACACCCAACTGGTTTCCACGAAAACAGCCCCAAGCCATCAAAGATCCACCTCCAAATTTCATTGTGCTTGTAATATTTCGCTCTTGGACTCCAATTCTTTTATCAACCCATGTCCATTGGCGCCCATCAGACCCAATGCGGTTGATTTTTGTCTCATCTGACCAATTTACCTTCATCCAGTCGTCTGTCGTAAAATGCTCGTACGTTTTTGCAAAAGCCAACCGCTTTTTTCGATTTTGTTCGCTTAAATAAGGTTTTTTAAGTTCTGTTCTTGGCGCTAGGCCGCTGCATATTAAACATTTTCGAACGGTTTTGGAACTTATGTTTAAAGTATACCCTTGGTTGAGTATTTGTGAGACCTCAACAGCTGTATTAGCCTCACCAGACACAATCAATCGACGAGCATCTCGAGCATCGGCAAGCGAAAGTTTTTTTGGACGACCATATTTATTTCCTGTGAAGTTTAAACTATTCTGATTCTTTATTTTATTCACCAAACCTATTGATATATTATATTTTTTAGCGATTTGCGATATGGGACACCTTCCATTATGTCTTTTGCCACATTTTATTTCAATAGAAGAGTCTTAACTTTTCCCATTATAAAAGGCTAAATAAATTATTTGAAAGAGTAGTATTTTATTTAAATAAGTTTAAATAATGTCCTTTACTTATGTTATTAAAAAAATTTTGTTTTTTCTGTTTTTATATTTTTTAAAAATGGAGAAAAGATCTGAGGGTCAAAAATGTTCACACACGTGGATATAATTGTTTAATTTCTTTTTAGTAAAAAAGTAACGGTACTCCAATGTTGCCATACAATAAACAACATTCTGCCAGACTACATAACACAAAATGGGTTGCCAGACCTAAGTTTGTAAAAAAAAATTTCCTAGATATATCTTTAATCATTCTTTTTGTGCACAATTTTGTCCCTAACTGTATGTGACAAGTAATGGTCGGGGAAAGTTTTAATTTTGTTTCAAAATGTTCCTATCATTTTGTGGGCCATTCATATTGTAAATTTTTAGATAGATTATTCAGCATAGAATGTGATATCAATATCGAACTTTTAATTTTCCATAAATACCAAAAATTAGCTGGAAAATGTATTTTAATATGTCTTTTAAGTACCATTCTTTCATATGATACCAAAATTACATAGAACAAATGTGATAAAAATCAAAGAAATGATTAAACATTTTGTGAAATGATATATTAAAAATATTGACAACTTAATTTAGAGGGCCACCCTAATAAATATATGAAATAAATAATAAACTAAATTTATCAAGCTCTATGACAATTTAATCCACTTATAGTCCTCAATTGCTGTTGCCTAAAAAACTTTGCCGCCATTAGAGCTAAAAACGTGAATAAATACAAAAATGGCTGAAAAAATATTGCACGCGTATCAACAATATCTTCACTTTATAAGCACTTACGTGTCTGTGGTCAATGAATACATTCTGCTGCAGTGATAAGAAAGTCGAGTGAGTGATTCATTTGACGACATACTACAGATTTAAAACTCTTTAGTAAACACTAAATTTTATAACAAAGTAATAAATGTTTTTTGTTTATATGCGATTATATTTTATTGTTAATTGCAAAGAACTTAAAAAACTAGTGGGATTTTTAAAAACATGGCACTTTTAGGTTGTTATTCAAATTTGTTTGATATCTGTTCTAATGTTTACTTAGCCCCAGGCAACATAGACGGGATGACGACGATAAAATTCATTGACAGCACTACCACCGCCATAACCCCAACGCTTACCGTAGTCATAACCACTGCCATATTTATAGCCACTGCCATAACCATAACCGGAACGGGCATAACCATTAGAAGCTGAATTTAGAGTTGTAGTGGTGGTGGTCAAAGGTGTAGCTATAGCTGCAGTCGAGGCTAAGGGGACTCTGTTGGCCACCAAGGGAGCAGAATATACGCCAGGTTGATAATAGCCATAACCAAAAGTTTCCGAGGTGCTTAAATCGTCATCTGAAGATTTTTCCTAGAATAAGACAACAGGGTGAAAGTTTAACAAAAACTAAAAAATCTAATTTTCTTATAAATGAGTTAACATTATCCAAGTTGACTTAAATTTTCAGCGTTAGAATACTATAACAACGAAATTTCCAAAAATATACACCACTTCTCGAATAACTTCTTGGAAGTCGAATTTGAATGTCATGTATTAAAATTTTCTCATTTAGTTATTTTAGAATCCCAATTTTAGACCTGTTAGAAATAAAATCATTTAACTCACCACTTCTATAGGTCCTGCCATACACCGATACACCAGACTCATTAAAATGAAAACACATGTGATCGAAAACTGTAAAATATTTTCCAAAGATTAGTTAGTTAAACAACTTTCTCCGTTACTTTACCTCAATACAATTACACGTACCTTTTTAGCCATATTGAATTTCTAAACAAAAATTTGCAAAAAAAAAAAAATTAGCACGTCTTAATTTACAATGTTCTTAATTGAAACTGTAACTGATGTCTAGAGTGTTTCAACATGTCTCTTATATACTAAACTGAGTATTGGAAAATCTATTTTCAATTCTACTTTTTTTTTCCTCTTCAAAAGATGCTAAAAATAATTTGCATCATCTTTATATTTCCTCCACGAATGAGTGAAATGATTTGGATCTCTTTAATGGAGGTCAAGAGAATCTTATGGAAAACTCATTAAATTTAGTAAGTAACATGATTGGAGATCTATTGCTACAAATGAAATTGAACTTGTGGTGGAATGAATTTCCATTATTATATTTGTTTAATTAATATTTATTATTTTTAACACAAGTATTTATTAGTCAGGGAGATCCTATGCTCTCTGATTGAAATTTAAAATAATTTGATTTCGTTAGGATTTTAAACGCTTGAAATTCATAATACTTAACTATATATATAGCTTATTATGACTGCATAAAAAAAAGAAGATCTTTGACTTCTTCTGTTTGTTAGCATATTTTGAGCCCTCAAAAAGTAATTTGTTGGAGATAATTTCCTTATTTCGGGCTTGTTTGGAAATGCATCACTGCGCTGATGCGCAGTACGGTCTAAAATGCAAAAGTTGGCAACACTGCAAATGTCTTGAGTTCTAAAAAGCAATACTGAAACATATGATGCGCAAAAAACCATCAAACAAACATCACAAAACATTCGTAATTCAGCTCTGGGTGGAGGAAGAACTCGCTCGTCATTGTCATTATCGCTTAAGGACAATCAGGCCGTCCTTTTTTTGCTGCCTTCGAGGAGTTACATTTCACTCGCATTGGTTGATGGTTGGTGCCGTCTAACTGTACTGTACTGTTACGGTTCATCGAAGTTTTCACATTAACCACATGCATTCGTTTTGGTTATAACCTATAATTTGTCGTGGTGGAGTACCAAATAAAACTCAATTTAGAACACTGGTGGAGTACCAAACAAAACTCAGATTGGAATTTGGTGGAGACCATAAAACTCAGGAGTTGAGTTCGAGAATTCCGGCTTCCTATACGAAGGTATAGGTCGATGTGGTAGTTCCTGAAGGAGACTCTTAAAGGGCATCTCGGGACAAATGGTTGTCCATAATTGGTGTTGGCGTTTTTTTTTTTTCGGCCAAATAATTCTCTGCCTTCGTGCAGAGTAACTTAAAACTAAACAAACAAACATCACAAAAATGGCTGATGCATCAGCATCAGCTGATTTGCATTAGCATCGCAAACTAATCACAGATGCTCATCAAATACAGCGCAGTGATGCATTTCCGAAAATGCCCTTCTTTATACTCTTTTGCAAACAGCTATTAATTGTGGTTTTAATAGCTCGATTTTTTCGAAGTGGAATTTGTATGTTAATCCACTTTTACAAGTTTTAAGGATCCTATTATTCGATTAGTTTCTAATTAAACAAATTAGGCACAAATTAGGGTTTTGGTGTCCATTTCTATAATGATATCTCCAATGGATTACGATTAAATTGTTTCCAAAATAAAATGTTTCTAAAGAATTCGCATGACCTAATTCCTTGGCGATCGGTTCATTATTGGGCATGGTTAGGTTCCATTTATAATACGTCCGTTGTCTCCGAGGTGAACCAACCAAATTCTCTGATGAAGGAGTGGATTCGTCTTAGATTCATCCTTGATAGCTCGTCTTAAAACGATAGAAATGGGATTACAAGGATACGTTCCCTCAAGTTTGTCAGAGCCGGCCATGACAGAATAGGTGGGACACAGTTTCCAAATCTTCTTCGTTATGACAGCTTCTACAGTAGTCGTAGGGCCAGTCTTCTAGCATGTGTCCCAATTATACAGTGTCCTGTAATAAAGGAAACATTTAGCCTTATTTGCTCACGACGGAATTCCATAAGTGGATTCGTCTTGCCGGCATCATATACGGGCCAAGTCGACCTCGCTATAACACAGGTGGGTTCATTTGCCCACCTGTTTTGTGTAGTCTCATATAGCGTATGCTCTACAACCATCTTACATTGTGCAAGGGAAGTACCAGAATAGGGATCGATCACCTCCTCATCCATCATTTCACCCCTTTTGGCTAATTAATCTGCTATACAATTACCCTGATATCCATAGTGTCCAGGGACTCATATAAGCGTTATCCTAGAATGTCTCGCTATCTCATTTAGGTATACCCGGCATTCCTGGGTTAACCTAAATGTCGTATAGATATCGCTGTTCTGTTGGGATACACGTTTTTTAGCAGTAATTTCCTCCAGAAGAGCAGTGCTGAAGTTAGGTAGCCTAAAGTAGGATTTTGTCCCAAAATTCTCTATAATGAAACCTCCACCGACCCTATTGCCCCTTTTAGAGCTGTCAGTATATACCCTTATGACATCGCCAGGGGTGAAGAGTCCGCGCAGCCATATATATATCCCTGTTCGGGATTCTAATATGGAAATGCATTTCAACAAATTTTTTTGCGATGCAGTAATCGACATTGCTATGTAATTCAGTATCTTAGAGTGCCCAAAGTCCTTACCAGACCAGGAACAGCCAGCATTCAGTCTCACAGCTGAATTTAGAGCCATTTGTATAACCATCAAACTGATAACCAGTTTAAAATAGTAAAAAGTGCCTTAGAGGAGGTAGACCTTATAGCGCCTGTAATCAGTATCGCAATAGTCCCTAGAACTCTTTCCAGTGTGTAGCAATCTCCAAGGTGTGCCACCACACTAGTACTCCATAAAAGAAGATGGGTTTAACAACTGCTTTGAAGATCCAATTAATACCCTTCGGCCTAATACCCCAGTTAGTACACGAATTTCCCTCTTACAAGGATAGATGCCCACATAGACCTTGTTAATCCTGTCCTCAATGTTCAGATTCTAAGATAATCTTTTATACTAGTGAGAGAGGCAGTTCCGTCTTTCAAGGGGTTCACACTAAGTCCCCTCGAAACACTCCACTCACTAAGTGTACTTAATTTCGATTCCATACAAATAATAATATTGTATCCAGAAATTTACCAGATATTAATACTTCAACATTCTTAAGTACTACACCATTTCCAATTGTATTTCAGAAGTTTCTAATTGTATTTCAGAAATTTCCAATTGAATTTCAGAAATTTCTAATTATAATTCAGAAAATTCCAATTGAATTTCAAAAGTTTCCATTTATATTTCAGAAATATCCAATTGAATTTCAGAAATTTCCAATTATATTTCAGAATTTTCTAATTATATTTCAGAATATTCCAAGTATTTCAGAAATTCCTATTTGTATTTCAGAATTTTCTATTTGTATTTTAGAAATTCCATTGGTATTGCTATTAGAATTTTCTGAAATACAAATAGAAAATTCTGAAATACAAATTGGAATTTCTGAAATACAATTAGAAACTTCTGAAATACAATTGGAAATGGTGTAGTAATTTTACTGCTCACATAGAGTTACTAGCTACTTAACAATAACCGATTGCTTGTAAACAATCCTTCCTACGACTAAGTATTTTATATCTACTACAATGAGACCAATCGTACACCAGATCAAATAACCTATACCAAATAGAATACGAATAAAAGTTTATAATAGTATTCGTTTTTTTGTGGTACACTTTAATTAATTTTTATTCCACCAATATTGATGAAACATATATGGTTTAAAAGGTTATTTTCTATAGATATGCACGGACCACCGGTCGATCCTAGTTATAATAATTAAATAACATATAAACTCTAAGTAATGCTAGTAGCAAAATTGTGTAGTATGATGGACCGGCTCTATATTACTTTACTTTAGTAAAATAACAAGTATAATAAAAAAATTGTATCCAAATTCACTTCTTAGGGCAGTGAGTAATAGCTAGTCCTCAAATAAAAATACAATTAAACTATTGAAATGACTACAGACAATTATAAAAATTATAATGGACAGTAAAAATACATATAATACACCCAGCAATATATACATTCTTTAAACTTTAAAGTGATTGACTAAATTCTATATTACTTAGAGACACTTAAGTGATAATTTGTCTCCACGCTAAATTACCTGGGATATAAAATGTAACCAAATGACTTCTCGCAGCACTACAAAGAGCACATATGTGTCAAATGATCCAAAATATATAAATTGGATTCAGCCAAGTGATCAGACATTAGTGAAAATTGCTGTCTCCAAGGGATACATTAACTACTTGTAAAACTGTTGGGTAATTGCATATTTATATATTGTTTTATTTATGGCATACTTTAGGGGTTAAATTTAGTTATAATGCGGTACCCTAAAATAACAATAAATTAAACATAAGCATATTTTTAGCAGTCATATTAAAATACATGTGGTCTACATAGCTGCCAGATTTGACGGTGCTGAATTCTTTAGAAAATTAATCTATTGAAGGAATTCTTTAATCAAAAGATTGTTTGAAACTAAATAAATTAAATTGTATCTCGTGAATAACACAAGTGATGTTGACTTCCAAAGCGTCAATCGTAGCTGGCTTATTCCTGAAAACCTCAGACTTTACATATCCAAAGATAAAATAGTCCAAAGGTGTGATATCGCATGATCAAAATGATTTCTCAGGAAGGTCAATAATACACGCTCTGTATGGATCGTAGCGACGAACCTGAGCTCGCTTTACGCGTTAAGGCCGAGAAAATACGCCAATTTGTCGAATACGACAAGTCAAGCTGCTGAGAATGACGATGAATCGATTCGTCACGGTCTTCGCGTACACTCTCTGCTACAGCTGATATATTCACTTCAGTACGTGCTGGACGTGGTCGTATATCATCCACTAATGTAAACTGGCACTCAAATTTGCGAATCCTGTTTGCAATAGTGGTTTTAGTAGGTGGATTATGCGCACCGTAAGTTTCTCGAATAGCAAGAAAAACATTTCTCACAGAACGCTGATTTTCCTAATACGGCTGAACAATTTGGAGACGCTGTTGTGGTGTGAGTCTTTCCGTGATGACTTGCCAAACGCTACTGAACAAAAATTACAAAGCAGTTTGATATCATGATACAAATATAGAAGGTAGTTCCAATCAAAAATGTTTTTTAAATAAGATTTTTGGAGGTTCCTTTTTTGTGAGCTTTATAAAAAGCGTTGCCACATTCCTAAAAATGATTTTGATTTGTAAGAATGTAAGGGAAAATTTAAAATTAATATGTGGTTTCGACAGGATGGCGCTACGTGCCACACGGCGACCACAACCATCGATTTATTGAAATCAAAATTAGGCGCTAACTTGATTTCGAGAAATGGACCTGCCAATTGGCCTCCAAGGTCGTCTGATTTGACACTTCTCGAATATTTCCATGTGGAAATTATACAAACTAATTCAATTAATAAGATAGAGAGTTTTTACATTCGGAAATATTTTTTTTAAAAAGAACAAAATTGTCCTTAAAATTTTCCAAAAAATATTTTTATTTTAAAATTTATACCGGAGATGTGTGCTTTTTTGATGAATACGATGCCATCAAAAATTGTATTGTAGGTACATGAATATAGTATGTATCTTTTGTTATACTTTCATAATTTACTTATTCTATGAGATTTTATAAATATATTTAAAAAAGTTAATTGTTAACAGAACTAAACTGACATCAAATGGTCCGAGCATTTGAAAATTGAATGGCTTATCCATTCAATCTGATCCATTTGTACTCTTAACAGAAGTGACACGAGATAATCCGCGCAATTGAAAACTGACTTTCGACATGTGATCCAACGTTATCATAAATTTTCTATACTTAGCGGTAAGAAATTGAAAATAGTTAATGCAAAAATATAATACAAAATTAATTATGTTTATCGCAAACCTTGACATCAGCTAATGGCAAAATACTCTCTAATTCTAGTTGACATTTTTGAACAGACTTAAGATTCGCCCAATGTTTCTTAAAGTCTTCATCTTCAGCTTTAGGACATCCTTCAATTTTGATTTGATGAAGGCTGGCATTTTTTTTCGCCAGATAAATTAATTGATCATTATCCAATGGGCGACAGTAGTGGAAGTTGATTGTATGCAAATTTTTAAATTCTCCAAAAGCTGAACAAATGTTCGTTGAAGTTTTCTTGGGCCACGTCCAAGATTGTATCTGTGCACATAATTCTTCTTTTCTTCTGGCCCGTTCGAGGGGCTGGTAAACTGTCTCCATATCCATATAATAACTTTCGCATGAAAATTTAATGTGTTTAAGCTTAAAAGCTTTTTCGTGATGTTTCTTAAGTGCCAAGAAAATTGTTTCTTCGAAACACGGTGAAGCCTTGTTCAACATTAATTTGTTACAATAAAACTGTAGGGTTTTTAAAGACGGTAGATTGATAATGGCTGCAATCCATTTATTATCACTTGTGAATGCAAATAATATTAAAGTCTCTAAGTAAAGCCAATGATTGCATAATTTTAAAAATGTGGGTATATTGTATACATTATAGCAATACACCATATTTAACGATTTCAAATGATTTGATTGACTCACTGCCAATAAATGATTAGGATCTAAATTATGGCAACATTTTAATCCCATATTTTCTATACTTTCCAATTGGTATAGATACATACCGGAGAAGCCATCAATATCAATACCCTTGAAGCTTATACTTTTTAATCCCTTGCAGTATTTAGCTAAATCCAATACAGTTGCATCTAGAAATGTGTTGCCTTCTATTTCTAACTCACGTAGGTTGCTAAAATACTGAAGATTATGGCGAAAGTCTTGTTGAAATTGTAAATATTTCATTTCCTCTTCATCGGAAGTGCCGAAGAATCGCGAAACAAAAAATGTTACCAAATTAATATGTTCCACCGAACCAGCACAAAGTCTACATAACTCCGTTATTTGCCAGTCCTCTAGCTTAAGAGAAATTTTAAAAGTCCAATAATCATAATACATAAAGTTAAATTTTCGTTTGTATATGTCTTCGATAACTTGTCGAAAATACTTGGAAACTTTAGCTAAAACCAGCTGATTCTGCAAATCAAATAAATTAAATATTTCGCGAACAATTTCCTCAGGAAGTGTTGAGAAATAATCAGTGGAATCCTTCATAGCCATTGACATTTTGAGAGGTTCCCGTGTACAACAAAGCAAAGAAGCTGTAAAAAAATTAAATTAATATTGTTACGAAATTGCATTATCAAGTATATATAGGCCATTTCATGTCAAGTGAACCAACTTTTGAAATCAATGTCGGGATGAAATTTGCACCATGGCTAGTTCTATTGGATAGTAATTCGGAATTTCATCCCAATCGGAAGACATCGATTTCAAAAGATGATTCACTTGACATGAAATGGCCCATTAACTGTGAAACAGCTTTAAAAGCTCTAGTTTTTTTCCGTTCGATTATTCATGAGACTTATAGAAGATGGAGGACTAGAAGACTTATAGCGTGATGTAAGTTAGTTAGTATATCGTAGGCGCTGTTAGAGTTATCATCAACTGTATTACCAGTATATTCTTGTGAAGTATAAATTGTGTTTTTAAAGTGTGTGTATTAAAATTGAGTGACTATTATTCTAGACGACCCACTCAGCTTTAAGGAACACATGGAATATGCATGTAAGAAACCAGTTGGAGTGACTAATGCCTTGGCTCGTATGATCTCAAATGTCGCTGGACCACGGCAAAGTCGTCGAATTTTGATATCCCGAGTAACTAATTCCACGTTGTTATATGGAGCACCAGTGTGGGAGAACACCGCAAACACTTTAGCAAAGAAGAACATGCTAGCAATATTTAGGAGAGGATGTCTAAGAGTCTGCAGTGGTTTAAGAGCAAATGTCGTAGCGGGAATTATACCAATAGATATTGTAGCTAAAGAACTTTCAAATGTGTATAAAGAGTTAGCGGAGAATCCCTCAGCTCCCAAGAATATCATCCGCAAGCGGGAAAGGGACAAAACAACACAAAGCTGGCAAAGAAGATGGGAAAATTCCCCTAAAGGTAGATGTAATTTTAGGCTACTTCCTCATATCAAAAAGGACATGGTGACTATAGAAAATATTTGCACCAAGATGTCCAGAGTGCCCAGATGAAGATGAAAGTGCAGAACATGTAGTATTTGTCAGAGATCGAGCTTTATTAGTGCTGAATATAGGAGAAAGCTTGACAGTCGACAATATCATCGATGTAATGCTGGGATCCCAAGAGAAATGGGACGCTATAAATGCATTCATAATTAGAGTAAACCAAACATTAAGAGAGACAGACAAAATTCGTAAAGCCAACCAGAATAACGACATTGCAGAGTAGGGCTTGCCGGCCCCGCGAAGTAATACCAGTAGGCAGAACCGTGGGGTGTATTTCAGTACGTAAGAATCGTGCATGCCTTCAGTACAGACCGAAGGCATCAAAAAAATAGATAGATAGATAGATAGATAGAAGATAAGCCGCAGTAAATGAACTCCACCCCAAAGTAATGCGAGAGCGGTTCCGGGGTGGTGGTTCCAGTGTAGGACGACTAGATGATAGTGCGCTATCACTACGTCCAAAAAAAAAAAAAAAAAAGATAGATAGATAGATAGATAGATAGGTTTTTTTCTACACAAATCTAGAATGCTTGGAAAATATTATTACAATTTCATTTATATTTTTATGTTCAAAGAATAATAACAAGAAGTGAAACGCTGTCAAAAAAAACCTAAGTCGGTTGTCAAAAAAAACCTAACTATAAGAATGTATTAGTAACATTTTGTTTATATGTATTGGTGATCAAACCACTTTCACCACACTCCTCAAACACACATAGTTGTAAAAAAGCGACCTTAAAAATTATAACAAAATTTTATTACAATTAAATTTAAAAATTCGAACAATTCTTAAATTATTTAACGTATATTTGATCTGGAAAGATTTTATAAAAAGATGTTAATGCTTTTTATTCTATAATTTCTGCAAAAATTAAATTTATTTGAATTTTTTATACATTTTCAATACCAAATTTTACAAATGTGTTTTTATCAGTTTCAATTTCAACCCCCAAAAATTATATGTCAGAAAAATTAAAAAAATATAATTTTCGTTTGTGCAAAATATACGTGTTTCGATTACTTTAATGGGTGAAATGTGTGCAAAAAAATAAAAAAATATTCTATGTTTGTGAAAGAGTGTGTTAAAATTGCAATTGTATTGCAATTTTCAAGAAAAAGTTTTGAAGTTAAATTTCTCTCTCAAGTGTGTTGAATTCACATACAACCTGTATGTGAGAAGAGAGAGAAGTTGTTGTTGTAGAAAAAATGAGAGGCTTCCCTTCTTGTTATTCTTTGTTTATGTTGTTCAAAAATGTTTGAAGTTTTCCTTGGAAAATTTTTGATTTTTTTTATGATTTTCAGCTACAAAATGATAAAATATGCGCGAAATTGACTGCATTTTCTGAAGCAGGTGAAATGCTTTAATGTTAATGCATGTTTAATGATATTTTTTTTAAGTCTCAGATATTGTTGATTCCTTTTGAATGATTGGTCAATATAGGGATATTATACAAAAATAATTTAACTAGATAATTACATAATGCAATTTTAATGCAATTTATCATAAAATATCAACAAATTTATGTAAAAAAAGCAAATATTTCCGTCATGTACACTTTCTTAATATTTATGAACATGTTCTTATTCTGAATGAAAAAAATTTGGGAAAAAAAAGTCATGTTCGATTAATAATATTTATTAAAAAATTCATTCCAATTATGAATTTTTTTTCTGTGTATAGAGATTTGTATTGTAACAAATACATTTTAAATTGGATTTATTTTCGGTCTTCGGTTCAATATGATTTGTATATAGTTTAATTCGAATAGGAAGATATAAAAGTGACCATAGTGCATTTATTCGCTGTTAAATGTTTATATGTATAAAAACATAAAATGGGAGATATATCGAAACCGAAGATTCGTCAATTTCATCAAATTCGTACAAAATTGTACATGAAGTGTTTTTCTTTGAAATTTATATTAATTTTTATGAAAATCTGAGATAGATTGTAATAAAATACTAAAAAAAAATATATACAAATTTTGTAAGAATTTGTTTGCATGTATACCTATCAGTTAAATATTTCGAAAAGTTTCCATTGTATTGTATGTACACGTATATAGTATACTTTCATAATTTACTTTTTCTATGAGATTTTATAAATATATTTAAAAAAGTTGATTGTTAACAAAACTGAACTGACACCAAATGGTCCGAGCATTTGAAAATTGACTGGATGAGCCTCTGATCCATTTGTACTCTTAACAAAAGTGACACGAGATAATCCGCGCAATTTTAAACAGACCTTCGGTATGTGATCCAACGTTATCATAAATTTGCTATACTTAGCGGTAAGAAATTGAAAGTAGTTAATACAAAAATATAATACAAAATGAACTATGTTTATCGCAAACCTTTACATCGGCTAATGGCAAAATACTCTCTAATTCTAGTTGACAATTTTGAACAGACTTAAGATTCGCCCAATGTTTCTTAAAGTCTCCATCTTCAGCTTTAGGACATCCTTCAATTTTGATTTGATGAAGGCTGGCATTTTCTTTCGCCAGATAAATTAATTGATCATTATCCAATGGGCGACAGTAGTGGAAGTTGATTGTATGCAAATTTTTAAATTCTCCAAAAGCTGAGCAAATGTTCGTTGAAGCTTTCTTGGGCCACGTCCAAGATTGTATCTGTGCACCTAATTCTTCTTTCTTTCTGGCCCGTTCGAGGGGCTGGCAAACTGTCTCCAAATCCATAATATAACTTTCGCATGAAAATTTAATGTGTTTGAGCTTAAAAGCTTTTTCGTGATGTTTCTTAAGTGCCAGGAAAAATGTTTCTTCGAAACACGGTGAAGCTGTATTCCACATAAATTTGTTCCAATAAAACTGTAGGGTTTTTAAAGACGGTAGATTGATAATGGCTGCAATGCATTTATTATAAGTTGTGAATGCAAATAATATTAAAGTCTCTAAGTAAAGCCAATGATTACATAATTTTAAAAATGTGGGTATATTGTATACATTATAGCAATACACCACATTTAACGATTTTAAATGATTTGTTTGACTCACTGCCAATAAATGATTAGGATCTAAATTACGGCAACATTTTAATCCTATATTTTCTATACTTTCCAATTGGTTTAGATGTTTTCCGGAGAAGCCATCAATATCAATACCCTTGAAACTTATACTTTTTAATCCCTTGCAGTATTTAGCTAAATCCAATATAGTTGCGTTTAGAAATGTGTTACCGTCTATTTCTAACTCACGCAGGTTGTTAAAATACTGAAGATTATGGCGAAAGTCTTGTTGCATTTGTAAATATTTCAATTCCTCTTCCTTAGATGTGCAGAAGAATCGTGAAACGAAAGGAGTTACCAAATGAATACGTTCCACCGAACCAGCACAAAGTCTACATAACTCCGTTATTTGCCAGTCCTGCAGCTTAAGAGAACTATTAAAAGTCCAATAATCATAATACATAAAATTAAATTTTCGTTTGTAAATGTCTTCGATAACTTGTCGAAAATACTTGGAAACTTTAGCTAAAACAAGCTGATTCTGCAAATCAAATAAATTAAATATTTCGCGAACAATTTCCTCAGGAAGTGTTGAGAAATAATCAGTGGAATCCTTCATAGACATTGAAATTTTGAGAGGTTTTAGTATACAACAAAGCAAAGAAGCTGTAAAAAAATAAAATTAATATTGTTACGAATTTGTATTATCAATTTGAATTTAACGGTTTGTAACGGCTGCTTGCAACATTCACAATGTTTATAATCATTTCCATCAGTATAACCTTCTACTTATCAACAATGTTGATAGCACGCAGTCATTAACATTGTTTCTCCAATAAGTATGGCAACATTAAACGTTAAGCAGCTTTAAAAGCTCTAGGTGATCAATATGGAAATAGAACATTCGAGTTTTTTCCGTTAGATTATTCATGAGACTTCTATAGATGGTGCTATGTATATAAATAGTAACAGCGAGTTCTGGGTGAGTTAAGCTACGTACACACGGTTGTCAGATTGTTAGAAACATGATCAGAAAATGGTTAACACAACCATGATAACTTATGTTGAAACATATGGTTGTTAACCATTGAACATTTTCTGACAACATTGTAAGAATATGACAATCGTGTGTACGTAGCTTTAGTATATCGTAGGCGCTGTTAGAGTTAACAGCAACTGTATTCCCAGCGTAGTCATGTAAATTATAAAGTGACTGCATATTTAAATTGTTGTATTAATTTAAATAGATAAAGAATTGTACCAATTTTTAAACTACTGATCAGTTTTTTTTTTTCCTGCGTCCATTAGCGGTATTCACAATGTAGAGTACTTGGCCTGGTTATGTAGTAAAAGAGGACAATATCAAAAAACTAATACATTAGAAATTGAAATGTTTGTCAATAAATAGCTTTTCTGCTTTTTTACTAGGCCAAGTACTCTACATTGTGAATACCGCTAATGGACGCAGGAAAAAATAATAGGGACGTAGTACTATTTTTTTTAACAAAAATACCTGGCCTTAGTTTTAAATTTGTACTCTAAACGAAAAGAAATATAACGTTAAAAAAGTCTGTAAATAAAAAATGTAAGAAAAACTGAAAACTAAATGTCGTCCCTATTATTTTTTTCAACACTCTATATCAGGGGTGCCCAAAAGTTCTTTATGGAAGAGCAAACACCAATACATTTAAAGAAAAACTAATTTTTATTCAATATTTTTTGTTGTAAAAACTAAAACATACAAAGAACAAAGAACAAAGAAAACAAGTTAGAGTGCTATATTCGGCTATGCCGAATCTTAAATACCCTCCACCTAAATTAGATGAAAATTATAGAAATAACTTTGATATAAACACTCTAATATCCATATTCAGTGTTCGTTATTGGAACTTAGCTCTATTATTTGCACGAAACTTGGTTGTGCTGAATTTTGTATGGATACTGCAATTATATAAGCATTTATATACCATAGCACCATATTTCGGGAAAAAAATTTGTATGGGGTCCATTTTCAACAGAATTTGTTGTTTTATTATATACATAAATAACGAGTGCAAAATTTCATGGTATTCTCTGCAATCAATTTACCAAAAGTCACAAAAACCATGTGAGAATTATCAACATTTTTGGAGGTTGTCTTGCATTTTGATCCATAACCCTGGTTCTACCAATTCGATTTTGGTAATTATAAACATTTTGGTATACATTTCATTAATTTTGCTTATGTATTTTGGACGTGAGAGTGTTTTACACAGACAGACATTGCTCAATCGACTTAATATTATCTTATATACCCTTCACCAGATTATACTTTAAAATAAAATTAAATTTTTTTTTTTTTTTCAAAATTGTTTTTTAAGTTTTTTCCAATTTAAAAAAAAAAAAATTTTTAATTTATTAGTGAAAAAAATGTATGACAAAAGAATGTTTTCTGTAAAAAAAAAAATCGGGTTAAAAAATATTTTTCCCGATTTTGACCCATTGTAGGTCCAACTTTGTATAGCCTTATATACATCGTTGCAATGGGCTTTGAAATATCTATCATTAGATATACATATTGTCTATATTTATGACTTAAAAACGATATCAAAATTTTATAATTATGGCAAAATTTTCCATTTCAGTTTCACTTGAAAAATATTTAAAATAGGTGAAGAATTGAAAGATAATCCATCAAATGAATCAGCAGACATTCAGCGATAATTCCGATATATACTCATATATCGTGCAAAATCTCATATATAATCATATAGCTTAAAATACAAGAGATTACTAACACATATTGTTTAACACGATTATTAACGATTTGTTTCTTCGCCAATATGTATATATTTATATATACATAATTTCGTTCTCACAAAATGTTTTTATTTTCACAAAAAAATTGTTGCTTAATTAATTTTGCTATATTATATGTAAAAAATTATTTGAAAAATTACAAGTAGCTCCACAAATGAATATGTAGTTTACTTAAAGCGATAATCACAATAATGCACCGATCTAATTAATACTTCAAAGCTAAATGACTAAGCAAGCCCTTCATAGTGGTAACTACAATTTGTGTTATTTATTTTATACAATGAGCAATAATTATAAATTACTCAATTAATAAGTATTTCCATGAATTTTTCATCATCGTTATTTCAAGCTAATATAAATAAACAAACATTTTACTCAAAAAATAGTGCTAGGGTTCTTGATTATATTCGACCGGTTGGTATTTTGAAAATACATTGCAATCGGTTTTATTCAAAATTTCAACTAGTCCAATTAATATGGAATATATTAGTATTCCTAAAGTATTTTTAATTAAATATAATAATATAATGTGTCTAAACAAATGTAGACTTTATTTTATATTTTTCTTATGTTTCAGTAAATTCGGCCCCAAAAATATTTTTCTATTAGAAAATCCAAATATTTAATAACTTTAAAATTTTTTAACCAATTTTTGTCTTTTATATCGATCATTATAATGATAATTTACAAAAAAATTTTTTCCCTTTGTAAATGCATCTCAAAACTTTAGAAGGCTTGAGGCACGTCTTAACCCCAACCTATTTACCTAAAATTTGTTTACCAATGTTTACCAAACTGGCAAAAATCCAACTTTTGTTTATTAAGGGCCACCCTAAGCTACATAAGTCCATATTTATGTCTGTTGAAGTCACGGTATGGTTTAGAGGACTTAGGCGGTGAAATTTTCTCGACAATATTCATTGTTGATCAGAAATGTTGAAAATGGGCAAAATCGGTCCAACCAAACAAAATTTAAAAAAACGAGGTGTCCTAGAAACCAGAAATTTACCACAAATATTTATTGCTAATAGCTAACTTATGTATTTAAAAAAACGTTGAATTGTTAAAAAGTTTTTTATCAAAATATATGAAAAACTTTGTTGGGACTTGCCACTAAACATATTAAGATTTCGATAACATTTAAATACAGTTAGGGACAAAATTGTTCACAAAACAACCAATATTAAATATAAATAACTTGCTTTTTCTTCTTCATTGTTTTTATTAAAATTTTTTAAATTGATTTTAATCTTTACATTATGCTTTAATAAAAAGAAGATAAAACTAACAAAAAATATTAAATTCACTTTTTAAATTTAAAAAGGTTTCACATGTTAGCTGTGAACAATTATGACCCTTGACGAAAATCCTTACGTTTTTGGCTATTAATATTTCGTGTGCCCCCCTCTTGCAGTTTTAACAGCTTTTATTCGTTTTGGCATACTACTTACAAGATATATTAACACATGTTGGTTAATATTTACCCACAGCTCGATAGAACGCTCCCAAAGTTCAATGATGGGTTTCGCTGGGTCTTTTTTAGCCAAGGAGGCTGGGGTGGCCAATCTAAAAGTTTAATCCCTATTCTTCAAACCACTTTTTAGTAATTTCGGCAGTGTGCTTCGGGTCGTTGTCTTGCATGAAGATGTCATCCTGACCCGGCTCTAAGCCAAATATAATCAATCTGGGCATGTATGAGACTTCAAGGATTGTAATGAAATCTTTGGCACACATTCTGCCAGTTATTCGACGTAGTACACCCAACTGGTTTCCACGAAAACAGCTCCAAGCCATCAAAGATCCATCTCCAAATTTCATTGTGCTTGTAATATTTCGCTCTTGGACTCCAATTCTTTTATCAACCCATGTGCATTGGCACACATCAGACCCAATACGGTTGATTTTTGTCTCATCTGACCAAGTTACCTTCATCCAGTCGTCCGTCGTAAAATGCTCGTACTTTTTTGCAAAAGCCAACCGCTTTTTTCGATTTTGTTCGCTTAAATAAGGTTTTTTAAGTTTTGTTCTTGGCGCTAGGCCGCTGAATTTTAAACATCTTCGAACGGTTTTGGAACTTATGTTTAAACTATACTGTTGGTTGAGTATTTGTGTGACTTCAACAGCTGTATTAGCCTCACCAGACATAATCAATCGACGAGCTTCTCGAGCATCGGCAAGCGAAAGTTTTTTTGGACGACCATATTTATTTCCCGTGGAGTTTAAACTATTCTGATTCTTTATTTTATTCACTAACCCTATTGATATATTATATTTTTTAGCGATTTCGCGATATGGGACACCTTCCATTATGTCTTTTGCCACATTATGTTTCAATAGGGGAGTCTTAGCTTTTCCCATTATAAAAGGATAAATAAATTATTTAAAAGAGTAGTATTTTATTTAAATAACTTTAAATAATGTCCTTTACTTTTTATATTTTTTAAAAATTGAGAAAAAGATCTGAGGGTCAAAAATGTTCACACACGTGGATATAATTGTTTAATTTCTTTTTAGTAAAAAAGTAACGGTACTCTAAAAAAAATGTTGCCATACAATAAACAACATTGTGCCAGACTACATAACACAAAATGGGTTGCCAGATCTAAGTTTGTAAAAAAATTTTTTCTAGATATATCTTTAATCATACTTTTTGTGAACAATTTTGTCCCTTACTGTACATGCATTTAGCAGGTGAAATTTAACAATGATATTTTCTAATAATCGAAAATATAAAACTCACCTAATCGGAAGAACCAGATAATTTTTGTTTACAAAATGCACAATAATAATCGTTACCCATATTATATTGGGGGTGGGGTATATAATATTCGGCACTGCTGAATATATCAATCTTACATTTTATCATTAAATTTTTGCATCTTATCTTATTTTGGAACCAATACACACATTACAAAACACTTTTCAAACGCAAGCAACGTTCATTCAACCCATCCATATTCTTAGAATAATAAATATGTTCACGAAAAGTGTTTGCATAGTTTTAGGCGTTAAATACATTCTTTTAACAAAAAGCTGACATACTTTTACAACAAATTGACAAAACGAAATTTTTGATGAATTTAATTTTTGTTCACCACGATAGCATCACGGATGGGTTAGCCCAGGGCACACTTACAAAGGTGACTGCATCACTGCAACAATAGAAAAACAACATATATTTTGTTAAAATATATGTGAACTGTCAAAGTTGCCTATTGTTGTTTTTGCTTTTGAGAATTGACAGTTCATTTGCTAAACCACTGAATATAAAAAATAATCAGCTGTTTCATCGCAGTCACCTTTCTAAGTGTGCCCTGGGTTAGCCGAACCTTGATGAAATGTAACCGTTATGTTGACTTAACGTAAGGCTTTAGAGCAATTATAGAACATTAAAAATGAGTCATATGTTTTTAATATAAATAAACAAAATAATTTTCAGTCTGTCAATTTGTTTTTTTTACATCAAATAATTATTTTCTCTTTATCCGCCCATTTATAGCCGCAACTATATTTGTTATATAAACACTAATAGGGCTGCACCAATAATATTGAATGTTCGTCATTCACTTTCATATAATTAAATTTATTGTTTCTATAATTTTATGTTTCTGTTTAATTTTTCTCGCTTGTTGCTGATTAATGTTGTCAAAATTTCAACAGCTGTTCGATAGTGTATCAACACAATGTTTAAAAATAACGCGTAGAGACAAACAATATGCACACCGTTGCCATACATAAAATATTTCTCCTACCAAAGTTTAAATTAAAAACTATCAAAATAAAACATTTTAAATATTTGTGAAATATTATATCGATTCGTTCACAAAAATTAGTAGTTAACTTAGAATTGTATTATTACTGCTAAAAAATTTTGAATGAAGGAAATTATAAAACTCATATAATAACAGAAAATAATCATTGTTATTCCTGTTCTCACCTTCATCGTTCAACGTACTTTTGGAAGCATAATTACAACAATATTATGCAATTTTCTCAGCATTTCTAATTATAAATATTTACACGTGATTTTTTTTTTTAACCTTTATTATATAATTTTAGAAACTATTTTTAATATTAATATTACTGTAATTATTCTGAAAGTGAGAACAGGAATAACCCTGAATGTTTCAGATCTTACATGATGACTACACACAATTTTACATAATTTATATTATAATTTTGAAAGAATTTAAATGAAGCTGAAATCTTGAAACAACAACAACAATAATAAAGATTATTAGAAAATACTTGTTTTTTCACCCCTTGGTGGTAATAAATTAGGTATATATTTTACCTAATTATATACACACAAAAAGTGAACAAAAGTGACAACGCTGAACATGCACCACAAAACTCTACATCCTACTTTATATATTTGCTACCCTGCCACAATATTCTTCAAAAAAGACTTGGTTCGTAGTTTTCATTAGTTATTCGAAATTTGTTCAGAAAAGAATACGAGAATTATGAAAAAAAAATAAGACAAACGAACTGTGTGGTTGTTTAACAACTCTGTTTTTAAGTTAAACAAATCTGGCAACAATGAATGTTAAACGAACAGCTGTTTTCAATGTGGATAACTCTAACTTTTTTTATTCAAAACCCGCTGAATTGCGCGAAAAAAAAAAACAAATCGTACATTGTAAGCGTTTTGGTTATTTTTATTTAAATAAAACCATTAATTTTTTTAAACTTTATAATCCAAAACATGTACCTAAATTAGAAATAAAACTGTAGCAAGTGTTAAGAATTTTCTTTTTTATTATTTATTGTGTTTATTAATAACGCTGATTTTTTTAGTCAAATTGTCATTACATTTTTATACGTTAAAAAATAAAAACTCGCTTATGTCCAATTTAATCCAATACATATCTTTAAGAGCTCATTCTCTATGGAATTTATTGAATAATTTAAATTTTCTTTAATTCAAATCCATTACAAAATACGACTAGCTTTAAAAATGTATTGAATATTTCAATTTTTCAATAATTCAAACCTATTACAAAAGGCTTAAGTAATTTTTATCAATTTATTTTGAACATATATAATTATTCAAATTGCATTAGATTTGAATTAACAAAAATGTATTCATTCTAAGATTGAATGAATTCTGTTATAAATTAATTCCATTATAATTCAATGATGAATAAATTCTATTTAAATAAAAGCATTTGAATGAAGCTAAAGAATTTCTTCAATTCATATCTATTACGAAACGGATTAAGATGAAGAACAAATATTTTATTTCAATTTGCATTAGAATTTTATGAATTTTATTTAAATAAAATCATTTGAATGCATTTAAAGAATTAGGTATTGGGAATAGATTCATGGAATGAATGGCTGACATTTTTAATTTCAAATTACGTTTTTAGTGAATTTAACGCAAATCTATTTTTGAATTAACTAAAAAATAACCACAATTCCCGCTAAAAACCACAGACTATTTTCCCCGCCAAACCATTTTCAAAATCGCTAGATTTGACAGGAAAATCTCTAAATTATCATCACTGTGCTCCACCATTTTTAGTTGTTGTTTGACGTTCAACGAGTGCGGTGTTTTTTAATTTTTCAATTCTTCATTCGTTCTCGGTTGAAATTTTTTTTGAAAACTTCTCCACAATTATTAATTCTTCTATTATTTTTTTTTTTTGTAACAAAGTGTTTCAACGATATATCATCAACTAAAAACGTGCGTTATTAGAAAAAAATCTAGAAAGTAAAAATAATAAAAACACAAAATCCAATAGAAAATAAATTGCAATATCCAAAACCTAAAGAAAAAAGTGAGTGAGTGGTGCAACAGATTTCACTCCCTTTTTGTCATGTACAAAAATATTGGGAGTAGTAAATTCTAGTTATTTTATGTAAATAAATAAGAAAGTGTTTATATTTTGCATTATATTTGTATAAAACAAAGAAAACAGTGTTTAATTTTTTATTTAAGCCAAGTAAATGGTTAAGAATCATTAAAATCTATTCTTTTTTTTGCATTTTCAAGTTACAAAATCACAGCAAAATTAGAAAAAAAAAAAAATACAACAAAAAAGTGATAGCAAAGTAAAAGCAAAAAAAAAAAAGAAAAAAGTGTGGTTTTTCTTTTATTTCTATTTTTTGCATTATTTTATTTGTTTGATATTCTACTTTTAAGCTCTTTGCGTGAGAGTAAGTAGTACCGCTGTATTGTGATTTCTCTTGTTTTCTAGCAATTTATCTCATTTGCTCACATTATTGCCGGTCATTTTTATTTTTTTTTGCAAATATTTCAGTGTTTTTGTTGTTGAGTTATTTTGTGTGTTATACGAGTCCAACACCCAAAAAAGGGAATAAAAATGTTTTTTTCGGTTGCTACTTCCTCGCCGTTCTTGCGATTTCTTTCCTCTTCTTCTTGTTCTTGTGTTTGCTGCTGCTTTTGCTTGTGTCTTTTACCGCTCAGTCAGTTTTTGTGCTCGTTTTTTATTTTTATTGTTGTGTGGAATAAATATTATTTGCTGGTGGTAGGAAAAAAAAGAAACATGAAATTATTGTGGCAAAATAACAAGAATAAATAAAAGCAAATCTGTGTTAATTTCGAAAAAGAAATTAAATGCAATTATATGCGTTTATATTTGTTTGTGAATATTGAGTGTTTTTGTTATTGTTTGTTTTTTAATTCATTCCTATTTATATTGTATTTTAATTATTATCATTCTTGTTGTTGTTGTTGTTTTGTGTGGTCATTAAAGTATGCAACAAGTTGTTATTAAAGTTTTTCTACATTAGATAAAAAAGTATTACATATTTATATTATTAATTATTTCAATATTTAAACACTTTTAATATTTATACAATTTCTTGTAAACTTGTTGCTCGTATGAAACCAAAACTTGGAATGAGAAAATGTCAAAATTTTTTTGTTGGCAGAAAAAAAGGTCTAACAGAAAATAACTTAAAATCTTTCACTTCATACAAACAGATGCGATTCTTATGCGCATTATCCCCTCCTAGGGGATCAGTAATCTTCATGCACTTATGGCAATTTTACATATTTACATACTTTTTTTTGCGCAGCCGTGGACGAAAAATTTCCAACCGTCTCAAATTCTTCATTCACTATGAGAGAATCTTTTGGAGGGCAAAGGTTTTACTTTGTCCTGTGGTTTGGTGTTATTTTTTAGTCAAATTTAAATATCGATATTTTTTCATATATTCCCCTTTATATGCCTTTTAAGTGATATAATTTCTATTTATCGCTAGGTCTTGAGTTCTGGGCCTCCAACTAAACCGTTTTAAATGTTGAAATAACAGTAAAATATAATGATTTTTAGCATAGAGAAATACAGATATAGAGAATTATACATTGAGACGTGAAACTCCGATTTGTCAAACAAAAATACCACAAATCATTTGATACAAAAACAAAATACCTTGACTAGCATGTATTTTGTTGTTGTATGAGTTAGGTTTTTGACAATAGACTTAGGTTTTTGACAACTACTTCTAGTGCTTATGTTACTCTATGCTTTTTATCATAAACAAATGCACATACATAGATCGGAAACTCTCCTGTGAAAGTCATAACTCAGTTGTCAAAAACCCAAATGGTGAGAATGTACAAGGTGGCGCAAAAGTAATCCTCCTATCAGAAAATGCTATAAATTTTGCGATTGGCCACTAATGTCAGTTCTGTTTTGAAATTTGTGTAGAAAACACATGCGAAATACACGTTAATAAACAATGTTACGCTACACTGCTCCAGAACGCGGAATATTGCTGACTATTTATTTGACCAATACTCGGCAAAATTTATAGCATTTTCTGATAGGAGGATTACTTTTGCGCCACCTTGTATTAGTAAAAAAAAACTATGGGAAAACAAAAACATCGCTCGTATATGCGATTATTTAGAGTAATTTTTTTGTGTGTTTATTTTGACATTATTTTTTCTTTTAAAAGTTTCCATTGTTTTGTCAATGCTAGGATGTACTTATGTATAAACAAATTCTATAAATATAGTTTTGTTAAACTTTATTCCTAGAATTTTGCTAAATTTTACCGGAGTTTTTTCCCATTTCCAACAATGAATTTAAATAGGAAAAGTGGGAAAAATTAAAAACTCCCTCGGATTTTTTTGTTCATAGTCGGGCAGTTATTAAAATTAAAAACCTAGTAAATTTTAATTCTTGTCATGTATTTGAAAACTGAAATTACGGATTATAATTTTCAAAAAGTAGCCGTTTTATTCTCACACACTGTATATCTTAATGGAATCGTAAATACCATATCAACTAAGGCAATTTTTTAATTGTATGAACATCGATGATATCAAATATCCAGAAAATTTATCAAGATTATTTAATGAATGGAAAATGGAATGCTGATCCATTGTACATGGTTAATAAATTTTTAATGCCAGATATGTATTTTTTATTAGAACACAGTATTCGCATGCAAACATAAACTAAAGGGACAAACCGAAGCAATCTATGTTTATATAATAATAATTATATTTATGATAAAAAGGTATAGATTTCTTCATTTAAAAAAAAAAAAAACATAAATAAAATTTTACATCATATCTTTGTCACCCATAGTAGATATCATTTAAAAGAAATTAAAATAAAATAAAACATATAAACAACCACAGCAACAAGCGGACACTATAAACCTACTTTTTAAACATTTATGGATGATGTTCAGTTTTTTTTTTTTTTTTTTTGTTTTCTATACAAAATCTATTTTCTATTCAAATTTCTTTAAACAATTCACACATTTGTAAACACTACTGATTGGTGGTTACGCACGTTTAAGTTGTTCCAAATAACACTAAATGAAAAAAAAAACACACATGAAATATGTTTAAAATTTTAATGAATCCCACGCAAAGACCAAAAATAAATATTTTAAAGGAATAAATACACTACGCATGCCATTTAAGATTTTGATAACACAAACAATAAATACTATAGACAGATTTCTAAAGACTTGTTACAAATTAAAAAGAAAAAAACTATTTTTATTTTTTTTTTTTAATAAATTGCTTTGTCAATAACTAATTTAAAAAACATAATTTATTACCTCAATTAATATAGTATATTACACCGTCTGTAACAGCAATTTGTATATCATCTAAGGAAATTGTTTTATGATTTAATTAATAATTTGCAAAAATCCCCACTTGAACCACTTTCACTTAACAACGCACTTTGTATGACAGCGAGACAGTAGAAAAAGGAAAAAAAACGCGCTAAAAACTTGCCTGACACTTTTTCCCCATTTTTTATATATGTATATATATTTCAGATGATAAAAAATAAAATGCAGCCAGGAATAAAATATTAGCTTTAAAAATTAAGCTAAACTTTTTTTATTCAATCTAAGGTGGCCGCATGCGAAGTCATCAACATCATCAGCACAGTCATAATGATGATAATAATGACTTTGTTGATCATATCATCATTAACGTCATTAGGCAGGCACTACATATTATTCGTCCACAATCTCTCTAATGAATACAGTGAGTCACAAAAAGTTGGGTTACTCGAAGACTCGAAGATTTATAAATATTTTCTTCGAAAATAATTAAAATTCAGAAAGGAAATAGCCATCAAATTTGGAAAGAAGAAGTTAGAAACAAGATACAAGAGCTCCTGTAATTCACACTCTCCCGTTTTAAGGCAGGATCTATTAATCTGAAGTTTGCGGATTCGATTCCCGCCAGAGACTCTTGTTGTATCTGCAGGCAAGCAAAAAAGCTTCGCTTTTTGGGTTTGTTTTAAAAAAGAAAGTACTGTCTTCTACAAAATCATTGGCTAATCACCTAGGATATGATTGTACCATCGAGTAATGAAAAATAATATGTTTTATAGTATCTATATTATCGACATTCTCATAAATTCTACAAAAATCAGAAGTAACATTATCTCATTTACTGATCCTTATTAAATAGGTCCTAGATTAAAGTTTCCTAATCTCACGGACTTTTTCCAATCCCAGTTAATATACAAAAAAATCTGTTAATTCCCGATTTAGTTAATTTTTCTGATTTAAATTAATTTTTTCCTGTTTTTGTGTCACAGCGAAAATTGTTTTGCTTGTGATAACCAAATTTAGTCTAAGTGGCTGTTATTTAATTCGTTATTCTCATGTTTCAACTGATTTCCAGTTGCTAGTATGGAAAACATTAATGAATGAAATCGAATCATTTGAACAAATCACAACGAATCTGTTTTATAAAATCAGAAATAGTACAAAATCTTTAAAAAGAAAACTTATGTAGAATTTTTCGAAATTTCCTGACAAAAATTTGGCGGAAATTTCTAAAAAAATATTTCCGGAAACATTTCGTAATTTTATCATCGACTAACTGATGTCTAAGTCTAGAACTTTTACTAGCAAGTTCATTCGCGATGTCATTTCCATGTACGTTACCGTGACCCAGTACCAAGGTTATGTTAAAACATCTCTCGGAGTCCCATAGGGTTCATTGCGATTCACTTTGAGAGTGACAGATACGAATAGACAAAATGCCACTTGAGAACAATATGAAAAAAATAAATAGAATAGTGTGTGAAATAAAAGAAGAAATAATAATATTATATAAAGATAGGAGCCACCATAGATAACAACATTATTCTACTGGAGCAACTATCAAACGAAAACATTCTCCTTATATTCATACATATAATTCCCCTTGCAATCCGTCAATTCCAACTCATAAACGGCGGCCCATATAATTATGTCTATCTCGCTGCAGGCTAGGGCAATGACAAACCAACTAACCAACCAACTTGTAGTTGACCAAGTGGGTTTTCAATGCCTTTTGCGAAGCCTAATTGCCAAGATAGATCCTCGGTTAATTTCGAGGCTTTTAAAACTTGACAGTTGAGACAGATTGTTATATCTAATTTCATAGACACGCTCGCCACATTTAATACCAAGGCTTTCAAGACAGCCAAGATCTCAGATTGGTAGAAGCTGATTGTAATCAGAGAGGCTGCCGAGCTAATGTTATCATCATGGAGATTGATGTGTGACTCTCGATCTTAGCTCAAACTACTATTTGTGGTTTACTTCCGAAATCGACCACCGATATCTTGTTGTCCGTAACTTCCGGATGAATATCGCCTTTCCTTCTCGCAATGGCTTATCGGAAGCTGTCTCATAAATACTTATGGTGTTTTCTTTTCTGACATAAATGATGCCTTTGTTCTGCCTTTTGCCCTTCTTTGTGTTCTTTTCTGAAAAAATGTAGTTTGGTGAGCGTAGAACGTGTTCTTTTCAAATAATGTTGCCCTAAAACCCTGAATATATGCTACATGTTTCACTCTCAATTTTATCAAAGGGTTAGAAATGCACCTCTTTTTATTTAAGCAAAAAGTATAGTTTTAAAATATTTAGAAGCTACTTAAAAGAAATTGCATAAATGGTAATGATTTTTGTTCTATTGTGATCTTTAAAAATACCTTGGTAGCCTTTAATAAATGGTACAAAATATAAAGGCAACATTTTGTGTCAGAAAAGAAAACACCATTAGTAAGCTTCTAGATGCCATAGGTTTTGCTCTTAAGATTGGGTGTCGCGTCCATCTTTCTCCTTAGATGTATATCTATCAGTCGCTCAAGGGTATTCAATAAATATGACAATATGTTGATAGATTTTTGGAAACATTGAAAACGAGAGTGGAAAAACGATTATTGTAAAATTTGGTCAGCAGTATATTGTGATAAAGATTCCATTCTAAAATCCATTCGTGTTAATTCTCTGATTTAGAACTAAAAGACGACAGGTTCGTTAAAAACAATATTGTGACGACATTGTAAAGTTGTTAAGCAGTATAAAGTAGGACAACTTTTTTAACTCACTGTATGAAAATGCAACAAATTCATGCTGCGTAACACTAAATCTAACACCCATTTAGTTGCTATTGTTTTTTGTTTGTGATGGAGAGTGTAAGTGTGTGTAAAAATATTTTGCTTTTCTATTTCATGAAAATGATGATGATGATCAACAGCAACTTTTAAATTTTGTTCGGATATCAAGAGTGAATGTGCGTGTGTATTTTTGTCTGTGCTGCAAACTGTTCCTGCATTGACAACTACCCCCCGCCTTAGGTGATGGTATTTTTTGTGGTCGTTTATTTATTTTTTCATTTGAAATTATATTGTCACCAGCAACGTTTTTTTTTTTTTTTTTCATCTTTGTTTTTATTTATTTTTAAATTTTCTTTCTAGTAGTTACTAGAAAAAGGAGTTTTTCTACCCAAATATTGTAATATACATACGTTTTCAATAAGGTGTTTGTTAGTTTGTATGGCCAAGATCCTTTTAAGAAATTACACGAATTTCGGGTGATTTTCAGTGCTGCCGCCTGCTTCACACACATGTTCAAATATCTGTTGGCTGTTGTAATACGTTCATATTTGTCGTCTGTAAGTCTGTCTATTTGTCTGACATTACATGGCCCCAAAAAATCATGTTTCTTTTTGAAATTTCGTTTTATTTTTTTTTTGTCTGTTTATCTTGGTTGCAAAAAAAGTTTAATTTATTGGTTTTTATTTTGCTTGAGTGATAATTGTGTATAATTGTAACATATAACGGCTAGAAAAATCATGAACATGTTGTGTGACGAGATGAACGAAAATTTTATTTATACATATATGTTTGGAAACAGCAAATATTTGTTTAAAAAAACTGGAAAAGCTAAAAGAAATTGTGATCAAAATAGTTTTCAAATTAATTTAAAGCAATGATCAGCACTCATAGCCGCCAGGGGCCGTACATGAACGGATATTTAACTGTAAATAATACAAATGTCAACAAAGTTTGTAAAAATTATCAAAAAAATAAACAAACTGGATGGTCAACAACAGGTCACTAGAGTTCCAACGAAGTTTTGGTTTCAGATTAGGTCAGATATCGGATTAGTAGCAATATTAGGATTCGTCCAAAGTTTAACCGTATACCGAAACTTTTATAAAGCTCAAATTATTTTAAAGAAGAAACTATTTTTCATTATAATTAAAAGAATACCAAAAATTATATTTATTTGTAAAATATATAAACATCCTGTAAAATCTTTTCTTCCATTTTAGTTTAAAATAAAACAACAAGATTAATGGAGTCCACAATGTACAATGGGTGCTGCAGTACACATATAAATAGGCTGAAACATACTCGAAACTTATGGTTTGTTTCGGATTATGATGAATAATGATTTGTTGTCGGAATGTTAGGTTTCGATCTAAATACCCGATTTTGCTCGGACTCTACTGTTCAGAGAGTGCATATAATTCAAGTTCCATGATATTTTAATGTCGACCACAGATTTAAACTTGACTGACTTATTTGTGTACTTGGGGAACAGTATAAATGTTCTTTGTTAAATTGTATACGAGCAGTACGAGTTTTTTTTTATACCCTTCACCTTCGTGAGAAGGGTATATATAAATTTGTCATTCCGTTTGTAATTTCCACGATATAATTTTCCGACCCTATAAAGTATATATATTCTGAATCCTTATAGATAGCGGAGTCGATTTAGCCATGTCCGTCTGTCTGTTGAAATCAATTTTCTGAAGGCCCCAGATATCTTCGGAATCCAAATCCTCAATAATTCTGTCAGACATGCTTTCGAGAAGTTTTCTATTTAAAATCAGCAACATCCGTCCATAAATATTGGAGATATGAGCAAAAATCCGAAACAACCTCGATTTTTGGCCTATTTTTTTATCTATATCTAGATTACTAAGTCATAGATATAGACAATATGGATATCTAATGATAGATATTTCAAAGTCCGTTGCAACGATGTATATAATGCTATACAAAGTTGGACCTACAATGGGCCAAAATCGGGAAAATATTTTTTAACCCGAACTTTTTTTTCACAAAAAAAATTTTTTTGTAATAATTTGTTTCACTAATAAATTTAAAAAAAAAAAAAATTTAAAAATTGGAAAAAACAATTTTGAAAAAAAAAATTTAAAAAAATTTAAAAAAAATAAAAAAAATTTTTTTTAATTTTATTTTAAAATATAATTTGGTGAAGGATATATAAGATTCGGCACTGCCGAACATACAGGTCTCTTACTTATTTTTAAATAAGATGTTTTTCGCTGGGCGAAAATTTCTTAAACTCTCTTTCTATTAAATTATCTTATTTCGCATGTTGAGCTTTTACAGTACCTGTCTCGCGACAGTTCGTTTATCGAAAAAAAAACTCCCCGATTTTTCGCCACTTTTGTAAACGTTGGCAATCCCAGTTTTGATAAATCATTTTTCCCGATTTGTTCAAATAATTATGTTGGTTTTATTCTTAAAAATGTATGAACATATTTAGCAGTGTAACTGAATGACAAATTCGTTTTTTTTTTTTTTTTCTTTTTTTAAATCATTTCCTTACCTACTGCTACGACGTTAAGTATTCCCCTCTCAAACTCTCTTCTTTATTTCTTTCGTACTTTTAACGCGCTATTGCCCCGTTGGATCTTTAGATAGTTGTATCTGATGAGTATTGTTGTGCTGCATTGTGCATTTTGTGCATTGTATATTATTGTATTGTATTGTTCATCGTCCGTATGCTGTTTATGTGCATTCTCAGTTTATGTGATGAGATATTTAATGAGTTTGCCACATTTTGTAATTTATTTTTACAAAAAATATATATAAAAAAAAGCCAGAAATAAAAAGAAATATCCACATAATCATACTTCTTGTTTATTTTCGTTATTTGTGTTTCATTGTAGTATGATTCATGATTTCAAACTTTTATTCGTATTCTTATGTGTGCTTAATCTGTGGCATTATATAAAATGTTTGTTGCTTAATTATTGGGATTTATTTTGTTCTTTCAATCTTATTTCTATATTTTATCGATATTTTTTTGGTGAATTGCAGTTTCATTTTAGTTTTGTTATCTATTATGATTCAGAAATCTTTTAGAAAAATTAGGCTATTAAAGTAGAAGTCTATTGTATGATAAATGTGTCATCAAATTTTAATTGGTGCTTATAGGAAGCATATAATCGGCAATTACAGGAAATGTAGGTATATACGATAATATTTGAAAATACATGTCTCCATTCATTTTGCCACTAGTAATGAAATAATGTAATTTTTCTGCATCTAATTTATTTTTAACAATATAGAAGTTAAGGGAGTTTTAAGTTCTTCTTCCCTGAATGAGGTTATTGTTGTTGTATCAGCTAAAATTATACAATTTTCCTATTCAGGGTTTGTGCATCAAGCACCATTTCTACGAAATGAAGTAGAGTTGCCTGAGCTGAGCAAAAATTGGGAACGTAGGACCAGTAGGCATTAATCTTGTTGATCTATTGTCACCTTAGTTGTGGCAGGTGGTTCCTTAAGTATTTCTTTGTAATATATCCTGCGACCGCGGAATTGATGTCCATTTTAAAGGCATTCAAAGCTGTACATTCCTCTGTGCATTATCTACGAATACACGAAGGTTCATCGTGATATACCTAGTAGTAGTTAAATAAGACTGGAGCCCTTCCTAACGAGATCCTTGCTTAACTCCACGGGGTTTTAAGTGTTTGTCTCCAAACTTGACGAAATACAAATGTGGATTGTTGGGCATTGTGGACTGTGTATGTCTTGGAAGAGTGTGGCGTGGCTGACAGTAACAAAGGCCATCGACAGGTCTACCACAAGGATAAGAGCCTTTCGCAATGCATCTGTTGTTTTAAGCCCTGTCAGATCTGAGCGACAATGACTGTTAATGCTATTGTGGTACGGAATCCCTGCTGGTGGTATGTGACGGGTTAGCCGAGGCAAGGAAGGTGCTGTGGATTAATTGAATAGCAACCTGTCCTAATGAAATCCTTGCTTAACTCCTCGGGGTTTTAAGTGTTTGTCTCCAAGCTTGACGAAATACAAATGTGGATTGTTGGGCATTGTGGTCTGTGTATGTCTTGGAAGAGTGTGGGGTGGCTGACAGTAACAAAGGCCTTCGACAAGTCTGCCACAAGGATAAGAGGCTTTCTCAAGGCATCTGTTGTTTTAAGACCTGTCAGAACTGAGAGATAGTGACTGTTAATACTATGTTGGTACGAAATCCATGCTGGTGGTATGCGACGGGTTAGCCGAGGTAAGGAAGGTGCTGTGGCTTAATTGGTTACCTCGTTTGATCATTAAGCATGATATGGTATCTGCGGCCTAGGCTTTTCTCCTCCTTTCACCACCTTTCCTTTTACAATCTATCCTCTTTCCAAAGAAAGTAACACAGGCAGTTTGGAGAATTTGCCTCTCTTAGTACAAATGCCACATTATTGTTCTTTTACCACTCAAGAACTTTCTTACCATAGTGACAGGGTGCCGACTCAGGTCAAAAATAAGTGGACAGACTAAGAAGTCTTATGAATGGAAGCATCCTTTTTTGTAAACATTCCTTGATGTAAATTTCGGTAATTATTGAGCTCTTAATAACAAATGTTTGACTTTTTTGGCGCAACTGCATATTGCTTGCCGAGAACTGAGCTGCTTTCCTACCGGATGTGTTGGGAACTCTTTTGAAAATGCTTTTTATTTTTTTGTCTTAATAAACATCATGTGAACCTTTCCTTCTAGCTGAACCAGTTTTTCTATCAACGGACAAGTTCTCCCGGTACTATTGAATAACATTGGAAACAGTTTGACGGCAGATCTTTGATTGTTTGGCCAACTTTTTGTAGGACCAAGTTAGGTTTTGTTGAAAATATTTAATAATTTTCAGATAAACAGCAAATGAACATAATTGACATTTAACATAATAACTGACGTACTTTACAAAGGTAACTTGATCAACAAAAAAATCAAATAATACTTGGATTAAAGGTTTTAATGAAAAACGTATGTTAAGAATTTTTCGATCTCAGTCCTTATAGGCATATTAATTACCTGAGTCTTACTTCTTTTTTTTTAAGGGAAAGCCTCTAAAGTTGACAAGAGGGATATCGGCCTGTAAGATTTTCTCTCATCCGATATTTTCCAGGTTTTAGTATAGGGATGACTACGCATTGAGTGTAATCTGCCTGACCTTAGGTATAATCAGCCTAACTCCCTCAATAAAAAGTCGGTAAAATATATGCGAGCTCTTTTTGGGAGGGATATCGTATCATCCTTTTTCGTCGGGTTGGATAAAGAAAGAACTGTAGACCTCAACTTGCAAACTCGTCAACACAAGTTATAGTTTTTCAAAAGCTCTACCAACCTGCTGATGTGGCGATTCAGGTGTGCAGTACTTGGCTGTCACTCTTCTGCTGAGAACTGCGTGTAGTCGGCTAACAGGAATAAGAAACTTCCTGTCTGCTTCGTGTACGGGTATGGGAAGATCATTCAAGATGCGATCGGTAAATTTAGCTTTCGTTGATGTAATTAGTCGTTAGATCGATTTAAACATACGATTATGGGTAAGAGGTTTGACCCCTAGATAAACTACAGCTCTTATGATAACATCGTTATTCAGTGTGTAGAAGGTGGTGTTGTTCTGGCAACAACGCTAGTCTTCACCTAGACTAGAGTGGTGATGAAGTACTTTGATGAGCCCAGACTCCTAACACTGTCCTTATTTTGGAACGGTATACTATTGGGCAGTAGGATACTGCTTCAACGTATACATAGTGGAGCTCTAACTCCATTACCACTGATTTAGTGTAAAAAATAGAGAGAATGGTCTCTATACTGCACAGTGTTATGAATGACGACCTCAAACGATACCTGTCGTTGGCAGAATAGGGACGATAAGGCTACTTCATTTCATGATTGAGTCACAAAGAGTGTAACATCAGCCCTAGCAACAGTTGCACTTTAATTAGATGATACAGGTAATGTATACTGTGTAAAACAAAGGACCATTTGTTCCAATTCCGACACGGACCAATAGGTTGCTAGCAGAAATTCCGGTTAATGTTGTTCCGTTAATGAACTTTTCCTGAAAAAATAGGATCACTCCAGTGGGTAGAACCAGATTTCAATGTATTATTCAAAAGCCAGCAATGTCGCACTCTTTTAACTCAAAATTTAAAAAACTTTATAAATTTTGTTTTGTTGATTTTTGGGACATATTTCTTGCAGACATATTTTTTGAGCATAACTTGAACCATAGGGTAACATAGAGACGAGACGGAATTGACAAAATCCTAAGTCTGTTGTCAAAAAAACTATCTCTTGCAACAACAAAATACATGTTAGTCAATGTATTTTGTTGTTGTATCAGACATATGATTTGTTGTATTTTTGTTTGACAATACGGAGTGTCTCGTCTCTATATGTATAATTCTCTATGACTTGAACTATATTCATCTCCATCATTTTACATCATGGACAGGTTTTAGTACTTTAAAGGGTTGCATTGGATTGCAATGAAAAAATGTATTAGGAGTTTGATATTTGCTTTCCATTTGCTACAGCGCTTTTCTTGTTTCATTATTTTGTTCTGTATATGTATGTATGAAAATCGAAAATAACTTAGTTTGATCATAAATAAATATACATAGATCGGAAACTCCTCTGTCAAAGAACTAACTCAGTTGTCAAAAACATAAGTGGTGCGAATGTGTTAAAAAAAAATAGGTATAAAAACAGAAACAATACTCGTATGTGAGATTTTTTTGAATATTTTTATACCCTTCAACTTCGTGAGAAGGTGAAGGGTATCCTTATAGATAGCGGAGTCGATTTAGCCATGTCCGTCTGTCTGTCTGTTGAAATCAATTTTCTGAAGACCCCAGATATCTTCGGGATCCAAATCTTGAATAATTCTGTCAGACATGCTTTCGAGAAGTTTGCTATTTAAAATCAGCAAAATCGGTCCACAAATGGCTGAGATATAAGGAAAAAACCAGGACAACCTCGATTTTTTACCTATTTTTTGACCTATATCTGGATTACTAAGTCATTAATATAGACAATATGGATATCTAATGATAGATATTTCAAAGACCTTTGCAACGACGTATATAAGACCATAGTAGGAAGGACCTACAATGGGTCAAAATCGGGAAAAAAAATTTAACCCGAATTTTTTTTTCACCAAAAGTTTTTTTGGCTGAATATTAAAAAAAAAAAAGTTTATTAAATTTAAAAAAAATCGAAAAAAATTAAAAAAAAAAACTAAAAAAAAAATTAATTTTGTTTACCTAAAAATATTTAAAATTTTTATTTTGAAGTATAAGATTCGGTCCAGCCGAATATATCACTCTTACTTGTTTTATTTGATTTTGTTTTTCTAGTTTCCGCTCTATGTGTATTTCTCTGTGGTTATGATGATTTTCATTTTAAAAACTCAATGGTAGCCTACTTTGAATATTTCGAAAATATTATTAGTGAATAAAATATATTAATTAAAAAAAAGTTTTATTACCATTATTTAGATTAAATATAATTTGAAAGATTATCTAAAAAAAAAAAGGTTCGAGTTAAGTGGCGCCATGAAATATTTGTTTTCTATTGCATTTATTGCAGACTGTTCTATTTCCAAACTCATGCCTACATTCAACACTTATCAATTTGAAAACATTTAAACTTCCGTTTCGGAAGTAATTCTTTTAAGTAGTTATCCAAATATGGCTTCAATAATATTTATACTTAACTAGCATTTATAATTCATGTGATATTGTGTTTTATCACAATTTTTGGAAAACAACAAAATAAAAAGAAAACAAACTGAAATATTACAAAAAAAAAAAAAAAATGCATTCTTGCTTTATACTATTATAGAATTTCAATGTCAATATATTATAAATATTTACAACTACTGTAGATTTATAATATTTTTTATTTTATTTATATATAGTACATATATATGTATCTATATAAATTTATTTTTGCCAAAGTGCGCCCACATGCTGATATTTTGCTTCTAAAATACAACAAATTTTGGCCTCCAAAAAACAACATTTCTAAAAAAAAAAACTTTAAACAACCAAATTATTTTATGGATTTAAACAAAACAAAAAAAAAAATTAAAGATATATGTTTGAATGATACTCTAATACTAATGGTGGTGGAGGTGATGATGGATATGGTGTTGAGAGTTAAATACAAACATATTGAACGTGTGTTACAGTTTTGAGGTTGAAACAATGTTAAGAATGTGTTCACAAAAATAAATAAACAAGAAAAAATTGTTATCAGTCTAAAATATTTGAAATAGTTAAAGATGGAGAATTTAAGAGAATATTATCACAGACAAATGTCATAAGGCAAAAGAGTTATGACATTTCAATAATTATTTTTTATTATTTATTTTTGTTCTCTAAATATTACCTCTTCATAGAACACTCTGTTTACAAATAAATTATTGGCTAAATGTTAAAAGCAAAAATTAAGATGTGCGAAAAACAATTCTATAAAAATATACACATTTTGCAATACACAGTTATTGTTGTTATATATTTTGTTTAACATTTTTTAGATTTCTTCTTAAAATAAATATAAAAACAGGTGAAATCTAACAAAAAAACTATTAATTCAATTCAAATCGACAGTGAAACAAAGAGAAATAATTTAAACATAAGTGCAGATGCACAACTAAACACTACAAAGTTATAAACTATGTAGTTCTATAGCCAAAAAATCTACCAGGGGAAGATTTAGATTATAAATTACACCTGAATAAAAATGTATTTGTTATTGAGATTTCTTCGATTGTAACTTCTCAATTATTAAAATTACAGGTTGAAATAATCGTAACTAACTTAAATCGAATCACCAACTACACCATTTTTAATTGTATTTCAGAAGTTCCTAATTATAATTCAGAAATTTTCAATTGAATTTCAGAAATTTCTAATTATATTTCAGAATATTTCAATTATATTTCAGAAATTTCCAATTGAATTTCAGAAATTTCCAATTATATTTCAGAATTTTCCAATTAGATTTCAGAAGTTTCCATTTATATTTCAGAACTTTCTAATTGTATTTCAGAATTTTCTAATTGTATTTCAGAATTTTCCAATAGTATTTCAGAAATTTCCATTTGTATTTCAGAAGTTTTAATTTATACTTAAAAAGAGTCTAATTATATTTCAGAAATTTTAAATTGTATTTCAGAAATTCCTATTTGTATTTCACAAATTTCCATTGGTTTTGCTGTTAGAATTTTCTGAAATACAAATGGAAATTTCTGAAATACAATTGGAAATTTCTGAAATATAATTAGAATCTTTTTAAGTATAAATTAAAACTTCTGAAATACAAATGGAAATTTCTGAAATACAATTAGAAAGTTCTGACATATAATTGGAATATTCTGAAATATAATTAGAAAGTTCTGAAATATAATTGAAAATTTCTGAAATTCAATTGGAATTTTATGAAATACAACTGGAAATGGTGTAAAAATAAATTTAAAAGTTGTAGATTTAATAGTTGAACAAATAAAGGGTATTTTGGACGGATTTTCTAAACGAACTCTTCTACAAATATCCGATTAATTTCCAAAAATGTATCACATTTGCACTGCTAGGCGGTCAAATCTTGAAGCTATTGATTGTATGACTTAAATATGAGAGATTTATTAAAATGTTTAGCTTATATTTTGAAACATTTATACAATATAAATAGTATTGAACATTGTTCGCTATTATCTTTTCCCATCTTTCTGGCAACATATTGATAACGAACCATAAGAACTACTCATCTTTTGAAACCAAGAACGAATCAAGCCAATATCGGATACTCTGTTCCAAAGTGAAGCGTAACCTAGAGAAAGCTTTCTGCCTCAATCGAAACAAATAGTAGTCGGACGGGCAAGGTCTGTACTATAAAGCGGGTGAGGCAAAACGTATTCAACTGGTATTGCAACATGTTGCCGAGTGTAGTCATGATGGAATATTACAGTTTCATGTCTGTCCACATATTCTGGAAATTTTTCGCAATATTGTGTTCGGTACAGGTTCCTTGTGAGGTCTGACCAGATTTCAGCAGCTCATAATAGAGCATTACCTTAGCGACACAGATATTTGGCTTTGGTGTGGATTCGGCTGGTTGGCCGGTCTTTATGTACAATCTCTTACGCTTCGGATTATCGTAATGGATCCATTTTTCATCGCAAGTAATGATTCGATGGAAAAATTATTTTCTTTTATAACATTCAAGCTTAATTTGTAACATGCAAAATCATGTTTCAAGCTATCTCAGATTCAATTCGTATGGTACCCAATTTACCTGCTCTTAGATGAATCTTTGAAATTGCTGCTTGAGTATCTCCCAATGATTTTGTAAGCTCTTGTTGAGTTTGACAACAACCTTCATGCAGTAATGCATGACCATTGTTGGTCTTGTTTGGCTGGCCTGGGTGATCTTTGTCTTTCGTGTCAAAATCCTCACTTCTGAACCGCACAAACCATTTCACGCACGTTGATACCGATGAAACACATTCACCATAAGCTCCGGTGAGCAAACGGAGTGCTTCCGAGCCAATTTTTTTTTTAAAAAACTTCACGCATATGACAAGTGAAAGTGATGCTAGATTGAATGTTCTTGGTGAAATCGTTAATATCGTAAGAAAAAACTAGTAAAATTGAATTGCTACAGCAGCTGAATAAACCAGACCTCAATCAAAACAATAAGAGAAGCCTACAGAGGTGCCCGAGTAGCGTTAGTTAGCCTGAGTATTCTTTTGACTTGACAGAAGCTAGGAAAATCCGATTAGGATGGATAATTTGTAGAATCCTGCAAACATAAATAATATTCTTCTACAGGAGTAATAATAAAGTATGAAAGGGAAGAGCCGACACCCATGACAAAACGATTTTATCAAATATAAACGCGTTTAAGAACATTATTCAAAGTATTATTATATAAGGAAAAAAAGTCGGAAACAAGTAAGAGAGAGCTATATTCGGCTATGGCGAATCTTATATACCCTTCACCAAATTATACCTTAAAATAAAATTTAAAAACATTTTTTTTTCAAAATAGTTTTTTAAAAGTTTTTTCAAATTTTTTTAAAAAAATCGTTTTTAACTTATTATTGAAAAAAATTTATGACAAAAGAAAGTTTTTTGTGAAATAAAAATTCGGGTTAAAAAATATTTTTCCCGATTTTGAACCATTGTAGGTCCAACTTTGTATAGGCTTATATACATCGTTGCAATGGACTTTGAAATATTTATCATTAGATATCCATATTGTCTATATTTATGACTTAGTAATCGAGATATAGATAAAAAAATAAGACAAAAATAGAGGTTGTCGCGGATTTTTGCTCATATCTCCGTTATTTATGGACGGATTTTGCTGATTTTAAATAGGAAACTTTTCGAAAGCAAGTCTGACAGAATTATTGAGGATTTGGATCCCGATGATATCTGGGGTCTTCAGAAAATTGATTTCAACAGACAGACGGACGGACATTGCTAAATCGACTCCGCTATTTATAAGGATTCAGAATATATATACTTTATAGGGTCGGAAAATTATATTGTGAAAATTACAAACGGAATGACAAATTTATATATACCCTTCTCACGAAGGTGAAGGGTATAAAAAAGGACCTGACATTGAAATTTAATGTCAGTTAGTTAACATCAAAATAATTTGATTAACACCTTTCATTTGATATAGAAAAAGGTCATAGAGAAAGGTCATAAAGTAAAGGACTGCTATATCACTGGTTCTACAAATTTCCTAAAATGCAAATACTATTTTATAAGGACTCGAACTGCTAAATGGGATAACTGCACATCCGATGTCAAATAAGTAATGACTTCTTTAATATATTATATTCCAGTCATTACTAAACTAATTATTAGTAATGCAAATGGTATATAGTAGTCATTGAAATGTATTGTAATCAGTAATAACACATTATTACCAAGTTTGTTACGTACTATAGTAGTTTCCTCAATGTTATATAGGATAAACACTTTTATGGGTCAAATACAATCAAATACAAACAAAAACTTATCATATCACTATAACACAAACTACAAAAACAATTTCAAATATCTGACTCATCCCTCATTGTTTTTTATTGAAGAAACTCCCAACTTTTTTAACCCAAAAAAAAAGTAGATTGCAAAAGCGTTAAAAAGTAAAAGTAATATGAATTCATTGGTAGGTTTATTTGCTTTATATTATTTCTGACTGATTAGGACCCAAAACTCATTAAAACAAATAAGACAAACAAAAATTCAACAAGTAAGAGTGTTATATTCGGCTGTGACGAATCTTATATACCCACCACCAATATAATACGGTATAAAAAACCTTTATTTTGATTAAAATTTGCATATTTTCAATACAAAATTTTGTATGGAGCCCAATATTCTATAGACATTTATGTATCATATAGCCAATATTCCGCGAAGATATTTGTATGGACCGATTCTTATCATATTCAACACAAGTTGAAGGAATAAAGTGTGCTAAATTTCAATGTTTGATCTGCAATATTATTAAAGAAAATTGCAAAAAAAAAAGTTTTAAAAATATCAACTTTTTTGTAGGTCTACGATGAATATTTCGATGTGTTACAAACGGAATGACAAAATCAATATAGCCCCCATATTTTTGTTGGTGGGTTTTAAAAAAAACAATACAATACATTTAATAAGACAGATATTAATGGGATGGAAAAGGGAATGAAGAAATACGGAGAGTTATTATGTAGTATTATGGAATATTAGATAGTATGTATGTTAAAATGTGTTTTAAAATGTCATAAATAAATATGTTTAAAATTAAAACATTACGTATAAATATGCCATGAATCATTGGCGAATCATTGTATATAAAACAAATGAAAACTGACTTTAATTTATTGTTATTAAGGGAATTCAAATTAAGACGCAAATGGCAATAATTATATGTACGTGAGCTGTAGTATAAATGGTTATTTATATAAATTTTGTTTTTATTGTATAAAAAAAAAACTATTGAAAAAGTCTTTAAAATATTTCATCCTCTATATCATTGAATTATAAAGATTTTATATATTGTATATTTATAAAAATTATCTACACAGTTTGTTTAAAATTTCTAAATATTTTATAAATAAAAACTGACGTTTTTAATTTTTCCCAAGTTTGTATTTTTTTTTTTCAAATTTAAATTTTGAAGGTCATTTTGAAATATTTTTGAAATTTTTGTATTATAATTTTTATTTGTATAGATTTATTATTAAATCATCATCAGTATTTAATTGATGTGAGAAACATTTTTTTAAAAATATTTACATATATGCAAAATAGAAAAGAAAAGTAGATTTCAACACAAATCTGCAAAATAATATATGTATGTGTAAATACATATTGTGTATTTTAAGAATAATGATTACATGTTTATGGTTTATTATTTATAAGCGTATGTACCTATAAATATAAATAAATTCATAAAAGAATTTAAATATAATTTCTAATAGTACATACATCATAAAATAATTTATATAAATCTATAAAAATATATAAATGTCTTTGTAAGTTTGTTTGTTTGTTTGTTTATTTGTTTGTTTGTTTGTTTGTTTGTTTGTTTGTTTGAGCATCACGCCTAAACGGCTGAACCGATTTTATTGAAATTTGGAACGTAGATAGATCCTTACTTGGAAGCGTCAATAGGCTATAAATTTTTTCAATACTTGGACCAGAAAGGGATAAAAACGGGGAAAAACGGGTAAAATTGGTACCTTTAGTTTTTAAACAATAATTACTAAACGGCTGAACCGATTTTTACATCGACAGGGGTAGCGAAGCGCACCGGGTCAATCTAGTAACCAATAAAAGCTTATAATGCATATACTGTTGTATTTTGAACATAGTCATATCATTGATGGCATCTACTAACCAGAAACGCTTACAAATAAGCAGTTTGACATCACTAAAATAACTAGCTACATGTTAAGACTATAATAACTCATTGATTGTAAGAACTTACAGAAAGAAGCCATTATGCGCAAAAACAGATCTTTAAAATGTTTGTTTTAATTGTAACTCCGAATTATTGTGATTTAAGTATTTAAGTATTTATTACTACACTACTTATAAGTAATGCAGACGGTATGTACTAGTCATTCAGTAATTACAACACATTACCCAGTTTTTTCTTGGTAGATACACACAATAAAAACTTCTCAATGATCACAGTTTTGAATATATTAAAAAATATCTTAATCCACCATATTCCCCAGTGTCGCCTTATCAAAATGTATTGGGCTATAATAAACAATAGACGGTGAAAGGGATGAGACGCCATCCCTGACAAAGCGTTTTTAACGTTTAAGAACATTGTTCAACGTACTCATTGTCAGAAATCGAAAGCAGAATATAAGAAAAACCTAAAAAGTCAATACATTTGGGGTATTCAGACGGTGTGCTATCAAGTCATATTGTCATAAAATACTAAAGTTTTACAATAGTTTTAAAAAATCCTAAAATAATAAGACCTTTCATGCTGTGTTTATTGATTTGTCGAGCCCTTGCAACGAGGTATATAACGCCATATTAAGTCGGACCTACAATGGGTCAAAATCGGGAAAATTATTTTTTAACCCGAATTTTTCTTTCACCAAAAATTCTTTTTTATTATAAATGTTTTTAATAAACTTAAAAAATATTTTAAAAATTAAAAAAAAAAATTGTTTGAATAAAATTTTTTTAACAAAAAATTAAAAAAAATTTTGAAATGAAAATAATTTTTTTTTTTTACGTTTGTTTACCTAAAAATATTTAAACATTTTTATTTAAAAGTATAATTTGGTGAAGGGTACATAAGATTCAGCACTGTCGAATATAGCTCTCTTACTTGGTCATATTTTTTCGTGTTATTATTTTATGAGATATGACTTTATGACTACCGTGTGAATACCCTAATTATTTAGTCTAATCAAAACAGTTTGATTAATAACTTGCATTTGATATACATATTGTCTATAAACTAGTGTATCCAAATTATTAAATTTTTCTTTTGTTCGAATAATTACAATTTTTTTAAATATGTAATGTAAAATAAAAACTTTTTTCTTTGACAAGTCGTACGTAAACTTGTATCGTCTAAAGTCACCTTTAATAACATCACGTATACACATTTTAAGATAATGTTCTTCGTCTATTTTATCAATGTCACTGTCGAAAACATTTTCTATATCACATTCACCATCATTTTCAATATTACTTTTTTCTGAGTTAACATTTATACCAGTAATATATTGTTACGAATGTTCAATGACGATTTGAATTCAACGGTCTGTAACGACTGCCTGCAGCATTCATCATGTTTGAAGGCACGTCCATCATTGACATTGTTTGTAAGTATGGCAACACTAAATGTTTGCGCTGCTGGCAATGACATCGAAAAGCTCTAGAAATCGTATGTACTAGTATTTCCGTTAAGAACATTGTAGATGATTCCCGATAGATGGCGCGTGTATAAATAGTGGCAGAGCTGGCAGTCGTGAGTTGAGTTTATCATTGGCGCTGTTAGAGTTAAGATCAACTGTCTTGTGCATATAAGGTTGTACGTAATAAAGTTTGTGTGCATTTCTGCGAATTGATATACGTGTATAAAGACATTGAGTGACTATTTAATTCTGTTGTTGTTGTACATTCTAAATAAATAAAGAGTTGTTACAATTTTAAACTACTAAAACTGCTTTTATTTGCAATGAAAAGTATCCGGTTTATTTAAAGGAAATAAACCCACGTTTTTAAAAGGTAAAAACGTAACAATATATTTTACCAAAAACGGTTTCAGGACCATGTGTATAGCGTGCTTGATATACGAGTATAATTGTGATTCTGTCAATATTTCACCATTAACTTGGTTTTGGTTCTACTGCAAATTGTATGGAAAATATATATGTATTACTAGCTTGACCCGGTGCGCTTCGCTACCCCTGTCGTAGTAAAAATCGGTTCAGCCGTTTAGTAATTATTATTTAAGAACTAAAGGTACCAGTTTTTGCCCCAGTTTATCCCTTTCTGGTAAAAGTATTGAAAAACATTATAGCTTATTGACGCTTCCAAGTAAGGATCTATCTACGTTCCAAATTTCAATAAAATCGATTCAGCCGTTTAGGGGTGATACAAAGACATTTATATATTTATATGGATTACTTATTTACATTCAGAATTATGTACAATTTTGAACAAATATGATAAATTAAAACAAATATTTTAAGTCGTTTTATTCAATTATTCTTCATAAAATTGTTCGAATTATTCGTTATTCGAAATTGGTAATTTTCAAAATGTTCGAATAATTATTCGTAAGAAATTGTTCGATTCATTGTATTAGTATTCGAGATATATCCAAAAATCTGGTATAGATCTGTAGAACCTTCGGAAATTTATACCAAAAGGTACCAGGATTAGCACCCATTTGTTCTTGTGGGAACAAGTCAAAATCTGTACAACTGGTTGAATGAAGTGTAAAATTTTCAGTTAAGAAAGCTGCAATTTTTGTTTGTTTTTTATCCGGTATTGTTCTTGAACATTACTTCGTTCATTAGGCACATACAAATATTAACCCGGAAGTTGTGAATAGTCTGCCAGAACATTAGTTTTATCATCCATCACGCAACAGGTGTAATTTTTTATAAAATTTGACCTCGTTCTTCAGCTTCTAAGTTCTTAACCGCATTGCGAGCTGGAACTTTCTGAACTTTATACGACTTCAACCCATCAAAATAATCAGATCATTTAACTTTACGAGCTGCTTTTCTGATAGAAGTGTTCAGTGCTCTTCGAACGATTTGTTCGACTTCGTTTGCCTTACCAATATCTGTTAGACCTTTTTTTCTTCCTGATCCATGTTTTCTTTCAATGTTCAAGTTTTCTTTATACTGTTTAAAGTGTGACGATGAACTTTCAAATCTTTTGCTATTTTTTTAAATGTCCATACTGGATTTTTTTTTAGTTTTAATTATTTTTTCACGCTGTCCATTTTGAACTAACAGTTGCAAATGAATGGTTTAGATAAGATATTAAATATTTGTATCAAAAAAATAATAATTTGTTGAACCAAGGAAAAGTTTTGGCTGGAATAGTGTGTATAAGTTTTTTCTGACTCACTCTTTATGGAAGCTTTCTTAACACATAGAATTTTGTAGTTTTAAGATTATATGTAAGTTATCTGTTTAAAATATTGTGTCATTACGACAAATTTGAAGAGATTTATTCGGTTCAAACTTTTTTCGTAAATGGACTCTAAATGAGTGTTATGAGACATTATGAACCGATCGTCAAACAATTTGTTTGCATGTATTAAGGAATTAAACATTTGAATTAATTTGTAATAAGGTTAAGATATAAAATTTCATTTGATTTTGAAAATTTAATTAAGAATTAATTCTTTCGAACCTTTGATAGTGTTGCTTCGTACATAATTTTATTATAAATACATACATACTATCTATATTTCAAAATAAAATAATCAATAAATATTCAATAGCCCACTTAAGTATAAAATGCTTATAAAGCATTTATTTTGTTATAAATAACTAAAAAATATGTATTCATGTAGTTAATTTATTTAGAGCATCTTATAAATATAAAAAGTAAAAATATAACCTTGATTTAAAATTAATTAAAAAATTAAGGAAGCTTTTGAGTCTGGTTTCAAATGCTAAATATTTTCACGAAATAAATAAGAAAGTTTTTTTATTTCACACTCAACATAAAAATGTTAACAACAATTTTTTGTTTCTTATATTTTGTTTTTAAACTCAGCAAATGAGTGTTACTCATAAGTAAAATTTTGCAATAATAATAACAATAATAAAAAAAAAACACACACACAACACAGCAACTACTTTGTTTATAATAATTTATTTTATTTGAAGAAAATAATGAAAACAAAATGAAAGTAGAACGCCTTAGGTGACGAAAAATAAACTGCAAATATGAGTACATGATAATAAACAAAACTAAATTAAACATACAACTAAAGTTTTAACACTAGAGAAACCCGGTTGGTGTTTACTTGGCAAAATATGGTATGTCACAATAAATAGTTAAGAGTTGTTTTCACAGTTTAGTTTAATTCAAACGATAACAGATATTCTAGTTATACCCTTCACCATGAGTGGCAAGGGTATATATAAGTTTGTCACTCCGTTTGTAATTTACACATTTTTCATTTGCGACCCCACAAAGTATATGGGGCATTTCGCGTCAAGTGAACCAACTTTTGAAATCGATGTCTTCCGATCGGGATGAAATTTGCACCAATGTTAGTTCTATTGGATAGTAATTCGGACACAATTTTTCAACAAGATCGGTCAAGAACTTTCTGAGTTACAGGAGGTCAAAATTTGACATTTTGGCCAAACATGTGTTTTTTCTTATCCATATAACTTATTACCTATTGTTCTTAGCAAAATGTGTCCCAAATAGTTTAGATAGCTATTTATGCAATCTTTGGAAAAAAAAAATTAAAAAAATTAAATAAAATATTTTTGACTTTTTTTTAAAAAAATCAAAAACATTTTTGACTTTTTTTTCAAAATGGGCCCTTTTTATTTTTTTTTTTTATTTTTTTTAAGAAAGCTTAGGTCTTTTCCTAAGCGACCTATATGGTCGCTTAGTGGGATGCGAGTGGGATATCTATCAAAAAAAATATTTTGTAACTCAAGATATGAAATTTTTTGACTTTTTTTGCAAAATCAAAAACTTTGTTGACTTTTTTTAAAAAAATGGACCCATTTTTTAATTTTTTTTTTTTGCTCAGAAGAAAGCTTATGTGTTTTTCTTTAACACCTTTTTTGTCGCTTAGTGGGATGCGTTTGGGATATCTATCAAAAAAATGTTTTGTAACTCAAGACATAAAATTTTTTACTTTTTTTTTTTTGCAAAATCAAAAACTTTTTTGACTTTTTTTCCAAAATGGGCCCTTTTTTTAATTATTCTTTTTTTCTCAAAAGAAAGCTTAGGTCTTTTCCTTTAAAACCTTTATGGTCGCTTAGTGGGATGCGAGTGGGATAACTATAAAAATAAATGTTTTGTAACTCAAGACAAAGGTTTTTAAATTGATTTTTTTCATATTTTCATATTTCAAACCTTAAAAAAAACCACTACAACTGACCGATAATAGCGACTGGAGGGGTGCAATGTGAGGCCGACCGCTATTAATTTTCCGCCCCCAAAATTTGTCTGAGTTTTGCATCTTGCGGCTTTTTTATTCAATCCTATAGGTAGTTTTCAGCGCAATAATTTATATTCGTGAGCGATTTTTGGAAGTGGACCTTATATGGGAGCTATGTCAAATTATGGACCGATCATCATGAAATTAGGTGGTGTTATTAATGTCTATATGAAAGTTATTTATGTTGCATTTCATGTGTATACCAACATTTTTAGGAGATTTATGCTCGTTAAAGTGATTATCGGAAGCAGGCCTTATATGGGAGCTATGACTAATTATGGACGGATCATAATAAAATTTGGTGACATGAATTCCGTATATATAAAACTTATTTGGAGAAAAACTTGTGTAGATACCTATATAAATTAAACATTTGTGACCGATAAAGTCCACTTTCAGGAGGACATTTGTATGGGAGCTAGGTGAAATAATGGACCGATTTCAGCCAGTTTCAATAGGCTTGGTCCTTGGGCCGAACAAATTTTATGTACAAAATTTTATCGAAATATCTTCAAAATTGCGACCTGTACTCTGCGCACAAGGTTTACATGGACAACCAGCCAGCCAGACGGACGGACGGACATCGTTTAGTCGACTCAGAAAGCGATTCTGAGTCGATCGGTATACTTTAAGGTGGGCTAGACTAATATTTTTGGGTATTACAAACATCTGCAAAAATTTAATATACCCTCGCCACTATGGTGGTGTAGGGTATAAAAAGTGATTTTTATTCCTGAGGTTAACATATTATGGGTATTACAGTATCGAGGCTATGAAATTTTAGTTAGGTTGTTACATACCATCGGAAAGGCTAATGTGTCTAGTTTCTCCGCGTAAGTTTAATTTTTAAGGTTTACACACAAATATGAAAAAAATCAAAATAGTGCATATCCTAAAAATTTAAAAAACTTTGTCTTGAGTTACAAAATATTTATTTTGATAGATATCCCACTCGCATCCCACTAAGCGACCAAAAAGGTTTTAAAGGAAAACACATAAGCTTTCTTTTGAGAAAAAAAAAATAATTAAAAAAAGGGTCCATTTTGGAAAAAAAGTCAAAAAAGTTTTTGAATTTGCAAAAAAAAGTAAAAAATTTTATGTCTTGAGTTACAGAACATTTTTTTGATAGATATCCCACTCGCATCCCACTAAGCGACAAAAAAGGTGTTAAAGAAAAACACATAAGCTTTCTTCTGAGCAAAAAAAAAAAAATTAAAAAATGGGTCCATTTTTTTAAAAAAAGTCAACAAAGTTTTTGATTTTGCAAAAAAAGTCAAAAAATTTCATATCTTGAGTTACAAAATATTTTTTTTGATAGATATCCCACTCGCATCCCACTAAGCGACCATATAGGTCGCTTAGGAAAAGACCTAAGCTTTCTTAAAAAAAATAAAAAAAAAAAATAAAAAGGGCCCATTTTGAAAAAAAAGTCAAAAATGTTTTTGATTTTTTTAAAAAAAAGTCAAAAATATTTTATTTAATTTTTTTAATTTTTTTTTTTCCAAAGATTGCATAAATAGCTATCTAAACTATTTGGGACACATTTTGCTAAGAACAATAGGTAATAAGTTATATGGATAAGAAAAAACACATGTTTGGCCAAAATGTCAAATTTTGACCTCCTGTAACTCAGAAAGTTCTTGACCGATCTTGTTGAAAAATTGTGTCCGAATTACTATCCAATAGAACTAACATTGGTGCAAATTTCATCCCGATCGGAAGACATCGATTTCAAAAGTTGGTTCACTTGACGCGAAATGCCCCATATATATTCTGGATCGTTATAGATAGCGAAGTCGATATAGCCATGTCCGTCTGTATGTTGAAATCAACTTTCCATAGCCCCCAAATAACTTACAAACATAATTGATACATCAATATATCGGGACTTCTTTCGGCTCGGTTGCTATTGAAAATCGAGATATAAGGAATAAACCGTGACAACCTCGATTTTTGGGCTATTTTTGATCTATATCTGGATTACTAAGTCAGTAATATAGACAATATGGATATTTAATGATAGATATTTCAAAGTCCATTGCAACGATGTTTATAAGGCTATAGTAATTTTGACCTACAATGGGTCAAAATCAAGAAAAATATTTTTAAACCCGAATATTTTTTACCAAACAAATTTTTTTTTCTTAAATTTTGTTTCACTAATAAATTTAAAAAAAAAAAAATTGGAAAAAATTAAAAAAAAAAAAATAAAAAAAAAAATGGAAAAATATTAAAAAAAAAAAATTGGAAAAAAATTAAAAAAAAACAATGTCGAAATTTTTTTTTTTTTTAAATTTGAAGAACAATTTAGAAACTTTGATTCTTCTTGTGGATTATTTTTATTTGGTATTTTAATTTTTTTTACATCAAGTCGAGAATATGATGTCATGTAAATGGCCGCCGCCACAGTTGATTATCATTTGAGCCCTTTTTATGGCATTTTCCATCACTTTGGCCAAAACTTCCGGCGATAGGTCCTCACATTCTTGACGGATATTGTATTTAAGAGCTGTAAGAGTCTGAGGCTTGTTGACATAAACCCGCGACTTCAAAAAGCCCCTCAAAAAGAAGTCTGAAGCGGTCAAATCAGGCGATCTTGCTGGCCAGTGCAAATCGCCAAAACGGGAGACTAGGCGCCCGGGAAATGCATCCTTCAGCATATCGGTTGTGGCACGTGCAGTGTGTGCCGTTGCACCGTCCTGTTGGAACCACATGTTTTCCAATCCCAATTCATCAAGTTGCGGCAAAAAGAACTCGTTGATCATTGCTCTGTAGCGCTCACCATTCACAGTAACCGTTTGGCCCGCAACATCTTCAAAGAAAAATGGTCCGATGACTCCTCCAGCGAAAACAGCACACCATACAGTGACTTTGAGCGGGTGTAATGGCTCTTCGTGGGTTACACGCGGATTTTCAGTGACCCAGAAGCGTAAAGTTTACTTATTTACGTACCCGCTAAGATGGAAATGGGCCTCATCACTCATGATTATTTTTGATGAAAAATCATCTTCCTCTTGGTGGTGATTAAGGATGGCTTGAGCGTATGTTAGACGCGATTGCCGGTCAGCAGCTGACAGCTGATGCACCGTCTGGAATTTGTACGGAAACATCTTCAAATCTTGTACCAAAATTCGCTGTAAAGACCGTCGACTGATACCCATTTGCGTGGCACGTCGTCTGGTCGATGTCGACGGCGCTTCCATGACATCCTCGGCTACAGCAGCAATATTCTCTGCAGAACGGCTACTCCGGGGTCTGCCACGCCTGGCAGCATCTCGTGTTGTGCCAGTCTCTTCGAGGCGAGCGGCTAAACGTCGCAGTGTTTTACCAGTAGGCGTTGGACGGCCAGGAAATCTGTGACGAAATTCACGTTGTGCCAAAGTCACCGACCGATTATTGGTCAAATAAATAGTCAGCAATATTCCGCGTTCTGGAGCAGTGTAGCGTAACATTGTTTATTAACGTGTATTTCGCATTTGTTTACTACACAAATGTCAAAACAGAACTGACATTAGGGGCCAATCGCAAAATTTATAGCATTTTCTGATAGGAGGATTTAATATACATAGTAATTTAAATACTTGCAAACCTTGTAATATTACAGGTCTAGGACTAGACTAGACCACTGCAATAAAATATATGAAACTATGGTAGAATTCATTGTTCATGGTAAACTACCCTTGCAAAAGTAGCAAGTATAGCCAAAATGATACAGTTTGCAGCACTAGTTGTAAACTACTCTTGTAAAACTTTTAATATTACAGGTCTAGCAAACAAATATCTATCTGCAATGAACTGTATGAAACTGGAGTGGAATTTATTCTTCATGGGAAACTAGCCTTGCTAAAGTTGCAGTTTTCACGATCACTACAACAAAACATAGCGGAAATAACTTTTCATTGCAACATATACAAGGTTTGCAGGGCAAGTTTGCAACGAAGGATGATTTCCGCTTATATGAAATTATGATTTACTACACTTGATCAAATTTGGATACTAAAAATCTATGCCAACTGGTCTTTTAAATATGCAAGATCTCCGTTACAGTTTAAGCATATACATTTCTTTAGCTTCTTTGCTACTGTGGCAAACATACTACCAAGCGAGTAAATGAAAGAAATTAAAACGAAAAAAAAAATAATTTGTTGAGGCAACACAATCTGTTGTTTATATTAATCAAATTGGGATTTAAAGCAAACATTAAATTCCAATTTATTGACAATATTTAACCAATTAACAACAATTTAGGTTATCATAAATGTTTTTTTTTCTTCATTGCAATGACTCACAATTAATTATTTGCTTAAGATTATTGTAACCAACATAATTATTTATTTAAATCTTTTCTATTTCTATACTCAATAGCTTAGATTATTATTACATATTTTATTATATTTTTTTTTCGTTTGTTTACCTAAGTTTTAATTTTTATCGTCCACAATCTCGGTTTCTGTTTTGCTCGTATTATTTATAATTTTATATTTTCGTTTTATAAATCATTGAACATTTGATTCATTTGAATAATTAGCAGGCCGAACACAAATGTTTAATTGTGAATTCAAAGTGTGCTGGCTGGTTAGCGTGTATCTATGAGCTTCGATATCTCATCTATTAGTTTAAGAATAAACAACAACAACAACAAAAAAAATGTCAGTATTCTATGCTTCAATTAATTTGTTTTACATTTGCTCTAAATTATTTTATTAAATTTCATATTTTGCATTTAAAAATTTGTATTCAAATTAAAAGTGCATACTTTAAAAAAAAAAAAAAAATGTAAACTGTAAACTGTAATACAATGAATTGTTATGTGAGTTTTTTAGTTTGACATCTGAAATGTGGGTTATAGAATTTTAAATGTAAATTGATATGTTGTCATATCGAAATGGATATAGATGTTTGCTTTTTTAGGGAATAGAAATGTTTACTTATATGATTTTGGTTAAATTATGATGGATGTTTAGAACTAACTTAAATGACATGGCGTTAATAATGTTGTACTTCAGTTACACTGATAGACATTGTAAAATAATAGCAATATATATTTTGTTTATATTAATTTGCTCCAGGAAGCCAAGAAGAATTGAGTGGTTTCAGTTCAATAGGTTCCGGAAGTCACAACTGCCAGTCATGATAAGGTCATGGAGTATGCCCCCCAAAAAAGACTAAGAAGTGTTATTCATTCATACATAGTTTATTTCGGAATTTCCCAAATTGCATGCTTAAAATCTTCAGCGGAATCTCTACTCAGTACCCATTACAGACATGACTGTCATAGTCTCCCAGTACAGAATTTCATTGACAATTTCGAGTTTCTCTCCTTATAACAAATCTCGACCTGATGACAATCTGCCACGGATGTTGCAGACTATAGAAGGATCATCATTCCTTCGCTGCAAGTGATGTCTCTCAACTATCGACTCATATAATGCAAAAGTAGTGGAGCACCACGCGACTCTCGAGCTATAAATAAGATACAAGGGGATTGCTCTACATGAAGTTGTATGTATCAATGAGAGTTCTCTTGAATATTAACGTTCCTAAATATAGAAGTGGACTTCTAGAATATCTAACCAGTCCTAGATTATCTAGATGTTGAGATATACATCAGCAGCTGACTATCGATAATTTTGAAATCAAGATTTATTACTGCATGTCTTGGAAACATCGAGAAGACGATACGAGTTGGATGTTTCACATCTCAAAGGTGGGGTGGTCTATTTAGCCTCGGAAGTTGCAGTGTGAAATGATAACCATCCAACTCTGCATATCAATCAACTATGTTCCATTTGGTTGGAGACAATATTTAGGTAACGATTTTTTTGTATTCCCAAGAATGCCAAATGAAGTCCCGAGAATACCAATAAGCCTATATATAAGGAAAAAGATGAAGAGCTCTTCGCGACTTCCGAGATATGAACACTACAATTCACTTGAATTTGAACAATATACGATGACAGCTTTTCCAGATATATAAATGACCTTCCAACAAAACAACTAATGCAATTCAAAACCTCTAGACGATCTAAGTTTTAATCGCGTAAAATCCGATTATCCATTATGAGAACAGCGAGAATTCAGAAGTCTTGTTCAATTGAACAGTAAGGGAACAGTAGCTCTTGCTTATGCGGCTGATGTGCTATGGATAATACAAAGGATGTTACTGGATGTGATTAGAGATATCATAGCCAATGCTTTGGGAATGGTCAGCAACTGAGCCACATAGATTGGGCTAGAAGATACCCTAAGCCACACAGAACTCTGCATACCACAAAGACAAAGTTACTTGAGTACCGCCTGTTAGGGGACTGTAAACTTCCAATATCGGAGGGAGACATGTTAAGTTTTACTTTGCTAGACTACTAAAATCAAAATCTTCAGAGCTCTTTAGAAGGCTGACAGTTGAAGGCGCAAATGGATACATTATTGGTTGGAGAATGTGGCCTGTATACGATGAGAAATGAAGTCGATAAGGAACCGAAAGGATATTCCGGGGCTAGTGGCAATTTTAACGGGTCACTATTAATCAAGCAAGCAGGCTTGAACTTTCTTTCAACAGTTACTGTCGGGACTGTGAAAAGAAAAATCTTCTTCAGTTAATCTTCTTAATTAATGTCCCGCTCTTTATTTTTCAATACTTAGATTTCTGAACGAATATGCTTAACGAACTATCGATTATACTAGAATGTGTGACCTTATAGAATACCTGAATGTGAGAGGTTGGATCTAGTACTCATTTCACTAGCAACTAGTCTTGATCATCTAGTTCATCAATCTAATTGAGTTATGTGGTCTATCTGCTAGCAGATAGACAGCTAACAAACTAAAAATTCGTGTAAAATATTGAATCAAGTTAAGCTTAAACTTATAATCGACAAATTTAAGGAATAGTTTGATATATTTCATCGCGAAAGACCTGAAAATACCACAAACTACATTCAGCAATATTTTGTAAAAGTACTTTGAAATGTTCTCAGTAAACTTTAAGATCTATAAGCGTTTCCTAGAAGAAAACACATCAAAACAAGGTTCAGAGTATTAAATGTTGTTTAACAGAAAAGGTCTATGACTTTATTTAGCATTTGTAAACTAACTACTATCTTTAATTTTGTTTGTAAAAGAACATTTATTTAAAACAAAAAACCTTGTTGAACTATTACGGCATTTTAAAACCACACTTACACATAAGTATTTAAGTGTATTTTAGGAGATAAAATGAATTTAATCTATTTTAACAAAATTTTGATTTATTCAATTTGCCCGCAAACAAACATAAAAACAAAGTACTCGCACATAAATATTTATTTTGATGTTAAAATTTGTTTGAACCATGATTACCATTTAATTACTTTGTAAACAAACATGTCTAAACATTACTTACTCTATAAAACATGTATAAACACCTATTCATACATATGTACATACATATGTTTGTATGGATGGAGTGCATATTATATGTACATATGTGCATATTCATGTATGCATGAAACGAACATGTAAACAAAACAAACTAAAGTTCAATGTCAGTTTCAAATAGCGCCACCTGTTGTTGTTGTTGTTTTTATTATTTCTTTATACAAAATGTTGTTATTATTCTTGTAGTTGTTTTATAAATTGAAAACTAAATGAATGAACAAAATAAAATCCATTGATTTTTTTTTTGTATCTCTTCTCTGCTCCTCTCCATCCTTTGGTTCCGTTAGCTTTTGGCTCTTTGCAACATTTTCATACAATAATAACAAACATTAACATGGAAAATTGTGTGTTGTGTTGTTTTTTTTTTTTTTTTTTTAATTTTCTTATCATTTGTATTTTTTTCATATTTTTATTGTTATTATGCAAGTCTGGAAGTTAACAATGGTCTAAAAAAAATTGTATGCACAATATTATTCACTTGTTGTTATTGTTTTTTTTTTTTTTTTTTTTGTTGTTTTTGTTTTTTCATCTTAAGGCCATTGTTGTGTGATATCATTTTCATGTCGCGTTTTTTTCACAATCATTACACGGAGAGAAAATAATTAGTTATGTTTATGTAAATTAAATATTTCGGTTAATTTTCATTTTACAGTTGGAATGTAAATTTTTCAAATTTTACTACATATAAATTTAAATAAATCAGGATTTCAGAATATTTATATAAACTAAATTTTGAAATTAATTATTGCTTTTCGACTGAAAAAACCTATAGAAAAATATTTGTCAACATCATAAATTCCAATAGATTTCGTAGAGAAAGAACAACAAAATTATTAATCAGCTTTTATTGAAGCAGATTTGACTATTACATGAAAATGCATTGTTATTTGACAGAAAATTAATAGAATAAACTTTTTAATTATTCTCTAATAAAAAAGGCATCTGTTTAAATCGAAAATTATTTTTTTCTGTATGATTTATACATACATAGTTCTTTTTCCTAAAGCCTAGTACTCTGTTCATATTTGCGAAAAATTATGGTTTTTTCATGCGAAAAATTTTATATGCAACAATTGATCAGCTGTTGGTTTTAATTTCGTGCGAAAGAAGTGCTGCTTATGTTATTTCGTGTGAAAAATTAAGGTTGTATTTCACATGTTTTCCACAATAAGAACAGAATACTGCTTTTGCGAAATTATTTCGCATATATTTCATTCCAAATATTTTATATGTAGTTTGACAGCAGTTCGCACGAAATTTTGAACAGAGTACTTAGCATAACTCGTAAACCAATGGAGATATTCCAAAACGCTTTGCTAAGTAAGTGCACGATAAGTAAGGCTCTCAGATTGAGGAATAAACAAAATTTTGAAAAATTACACATAGCTCTTTTTGTATGCTCAATTTGTATATTAATCTGGAGGTTAACAGTTCTTCTTTAACGGTTTTTCTGATGATTTTGTAATTTTCACAAAGAACATTCATTCTAGCGTTAATTTAGATACTTTTAAGGATCTCCGCATAAAATTTCTTTGAACGAGAATTTTTCACTTGGAGATTTTTGTATTACTTGTGGACTATTTTCTATTTGTGGGAGCATTTTTTTATTTTTTCTTTATATTTTCTTGCTCATAGAGATAATCTTTTTGTGGATATTTGTCCGTACTTTCAAGAATTCTACTACCTTCGAGTTTTTACCTTGACAAAGTTGAACACGGCAATAGGAGCAACATATTATATTCTAATAGTTACAGCCACTGAATTTACGTAAACTATCGTAGCTGCGACATTTTTACCCAGGGTGGGCTTATTTAAATCGCTAATCCTCTTTCCTAAGATGCTCGTTACGTTGAGTTGATCATGAATGTAGCATTTTATGCTACCCTAGTGGGACTCCCGCCGGCACTGGAGTCATTACCACCTGTACCGTTACTAAATTCATTTCTTCAGATCTTAGCATTTTTCCTTCCTTTCCATTCCTCCTTTCAAGTGGAGAAAGCACGAAGACGTCATTCTTCTAATTACTCCTCTCTAAAGGGTAGCTCCAGTGGTGAATGCTTTTTTAAAGGCGGCATCAAATTATCACGAAGCAGAGTGTTGTACATTTTTCGAACTTCGCTGTTTTTGGTCTGGAACTGCTTATCTATCGGAGATGGAGTACATATCTGTAGGTCGTTCATTGTAGTTTGAGCCCCGCCCTGTCATGATAATTGTAGCACAGATTCATCTGGAATATTTTGTTCATCAGTACTGCGTATTTTTTTTTTTTTTGATTTCTAGCGTATAAAATGTTTTCAATCAAACTCCTACGGACATAAATATTAAGATCCATTTGTATTTTGTTTTACGATGGAGATTGACCACATTTCCTTAATCGTACTATGCGCCGCGGCGTTCTTCTGCACTATGTTTTACGCATCTGCAAGGTTTGACTTTTTTTATATGATTAGGCATTTGCGATCAATTGATCGTACTGCGACAATATGTGTTCAATTTCCCTGTGAGTTTTTATTTCTTGATTTCAAAGATTTCTAATTAATTCGGGCGTCCCACTATTTCAAAATTATACATATATCTTAAATCAATAATTCTCGACCTACTTGAAAAGTTAATTTTTAAATAGATAGTTTTAAATAGATATTTTTAGGTTGTGATATCCGAACTTATCGCTAATCAAATGATTAAATTTTTGTTGGGGTGACAAAAATGTGCCTAAAATTTCTAAAAAAAAAATATTATGTATTAATTTTTGCCGATTAGGAATGACAAACATAATTTCTATTGTTTAATATTTACTTTCGGTTGTGATTATTCATAGAATATCGATTAGATTTAAAGTTGCTAGACCACTTCTACTATTTAAACGCAGCTGTAAGTAGATTGTCCGCTCAAAAACACTTTCAAACCCTTTTGTTTTAAAACTTCCCAATCAGTTGTGATCCCCAGAACGTGAGCTTACTATTATAATCGCCAGCTGCCAGTAAAGGAGGGCCTAGTAATTTAACAAATCGATTATTATTATTTAACAAATATTAGCATTTCAGAAACTTCGATTTAATTCGAAATGAACTTGATATTTCTGAACAATCAGCTTGGAAGTAAGAAATTCATTCTTTTGAGAGATCATAGATCACATTAGAAAAAGTTTGAACTCTATACTTTGATTTCTTTCCATGTATTCGACCGACTTGCACACACATGTAAATTTTTCTATGCAAAAATGTTATTGAATTTGCTTTCATTTTTTATACCCACCATCAAAAAAGATGGGGTATATTGACTTTGTCATTCCATTTGTAACATATCAAAATATTTTTCACAGATTCACTTTAGTATATATATAGTTTGGGTCCACATAAGATTCTAAGACGATATAGCTATGTCCGTCCGTCTGTCTGTTGAAAACACGAAAGAAGCTAGATGGCTGAAATTTACCACAAATACTCTCTGTTGATAAGGTTTGTTTGGGATTGAATGTGGTAACACTATTATTGCCCACTATCAATCCCTGAACACTGTTTGAGCAGTCATAAATATGCTAATTATGAGACAATCCTGATAAAATGATGAATTGGGCAACATTTGTCCCTTGTCCCCATACAAGATCCTAGTCAGAAAATGACTTGAACATTCATAAATGTCGTATAGTAATTAATATCTGGTGAAATTAGACATAAACATGTTTTATATAAACCTAAATCTTTCTACCAACTTTTGAGAGGAACGGAGCATAATGAACCCTACCTCTCATATAACCCCTATATCAGAAAAATATTTTATTGTCACATATTGATGATGGGTATATAAGATTCGTCACAGCCGAATATAACACTCTTACTTGTTTATAACAGTTTTTGTTGTTATATTAGAGCGCACATTTAAAGAAAAAAAAGTTATACTAACAATTAATAACAAAAGACTAGATATTATATGCATTGTATGAATTTAAATAAAAATATGTATTATTTATATTAAAATCAACAACTTTGCATAGTTTTCTGTCTAGTTTATTTCTCTATTATTTAATTTGTATTTGAAACCAACCAATTATCGTTGTTGTCAACAAGTTCAATGATACAACTCCTCGTTCGTATCTTTCTTTCTTTTTTTTTCTTCTTCAGTTATAACAAACATTTTGTTGTTGTAGAAATAGTAGTAGTTGATTATACTAAATTTATTATTTTCTGTTATTGTTATTGTTGTATTTATATTTTGCTTTCGTTGTATGGAACAAATTCCTTGTTTGCTCAGTAGTAGTTTTATTGGGTTGTTGTTGCTGCTTGCGGGCGCTGTTAGTTAAATCATCGGGCAAAAATAGATTTTCTTTTGATTGGTGTGTGTTGTTGTATTTATTTATTTTATTTTTATTTTTTTTTGTTCATACGTTTGGTTTGATTAAAAAATATTAGTTGTAAATTTTTATTTTTTTTTCTATCTAAGTGATTAAATGTTATTGTTTTAGTGTGCTTAATTTATTAGATAATATAAAAAAAATTATTCACAGTGATTAAACAATTGAAAGGAAATAGTAAGTTGAAACAAAAAATTTGGTGGATGGAGCCTTTTGTTTGTAATAAAATTATATACAATAGAGTGATTAATAGGCAGAATTTTGAAGATTTGAAAGTAGGCTACTATTGAAATATGGATATTTATAAAAAGCATAGAACAAAATTGGCTCCAAAAAGTTCGAAGCAGTGGCCCTGTTGTATCCACGAAATGGTATACATTACAATACAGTGTTTGACTATACAATGGAAACTTTTTATGAAAACTTTATACCGTAATTTCAGTTTTCAAAAACATCACCTTTTAACAAATATTACTTAATTTAAACAATGGAAACTTTTAAACTTCTACAAGAAAGAAAACTAAAACAAAAATAATATGTAATAAAACGATGTAAAAAGTATGTTATTTTAACATTATTTCAATATTTATTGCATTTAGATAATTTATTTGTGTAATTTTTTTCTCACAATAAATACATAGGCCCATAATCATAGTCAAAATTAAAGTATATTCTAAGAGAAATAAAGTTGTCTTTACTTAAGAGTTGACTTTAGGTCTACCATAGACAAGTTAAAGTATACTTCTGACGTTAAAGTCGACTGTAAATATAAAACTAGCTGAATTTGTTTTTAACTCATTTAACAACAGCATCAGCTGTTCTTCGCCATGTAAAAAACTTCGACAAAAAGTCAAAAATGTTTAAGTTAAAAGATATTGGCAGAGATTTTGCAATTATTGAATATTGAATCAATAAAATTAGTACCAAGATAGAATAAATTTGATATTAATCTTTCCTTTTCTATTTTTCCATCACAAACTTTTTTTCCTTTAGTTTCCCGGTTACATTTGTTGTTTCTCACTTTTTGTTTTTTTTTTTAATTTTCTAAGTCAGCTGTTCAGCGATGCCACTTGTCTATATTTTGTTGTATATTGTATGAAAACGTTTTCTACATATGAGGTGACACCCAGTTAAAGTCGTTTCAATTTAAAACATGCTTTAATTTTGACTATAGTTAGGAAATAATAAAAAATAATGTTTTAAAGTTGTTTTTAAAAAGAACCGACTTTATTGTTTGACTATGATTATGGGCCATAGTTAGTAGCTAAAGTAAAGATTTGCGAACATTTAAAAACCAAAATAATAAACGATTTAATCGCTTTATTTTAGCGGTAACGGGAATTGCTGTTATTTCGGAACGGTAACTTTGTGATAACGGTAATTGGTGTTATTTCGGCAACGCTATTTTAGTGTTAACCGTAATTGGTGTTATTTCGGTAACGGTAGCTTAGCGGTAACGGTAGTTGAGCTGAAAGGGTATTTTCGGGGTAACGTTAGCATGACGGTAACGGTAGCCAACCTATATGTGATAAATATTCAATTAATATATCAGCTGTTTCAAAAGTTATAAAAAAATCATGTGAAAATTGTAATAACTCTACATTTGGAATAGCAGGCGAGTTTAAGAAATTTCCAAAAATGACCTTCGGGATTTTAGCAATAATCTAAAATTGGAAATTAGTTCTTGAATTGTTAATTTGCCAAAGAGTGAGAAAGGGAATACTGTTCTCTTTTCGGATTAATCCAAATATAATTTGTGAGGCAGTGATGGGAGAAAATTTGTAAGACGATTGAAGGGAAAGAGGCTGGACCCCAAGTACTCAAATAAAACATTGAAGTTTGGTGGTGGCCCCCCACTGTGTGGGGGGCTATTTTTCAGGGCAAGGTCGAATTCATATTATAAAATATACTATAATTCGAATCGGATACAGATACAATTTAAACGATATTATGTATCCATCCATTCGCTGAGGGAAATATGCCACTAGTTTGGAGATTCCAGCATGACATGACACCAAACACACCTCTAGGTTTGACACCTAGTGGTACAATTCAATGAGATAAGTGTTTAAAAGTGGCCTGACTAATCATCAGATCTCAATCCCAAAGAAAACCTATGTGTAATTATAGTTCGCAAAACCCATACTCAAAATTATATCTAGAAGGAAGCTTTATAAGATGTGGTTATTAGAGAATGGCAACTATTTCAAAGGAGACAATTGAATCTTTAACTAATACAATGCATTGTCACTGTAAAGCAGTAATGAAATATTAAAAAATAAACAAATTTCATAACACTTTTTTTGGTCCTATTAGTTAAATATTCGGAAAAGTTACTATTAATAATCTAACAACCCTCGCTTATTAAATATGTATTTATAAAACTACTTAAGAAACAAATGCAAAATATAAACATAAAATTGCTTTTAAAAATTATTTAATTCTATACTTACATATTTTATTAAATTTTTTAATTTTGCTTCTTCTCTTTTTAGTTTCATTGAACGAATGTGATTGTTTTGGCGCCTTTTTTTTATCACAAAAAGAAAAAATAACTAAAATAAATTATTTATTTTAATATAGATTTTATTTTTGTATAGAAAACAACAACCTCCTGCAACAAGCTACAACTTCTTCACACTCTCATGCATGTTGAATGAGGCAAACTAAAAAGAAAAAGAGATAGAGAGTAAAATTTTCTTGCTGTGTATAATTTTTTTAGTTTTAAAAGAAATTCAAAATTGTATAAAGAAAAAAAAAACTTTTCCTATAAATTTATTGTTATTGTACGTTTTTCGCTGAGTGATTGACTAAGGAAAAGTAAACAAAAGAAAAATAAATAAACAAACAAACATACATACATCAACAACTACTACGACAACAAAATAACTGTAACACAACAACTACAACCTTATTATTATCATTATTATCAACAACAACTGAAACTACAACAAGAATAAACAAACCAAACGCAGAAGAAGAAGAAGAAAAATTAATAGAAAATGTCTTTTCGTGTAGTAAGAAGTTCAAAATTTCGTCACGTTTACGGTCAAGCTTTGAAACGTGAACAATGCTACGATAATATACGTGTCTCCAAAAGTAGTTGGGATTCAACATTTTGTGCAGTGAATCCAAAATTTTTGGCCATCATTGTTGAATCGGCAGGTGGTGGTGCATTTATAGTTTTACCTCATAATAAGGTAAGTAAGTCATATATAGAATATTTATTTATATATTTTTTTATACAATTTAGGCATTTGTTTCTTCCTTTATTTATATCTTCATTAGGAAAACATTACACGTTTAAACAAAAATATGTTTTTTTTTATTATTTGGTAGCACAGTTATATGAATGCTAGTGGTGTACTTGGTTACACCGGCAGACACTTTTATTCAAACACCAAACACATCAACACTCACACGTAGTCGTAGTCGTATTTTTCACTCTCTTGTTTTATTTTGAAGTTGAAGTTATATATAGAATTTTGAAAATAGATAGAAACTTTCGAATGAAATGTAGAAAAGCACCAACTTGGATTTATTTGAATAACGACAGCAATACATAAATATTGTGAATAAGTGAAAATGTTGTAGCTTATAATTTGTTGTGACACCACTCGCATATGGATGTTTTTATAGAATATGTAGATATTATGAGATTATGTATTTGTGCCACTTCTACTGGGTGGGTCCATAAATCCACTGGATGTAGTGAAGTGTAGGGTTGGCTGGACAGTTGAAAATGTGGAGGATGTCATGGGGACCCTGACCATATGTTGGGCATAAGTTGGGGACGGCACGGTCTATGCGGGACCAGAAGATATTAAGCCTGTTGCTCCATCCTGATCTTAGTTGTGCCAGAATGACTATTATTTTGCGCGGCAGAATCTTCTCGGCGTCTGCTATCGGTGGTGGGTGACCTCCAAGTACGACATTCATACGGTATCCTGCTACCGCGGAATTTATGGCGTCTCTATGAATGTCGTTCAAAGCTGTCATATATGTGCTGCGATCAAATGGATCCTGCACATACCTTTGTATGCTCTCCTCGTATTTTCTAAGGTCCAACTGTATGATGTTGAAGTTTGAATGACTCCTCCGGTGACATCCCAGAAGGAACTGTTGCGTCAGCATGACGTTATGTTCCCTGACCGGTAGAACCTTAGTTTCCTCGAGTAGGTGGTGTTCGGTGGTGATTTGGAGGCAGCCTGTGACGGTCCCTAAGGCTGCATTTTGACAGCTTTGAATATTTCTCCACTGAGTATCACTTAACGAAGGCGACCACACTGGAGCTGCATAGTTAACCACTGACCGGCCAATCGTCTGGTAGGTTGCTAACCTACCATACGCCAAGTGCTGCCGGATAGTGCCTTGAAGACCTTGTTCCTATTTCGCAGTTTATGCGTGATTGCAGTGGCGTGTGCTGCAATTGTAATTTCTTTAGCTTGAACTCGAATATTTATGTTCAATATATCGTAAATTTTACAGATATTTTGAATTTCACCGATTTTGGTAGAATTTTAGGTCCTTGAAAAAAATATTGCAACCAATAACATTTCTTTTATTTTCCAAAAGGAATCTTTACGAGAGTTAGACGATTAATATTGTGTCCACTTCTTTAACATTGCTCTTTAATTGAAATTTCGATTAGTGGTAGTAAATGTGATTACTCTGCCATATAGTGACTACAGACTTGCACATATTTAATATAATATTCAACTTAAAAGCTTAAATATGACAATATATATAGATTAATTTACAAATAAGGATTTCAGTTAAAATAAAAGAAAATCTGATTAAACACGATTTGTGTAGTTACTAGGGTATTCAATCGATTAACCGCCAATCGGTTAACCGATTAATTTTGGTCGGTTAACTGTTCGAATAATTTAAAATTGGCGATTTTCAAATAACAAATAAACCGATTAATTTGTGTCGATCAACCGATTAGCCGAAATTTTTTTTTTGTTTTTGCACTTTATATAGAAATATAGTTTAAAGCACACTAATTCTATGTATTAACTTCTAGCAATAGTTTTTTAGAAGTATAGCACAAAAATTGAAACTAAGGAATTTGGAAAAGAACTTTTTCTAGAATGTACTATGATTATCTTTGTCCTAATGATTCGGAGGACGACTTGATAATAGATGAATCTAAAGACATAACTGAAACGAGTCTTTTATCAGAAACTATTAAAAGTATTCATAATCTAAAAAAATACAAAAAGGACTCTAAATATATATATAAGGATTTTATATGAGAAATTGGATATTCTTTATCATGCCTTACTTTTGATTTCTCCAACATTTAATCCGTGAGAGAGTTCTTCCAAATCAAGTTTTATTAAAACTAATGAAAAAATCGTTTAAAAGGAAAACATTTCAATTATATTTTTTTTTATAAAGGTTATTTCAGAAGATCTCCCTAAAATCCTAAAAAAAAACTCACATCTGCATAAAAAAGGTCTCAGATACCATATTTTTGTTTTGCTATTACTTATTTGTTGTTTTATTCTCAATTTAAAATTAAAATAGAAATTACTCGGTTAATCGAATAATTCAAAATTAACCGATTAATAACCGATTAAATATAAACCCCGATTAATTATTTGCTCGATTAACCGATTAAATCAGAAACCCGATTAGTTGAATACCCTAGTAGTTACACATGAATTGTAAGCACAGCGTATGGGTTATTTTAAAATTTAGAGCTCTTTAGTAAAGACATAAAACTATTTATTTGGTACCATTTAATATCCTTTTAATATAATGAAGAGTGGCTATATCGGGCAAGAAAGCTAAGAGCAGTTTAAATTCATCTATTTGGACAATAAAACAGACAATAATTTATGATAAGAGATAAATTGTTGTTTAACCACTTTTGTGTTGTTTTGCATTATACCCCACCAGAGTCCTGCTAAAATGTCCATGATTAATTTTTATATCCTTCACCATTAGTGGCAAGGGTATAAGGACTGAGATCGAAAAAGTCTTAACATACATAAGTATATGTTAATAAAAATGGAACCAATAAACTTACAGGTTTGGTTTTTTATTTGATTGACATTGTTATTACAATTTACAAAAAAAAATTAATTTTATAGTTCTAATCAATTTGAACCTTTTCCGGAAACCCTTCCACTACGGTTTTTATTGAGCTTTTAGTCACTTTGTTCGAACAGGTAGTCCATCTCCGTTTAAAATCTACCACACTTTTGGACACCTTTTTTGTGCTCTTCAATTCTCTTTTAACAGAGCCCAATATCTCTCCACTGGCCTTAGCTCCATGCAGTTTGGAGGATTTGCCTCTCTTGGTACAAATAACACATTATTGTTCTTGTACCACTCAAAACCTTGTTTCCCATGCCAAGAAATTCTTGGGAACAATTTCTGCTTTTGGGTCCTAATCTTTTCTACAACATTCCCTCGAGCATCAGCAACATAAAAATATTGACTGACCCGTCATAAATTATGCAGCAGGTATATTTTTTTTTTTTTATAAAATTTGATTTCAATTTCCGTGCTCTGTCTTTGGCCTCTAAATTTTTAGCATAGTTCCTATAAGGCGCTTTTTAAGCCTTGCATGTTTTTAAACCCGCATAAGCTTTAAATTTTCCTACCAAATAGTCCGAGCTGCTTTCCTACCAGATGTGTTGGGAGCTCTTTTGAAAAAGCTTTATATTTTTTTTGGCTTTAGAAACATATTTTTCGAAGGTAACTTGATCCAAAATCAAATAATACTTGGGTTAAAAGTTTTAATGAAATACGTGTGTTAAGGTTTTTTCGATCTCAGTCCTTATATAAATTTGTCATTCATTTGTGACCCATAATGTATATATATTCTGGATCGCTATATATATTAGAGTCGATGACCATGTCCGCCTTAGATTGTTATTTAAAATCAAGAAGATATAGGCAAAAAATCACGACTACCGATATAATGGGTTCACAAAATTATCCAAAAGTTCGGATTGGTACAAAATTGCTGATTTTTGTAGCTTTATCACCCCAACATATGCGAATACCCAACATACCATCACAGAAGCGGGGTGCACTTAAGGAACCACTTCCGATGCTTGTCGAGATGATGTAGCATAAACTCTGTAATTTTGTTTGTTGAAAGACTCCTACAATGTGAACATTTTCTCATCGGTTCTCTACATCTTTAACAACTCTAGGACGATCAACCTATCCACCAGTATATTCAAACAATTTAACGGTGCTATCCGTTTTGGGCTTTTCGTTACGTCTCCCCATTAGGTATGGATACATATTTGTTCAAATATAGACATATTGTTGAAAACCTTAAATATGTATTGAAAACTTTAGTTTTCCGTTTTTATTTTAAAAAGTCCAAATTCAATATTTTTAAGTTTTCAGCTAATATAAAATGCTTACTTGATTATTCGCGATAGTGTTATAAATAATGAAAAGAATGTAACAACAATTTTTAGTGATCGATAGTCATAAAGTTTTCTTTTGATTTAAGTAAATCTATTTTATTCCATTAACAAATTGTTACCTACCAAAATTTTCACCATAAGATAAAATAATTGGATACCAATTTTTTTAATAGATAATTTTTAAATTTTTTTCTTAAAATAATTTTGTTTATATTATTTTAATTTATATCTCATCTTTATATATATTTATTTATTTAATTTGAAAAAAATTTCCGTTAATTTTACTTTTTTCCAATATTTATTTATATTTTTCCTACTTTTTTTTTTTTTTTTGTTCTTGTGTGTGTTTTTTGCGCGCGTTACCCCATTTTGTTGGCCATTGGCCAAAAAAAAGAAAAACTTTCAGACACACATACATCCATACGAAAAGAAACAAATTGTTAAATATACATATGTATTTATGTACAACATTTTGTTCAAGTATTAGTTTATAGTATAACGCATGAAACAATCAAGTAGTCTATTTTTAAAAATAATTTTCTGTTTCATTTTCCCAAAATAGTCACAAACGTACTACAAAAACAACGAACGGCAACAACAAAATCGTTTCTTTTATATTCAAAATTTTGATTTCGAATATAAATTTGGAATATTTTTTTTTTTATATTTTTTTGTTTGATACTTTCCCTCCCGGTGTTGTGTGTTGTATGTAGTATGTGTATTTGTGTGGTTTAAACGGAAATAATAATTTCAAAATTGAAAGATTCCGTATTAACACCTTACTGTCTTAACAAAATGATGTCAGAATTGTTCTTATTTTTCAAATATAAATATATCAAGTGGCTTTTGTGGAATAATAGTTGTTCATAATTATTATCAGTTGAGGAAAATTGTTTGTAAAACATTGTTTAATTATGCTCTCAAATGTTTATCCCCCATATGCATAAAAAAATTTTAAATTTATAAAAGGTTTATAAAACAAAATTTCCATACAAAATTTGTTTGATAATTTCAAATCCGTAATTAAAAAAATTTTAAGAATTTCTAATTAAAGTTGTCTCTATTTTAAACTGTGTCCATTGTCATGTTAATTATGACACTTAAGTTGTCAAAAGCATATTCCTCATTTACTTATCTTAGCTTTATTCTATAGAATAAAGCATAATCGATTTTAGCATAATTTATCAGTATATTTCACTTGCCAATTATATCGATATTTTCCCCAAAATGTTTCCATACAAATTAATTTGCAGCCCTGCCTCCATGTCCAAAGAATAATTTTACATGTCTAGATAAGTTTGTGGCCATTAGAGCTATTAATTTTATTTTCATATTTACATTTTAGAATTTGGTAAACTCTAAGCATAGGGATTAGGGCTGCATATATCAAGAGGCCATATATGAAATCTTGTGTAAATTTTGGAAATATTTGGTATAAAAAATATTTCGTTGTCGCACTAATACAAAAATATTTGGGTCTCCATATTTTTGATGATACACAAGTGTAATTTAGATATATCCGGTTACTATACGAAGTGTTTCTATTTTGTATGCACAAATAGAGTAATTCTGTGATATATCCTTAAATGGGGACAGAGTTTCGAATTAATTCATTAAATTTAATCTTAATTCTCTAAAATATTAATTCGGGATTAAACAAGTAAAAGTGTTATCTTTGGCTGTGATGAATCTTATATATCCACCAACAATATAATGTTGACACCGATATTTTTACATTTACATATTTTTATAAGATTTTGTCAATTTCCAATAACAAATTTTCTATGGATAGCTCATTTATATACCACAGAGACATATTTCAGGAATAAATTTCTTACCATTTTTTTCTTTTATAATAATTAATTTTGAAAATCTATCAATATATGGGCATATCCTCCGATTAGTCAACCAGGATCAAAAAATAAAATATTGATAATCATCGTGTTTATTGAAGATATTTCGATATAATTTGGTACAAATATTTTTCTTGGGCCAATGATAAAGCTTATTGAAACCGGCTGAAATGTTTAATTCATATAGGTTAGGTTAGGTTTCCAGACAGCCGCGAAGTGAAGAAGAAGTGCAGCTCATTTGGGTCCAAGCATAGGTCCCTTTGTGCTACCTGAAAGTATATAGGCAAGAAGAGAAGAACAGAGTAGATATGAAAAAGAGAGAAGGGGACAGTCAGTTTTTAGTTAGGATTAAAGAGTGAGAGAAGAGATACGAAGGAGAAAGGAGAGTGGGTCATCATTGGTCACTCCATGGAGATCCCCATATTAGGTCTGATTAGCCAATTACTGTGCCTTACAAAGGCATAAAGGCACTCAAGCCTCAAATTCGATAGCTCAGAGAGACTAATTAGGGAACGATGTCCCAGAAACCTTAAGCGTAGATTTTCCAATGCCGGGCAGTGACAGAGATGATGAAAAATTGTCTCATCCTCCTCCTCATTTTGACAACTTCTACAGAAGTCGTTATAGGGCAAGCCAAGTCTCCTCGCGTGATTGCCAAAAGTGCAGTGACCGGTAATGACCGCCACCATACCGCACAATTCTGAGCGAGTTAAGCCAAGAATATATGATTCATATAGATATCTACACAAATTTCGCTCCAACTAAGTTTTGTATATACGGAAATCATGTCACCTAATTTTATGATGATCGGTCCATAATTAATCATAGCTCTCATATAGACATAAAGTACGACCTAATTTCAAGGTGATCTGTCAATAATTGGTCATAGCTCCCATATAAGGCCCACTTCGAAAATCACACACGAATATAAATTATTGAATTTTAAAAGAAAAATATTTTTGTTCATTTATATGGTCAGGACCATACTTTCTTACTTGTTTAATGAAATTTGAAGATATTTATGGGAAAATGCATGGTGATTATAATAAAAAAATCATATGGAAAAATCGTACGTTCGCGACCGGTACTTAAGCCAATTAAACAAAAACCAATAGAGATATTTTATTGTGGAAGTACCGGATGTAGACCTACATTACTACACTTTTAAAATAAATTAATCGCTTTTGAATATTCCGTTTCATTTCGCAGATTTTTACATTTCACTACTGTCAGCCAAAGTGTACTTCTATTTTGCGTACGTTCGTTACCATATGTTTATAACTATCATTATGAAAACTTAAAATCGATGAAATCCTACTAAAATTCATATCTATCTGTATAATTGTTATATGTAAAGCCTTGAAACTTTGTATGAATTAATTATTTAGGCCACGGGTAGCGAAGCACACCGGGTTTTAGCTAATATTCTTATATATTTAAACATTTGCACAAATTTTTTTTTAGAATATTATCAACTTTTTCTATAACTCTGGTTCTACTTGACCGGCTTTGTACATTTTCAATACCAAACATTTCTGACAAAGAATGTTTGAGGAAAATTTCATCCTCCTAAGACCTTCCCTGTAAGGCCTTCAACAGACGGTCAGATGGACGGACATAGCTAGGTTAGGTTCCATGGACAGCCGCTCCTCAAGCAGTTCACTTTGGTCCATTCAAATCTGATCCCATTGTGATACCCAAGGGGTAGTCATCAGGGTATGTACAGTACTTCCGTTGACTCCAAATTAAACCAACCAGATTCCTGGATGAAGGAATAGATTCGTCTCAGATTCATCCTTGATAGCTCGTCCAAACATGATAGGAATGGAAATCCGAGGATGCGTTCCCTCAGGTTAGTCAGAGCCGGACATTGGCAGAAAAGGTGATACACAGTCTCTTTCTCTTCTTCATTATGGCAGCTTCTACAGTAATCATTGTACCGTAGGCCCATTCTTCTAGCATGTGTCCCGATTAAACAGTGTCCTGTAATAAAGGAGACAATTAGCCTTATTTGCTCACGACGGTGAACAATAAGTAGATTCGTCCTGCTGGCATCGTATACGGGCCAAGTCTACCTCGCTGTAGCACAGGAAGGTTCATTAGTCCACCTGTTTTGTGCAGTATCATATAGTTTCTGCTGAACAGCCATCTTGCATTTAACAAGGGATGATTTGGCCTTTTGGCCAAATCATCTGCTATACAATTACCCTGATTTCCATCGTGTCCAGGGTCCCATATAAGCGTTATAGTAGAATGTCTCGCTATCTCATTTAGGGATATCCGGCATTCCTCGGTTAACCTAGATATCGTAAAGACACGCTCTATTCCGTTAACGGCAGCTTTGCTCTCAGTAAATATACATATATCACCAAATATTCGATAATACCTCAGCCAGTTAGATGCACGTTTAATGGCAGTTATTTCCGCCTGAAGAACAGTACAGAAGTTAGGTAGCCTAAGGAAGGATTTTATCCCAAAGTTTTCAATATAGAAACCTCCACCGACCCTATTACCCCTGTTAGAGCCATCAGTGTATATCCGAATGACATCAACAGGGGGGAAGAATCCGCGTTGCCATAAATCCCTATTCGGGATCATAATATGGAAATGTCTAACGAAAAAAGGTTTTGCGAAGCAGTAATCGACATTACCATGTATGTGGCCATAGTAATTCAGTATCCTAGAGTGTCCAAGACCACGAACAGCCAGCATTTAGTCTCACAGCAGAGTTGAGAGCCATTTGCATCACCATCAAATCCACTGGTAACCAGTTTAGAATAGTGAAAAGTCCCTTAGAGGAGGTGGATCTTATAGAGCCTGTAATCAGTATCGCGATAGTCCTTAGAACTCGTTTAACGGCCTTACCGTCAGCAGCATTATCCTGAGCCTGCCACCACACCAATACTCCATAGAACAAGATGGGTTTAACGACTGCTTTGAAGATCCTATTGATACCTTTCGGCATAATACCCCAGTTAGTACCAATTGCCTTTTTACAGGAGTAGATGGCCACATAGGCCTTATTAATTCTGTTCTGAATGTTCAAATTACAGGACAATCTCTTATCTAGAATGATGCCAAGATACTTTTCATTATCCCTGATCTCAAGACTGATTCCATTCAGTCAAGGTGGTCTAAAGTCATCGATCTTATACCTTCTGGTGAAGAGAACAAATTCCTTTTTCACACTAAGTCCACTTGATATATTCCACTCACTCAGTGTACTTAATGACGGACATAGCTAGATCGTCTTAGCATTTTATAGGGACCCTGAATATATAAACGTTTGTGGGTCTACGATGAATATTTCGATGTGTTACAAACGGAATGACAAATGTCTGAAATTCAATCCGTAAAACCGGTTATCAAACAAATTCTTTAGCTTCATTCAAAGACTTTGATTTGATTAGAATTTAACCATTGTCGAATCAATTCGTAACGAAATTCATTCATTCAATGGACTTTCGAATTAAATAAATTTTAGCTTAATTCCGAATTAAAAAATGTCAGCAATTCAATCAATAAAACCATCCAAAAAAACAATTCTTTAGCTTCATGCAAAACCTTTGATTTGAATAGAATTCAGTCATTGTTGAATTAATTCATAATAAAATTCAACATTTTAATGATTATATTTTTGTTAATTCAAATCTAATTCATTTTCAAAATGAATTAAAATATTGTATCCAATTAATTTTATTAAGCTGTTTTGTAATTTATGTGAATTAATGAAAACTTGAATGATTCATTAGTTCTATAAACAATGAATTTTCAAAGGAATGAATTCAATACATTTGAATTACTAAGGAAATAATACTAATATATTCTTTAATGTAATGTTAGAGGTAAAATTTAATTTGATTTTGAAAATGTAATTAATAAGAATAAATTAATAAAGAAAATTATGGACCCATCCCAACAGAATTAGTGCAAATGATTTCTGATTATATAGATTTATTAATTGTTGATGACGATGTATTTTGCCTCGATAGCAAAATATTATAAGATAATTTTAAGTGGCTATCAGTTGGATGACGAAAACCGACCCAAAACTGCTACGCTTAGAGTCGGATTAACAAAATAAACTGAATTGCCAGTTAAGCTAAGATATTAATGGGAGTTAGAGCTAGTTTCTTACTTGTCAGTTAATCGTAGCTTAACAGACTGTTATATTAAACCTGAAACATATTTAGCCGGGATTTAACCAATGATTGTGTTTCTCACTAATGGATTAATTTTGTTAGCATTTCAAATCACATGTACTTTCCTCAATATTTTTCATATAAATATGGCAATACTTTAAATTTTATAAGAAAAAGCAACCGCGTACATAACTTTTTTTGTAAATTTTAACATTGTAAACAAAAACGTGACATTAAAGTATATAAAATGTACATTAAAAATTATATTGATGTTAATAAAGCAAATCAAAACAAAGAGCTGCTGTGCTGAATTGTTTATTTTATTTTTCAGCTGTTTGTGCATTGGCATTTTATACTTAGGTTTAACTCACCAATGATGCTCAGTTAAACCTAGATTATATACTAAATAAACAATAAGTGAGAAACACAATTTTTAGTTTAATCTAGGTTTAAACGAAGAATGTAGATTATCTTTATCCCAGAAACTAGCTAGTGTCAAATAAATAAAACATTTTTTAATCTGTTTAACATTTTACATCCTTTCCAGGTAAAATTTTATTTATCTTCGAGAAATTTTGAAATGCTGTCATTACTTTTATATATCATTACTATGAATTTCTTATAGTTATTAAATCCTGCTAAACTAATTTATAACTATTACAGAATAATATAAATAGTTCTAAATACATAAATTTAAACAAATATATTTAATTAAAATATGTATCTGTAAGAAATACTATGTTACCTGTCAGTTTTTATTAAAATCTTTTATTTTTGACACCTGTTTTATACACACTACACCGATACGCTATATATACATACATAGATATATATATATATGTACATATAATTTACGTACAGTATCCGGCGGATATTATGACTTAGCAGCTAGCCACAGAAATACCCATACACATACTAAGTAAATGAACAAATATGTAATTTTTTTGGCGAGAGTCACATTGAATGACGACAGATTTGTATATATCATACAAAACCATTTCCAAATTTCAATTGCAATTTGATTGAAAATCATGAATTTTAAAAATTCGAAGATATGTACGTTAGAAATGATGCATACAAGAAACATATTTTGTCTGGATATAATTAAAAATTGATATTTCATGACTTCCTAATCCTGCATTTAAACATGCAAGTTAATATAATCGGAATTCCTATAAAATCATTGAGTATACCAAAGGTGCGAAAGAATAAATACTTAATTCAATTTTTAAAATCAATATATATTCTCTTAGCATATTCCATTACATCATTCAGCACGAATTACATTGTTTTCTTATTTCCTTAGTACTCCAAAAACGTATTGGCTTCATTCGTTATACAATAGCATCAATCCATTAAAAAGTAGCTTAATAAAATTTATTGAATTATTCAAGTTTTCGTCAATTCATATCTTTCTTATTACAAATATTTTCATTAATTTTGTATTAGATTCGAATTAATAAAAATGTAATCATTCAAATTTTTAATGAATTCTGTTTCATTACCCCCGATCTATATTTAATAAATATTTATCATAACAATAAATGATGTTTGTTTAACAATTTTGTCATAACGAAGCAATAACACTAATAAATGGAGACTATACCTGATATTTTTTTGTCTTGACTATCATTTTGGTGTTTATAATGTTGGGAATGGATTTATGAAATGGATGGCTGACAATTTTGAATTATGCTCAAATTGAATAAACTAATTTGAAGATCTGGAGTATATAAACCCCAAGTAAAAGTTATTTTTTAACCTTTTAGTGAAGGAGAATCACATAATTATAGCAACTTAAATAATTAAACCTTTATAATTTCTGCGGCTTTAAAAACAAAAACATTAAGGGTACTCATTTAAACACTTAAGTTTCCCATTTGTGTAAATGTGCAAAATTGCGCGACCTTTTCAATTTTGTGCAAGTTTACACAGAAAATTTATATTTGTTAAAAATGTCAAATAAAAATAAATTCAATAAAAGCTGTAAAAAAAAGATTTTCAAATTGTATAAATTTAAATTCTAAAAATGTTGAATGAAAGTTAAATCTTTGGAACAAACGATTATATACATAGTTTGGAAGATTTTGTTTATGTTCTAGCTGTTGGTTAATGTTTCCATACACATTGCCATTCAATCCAATCATTCTGTTCGAAAGTTACACAATTTTTACATGCACAAAATATTTATATTTTATTTGATTTTTAGTTTTCATAATTAAAAGTAAACAGAAGCAGCTGATTAATCAAATGCACAATAAATTCAAGTTTACGAGTCTAAATTGTCGCGCAAACTTATCGGAGTTGTGCAAACGAAGTTCCATACATTTTTTGACAGTTCATTTGCGAGAGTGTTAAAATGCACAGATTGCACAGTTTGCGAGGCATTTAAGCATTTAATAACAATCCACTATTGCCAAAATTCCAAAATACAAAAATTTCTGGAGAAAAAGTTGTCAAACAAATAATTGTCTTGTACAATTTGTTTGCCAATAGAAAGTGGCAGAAGTGAAAAAGTTTGGGATTACTAAGTTTTTAGAACAATTTCATATAACTTCCACCATTCAACCAATGAAAAAACGTTTTCTATTCATTGGTTCTTATAATTTATTCGATTTTAACCCCGTTTAAGAAATCGAAACAGTTTTTATTGCCCCATTTAACAATATGGACGCTTCTGAAATTATACTAAAATGACAATTTCTTCTAGAAGCCTTCCTTCAAATAGCTGCCATAGATCCGTACTGAGCATCCCCTCCAGATTATTTCGATCTATGGCGGCTGTTTGACGTTATTCATCCATTCAGGTTGATGGAATTCTACGAGCCTGGATGAATACCGTCAAACAGCCGTCATAGATCGATAGATAGGGCTCACTGACCAGCTTTAATTTGAACTTTCGGAGCCTTTAACGCTGCAACATCCAAGTAGAAAGTTACCTTATTACACAAGGTGACGTTTTTCAACACGAAATCTATAGATATCAAAATCACCAATATTTCTGCCTAAATACACTGCATTTATTTGGAAATCTGTAAATACTAAGACATTCTAAGGTAAAAATCATGCATAATTCTCTTTCTGAAACTCCATACTTTATCGTCATGTATTTTTCACTATACCAAGCTTGAATTATATTAGGTTAGGTTCCATGGTCAGCCAATCTTTAAGCAGCTCACTTGGGTCCATTCAAATCTTCTAGCATGTTTCCCAATTATACAATGTCCTGAAATAACGACGGTATTCCATAAGTAAATTCGACCTGTTGGCATCATATACGGGCCAACTCGACCTCGTTGTAGCACAGGAAGGTTTGAATTATATTAATTACTAACTGAATTTCAAAACATCAACATTCACCTTGCATATTGGTGATAATTCATCATTTAGACATATGATTAAAAAGCAAAAAAAAAACTTTAATTTAAATAAATTACATGCTTCTGTGACATCTCTTTTTTGGTAATACTGCATGTGATAAATTCGTCTTGGTCAAAGTTGAGCAATAATTAAAAAATAGAGTGGTTAGTTCTACCACTGGAAACCCTTCCATCCATTAGTGATTCCTGTCACTTTGTTCAAACAGGTTGTCCATCTCCGTTTAAAATCTACCACACTTTTGGATATTTTTTTTGTGCTCTTCAATTCTCTTTTAACAATAGCCCAATCTCTCTCCACTGGCCTTAACTCCAGGCAGTTTGGAGAATTTGCCTCTCTTCCATTATGGTTTTTATAGTGATTCCTGTCACTTTTTTCAAACAGGTTGTTCATCTCCGTTTAAAATCTACCACACTTTTGGACACTTTTTTTGTGCTCTTCAATTCTCTTTTAACAAGAGCCCAATATCTCTCCACTGGCCTTAGCTCCAGGCAGTTTGGAGAATTTGCCTCTCTTGGTACAAACCCACATTATTGTTCTTTTACCACTCAAGACCTTTCTTACCATAGTGACAGGGAGCCAAATCAGGCCAAAAATAAGTGGACACACTAAGAAGTCTTATGAATGGAAGGATCCTTTTTTGTAAACATTCCTTGATCTAAATTTCGGTATTTATAGAGCCCTTTGTAACAAATGTTTGGCTTTTTTGCCGCAACTGCATATTGCTTGCCATACCAAGAACTTTTTGGGATATTTTGTCTGTTATTGGGTCCTAAACTTTTCTTCAGCATCAACAACATCAAAATTTTGACCCGGAAGCTCCAAAAATCTGCCAGAACATACGTTTCGTCATCCATTATGCAGCAGGAATATTTTTTTTATAAAATTTGACTTAAATTTCCGTGCTCTGTAAATTTTTAGCAGCGTTCCTGTCAGGAACTTTTAGAGCCTTGTATGTTTTTGAACCTGGATTGGCGTTAACTTTTCGTACCAAATAGTCCGAGCACTGAGCTAACCGGGCTGCTTTCCTACCGGATGTGTTGGAAGCTCTTTTGAAAATGCTTTCTATTTTTTGGTTTATTCCTTTTACCTGAACCAGGTTTTCTATCAACGGACAAGTTCTCCCGGTACTGTTGAATAACATTAGACACAGTTTGTTTGGCCAACTTTTTGTAGGACCAAGTTGGGTTTTGTTGAAAATTTTTAATAATTTTACTACGCACTTTTTTCTGGTCACTCATTTTAATCAGATTAACAACAAATGAACATAATTGACATTAATCATTATAACTGACATGCTTTACAAAGGTAACTTGATCAAAAAAAAAAAAATAATACTTGGGTTAAAAGTTTTAATGAAAAACGTGTGTTAAGAATTTTTCGATCTTAGTCCTTATTAGAACACAATGTGGCAATGGTCTTCGAAATCTATCGATTTCAAAATTAAATCATATTCCAAACATAAATCCAATTGCAACTCTGTAATAATAAGTTAATTGATTTTTTCCCCTTCCCATGCAATTCAATCGGGAAATGGTGTAAATATTGCAAATTTTTAAAACTGCAAAAAACTAAAACAACTTTTAATCTTATTTTTCTACGCAAAACAAAAAAAAAGAACAAAAATATCAAACAAGAAAATTAATGAACATTAAAAAAAAAATCTGAGAAAAATCGAAAATCTAGGTTGAGATAGAAATAGGAGCAGAGAATGGGGTAATGTACAGGGAGGGAAGGCAATCATGTTCATATAAATAATAAAATTTCAGTTAATAAGTATGTCATGTTTCAAATGTGAGTGGGTGGGAGGATGTGAATGGGTGTTGTTTGTCTCTTAAGTTGAAACAATTTATTAGAAAAAAATAACATGACATTTTTCGAAATTTAAAAAAATTACTGATAATTTGCATAAATTTTCTTTCTTTTTTTTTTCTTTGTTACCAGGTGGGACGTATTGCTGCTGATCATCCTCTTGTTGGTGGTCATAAGGGTCCTGTGCTTGATATTGCTTGGTGTCCCCACAATGACAATGTAATTGCCTCCGGTTCGGAAGATTGTGTTGTTAAAGTTTGGCAAATACCCGATGGTGGTCTCTCCAGAACTTTAACCGAACCCGTTGTGGATTTAGTTTTCCATCAAAGACGTGTTGGTTTGGTATTATGGCATCCCTCCGCTTTAAATGTTCTCTTAACAGCCGGCTCTGACAATCAGGTAGGTTGTCTTGTGTTTTTTACACTACTATTGGGAAATTTATAAAATTTTATTCTATTTCAGGTTGTTATTTGGAATGTTGGCACTGGTGAAATCTTGGTACACATTGATTCACATCCAGACATTGTCTACAGTGCCTGTTTCAATTGGGATGGCTCAAAACTGGTAACCACCTGCAAAGATAAAAAGATTCGCATCTATGATCCGCGCACAGGTGAAGTGGAGAGTGAAGCTTTGTGTCATGAAGGCTCAAAGGCGACAAGAGCAATTTTCCTACGTCATGGTTTAATCTTTACCACCGGTTTTAATCGTTCCTCAGAGCGACAATATTCTCTTAGAGCACCCGATGCTTTAAGCGAACCTATTGTTATGGTTGAATTGGATACATCCAATGGTGTAATGTTCCCTCTGTACGATCCCGATACAAATCTTATATTCCTCTGTGGTAAAGGTGACTCTGTCATCAGATATTTTGAAGTAAGCATTATTAGATTTACTTAAAACCTGCCAATTTTCTTATTATTTGTTTGCATTTTTTTTTTAGGTCACACCCGAACCTCCATTTGTCCATTATATCAATACCTTCCAAACACCCGATCCCCAACGTGGTATTGGTATGATGCCAAAACGTGGCTGCGATGTCACCACCTGTGAAATTGCCAAATTCTATCGTCTCAACAATAATGGCTTGTGTCAAGTTATTTCAATGACTGTACCCCGCAAATCTGACTTGTTCCAAGAGGATTTATATCCCGACACTTTAGCCGAAGATGCTGCTATTACCGCTGAAAAATGGATTATGGGTGAAGATGCTGATCCCGTTACCTTCTCGCTTAAAGTAAGTAATCATTTGTCTTGCCTGCAAATAACGCTATACAAATATTGGAATACAGTACTCAAGGTGCATTTTTTTTGTCATGGTATCATGTAATTTTCCTTGATGATTCGACCATGGCCACCAACATGTTTGAGTGCATAGTAGCTATCAATATGAAATGTTGTAGTTTAAGAAATTCTAGCATTTCTCTTATATATGGAACCGTCTTTGTTTCACACAACAAAGAGTTCTAGAGAAAATGAATTTCTTTTATGAAAACTTTTTTTGATCCACAATTTAGCAGTAATGCTTGTTTTTAGTTGTATAATTTAGGCGTCCGTTTTAGAATTTGGAATTTTTAATTTGAAAATTTATTTTAATTTGTCTCTTCAATTCAATTTTTGAAAACGTTTGTTTACATTGGCATCATGAAACCTAGTTAAAATCGACTGAAGTATGAAGATATTCTTCTCGTCAGCGTACCATTTTTTCACAATATTTTTTTTATTATTAATTTCAAAAAATTTTTGATATGAAATTCTAAAGGGTTATCTGCACTTGTACCTCGAATTTTATATATAGTATCGAATCAGTACAAAGTTTATTTTTTGTAACGTTTAAGCAAATAATTTAATTTAATGTATGCTAAAAATGGATCACAGTTTTGTAGGATTTTATGTACAGGATTTTTGAAGGTCTTGTTTTTTCGGTTCTATTTAAAAACGCCAAAAAAAACTAAATTCGTTTTAAGTTAAAAATATTGTGAAGTTCTTTCCCTATAGAAATGCATGGAATTTGAAAGGATTTGAAAACCAACAAAATATTCCGGGCGTGACAGTTGATCCACAAACAGTTTAGAAAAACTTTGTTTTTAAAAAATATTCTTTGTTGTTTCACTTTGTCAAAACATTTCCTACTATATTAGTTACAATTGACGGTTACAAATGAAAATCAAGTGCAAATTTGCACTTTCCTGTAGTTTGATTCAGACTCACATAATTTGTTTTGGAAAATCTTTTATGCTACATATTCTTAATCTTATCAATAATAGGTTTATTTTCTTCCAAAAAAAGCTTTTCATTCCCATCTGATGTAAAATACAGTGAGGCCTCGATTATCCGTGATTCGATTAACCGGCAACACCAATTATCCGGGGAAAAAAAAAAGAAAATGTTTTTGGATCGATTTCAATTTCTTTGCATCAATTAACCGTAATTACGTCATTATTTTTGAACAATCTAACACAATGTGAATAAAATGAAAAAGGGGAATTCCCTCGATCGATTTGTAAGGCCAACATATTTTGATATTGTGCCATCGATTTTTCGATAGCTTTTTGCTTAAGGATTGTTAGACATTATTAAAAACAAAGTGATTCTTTGCTTTGGAAACCGAAAAACTTTAAAAATTGCTGAAGAACCAAAAGAAGATTTTGCAGTTTATGAATAATTCCGGAAGGAACGATTTAAAGGGACTCCAATTTCTGGATTATCAGTGAAGGAAAACCAAAAATATTCCACTCAAAATTTAAGAAAAAACGACATGGTATTCACAAACTTAATGCTGCATCAGAAAAATATTCAGCTGATTAGCTGCCACAATTTTTGTGGAAAAATTAAATGAATTCAAATCAATGAAAAAACTCACCAATGTGATAATGGAGAAGGGAAAGTGTTTACTTGAGAGAAGTTTGGCTTGCCATAATGAAAATTTCATAGAATGACACAAGGTCTCAAAGGAGAGACTAACCTCATTAGTTTGCGTTAATGCTGCTGGTACACACAAGTGCAAAGCACTAGTTATTGGAAAGAGCTTTAAAAAATGCCCATAAGAATGGTACCAGAAGTGGGAGAGAATTTTTAGAAAATCGGTCTAAAAGATTTAGTAAAATCATTCTGCCATTGGACAACATCCAGACGTGCGGGATTTCAATGCTGAAAACGTTATTGTGAAATTTTTTCCACAAAATTGGACGACTTTGATCCAGCCGATGGATCAGTGTACTCAATTAACCGGTAAAATTGATTATCCAGAATGCTCCCGGTCCCGACTATTACGGATAATCGAGGTCTCACTGTATGGACAAAATGTTTCTGATGCAAATAGAAAAATTATCGAAAACATTAAAAATATTTTTGCATGGAAGTTTTTCTTTTGTTAACATTTTGAAGTAATTAAAGGCGGCATTTTCAATTAGTAATTCAAAATGAGTCCTGAAAAACGTATAGCTCAACTATTTTTCTTTGCCCAGCGTCAACATATTTGTTGCAATATACAATGAATTCAGATCACTTCTGATAAAAACATTGGAAACCGAATTCATGACATTAAACTGTTTGCTGTCTATATTCCACCAGTCGCAACTTGAATTCTTATGGAATTTTGTTTCAAATTACTCATAAAGTGCTGGTTTTCTCCTGTAAAAACATATTTGGAGAACAAGATAAACCCTATTTGACAGAACTGATATCGCAACCAATGTGTTGATCTAGTTTGGAACGTTTGGTCGTAATCTTCAATTTTACTTATAGAATTCCTACAGCCATCGATTCCATTTTTGATTCTTCTTCCAGAATAGTTTGCTAATTAAGAAAACTCCCTGGATTTGTTGTACCCTTGCTAGTATTCGCTGAATTTTAGTCCGGATTAAGCCCCCGGTCCTTTGCTTTCGACTCACGAAGATAGTTCACTAAGCGATGTATGCTTATGATATGAATAAATGTTGCCGAAATCAGTATCACCACGTCATCTGTGTATACGACTATCGTTCCTTAAAAATGTTTTAGGATCACGTTAACTGCCAGCCAACAAGCCATAGTAGAGACGATAATACACTACCTGGCAATTATTTTCCTATACTTATCTTCGAATTTGTAATTCTCCACACCCTGTATAAAGAGGGAACATGAAGGAAATTAGTGTCTATTAGCAGCCCCAACAAGTTGGTGCACTTGTTAGGGCGGCACTGTGGCTCTACTGCTATCCATTCGCTAGGACATTCTAATTAACAGATCTGTTTTATAATCTTTACAAAAACCTAAGTTTAAACATATTATTGTTAAAACTTCCGCTTATTTAATGTATTCCAATATTTTAAAAATGTTCTGACTTGTTGTTGATTCGTTAAGTTTTTGCTGATCTGTTTTTGCTGTAAATAATTTAACAACTAAAAAATGTGTTCGGTTTTAATGTTAAGACTTTATATTGTTAATTGCTTGAATTTTGAATGGTTTATAAGAATGTGCTCTATTTATGCTGCTGACCTTGCCCCATATACATAAAGCCTGTGTTGAAAGTCCCCTAATATAAAAATGCTTTAATAACTCATTTGCTCATTCCATTATCGAAGAAAATAAAACAAAAATCAATCATATATCATCATAAAAAGAAAGGCTTTAAATGAAAGACGAAAATTGTACTTCATTGATGATTTCTTTAAATAATTTCATACAAAAAAAACTGATGATAATTCCCAAAATGTGTCTTATTGATATTTCACCAAATGTCTGGACATGTCATCAGGCATTTTGTATAAGATTACCATTAAAAAAGTCATTGGGGAAGTGAAATTTTCAACTTTAGAAGAAAACTGTTTTTTAAACATTGTAAAAAAGAAATATTAATTTTAATATTTCTTGTTTACAACATTTAAAGAATTTATTCTTATTTTCATGGCACTTATTCATTGTCAACGCTGCCTGGCGTGTAATGCTCCTGCTAGTTGTGTTTTGTGTTGCTTGTTTGTTCCACAAAACTTTAAAGAACAGAATTACTAAAAAATCTAAATAGGATCGTGTTTCTATTGTGCAGGGTGGTTATGTGTCACAATCGGCCAACAAATCGCTGTCGGTGTCCAAGAAGGCCAATATACTCAATAAAGCAGCCGCGGGAACCTCAAAAAGTGCCACAACAGCGACCTTGGGTGGTGGTAATAATGCTGCCGATGGTGGTTCCTCCAGTGGGTCAGCGACGGTTAGTGGTATAACTGTAAGTAAACAAAAATTCTGAATGAATTTTTTTATATCCTAAGTATATTTTGTGTGTGTTTAATTATAGGAAAAAGATTTGCGTGATATCACCGATGAGATACGTAAACTCAAAGCGATTATTGTTAAACATGAAAATCGCATAAGAGCCTTGGAAGCAGCTGTGAGGGCCCAAGAAGATGATACCGATGCTGTAGCCACTAGGAATGCCAATAATAATGCCAACAGCAATGACACCAAAGCCTCCGATAGCAATAAAAAGGATACCAACGACTCGAGCGCCAATAATGACAATGGCACTGCAGCTACTGCTGCGTCGGACGAGGCGTAAATCCAGTTTTCGCCGTTCATACTAGTACTACAACAACAACTACTACTGCTACAAAATTTTGTAGTTAAATAATCTACTACCTTTTACACTACTACAAAACTACTTCAAAACGTCAAACTACAAAGAAACAATTTTCAAAAAAAAACTTCAAAAACTACAAATTAAAGTAATAAGAATAATGATGATGCAAAGCGAAACAAAGCAAAGGAATTAAGAAGGAGCACGTTGTGTCGTGCCTTTCTTTCTTTAATTATTTTTTTGTTTTATGATAATATGTATACATAATTAATTATAATTATTACACAAACCACAAAGAAGAAAAAACAACAACAACAAAGGAAATTATATACATACATATGTTTTTTAAAAAATTCTTTTCTCTATATAACTTATAATTTTGTATTCGTATTACTTACTCCCTTTTTATTATAAATTATTTTTTTTGTATTATTTAAACTCTTGTCATCTTAGTTCTCTTATAATTTCTATACACTTCTTATCTCTCTTTTAATAGTTTGAGCCTACTCTCTCTTCCTAAATACCCTCTCTGTATTTATTATTTTTTTACCACCATTTCTTTTTTACTATATAAAATTGTTTTTATTTGTATTATTTTTTTTTTTTTTAATTTCTATAAATTAATTTTTTATTATTATTATTTTTTATTAATTATAAAATAAACAAAAAAACAAAACTTAATTAATTTTTAATCGTAAAAAACCATTAAATCATCGTTTTTTAATTAATTTTTAATTTTTAAAAAGCCTCAAAAAGCTCAACTTTAATTAAGTATGATGACTACAACAAAAAATGAAAAAAAACAATGTTTTTTATTTTTTTTTTTAATTTATTTTGTTGAATTTAATTTGTTACAAAATACCACTACTTACACTTACATACATTATCATAAATAATTTGCTCTTTATACAAACAAACAAATAAAAGAAAAATAACAACCTGCCTTCTTCTCTTAACATGCGACTATAGTTTAAATAATATTTCTTCTTGAAAAACTAAAAAAAAATAAAAGTAAAAGTAAAATAAAGCAACAACCCTCCAAATATATTTAAAACTAACTAAACAAATACATAATACAAACTGTTTTATAAATCCGCCCGTGTTTTTAATTCAATATTTTCTATAATAATTTGTGAAGCCAAGGTAAAAAATAAAACTAAAATTAAAAACAAAACAATTTATTTGTAATTAAATCGAAAAACTTATAAGAAACGCCACCCCCATTTAATTATAACAAATATTATATTATGCCTCCTCCCAAATAAAAAAAAAATACTTTTTGTAATTTTTTTCAAAGAAAATAAAAATTAAAGTTAAATAAAAAGAAAACAAACAAAAAATGTTATTTCATTTGTATGTGTTTAAGTACAAATCAATTATTTGCGGTATTATTTTGCTAAGTGTAAATCCTAGTGGTTTACTACTTTAGTTTACACCATTGTTGGAAAACTATTTTCAACGAGTAAACCGTTAACGGTATTAAAACATTGTTTGTCACCAACTACTTAGAAATTAGTTTATGCTTCACTCGTCTTTTGGAAGCCTTATATAGCACTTCGTGCCCTATATTTGAAAAGAGGTAAATCTTGATTTTTAATAAAGGAAAGAGTATTCTGCTCCTTATTTTTGAATTTACCAATTTACTAATTCTTGTGTTTTCATTTTATTATTTTGGAACGGATATACGCCGAAACATTGGTCCTTCTCCCACGGATAAAACACTGAGAATTTCATCCTCCAACCAAAAAAAGGAAGTCTCCTTGCCAAGGAATTTTTGTGCCCTTTTATTTGGAATTCATAGAACCAGCTTTTGAAAAATAAGGTTAGTAAATTGATATAAAGTGATAGTGTTCAAAATAAAGAAAGTACATAAGCATACATAAATTTGTGTGTGTGCGTTTGAAAAAAAGACGAAAGAAAACAACAATTGGTTATTGCCAAAATAAAAAAAGGAATTTAATATTACTGTGAATTAATTACATTATTGTGCATTGATTCATCATAAAGTGTATTAAATACATCCTTGTGTTTATATTTATACAGTACTTTTTTGACATTTGCGATCGGTACTATTTAATCAAGGCTGAGTTTTGTTTACATGGACGGACAGCCATAATTAATAATTAAAATTATCGTAAATTTACAAAGTAAATTAAATATACAAAATAACTACCCGCAGTTAAAAAAAAACTAATAAAATTTATTATTCCATAGAGAATATTAGTTTGTTGCACTTTACGGTGATTTTGCTGAATTTTATTCATATTATTTCGTGCGTCGGTAATTGCTTTGTGATATTCATTTCTACTTCTTCCTCCTTTTACCAATACATCGATATTCACTCTACGGTCGGTCGATTTGACTGTTTCGATTTTTTATTACAAAGTTTATATAAATTTGCATTTTTTTGTAAATTTTAAACATCGTTTCATAGTTTGTGTGTTTGTTCACTTAATTACTGATATTTTAATTAAGAATTTGAAGATGCCATTGACACCTCTTGAAAGTTTTATACGTGCTTCAGACGCTGTTATTAAATTTGAGGCAAATTTTAGTACAATTCGCGAAGAGGAACTTCATGTCTACTATATAGAAGTTTTAAATGGTGAACTGAAATTATTATGGGAAAAAGTGAAGATTACTTTCGAAAAGTGTTTGGATGATCTTGAATCGTCTGATGACGCGGAGCCAGAGGATATTAAAGCGGCTGAAAGTAAATATCAGAGTACTCTTAATATTTTTGCGCGGTGTTCAAAGGCAATGAAGATCAAGATTGATGAGTTAGAGGCTAAGTCGAAACCAAAAGATGCCTCTGCCGAGAATAGTGAATCGAAATTTGATAACGTTTGTCATAATTTACCGCTTCCGCCGTGTGATACGGACATCTTCAGTGGTGATTATCTTTCATGGCCTACGTTTAGGGATCTTTTTACTGCTTTGTATATAAATAACAGCCGCCTCAGTAATATTGAGAGATTATGTTATTTGGTACAAAGAACTGATGATGAGGCCAGAGAGCTTGTATCTAAATGTCCGTTAACTAATGCAGGGTTCGATATCGCGTGGAAAAATTTAAGGGATGTTTACGAAAATCCACGAATGTTAGTTAACAATCATTTGAAGTGTTTGTTTAGTTTTGATATGGTAGATAAAGAGACTAGTTCGTCATTAAGAAAGTTACAGCGCGGAATTAATGGATTCTTAACGGCTATGTCAGTTTATGAGATTTCCACTCAGAATTGGGATCCAATTACCCTCTCAGACAGTTACACTTTGGGAACAAAGTATTAAGGATAAAACTGCCTTATCTTTATGGAAAGATTTGGACATGTTTTTAACCGAAAGAATTCAAACTTTAGATTGCATTCGCGATCTGACATGTTCCGAAACTGACAAGAAAAGCAATGAACGAAGGTAAAGGCTCATGTTTTAAATACAAGTACATCGAATACTTGTATTTTATGTAATAACCAGGGCTATTTATTACGTTTTTGTCGTCAGTTTAAAAGAATGTCCGTTTCTGAGAGATTTTCTACAGTTAAGAAGTTTCATTGCTGCGTTAATTGTCTTGCGAGAACACATGAAGTTAAAGATTGTAAGAGTGAACATAGTTGTTTTATTTGTAAAAAAAGACACCATTCCCTACTTCATCGTGAAACGGTAGCTAACAATTCTTCACCATCGTCCCCAGTTAATAATACTACATCGATACCAGTTGTTCGATCGACTGAATTGACATCACAGATGCCAACTACTTCTGCAGCCGCTCTATCTAATGTAAATCGCCAAGTCTTTCATTTATCACAGAATTCGTCTGTGTTATTAGGAACTGCTATGGTTTCCATTATTTGCAATGATACCACGTATCCGGCAAGGGCCTTAATCGACCCAGCTTCAGAAACATCTTTCATTTCGGAACATTTGCGAAATCAACTGCGACTTCCGTCACATTCTACGAATGTAACGATTTCCGGTGTTCATAAGGAAGCTTCTACTACTTCGAGAAAGATTTGTAATATTCGCGTTGGTTCTCCTTTAGACAGAAGTATTGATTTGGAGACTTCTGCTATCGTTTTACCTTCAATATCTTGTAATTTGCCTTCATTTAATTGTCCTTCGGATATAAGAAGTGAATTACCTAATTTGCAATTAGCAGATCGTAATTTTTATCAAAGCAGGCCAGTTGATATTTTACTCGGTGCCGATTTATACCCGCATCTAATACTTGGCGAAGTTCGGAAAAATGTTATTGGAAATTTAATGGCTCAGAAAACTGTATTTGGTTGGGTTCTGACGGGACCTATTGATGTTTCGCGAAAAGAGTCTGTTAATGTTTTTTCAACAACGGTCGCCCTTTCCGAGGAAGAAAATTTGAACAGAAATCTTTTGATGCAATTTGAGGAATTATACACTATGCTGGATAGAATCGAGGCATGTCTAAATTCACGACCATTATGCCCTATGTCACAACGTCACAACGCACATCAAACGGTGTCGTTAATCGACCAATAACCAAAATTGTTGTTTTGTATACTTTATTTATCACTTTTATATCAATTTACTTTTACTAACCTTTCTTTTTACTAGAAAATGGACGCTGCTAATTTAAATAACGATCTCTTTGATCGCAACAGGAGTCCTTAATGGCTCAATCGTCGAAGTAATTTCATCAGGAGTCCTTAATGGCTCAATCGTCGAATTAATTTCATCAGGAGTCCTTAATGGCTCAATCGTCGAATTAATTTCCTCAGGAGTCTTTAATGGCTCAAATTATTTATTATTTAATTACAACACCCTTATGTGTTGCAAGGTGGCCGGCAATGTTTAAGTACAAATCAATTATTTGCGGTATTATTTTGCTAAGTGTAAATCCTAGTGGTTTACTACTTTAGTTTACACCATTGTTGGAAAACTATTTTCAACGAGTAAACCGTTAACGGTATTAAAACATTGTTTGTCACCAACTACTTAGAAATTAGTTTATGCTTCACTCGTCTTTTGGAAGCCTTATATAGCACTTCGTGCCCTATATTTGAAAAGAGGTAAATCTTGATTTTTAATAAAGGAAAGAGTATTCTGCTCCTTATTTTTGAATTTACCAATTTACTAATTCTTGTGTTTTCATTTTATTATTTTGGAACGGATATACGCCGAAACAGTATGTATGTATGTGCGTTAAGCTGGCTCCCCCAAAAAAGTTTTGGATGTTACCAACTAAAATAAAAGTTGAATTCATTCTAAGATACCATTTCTCATAAGATAAAAAAAGTTTTTATGACTTTTTTTCAAATATCTCACAAAAGAAACATACGAGATATTGCTATCACGTAAAGGTATTTGTTGCGGTTTCAATGCCAAATCTATCTTGTAAGTTCAAACTTGTGTAATTTTGTTTGCAAAAATTTTAAGTTTTTTAAATTTTTATTTACAATTAATTGAAATAATTAGTTTAAATGAACATGTTATTAGCCTCATATAATTTCACCGAAACGGGTTTTTCAAAACTCAATCAAGTTCGAATTTTATTTGAATTTTTGGAAAACTATTTTCAACCCGATCTGATTTTAGCTATACATATGTAAATACACAAAATTTGTAAGTAAAACAATAAACTTTCTATTATGTAATGACCAATTGTTTTGGTTCAACTAAAATGTTTTTTTTATAACCCAAATTAATTTAAAAAGTGTTATATACCAATGGAAAGCTTATGAAATTACTCTTATTTTGATATCCATATTGCGATTGTATTGAACATATAGCATCAAATAATTCTGTCAAAATTTGAAAAAAATTAAAAATTTTCCCAAAAACAACAAATATTTTTGGACTTAGACAATCACTCTTATTCTTTTTGGCGTCGTGGATGTCGTCGTCAATATTGAGCCAAAAAATGGTATATATTTCGCTAATATCGATAACAATTGGAAACTTTTGACAGCGTTTTGTACTTTAACCCGACTTATAAAAGTATAAAATTCTGTCAATAGTATCCATTTGTCGCGACGCCAAATAGAATAAGGGTGAATAATTTTAGATATGGCATTGAAAGCACCTTTCAAAGACCTTTCACATGATACCAATATTTCATATCGTCAGCAAAACAACATAAAATCAAAAAATTCAAAATTGATTTTATTATTGATTACGATTCACGATTCATATTACAAAATTTTAAACTTTTACTATCTAAAATAATCAAGTTATTACCAAAATTGAAGCTTAAGTATCACCAAGAACGTGCTTTTCTTCAACGAAATAACGTATACTCTTTGAGTAATTTTAATTAATAAATCGTTTTTACCTTATTTTATGTAGTATCTTAATTTTTTTTAATAAATTTGTTGGAATTGAATATTTTTTGCAGAATATTTTATTATTTTATTAATTAAAATAAAAAAAACACTAAAAATATATATGTATATAACTGCTTTTATTTAAAATGAAAATAAAATATTTTTATTTAAGATTTTATTTTTTCATAAAAATTTTAAATTAACAATTCAAAAATACGTAAGACACATTCATAAAGTGTTCTTTGAAAAATTATTTTTTTTTATATATAAAATATATTTCTAGTTTCATAGTAAAACAGATATGCAAATTTTGTTTCAATCACCCCTATCGCGAATCAATATTTCACTCGAAATATGTTCACGTGAAAAAATGCCCCATAATGTGAAATTTTTAGATGGAATTTTGCAAACAATAAACAGCTGTTACGAACAAAATCAACTATTGTGAATGAAAGATTCATGGGAATATCACGATAGCAATTTTCCCTTCGAGGGAAATGGATATTTCATGGGAACATAAATTTCACATGTTTTTCACGACAGGGGTTTATATCTCAAGTAGTTTTCATTTTATAACGATTTTTCCTTCTATAAAATTATGAAAAGTGATTTTACGTTATTTTTAATTTTAGGTGACAATATGTTTCCTTTGGGAGAAATATGAAAAATTCATACAAACATTTACCTTTTCATCCTTTGACACAGCTCACCAAATACTGTTGCCTGGTCAAAAATTTTGAGAAATGGTCTCAAACAGGGACCGAAAATAATAATTATTCTTGAAATTTCAAAGGAAAAAAGCCATCACTAGAAAATATCGGAGAGTCAAGTCAAGCATACCATTTTGATCGTTTTCAACTATATTTTCATAAATTAACATGATTTTTAATTTCTTGATTTTTATTTTTTTTGTCAAAAATAATTGTTATTTTTTGATTTTTATTTTTTTTGTCAGAAATATTTGTCAAACTTTGAGTTTTATTTTTTTTGTCAGAAATATTTGTCAAAATTTGATTTTTATTTTTTTTGTCAGAAATAATTGTTATTTTTTGTGATACATATTTGTCACACTATGATTTTTATTTATATAGTCTGACAAATATGTATCACAAAAAAATAACAATTATTTCTGACAAAAAAAAATAAAAATCAAAGTTTGACAAATATTTCTGACAAAAAAAAATAAAAATCAAAGTTTGACAAATATTTCTGACAAAAAAAATAAAAATCAAAAAATAACAATTATGTTGTGATTTTTATTATAAATGTCATAATTGTTACGGTCCCTGGTCTCAAACAAACAAATCTTTCATTGGGAACATCGACACCTTATTTTTTCTCCATAAATGTATTACAGTTTTTGTTTCCATCCAGCCGTGTATTCATTTTATTTAATCCTCCCTCCGTTAGCCGCAACAAAATTTGTATTGCAATTTTTTTTTTTAAATTCCCTAAATTTTAAGCTATTTTTTGATAAAAAATATATTTTTACTGTATTTTTATTTCTTTTAAATACTTTAAATTTAATATTGTTTTTATGTTTACGAAATAAAAAGAGAAGCGATTATTTTCTAACGCAGCTTTTTCTTTATTGATATAAATTTGATACATTGAGACTAGTCTCGATTGAAAATGATTGCGACTAACGGAGGGTTAAATTTTGTAAAAATTAATAGTGTTGCATACTTTAAGGCGTCAATGTAAATAATTGGGGACCAACCGAATACTTCACTGACTAACTACATTTTAGTCGTTTAATTATGATAATTCTTCAATACCAATTGTAATTAAATTAAAGTTTATTTAATAACGAAAATTTTATGTAGTATTTAAGGATATATGATTTTTGCCATCGCTATTGATATTATACATATAACATTGTATTAGACATTCTGTAGACTATAATTCTGTTTGTTTTCATATCACTACGAACCTTAAGATATCCCAGTGAGTATGATAGTGATCCAAATCGTACATTATTAATTGTGAAGTAATTTTAAATACTTTTTAAGGGACCTTATGAATAAAGTAAACATACTATCTATTAGTCCCCCAAGAGTAATCTGATTAAAACAATTGTGTGAGCCAAATAAACCAGAGAACTATATGATAGCGAAAACGATATTACCTTATAGGGCGATTATATCATATTTTATTCTTGAAAACGATATTATCATAATATTTGAGGTCAATAAGAACCCGTACATGTTAAAATAACTAGTCATTTACCTGATCAATGGACTCCCGCTTAGGACATGCACATGTTAAAATAACTAGTCACGTAGCTAGATATGTAACTAGTTGTCACTCGAAATGATAGGTAAAATCACTAATTCGGAACGGTCTCCTAGAACGTCTGGGAGTTCGAAAAACTCAATACGTTCACACTTTTTCACACGCAGCTGCTCACTGTTCAGGTGAATTTAGCTGGACAATGTTTTTTAACACTTTCCTACAAGTGAACCCAAAAACAGAATTGCCAATAAATAGTTTTAGACAAATTTACTAGATTGTGGTATAATAATTATTATATTTTTAACTTTTTTACATATATTTGTAAAATAAAATAGTAAAAATGTCCATTAATGCGCATAGTTTTCGTAAAAAATAACGATTTCATAAGTTTTTAATAAAATTTGCTGATACATTTTCCTCAAAAATTTTTGAATTTGAAAATTTTGGTAATTTTTTATTGTAATTAATAATAACAAAATTTGGTTTCAAGCCGCAAAATTAACAAATGCAGATATTAAAAAGGTTTATTTAATTCGCTGTAATTTTCTTATATTTGTAGCTTTTTGACGACATCATTCTTCTCTAGCTAATATTTACAAAATTAACTTTTACTTCTTGCAATAGGTAAACATTTCGATGTATTTTTCGACATTTTCGATAATAATATGTATTCTTAACTATCAACAATTTACTTGCATGTGTAAACGATGTTTAAAATGCAAAACTAATTTTTTCCAGGGATTGGCAGCTAAAAAACGCTAGATTTGACGGGAAAACCTCCAAATTGCCAACACTTCAACTCAGCAGATATCTTTGCCGACTAAATTTCACGGCGGCGGCGGACTCCAAAAATGTCGGCGACAACTCAAAGCCTGCTGTTAAGGCGTATTCACATAAGGTGTACTCGCCCCTACACGCGCGTGAACAAAACAACCCGACAAAACAATCTGGCAAACCGTAACAGCTGTTCTATCAAAACAAACATTTTTTTCTTGTGTGGTGAGAAATTCTTTGTTGTTGCATGTGTATCAACGTGTATATTTGTTATTGTAAAAGCGGTTTGCTAAAAATTCAATTTCATTCGTTTGTATTTTTTAAACTGGCAAACCGAAAACATAACCTCAATAGCATCAAACAAACTCTTGAATAGTTTTTTAGATGTAAATATGAAACCTATTTAGGTGTAAAGAAAATTTATCGGAACCATAAATTTTATTTGGAAACAAATAACTAAAAACATATAATAAATAATAAAATAAGTAAATTTTGTGCTTCAAACCAGTATGCCATAACAGAATAACATAGTAAATGTATGTTTAAAAATTGTAACTGGGGTAATTCGTACACCACACTAGTAATTGCCCTGTAAAATCTGAACAAGATCTTGTGCGTCAAATCGGATTGTAGGAATCATTAGCTGATAACTGTAGTAATCGAATGACATATACATTTTGTCATAAAAAACTGGAATATAGGGGTACTACATTCGAAACTAAAACTTTTCCAAAAAATTTATAGAAACACGACTGTAGACATTTCTCTGTAAATCCTGAACTAGACCTTGTGCGTCATATTGGATTGTAGAAATCAGTAGCTGATAACTGTAGTAATCGAATAACATATACATTTTGTCATAAACAACTGGAATATAGGGGTCCTATATACCAAACTGAAATATTTTATGAAAAATGTAGAAGAACGCCACTTTAGTATTTGCCCTGTAAAATCTGAACGAGATCTTGTGCGTCATATCAGATTTCAGAAAACTGTAGCTGATAACTGTAGTAATCGAATGGCGTATATATTTTTTCATAAAAAAGTGGAATATAGGGGTACCATATACCAAACTGAAATATTTATGAAAAATGTAGAAGAACGCCACTTTAGTATTTGCCCTGTAAAATCTGAACGAGATCTTGTGCGTCATATCGGATTGCAGGAGTCTATAGCTTATAATTGTAGTAATCGAATGGCGTATATATTTTTTCATAAAAAACTGGAATATAGGGGTACCATATACCAAACTGAAATGTTTCATGAAAAATGTAGAAGAACACCACTTTAGTATTTGCCCTGTAAAATCTGAACGAGATCTTGTGCGTCATATTGGATTGCAGGAGTCTATAGCTTATAATTGTAGTAATCGAATGGCGTATATATTTTTTCATAAAAAACTGGAATATAGGGGTACCATATACCAAACTGAAATGTTTCATGAAAAATGTAGAAGAACACCACTTTAGTATTTGCCCTGTAAAATCTGAACGAGATCTTGTGCGTCATATTGGATTTCAGAAAACTGTAGCTGATAACTGTAGTAATCGAATGGCGTATATATTTTTTCATAAAAAACTGGAATATAGGGGTACCATATACCAAACTGAAATGTTTCATGAAAAATGTAGAAGAACGCCACTTTAGTATTTGCCCTGTAAAATCTGAACGAGATCTTGTGCGTCATATTGGATTTCAGAAAACTGTAGCTGATAACTGTAGTAATCGAATGGCGTATATATTTTTTCATAAAAAACTGGAATATAGGTGTACTACATACGAAACTAAAAAAAATAACGGAGTAGGCAACATTGAACAGCAACTTGTATAAAAAACTCACCACACCACTTAGCACAATCAGCTGTTACGGTTTGTTGAAATTCCAGTGTTTGTTTTGTTCACGCCGATCACCCCTACAACAATTACAAATATACAAAAACAACAGGCATGTAGTTTTTGTTAAAAACCCCAACTGTCAAAAAATTATGAAAGAATTATTAAAAAATAACAAATACTCGTGCTAGAATACATATACATAAAAAATGTGTATATCACATGTTTACAATTCTGCATAATTTTTTACTTTTTAATCTCTTTTACACTTTTTTAATTTTGTCGCTTTCCAATGTTATCAAACAGAAACACAAATTATGAGCTGATGTTCAGCTGGGCTAATGAGTACACCTTATTAAATATACCTTGTCTGCTGTCAGCTTACTAAAGAACAATTACTCAAATTGTAATAAATAAAGAATTTAAACAGTGAAATTCCGAAAATTTTATGAAATTACTAAGGAACTTAAGTTAAAAACGGCGGCTACTTGCACGCCGAATTAAGATGAACAAATTTCGACGGCGGCTCATTTTAAAATTTATCGGCGGCTCAGCTCAACCGTATTATAGTTGTTCGGCGGATGTTTCTGGTGTAGTCGACAAGAAATTCGATTTTCTGCAACATTCCAATTTGACAGTTTAGTGTGTTTAGACGTGTTCTCAGAGAAAACGAAAAAAGGTATACATATAGAAAAAATTCGCATAACAAGAATTATTTTAAAAGTATTGTTTGCGAAGTATTCATCAATATATTATATTAAATGGAATGAAAAGCAGCTTGTAAAAGTGAAATTAAATGTATATTTAAGAAATGTTAAAGAGCAAATGAAAACTATTTTTTGTTGCAAATTACATAAGCTGAATAGAGAAAAGATGCTAAGAAACCAGTAAGGCAAATAAACAACAAGAGGAAGTAGTAGACAAGACAAAGAAACCTAAAAACTAAAGATTTAAACCGAATGAAAAAGTAAAACAAATACGAAAAAAGCAATTTGGGAACAAAAACGTGATACAATCGTCATTTGGAATTTCATCATTTCTGCATAAAAACCGGATTCGAAGTAAAATAAAACTACGTTACAGTCGACACTTTATAAGTTGGAGGATAAGCAAACAGCAAAATTTAACCTAGAAATTGCAAGGGGAAGATGTGCTTTAATAACACAACACTAAATCAACAAGACACTAAAAGAAGCAATACAAGGACTATTGATTTTTCTACGAACGCTTCAGCGGTCACCAGTCTTGAATTGAATTTAGATTTATTAAAGAAAACTAAAGATAATCTTTGATTTATAGCTTCATTTTTTTTGTACAATATTTCTATAAATACCAAAGATTTATAATAAGTTTAGAAAAATCAACACAATTTTATATTAACGCCATCCCCATTCCCCCTCTACAATTCGCAGCAAACAAAGCAATTGGCAACAAAGCCTTTTTAAAAATAACAAAACACTTCGTAGCACAATTCAACAAATTACTAATATAAACAAATATTTAAATATATATCGTGATATTGCTATTTTGTGAATTAAAACAAGCACATGTAGTAAAACTAAAAAGAAAACTGCAAAAGTTTTGAAAAATCGAGTGAGACTAACAAAGAAACTTTATAATAAAATAAAGAAAGAGTGAAACAAAATCAAAAATATTTAAATCTTATAAACTTGTAAAAGTTCCTGTTGAAATAAATTTTGTCTTAAGTTAGAAAATAATAAAAAAAATAAAACGCTAATGTCCACCATGAGTTCTACAAAACCTCCAGTAGCCGTTTCCAATGGCAAATTCAAATTATCCTCACATGTTAAATATGAGCATTTAGTTGCTGGCATTTCGGGTGGAGTAACATCGACAATTATATTGCATCCATTGGATTTGATAAAAATTCGTTTTGCGGGTAAGTTAACTATTAATTAATTAATGTGTGAATATAGAAATAATTTTTACAAAATAAAGAGGTGTGTGCACAATGTTTCGTGAAAATTAAAAGTTAGATTTTTATGAAAGTCTTAATTTTATTTACATATACCTACATATTTTAACATAAATTATTAACGTCTCTAAACAGATTAAATATATCCTAAAATAATTATTCGATTTCAAGTACATAATACTATTTAATAATGTTTGTTTTGCTTATTATAATACATATACCTATTATACAATTGTATTTTAATTAATATTTTAGTTGATCCTATTATAAAAGACGAAATGCGCAAGATAGGATTCGATTTTAAACCTATGGTTTCTTGCGGAAAATTTCTTAGAATTTTCCTTAGAATGCGATTCTTTTATATGATTTTTCTTGAAAAAAATTGGCCCACCCTAATCTAAATATATAAAAATGTCATTTCGTCTGTACAAATAATTTTTTTCCTAACATATTTTTTCATCAAACACATTTTTTAAACAGTTGCGTTCGAGAGTTGTTTGAAATACATTTCCTTTGATATAGGAATGTATTTACATATTTTCTATGTACAGAACTTAGAAGTTATTCAATACAAGTACATATATCCAAAAATAATTAAAACAAATAAGAGAGTTATATTCGGATGTGCCGAATCTTATATACTAGGGTATTCAATCGATTAACAGTTAATCGGTTAACCGATTAATTTTGGTCGGTTAACTGTTCGAATAATTTAAAATTGCCGATTTTCAAATAACAAATACATCGATTAATTTGTGTCGATTAACCAATTAACCGAAATTTATTTATTTTTTTTTTGTACTTTATATAGATATATGTGTTTAATAACATACATTTTATTTCTTAACTCATGAACATTCCCACCTAGCAATAGTTTTTTGAAGTATAGCTCAAAATCTGAAACTAAAGAATTTTGAAATGACATTTTTTCATTACTGAAACTTTTATCAGAACTTAACGAAACTATTAAAAGTATTAAAAATCTAAAAAATCCCAAAAGGACTCCAATGGTATAACTGAGGATTTTATATGCTTAAAAAAACTAAATAAAGAACTAAGAAATTGGATAGTCTTTCTAATGACTTACTTTTGATTTTTCCAACATCTACAATCAGTGAGAGAGTTTTTTCCATGTCATGTTTTATTAAAACTAAAGAAAAATCTTTTAAAAGGAAAGCTTTTAAATTTGATTTTTTTTTCTTAAAATATTATTTCAGAAAATCTCACTTAAATCGTATAAAATACACACATGTGTATTATTATTTTGCTATTATTTATTTTTTTGTTGAAATGCTTAAATAAGTACACAAAATTTATAGTTTTATTTTAAATTTAAAATTAAAATATAAATTATTCGGTTAATCGAATAATTTAAAATTAACCGATTATTAACTGATTGCATCTAGACTCCGATTAATTATTTGCTCGATTAACCTATTAAACCAGAAACCCGATTAATTGAATACCCTATTAATATACCCTTCACCAAAGTATACTTTAAAAATCAATTATTGACAAAAAAAATTGTATTGTAGAATCCTATGGTGTGATCAATAAGTCCCGTTACTATTTTAGTGCAGTAATATGTAAAATAAGCTGGACACAATTTTAGCACATATAAGTATAATTAAATTTTTTAAAAGTTTTTTGAGGGTATAAATATTAATTGGTAAGTTTAGGTATTACTTAATCAATGAGGAAGAAAAACTGACTTAATAAACATTATTTAGATATGGCTAAAAAAAAGTTGTGTACAGAGGAACAGCGAAAGATTATTCAACAAATGAACTCGAGAGGAACAAGTTTAAGTGAGATTGCTTATACTTTGGAATGCTCCAGGAAGATGGTTTATAATGCACTAAGACATATTCAGAAGTATAAAACATCTAAAAATGTTACACAGGCTCCTCGGCCCAGAAAAACTTCACGTAAAGAGGACACTTTAATATACAGAGCCTCTGTCGGAGATCCTTTTAAGAGCTCCACCGTAATCCAGAGAGAAATTTCAGGAAAATATGGTATCGACGTGTACAGCAGAACGATAAGAAGAAGACTTAATGAAAAAAATGTACGTGGATGCATTTCTCAGCATAAGCCACATGTTTCAAAAAAGAACATACAAGCTCGGTTGTCCTTTGCTCGTGAGCATTTGGAAAAGACGTTAATTTTTTGGAAAAATGTCCTTTAGAGTGATGAATCTAAATTTTGTAGATTCGGATCGGATGGTATGAGGTATGTAAGGCGTCCTCCGAACATGCAACATAATCCAAAGTACACCAGTAAAACAATAAAACACGGTGGGGGTAATGTGATGGTGTGGGCAGCATTTTCTGGGTATGGTGTTGGTCCTATAAAAAAGATTCATACTCGTATGGACCAGTATGTATACCAGAATATACTTCTAAATACAATGCTACCTTATGCAGAGGACAACATGCCACTTAGGTGGCGATTTATGCAATATAATGATCCAAAACACACCTCACGCTTAGTGAGGTGTTGCTTGGAATCGAACAATATCGACGTGTTAAAATGGCCAGCCCAATCTCCCGATCTCAATCCTATTGAGAACCTTTGGAATGATGTGGAGCAGCATATAATGAGAGAAAAGCCTAAAAATTTGGCCGATTTATGGAAAGAAGTAGAAAAAGCTTGGAATGATATTTCAGTGGATCGCTGTATGGCCCTTGTAGAAAGTATGCCAAGGAGACTAGCAGCTGTGATAAAAAATAAAGAGTATCCAACTAAGTACTAAGTTTTTAGTGAAATAAGTTTTTTTGTTTTGTTACTTTTTTAATATGAATAAACTTTTTTATTTTGTGCTAAAATACTGTCCAGTGTTTTTTTGAGGTTATTCTATTCTGGATAGAAAAACGCAAAATATATATAAAGGAATAATGCTGGACATGATGGGACGTTATCTTTGAAGGACAAGTAACACGCATGCAAAAGATATCATAAAAAAATTAAGAAATATAGGATATATTTGCGTTTAAAAATAGCAAGTAGCTAGTGTGCTAACCTCATGGCCACCACTGTATGTATTCTGATTTGAAAGTTCTTCTTCGAACGGAATGCCGCATTTTGTTTCGCATGATTTCGACAGCATAGATTATTATAGATATGAAACATATGACAGAATGGTTATTTTGACAATCTACAACCACTTTTCAATGGTTGTGGTTTGCAGAGCCAGAGAAAAAATACAATTTTCAATAGGCAACGAGTGTGATATATGTATATTTGTCCCTCTTTCCAAACCACAACTATTTTGACATTTTCTTTTGTTTGTTTTCAATTGCCATATTGCTGGAAACAGCTGATTCATAGCTGTGTAATCTGAGACAAAGTGTTTCGATTTTGGTTATGTACAAAAAACGTTTACTAATAGGAAAAGTTTAAAGCTGTTTATAAAATCGAATATATTTCCAGGTGTGGTGCTACAGGGGTTTTCATCAAGAGGTGTTATTTTGGTATTCAAAGAAAAATTGCATTTTTTGAGATAAATGATCGGATGTTTATTTCATAATAAAGAGGGAAGGTAGCCGTTAATAATGAAAAACAACATTAGCCAAATGTGCAGAACGACCACTCTTACAGGACCATATTTTTTTCATGAAATTTTCCATAACCAAATCGAAAAGTGGCTGCCCTATGTCCTCGATAGCTTTACGAATTCAATCTTTGAGGTCTTGAATCGACGCTGGGTTGTTGGCGCAGACCTTATCTTTCACGTGGCCCCAAAGCAGGGAAAGGCAGCCTATACTATTACATTTTGCGATTGTATTCGATCTCACTACGAATTGGTGTTGCCAGTAAACTTTCGTCTCTTTTCCCCAATTAAAAATCTCATATTGTTCATCATACATCTTAAACAGTTGGGACAATTTTTTTTCTCTGGCATCTCTGATTCTTAAATTGTGCGATACACAACCTGCTTGTTTGAATGCTCAAGCTAGACTGATTAAAGTTGTTTATTTCTCTACAATGCGTGTACACACGTAAGAGAAGAGTAAATGAAAAACGCGGCGCCCATCTTTTGCCATTCCCTGCCCCAAAGGAAGAAGTCGCAAGGCGTTAAATCACAAGATCTCGGTGGCCAATTGTGATAGATAATAACAATCAGCAAAGACACGACTTTGTTGACGATCGGCAGGCTTGAGTTCTTGTGTTAACTGAACTTTATAAGCCTTAAGACCAATGTCTTTATGCAAAATACGGTGTAATGACGTTTGTGGAATGCCCAATCCCAAAGAACGACGAGGAATGGACAAACCTGGGTTTTCTTCAACACTTTGGGCTACAGCAGCAATATTCTCAGTTGTTCTTGAGCAACGTGCACGGGTTTTATTCTTCACATCACTAACTTGTCCCAACAGCTAAAATTTTTCCACCAATTTCTGTATTGCGGTACGACAAGGTGCTTTACGGCGACCCAAAAATATTTTTAGTTTTGTAGTGAATTTTAATAATTTTAATGCGTTGTTAAAGCGTCTATCGTTCCATTTTTAGTAATGGCGTAGTTTCTACTTGTCAAATGTCTAAGAATAAAAGCTTCAAAAGTGACAGCTACCGAAATACCGGGAGATTCAAAATAACACCTCTTGTTGGAAAACCCTTTATCATTTCCACAAAATCTTTTTTAATCAGGAAAATGACAATCCAAAATACTGTTCTTGCAGAGAAATGTATCGAATTTCTTAAAGTCAATATTTGTATCTTATTTGTCTAAAATTGTACTCTTTTGTGTAAATAAATAAATTAAGACTTTTATTTGAAAAAATAACAATTTAAAAGTGCACAAATAACAAATATTTACTTGTTTTTAACATTGTTTACGCAAATCTGTAGCAAAATAATAATTTCTAAAAACAACAATAACTGCGTAAACATAGAAAAATAACAACATCCGTAATAATTACTATTACGTAGAATTTAGCAGTAATCAAAACAACCAATATAATATGTTGTTATTTTGTTTTTAGAAAAGTCCAGAACTTGGCTTGAATAAAACTTAAATAAAATGCAAAACAAATAACAAAATTGCACATAATCGGTACCAAACACCAACTCATAGATAAAGTGTTAAATTGTTTAAAAAAATAATAAAACATTTGTATTGGAAATATATTTTTATGGAGTAAATAAAATTCGCAAAGCGGAAAGTATACAAAATAATTGTCAATATTTGCGTTAATCAAGTACATATATATGTATGTATTTGTTTGCAAAATAAGATTACTATCTTGGAAAAACACTTGTAAATAAAATGAGTATTAAAAAGAAGGAAGCATGTTTATGATCATAAAGAAGTTATTTTAATATTGAATATAAGTTTAAATTTCAAATTCATTTTTCTTATACAAACAACTGAAATAAAAATTTTGTTAAATGTACCATTTTCTAATCTAGTTTTTAATACCAATAAAGTCACAGACAAGACTTTAGAAACTAGTTTCATTTAAGGCCATCTATAGCTGTTCACAATAACTATTTTCCTTATCTAATTTACTATACAATATGTGTGACGATTTACATTCAAGTAATACAACATTTTATGTTATTTATATGTAATACATGTATATGTATATACATAAATATCTATAACAATAGCCTGTATTAAAAGTAGAAAATTGTAAATGAATTTAATTTCATTAGTCATTTGAAAAGAAACGATTCGAAACATGCTGACTTGGTATAATTCCAAATCAGCATGTTTAAAAAACAACTTTTTTTTTATCACGTGCTGTAATCGTGTTACACACAATCGTGTATTCCAAAAGTTGTATTTCATAAACTATTAGTTTATATTTTATTAATTTAGTATTACTACTTGTATTTATTAAATATTTATCTAAATCAACTGGTTGCATTTTTAATAAATAAATTCAGTATTTTCATAGTTGATTTTGGTTGTTAACTTCAACTTTTCTTGTCTATCTTTTGTCGGACTTCGATTATTTTTTGTTATTTTTTTGTAATAATGCCGTCTATTTAAGATAAGAGGGGAAAATTCCATTTGTGTTGTTATATATGCCATCATTAATGTGGGTGTTTGAATTAAATGAAATTACTTACTTGACGCATTTGCTGAATTTATGGTGTATTTTTTTTTAGCATGGTAACACAGACTATATAAATTGAATTATATGCGTATTTTTAGAAAGATTGTTTATTACAGTAGCTACTTAATTGTTGGTGTGTGTTTTCATTTATGACGTTTTGTTATATGAATTTCTGAAAACCAACAATAAATATTTATTAAGTCCAGCCAGTGTCGATTAAAAAACATGTTGGTGATTTCTGAAAGGAGCATGAATGTATATTGCGCTAAGATTTTCTATATATACTGTGGGTGACATTTCATCAAATACGTATATATACAGTTGTGAACATGATAATAGCAGTACATACTACTAATTTTGTAAATATTTTAACTGTTTTCACAGTGTTACTGTCTTTGAGAAGCAGAAGAAAATGAATATTTATCTATACTTTACACGAATACCAGCCGAAGCAAGAAATGTTGGTCTAATCCGTTATCAAAATCAAATATTTGGAAGAATTTTATTACTTTTAGACAATTACAAAAAAAGTTCATTCAGAAGCGAATTTAGGAAACCAGATAATGTTTCATTACTCAAAGCCAAAGCGAATTTTTGCAAACCATAAAATTCATGATGTAAATAAATTTGTGTTCGGATAAGATTTCTTTTTTTTTTAATATTTGTAAAACATGTGCAATAACCCTTGTTTAATTAAAATAAAAACAATTATTTAATCAGTTTAATTTTACAAATATTCCGTTTATTTATAAAAAGGAAATTTTTAATGATCTTTATAATACATAACTGAATGATCACGTATATATATAATTGATAACCTATCTCAACTTGTGAAAAATATTTTGAACTGAAAAACTATAAATATTATTAAAATGAAAGTTTTAATAAACGTTCAGATTAAAAAAATAAACGACTAACTAGGGGGTAATTTTCAAATTCAAATGATGAATATTAAATTGTTGCCTGATGATAAGAAACGTTATTAAATTTAAAATAAAACCATTAAGAGAACTATATTCGGCTGTGCCGATTCTTATATACCCTTCAACAAATTATACTTTGAAATAAAAATTTTAAATATTTTTTAAACAAAATTATTTTTTTTTTTTCAAAATTATTTTTCAAATTTAAAAAATTTTTTTTTTTCATTTTTTAAATTTATTAGTAAAAAAAAATAAAACAAACAAATTTTTTTGTTAAAAAAAAAATTCGGGTTAAAAAATAATTTTCCCGATTTTGATCCATTGTAGGTCCAAATTACTATATCCTTATGTACATTGTTGCAATGGACTATGAATATAATATTGTCTATATTAATGAATTAGTAATCCAGATATAAAAATAAGCCAAAAATTGAGGTTGTCCTGGTTTTTTCCTTATATCTCAACCATTTGAGGTCAATTTTCTTGATTTTAAATAGCAACAGCCGGAAGAATTCCCGATATATTGATGTATCAATCATGTTTGTAAGTTATTTGGGGGCTACGGAAATTTGATTTCAACATATAGATGAACATGGCTATATCGACTTCGGTATCTAAAGAGATCCAGAATATACATATATACTTTGTGGGGTCGCATGTGAAAAATTTAGAAATTACGAACGGAATGACAAACTTATATATACCCTTGCCACACATGGTGAATGATAATTTTGTAACTCATGCTAAAATGTTGAATTCTAAATTGACGTTGTAATGCTTACTTAATATGGCCATGTTATCTTAAGACTTAATCAAAATAATTGTTCATACAGCTAAATAATAAATGTCTTTAATTAAGCCTTAACTATGTTTACAATTTTTATAAGTTTCCCGGTCTGAAATTAGTTTGTTAAAAAGAATGTTTAATTTCTTTTCTTTTTTTTTTTGCCTTTTTTCTACTTTTCAAAAATTGTTTTTTTTTTCAATCTCCATAGATAGACATATTAATTTGTCTATTTCTAAGCTAATATATAAAATTGTCTTAAAACGTTATCATAAAAAATGATTATGATTATACATAATTCAATTTTCTAAATTATAGACCAAAGTGTAATTTAGAAATCTTAAAGTTCCTTAAAGTTTTATTTCCTAGTTTCTTTTTAATGTATCACATTCCTTTGTTATATTTTTACTATCTTATCGGTAAGTTCGGCGTATCGTCAACCCAAAAGTACAAAAATTAGAATATGTATTCACTGGCAAAATGTTGTTTTTGCTAAGACAAAACAAAATTATTAAAAATATAATTCCATCAATAAAACACCTAAATACAAATATACTGTTGATAAGCACACGAGCGCTCATTTTAGAGAAAAACATCACGCGTTTAAAATAAAATTCTTAATTTTGAAAATGAAAAAAAATTTTGAGTATTTTTAACAAGAATTAAACGTTAAATAGCAACAACTTTTTTGCGTTATCACTACGAAATAAAATAAACAATAACAATTTTTAGTTGGAGGTAAATAAAATATATATTTTTTTTTTTTGGCAATTTGTTTTTGTTGTTTTAAGTAAACAGCAAATGTAGAAAAAAAAAATACAAAATGGGGGCTCGTCTAACCTCCTAATGATCTTTTTTATTTTTTTTTTCAAATGGCAATCATTGCGTCTATAAACATTAAAAACACATACATTTCTTTGTCTTTTAAAAAACCTTGAAGTCTGTTTAAAGAAAAACAAGTATTTTTAAGTTTTTTTTTTTTAAATTTAAGAAATAATAGAAGTATGTTTTCCATTGCATATTTTTATACCCTTCACCATGAGTGATAAGGGTATACAAATACAAAGGAAACTTATTCAAATATTTAATTAGTAGGTCAAAATACAAAAAAAATTCTTTTGGAATTTTTATTATTTCATTAATATATACTTTTATTTACTTTAATTAACAAAAAATAAGAACATAATTAATTAAATTCTTAAAAGAAAAAATAAGTAAAAATTATTCAGTATTAAGGTATTGACAAAACAATAGAAACTAAGGTTTCATTTTCACAAAAATTATTGAGCAATCTGACTTTCGTATCGTTGGCGATATTCGGTAAAATTTATTAGGAATTTTGCCCAAACCAAAAATCAAACCGAATATTTGGTTAAACTTTAAAGGTTATTCATAATGTTAACTCCAAGGACTTATGCAACTTCTATATAAGTGCATAAAACACATGTACGTTTTCATAAAGGGTTCGATGGACAGTTTAATCGATGGGGTATCATGGGAAATCTGACCATATGTTGGAAATTATTAGGAAACGTCACAGTCTTTGTTAAACCAGAAGGCATTAAGTATTTTATTCTATCCAGACGTTCTGTGGAAACGATTCTTGAACTACATCTTTATTTGCTAGAAATATGTATAAAATTGCTAGAAAATAAAAATCATCTTTAGGAGCAGATTTTATGTTGTAAAAATACACCTAAAATGTTCATGAGATTTACGTTTTTATTATATCAATAGCTTTTTGTGCATTTTGTTAGTTGAGCAAAACATTGCGCTATGTTTATAAATGGTTTTTGACGTGGATTAACTTAATAATTATACCAATTTAGGTCGTCGAATTGTTTCGAAATAAATTTGTCAAACTATGTTTTCAATTTAAACGTGCTTATTTACTAATTTTACGAATAGACCTTTTGTCTAAGAATATAATATTCATTTTAATTTCTAAAGTAAATTGATTGATAAATAATTTTATTTGATAACATTTTAACAATAATTGTTTAGTGTTCTAAAAACTGCACTTTTCGTATAATATGTTGCCTTCAAATGACTCAGTTTAAATACAATAAAATACAATAAAGTGTTGATTTCTCATATTTTTAACACTTAGCAACAATAAATTGTTAAATTTATAAGAAAAAAATAATAAAACACAAAACAAAACAACTGTGGTTTTGCAAATTATAAACAAATAACAATAATAAACTGACTCGTTGTAGACCATACCATACAACACAGTATTTTTGAACAACAAAAAATTATATTTACGTGTACAGTCACGTGAATTTTTGTATTTAACAAAAAATTCAATGAAAATATAAAAAAACCCCATAAATTACCAACAGTTCATTATAAAAATTTGTTAAGTTGTATGCGTTTGTTTTTTATTTCATATTTCACAAAGAAACGATAAAACAATATCAAAACAAATGAGATCATTGGCAAATCAATTGGTTTTTAAAAATACCTGAATTTTGTTTAATTATTTATTTTTGGTGACATCTTCTCTCAAACAATATTACATTAGTTTACAAGCGTGTGTGTGGCTTTTCACTAACAAGATTCCAGTTTGTTTGTTCAATAACGTTTCGTTTGGAATTTAACCTTTTCTTAATACTCATACTAGTTTTGAATTGTCATTTTATTAATCGTTTTTGTATGTTAAATAAATTTATTTCCGCTTAATTATTGTCAACAATATATGTATATGTTAAAATCACAGCTATTCAGGGAGTTTTTTGTGAGCTACTATTAAGAAATCATTGAACTTAATATTGTTAAACAAAAAATGTAAATTTTGTATTTTATAATTGCTTTATGAACAGTAAAAATGAATACTTTTTTACAAAAACAGATTTTTCTATAAATAAGTCAGTAAAAAGTCCTTTTAGTACATACTGAGGTAAAGGATTTATTAGATTCGACACAGCTGAAAAAATACCTGGGGGGTTACCGCGTAACTCAATCCGAAAACGGAAATGTTCGAAAATGTGTGCTAAAAACATTGCAATTCGAAACGATTTCCTTTCGAATCGAATTAGGGAGTAACCCCCCTGTAAAATTTTAACTCAAAGTACAATACAATGCAAAACTCTTTTTAAAACTAGAATGACAAAACTCAAATCGGTTTTTTAGAATGACAAAACCGAAAATCGGTTTTTTAAAAACACACTTTTCGTTTAAACTGGAAACCGTTTTTTGAATTTGCCGGTTTTTTTGACACTCTAGTAAAAACGGAATATTCGAGAGGAAGGCCTCGTAACCTAAGGAAGTTTAAGACATTTCCATAATCCAAAATTGGAAATAAGTTCTAGAACTTAGGCGTAGAGCAAATGGGGCCGGTCTTGGTTGCAATCGCCACGAGAATAAAACAAAACATTCTGCTCAAGAAAACGTACTGGTTGACACAGAAATGTTCTCTTTTCTGATGCATCTAAAAAACAATTTAAGAGCAGTAATAGGAGAACATTTGTACGACTGACGAAGGGAAAGAGACTGGACCCCAAGTACATGAATAAGTCAGTCAGGTTTGGCTGTGGACCTAGGTAATGATACAATTCATATTATAAAATATACTATTACTGGAATTGTATAAAGATCAATTTTAAACTATGTCATGTATCCATGCGCTGAGGAATATATACCCTAGTTTGGAGGTTCCAAAGACCAGAAGTTAAGAACCGAATGAATATTTTTGTAAGAAAAGAAAAACCTCTATCTTTAATGAAATTGACCTTTAAAAATAAATTATATGTAGAATTTAGTAGCGGCCTTAAAAATATATTGTAGAAGAACGAAATTTAATATTCCTTATAAATTCGCTTTTTTTATGCTCTCCTGAAAACTTGTGTTTTCTAATATAGAGGGTATAGTCCGTCGATAAATTAGTGAAATACTAAAAGAAAATAAAAATTTCTTAAGAATTGTTTTGGATCTTGACCTATTAATTGAAAATTTGGAAAAGTTTCCAATGTATTTAAAAAAATCATTCGAGAAACTATTAAGAAAACTTTGAACTTAATATAGTTAAACAAACAATTTATTGTTTCTCTATTAAAAACTACAGATCAATCGACAAATTCCTGAGAATTGTGAAAAACCGAAAGTGTTTTATTTTTCACAAAAATAACAGTTTTTTTCATTTTTAAAGAAACCGATTTTTCACAAAAACTCAGTAAAAAATTATTTAAGTACTTGTTTAAAATAAGTTTAGTAGTCTTTTTATTGTATGAAAAACAAAATATACATGTAAAATGTTTACTCAAAATACACGATTGTGTATAATTAGTTTGTTAGATCAAATATTAAGTAATATTTTAATAGCTAATGCTTCTAAACAAAGCTGCTTTGACTAAAAGTTAAATAATTGTTATCAATTTGTTTTGTTTGTTTATTTACTTTAGGTATTTGTTTAATACTAGATCTATTATTATTATAATAGCCAACACGTGCCACCTTATTTAGTAAACAAACTCACTCACTCACAAACAAATAAATCCTATTAAACAAATAAATGTCTAACGTCAAACAACAACAACAACAAAATTAAATAATTATAAAATTTCATTAATTAAAACAATAATTTCCATTTTTCGTTTACAGTTAATGATGGTCGTACTGCAGCTGTGCCACAATATCGTGGTCTGGGTAGTGCCTTTGCCACCATTTTCCGTCAAGAAGGTTTTCGCGGTCTTTACAAAGGTGTAACACCTAACGTCTGGGGCTCTGGTTCATCCTGGGGTCTTTACTTTATGTTGTAAGTATTACAAACACTTTCCCTTGACATTTTATTTTTATTTTTAATTTTCGATTTTTATTTTCAGTTACAACAGCATTAAGACTTTCATACAAGGTGGTAACACCACTTTGCCATTGGGACCCGCTATGCATATGGTTGCTGCTGCCCAATCGGGAGCTTTGACTTTGGTTTTAACAAATCCCATTTGGGTGGTAAAGACACGCTTATGTTTACAATATGGAGCCGAGGGTAAAGGTTCAGAATATCGTGGTATGGTACATGCGCTGGCGCAGATATACAAAGAAGAAGGCATTAGAGGCTTGTATAAGGTACGAAAAACACACACAAATTAACAATCTTGGTGCAACATTTAAATGGTTTTCTTTTTTTTCTTCTTAATTTTGTTTATAGGGTTTCGTTCCTGGCATGCTGGGTGTTTCTCATGGTGCCATACAATTTATGACATATGAAGAAATGAAAAATTGCTATAATGAATATCGAAAATTACCAATCGATACGAAATTGGTAAGTTGTAGTTTAAAAAAAAAAAAAATATATATATATATATATATTTTACAATTACATATAAATTATATTTATATTATAAGATTTGAGCTTATTTTAAATATTTACAAATATTTTAAACAATTTAATTCCTAAAGCACACCCCTCTTTTTGGCACTCTTTCCTCAATTAATCACATGATTTTCTTGTATACGCATACAAACAGTGGAAAGTTTCATGGTCTCCTTTTCAATATGTATATTATTTGTATTATGTCGTATTTTTTTGTTATACAAACCATGCACATTTTCTATATGAAACGCCTTAAATCTCTGTGGATTTTTCCATTTGATTATTTTTCTCTTTTTTTGCCGACGCTACTTATGACAAAATTGCATTTATTATTTTGCGATGACGAAATATTTTGCGCTTCTCCATCATTTCGTGTTTATGTTATTATTATTATTTTCTAAATAAGAACAAGTTTTCTTGGCCTCTTTATGTTTATCACATGACTGGTTCTTTTCTATTTACTGGTGCTGTTGATCATCTGTTTTCTTTGTATTAAATTATTAATTTCGTCATTTATACATTCTATAATACAATACAATAGTTTTATTTCTTTTTTTCGCTCTTAATTTCTTTTTTTTTTTTTGGCTTTAGTCCAAAATTTTCAAGTTTATAATACCGGCAAATTAAATAATGTGAAATTACTCTTTAAATGTAGTGTGATTTTTAAAAAAATAATGTTGTTAAAAGTATGTAATACTTGACAGTTCATCGTTTTCCGAAATTTTCTTTCCTGGGAAAAAAACTTTCATTTGATACAGCTGTCGCTGCGTTGAGAATCATTGGCCGAGTATAACTCGGGTCGTCCCGGAGCGACAAATATATTGCTTATGCAGTTTTGTTTTGTCCAAAAAGTTGGACTTTATCGGCTCCGTTTTATAAAATCCCATTTTGATATAATGGACATCAACTGTATAGAAATTATGCAAAAAATTACATGACAAAGTGGTTCGATTTAGGTGAAACATTTATGATTTTTACTTTAGCCTGCCATTGGAGATCATGTGTTAATGCGAGTATTTAAATATATGGATCATCATTTGAATAATTGCATAGAACCAATACAAGTTCGTTTTGTGAAACACATTTAATGTTAAATGTATTGCGGAAAATTTTTTAAAAATTTTAATAACAAAATTAAAGAAAAGTATATTTAATTTCTTATTTATTTCAATATTAAATCCAAAAACACTTTAATCTCAAATGATTCAAAATAAATAAGAAATATTTAAAATTTTGAATTCCATATATTAAGTGCTTCATTATTGACGAAATGAATTGTAATCTGCTATGGCTATTGAAAGCTACTAAATAAAATAATTAAGGTTTTGTACTCCTTACTTCAACCCTTTCTTTCGGGGTATCACAACTGGACCGAATTTAACGGGCCCAAGTCTACAGAGGATAGAATATTTACCCTATCCAACATAAAACAGTTTGTTTAATGATTGACATTTTTTCTAACAAACCGATTACTTACACTTCCGCTAATCTGTTTACAAACTGACTAAGGATTTTACCAACAAAATGATTACCCTAAACATCCACTATTCTGAGAACAGAAAAATACAATAGCAAAACAAATAATTATTTCTCAAAACTATAATAGAAAAAGTTTTTCACTTTAAAATGTAATAAATTATTATATCTTTTTATGGTGTTCTTCAAAATCTTCATGAACTTAATAATACAACACAATGAAAATAGTTATTCTGAGAAAAATTACACACAGTCTTAATAAGAATGTCCAATCACATTTATAAATACTAATGCATTCTATCGCGAGGGATTTAATATTGAATCAGAAGAAGAAAACAGTTAATATTAAAAATGTGTTATTTACAATTCAATGAAACACCGTCGTACTCTCGTGATTCATTTGATACTTTCAAATAATTTTCATAATTTATGTAACAGGACAAATTTAGATGTTCTTATAGAGTCAAAATGATTATAGATAATGTATTTTCTATAGAAAATCTTCAGCATAATTGCATTTTATACAGAAAATATTCAGTATAACAGTATTTTCTATAGAAAATCTTCAGTTAACCGTATTTTCTATAGAAAATATTTTGTATAAAAGCATTTTATAGAAAAAATATTCAGTATAACAGTATTTTCTGTAGAAAATCTTCCGCATAATAGTATTTTCTATAAACATTATTGTACATAATAGTATTTTAATAGACGATAAGCTATGTTAATATGGAATTAATTCAAATTTTCAATTTTAGTACTCTGATTTGAATATGATTTTGATATCAAAAACAATGCTTATGTTAATTCGGATTATTTCAGTAAAAATGTGTAGACAAAGCTGGTATTATATTAAGTTTGAGCAACTGAAGATTTCAATAAACTCAATTATGGAAAAGTAAAAGTTATACTTTCATAATTTCAAATAATAATTTAAAAAATTGTAATTGCAGTTATTTCCATGACCGTAGCCAACTTTGATTTAGGTGCGATCAGTATAATCAAATATTTGACAAAATAAATGTGAATGACCACAGCATATATTTTTTTCCAGTTTTCGCACAGATGTTTATTTAATTAAACAACAAACATACACAGTTTTCTGTACAAAAATACAATAATTTATTGTTCTTTACCTATATAAAGATAACAAATATATTAAACAAATAACTGCTATTAACTTGTAATTGGCATGGCCGTTAAAGTTCAAACTAAAGGTTGTGTTTTGTATTGTTGATACATTTTGATTAATAAAATAAATAAAATAATGCTAATTAATGAATTGTTTAATAAACCTTTAACAAAACACAATTTCTTAAAATACACCATACAAATATAGTAAGTTTACAATAATTTTTATTATAGTACTTTATTAAAATACCTCTATCACGTTATGTGACAATGACCACTTGGCTGTTTATTATTAGTTTTTTTTTTGTGCATTAATTCCTTGCCTTCGTATCTATTAATTTCGTTGTAATAAAACAACTAAACTTTTATTTAGAACACACAAAACTAATTGCATTTGTGCTGTGCTGTATATATAATACTTATGCGAGGCAATAGTTGTATGCATAATAAATAATAGGCTTTAAATAAATATTTTATTCAGAGAAAAACAATGAGGTAACAATGTTATATTATTTTACTTCCAATTTAATTTTCATTGCAATCATTACACGTGCCGTGTCAAGATAACAATTGTTATGAGAATTTTCCTATTTTAATAGCAATTATTTAATATACATTTATTGTTATTTATTTGATAGTACTACTACTTGGTTTTATTGTGTATAGTTTAATTAATGTTCATTCACATGTATGTAGTATATATTTGTATCTTTGGCGACAACAAATGTTTCTAGGGAAATGTAACATACAATAAGTGTGTCTACCACTCATGATGAGAAATTATAATTTCTCATCATGAGTGGTAGTTTGTCATTCCGTTTGTTATTTATATATTCTGGAACGTTATAGATAGTCTGTTGAAATTAACTTTTCGAAAAACATTAATTTATGATTGATACATCAATATAAACGCTACAGTCCTGGTTCGGTTGATATTTAAATTTGGTAAAATCGGCCCACAGCTGAGATATATTAAGTATACCCTTCACTATGAGTGGTAGTTTTGACCAGTGTTTGATCCATAGTCATTACCATAGACAATATGGATATGATAGACATTTCAAAGACCTTTCCAACGATGTATATAACACCATAGAAATTCAGATCAAGAATGGGTCAAAATCGGGAAAAATATTTTTTAACCCAATTTTATTTTCCCCAATTTTTTTTCACAAACATTTTTTTTTTACCAAAAAAAAATTTTCGACATTTTTTTTAATATTTGTCTTACAGTAAACTTTGTTGAAACATAGGTTTCGTTTCAGCCCAGCGGTATACCGCCCATACCTGTTTTTAATTAATTAATTTATTTTATTATGAATACTACTTATTTTTTCAGCAGAATTTATGTCGTTATATTTTGATTTAAATTAAAACCTACACATATTTATTAGACACCCAATAAAATAATGGTTGAAATAAAAACAAACCATTTTGTTTCAAACCGATATGCTAGATTTCAATACGAAAAACAAGTAAGATAGCTATATACGGCTGTGCCGAATTAATTAAAATTAATTTTTTTTTTTTTTTCAAAATTGTTTTTCAAAATGTGAAAAATTGTTTATTTTTTTCAAAATTATTTTTTTGTTTTTTCAAAATGGTTTTAAATTCTTTTTTAATTTAAAAAAAAAATTTTCAACATTTTTTTTTAAATTTATTAGTGAAAAGAAAAATTATAAAAAAAATTTTTGTGGTAAAAAGAAATATTCGGATTAAAATATAATTTTCACGATTTGTAGGTTCAAATTACTATAGCCTTATATAAATCGTTTCTGATATATTGATGTATCAAATATGTTTGTCAGTTTTTTGGGGGCTACGGAAAGTTGATTTCAACATACAGACAGACAGGCGGACATGGCTATATCGACTTCGCTATATATAACGATCCAGAATATATACTTTGTGAGGTCGCAAATGAATAATGTTGAAATTACAAAGGGAATGACAAACATATAGGTAATTTTTTTACGGTTTTATGATTTTTAATTTTTTTTCGCAAAGAAAACATATGAAATATTGGTATCATGTAAAATGTCTTTAAAAGGCGATTAAAAATCTTAAAAATTACCTTTTTATCCTTTGATCTAACTCACCAAATACTGACGCCAGGAAAAAAATATGAGAAATAATCTGCTTAAAAAAGCTAAATTTTCATTTTAGTTGGGAACATCGACAAATTATTTTTCATCCATACAAATGGTGCCATCCTAATGTATATAAATATCGCACTGGTTCCTCTAAAGAGAGTCAACTTAAGAAAAGTTGATTTCAACAAACAGACATCGCTAAATCGATTCCGCTCCAATAAATATATTATATTTAAAACAAAATGTTTAAAAACTTTGCAAAATGTTGACGTTTTTTAAAGAATTTTAGGTATCTAAGGTTATCTAAAATTCAGCTCACGGTATTTTTAAAAATGTTTAACATTTCTTAAGTATAATTTTAATATTATAATATCAAAATTTAAAAAGGCGCAATAAATAATCATAAACTTTTCCCTTTTCTTATCATTTTCAGGCCACATCGGAATATTTAGCTTTTGCAGCTATATCCAAACTAATAGCAGCTGCCGCTACTTACCCATATCAAGTTGTGCGGGCACGTCTACAAGATCACCATCATAATTACCGGGGAACTTTGGATTGTATTAAACAAACATGGAGGTACGAACGTATGGGTGGTTTTTATAAAGGTCTCATACCATATTTAGTGCATGTCACACCAAATATATGTATGGTCATGCTAATATGGGAAAAATTGACCAACTAGATAACAAGTTAAAATAAAATACGTAGCTTAATAGAAAGAAACATTCATTTATAACTGCATACTTAAATTTCTCTACTGCTCTAGAACAACTACTAAATATTATTGAAAATGAAAATTTAATACTAAAAAAAACGAGTAATAAGAAAAAAAGAAGAATCTTCAATGCAAAAACAATTAAATGAAACGAAAAATAAGTTTTGTTTTTAGTAATATACATATAATAAATTTAAGATAAAAAAAATTGAAAGAAAAACAAAAATATTATAAAATTAAGACAAAATGAAAAAATTAGAAATATGTATTATATAGATTTCAAGCAAAATAGGAAATCTTAAAAGCAGCATAAAAATGACAAGCTCTTTGGCAAGAGTTTTAAAAATTTAACAATTCATGTATTACTGTTATTATTATAATTTTTTTTTTTTTTTAAATTTAGTTACTCAATCTCAATTTTTTAAGTTTTTTTTTAACAATTCCATGAACGCTAAGCGCCTGAATTTAATTCTTAATTTACTCTATTATTTTTTTTATTTCTTAGCTATTAAGTCTTGTCGAAATTTTCTAAATTTAGTTGTGTATTCTGCTTTGTTTTGGAATTTTTTCAAATACATTTGTGATAGAAATTTTTTGTTTTAAATAATTCATACAAATTTCGTAAAATTTACTTAATTTTAAGTTAATGGCTAAGGAAAGTGTTTTTTTAATTGGGGGATAAGTATTTGTTTCAACGATTTTTGAACACATTATTTTAAAATAGATTTGCTATAATGTGGCTAAATAAAATCGGTAGGCTTTCAATGTTTCTTGGTATCGATATTCAACAATTGTTTATTCAAATCAAATTACGCTGCAGCCAGTAGTATTCAATATTTAAAACAAAAAGTCGACTTATCAACCTTTCGACTCTTCGATTTTTAAAAAGTCGACTTTGCGACTTTCTTAAATTTTTAAATAGTCGACTTTTCGACTTTTTGTGAAATTTTGACTTTTTGACTATTTTAGACTTTTCATTAATTTGAATGTAAAAAATATATGGCTGCTACATTTATTAAGAAGAAAAGCGCATTTTATAAATTTTTTGCACAAAACCTAAAAATAAAAAATCAACTCGATTGTTCGAACAACTAATAGAACATATAGAAATAACCGTAGTAGCCAGCCCTCATCAAATTGTATTTAGTTTTTCTTTATAGGAATTGTATATAATTTTCTTTAAAAATATAAAACGACTCATTTGTAAACTCCATAATAAGGGATGATAAATTCAATCTAATTATCACTTCAAATCTATAACAGTACTTCAGTGACTTCTTAATTACTATGACTAATTGACGTTTTTAAATATCTTTGACGATTTTATTCAAAAAACTGGAGATTTTCAGCAAAAATCATTGCAGTCCTTAAGATATTTTCACATTGTTTAATATTTTATACAAATTTTGCCTTTTGCAAATATTTATCATTGTGAACGTATCTTTAGTGAAACACAGATAAATTTACAATCTCATTAAACACTGCCATTCTATTTATCATCCCTGCTCTATATCATATCAAATTATATATTATTTAACCCTTTGACGGACACTGACGTCTATAGACGTCATAACAAGGGTTTCTGGGGGGACATGACGTGTATACACGTCATAAATTGTTTGCTTCCAAATAACGGAGATACAGCAAGTGTCCCACGGGAAGACCTCCTAAATTTTTGGTGTCCGTCAAAGGGTTAAACAATTTTAACTCTCAAACTTTAAACACTTTCCTCTGGCCATTTACTTATACAATATTTGTTGCTTTTAGTTTCAATTCGTTAGAATTAAAACCCAAGTTTAATAACATGATATAGTTTTTATAAAATTTATTTGGAAACTTGGTCTTTTACACATAAAGAACTATTATTTTTCTTGTTTATATTTTAAGTTATAGTTTAGAGAAAAAAAAGCAGAAAATCTAATTTATTTTATTAAACTTACAACTACAAACAGTTTTCTTAGTAATTAAGCAAAAAACAAACAACAAAATATACATACTTATAAAAAACCTTTTAAACTTATTAAGCATTTAAGGCTTTTTTCATAAAAAAATCATTTAACTTAAGCAAAAAAAAAAAAAAAAGTTCCAAAGAAAACTGAACAAAAAAATAAGATTAATTAAACTTTCTTTGGCAAAAAGATAATTTAAGTAAAGAATTTAATGTTAAATGATTAATAAGAGTTAAATACAAGAACTATTAGTAACAACTTATTTAAAAAAGGTGTTATTGTTAGTTATTTGTTGTACATTAAACACAAGTATACTTTTAGATATACTTGTATCAATACTGAAATATTATTCACAAATTAGTTTTCTTTATTTATTTGTCATGAGAATATGAGTGGGGTTTTAAACGAAATATTTCCATATTTTTTTGATTTAAAGCTTTGTGTATAAAGTAAGTGTTTAAACGTTTTACATTAAAATTAAAGAAACCAACAAATATTTTACATTCACTAACCTTTAAATCTAATAATTGTTTAAGTTTGGTTCTGCATTAAAAAAACCTGTGTTCTTTGTTTTATATATATTTTTTTTACTTTTCTCTTCTTTTTGCTAAATGAATTTTAACTAATTTTGTTATATTTGCTGTTTTCGTAAAAGGAACGATTTATATATTTAAAAAAAAAAAAAATCAATCTATAAACTAAAAATTAAATCTCGAAATCACATTAAGAAAAAGTCATTGTTGTCGTATGTATGTAGTGTGTTTAGAAATAAAGAAGGTAAGCATTTTGTTCAAACTTTGCTAATGTACAAATGTCACTTTTCTTATTGTCTCATTGCAGTTTTGAAGGTGCTCGAGGTTTTTATAAAGGTTTGCAGGCCAGTCTAATCAGAGTAGTTCCTGCCACTATGATTACATTTTTAGTTTATGAAAATGTCTCGTATTATCTATTGAAACGTTCCAAAGAGAAGAGACTACAGAAAGAAAGTTAATTTAAATAATTGGTTTATTTTTTAAGCAGCTTATGACCAAAATTCCTTAATAAGTTTTTAACAACTTTCCAGTGATGATTGTTAACCAAAGTTTGACTTGAGTTTAAAATGTTTTTGATGAAATTCACTTACACTAAGTTTATTTAACTTAACTTACTAACTAATAACCATATCGTTTTTGCTGATATGTTGACTTTAACCTTTTTTTTGTTTGTTTTGTGAATTTATTTTGTTAATATTTCTTTAATATTGAATTGAATTCAATTTATTTAATTTATTTTTCGATATAAACAACTTTAACCTAATAAAAAAAAGAAACAACAAACTGTGGGTAGTATGTGTTTTATTTATTTACTTCAAATCTTTAATAAAAACTCTCGTTCATCATTCTCTTTGTTTTTTTAGAACTCTTAAGCATTAAGTAGCTAGTTTTATTGTGTTTGACCTTCATTCTTGTAGTATACTTTTAGGCATTTAAAAATAACCTGCCTAACATAGACTAAACTAAATTTATGACTATTAGTTAAAAGCTAACTCCTTAAGGTATGCTATATTTATTTATATATTTGCTCAGCAACATCACGCCATATTAAACAAAACTATCGATTGATTTTTCTTTTATGGCAAACTTGTGATATAAAAGAAAAAAAAAATCGCAACTTAAACACGAAAAGGTAAGGGATCAATTAAATTTATTTGAAATTTACAGCCTGGGCCACGATGTCAAAAGAAAACTTAAGCGAAAGAAAGTCAGTCACTCACTTTCATTCGAAACAGTGGCCCACTAACTTACGCCTTATCGTTCGCTTTGCTTTACGTTTCAAACGTAATCCAAATACATACAGCTATGGACACATAAATGGCACATTTTTCCAAAAGTTCTTTTTTATGCTACAATATCGTAAATACTATTAACAATCAAAAATTTTTTGGTTTTTTGGACATGTTTATTCTACAATCGACAATATTTGCTATCGACATAGTATTTTATATATTGTAAGAAAGACAACTTAAAGCAGAAGATAATTTATTTCAAATGCTTAAAAATATTATCGAATTCAGCAATTTACAATTGATATAACCACCGATTCTTACCATTTGCAATAAAGTTCGTCCCTTTATAATATAAATGTGTGTACTTTTCTACAATTATAGTTGATATAATTAATAATTGGTTTACTGTACTCGATTGGCTCAACAAAAAGTGTAATCAAGTGAAGGAAAAGAGTATAAAAAAGGATAAAACAAATATTTAGACCAGCCTCAAAAGTAAGTATTTGTTCTGACTCAACTTTGCATGTGAAAATAAATTATTTCACAACATTTCATGCCTTAACAGTGAGCTAACAGAGCTACATATGGGCAATTCCACGAGAATGACAACCACGACTGAAAAAACAAAAACCCTTGAAACTTTTTTTGTAATATGATTTGAATAGGAGAAAACACTAAAATGTTACTATGTGAAAGTATTTAGAGCTTATTACAACATTTGAAGGGCAAAAATAAAAGTTTAAACTGACTGTATTTAATTTATTAATTTCATTGGTATATTTTAGGCTAAAATTGCGGCGAATACTAAGCTCCTAATTTTTTTTTTAATTTTTTCATTTCAATTAGAAATGTTTTTTGCTTTTATCAAATTGTTTACTGAAACCGAATATATATTTTCTATTTATTTTTTTAGTTTTTGTACATATATTTACAGAATATATATGTATATTGTTTTATTATAAGAGAAAAATCTGCCACGTACGGTATGTCACGTACGATATTAAATTTTATTTATTATAAAAACATTCAAAGATTATTTTTATTTAAATATGACAGATTGTAAAGGAAAAAATTTTGGTTTAGTGTAAGAAATTAAAACAGAACACCTCTCACGATTCGCAAATTTTCGCATATTTCTACATATATGTATCTCAATATTACTTCCGTTTTATGTCACGTACGATATACCCTTATTATGCTCGATATTTTGGACAACAATGTTTCGAAAGAACTTATTATTTTTATAAAATGTAGTACCATCTGAATGGAACATAAAGACCAAATTATTTTTCAGATACTCTTATTTTTGCAAAATCTATTACACTCTATAGGCGTACAAATTTTACGTACGATGACATGGAATTGCCCATATTTTAACATATTCAGATGACGACTGACAGCTTTAATTTTCTGTCACCAATTTTGTTTATTATACTCTAAATTTAATATTGAAGTAAAATTAAGCAGTGATATGGAAGATACTTGTAAACCAGCGATGTCCAAAGCTAAAACTATATTTGTGTTGGTGAGCGAAAGAAACAAAATTTTAGTGAAATAAATAAAAGATTTTTAAGGCTTTATTTGTTAACAATACTCAAGTCAACAATCTTAATCAAATTGTCTCCGACATATTACCGTAGCTCATTAATTGAGAGTTCAATATTAATAATTTTCGATAAATATGTAAACCATTTAATTAGGGAGTAAACCCCTTATAAACATACATAGCAGACATACGAAGGCTGGTCAATAAGTCCCTGACTTTTTGAATGAAACACAGGTTTTTGGATAAAAAATCATTTAATTTTTCGAATTTTTCGTTGAGCTCTATGGACTTTGTTTAACATTTCTCCAATTTTTTAATCCTTTCCAAGCAATAAGATTTGTCGAGGTCATCAAAATGGGTATTTGTTTGTGAGATGATTTCATAGTTGTAGTTAAATCTTTTTCCGCCGAGCCATTTCAAGAAATAGTCACTCGGGTCTAAGTCCGGATAATAGGATAGATGAGGGAGAAATTCGTAGCCTAATTCATTGATTTTTACTAATATGTGTACCCTTGCATTGTCTTTGTGAAAATTAAGGCCCGTTTTCTCAATGTATCGACAAACTGTCTGTTACTAAATGTCGACATAAATTTATTAGGCCGATAAACTGTCCGTTAACAATTTTGGCTTTCTCAATATACCGACAAAAAACATTATTTTCTGTTGGCAATACCTCTCAAAATAGATGTGAAAGGTGGGAACCCTGCCTTCAAGTGACAACATGTTTACATAAATCAGCTGTTTAATGTGGCCATCGACAGCCGGAATCTTTTGAAAAATGCATTATCCTCCATGTCTGCCAAGTAGTTAGGGCTGGCATGATAAACTCTTTCAGCATTCACTTGGAACTCATGTTATTTGAGTTCGTCCTCCATCAAATTAATGTTATTAAACTTTTTTTTATAAAATCTATTTAATTTCGTTTACAAAAACACAAACACATAAAAACTATGAACAGCAGTCAGCTGTTATTTATTTATCTGTACGATAAATAAATAATTGGCAGATGAGGTCGGGTTAGCTTTGCGATAGAATAGAAGCAAATTTCTTTAATCTGCAGTTTTTCGTTGGGAAAAAAGATAATCACCTAATGAGAAAACGGCCCTAAGTGTTTTTTGTCCAAATGCGGTCTTTTTTTGAAATCGTCATAAAATTGACCCAATAAGTTAGCATATGTCCGCCATTGATCGTTTTACGTTTAATAATACCGCGTACATCTTAAAAAGCGGTCGTCATGACTTTATTGGCTGACAAACCCATCTAGGCCTTCTTTGGCGACGATTCAACACGCTTTTGACTACGGTGTGGTTTCTGGTGTGTTGTGATGGATCCACGTTTCGTCCACGGTTACGAAATGGAGAAAAATCTTGTCCATATTGCGGTTGAACAACTCATGCGAAGTTGACACAAGATTGAGTTTGTACTCGATTGTGAGCTAACGCGCCATCCATCTTGCTTTCTTATACCCAAGTGATCATTCAATATTGAAACCACTGAGCCAAGTGTTATGCTTATGGCTTCCACAATCTATCGCACTTACGTTATCCGATTGGCCAACACCGTATCGTGATTGTTTTTAAATTCTTCGGGTGTAGAGAGTTCAAGAACGTTCAGCATCTTCCGTGATTGTGCGGCCATAACGAAGTTCAGTTCCATAGTATTTATCAAGCTTAGCCTTTATTTTCCTTCGCAAAAAATAACGAAATTCAAAAAGTCACAGACTTATGTTTTTCAGTTGATTTTAAACATGATTTATGGTAAATATCGTTTTCATACCTAAAATAGCAGACTAGTAAAAAGATAAAACTAAACTTTATGAAAGATTAAAAAAAAAAACTTTAGTCGCAAATGAGCGTATTGTATATATAGTTTACTACTTCAAGGTTAAAAAGCTCATAATAAAAACGAACAATAAACTGTCATAATTGAAGTTAACTGACCTATCACAGTATTTTATGTTTTGTTTCAGTTTTTATTTTAAAGAAAATAACTGTGTGTTGAATAAACATTATTGTTTTCTATTCAGTCTTATTGTGTAAAACATCGTCAGTTTCGTACACATATATTAAAGAAACAGGTTGCATGTTATTTTTAATCTAGTACAAAACTGTCGATGTCGTAAAACGTCAACGCCTTACACAATCAGGCTGATTAACTTCATTTAGGATATACTTTTAAATAAAGGTGTATTTTTATAAAATCTGTATACATTAGGATAGTCCTTATATTCGACTTTTTTCGGTGTTGTCAAAGTCTAATAGTGTTCTTAAAACGTTTAATCAAAGTTGTAATTTAAAAAAAAAATTAGTTAGAGAGCTATATTCGGTAGTGCCGAATCTTATATACCCTTCACTAAATTATTCTTTAAAATAAACTAACATTTTTTTTTTTAATTTAAAAATTTTGTTTTTTTCCATATTGTTTTTTAATAGTTTTTATCAAATTAAAAAAAAAAAAAAAATTAAAATTAAAGGTTTTTTTTGTGAAAAAAAATTCGGGTTAAAAAATATTTTTCCCGATTTTGACCCATTGTAGGTCCAACTTACTATAGCCTAATATACATCGTTGCAATGGACTTCGAAATATATATCATTAGATATCCATATTGTCTATATTTATGACTTAGTAATCGAGTTATAGATCAAAAATAGAGGTTGTCTCGTATTTTTGCTCATATCTCCGTTATTTATAGACGGTTTTTGCGGTCTTTGGATCCCGAAGATATCTGGGGTCTTCATAAAATTGATTTCAACAGACAGACAGACGGACATGGCTTAATCGACTCCGCTATCTATAAGGATCCAGAATATATATACTTTATAGGGTCGGAAAAATATATTGTGGAAACTACAAACGGAATGACAAACTTATATATACCCTTCTCACGAAGGTGAAAAATAATAATAATCCAAGGAAAATGTCATTCTATGATCCAATAAATACTAAATTAGGATTAATTATACAGATTTGTAATGAAGAATTTACTACTGCAAACATTTTTTTAATATTAACTTCTTTAAAAAAGACTTCGTAGTCTATTTTCTAATATTTTATTTAAGATTGTTTCTTTGTTTGCTAATTTACTCATTTGTAATTTTAAATTTCCAGCACATTGTTAACCGTATTATATCTGGGGTTAAAATTGTCAAAGATTGCTAGGTTAGACCTCTACACTAAAAAATATTACATAGATGATATTTGCTAATTAAGGACAATGTCTGTCTCAATAGAATGATCCATAACTATTGGGTGTATGACTTATGTATAATGTGTAATTTTTTCTAAAGTAAATGAAATCTGTACTATGCGAATGATACATTCGAGAGAAGAAAGCCTTTGCGACCGGCTCACAGTGGTTTAGAAACGTTTTTTTAGGGACGAGATAACTGTTAGCATGTTGTTTTTATTTTATTTAGAATTTTATCGTCAATATAGCTGACATTTTAAAAAGAAATGTCGACCCTCCCTATCTAAAACATCAAAAAATGATGGAGCAAAATTAAAAAAATAAATAAATAAACCTAAATCTCTTCTCTTTTTTGTAGATCATCTCAAGGACTATTTATATTTTAAATTTCAGCTTATTCGAATCAGCTGATGTTAAAAAATTTTAGACCCGAGGTGACCAACTATGAGGGGTCAAGTACTGGCCCCGATTAACCCTAGGAAACTGAACAACTGTAAATCAACTCGAAAACACTTCAGCTCCAACCAAGTGAAATTTTGTAACAATAGTTCCCGAGGTACCGAATTATTTCAAAAAAAAAAAAAAAAACGTTTCTAAACCACTGGGCGGCTGTATGTCGGCAATACAAAAACACTATACTGAGCGCGAATACGATTTCTATACATCCCATAGGATACAACGTTTAACGTTTTTGTAAACATTCATAAATACATTGCTTCCGAATTGGGAATTATTTCACTTTTGTTGGGAGTTATTTAAAATAATTTGGGACTAATCTTTTAATTATTATTAAACTAACAATTATAGGGAGTAATTTAATTTTACCCTTAGGCAGTTATATAATTTCTTAAGTTTGGGAATTAGTTAATTTTTGTTGGGAGTTATTTCACGGTGCTGTAAAATATACTATGACTGGAATTAGATACAGTTCCATTTTAAAAGATGTTATGTATTCAGACTCTGAGGAAAATATGACTTTAGTTTGGAGATTCCAGCACGAAAATGTCCCCAAATGTTTCCATTGTTTTGTCACTACCATAATAATGAATACCTTTTAGTTAGTTTTCTATTTTCAGACTTTATTAGGTTCTAATTTGTATACCCTTCACCATGAGTGGCAAGGGTATATATAAGTTTGTCATTCCGTTTGTAATTTCTACATTTCTCATTTGCGATCCCACATAGTATATATATTCTGGATCGTTATAGATAGCGGAGTCGATATAGCCATGTCCGTCTGTTCGTCTGTATGTTGAAATCAACTTTCCGTAGCCCCTAAATAAATAACATACATGATTCATACATCAATATATCCGCTATAGACCCGGTTCAGTTGCTATTTAAAATTGGCTGAGACAAATGGCTGAGACAACTGAGAGAACAACCTCGATTTTTGGCCTATTTTTTTTATCTGTTAGTAGTTTGTTTATTGAACAACATGTATAAAAATTTAAAAATCTGATGTCTGTACTAAACAACAAATTTTTCATTGATTTTTAATCTAACAAAAACTTTTTTGATTCTATGTATATTAAACAAGTATGAAAGTATGGTCGGTCAAGCCCGTCCATATAATACACTACACTAAGTAAATGAGCAAAAACATATTTCTTTCAAAATTTCAATAATTTATATTCGTGAGTGATTTTCGGACCGGTCACCAAAATTTGGTCATGTGATTAATGTCTATATGAAAGTTATTTATGTTGAATTTTATGTGTATACCATAATTTTTAGGAGATTTATGCTCGTTAAAGTGATTATCGGAAGCAGGCCTTATATGGGAGCTATTTCTAATTATGGACCGATCATAATAAAATTTGGTGACATGAATTCCGTTTAAATAAAACTTATTTTGAAAAAACTTGTGTAGATACCCATATAAATTAAATATTTATGACCGAAAAAGTCCAATTTTGGGAGGACATTTATATGGGGGCTAGGTGAAATAATGGACCGATTTCAGCCAGTTTCAATAGGCTTGATCATTGGGCCAAAAAAAGATATGTACCAAATTTTATTGAAATTGCGACATGTACTTTGCGCACAAGGTTCACATGGACAGCCAGCCAGCCAGCAAGTCAGCCAGACGGACGGACGGACGGACATCGTTTAATCGACTTAGAAAGTGATTCTGAGTCGATCGGTATACTTTAAGTTGGGCGTTACAAACATCTGCACAAATCCAATATACCCTCCCTACTGTGGTGGTGTAGGGTATAATAAATACTAAAATAATACCAATTACTATTTGGGAAAGGTTCCATTGTATTGTCAACCAATGTATATTACACTAAAAAATTTCGTGAAATTCAATCTACAATGTATCACAAATATGTTTTTGTGATATTGTTCCCATCCCTGCCTTTAGGTTGAATAGAGGGCATATTCTGGCAACGCTAATATTCGTTTTAGAAAATCCGTTACAAAAGCTGTTTTAAAAGACAGAAGATATAAGGAAACTGCTAAATGTGATGTTTTTGAGAAAAGGGAATAACAATAAAAATCGTGATAATTTGAACATTATTGTCATTTTATAAATATACATTTTATATACTACATACATACATATGTATTTTGTTTTTGCATTCACTTTGACTGATAATTGTTGCCATTTTTTTTATTACTGCTGGTACTAATGATAAGAAACGCTGCATATGGGCATTTCCACAAGAATGACAACCTCGACTGAAAAAACAAAAACCCTTGAAACTTTTTTTTAACATAATTGGAATAGTAGAAAACACTAAAATGTTACTGTGTGAAAGTATTTACAACATTTCAAGTGCAAAAATACTAGTTTAAACTGACTATATTTAATTGGTATGTTTTAGGCTAAGATTGCGCCAAAAACTAAGCTCCCAATTAGCATGTAGTATGAAATGAATTTGACTCTGATTGTTTTTTTTTCTATTATCAAATTGTTTATTGAAACCGAATATATATTTTCTATTTATTTTTTAATTTTTGTATACATATATTTACAGAATATATATTGTTTTACTATAAGCGAAAATTCTGTCACGTACGGTATGTCGCAAACGATATTAAATTTTATTTATTATAAAATCATCAAACGATTATTTTTATTTAAATATTACGGATTGTAAAGGAAAAATATCTGCTTTAGTGTAAGAAATTAAAAGAAAACATAACGCCTCTCACGATTCTCAAATTTTCGCATATTTCTACATGTATATTTCGCTCGATATATTGGACAACAATGTTTCGAAAGAACTTATTATTATTATTTTTTTTAATATAGTACCCTCTGAATGGATTATAAAGACCAAATTATTTTTTAGTCTTATTTTTTCAAAATCTATTCCAATCTATAGGCGTACAAATGTCACGTACGATGACATATGGAATTGCCCATATGAGACAAGCAAATTCTGGAATTTCTCTATTTGAAATTGTGTATTGTTTATAAATAAATTTTTATTTTATTTTGTTTATTGATTTCATTTCTAGCAACCAAGAAGTACAGTTTATTTGTGATTTTGAGCTTTTTAGAAACAATTAAATACATTATTTTTTTTTTTTTCATTGGCCTTTTGTTGAACTAAAACAAATTTAATGCATTTTGCAATAACAGAAATTTGCGATAATCTGAATTTTTGTTTTGTTATTTTGTGGCCTCTACCATCATTAGGTGATGATAGATGGCACAATCTACATACTTACATTATGCATGGAAATGTGTGCTGAAACGCGTAATTATAACAAATATTAACCTCGAAATGATTAATAACATCTTTTAAAATTTAGTTTTATTAGCCTTTACGCCCACCAAAAACGGGCGTAAGCAATATTTAATATTCACTACAGCTACAATGGACCAAATAATAAACAACAAAAGTATTAACGTTTCTGCAATTTTTCGTATATACCTTAATTAGGTGTCGGGGCAATCCCCTAGTGAATAACATCATGATAATAAAAATGTTGTGCATTGCACATATTGTAAACAAATGCATTATTTTTATACCCACACCACCATAAATATGGGGGGAATATCGATTTTGTCATTCCGTTTGTAACTAATCGATATATTGGTCGTAGAACCAATTACCAGTTACAGTTATAAGCATTGTAATCAGTTTGAAATTCGACATCAATAATCTTCATGTAACAAAAATCGCCGTACCTAATTTTATGAAGATCAGTCAAAATAAATATCTTATTAATATCAATATCGAAGCAAAATTTTACGCAAATCAGTTGTACGTATGTAAAAATTGTACTACTGGATTTTGTGACGAATAGTCCATAATTGCCCATGCTCCCACATAAGATCCAATTCCGAGAATAACTTTATAACGGTAGGAATCAGAAGGACGGACTTAAGGAGAGAAATTTTCACGAAAATGGGCATAATAGGTCCAACCAACAAAAAATGTCTGAACAAAATGTTCTATGTTGGATTATTTTTCGATGTTTTTGCTCATTCAAATTCTACCCCAGTTATTTATAAGTTTTAGTTGGACAAATATTATCCATACAGCATTCTTAGACTGAAAAGTGTTTCCCTGTATTCGTCAGCCTAAGGACTTATGCAATGAGTGCTCATTAGGGTGACAGCCGATTTTTTATTTTTAGATTTCAAGGAGTGCCGGGTGGAATATTGTGACACTAGGTCTAAAAGTTAAGTGTTGAAAATTTGAGCCAAATCGGACAAGGATTTCGGGACGAGCATCGAGGTCAAAGGTCAGATATATGCAAAATTTTACTATTTATGTGAAATAAATTTGTGAAACTCCTTAACTTTCTGCATTATGTTACATAAATATGTAGATTGATTTATATTAATAAAAATTACAGTTAAAAAAAATCTTTTTGATATTAAACCTATATCTCCTTTAGGTCAAATTGACCCACAAACTGTTTTATCGTTAAAATTCAGAAAAAATGCAAATTTTTCAGTTTTTGTAAAAATGTTGCTACTAAATAATTAGTTTTGCAATCGAAAGCAAAAGAATCGAAATGTGTACGTAATTATCCTTCTAATAAGATATAAAAGACAAAAATTGGTTAAAAAATTTTAAAATTATTCAAAATTCCCCAGATCATTAACGTGTCTCAGGTCACTTGAACAAGAAATGTAGGAACAAAATTAACATATTTTAAGAAATATTAAAATAAAAGCTAATTTTTACTTAAAATATATCCGTATTTACATTTGTATGAGTTTTTGTCTTTGTAGGATAGGTTAACGATTTGCAGGGATGACCAAACAATTGTATTGTTTTTAACGGCAGTTTCAAATCTCCATTTTTAAATTTTTAAAAATTTTGTTAAAAAAATTTCAGAATTTTTTGATCATCACATTGGGATTTATTGAGATCATAATGGAGAATAAAAATATGAAAAAATTATATCAGTTTTTCCGTACCTACGATTTATATTTTACTATAAGAGTCTGTATAGGTTTTACTTAAAATTCGAAACAGTAAGGAAATTGCTCTCATTCGCCAAAATATGGCCAACAAAATATTTTTTCCCGAAAATCACAAAATTTAAATTGTAGGTACGGAAAAACTGTAAGAGGCTTATTCTAAATTGATTTAGCTAAAAAGTAGTTTTGATTTGAAAATTAAATTTCAAAAGCAGAGGTCGTTTTTGTATAGGAAAATTGTAAATAGTTGCTTGCGATTGTTTTGTTTAACTTCTGGCTACGAAATATATAATATCTACCTTTCTGTATGAAAATGTTTGTTGATATCTTTTATAGTTCAAGAGTGTATGAAAAGAACTCTAAATATAACCTTTTTTACCCCCTAGGCGAAAATATTCCTTTTAAGTTGTGTGTTGCTCAGGAATTCTGTTTACACATGGTTCAAATGAGAGCCATCTTGTTACTGTTGGACTTGTCTTGCATGTCTTCAATTGAAATGTTCTAACTTCTAGCACGAAAACCATTAGGTGTATCTTTTTATCAATAAAAATCACTATTGATGTTCTAAGATAAAAAAATAAGTTTCAGAAATTCCCAAAAATTACTTTTAGAGTTGTTAATAAATTGGGAATTAGTTCTCGAACTGTTAGCCGCAGTGCAAATTAGGCTAGTCTTGGTTGTTATATCACCGTGAAAAATTTCTTATTTTTAGAACATTTAAACTGGTCGAGACAGAAATGGAATACTGTTCTCTTTTCGGATGGATAGAAATACAATTTAAGAAGTATAACATTTGTAAGATGGTCGAAGAGAAAGAGAGTGGACCACAAGTACGCAAATAAGATAATATGTGTCAAGTTTGGTGGTTGAAATATTATGGAGTGGGACTGTTTTATAGCATAAAAGATACTATGACTGGAATCCATTTTAAACGATCTTATGTATATACATACGCTGGGGAAAATATGCCACTAGTTTTGAGATTCCAGTACGACAATGACCCCCACAAATACACCTAAAGGGTGTGTAACCGAGTGGTTACAATCCAATGGGGTACTTGCTATATGATTAATTAATAACAAAAAAAAAAAAAAACATTTTTTGGGCACTAACATTAGATTACAAATTCCCTAGGCGAGTATATTTTATAATTTTCGTAGCACAGTGTTATTAACTCCAGCCTTGTTTTACAATCTTGAATCTTTTATGGCCGACCCATTTAATTGCAGTTTTCCTTTAAATTTGCTTAAACGAAATTGCATTTTGTAATCAAATCAAATGGCAACAAGAGAAAAATTGGCTTGAGTGCAATTACATATCCAGCTTTGGAAGCATGACTTCACATTTAATCGCATGCTGTCCAAGATTACTTGTTACAAACAATAGTTTAATATCTGTGTTGTAGTTTAGTTTTTTTTTTTCTTGCATTACTACAATGAGTGTTACGATTATTAACCATAAATCCAGTTCAAATTTGTGTTTTTTTTTTTTTTGCAAAGTTTAAACTTTAAAGTTAAATGTTCACGAGTGTAATACTAACTACTTCTGCACATATACTAACTATGTATATTGCAAATTGTTGTAGATTTATCTTTAAAATATAACTTGTTTCCCATACTTTTACTTTCATTTGTTTAGATTTTGGATTTTTTTTTTTTTCAAGTTGTATTCAAGGTCTTTTAAAGATTTGCATTCGTTTCTTATACTCAAGGAAGTTGTTTAACTTCTATTTTTGTTTGGCTGCATAGAAAAACAAAGTAAGCAACTTTAAAAGTTGTGAATTTTTTTTAAATAATATTTCATTCATTAATTATGGTTATACCCTTCGCTATGACAAACGTACATATATATACTAAGTTTGTCATTCCGTTTGTAATTTATACAATATTCATTTGCGATCCTATAAAGTATATATTCTAAGCCTTTAGATAGAAATGTTGAAATAATGAATAGAAAGTGTTTGAGTTATTAAAAAATCCTCCAATGTTGTCCTACGCCATGTGTAAAGAAAAATTTGTACTTGTCTTGGGAAATTTTGTGATACAAGAGCTACAAAAGATAAGTATCTTGGGGGTTACACGATCAAGTTTTAACTTTCAAGTTTTAATACACTCACACTTTTAAGAATTGAAACGAACTTGCATTCAATTTACAATCAAGAAAACAGCTGATAACATTTTTGTGAACAATTTGTACTAAAATTGTTTTCAAGTTGCGTGCAGCCTACGTCACAGCTTTCAATTTCTGTTAAATTTGACAAACAGTATATGTAAAAGACTATCAAGAAAAACTTGATCGTGTGGCTGCAGCGTTTATGATTCATAAATGCTCTTCCATCTATTGTCGTCTAACGTTTAACTTTAATCAAAAAAGGGAATTTTATTATACCCTCCACCACCACAAGTGGCGAATGAGGGTATATATAAGTATAAAATAGAGAAATATTCATCTAAGACTAGATTGAGCTATGTCCATCTGTGAGTCTGTGTAAAACACTCTCACGACTAAAATACACAAATAAACTTTACCGGATTTGCATAAAAATGTTTATCATTGTTCTTAGCAGTTTGGTATTGAAAATCAACAAAATCGGTACATTAGAACCAAAGTTATTAGTCAAAATGAAAGACAACCAATAAAAAAACATTATATTTTAAATTTTTTTTTTTTGCTATTTAGTTTAAATAGATTGCAGATAATGTCATGCACACGTTATTCTTTGATAAAAAAACAAACCTTGGTGAAAATAGTAGGAATTGGTCCCTGATCTGTCATAGTCCCCATACAATTTGTCATAGTCCATATACAATTGCGATATCCATACTAAATTCATCAAAAATAAGTTTCATACTATAACAAATCTCAATACCATATTTTCGGTAGATTGGCAAATATTGGATCATAACCCCCATATAAGTTTCATTTCTAAAAATCACTTAAATACTCATGGTAATCAACAGGGCAAGTTTAAATATTCACACAAAAATAAAAAAAGCTAAACAAACGGGAAAATATGCTGCTAAAGGCATTGATATGCATAGGAAAAAGAAAAAAAAAAATAAAAGTTTAAATCAATTTTATTGTAATAAACTTTTTTTAAACGAACAATAAAGTGTTTTTCCGTTGAAATTCCAAATATTGAAAAATGTTACATTTGAACTTCACGGTTTAAGGGTTAACGTTTTCCGATTTTAGTAAAACTTTCTCTAAAATTATCTGAATTATAAGATTCTGTATAGGTTTTACTTAAAATTCGTAACAGTAAGGAAATTGCTCTCATTCGCCAAAATATGGCCAACAAATATTTTTTCCCGAAAATCACAAAATTTATATCGTAGGTACGGAAAAACTGTAAGAAGTATTGACATAATTTTTTCATATTTTTATTCTCTATTATGATTTCAATAAATCCCAATGTGATGATCAAAAAATTCTGAAATTTTTTTAACAAAATTTTTAAAAATTTGAAAATGGAGTTTCGAAACTGCCGTTAAAAAAAATAATTTTTTGGTCATCGCTGCGGATAGGTTAACGATATTCTACAAAGAGAAAAACTCATACAAATGTAAATACGGGTATATTTTAAGTAAACATTAGCTTTTATTTTAATATATCTTAAAAGATGTTAATTTTGTTCCTACATTTCTTGTTCAATTGGCCTGAGACACGTTAATGTTCTGGGAAGTTTTTAATATTTTTAAAATTTTTTAACCAATTTTAAAGATATTAAAACTCATTAGAACGACAATTACTTACACATTTTGATTCTTTTGCATTCGATTGCAAATATTATTATTTAGTAGCAAAATTTAAAAAAAATTTTAACGAATTTTAACGTTTAATCTCAAAAAGATTTTTTTACTGTAGTTTTCATTAATATAAATAAATAAATTTATATATTTCAGTAACATAATGCTGAAAGTTAAGGAGTTTACAAATTTATTTCATATAAATAGTAAAATTTTGCATATATCTGACCTTTGAATTCGATGGGCTTCCCGAAGTCGTTTTAGCCAAATCGGCTAAAATTTTCAACACTTAACTTTTAGACCTAGTGTCACAATATTCCACCCGGCACTTTGAAGTCTAAAAAAAATCGGCTGTAACCCTAATAATTATACATACCCAGCAAAAACTTGGTAATGAGTTTCAATTACTGAATAGTTTACTTTTCAATGACTACTTCATACCACCTGCATTACATATAAGTAGTTTAGTAATGGATGGCATATAATCTGATACATCTTCATTCCTCTGAAGACGATATGAGGAAAGCTGTAAAGGATATAAAAAATCGATATTTGCGTTAAAAAAAAATACAAAATCGGACCAAAAAAAGTCCAGACAATTAAAAAACAATAAAATATGTAATATTATAATTATTTTTAGTTATAATAGTTTTTTATTATTATATGTACTTGGGCACATAACAGTAAAATAAAAAAATCCTCTCAATGCAAATGATCCCAGATTTAAAATTCTAGGAATTGAAGAGATATTAGAATTTTTGTTTTCAAGGCATTTTGGAGCTTCAGAAAGCTTCTAAAATATCATAAACCACGGAATTACCCAGCATTTACAAAAAAATTCTGGATTTATGACCGTAACTTCAACAAATAGATATCTACGTTGTAAAATACCCCGTAGATAAATTTACCTAAAAGATAACTTGACATTCATTTCATATTAATATATTCGGGTAAAATTTACCAACTATTTTTACTCCATAAGTAACAAAGCACTGATAGATATTGTTATGTTTTAACCTTTTTAAAACGTTGGTTTATTTCCTTTAAATAAACCGGATACTTTTGATTGCAAATAAAAGTCGTTTAGTAGTTTAAAGTTGTAACAACTCTTTATTTAAAATGTACAACAACAGCATTAAATAGTCACTCAGTGTCTTTATACACGTTTATCAATTAGCAGAAATGCACACACACTTTAAATGTACAAGACAGTTGATGTTAACTCTTACAGCGCCTATGATAAACTCCACTCACGACTGCAACCTCTGCCACTGTTTATACACGCGCCATCTTTCGTGAATCTTCTACAATACTATCAACGGATAAACTAGTATGTTCGAATTCTATTGGTTTTCAAGGAAAATATCTAAGCTTTCTTTTGAGGAAAAAAAGGGCCCATTTTGAAAAAAAAGTTTTTGATTTTGAAAAAAACATTAAAAAAACTTTTTATTTTTAATTTTTTTCCGAAAGATTGAAGAAATAGCTATCTAAACTACATAGGACACATTTTGCTAAGAACAATAGGTAATAAGTTACATGGATGAGCAAAAACACCTGCTTGGCCAAAATGTCAAATTTTGACCACCTCTAACTCAGAAAGCTCTTGACCGATCTTGCTGAAAAATTGAGTCTGAATTACTATCCAATAGAACTAACCATGAAATGCACCATATATATTTGGTAAAAGGTCTGTCCCGAACTAGTGATTTTACCTATCATTAAGGGTGACAACTAGTTACATAAAATATTTGACTAGTTATGTAACTAGTTGTCACACTTTTGGATTACAATTAGAGTGTCTGATAGCTGGTCCAAAGTAGTCAACGCATTGGATTTACATATCGGTTACACAGAGTCGGTTACCTTACTAGTTACTTAATCAGATACATAACTAGTTATTTTAACATATACGGGTGCTAATCTACCTCAAATAGTTAGTTAAAAAGACATCTCATAGACAGTCCAATAACCGATTGCTTGTAAACAAACCTTCCTCCGACAACTCTCCAGTAGATTACTTGTGGTGGGTAAAATAACTACTTTTTAAAGTGCAGTACAAAATAAACGTTTAAAGTCGCTACCACTTTCAGTTACTTGCAGGCACTACAGTGACAATTGACTTCACGCTAGGTTACATGGGATGTCCGTATAAAAACGTAAGAATAGAGAAAGTAAACTGTATGAGAATTATATCAATATACTTTGAATAAAACCGAATTACTCACATAAAAGTGCAGTACAAAATAAACGCTTAAAGTGACTACACTCACGTAAGTGACAATTGTCTTCACGCTAGATTACATGGGATGAATAAAGTAACCAATTGACTTCTCTGTGCCCGTACGTACGTGTCAAATGACGTGTCAAAATATACAAATTGGTGTCAGCCAAGTGGTCAGACATTAGTGACAATTACTGTCTATAAGGGATACATTGACTAATTGCTTAACTGCTGGGTGGTATTACGGAATATAGCTTTCATGGGATGTCACTCAGAGCTGCCAGATGAATTTAGGAAAAAATCGTCAATATCCCAATAAAAAAAAAAAATTGTCATTTCGAATTTTAAAAATCGTCAACAAAAAAAATCGGAAAATTAAAAAGTTCAATATTTTGAATAGGAATTTTAAATTTGTATTTAAAAAGTGAACAAAAACATAACAATTCAAATTGACATACTGTTTTCTAATGTAAATATGTATGTATATTAAAAATTTTTTCTTAAAACTGAAGTTTATAAAATAAAAAAGTAAAGCTCAATTTATTTATAATATAAGGTTTCATCACAAAGTATACAGAGGCGACAAATTTGACAGTTCAAAAACACTAAAATCAGCTTTTTTTGAAATTGTTTCGCTAGAAAGAGAAAACAAATTTGTGGTTTAATACAGACAGTGCGTTAAAATAAACAACACTACATAATAATAAAAAATAAGCACAAAACAAAACCAGTTGAAATGGTTTCGAGCGAAAAAGACAAATATATTTTTTTGCCGTGTCGCCTCTGTATAATTTGTGGTTTCATTTAGAATTTTTTTTTTTAAATTTTAAAGAAAACACATAAAATAGAATTGAATTTCTGAATCTTTATTATGATTCGACCAATCTCTGATATTTACTTTTTAAATATAATTTAATTAAAATGTAGCACCAAGCTTTAGGTGTTCCATTCGGAAGGTAAAATGCCTGAAATTAGAACATAAATTTGAGCTTGGCGGCTTCAATTGAGTGGGGCAATGTCTACAAATTTTAATTCACAAATTCAAAATCTAAATATTGATTTTAATGTTCACCGACAAAATCAGAAAATTCATTAACTATTTCATAAATTAGTGCCATATTTTCATAATACAGAAAATCAACCCTTTCGAGAAAGAAATCGTCAAATCGCTAATTTTGTTTTTTTGAAACCAAAAATCGTCAAAATTACGATAAATCGTCAAATCTGGCAGCTATGATGTCACTATATAGTTTTGTGGGTCTACGACCAATATTTCGATGTGTTACAAACGGAATGTCATCTTTTTGGTGAAGTGTATAAAAGTGTGAGAAGTTTTGTATTTCTTCAGAATTGATATCAAAGATAAATGATTCATTTTTGGAAAACCTGCAGATAACTCTTATTGAATATAAACCCTCGATATATTATTTTACATGAAATAAATCTCTTAGTTTTTTTTTTTACATGCGCTTTTTGCACTAAAGAGTGACTGACTAACCACCAACTATGTTAACAAAAACTACAATAAAAACAACATCAAAAACATCGTAAAAAAGCAGCATGCCTGCACATTAAAAGTGAAAGGGTATTTATTTTATTTCTTGTAAAAATTTATGTTCTCTGTTACATGACTTTTCGTGATGAAGACCCGATGATGATGATGACGTCGATAATAGAAACACGTTAGTTTTGTTGCTAGTATTTAGTACACAACAACAAATATAGGTATGTATATTGGGGGACAAACTTAAAAAAAGCTACCAACAAAAATCAGTAAGTGAGTAAGTGTAGCGCTAGATAGGAAACAAAAAAAGCACAAGCATTGAAAGAGCTTACTCTCAATATAATTGTACTTTGCTTCTGTTTGTTTTTACCAGAGACGAAAACGAAAACAAGAAAATACAAAAACAATAACAAAAAATACACTAAAATAAAAAATACAAATACAAAGTTAGAGTCATATTACGTTATAAAGTTTAGTTGTTATATTGAGACACTTGTGACCGGACGTCAAAGTGAAAATTAAGAAAAAATTTCACAAATTCATCGTACATTTTTCCGCCAATTCGTTTTTTAATTTGTTTCAGTTACAGTTTTACCTGTTCTTTTTTTGTTATTGCTGGATTTGGTTAAATAAACAAAGTCATCGTGAGTGTTTTTGAAGTGCAAGTGAAAAAAAAAGTTAATTTTTAGTTTGTTTTACTTTTATTTTTGGGAGTTTCTGCTTTATCAAGTGTCATTTTGGGCAATAAGAGATAAAAGCCACTGAAAGATAATACAAATTATAACGGTTTCATTAAATGTCAACTAACTACTGAAGGAAAAAGTAAATGTACTTAAAATATTGTTAAAAACAAACAAAAAGAAAGAATAAAAGTGTTATTGAAAAGAGAGAAAAAAAATATTGTCCGTTGTTGGCAAATTAGTACCTACACTGTGAGTTTGTTATTGTTTGTGTGTTTTTTACTTATATTTTAAGATTTTTGCGTTTTTTTTTTTTGCCATCATGCTTTTAATTTAAGCTTAATTTAGCAATTTCTTTTTATTGTTGTTGTGATTTTTATTTATTTTTTGTTTGTTATGGCCAAGTGTTTTAATGATTTTTTTATACACAAATACAATCATCAAAAAGTGTTCTTAACAATTTTATTTATTGAAGGTCTTTGAACTTGTTTGTTATTTATTTCTTCATGGTTTCATTTTACCAATTTGGCAGTTTTTATGTTTTTAATATATTTTTTTCTCTGTTAAGACACTATAATACATTTAGTTTTGTCGAAATCATTCACATTTGAATGTGATAAGAATTACAAATGATACAAGCAAAATAAAAAAAAAAAACAAAACAAATTGTTCTGTTAAAAGTTTAACTAGATAATTTCTGCCTGAGAATTAATTATTAAAACAACTACATATGTATGTTTGTATGTACATCATTCATCAAGCAAAACAACATGATAATTATCATCCCATTCCATTCAGTCAGTCAGTAATCCAACTTGTACTTTACAAAAACAACAAATGCAGTGTATTCAGAAATAGCTGATGTTATGTTTAAATGGGGGCCATGAAACGCTATACGATATGTGTTAGAAAGGGTATTTATTATATTAACCGATAAACCCAACACCACCATAGTGGGGAGATTATAATAAAGTATCGATTCCGAATCACCGGCATCAGTTGTCTTCCATGTAAATTTTTTTTATAAAAACTGAGCCAATTACAAACCCTATATAAACTCTTTGAAATCGTTACATTCTTTCTCTGGAGTCATCAAACTAGGGGCTTATTTTGAAAAGGTCTTGCCATCCGCCACACTTGACTATGTACTTGGTGTCCAGTCCTTTTTCTCTTTGCCGTCTTATAAATGTTCTCCCATCACTGCCTCTTAAATTATATTTGGATTCATCCGAAAAGAGTAATTTCTGTCACGACCAGTTTAATTGTTCTTTGGCAAATTGTATTCGAGCAGTACGTTTTTTTTAGAAACCAAGAGGTAAGCAACCAAGACCAGGGGCCAATTCTCGATCTCTGAAACGGTGAAATGAAAAGTTTTTTTTCATATTTTCATAGAGTTTCTGATTCTCGTTTAGTGAAAAATTGATAAATAAATTCAAACGTTTTCATATGAAAAGAACAAGTGAAATGAAACAGCTGTTAAAAAACTGGTTTGCGGCTTAGCGCCGGTTTAAAACTGCCTAGCTTCGACATCTGCATTTGACTTTTACATTTTATTAACATGGATACAAAAGCTTCAAATGCTGGAATGAAACTCTTTCTCATTAAAAGAACGGGAATCGCAATTTGTGTAATTGTGAAAAAAGTTTTTTTCATTTCACCGATTCACAGAACAAGAATCGACCCCCAGCCTCATTTGCCCAGCGGTTAATAGTTTGAGAACTAATTTCCATCATTCCATTATTGATAACCACCCTGAGAATCATTTTTCGAAATTTCTTAAATTCTTTTGCTATTGTCTTATAGTTGTTTTACGAGGTCTTCTTTCCATATGTTTTTATCTTACGAAATTTTTTCTATTATTTGAATATTAATCACAGATAATTTTAAGCATTAATCCTGCTTTTATTTAAATCGTTTATTATTGGATTATTATTTTCGCAAATCTTGACTATATCCATTTTAACTACCCAGCAGTTAAGCAAGTAGTCAATGTATCCTTTATAGACAGTAATCGTCACAAATGTCTTATCACTTGACTGACTCCAATTTATATACATATTTTAATCATTTGACACATATGTGCTCTTTGTAGTGCAGAGAGAAGACATTTGGTTACTTTATACATCCCAGGTAATCTAGCGTGAAGACAATTGTCACTTAAGTGTCTCTAAGTAAGCTGGAGTGTAGTCACGTTAAACGTTTTGTGAGTAATTCGTTCAAACTGGTTTTATATATATTGTGTTGATATAATTCTCATACAGTTAATTTTTATTTTTGCTTAAGTATACTGATATCCCATGTATCATAGCATGAAGTAAATAGTCACTTTAGTGTCTCTTAGTAACCTATAGTGAAGTCACTTTAAACGTTTATTTTATACTGCACTTTGGAAAATAGTTATTTTATCCACCAGAAAAAAACCATTGGAGAGTTTTCGAAGTAAGGTTTGTTTACAAGCTATCGTTTATTGGACTATCATAGGCTTTTTAACTCACTATTCGAGGTTAATTAGCACCTGTACATGTTAAAGTAACCCGATATGTAGCTGATCAAGTTACCAGTTAGGTAGCTAGTAAGGTAACTGACGCAATGTAACCATTATGTGAATCCAATGCGTTGACTACTTTGGACCAGCTATTAGACAGTCTCATTGTAGTCAAAAAGGCAGCCCCTGCTTAGGACATACACGTGTTCAAATAACTAGTCACGTAGCTATTGAAGTAACTAGTTCCCACCCTAAATGATGGGTAAAATCACTAGTTCAGGACTGTCTCCTAAAACAGCTGGGTATCTATTTATTTATTGATCGGTCTGTTATTTACTTATTCGTATCATGAAACAAATTAAACAAATCGTTTATATGGAAACCAATTTATGATACGATTGGTTCATAATTGGTCAAAACTTTCATATAGTATTAACTCCCGAAAATCACTGTAACTATCATATATCAATGCGTCCCATAGAATTATTTATGCTGCCCTAAAATTCATCTAATAGGTTAAGGCTTTGTATAATGTTAAAGCTCTTTCAAGCCATTTCGCTATGCTCGACGCCAACATTGGGCAGTCACAAAGCACGTGCTCGTGTATCTCATAAAATCTACACTGTTTTGTCCCAACATTACATAAAGTAAATTGGTGGTATCTAAGAATTGGTGGCAATAAGAATTATCAAATAGCTCTTTCCGAGCGATAACAACCATTGGGATCTACGTTTGAGAAGAGTAATGCATTTTTTGGCCTGTCTGAGTCAAGACATGTTACTCCAATGTATCCTCGCGTGATGCCAACGAAATGTTCAGGTCCTATGAAAGCGCGCCGGGAACGTTTAGTTTATTAACCAAGCAAAGGGCCCTTTTGGTTTCAACGTGAACATGAACCATTTTTTAATTCAGCTGCTTTTTTAACTTAGCGGAGTTTGGAAAACCTTAAATATTATGCGGATATCAAATCATTCTATTTCTTTTAAAAGTGTTTCCACAGTAATACATGTTATGTGGAATTAAGATCAAAAGTCAGACTCATTAGTACGGTACTGCGTATTGTTCTTAAAATAAAAAACCATGACAAAAATATCACATTTATTCGCTCTCATAAATTAAGTTTTATGTGTCATTGTCTGATTTTGTTATTGTACTCCAAAAAAAATATTATAAGATAACACAGATGCATTGTTTGTGTTATTTTAGTTATTTTAGACGCTAGTGACAGTGACCTTGAGCTATTGATAATATTAAGTCTGTGTTGTTAGTGTGGTACACACTATGGTCGATCTATTCTCTTAAATATTGTTAGCTGTTAATTAGGCTCTCTTCAAAATAATAACCACATGATTCACACATTTTTTTTCTTCATTCTCCCGTTTAGTGCTTTAAATATTTCGTAAAGTGATAAAACAAATTATTAATAAAAAACTACATTATTGTACCACGTGCTAAATTAAACCCAAAAAACAAACAACAACAGTAATAAATTTACGAAAAATTTAATAAAAAGAAACACAACAATATTTATAATTTAAGCAATTTAATTTCTGTTTTGTCATATTGTGTATGGCAAATGCAATTTTACGTGACGTTTTTATTCCAAACTCATCAACAACAGCGAAGCAAACTTTATACAGCAACAAACTTAATAAAGAAACTGATAACACCACCAGCACTATCGATAGTTGTACTAGAACAACCCACCGTTTAGTTGATTTTGTATGTTCGTGTGTCTGTCACACTTCAAAGCTCTCTGCTGATTCACCCCAATATAGGCAGCACTTGAATACCACCGCTTTAAACGATGAAACTTTAGATTTTCGCAACTCGTTTACAAGTTCAGAAGAGTCTTTACGGTCGTAAAGAATATTTTAAATTTCATACAATTGAAACGTTCTCAAGTCTAAACATTTCGTCGTCTACGGCATTTGAAAATACCTCTAGCGAAGAGGTCAGCGACGCGGGCACCTTCCAAACGCCACCCAAAGAATACAGCGCTAATTATAGAGCTTTGGGTATATTGCAAGAGAAGCGTTCTCCCTTATTTGGACCACCCTTGAATACGCCCTCCAAAGGTGTGTCGTTGCGTAGCCATAAGCCGTTCTATACGCAGCGTTTATTACAAACAGAAGATCTCATATCATCGAAGTCTGCTAAGAAGTTTAAGGAAAATATCGATTATACAGCCAACGAAGCAATAAGTATGAATGGCGGGAAACAGTTAAATAGTGGACCATTGGGAACATTTACTAAATCAAATTCAACTGGAAAAGTTGGCAATGGAGGAACAGATATAAATCGTAATAATGGTGCGCCTAGAAATTGGGTAAGTTTTGTATGGATTTCTATTTAAATTTACAGCATGAACTTATTAAGTATTTAAACGATTAAGAAAATATACATACGATATATACATAGATTAGGTTATAAGAATGATATTGTGTTTAAAAAACAATGTCCACAGAGACTATTATGTTTCATTACGATTCCTTAACATGACTTCGTTGAAATTCTTTGCCGGAGGTTAATAATTTTTGTATTAGTATGTGTTTCTAAAATATTTTGGATTTTTAAAATGTCTTACGTATTTGGATGATACGGCACGGAATGACCAACAAATTTCATGGAGCTATAAAGATTTGGCAAACATGCTAGTTTTGTACAACAACGACAAAGTCGAATGTGAAGTTCTTGCCGTATCTTATAAATTGCTATTTGCTATATCTATATATATAAAAATGAAATGGTCCATGCATGTAATGTCATCACGTGAGAACGGCTGGAGCGATTTGGATGATTTTTATTTATTCGATTTGAAATGTTCAGGAGATGGTTTGTAAAGAAAAAAAATTAAAAAATTCGGAAATTTTAATTTTTAATATATTGTCTCCTTTTCACTTCTCATTTTTCGTAATAAGAGAAATTTTTGGAGAAACTTGAAGAATTAACATTAGCAAATAGCTGCCGGGTGAAGCCGGGTCGGTCAACTATTTGCTATATATAAATCCATATAATATTTAATTAGTGAAATAGTAATTGTTACTCAATATATCAGTGATTTTTTTATAATTTTCGTGATATATATAGAATTTTGAAATCTTAACTTAAAATATAAATAACGTTATTAATGCCATTAAAATATCCAAGCAAAGTAGTCCACGAATAATATTAACTGAATAGCTACAAAGTTTCCACTCTTCTTTCATCAAATGATTGCAAGTGAATTTGGATGATTTTATCATATTTTTTATACCCTCCACCACCACAAGTGGTGAAAGAGGGTATATATACGTTTGTCATTCCGTGTGTAACATTGAGAAATAATCATCTGAGACCCAACAAAGTATATATATTATTGATCCTTATGAAATTCTAAGTCGATTGAGCAATGTCCGTCTGTCCGTCTGTCTGTCTGTCTGTGTAAAACACTCTCACGTCCAAAATACATAAGCAAAATGAATGAAATGCATACCAAAAAGTTTATAATTTTTCTAAGCAGTTTGGTATTGAAAATCAGCAAAATCGAATTGGTAGAACCATTGATAATTTTCACATGATTTTTTGTGACTTTGGGTAAATTCATTGCAGAGAATACCATGAAATTTTGCACTTATTATTTATATGATAAAAGGAAAAATTCTGTTAAAAATGGAAAGAATCGGTCCATAATTTCTCGTAGCCCCCATACAAATTTCTTCCCGAAATATGGTGCTATGGTATATAAATGCCCATAGAATTGCAGTATCCATACAAAATTCAGCACAACTAAGTTTCGTGCAAACAGAAATCGCGGGATCAATTTTTTTTTTGGATCGGTCATTATTTGACTATAGCCCCCATATAAAGTTTACCTCCGAAAATCACTTAAATACACTTAAATATCTTATATATATCGCTATCAGGTTGAAATTCGACTTGCATAATCCCCATGCACATGAAAATCGATGTGTTGAATTTTATGAAGATCGGCCCATAATTGGTTATAGCTCCCATATAAGGACCACTTCCAAAAAACACATTCATTTTCATAAATATCTGAAAAATATCGTTTTCGGATTCAAATTTTACAGAGATCGGTAGTATTAATTCACAAATGATATTACTAGATTGTGTAAATATCGGATCATATTTGACCATAGCTCCCATATAAGGTCCATTTCCGAAAATTACTTAAATACTAATAAATCATAAGAGAAAAGCTTCTATCTGATTAAAATTTCAAATAAATATTTCCCATACATGCAAAAATCGATGTGTTGAATTTTAAAAAGATCGGCCGACAAGTGGTCATAGCTCCCATATAAGGACCACTTCCGAAAAACACATTAACCTCTAAAAATATTTTAAATATATGGATATCGAACTAAAATTGTATACAGATCAATATATTGTATCCGAACATTATACTACTGGGTTTTGTGAATATCGGTCCGTATTTGACCATGGCACCCATATTAGCTCCATTTCCTATAATCACAATAATACCCATAAAACTATTGTAAATAATGTTATGGAGAAAAATATCAAGCAAAATAGGCCTCAAATACATAGAAATCACGTTAAAATATGTAATTATGTCTTCCAAATAAGTCGCACATCCGAAAAATACACTCATATCGGTAAAAAATGTATCAGATACAAGTCTCAAGTAGATTTGGTGACTATGGATTCATAATTATATATATAAGGCTCACATCCGGAAAATTCATTAGAACAGAACAAAAATATACTTTTGAAGTTTGACTAAATATATTTGTTTACCCTTTTTTATACTCTTTTACTTCACTTGTGGTGAATAAGGAAAATGTTGAACCAAACGGTAATGTTAACCAATTATTAAGTATATAAATTGTTAAATAGTACATTTTATTCCTATTATAAAATTATAGAAATGGTATGAATATGTATTATAAATTACAGAATTAGATAACATTTTTATACACTTGAAATAAAATATCTTCTGCGTAAACTAGTTTTTCTAACAATATATAAAATACTACTATACTACTATATTTTAAACAAACTTTTATTTTGTTTAAAAAAAGTGCTAAGTGTGGAAAGTACATAAATTGTATATAGTCCAAAATGTGTATTATATCAGGATTCATCTATAATCCATAAATATGCTGGAAAAGAATTTCAAAAGAATTGTGGAACTGTGTTTGTAGACTATAAGCGAAAACTACTGTATTACATTATCATTCTACCAATCTTCATAATCGGAGCTAAGTCCCAATAACAAACACTGAATATGGATATTAGAGTATTTATACCAATGTAATTTCTATAATTTCAATCTAATTTAGGTGGAGGGTATTTAAGATTCGGCATAGCCGAATATAGCACTCTAACTTGTTTCGTTTTATCTTCGTTGCTCTCAAGACTCGTGATTGGTTTTATAGCCGCTTTATACAAGAGAATCTTGTAGTCCAAATCTAGGGCTGACCGTGTGTATTTGGATGCTATATGATGGGTCCATGCTAAACTTCATAACATTCAATGTTGGTTCAAACAAAGATATAAGATGTCGTATAATTAAAAATCGCGCCGCCTTTAAAAAGATTTGGAGATCAACACACATATCCAGGAGTACAAAAATTGGGATATTTAACGAGAGCATTAAATCAGTGGTCCTAAACGGATGCGAAAGCACCGAGAAATGTGTTATAAGCGAAGCAAGCTTATATTAATCGCTGCTTGGAAAAATTCATCCACGTTTTATGTTTGTTATCGTAGCCATATATCCAGAATTGGGCACCATCGCGTAAAATGGGTGAATCGCGCGGAACGGTGCCCCATCAGAACACCCATTTTGATATACAAATTTTATCATTTGCAAGTATTGTTGTACGCTATATGTGTCCATGGTGATTTGGCATAACAAACTGAATAAATGACAGATAATTCGACAGATGTAGCTTTAACAATATGGCCGCTTTTTACTGTCAAAGTTCGGAAGTATCTATTGGAAGACCCATTATATGCCAGACGTTGGTTGTTAGTGATACCAAGGTATCTTGTATAGTTTTGTTGTGCAATCCATAAAGAGAACGTATATCAATGTCTTTTACTTTCCATTTTTGGGAGTCTGTTCCCTATAGCTGAATGCCGTATAGCCATATCGGTTTTATAAATGTTTAGTACAAAAGCAGTATGTACTCCATGTCTAGAGCAGACCGTGGGCCAATTAGCCAGTGCAATTGAACTTACTTTAATTTTATTTAAACGGCGATCAAGATAACTACTGAGAAATCTCACATGGGTCTGTTCAGGAATTTTGATATTATTTATCTGTATGAAAGGACAACTTTTTAGTCTTAGAGTAAATGTAACGTGAGTCTGTATGGAAGGACAACTTTCTCGTCTTAGAGTAAATGTAACGTGAGTCCAGCCATTTTTCCAAGTCGCCAATGTGAGTCTGGAGTTGCTCAGAAGCTATTGAGGGGTTTCCATGTGTACTTAAAAAAGCAGTATCATCCGCAAATGTATATGTGTGAGTCAGTGCGCTCGTAGGCATATTTGCAGTAAATAAAATATATATGAACGGCCCTAGAATACTTCCCTGACGTGACCACATCCTTTGCTCTGATTTAGAAAGATCTTTCTTGTAGATAATTTTAAAGAAGTTTATGTACATTCGCAGCTAGTAATCTAATAATTTTGTGTATTAGTCCATCGTGCCAGACTTTATCGAAGGTTTGAGATATATCAATAAATAATGCAGAGTAATACTGCTTGCTCTCGAAGGTTTTCCGAATAAGAGTAGTTTTCCGATGAACCTGTCTGAAACCAAATTGATGGTCAGGAATAATGCAATTTTCGTCAAGGTGTTCTAGAAGGCTCTCACGTACCAAATTTTCAAAAAGTTTTGAGAATACTGACAACAGGCTAATGGGACGATATGATGTCACTTGAGTGACATATATTCCCGATTTTGGTTCCCATTCCATGAGGATGGGAAATATCCAAAAATGAACAAAATAATTCTCAGTGCTGAGTTGGTCAGATTACTTATCATCGTGGTAGTAATTTTATCTATACCAGGTGATTTTCCAGCCTTAAGACCTTTGATTGTCGTCTTCACGGTAGAGAACCGGAATTTTATTGGGGGTGGCACCACATTATTTATGACATTATCACTAATAGATTAATTTGTATCATTTGGGGTAAATACATTCTCCAAGTGATTGGCAAATGCTTCGATTTTTGCTGAAGTATTTTTTACCCATTCTCCGTTCTGAAGGCATATGGGCGACTCATATACAATAGGGCATTGCATATTTTGCACAGCTTTCCAAAGACAATATTCTGTTTTCTTAGTAGGGTCTAAGTTTTTAAGATAATTTCTCAGGTTAGACTCCTTATTAATCTGATTAAGTTTGACCTTTACGCTTGGAGATCGCAATTGTTGCCATTGATGTTTGAGTGTTATCTTTTCTTTGATAAGATACTCAATGTTTCTAGGACATTTTGAATGTCTGCAATTCTCCAAGTTGATTGGGGGCGTAACATTAAACCTAGGAGGATAATTTATTGAAGATATTGTAACTCTTTCATTAGGTATATTTATAGATGCGGCCTGGATGTGGTTCTTTTTTTATATTCTGGTATTGGGAAATGTTTTGTATCATAAGTGTAGTATTCGTTAATTCTAAAACAGTTCTTTAGGGTAAGGTGTGTTCCAGAGACGAGTACGAAGTACATCAATTTCCTGAAGTTGGATACATTTTTGTACTTCATTCTTATGTTGGATAAGGCCGTTAGCATTCCAAAAACAGAGAAATAAAGTCATTATCCATGATCTCTTTATGTCGATCACTGGTCTAAAATGGTATTTAATGTGTTGTTAGCCTCTGTTTTACCCTGATCATTTGATTTTTCCCAGAGAAGAATACAGAAGATCTATAGTTTGCAAAATTGAAGATTCCCTGCATGTTTAGTTAAATTCGATATGCTAAAGAAAATCAGCAATTTCTCTTAACTTAAATTTCAATAAAAACACAAAAATTCATTGATACTGGCACAAGAAAGCGCTCAACTCGTAAATAATTTCTCTAAATAATTAATTTTATTGTTTGTTTTGGTCTGGTATTGTTTAACAAAACTAAAAAAAATCAAGTTTTGCTCTCTTTTACCGCATTCAATAAATATTCAATTGCACTTAAACAAATAGGGAAAGAAAATTACTTAAAAATATCAAACCGCAGACGTGTTTGAAATAAACAAATAATATTTTTTTATACTGACATTTTTGGTTACAAATGTACAATGACGGACTTAGCACACACAAACACACACTTAGTACAATACGAAGTAATGAGAAAAAGTTAAATTATTTAAATAAATTTGTGTACATTTTGTACGGAAAGAGAAAAACAAAATAAAGTGTACAATTTTGAAACTTTTGTTTATTTATAAAAGGGGATTTGTTTACTACACAGCGTAGAAGTATTTAACCATATTCTACGTATGGAAAAAAACACAATAACAAATTGTTGAATTAAATAATTACTAATTGTCTCTAGAGAATTCCATTGAAATTAAAAGCCAGTAAACATGTTTTATTAAAAACACAAATAAAGAAAATATTATTGGTCAAGGTCGTTTACAGTTTACACTTCACACATATTATCTTTAATCTAATTATTGATTTAGTTGTTCCACTTTCTTGGTGAATTACAACCCCTTGGAAATTTAAAAATATTTTCTATTTTCTTTTTATTTGATCGCTAAAGGAAGATTGTATGCATAAGAAAATGTTTAAATGTTAACATTAAAATAAAAAAGTAAAAGTAAATTTATTGTTTTTTCAAAACACTTTTAAGACATTTAGGCAATTAATACTTAATAACAAGTTCTTTCCCTAACCCTCAATAAAAAAGTCGGCTTAATAAGTTTTAAGTCGTGTTGTAGATTATTGGACAGGCTTTTGAAATACCTTTTAATATAAATATACATATAGTCTATGTATTCCAGATACATACATTCAGGGATATATTCAATTTTAAAGCTACGCTCACTCGAAAGTCGCCAATAAATAATTTTAATTTCTTTATACTCTAAAAATATAGACTTATAAATCTAAAAAAACTTACACTTAAACCAAAAAAGTGCCTGATATGGATGATTCTTCCAGCAATACAAGCAGTGTGACCTTGTTTGATATATGAATGTGACAAATTGGATCTAGTAATCATCTCACTAGCTTCTTGTCTTGAACTTGTTTCTCAATCTCATTGAGTCCTGTCAAAACGGAATCATATCGAATGTTGCTTTGTTGATTGCTTGTGTGCAGCAAGAGCTATATGATCGAAACAGATGGCAAAACGATTTGAAGTCCTACGTCATAGTGACTGTAGGAACAGATTATAGTAATAACCCTTTATATTGTTACGAATGTGCAATGACGATTTGAATTCAACGGTCTGTAACGACTGCCTGCAGCATTCATCATGTTTGAAGGCACGTCTATCAGTAGCATGTGGTAATTGGCATTGTTTGTAAGTATGGCATCGCTAAATGTTTGGCAATGACATCGAAAGCTCTAGAATTCGAATGTACTAGTATGTCCGTTAAGAGCATTGTAGAATATTCCCGATAGATGGCGTGTGTATAAATAGTGGCAGAGCTGGCAGTCGTCAGTGAAGTTGATCATTGGCGGTGTTAGAGTTAACATCAACTGTCTTGTACGTTTATAATTGTACGTTATAAAGTGTGTATGTGTATTTCTGCGAATTGATATACGTGTATAAAGACACTGAGTGACTATTTAATTCTGTTGTTGTTGTACATTCTAAATAAATAAAGAGTTGTTACAATTTTAAACGACTAAAACTGCTTTTATTTGCAATCAAAAGTATCCGGTTTATTTAAAGGAAATAAACCCACGTTTTTAAAAGGTAAAAACGTAACAATATAAAAGAGACCCGTTACTTTAGCAGTCGTTGGGCTAGGAGATCTCTGACCTTTAAGACACCCTGTACAGTGGTTTTGAAACTTTTTATTTTGGAAATAATTTGGTAGCTCTTAAAGTATTGGAGATTTGTTTTTGAGTTGATTTGTATTTAGAAAGCGTTCCACCAAACTTGTGTTCTATCCATATCATGCAATAACAATAAATCATATTTTCAATATATTTGCAAGCTGATTGAAGATTGAATGATAACCACAAAGTACATATAGTGATTATAAATATTATATATTGTACGCCTTTATCATGTGAATATTAGTAAGTAATACAGCAATAAAATAAATACAAATACGTCACAGACTTATAAGCAGATTTACAAATTTTACAATAAAAAGCCAGAGCTATTATCTCATTACAAGTAGTAGAAATGAAATCTTCAGATCGGGAACTCAAGTATAATATCCAATAATTATCTAAGTGAATAATTACAAATGGAGCCATCACTTCAACACTCAAATTGGGCTGAATATTTTCACAATAGTGACATTATTTGCACATCAACAAAATGTGGTCATGTGTTTTTGAGTGACAAATTTAAAGAGGACACGCAGATATGTTGTGGCAGAAATCAATGTTCAGCGATACATCCTCGTTGCTGCCGACGTAAACACATAAAATTAAAAAGGTTCTATTGGGTAAAAATAAAACCAAAATTCATCAAACAGGAAGGAAGCATTCTAAAGCTGGGCATCAATAATATGGGACACAGCATCTATGCAGCTCGAGTTCATCTACAAGATAAGGTGGTAAAATGTTACTATAATGCTGAAACAGAAAAAATATACAAAGACTTTGAATGTAATTCGGAATATTGTTCCAAACACTTTGAAGTTCTAGATATAAGCCATGATACGAGACATCAATATGTTTGGGTAGATTGTGATTGTCCAACAGAATGCAGTGATTATTTTCAAAACAATAAAAGATTGATAAGAGTGCCAATAAAGACATCAAAACTGTGATGATGATGATGGAAAAGAACTGACGAAGGAACTAGTTTAAAACTGAATACTCTTAATTGCTGCTAAATTTAAATTAAATTTTATGTTGTTATTTTGTTGTGAAGTATTGAGTTTTTTTGAAATCTGGAGGGGTAATGGTCGGAATATTCAGCAGCGTATAACATATATTTTTTAGGACAAAAGTTTTAGACCCAGTATAAAAATATTCAAACGCAACTTTAGAGCCTTTACATAATTGAAAACCTTTGTGGGTAGTTTAAACACAGAATAAGTAAGCAAACATTTCAAAATAAAGACCTACTTTGAGATTTTGTTAGAAAAACTGGGTATGTAATACCTCTGGATACCTGTCGTAAACTAATTAGCAGTAAGCCAAAAATATTACACAAAATTATTAAAAATAATAGAGGATACACTAGATATTAATAAAACTAATAAAAATAAAACAAATAATATCTAAAATATAAAAATCTCGTGTCACAATGTTTGTGTTTGAACTCCTCCGAAACGACTAAACCGATTTTTATGAAATTTTGTATGTATATTTGGGAGCTATGAGAATAGGTTGTAAAGTATATTTCATACCGCTAGGTCATGAGGGTGTCCCTATCCTAATTTGTATTTACAATTTTTTTGCCAAAAACTTTTTATTCGCATTTTTTTTATTTGGCATTCAAAATTACCTATAATCCCAAATTTTCATCAACCGACCCTCACCCACCCATTTTTTAGCCGAGATTTTAGTATATTGTATGAGCAATATTTAAATATCAATACATATTTACCATTTTTTATATATTTTTGGTAGGTACGAAAATAGGTCGTAAAGTACATTTCATACCGCTAGGTCATTAGAATGTCCCTATCCACCCATTTTTTTAAAATATTTTTCGTCAAAAAATGTTGTTTGTATTTCTCTTCATTTGGCATCAAAAATACCTAAAATGCCAAATTCATTATTTAACAACCTAAATATTCACTAGAAATAATTTGTATGGCAGGACAACGTTTGCCGGTTCAGCTAGTTCAACTATAACTTTTAATTTAAGGATTTAATCAATGTACTTATTATTTTGACCACTGATTTTATGAAGTTTTTTTACTTTTCATTTCATAAAAAATTTAGTTTATGTTATTAGGGCGTAAGTGTTTGTGTTTTATATTAAACATAATATAAACTAACTAAATATAAAAATAATAATTCATTTAAAATAAATATACATTTTTAATTCATCACAAGATGCGGAAAGAACTCATGTACTTATTATTTTGGCCATATGTGTATATATATTTTGGGCCATTTGACATTGACCATTTTTAGTGCAGAAAGAAGTCAATTGGTTACTTTATTCATCCCAGGTAATCTAGCGTGAAGGCAGTTGCCACTTAAAAGTCTCAATGTAAACAAAAAAGGGTGAGTTGGCTCACTGTTTAGGACATGCAAAATCTCTTTTTGAGGACAGTTTCCAAGAACTGCTGGGTGTCCACTTTAAGTAAGCTAGTAAGGTAACTGACTCTATGTAACCGGTATGTGAATCCAATGCGTTGACTACTTTGGAATAGCTGCCGGACAGTTTCATTGTAATTCAAACAGTCACGTGTTAAAATAACTAGTCACGTGTTAAAATAACTAGTCACGTAGCTAGTTATGTAAATAGTCACACTAAATTAGAGTTTTCAATTCGGTTTTAACCGAAACCGAAACCGCGGTTTTTCAAGGCCTAAAACCGAAACCGATAATTATTCTTCGGTTTTCACTTTTAATCTATTTTCACTAGAAAAATTCAGAGTTTATAAATGAGAAACACCTTTTGTGAATTCTAGCTCATTCAAAATCATTTGTGTCTAATTTTCAATTTTAAGGTTTATTATTATAAAATATTCAAGAAGTTTACAAATAAAGAAATAGTAACATTAGTTATCCCTTTTCGTGTTTCTAGGTCCATTGTTATAAAATATTCAAGAGGTACTATTAGTTGGAAAAAGTACCTGCAAGTCCCTTTTTTATATTCTCAGTCAGGATCATGTGTGTTTAATTTCCTGCTTATAGATTCATTATTATAGAAATTTCAATAATAGTTTTTGTTATCTAAATATCATTATGCCTTCTATCCTTGATTCTTTCTTTACTCAGAAGCATATCAGCCAACTATTATGTATATACAATAAGTAAAATAATTTATTATAATAAAAAGTACCATCAGAAGAAAAGTACTGTCAAGTTTGAAATTTCAAAGTAATATCCTGATTCTAGGTTCAATATTATAGAAAATTCATTTTGAAGAACGAAAAAGTACTCCTTAGTTTGGTTTAGTTCTCCATTTTTGGTATCATAATACAATTGAGCACCCTATTCTTGATTATTTCTTTAGGCAACTTTAAATAATTTAATATATTAAAAAGGTACCATTAAAAGAAAAAGTATAAATTTTCCTTTATCCTCCTAAACACTCGTCAAATTTGAACTTTAAATTTGTTTAGCAGTTCCTATATTATCAACTGATTTAATAGTTAATAAATTATCACAAATTATCCTAGAACTGCTGGGTTGTCATTGTTACCAACACAATTTCTTCTTTAAATGCAGATTTGTCGAGTTGTATTATCGAAACATCTCTTAAATTCCTTAATGGGGTTAAATATGTCTTGTGGTATATAAAGGACACTTTTTTATTAGTAGGATCTAAATTTTTATGTCCCCGACTGCAGTATTTGGTGTTCCTGTTTAAAATTTAATTATTCCATTTTGGTATACAAATTTAATTAAAATCAACCAAAAATACGCCACGAATAAGTTCTTAATCAGGGTTATTCCTGTTCTCACTTTAACCATTCACCGTTTTTTTAACCATAATTACAACAATATTTATATTAAATAAAGTATCTAAATTTATATAATTAAGTTTAAAAAAATCACGTGCAAACATTTATAATTAGAAATGCTGAGGAAATTACATAATATTGTTGTAATTATGCTTCCAAAAATACGGTGAATGGTGAAAGTGAGAACAGGAATAGCGCTGAATATATATGAAATTTTGCAAAAAAAACGTACTTTCAATCCATTCTGTTTGCGAAAATATTAACCCTTTACCATGAATGGTAAGTGTATTTCCACAATTTTCATTTAGCTAAGTCAATAGAGCGATTCCCATATGCCTGTTTAGATTAATATTCGATATTGTTTTTAGATCAATTTTAAATTCCCGGGATTCCTGGCAAAAAATCCCTGGAATTGGGTAGTGAAAAATTCCCTGGAAATTTGTACCGGGAATTCCCAGTATAAAAGCCCTAATTGTGTGGTACTAGTAGTTCAAATTTTGTAATGAATTTCCTGGGAATTCATGGTAAAATTCTTTCGACTAGAAAGCCTAATTTTCACACAATGTGGCAACCTAGTATAAAACAAATAATAATTTTTGATTCTTACAGGCCTACCTAAATAAAAGCGTAAGGCGGAACGTTTTTTTCCGCTTAGCTTTAACGCTGAAATGTCATACTTAAATAAGAGCGGCAACGCTACGTCAAACAATAAAAACAAGATTAACAAAAAAATAAATATAACAACCCGGATTATTTAAACAATAAAGTACATTGCAGTATTGGAGTCTCTAATTTTTGTTTTGTGATTTGTAAACTAAAATTTTATCAAAAAAACTAAATACTAAAGTTTAAAAAATGATTTTCTTGCATATTTGTTTCTCCTTTTGTATGTATGTGTTTACATTTATTGCGTTTTGCAACTAACTTCACTGTTAAACGCGATGTCAAAATCGGATTTTCCAATTGCAAAGCGTTGCCGCCGCGTTATTTCGGTATGCTGCATACAAATTGTATGGGCATGAGAATTTTTGACAAGTAAAAAACGCCTTCCGCTCCAATTTAGGTATGCGTGTTGAGGAGTGCGGGTTAAATCTAGACATTTCAGATAGACAGACATAGCTTGCTCATTCATTAAACTCCAAGCCGTAAAAGCAGTAAAATGTTTGAAATAATCGGTTGAAATTCAATAATTAAAAGATTTACGATGTCCGACTAAGTTACATTTGGAAAAAATGAGTAATACTTTTCGATAGACAACTTTTTCAAAACAACATGTATATAAACAAATTTATATTAACATTATTGTCATCGTTAAACGTTTTAATGTTAAGCATCTCAATCATTTCTTTAAAAACTCAAAATTTATCTGTATTAAGTTCACCTATTAAATATTTCAATTAACACTGATAATCGAATAATTGCTAATCAAATGATTTCCTCTAAATGTTGCTCAAAAATTTAAATTGGGATGATTAAAAAATTGGTTACATAAATCGTAATTCGTCTGTGTCAATTGAAAAAATCTAATCATTCGATTCACAAAAAATCTCAACGAACAAGTATGTATACTTCCCAAAGTTTCAGAAATAATACTGATACTTTGAGAAGAAAACTTACAAAGAAATTCCCGAAACTTCCTGCTCAAAATTTTCCGGGATTCCAGGGAAATTTTTTCCCGATTAAGAACCCTACTTGCAATACATAATAACTGTGGTAAAATTCATTTAAATAGAAGTTGTCAAATTCAACTGCTGCCCGCTTTGAGATATACATATTTCTTTTTATATAAGTACTTTTACAATCAAGTCATTTCTTTGAAATTCCTGAGTTATTAAACATGTCTTTAAGTTACAGACATAAAAAAATTGTAGTACGAGAAATTCTTTGAACACAATCGCAATATTTATGTTAAGAATATTTTATTTCCTTTTTATACTCTCCACCACCAAAAGTGTTGAATTAAGGTATATATAAGTTTGTCATTCCGTGTGTAACATTAAGAAATATTCATGTGAGAACAAAAACGTACAATACTTTTGAAGTTTGTCCAAATAATTGTTTACCTTTTTTTTATACATTTTTTCTTCGCTTGTTTACACTTTTTGTTGAGCCATTCGAGTACTGTAAACCAATTATTAATTATTTCAACTATAAATTGCTGAAAAGTATACACATTCCTATTATAAAGGGACAAACTCTGTTGCAAGTGGAATCGGTGGTTATATCAATTGCAAATTGCTAAATTAGATAATATTTTTAAGCATTTGAAATAAATTGTCTTCTGCTTAAAGTAGTCTTTATAACAATATATAAAATACTAATATCGAATAAAAAAAACTAATTTAAATACTTATACTTCCATGACAATGGAAAACTGAATATGGATATTTTACTCTTTACATCAACGTATTTAGTTTCTGTAATTCTCATTATATTTAGGTGGAGGGTATTTAAGATTCTGCACAGTCGAATATAATTTTCTAACTTGTTTATACTCTTTTTCTTCACTTGTTTTATTTTATGTTTAACACACCTTTAAGACATGTAAATATTTGTTACTATTAAAAATAAATTATTGCATGTGGCAAGAAACAATACGATAGATACATGTTAGCTATAACGACATTATACATTCATACTACACGCAGAGAAAAAACATAGTTGTGATATGATCACAGTCATTTTTCACATGATTACAAGTTATTCAACAATATCATATTATTTATATGACAGTGGCAACCATTATATACTATAATAGTTACCATTCACTGCTGCAAATATATGTCTATGTGGTTTGGTTTTGTGGCATAATTACTACGTTTATACGTAGCCTATTCGCAAATAAAAATTATTTGCCATTAATTAACTCACTGTTTATAAGTCCCTTTGGTTACGGAATATTCTTGTTTTATGTGATGCCGGATGGTAAACTTAAATAATTTGGTAGCAATGTTATTGGAAAAGATATGATAAATTTTTTATATTTTTAAATGCAAAAATTAAAGAATCTAAAATTCTGGTTTGTCTTGCAATCCAACTAAAGCAAAAACACAATGAAATATTTAAAAAACATCTTTATAAACTAAAAATGTTAAAACATATGACAATGCTTAAAATCTTATTTGCAAATAGTGTCGTTAATCAGGAATTGTTTTCGTGAGTTAGCTATTTGCAAATAAAAAGTTAATTCAGTGTTTATGCGGCAAATTTTTCTAATTGCAATATTTTTATTTGCAAATAAGCCGTGCGTATAAACGTAGTAAATAATATGTTGCTCTGAGATTATTAGTCGTGTTAATATTAACCGTAACATATTATGGTTGCCACAATCATACAAATAATTACAATGGCCATAATTTTGTTTAATAACTTACAATCATATAACTATATTTTTTTTTCTGGGTGTATATTTATTATAAATACAAAAAATTCCAAAATTTGATTTATAATACATCGATAAAATAAATCATTTTATATTTCAACTAAAATTAATTTCGGGTTTTGAATAGGGAGAATAATAGAGAGAATATAGAGAACAAATTTATAGAGTTCGACCGAATTTTCGGATTACGGCACAAATGAGATTTCGTTTAGTAGTCGGTATTAAGGCATAATTTGTCCGAATACCGATACTTTTATAAAGAAAGAGTATACACTGATCATTAGGTTGGCCCTTAATAAACACAATTTTTAAATATTTGAAAATGGGGTTTTGCCGTTAAAAAATTTTTATTTTTTTGGTCATACCTGCGAATAGGTTAACGGTATCCTACAAAGACAAAAACTCATGTGCAAGTAAATATGGATATATTTTGAAGTATAAATCTGTTTTTATTTTAATATTCATCAAAACATATTAATTTTGTTCCTACATTTCTTGATCTTGCGGCCTGAGACATGTTAATGGTCGGGGTAATTTTTAATAACTTTAAAATATTTTGACCAATTACTGTTTTTTTTATGTTTCATTAGAACGACAATTATGTACAGATTTCTATTCTTTTAAATTAAATTGCAAAGGCAATTTTTTAACATTTTTAACAACATTTTTACAAAAACTAAAAAAAAAGTATTTTTTCCCCTTGTAAATGCATCTCAAAACTTCAGAGGGCTTGCGGCACGTCTTAACCCCAACCGATTTACCTAAACAAATTTTAGGATGATTTTTTTTACCAATGTTCACCAAACTGTGGTTTGAGAATGGCAAAAATCCAACTTTCTTTTTTAATGAAACCTTACTGAGCATATGAGCGAATCATTTTTCTTTTAAAATTATAATATTTTTTTATGGGAGCCAATTATGTACCGATCGTCATAAAATATGAAACTTATTTCTATTAAATTTAGTTTGGTTTCCAAATTTTTATATGATTTTCCGAAGTGCGCCTTATTTGGGAGCTAGGCTAAACTATTGATTGATTCGCAAACGAATATTAAATGCGTGCCAAATTTTATAGAAATATCTCAAAAATTCCGACTGTTAAAAAAATTTGTCCCTGTACGACCCAAAAAGTGATTGTTAGTAGATCGATATATTTTAACGTGTTGAACTACTATTTCTGCGTTACAAACATCCCCACTATGTCGGTGTAGGGAACAACAAGACGAGCCCTAACCGCGAAAATAACGTAAGCGCCAAAAATCGAATTTTAAAGGAGAGAGTTTTTTTCGTTTTTTTTTTAAGTTGTGCGAAGGATTTTTTTGTAAGTTAAAATGTAGTCTATTACTGGTCTCATATATGAGATAAATGCATTTTTAAGTTAATTTTGTGAGCAAAAAATTGGTTTTGGCGCTTACGTTATTTTTACCGCCACTATTACAATCAGCTGAGAGTAAAATATGGCGCATACGATAAATGCTTTATAAAGAAAAAATATTATTTTAAGTTTCGAAAAAATGTATGTTTTTAAAAATCAGAAAAAAGTTTTAAACTAATATAGTAGGTGTTTATGAAATTAAGGCATATCTTCTTCATCTGTTTCGTTTAAGGCGTCTATAATATTTTGGGAATGTTTTAGGCCAATATATTCGTTATGAAAACTTTGAGGAATACTTTTAACCCAAGTATTATTTGGTTTCAATTATATTCATTTGTTGTTAATCTGATTAAAAACCTGGTTCAGGTTGAAGAAATGGACCACATTATGTTTCTAAAGCGAAAAAATAGAAAGCATTTTCAAAAGAGCTGCCAACACATCCGGAAGGAAAGCAGCCCGGTTAGCTCAGTGCTCGGACTATTTGGTATGAAAAGTTAAAGCTAATGCAGGTTTAAAAACATACAAGGTCAAAAAGTTCCTGACAGGAACGCTGCAAAAAATTTAGAGGCCAAAAACAGAGTATGGAAATTGAAGTTAAGAATTTTTCGATCTCACTCCTTATCACAATAGCCGTATTTAATTGTAATCGTAGTTGTATAAAAATTTGAAGACCGCATCGTGCTAAATTTTATTTTCTTTGGAACAAGCTAATCAGAAAACATTTTCCAGTTTGAAAATCAGAAAGAGTCCTAATGTAAACGCTTAAATGCCTCGTAAATTGTGCAATCTCTCTAATGAACTGTCAAAAATTGTATGTAAATTCGTTTGCACAACTCCGATAAGTTTGCGCGACAATTTAGGCTCGCAAACTTAAATATATTGTGCATTTGATAAATCAGCTGCTTTTGTTTACTTTTATTTATATTAAATAAAAATCAAATAAAATCATTTTATGACCAGGTAGTACGCAAATTTGAATAGATTAGAAAAAAAGCTTGATTTGATATTTGTCCAATAAATGGGACTTAAATTTATATATTTTCCCGTTAATTGTATTTCAATTTCTTTTGATTTTCTCTCTAGTACTTCGGCTACTTACTTTAATTTATTGCTCCTTTTGGCTTTTATGTCGCTTACGTTATTTTTGCGGTAAAGCAAAAAGATGAGTGTCGCTTACGATATAATTGAATTTGCGTTATCTCTGTATATACAAACACTTTATTTTCATTATTTCGGGTGTTCATGCGCACGACACTTTTCTATCGATTTTCATTATAAAGTCAATTTCGGAAAAATGTCGCTTACGTTATTTTTGCGGTTAGGGCTCGAAGTAAGAGTGTTATAATACATAAAGTTCAATATTCCATTATATTCATAAATTTGTTGGTTCTAGCAATAGATAGTTAGTTGGCAAAGAAGCATTACGGTTGAAGTAACCGATTTTTAATCACTCAACTTCATCTTCAGCCACAGCAGAAAAATTCGGTCAGTAAGAATGAATCAAATATAAATTGTATGTTCTTAAAGGAATTAACATTTAAGAAAGAATTTAACATTTTAACGCCGCACAGTGGGGCAGAATCAAATTTTTTTGGAAATAAATCTGGCATTTCTAAACGGCTGGACCGATCGGGATAAAATTTGACATGGGCGTAGCCAAGGAGTATTCGAGTTTAAGTTATTAAAATGGACCCTACAAATGCTGTAACATTTTTAAACACGTGCCATTTTTTTGTTTCCCATCCGATTTCAAAGATTTTTGAGAAGCGCTCGGCTAGGTATTGCAAAAACATGCTTGCGTGTGCTATTTATCTCTTATAATTTCCGAGTACGCTTTTTTAAAAAGAGCAATATCAATTACGAATCCGAAAATAAACGATTTTCAATTTAAAAATTCAAAAATTTTTAGATTTTTGCTGTTTTTTGGGCGAAAAGGTGACTTTACTCTTTTTTTTATTAAAATATTTTTGAATATAATTGAGATATTAACTCGAATGGGGCTAGTCGAAATCAATGACCAATATTGCCCATTTTTTATACCAAACAATACTTATATACGAAGAGTTTTTGTAGAAAATGTGTTTTCAACAGACAGACAGACGGACATAGTTAGAGCGTCTTAGAATCTTATGAGGATCCAGAATATGGTTCTACGACCAATATATCGATAAGTTACAAACGGAATGATAAAATCAATATTAATTTATTAATATTATATTATTATATAACAAGAGAAGGGAGTATAACAAGAAAATTAAATTTTTTATTATGTCGACATAACATAAATTGAAATTTTAAGTGCTTATCATTAAAAGTTGTAAGAATATTCATATTTACGAAAACTAATGACAGTAATAATGGTTTAAATTTGTTTATATATTTTCTGATTTGAATAAGTTCTCTTTCGAAACGAATTACGCTTTTTTCCAGATTTAACAAAGTCGGACTTTTAAATCTATTTTGGCTTAATTAAGTATTAAAAATTTCCCGGGAATGAAAACATTACGAACCCTAATATATATATACACACAAAAAGTTACAAACCAGCCTCGATAATATGACTTTTGATATCTAGCAACTGTTTGTATGTAAAATAATATTTATGTGAGTATTAGATAACTTACAAAAAAAAAAAAAAAAAAATGATAAGATTACAAATATTCTGTTATCTATTTATACAAAATGAAATGATGCTTAAACGAGAAACAAAGTAAGATAAAATAAATACAATATTTAATATTTTTGTTTAAATATGTTTGCATATTCTTTCACACATTTTCATATAAATGCAAATGAAAATTCTTTGTCATACTTGTACAAACACTTTTTTAGTTTTGTTTCAATATTTATTTAAATTTCTATTCAAATCTGTTTTTGTTTTTGGTTTCAATTCTTAATAGCATATTTTTAATATAGACCATACGTTTTTATATGTTGTTTCGTTGTTTCTCCCTTTTACTTTTAAAGTTGATATCAAAAGAGAAAAATCCATTAAGTTTTATGTACAGTTTATTTGTCATAAATCCAAAGTATTGCAACTACAATACAACTTTTACTCCTCGGTATGTGCTTAAATGCATTTATGGGCCATAAAATCATATACATTCATACGTGTATCCAAGTAGGTTAAAATACGTAAGTTTATGCATACACTCAACAAAAAGTGTTTGTTTATTTAACTTGTTTATTTTTATTAAACTATCGGTACATAATTCAGCCACATAACACGTATCATGTGTGCAGTTTAACCAAACCACTAAAATTCATGAGTAATGGTCCATAATAGTCTCGAAACTCGAGAATTCCACCAAAGAGCACAGAAAAAACACAAGTTTATGACCTCGAATCTTCCTATTTTGACCAAATTTGGTAAACACTTACCCCTTGGACTCTTCTGGTCATTTTTATTTTTATACCCTTCACCTTCGTGAGAAGGGTATATAAATTTGTCATTCCGTTTGTAATTTCCACAATATAATTTTCCGACCCTATAAAGTATATATATTCTGAATCCTTATAGATAGCGGAGTCGATTTAGCCATGTCCGTCTGTATGTTGAAATCTGAAATTTTCTGAAGACCCCAGATATCTTCGGGATCCAAATCTAATACTGTAAGACATGCTTTCGAGAAGTTTCCTATTTAAAATCAGCAAAATCCGTCCATAAATATCGGAGATATGAGCAAAAATCCGAGACCTCTATTTTTGGCCTATTTTTTTATCTATATCTCGATTACTAAATCATAAATATAGACAATATGGATATCTAATGATAGAAATTTCAAAGTCCATTGCAACGATGTATATAAGACTATACAAAGTTGGTCCTACAATTGGTCAAAATCGGGAAAATATTTTTTAACCCGAATTTTTTTTTCACAAAAAACATTCTTTTGTCATAAATTTTTTTCACTAATAAATTAAAAATAAATATTAAAAAATTGGAAAAAACTTAGAAAAAAAAAAATTTTAAAATTAAAAAGAAAATTGTTTTGAAATTTTATTTTAAAGTATAATTTGGTGAAGGGTATATAAGATTCGGCACAGCCGAATATAGCTCTCTTACTTTTTATTATTTTAAATTAAAAAAAACTCGCGATTTTATTCACGATTTTAATTTTTGTAAAAATCTAGAAAATTTACATGTGCTGTAACTTTTAGACTTTATAATTAAACAAAATATTTGTTCTCAAAAAATGGATTTATGATGCAAATGCAATTTTCAAATGTACATTTGAAAATGTTCTCTACGTAAAATTTAAAATTGTTTAAAAATTCTTTTGATATGACGGAAAGTCCCACTATTTTTAATAAAAACAAGTAAGAATGTTATATATTTGGCTGTGCGGAATATAACACTCTTTTATACCCACCACCAATATAATACGGGCACAGATTGTTGTGCGTTTTGTATAAAACATTTATCTGGTTCACCCGATTTGGTTTTTTTTTGTGGACCTTTCTTCATAAAATTATTTACGGCAATTTTATTATGAGAATTGTTTTTATATGAAAATTGTTTGTATCAAATATCAGCTTGATAACGATATTTATAAGAGATACTTATATGCGTATTTAAGTGATTTTCGGAAGTGCACTTAATATGGAACGATATTCACAAGATATAGCAGTTGGATTTTTGCATGCATACAACTGATCTGTGCATAATTTTGGTTCGATGTGTTTTTCGAAAGTTGTCCATTTGTGGGAGCTATAACTGATTATAGGTTGATCTTCATAAAATAAGGTACGGCGATTTTTTATACATGAGAATTATTAATGTGGAATTTTAACATGCTAACAATAGTTGTGAGAGATTTATGCATATTAAATGATTTTTATAAATGGACTTCATATGGGTGCTATGGTCAAATATAAACCGATCTAAATATAATATCGTTTTGTGATTTATTTTTACGTAGAACTTAGTTTTGCAGAATTTTGTATGGATACTGTTATTCTATAGGCATTTATGTACCATAGAGTCATATTCCGGGAAGAAATTTGGAGCTAGAAGAAATCATGGAGAACTTTGGTTTTTCTTGACCGAAATTGATAATTTTCAATACCATACATTTCTGATCAACTAAGAATATAGATTTGGAAAAAATTGTATCCTCGTAAGTCCTTTCCTTGATGCTTCGTGCCTTCAACAGACGGACAGACGAACGAACATAGCTAGATCGTCTTAGATTTCTACCAGGACCACCTCTGGATCTGCGCCTGCTCTAAAGAGTATGTATTTACTGAATATGATTAAAATCGTTAGACCCAAGGTCAATTTGTTTGTGATGTCTTATGGAATTCATGATATATTTTCCAATGTTCGACTTAAATAACTTGTTTGATTCAAACAACTATTTTATGTGAACAAATATAAAAACACCATACAAAATTTCATTGAAATCCGTGATATTATATCTAACTACTATTCCCTTTGAAATGAATTCTCCAAACTGGAAAAGTCTATCAGTTTCATCGCTCTTATATGCATAAGATGTTTCTCCATATGTTTGTATAATAAGGAGATCGGATAAGGTATTTTTTTGTCGGGTCGCCCTCATTCTCTTATTTGCCATGTGAGGAACATTAACCCTTTTAAATGTTGATCCCATTCTATTTTCTTCTTTGATTAATTTCCTTTAGGACTAAGGAGTTTCCTTCTCCCACATATGAAAATATTTCCTTATTTTGGGAAATCCATAAGCTTGGAGATTTTTTCAACTACTTTTGTCACATTCCTGTTACAAGAACCATCATTGTTTGGTTGTTTCTTTGGTCCGATTATGAATGTTTTCAACGAACACCTCCTAAGTGGGTTATCTACAGCCTTATCATCTATTCTGATCTTTGTTTCCAGTATTTCTTTGTCACCGTTGCGGGTGGTAATCTTATTATCATGGAACTCCTTTCGAAAGGGTGTTCTACATTTTTATTATCAGTTTTCCTTATGATGTTTTGTTGTTGTTCTCCTTGTTCATGCTAATGTGGTCCCAATGAAAGGCCGCTTTATCCGCTCGTTATGTAGACATCTCAAGATCCCATGTGTCCCTTTGCAAACAGTGAGGACCTTGCGATGGTTGACGAAAGTACCAGAGTGAAAGTCCGGGATCCGCGAAAGTTTGAACGTACATTGAGACTCCGCAGGTTTCAGCAGGAATCAGGTTTCAGAATACCAAATCCGTAAGCCCAATCTTATGCCAATTTTCCATAAATACCATACCGTACTGGGCTTGGTCTTAAGCCCTTTCTAAGTGCCTTTTCATGGCAGATATGTCATATCGTTCATTCAGAAATTAAATGATTAAGATCGCGCGGTTGTAACTGTGTTATCCATAAATGGGAGAATTTTCGGGTTTCGTCAAGCTTCTAAGTGATGGTATCCCTTTGGTCGAATTCCTAATTTATGGTGGAATTCACAGGACAGGAACATGACTTCATTTTAGTATGCTCTCCAGACCTGTCAAACCAGGGTCCGCGAAGTCGTTACTCCCATTATCCTATTCTGAGGATACCTTTCCGAGTATTCAGCATTGATGTGAAATTACCAATAGGGTATGAGTAATTACAGCTACCAGTAGAATAATGGCATCATGTTTGCCTACTAATAAAAAGGCACATTTTTTTTGTGAGCGTCTTGAAGTGTACAGCATTTGGATAACAAAGTTAAAAAAGGAAGTATTGACACTGTGCCCAACTAAAACCAGTTAGAATGCTATATTCGACTAAATTTTAAATATATCCCCATATACATTGCATGTAGGTTTGCTTTGTTTAATTTTCTGATGTTCAATACGAAGTTTCTTAGGACAATGGTAAACTATTTTGGTTAAATCTCATTAATTTGGGTTGTGTATTTTGGATAAGATCGTGATTTGCACAGACAGATATAGCTAAAGCGTCTTTGAATTTCATAAGTCTCGAGATCATAGTTGATAGATGATTTTGTTCCTAAATCATTAACATTTTAAGGTATAAATCGTCAAAATTATCAAAAATTAAAAGAAAACACTATTGTTCATAAATGACTCGAACGAAAAGTTTAAAGTTTTTATAAAAAATTATTTTCGACTTTGCGAATACAAAAGTTAAAATTAGTCCCATTTTGGACTCTTAAAATCGTAAAAAGACGATAAAACGTCAAATGTGGCAACCGAGCTCGAAATCTTCGATTAATATTTATCAAATGCAAACCGTCATTCGAAACGAAAGTATAACGATAGTTCAATTCATTCTGGAAAATTGTACACTTTAATTTTAGTTCTTATCATCAGGAACTTTTGTTTATCTTCATACCATAACGGGGCTACCCTAATGTTGGTATATGATTTGTCTTCTAATATATATTAAGTTCATAAACAAAGTAGATGATGCAACTGTGCACGTTTTAAACAAAATATTACGTGCCTTTTTTTAAAAGTCGTATTATATCCTTTATAAAGATGGGTTATTAAACCAACTTGAATGTAGTATGTACAACTAGAGGGCATGTATTTTAATATGCATAAGAAAGTTCTAATAAGTTTTGTTAATTTTACTTTAGAATAAATTAAAAAGTGTTTGAGTATAATGTTATTAAGATTTATGTATGTGCTTGCTATAGAACCTGCATGAAATATGTGCAGAGATCTTGTTTACAATTTTTTGATTATAAATACATATCGAGGGAATATATTCAAAATCCTCTATCGAAAACCTATAAAAACTCTTTATGTTGCTAATTAATAAGGAATTATTTCTTCTACAAAATAGTTTTAAGGCCGCTACTTAATTCTACATATGTATAATTTATTTTAAAATGTTTGCATTATTTTCAGTTAGTTAGAGGGTTTTGCGTTGTAAGAAATACATTTTAAATTTGATTTATTTTGTGACTTCGGTCACATGTTTTCTCTTTTTAATGAATGGAATTAAAAAATCAATAGGTATGTGTTATAAATAACATATAATCATTACTAGCTTGACCCGGTGCGCTTCGCTACCCCTGTCGATGTAAAAATCGGTTCAGCCGTTTAGTAATTATTGTTTAAAAACTAAAGGTACCAATTTTACCCGTTTTTCCCCCTTTTTATCCCTTTATGGTCCAAGTATTGAAAAAATTTATAGCCTATTGACGCTTCCAAGTAAGCATCTATCTACGTTCCAAATTTCAATAAAATCGGTTTAGCCGTTTAGGCGTGATGCTCAAACAAACAAACAAATAAACAAACAAACTTACAAAGACATTTATATATTTATATAGATTAAAGATATAATAAATTTATAAAATAATATTTTTAAGTTTAGCTAAGCTTTCCTGAAGTAAAATAATCGAAAACAGATTTTTATTCCAGAGATATTACGCTTTTTAAATCTTGTAAATTCTTTAAATTATAGATGGTGCATAATATAAGGGCTTCGCTTCCATATAATTTGTATATTGTTTAATTCGAACAGGTTCATCAACGTAATTAATCAAAATATTATATTTTACCTTATGATACCACTTGGAAGATATAAAAGTGCGGATAATTTCTATTCCGGTACATATATTTCTATAAAGGGTTTTTTCCGTTCGATATAACTCGAAATTTTAATAATAACACAAAAAAGTAAATTTTAATCGAACACATTTTTTCGAAAGATTAATACATGGTATTCAAAATGATTTTGGGCATATAGCCACCACGGCTGTTCTTGACGGAGTGCATTCTGGACGTCCAATTTTGGGCAACTTTTTCTAGCATTGCTGGCCGTATGTCACGAATAACACGAACATATTTGCTGTCGTCTTAGGCACGTAACGCCGACCTGTTGAAACAACATTTCGCCCGAATCAATGTCATCCATATTTTCAACCAAAAAGTCATTGATCGTGGTGCTTTAACAATCTTCATTGACCGTAAGGCGAGAGTCTGTTGTGGATTCGTCTCACTCCAAATCCGGCAATTTTGTTTATTAACAAACCCATTAAGCCAAAAATGGGCTTCATCATTGCGAATCTATGACTGATTTTCAAAGTAAATTTGTATAATTTGGTTGATAATTTTCAGAGTATACTGATCATAAATATTAGTTAGAAAACATATTTTGCAAGTTGAAATTATACAAAATAATTGAGTAAAAGGTAATTATTTATTATTTGTAGGCATCATTTACTGAATATTTTGCCATATGTAGACAGTATTTAATAAGTTCCTCTATATCTAAGTATTTGTTATTAACACAAATGAATGTATTTGTATATGTTATTAACACAAATGCTAAGAAATGCATTGCATGGTGTATACTTTTAGGCTATACACAATAGGCACCAATTTCCTGGATTTTTCCATACCCAGGAATTATCAAACGTCTATGAAATAATTTTCATTTGATATTGTCTATGTACAGAATATAGTATCCGAGATATATCCAAAAATTTGCTGAAGAGTCAGTATATATATCGCTCAGTTGCTGCGATATTCATCAGTTTCATCAGTTTTCAAAAAAGTCATTTATTTTTTGTGTGAGGGTGTTTTTTGAAATTCATGTTTTCTCGTATATTTGACAAGTAAAAATTTGCGTTAAATACATATTAGATATTAACATCTACTATTTAAATCAGGTCTGTTGAAAATTTATTTAAGAAATAGTAAAATTTCATAAAACATTCAAAAACGTTTATTGTTGCAGCAAATTAACGATATATATGGTATAAAATGTAAAAACGTAACTATATATATGATACTTATATTGACTTCGTTTTGTAATATATTTGAGGCCTTTGGAAAGTTGAAACTTTCGGAACCCAGCATTTGGAATATATGGTTACGTTTTTACCTTTTAAAAACTGTGGTTTATTTTCTTTAAAAAAACTATATTCTTTTAATTACAATTTATTTGCATTTCAGTAGTTTAAAATTGTAACAACTCTTTATTTATTCAAATTTACACAGCAACTTAAATAATCACTTTATATTACACACTTTTTAATGTACAAGAATACACTGATAATGCAGTTGATGTTAATTCTAACAGCGTCTTTGATAAACTGACTGACTGCAATTTTCTGTTACTATTTATATACACAGTGCCATCTTCTAGTAGTTTCACGAATTATCTATCTAATGAAGAAAACTAGAGTGTTCTTTTTCTTCCGCTTTTAGTAGCTTTAACAGTTAATGTTGTTATACTTACAAACAATGTTAATAACAGCGTGTTATCAGCATTGTTGATAAGTAGAAGTTTCGATCATTGGAAATGTTTATAAACGTGCAGAATGTTGCAAGCAGCCGTTACAGACCGTTAAATTCAAATCGTTAATACAACTTCGTAATACTGTCCTCCACTTAAGCCTGTTCGTCCATAGGCAGCTAATCGTTCTAAATGTGCAACCTTCATTTTAGATCTCGTATTCTGTAGACCACGTCGTTTAATTTCATACAATCACAATGAATGGTCTATCCCAATAGGTTTGTAGTTTGGGATACAGTCCTTTCTTACGTTGTGGGTTATACAATAGTATAAGCTGGCCTTCGTTAAATCCTTCAGAATTCGTTGTTCGATCGTATCTTAATTCATTTTAAAAATTAAAAATTGTTCGTTATAAGTTTTATTACTTGTTACAAATGAAATTTAATTAAAAAACTGACGAAAGAAAAACTTCTTCAGAATGAAAGTTTACTAATAAATACAGTTTTATAGAACTTGTGTTAATTATAATACTTATTATGAATAAGCTGTATAAAATTTAAATTGCTAATTCTGACTGACAGTTTTTAAATATCCACTATATTCATATTTTATGCGGCTTAAAAAGGCGCTTCGTGAATTATAATTAATTATTACAATTAAGTAACAATACATTATTTGTACATAATTGCATTTGCTGTGTTTTAAGGAAATATTTTCTAATCATAAAGATTAACATGATACATTTTTTTGTGGTTAATAGTTTGATAGGTTTAGAATCCAGTGAGTACGAGTATTTCGTCATTGTTTATATCGTTGATGCTTAAATGAACATTAAACTGCACTGATACTGATTTAGATTTATTTATGCACATACTTATTTAAAGCCTAACAAGTGCGTGTGACAAATATTTTTACACATGAGCGATTCAAGTTTTTGCTTCATTCTTTAGCGATACGTGTTCTATCTCAAGATAAAAAGCATTGATTACTAAGTGGAATAATTCCTAAGAATTAGATGTGACACTTTGATTTGATTGAATAAATATATCATGGTTAGGACCAAACAGCCTACACAGGTTATATAAGTACTTGTTGCAATGTGGAACATGATTAGCTGCATAATGTAAGTACTATAAACAGCATTCTAAAATATTTAATTATTATGTCCATCTGAAAAGTTTTATGTTACCCCCGTCTATACCTGATAAATTTGTATCATGATAAACGTCAAAATGGATGTCAAGACAAAAAAATTTTCTGGTATAGTCTCCATTTATTAGTATTTTTGCTTCGTTATGACAAAATTGTTAGTGATTTTGCTTTGTCTTGACAACAAACGTCATTAATTGTTATGATAAATATTTATCAAGTATAGACAGGGGGTTAGGTTAAATCAATTTTATTTTTACCTTTGAATATTGTATCATAGAGATAGGGTCACATTTAAAGCTTTAATCATGAAAATCTAGAACATTTACAAATTTTAATCAAAAAATTAAAGTTATCTAAGGGTTATTCGACCTAGTTTGGATTTTCACCCTCTCCGATTGTAGTTAAATTTAGAATTACATATTTTCCATTCCTATTCATTTCTTAAAATTTAAAATTTTTCAATTGAATTTATCTTTATTTACCTGCTATATGTTTTTGTCTTTGCATCGAAATGCAGCTGTTAACTTTAGTCAGGCATAAAAGGTAACGGATCTGGTTAACCATCGATTAATAACTTAAATTACATTCAGTCAACATCATAACGATACTTAAACGCATTTTCATATCATACATCAAAGATGTTTTCATTCCAAACAGCACACAGTGAGGTTAAATGCAAAAAAAGTGATATATGAAGGAATCGCAGAGGAGGATATTGATTATAAGAAAACTAAATTTGTGACCACTCTGTTAGAAAAGTTTTTTGGCAATATCTTAAACCATCTAGTTGTGGAAAATATTCAAAGTCAAAATTTGGAAAAGTGTTTGAAAAATTTCTCAAAGTTTTTATACCCTTCACCATGAGTGGCAAGGGTATATATAAGTTTGTCATTCCGCTTGTAATTTCTACATTTTTCATTCGGGATCGTTACAGATACCGAAGTCGATGTAGCCATGTCCGTCTGTATGTTGACATCAACTTTTCGTAACCCCCAAATAACTTCCATACATGATTCATACAACAATATATCTGGAATTCTTCCGGCTCAGTTACTATTTAAAATCGAGACAATCGGCCCACATAATGAGATATATACAACCTCGATTTTGAAAAATTTTTGATCTATATCTGGATTACTAAGTCATTAATATAGACAATATGGATATCTAACGATAAATATTTCAAAGTCCATTGCAACGATCTATATAAGGCAATAGTAATTTGGACCTACAATGGGAAAGGTATATATAAGTTTGTCATTCCGTTTGTAATTTCCACAATATAATTTTCCAACCCTATAAAGTATATATATTCTGGATGCTTATAGATAGCGAAGTCGATTAAGCTATGTCCGTCTGTCTGTTGAAATCAATTTTCTGAAGACCCCCAATAACTTACAGACTTGATTCATACATCAATATATCGGGAATTCTTCTGGCTCGGTTGCTATTTAAAATAGAGAAAATCGTCTCAGAAATGGCTGAGATATAAGGAAAAAACCGGGCCGACTTCGATTTGTGGCCTATTTTTGATCTATATCTGGATTACTAAGTCATTGATATAGACAATATGGATATCTAATGATAGATATTTCAAAGTACATTGCAACGATCTTTATAAGGCTATAGTAATTTGGACCTACAATGGGTCAAAATTGAAAAAAATATTTTTTAACCCGAATTTTTTTTTAGAAAAAAAATGTTTTGTTATACATTTCTGTCATAAATTTTTTTTCACTAGTAAATTTAAATAAAAATTAAAAAAAAATTTTGAAAAAAATTAAAAAAATTTTTTTTTTGAAAACAATTTTTAAAAAACTTATTATTTTTTAAATTATGGAAAAAATTTTGAAAATTTTTTTTTAATTTTGAAAAACAATTTTGAAAAAAAAAAATTTATTTTGTTTACCTAAAAATATTTAAAATTTTTATTTTAAAGCATAATTTGGTGAAGGGTATATAAGATAAGACACAGCCGAATATAGCTTTCTTACTTGTTTAAAAATAAAACAACAAAAAAAAAGATTGCTGTACTTAAGGATAAATTTTGATAATTGATTTTCGGAACTGGGCCTTATATGGGAACTAGGAGCAATTAGGAACCGATCGGCATGAAATAAGGTGGTGCGATTTATTTCTTTATGAAAATTATTTTTGGTAAATTATATTACGATTCTAATATTTTTAAGAAATTTATGCTCGTTGAAGTGATTGTAGAAAGTGTTCCTTATATGGCAGCTATGACCAATTATGGACCGATTGCCATGGAATTAGGTGACATGATTTCTGTATATATGAAACATATTTGGAGCTAAATTTGTGTAGATACCTATATTAATTAAACATTTATGGCCAATAAAGTCCTATTTCGGGAGGACATATGTATGGGGCTAGGTGAAATAATGGACCCATTTCAGCCAGTTTCAATAGGCTTCGTCCTTGGGCCGAAATCATTTTATGTGTCAAATTTGATCGAAATATCTTCAAAATTGCGACCTGAACTTTGCGCACAAAATTTAAATCGTTTAATCGACTCAGAAAGTGATTCTGAGTCGTTACAAAAATCAATACAAACGTATAATACCCGCTATGGTGGTGTAGTGTATAAATACTAATTTTTTACTCTTTTAAATTAGACCCATTTTACATATTACAGTTGTATTTGTATTTTTTAAAAAGTATGTAACAATATTACGTTTTAAAGAATCTTCATGATATATTAAAAACACTAGCTTGACCCGGTGCGCTTCGCTACCCCTGTCGTAGTAAAAATCGTTTCAGTCGTTTAGTAATTAGTGTTTAAGAAAGGTACCAATTTTACCAGTTTTTCCCCCCTGTTTATCTCTTTCTGGTAAAAATATTGAAAAAAGTTATAGCCTATTGACGCTTCCAAGTAAGGATCTATATACGTTCCAAATTTCAATAAAATCGATTTAGCCGTTTAGGCGTGATGCTCAAACAAACAAATAAACTTACAAAGACATTTATATGGATTTAATCATTTTTGTAAAGATTTAACCATTTTTCAAACTAATTTCCAAATTTTAATTTGGGTTTTTTCCAGACTAGGCGGATTGAGATTTTGCCAAAAAATTGTTTACGTGTTATTTAGGAATTTAGAACTGAGTGAAATGTGGTCGATTTTGATACCCTAAATCTCACATTATATTATAATATTCTTTTCGAAATTGGACCAGTAGTTCAGAAAATTCAGTTTTATTACCACTTTTTGGAGATTGACCCCACTGTGCAGCATTAATATCTCTTTGGTATTGAATTGAAGAAACTGTTACCTTTTCTGATTATAATTCAAATTACATATTATTTTATTTTAAAACTTATATGTAGTAATCAATACATTTGTTTGTTTTAATATTAAAATACAAACATTTTTTGAGATTTTGTTCATGCTATTGGAATGTCAGGGTTTTGTTACTGATTAAACTCTTAATCACTTTATTAAGTCTTGAGTTAGAACTAGTGATATAAATTGTTTAACAACACTCATCATTGTTGTGTAAAATATAGTCGATTTATTATTTATATATTATTAGTAGGTCATTATTGTAAATTTAGTTTTTTGTTTTACACTGCATTACAAAAGTATGCTTGTCATTATAATGATAACAATAAATAACTATTTATTGGAATAACAAGATATTCTTATTCATCAACGTAATATTTTCGATGTCCAATGGAGTACTTTTGTAATGATTTTTTTGAGAACTACTTTTATTTTTCAACACATCGATCGTTTGTAACCAATCCTTTCTGGATCCTTTTATATTTGGATCCTTAGAGGAATTTCTTAGGGGTATGATATATTTGCCTAATATTCTTTGATGATCACAAATGTATGGCGTTGACAATGTACATAAATGCTTATAGAGTAACTGTATCCATATAACATTCAGCATAAATAATTTTCATGTAAGAATAAATCACAAAACCATATCATTCATTAATATTTGGCAATTGGCCTAAATCAGACTTATAAACATCGTTAACATGTTGAAATTCTACACAAAAAAATACTCATATATATAGAATTCGTCGTACCGATCGATCGGCTCATAATATATTAACCTACATAAACATCTTATTTTGCTTCCAGTTCAAAGCAACATTTTACACAGATGCAATGTATGCAAAAATCATTTTACTGGTTTTTGTGACGATTAGTTAATAATACAGTGCAACAGCCGCGGTGGGTGAGAGGCTTGTAAAGTACTGGGCCAGTATAGTGAAACCTCTAAAGGGTTTGGCGTTCTCAGGTCAAACTTTTCATTTATGACCTTTTATGTTTTTTCCTTATCTTGATATTCGTTTGCTTAGTTTTTAAGCTATAACTCAAAAACTGTTGATGATTTCTCATTTCATTCTTTAGCAAAATTGTAGCGAAGACTTAAATAAATAATTTTTATTAAAATTTCGAATGAAATCTTTATAAAATTACAAAACCGAAATCGTTTTACCGGTTTTGTCTATTTGGAAAATCGAGGCCGGTGCTATGTCCTATTACGGATCGATCTTCACAAAACTTTGAAAATAGATTTCATGTTAATATAAAGTATGTTTTAATTGAGGTAAAGATCTTTAAATGGAAAAAAAAAATAAAACAGAGAAAATCATTTTCAATATCCATCCAATTGGCTTTATTAATTAGATAATTTTATGGCACTAGCCGCTGCGGCTAGCTCCTACAGGGCGTAATCTGGAGTTCCAATTTCAATACACCCTTTATTTTATAACTTTGTTTAGTGATGAAGCAGACTTTATGTTAAATGGCTGTGTCAATAAACAGAATTGTCGCATTTGGCGCGATGATAATTTTCAAGCCATTGTCGAAACACAATTACGTCCAGAAAAACTCAGTGTTTGGTGCGATTTATGGGCCGGTGGAATCATTGGTCAGAACGTTACAGTCAACGATGAGCGCTATAGAGACATGATTACTAACGTTTTTGTGACTAAATTGTAATACATTAGTCACACAGCGCGCGATATAATAAATTTACTGAGAGAAACATTTGGTAAAGGAAAAATTTCAAGAACAGGATCAGTTAACGTGATTTGACGCCGTTAGATTATTTTTTCTGGGAATATGTAAAGAACCAGTAACTTTTAACGATCCGAGAATCGCAATATTAGTCGACAATTTTTGTTGTTTCCAGTAACTATTATGTGATTCACTAACTTATTTTAAGCAATAGTTGGCAACTTCATATCATATTGATATCAAGTGGCATCTCTGTCAAAAAAAAAAAAACGAAAAACACAAAGAGGAATAGAAAAAAAAAAACAAATGAATTTATGCAAGTCAAACACTTTAGTACGTAAATTTTATAAATTTTACATAATAAAAGTGAAATAAAATGTGTAAATGATTGGAACATTATTATTAATGCATACATACATAAATGCCTTGATATATTGCTCATTAATGATATATAATATTATCACAAAGTATACAGAGGCGACACGGCAAAAAAAAAAAATATATATTTGTCTCTTTCGCTCAAACCATTTCAACTGGTTTTGTTTTGTGCTTTTTTTATTATTATATAGTGTTGTTTGTTTTAACGCACTGTCTGTATTAAACCGTAAATTTGTTTTCTCTTTCTAGCGAAACTATTTCAAAAAAAGCTGATTTTAGTGTTTTTGAACTGTCAAATTTGTCGCCTCTGTATACTTTGTGATATTGTTGCCAAAGAAGACGCATCACAGCCACAGAGTATACAGAGGTGTCACGAGACAGAAAATAATCTCGTTTTCTATTCGTCTCTTTCTTTATGAACAGCCTTTTTCATTGTTTTGGTTATTTGTTTGTTTTGATTACATTACTTTGTCTACCATATTCGCGTTGTATATAGCGTTTTGCTTTAATACATCACTGATATTGTAGTACAAAATATTTTCTATCCTTTTTTAAGAGAACTGCCCTTTCATCTGATTTTGAGTTTTTGAAAAGTCAAATTTGACACCTCTGTATACTTTGTGTTAGCTGACAATTGTCGATTTTGTAAACAACACAAAAATAGTTGACGTTTGGTTTTGTCCAAGGCGAATTTATAGAAGGTGACCACAGAACTACAACAAATACAACATGTACAAAAACAACAGGTACTTTGTTTTTGTTAAAAGATAAGTGAACTGTCAAAGTTTCCTGTTGTTGTTGTTGTTTTTGCTTTTGGTTTTGTTGTATTTTTCGCCAAAACAAACACAAGTGATTTGACAGTTCACTTGTCTAAACAACTGAAAAAAAAAATAATCAGCTGTTCTTCTGAGGTCACCTTCTATAAATTCGCCTTGGTTTTGTCGATAATCGTTTAGCTAACAACCAAAACTTGCTTCAAACGACAGCGAATATCGTTAAAAAGGTTACTGAATAGCAAATTCGATAAATTTTCGTTATATTTATTTTAAAGATACGATTATCGTTATAAAAGTTAGTGAATCGCACTACAGTTCTATTCAGATAAACCAGAAACGATCGAGCACTTGGAAGCGAATATTTGACGCGTAATTGCCAAAATAGAGCCTGATTTACAGCGAAGAGTGTGTGAAAATTGATGGTGGCCGCGGTGGCTACATGCCCTAAATCATATTTAAGCATTAATGACATAAAATTATCTAATTAATAAAGCCAATTGGATGGATATTACTTAAAAATAATTTTCTCTTTTTTATTTCAATTTAAAGTTTTGTATCTCTATGAAAAACACCCTTTATTTAAGACATATAAGAGAGTTGTGCCCTTTAAAGTGATTTTCGGAAATGGGAGCTATGGCTAATTATGGACCGATCCTTAAAAAAATTATAGGAGTCATTTTTGATTATTAAGCGTACATTTATTTGTCATACTTTCACATTTAAGATGTTTATGCTCGTATACTAAGGCTATAAGCTTTAATAGAATTAAAAATGTCATCTAAATCTATAATATGAAAAAATCGGTATTACCAAGATGTCAAAAAGTTTTCAATCAAGATATAGGAAAAACTTTGTTCGGACTTGCTACTATAGATATTTTTCTCGATAATATTTAAATGCATCTAATAATAGGAAGTATAAAATCCAAATCGGATGAACCAGATAAATGTTTTTATACAAATTGTAAAAAATTCGTGTCCGTATTATTTTTGTAAATTTTCCATTTATACTAATTATCAAACTTCAATATTTCATACTTGTTCTTTCTTTTAAAATAATCTTCTCATGAAAAATCCAGATTGAGTGTGGTGGGTTGATGCAACATAAATGCAGGTGATTGTGACTTTCATATACATAATTGGTATAATAGTACAGTGCACTTGTTGTGAGCACTGTACATTGACCGCAATCAATTTTGAGTATAACTCAAATTTCCACCTCAAATTGTACTCATTTGGTTTGTTGGTCCCTTCAACTTAGACTAGACTAAGTAGATAGAATTGGTTAAAAACATACTTGTACCTACTACATTCATAAACTGAAATAGTAGTGTAATCTAAAACCCTTTTTTCAAAACAAATTGTAAATTGCAAATGCACTGACTGACTGACTTGCTGCTGACTATTGAAACACTTTGTTTGTTCGTCGTTCGTGGTTGGTTTGGCCCTCAAATGCATAGAGCAGATGACGACGCTTGTTGTGATATTTTTTGTTGTTGAATGGGAAACAAAAACAACAACAAAATTTTATAAAAAGCCTACAAATACCTAGAAGAGAATAGTTATGTTCAAATTGGCGTTGAAAACGGTGGTGATTTAAATACGATTAAATAACGGACAAATATTTACAGTTAAATATTATTTGCAGCCACAAACGGCAAAAACCTCCGACCGCAATAAAGGATCTAGAATTTTGTCAATCCTCATATCAAAATGGCCAAGGATATTGAGAGAAGTGTATAATTAAAAGCAAGAATAATAATGGAATTTCATGCAAGAATGTTGAAAAGTGTTTTATGAATTTATGTGCTCAATTAAAAAAAAAAAATAAAAAAAATAAATAAGTAAAAAAGAAAATAATTGCATTAAAGAAACCTTACAAGTGTCTTTAGTGAAGTCAAGAGAATCTCTGGCAATAATTTATGTTAAATCAATTGAAATTTTATTCTGCAAAACCCCTTGTCCTCTATCTCCTGCTAAATATTCCCCTGATTACCTACGAGCGTATTTAAAACTTAAAATAATATGCAAAATATTGACAACGGCGAAAATGACGACACTCTAAACAAGTTTGAAAACTTGCAACTAACACAACCCACGTCACTGGAAAGTCTTACGTGTGAACAGCACCAACTGTTAGAGGACTGCCCTAAAGCTGAAAGTTCTCGTACCATACACTCTGACCCCGAGGAGACTCAAGCTAAAACTAAAACACGATCGCGTTTTTCCATTGCTCTTAGAAAACTTTCACGTTCTACTCGCAAAAAAGATAAAACAAGTATTAAAGGCTCTTCCACAGCCACCGAATCTTCAGAACAGATTATTTCAAGTGGAGCTGAAGATTTGTCCGAATCAAATCTTATAACGGATGCGGATAAGAAATTCAAGAAAAAGAAAAAGTCAGCTAAATCCATATTTGGCTTGAAAAAGTCTAAGGTGTTGCCCAAACAAGACGATCCGAAAATAAGTTTTGAAGATCAAGAGACTACGAAATTTTTGGAACCGATTTTTCAGGATAAGGAAAATGAAGTAGTTATAACTACGGAGCGTCTATCACCGCAGAACTCTAGAAGTAAAGTTCAAATAACGATAAAATCAAAGAAAATTGAAACCGTGGCTTCGCAAGAACAACTCAACAAAAACCCATCAACTCCATCATCACCATCACCATTACCATCACCATCCCCAACCAATAACACCGACAGTAAACCTAAGACCACAGATACCGAGACGAAATCATCTAACGAACCATTGGATAAAAATAAAAAACTCAAACAAAAATTAACAACTCAAACGTCGCAGAAATCCCCAACAACAACAGCACAATCTAAAAGTAAACAACAGCAAGAAGAGATAACAATCACTCAAAGTTCTAAAGATACGCCACCTAAAGAGAGAGCACCCACTAAGCCATCGCGCTTAACAACGACAACAACTACGACGAGTACATCTACACCGACCAGTCACTCGAGTACAAGCAGTGGTGCAATACGCAAAACAGCCACCACAACTAGAGCAGCTATTAAACTAGTAACGGGTGCAAAATCCAAACAGAAATCATCATCTGCGAAGACCTCAAAAGGATCCAACGTTAGCAATACGAGCACAGCCGCCAATTCGACAGCAGCTGCAGCAGCACCTAAAAAGGAAACAGATTTAATGATAAATCCACAAAGAGGTCATAGACTACCAAGACCTACCTCAACAACAGCAACAACACATACGGTTAAGGTACCCCAACTTGTGGCAGCAATAGCAGCGCCAACCACACATGAAACTCTAGCCATAGATCATACATCACTGCCAACGAATTCATCATCCCAAAAACTGCAACAACCAACAACACCCGACAGTCTGACTACTTTTAAAAGTTTACCACAAACATCATCTGAAATTCGATCTTCTTCAACTAACGCTTCATTGGCATCACCACCACCGCCGCCTTCAATAACAACAACAACAACAATAGACGACGACATTTCCACTAGCAGACAGCAGCAACAGGAAAATATACAAACATCTACCACTGACAATTCGAATTCAGTTCTATTGAATACCTTCCCACAAGCAGACGATCACATCTCATTAGCGGAAAGTGTTAAGCCAAGCGAATATTCGGGTGATACGCATTACGATTCCCTTGAAGCAATAAAGGAACCGGTAACCGTACAATTTGCCGTAGGCAGTCCAGTTAGAGCTCCCTTCCAACAGCCATTATACGAATTTTCCATTCAAGAGCCAAATTTGGAAAAGCATATCGACGACAAAGATTCATCCATAACCGAGGCAAATCGTCGTCGCATACAGTATATATCGCAATCGACCTTATACGACGAATTTAATAGTTTGGAATCAAAACGTTCCCATTTCCGTTATCAATCGGGTGTTAGTGATCTATCCTTGGATACGGACGAAAAAGAAGATACCCTTGAAGAATTACAACAGATGCCAGCGTTTGGTGATTTAACCATGGATCAAGATATGGAACCGGTAAGAATGTCTGTCTATTCTAGAAAGTGCAAAACGAAATTGGTGACCAGTGTGTCGGGTGTTAAAGTAGCATAATTAAATTTTCTATTAATTGCCAAGATATATGCAAACCCTGTGTTTATCATAATTAAATATTGATCCCTATGAATATGTCGAAATTTAGAAAATATGGTGAAAGGGAAATCTGAAAACCCTGATTAATGTGTGTTGAGTTGAAATCCAATATGTGATAGAAGTTTATGTTAGTTTTATATGTACTCATATAACAGTGTATAAGGATAATGTACTTAGTACATTTTCACTCAGAGACCTACAATGGGTTAATTCAATGATCTTGCTTCTAACTTGTGCACACTTTATGTATTTGAGAGTAATAGTTTTTAAACTGTCTAGCAATGCAAATTGTGTCAAAATTATCTGCACAGTGGGTAAGAATAAAAATATTTTTAAATATTTCGAAGATTTAAATGTGAGATTTCTACTTAAAATCACTTAAATTTAAAATTTCTCTAAAATTCAATTTTAAAGTCGCCTAGTTTTGGTTTGAAATATATATATGCGGGTGTAATATTCAACAAAAGGTTTGTTCGTTAACATATTATTCTACATTGGTAGAACTTCTGAAAAGAAATGTAATGTTGGATTTATGAAAGTGGTCCTAAGAGATAAATGAATCGAATCCAAGACGCTACTTTTAGTCAATACTCGAATACTCCTCTGCTATTCCCATGTGAAGTTTCATGTCAATTGGAATAGTTGGTAAGAAATGGCGGATATATCTCCAAAATATTTCGATTTTTACCAACTGTGTATTGTTACATTACAGGCAATGAGATAAGGTTTTGACCCTGGTTCCATAAAAATTTGACTATTATCTGTAAATGTATATTCTGTCAACATTTGGGCAGATAAGTATATATGTAACATCGTTTCATATATATGTGGTTATAACTTTTTGGTCTCAGAATTATACATTTATCCTTTTTTACCACGATAATCAAAGGTCAATAAAAAGGATTTATTACTTATATTCTTAATAAAACTTTATGGAGCATTTCTTAAATTTTTACCCTCCATATGAACAATATTTAAATGTATAAAAGGTTTATAAAAAAATGTTCATACTAAATCTGTTTTATAAGGGAAGAAATAAAAATATTTCAACAAGTCGTCGGACCTCCCCGTTCAAAACTTGTTAAAACTTTTTATACATAATTTTTATGGTCATAAAAAATTTTAAATTACTCAAAGATTATAAATTTGCTTTGGTTTGTCTTATCGAGTTTCAAAGTTCAAATTTTATATAAGAATGGTGTAAAATTGCTCAATTTTTAATAGTATATAACTTTTTAATCGCTTATCCAATTTTTTATAAGTTTAAATATTTTTTCCTTAAAATCCTTTCCTTTTGAACACAAGATATTGAACCAAAAAATTGTCTTAAACAAAGGATATCTAAACAAAGTAGTTTTCAATTTCTAGAGACTTTCCTCAATTATAACCCATTGTATCGTTAACAACACATCAACTTTTCAGAGTAAGAACTTGAGGTGATCTTGAGTTAATAAACTTTGAGTAAACATTTGCCAATATATCGAAGAATAATCTTAAAACTTCAAATACATTTTTAGTTATATATTTGTAATTAGTTGTCCGATTTTTATAAACATAGTCAGCATAGATGACAACTAGATAGGTAAAAGAGAGCCAAAAACCTAAGTGTGTTGTCAAAAAACTAATTCATATGAATGTATTGCCATTTATTTTGTTGTTGAGTCTCCCATATGTGTGAAAGGAGACAAATTTTGTTTAATTTTTTTCACTGAAATTTCTTTATCCATCCGTTGTTTGTATTTATTCAATGATAGTCAGTCTTTTATAATTCGTAGGGTCTTCAATTTTCTGAGTATATCAACAAAACCCCTTGCTGAAGGAAAAATTATAATAAATTTAAACAATATCCATTAAGCAAGGATATTTTACAATAAATATCCCTAAATTTTGTACATTATACATTTTAATAATAGATCATAATGTAAAGATAAATATGTATGTCAGAATTATACAGAAATTGATACCATAAAACAGAGACCAGACACTCCATTTTGTCAAACAAAAATAAAACAAATCATATGTTTCATGCAACAATACATTGACTAACATGTATTTTGTTGTTGCAAGAGATAGGTTTTTGACAACAGACTTAGGTTTTTGACAATTACGTCTCGTCCCTTAAAAATATCGTATAATTTTAAATGTATATATAGATTTATAGTTATATTTTGTATCATCATGGAAATAACCTTCGGCTTATTTGTCATTTTACTCAAATGAATTTTAACTTAAAATTAAAAGCAGTTTTTCTCCACTTTTCTCGATAGTATTATTCATCCTTAACTTTGAAGTTCGACGTAGATACGAATTTTTTTCATATTTTGTCTTTTTAGATATAATTTAGAGAAAGTGATATAAAATAATAATTAATGAAACAAATAATATTAAAATATGATAAATTATAAGTATCTGTATTACTTAAGGACTGAGATCGAAAAATTCTTAACATACATATATGTTAATAAAAATTAAACCACTAAACTTTTTTAATTTGATTGAAATTATTATTACATTTTACAAAAAAAAAAAAAAAATATTTTTATAGTTTTAATCACTAGTGACGAAATTTTGAACCTTTTTCGGAACCCCTTCCATTACGGTTTTTATGGTGATTTCTGTCACTTTGTTCGAACAGGTTGTCCATCTCCGTTTAAAATCTATCACACTTTTGGACACCTTTTTTGTGCTCAATTCTCTTTTAACAAAAGCCCAATATCTCTCCACTGGACTCAGCTCCAGGCAGTTTGGAGAATTTTCCTCTCTTGGTACAAATACCACATTATTGTTCTTTTACCACTCAAGACCTTTCTTACCATAGTGACAGGGTACCAAATCAGGCCAAAAATAAGTGGAATGGAAGCTGCGTTTTTTGTAAACATTCCTTGATGTAAATTTCGGTATTTATAGAGCCCTTTGTAACAAATGTTTGTTTTTTTTTGCCGCAACTGCATATTGCTTGCCATAGCAAGAACTTTTTGGGAAATTTTGTCTGCTTTTGGGTCCTAAACTTTTCTTCAACATTCCCTCGAGCATCAGCAATATACAAATTTTTACCGGGAAGCTGCAAAAAATCTGCCTCTAACATACGTTTCGTCATCCATTATGCAGCAGGAATATTTTTTTTATAAAATTTGACTTCAACTTCCGTGCTCTGTTTTTGGCCTCTAAATTTTTAGCAGCATTCCTGTCAGGAACTTTTTGAGCCTTGTATGTTTTTGAACCTGCGTTGGCTATAACTTTTCGTACCAAATAGTCCGAAAACTGTGCTAACCAGGTTGCTTGCCTACCTGATGTGTTGGGAGCTCTTTTGAAAATGCTTTCTATTTTTTTGACTTAATAAAATTCATGTAAACCATTTCTTCTACCTTAACCAGGTTTTCTATCAACGGATAAGTTCTCCCGGTACTGTTGAATAATATTGGAAACAGTTTGACGGCAGACCTTTGATTGTTTGGCCAACTTTTTGTAGAACCAAGTTGGGTTTTGTTGAAAATATTTTATAATTTTAGTACGCACTTTTTTCTGGTCACTAATTTTAATCAGATTAACAACAAATGAACATAATTAACATTAAACATAATAACTGACATGCTTTACAAAGGTAACTTGATAAAAAAAAAAATCAAATAAAACTTAGGTTAAAAGTTTTAATGAAAAACGTGTGTTAAAAATTTTACGACGAGGACTGAGCTGAATTAGTGAATTTACAATGTTAAAATATTTCACGACCCGGCGTTCACGACTTATCCGGGTCTTAGGCAGCACAATAAACATAAATAGCATACAGAGTTGTACTTAGTATGTAGCCATTGTGAAATATTAGAACATTATGAGAATATGACATGATAGGAATCCATTAATTATAATAAAAAGCAAGTAAGAAAGTATAGTAGGGCAAGCCCGACCATATGATACCCTACACCGAGTATATTTTCTTTTGATGTGAAACTTATTTGTATTGAATCTTATTTTAATACCAAAATTATTAAGATATTTATGCTCGATAAAGTGATTTTCGGAAGTGGGCCTTATATGAGAGCTATGACTAATTATGGACCGATCGTGGTGAGATGATTTGCGTATATATGAAACATATATGTGTTGAATTTTATTTCAGTTTATATAAAACTTATTTGTGTTGAATTTAGTTTAAATATGTTTATAATTAAGATATTTATGAGAGCTTATTTTCGGCTAGGGCAGTTGTATAGGGGCTAGGAGAAATAATGACAGATTCTAACCAAATTCAGTGGGCTTAGTCCTTGTGCCAAATTTTGAATTATCCTTTGTTCAAGGACGATTTTCTATGCTATATCCTGTTTGGATAAGAAACGGGTTTCTTGAAGAAAACTTCAAAATCTACGATTCATTAAAGTTATTAACAGTATGAACTTTGAACCTATATATTGTTGTTATCATAAACAATTAACGTTTTTTCCCATAAGGTGCAATATGTCTGATTATATATAGAGAAAATTTACATAAAACAATTAGGTCTGAGAGAAAACATTTAAATGTGAAATTATTGTGAATATGCCATTATAAACTATTCACAATAACTTTCAACTAATACAAAGACATTACCAGGCAAACAATCACTTAAGAGGGACACTTTCAGAGAATGTTAAAAGACAATTGGGAAAAAATAACATATTTTGTTTGGAAAGACATGAAAGACATTTTTCAGACAATGTTAAATTATATCTGAATATTATGAATTTGATCGACTTTGATTTTCCGGGTTCTAGTTCGTACTTTTTATATGAAAGTATTGTAACATATCACTTTAACAGACACTATGTGACAGGTCACGGAATTAACCCAAATTATCTTGTTCTCTTTTAGATATAATATTAGTTATCACAAAATTGGAACAACAGAAATGTGTCTTAAATTTATTAGAGAACTAGCTGACCGCACCGGCTTCACCCGTTATCTATTTACTAATGTTAGTTCTTCAAGTTTCTCCAAAAAATTTATTTTATTATGAAAAATGAGAAGTGAAAAGGAGGCAATATATTAAAAATTTTAATTTCCGAATTTTTGAATTTTTTTTCTTCACAAACCATCTCATGAACATTTCAAATCGAATAAAAAAAATTCATCCAAATCGCTCCAGCCGTTCTCACGTGATGACATTACATACATGGACCATTTCATTTTTATATATATATAGATTGGCTACTATTTGCTACATTTGTTGGATGATATGCCTTCTATTGGAAAGTCACAGGATTAGTGCGTTTAAAATATTGACATACATTTTCCTCAGGTCAATTTTTATTTTTTGTTAGTCTGAGCACTTAATCTAGGAATCTAGGAAATATCGAACCTCAGACATTTGCTTCACTTCTCTTAACAAAAGATAGAAAAAATATTTTTTTTTATTGATCGTTCATTTATCGAACTTATTGTAAATACACAAATATTTCTAAATAATTAAAAAAATAATTGAAAAGTTGTTAAATACACACAGGAATTTTATTAAGCGCATCGTCTTCGATATGTATCAATTACAAATGTTTATAATTTGAATTATTAGAGCAAAACATGTAGGTATCATTGCATTATTATTGCAAATCTGCATTTGTGTCGTAAAAATACTATTTAGCACTCAGTGTTTATGCATTCCCAGACAATTTCCTCATTGATTTTGTTGTTTGTTGTGTTTAGATTTTGAGTGAAAGAGACATGAGAAACTTGAGTCTGGAAACCATACAAATGCAATTGTTGATTTCTTTTCCTGATTTGAATGTTACTCTTGCTGCTTTTATTTCTACACACATATATAGACATTTTTCAAATATTATCGATGTTTGCTTAGTCAAAGTTTAATGTAAATTATTATTTATTTCCCGCATGTTTTACAATGAATTTACATTAACATTTTCGATTTCTTTTTTTTTTTTGTATTGTTTCATTTTAAATCTTATTGTAAGAGTAAAGAGACATGTTCAAATAGAAGTCATTAAACTGTTTAAATATAAGAAACCCTAGAGCGTATAAGAAAATCAAAGAAGAATCAAAGAAAAGGTTTAAGATTTAGTAATTAGAAAAAAAGTACTCGTATTAAAACTTAAGAAGACTTTCTGTTAAATCTTTAAGTGCCTAAGTTTACACCTACATATATATGATTTGTAAAGCTTATTAAGCTGTAATTGCTTTAATAAACATGTCAACAATATTTTAGAGATGCTTTATATTTAGTTACAATTATTACATTCTCATGAAATTATTCTACTGTTTTTTGGAATTTCTTGTAGACTGTAATGACATCATCAAGCACTGAGAAGCGTGAGCATCTTTATAAAATTCTAGTCATCGGAGAATTGGGCACTGGCAAGACATCGTTTATCAAACGTTATGTTCATCAGTTTTTCAGTCAAAATTATCGCGCCACAATTGGTGTCGATTTCGCCTTAAAAGTTTTACACTGGGATCCCAATACCATCGTACGTTTACAGTTGTGGGATATCGCCGGTCAGGAGCGTTTCGGTAATATGACAAGGGTGTATTACAAGGAAGCCGTTGGTGCCTTTATTGTTTTCGATGTGACACGTAGTGGTACATTCGATTGTGTTAGTAAGTGGAAGGAGGATTTAGATTCAAAAGTACAATTGCCAGATGGTAGTCCAATTCCGTGTATATTGCTGGCCAATAAGGTGAGTTTTTTTATATTTATTTTTGTTTTTAATTAATGCATTTGGTCTTGTGAATCCGCCCTCCGTTGGTCTGTAAGGTCCAAATTCAAAACAGTTTTATTAAAATCCAAATATTTGAAATTAGCTAAGAATCTTCGCCATCTTCTCTATTCGATCGAGAAGCTACAAAATCGCCTTTGAAGCCCTAGGTAGGATAAAACTATTGTAATTAGCAAGAATATCAGTTGGAGTGAAGTATCTTCTTTATCTTATCAAAAACCTAGGTACTAGAATGCTACCCAGCGAAAAATAAACACATCCGTATACGATTTGTCAACATGGGTGTCAATTTGATACTGCTGACCACTTCTTTTACGAACTCCAATCTGCCCAACGATGTCAAACGCTGTGGCAGACAAACGTTTGTTAAGTTCAGAGGCCAGAACTCAAATTTCCCCAAGTCAAAATGGTCATGCCTCAAAGAGGAGTACAATCACCTATACTTCTCAACATATATATTGCCAAACTTTCTGCACTCCCCTAGAATGTCTAGTATCGTATGTAGATGAGTCCACCATATTTGCATCTGGTGTAAATGTTGACGACATAAGTGTCATAATTTCCCACTACCTGGCCACCATCATAGACCACCTGCAAAAACGTAAATTAAAGTTATCAACTTCAAAATGTCACTTTTCACTTCGCGGTTTAAGGAAGTCAAACTGGAACTCAACATCTCAATCGAAAGCAGCCATATCCGATACGGAATCTGAAGATCCTAGGGGTAGTCTCTGACAGCCTTCTTTGATTTTACTCATACGCCACTTACATCAACTTCCATATAATGGAGTTAGAGTCCTCCCGAATCATGTCAGGAAATATCTTCGCCTTAGCGTCTTGTCCCGCATAGACCGTGCCATCCCTAACATATGCCCATGATACCCCTAACCTTTTTGTCTGTTCTGCCAGCCTCACCTCACCTCTTTGAAAATACCCAGTAGAATAGGCATTACAATCTGAGCTTCATCTCAACAATGATTTTATATACAGTTACAACTACAACAACCAGAAATATAATCTCAGAATTAAATCCTAAATGCTCTTGCTGGCAACTCTTGGGTCAAGGACAAAGAAACGATATAAAGCAATTGGATGCTCTCTTATCGATTATATCGCCCCAGTATGAACCTCATTTCTCAATAACATTCAATGACGAGAATTGCAGATGGTCCAGAATCATGCACTCAGAATCGCAACCATATGTGTCAAAATGCCTCATATGGATCAACTACATCAGGAGACCTGCTGTATGCCAGACAATATTTGTTGATAACTAGTTCCTGAAGTCATGACATCAACAGTGTCACTCCAACAACTTCAGACGTTACTGCAACGATATCCAAGACTCATCATAATAAAATTATCCGGTCAACAATGAAGTCCTCAATGAACACACTCCCAGGGAAACTCGTTCAACTCTGGTACAGTTAAGAGCCGGTTAGTGCACTATTCGTAGCTATTACCATGGACGAATGGTTGTTTAATACGTTGCCCTGTCTGCCTTCAGAAAACTCGTGATGCAATACCCATTGTGTCCCAATAGGTCCACAACATTAACATCGACTGAACTGGCAGAATTTCTTCAGCTTCCATAACCATCCAATGACACTAATACAAATATTTAAAATACTTTTGATACCTCTCATGGAAGAACTTTCGACGACAGTATAATAACAGATGAAAATACGATGAAAATACAAATACAATAACAGATGAAGCAACATAATCTGTCGCGCGTTTGTGTGTCATAATATAACATTGAGTCTTGCGAGCGTTAAAAGCGTCGCTATTCGCAACAAGATCCTGATTGAGCAAATCATTCATATTTTGAATCATTACGCCAATCTCCCACAGGATTGGCCCATTTGAATGTTTAATATAGAGAATTAATTAATCTTGAATTCGAATTTGTAAAATAATAGATGTGGCTGAAAGTTTGATATAGAGAATTTATTACTTTTCAATTCGTTTGATGAGATCCCATCTAAAACAACTCGTATAGTGCACTTTATGAGAAAACTTGATATAAATCGAGAAAAGCAATAAGTTTTCATAACAGAGCACCATGACAATAATTTTCTTTCGCCGTAATCGTAAATGGATCGACACCATCTTTCCGACAGGAATGCTAGTAAATCTCCCATAGAGCGTGCCATTCTAAACCATAGTTCACCGCTAGTATTGTTCAGAATACGAAGATTTTCGGCTATTTAGCGTAAAAATACAAATATTTCATTTTTGTTGTTGTTTTCAGTACACTGAGAAGCAGCGATCACATGAATGATGAATTTATACAAAATAACAAAAAAATTTTTAATTGAGGTTTATTTAAACATTACATGTTATTTCTTTTTGTGTAGTGTCACCTATACATATGCAATTACCAAATACTCTCTTTCTGCGGGACTATGTTCTAATCCCATACAGGCGGTCGCTAAGTAAATTCCCTGCAGTTCATTAAACTAGTTCCTCCACGTCGAATTAGCCACTAACAACTACTACTAGTGATTTTTTAACCCACGCGCAATGTTATTGACTGGTGAATTTAACATGGAGATGTCATTATAGGTGGCCGATTTGCATACACTACATAACACTTCACTAAATTTTTTAACTCATAACCTATCGCAGAATATATAGGTTTCCAATAGGCACTTTTCAAACTTCTGTGTTGTTAGACTGCAAATATTTAACAAATACTTACGTCAAATTTCCAACCCTATCTATTTTTTTTGCAGGTGACTGCAACATTTGTCATTCATATTCATTCAGTTATAGACCAAGCCTGTCGGAGATTGGGGCAAAGAGGCAAAACATGAATGATTCTCTTAATCGCGACCTTCTGACAATCTCTGAATAGGGTCACTTTCAGCACTCGCAACACTAAAGCTGAATTCACCCATGTGTTTCTGAAACATTTTTTGTTCGGAAAATTTTATTTTTATATGTAGTTTAAAGCATAGATAAAAACACATAGATCGGAAACTCTCCTGTCAAAGACCTAACTTAGTTGTCAAAAACCTAAGTGGTGAGAATGTTTTAGTAATAAAAACAATGTGAAACAAAAACAACATTCGTATATGTGATTATTTTGAGTAATTTTTTTGTTTGAGTTTTTTTCTAGTTTCCGCTCTATGTTTTTCTATGGTTTGAAGTCTCTCTCAAAAATAAAAATGTTCCTAACAAAAAATGTTTTAGAAACACATGGATGAATTCAGCTTAAGTGTTACATATTGACACCTGGAAGGATTTGATCAGCGGCGTCGAAAGTTCCTCTGAGACCAATCGTCTGCGCAAGATCCTGTCGAAAAAACCAACTGTTACATTCAAAAACTGGATGGTAGGTGGACTACTGATGGACGTGAGACACTAGAAGTACTCATGGACACTCATTTTCGGGGAACCTGCCCTAGATATGGCTAGTGAATCCCAACCGAACAATCGGACAACTCCGTCAATTATAATTGACGAACATATGCTAAAATGGGCCATACGGAGTTTTGACTCTTACAAGTCTCCGGGGCCGGATGGCATAATACCCGCTCATCTACAGAATAATATAGATCTAGTCACTCCTTGGCTGATAAAGTCTATCATCATTTTTGCTGAAAACCCTTGAAAGAATCATAAACATCCACATACAAGCGTCTTTGAAACAAGGATCATTATCTCCCTCTCAACACGCCTACATGAAGGGCAAATCTTGTGAGACACCACTTCACTCCTTAGTGGGATGTATTGAGAAATCCCTTGAATTTGGTAATTTCTCATTAGTGGGCTTTCTGGATATAGAAGGAGCCTTCAATAATGTAGAATCTGCAACTATAGTTTCAGCTCTACAAAACCTTGGTCTGGACCAAACTGTAGGGTTCATCTTGAACCTTCTACGATATACGATCATCCGCTCCGAAAAGGGAACGGCGGTTATCACTAGAATGGCCACTATATGATGTTCGCTGGTCTAAACACATTTTTCAAGTGTTGAAAGATGCATTCAAATGTCTGAGTACCTGAAACGGTTAGGAATTACTTCACTCTATCTGATCTCCTCACAATTTACAGCACCTATATCCGACCGAAAATGGAATACAACTCCCATTTATGGGTCAGTGTTTCAAAGTATATTTTGGAGCTAATCGACGGCGTAAAGTTGAGGGCGAAAGTGACTATTGGTGATAGTAGGGTATTGATTCGCTGTAGCGCCCACGCAATGTGGGCTGTGTTTCACTGTTCTATCGGTACTACAATGGAATGTGTATTGGTTAAATTAGGGAATGTGTTGTGCGGTAAAAATCTGATACCCTCAGATTTGTACCGCACAACACACTACAGGGAAAATTCGTTCTTTAGTAGTACTGTCCGTATGTGGAACAAACTTCCCACTGTAGTGTTTCCTGTTATTTTCAAAATTCAAATCGAATGTCCACAAACAATACTCCCTTTATCCTTCCTCCCATAACCTATTTTCTTTTCCTAGTTCCAACACATTGCTTTGCATGAGTAGAGTTCATCCCTGAGTGCTGGCCCAAGAAGAAAAGAATAATATAAACTCTCTGTATCGAGAGTATCTCTTTTGTGTGCCTCTCCCGTTTTAGGAAATAACTTTACATTAGCAACCTTGCAACATTAAGGAAATTCGGTTGGACGATATAAAATCAAGAGACTTATTTGCGTTGAGATCAGTGTTGCCATAATTTTTTTTTAAAAACTTAAAATTTAGAGAAAAAAAAACTGATTTTCACGTGAAAAAACTGCACATAAAAACGCCAAAAAAAATATAATACATTTTTTCACTAAAGATGTCATTGTTGTAGCACATTTTGTTTTTCTTAGGAGCGCTAAATCCTAAATAGTTTCTTGGAGTAAAGGAACTAAATGATCCATTGCCGAAAATGAAACATTATGTTCTGCTCAGAACGCTCTAAATAGAGTTCAATATTTGATATTTTGGCACAATATTTGCCTGAATAGCTTAGTGATACCTTAGAACTTTTGTGAATTTGGCCCTTAAATATGATACTCCTTTTAGCTCACATCAACAAACTTTACAGGGCCAAATTGCTATCACTCCCCCTGATCTATGATTTAAACATTTCTTGCTCCTCCCACGACTTATTTTAACCACTCAATTTTCGTTTTCTACTCCATATAGAGAAACATAACTTTCTTAGCCATACAAATGTGTGAATTCCCTCTTTCTTTGTGACAAGTAATCCAAAAATAAGTATTTGATAATTACATTGTCGCATTAAAAAAGTATGAGTAAACCTTGCCACTACTATATTAAGCAATTGCTTAATATAGTAGTGGCTTCAGAAATTGGAAATGAAATAACAAAATTGAGAGTAAAAAACTAAAATGTAAAAACTGTAAAATCTGCACAATTTACAGAAAATCTTACTTTTTTTAAACAAAAAACGTCAAAACTGTTTAATGCTTGGAAAATCTGCAGAATGCTGATAAATCTTTACATTTGCCAACGCTGGTTGAGATACAACTTTAATATTATATATGATACAGAGAAAACAGTTTTGGCTGTGACAAACGAATATGTATCTAATTGTAGCTGACAAATTTAAGTTGTGGTGACAAAACTACGGTTATTTCAATTGTAATTCTTCTTTCTCAGCCAGAAACTGACTGACTTTCTTTAGCAATCTTACTTGATATGTTGCTATTTATTTTAATTATTTTTTAATATGAAACATTTTTGTTCTTTTCTTCCAGTGCGATCAAGATAAACAAGGAGTGGTAACAAATACCGAAAAAATGGATGAATATGTTAAGGAACATGGTTTTGCTGGATGGTTTGAGACCTCCGCCAAAGAAAATATTAACATAGATGAGGCAGCTAGAGCGTTAGTTAATAAGGTAAGATCAATTTAAACAGTCTTTCTGGTGTTATGCTAGTTTTACTATTTTGAAACATAAAAGTAGTAAAAGCTAGATAAGAATATCACATACATTATGCATTATCGGAAAAACAATAATTTAAAATTTTACTGAAATTTCAGATTTTACTCAACGATAAACTGATAAGCGCTGCAGATTTGGCCGACAGTGAAAAATTCAATCTCAACAATTCGGGCGATCAAACAGCTTCAGATGGCAAAAGCAAATGTTCCTGTTGATTTTGTTTTTACCATCATCATTATTATTATTAATTAAATATTATCATTATTATATTTATGTAAACATACATGCATAATTATGAGAGAAAGTGTGATGAAAGAGATTTCTAAAGGTCAAATCGACATGTAATTGTTATTGCCTTATAGTAGGAGTTTTTTTTTTTTTATTTAATTATATATCTTCAATTTGTATCTTTTATCGTGTTTTTTTTTAAATTATTGTATATGTATCTATAGAAATCTAAACAGTTTTAAATAGTTTGTTTTTGCCATTTTTCATATAAATAATTAATTATTACAACACTTTTCAGTAGATCAAAAAAAACATACACAATAAACACTTTTTATATAAATATATTAAATACTATACACTTAAAGAAAAAATAGAAAAACAAAATATAAACATTTATAAATGAAGAATGGATGCTGAAGAATAATTTATTTTTGTACTTGTCCGAATGGTCCTTCATTGAGTATATACATATGTATTTAATTGCACCAACAATTTATGGGCTACATTAAATCTAAAACCTAATTACCTAATTAACTAACTAACAAATGGTGTAAACTCTTTAGCCATAATATACAAACACACATTATTTGCTTTAGTTTCTAAGATAAGAAACAAAAAAAAATCATACACTCATATTTTTATTATAATTTTTTATGTTAAATTTTGTTTTTAAACTTTGTTTTTATCTTAATTTGTTTATTTTTTTTATTTTTTCTATTTACACATTTGTTTATTTATTTCTTATTTTTTGGGTTTATTTTCATTTAATTTATTTACTTTTGTATTACGATTCAAGTAACTCTCTACGTAGTTTGTTTTTCTAAATTTGGTCTTTTTGTTTCTTTCTGATTTTATCTGTTTAATAAGAAAACATTAATAATAAAAGAAATTAATCTCAAGTCGAGACAAACGGCTGAAGAATGAAATGTTTTATACCCTACAGTACAGTTTTTAGACTTTATTATTGGAAATAAATTTTAGCAGAATTATTGCGTGTATTACTGAAATTAAATGATAACTATTAAAAGTAATATAACAGTTGCTGGTCAAGGTTAGTATATATATCATTTAAAACCAGAGAACGAAAATAACGGATCAACTTTCAGACTTAACCATTTAAAAATCGTTTTTTGTGTTATATCACTGAGAGAGTGAAATATATGATATTATTTTAGGTTAGTGGCTGAGAGAAACAGAAATTAAACAAATAAGAGTGTTATATTCGACTGTGTCGAATCTTGTATACCCATGATCAATATTTCTCTGATATAGGGATTATATGGGGGTTAGGGACAATTTTGAACCGATACTCACAAAAGTTGGTAGAGAGATTTAGGTACATATAAAATTTGTTTATGTACAATTTCATTACGATATTAATTATAATTACATTCATAATTATCTTGTTATAGTTATTATAACATAATTATGAATATTCAAGTCATTTTCTGAGCGGACCTAATATGGGGACTAGGGAGAAATATTGCCCGATTTTTGACATACTTTACAGTATAATTCTTCACAGTTCTTACAACTAATTTACCCAAAAATTTTATCAAGATTTCCGCATAATCAACATATTTATGACAGCTGAACAGTATTCTGGAGGGACATTTGTATGGGGGCTAGGTATGATCATAGTATTGCAGTATTAGACTATATGTCAAAGACACTTGTGTTACATAGGAAGTTTCAGGTCCTTATACCTGAAAGGGATGAGGGGTTAAATCAGACATGGTGGCAGAATAATGCCGATCATGTGTGGTTTACCGATGGTACCAAACAGGCTAATGGTGACACTGGGGCTGGTAAGTATATATGGGGCCAATTTTCAAAGGGGAAACCCAATGGGTACATTCTCATCTATATTTCAGTCGGAAATGTAAGCCATCCTTGTATGCTCTAACGATGGTTGAGAAGGAATTCATTCTAGGGTTGAATCGGAATTCTGCCGATTTTGAAACAATTTACCAGAACTTAGACTGTTCAAAAGGTTCATTACTCTGTCCAAACGTAGATCTCAATTGTTGCTATCTCTCGGAAAGCGTGAATTGAAATTACTTACTGTATTATTCACAGGACACTGCGGCTTTAGGTATCACCAATTTATTTTAGGTAATTTTGCGAATGAGCAGTGTAGGTTTTGTGAACTTCAAGCTGAAACCTCTGAACATATTCTATGCGACTGCCCAATGCTAGCAATACAGAAGGGCCTTTATGGCCCCAGGGGTTGTAATTGATCTCTCATCTAATAGAATAATTGGCTTCATACACAGCCTAAATCTGACATGATGAAACTTTAAGGCTGCACAAAAGATGTGGGCTAGGTGAAGTCATGTACCGATATTACCCATTTTCAATAACAAACAAACCTTATCAATAGAATTTTGAATTTTGGGCTTCGTCCTTCTTTCAGTACGGTAATGTACCCATCAATTCCTACTTGGGTTTGAGATTTTTGTGCACTATTTTCAGACTGCCCATTCTTAGGTATTGTTCCTATACAATGGTTAATTGGGTTTGTACTTACTGTGTATGTTTTTACTTTAGGGGGTGAATTATTAGGCATACTTTCAGGCGCTACCAAAAGTTTACTGTTGGTTCCCATATTTTTATCAACAGCTATCGATGACAAATTTTCTTTTGTTGTACACACATTATTCGTAAACAAAGCGGGGAACAATGAACGAGCACGATCACTTGGTTTGGTGGTGAAATACAAGCTGTCATCAAATCTTGTATTTGTGTTTACTCAAGACGAATTTATACGAGGTGGAGTCAGTCAATCCTTTTTTTCGCCTTTGGCAAAGCTTGTTTTTATATTTCAATATCTACATATTCTAAGCTTATTAACAAAATATATTTATTTTTTGCATAAATAAGTAAAGCACTCACAATTCAACTATCTACAGTGTAGATTCTACACTTTTTAATACACATTTGCTTAATTTTTCATTTTTGTTTTTTGACATTTGCTAAGACCAATTGTTGTTTTTGTATGAATTCGCCTTAAAATTGCCACAAAAACTAATAACGCTTACACTATAGTTTCCAGTTTGGTTTTAACCGAAACCACGGTTTTCAAGGCCTAAAACCAAAACCGACAATTATTCTTCGCTTTTTACTATTTTCAGTATAAAAATTCAAAATTCATCCAATATCTCTAAAAACAAATCGGTAAAAATATCTTAAGATTTGTTTAAATTGCATTACAATAATTGCTTCAAATGATGTAGCAGGCTACCTTTCGCAGGCTAAATAATGGTAAAAATTTTTGTAACAAAGTCTTAGTTATTTTAAAATATCCGATATCTCGTACTAGCTGACCCGATTCGCTTCGCCACCCCAATTTGAAGAAAGAAATAGTACTATTAAGTCTCGTTTTGTGAATTAATACTCATTCAGATAAACATGTCTCTAGTTTCATGTTTATTGATTCATTGTAAGGTGTATTTTTATAATCTATATAAATATATAAATGTCTTTGTAAGTTTGTTTTTTTATTTGTTTGTTTGTTTGTTTGAGCATCACGCCTAAACGGCTGAACCGATTTTATTGAAATTTGGAACGTAGATAGATACTTACTTGGAAGCGTCAATAGGCTATAAATTTTTTCAATACTTGGACCAGAAAGGGATAAAAAGGGGGAAAAACGGGTAAAATTGGTACCTTTAGTTTTTAAACAATAATTACTAAACGGCTGAACCGATTTTTACATCGACAGGGGTAGCGAAGCGCACCGGGTCAAGCTAGTATTATAATAAAAACAAAACCATAAAGACCCACATCTTGTATTCCTACTCAGCATCATGAATGTCTAATTTCATATTTCTGTGTCCATTATTATAGACAATACACAAGAAAGGTACCACTATAATCATTCTAACAGAACTGTAAATGAATCATTCATTTTTGAATTAATTCGCGAATCATTCAAATAAAAAAAATTAATTGAATGACATTTGAGTCAATTCAAATGAATTTGTTAAAAATGAATTGCCATTCATTTCCAATTCATTTGAATTGAATTGATTTTGAATTAATTCAAATGAATTTGTTTAAAATTAATTGCTATTCATTTACAGTTCATTTGAATTGAATTGATTTTGAATTAATTCAAATGAATTTGAAAAAATAATATAATTTATATCTTCTATATAAATTTATAAATGTCTTTGTAATTTTGTTTGTTTATTTGTTTGTTTGTTTGTTTGTTTGTTTGTTTGTTTGTTTGTTTGTTTGTTTGTTTGTTTGTTTGTTTGTTTGTTTGTTTGTTTGTTTGTTTGTTTGTTTGTTTGTTTGTTTGTTTGTTTGTTTGTTTGTTTGTTTGTTTGTTTGTTTGTTTGTTTGTTTGTTTGTTTGTTTGTTTGTTTGTTTGTTTGTTTGTTTGTTTGTTTGTTTGAGCATCACGCCTAAACGGCTGAATCGATTTTATTGAAATTTGGAACGTAGATAGATCCTTACTTGGAAGCGTCAATAGGCTATAATTTTTTTCAATACTTGGACCAGAAAGGGGTAAACAGGCGGAAAACCGGTAAAATTGGTACCTTTAGTTCTTAAACAATAAATACTAAACGGCCGAAACGATTTTATTGAAATTTCCAACATAGACTACGACGGGGGTAGCGAAGCGCACCGGGTCAAGCTAGTAAGAATATAATTTATTAAAAACATAAGTCATACTCCCAGTAAATCGACATAACCTGAGCATTGCCTGAAGTAGGGTACACGTTTATGTCGATTTATTGGGTGTAAAAATGCGGAATTTTTTAAGTATTTATGAAGGTTAATGTATTTTTCGAATGTGGTCCTTATATGGGACCTATGATTAATTATGGGCCGATCTCCATCAAATTCGGTACAGCGATTTTCATATGTATGGGAATTATTTATGTAAAATGTGTATTTGTAATACATATTTTTTGTAAACTTGTGTAAATAATACGGATTTGTAGATTAAACTAGCAATGAGTTAATAATACTGAATTTTGTTGTAAAATTGGAAAATCTCATTGTAATATTAACTCTGTGTTTAAATAATACCAAAGAATATAAATCATATGATACATACTTGGTAGTTCATCTGAATAATCAATACCTACTTACGTGCAATAAGAAGTAAATATTATAATCTGATACGAATCTGTATTACGAATCGTCTTCATGATTGAGGCAGGCAATACGCATTTATTAAGTCTGTACGTTTGCGGATATTTTGTGGATTAATTATGTTATTTCATCGTTTTATAACGCAACCAATATAGAAATACCAATAAAAATATACTATTTATTTAAATAATTATATAAATACGGTAGGAATTTCAGAAATTTGTAATAATTGTTTAGGTATCGTTAATAAAAATAACGCCTTCGTTATAAATAAATGATTTTTATGTAAAAATATAAAATATTTTACCCGATGGGCTTCGCTACCGCAATCATTGAATAATTTTTTAAAAAAAGTAATGCTATTTATTTAATAAAGATTTTTTTAAGTTTTTAAGAATGTATGTATACAGATCTGTAACACATTTTGTTGGGAATGGTTTCAATTCCGATCGATTTCGTTTTAGGTTCTTCAGCTTCCGTGTACATAATTTATTTATTCCAAGCTTCGCTCGGTAGCTATTTATTAATGTTAGTTTTTCAAGTTCCTCCAAAAAATTGCTCTTATTAAGAAAAATGAGAAGTGAAAAGGAGGTTTCGAATCGAAAATAAAAATCAACCAAATCGCTCTAGCCGTTCTCACGTGATGCCATTACATAGATGGAGCATTGCATTTTTATATTAATAGATTTTGTATTTCTCATTTTATTTTGACAACGTTGTTTATATTAAAACAAAAGTGAAGATTTTCGTACACAAATTGATTAAAAATTTTAGAAAAACAAATCATTACAAGGAAATATCATTTCCACTTTGAAAACTGAAAGTGGTTTCATTTCAAAAGAAATTTTCGTTTTGTCTTTTCTGCAGAAGCAAAAAAGAAATAGCAAATGTAGTGAAATAGCGATATTCTTAAAGTTACAATTTCATAAAATCTTGAGTAAGTATTTTGTTTTGCAATTGATATTTAAATTGTTTCTGTTATTTCATATGTATATGTTTTACCTTTCAAATAGAAGATAGTTTTTGCAAATCGGTTAGGAAATGTCTGTTTTAAAACAAAACACGTTTTTTCAACATATTCCCATTTTCTTTACGCTCAAAGTTGATCACGATGCAGTTAAATATTTCCCCCTTATTTTAGTTAAAAAGGCATACTAAAATAGCTTTCCAAAACACGTAAGTAACTAAAAATCAATTAAAACATTAATGAGTTATGCTAAATTATGAGATAATATGCTTTTCGACTTTTCCGGTTTTTTCATATACATAAATTCTTGGGAGTATTTAGCTTATGTTAGGGTGCATCCTGAATTTTAACTAACGTAACTCAGCCATTTTCAAACTGACTTTCTCTCTAAAATGTAAAACTTATATATTTTAAACTAAAGAAACAATTTTAAAATTAGTTTCAAAATGACATATTTATGATGTTTTGAAGTTGTAACATTAAAAAGACCGTTATTTCATTAAAACGATGTGAAGTATTTTCGTACTCTATGAACTCCTACATGAAAACTCTTGCATAATTTGTTCATTAATTTTTGTTTCACTGTATAGTATTTAAGGAGCTAAAAATTTTACCAATAAATCATTGTTGAATTCACAATAAAGATTATTAGCTAATACTTCAATTGCATATTTAGGGTATTATATTGTCGGGCTTGTCCGACTATACTTTCTTACTTTTTTTATTATAAATTTGTAATTAACCACTTACATAATTGATTTTAGTTGTCGGTCTGAGAAATTCTTGTCTACAATCAGCAATATAATAATAGCTCCTCTGGATTTTATTGAGTAGTTCGTAAATCTGTTTACAAATCTGTGACGTATTCGTATGTATTTTATTGCTTTATTTTTGTATTATTAATAATAGTATAATCGTACCGTATACCGTATTTATCATGTCTATTACTCTGTGGTTATGCTGCAATCTTCAATCATCTTTAAGTTAATAATATAATTTATTATCCATACTACATGATTTCTATAGATCACATAATAAGATCACGTATACGGTTTTAAATTGTCATCCTTTCTTAATTTTTGGAAATATATGGTGCATACATTTATTTCATACAAAATCATATTGAAAATCTATAAGACGACTCGCAGTGGAAAATTTTAAACTTTTAAAAACCACAATCTTCTGCAGGCAGTTCTAAATATAAACATCGCTTCTTGGAAGTGTTTTCCATGTCCATGTCAGATATTACTTTAAAACCATTTAAGAAATCTGTGTTAGAGAAATTAGTATTCATGATCTTAGGTTAGCATGGAAATTAAAAATGAGCGGATTTAGAGGTTTATATTTTTGTAACAAATATATTTCTTAAAAAAACATTTCATAAGTTTCATTTTCAAAAGTTTCTAGGAAACTTTTAACACTTTTATATTTGGGGTCAAAATTGTGCAAGACATCAAAGACAGACATTCCTCTATACTAAAAATTATTAAATTTTTTTATGAATTCTGTTTTTTAAATCAGTCCATATTGTTCAATTGAGTCCAAAACTTTTGTCCTGAACATTATAGTCAATTTTAACAATGCTAATAGGATGATGGAACAAGCTGTAGCTAGAGAATTTTCATTTAACTCCAGGAAAAATGTATGTTATACGCTATACTTAATATACCTACCCTCACTCCGCAAGATTTCAAAAAATTCATTACTCCACAACATTTTATTTACAGGGTTAAAAATAATTACATTTGCATTTTATAAATAAATATTTATTACTTTTATTAAAAAATAACAACAGAACATTTAATTTAAATTTAGAAGGAATTTTATACTGTTAAATTTTAAGCTAATTCCTTCGTCAGTTATTTTCCTCATCATCACAGTTTTGTTGGCTTTATTGGTATTCTTGTCAATCTTTAATTGTTTTGAAAATAATCACTGCATGCTGTGAGACAATCTACCCAAACATATTGATGTCCCGAATCATTGCTTATAGCTAGAACTTCATATTCTTTGGAGAAGTATTCCGAATTACATTCAAAGTCTTGGTATATTTTTTCGGTTTGGACATTGTAGTAACATTTCACCACCTTATCTTGCAGATGAACTCGGGCTGCATAGATACTGTCTCCCATATTATTGATGCCTAACTTTAGAATGCTTCTTTCAAATTCCTTTTCGTCCTGTTTGAAGATTTTGGATTTTATATAAACCCAATTGAAACTATTGAATTTTAAGTAAACACGTCGGCAATGACGAGGATAACAAATCGCTGAACACTGATATCTGCCACCACATATCCGAGAGTCCTTTTTAAATTTGTCACTCAAACATTTTTGATGAAAAACATGACCACATTTTATTGATGTGTAAATAATGTCATCATTGTAAAAATATTCTGCACAATTTGAGCATTGAACTTTTGATGATTCCATTTTTATTATTATTTTTTTATTTTTTATAGATTTAAACATATTAGATAGCTAATCTGAATAATTATTGTGTACTAGTTGCAGTGAGATAATTGCTCCGGCTTTTATTGTAAAATATTAAGATCTGCTTATAGTCTGCGATATATCCTATTACGCATTTTGTTACTAATAGTCTAATCATACCGGCACACGATATATAATATTTATAATGTCTATATTAATGTACTTTGTGGTTATTCTGCAATCAATTACACAGATCAAAATTATAAATTTTGTTAGACGTTTCTCCACATAATTATATCTCAATAAGGGTCAGTCCGATGTTATTAAAATAAACTTAGAAAAGTTGAGATTTACATAAACTATAATCCGTTTATATATTGCGTTTTAATCGGCTCAGTAGTTTCGGACTTATAATAACAAATAGAAGCAAAAAGTATATTTTTAATGTGAGATCTACAAAAAATAAGCGAACATATGTAGGTTATCTTAGGTTTATTTATTTCTTTTTTTAATTTTGCTCGATCTTTTTATGATTTTTTAGATGTGGCGGGCCAACGGTCGAATTTTTTTCTAAGGTATCACCAATATTGGTTCTATATTCTAAATAAAATAAAAAAAACTTGCTAACAGTTATTTTGTCCCTATAAAAAGTTAAAAGCATTCAAAAGGGCCGTATTTTTTAAGTTTTTTCCCAAAAAGTCCCATATATTTTTGCTTATACAATTTTTATATGAACCGGAAGGAAAATTTAATACAAAAGTGTGTAAATTAAATTTTTCTCACTTAACCGGACACAACACCCCCCAGAACTATTCAAATTTGGCCAATTTTCAAAAATAATTTTAGATTTGAGGAAAAAATTCTAAAAAGGCAAAGCACTGATCCACAAAAAAGCTTAATTTTATATAACCTTATATGGTTCTTGAATATCTAGAAAGCTTATTTACTATCACACGGTAAATGACGTCACAGTAGGCACTTTTATAAAAAAAATCAGTTTTTGGAAAATAAAAAATGCCAAAAATTAAAATGTCGTTGATTTAAGGATTATTGAGTCTATATTAGTTCCAAAGTTTGTTATGATATCTTTAACGGTTTTTTCATATATTTTATACAAAACTAACAACGAACAAGTCAGAAAGTATGTTCGGTCAAGCCCGACCATATAATACCCTACACTGATTAAATGAGCAAAAACATTTTTCTTTCAAAATTTCAAATATGAGTGATTTTCGGAAGTGGGCCTTATATGGGAGCTATGACAAATTATGGACCGATCCCCATGAAATTTAGTCATGTGATTAATGTCTATATGAAAGTTATTTATGTTGCATTTTATGTGTATACCAAATTTTTAGGAGATTTATGCTCGTTAAAGTGATTATCGAAAGCAGGGTTTATATGGGAGCTGTGACTAATTATGGACCCATCATAATAAAATTTTATTACATGAATTTCGTATATATAAAACTTGTTTGGAGAAAAACTTGTGTAGATACATATATAAATTAAACATTTATAACCGATAAAGTTCAATTTCGGTAGGAGATTTGTATGGGGGCTAGGTGAAATAATGGACCGATTTCGATTTCAAAATTGTACTCTGCGCACAAGGTTAACATGGAGAGCCAGGCAGCCAGACGGACGGATGGACGTCGTTTAATCGACTCAGAAAGTGATATACCCTATGGTGGTGTAGGGCATAAATGGCCAATAGGCTAGGTTATTGAAAATAAATAAATTAAAAAAAAAAAGTGTCATGAAAATGCATCCATGAAATCTGCTTACCTAAAGTGGTCCTTTATAGCTTAGGAAACCCATTTTCGTTAAATGGCCTCCAATGTCATTACAAAAGACTACATCAGTTTCAGAGCTAAATAATGGAAGAAATTATTTTTTGCGGAAGCTATAAAAAGAGACTGTCATGCCTCCAGTTAAAAGATTTCTTGCTTTGAGTCTAGATGCTAGCAGCTCAGATCACTTTTTCGAAACATCAAGGTATCAAGTCACTTAAATAATCGTGTGAAAAAAGTGAAAGCGCCAGTACTTCAGCGGCACTTTTTTTCCAATTAAGGAAGTAAAGCAAAACTTCCCACATATGACGCTTTGTTGGCACAGAAAAAATCTTTGATGTTTACACTACAATGTTCAATAACTAAGTGAGAATAAATGACAGATATGTCCCCTTCAAAATGACATATAATTTATTAATAACAAAAACAGCTTTCAAAAGTTACGCCATCTATTGTAAATTCAACATAACCTGAGCATTGCCAAGTAGGGTACACGTTTATGTCGATTTATTGGGTGTATGACATAAAAATGCGGAATTTTCAATTTGGATTTTTGAATACAAATTATTGATGTTAGTGTTAAATTGTGGTTCAATATCAATAATTGTTAAGTATTTATGAAGGTTAATGTATTTTTTGAATGTGATCATTATATGGTACCTATGATGAATTATGGGCCGATCTCCATAAAATTCGGTACAGCGATTTTCATATGTATGGAAATTATTTATGTAAAATTTGTATTTGTAATACATAATTTTTGTAAACTTGTGTAAATAATACGGTTTTTGTAGATTAAACTAGCAATGAGTTAATAATACTGAATTTTATTGTAAAATTGGCAAATCTCATTGTAATAGTGATACTGAACTCTGTATTTAAACAATACCAAAGAATATAAATCATTTGATTATACATACTTGGTAGTTCATCTGAATAATCAACACCTACTACGTGCAATAAGAAGTAAATATTATAATCTGATACGAATCTGTATTACGAATCGTCTTCATGATTGAGGCAGGCAATACGCATTTATTAAGTCTGTACGTTTGCGGATATGATTAATTATGTTATTTCATCGTTTTATAACGCAACCAATATAGAAATACCAATATAAATATACTATTTATTTAAATAATTATATAAATACGGCAGGATTTTCAGAAATTTGTAATAATTGTTTAGGTATCATTAACAAAATTAACGCCTTCGTTATAAATAAATTGTTTTTATATAAAAAATATACATAAAATATTTTACCCGATGGGCTTCGCTACCGCAATCATAGAAGAATTTTATAAAAAAAGAAATGTTATTTATTTAATAAAGACTTTTTAGTTTTTAAGAATGTATGTATACAGATCTGTAACACATTTTGTTCTAAATGGTTTCAATTACGATCGATTTCGTTTTAGGTTCTACAGATTCCGTGTACATAATTTATTTATTCCAAGAATATTTAATAACTAGTTGATCGCCCGGCTTCGCTTGATAGCTATTTATTATTGTTAGTTTTTCAAGTATTTCCAAAAGTTGTTCTTATTAAGAAAAATGGGAAGTGAAAAAAGGTAATATATAAAAATTTAACTTTTTTCTTTACAAACCATCTCTTGAAAATTTCGAATCGAAAATAAAAATCAGCCAAATCGCTCCAGCCATTCCCACGAGATGCCATTACATACATGGACCATTTCATTTTTATATTAATATTTCTTATTTTAATTTGACAACGTTTTTGATATTAAAACAAAAGTGAAGATTTTGGAACACAAATTGATTTAAAATTTTAGAAAAACAAATCATTACAAGGAAATATCATTTCCACTTTGAAAACTGAAAGTGGTTTCATTCCAAAAGAAATTTTCCTTTTTTTTTTTTTGCAGAAGCAAAAAAGAAATAGCAATTGTAGTGAAATGGCGATATTCTTAAAGTTACAACTTCATAAAATATTGAGTAAGTATGTTGTTGTGCCATTGATTTTAAATTCGTTTCTGTTATTTCAAATGTATATGTTTTACCTTTTTTCATATACATAAATTCTTGGGAGTATTTAGTTTATGTTAGGGAGCATCCTGAATTTTAACTAACGCAACTCAGCCATTTTCAAGCTGACTTTCTCTCTAAAATGTAAAACTTATATATTTTAAACTAAAGAAACAATTTTAACATTAGTTTCAAAATTACATATTTATGATGTTTTGAAGTTGTAACATTAAGAATACTGTTATTTCGATAAAACGAAGTGATCGAGAAAAACTATAAAGTATTTTCGTACTCTATGGGCTCCTACATGAGAACCCCTACATAATTTTGTCATTAATTTTTGTTTCACTGTGTAGTATTTAAGGAGCTACAAAATTTTACCAATAAATCATTGTTGAATTCATAATAAAAATTATTAGATATACTTCAATAGCAGCAATTTAGAGTATTACATGTTCGGGCTTGTCCGATTACACTTTCTTAAATTTTTTATTATAAATTTGTAATTAACCACTTATATGATATTTTAGTTGTCGGTCTGATGAATTATTGTCCAATAGCAGCAATATAATAATAGCTCCTCTGGATTTTATTGAGTAATTCGTAAATCTGTTTACAAATCTGTGACGTATTCGTATGTATTTTTGTATTATTAATAATAGTATAATCGTATCGTATACCGTATTTATAATGTCTATTACTCTGTGGTTATGCTGCAATCTTCAATCATCTTTAAGTTAATAATATAATTCATAATCCATATTACATGATTTCTATAGATCACATAATAAGATCACGTATACGGTTTTAAATTGTCTTCCAGATATTACATTACCACCATTTAAGATATCTGTTATAATGGATCGTTATAAAAAAAAATAGCATTTATGATCTTTTGTGGGTTAGCATGGAAATATATTTTGAATGAGCAGATATACAGGTTTATGTTTTTGTAACAAATATATTTCTTAAAAAAACATTTCATAGCCTACATATTTTTTAATATTTATGTTTCTAGGAAACTGTTAACACCTTTATATCTGGGGTCAAAATTGTGCAAGACAGCAAAAACATACAATCCTCTACACTAAAAATTGTTTAATATTTTTCTCAATTCTTTTTTTAAATCAGTCCATACACAAGAATTGTGTATAAGATTTCAAGTGGCGGCTAAATATTGTTCGATTGAGTCCAAAACTTTTGTCCTGAAAATTATAGTAAATTGGAACAATGCTAATAGGATGATGGAACAAGCTGTAGCTAGAGAATTTCATTTAACTCCAGGAAAAATGTATGTTATACGCTACTTAATATTCCAACCCTCACTCCTTAAGATTTCAAAAAATTCGTTACTTCACAACATTTTGCATTTTATAAATAAATATTTATTATTTTTATTAAAAAATAACAACAGAACATTTAATTTAAATTTAGAAACAATTTCATACTCTTAAATTTTAAGGTAATTCCTTCGTCAGTTCTTTTCCTCATTATCACAGTTTTATTGGCTTTATTGGTATTCTTGTCAATCTTTAATTGTTTTGAAAATAATCACTGCATGCTATAAGACAATCTACCCAAACATATTGATGTCCCGAATCATTGCTTATAGCTAGAACTTCATATTCTTTGGAGAAGTATTCCGAATTACATTCAAAGTCTTGGTATATTTTTTCGGTTTGGGCATTGTAGTAACATTTTACCACCTTATCTTGCAGATGAACTCGAGCTGCATAGATACTCTCTCCCATATTATTGATGCCCAACTTTAGAATGCTTCTTTCAAATTCCTTTTCGTCCTGTTTGAAGATTTTGGGTTTAATATAAATCCAATTGAAACTATTGAATTTTAAGTAAACACGTCGACAATGACGAGGATAACAAATCGCTGAACACTGATATCTGCCACCACATATCCGAGAATCCTTTTTAAATTTGTCACTCAAACATTTTTGATGAAAAACATGACCACATTTTATTGATGTGTAAATAATGTCATTATTATGAAAATATTCTGCACAATTTGAACATTGAACTTTTGATGATTCCATTATTATTATTTTTTTTTTTTATTATAGATTTGTAATTAATTACTTAGATAATTGATACTTAAGTTCTCGATCGCAATAATTATTGTGTACTATTTGCAATGAGATAATTGCTCTGGCTTTTATTGTAAAATAAGTAGATCTGCTTATAGTCAGCGACATATCCTATTACGCATTTTATTACTAATAGTCTAATCATACCGGCAGACAATATATAATATTTATAATGTCTATATTAATGTACTTTGTGGTTATTCTGCAATCTTCAATTACACAGATCAAAATTATAAATTTTGTTAGACATTTCTCCACATAATTATATGTCAATAAGGGTCAGTCCGATGTTATTAAAATAAACTTAGAAAAGTTGAGATTTACATAAACTATAATCCGTTTATATATTGCGTTTCAATCGGCTCAGTAGTTTCGGACTTATAATAACAAATATAAGCAAAAAGTATATTTTTAACGTGAGATCTACAAAAAATAAGCCTACATATGTAGGTTATCTCTATTAGTTGAAGAGATATTTAAGTTTATTTATTTATGTTTTTTAATTTTGCTCGATCTTTTTATGATTTTTTAGATGTGGCGGGACTACGGTCGAATTTTTTTTCTAAAGTGTGTAAATTAAATTTTGTCTCACTTAAATGGACACAAACCCCCCCCCCCAGACCTATCCAAACTTGGCCAATTTTCAAAAATAATTTTAGATTTGAGTAAAAAATTCTAAAAAGGCAAAGCACTGATCCACAAAAAAGCTTCATTTTATATAACCTTATATGGTTCTTGAATATCTAGAAAGCTCATTTACTATCACACGGTAAATGACGTCACAGTAGGCACTTTTATAAAAAAAATCATTTTTTGGAACACATTTTCCCCGGTTTAAGAATTTCGGTATATGAAAATAAAAAATTACAAAAATTATAATGTCGTTGATTTAAGGATTATTGAGTCTATATTAGTTCCAAATTTTGTTATGATATTTTTAACCGTTAAATTTTTATATTTTTCTTCATCCAAAAATTTATAAAATTATTTAATTTTACTAAAATATCAATCTTCTAGTCCTAAGGTTTTTAACAATATCAAATACTATAAAAATATCAGAAGTTCCACAAACCTTGCCCCCTTTGGAAAATTTATACATTTTTTCATATATTTTATGCAAAACCAACAACAAACAAGTAAGAAAGTATGGTCGGTCAAGCCCGACCATATAATACCCTACAAAAAAATTCAATAATTTATATTCGTGAGCGATTTTCGGAAGTGGCCCTTATATGGGACCAATTATGGACCACGAAATTAGGTGGTGTGATTAATGTCTATACGAAAGTTATTTGTGTTGCATTTTATGTGTATACCAATATTTTTAGGAGATTTATGCTCATTAAAGTGATTATCGGAAGCAGGCCTTATATGGGAGCTATGACTAATTATGGACCGATCATAATAAAATTTGGTGACATGAATTCCGTATATATAAAACTTATTTGGAAAAAAACTTGTGTAGATACCTATATAAATTAAACATTTATGACCGATAAAGACCAATTTCGGGAGGACATTTGTATGGGGGCTAGGTGAAATAATGAACCGATTTCAGCCAGTTTCAATAGGCTTGGTCCTTGGGCCGAAAAAATTATATGTACCAAATTTTATCGAAATATGTTCAAGATTGCGACCTATACTCTGCTCACAAGCTTTACATGGACATCCAGCCAGACGGAAGGACGGACATCATTTAAACGACTCAGAAAGTGATTCTGAGTCGATCGGTATTCTTTAAGGTGGGTGTTAAACTAATATTCTTGAGCGTTACAAACATCTGCACAAATCCAATATACCCTCCTCACTATGGTGGTGTAGGGTATAAAAATACATCCATGAAAGTGCAAATCATGACTTTTTGCCTCAAAAATGCGTGAAATTAAATTAAAAATATTAACATTTTTATAAAATAATTATTATTTTAAATCTAAATACTTTTTCTTCAGTTATTTTCTTTATCATATTTAGCTGTTATTCTTAACAAAATGTTTTGTTTATTTTAATTAAAATTAAAATAATGAGCATTAGGCTCAGCTGCATGTTTATTACCAATATGTAGTAAAACATATTTTAAACTTCGCTTAGAGCTGTCCATAATTTGGGCACCGTAACATTACGTTTGATTCATCCCTCAGCGCCAGTTCTGCTTACCTAAAGTGGTCCTTTATAGCTTAGGAGTCCCATTTTCGTTAAATGGCCTCCAATGTCATTACAAAAGACTACATCAGTTTCAGAGCTAAAAATGGAAGAAGTTATTTTTCGTGGCAGCTATCACTTTTTCGAAACATCAAGGTATCTTATCAAGTCACTTAAATAATCGTGTGAAAAAAGTGTAAGCACCAGTACTTCAGCGGCCCTTTTTTTTCTAATTAAGGAAGTAAAGCAAAACTTCCCACATATTTGCTTTGTTGGCACAGAAAAAAACATTGATGTTTATACTATAATGTTCAATAACTAAGTGAGAATAAATGACACTAAATAAATGTACTCTTCAAAATGACATATAATTTATTAAAAACCAAAACCGCGTTCAAAAGACACGCCATCTATTGTAAATTCCTCATTTTTAAGTCATACACCCAGTAAATCGAAATAACCTGAAGTATGTCGATTTATTGGGTGTATGACTGAAAAATGCGGGATTTACAATGGGGATTTTTGAATAGAAATTATTGATATGTGTAATATTCTGGTTCAGTATCAATATTTGTTAAGTATTTATGAAAGTATTTTTCGAATGTGGTCCTTATATTGGACCTATGATCAATTATGGGCCGATCTTCATAAAATTCGCTACAGCGATTTTCATATGTATGTATATATATATTTTGTAAACTGGTGTAAATAATACAGAAGTTTGTTGTAAAATTGACAAATCTCATTGTAATAGTGATACTCTGTGCTTAAATAATACATACTTGGGAGTGCATCTGAATAATCAACACCTACTACGTGCAATGAGAAGTATTATAATCTGATACGAATCGTCTTCATGATTGAGGCAGGCAATACGCATTTAGTACATCTATACGTTTGCGGATATGATTAATTATGTTATTTCATCGTTTTATAACGCAACCAATAAAGAAATACCTATAAAAATATACTATTTAAATAATTATATAAATACGGTAGGAATTTCAGAAATTTGTAATAATTGTTTAGGTATCATTAACAAAAATAACGCTTTCGTATAGTATTAATTTATCGTATACTATAAATAAATGATTTTTATATAAAATAACCGGATGGGCTTCGTTACCGCAATCATTGAAGAATTTTATAAAGAAAAGTAATGTTATTTATTTAATAAAGATGTTTTTAGTTTTTATGAATGTATGTTTACAGGTCTGTCACACATTTTTTTCGGAATGGTTTCAATTCCGTAGTTTTTATTCCGATCGATTTCGTTTTAGTTTTCTCGATTCCGTATACATAATTTATTTAATCCAAAAATATTTAGCTTCGCTCGGTAGCTATTTACTAATGTTAGTTTTCCAAGTTTCCCCAAAAAATTGCTCTTAGTAAGACAAATGAGAAGTGAAAAGGAGGCAATATAATAAAAATTTAAATTTGCGAATTTGTGATTTTTTTTTTCTTTACAAACCATCACTTGAAAATTTCGAATCGAAAATAAAAATCAGCCAAATCGCTCCAGCCATTCTCACGTGATGCCATTACATACATGGACCATTTCATTTTTATATTAATAGATTCTGTATTTCTCATTTTAATTTGACAACACAAAAGTGAAGATTTTGGTACACAAACTGATTATAAATTTTTAGAAAAACAAATCATTACAAGGAAATATCATTTCCTCTTTGAAAACTGAAAGTGGTTTCATTCCAAAAGAAATTTTCATTTTATCTTTTCTGCAGATGCAAAAAAAAAAAAAAATAGCAAATGCAGTGAAATAGCGATATTCTTAAAGTTAAAATTTCATAAAATCTTAAGTATGTTGTTTTGCCATTGATATTAAAATTATTTTTGGTTTTTCAAATGTATATGTTTAACCTTTCAAAAATAAGATAGTTTTTGCAAATCGGTTGGGAAATGGCTGTGTTTCGGTCGTTTAATTTAAAACAAAACTCATTTTCTTTACGCTCAAATTTGATCGCGATGCAGAAAAATATCTTTCCCTTATTTTAGTTAAAAGGGTATACTAAAGTAGCTTTCCACAACACGTAAGTAAAAAAAATCAATTAATACATTAACGAGTTATGCTAATTTATATGATAACATGCTCTTCGACTTTTCCGGTTTTTTCATATACTTAAATTCTTGAGAATATTTAGCTTATGTTGGGGTACATCCTAAATTTTAACTAACGTAACTCAGCCATTTTGAAACTGACTTTCTTTCTAAAAGGTAACTTATATCTTTTAAAATAAAGAAACAATTTTCAAATTAGTTTCAAAATGATATATTTATGATGTTTTGAAGTAGTTACATTAAGAACACCCTTATTTAGTATTCTATGGACTTTTATTGTGTATTATTTAAGGAGCTAAAAATTTTACAAATAAATCATTGTTGAATTCACAATAAAGATTCTTAGCTAATACTTCAATTGCATATTTAGGGTATTATATTGTCGGGCTTGTCCAAATATACTTTCTTACTTTTTTTATTATAAATTTATAATTAACCACTTATATAATTTATATTTTAGTTGGCGGTCTGATAAATTCTTGTCTACCAGCAGCAATGTAATAATTGATCCTCTATTTATTGCGTAATTCTTAAATGTTTTTACAAGTCTGTGACGAATTCGTATGTATTTTATTGCTGTATTTCTGTATTATTAATAATAGTATAATAGTACTGGCGAATTGCCATATTTATCATGTCTATTAGTCTGTGGTTATGCTGCAATCTTCAATCATCTCTACGTTAATAATATGATTCATTATCAATATTGCATGGTTTGTATAAATCACATAATAAGATCACGTATAAGATTTCAAATTGTCATCGTTTCTTATTTTTTGGAATTAGTAAGTTTCCATGTAAAAGTACAGAAAATGCATACAATTAGGCAAATTAAGGTTTATGGAAATTAATTACATATTTTACCTGTAAGATATTTCGATGATCAAATAATGAATATAATTTGGATGAATGCAAGTCTTCTATCCCTTTGAAAATGTCAGTATAGTGTTTGAAGCTAAGTGGTCTCTTATTGTCCTCACTTGCAGGAGAGAATGAGAGAATTGGTATATTGCTCAACATTTTTTAAACACATTAAACACAATCACTTAAAATACATATTTGAATTTACACGCAACATGTATTTGTAGCTAAATTATAGTAGGAGAAAAGTACCTACTATAAATGGAGTAAATTTACAGGAACATTTATTACTTAGTGTAAACACTTTACTAAAATGTATAAATTTGTGCATAAATTTATTTCATACAAATTCATATTGAAAATCTAAAAGATGACAGGTAGTGGACAATTTTAAACATTTAAGAAATACAATCTTCTGCAGGAAGTCCCAAATATAAACAAAGCTTCTTGTAAGTGTTTTCCATATCCATGTCAGATATTTCATGATTATAAAATTTAATCACGGTTTAAGAAATCCATTATAATGGATCATTACTAAAGAAATTATCATCCATGATCTACTTAGGTTAGCATGGTGATAGATTAAAAATGAGCGTATTTAGAGGCTTAGGTTCTTGTAACAAGTTCATTTCTTTAAAAAAACATTTCATAGCCTACATATTTTTTAATATTTAATTTCAGATTATTTCTTTGCGATTTTGTAATTTTAAGTTACTCAAGATTTCAGAAAATTCAATATTCCATAACATTTTTTTAGAGGGTAAAAAATAATTACATTTGCATTTTATAAATAAATATTTACGGTCTAATTCATAATAAAACCTTATTGTAGATTTAAAACACAAATTTGTTAACAAACACTTTAGCTTTATAAACCTTTAATAAAGGTATTTTATTCATAAACGTTTGTTAAAGCCACAATAAGTAATGTACTGTTTTTTGTCTAATCTGGCAATGCTTCTCAGTTATTTCCCCTTTTTCGTTGTTAGTGTTGCTTGCAATTAGGATAAAATATTCGTTAATTCTCTTTTTTTAATTGTTTGTTTTTAGTATTAATACATTTTTGAAGTTAAAAACTAATTTTTAGATAAAAAATGTATATATGATTCTAGTAAATTTATATTAAGCTAAAATGTATTAATATACAAACGTTTTTATATATTTTATTTCAATTATTATTAAAAGTATTCGAATGACGAATATTCTGTGATAAAATAAACATCACTGTTTTATAATTTGTTTTATTAATTTATTTTTATTGTCATTTTGGTAATTTTTAACAAAATTTAATGAATTTATATAAGGAAACAAATAATTTTAATTCCGGAATGGGTATATTAGATTGTGTGGACCTCCTTCCACAATGTTTTCACATTTTATTACTACATTTCGTTACAGGTTAAAAGAAAATGACAAAAATGGCAATCAAACTCACTTGCGAACCTCATATAGCTCACTGCCGCAGGAATTTGAAACAAAATCATATATTTTTATACTGGAACATGTTCCCCAGCGGTGTTAAAAGTACGTTTGTCAATTGCAATAGCATCGTCTATTATTGCAAATTTATAAAAAATTATCTTTAAAATTCCCTTTTTTCCAGATAAAATGTAAAAAGAATACCTTAAAGTTGGTTTATAGTAGTGTTGAAGCTACAATAAATATTTCAAATTTATGAATGGTTTATAAGAGACTTATAAGACTATTAAACGTTTATGAATACAGTTTTTTGATTTTTTTCTTATTAACGACTTATAAAGCTGTTTTAAGTTATTATGAATTAGACCGTTATTATTTTTATTAAAAAATAACACCATAACATTTAATTTAAATTTACTTAGCAGCAATTAAGAGTATACAATTTAAAACTAATTCCTTCGTCAGTTCTTTTTTATCATCATCACAGTTTTGTAGGCTTTATTGGTATTATTGTTAATCTTTTATTGTTTTGAAAATAAGTAATCACTGCATGCTGTGAGACAATATAGAATCTCATATTAGAACTTCATATTCTTTGGAACAATATTCCGAATTACATTCAAAATCTTGGTATATTTTTTTGGTTCCAGCATTATAGTAACATTTTACCACCTTATCTTGTAGATGGACTCGAGCTGCATAGATACTGTCTCCCATATTATTGACACCCAGCTTTCGGATGCTTTCTTCAAATTCCTTTTCGTTCTGTTTGAGGATTTTGGTTTTTATATTAACCCAATTGGAACTATTGAATTTTAAGTAAATACGTCGACAATGACGAGGATAACAAATCGCTGAACACTGATATCTGCCACCACATATCCGAGAATCCTTTTTAAATTTGTCACTCAAACATTTTGGATGAAAAACATGACCACATTTTATTGATGTGTAAATAATGTCATTATTGTGAAAATATTCTGCACAATTTGAACATTGAACTTTTGATGATTCCATTATTTTTAATTTTTTTTTTTATTATAGATTTGTAATTAATCACTTAAATATTTGATACTTAAGTTCTCGATCTCAATTATAATTGTCTACTAGTTGCAATAAGATAATTGCTCCAGCTTTTATTGTAAAATAAGTAGATCTGCTTATAGTCGGCGACGTCATACCGGCACACGACGTATTATATTTATAATGTCTATATGTGTGTACATTGTACATACTCGTACTTTGTGGTTATTCTGCAATCTTCAATTATCTTAGTCTGAAAAGAGAATTTATTCCAAGTTTAGCAGCTATAACTGCTTCTTTTCCGCTAAAATACCGTACCGTACCGTAACCGCTAAGCTATCGTTACCAAAATAACTACAATTATCATTACCGCTAACATACCCTCACGGATATTATTGTATTTCTATAAATATTTTTAATTATGAATTTACAAATTTTTTATTTCAATAATAGATTTTATTGAAATCATCAGGATATAAACAGCACTTTTCCGATTTCTCATTTCTGTATTTAACGAAATTTAACACAGTTATTATGACTTTAAGTGTTTATCCAATCATAGACTTTTTGACTCAAGACCCTTTCAGGTCTAAAAATATATCTTTAGGGGCCATCCACTAGCCCCCATTCTAACTACGAGCCCATTTTGTGTGAAATTTCATTAAGATATCTCCAATCGCTCACGAGCTACCGAATTATTTTCAAAATAAATAATAACAAAAATTAAAAAATGTATACAAAAGTTACAAAAAATATCGATCGTTAGTAATTTTAGATTTTCGTAAATATGAATCATATTGCGGTTAAATTTTATCTTGTTACCAACCTTAAAGAAATACACATAGAACGGAAACTAGTCAAACACTCAAACAAACAAATTTTCCATTAAAAAGTTATTCGGGAAAACAAAATTAATTTTTTAGTATGATAGTTTTCATATGCTAAATTCCCAATTTTTTTGATAAATTCACTGAAATTTATTGTTGGGGGATAATCTAGTTCCTATGTGCAATTCACTGGTTGCTTAGGCCAGATCATCCTTTTGAGAGCACATTTTCTGACAATAGATACTTTAAATCATACAGCAGAGCTAATACTAAGTATTAAAATAAAGGAAAAATGTTTTAAGAAAATTTGATAAGTCCACTTAAAAATACAAAATAAGTAATAGGAACTTATAAGTCGCCAAAGTAGTTCTTCTAAACTGTGATTATTTATAATTATAAATAACACCATATATATAATTAAACTGCATTAAAAGATTTCAAAAATATTTAAAACAAAGGACTTTAGAACGTTTTTTGTGTATTGTATTACACGCTATGACCAACTGTAGTGATGGATGGTATACAAGCCAAACAGCCATTTAGTAACCGATTTTCAGAAATATTTTTCTTTTTCAAATTCAAAACTTGAACATATCGACACCACCCACCTCTTTAGCCATGGAAAGTTTTATTAAAATCGGGTTATTAGTTTAGAAGTTACAGATTTATTTCCACTTTTTTAATTTCTCCCACTGTGCAATGATTGGACATTTCTAATGTATTTGTATGTTATATGCACAAGTTGTTAGATATCATGATGTCGTATGATAAATTTGAGTTTTAAGCAAATTAATAATAAGTATACGTAGGTGTGGACTAGTTGGCATTATTGCTAAAGAATATGTTCCGAAAAGAGGCCTGCAAATCATTTTCTGTTTGCTTCCACAGATTGAAATAGACCTCACCATTTATGTCTATTTAAAAAAATCCAAAAATGATTCAATTTCTATTCAATTCAAATCTATTACACAAATGCTTATTAAGCAAAACAAAAACAAATTAGCGGTATTCATAATGTAGAGTACTCGGGCTGGTAATGTAGTAAAAGAGCACAATATCAAAAAAATAAAAACAAAATACATTAGAAATTTAAATAAATAAAATAAATAAATAAATAGCTTTTCTACTTTTTTACTAGGCCAAGAACTTTACATTGTGAATACCGCTATTGAATAATATTTTAACTCAATTTAGATTAGATTTGTATTAATAACAATTAAGTGTGCTATATATTATTTACCCACCACCAATATAATAGTTATTTCCACCGATAGTTGTGCGTTTTATATCGGTTCACCCGATTTAGTTAGTTTTGGTTTTATATTTTTTACTATAAAAAAATATCATTAGTTGCTTATTGCTAAAATAATTCATTTTAATGTTATCGGTATCAAAACATATACTTTGATACAAAACTTATTACCGATTCAACCAATTTTTTGATATATAATTTAGCTATTAACAATAACATTTTGTGACAAATTAAAATAAAAGGATACCTACACAGAAAAAACTAAATTATCTGAACGCAATATTTAGAAATAGTCAAACTGAATGCTACTAGGCGAATTTACTACACCCCTTTAAAGTTGCATTCAAATATCCAAAATCTGAACGCTTATTTTGTTGTTTACTACGCGACGTTCATCTGATAATACACCAAGCAAACGCTTTTCTGAACGCAACGTATTAAAACCCAATCCTTTCTACTAGCGACCTGAACGATTTGTTCAGATTTTTAGAATCAACCAAATAATTCTTCGCTGAACACACATTTAGCATAACTGAATGGAAAATTCAGTAAAGTTCTTCATAGATATCGTAAAACGTGCCGTTCAGCATAGTGGGATAGTAAAAACAACTAAACGCATCGTTCAGTAAATCTGAACGAGACGTGGTAAAAATATTTTTAAAACTTTAATATTATTTCAATTGCCGGCTACAGAAGTAACGGGATTCTAAAAAAAAAATACTTATAAGGGTTTCAAATGTATAAACATTTTAACATTTACTTAATACTGTTGGTAGTCCGCGCATTTTTGTCCTAAATATTAATATTGATAGCTGCTATTGGATTCCCTATAAACATATAATTTTTCATCATATCTATGGGAGGTGCCACGCCAACTTTTGCTAGTTTGCCCATTTTTGTCCAAAATAAGTCATTCATACAAAGTTTCAACGCTTTACTTATCTCTTATTTTATCCCATATATTTTTTAAATTATCATCATATGGATGTACCACTACTCTCATTTTTGTCTCAAATAGTTATACAATTGGTGGAATTGCTCATGTAAAATTTGAGGACTATAGCTATTTTAAAATTAACTTTGTATGGGAGTTACCACGCCCACTTGAAATTTTAAAACAAAAATTATCCTATTGTTCCTTTCAGATATAGAGAAACATACAGTAACAATTTCAAGAGGATCGCTCCATGTACAAAATACATGTAACTCAATGTATTTTGTTGTTGTATCAGACATATGATTTGTTGTATTTTTGTTTGACAAATCGTAGTGTTTCGTCTCTATGTATAATTCTCCATGGTTTCTTACTTATTTTGTATTAAACATTTTTAATTAATCACTTAGATAATTGTAATTTTAGTTGCCGATCTAATAAAATCATGTCTACAAGCAGCAATATAATAATAGCACCTCTGGATTTTATTGATTAATTCGTAAATCTGTTTACAATTCTGTGACGTATTCGTATGTATTTTATTGCTGTATTTCTGTATTATTAATAATAGTCTAATAGTACCGTATACCGTATTTATCATGTCTACTACTCTGTGGTTATGCTGAAATCTTCATATAGATCACATAATAAGATCACGTATATGGTTTTAAATTGTCTTCCTTTCTTAATTTTTGGAAATATATGGTGCATACATTTATTTCATACAAAGTCATATTGAAAATCTAAACATCGCTTCTTGGAAGTGTTTTCCATGTCTATGTCAGATATTACTTTACCACCATTTAAGAAATCTGTTATAATGGAACCTTATTAGAGAAATTAGCATTCATGATCTTAGGTTAGCATGGAGATATATTTTGAATGACAGGTTTATGTTTGTGTAACATATGTATTTCTTTAAAAATCATTTCATAGCCTACATACTTTTTTATATTTAAGTTTCTAGGAAACTGTTAACAATTTTATATCTGGAGTCAAAATTGTACAAGACACCAAAGACAGACAATTCTCTATACTAAAAATTCTTAATATTTTTTATGTATAAGATTTAAAGTGGCGGCTAAATATTACTCGATTAAGTCCAAAACTTTTTTCGTGAAAATTATTGTAAATTTGAACAATGCTAATAGGATGATGGAACAAGCTGTAGCTAGAGAATTTCATTTAACTCCATGAAAAATGTATGTTATACGCTATACTCAATATACCAACCCTCAATCCTCAAGATTTCAAAAAATTCGTTACTCCACAACATTTTATTTACAGGGTCAAAAATAATTACATTTGCATTTTATAAATAAATATTTATTATTTTCATTAAAAAATTAACAACAGAACATTTAATTTAAATTTAGAAACAATTTCATACTCTTAAATTTTAAGCTAATTCCTTTGGTAATTTCTTTTCCTCATCATCACAGTTTTGTTGGCTTTATTGGTATTCTTGTCAATCTTTAATTATTTTGAAATTAAGCACTGCATGCTGTGAGACAATGTTGATGTCCCGAATCATGGCTTATATCTAGAACTTCATATTCTTTGGAGAAGTATTCCGAATTACATTCAAAGTCTTGGTATATTTTTTCGGTTTGGGCATTGTAGTAACATTTTACCACCTTATCTTGCAGATGAACTCGAGCTGCATAGATACTGTCTCCCATATTATTGATGCCCAACTTTAGAATGCTTCTTTCAAATTCCTTTTCGTCCTGTTTGAAGATTTTGGGTTTTATATAAACCCAATTGAAACTATTGAATTTTAAGTAAACACGTCGGTAATGACGAGGATAACAAATCGCTGAACACTGATATCTGCCACCACATATCCGAGAATCCTTTTTAAATTTATCACACAAACATTTTTGATGAAAAACATGACCACATTTTATTGATGTGTAAATAATGTCATTATTGTGAAAATATTCTGCACAATTTGAACATTGAACTTTAGATGATTCCATTATTTTTAATTTTTTTTTTTTTTATAGATTTGTAATTAATCACTTAAATATTTGATACTTAAGTTCTCAATCTCAATTATTATTGTCTACTAGTTGCAATAAGATAATTGCTCCGGCTTTTATTGTAAAATATGTAGATCTGCTTATAGTCGGCGACGTCATACCGGCACACGACGTATAATATTTATAATGTCTATATGTGTGTACATTGTACATACTTTGTGGTTATTCTGCAATCTTCAATTATATTAGGCTGAAAAAAGAATTTATTCCAAGTTTAGCAGCTATAACTGCTTCCTTTCCGCTAAAATACCGTACCGTAACCGCTAAGCTGTCGTTACCAAAATAACTACAATTATAATTACCGCTAACATACCCTCACGGATATTATTGTATTTCTATAAATATTTTTAATTATGAATTTACAAATCTTTTATTTCAATAATAGATTTTATCGAAATCTTCAGGATTTAAACAGCACTTTTCCGATTTCTCATTTCTGTATTTAACGAAATTTAACACAGTTATTATGTACTTTAAGTGTTAATCCAATCATAGATTTTTGTTATTCGAGACCCTTTCAGGTCTAACAATATATCTTTGGGGGGCCATCCACTAGCCCCCATTCTAACTACGAGCCCATTTTGTGTGAAATTTCATTAAGATATCTCCAATCGCTCACGAGCTACCGAATTATTTTCAAAATAAATAATAACAAAAATCAAAAAATTTATACAAAAGTTACAAAAAATATCGATCATTATTAACTTTAGATTTTCGTAAATATGAATAGTATTGCGGTTAAATTTGATCTTGTTACCAACCTTAAAGAAATACACATAGAACGAAAACTAGTAAAACACTAAAACACACAAATTTCCCATTAAAAGGTTATTTGGGAATACAAAATTAATTTTTTAGTAAGATAGTTTGTTTTCATATGCTAAATTCCCAATTTTTTTGATAAATTCACTGAAATTTATTGTTGGGGGATAATCTAGTTCCTATGTGCATTTCACTGGTTGCTTAGGCCAGATCATCCTTTTGAGAGCACATTTACTGATAATAGACACTTTAAATCATATAACGCAGCTAATACTAAGTATTCAAATAAAGGAAAAATGTTTTAAGAAAATTTGATAAGTCTACTTAAAAATAGAAAATAAGTAATAGGGACTTATAAGTCGCCAAAGTAGTTCTTCTAAACTGTGATTATTTACCATTATAAATAACACCAAATAGTTATGTAATTAAACTGCATTACAAGATTTCTAAAATATTTAAAACAATGGACTTTAGAACGTTTTTTGTGTGTCCTTTAAAATTTGTGAAAATGGACTTGAACTTATTGACATGCAATTTATTAGTATGTTTTATGTATTCATATTACATACATGTGTTAAATTTTATTACAAGCTATAACCAACTGTAGTGATGGATGGTATACAAGCCATACAGCCATTTAGCAACCGATTTTCAGAAACATTTTTCGTTTTCAAATTAAAAACTTAAATTTGTCGACACCACCCACCTCTTTAGCCATGGGAAGTTTTATTAAAATCGGTCTATTCGTTTAGAAGTTACAGATTTATTTCCACTTCTTTTCATTTCTCCCACTGTGCAGTGATTGAACATTTCTAATGTTTATGTTGTATGCACAAGTTGTTAGATATCATGATGTCGTATGATAAATTTGAGTTTTAAGCAAATTAATAATAAGTATACGTGGTAGTGGACTGTAGATAGTATTTCATCACCTAGATGATATAATAAACAGTTCGAAATTTTTGTTAAAAATTTACTTAAATGTAATTTTATTGCTGAATTTCGCAATTCAGTTCATTCAAGTTTTTAAGATACGCGAATATATGTTGTGCAACCTCCTCCATTGAAAGGTTTTTTCAACTAGGACAGTGTAATTATTCGACCGAAAATGCAATTTTATAATTTAAAAGGTAATGTATTATGATGTACGATGGATATATTTCCGTTCGGTATGAGTTTAAGAATGTATTTTACGCACCGTTAATCTAAAATATAATTAATATCACATACAATTCATAGAAGATAATGTATTGATTCATGCTCATCCAACTTGTACAAATGATATTCGTTTTAGAATTTTTACTTTTTTACTATTCTTTGATTTTCGAGAAGTGCAGGTCGATTTAGTGTGAAACTTGATATAAAACTATAACACTGAATATTTTTAAATGTATTTACAAGAAGTTGTTGACTCAAATAGTTTAACCCTAGCTCTCACACCAATTGCACCTAAGTATTCCAAGATTGATTTTCATCTCAATAACGTTATTTGCATGAGTTTTATGTTGTTATAATGATTTCTTTTAGTATGAAACTTATTTTTGCTGAATTTTTTACGGATATCGAAATTTTGTTGGCATTTATGTGCCATTGATTATCTTTCGGGGAGAAATTATGGAACGATTATTAGCAGGTTCATCAAAGTTTTTCTGTTATCATAAAAATAGGAATACAACTGTGAAAAATATAAAATTGTTGCACGTGAAAGTGTTTTACACAGGCACAAAGGCGAGTAGGTGCACAGAAAATATGTACTTTGTTGAGAGTTATATGAATATTTATCAGTATTACATGTGGAATGACACACTTATCTTCACCCTCATCTAAACGTTTAGTTAGTACTGCAAATCCCCAAATTCTGACTCAGTGTGCAATTTTTATTTTGATTAAACATTTTTATGGTTCTCCTTATAATGACCACGCCACTAAGTTAACAACGCAATGACATGATGATTGTCTTTCCGTCTGGGAAATCACATTTGTTTTATATAATTTTTATTTTTATATAAGTAATAACCGCAATTTATATTTGAACATTTTTATACCACCAAAAGTGCTGTATGAGCATATAAATAAGTTGACACGTGTGTAAAATTGAAAAATATTTATCTGAAATCCAACAAAGAATTTACATATGAATAAAATATAAAATTCTGGAGAATATTGAATAAAAATATTTATTATTTTAGTTGCATATGCCTAAAGTTTTCGAATTATTCGAAAAATCGGTTTTTTCAAGTTTTGCGGATTTTTTAAACCGGGTTTTACTAAAGTTATTCGGCAAAACGGATTTTTCGTCTCGAATTTTATGACAATATCGAATATTTTTATATATTTAAGTATTTCAAATGTTTAAAAGTATTATTTAGTTCAGCAATCGAAGATTAGCTATCTTGAATTTCAGCATGATATAGACATTTATAAAGGATTTATGAGTATTTAAGTGATTTTTGGAAATGGACCTTTTAAAATCCCGTAGTATGCTTTATGGATACTAATTAATGATACGTGTAAAATTTCGATTTAATATCAATATTTGTTAGGTATTTATGAAGGATAGTGTATTTTGGAATATCGTCCTTATATGGGACCTTTGGCCAATAATGAGCCGATCTTCATAAAATTCGGTACTGCGATTTTCATATATATAATTAAAATGTATTCGTTATTATTTTGCCATCCTATTTCAGTTTTATGGACGCTAATAAGATATATGTTAAGAATTGTGTACTAAAGTCCAACATTTGTCAAATGCTGAAATTGTCTAAAAAATTAATGAATATTTTTAAAAATGTTATCAAAATATTTTTAAGTAATATGTTCATATAAGCTTTACAAAGTATTTCGTTAAAACCGGTTAACCGTGCTAAAAAACCGGTTTGTCAAAAAACCGAAAAGTTAAAGAAAACCGAAACCGGTCGTTTTTAAAAAGATGAAAAACCCGGTTGACCTGTTTTCGGTTTCGGTTTTGGATACTCTACCTACAAGTCTTTGGGTTTTTCCACTCGCAAACATGCAACTGCAAGCTGTTCATGTGAAAAACATGGATTTTCTTGATGTAGTCCACAAACTTGCAAACACTAGCCTTGAGCTTTTTCAATTGTCATTTGCAAATGCTAAGCAAATAGGAAAACTGCAATCGGTTAAAAAAAATTATCATCGGAATGAGTGGCAGCAATACATCTCTTTCCAGTTATAAATGTCGTTTTGATTAGATTTTTTATTAATATCCTTACTTTAAGTCGAGTGCCATTACAAAGTCGTGTTGTATTATAGTAATTGCGTATTTGATAGGAGGACAAACCCTACTATAAATTGCGAATACACAATCAATCATAGAAAGACACAAGTCTTCCGATCGGGATGAAATTTGGCCAAACAGGCCAAGTAACTTATTACCTATTGTTCTTAATAAAATTTGTCCCAAGTTTCGAAAAAAAAAAAAATTAAAAATAATAATTAAATCGGAAGTCATCAATTTCAAAAGTTGGTTCACTTGACATGAAATCCCATAAATTTTAACATTTACTTAATATTGTTTGTAGTCCGAGCATTTCTATACTAAATATTAATATTGATAGCTGCTATGGCATCCCCTATATGTAAATACTTCGTCATATGTATGGGAATTGCCACGCCCACTTTCAGGGAAAAGAAATTTAATTTCAAAAGAAAACAGTTTCTTACATAGGGTAACATAGAGACGAGACATAATTCTCAAAAACCTAAGTCTGTTGTCAAAAACCTATCTCTTGCAACAACAAAATACAATGTAACTCAATGTATTTTGTTGTTGTATCAGACATATGATTTGTTGTATTTTTGTTTGACAAATCGTAGTGTTTCGTCTCTATGTATAATTCTCCATGGTTTCTTACTTATTTTGTATTAAACATTTTTAATTAATCACTTAGATAATTGTTATTTTAGTTGCCGATCTAATAAATTCATGTCTACAAGCAGCAATATAATAATAGCACCTCTGGATTTTATTGATTAATTCGTAAATCTGTTTACAATTCTGTGACGTATTCGTATGTATTTTATTGCTGTATTTCTGTATTATTAATAATAGTCTAATAGTACCGTATACCGTATTTATCATGTCTACTACTCTGTGGTTATGCTGAAATCTTCATATAGATCACATAATAAGATCACGTATACGGTTTTAAATTGTCTTCCTTTCTTAATTTTTTGAAATATATGGTGCATACATTTATTTCATACAAAGTCATATTGAAAATCTAAACATCGCTTCTTGGAAGTGTTTTCCATGTCTATGTCAGATATTACTTTACCACCATTTAAGAAATCTGTTATAATGGATCGTTATTAGAGAAATTAGCATTCATGATCTTAGGTTAGCATGGAGATATATTTTGAATGACAGGTTTATGTTTGTGTAACATATGTATTTCTTTAAAAATCATTTCATAGTCTACATACTTTTTTATATTTAAGTTTCTAGGAAACTGTTAACAATTTTATATCTGGAGTCAAAATTGTACAAGACACCAAAGACAGACAATTCTTTATACTAAAAATTCTTAATATTTTTTATCAATTCTGTTTTTTAAATCAGTCCATATTGTTCAATTGAGTTCAAAACTTTTGTCCTAAAAATTATAGTAAATTTGAACAATGCTAATTGTAGCTAGAGAATTTCATTTAACTCCAGGAAAATTGTATGTTATACGCTACTTAATATACCAACCCTCACTCCTCAAGATTTCAAAAAATTCATTACTCCACAACATTTTATTTACAGGGTCAAAAATAATTTCATTTGCATTTTATAAATAAATATTTATTATTTTCATTAAAAAATAACAACAGAACATTTAATTTAAATTTAGAAACAATTTCATACTCTTAAATTTTAAGCTAATTCCTTTGGTAATTTCTTTTCCTCATCATCACAGTTTTGTTGGCTTTATTGGTATTCTTGTCAATCTTTAATTATTTTGAAATTAAGCACTGCATGCTGTGAGACAATGTTGATGTCCCGAATCATGGCTTATATCTAGAACTTCATATTCTTTGGAGAAGTATTCCGAATTACATTCAAAGTCTTGGTATATTTTTTCGGTTTGGACATTGTAGTAACATTTTACCACCTTATCTTGCAGATGAACTCGAGCTGCATAGATACTGTCTCCCATATTATTGATGCCCAACTTTAGAATGCTTCTTTCAAATTCCTTTTCGTCCTGTTTGAAGATTTTGGGTTTTATATAAACCCAATTGAAACTATTGAATTTTAAGTAAACACGTCGGCAATGACGAGGATAACAAATCGCTGAACACTGATATCTGCCACCACATATCCGAGAGTCCTTTTTAAATTTATCACTCAAACATTTTTGATGAAAAACATGACCACATTTTATTGATGTGTAAATAATATCATTATTGTGAAAATATTCTCCACAATTTGAGCATTGAACTTTTGATGATTCCATTATTATTATTTTTTTATTATATGTAGTTTTAAAGATATTAGATAGCTGATAACTGATCTGAATAATTATTGTGTACTAGTTGCAATGAGATAATTGCTTCGACTTTTATTGTAAAATAAGTAGATCTGCTTATAGTCTGCGACGTATTATATTACGAATTTTATTTCTAATAGTCTAATCATAGCGGCACACGACGTATAATTATTATAATGTCTATATGTATGTACTTTGCGGTTAGTCTGCAATCTTCAATTACACAGGTCAACAGCAAAAATAGGCTTGACTAACCACTATATAGATTTGATTCATCGTGGCTGCCTAAGTACAAAAATGGGGAAGTTTTTCAGATATTATTTTTTTTTTAATGTTTAAGTAAAATTATAAATTAACAAATAGAAGCAAAAAATATATATTTTACGTGTAAATAGCAATTTTTTGTTTTATTTTAAAAAAATCATGAAAAATTTAAAACGGAAGAAATTGTTCAGGTTTATTGCTTAATCACAAATCCACATATAATAGCAACAAAATGAGATATAGATCATACAAATCGATTGTTTCTTTTCGAATTTATTCACAATTAAGTAAATTCGCTCATTTTCACAAAATTTTAGTTTTTTGTTTGATATTGTTACGAATGTGCAATACCGATTTGAATTTAACGGTCTGTAACGACTGCCTGCAACAATCATCATGTTTATAAACACGCCCATTGGTAGAAGCTTCTACTCATCAACAATGTTGATAGCATGCGGTTACTAGCATTGTTTATAAGTGTAGCAACACTAAATGTTTAAGCTGCTAACATCGACATCGAATTCTCTAGAATTCTAATGTTTTAGTTGTCCTTTAAGATCATTTTAGAAGATCAACGAAAGATGGCGTGTGTATAAATAGTGGCAGAGGTTGCAGTCGTTGAGTTGATCATTGACGCTGTTAGAGTTAACATCAACTGTCGTGTACATTTGAGCTTGTACATTATAAAGTGTGTGTGTGCATTTCTGCATTTCTTATGTGTATAAAGACACTGAGTGACTATTTAGACTGTTGTTGTTGTACATCTATATATATAAAAGTCAATGTGTGTTTGTATGTATATTTGTTTGTTTGTCTGTTTGTTTGGACTTTATAGACGGCTAAACGGCTGAACCGATTTGCTTGAAATTTTTACAGTATATTTATGTATGTCTGGAAGGAGCTATAGGCTACTTTTTGTTTTGAAATTTTAAGTGGGCGTGGTACCTCCCATACAAAGTTAATTTTAAAAATCAAATATTTAGGAAACTATAATAGCTATTGTCCTCAAATTTTGCATGAGCAATTCCACTGTTTGTCTAAATATTTGCGGCAAAAATAGGAGTAGTAGCCACAGAGGGCGTGGCACCTCCCATATGATGATAATTAAAAAAAATGTATATATGGGAAACAATAAGATATATGGTACGGTTATTCTACCATCAATATTAATATTTATAACAAGAATGGGCGGACTATCAATAGTGGGCGTGGCACCTCCCATACATATGATGACAAATTATAAATAGGGAAAGCTATATCATCTATCAATATTAATATTTAGGACAGAAATGCGCTGAATACCAACAATATTAAGTAAATGTTAAAATTTGTATACATTTGAAACCCTTATATATATATAAAAGTGAATGTGTGTTTGTTTGTATGATTGTGTGCTTATTTGTATTTTATACTTGGAGAAAAATCATGATCAATCAATAATGTTAAGTTAAAATTAGCATACCTGTGAAAGTATATATAAATACTAATCTTCGAAATCACATGAGGTAGAATCTTTTATTACCATATTTCCTGTACGAAGTAAATATTATTTATTGCTTATTTAGGAAAATATGTAGATTCTACATTTTGTGTGAGCAATTCAATGACTTCTGCAGGATGACGCAATCTATAGAAGAGTTAATAAATTGCGTTTTCCCCAATATCGGAAAAAATTTTAAAAACAAGCAATGGTTATGTGAACGCGCGTTACTGGCAGCCAAAAATATTGACGTTAACTCCATCAACAGCAACATTCTGAATACCATCGATGGTAATCTAAAAATTTATAAATCAATCGACACTGTTACAAATATTGAGGATGTCGTCAATTATCCAGTTGAATTTTTAAATTCGTTAAATTTACCGGGCTTTCCACCACATGACTTGCAGTTGAAAATTGGTGCTCCTATTATTTTACTAAGAAACATTGATCCACCACGACTTTGTAATGGCACTCGACTTATAGTAAAGAAATTAATGAACAATCTAATCGAGGCGACCATTATAACTGGAAAGTACAATGGATCAGATGTATTGCTGCCACGTATTCCGATGATAACTTCGGAAATGCCATTTGATTTTAAGCGATTGCAGTTTCCTATTCGCCTAGCATTTGCAATGACAATTAATAAAGCTCAAGGTCAGTCTTTGCAAGTTTGTGGACTAAATCTAGAAAATCCATGTTTTTCACATGGACAGCTTTATGTTGCATGTTCGCGAGTGGGAAAACCCACAGACTCATATGTATATGCACCAGAAGAAAAACCAAAAATATAAAAAATGTTTTTCTATAAACTTCTATATTTAACATTAAGGTTATAAATAAGAAACAAATAATGTACTACTTATTAAAATAGAAACTAATTTTAGATAAACTACATAAGTATATTGTGAATCATAAGATAATATAATAAGAATTAATTTAAAAGGAAACTGTAGATTTTAATAACTTAGGGCCTGGCTCACAAAATGCGAACGAACATTTTCTTTCTTATTTTATATTGAAAACAATAACAAAAATTCAAATTTATTTGTTGTTTTCAATATAAAATAAGAAAGAAAATGTTCGTTCGCATTTAGTGAGCCAGGCCCTTAATAAATATTGTTTAACTCTAAACTTTTTATTTCATTACGATACGGGTAGCGAAGCACACCGGGTTTTAGCTAGTTTTACATAAATAAAGAGTTGTTACAATTTTAAACTACTAAAACTGCATTTATTTGCAATCAGTAGTATCCGGTTTATTTAAAGGAAATAAACCCCGTTTTGAAAAGGTGAAAACGTAACAATATACATAAAATTGAGTAGGTTATGTTCTTCTTTCAATTAATTGAATTTTGAAAACATTTTTCTCATGCTATGTACAAATTTTCACATATATATTGCATTTCAATCGGCTCTGTAGTTTCGGAGTTATAATAACAAATTGAAGCAAAAAATATATTTTTTATGTGAAAATAGCCATTGTTTTTTGTGAATAAATACGAAATAGTCCATCGATTTTTATGATCGATATCTCATTTTGTTGCTATTATATGTGGCTTTGCGATTAAGCAATAAACCTGAACACTTTCTGCTGTTTTCGATCTTTCATGAGTTTTTTAAAAATAGCTATTTTCACGTAAAAAATATATTCTTTGCTTCAATTTCTTATTATAACTCCGAAACTACTGAGCCGATTAAAACGCAAAATATTATAGTTTAAATGTTTTTAAGTACATGTTAATAATATTAGACTAACCGTTTTTGAGTTATCATTTTTATGTGGAGAAACGTCTAAAAAAATTCACAATTTTACTTAAAAATTAAAAAAAAACTCTCCATTGAATTTTAAATTTGAAACATATTTATACTACTGGAACCACAATTCCTCAAAATTGTGTAAAAAGCCTCTAAAATGTTTTCGATTTTGTTGCCCTGTGTTTTTTTGCAAGTTTGGCATCTAAAACCGCTTTGTTACGGCAAAATATTTGGGAAAAATATCTGCCATAACTGGCATAGCCGAGGAGTATTCAAGTTTATTTTTTGAAAACGAATCCAAAGACCTCTCAGCAGCAGCGATGTGGGGTCTCAAAATAAGTTCCCTTAGAAAAAATGTTGTCTATGAAGCAGTTTTTCGGCTAAAAAATACGAAAATTTCTCAATATTCAAATTCGATTATTTTTGGACTAGTAAAATATATTGCTTTGCAACGTTTTCATAATAATGAGGTATAACTTAAGTAGCTAGCATAATTAGTGCCCGATATAAATGCTGATATACGGGACATTTTTCGAAAAATTACTCGAAATTACCCCATTTTGTAACGACTGCACATAAATCGTAATTTCAAAGCCACCTAAAGAGCTAGGAAGCTAGATTTTTATATTTTTGGATTGCCTGAGAATGTAGCTTTATAATGAGGTATAACTTAAGTAGCTAGCATAATTAGTGGCCGATATAAATGCAGATATACGGGACATTTTTCGAAAAATGACCCAAAATTACCCCATTTTGTAACGACTGCACATAAATCGTAATTTCAAAGCCACCTAAAGAGCTAGGAAGCTAGATTTTTTTGTTTTTGGATTGCCTGAAAATGTAGCTTAATATCTTTTGTTTTAAAATTAAAATTTTCAAGTACATTAAACTCAGTAACTATAAGAGATTAATACTATATTAAAATCTTTGATTTGAGACAAACCTCAAAAAATTCGCAAGCGTTTACAAATTTTACATATCTGAGATGCCCTACTTTGAGATCCCACAGCGCCGCTACTGAGGGGTCTTTAAAGTTAGAATACTGTTGAATACTTTGCTACGTGAATCATGCCCAGTTAGAAATGGAAGATTTAAGTATAAAATATTTTAATTCTGCCCCACTGTGCCCTGTAGTAATACATCATAAAAATTACTGAAATTGCTGTTTTCGGATTCGTCAATTTGGATTTCAATAAAATTTGCCACAGATTTTGTATATATGTGCAATAGAGTGGGTCAAAATCGTAATCTACGATGAATTCTAAGAAGGTTTGCCGAAGAAACCATGGGTCTAAAATCAAAATCGAGCTTCCCATTTTTAACGCGAAACTTTTCTTTCTTGTATTTGATATTTTTATTTAAATATTCTAACATTTTATTGAGCCTTTTAGGAAACTTGACTATGTTTGGGCTTGTTCGAAAGAAAAGGAATGCAAAAAAGATGAATCTTTGCAAATGGAGAAGATTAACAGTAAACTACACCCGATGATGGTTAAAAAATCTCTTATCGTGGTTGTACTTAGAATTCGTCGTAGATTAAGATTCTGTCAACCGCTTGGTCTAGAAAAAAATTTACCCACTCTAATGTACATAGTGTTCATCAAATCATTAACTTCTACTATCAAGAAATCATATCGAATTTGGGTAATTTTTAACTTTTTTCTTTAACTACACAATAAAGTAAAAGTAAACAGTACTAATTTAGTTATTACGGTTTAAGAGATACTGAAAAATTAATGCAATGAATGAAAAATAAAATTTTGACTTCAAGGTCAGCCAGATTGGTCTTTGACTGTGGACGTTAGAAGCTTTCAAAGCAATCTAACCATCAACATGACACACCTTGTATTTAAATATAATGGTGACAAAATCAATTTTCTGAATGACTAAATTTTAATTGAACCAGTATTTTAGAAGAAATGTGTTAAGTTTGGAATAAATTAAAAAAAATACAAACTTTTGCAGACACCCTTTCATATAAACATCACTTCTTGTAAGTCCATTAGAACTGTCTGATATCGCATTCTTGAATTATATAACAACATTATAATGGATAGTTATGGTGTAGGAATTTATTACCTTTAAATCCTACAACATCTCAACTATTACATCCAAAGTAATTATTTAAATTTTAGATGAAGAGAAAGTAAAATAAAAAAATATTTACATTAAATAACAGCGATATATAAGTATTTATAATTACTGTGGTTTGTCAACTTATTATAGAAAACAAATCATAGCCACACTAAGACCTCCACAAATTTATATTTATAATTCATTCATTTTTATTCATATGTTGTGTTTCCCCTTGATATTTATAATTCATGAATGGCTGAATTTTATGAATGAAAAAACGTAATAAGTATTTTTTTCATTTCGCCAATTTACAAATATATTACACTGTTAAAAAAATATACCAGTTTAATAAATCTATATTGGAAAATAATAACTAAACTAGGTTTGAATTGTAATTTAAATACTTTTTATGTCTTTTTCTGTTAACGTTTGTTATATTGGGTTAGGATTTGAAACACTCTGGGATTTCACCAAATCAGTTCAAGTTAAATTCAGGATTACCGCAACGCTCCGTTTATTCTCCTTCGTTAAACTTCCAACCTTACATAAGTAGTATTTTTCAGTTGATAGAATTCACTCCTTCATTAAAACAACTGGATGGCTGAAAATTGACGGTGCACAGTGCCTCAGAATTGTTTTTCATTGGCCAAAATTCTGTAAATTTTGAACCGATAGAGATATTTTAAATATTTATATATTTTTAAAATTTTTTTTTCTCAAAAAAAGTCTCTATATTTTTTCTTATGTAGAAAAAAATTTTCTTCGAGACTATACATCATTTTTGCATTATCCGGAAAGAGAACTTAATGCTTAAGCATGTAAAGTAAAATTTGGCTCACTTAAGCGGACTCAACACCCTCTAGGCTTATCCAAACTTGTCCAATTTTAAAAAATAATTTTAGATTTGAGCAAAAAAAATCTAAAAAGGCAAAGCACCGATTCTCGTTAGTTTTCCATATTTGTGTTACCCTCTATGTTACTTAAACACCATGCATGAAATATATGAAAAAACGTACATATTTTTCAAAGGAGGCAAGGTTCGTAGAACTTCTGAAGAGTAAATAAAGGCTTTTTATATAAGTATTTGGTATTGTTGAAAACTTAGGACATGAAGATTGGAGCTAATATAAACTCAATTATCCTTAAATCAACAGCATTACAATCTTTGACATTTTTTTATTTTCAAATACCGATTCAAATACCGATATTCATAAACCGAGGAAAATGTCTTCCAAAAACTGGGTTTTTTAGGAAAGTGCCTACTGAGACGTTATTTACCGTGTGATAGTAAAAGCTCTTTATAGATAATTAGAAAGCATATAGGGTTATACAAATATGAAACTTTCTCGAGGATCGATGCTTTGCCAATATAGAAGATATTTTAGAAAAAAATACGACCCTCCGTAGGCCCACCAGACCTAAAAAACCATAAAAAGATCGAGCAAAATTAAAAAATATAAATAAATAGACCTAAATATATCTTCAATTAATACACATGTAAGCGTATTTTTTAAGCACTATTTATATTTTAAATTTCAGCTCATTTGGATCATAAATGGATTTTTGGCGATGTTTTTAAAAAATTTGAGACTCGAGGTGATCAAATTTGAGGGGTAACGCACTGGTCCCCATTAGAGCTAGGATGCTGAACAACTGCAAATAAACTCGAAAACACCTTAGCTCCAAACTCATGAAATTTCGTAACAATACCCCAAATAGTTCCCGATATACCGAATAATTTCCGAAAAAAAAACTTTTCTAAACCAATGTGCTATATAAATTAGCCAATTACGACTCATAAATGCCAATTTCGGGAGGACATTTGTATGGGTGCTAGGTGAAATAATGGACCGATTTCAGCCAGTTTCAATAGGCTTCGTCCTCGGGCCGAAGAAAATGCATGTAAAAATGCATCAAAATTGCGACCTGTACTTTGCGCACAAGGACAACAATCCAGCCAGCCAGTCTTATGAACGGATATATAGGCATTTATGTACCACTGAGCAATATTCCGGAAAGAAATTTTTCTGGTCAACAACGAAAATTTGGGGAAATTTCAATTTAGATCTATTTCGTTATGTTAGAAACGGTTCTTTTTCTATCTTTGCAATATTTCGTTTTTTTAATGATACAAATATCCCCTTTAAAGTACAAAAAGTACCACACCCTGTCCACTTATTTTTTGTATAAATTTAGATTAAGTTGGATTTTTGGTTCTAGTTTTATTAGCTCCGGAGATATAGAGATGCCGATTTTAGCCGTTTTTAACCATTTTTTCTCCCTTACAATTCGAATCTCCAAAAATCCCTTCTTAGTGGATCTGCACATTTGGAGAAGGCCTACATACAAAGTTTCTATACATACATATTTTCAAAATTGTGAAAAATGTTTGTATAGGAAAATTTGAAAATCAGCTTCATCCAGTCCATTCTGGTTTCAGAGTCTATAACGGACATACAGTGTTGGAAAAAATAATAGAAACGAGAGCTTTTTTTTAATTTTTTAAGTATTTTAGTCACGTTTAGTTTTGTAAAAAAAAAAATTATATGCAGTTTTGTTTATCAGACCTACTACATAAGAAAAAACATAATCATTCCCCTTTTCATTTATATTTTAATACATTATATGACTAACAATATAAAGAGTCAATATTTTTACTGGAAAAAATAATAGAAATGCGCAAAAGGATTAAATTTTTAGAGTCACATCTTTTTATTTTTTGTTAAAAAAATGTTTTATTTTAATATTTAGAGGCTCTACCTTTGTTTTTCACAACTTCATTGCAAAACCACTCTTTCTGGTTTTTTTTCCCACAATTCATCCTTATTTTTCCAACTGATGCCCTCCATCTTCCTCTTGAGCACTCCCCAAAGGTGTTCTATTGGGTTAAGGTTCGGTGACTGCGAAGTCCATTCCATTAGATGTACTTTGTTGACAGCAAACCAGTCCTTTTCCAATTTTGAGGAGTGCTTCGGATCATTATCCTGCTGAAACACCCATCTCAAGGGCATCTTTTCCGCAGCAAATGGAAGTATTATGCTTTGCAATATATTTACGTAGTCGGGGAACATATTTTGTTCTTTATCCAATATATTGGACCAACACCAGAAGAGAAACACCCATATATCATGATGAATCCAACGCCGTGTTTTAAGGTCTTCTAGGGCTGTGGTCAGACGAAACAAAGATAAGTTTGTTTGGATCCTATTGCAAACATTACGTTAGACGCCCAGACAATAAGACCAAAATACACTAAGAAGTCCGTAAAACACGGCGGTGGATTCATCACGAATAGTGTTTGAACAACAAGAGAAAAATTGTAATTTACAGCTGTTGATAAAAATATGGTAACCAACAGTAAATTTTTTGTGGCGCCTGAAAGTATGCAAAATAATTCACCACCTAAAGTAAAAATCTTCACAGTAAATACAAACCCAATTAACCATAGAATGGGATAATAACGCACACAAATCACAAATCCAAGTGGGAATTGATAGGAAAAGAAATCATGAGAAAATTCCCCAAACACTATTTTGAGTTTAACTAGATCGAGGTGATGCACAGTGGGGGAAAAGAAAAAAAAGTGGAAATAAAACTTCTAAACGTATACCTCGATTTTAATAAAATTTCCCATGGATATAGAGGAGTTGTTGACATACAAAAAGAGTCTTCATTTTTTGAAAGCAGAAATGCGATCAGAGAAAATAGTGTCTAAAGTTGAAATTTACATAAAAAATAGGTATATTTCGAAAGGCTCTGGACCACGCAAAAATGCGAATTTTGACATTATTTTGCTTTTGTATTATTATCCAAAATGTTATCTTTCAGAAAAATATTAAAACATTATTTATTATTTTTTAAAATTTTCAGTATACATAATTTAAAATTAATTTAAGTACTTTTTTCGAAATAAAATTGGCAAAAAAACTTATTTTTTATTTTTGACTCGGTAGAGGTTTTTAAACAATTTTTGTTGTTAATTCATAAAAAGATATTTCGAAAAAATCGGGAAGGAATTGGATCCGTTATTAGCAAAAAAGTAGACAAAGATAGGTAAAAAATAAAAAAATTTACTTTTCAATTGCGAATAACTCGTAAACTATAAGAAATAATACAAAAATATGGCATTATATTTAATTTTAGACACACCCGAGGTGCCCCATTTTGGGGCATTGTGGCTCGGCTCCCTTGGCCCAAATTCAATCCTTATTCTATAGCCATGGGAAATTTTATTAAAATCGGGTTATTCTTTTAGAAGTTTTTTATCAAAGATAATGTTTTGTTATCAATGATAACATACCAAAATCTGCTAGTTCAGATGGCTATGCTAAGATTTTGTCCACCCGCAATGAAGCAACGGGATACATTCGTCAAATGTTCGGTCTACAAATTGATAATTTCATAAAACTCGAGAAAGACTCATACGCTGATATGATCAATTTGAACAAATTCGAATTGGCTAAGCCACCAACCTTGCAGTTCTATACGCAACACCAGCTGGAAGCATTTCAGTGTTCAAACGAAATAATCGAATTACCCGGTTAGCACAAGAAAAATAACTTCATTTGATACTTTTGTTTGCTAAACTTCATTATTTTCACAGCTTACCCATGACATTCACAAAACACCGAGCGTTTTGTTCAGGTAGTACATGAATCTTCCAATCTAGAGAGCCGCCAAAAATACAGCCAACTTAAATCACGTCAACATATAATTGATTACAATTTTCAACATTTTCTTTACTTTAATGTTTTACTTATTTTTGTATAATTAAATTTAAAATTGTTTAATGATTTCTTGCGAGCTTTAATTTTCTGACATTAGAGTGTTACATTAGGGCGGAAGGAATAGAGATCTAGTGTATAAATACTAGAAAGGGATATTTAAGGTCAATGGTCCTTCTCGGACAAAATCATTGATATATCATACTTTAAGATCCGACTGTAAATGCCAGAGATTTACAAAGGCCAAAATATAAAAATATATTTTTTTAAACTGCCTTGCAAAAATACTGTTACGTTTTTACCTTTTAAAAAACGGTGGTTTATTTCTTTTAAATAAACCGGATACTTTTGCTTGCAAATAATAGCAGTTTAGAATTTTAAAATTGTAGCAACTTTTTATTTATTCAATTGTACAACAATATTAGTTTAAATAGTCACCATGTGTTTTTATACAAATACACGTTTTTTTAATTCACAGAAGTTCACACACTTAAATATCAAACTTTAAAAACACACTTTATAATGTACAAGAATATTCAGCACACTAATGCTATGTTCACATTTGCAGAGTTAATCACCTCAAACGTGATTAAATTCTAATCACTTCAAAATCGAGATGATTATCCATACATTTGAATGATTTGTTAATCACTTCAAATTGACATGATTTAAACTTAAAAATTTCATTAATCACGTAGAATCACCTAAACATACATACCTCAAACTGATGAGGATGTAGCATTGGCCACAATCCATCCATTTACAATCCATCAATGCTCACAATTCCATAATTTATTAAAGTATTTCTTTCCATTTATAAAGCTTTAAAGAAATATAAATTTGTTCGTTGTTTTTTATTTGTCAACTTAATCATTTTACTTTCAACTTAATCATCTCAAATGTAATGTGAACGGCTTTGATTAACCTAATCAACATTTTGCTTAAACGCGTTTAAAATCCCAAGTGTGAACATAGCATTAAAGGCAGTTAATTTGTCTTTACTTAACGATGCTTTAAATTAGACTGAATGATTCTCACGGCCAATTTATATACACTGCATTACCATCTAGATTCTAGATAGTTCTTGAAAGCTCTATTTCTACAATGCTCATCAAACTAGTATGTATATTCGAATTTTAGAGCTTTCGATGTTAATGTTAGCAGCTTAATCATTTAGTGTTGCCATACTTACAAACAATGCTCAACTCAAAGCATTTAATCAATGCTGTATGTTCTACAGCTATGTCAATAATATCCACAGATATTTAAATTTAGCTTTTCAAAAAGTATAAATTCTTTATACATTTTCTTTTTTAAATAACTTAAAAAGAAAAAATTTACTTTTTTCCCAAAAAAACTAGCGAAAAAATTTTGGACTCAGTTATTTTTTAAAACAATTTTTTCCAATTGAATTAGATAACATATGGTTAATATCAACACACAAACGGCAACGCACAACTAAAATAATATGTTATTGCAAGTAATAGACAATAGTTAGGTTATGAAATTAGGACAAATTGCTTCTATGTCGATCCTGCGTATAATTCTAGGAGCTAGTTAACAAACTTTGTCTGTTCTTAAAACAACTATTATACTATGCAATGGTGCTTTTAACTCGAAATTTGAGTTTTTTTAATTATGAGATTATTGCAGCAAATTAGCGATATATAAATAATGACTGGACATTTCTAGGCAATTGTCAAAATTTATCAAAATCAATCTCATTGACACAGCAAAATTAAATAAAAATAGTGTTCACTATACCAAAATTAGTATTTACCATAGAACTTGGCATATTGTGTACATTTTGTTTGTTTATTTATGTAAAATATAATTTTTTAAAATGCTATTTTATAAATAAATATTTATTAGTTTCATTAACAACTAATGTTTAATGTATAAATATTAAAAAAAGTCAATACAGAAAATTAAAATCTAATTAAATATAGCAGCTAATAAGAGTATTAAATTTTAAATTAATTCCTTCGTCAGTTCTTTTCCATCATCATCACAGTTATGTTGGCTTTATTGGTATTCTTGTTAATCTTTTATTGCCTTTGAAATAATCACTGCATTCCCTGAGGCAATCTACCCAAACATATTGATGTCCCGAATCATGGCTTATATCTAGAACTTCATATTCTTTGGAACAATATTCCGAATTACATTCAAAGTCTTGGTATATTTTTTCGGATTCAGCATTATAGTAACATTTTACAGCCTTATCTTGCAGATGAACTCGAGCTGCATATATACTGTGTCCCTTATTATTAATGCCCAGCTTTAGGATGCTTCCTTGAAATTGCTTCCCGTCCTGTTTGAAGATTTTGGGTTTTATATTCACCCAATAGAAACTATTGAATTTTAAGTTAACATGTCGGCAATGACGAGGATAACATATCACAGAACACTGATTCCTGCCACCACATATCCGCGAGTCCTTTTTAAATTTGTCACTCAGACATTTTTTATGAAAAACATGACCACATTTTATTGATGTGTAAATAATATGATTATTGTGAAAATATTCTGCACATTCTGAGCATTGAGCTTTTGATGATTCCATTATTATTTATTATATATTTATTATTAATCACTGAAATAATTTAAACTGTAGTTGTTGATCTGAAGATTTCTTTTCTACTACTTGCAGTGAGATTATAGCTCTGGCTTTTTATTATAAAATTTGTAAATAAGCTTATTAGTCTGTGACGTATTAGTTATATTTTATTGCTGTATTACTAATCTTCTCATGATACTGGCACACGACAATGTAATTTGTATTTGAATTCAAACGGAAAAATAAATACAAAAAAATATGTTAAAGAAAAAAAGAAATTTCGTCTATCGACACAAATTAATATTAAATTAATCGAACAGTTAACCGACAAAATTAATTTGTTAGTCTATTAAATACCCTACTATGATACCAATATTGTATAAACTGGATAAGAGGTTAAAAAGTTATATACAATTGAGATTAAGCGATAAAAGACAAACCAATGCGAATTTAAAATATTTTTAGAAACTTCAACCTATTTTGTTAATTTTTTGACAAATAAGTTACCTATTATGCCTTCAACAGACAGATGGACTTAGCTAAATCGTTTTACAATTTTATAAGGACATGTATGTATTTTGTGGGTCTATTTCGATGTGATGGGTATAAAAAAACATTTATTTACAATTGTTATGAAATACATTTATTCATAATAAAGAATTCAGTATTTCTGTCGCAGAAGACTCAATATAGAAAATAGATAGATCATCCAATAACAACGCGAATAATTATTTCACCGCAAATGCATTTGTATCATTTAAAAGGTATTGCATTATGATATACGGTTGATATATTTACGTTAGGTACGAGTGTAAGAATACATTTAAAGAACCATTAATCTTATAATCTAAAAAAGAATTAATATCACATCAAATTCATGGAAGATAATTTATTGATTCATGCTCATCCAACTCCTACAACTGTTATGCGTTTTAGAATTTTTACTTTTTTACTTTTGTTCGAAATTCAAGGAGTACGGGACGGATTATTGTGACACTTGATATAAAACTATAACACTATGATTATTGTTAGGGAGGCTCTAAGTACCGCGACCCATTGGATATTTTGTGTAGTCCATAAATTCAACACAATATGCCCAAGCTTCTTACATACATTCCGAGCCACTTTGCCCTAGCCACTTCGCCCTATAAGAGCAATTCCAATGTACATCCTCAAAAGTCTAGTCATGTTTTTCGCAAGATCTGCATTGTTTGACTTGACATTAGATTGTATCTAAAACCAAAATTGCCGATAAATATCCTCGTAAGTATTCATATATCGCTCTTTTCGAGAGAAAGCAGTTACTATGATTTACCTCTGAATAGAGTAAGTGATAAACCACTTCGTCTGCCTGAGTCCAAATAAATCACCCATTTGACGAGTGAAATCTGATTAAAGACAAAAATTAATCGTTCCCCCGGTAGACCCCCGAGCGATGCCAATGAATGATTGCGGTTCAATGAGAGTGTACTATATGCTCTGTTCCATGACCAATGCCATTCCATTTATTAATAGGTAAACATTTTGTGGGGAATTTTCGTATATATACACGAAGAACATACAAAATTATTCACTGAGTCTAAACCATTTCCATAATATAAATTATAATTATGTATTTTAAAAATCAAATATTGGAATATGTAATGCCACAGTTAGGGCTAAGTTACTTGTTATTTGCAGTTTCACTAGACCTTCAGAAATAAAACCGGTCGATTACGGTTTTGATATTATAGAAACAAATTAAGATACTGTTGAAACGAAATCAGTTGATAATATAAAAATGCCTTGCATATTCTTGATAACAGATTTGAATTTGGCATAATTATCTGTTATAACACAACACGAAACTCTATTCAGAAGTACATCGATGGAACGTTTCAGATAATGACTAGGAATTATGTACTTTCTTTTAAAGAAGTGGCTAATAATTTTTTATTGAATAACTATTCACTCAGCAATGTTTATAATATTATTCCAAAATGAAATTATCTTTAAAGAGTGAGCCGAAAAAACTTATACTTGTATTAAGTTAAATAAAACTTAACCGTTTAATATAAAAATTCTTAAAATACGTAAATTTATTCAAATATTGTACAAATTTATTACACATTAAAATATTGGCATGTTGCTCGGAAATCCTCCCATTAAAGATTTTATACTTGCTTCCGTTACCTTTTTGGAAGTGGTGGTTTACAACACCCCAATACCCAACTACAGGCCGTAGTTCTGAATAGTTGGATGGATTTGCCTCCCGTGGTACAAGGATCTTTTTTCGTTAGTGACATGATGTTAAATCAGGCCAGAAATATGAATGCATTCTGTGCTGTGTTAAGAAAGGTAAGATCCCTAACATATATTTCTATATTTATCGTGCCTGATATCACACATGATTGGCTTCTTTTGCCACAACTACAAATGGCTTGCGTCACAAGAAACTTCGGATTTTGTTTGTTGTTACAAGAAATATAAATTTAGTAAAAAAAACTTTATAAAACGAAGTTTCATGACGACACACATGGCGAAATGTGCACACTTATGCACGGCTCAGCAAAAAACAAGTAAGAGAGCTATATACGGCTGTGCCGAATCTTATACCCTTCACCAAATTATACTTTAAAACAAAAATTTTAAATATTTTTAGGTAAACAAAATTAAAATTTTTTTTTAAAATTTAAAAATTTTTTTTTTTTCAAAATTAATTTTTTTTTTTTTCCAAATTGTTTTAAATTTTTAAATTTATTAGTGAAAAAAAGATAATGAAAAAAATTTTTTTTTGTTAAAAAAAAAAACATACAGACGGACATGGCTATATCGACTTCGCTATCTATAACGATCCAGAATATATGTACTTTGTGGGGTCGCAAATGAAAAATGTAGAAATTACAATCGGAATGACAAACTTATATATACCATTGCCACTCATGGTGAAGGGTATAATAATTGTTTTCTCAAATCTTGTAAAATAAGCAAAAGCTTACTTTCCCTTTTGATAACATACGATATTTTCAACAGAATTTTTTAAGTGACTAAAAACAGAGTTATGTTTTCTAGCCATAACATTAGTTGTGTCGGACGAAAACCCAACGAAATCTTCCAAATGTACAAAATTTTATGTTATATAGCACAAGAGTACATTACTTAGATCTTTCTCATTTCCCGAGTCTGTCTCAATAGGATAAATTACACTAAGACACATAGTTGTTTAATAGAAATATTTAAAGTACTAACAATTGGTACAACTATTTCATATAGTACTTTATTTAGCTGCAGGGCTAGAAATTTACGAAAATAAGGACCAAAAGAAGAAAATTATACAATGTAACATTGCACAGTGGCTTAGAAACTTTTTTTGGAAATATAATATAATGATCCAAATGAACTGAAATTTAAAATATAAATAGTCCTTAAGAAGATCTACAAAAAATACGCTTACATATGTAGGTTATTTCTATTAGTTGAGGAGATATTTAGGTTTAATTATTTATTTTTTTTAATTTTGCTCGATCTTTTTATGGTTTTTTAGAGATGACGGGCCAACGGATTGTCGAAATTTATTTTTAAAATATCAGCTATATTAGTGATAAAATTCTAAATAAAATACGAATAACTTGCTAACAGTTAAACTTTTACATTAATTCAAATTTTATATTTTTCTTCATGGAAAATCACCATATTATAATTTTTTTTAGTTTTTAAGGTAAATGAGGTCCCAAAAATTTATAAAATTATTATAAATGGATTTTGGCAACTTTGAGGGGCCACACACTGGCCCCCATTAGCGCTAGGAAGCTGAACAAATGCAAATAAACTCAAAAACACCTCAGTTTATTTGCATTTGTTCAGCTTCCCAACCATGTGAAACAATAACTCCAATACTACCCGAGATATCGAATTATTTCCAAAAAAACGTTTCTAAACCACTGTGCATCGTAAACAAACGGAATCACTGTGTAGTCATAAAATTTAAGAGAGAGTAAATATTTGTAACATTCTTTACTCTCAGTTGCGCCTATGGTATGTAGTTTGTTTAAATAAAAATCATGAATCTTCAATAATTAAATTTATTTTTTTTTTAATTCATAAATAATTTTTTAATTTACTACTAATACTTATTATATAAATATTAAAAAGGAGTGAATACAGAAAATTAAATTTGAATTCAATTTAGCTGCAAATAAGAGTATTAAATTTTAAAATCCTAAATCCTTATTTAGTCCATTTTCATCATCGTCACAGATTTGCTGGTATTCTCGACAATCTCTTATTGTCTTTGAAATAATCACTGCATTCCCTGAGGCAATCTAACCAAACATATTGATGTTCCGAATCATGGCTTTTATCTAGAACTTCATATTCTTTGGAACAATATTCCAAATTACATTCAAAGTCTTGGTATATTTTTTCGGTTTGAGCATTATAGTAACATTTTACCACTTTATCTTGTAGATGGACTCGAGCTGCATAGATACTGTGTCCCTTATTATTGATGCCCAGCTTTAAGATGCTTCCTTCAAATTGCTTCTCGTCCTGTTTGAAGATTTTAGGTTTTATATTCACCCAATAGAAACTATTGAATTTTAAGTTAACACGTCGGCAATAACGAGGATAACAAATCGATGAACACTGATTTCTGCCACCACATAATCGCGAGTCCTCTTTAAGTCTGTCATTCAAACATTTTTGATGATACACATGACCACATTTTATTGATGTGTAAATAATATCATTATTATGAAAATATTCTGCACAATTTGAGCACTGAACTTTTGATGATTCCATTGTTATTATTTATTTGCTATTAATCACTGAGATAATTGAAAAATTAGTTGTTGATCTGAAGATTTATTGTAGGTATACTACTTGCATAACGTTAAAGCACTGGGTTTTATTCTAAAATTTGCATGTATTTTATTAAGTGTTGCCAGTGGATTATTTTTTTTTAATTCCTACACTTTCTACAAAAAAAGAAATTCGTACATGACTTGAAAATTACCCTAATAAAAATTCTAAACATAAAAATATACAATTTGTCAGTTCACAAGGTCTCTTATCATGACATATTGTCATAATGTCCTAATATTTCACAATGGTTTTTATTGTTTTTCAAGAAAAAAAATCTCTTAAAATAATACTACTTTCTATGCTATGTTTATTGTGTTATTGTAACGAACCAGCAGATACCAACGCCGAATGCCGACGAGTCGGTTAAGCCGAACCGCCGAGTCGTGATATATTAGGATATTATGACAATATGACTGATAAGAGACCTTGTGAATTTACCAAATATATGTTTTTTTTTTTTATTTGGCAAAATTATGACAAAATATAGCGAGTTGTCCTTACTTCTGACAACACTGGTACTTATTATTGTTAATTGTATTATCATGTCGTGTGCCGTATTTGTCATTTATATTACCCTGAGAGAATGATTCATTACTGATATTGCATGATTTATTTAGAACGCAGAATAAGTTTACGTGCACGGTTTTCAATTTCAGACCTTTCATAATTTTATATTTAGATCAAGGAATCGCATTTGAAATTTAAAAATTCGTCCAACATATAATTATGAAAATGTACAAATGAGTCACTGGTGTATAATTCTGCTTTTAAGGATACATTTGTACCAACTTAGGTTAGGGCCACTAAAAATCAAAGTATCGAATATTATGAAATTCAATAACAAACTTAACACAAATGTTATTCCAGTAATCACAAATAATACTGGATATGGATACGATTCATAATTATTATGGGGGCCACCAAATCCAAACTAAAATAAATGTTTAATTCATTCTGGCGTCAGTACTTGTTGAGCTGGATCAAAGGCTCAAAATGTCCTTTTCTAAGTTTTTATAATTTTCTTTCAAATAAAACATATGAAATATTGGTATCATGAAAACGGTCTTTGAAAATTAGAGCGTAAATCCAAAAAAAATTTAACTTCTTTAGTTACTTGGAAAAATGTCAAGCTTTTTTAAATTTCTACATATAATTTATTAAAATGATTAGTTTAATACATTATAAACCCATATAATTTCATCGCAACGCGCTTTTCCGATTTTCGAAATTCAATTTAATTCTAATTTTATTTGAATTTTTGGAAACCTATTTTCTTCCCGATGTTAGCTATTAAATTAGTCATTAAGGTGAAACGCACCAATCTAGCTCAAGTTTCCAAAAAAAACACTGACTGGCAAAAATGTTGAGAATATTTGTTGCTGAACATATTTGAAAATACGCATGGAAAAAGCGGTCCAAACATTAAAAAAATAAGAACAAAATGTCCGTCCTCCGACTTTTAAAAACAATTAAAACACGTTAGGGTAGTCGGTTTTGAATCAAAATATATGAAACAGTTTGTGCGGTTTTAACACTATTTGTTCCAAATAACATTTATGTAAATGAATCTAACAAGGCGAAATATACCACTGTAAATGGTACTGCTTCCTGCACTGTGGGCAGAATCAAAATATTTTGGAAATATATCTGCCTTAACTGGCATAGCAGAGGAGTATTCAAGTTTATGTTTTGAAGACGGACCCCAAATGCCTTTCAGCAGAGGCGATGCGGGGTCTCAAAGTAAGTTCCCTAAGAAAAATGTTTTCTATCAAGCAGCTTTTCGTCCAAAAAAATACGAAAATTTCTAAATTTTCAAATTCAAATTTAGCTCGTAAAAGATATTGTTGTATAACTTTTTCATATGAGATTCTTATTTATTATTTAACTAACAAAAAACGTTTTATAATATATTTCGTATATTGTGCCGGATATTATGAAAAAACTTAGACAGGGTATGGTGAAATTTTAAAATTTGAATTTTCAAGTACATAAAACTGAATAACTATAACAGATTGAGAATATATTAAAATCTTCGATTTGAGACAATCCTCAAAAAATTCGCAAGCGTCAACAAATTTGATTTTTTTTTACTTGTCTGAGATGCCCTACTTTGAGACCCAACAGCGCCGCTACTGAGGGATTTTCAAATGTCTGATATCGCATGATTCTTTAACTATTTCACCATATTATAATTATGGTGTAGGAATTTATTACCTTTAAATCCTACAATATCTGACAGTAAAACTAATTTACATAAAAAACTAACATATATGAGTACTCATAATTACTGTGGTTTATAAACTTATTATACAAAGCAAATTTATTCATTCTTATTCATCTGTTGTATTTCCCCTTGATATTTATAATTCATGAATTGCTAAATTTTATGAATGAAAAATATAATATTTATCACTTCACTAATTTACAAACAAATTACACTGTTGAAAAAATTCACCAGTTTAATAAATCTATATTGGAAATTAATAGCTAAACTCGGTTTGAATTGTTATTTAAATTCTCCTTATAACTTGTCCTGTTAATAAAATAAGTTCAAGTAGCAATGCGGAACGTCTGTTATATTGGGTTAGGATTTGAAACACTCTGTGATAATTAAGTTCAACATTTCCGATTACAATTAGGTTTAGTCATGAAATTTTCTTTGTTTATTAAATAATAATTGCTATCAAAATAAATAGTCTTAGAGCCATTACTACAACTTGCCTTTATGTTCGTAATAGTAAAAGGTAGCTTTAAATAATAGAAAAAGACATAAAATTTTTATTTGCAAAATCAATAACCGATCGAAAAATTTCATCCTGATCGGAAGACATCGGTTTCAAAGTTGTGTCCCTAGAGATGAAAACCCCCATATAAATAAATACATTTAAAAATATGCCTCGAAATTTGAACAATGGTAAAATAAGTAAAAATTCTAAAACTAATTACATTTGAAAAAGTTGGATGAGCATGAATCAATACATTATCTTCTATGAATTTGATGTGATATTAATTATATTTTAGATTATAAGATTAACGTTGCGTAAAATGTATTCTTACACTCGTACCTAACCTAGCGTTTACACATGCAAGTAACAGTTCGAAAAACACAATACATTCACACTTTTGCACTAACACAATCACACACGCAGCCACCTGCAGCGCACTGTCTAGTGAATTTAGGTGGACAGTGATTTTTTGACACTTTCTGCAATGAAGTGTCAAAAAAAAATTTAATTACATTTTCAACTAATTTTATGTATATTTGAAAAAAAAAATAGTACAAATAGCAATTAATGCGTATCATTTTCGTAAAAAACACCAATTTTTTTATAAACAAAATTGTTAACACAATCATTTTTCCCAGAAATGTTTGTATTTGAAAATTATGGTAGCACTTTATTGTATTTAATTAAAATAACAAAAATTGGTTTCAAGCCGCAAATGGACTTAAAAATAGCAAATGCTGATAGTACAAAGGTTTATTTATTAAATTCGCTGTAATTTTCTTATATTTGTGGCTTTTTGGCGACATCATTCTCCTTCGCTAACATTTGCAAAATTAACTTTTACTTGCATGTGTCAACACACAATCAACTTGTAGGCATTTCGATGTATTTTTCGAAATTTTCGATAATAATAATACGTATACTCAACTTTCATCAGTCTACTTGCATGTGTAAACGCAGAGTAACGTAAATATATCCATCGTATATCATAATGCAATTCCTTTTAAACGATAAAAATGTATTTGCGGTCGAATAATTATTAGCGTTATGTTATTGAATGATATAATAAATACGTATGTAGGTGATGAAATACTATCTACATACATATTTATACCCTACACCACCATAGTGGGGAGGGTATAATGGATTTGTGCAGATGTTTGTAACGCCCAAAAATATTAGTCTAACACCCACATTAAAGTATACCGATCGACTCAGAATCACTTTCTCAGTCGATTAAACGATGTCCGTCCGTCCGTCCGTCTGGCTGGCTGGCTGGTTGGCTGGCTGTCCATGCAAAGCTTGTGCGCAGAGTACAGGTCGCAATTTTAAAGATATTTCGATAAAACTTGGTACATATCATTTTTTCTGCCTAGGGACGATCCCTATTGAAACTGGCTGAAATCGGTCCATTATTTGACCTAGCCCCCATACAAATGTCCTCCCGAATGTGGATTTTATCCTTCACAAATGTTTAATTTATATAGGTATCTACACAAGTTTTTGTCCAAATAAGTTTTGTATATAGGGAATTCATGTCACCAAATTTTATTATGATCGGTCCATAATTAGTCATAGCTCCCATATAAGGCCTGCTTCCGATAATCACCTTAACGCGCATAAATCTCCTACAAATGTTGGTATACACATAAAATTCAACATAAATAACTTTCATATAAACATTAATCACGTGACCAAATTTCGTGGTGATCGGTCCATAATTTGTCATAGCTCCCATATAAGGCCCACTTCCGAAAATCGCTCACGAACATAAATTATTGAAATTTTGAAACAAAAATGTTTTTGCTCATTTACTTAGTGTAGGGTATTATCTGGTCGGGCTTGACCGACCATACTTTCTTACTTGTTTAAATATTAAGTCTTCTGTGTATTCTGTCTTGTGAAATATTGTATGTCTGTATACTAAGAAATTTATTTACAGAAATATCGAATTATTTATTATGACATGAATTTCATAATAATTGTAAATAAATGTTTTTATTATAACAATCACATCGAAATATTGTTCGTAGACACACAAAAGTATACACATATCCTTATAAAATTCTAAGATGTCTGTCATCCCCCCTTCCCTAGAGAAAAATATATTTTTTTTATCACAGATTTTTGGTATTGAAAATGGACAAAATTGGTGCAAACCAAAAAACATTAACAAAATGTCCGTCCGGCATTTAAAAACAATTAAAACACAATAGAGCTAAGTGAGGAGAAAATTGCCACCAATATTTTGTTTCTAATAGGTACCTAATGTGTCCAAAAATGAACAAAATAGATTGAAGTTGCTCAAAAGAAATTAAAATTCGCGTTGGTTTGCCTTTTGTCGCTCAATTTCCATTGTTATAACTTTTTATTTGCACATATGTATTGGGACCAAGATTTTTAATTCCCCGACCTTTTTTAACTCCGATAAGTATTTCGGGAAAAATACAATTTTAATTTAAAAAAATGAACCTTGAACCCATTTGTTAATAAAGATTGTCGAATTAATGAACTTCGATCATCAATTAACTTAGAAATTAATCACTTTTTTATACCCTTCACCTTCGTGAGAAGAGTATATATAAGTTTGTTATTCCGTTTGTAATTTCCACGATATAATTTTCCGACCCTATAAAGTATATATTTTGGATCCTTATAGATGTCTGTTTGTCTGTTGAAATCAATTTTCTGAAGACCTCAGATATCTTCGGGATCCAAATCTTCAATAATTCGGTCAGACATGCTTTCCTCTTTAAAATCAGCAAAATCCGTCCGTAAATAACGGAGATATGAGCAAAAATCGGAGACAACCTCTATTTTTGGCCTATTTTTGATCTATATCTCGATTACTAAGTCATAAATATAGACAATATGGATATCTAATGATAGATATTTCAAAGTCCATTGCAACGATGTATAGTAGGCTATAATAAGTTGGAACTACAATGTGTCAAAATCAAGAAAAATATTTTTTAAACCGAATTTTTTTTTTCCAAAAAACATTTCTTCATACATTTTTTCACTAATAAATTAAAAAAAAAAAATTTATTTTTAAATTAAAAAATTTTTTTTAAAAAAAAGTTGGAAAACAATTTCGAAAAGAAAAATTTTAAAATTAAAAATAATAAATATTTTTTTAATTTTATTTTAAAGTATAATTTGGTGAAGGGTACTCTTACTTGTTATAATCAAAATTGCTTCTTGTTATGTTAAAGTCAAATAAATGAGCAAATATAAACCTTTCACTTTATAGTTTTTAATATTTGTTGGTACTTCCCTTTTTAGTTGTTTTTAATCAGCTGTTTGTATTCATTTTAGTTTTATTATTTGAGTAAAAATGTATAGAGTTGCATTTTTTGGCTATTTTTAATTATCGGGATTCCCGACAAAAAATCCCGGGAATTGCCGGGATAAAAACCCTAATTGGGACATGTATTCGGTACATATGGAATTCCATTTGTATGTCAAAATTCACGTTATACATTCGATTCATTATTTCCACGTTCAAACGTACATATGTAATTGCATGTGACATAACCTCTATTAGTTTATATGTTTGTTGTTTTAACCTATATATCTATTTAAAAAACAATCACAATAAATATATTTAATGAAATGAAACTTAATTTCACAAATTATACAGATTAGAATCAGCTGGTTTTAGTAATATGGCAATAGAAACAAACAAAAAAATTCAAAATGGTTGTGGTTTGAAAAGAGGGACAGATATATAACACACGCCATTGAAAATTTTATTTTCTTTCCATCCATCACAATTTTATTGCTATTTTGTTTTTACTAGCGGAATTGAATAATTGTGACAGTCCTCAAACTTTATACGAATCAATTTCTTATCAGTGCATAAAGTCAAACCAAAACAAGTAAGAAAGTATGGTCGGTCACGCCCGACCAGATAATACCCTACACTAAGCAAATGAGCAAAAACATTTTTCTTTCAAAATTTCAATAATTTAAGTTCGTGAGAGATTTTCGGAAGTGGGCCTTATATGGGAGCTATGACAAATTATGGACCGAAATTTGGACCACGAAATTTGGTCACGTGATTAATGTTTATATGAAAGTTATTTATGTTGAATTTTATGTGTATACCAACATTTGTAGGAGATTTATGCTCGTTAAGGTGATTATCGGAAGCAGGCCTTATATGGGAGCTATGACTAATTATGGACCGATCATAATAAAATTTGGCGACATGAATTCCCTATATATAAAACTTATTTGGACAAAAACTTGTGTAGATACCTATATAAATTAAACATTTGTGACGGATAAAATCCACTTTCGAGAGGACATTTGTTTGGGGGCTAGGTCAAATAATGGACCGATTTCAGCCAGTTTCAATAGGGATCGTCCCTAGGCAGAAAAAATGATATGTACCAAATTTTATCGAAATATCTTTAAAATTGCGACCTGTACTCTGCGCACAAGCTTTGCATGGGCAGCCAGCCAACCAGCCAGCCAACCAGCCAGCCAACCAGCCAGCCAGCCAGACGGACGGACGGACGGACGGACATCGTTTAATCGACTCAGAAAGTGATTCTGAGTCGATCGGTATACTTTAAGGTGGGTGTTAGACTAATATTTTTGGGCGTTACAAACATCTGCACAAATCCATTATACCCTCCCCACTATGGTGGTGTAGGGTATAAATAGGACGGGTTTGTGCCACCTCACATACAAAGTAAATAGTTATTTTCGAATATCTGGAGAACTTTAATTGTGGATGTCTTCAAATTTTAACCAAATTCTTTTACATAATTTGGATGAAAATTGCCTGGATTGAAATGTTTTCACATACGAAATTATACCAGTACGAACGCCTTAAGAAACGTATCAAGATTTGTCAATGGCAAAAGCATGGTATACAATTATTTATTTAATTTTTTTATGAAATCCTTTCAAATACATATATTTATATTTTACTACAATGTGGGTAGCGAAGCGCAACGGGTTAAGATAGCAATGATTATAAATACTATCTATGTATATGTCGTGTGCCAGTATCTTGAGAAGATTAGTAATACAGCAATAAAATAAATACAAATACGTCACAGACTTATAAGCAGATTTACAAATTTTATAATAAAAATCCAGATCTATAATCTCACTGCAAGTAGTAGAAAAGAAATCTTCAGATCAACAACTACAGTTTAAATTATTTCAGTGATTAATAATAAATATATAATAAATAATAATGGAGTCATCAAAAGTTCAGTGCTCAAATTGTGCAGAATATTTTCACAATAATGATATTATTTACGCATCAATAAAATGTGGTCATGTTTTTCATCAAAAATGTCTGAGTGACAAATTTAAAAAGGACTCGCGGATATGTGGTGGCAGAAATCAGTGTTCTGTGATTTGTTATCCTTATTATTGCCGACGTGTTTACTTAAAATTCAATAGTTTATATTCGGTGAATATAAAACGCAAAATCATCAAACAGGACGAAATGGAATTTGAAGGAAACATCATAAAGATGGGCATCAATAATAAGAGACACAGTTCATCTACAAGATAATGATGTAAAATATTACTATAATGCTGAAACCGAAAAAATATTCCAAGACTTTGAATGTAATTCGGAATATTGTTCCAAAGAATATGAGGTTCAAGATAAAAGCCATGATTCGGGACATCAATATGTTTGGTTATATTGCCTCAGGGAATGCTGTGATTACTTTCTAAACAATAAAAGAGTAACAAGAATACCAATAAAGCCAAAAGAAAACTGTGGTGGTGATGGAAAAGAACTGACGAAGGAATTAGTTTAAAATTGAATACTCTTATTTGCTGCTAAATTTAATTACAATAAAATTTTCTGTATTGACTTCTTTTTTTTAATATTTATACATTAAGAATTAGTTCAAGGCGTATTAATCAGGTGAGAGCGTCTCGGCAACAAAGACAATATTTTTTTAATTGTCAAAAGACTGGCAATGTCAAAATATGTTGTGGCACATGAAAAGCAAACAAACAAAAATTTAAGTTATTTTGGTCATCCATTGGACTTTTGAGGATTCAATCTTACTGCTACTCACCCGATTTTGATGTTTTATGTATTTTCTTGTACTTTTTTTACGCACTTATTTGTTTGAAACACAGTTTCCAATGATTAAAACAAAAAATATAAAGACAATTTGACAAACTCAAACTCAACATAAACAAACACACAAAAATTAACTGTGCTCGTAACTTTACCTTATTAGTACACCTTGAATTAGTTGTTAATGAAATTAATAAATATTTATTTATAAAATAGCATTTTAAAAACTTATATTTTACATAAATAAACAAACAAAACATGTACACAATATGCCAAGTTATATGGTAAATTCTAAATTTGCTATAGTGAATTTTATTTAATTTTGCTGTGTCAATGAAATATTTCCTGATTTTGATAAATTTTAAAAATTGCCAAGAAATTCGCAGTCATTATTTATATATCGCCACCTAAAATGCAAAACAACGTAATAACAAAAATACCAAAATCGATAAATTAAGTTTATATCAGAGATACTTTTAATTTTGCAATGGTTTTTTGCGCATCACTTTAAAGATTTTTGAGACGATGTGACGATATGTATTTTAATTTTTTAATTTTATAACAAGTAGTCTGACTCTTTGACAGCAGTACCTAACTCTAGACATGGGTTAGTGAAAAAGTACCTAAGTCTAAGTATGTGTTAGTAGCTAAAATGAATATGTGTTTGTGCCTTTTTAATTTTGTCCAGACACACAGAGTTCTATAAAAATGTTAAAATTTTTATTTATTTCAATTTTATTATATTTTCAATACCATAAATTGAAAATAAAATGTCAAAATTAATAAATATTTCTTTAGTTTGTGCGAAATGGACGTGCTTCGGTAAAGAAAAAGTGCTAAATCTGTTTAAAAAAATTATAAAATAATGTGTGTTAGTGAATTTACGTGTATAAAACTTTATTTATTCGACAATTTATAGTCAAAATTTTGAGACTTTTTATGTGTTTAATTCTCTCACAAGGGTGTCGAATTCACACGGAATCCGTATATGTGAGAATATCGAACAAAAATATTTATTTACAAATATTATGAAATACATGTAGTCATAATAAAGAATTCAATACTTCAGTCGCAGAAGACTCAATATCTAAAATAGAAAGTATTTCATCAAATACATAAGTGTGTATTATATTATCCAATAACAACGCTAATAATTATTTGACCGCAAATGCATTTTTATCATTTAAAAGGTATTGTTGTATGATATACGATGGATATATTTACGTTAGGTACGAGTGTAAGAATACATTTAAAGAACAATTAATCTTATAATCTAAAAAAAGAATAAATATCACATCAAATTTATAGAAGATAATGTATTGATTCATGCTCATCCAACTCCTACAACTGTTATTCGTTTTAGAATTTTTTCCTTCTTTACTATTGTTTGAAATTCGAGGAGTGCGGGTCAGATTATTGTGACACTTGATATAAAAGTATAACACTGTATATTTTAACCAACTGTTTTCTTAGAATTCAAGCACTATTTACATTTGTAAATAAGAGTACGTTTAATTTGATACATACTTTATAATATAAAGTTTATATTGTATATGTAGGTTATTGTTACACGCATACCTAAATTGGAGCGGAAGGCGTTTTTTACTTGTCAAAAATTCTCATGCCCATACAATTTGTATGCAGCATACCGAAATAACGCGACGGCAACGCTTTGCAATTGGAAAATTGGAAGTTAGTTGCAAAACACCATAAATGTAAACACATACATACAAAAGGAGAAACACATATGCAAGAAACTCATTTTTTAAACTTTAATATTTATTTTTGTTGAGAAAATTTTAGTTTACAAATCACGAAACAAAAATCAGAAACACCAATACTGCAATGTACTTTATTGTTTAAATAATCCGGGTTGTTATATTTATTTTTTTGATAACCTTGTTTTTATTGTTTGGCGTAGTGTTGCCGCTTTTATTTAGGTATGATATTTCAGCGTTAAGGCTAAGCGGAAAAAACGTTCCGCCTTACTCTTTTATTTAGGTAGGCCAGTTAGGGAGGCTCTTAGTACCGCGACCCATTGGATATTTTGTGTAGTCCATAAATTCAACACAATTGGCCCAAGCTATTTAGGAAGCCAATTTTCCTGTTTATTGAATGATAAAAAAATATCCACCTGCACGACCCAATAAGAGCAATTCCAATTTACATCCTCAGAGGTCTAGTCATGTATTTCGCAATATCCGCGTTGTTTTGACTTGACATTACATAAAGCCAATTGATTATATCTAAAACCAAAATTTCAGATAAATAGTCTCGTAAGTATTCTTAGATCGCCCTTTTCGAGCAGTTTCTGTGATTTACCTCTCAATAGAGTAAGTAATAAACCACTTAGCCTGCCTGAGTCCAAATAAATCACCCATTTTGCATATAAATATGGCAATACTTTAAATTTTATAAGAAAAAGCAAAAGCGTACATAACTTTTTTTGTAAATTTTAATTTTTAAAAAGAAAAAGTGACATTAAAGTATACAAAATGTGTTTAAACAACTATGTTTCTTAAGGTAGTGTCACACATGGCAAATATTTGACGAAAAATACGTTACCACTAAATAAAATATTTTTGAATTCTTTTATTTATTTCAAAAACTTATTTTATGTAAGATGATTCAAAACAAACAATATAGTTTTATTTCAGTTGATGCTGTTTGATCTTAAGTGTAAACACGTCAAACAATTTTGTGGTAAAAAAAAGTGGTTGCGCTTTTTTGAGGAATTACTTGCCATGTGTGACCATACCTTTAGTGTAATTTATTACCACCTATAACATCCTAGATCCTATTGAGACAGACTCTGGATATGAGAAAGATCTAAGTAATGTACTCTTTGGCTGTATAACATACAATTTTGTGCATTTGGAAGATTTTGTTGGGTTTTCGTCAGACACAACTAATTTTATGGCTAGAAAACATAACTCTGTTTTTAGTCACTTAAGTACCTCTGTTGAAAATATCGTATTTTTACGTTTTTACCTTTTAAAAACGGGGTTTATTTCCTTTAAATAAACCGGATACTTTTGATTGCAAATAAAAGCCGTTTAGTAGTTTAAAATTTGTAACAACTCTTTACTTATCAAATAGTCACTCAGTGTTTTTATACACGTTTATCAATTCGTAGAAATACACACACACTTTATAATGTACAAGTATACACTGGCAATGCAGTTGCTGTCTTTACTTAACGATGCTTCAAATTAGACTCTCTCTTGTGGTGTTCTCACGGCCAATTTATATACACTGCTTTACCATCTAGAAAGCTCTATTTCTACAATGATCTTAAAACTAGAATATTCGAATTCTAGAGCTTTCGATGTTAGTCATTAATCATTTTGTGTTGCCATACTTACAAACAATGTTCAACTCAAAGCTTTTATTCAATGTTGTATGTTCTACAGCAATGTTAATAATACCCACACATTTGTTAATGATTGAGAAGCACTGCTGTTGATAGGCATTATACAACTTTAAACCAGTATGTTACTGTTGATAACAGTATGTTATCAAAAGGGAAAGTAAGCTTTTGCTTATTTTACAAGATTTCAGAAAACAATTATATTTTGTTGAACCGTGCATAAGTGTGCACATTTCGCCATGTGCAATTTATCGTCATGAAACTTCTTTTTATAAAGTTTTTTTTACTAAATTTATATTTCTTGTAACAAATGAAGAGTGAGTCAAAAGAAGTCCAACAACTATTTCGAAAAGCACCGAACACTTCTATTAGAAACGCAGATCGTAAATTTAAATGCTCCGTGTGTGCAGAGCCAAAGCTAATGCTGGGATGAAGTCGTATAAAGTTCCAGATCCCAATGCCGTAAAGAACTTAGTTGCAAAAGAACGATCGAAAAAATTAGGGTAAAATTTTATTAAAAAATACACCAGTTGTGCGATGGATGACGAAACTTATGTACTGGCAGACTTTTGACAACTTCCGGGTAAAGATTTTGATGTGGCTGATGGAGGAACATTACAAGAACAATGCCGGACAAAAAAACAAACAAAATGCGAAGTTTCTTGTGTCGCAAGCCATTTGTAGTTGTGGCAAAAGAAGCCAATCATTTATGATATCAGGCACGATAAACATAGAAATATATATTAGGGGTCTTACCTTTCTTAACACAGCACAGAATGCATTCATATTTCTGGCCTGATTTGGCATCATGTCACTATCGAAAAAAGGCCCTTGTACCACGGGAGGCAAATCCATCCAACTATTCAGAACTACGGCCTGTGAGTGGGTACAAAAAAGAATTAAAGAACACAGGTAGGGTATACCAAGGCATGTCATTTTTTAAGCGTAAGTGGACCACCACTTCCAAAGAGGTAACGGAAGCATTGGCCATGGAACAGAGCATATAGTGCACTTTTATTGGACCGCAATCAGTCATTGGCATCGCTTGAGGGTATGGTAGAGGACGATTCATTTTTGGCTTTAATCAGATTTCACTCGTCATGTGGGTGTTTTATTTGGACTCAAGCAGGCGAAGTGGTTTATTACTTACTCTATTCAAAGGTAAATCGCAGAAACTGCTCGAAAAGGGCGATCTAAGAATACTTACGAGACAATTTATCGGAAATTTTGGTTTTAGATATAATCAATTGGCATTGTGTAATGTCAAGTCAAAACAATGCAGATATTGGGAAATTCATGACTAGACCTTTGAGGATGTACATTGGAATTGCTCTTTTTGGGTCGTGCAGGTGGATATTTTTGATCCCTCAATTAAAGGTAAATTGGCTTCATAAGAGCTTGGGACTATTGTGTTGAATTTATGGACTACACAAAATATCTAATGGATCGAGGTACTTAGAGCTTTCCTAACAATAATGATAGTGTTATAGTTTTATATCAAGGAGTTGGATGAGCATGAATCAATACATTATCTTCCATGAGTTTGATGTGATATTAATTCTTTTTTAGATTATAAGATTAATGGTTCTTTAAATGTATTCTTACACTCGTACCTAAAGTAAATATATCCATCGTATATCATAACGCAATACCTTTTAAATGATAAAAATGCATTTGCGGTAAAATAATTATTAGCGTTGTTATTAAATGATATAATACCGACGTATGTAGGTGATGAAATACTATCTATTTTCTATATTGAGTCTTCTGCGACAGAGGTTTTGAATTCTTTATTATGACTACATGTATTTCATAATATTTGTAAATAAATGTTTTTGCTATACCCATCACCTCGAAATATTGGTCGTATAATTCGATATTTCATATGTTTTCTTTGCAAGAAAATTATAAAATCTTCACAGAAAAAATTGTTGCTTAAATTTTTTCAATTAATTTATTTTTTGGTTTTATTTTAAACTTCAACAATTTTTTTTAATTAATTTAATTATTTTTTTAATTGGTTGTAGTATTTTTCGAAAAACAAAAAAAATTCTGACGTTTTTAATGAAATTAAAATAGGAAAATAAAAAATAAATTGAAAATGTGTATATATTTAAATCAAATATAATAGTTTTGTACACAATGTCCTCAATTTGGACAATTTTGAAACCCGTTTATTCCGAATGGTGGGAAGTCATGTTCTTCTGTGGATTATGTAAAGCTGTACGGTAAGTACAAATATGTTAGATTGTATATAAATGTGTGCAATTTCTAAGTATTTGTTCATATAAATAAGAATAGCGTTATGGATGTGTATATGCGGAATTTGGAATACATTTTCTTTTGGAGATGACTTTCCTTAGGTAAGTACGATTATATTCCCTTCTAAGATGTCTTTAATTTGATGTAATTTTTCTTTTATCATCCATTAGATATTTTCTTGGAATGCGTGCCCGAGCTGACACCGCTGAAGTTTTGTGGATTTTAATGTTTGTTGATTCTGATATTCCCAACTTATTATTCCGCGTGATCTTAGGGATAATACATACATTACATACATTACATACATTACATACATTACATACATTACATACATTACATACATTACATACATTACATACATTACATACATTACATACATTACATACATTACATACATTACACGTAAACTAATTTTGATATATTAAATGTGAATATATATGTATGTAAAATAAATCAAAAAAAAAAAAAAAATAAATAAATAAAATTTAAAAATTGCCAATTAATTGCACAATTGTCTTAATTAATATTTTATTGGATTTAGTGCAAAATTTCAATTGCATACTTAATTGATTCAATTAAAAATTTAATTGAAACTTGTAAAGGAATTCAATTACTATATTTAATACTATTTTAATTGGATTTTTTTTCAATTAAAATATTTATTTTCAAATTAATTAATAGTATCATTTTGATGATTGGAGCAAAATCAAATATTTTTTTAATTAATATAATAAATTTCGTAATTGAAACTCATTTTTATTTTTTTCTGTGTTAGAAAAGGAGATTTTTAGCCTTTGATCCAGCTCACCAAATACTGACACCAGGACAAACATTTTGGGCAAATGTACCTTAGAATGAATTAAACTATTATTTTAGTTTGGAATATCCACAACTTTTTTTGTGCGCCCCCATAATAATTATGAATCGATAGTTATTAATTGATATTATTATTATTGCTGGAATAACATTTGTGTTAAGTTTGTTATTGAATTTCATAATATTCGATACTTTAATTTTTAGTGGTCTGAACGGGGATAACAAAGTTTTTACAAATGTATTTTTTTTAGTAGAATTCGATCCTCATTTGTACATTTTTATAATTATATGTTGGTACAATTTATAAATTTCAAATGCTATCCCTTGATCTTAATATGAAATTATGAAGGGTCTGAAATTGAAAACCGTGCACATAAACTTATTCTGCGTTCTATATAAATCATGCAATATCAGTAATGAATCATTCTCTCAGGGTAATATAAATGACAAATACGGCACACGACATGATAATAAAATTAATACTTAATAATAAGTACCAGTGTTGTCAGAAATAAGGATAATTCGCTATATTTTGTCATAATTTTGCCAAATAAAAAGAATCATATATTTGGTCAATTAACAAGGTCTCTTATCAGTCATATTGTCATAATATTCTATATCACGACTCGACGGTTCGGCATTCGGCGTTGGTCTCTGCTGGTTCGTTAAAATAACACTATAAACATAGCATAGAAAGTAGCATTATTTTAGGAGATTTTTTGCTTGAAACCATTGTGAAATATTAGGACATTATGACAATATGACATGATAAGATACCTTGTGAATTGACCAATAGTATATTTTTAACAACTTAAATGTTTAGAAGTTTTATTAGGATAATTTTCAAGTCATGTAAGATTTTTTTTTTTTTGTTTTTTTTGTAAAAATTGTAGGAATTAAAAAAATAATCCACTGGCAACACTTAATAAAATACACGCAAATTTTACAATAAAAGCCAGTGCTTTTATCGTTATGCAAGTAGTATACTTACAATAAATCTTCAGATCAACAACTAATTTTTCAATTATCTCAGTGATTAATAACAAATAAATAATAAAACATAATGGAATCATCAAAAGTTCAGTGCTCAAATTGTGCAGAGTATTTTCATAATAATGACATTATTTACACATCAATAAAATGTGGTCATGTCTATCATCAAAAATGTTTGAATGACAGATTTAAAGAGGACTCGCGAATATGTGGTGGCAGAAATCAGTGTTCAGCAATTTGTTATCCTCGTTATTGCCGACGTGTTTACTTAAAATTCAATAGTTTCTATTGGGTGAATATAAAACCTAAAATCTTCAAACAGGACGAGAAGCAATTTGAAGGTAGCATCTTAAAGCTGGGCATCAATAATAAGGGACACAGTCCATCTACAAGATAAAGTGGTATAATGCTGAAACCGAAAAAAAATACCAAGACTTTGAATGTAATTCGGAATATTGTTCCAAAGAATATGAAGTTCTAGATAAAAGCCATGATTCGGGACATCAATATGTTTGGTTAGATTGCCTCAGGGAATGCAATGATTATTTCAAAGGCAATAAAAGATTGTCAAGAATACCAGCAAATCTGTGACGATGATGAAAAAGAACTAAAGAAGGATTTAGGATTTAAACATTTACTTATTGCATACTCTTATTGCAGCTAAATTGAGTTCAAATTTAATTTTCTGTATTCACTTGTTTTTTTAATATTTATATAATAAGTATTAGTTGTTTATTAAAAAAATTTGTATGATTTATGAAATACAATTAACCGTATAAAATAAATTATGTGAATTTATTGAGATTCTTGATTTTTATTTAAACAAACTTAATGTCATAGGCGCAAATGAGAGTAAATAATATTGAAAATATTTACAGTCATGCCGTTTGGTTACATTTTTCGTTACTTTTCCAGTTACGGTTTACGTAACATGTTTTGGACCTTATTTTCGTAACTGTTCAGCCCTGCAGCTAAATAAAGTACTACAGTTGCGAACCGAAAATAGCAGTGCTGGATTATTGAATTCATTTCTCTTATTTTTGTTTTTAAAAAGTCTAATATTTTTTAAGAGTTAGAGTACAATTTAGTTAAATATGTTGAATTTATTGTATATTTAATGTTAAACAAAGTTATTTTATTCGATAATTTCTGTTTTGGTGGTTCATGCATACATAGCACCATTGTGCAATGAAAATAGGGCAAATCTTTTCCAGATATTCAACTCAATGCAAACGCTATTGAATATAAAGAAAAAATAGAAAATAAGGACTGCAAACGGAAAACTGCACCTGTCAAGCAAATAAAAACAGAATTTAGAAGTCAGCGATATGACTGTAAGGAGAAGATTTCTAGATGCAAACATCGCAGAACGAGGTCCAAGGGAAAAAGCCCTTATTAACAAAAATACATAGTGGTACTCGTTTGGAGTACGCTGGATGGCAACTGGTTTGCAAGCAAATAGCGCAATATTTTGTGAACTGACGGATCTAAACTTGTGTTATTTGGAATTCAGGCTGTAGGCAATATATTCGGCGTTCAATCTCTTTTGCTTGACAAACACAGTACACTGAGAAAACAGTTAAAATATTTAAACTAAAATAGTAGTACTGCTATTATCTTGTTCGCAACTAAGTATTTTAAATGTTTCTTTTAAACAACTATGTGTCTTATGTGTTATTTATTACCACCTAAACAGACTCTGGAAATAAGAAAAATCTAAGTATCTAAGATCTATTGAGCTGTTTTCGTCAGACACAACAAATTTTATCCCTTGATCACACAATTCTGTTTTTAGTCACTTAAAATATTCTGTTGAATATATCGTATGATATATAAGAGGGAATGTTTTGTAAGCAAAAACCTTGAAAAGTAACACTTGTAAAATAAGAAAAAGCTTACTTTTCAAGCTTTTAGCTTACAAAACATTCCCTCTTGATATCATACGATATTTTCAACAGAATATTGTAAGTGACTAAAACAGAGTTATGTGATTCAGCTATAAAATTTGTTGTGTCTGACGAAAACCCAACGAAATCATCGTGTTTTATATAATAATTATATTTTTGTTTTGTGATTTGTAAACTAAAATTTTATAAAATACTAAATATTAAAGTTTAAAAAATGAGTTTTAAACTTTATGTATGTGTTTACATCAGTGCCCAGCAGTTAAGCAAGTAGTCAATGTATCCCTTATAGACACTCCAATTTATATATTTTTGTCATTTGACACGTATGTGCTCTTTGTAGTGCAGAGAGAAGACATTTGATTACTTTATACATCCCAGATAATCTAGCGTGAAGACAATTGTCACTTAAGTGTCTCTATGTAATCAGGGGTGTAATCACTTTAAACGTTTTGTGAGTAATTCGTTCAAACTGGTTTTATACAAATTGTGTTGATATAATTCTCATACAGTTAATTTTTATTTTTGCTTAAGTATACTGATATCCCATGTAACATAGCATGAAGTGTCTCTTTGTAACACGCATACCTAAATTGGAGCGGAAGGCGTTTTTTACTTGTCAAAAATTCTCATGCCCATACAATTTGTATGCAGCATACCGAAATAACGCGGCGGCAACGCTTTGCAATTTGAAAATCCGATTTTGACAGCGCGTTTAATAGTAAAGTTAGTTGCAAAACACAATAAATGTAAACACATACATACAAAAGGAGAAACAAATATGCAAGAAACTCATTTTTTAAACTTTAATATTTAGTTTTTTTTGATAAAATTTTAGTTTTCAAATCACAAAACAAAAATCAGAAACACCAATACTGCAATGTACTTTATTGTTTAAATAATCCGGGTTGGTATATTTATTTTTTTGATAACCTTGTTTTTATTGTTTGACGTAGCGTTGCCGCTTTAATTTAGGTATGACATTTCAGCGTTAAAGCTAAGCGTAAAGAAACGTTCCGCCTTACGCTTTTATTTAGGTAGGCCAGTTAGCTATAGTGAAGTCTCTTTAAACGTTTATTTTGTACTGCACTTTAGAAAGTAGTTATTTTACCCACCAGAAGCAATCCATTGGAGAGTTGTCAAAGAAAGGTTTGTTTACAAGCTATCGTTTATTGGACTGCCTATGATATGTCATTTTAGCTGACTATTTGAAGTCAATTAGCACCCGTACATGTTAAAATAACTAGTTTTGTAGCTGATCAAGTTACCAGTTAGGTAACTGACGATATTTAAATCCAATGCGTTGTCTACTTTGGACCAGCTATTAGACAGTCTCATTGTAGTCAAAAAAGGGTCACGTAGCTATTAATGAAAAATTTGTATTTTTACGCTCTATTGATAACATTCGGGTTGTGCACGTGTAAATTGACGAAAATCTTCGTAACCTGAACAATATGAACGCGCACCACTGTTTTACAACTAACTTCACTATTAAACGCGTATACAAATAGTAGGGGCATGAGAATTTTTGACAACTAAAAAACATGCGTAATTGTCGTTTCAAACAAACTGTAAAATGTACTACAAAGCAGTGTTATCATACCTTCAATAGTTTCTGAAAAAAGACACAGGTCCAAATTGGACACATAGTCCACAATACACGAAGTTACCCTAATAATCTGTAATTTGGTGCACTTGCATTTTGTCTAGTGTATGCAAAAATAAATAAAATAATAATTTTTTAAAAAATACACACAATTAATTCTAAATGTTTCTATAAAAACTAAAAGATTTTAGACATAAGTATCATACATAACACAGTGGGGCAGAATCAAAATTTTTTGGAAATAAATCTGGCATTTCTAAACGGCTTACCCAATCGGGTCGTACTCAAGGAGTAATCGAGTTTAATTTAAAGGGTGACATAACTCTTTTTTTATTAAAAAAACCGAGAATATTTTGGTATAAAAAACATGTCCTATTTTTCGAATAGGTTGCCCCTACACACAAAAAAATCCATAGGTTATATTTCCTAAAAATATAGTATAAATTTAACTAAGCGCAAGGGTAGAATGGCATTTACAAAGTTTCTTAGTTAATATGACTAAAATTTTAGATAATTTCAATGTTCGAAAAATCAACTAAAATTTTTTGTTAAAATTCCTTATAAAATTGTTTAATTCACCAATGAAAGCTAAGTAAATTTATAATTTAATTTTTCATAATTTAACTATGGAACAATTGTAACATAAAATGAACTTATTTACAAATTATATTTAGAATATCTTTAGCTTTTATTTAAAAAAATGTATTTACAGAATGCATTTTATGTGTATATAAATTAAATTTAATAAAAACTGGTTGCTTTTTTGTACGTGATTCGCATCAGAATCACTCAGACCCTTGAACTCATGCGTTTTGGTTGCTGGCGTAAGACACGCATAGGGCATCTAGCTAAATTAAATTGAGCCAATTCCGACACTACATTGCCGTCGACATACCAGTTAGTCTTAAATTGTAATTATAATTACAAACCTCTTGCGGCTGATGATCGAGACCAGCTAAATCTTCATTATCTGTTTGTTTTTCTAAATTTTCGGGGCTGCTGTAATTTTTACACTCATCCGTTGATTTTTTTGATGAATTCAAAAGTTGAGGACTAGCCATGTAGGTGGATTTGACGGGAGTTGAACTTATTGTGGACTGCTTGATTTTTTGAGTTTTGAAAATAGAATTTATTTAAATTTTTATATTTTTTAAAGTAAATTTATTATATACATACCCTTTTGCACCAAAAATATTTTCAATTGACAATTAAATAAACAAAAAACTTCGAAGAAGAAGTTACTAATTCCAATAGTTATATTAACATAGTTTTTAGGTAAAGTGTATTGTTTGAATTAACTATTGGCATAGATAATAAAACTAAGTTTTTCATTTTCATACAAAAATAAATTAACTATGCAAGCTTAGTTAATATAGCCTCGATTATTTTTTTGTGTGTACGCCCTTCGGAATTTGACCTATTTTTTATCAAAATTTCAACTTTAGGCCACACGTTCCAAAACTCCAAAGCTGGGATCAGAAAATGGAAAGCAGCTTTAGAAACCCTGATGTGTTCCCTATTTATCCCCAAAGTATGTTCACAGCCCCGAAGGAAATGTGGAAACAATTATGCTCATAATTGTAAAAAGTACCATTTTTTGGGATTTTCGCTTCAATTTTTAGGAATTGCGGGATTCTCTTTGACCTTTTGGCAAGTTTTTTTACACTCTGTTATTTAGAATGACAAATATAAAAAACGTTGAAATTTTCATTGAGTTTTTTTTGATAAATAAAGATTTTATTACATATTTATTGAGTATCTACAACTAAAATTTGTATCAAAATTGTGATAGGATTGCAAATATTAGGAACAATTGGATACACATTTATTCCGAACTGACTCTCTTTGTTTAGATAAGTTTTTTGGTGTTTCAAAACAAATTTCAAGTCAATATCCCAATTAGATTCGAAAATATGCCACTTTAAAAGGGCGTCCTTCAAAAATATTGCACTTTTTTATGCTAAAAAATTTGAATAAATTTTCTACTATTTTATAAATTTAAATCCAACTATCAGAAATAAAATAAATAATTTTTATTGCTAATCATTGCAAAAAGTGCATCAATCAATGTAGAAACCATATTATTTTTACACTAAGACATGGTAAAAAATTTAAAAAATACGAAAAGTCAATATAGGGATTATTGGTAGCGAATTTCAATCTGATAACGATATTTGTAAGTGCTTTATATGTAATTAAGTGAAGAAGTGGACTATATATGGAGACTATGGTCAAATATGGATCGATCCAATAAAAGTTTTTTTTTGTAATTTCGTTTCACATAAAACTTATCTTTGCTGAGTATTGTATGGAGATCTTGTCTTTTTATCAAATGAATAATGTTTGCAATATATCATGATATTAAGTGGAATGTATTTAAAGGAAATAGCAAAACATTTTTGAAAAATATCAACTTTTTGGGAAGTTGTCTCACTTTTTGGTACATAACTCTGGTTACACTTGAACGATTTTGCCCTTTTTCAATACCAAATAATATTTGCGACAACTTCATAGATCGGAATGACGGAATGAAAAACTCAACAAACCCCCATCTTTTAGGTGGTGGCTATAAAAATATAAAATAGATTTTTTATATTTGTCTTAAAACCTACACTAAAATTAAACAATTAAAATACATATCGTTACATCATCTCAAAAATCTAAAAGTGATGCGCAAAAAACCATTGCAAAATAAAAAGTATCTCTGATATTAATTAAAATTTTCGATTTTGATATTGTAGTTGTTACGTTGTTTTGCATTTTACGTGACGATATATAAATAATGACTGGAAATTTCTAGACAATTGTTAAAATTTATCATAATCAGAAAATATTTCATTGACACAGCAAAACTAAAAAAAATAGTAAGGGTACTCATTTAAACGCTTAAGTTTCCCATTTGTGCAAATGTGCAAATTTGCGCGACGTGTTTCATGAACCCACCTTTTCAATTTTGTGCAAGTTTACACAGAAAGTTTATATTTGTTAAAAATGTCAAATAAAAATAAATTCAACAAAAGTTGTAAAAAATAAGTTTTTCAAATTGTATAAATTTAAATTCTAAAAATGTTGAATGAAAGTTAAATCTTTGGAACAAACGATGATATACATAGTTTGGAAGATTTTGTATATGTTCTAGCTCTTGGTGAATGTTTCCATACACATTGCCATTCAATCCAATCATTCTGTTCCAAAGTTACACAATTTTCACATGCACAAAATATTTATATTTTATTTGATTTTTATTTTTCATAAATAAAAGTAAACAAAAGCAGCTGATATTCAAATGCACAATAAATTTAAGTTTGCGAGTCTAAATTGTCGCGCAAACTTATCGGAGTTGTGCAAACGAATTTCCATACATTTTTTGACAGTTCATTTGCGAGAGTGTAAAAATGCACAGATTGCACAGTTTGCGAGGCATTTAAGCGTTTACATGAGGACCCTTAGTGTTCTCTATACCAAAATTAGTTTTTAACATAGAACTTAGCATATGGTGTTTGTTTATTTATGTAAAATATAATTTTTTAAAATGCTATTTTATAAATAAATATTTATTAGTTTCATTAACAACTAATGTTTAATGTATGAATATTAAAAATACAGAAAATTAAATTGTAATTAAATATAGCAGCTAATAAGAGTATTCAATTTTAAATTAATTCCTTCGTCAGTTCTTTTCCATCATCATCACAGTTATGTTAGCTTTATTGGTATTCTTGTTAATCTTTTATTGTTTTGAAAATAATCACTGCATTCCCTGAGGCAATCTACCCAAACATATTGATGTCCCGAATCATGGCTTTTATCTAGAACTTCATATTCTTTGGAACAATATTCCGAATTACATTCAAAGTCTTGGTATATTTTTTCGGTTTCAGCATTATAGTAACATTTTACAGCCTTATCTTGCAGATGAACTCGAGCTGCATATATACTGTGTCCCTTATTATTGATGCCCAGCTTTAAGATGCTTCCTTCAAATTGCTTCTCGTCCTGTTTAAAAATTTTGGGTTTTATATTGACCCAATAGAAACTATTGAATTTTAAGTGAACACGTCGGCAATAACGGGGATAACAAATCGCTGAACACTGTTTCCTACCACCACATATCCGCGAGTCCTTTTTAAATTTGTCACTCAGACATTTTTGATGATACACATGACCACATTTTATTGATGTGTAAATAATATCATTATTGTGAAAATATTCTGCACAATCTGAGCATTGAGCTTTTGATGATTCCATTATTATTTATTATATATTTATTATTAATCACTGAAATAATTGAAACTGTAGTTGTTGATCTGAAGATTTCTTTTCTACTACTTGCAGTGAGATTATAGCTCTGGCTTTTTATTACAAAATTTGTAAATAAGCTTATTAGTCTGTGACGTATTTGTATTTATTTTATTGCTGTATTACTAATCTTCTCAAGATACTGGCACACGACATATAGCATTTATAATCACTTCTATTTTTCAAACTACTTACAATGATAGAAAAGACATTTATAGAAAGTTAGAACACTTCTCAAAATATTCGGAAAAGTGTAATATTTTACAAAGTCGAAAAATTTGGAGGCGCGCTGGTCGAGCTTAAATTGGTGGATTTCAAGGAAATTTACTTTTGGGTCAAAAATTTGTTAAAACCTCTCCTATTTATTTGAGAGATCAAAATTCGAATGCTTTAATTTTTTTACATTGTGCCATTTATACGAAGTAATATAAAATGGGATGTAGGTACTTATATCATGAAAATGATTTCCGTAAGGTAGTTATAGAATTTTGCGTGGTGTGTGCCGAAATGCACGGTTCTACACAATGCGATAAATCCAAAAACGACTCAAAAGTCAAAAATGCAGCAACTGTGGGGGAAATCTAGTATTTATCCTGTGCTATCAACGAACCTAGTAATATACCCCAAATCTCGTAAAACACAAATAAAAAAGATTCATACGCTATTGTTCTAAGAACAAATCAAACCTATACTCAAAACCCACCACTACGAAACAAAAATAACACTAATATGAACGTGGAATTTGCAATCGACTAGAATCTACAATTTTACCATATCTATGAGTGTCATGATGCAGGAAATGCTTAAAATCCAATCTATGTTATTGTAAGCTATACTAAATCAGCCATGAACTGTTTGAAAATATGTTTCTGGAATTCAAAAGCGATACGCCAACATAAAAACGAACTCGAATGCCGGTTTCTGAAACCCATTGGACGTCCAGAAGTTCATTTCAAATAAATGGATATGTAATATATGATACCAAAGATCCCAGAGGTAGAGCGTGTGGAAGTTCGGCAATTTTAATAAAAACTCGAATCAAAGACTACTTAATGTGTAATTTTGGAGAAGATTATCTTCAAGCTACTACGATCTGTCTTGAAGATTTTCATCGAAACTTAGTGATTGCATCAATATACAAACCGCATAGATTTTCAATTACAGAAAGTTTTTATACTAATTTTTTTAAATTACTAGGCCCCCGTTACCTGACTACTGGCTATTATAATGCTATAATGCTAATGCGCTGTATATGACTGGAGGAGCCCTTTCAAATGATATATATATGTCGTTTTGGAAGAAACCAAAAAAAAAAAAAATTTGAAAATGGTTCAGCTCAAGGACTACACCCAAAATATTGCGGGAACATCCTAAAACAAATCAAGGTTTAATTTGAGGGTGTAACATAATATTTTTTTTCTGTGAGTCGGCTTAATATTTATATGTGTGTTTTATATCAAGTGACACAACTTTGAAACCGATGTCTTTCGATCGGGATTAAAATTTTGCGATCGGTTATTGATTTTGCAAATAAAAATTTTATTTCTTGAGTTACAAAATATTTATTTTGATAGATATCTCACTCGAATCCCACTAAGCGACCAAAAATATCATAAAGGAATAGATCGAAGGTTACTTTTAAGCAAAAAAAAGTTTAAAAAATTTTTGGATTTTGCAAAGAAAAGTCAACATTTTTTAATTTTTTTTAATCAAAAATTTTTCATTTATTTTTTTTTTTTAACTATTTGGGACAAATTTTGCTAAGAACAAAATATAATAAGTTGCATTGATGAGAAAAAGCACTTGTTTGACCCCCTCTAATTCAGAGAGTTCTTGATCGATCTTTTTGAAAAATTGTGTCTAAGCTACTATCCAATAGAGCTTATCATGGTGCAAATCGGAAGACATAGGTTTGAAAAGATATAACGATAATATTTTTTTTTTATTTCCAAATTAGAAATTAGAAGTTGCTCCGGAATTAATATGTGTTCCACAGAACTAGTCTGGAACCAATATATAACTAATGCCATAGAAGTGTTTTAGAATCATAATTGCGTTCCAAAGAACTGGTTCCAGAAGTAATTACGACATTATTAGTTAAAAGTCTGTCATTAAAGAATCTAAAGTGGTGCTGTTAACAAGTTCTGAAAATGTTCCTGGGAAATAATATTTATAAATAAAAATATCTTAGCATTTGCCATAATGATGCTGTCGTTTTGCTCTTTTTAACGAAACTAATATCTTATGAAGTAGGTAATACCGCATACACCGGATTCCAACTCAGTGTGATATTTTTATTCTAAAATTAAATTTACGATATCAGAATATTAAAAAGAGATGTATTCAACATTGTGATACATCGCAAATGTTGCAAACATTGCGATGTGGTTATATTGGTAACGCCTACTAAGTCATCTTTTGGTGTGGAAAATCACATTTGTTTTATAAAATTTTGAAATTTGATCATTTTTATACCACCAAAAGTTGTTAATGAGGATATAAAAATATAAGTTAATCATCCCGTGTGTAAAATTGTGAAATATTTATCTGAGAGCCAACAAAGTATATAGCTCAAGAGTACATTGCTTAGATCTTTCTCATTTCTAGAGTCTGTCTCAATAGGATAAATTACACTAAGGGTCATTATTACAACTTGCCTTTATATTCGTAATAGTAAAAGTTAACTTTAAAGCAACCTTTTTCTGTTACATAACGCTACCTTTTACTATTACGAACAAAAATGCAAGTTGAAATAATGGCTCTAAGACTATTTATTTTGATAGCAATTATTATTTAATTAACAAAGAAAATGTCATGACTAAACCTAATTGTAATCGGAAATGTTGAATTTAATTATCACAGAGTGTTTCAAATCCTAACCCAATATAAACAACGTTCTGCATTGCTAGTTGAACTTATTTTTTTAACAGGACAAGTTATAAGGAGAATTTAAATTACAATTCAAACCGAGTTTAGCTATTAATTTCCAATATAGATTTATTAAACTGGTGTATTTTTTCAACAATGTAATTTGTTTCTAAATTGGCGAAATGAAAAATATTATATTTTTTCATTCATAAAATTCAGCAATTCATGAATTATAAGTATCAAGGGGAAATACAACAGATGAATAAGAATGAATGAATTATAAATATGTGGATTTTGTTTTGTATAATAAGTTGATAAACCACAGTAATTATAAATACTCATAGTTTTTTTTGTAAATTAGATTTACTGTTACGATGTTGTTGGATTTTAAGGTAATAAATTCCTACACCATAATTATAATATGGTCAAATAGTTCAAGAATCATGCGATATCAGACATTTGAAAATCCCTCAGTAGCGGCGCTGTTGGGTATCAAAGTAGGGCATCTCAGACAAGTAAAAATAATCAAATTTGTAAACGCTTGCGAATTTTTTGAGGTTTGTCTCAAATCGAAGATTTTAATATATTCTCAATCTCTTATAGTTATTCAGTTTTATGTACTTGAAAATTCAAATTTTAAAATTTCACCATACCCTGTCTAAGTTTTTTCATAATATCGGGCACAATATACGAAATATATTATAAAACGTTTTTTGTTAGTTAAACAATAAATAAGAATCTCATATGAAAAAGTTGCACAACAATATCTTTTACGAGCCCAAAAATTATCAAATTTGAATTTGAAAATTTTGAAATATTCGTACACAGAGAAATCAGATTCGTGATTGCCATCAGGAATCTGTTTTCTCTGTGTATTTTTTTGGACGAAAAACTGCTTCATAGACAACATTTTTCTTAGGGAACTTACTTCCAGACCCCGCATCGCCGCTGCTGAAAGGCATTTGGGGTACGTCTTCAAAAAAATAAACTTGAATACTCTTCTGCTATGCCAGTTAAGGCAGATATATGTCCAAAATATTTTAATTCAGCCCCACAGTGCAGGAAGCAGTAACATTTACAGTTACTAGAAAATATCAGTGGTATATTTCACCTTGTTAGATTCATTCACTTAAATGTTATTGGGAACATGTACAGTACAAACTGTTTCATATATTTTGATTCAATACTTTATACCGACTACCCTAACGTGTTTTAATTGTTTTTAAACGTCGGAGGACGGACATTTTTTAATTTTTTTTAATGTTTGGACCGCTTTTTCCATGTGAATTTTGCAAATATTTTCAACAACAAATATTCTCAACATTTTTGTCAGTCAGTGTTTTTTTTTTTGGAAACTTGAGCTAGATTGGTGCATTTCACCTTAATGACTACTTTAATCGGGAAGAAAATAGGTTTCCAAAAATTCAAATAAAATTAGAATTATATTGAATTTCGAAAATCGGAAAAGCAAGTTGCTATGAAATTATATGGGTTTATAATGTATTAAACTAATCATTTTAATAAATTATATGTAGAAATTTAAAAAAGCTTGACATTTCTCCAAATAACTAAAAAAGTTCAATTTTTTTTTTGGAGTTACGCTCTAATTTTCAAAGACATTTTTCATGATACCAATATTTCATATGTTTTCTTTGCAAGAAAATTATAAAAACTTAGAAAAGGACATTTTTCCAGCTCAACAAATACTGACGCCAGGACAAACATTTTGGGAAAATGTGTCTTAGAATGAATTAAACATTTATTTTAGTTTGGATTTGGGTGCCCCCATAATAATTATGAATCGTATCCATATCCAGTATTATTATTTGTGCTTACTGGAATAACATTTGTGTTAAGTTTGTTATTGAATTTCATAATATTCGATACTTTGATTTTTAGTGGTCCTAACGCGGATGACAAAGTTTATTACAAATGTATCCTTAAAAGCAGAATTATAAACCAGTGACTCATTTGTACATTTTTATAATTATATGTTGGTACAATTTTTAAATTTCAAATGCGATTCCTTGATCTTAATATAAAATTATGAAAGGTCTGAAATTGAAAACCGTGCACGTAAACTTATTCTGCGTTTTATATAAATCATGCAATATGCAATAATGAATCATTCTCTCACGGTAATATAAATGACAAATACGGCACACGACATGATAATACAATTAATAATAATAAGTACCAGTGTTGTCAGAAGTAGGGACAAATCGCTATATTTTGTCTTAATTTTGCAAAATAAAAAAAAATCATATATTTGGTCAATTCACAAGGTCTCTTATCAGTCATATTATCATAATATCCTAATATATCACGACTCGGCGGGTCGGCTTAACCGACTCGTAGGCATTCGGCGTTGGTCTCTGCTGGTTCGTTACGATAACACAATAAACTAGCATAGAAAGTAGTATTATTTTAGGAGATCTTTTTCTTGAAAATCAATAAAAACCATTGTGAATTTATATATTTTTAACAACTTAAATGTTCAGAATTTTTATTAGGGTAATTTTCAAGTCATCTACGATTTTTTTTTTATTTGTAGAAAACGTAGGAATTAAAAAAAATGCTCCACTGGCAACACTTAATAAAATACATGCAAATTTTAGAATAAAAGCCAGTGCTTTAACGTTATGCAAGTAGTATACTTACAATAAATCTTCAAATCAACAACTAATTTTTTCAATTATCTCAGTGATTAAAAACAAATAAATAATAATACATAATGGAATCATCAAAAGTTCAGTGCTCAAATTGTGCAGAATATTTTCATAATAATGACATTATTTACACATCAATAAAATGTGGTCATGTGTATCATCAAAAATGTTTGAATGACAAATTTAAAAAGGACTCGCGGATATGTGGTGGCAGAAATCAGTGTTCTGTGATTTGTTATCCTCGTTATTGCCGACGTGTTAACTTAAAATTCAATAGTTTCTATTGGGTGAATATAAAACCTAAAATCTTCAAACAGGACGAGAAGCAATTTGAAGGAAGCATCTTAAAGCTGGGCATCAATAATAAGGGACACAGTATATATGCAGCTCGAGTCCATCTGCAAGATAAGGCTGTAAAATGTTACTATAATGCTGAAACCGAAAAAATATATCAAGACTTTGAATGTAATTCGGAATATTGTTCCAAAGAATATGAAGTTCTAGATAAAAGTCACGATTCGGGACATCAATATGTTTGGGTAGATTGCCTCAGGGAATGCAGTGATTACTTTCAAAACAATAAAAGATTAACAAGAATACCAATAAAGCCAACAATACTGTGATGATGAGGAAGAGAACTGACGAAGGAATTAGTTTTAAATTTAATACTCTTATTAGCTGCTATATTTAATTACAATTTAATTTTCTGTATTGACTTATTTTTAATATAATTATTATTCATTAAACATTAGTTGTTAATGAAACTAATAAATATTTATTTATAAAATACCATTTAAAAAAATTATTTTTTATATGGTAAATTCCAAATTTCCTATAGTGCACACTATTTTTTTTTTTTTTTTTTTTTTTTTTTGCTGTGTCAATGAAATTAGAGTTTCCAATTCGGTTTTAACCGAAACCGCGGTTTTTCAAGGCCTAAAACCGAAACCGACAATTATTCTTCGGTTTTCACTTTTAATCTATTTTCACTAGAAAAATTCAAAATTTAGAAATGAGAAACAAAATTTTTCATCCAATTATTCATCCAATATCTCTAAATACAGATCGGTAAAAATATCTTAAAATTTGCTTAAATTTTTTAAGGTCAAATTTGTTTAGCAGTTCCTATATCATCAACTGATTTAATAGTTAATAAATTATCACAAAACCGAACCGAAACCGATCGGTGTTCAATTTTTTGAAACCGAAACCGCGGTTTTGAAATTCTTCGGTTTTTTGGAAACTCTAAATGAAATATTTTCTGATTTTGATAAATTTTGACAATTGCCTAAAATAAACAAAAAATTATGATTTTGCAAAAAAAAGTCAAAAATTGTATGTTTTGAGTTACAAGACATTTATTTTGATAGATATCCCACTCGCATCCCACTAAGCGACCAAATAGGTCTTCAAGAAAAATATTTAAGCTTTCGTTTGAAAAAACAGTCAAAAAAGTTTTTGATTTTGGAAAAAACATTACAAACATTTTTTATTTTTAATTGAAGAAATAGCTATCTAAACTACTTGGGACACATTTTGCTAAGAACAATAGGTAATAAGTTACATGGATGAGAAAAAACCCCTGCTAGGCTAAAATGTCAAATTTTCACCCCCTCTAACTCAGAAAGTTCTCGACCGATCTTGTTGAAAAATTGTGTTTGAATTACTATCCAATAGAACTAACCATGGTGCAAAGACATCGATTTCAAAAGTTTTTAAAAAAATAAGTTTTAAATTAAAAGTTCTTGGCGATTTACATAATGGAAGTATGTCCTTTTATTGTACTTTTATTGCTATATGACTTAATTCCGAATCCACAAACAATTTTTCCAAAGTTTTTCTAATTGAAAAGTTTCTAAAGTCAAAACAGGGTTACGTGTTACTGCTAGAAATCCTTCCCACTACTATCTTATTATTTTATTTTTATACCCTTCACCTTCGTGAGAGGGGTATATATAAGTTTGTCATTCCGTTTGTAATTTCCACAATATAATTTTCCGACCCTATAAAGTATATATATTCTGGATCCTTATAGATAGCGGAGTCGATTAAGCCATGTCCGTCTGTCTGTCTGTTGAAATCAATTTTCTGAATGTCTTCGGGTTCCAAATCTTCAATAATTCTGTCAGACATGCTTTCGAAAAGTTTCCTATTTAAAATCAACAAAATCCGGCCATAAATAACGGAGATATGAGCAAAAATCCAAGACAACCTCTATTTTTGGCCTATTTTTAATCTATATCTCAATTACTAAGTCATGAATATAGACAGTATGGATATCTAATGATAGCTATTTCAAAGTCCATTGCAACGATGTATAGTAGGCTATAATAAGTTGGACCTACAATGGGTCAGAATCGGGAAAACTATTTTTTAACACGAATTTTTTTTCACAAAAAACATTATTTTGTCATAAATTTGTTTCACTAATAAATTTAAAAAAAAAATTTAAACAAATTGGAAAAAACTTTTAAAAAGCTATTTCGAAAAAAAAATTTTAAAAAAATTAAAAATTTTTTTTTTTTAATTTTATTTTAAAGTATAATTTGGTGAAGGGTATATAAGATTCGGCACAGCCGAATAAAGCTCTCATACTTGTTTAATATAAATTTCTTTAAAAAATTATATAAATAATTCCAATTTTTTTTTTTTTTTTGCAAATGTGAGGGATACTTCCCTTATTTAAAATTATCTTTTGATGTATGTTCGCAGTTATTATTAATTACAAAAACAAGTTAACGAAGGAATAAATTGTATTACATATATTTCAAAATAATTAAAAATATTGAATGAAAAACTTTATTGCGTTTGATGCGTGAATTTTTTTAACAACCGCGAAAAAAATAATACCGTGTTTTTTTTCATATTTTTTAATGCTCTATTTGACTATGCTATGCCAATTTGCATATTTGCAAAAATTATCAATAGTTACTTCCCTACTGTACACATTCCAAGATACAGCGAACTTGCTTAACAAATTTTATTTCATAACATAATTTTAGGCGTCTATAAAATACCATCGTTAATTAGGGTTGCCATATTAAATTAGTCATATTGGGAAAAAATACTTTATTTTGAAAAAACTACTTTGACGATTATAGTGTGTACATTGCAAAATTTTTTTAAATATTTAAAGACCTTTAAAATAAACAAAATGAATTTGTAATCAATTATTTACTTGGGAAAATTATAAAAATTTATGTTCTGAACTAGTAAAAAAAGTTAATACATTTCCTCTGAAAATTATGTATAAAAAATAAAATATCACCTCAAGCACTACAGGATTCTTCACACTGGAATTGTTAATTTTTCTTTTTATTTTGGTACCTATTATATTATTTATTATGTTTTTAATTTAATTTTTATACCCTTCACCATGAGTGGCAAGGGTATATATAAGTTTGTCATTCCGTTTGTAATTTCTACATTTTTCATTTGCGAGCCCACAAAGTATATACATATATACTGGATTGTTATGTAGCGAAGTCGATATAGCCATGTCCGTCTGTCCATATGTTCTAATCAACTTTCCGTAGCCCCCAAATAACTTACAAACATAGTTGATATATCGGGAATTCTTCCGACTCGGTCGCTGTTTCAAATCTAGAAAATCGGGACAACCTCGATTTTTGGCCTATTTTTGATCTATATCTGGATTACTAAGTCATTAATGTAGACAATATGGATATCCAATGATAGATATTTCAAAGTCCTTTGCAACAATTTATATAAGGCTATTTTTTAACCCGAATTTTTTTCACTAATAATTTAAAAAAAAAGATTTTAAAAAAAATTAAAAAAAAAATTGGAAAACATTAAAAATAAAACATTTTCGAAAAAAAAGTGTAAAAACTTTTTTTTTAAATTTTGAAAAACAAATTGAAAAAATTTTTATTTTGTTTACCTAAAAATATTTAAAATTTTTATTTTGAAGTATAATTTGGTGAAGGGTATATAAGATTCGGCACAGCCGAATATAGCTCTCATACTTGTTTTTATTTATCACTGTTTTTTTTTTTAATAAAATGCGTTTCATAGTAAAACAGCTAGATTGAACATACCTTGTCTTCTTCATTTTCTTTCGATTCAGTTTTTGGTTGGAATATTCTAAATATCGTGAATGTTTCAGATTCGTATTTAAAACCAATGATGTCGCGGTGACTTCTAGATACTATTCCGTGATGCAATAATGTGAAGCTAAAGTACGTCTACAGCATATCGAAAAATCGAATGCTAATGATAAATAACTTGAAAAATATTAAAAATACCAAAATCTTAAATCGAAAATGTGTTTGTTATTCCGTCGAAAACCCTCTCAACTAATTTATTTTTTTGTATTTTTTCCCTAATTTTCAATGTAGAATACAAAATTCCCTAAAATTTTAAAATTTGCTATGGTTTGGATTCTATCGATTTAATGCCCAATCTGGGCAACAATCTTCCAGAATGGACCTCCAGAAGGGACCTCCGAACTTTGACAGTCGATATCGGCCATATTGTTGAAGCCACATCTATTTTGCCAAATCACTATGGACGGACATAACATTCAAACACATGTACAAATGATAAAATAGCTTTATCAAAATGGGTGTTCTGATCTTGGGCACGACTATAAACAACGACTTGTGTTCCCTGAATGGGTCCTGGAACAGTTTGAAACTGATCCTAATTTTCTTAAAAAAATCATCTTCAGCGAAGTGGGGCACCTCTGGTATATCAAAAATTAAAAATGATTCAGGGGCCTTTGAAATTACGATTTATATGCAGTCGTTACAAAATGGGATAATTTCGAGTCATTTTTCGAAAAATTTCCCATATGGGCAATTCCATATCATCTTACGTAACAGTTGTACGCCTATAGATTGGAATAGATTTTTCAAAAATAAGAGTATCTGAAAAATAATTTGGTCTTATGTTCCATTCAGAGGGTACTAGATTTTAAAAAAATTATAAGTTCTTTCGAAACATTGTTGTCAAAAATATCGAGCGAAATAAGTTTATATCGTACGTGACATAAAACGGAAGTCATTTTGAGGTACATGTAGAAATATGCTAAAATTTGCGAATCGTGAGAGGCGTTAGGTTTTCTTTTAATTTCTTAGGCCCGTTTTCTCAATGTATCGACAAACTGTCTGTTACTAAATGTCGACATAAATTTATTAGGCCGATAAACTGTCCGTTAACAATTTTGGCTTTCTCAATATACCGACAAAAAACATTATTTTCTGTTGGCAATACCTCTCGAAATAGATGTGAAAGGTGGGAACCCTGCCTTCAAGTGACAACATGTTTACATAAATCAGCTGTTTAATGTGGCCATCGACAGCCGGAATCTTTTGAAAAATGCATTATCCTCCATGTCTGCCAAGTAGTTAGGGCTGGCATGATAAACTCTTTCAGCATTCACTTGGAACTCATGTTATTTGAGTTCGTCCTCCATCAAATTAATGTTATTAAACTTTTTTTTTATAAAATCTATTTAATTTCGTTTACACAAACACATAAAAACTATGAACAGCAGTCGGCTGTTATTTATTTATCTGTACGATAAATAAATAATTGGCAGATGAGGTCGGGTTAGTTTTGCGATAGAATAGAAGCAAATGAGACATTGAGAAAACCAAATTTCTTTAATCTGCAGTTTTTCGTTGGGAAAAAAGATAATCACCTAATGAGAAAACGGCCCTTAGACTAAACCAAATATATTTCCTTTACAATCCATCATATTTAAATAAAAACAATCTTTGGATGATTTTATAATAAATACGTGACAGATTTTTCTCTTATAATATAACAATATATATTCTGTAAATATATGTATACAAAAACTAAAAAAATTAATAGAAAATATTCATTCGGTTTCAATAATTTTATAATAGCAAAAAACAATCAGAGTCAAATTCATACTACATGCTAATTGGGAGCTTAGTTTTCGCCGCAATTTTAGCCTAAAATATACCAATTAAATTAAAAAATTAAATAAAGTAAGTTTAAACTATTATTTTTGCATTTAAAATGTTGTAATAAATACTTTCACATAGTAACATTTAGTATTTTCTTCTATTCAAATCATCTTGAAAAAAAGTTTCAAAGGTTTTTGTTTTTTCAATCGTGGTAGTCATTCTCGTGGAATTGCCCATATGCCTGCATTTATATCGGGCACTAATTATGCTAGCTACTTAAGTTATACCTTATTGTAAAGCTGCATTCTTAAGCAATTCAAATAAACCAAAAGCAAGCTTTCTAGCTCTTTAGGGGCCTTTGAAATTACGATTTATATGCAGTCGTTACAAAATTTAATAATTTCAGGTAATTTTTCTAAAAATGTTTGTGATCCGATGTGAAAGATTTTTATATATATGAAATCTACTAGACGAAGCCTACTAGTTTTTTTCCCATATTTTTGAAGAAATCGTTCTACAACGACTGCGAAGATTAAAAAAAGTTTTAGTCTTACTTAATGCGGAATTTGTTTAGTTTATTCAATATGCTAAACCGTTTTTGAGTTACGCGAATATATGTTATACAACCTCCTCCATTTTCGAAATAACTGTATATCGCAAAAATAAGAGCTAACCTAAAAAACAGTTAGCACCACTAGATTCACCTTGACAGAAAAAAAGTGTCAAAATAGAGCACAGTGTTATTATTTTAATTACAATCTATTTTAATTCATGCGGTTTATGTAAAGGGTGTTTTTTATAGAGATTGGGAAATTTTAATTGAAATAAAACAGTGAACAACATTTTTAATATCCATCCAATAAGCATATGACATTAATGTTTAATTATGATTTCTGACATGTGGCCGCCGCAGCTAGCGCGTACATGGAGTAACCTGGAGATCTAATTTTCACAAAGATCTTTTAATTATTAGCTTATAATATACTCGGAATGAATCCTTTTGTATTGGACACACTAAGTAAAATATTATTTCGCATAGCTTTCATACAAAGAATAAGGTCAAAACTATACTTAATTTTCGGTTATCAAAAAAAAGAAAATATTTTAAGATTTAAGAAAAATTATATATAGAAGCTAAATGAGTTCTTGCTACTATTAAAATTACATTTATGCTTAGATTTCAAACTAATACCCGATTTAATTTCATCAAAAGGATGCTTTTATTTGAGTTTATAGCTTGTTTAAGAGAAATGACGTAAGAAAGCTTGCTGCGATTAAAAATTAAAATTAACACAGACTTTAATAACATTATTATAATGATAATAACTCAATTTTATAATATTCAGTCTAGATGAACCCGGTCCGCGTTGCTGTTGTAGCAGATATCTATAAAAACTTAAAACAGGAAACAAATGCATTTAAGGCAAATGGAATATTATATCTATAAATTCATCTTAAGAGGATATAGGATATACAATATCTTTCGTTTTTTTATTTGGAGTAAAAATATATAAATTATTTGTTGTACCAAGTCGGGAGCAAGCCACATACAATTGACCGTCTGATAAATATGAATTTTGTTAGTGGTTATATCAAAGCAAGACAAAACGGGATATGGAGCCGCTTGAATTCAAATGGACAAAGTCAATGGAAATCATCGATACGTCTCACAGTACTCTGTTTCATAGACAAAAGTCGAAAATAAATTTTTCTTCCAAATTTTAATAAAATATATGTAATTTGAGAGATAAGAAGACATCTAATATACTCATCCAAAAATTATATTGATATGACTACATTTGTTACTGAGAGAAGGCTCTAAAGTCAGAAAATTTTTCAGGGAAACGAAAGTGCTTTTGAAGATAGACTTACAAAAAATATTATAAAAATTTAGGTTTTTGGAAAAAAGTTTTTTAGTTTAATATTTTAAATAACTATAGCGGTATTCATAATGTAGAGTACTTGGCCTGGTAATGTAGTATAAGAGCAGAATATTAAAAAAATAAAAACAAAATACATTAGAAATTGAAATGTTTGTCAATAAATAGCTTTTCTGCTTTTTTACTAGCACAAGTACTCTACATTGTGAATACCGCTTATGTATGTATACAGTCAAGAAAAGGAAAAATTCTTGTTGTGAAATTTCACTCTTAGAATGTTTTTACATAGCTTTAAAAAGTGCATATTAAAAATTAAAAAATATTACAGTTTGGTGGAAAATATAAACAAAGTGTATAAAATGTAGTATTTTTTTGTTATTGTTTTTCATAGCTAATACATCTATTTATTTAAAATAAAAAGAAAATTAACGGAATTTTTGCCGCAATTTTGAAAAAAATTATTTTTAAAAAATGATTATTATTGTTAATTTTAGTATAAAATGTTAATAATTTCCCACATTGAAAATTATATTAAATCATTTAAATTATAATACCAATTGTACAATTTATGTATTTCGAATTTTGAATAAATTTTCATAAAAAATCTTGCTTTTTTTTGTTATTTTCTATAATTGGTTCGTCGATTAAACGATATCCGTCCGTCTGGCTGTCCATGTAAGCATTATGCGCAAAGCTCAGGTTGCAATTTTTAAGATATTTCAATAAAATTTGGTATTTATACTTTTTTTGGTCCAACGATCAAACCTATTGAAACTGGCTGAAATCGGTTCAATATTTCACCTAGCTCCCATACAAATATCCTCCCGAAACTGGACTTTATCGGTCATATATGTTTTATTTATATAGGTATCTACACAAGTTTTGCTCCAAATAAGTTTTATATATACGAATTTATGTCACTAAATTTAATTATGATCGGTCCATAATTAGTCATAGCTCCCATATAAGACACGCTTCCGAAAATCACTTTAACATGCCAAAATCTTCTAAAAACGTTGCTATACACATAAAATTCAACATAATTAAATTTCATATAGACATAAATCACACGACGTAATTTCATGCTGATCGGTCCATAATTAGTCATAGCTCCCATATAAGGCCCACTTCCGAAAATCACCCACGAATATAAATTATTGAAATTTTAAAAGAAACAAGTTTTTGCTCATTTACTTAGTGTAGGGTATTATATGGTCGAGCTTGACCGACCATACCTTCTTACTTGTTTTAAAACATTTAATTATATATTAAGAATTAAAAATTACTGAATATGAATTTTTAATTTACCATTTTTAGAATTATATTACATAATATAAATTTTAGCAAGTTTGAGACTAAAACGGTTACTCATGTACATTATTTAATTTAATGTAATTATTTAAAAAATATATATTTCCAATAAATAAGAAGTTTTATAACTACTAACATTTATTCACCAATAGAAAATTGGAAAAATGAAGTGAATTTTCGAAAGAATATTAAAATGGTATTTAAATTTGTATAAAATCGTCAAACGAATTTCACATAAATTACACTTATATGGAAGCAAGAGGAGTCCTTGTCCTTAAAATTAATTTTGGCACACAATAAACCCTTAATTCTAGAGATAACTGAAAATGTTTTAAACATTTTAATCAATATTTTAGCTAAAATGTCATTTTTAATATTCAGTATATATGGCAGGTAGGCAAGCCCTTCACCCGATTTTGATCAAAATTTGTATTATCTCTAATAATGCAAAAGGGTACTTGTGTACCAAATTCTATATCTCTACGAAAGCTCCTTCTACTTTTGTCCATTCGTTATATGGGGACAAAGCACTGTGCGTCTTCGCCTTCGAATCTGCCACCAATGATTGTTTCCCCAATTAACGCGTTTAAGTTGCGGATAAGCATTATCGGTGATCCAACCTTCAATGTTAATACATCTGGTGGCATTTAGGCTGGTTCCAATGAATTCAAAAATTCAGTATGACGATTGAAAGAAAAGCTTGGAAAAAGCTTATTCATTGCACCAATCAGTACGTCCTTGTGATTACTGTAGTCATTATCCTTATTGTAATGAAATGCCGACAACTTTAAATTGATTCTTTCTCTTGAACGTGCCATTCGTGAGCGATTGGCATCTACTCTTTCGATATGTTTTTGGATTGTCTCTGCAGCTCTCGATTCTAGACGTCCACTTTCTGTATCCGCGTCTCTAGACGTATATGCCCGTTCCCGATTTTCCTGAAGACGTGGTTCGCAATCGCGTTTGTTGGTATTTTTGTAAATTTTCACTCAAAAAAATTTTGTAAATAGATTTCGCATGGAAATTTCTTATTCATTCACCTAATATGCAAGAGTAAACAAAACTGTTTATCATCGATTGAAAATATTAAAGAACGTTTAGTACAACGTTGCATTAACCGCGGCCTACTTGTTTTATCGAATGATATGAAAACTTGGTATATACTGGACATGTGCTGGAATGTATTCCTTTCATCGCTTACACCAAATCAATTGCTTCAGAGTACACCACTGTGAATTAAATTTTTTAAATCACTGACCTTGAAAACCTTGTACGTTTTGGGGGGGGGGGTAATTCCTATTTCACCCCCTCTGGATCCGCGCCTGTAGTGGATATGTGCTGGAATGTATTCCTTTCTTCGCTTACACCAGATCATTCGTTTCAGAGTACACCACTGTGAATTTTTTCGGGGATATTTCGGGAATTTTCTTGGGTATTCTTCTTGTTTGGTAAGAGACCAGTCCGAATTGGTGCGAATCATCGAAATCGCTCCAGGCGTTCTTGAGTTATAAGCGTACTAACTAACGTCACTCTCTTTTATATATATAGATTACAACTGTATATTTTATTCAAAATTATATGTTCAGGATATACGAGAGCTATACGTGTCCTTGCACCGCTTCTTTTAGCTATATTTTTTCTTCATCTCACCAAAGTAGTTAACCAGATAACTACGTCTATTCTTTTTCCATTGCTTATATTGTCAAATGCAGTAGTACGCTGTGAAAACCGTTAAACTATTTAAAAATGTAGTTGTACTGCTATCATATTGTTCGCAATTGTACATTGTTTTGCAATCGGACCTGTAGTTTAGAAGATTCATAATTATTAGCATTATTTTTGTAATGGTTCCCACAGATTATTACAGATATGCAACAAATGACACTTGTCCACTTTTCAATGGTTGTGGTTTACAGAACGAGAGAAAACATACAATTTTCAATAGGCAACGAATGTGATATATATTTGTCCCTCTTTCCCAACCACAAACATTTTGACATTTTCTTTTGTTTGTTTTCTATTGCCATATTACTAAAACCAGCTGATTCATATCTGTATAATTTGCGATACATACCTTATATGAATGAAACCGAAAATAAATTGTCTATATAGTCAAAATACCCAAATTGTGATTTATATTTTGTGATCAAAAATAAATCACTCAAAGAAACAGTTATAAAAGTTTTTTGGCGAACGAATAATTTCAAGAAATGGACCTGATAACTGACCACCTTGTGATTTGACGCCATTAAATTATTATCTCTGGATATATGTAAAGTCCCTGCCTTAAACTTGTCTAATTAATAAAGCCAATTGAGTGGATATTAAAAACTTTTTTCTCTGTTTTATTTAAATTTTAAGTTTTCCGCCTCTATAAAAAAACACCCTTTATTTGGTTAAACAACATATGAATAAAATTATATGCACTGTTGCTAATTTAGAGATTTTCGTTAACGTTTTTTATGGACAATCGCGGGAAAATCTTGTTTCTACATTTGAGCAAAGTTTTGATTTTAATCTGGAGCGCCACCGCCAAAATTATTGGGATGTTATTATTTCGTTTTTAGCACATCCAAATATTGGATGTAGAACCTCAGAAGTATATATATATATATATTAGGATGGGTCAACTTTTTTGGTAATCTACGAAAAATTCTATGAAAATTTCCCCAAGAAACTATGGGTCTAAAATCAAAACCTAGATCCCGCATCAGTACAAACGCATTTTACCCTCCTCACTATGTTGGTGTAAGTTATATAATGAAGACGTTGGACATAGTCCTTTTTGTCAGACTCTTACCTTGTCTTCGAGTATTGACGTTTTATCTATGGTGGGCAGGTGTTATCCGCCTTAGAGAAATATACATAGAGCGGAGACTCTCCTGTCAAAGACAGGAAACGTAGTAAATAAAACTAAGTGAAAACAAAAATAATACTTGTATGTGGGATTATTTTTAGTAAAATTTTGGTTTGAGTTTTTTTTCTAGTTTCCGCTCTTGTCGTTTCTTTATGCTCTCCGCACACCGTAAAATAATTTAATTTTCTTTGTAATCATATAATTTTACTAAACTATTTTAAAGTATAATATGCGCACCATATTAATATTAAAGAAGATCAGAGAAAAAAGACAAAACTTACTTCTGGCGTTTGGCCTGGGCTCACTCAATAGATAAATAGATATGTATGTTAAACTAAACTGATTTCTAGCGGTTTTTTGAAGCATGATTTGACTGGAAATGTTTAATAAAATTTGCAACAGTGGTTAAATGAATTGCTCATTATTTATTTATTTACTGAACAGCTTACGATGATCCATCATCCAAGAATCTGATTTAATTGTAAATTAGATTTTATATCGTCAAGAGTTTGCATTTTTTTTTTTTTTCTTTCTAAATGGACAAACTGAGTATCCTGTGTAGTTCGTGCTCGCGTCACTTAAACAATTCTAAAGACGTATACTGTATAACAAAATGTGGCCACGCTTATCATGAAGAATGCCTACAAACAATCTTGTATAAAAGAACATGCTCTATTTGCCACACACTCTATGATGCCCGCCAATGTCATAAATTAAATTTATTTTCGAACTCAAATCCACAAATTGATAATGACATGTATCCTTATGATTACGATTGGATGTACTGCGATCATAAAACCAATTTTGATCAACAAGAATTGTCTAAATATTTCTTAAAATTGGGAAACGATTTCAAAAACGATGACATTTACGCGGCTCGGGTTTTTTTGAATAAAAACATGTTGCCAGCCTATTATATAGCAGCCAAAAAATGTGCCATTACAACTTTTGGAGGACATGCCTACGAGCTGAACGAAGATATTGACCTGCTTGATATCACATCCGACAGTCCAGCTTTATATAAATGGGTAAAGTATGAAAATGACGAGGTGCCCGAAAATGCTTTTGATATAACTGAGTTCCCATGCGTATTAGAGTATAGTAAAGCTGACATAAATGCATCAAACAAATCGGAGGAGAAGCTATATTTTGCTCGCGGTAGTTATAAAGGTAAAACACTTTATGGAAAATTGGCCTCAATAAGTAACGGTGAAGGGAATCACATTTATCTAGCTTTTGGATGCGAAGAGATAAAAATTGATGAGGATGACAACGACACCTGTGAAGTTCTAGTAAGAGATCCATTTATGTAAAATACTTGGTACTGAGATGTTTCAATTATATACATATATTTTATTTTATAAGTGTATTTGAACAATTTTTTTTATCAATCCGCTTGTAATTTCTACAATATGAATTTGCTATAGGAAAGTTGATATAACGGTGCCCCATAAACGATGATGAATAAATAGAGTATTAACCAAAACAAAAGTAATTTGTTTACTTTAAAGTATTTTATGGTGAATGGTAAGGTAAATAAGTTATGGTACAGCCGCACAGTGGTCCAAATGCTCAATCTAGCCGGAAAAAAGTCATAACTTGCTTTTGAAAAGCCGTACCGACATGAAACTTAATACGTTTATAGTAGGGATGCCAATCCAGAAAATCCCGGGATTTTTTGGGATCGGGATTTCCCGAATCCTTTGTGAAAAACAAATCCTGGGATTTTTCGGGATTAACAAATATAACTTTAGAATAAGCTTATATAAATAGTAGGATTTAAGCTTTTCTTAATTTCATTTATAATAATGTTTATAAAATGTTTCTAAAGTATTGAGAAGAAAGTATTGACTTATGTTTTTCAATACATTCTCAAGTCTTGTTGTACCGTTACATTTTTTTGAGTAAAATTGTTTAAAGGACGTGCAAAATAATTGGTAATAATATAATAAGTATATAAATAATAAATAAAACGAAAATAAAAATGCCTAATAAATTTAAAAAAGTCTTAGAAGACAAACTAAAGAAGTAATTAATCTTCTTTTAAATAATAAAAAACAAAAAAGTGAATTGGAGGGTGATTTCGCTGCTGGTGATCCTTTTGCAGAAAATAATATTGAATGTGTAAGTGCTAGTGAAAGAAATGAAGTTGTTCATTGATTTTGAAACACGTCTACAAGAAAACGGCGAAAACTTTGCCTCTTTTGTAAGTTATATTTGCAGCCTATAAATTATGTACATGAAAACCATAATATAACTATTACAAGGTAGAATCAGTAGAAAAGTATGTTCTCAATTTTTCATTCCTTGAATTGTCAGACAATATAAAAAATAAAAATAAAATATCAAAAATTAAAACAAGTTTATTAAGTATTTTTGTGAAGAAATCAATTTAACATTAAACCATATAACAAGAATATGCGTGTGAAATGTGCTGTGTGTAAATGTTCATTTGAACAAAAGGATATAAGATTTTTAAAATGTCCTGAACAAAAAATTTAAGAATGGAGTACTGCTTGCGGCGTTGAGTTTTAAATTTTCTTTATTTTTATTCATATATTTGTTTCTAATTTTCTCATATTTGACATAACAAGGCATACAATTTTAAACTCTCCCTACTGATTCTACCTGGTTATTGTTTTATCATGCATGAAAACAATTTTTATACCTTTATGCCAAGTTTTATAAAAAAATTGTTGGAGGAAACTTTTAACGGACGAATTAGGTGAACAACTATGCTGGAAGGGTACTGACACCAAGAAAAGCTTCCGAAATCTAAGCACAACTAAAGCAATAAGAAGTAAGTTAAATGAAACATTTTAATTAAAAGAAAATAATCATTAAAATTCTACATTTCATAAATGCTGCTTTGTCAGTGGGTCTTACAGAGGACCAATTTATTAAAGACACCCAAACTTTCTTCCAGTTTGCTAAAAATCGCATTAAATAAGAAAAAAATAAAAAAAAATATTTTTTAACATTAAATAATATATTACTTGTAATGATTATTCTACAATTATATAAAAAAGCTTATAAAAATATTGAGACGAATAACCTTTTCTATATATACAAAAGTTAATAAAATATTATTTTAGTAAGCTTATTCTACAATTGCAAGGATAAGCTTTTGATTTTACTACAATTGCTTATAATAATATTGTTACGAATGTGCAATGACGATTTGAATTCAACGGTCTGTAACGACTGCCTTAAGCATTCATCATATTTGAATTGTTTGCATTGTTTGTAAGTATGACAACACTAAATGTTTGAGCTGCTGGCAATGACATCGAAAGCTCTAGAATTCGAATGTACTAGTATGTCCGTTAAGAGCATTTTAGAAGATTCCCGAAAGATGGCGCGTGTATAAATAGTGGCAGAGCTGACAATCGTGAGTTGAGTTTATCATTGGCGCTGTTAGAGTTAACATCAACTGTCTTGTACGTTATAAAGTGTGTGTGTGTATTTCTGCGAATTGATATACGTGTATAAAGACACTGAGTGCCTATTTAATTCTTTTGTTGTTGTACATTCTAAATAAATAAAGAGTTGTTACAATTTTAAACTACTAAAACTGATTTTATTTGCAATCAAAAGTATACGGTTTATTTAAAGGAAATAAACCCACGTTTTTAAAAGGTAAAAACAATATGTATGTATATACATATTTTCATTTGTCTCCCTCACGACACTCCAGCTACTTATAGTCTCCGAGAATATGCTGTGCCCTAGAAGCATGATAATTTTGTTAAAATCCGGCACGAGGTCGATCAGAATAAAGGTGGTAATAAATCTGTCTATTCTAAAGTACTGGTCCGATTGCAAAATAAGGTACAAATAAATTATACGGGAGGACTTAGCCTTTCAGAAAATGAAATTTGTGACCACGCTATTAAAATACAAGGTGAGATACAGGGTGTCAACATTGACAAATTTTACTTTGCAAAGGATTGTAGAGCTTGTAACTTCCTGTTTATTTCACTTTAAAAAATACTTAAGTTTAAATTTTAGAATTTTCGATTTATACCTTGACTATATTTGGTTTTTCGCAAATGTCTTTCGTAATAGTTATCAAAAAATTTTTCTAAAAACTTTATTTTATATCTAATCTAAGACGTAAAAACTTATTTTCCGAAAATTTCATTCCGCATAGAAGTGAAAAATAATCAAATTCAACATTTTATAATGAGTAAAATTTTTGCCATAATTTGCTCGTATACTCGATGAATGGTCGGGCTTGAATTTCATAAGGACCCAGAATATATATACTTTTGTGAGTCTGCGATGAATATTTCGATGTGTTACAAACGGAATGACAAAATCAATATACCCCCCATCTTTTTGGTGGTGGGTATAAACAATTTCTGTCATACTCCCCACATAAGCGCACGCTTTAGAGATTTTAAAATTGGGTGATGAGTAATACAGACCATGCTCTGTAAAAGCAGACCACAAACTTGTCACGTATATTTGTGATATTCTACAAGTGTTAATATCAAGATAAAATATAACTCATTAAATTTGTTTGTGATCGATCCATAATTTGCTTGTTTAAAATTTACCTTCCAGAACGACCGAAGTCTGACAAGCCAACCGTCTATCGCAGTACGCATCAAATTCAAAAGAAAATTGTCCACTCTCCTCATAATGGCATGCTTTAGAGATTTCAAATTTGCGTGACGAGTAATGCAGACCATGCTCTGTAAAACAGACCTCTATTTACAATCTAAAAATTTCGATCTAGACTACCGGACGGCCAATCATAAATAAAATTGGGTATATGTTTTTTAACGGTATGTCTCTTGAAAACCCAAAGTTTCAAGTTATATTCAATGATAAAAATAATCATTACCTTTCTAACAACTGTCATTGGTTGCACATCTGTAATAATCTATGATAGGTATAATAATAATTGTAACAGAACATATGACATGACTAGGTAGTTGCATGTAGCTAGTTATTTTACAGATATCAATTTAATGACTTATTTAACTCATTCCGTGGTAAGTACTTGATCCCAATGATATCATTGAGCTATAAAAAGAAACTAATATGTTGTAGTTTTTAAGATTGCGGTTTTGAACATCTTCTGACTGTGTATAAATAAAACTACAAATAAATATGTAGCTATGCTCGCTCATGAGCGAATGTGTCACATTTAAGATTGTTTCTATTTGAAACACTAGAATATTCAAATAGCCAACTTTTTTAGAAACACTGGTTTCGGTGTATTCGAAAAATTGTAGTTTTAAAAAAAAGGTTTCGAATACGGTTTCAACTGAAAATCCCGATTTACGAGATTTCAGTTCTTCATTATTTTTACTAGAAAAAAAAATAGATTGCAAAAGTATTAGTGATATATTTTTAAAACAAATGAACATTTTAAGGGGAAGAAACAATAACAATAATGACATCAAAATTATCTTGAATTAACAATTAAACTGTTCGCCAAAGATCGTTAGTTCTATTACAGATCAGGCAAATGCGTAAAAAGTATTTTCAAATACAAAATTTTATTAAAATGCCTATTTTTGGAGACCTCAAAGAATATCTAAATATTCTTAATGTCGAAATCAGTTGAATTTGTTTCTGGAACCGAAATCTTGTTTTTTTACAACATATTTTAATCAACATGACCAGTTATTTTTCTATCTATGTTAAATTCTAAATCAGCATCTAATAGTGTTTTCACACTGAGTGGTTTTAATGCAAAAGTTGGTTTTATCGTTAAAACCATAATTAAAACCTGGTTTTACCATACAAAATTATTATGATAAAACCATCTTAAAACCTTTTTTAAATTGGTTTTAAGTAGGTTTTATGAAATACAACCTTGTTTTCTATGTACTAAATACAGTGCTACCAACATGAAAATGTTGAAAACAGCTGATAAAAGAAAACAAAACAAATATAGAAACGAAGAAAGCCGTTGACAAAGAGTAAAACTTAAACAAATTAAATAACGAACGCAACAGCAACAATAAAAAATACAAGAGAAAAATAAGCTTTTGAACAGAACACAGCGAAAAGGTTTTATTGAAATGTGGGAGAAAAAAATGGTGTTTGACCAATAAATGTTAAAACCAGATTTATTAAAACTTATGGTGTGAACGCAAAATCAGCTAATTATGGTTTTAGCGTTAAAACCAGGTTTTAACTTTAGGTGTGAAAACACTATTAATGATCAATCTTTTCAGAATAATTAGAAAATTTACCTCCTTCATTATTCCTTCTAAAATACAGGTCGTAAATTTGAAAATTTAATATTATTTGGCACATCTCATTATACTTTTTTCATACCTTTTTTTGAAGACCAAGAATTGGAGACATTACTCCATAAAGAGTGAATACGCTTCACTTTGGCACAGAGTATCCGATTTTGCCCTTAAAAGATGAGTAGTTCTTTTGGCTCGGAATCCATATATTGCCAGAGAGATGGGAAACGGTCATAGCTAACAATGGCCAATACTTTGAATAAATTTATATTGTACAAATGTTTAAAAATGAAAAAATCCCGCATTTTTAAGTCAAACACCCAATATTTTCCAATATGTTTCTTTATTTTTTGTATGGAAAATTTAACAAAACATGTTACGTAGTTTTTATACCGCACAAAATTTGCTTTAATTTAACTCTATTGTTTAGAATTTGGGAAAATACAGTATTAAGATAGTTAAGGTATAATTTATTATCTTATGTCCCGGATAAGTTTTGAAAATTCCGCAATTTTTCACCAATTTTTAAAATTGTCCCGCTTTTTGCAAAAATTGAACTGGCAACCCTAACTTATACTGACAGTTTTCATACAAAAATTATTTTAACCGACAGTATAACTATAAGTTAACACATAACCAGACTTTGTGTTAATGGGGGTTTGCAGATTAAAAATTGAAATAGCAATAAAAATTTGTTCCTTGCTGATAAATTGTAAACTTTGACCAACTATAACAAAAATTCAGACCAGATGGACTATAAGTTTATTCTACTAGAATGATCTACTCAACATACCCTTTCAGAATTCCATTCCAATTTGATGGACAGTGTAATTCCAAATGGAAAAAGGATGACCATCTGTGATCACTTATAAAATCGATTTGTTATATAAAAAATAAGTAAAACATAAAAGTGTTTATAAGTTGGTAAATAGTGGTCCAAATGAAAAAATGTATATATGTATATTAGGGTGGGTTGATTTGCATGGCCAACATTTTTTGATATTGTGCCATCGATTTTTCGGTAGCATTTGGCATAATGAAAAAAAATTCCACTACGACATATCAAAAAAAATGTTCGAGGCGCTGAAATTTATCTTTAAGGACGCAACCCCGCAAACGGACTACTCACTATGGCGAGCTACAAACGTTTTAAAAGACCTGTCATATGTAAGCCCCTCTTGAGAAATTCAAGTGCTGTTTGGGCAAAAAATGATACTGAAAAAGGGAATCTGTTTGTTAATCATTTGAAGCAAGTATTTACCCCGAACACATCAAATGAAACTATTGAGTTGCCACCTGTTGTACCCCATTTTAGAGCAGCCGTGCCCCTACGTTATGAGATTCGAGAGATCAAAAAGGCTTTTGTTGATTTAAAGCACCTGGTATTGACAAAATCAGTAACAAGAGCTACCCCGGATAACAATAAAAATAATTCTTTTTATTTTAATGCTATATTAAGCCTTGAATATTATCCTCCAGAATGGAAGGTTTCACTGGTTACCATGATACCTAAACCTGGAAAAGATCACACAAAAGTAGAATCATACAGATCCATCAGCCTATTGTCTAATATATTGTTACGAATGTGCAATAGCGATTTGAATATAGCAGTCTGTAACGACTGCCTGCAACATTCATCATGTTTATGAACACGTCCATCAGTAGAAGCTTCTACTTATCAGCAATGTTGATAGCATGCGGTTATTAGCATTGTTTATAAGTATGGCAACACTAAATGTTTAAGCTGCTAACATTAACATCGAAAGCTCTAGAATTCGAATATACTAGTTTGTCCGTTAAGATCATTGTAGAAGATTAACGAAATATGGCGAGTGTATAAATAATGGCAGAGGTGGCAGTCGTGAGTTGAGTTTATCATTGGCGCTGTTAGAGTTAACATCAACTGTCGTGTACATTTGAGTTTGTACATTATAAAGTGTGTGTGTATTTCTGCGAATTGATAAACGCGTATAAAGACACTGAGTGACTATTTGATGCTCTTGTTACTATACATTTTAAATAAATAAAGAGTTGTGACAATTTTAAACTACTAAAACTGCTTTTTATTTGCAATCAAAAGTATCCGGTTTATTTAAAGGAAATAAACCCGTTTTTAAAAGGTAAAAACGTAACAATATACTTTATGGGGGGTCGCAAATGAAAAATGAAGAAATTACAAACGGAATGACAAACTTATATATAGCCTTGCCACTCATGGTTAAGGGCATGATATAAAAAAATTACAAGGTAGTTTCATTTTCTCTTTATGTCAACCTTATTAAGCATTTGACAATAAAGGGGATTTGAAGTTTATGTTTAAAATAAAGCTACCATATTCATTTAAATGAATCCCATTTTTGCCTTTATTGAAAACATAAATAAAATAAAAACATATTTTATTCAAAATATTATGTGCGTTTATCCAAGGCATTGATTCAATTGCTTAGTATCGTTAGCAGAATCATTTTGTTTATGCTTGATTCTGGTTATATCGGCAACTAAATCACACAGCTGTTTGCAGACACAAACCTCTTGCACATGCACGAATTAAATAATAATTTTACGAATGTACAACTCAGGTTTGTATAATCTCTTCATAAGATTTGTAACATGAGAGACAACTTCATTGGGACAATTGTCAGAGACTTGGTATGATATTTTAAAATATTCCTCTATATTATTCAACAGCTGGCTCTTATCCTCCACCAACGATTCGAAAATAAGCTACAAAAAGTCTCCGGCAATGGAATCGTCCTTTTACGCCGCGCATTATCTCGAACAATAAACGCCCACAGCCCTGCATACTATCAACTTGTTCACGCTATATAGTTTCCAATATAAACTCCAGGAATTTGCCATAGTCACGCACATCCCGAGCAATAAATGAAAAACGTTCAACGGCAACATTTCTAACATGTTCTTCATATCTTCTCTCGTCCAGCAAGGGTAGTATACAATTAAGGACAACGATTATATTGCGTTTCAAATAGGGCATAGAAACCTTATATAGATTAGCCAAACAACCTAAAATTCCACTTCAAATGGGTCAGCATCGTGGGTATTGAGCAAACATATTAATCTATCCAGTACACGTTGGAAATAGGGATAAAAGTCATCTCGCAAATCTATAGCGAGTAGACTGCAGTGGCAAGTTTGTAGCACATACTAGTTTTATGAAAGTAAGTCCATCACAAAATCCTTTTGATGCAACAATTGGAGCAACTTTACAACGATTATTCCTCGGATAAATTTAAAACCATCCATTTTTTTAAAGTCTGATGGAAAAAGGTTCCATTATCTTCGCACAGCTCTTCATTTTCATGACTATGTTATATAAAGCCAAACGTCTTAGATTAATCCGTTTTTTTTGTTTATTTTAATGATAAATTACAGTACTGTGAATTGTTACATACTACACATATTTCTTTGAAAATTTCTCGGAGTATTGTAACCTTTCTCTAAATGTGGCAACGCTTCTCTGAATATTTACAAATAAAATAAACTTCAATAATTCTTGTCAAAAAATTATAAATGAAACTACCTTGTAATTTTTTTATCATGGTTAAGGGCATAGGGTACAACTAGAGGCGCAACTGAGAGTAAGCTGAGAGTAACAATAATTACTCTCTTCACACGTACTTGTGATATGTGAATTCAACATACCTGTGAGAGAATTAAACACATCAAAATCATTGAAATTTTAACTTTGATTTTCCGACTTAATACAGACCGAACACCACTTTATTATACTTCCTCGCAATATTTGATGATTTTTTTGAACACTTCGCAGCTCATTTTTGTTTCTAAAACACGTTAATTTGGCTCAAATGAAAAAAAATATTTTTTATTAATTTTTGACACTAATTTTATCTGTGGTGGAATTTTTTTTACAGAACAGAGTTTCAATTTTTGGTATTGAAAATAGAAGAAAATTTTAATAAATTAAAATTTAAACATTTTTATAGAACTCTGTGTGTCTGGTGAAAATTAAAAAGGCACCAATACAACCACAAAACTATGTACTAATACATTCTCACGACTTAGGTTTTTGACAACAGACTTAGGTTTTTTCCCTCTCAGTAACGCTTCTATGGATATATTATTCTATGGTTAAGGTTTTAAAAATAGTAGCTTTCAGTCATGGTAGAACCAACCAGGTACAATTATTAGGGAGAGTTATCAATATTTACCCCTGCAACGTCAAATAACGCTTTTACTCTCGTCACTTTTTATTTTCTTTTCTCAATGTTTTGCACGTTATATTAAAACCAACACATATTTATTTGGACAAATTTTAATTTGTATTAAATTTTTCACGAAAGAAGCAAATATATAGATATCTTTTAATAAAACCACAAATTAATTTATTTTTCTTTTAGACATTTTGTTTTGTTTTTTTCGAATTTTCTTTTGTTTGACGTTATAGGGAATGTATAATTGAGAACATACTTTCTAGTAATTGTACCTTGTTAGTTCTGCCATGGCTTTCAGTGATACAATAACCAACTTAGACAAACATAACTACGATCGAAATGTTAGAAACGGAACGGAACCAAGAATACTAAAGTTGTCAAACGTAGAAAATTACGATTCGAATAGAAATGCAGAATAAGGGTGATTATCATGGTAATCAAGTAAATGTGAATGGGCTATAAAATTAAATTCTCTCAATTTCAAATTGAATTTCTCAATTTCATTTGGAATTGTCTATATTTTAATTGGACCAATTGTAGTGACACCTCTGTATACTTTGTCACAAAGTACATAGAGGTGACAATAAGATTGTTTATAATTAATGATTTATTAAAAATGAGTTTATTTCTATAATTACAACTTTTATATTATTTATTAACATTATAATTCTTTGCGGAAAAGGTGTGTTTAAATTTTCTTCTCCCCATTAAATATATAATTAAAGTACATACTTTAAGTAAAATTACAAAGATTCTTTTTGTAATTTCAGCATCCAATATTAGAGTAAGTATATTCTAAAAATTTTTAATTTTATAAAAACCATAACAAATCCGGTTTCAACTATTCTTGTTCAAACAAGTCGAATAGAGCACTCCCGACCAAATAATATACCACACATTTTATAAAAATATATAGTAATAATCAGGTCAAAAAGTTCAAAAAACTGGAAAAATGCAAACAAATAAAATGGATTCAAGTGTGACTACTTTTTGAGTATAAATTTTAGGTATAGCATTCAAACGATGGGTAAACGGGAAAAATTGCAAAATATGTATTTGTACTTGTAAGAGTTGTTATACAAATTAAATATCTGTACATAATCCTAATACGTCCTCCATTTACAAATCGCGAAACGAGGAAGTTTAGAAGCTTCCTAATAATTTACGAATCAATACATTCTATCAAATGCGCATTTATAATTGACATTTCATAAAAATTTTTATTTTAATTTGCAAATGGTGTAATACTAAATTTAGTGCATTAGTATTTTTTCAACCTCTAGAATCTTATTGACCGCAATAATTTTATTATATTTATCTGGTGAGTAACATTTCTAAGGCATAAGTATAAATATCACTGTTGTCATTTCAGCATGGCTTTTGCAAATTTAATTCACATATTTTCTACTGAAATTAATTTAACTGTTCATAACATTTTTTTTATAGCGTCCACCACCAACACACAGTGGGGCAATCGCAAAAAGAAATCTGAATCTTCTTAACTACTGGCCCGATTGCAAATTGATACACAGTGGGGGAACTGAAAAAAAGTGGAAAAGATTAGCCTATAATTACAATACAATTATAGGCTAATCTTCATACAATATTTAATGGCGATAGGTGATATAGACTATACATGATAAATATTTTAACTTAGATAGTCTAGATCGATCAAAAAATTAACGAAGTTTCAAGCAGAGTACGGAAACAAACTAAACGAAACGTTTGTTTTCATTTTGTTTTATTCTTTGCAGTGAGTAAAACAAAAACCAATCATATATATGATGAATTACTTACCATATAATGTTGCTCTTGGCTAATTGATATCATAATCTGGGAACAACATATTATGATATAAAGATTCATCATAACAATGGTTGTCACAAACATATACTTGTTGACTGTAACCATATATATGATTGATGCAATCATGTGAATCGTAAATTAACCATATTATGGTTACCACATTCATGTAAATAGTTACTGTGACCATAATATTGTTACGAATGTGCAATGACGATTTGAGTTTAACGGTCTGTAACGACTGCCTGCAGCATTCATCATATTTGAGGGCACGTCCATCAGTAGAATGCGGTTATTGGCATTGTTTGTAAGTATGGCAACACTAAATGTTTGGGCTGCTGGCAATGACATCGAAGGCTCTGGAATTCGAATGTACTAGTATGTCCGTTAAGAGCATTGTAGAAGATTCACGATAGATGGCGCGTGTATAAATAGTGGCAGAGGTGGCAGCCGCGAGTTGAGATGATCATAGGCGCTGTTAGAGTTAACATCAACTGTCTTGTACATTTAAGGTTGTACGTTATAGAGTGTGTGTGCATTTCTGCGAATTGATAAACGTGTATAAAGACACTGAGTGAATATTTGAACTGTTGTTGTTGTATATTCTAAATAAATAAAGAGTTGTTACAATTTTAAACTACTAAAACTGCTTTTATTTGCAATTAAAAGTATCCGGTTTATTTAAAGGAAATAAACCCACGTTTTTAAAAGGTAAAAACGTAACAATATCATAATCTGAGAACAACATATTATGATACAAAGATTCATCATAACAATGGTTGTCACAAACATATACTTGTTTACTATAACCATATATATGACTGGTACAATCATGTGAATCGTAAGTTAACCATATTATGGTTACCACTTTCATGTAAATAGTTACTGTGACTATAATATTATTAAAAAACTTTTAAAAAAGTGGAAATGGTTACTGCAAACAAGCACAACTAGAGTTTCAAAAAACCAAAGAATTTCAAAACCGCGGTTTCGGTTTTAAAAAATTGAAAACCGATCGGTTTCGGTTCGGTTTTGTGATAATTTATTAACTATTAAATCAGTTGATAATATAGGAACTACTAAACAAATTTAAAGTTCAAATTTGAGGAGTGTTTACGAGTGGTACCTTTATAATATATTAGTTAAAGTTGGCTAATATGCTTCTAGTAAAGAAATAATCAAGAATAGGGTGCTAAATTGTATTATGATACCAAAAATGAAGAATTAAACCAAACTAAGGAGTACTTTTTCGTTCTTCAAAATGAATTTTCTATAATATTGAACCTAGAATCAGGAAATTACTTTGAAATTTCGAACTTGACAGTGGTTTAACAGTGGAAAATTTTTACTTTTTCTTCTAATGGTACTTTTTATTATAATAAATTATTTTACTTATTGTATATACATAATAGTTGGCTGATATGCTTCTGAGTAAAGAAAGAATCAAGGATAGCGGGCATAATGATATTGAGGTACCAGAAACTATTATTGAAATTTCTATAATAATGAACCTATAAGCAGGATATTAAACACATATGATCCTGACTGAGTTAGAATATCAAAAAGGGAATTGCAGGTACTTTTTCGAACTAGTAGTACTTTTACAATATTTTATAACGATGGACCTAGAAGCGCGAATTCAAAACGGATAAATTATTTTACTATTTCTTTATTGTAAAGGTACTTTTTGAATATTTTATAATAATAAACCTAAAAATTAGTCACAAATGATTCTGAATGAGTTAGAATTCACGAAAGGTGATTATAGTCTTACCTTTATTTTGTATTTTCTATAATAATGGACATAGAAATATGAAATTAAACATTCATGATGCTGAGTAGGAATACAAAATATGGGTCTTTATGGTACTGTTTTTATTCTAATAATACGTCTAGAATGAGCTACAATCCACATTACAATGAATCAATAAACATGAAACTAGAGACATGTTTTCCTGAATTAGTATTAATTTACAAAGGGAGACTTAATAGTACTATTTCTTTATACCAATTGACATAATTAACATTAACATATTTTTAACATTCTGCATAAACTATCCTCTCTAACAAGATATAAAATACTATAACATAACTTAAAAAATGCGTTGTCCCAATCCACATAATCCTCGTTAAGTCCCAATAACAAACATTAAAAACGGATATTCCAGTCTTTATACTAATGTAGTTTCTATAATTCTCATTATATTTAGGTGGAGGGTATTTGAAACTTGTTTTTTAATCAGACTCAGGTTGAACACAAATATCTAAAGAATTACAATGTCTAAGACGGAAGCCATTGAAACGTAAGTTAAAACTAAATTTATATACATGTTTAGCTATATGTATTTAAGCACATTTAATTTTTAGACCTTCTCAAGAAGTGAACCAAAACCTTAATGAAAAATTTGAAATTATGGATTTAAGCGTCGATACTGGCTTAAATTATTTTGCAACAATTCCAGTGGATCTTTTATATAAAATGTTTAATTTGTGCGAATTACACGATCAACTAGCTTTAGCTAAAGTTTCTAAGCATTTTCAACAAGTTATCAAAGAAATTTACAAAAGTAAGTTTAAAGTTATGTATTCCAACCATTGGGATTTTAAACAACACAACCGTGATCTTCTGGAGTTATTAGGACTATGTGGCGATTTTGTCGAACGTATTCATTTGAAGACTTTTTTCATTTCGCGTTTCTTATACTATTACGAGAAGGATCATATGCAATATTTACAATTTCATCAGACCTTCTTCACTTATTATATTAAATTCTTTAAAAATCTCATTGAGTTGGAAATTACAGGAAACACATTTCCAGATGATACTGTACAGAAATTAGCGAAATATTGTACAAAACTGAAAAGTATAAGTTTCATGGAAATTGAAAATAATGGCTTCTTAGGAGAACATCTGCATCAGTTAGAGAGTTTAGAAAATTTGAGTCTAAGAAACTGTCATAATTCACGTTTCGAATATATATTGGCGCTCAGTGAAAAAAGACAATTAAAATCATTAAATTTGTATGAATGTTTTGCATTGCACGAAATACCCAAAATGATAAAATTGTGTAGTCATTGGCATTACTTGGAGTCTTTAATATTGTGTGCATTCACAAGTGACAATCAATTTCTTAAAGCCATTATAAATTTGCCCTCTTTAAAGACTACAATTTTACTGGAAGAATGTATTGAATTTTGAGGAAAACTTTTTTATGGAACTTTATAAAAATCAGGAAAAATCTGTCAAACTCAATATGAATAATTTGTCGCTAAAAGAATTTGCCAGAAAAAATGATGAAATTCGTGCACATGGACAATTTTGGCAGTGGTCCGAGGAAAATTTCAAAATCATTTCACAAGCTTTTGCCAATTTTAAGAATTTACAATTTCCTTTGGAAAATGAACAATTAATACATCTGCCTGAATTAAATTCCCATCTGGAATTAATCCAAATTGACGGATTTCCTGATGCTAAAGATGCAGACTTTAAAAAGCTATGGTCAAACCTGATGCCAGTTGAAAAATGTCAACTTGAATTAGAAAACATTTTGGCATTAGCAGAAGTAAAGGTATAATTAATTTGAATGTTTATATTAATTATTTTATCTATCTTATTATTATTATTATTATTATTATTATTATTATTATTATTATTATTATTATTATTATTATTATTATTATTTTTAGAACATTAATGATGGCGTTAGAGCGAAGTCAGCGGTTCAAGTTGAACGTACTATTAGGTGCCAGTTTTGTTAACATTCATTTTTTAAAAAGATATTTATAAAATCTCATTAAAAGCACATTTACGCTATCGTATTTTGAAACCACTTATAAAATGGTTTTCTGAAAACATTAAAAAAATCAAGAGATCCTTCCTTCCGTATCTCATATTAACATAACATATTACTCTCTTGTTATTATGATACTGTGACAATAGAGTATATTAAAATACGATATTGTAAATCATTTTTAAATTAACTTATGTAATAATAATTGTATTGTTTTATTTTTGACATCTATGTATAAAAGAGTAACGTTACTGACTGAAATTCGAAACTTCTAGGGAGAAAACGGATGAACACTGTTTTTTCGTACTTTTTTGGAAACCCTATGACATCGAATTTAATTTCAAATCGTATTACTTTCTTATCAAATAATACCAAATACATATAAATTTTATATCATATCATTATAAAATTTGTATCATCACATTGGGGACAAAAAAAAAGTACCAAAAAGGGGTAAAAATGTGAAATGTGGATTATTTTCTTTAAATAAACCGGATACTTTTGATAAAAGCCGTTTAGTAGCTTAAAATTGTAACAACTCTTTATTTATTTCAAACGTACAACAACAACAGTTCAAATAGTCACTCAGTGTTTTTATACACGTTTATCAATTCGCTGAAATGTACAAGTATACACAGACATTACTTAACGATGCTTCAAATTAGACTGACTCTTGTGGTGTTCTCACGGCCAATTTATATACACTGCATTATCATCTAGAAATCTCTATTTCTAAAATGATCTTAAAACTAGAATATTTTAATTCTAGTGCTTTCGATGTTAGTCATTAATCATTTTGTGTTGCCATACTTACAAACAATGCTCAACTCAAAGCTTTTATTCAATGTTGTATGTTCTACAGCAATGTTAATAATACATTTGTTAAAGTTTGAGAAGCACTGCTGTTGATAGGCATTATACAACTTTAAACCAGCCGTTAAAACAGTTATATTTAAATTCAAGTACAATTTCGTAACACTGCCCCCCGCTTAAGGCTGTTTATCCCGAATAGGCATAGATTCACTTCTCCCATAGGCAGCTAGTTGTTCTAGATGTACGACCTTCATTTTAGATCTCGGGCTCTTTTCTTTCTGTATTCTGTACACCACGTCGTTTAATTTCTTAATCACCTTGTATTGTCCATCCCAATCGGCTTGTAGTTTGGGAGACAGTTCTTTCTTATGTTGTGGGTTATACAGCAGTACAAGCTGGCCTTCGTTAAATCCTTTAGAATTTGCTGTTGGATCGTATATGGTAATTTGTATTCGTCTGCGTACGAATTCATGAAGTTCGTTAAGGTCATCTTGCTCTTGGGAAGTGTTTTCATTATTTGCTGACGAAGGCTTAATACCGAATTCTGAATCGCCAGGCAACTTGAGTTCTGTCCCGAAGACAATTTTTGCAGGTGTTCGAGAGGTTGAGTCGTGAACAGCTGATCTGTATGCCAATAGAAACTTCGGAATGTGTAAATATTCCTCCAGAGTGCGATTGAATCTTTCGACCATGCCATCAGATTGTGGATGCAGTAGCGATGTTCTGGTTTTTCTTATTTCGTATAAATCGCACATTTCCTTGAATACGGCAGATTCAAAATTTCTACCCTGATCCGAGTGCAACTCCAGTGGAATACCATAGCGGCACACTAAGTTGTTCACAAATACGCTTATAAGCGTTTTAGCTTCCTGATTAGGTATGGCATATACCTCTGGCCATTTGCTGAAATAATCCATAACCACCAAAACGTAACGGTTTCCGGCATCACTGACAGGGAAAGGGCCTGCTACATCTATTGCAATCCGCTCGAATGGTTCCACCACTGGAACCGTCATGGAATTCTTTCATTACTTCGTTTATTTTAGAGGATGGTACCACAATTAGATTTGTCACCGTTTTACCGTCAGCACTTTCCCATATGCGGTATAAGCAGCCATTTAAGAACTGTACTCTATTCCATAGAACCCAATAAGATTTCATCAGTGAACTTTCGCCCGATATTTCATTTTGCCGATTTTCGCCAGTATGGGGTCATTTCTCTGCGCTACGGACCAATCTTCACTGGACTCTATATGCATTAGTCGAACGTCGATGACACATTCCTTTTCCTCGGCTTTTGCGCAATGCTTGCATCCCACGTTGAAAGGCCGTATTGAGAGCGCGTCCGCATTGCCGTGTTTCAAACCCTTCCGGTGCTCGATGCTAAACTCATAGCTCTGAAGCCGCTCAATCCAACGAGCCAGTTGCCCTTCAGATTGTTTTAATTGCAGCAACTATCTGAGGGCAGAATTATCGGTTCTCAGTTGGAAGTGTTGACCATACAGATACTTGTGAAAATGGTTTACACACTCTAATACTGCCAGGAGTTCGCGACGCGTTACGCAGTATTTTCTTTAAGGCTTCGAAATTATTCTGCTGTAATAGCCTATGACTTTTCCCGTCCCATCGATGACCTGTGAAAGCACACCGCCTATACCATATCCGCTCGTTTCACTATCTAGAACAAACATTGCTCCAGGAATGGGGTATGCCAAAACTTGTGCTGTACACAACAATTTCTTTAACTGCAGGAATTCCTGTTATGTCATCGTGGTACACCAAGCATGTCTTCCAGTGAAGTCATTTCAACACACGTTCCATTAAACACTCGAATGTGGCTGGAGCATTGCAGAGTCCAAATGGCATCACGTTGAACTGCCATAATCCATCACTAGCACTAAAGGCAGTTTTCTCCTTGTCTTTGTCTGAAATCTCTACCTGTCAATAACCACTTTGCAAGTCCAATGTGGAGAACCATTTTGTTCCAGCTAATGTGTCCAGGGTGTCGTCAATTCTTGGTAGAGGGTAGCTGTTTTTCTTGGTGACGTCGTTCCACTTTCTATAATCGCCACAAAATCTAGTGCTGCCGTCTTTCTTTTAAAATAAAACAACAGGCAAGCTTCAAGGACTTCAGATGGATCGATTACTCCATTTCGTTAACCGGCTCCTTCACCTCACTTGGTTTTGCTAGAGGAATACTTCTGGGCGCCTGCTTTATGGGCCTCACTTTGCCAGTATTTATTTGATGCTTTACAATTGCCGTTCTTCCTTGGTTTTGACTTTTTAAGGCGAAGAGGAGGTATGTTAGATATCTAGAACTTATTTCTATCGGGCGGCGCTAATCATTTTCCCATATATACCGCTAGTAGCTCATGTTCTTTGCTGGACTTATGGGCAGGTTCCGGGGTTTTCTCGCAATTTTTATTTTTTTTTTTTTTAAAGAGAAGTAACACTCAGGCAATTAATATGCCTATATATAATTGTGTTACTTTCTTTGGAAAGGGGATAGATTGTAGAAGGAAAGGTGGTGAAAGGAGGAGAAAGGCTTTTATTGACAACTCTGATTTACGCTAACGTTGGCAATGGTTAATTTTACATTTACTTTACCATATTGCCAATTGAAAAATATTAAGATACAGTATTGTCGTCTGAAAATAAAATAAAATTGGTTTCCTAATCAAATCAAATCTATCGATAATTGGTTATTTTCACTCCCGGTTTTCGATATTACAAAAAAATCATTCTATCATGTCATCGCTATCCATCGCTATCCATACGGCTGCAAACTTTTTATTTTTTTTTTTTTGTTGAATTCTCAAATTAAATGGCAAGGTACGTAACCAAAATGCCAGGGTATCCCACTCGATTTAAGTATGTCCCTAGTCGACCTATATCTTCATATAGGAAGCTGGAACGCTTAAAACAATTCACGAACTGAGTTTTAAATGGTACTCCATCTGTATCAAATAGTTTTAATGGTCTCCACCAGGGTTAGTCAAAATTAAAAGACACGCGGTTGGTGTAAACGACGTAGAACATGAACCGTTGTCGAAGGCAAAAAAACGAAAACGGGCCTGACTACACTTAAGAAATAATTGCAATGACAAGTTGTTAATCAACCCAGACTTACTTTACGACTACTACGTCTGCATCTTCTTCAGTGTTCTAAACTGCAGTGTTGCCAGAACATTTTTGGTACTTTCCTTATCCATTACATATTCAAAGACCTCATTTTGCATTTAAACAGTTCTATTAGTAGTATCTGATTAAAAGCGAGTCCAAGGGTACTCTTGTTGTTGTCTCGCTTGCTATTATACCATCAGGTCGGCACATTAATTTTGCAGCAGCAACTTCGTTGTAATGTGGATAAATGTCGCAGATCCTTAATTTGCTTTCTCGACGTATTGCATTATATTGTTCTTTGGTGAAATTATTTTCGAGCAAAGAAGCCCTACACAATTTTTTTATTTTTAAAGGCCTTGTAAGGCTTGCTAGAAGAAAAAGCGCCACTTAGTCTGTATTTCCTTGTTTTCGATCTGACGTTGCTGCTGCACGAACTAATAACTCGGTTTCATTATTTGTTCCGCTTGAAAGGTCTGATGCTGCTTTCATTTTTAATAATTTTGTCCACTATAAAATCCCCAAGTTTATTCTGCTTCTCTTGCCTTGAATTATCGTTAAGCCAAATTTCAAACAACTCCGTTTTTTTTTAAACACAATAACCTAAAAAAATTGGTATTATTCGAAAACGGCTAAAATTGGCTATTAACTGTAAATTGCTTTGTAACATTTCAGTAGATTAATTTGTGATTGCATTCAATCCGCAGAAATTTTAAAAGCTTACACTAAGTTACATTTTGAAAACAATTGCATTCAATCCGCATTTGTGATTGCATTCAATCCGCAGAAATTTTAAAAGCTTACACGAAGTTACATTTTGAAAACAATAGCAGCACTTTTAACGTTATGTTACAAAAGTGTCGTTATTTCAAGCAAGTTAAACAAATTTATCACTAAATTTATTGTTCTCCATTTTCACTTTCTTCTTTATAACTCTCGAAATTATTTAACCAAACAATTGAATCTTTGAAAGCAATACAGGTTTTTCAACAAAATTTATTAAGTGATTACAATGCAATGTCTTTGACTGCGTGTTGTCAAACGGAATTTAATAATTACCAAAAACAAAAAGCATACTTAGTTAATTTGGAGTATTCGTTACAAAATGGCATTAAGAAAAGTGCAATATTTGCATTTGAAAAATAAGACTTTACCTAATGTGCAATGGTAACAAAATAACTCATACATAGTATTGAGCGTAGAGAAATACACAAAACTAGAAAAAACTAAAATCAAAAAATTACTCAAAAAAATCACATAACTAATATATTTACACCATTTAGGTTTTTGACAACTGAGTTAGGTATTTGACAGGAGAGTTTCCGATTTATGTGTAATTATCTATGATATTGAGTATGAAACTATTATAGTATTAAACTATTATAGTTCTTGCAAACTGGTAACTATTTAAACGGGGTTTGAAAACTCCGACTCAAAACAATTTCCAAAATAATCGTTAATAAATATTAGCTTTGTATGGGTTTTGATCCAAATTACGTACAATGGTAACACCATAATTCAAGAAAATTTTGAGAAACTCATTATTATAGTTATTTAGATATCCGATAATAAATATTCCCCTTTATTTTTAGCGCAACAGTAGATGCTGGCATTAAATTAATTTACACGATGTTTTAAGACTCTAGAAATGGGCGGTACCACGACCACCGTCCATTTTCCGTCTAATTACGTACAATGGTAACCAAATTAATCACGCAAAGTTTTAAAATAGTTATTCTAAAATAACTATTTTATTGTACACGCCCACTTTTTTTATACAATTTATTAACCAAGCGCATTTGGCCAAATATGGCTTACAAACTACTCACTAACATTTTATGATTTAAAGATAAGAATCATTCAATAAAACTGAAGAAATTAAAATCGGACCATTATCCAATAGTACATCTACTGAGAAAAACTGATGTAATCAATTCTTTTTTCCTGTTGTTCCTTGTATCTAAGTTATTTGTTTGAAATTCTGTCACTGCAAATTTTAACATTTGTGTAATATAATATTAGAAACAAATAATTTGTTTATTAAAACTTTTGGTCCCGTTGGATAATTCGGTGGAAAATGCTAAAAAGCATTTAGCATTATTTTTCTACAAAAAAGCGCAGCAGTCGAAAAAGTAATGCTGGAATTATGGCAACACTGCTAGCCTGACATTGAACAAATTTTATTTCACAACAATATGCATATATTTTTAGTTAAAACAAAACAATACAAAAGAAACTAATTCAACAGTTATAGCATTTTTTTTATTTTAATTAAAACAGCAGTACATATTGGAAATGTCATCATTAAATATTTTGTGTGCTATTTGTAGCGAATATTTTCAAAATACCGATATTATATACAGCACCCGGTGTGGACATGTATTCCATAAAGGTTGTCTATTTCAATGGTTAAAATGTGCACGTACATGTCCACAGTGCCGGAAACAATGCATGCAGCATAATTGCCATCAGTTGTTTATTAATTTTATTGAAACATCACTGTTTAATAATGAACCGGAAATAGAATTTCTGAAAACATTTGAATGGATTTATATAGACCACGACATGGATCTCGCTGATGACCTGTCATTTGCTTTTAAGTTTGGTCAGGACGAGGAGGGTAATGATATTTATGCTGCTCGTGGTCATTTTAACGGAGACCTTATACCAGCCTATTATGTACCACGCAAGAGAGCAGTTATTGCACCTTGGGGTTTTGAGTCGCACTGCCTTACCGATGATATAGAGTTATTGGATATTTCAAATGATGATGCCGAGTACAAATGGGTTGCGTGCTCAAATGGTGATATTCCCGAAAATGCCTTTCCCACCGGTCACACAGTCATTGGTGATGTTCTGTATACCGCCCGGGCGAGTCATGAAGGTATAATTTTGTATGGCAAACTACATCAGCGTTATAATTTAGCCTATATGCCTTATAAAGACAAAGAAGTTTGTAATGGGCATTACGAGATATTGGTACGGATACCCAAAAAAACTACAACATCCTCATAATATTAATTAGATTTTTACGATTTTATATATTATGTAAATCTCATGTTCTTACTAATTGTCCGATTTCAAAAATGGATGGGACACTGGAGGAAATACTCGAATGTAGTAAATCTAGAACATATGCAGTATAATGAGATGTCTACAGCAGCACAATATTACGGATGTTTAATTTTTTTTTTTATTTCCTGAAATCATTTATTTTATTCTTTATTTTTGTCACAATGTATATGTACTCTATTTTTATCTTATTTTGTAGTTAATCATAATACGAGCGCTTATGGTCTGGTTACCGGCGCCTTTTTGTATATATTTTATAAATTCATTTGTAAAGTATATTATGGATAAATAAAATAAATATTATGTAAATATCGCTAATTTGCTGCAACAACGTCATATTTCAAATTTATGTTTTATGATTTTTTTAACATAAATAAATTTAAAAATATATAATAATACATATATCTATATTAAAAACAAATTTTAAATGTCATTATAAATGTCTTCTTAAATTCGAATATATTGCAAAATAATAAAGTACTTAAAAAGATCATCCAAGAACAGTTTTTAAAAATGATCTGGATTTAATTATAATTATTTGAGATGTAATACGGAAATAGATATGAAATTAAATATACCAATATACCTAATAAACCAGAAAACGATATGATAGCAAAATCGACATTACCTTATGGGGGCAATTATGATATCATATATTATTATTGAAAATGATATTATTATAATATAGTTTTCAAAAATTTTGCTTTCAATAAAATAAATAAATAAAACACAGACATTTGAAAAAAACTTCAAACAGAAAAATAATTTAATTTAAAAATTTTCAAACAACATACAAAAGCTGAAAACATACGAAAGCTTCAATATTTGAAAAATGCAAACATTTGCAACAAAATATGTACATGTGATCTGAATAAGATCAAACATAAGATTTATGTATGCTATGTTACCTTTTCTTTCAGGATTTTTAGCTAAATATGTGATATAACAGATAAAAAATATGATTTTTTCAATCCGAAAACGGAAATGTTCGAAAATGTGTGCTAAGTACATTGCAATTCGAAACAATTTCCTTTCGAATCGAATTAGGGAGTAACCCCCCAGAATGAAATCTGTAGCATGACGATTTTACTATCGTTTTTATTGGAAATTATGATAACGAAAACGGTATCATAATTGCCTGGAAAAACGATATTATAAGGAACGGTACAATTTAGTCCGCAAAAACTATCGTTTATGACACGCAAACGATATCATATATGATAGTTTATATCATCTAGATGATATCGTTTCGATATCGTTTTAATATCGTTTGGTTTATTGGGTATAAGTAGTTTATTTTGTATTTAAGTATAAAATGCTTCTCCCTTTTATTTAAATGAATACCAAATTAAAATGAAATACTGCTATTCCTAACCAGAGTTTATAAGGGCATAACATATTATTCACTAAATGATAGTTCTATATAATTTTGGAAGGTATTTAGAATGCATTTAAATAAATAAGTACTCACGAAAATATTCCTTCTTCTTGAACTACTTCATTTTTTTTGCTGGGTTTGCATAAATTACTCATTATTTCACAGACTTATTCATCTTTCCATTGAATCCTCATCGATATAACATTTGTTGATACATATTACTGTTATCATTCCAATTTTTTTTATTAAAAATGTATTTCAATTCAAATTTTTTACAATAAAACTATATTTTAAACTATTTTTGGGCAAATTCTCACTTTCTTTACCCAGCAAATAATTTCATGGCAAAGAACAAGTTTAAACATGTGTTCAAGTGATGACGAAGTTTTTCGATTAAGATGAATCATGCATGACTTTAACATTAGAGTGGAGATCATGTAAAAATGTTACGTTTTTTATAATCTTTTATAAATACATAGTGTAAGTGATATTTCCGCAGTAGGTATTTATTCAAAAATATTTTAACAAACTACGATTATAACTTTAATAATTGATTGCCGCTGATACGGCTATCCTAAGCATTCATGAAAATCACAAAGAAGCATCTCTATACTTACAGGATCATATGCTTCAGCTGGTTAAAAAATGGAAAATAATGATCAATGAATAAAAATGCACGCATATAACATTTACATTGCGGAGAGAATCAAGCTCTTATTAGCCATAAATGATTCTTAGGGCTTGGTTATATAAATTGAAGATAAATAAATGAAATATTTATTATAGAAAAAATAATAATACATATTATTATATTTAAGACATGATATCATTTTTCATTTTAAAAATAAAGATTCATAAATACAAAGTTAAGAAATAATAAAATCGATTTTGCTGATATTTTGTTATCCATAAATCGCAAATAGTTTGTTTATAAATTGCATGAAGCATATAAAACATATATGTATGTATATCATAAAAGTTAATATAAATCATAAAATTACCAATTTATAAAACAAAAATCAATTTATTTCTATTACGGATTGGAAAAATCTATATAGTTAATCAAGATTTAATTATTATTTAAAACTATTTTATTATTAATAAAATATATAAGTAAATTTTCCCCCACATTAAAATATAATAACATTTATATAAAAAAAAAATTAAACAAGTATAAAGCTTATTTGTTACAAGTCGGTCGTAGTAATTAAAATATCCAGTTTCGAGAAAATTTGTGTACTACTTTAAAAGTACTTGTTTTTAAATTTTTATTTCATTTCATAACAGTTATCAAGGGGATATAAAATATAACAAAAATAACTAGAGCAAATTAAGGATTATAATCAGTTTAAAATACCAACGACGTTCTTGTCACAAATGAGCGATAGTTATAAATTTACATATTGTTTACATTTAATAATAATAATAATACCTATACTAGTTTAAGTTCATCAACACATAAATTATTTTTCTTTTGTTATTTTTAAACATTAGAACACCAATTAATTTGTAATGTTTATTCTTTGTCTTTAGGTATTCTAACCAGTATGTCATAATTTCTATTATTAACTTCCTTTGATTTATATGGTACATAGGCACAGCCATGTGAAGGATGCAATTTTCCATAACGCATCCTCTCATTATGTAAAGTACGGGCAGTGTATAATGTTTCTCCAGTTTCACAATAACCGGATGCTAAAGCATTTGGTGGTATCTCGCCGTTAGAGGCAGACACCCATTTGTAATCAGCATTATCGTTATTAATGTGTAGTAATTCTATGCCTTCGGTGAGAAAATGAGATTCGCAATTCCATGCGGTAAAAACACCCTTTAACTTGGGCACATAATACGCCGGCAAGAGATCATCCTCCAAATAGACACGGGCAGCAAACAATGGATCACCTTCCTTGTCTAATCCCATAATAAATCCAAACTGTGCTAGTTCTTCGGCCGTAATACTCTCGTCTACATACACCCACTCAAAACTTTTAATGGGTTCCGTATCAACTGCGTCAGTTTCAGTGGGTTCACTAAAATTCAAAAACAAACGATGTACGTTTTGTTTATGTACACTGGAACGACACTGGGGGCATGTATTGGAACGTGTCAGCCACCGGAACAAGCATTGGCGATGGAAAACATGACCACACTTTGAAGTGCTATAGATAATGTCTGTATTTTTAAAAAATTCACTACAAATTGCACACAACACATTTAAAGATGACGTTATATTATTATCAACATTTTCTACTTTATTTTCCTCCATTATTTTTGTTAATAATTATGAAATTTTTATAAACGAAAAAACTTTGCTTTGTTATAGGTATGCAGAATACAATGTGAACAAAATTGCATCCATCTAATTTCACAACAAAATAGTAAACAACAACCGAAACGATGATTAATACAAAATAAAGTGCCCCATAGGAAATGCGGAAATTATTCTTCACTTAGGGTGGATGGTGGTGGTAAATTTAATGCCATACAAATATTCCAACTTATAGGAAAATCATCAGTATAATAACGAAAAATTAAGACTCAGCGTATAACTTTACGAGATAAAATCATGTGTGGACAGGAAGTCTGTTTTTGTCTATTCTACTTTACGTACCTTTCAGCTCGACTATCTTTACCACTGGAATCAAAGAATTAATTCCTAATTCCTTTTTCTTATCCGTAGTTGTGAATTATTTCCTTATCATTCTAATTTTCATGAATTCAAATCCATTAGAAAATATCTTTAAAAACGTATTGAATGATGAAATTTGTTATCTATGCAAATCTATTACAAAAAAGCTTAAGTCATTTTTTTGTAAATGATTAAAAACATAGCAAAAACAATACTAAGGGCCATTATTACAACTTGCCTTTAAGTTTCTAATAGTAAAAGTTAACTTTAAGGGTACCTTTTTATATTGCTTAAAGTTAACTTTTACTATTACGAACTTAAAGGAAAGTTGTAATAATGGCCCTAAATGAAGAAAATATATTTTAATTCAATTTGTATTAGATTTGAATTAACAAAAATTTAATCAAATGTTGAATGATTAATTCAACGATGAATGAATTTAAACAAAACCTTTGAATGAATCTAAAGAATTGGGAATGGAATGAGTGGCTGAAATTATTATTTTATCCGAATTGAGTTAATTGATTCGAAGCTCTGTCTGTAATATCGTTCCCAATATACCTGTTATTACCGTTACCGATAAAATGTTACACCTAAACTACCGTTATATGAAAACCCAAATTCTTGTTTAATGATATCTACAGATTTAAGTTAATCCCAAACAATTGGTCTTAACAAATGTCAAAAAACAAAAATGAAAAATTAAACAAATATGTATTAAAACTTAATATAGTGTAGATAATTGAATAGTTAGGGCTTTACTTATTTATTTAAAAAACAAATATTATGTTAATAAGATTAGAATATGTAGATATTTAAATATAAAAACAAACTTTGACATCCAAAAAGCGAAAACAAAGTAATCAGCTGTTTGACTGACTCCACCTTGTATAAATTCGCCATGAATGGGACCAAGGCGAATTTATACAAGGTGGAGTCAGTCAATCAGCTGATAACTTTTTTTTTCGCTTTTTGGTTCTAACAGTTGTCAAAGCTTTTGTTTATATTTAAATATCTACATATTCAAAGCTTATTAACAAAATATTTATTTTTTACATAAATAAGTAAAGCCCTCACTATTCAATTATCTACATTATATTAAGTTTTAATACATATTTGTTTAATTTTTGTTTTTTGACATTTGTTAAGACCAATTGTTGTTTTTGTAGAACTGCCACCATCTTGTATGAATTCGCCTTGAATGGGACTTTGTTTTCCTAGCGTTGTTTTTCTAATTGGGTTGTGTTATCTGCTGCGTTGCCAACTCAGCGATTTTCACGCTATATTTAGCGTCTTTCAATAATTAAGTCGCTCTTTTGCCAGTCAATTCATTTTTGGGAAAACGAGCGAGATTGGCGCGTTTCGCATTAATTCAGCGCTTCTAGCGTGTTTTGAGGTGGTGCACAACGGGTTTTAATCACAAATAGTTGGCATCACTGCTTCGCTGTCATTGGGTATGATAGGGTTCTATAGTTGAAACAAAAAGTCGACTTTTCGAACTTTCGACTTTTTTCGATTTTTAAAAAGTCGACTTTTCGAACTTTCGACTTTTGGTAATTTATGAAAAGTCGACTTTTCGAACTTTCGACTTTTTAGTTAAATCGACTTTTTTCGACTTTTCGACTTTTTTCGACTATTTTCGACTTTCCGACTTTTTTCCACTTTTTACCATTTTTTGTAAAAAATACATGGTTTCTGCATTTATTGATGCGCCTTGTGTTAATTTTAGCAATAAAAATTAAATGTATTAAGGCGATAATATATAATATGTAGAAAGAGCATTTTTGTATGAACATTTACTTATTATGTATTTTTGCATACACTAGAAAAAATGTAAGTGTACCAAATTGCAATAACATAAAATTATTATGTTATTCTGTGCATATTTTGTTTTAGTATAATGTTGCAATTAAAAATTTTTTTAACAATCTTAAAAGTCGACTTTTATCGACTATTCGACTTTTTTCGACTTTTATCGACTATTCGACTTTTATCGACTTTTGTGATAACTAATCGAAAGTTCGACTTTTTTGTGACCAAAAAGTCGACTTAGACTTTTCGACTTTTTTCAGCAAAAAGTCGATTGTTCGAACAATCGAACAATCGACTTATAGAACCCTAGGGTATGACACCATATGTTCGAAGTGTTGCCAGGTTTCCTGTCAAAGTATATAATTGAAACAAAAAGTCGACTTTTCAACTTTTTACCATATTTTAGTGTAAAAAATACATGGTTCTGCATTTATTGATGTGCATATTTATGCATTTTCAGGACTCAATAGAATTGAGTTTTTGTTGGTCTATATAATACAGTAAGGATCCCTTGAAAATTTCACAAAATATATTTTGTTCCACACTGTGGAAGTGTTGTGGCAACTTACTGAAGTGAGTTTACAAATTATTTAAATAAATGTTTGTAAGCGGAAAACGTGATAAATTATTTTATCCAACACATTTTGCTGAGGCACATCCAAGATGATTCCTGAAATTGTTCAAAACTGAACACAATATGCTTTTGACAAACTGTATTATAAAATCGTATGAGCCATTCATAAAATCCTAAATTTGCTGATTTAATGGACAGTAATAATTTCGTAGTATAAAAACGTATTTCAGCATAACTTATTTTTAAACTAAAATCGATTAAACTGTGGGACAAAAAAAATACCTTAAAAGTGTTACTATTTTTTCTGGTAGGTGTTGTGGAGTACAAGAATCTTCTTTTGAAATTTGCCAAACACCTCCAAAATCTTGAGTTACGGGTTAAAAAACGGGTTTTCGTACCTTTATCGTCGTTATTTTTCGGATAGATGCCGGCAATGATAGAGGAAAATCAAAGTTTTGATTTTTTATTTGATCGGCTCCCGTTTAGTGTTCTATATGTCGAAATTTACTTTTTGGTCGGAAAAAGTCTAACAATCGATTCGAAATTATCTCATAAGTCGAATAGTCGAAAAAATTTGACTTTTTAGATTATTAAAAAATATTTATTTGCCACAGTATACTAAAACTAAATATACACACAATAACAAACATAAAATAATAGCCTGCAATTTGGTACACTTCATTTTTTGTATCCAAAAATTCATCCAAAATTTTTTTCTATATAAACTAAAAGTTTTTAGAAATATCGTATATTCTCGAATTTCAGAAACTTTTAGGAAAGTGTTTGATTGATGTTATTTAATACATTCAAACCGCTAGTGTATACTAAAACGAATAGCAAATCGCGTGGTTTTCAGAACATACTAAAATGCGTTTTTCAAACCGTAAGCGATATAAAAACGCTACATTTTCCAAAATACTGTTACGAATTTTCAATAGCGATTTAAATTTAACGGTCTGCAACGACTGTCTGCAACATTCATCATGTTGATAAGCACGTCCATCAGTAGAAGCTTCTTCTCATCAACAATGTTGTTAGCATGCGGTTATTAGCATTGTTTATAAGTGTGGCAACACTAAATGTTTAATCGAAAGCTCTAGAATTCGAACATACGAGTTTTGACCGTTAAGAACAATCTCGACTACTCGGATGAAGATGGCAGTGTGTATAAATAGTGACTGCTGTAGTCAGTATTTGCAATCAAAAGTATCCGGTTTATTTAAAGGAAATAAACTCCGTTTTTAAAAGGTAAAAACGTAACAATTTTTTGAATACCTATATAACCATACCAGCGATGTATTATTATGCGCTAGACCACCATAGTTCATGATTTCACCTGGTCACCATAAAAATGTCCTCCCGTAATAAGGGTTTAGATTAATGTCTTAAATATATTGGTGTTCATATAAAATTCAAGGTAAATAAGTCTTATACATGTAAAAATGCCATTTTGGGAAATAGTCCCATAATTGACCATAGCACCCTCATCTGAAAATCACTTTAATGTGAATGATGAAAAGTATAAAAATGAAAAAAAAATAAAACTTAGTTTTACTACATTTGCTCTGTAGATTCATGTATATATCAAATTAAACAAGACCAGACATTTCTGTTGCTTGGTGTTATTAACGAAGCGATAGTTATATCAATGGGAATTCGTCCCACTAGGTAGAACTTTAGACAATAACAGACATATTACAACAACACTGTATTTACCTTAATCGTCCACTGAATATGATGCAGTTCTTTTTGGCTAAAATATGTTAAATAAAACATGTTAATTATGTACTACAATGTTAAATGTTTTTTGTTCTAATGTAATTATAAATTTATTTTTGTTTTTAACATTGGTTTTAAACTTAATTTTGTTTTAATATATTTCTTAAAAACTATTAATGGATTTTTTTTTTTTTTTTTTTTGTTTTAATATTATTTTATTTCTTTTTTATATTTTTCTTATAACAATGTGATATTTTTAAATGTAATACATTTTTAAGTATTTTTCTGTTTGTTGTAATAAAATAGGAAAAAAAAACTAACTTAAATAAAGTAAACGAAAAAAGAAAATAGAATTAAAATACATTTATTAAAAAATAATCATGTTTTTATTATTAAACAATCAATCTTAAACACACAAAGAATAAAAATTTGTTTGTCTTATTTATTTATTGGACAATAAAAATAAAATAAAAGTAGAAAAATAAAACGTATGGAAATGAAAACAAAAAAAAAATAATTTTAATGATAAATGGAGCAAACATACATAAAGTCTATATACAATGATATATTATGCGGGTGTAAAGGGAATTGGAAAACACATACAAAGGAAATGCTACGATAATTAATAATTTGTAAAATACAATAAACAAAATGGCAACTGAATTAACTATTTATTTTAAAGGTGGTTAAATCTTTTGTAACAAATTTATTGTTCATATAATTTTTTTTTGTTTGAGTTTGAGCTGAAAGGCAGTTTATTATTTATTGTTAGTAGAGGTTTTCCATAATTAATTTATTTTTTTTTCTCTCTTGAACTGAATTAAATATTTTTTTTAAACCTGAGCTCCGGCGGAAACTTTTGTTAATTATTTTTTAAACCTATATGTATATAATTTTAATTTATTTTTATTTGCAACAAACCATTTAAAATGGCCAATTAGTTGTTTAAAATAGTGTTTATACAATTTTCTTTATTTAATTAAAATAAACTATAAATAAATGTTAATCAAAATAATAAAAAAGCAGTTTGTTAACAATAATCATAAATTCTAGTACATTAGATATTTATTTTAAAGAAGGAGGGAGGTAAAAGAAAGGTTAGGTGTTTTCTAATTTAAATAATAATAAATGTTTTTTTTTTAATGTTTTATGTTTAACTTTTTCTTTATCTTTTTTACTTTTCAGACCTTTTTTGACTTGTAAAAATGTTGAAATATCATTTTTGATTTTGTTTTTATTCTTTTTACACACATACAATTTTTATACCAAAGAGTATTCGTTTTTAGTTAAATTTTTACTAGAGCAGACATTGAAAGGAATAGATTCTTTATCTTTGCCGTATCTTCCAAAAAACTCACTAAAATTAAACAAGAAAGAAATATTTTCAATAAATTTAACAAATTCTGACAATTTATCAAAATAAGTTTGGATGTATACAGGATCACAACTTGATCTAGCTTACCGATGTGTAATATTCAACATGCTCATACTATATACAATTACAGACATACTATGGATATGTATGTGATGAACTAATAATATTCTATTATTTATAGCATGCAAATAGATCATATTCGTTTTAAAAGAAAAGAAAAATTAGCCATGTATATAATGTAATGTTTATCATGCAAAAACGTATCCCCAAATCACAGTTTTAAAACTAGGCCATAGAGTAACTTTAAACAAAAATGTGATTTAAACTAGAAAAATAAATAAAACTATTTTAAAAAAAGGTCCGTTAAATAAAAATGTGGCTAATGTTTAATGCATTATACAAGGCAATTCAAATGTTGTCCTTTGATTCGAATTACAGTAGGTAACGATGCACGAAACACCTAAGCCTGCTATCAAAAACCTATTTCATGAGCATGTCTAAAAATGTGTCTCTAACGTATGCTGAAAACAGCTACAGCTCGTTTACCCAAATAATATATAAAACCTTTATAAAATAGTACATTAATTGAATGTAAGCAAAAAATTAATCACATCCATGTACATTTGTGGCAGTTTTGAAGGATTTTATCCACAGTTATTTAAAATGGTCTTATGGTGTTTACATTGAGATATTTGTTCACTTTAGAAATTGTGATATTATCATCCTAGCTCTGGCACCTATATTTTTCTACGAATCCTGGCACTATTTACATTTGTAAATACGTTTAATTTATTATATTGTTAGGAATATTCTATGAACCATTATGGATACAATACAATTGGAACAGGCTTCAAATCAGATCAAAAATATATAAATTATAGCTATTTTAAAATTCAGATATTTACATATGTAAATAGTGCCAGAGCTAGGGTTAAAGATGTTGAAAAACAACAATAACGGCTGGCCGTGACAGTTGAATGCTCGAACAGTTAAAGAACTTTCTTTTTAAAAAATAATTTTGATGACGAACAATTATTTATTGAAATTAACTCTTTTCGTGCAGCGAGGCTTTAAAAATGAAATTTTTATAAGGTTCCATACTAAGGCTTAAATGTGGCTGACTTAAAAATAATAATTAAAAGTACATATATACTTCTAAACATCACAGGAACATGTTTATAACTTGTTCCAAAATCACGATGAACAAAAAGGAACATATGATGGATTTTGATGGATCTAATAATCTAATTGCAATAGGTAAGTTTAAAACAACAGAAATATTGTGATCATTGACACAAATTTATCGATATTTTTCAAAATATTTTTTAAGAGGATTCATCGTGGACATTTATAAAAGCCTATGCAACAGACGTTAAATTGATCCAAAATCCGATAAGCCACCAACATTTTAAAATACTTTTTGAGTAATGTAATGAAAGAAACAAACATTTCCTTACCTGGTTCCCAGAACTAGTTCCGAGTATGACAATTTCGAATAATAAATAATGATGAAAGAACTAGTTCTAGAACCGTTCTTGAAAAGGTGTGTTAGTTATATATCGCCTCTGTAGAACTATTGCCGAGGGTGACAATTTCAAACAAATATCATCAATTAGACAACTGATTCCAAAACCGTTCCAAGGATCGGGTACTGCCTTCGTTACGATTTCATGGAACTTGTTCCAACTAAAACCGATAAGCCACCAACATTTTAAAATACTTTTTGAGTAATGTAATGAAAGAAACAAACATTTCCTTAACTGGTTCCCAGAACTAGATCCGAGTATGACAATTTCGAATAATAAATAATGATGAAAGAACTAGTTCTAGAACCGTTCTTAAAAAGGTGTGTTAGTTATATATCGCTTCTATAGAACTACTTCCGAGGGTGTTAATTTCAAACAAATGTCATCAATTAGAGAACTGATTCCAGAACCGTTCCAAGGATCGGGTACTGCCTTCGTTACGATTTCATAGAACTTGTTACAAAGGTGACAGTTTCAAGCAAAAAACCTTAGTCGCATAGGCAAACTAGAATGAGTTTTTCATGGGATTAAACATTTTTTCACATTAAAATTTTGTTGAAATTTGTTTTGAAAATTAAAGTTATTTTTTAAATATATTTTTTTTTTTTTTTCAATGTTAAAACAAAATTAACTAGACAGTTTTCTAGTTTCAAAATAACTTTGTTATATTAGCTGCAATAAAAACTGCTGGCATTTCCATACAAAATCCTGCAAACATCCTTAAATATTAAAATAACAAATGGTACTCCACTAAGAGATTAACTTCCATAGATTTCAAATTCATAAACAGTTTTTTTGTTTCGTAAAAACGTAAAGTAAAAATATCTCGAAAACTGCACGTACGATTTTAAAATTTAGATCAGATTTGTGTTCAGCGTGCCAAATTTATATAAAAAAGATATTTAATAAAAAATTAATTTGTATTAATACATACTAAGATGATTCGGCATAGCGGATTTCTGACACAATGATAATTTCAATAATGATTGCTGGAATTTTTTTTAAATTTTTACAAATGATGAAATAAACAATTGAAAACAAAAAGAATCAAAGTTTTCAATAAGTTATGTTCTTAAAATGTTGGTTCTTCATCAATTGCAATTCAAATGTTAACTAAATGGCAAGACAACACAATTGTAAATTGTAATTTCCGAATTACAATTGTTAAAAGTTAAAAAGGCAAATATTCGGCATATAATACAACAATTCAATTGTAGTTCCTACGAATCCAAAGTTTTTTTTTCCCCCATGAAAGAACTTTCGACGACAGCTGAGCTGTTACAACAAAAACAACCATTCAACTTAATTTATTGACAATATCTACTGTTTAAAAAAAATCAAACCCAAGAAATGTTTTAAACACAAATTGTCACCTCTGTATACTTTGTGTCGGAAACTCTTATGTCAAAGACCTAACTCAGTTGCCAGAACTAAAGTGAGAATGGCTTAGTAAAAAAACTATGTGTAAACAAAAACAACACTCGTAGTGGGATTACTTTAAAAAAATAACACAACCACCACTTAGATTTTTGACAATTGCTTTTGTGTTTGTTGGGTAAAGCGCTATTTCGGGTTTTCAGAGACTAACCCCCTTATTCATAATCAATTTTTAATTTTATAAAAGGTTTATAAAACAAAATTTACATACAAAATTTGTTTTATAAACCTGTAATAAATTTAAAAATTGATTATGAATAAGGCCTTAAGAAATTAACTTTGGTAAAAAGCGATTACGTGTTTTTTACATTTTCCATGTGCCACAACATATTTTGAAATTATCTGTCATTTGACAGTTAACAAATATTGTCTTTGTTTTAATTAAATTTGAATAAGATTTAAATCAACAAATACTTAATCATTCAAAGGTTGAATGAATTTTGTTATGAATTAATTCAACAACAATTTTCAATCAATATATAAACTTAGTCGCAAAATTCTAAATACGATTACATTTCTTCAATACATTTCACTTTTTTATTCTAAGGCAAAACTACCATTTGTCTGTAAAAATAATCCTTTGCCAAAACATAGAATAATTTAAATGGACGTCTTTGTACTGAACAGCATAGTCAAAACGTTTCTTTTTATTGGTGGAACAAATGAACAGTTTTTTCTGGCCATGAACGACTAAAGTCAAGATATTTTAAAGCTGTTTCAGCTTTAAGCAATTCCATAACCTTTTTTGATGTTTTTTTATTTGTAATTTCTACATTTTTCATTTGCAACACCACAAAGTATATATATTCTGGATCTTTATAGATAGCGAAGTTGATATAGTCATGTCCATCTGAAATCAACTTTCTGTAGCCCCCAAAAAAGACAATCGGCCCCAAATGGCTGAGCTATATAAGGCCAAAGTAAGTCGGAGCTACAATTGATCAAAATCGGGAAAAATATTTTCTAACCACAATTTTTTTTCACCAAAAAAATATTTTTTTTGTTATAAAATTTTTTGCACAAATAAATTTTAAAAAAAAAAATTGTCCATACAATTTTTTTCGTTAAAATTAAAAAAAAAAAAAAATAGAAAAAAAAAATTTTTGGAATTTTAAATACCTAAAAAGTTTAATTTTAAAGTATAATTTGGGGAAGGGTATATTAGATTCGGCACAGTCGAGTATAGCTCTCTTACTTGTTTAATTTTACGCTACTTTATTTTAAATTTCTAGGACTTTTACAATCAATCTCAAATTGAATTTAAATGTGAAATAAAAATAAATATTTTGCAATACATTTTTTTTTTTTTTTTAATTTATTTATTTTAATATTATTTATAACATTCTGAAATCCTTTATTAAAAATGGCAAATTGGGATTTTTCCAAAATTCGTAAAGGAATTGATTTTGTTTATGTATATAATTCTATTAATGTTAGTAAAAAGTTGAAAATTAAGATTAATCATTGAGTGTTGCTATTAACTTATCGATTATTTAGCTTTGTTTACAAATTTATATGGGTAATGTTGACGAATTAAACTTGTAATCCCAAGTAGAAAAGGCTAATGAAAAAACATACATTTTGAATTTGTATTGAAACAAACAACACATTTATTATTCTGAATATGACATGGATAATAATAAGTTTTTTATATTTTTTTCAATTTATACACGAAAGGTGTAACAAAGTTAGATTAGATTTATGTTTAGGTAAACTAATCTAATTATTAATTGGCATTTAATACTCATGTCACAAACTTGACCAAAGAAAATAAAAATATATGAAATGATATATATGAAATCATACAATTCTTCAAGCTGTTTTAGTCAAAGTTATATGGCGTATATTTGATCCACTAATGGCCTCTGAAATTTTTTTAGAATTTATTTTATAAAATTTTAATTATATTAAAATATTATTATTGCCAAAAGTCCATAAAGTTATTATTTGGAGAAGGCATCCATCGAACTACCTTAATTCGGCACTATTACTATCAGATATGTTATGCAAATTGAAACATTTTGAAAATTTTGTGATGAATTTTGGTCGATTTCAAGAATAATTTTTGAACAGTCTTATTAATTTATAGCTAAATAAAACCCAGGTTACAAATATCAATTATTTAAAAGTATTTAGGCAAGAAATATGATACAAATTTAAAAGTATAAAAACTAAATTTTAAACACTTCACAAAACAGAAATAATAAATATGTACATCACATCCTTTTTCGTTATCAAACGTTTTAGAAACAAAAACATTCTGCTTATTTGTGGCAAGAGGAAGAGATAACTTATTTTTTTAATGAATACAACGAAACATTTTACTACTACTACAATTTACTAAAACTCTATTTTCCTAATTTGTATGTCTATTTAATTGCAGAAAGTAACTTGAAATACAAAATTTGTCATTTATCACGGACTTGGCCAATTTTATACAATTAATTAGTGTTGGTTCAGTTAGATATCAGGTAATATTGAAATTTATTAAAAATTAAATAGAAATATTTATGTTTATGTTTGTATAATTAATTTAAAAAAAAAACTTTTTGTACAATTAAAACACAAATAATAGTTTAACACAATTGTGACACAAAACAACTCTATTATGAACACAAAACCAAAACTATATAAAATCCCCAGAAGTAAATAAAATAAATTTAAATTAAAGTAAATACAAATCTATGGGAAGTAAGTAAAATGATTAGTATACTTAAGTTACAAACAAATTTAAATCAACATTCCTTTCAATGTCCGAAAATGTTAAACAAAAACAAAATATGAATACAAAATAAATATAAAATTAAGTAGAATATTAAGAACATACATATCAACACCACACACACACACTCTCTATGTATACTGATACATAATTCTTGTTTCAGACAAAAACATACAAAATAAATCTTAATTAAAAAGTATATCGATCTCATTCTTAAATGTTAAAAAAAAAGTATTTGTTTTTCAATAATAATGTTGGGGGGAAAATCACTTTTTGTATTTCGTTAAAAATACGAAAAATAATTTTCTCCACTACTACGTTTAATATGTATGTATAACGATTTCTTTTCATACATTTAGAGCAGGCTCATTTTTTTGATGATAAATAATTCATATAGTCAGTAGTTTGACGAGCATTACGTACCAATTCACTGTTTGTATCCTTGTCATTCCAATGTTGAATATCATTAGAATGATCTTGTTGTTGCGAAGAAGAACGTCGAGAGAACGAGCGATTTCTTTGATGGTGGCGACGATCTAAAGTGCTAGATGCATCACTGGCCAAACTGCTTTGACTACTGTAACGACTACCGACTTTGTGTGTTCTATTTTTATTATGATGCTGATTGTGATGGTGATGATTACCACCGCCTCGCTGATAACTGTTGGGACTTTGACTACGTCTGTAACTATTGTTTTGATTATTACTTTCAATTCTAGACTTGGCCGGCCTGGGCAATGTGCGTGCTCTCGACGAGCTGCGACTATTTGATTCGGGACCGTTGGTGTTGTACGAAGAATTTTCGTCCACATATTGTAAATGACTATTTGAAGTTCTCCAGGTATCTGAATTTTTATCCGCATTATTACTGCCTACAGCATTTTTGTTCTTCTGAAAACGTGGTGGCTTATCATAGGTGGGTCGATTATTATAGTGTCTACCACCACCTCCTCTACGATGGTTGTTGCCACGCTCATAGTTGCTCATGTAGGAACGTTCACTGCGATCGTCCCGTTGCGATTGTCGATCCCAATTAGAATTCGCTATACCAGTGTACGTTGTCTGATTGCCAGAACGTTCAATTTTCTCTTGAGCATGTTTCAAACGATCATTAATGCTGTACAGGCGTATACTGCCACCATCACTGCGTACACTTTGTCGATCGTCGTCAAAACTTGCACTAAAACGTCTTTGAGCATTGCGCGATCGGTTGTCTTTGTTTTGATCATCACGATTAAATCTTGGAGCCCGCCAACGAGGCAAAGGTTTTGACTCGTCACGTTCCTCATTACCGCTATTTTGAGAATCGCGGTGTAACTGTTCATTACTAGAAAATATTTATTAAAAAAAGAAAAATATAAAAACAAAAAAAAAAATTTAGAATTTGGAAAACAAAAAAAGGGTTAATCAATTGTAATTAATTTTTTTTTGTAAATTTCTTAAAATAAAAGGATAGTTTGGCAAAATAAACATACATATATGAATTAAACAAATCATTTTACGTTTCAATTTTCGAATTTTCTAAGACTTTATCCGTTATATTGATGTATAGCAACTTCAATACATCAGCAAATGCTAAACGGAATGACATACTTATATAACCACTCAGCGTATAAAGAAATAGATAATTTTCTATTCCTTATACATATTTGCGTCTTTTTGGACAATGTAATAATTTGCAAATGTTGGCCAATTGCTTTAGTTTATATTTTATTGAAGCAAAATAATATAAAAACGATTTCTAAGAAAACTAAGAATTAAAGATATTTCTCTAGAACAGCGAAAGGCATTGAGCTCTCAAATGAGCTCTCTTGTTTTTGTTTTCACATGTACGCAAGCACATACATTGTATAAAAACAATCAAAACCAGTCAGTCTCGCATAAGCATTGATAGAAGCAGGTTGTTTTACGCTTTTCGCTTTTTATGCTTGTTTGTTTCAGTTATTGTTTTTGTTTTTTCTCAACATTTTACTCAACTCATACAACTACAATATTTAAAAACTGTAGTGGTGTGAGTTTGCCTTTCGCTGCTCTAGAAACAGAAAATAAGTCAAATAACAAAAAAGTAAATAAAAACCGATAATTATACCAAAGCTCTTTTGGATATATCCATGTGTTGTTTTTGTAACAACAGTTGTTGCTGAGTTGACAGCCCTGGGCCGACATAGACTACACATTCCAATTTGTGAGGTCAAATAAATACAAAAGTTATTTTGTTTCCACAACAATCAAGAACAATCGAAATTTGTTTCTAACAAAAAGTGATCAGAAAATATTTTATCTTATCTTATGAATAACTGGACAGCAAAAGAAATTGTCCTACTGGAATTTCGTATTCGGTTTAAAACGCAACCGAAACCGCGCTTTGTCAAAGCTTAAAACCAAAACAAATATTCTTTGGTTTTAGGTTTCTTTCCTTTTTAAACTAATTTCAGCATAAACATTAAAAAAAAATCAATTTGAATGGTAAAAGCCGCCATAAAAGTGCTTTACAGGAATTTCATTCACCAACATCTTCAAAATATTTATCATGTTATCTGACAAATTAACTTCAAATTGTGTTATGCCGTCCTTTATGTTAACAACGTTTTTATATCATTTTTGCATATTATCAAATGTTTCTTGCAATACATTCTCATGAATTAGGTTTTTGACAACAGACTTATATTTCTGTTTCTATACTATAATAATAAACTAGCTCAAACCTCAAACCCAAAAAAAACCGAAATCGATCGGTTTTCAATTTTTTTTTTTTTAAACTCTATCGATTACTACATTTTGTAATAAATAACAGTGAAGACCAGAACTGGAAATAAAGTTGACACGAATAACGATTTTTTTTTGTTTGCACCTCATCAGCTTATTGTTTTGACCCATCGACGAATTTTATCCCAATATCGATTTTTATAAGACAATTATTTAATTTAAATTATTTTTCGGATGTGGGCCTTTTATGGGAACTATGATTATCTGACGATTTTCACAAAATTTTGTGGTGTCATTTTTGGTAATATAATACTTATTTCGGTTGATTTTTTATGAACACCGACATATTTAAGACATTCATGGCTAGGTCAAATTCATGGATAGGTTTTAACCATTTGCGATAGACTTCGTTATTGGGCCAAAAAAACGTATGTACCAAATTTTATAGAAACATCTTCCCACTATGGTGTTCTGGGTATACAAATACATCGATCGACTTTCTTACTGGCCTACCTAAATAAAAGCGTAAGGCGGAACGTTTCTTTACGCTTAGCTTTAACGCTGAAATGTCATACTTAAATAAAAGCGCCAACGCTACGTCAAACAATAAAAACAAGGTTATCAAAAAAATTAATATAACAACCCGGATTATTTAAACAATAAAGTACCTTGCAGTATTGGTGTTTCTGATTTTTGTTTCGTGATTTGTAAACTAAAATTTTATCAAAGAAACTAAATATTAAAGTTTAAAAATGTGTTTCTTGCATATTTGTTTCTCCTTTTGTATGTATGTGTTTACATTTGTTGTGTTTTGCAACTAACTTCACTATTAAACGCGCTGTCAAAATCGGATTTTCCAATTGCAAAGCGTTGCCGTCGCGTTATTTCGGTATGCTGCATACAAATTGTATGGGCATGAGAATTTTTGACAAGTAAAAAACGCCTTACGCTCCAATTTAGGTATGCGTGTTAGGTGTATATCCATATAAACGGATATACACCTAAGAAAGTGAAAGCTGAGCCGAATATAACCTTCACCAAAATGTACTTTAAGATAAGGATTTGAAAAGTATTTTGTTAAAAAAATGGTAAAACCTCTAATTTGGATTATTTTGGTAACGGTAATAGCAGTTATTAGCGGAAACGGTATTTGATGTAAGTCGGTAACGGTGTTTTAATGATTACGGTAATTTTTTCCTGGATTCAATCTTCTATATATATAAAAATGAAATAGTCCATGTATGAAATGGCATCACGTGAGAACCTGGAGCGATTTGGCTGATTTTTTTTATACGATTCGAAGTTTTTAGGTTTGTAAAGAAAAAAAATTCAAAAATTAGGAAATTTAAATTTTTAATATATTGCTTCTCACTTTTTCACTTCTCATTTTACTTAGTCCCCATCCATACTGTGAAACATTTGGGTTTGTCGATAAAAGGGGAAAGAGGAATGGAAAAGGGTGCTATGTTTCATGTACATGAAGTTTTTGTTGAGTATTTTATCCACATTTATTCCTTCATATACGTTCTGTATAGAAATGACAAAAACTGAAAAGCAAAAACTTTACTGTGTGGACACGAATGCAGTTTCAAAAGAGAATTTTAAAATGTTTTGCAGCAAATGTTTCACAGTGTAAGAGAAATTTTTGGAGAAATTTTAAGAACTAACATTAGTAAATGCTATCGAGAGAAGCTATACAAATTTTAAAAATTAAAAATATGTTGACAACTACTAATCGTAGTATAAGTTGAAGTACGGTTTTGTGATAGATGTTACAATAGATAAAAACACTTACATAGATCAGAAACTCTCCTGTCAAAGACCTAACTTAGTTCTCAAAAACCTTAGTGGTGAGAATGTGTTAGTAAAAAAAAACTATGTGAACACAAACTTTTGTTTGTTTTTTGTAGTTTCCGCTTTATTTGTATTTCTCTATGGATGCTACTACAAATTGTACTAATTCATTTGAAAAAAATTAAAAATAAATAAATATCACAAAATAACTGACATATATAAACGATACTAATTATCGTACTTATCGAAGCTCCGCCCTCAAAAAATCAAATAATTTAGATTTTCATATTTCGTTAGCGTGATATACGTCACTAATTTCATATTTGTACGATTTAGTAACGTATTATATATTAAATTTTATAGAGTTCATTCAACTCAATGATTGTAATTAAAAATTTGTATTTTTATATTTTGGAATGAAATGGCATTAGATATCCATATTGTACTCCAAATATAGATAAAAAATATATGAAAAAAGAGGTAGTCATGTTTTTTTTTTTTTTTGTTTTTTTCTCAGTAATTATTGGGCCAATATTGATGTATCAATCATGTAAGTTATTTGGGGGCTTCAGAAAGTTGATTTCAACATAACGATCGACTCAGCTCCGCGATCCAGAATATATATATTGGGTGCATGAATTAACAACGCGGGATTTTTAAAAATGTTTAGCTTTTATTTTGAAACATTTGTACAATATAAATTTTTTCAAAGTATTGATTGGACCTTGTTTGCTATGACCTTTTCGCATCTTTCTGGCAACATATGTATTCCGAGTCAAAAGAACTGCTCATCTTTTGAGGCCAAGAATGAATCAAGCCAATTTTGGATACTCTGTTCTAAGAAGAGAGAGAGCGTTCTGCATCGATCGAAACAAATATTAGTCGCACGAGGTAAGGTCTGGACTATAAGGCTGAGGCAAAACTTCCCAACCACTTCATTCTAAATAGCTTTTACAGGTACTGCATAATGTGGCCGAGCGTTGCCATGATGGAATATTAGTTTCATGTCTGGCTGCATTTTCTGGGCGTTTTACAGCAAATGCTCGCGTCAAACGAATCAGTTGCATTTGGTACAGGTTCCCTATGATGGACTGGTTAGATTTCAGCAGCTCATAATAGATAGCACCCAGCAAATACAGAGAATTACCTTAGCGCCATGGATATTTGGCTTTGGCTGGTAGGCCGGGCTTCACATACGATCTCCAACGCTTCGGCTTATTGTAATGGATCCATTTTTTATCGCAAGTAATAATTCGGTGCAAAAATTATTTTCTTTTATAGCATTCAAACATAATTTCGGGCATGCAAGATTGTATTTCAAGGTCTCTCGACTTCAATTCGTATGGTACCCAATTTCACTGCTTTTGGATGAATCCTTCGTTTTGAAATTTCTGCTTGAGTAGCTCCCAATGATTTTGCAAACTTTTGTTAAGTTCTGAACCGCTCAAACCATCTCGTGCACGTTGAAACCGATGGAACACATTCACCATAAGCCTTGTTGAGCAATCGGTGTGCTTTAGCGGCACGTTTTTTCAAATTAAAAAAATAAAGCAAAACTTCCCGCATATGACGATTCGTTGGTACACAATTCGAAATTTTCGAAGCAAAAATACTTTGTTGTTTACACTATAATATTCAATAACTAAGTGAGAATAAATGACACATGTACCTTCAAAATGACATATAAGTTATTAAAATCTAAAACCGCGTTCAAAAGATACGTCATCTATTGTAAATCCCGCATCCTTAAGTCATACACAATAAAAAAATTGCGTGTTTAAAATTGGAAGCTAAAATTTAAATAGGATAATGGTAAATTGCGAAATGTATGCTGCCATAAAATATTCTTCAAACTTGAAGTATCAAAATCTACATCCAGTTTGAAATACAAATTTTGTCAAACAAAAAAGTAAAAGTCAAAACACAGCATTGTATTTGTTATTTTATATGCGATTTTCTTTGGAACGCATACCATGTATAATTTATTTGCAATGTTTGCTACTGAAATAATTGCAATTACCGTTACCGCAAAAATAGCGTACCGAAGTAACCTCTTAAAACAGTTACATTGTTCTATAAATAATTTAAAATTATGACATTTTTTTTTCCATAATTGGGTTTATTGACATCTAGATAATAGAGAAATTATACCTATATTATAATTTCAACATATTTTTATTATTTTGTAAATTTTATTCCTAATTTAAGGAAATGCCGCCAATGCCAAAATTACCGTTAACGATATCAGCTAAAATACCGTTTTGAATCGGTAGGCAACCTTGCAATTACTAAAATATCGTTTCCGTAATAATCTTAAATACTGTTACCGGAATATTCTAAAATACCATTACCTCTAAAATACCGTTATAAAGAGTATAAAAATAATTTTAATTTATGAAAATAGAAATATTTATTTAATAATTTTTTTTATTCAGTTTTTCAGTTTAGTTAAAATATAAAATAATACCACCATTATCAACTTATATTTTATTTTTTTAAATTTTATTAATAATTGAGGTCAGCCCAAAATTAACGTTACCGAACGAAATAATCCAAAATATAATTTATCCGTTATCCTTTAACTGTTTCGCATTATTTTTTCTGTATATTTGTGTCTCCCAATAAGATATTTAAATAAATTTTTTTATACAAATTAAGTAAAATCATTATGCATCACAACTTGAAAATGTTTTGTACTGAGTTTAAGCTTCTTAGAAAGGTAATTCGATAGAGGACAAAACAAATATACATATAATAACGCAATAGTTGATTAAGCTAAATAATATGCAAGTAATGAATATAATTTTAAAAACAAGAGAAATAAATAAATCAATAACTAAAACCATTATCACCAGAATTTTTTATCCCAAAAATTAAACTATTCCAAATTAGTTTTAATCATAATCATGACATATATATTTCCGTACAATTTACAACTGTATTTGATAAATATTTCTTCTACTTTATATGTATGTAATATATGTATAAATTGAAGAGAGCGTGTACTCTTAATCTTACAAAAAAAAAACTTACCTATTGAAATTTTGTTTAAGTGGTCTTGGTGATTGTCTGGGTTGAAATGAGCGTCTGGAGTTGCGACTATGTCTATCGCTGTCATTATCATAACTTTTATTAGAAGAATGCTGCTGGTCACGATCATCACCCAAGCTTCTGTTTAATTTATCCTGATTACCGCCACTACCACTCAAGTTCAATTCACTTTCGACACCATTATACTCCTCGAATGAATCCTCACAAACTTGTTCGCTCCACTTCTTGTAGCTGTCGGGATCATCTTCGGTGTTGTCGTTAACATTACCAGAATCACCATTTTCATAGCTGGTATTATTCGAAGACGAAGGCAGAGGAACTTCATCGTAACTGTTATGCTGCTGTTGCTGCAGTTGAGTTGAAGGGCAGGTAAAGTTTTGTTGTTGTTGAGGACTACTATTTGATTGATTTTTCTGCTGTTGCGGATGATGATGATTAGCTGGCGAGGGCGGCGGTTGCTGTTGATTTGGTTGATTTGAATTTTGATTATTGTTGCCTTCGTCATCATCCTCCATAATGAAATATTTTGTATACATAACTTCTAATTGTGACCCTAAACTTGCAAAATTACTATAAAATAAATCTAAAGTCATTAACATAATGGCTTTAACGGTTGGCTTCAAATTTGGCTGCTCTATTAGATTCTTTCGTATGTGATATAGTAATTGTGATATTTCCGTTTTATGCAGATTGCGCATCAAATCCCCATTGAGTGTAATTTGTGACAATATTAATTTCGCCAATTTGACATCGTTCGCGTTCTTCTCCTCCTTAATTTCACGTATGAGCAGACCCAAAAGTGATTCACCCAATATGTTTATGGGTGTATTATCCGCCAAGCGCACTCTATGGTAATATTCGCCCAATAGAGTTATTGAGTTATAGAGCCGTTCTCGATCATGCACTCTATAGCTTTCAGCATTAACGAAATTCTTTTGCAACAGCGTAAGCATGGCTGTTCGCACTTTGGTCTCCTTCATAGCCAGAACATCAAAGTTGTGTGAGGCGAAAAGTAAAGCAAATTTTAAAGCTGTTTCTCCATCCTCCAATGCTTTGTCATTTATGTATTCCATTGATTCACTAAAAGCAAACAGAGAAGGTATTAAGTGAAAAACATTTAAAACAAAAATTCACATATAATTGATGATAATTTATTGTTTTGGTACAAAATTAATTAAGATTTTTTGTTTTATTAACTTATACTCGCTGTATATGAGATGACTTTATTTATTAAAGATCTGATATGGTTAGTGTGGGAGTTGCACACACATTCGTTCAAAAGAAAATAAGTTTACAAAGGTCATAATTAAAATAACAAACATATAAACTTTTTTAAACAGGCTTAATTAAATAGCAGTGTAAAGAAAATTAAAACAAATACCTCTAATAATTTATGGGAGAAACATTTTTATATGTTAAACTTGTGGATGACTAAAGTAACAATTTACTGATGAATTTGAATTTCTGCATCTGGAATTTGTATTCGAATTAACGCAATAATGTACGGCAATAATATACGGCGATGTATTGACAATTTCTCCTGATAATCTTGTAAAAAAGTAACAAAATTCTCGAATAGATCAAGTTTCCAAATGTAAAGCCAATGAACTTTAAAACAAATTCTGATACATGATCCCTAACCCGCAATCTGTATACATATCTAACAATACGATTAAACGTTAGATGTAGACTTTTCAGTATCACAGCGTTAGTTCCACAACATACCTCCATACCATACAACAAAATCGACATTAATAAAGAACTAGCAATACTAGCAAAAAATTCAACATTTCATCAATAAAAACTCCTAAACACTTCATCTCAGAGACATAGTTAAGCCTAACATTACCCACATTTATATTTAACACATCGGAGTCAACCCAAAACAAATTGCCCTTGACTTACTAGGGTTAATTTAAAAACTCATCCAACTCACAACCTCATCAAGGTGAAACTGAATGTTGGCCTCCAGGACATCAATAAAATGCCTTTCCGATGTAAATAACATTTGAAAGTCATCCGCGTATGAAGATATTTTCACTACATTACCATCTACTATATTCATTACATCATTCAAATACAACATAAAAAATACAGGACCTATAACAGATCCTTGCGGCACACCACTAGTAACCTCTATTGCAATGGAATCTCTACCAGCCAAAAATTTATAAATAATACTTTAAATTAATCGTCTATCTATATATATAAAAGAGATTACGTTAGTTACTACGCTTATAACTTAAGAACGCCTGGACCGATTCTCGAAATATCCCCGAAAAAAATATATATGAAGAATATTTACTTTCCCATACAAGGCTTTTTTTCACAGTGGTGTACGCTGAAGCGAATGATTTGGTGTAAGCGACGAAAATAATACATTCCAGCACATGTCCAGTATATACCAAATTTTCATATCGTAAGTAGAAAACGATTAATGCAACAAGAGCAAGAAGCGATTTAAAGTTGGCGGCATTTCATTACAATAAGGATGATGACTACAGTAATCACAGGGTCGTACTGATTGGAGCAATGAACAAACATTTTCATAGCCAAAACTGTAAAATTCGGTCATTAAGGTAGAATCATTCGATTGGCAACAAATTCAGTTGCTATCACGAATCTATTTTTTTGTGCAGTAATTGTCCTACTGAATTTTTGAATTCATTGGGAGCAGCCGGAATACCACCAGCTGTATTAACATTAAAGGTTGGATCACCGATAATGCTTCTCCGCAACTTTAACGCGTTAATTGAGGAAACAGTCATAGGTAGCAGATTCGAAGGCGAAGACGTACTGATTCCACGCATACCGATGATTTCCACACATACCGATGATTTCCATTTGAATTTAAGCGGCTCCAGTTCTCCTTAGTCTTGCTTTGCTATAATCATTAACAAGAATAAGGCCAATCGTTGATTACTGGTGGCTTAAATTTGGAAAATTCATGTTTATCATACGGTCCCGAGTTGGTACAACAAATAATTTATATATTTTTACTCCAAATAAAAAATAAAAAAATATTGTATATATTAAAATCGAGATGCAAATCAATATAAAAAAGACCCTTTTCAGATTTCGCCATTTAGTTTCGGAAATCTGTTTTTCATTTTCAAAAATAAGAATGAAAAAAACAAAACAACTTGTCAAGTACAAACAAGTCTGTACTCAAATTTGAAAAATTTTCTTCTCCTTAACCCGTCCTTGAATTTGAATTTTCAAAAATATTTTACATATTTATCTATATATATAAAAATGAAATGGTCCATGTATGTAATGTCATCACGTGAGAAAGGCTGGAGCGATTTGGATGATTTTTTTTATTAGATTTGAAATGTTCAGGAGAGGGTTTATAAAAAAAAAAATTCAAAAATTCGGAAATTAAAATTTTTAACATATTGCCTCCTTTTCACTTCTCATTTTTCATAATGTATAATCTGAAAATACTATCAAAGTCATGAACATTTTGATATTTTTAAAATATGTTTAACTTTGAAATTGGAAAATATAAGAAATTAAACTCAATAAATTATAAAATTTAAAAATAAATAAAAAGGTCGAATAAAATAGAATTATAATTAAAATATTTTAGAGTTCATTGGGTGTATGACTTAAAAATTCGCAATTTTTTCAAATTTTTAGAATTTATTATTAAATATTTGTACAATATAAATGTATTCAAAGTATTGACCATTAGCTATGACCTTTTCCCATATTTTTGGCAACATATGAATTACGCGACAAAATAACTGCTCATCTTTTGAAGCCAATTTCGAATACTCTGCTCCAAAGTGAAGCGTTTCCCAGACAGCATTTTGCATCGATCGAAACAAATAGTAGTCGGGCGGGGCACTGCCTGGATTATAAAGCGAGTGAAGCAAAACTTCCCAACCACTTCTTTCTAAATAGTTTTTAACAGGTATTGCACAATGTGACCGAGCGTTGATGGAATATTACTGTTTCATGTCGCAATTTGTTCCCATCAAATACAGAGAATTACCTTAGGACCATGGCTTCGATGTCGATTCGGCTGGTTCGCCGTGCTTCGCATACGATCTCTTACGGTTCGGGTTATCGTAATGAATCAATTTTTCATCGCAAGTAATGATTCGGTCCAAAAATTACATACAAGTTATTGAACAAAAACCGTGTTCAAAAGATACACCATCTATTGAAAATCCCGCACTTTTAAGTCATACTCCCAATGTTTTAACAGTTTAAAAAAAATCGAATTTTCGAACTTAATTTTAAGTTTTTGAACAAAATATGCCATTGTCATCAGGTTTATACATGCTCTAGAAATTATTTTAACAGCTTTAAAAATTGTTCTTACATAAGTTGGAATTTTCGAAATTGATTTCGAAAAACATAATCTGGTTCAAAAATTCTGTTTCAAATTTTTACCTAAACTAACATACAAATAAACAGCAAGTTAAATAAATTCTTTAAAAAAATTAAATTTTTTGCATTAAAAACGTTGTTTCTGTTTCTTGTTCCAATTAGTGGTGAAGCCTATATCAATTAAATCTAATAAAATGTGATTGAATTCAAACAGTATTATTTATTTTTTAAATTGCAATATTTTATAAAAAGTAAAAGTAAATGAAACTAAAAATATAAATGAGTTCTGTACAGTTTCGTCACTGCTATTTAGGGACAAATATTTGAATTTTTGTTATCGGCTGAATTTTAAGTGCGATAGTGCCTTAACGAAGGGAAATTTGGCATTAATATTCTGTGTTGCTCAAAAATGTTTTGAAAAATCGGTTCAACAGATATGAATAAAAATATGTGAAAAAACGTTGACCAGCTTGAGTGTACATCCGCTGTTAATAACATATGTCCGAAGCAAGTGGAACTAAAAATACGAAATATGGTCTAATTATTTTCTAATAATAAACAAATAATTATAAAAAAAAAAAAATACTTTTCAAGTTTTGAAAGATCATACATAATTATGAAATTTCCCAGGGAGTTTTTTTCCCTTTTTCCATTTTTCCTATTCAAATTCAATGAGAAAAAAACTCCCGTGGAATAATTGGGCTGCATATGTTTTCGTGGTCAATCTGTATGAATTGACACAGTCGAATAAAACATACTTGTGTCTTATATACATAAATTAATTTTGCATATACGTTTGTAGAAATATTAGAAAAAATAATTGAAATTCACAGTGAAATATATCAAACAATTATGTCCCTAAATAGCTGACCACCACTGTACTACATTTTTAAACATATCTCCATGAAGTAGGTACCAACTTTTAATAATCATACTAGATCTAACTAAACTGGTGCCGCTATCGAATGGATTTAAAAAAAAATGATAGCCATCTCAATTGTAATCAGAATAAAAAGCCACAATAGTGATTCATTTTGTTAATACAGTACATATGTATATAAATAAAAATGGAAAACCTAAGACAGACAATACCGATTATATACTGCAAGTATATAAAGTAAATGACAATAATGGAAAAAATACAAAAGATAGAAAATAATAAAAATGACAAACCAAAAAGGTGACCACACAGTAGTTGAATTTGAATTTTATTAATAATGACAATGACAAAAATAACAACAAACAGCATGAGCAACATAAATTTGCAAACAACGTAACAAAGAGATACAATGTAAGCAAGTTGCTACTACAACTAAAGGTACAACTACTACAAAACACCATAATTCTACGCCAATCAAACAACAACAACAACTAACCATTAACTAACTTGAGCAGCTATTTAGTACATCTTACTGTTGCTGCTGGTGCTATGTCAACGAGTGCCTAAACATGCTGTAAAATAGCAATAATTATTTGCTATAATCTACACAAACATACATTTTATATACATACATACATTTGTATGTATATGATTAGAGTGTTTTTTTTTTATAAAAAATAATACTACTACCCTCCATCCATATCATTATAATCGTACATTCACAAGTATGTTTGCAGAGTATTCGAGTAGTAGTAGGAAGACCACATTCGTTTATACAAAAATATAACCTCAATTGATGCTTTCACATTAATCTATCTAATGTTCATATTCGTACATGCAAACAAATAAATAAATAACAATAAATATTGTATGATGGGAATGTCAGATGATTGATAAGAATTTAATATAACTGGTACTTACCACAACATATTTTCATCACGTACAATATTACAAAAGTCCGTTTCGATAGATTTGATCTTGTGATTCATGGTTATGCCATCGTCTTGCAGGTCCAGACCACGTATCATTTCGATTATGTGATCGTAGGGACAAACACCAGGCGGCAGGGACATTGTACTGTTGATGGGTTGCAAATAGCTTCTTATATCGCTAAGACTAGTAACACCTTCGTTAGCATGGTGGACAGGCATTGCACCAACAACGCTGCTGCTACTGCCGCAAACAACATTTCTACCTGTTGTATTTACTAGGTTAACGGAGCTGGCAGCTGTGCCAGTAGAAATATTTGAAGCCGAGGATGAGGCAGACATTAGACCACCTCTCGCCATACCACCACCATTTTTTGATTTTGGATTGTTATTGTTACTAATCATATTAGCCATATATTGTACAATGCAATGTCCGTTGTCACTCTGTCTGTCCGCGTCCAATGGCTGTTTGCTAATTGCGCCTTTCCCTTGTGTACAAATACGTATAATGTATGGTTGGCTTAAAAAAATTTCTTCTCGCTGTTGTTGCTAGAGCTTTTGTTTTATTTGTTTTTGTAGTCTGCTTAATTTTTTCGGTGGTAATTTATTTATTTTCTCCCTTTTTAGTTAAACGTTTTGTTAATAAAAAAAAAATTATATCAAAAAGAAATGTGTGTGTGTCCAATAACATAAATCGAATTATTTGTATAGAAATGCGTCTTAAAAACACGATTTTTGTTTTATGGTGAAATTTTTTTTTCTTTTTTGTTAATTTTATGACTTTTTGAAAGCACCTGATATTTGAAAAGATGTCTGCTATTTTATTAATTACTTATATTTATAATTTAAAACTTAATAAACACTAAACATTTAAGAACTATTTACGTTTTTTACTTCAAACTTGAAAAGAAATGTTACAATTTTGCAAAGTAAAATCTTTTTTTCGTGGAAAAAATATATTTTGCCCGAAAAACGTTAGAAGAATGCAAAATTATAATAAAGAAGAAGAAAAAACAAGAAAGAAGAAATTAAAAGAGACAAAAACAGGCGGCGATAACAATTTGCTCGTATAAACAATCGATAAGTATTTATAACGCCAGTTTTGTTGGGGAAAATCGCTAAATTGCCATCACTGGTAGAAATGCAACTCTGCTATTACGTTTAACGAAATTTCATAATGATTTTACGTTGTTTTTCGTCTGGCTGGTCTTTTTATACAAAAATTGTAGGAAAAAAGCAAAAAAATGTATCTGTATCTCTATCTCTTTCTGTTTCCCAAATTCATCTGGCAGCCCTGGTTGCCACTAGAATAGTCTGGCAACACTGTGTCTAAAAGCACAGAGTTGTATTTTGTATTTTGTGTTTGTTTCCACGACTGGAAAGAATTGGAACGGCAGCGCAAAAGAAATCCTGAATGACATTCATCATGCAACACCCCCACCCAATTTACATGGATGATTGACATGCCATGATATGCAATGTAAAGACAAACTGTCATGCAGGTAAGGATTACATGTATTTGTGTGAGGTGTCAGATTGAAGGGGTTTTCTGTTGCAGAAATTGGAAATCAAAAACACATTTCGCAATTTTTTCTGGAATAAAAATAAATGAATTTGGAAATTTTGAGAAACAATTCAGTTGTAACAGGTGCGTTGAAGGAATTGGTTGTGTTATTTTTATGTGTCGGTGTGAAAATATTATTTTACGTGATTTTTTAAATAAAATATTTTTGTAAATACAGCTTTTTTATAATCATCCTCGTAATGAGGTTTTTTTAAATTCATAAAATTAAAATAAATAATTTTAGTTAATAATTAACTGATTTATAATAAAAAGGAAATTTTGTTTAATTTAACCATTTTTATAATGAATTAGGGTGTAAAATATATTATTTGTTGGTTTCATTTCCTCCATTTTTTTTTATATTTTTTTTTTAATTTATTGATAAATTTAATAATTATGATGATGGTTTTTTTCAGATTTCCATCATCAAAATACTATTTCTGGGAAGGAAGAAATGTACCAGGTTTTTTTTTTGTAATCCTAATGAGGTTTTTAATAATAAATAAGGTAAGTTATAATAAATAACTAATAGTTTATAAAAATTAAAAAAGGCTTCGTAATAAATTTTTAAAGTTATTATTGGTTTTTATAAAAAAGGAATTTTGTATGGAATTTTTATAAAAATTAATTATCATTATTATCATTATTACACTTCCACCACATTTTCTTTTTTTCTTAATTTATTAACATAAAATTAATAATTATGATGGTTTTTTTCAGATTTCCATCATCATATCCTCAAAATATAATATGTATTTCTAGGAAGGAAGTCCAAATATACCAATGTTTGTGGTGTACCAATGTTTTTAATGTGAACAACAGTACTCATCCTCGAACCAGTCTTAAAATTAAATTGAAATTAAAATAAAAAAATTTTAGATTATTTATTACTAGCACTAAACCCGGTGCGCTTCGCCACCCCAATTGGATGAAAGAAATAGTACTATTATTAATAAGTCTCCCTTTTATAAATTTATACTAATTCAGGATAACATGGGTCTACTTTATTGAATCATTGTATTGTGGCTTCTAGGTCATTCGAAACGCATTATTATAATAAAAAAGTACCATTTAGACCCACATTTTGTATTCCCACTCAACATCATAATTCTGGGTCCCATTATTATAGAAAATGCTAAAGAACCTTTTGTGAATTCTAACTCATTCCGAATCATGTGTGCCTAATTTTGAATTTTTAGGTTTAATTTTATAAAATAGTCAAAAAATATTATTAGTTGGAAAAAAGAACCTGTGAGTCCCTTTTTTTAGATTCTTATTCGGTCAGGATCATATGCCATTCGAAGAACTAAAAAATACAAATTATTTTTGTATCCTCAATATAGATGGCTTAGTGACTTTCTTTCTTTACTACTCCTCAGAAGCATATCAGTAAACTAATTTATTTTATATTAAAAAAGTACTAATTTTCCTTTATCCTCTTGAACACGCGTTAAGTCTGAATTTAAAATTTCTATAGCATTTCCTATATTATCAACTGATTTTGTTTCTATAACACTTAATATTTAATAAATTCAAAAATCAAAAAACCGAACCGATACTAAAATATACGTAATATAATTATAAAATTTTAAACATGTCTGAGCTTTAAAATTGAATTCCGAAAAACCAAATAAAATGCTGTTCCTTCGGCAAAAAAACTAAATCATTTTATATGAATAATTTGTAAAAAGTGTTCAAAATAACTTTGAAAATCAGTACCTTTACTTAACCTTTTTGAATTCGCATTCACTAAACCACCATTAATGCTTAATTTCGTGTTTCTAGTTCCATCGTTATAAAATATTTAAAAAGTAGGTATTATTATTTGGAAAAAGTATCTGCAAGTTCCATTTTTATATTATAACTCAGTCAGGATCATGTGTTTCCTGCTTATACTCTTAGGTTCATTATTATAGAAATTTCAATAATACTTCAATATCATTATGTCCTTTATCCTATTATGTATACTTATAAAGTAAAATAATTTAATATAACAAAAAGTACCATCATTAGAAGAAAAGGTAACAATTTTCCACACTTAATATACCAATGTCAACCTTGAAATATCAAAGTAAGTCATATCCTGATTATACTTCTTAGGTTCAATATTATAGAAAATTCAAAAAGTACTATTTGAAGAACGAAAAAATACTGTTGCTATAACACTTAATATTTAATAAATTATACCAAAACCGAACCGAAACCGATCGGTTTTCAATTTTTTAAAACCGAAACCGCGATTTTGTAATTCTTCGGTTTTTTTGGAAACTCTAATTTAATATTAACCATATCTGACTACTAAATAATATACTAAAAATTTTAAAGCTACATATGTATACTTTATGTTTTCTACATATTATTACGAAAATGTATTGTTTAAATAATAAAATAATTCCTTTTTTAATAAAAAAAAGGGCAAATTTCCAAAAAAGTCGGTTTTTTTTTATAATCATTCACTATTTTTTACATAAATTTTAAATACATTTTTCATTATTATTATGTAAAAATTAATAATTATGGATTTTTTTTTCAGATTTACTGCAAGACGTTCTCCTCTATCATCATCATATCCTCTACGAAGAAGTTTGTTTTGAATAAATTAACATTAATTTAAATAAAATTATATTTAACGTTGTCGAACAACAAATGTACCTCAAAAGTTTAAAACTAATTTAAAATAAAAGTAAGTATTTTTTATAATTTTTTATTTAAATATTTTCACTTTTTATCAAGTAAAAATTAATAATTATGTTTATTTTTTTTTTAGATTTACAGCGTCTCTACATCATATCTCTAGGAGAGTTTGTAAGTGAGAGGTCTCCTCATCATCTTTATATTTTAGCATAAAAGTTTTTGGAATCATCATATTATATTGATTTTTAATTGTTGCTGTTCTACAAGTAGTTTTTTGGGACCATCATTTGCCCAGGAGTAATCCCCCATATATTAAATTATTGATTTTTGTTTGTTGCTGTTGATTCCTCAGGCATAAAATATGAGGTAAGTGTTACGATTTTAGTGATTTTGGAACTACATGAAAATATGTAGTTTGATAAATTAATTTTATACTATTATTGTGTATTATATATTATTATTATTGTTTAGATCTGTGATAGATAGATAGTGATAAATGAGCCGGAGTGTTTCTACTACTACTTTTTTGCAACTGTTAGCAGAAAAAATGACAAAAAAAAACGACTCTGCGTTAGAGCTTGCGAAAAAAATTTAATAGAAAATTTTGCAGAAAAAACACTTTAGAGGAGGAAAATCCTGTGAAAAACAATTTATCTAAATTGAGGCAAAGTTATTTGCGAATTATTCATAAAAAAGAAGGCATTTTTGTGTGAACAATACAGAAAAATGTCTTCCAGCTTATCAGATGTGTGTGGTAGTAGCAGTCGTGATGGCGTTGGTAGTAGCGGAGCCGGTGGTGTTAATAATGGTGATTGGATTTGTGGCGATGTAACGTGAGTGTAAAGCATCGTGTGCTTTGGGCGCTTATCAATCCACAACCACTAAATATCAATCATATAATTTATTTATAAAACCTAAACATGAAGAAAAATCACTAATATGTATTTTTTACTTAATCCCGTTTCTTTTCGGTGAATGCCTTGCGCTTACACTATTAACTCCTAAACGTCATTGTGGGGGCATTTTCGGGCATGGTCAATGTGTATTTTTGTGTATAATCTTTTTACATATCTAGCTGTCGTCATTCGAATTTCGCTCGCCGGCAGCAGTGTAACAAATGCCAACGTGATCGCAGCTTGGAACGCAGCAGTAGTGTGGGAAGTAGTGGTTCGAGTAAAAAGAAATTGGGTACGGAAATAGGAAAAGTTGCGGCGGAAAAATCCCGGGGACTGTTTAGTGCCGAGGATTGGCAATGTAATAAATGCGCCAACGTAAATTGGGCTCGACGCATTACTTGTAATATGTGTAGTGCTCCGAAGTTTTGTGATGTTGAGGAGAGAACGGGTGAGTTAAAAATGTTATTGTAATAAATAGGTAGCTCAAGTCGATGGAACTTTTAATATTCACTTAAAATATTTATAGGATTTGGAGGGGGCTATAATGATCGCGGTGTAGTGGAGTACAAGGAACGCGAGGAGTCCGATAGTGAATATGATGAGTTTGGACGTTTAAAGAAACACAAAAAGAGTTTTTATAATAATGATGAAAGTGGAATTAAACATAATTTCAGTAAGGAAAAGTCAACAGTAGCAGATGAAGATGAGGAGGACGAAGAAGAAGATGGCGATGATGATGATTTGGCTAAATACAATCTATTTAGTGATGATGAGGAGGTTCTGCCGTCAGTAAAATCACAAAACCCCAATGTGAAAGACGATAATTCAAAAGATACTTCAACAAAATCGTCAAATGAAATAGTAAAATCTAATAACAGACGTTCAAGATCAAGAACTCGTTCAGATATTAGACGGCGACAATCATTTGCATCCTCCAGAGCCTCATCCTCTTCCAGTTCTACCTCATCATCGACATCTTCTTCAACGTCGTCATCGTCGTCTTCCTCTTCCACCTCCTCCGCAACTAGTTCGTCACAGCACTCAAGATCGCCAGAGAAAGATAGTCGCTCTAAAAAACATTCTTATTCGCGTTCCCGCAGTCGAAGTAGCCCAAGGTCACTATCGACAAGAAAAAGATCATCCTCCCGTGATGGCAATACAAACAAACGATCTCATGATAAATCAAAGTTGTCTACAACTGAACGCCATCGTGGCTATTCTTCTAAATCTCGCTCTAAGTCGCACAGTTCGAATCACAGCTCCCGATCTCCACCCACTAAGCGCAAAGGTGTCACTGATCGTAACACCAGTTCAACACGAAAACACTCACGTTCACCGCGTTCACACCGTAAGAGAACCACCCGTTCCCGTTCAATTACACCCAAACGTAGGCGTTGATCGTAGTAGGGTAGGATGAATGTTGAAAAGTAGAAAAAATATGAAATTTAATTAAAACAACATTGATGCACTTGTTTATATTTAGTAAGATGATGTCCACACTTTATTCCAAATGAAATCCCAATTTTAAAGCAAGCGAAGACAAAGAATGAAATGAGCTTTTATTAAAGCTTTGTACGAAATTGCACTTGTGGTTTTATTTATAATTTTACAATTATCGTTTGGTAAGATGTTAGGAAGAATCTTTTTTTAAATATATCCAAAAATCGAGGTAGTCGTTTCGTTTTGGTCAGCAATTTATGGACCGATTTTGTAGATTTAAGTTTAGAAGTGCAGTGTATAAAGAGTGCACTTTCACTCGTTGACTTGGGTCCATTGTGATTATCTTCAAAATAAAGTTAGTAAAGCTGGAAAATAATCACCCTTATCGTGGTTGGCGTAAACGTCATACAACTACGACTGTTTCGTACTAGATTAAAGATAAAATGCAAACTGATTTAATCTAGTACGAAACTGACGTTTGCGCCAACCACGATAAGGGTGAATATAAATAGAAGTGATGAAATAACTCTATCCCTGGAGATTTCTTAGGTCAGAACTCGTGGAAAATAAAGTACTGCCTTCTATAGTCATGATTAACTATCATAAACCCTCCCCAATGCTTTATCAATCATTGTGTAAAAACACGTTTCGATGTTAACCACAAATAAAGAGATCTGTCCTACAAAGTAAATTGGAAAATAAAAAATAACATTTTCTAAATTTTTTAACTATATACGTACATACATTTTTAGAATAGAAAAATAATCGTGATGGAGTAAATTAAGTTCCAACTTAAAAATAATTGAAAACCAATTATACCTTCGATATATATATGAATGTATTTTTTACAATTTCAATATAACATTTATAACTAACAAACAATTGATTAATATAATAATTGATCTTTTTTCGCGGCTGCTTTGGTCTCCTCTCTAAAAAGCTTCAATTCTTCCAATTGTTTTTTGTGATCTTCAATTTCTTCCACCGTTATTGTCACGGGAATATCCAAATCTATTTGTTCTTGGCGTATAAATTCCATTTTTCTAATGGCATCCTCCAAAAAGGGAATCTGTTGTTCTTCCAATGTTTTACGATACTCGTCCAATCGTTCCTGTTTCAATTGTTCACAGTGTAAGTCGGTCAGCTTTTGTAAAGATTCTTTACGGGTAATCCAGTGAAATTCAGCTGGTGGTGGTTTGTAGACCAAATCCAATTTCTCCAGAATCCACTCGAAACGTCTGTAATCCCAACGTCTTAGGTACTTGAGGAATTTTTTGCGTTTCTCTATCATTTCCTTGAGAATAACCTTGCGCTTTTTGTCGCGAGGATGTTCCAGCATGTACTCTTGGTAACGACGTATGGTGGCGGTCATGCGGGCCACTAGTATAGTAAAAATTAATCACTGACTTCAGGTTGTTATGAAAGAACACTTACATTTTGCTTCCATGGAGCCGTAATCCAAAGGATGCCTTTGCACTTCTTTTATCATTTGATCACGATAGTAGTCGGACGTATGATAATTTGGATTATTACCCAATTCAAATAGAGATCGCACCGTGGCATCGGCTCTAAAATTATTCGAATTTTAACAACGACTTTAATTACTACAAAGTAAAACTTACGTTTCCAATTCCTTTGATTTTTCAAAGCCTTTCATTAGCATTTGACTGCTAACGGGTGGCAGTTTGCTGCAATCACCACTTTTTGCAGGTTCAATTGATTGAATTTTTTCAGGTCTCACCCATTTTATTTTTAAATCTGACTTAAAGGCATATTGGCGCACCAATTGACGATTCACAATCAGTGTGCCTGTACGAAACAATGGTGCTATATTCATATTTTCCAAATATTTATATGAAAATAAATGAAATTCCTACGCGTTTGTAAGAGAAATGGAAAATAATACAATTGTACTATAAAGAGGTTATGTCACAAACAGCTGTGTGGTTTGCTATAAAGATAAGTGATGCCACATGGAATGTATAAAAAAGTAAACAAATGATTTTTCAGTACAATTTTTTGGAGAAATATCATTTAAATTATATAAAAAAAAATTTATTTTCGAATTTTTATTTAAATATATGACCAGTGACGAAGTGGCATCACTTTAACCCGGCATTTACAGCTGATTTTGCTATAATTTGTGTTACCAGTGCCATGTGAATGTTGCAATATGTTTAAATGTAAACAAATGCTTTGCTATTTTGTGTAATAAAAATAAATTATAATTTAAAAGATTTTGTATATTTGATTTTATTTAACATTCAATGACCTTAACACTTATTTTTGTAACATCTCATAGAGATTTAGTTCATCACTTTTTCTGTTCCAACATATATTTGCCTTTGGGTTTTAACTTTGCTTGCATAATCGATTGCCTTTCCAATTGCTGGTGTTCCTGCAATTGTTTGTAACGCTGTTTGGCCGAATCCAATTCTTTGCTCATGGTAACAATTTTAGCGGCAATTTCTTGCTGTTTAATTATGCGTTTCTTCTGATTTGACTATTGGATTGAAGAATTTTTACAATTGATACTCATATATATTCTAGTTATAAATACTCACGCCCATGGGTGTGGGACGACCATCCAAAAATGTATAATCGGGCAAATTTGTAAGAGGTCCAAACTCATTGGGGTTGGCTGGCAAACCTTGTTCCTCACGCCACTTTTGATCCAGCGATAATTTAGCCGTGCACGAGACATTTCTAGCTATTTTGAATTCACAAAAACATCAATTAATTTATGAAAAATATATATTTAATTCAATTTCTACTTACTCAATGTGCTTTTAATTAATTGTGAAGAGCTTTTGGCAATTTTTAACATGTTTCAAGTGTATTTTTATTGAAAAACCTTTATTTACCTATCTTGTTCAACAAAAATTCTAAACTATTAACCTCGATTAGTTTTATAGCACTCTGTCAAATAGTATAGTGTTGGTAAGTGGTTAAAAATCTACTTTGCACTTAAAGAAATTTTCGAACAACTAGGGTGGAATTATATTATATATGTATGTGTTTGTCATTCCGTGTGTAACATTAAGAAATATTCATCGTAGACCCAACAACCAGCGCTGCCAACTTTGACGATTTATCGTCATTTTGACGATTTTTTAAGTCAAATTTATTAAAATGACGATTGACGATTTTTAATTTTTCCCGCGAACAAAAATGACGATTTTTTAATTTGAACATAACGTTGCATTTGCTACCATGGATCATTTGTCAAAGCTGGTAAAAAACTCTTTTACAGATTCCGATTATGCAAAAAACATATCGATTGGAAGAACAAAAGCTACAGCCATTATAAAAAATGCTGTCGGTAAAACTCAGCTCCAAACAATATGTGAAATCATGAATACCAATGCTTTTTCGTTATGTATAGATGAATCTACTGATATCAGTAACAAAAAACTGATGTGTTTGGTATCAAGAGTTTGTCTAGATTTCTTCTTTGGTTTGATTGAAGTCGATAAATGTGATGCAGCCTCTTTATTTACAGCAATAAAAACATATTTTTTGGATAACAAGATTGACTATCAAAAACACATGATAGGTTTTGACGCAGATGGGGATCCCAATATGACAGGAAAACACAATTCCGTGGCAAGCCATTTTAAAAAAGAAATACCTAATTTATTTATTTTAAAATGCGTGTGCCATTCTTTAGCACTGTGCTCATCATATGCCTGTTTGAAGCTGCCATCATCAGTGGAAACTTTGACTCGTAATATATATAATTACATTTCAAACAGCCCTAAAAGAAATAATCAATTTCAAGAAATTCAATCTTTATTGGAATTCAAACCGGAAAAACTTCTTCATCCTTCACAGACCAGGTGGCTTTCACTGGAATCAGTTGTTAACCGTTTACTTGAACTTTTCGAGCCACTAAAAATTTATTTTGGATTCGCGGTCAATATTGATCTTATAGACACAGCCGAAGACATACTAAATAATTTGAACGGTATTCACCAGTTATATTTTTATTTTTTAAAGTATATTCTTCGTCTTATAAACAATGTCAACAAACTTTTTCAAAGCGAAAGTGTACAAATCCAAAATATATACAGTGAGTTGTCCAGATTGTTAAAAACCGTCTTATCAAATTTTGTGTAAGAAGAGTATTTGGTTAATTTTGAAATCCAAAGTTATAATAACGAAGACATATTTTTAAATAAAGATGAAGTGTATCTTGGCATTTACGTGAAGGAGAACCAATCTAGTTTAAATATTGAATATAGTCAATATAATATGTTTGTTGAATTCTGCGTCCAATTTTTTATTGAAATGGTTTCACAAATTTTAAAACGTTTTGATTTTGGCGATAAACTTTTAGAAGGATTAAACTCCATTGAACCAAGCGTAGCTTTAAACAAAAAAAATTATTCAATTTTACAATAGGCCAAACTTTTTCCAAATTTATTAAATGGAAAAGAATATCAAGAACTTGAAACATTGGTGTTTTGGAAAAATGTTTCTAATTTAAAGAGAGCCAATAATGCAAAGGCCTTCCCAATTTTAACACAATTTGTTTCGAGTTTAATGGCACTACCACATTCGTCGGCCAACGTTGAAAGAATTTTTAATATTGTAAATTTAAATAAAACAAAAACCAGAAATGCTTTGGATTCTTCAACATTACAAGGAATATTGTTTTCAAAAGATTATATTAAGTTAAATAATTCTCAGTGTTTTAATATAGCAATTAAAAATTACTTATTAAAAAAATGTCACACAGAAATGTACCAGAATTAAATACCAAAATTAAATTAATTATTTTTTTATTAAATAATAACTTTATTTACATGTAAATAAAATAAAAATATTAAAAAAGTTAATAAAAAAATGTTTTTGGTATTTTTAACGTATTTTTGTCTTGACGATTTCTTGACGATTTTTTTCTTTTTAACTTGACGATTTTGACGATTTTTTTTTTTTTAATTGACGATTTCTCCAAAAAAAAGTTGGCAGCACTGCCAACAACGTATATATTTTATTAATCCTTATAAGTCAATTGAGCTATGTCCGTCAGTGTACACACTCTGACGTTTAAAATACACAAACAAATTGCAACATTTCAAATTTTATGAAGATGCCCCCATATAACGACCACATCTTCATAAATATCGAACCAAAATTATGCACATATCAGTTGTATATAAGGAAAACTCATGCTTTTGGACTTTGTGAATTTCGATTCACAAATTTAAGTCTAATAATTATCATAATTATATGCTTTAAGAAGGAGAGCTATCAACACCAAACAATTATTAATATAGAAGCTGTTTAGATTATCTTTATTTATACTCGATCAATTTTAGTTAATCCCGCTGCAAAGTATTTCAATGAATTTATTTAAAGTAATGAAATACTGTCCAATAAATTTATTTTTCAAAGAAGTATAACCTAATTTAGCAAAAAAAAAAAAAAAAATCAATTAATTTCAGAATTGAAATTTTTTAAGAACAGTTTTTATTTACCATTTTAGAAACCTTATTGTATTATAGACAAAAAAACAACAACTTCATTCTTCGTCCATTTGATCAGGAATCTCTGAGTCTTCTATGGTCCTTGTCGATGGTATATAAACTTTGAATGCGAATTTCGATTTGACAAATGATCCGGTATTCAATACCGTACAACCGTGTTGTGACGTCGAAAAACTTTGACATGAATCACCAATGACTATTAAATCGGGTAATGGATACAGCCACAGAGCAGCATCATAATCCCAATGAACGGGCATGGCTATAGGGTGAATCGGTGTTAAATGTCCCTGACATATTAGAGTACGAGCAAAGTGTTGTTCAATTTTCGATGTATCCGGTGGAAAATGAAGGGTATTTCGACAAAATTTTGCCATCAAATCGAGACGACAAACGACAATTTGTTGTGTACAATATTGTAGACGACAAGGATTAGTGGCTAAACGTGTGCGTGGCCATACCTTAAGCAAACCTGCCGCTAAGGTGTTTGGTATAGGTGATCGGGGAAATATGTTGGGAGACGAAGGATCTTCACAAGAAGGTATTAGTATAAGTTCTGTTTGTTTTTTCAGCTGTTCACAACCATTGGCCAAGGCGCCCAAGGCATTGAGGTGCTGTTTCAAGGTATGATGTTGTCTTTCACTGGCTGCAAAAGGACCCATGAGTACTATAGCTACAGGAGGACAAGAATCATAGCCCACAAATAACATGCGTAATTTTTCCATTACCACCGGTACATCTAGTCTAACATCTGAGAGGAACACTATAGTGGCTTCAGTGTTTGTTCTCTCTAATTCCTGCAGTCGTGTGGAATATTTTAATAATTTCATAGATTCCCCTCCCCAACTGTTTTGAGTGCCAAAAAATGCTCGACTACTGGTTGCAGGTTCAGCAGGAGGAAATCCTAATCCATCCACTAAAAGAAATACCATACAATTATTATGTATTTAAATTCTATATTATAAGCATGTATCTTAATTTTAACCTTTTAAAATCTCTCCATTATATGACCCTTCAGCTAAGACAAAACACCCTTCACAAAAGAAGCCCGCATGAAATCTGGCCGCACTTAAATCCAATTCAACACAGCCCGTGGGATCTTCGATGTAAAATTTGCCCTCCTTCAGTTGTGTTAGCAAACCCAGAACAACAGCTTCCTCAACGGAAGAATTGGCCAAGAGATTTTCACAATAAAACAATTTGAATTTCTTTGCTCTTGATTCGGAAGTTACACCATTCTCAATAACTGCCGGCGCAAACAACTCATGTCTTAGGGTTTTCTGTAATAACATTTCGTAGCGCTGTCTCAGTTGTCCCGACTTCAAGCAAGGCTTGGCCAAAATATCTCTCTTGTCATGATCCAGTTCAAATTTTTTGTTCATTTTATTGTAAACATAGCGAGGAATATCAAATGCATTTATCACCGAAAATACAGCTTCGCCTTCATCCAGACCCACACGGTTTATTTCATTGATGGCCTTTTCTAAAGCCGCTCTATCTACATGAGCTGATTTTAAACGTTGACTCTGTAGGTTTTCGGTGATTATGGTCAACCATTTATCACGTTCATCTTCTTCAAAAGGCAGCAACTGTTCAGCCAAGAACACACTATTTTCGGATCTTATTAGGAAACCACTTATTTTAAAGGAATTTGTAATCTTCTTTTTCAATTTTCCCAAATCATCCATTGTTTTTGAGTTTATAATTTGGCGTAATAATACTCGTTTGCAAAAAAAATAAAAATACAAACAAAAAATGTAAACATATTAAAATTTTGCTGTTAAATGTCAAAAATAGTCCGCCAACTTTAATGCGATGCCAGACTGTTGACTTTATGCTGATATCAGGTGATAACAATGATGTCAAAAGAAAAATGTTGTAAAGTGGGAATTAAATTTTAAAGATTTGAAATGTAACGACTAATACATTCCATTTAAATGAGATCATGTATAGGGGATTTTAGGAGTGACAAAAAGTTTTATTTTATAATTATCAAGTGTATCATACAAAATCCAGACCATAGATAAATACACATAGATCGGAAACTCTCCTGTCAAAGACCTGACTCAGTTGTTAAAAACCTAAGTGGTGAGAATATGGTAGTAAAAAAAACCATTTGAAAATAAAAACAACACTCATACGTGTGATTATTTAGTAGGGTTCTATAAGTCGATTGTTCGATTGTTCGAACAATCGACTTTTTGCTGAAAAAAGTCGAAAAGTCTAAGTCGACTTTTTGGTCACAAAAAAGTCGAACATTCGATTAGTTATCACAAAAGTCGATAAAAGTCGAATAGTCGATAAAAGTCGAAAAAAGTCGAATAGTCGATAAAAGTCGAAAAAAGTCAACATTATACTAAAACAAAATATGCACAGAATAACATAATAATTTTATGTTATTGCAATTTGGTACACTTACATTTTTTCTAGAGTATGCAAAAATAAATAATAAGTAAATGTTCATAAAAAAATGCTCTTTTTACATATTATATATTATCGCCTTAATACATTTAATTTTTATTGCTAAAATTAACACAAGGCGCATCAATAAATGCAGAAACCATGTATTTTTTACAAAAAATGGTAAAAAGTGGAAAAAAGTCGAAAATAGTCGGAAAGTCGAAAAGTCGATTTAACTAAAAAGTCGAAAGTTCGAAAAGTCGACTTTTCATAAATTACCAAAAGTCGAAAGTTCGAAAAGTCGACTTTTTAAAAATCGAAAAAAGTCGAAAGTTCGAAAAGTCGACTTTTTGTTTCAACTATAGAACCCTATTATTTAGAGAAATTTTTTTATTTGAGTTTTTTTCTAGTTTCCTGTTTCTCTATGATGCAGACTAGTTGGACATTTGGAAGTTATAATTCAATTTATGAAAAACTTCTGATAAATTTCGACTCAGTCGGCTTAGGTCTTAGGCCGTTCGGCGCAGGTCTCTAATTTACGGTCATTTTCGCCAAAATTTGTCTTTGACAGTTCCATTATCTTTTAACAAAAACAAAGTACCTGTTGTTTTTGTATATGTTGTATTTGTTGTAGTTCTGTCTTCACTTTCTAAAAAATTCGCCTTGACGTCAACTATTTAACTGTAAGTTCAATTTTCGATTTTCACTTGGAAATAATAATTTACTCAACTGCCAAATTATACAGCCAACAGCACATGTTCACGTGTGGACGGGAGACAAATTTATTCCGAAATAATTGTTCAAATTTTTTTTTAGAAATAATAGAGTTTTTAATTTGCAAAACCAAAATAGAACACATGTAACAATAGCGGTATTCACAATGTAGAGTACTTGGCCTAGTAAAAAAGTAGAAAAGCTATTTATTGACAAACATTTCAATTTCTAATGTATTTTGTTTTTAGTTGTTTGATATTGTGCTCTTTTACTACATTACCAGGCCAAGTACTCTACATTGTGAATACCGCTAATGTTAAAAAATACAAATTAAGCAACAAAAATTATGAAATAAATAAAAAATAGTCATATCTCAGCCATTTGTGTCGATTTTAAATAGCAACCGAGCCGGAAGAATTTCCGATATATTGGTGTATGAATCATGTATGTAAGTTATTTGGGGGTTACGGAAAGTTGATTTCTTATTTTAAGAAATAAAAATTACGATTGGAGATGGGGGTAACTTTAAAATAATTGCTTTATTAGGGCAATCATTTGTTTTTATTATGAAAATACTTGTATAATCTCAAACTATTGTTACGAAGTTGCACTAACGATTTGAATTTAACGGTCTGTAACGACTGCCAGCAATATTCATCATGTTCATAAACATGTCCTTTAATTCCACCCACACATACAGAAAGGCGGTGTGAAAATTTCAAGAAAATCGGTCCAGCTGTTTCGCCGTCTATAGGGTTCAAATAGACCCACAAAGAAAAAATTTACATACAAAAACACACATTCATGCAGATTGTCTATATATTTTCACAGATTATGAGTTTTTTCCGGCTGTTAGAGTTAACATGAACTGCATTCTTGTACATTATAAAGTGTAGTTTAAGTTTGTGTGTATTAAAAATACTGTTGTTGTACATTTGAATAAACAAAGAGTTGTTACAATTTTAAACTACTAAGCTGCTTTTATTAGCAATCAAAAGTATCCGGTTTATTTAAAGGAATTAAACCACCGTTTTTAAAAGGTAAAAACGTAACACTATTATTACTTATATTTAGAACAAACGTTTAATATTTTGTATGTTTAAATGTAAAAAAATTAACCAAACCGATGTTACCCTACGAAAGCGAACCATTTTGACAGATTCTTTCGTTTGTTTTCTTTTGACATATTACTGAAACCAGCTGATTCCTAGTTTCTGTATAATTTGTGACCTATAATTAGATCTAACTTTCAGTTAAGCTTGGGGGTTTCATATGACTTTATGCTATTGTACATCAGAGAAAAATCCCTGAACGCATCTAAACTCATATAAAAACCCACATAGTGCAATGATGCTTTAAGTACAATCGAAAATGATAAATGAAACTCACTTTAACTGTGTGGCCAGTAACACTCAGCGTAACAATGTAACACTCAGCGTAATGCAATTTCTTATCAGCGTTTTAATGTTAAACAACGAATTCAAAACCGAAATCGTTGGATATGAAAAACAAACATCATATCGCTCATTTGCTGCAACAACGTCATAATTCAAAAAAAGTAGTTTCGAGAAAAACGGCTTTGAATGTTTTATGACACTTGACTATTTCTTAAATAAATTTTCAACAAATCATGAGATTTTAGAAATAAAACCTGATTTAAATATCCTTTAATCTGTATTTAACCCAAATTTTTTTCTTGTCAAATATACGAGAAAACATGAATTTTAGTTTTGACGTTTACAACAAAAAAACACTTTCACGGAAAAAATTATTGACTTTTTTGAAAACTGATAAAACTATATGAAAGACTATAGAACGGTGCATATTTCGAATTACTCAGTTCAAAACACACGGATTTTGAGTTGTGTCGTTGTTGCAGCAAATGAGCGATATGTAAATGAATTATGAGAAATTGTGAACAAAAATGACATGTCCTATTTACAGCTATAAATCTATTACTGTTTTACAGAAACCGCACAAATCATTGACAAACAATGATGACAAAATGAAAATGATTAATTCCATTCCAACTTCAACAAACAATAACAAACTAAAATAACAAATATGTACATATGATGATGGAGCCACTGATGATGATCCCAGTGCAGCTGCCTGTGATGATGATAATGATGTTGTTTAATGTAATTTAATTTCTAATTAGACAACAGAACGCGTATATGTACTAAATGTGTTTGTTTGTTTGCGTGTATGACCAGAAGAGCACTCAGCGGGAAAAACAATGCTAGGGCTTCACTTTGTCGGTCTTATAAAATACATATTAACACATTCTAAAAGATGCGATACTCAATCTACTCATTCCTTCTCGCAGAAGATCTACTAGAATGGCTTTGCTTTTCCTTCTAAAAAATTTCATACATATTCAATCTTTATTTAAAATTTAAACATGATTGGAAACCAGAAAAAGGTATAAAATCCTCTATTATAACAATTTATGTTGTGAAGTTCACGTGAAATAGATTTTTATATATTGTTACATTTTTACCTTTTAATACCTTTGATTGCTTATAAAAGCAGTTTAGTAGTTTTAAGTGTGTAACAACTCTTTATTTATTCAAATGTACACAACAACAGTTTAAATTGTCACTATGTGTTTTAATACACACGTTTATAATTCACAATGTTGTATATTCCACAGCTATGTTAATAAGTTCACAGAAATGTTAATAATGTCCACAGTTATGTTAACTGTTAACAACATTGTCAACAATCAGCAGTCTCCAGATATATAATGGTTGAGAGATATGATGCAACTTTTAACGACTGGTTAAAACCGTTATATTTGAATTCAAATACAATTTCGTAACAATATAAAACTACACTCGTCATACTTCATTCAATAATAGGAATAGGGTTCTATAGTTGAAACAAAAAGTCGACTTTTCGAACTTTCGACTTTTTTCGATTTTTAAAAAGTCGACTTTTCGAACTTTCGACTTTTGGTAATTTATGAAAAGTCGACTTTTCGAACTTTCGACTTTTTAGTTAAATCGACTTTTTTCGACTTTTCGACTTTTTTCGACTATTTTCGACTTTCCGACTATTTTCGACTTTTTTCCACTTTTTACCATTTTTTGTAAAAAATACATGGTTTCTGCATTTATTGATGCGCTTTGTGTTAATTTTAGTTTAAAATTTAAATGTATTAAGGCGATAATATATAATATGTAGAAAGAGCATTTTTGTATGAACATTTACTTATTATTTATTTTTGCATACTCTAGAAAAAATGTAAGTGTACCAAATTGCAATAACATAAAATTATTATGTTATTCTGTGCATATTTTGTTTTAGTATAATGTTGACTTTTTTCGACTTTTATCGACTATTCGACTTTTTTCGACTTTTATCGACTATTCGACTTTTATCGACTTTTGTGATAACTAATCGAATGTTCGACTTTTTTGTGACCAAAAAGTCGACTTAGACTTTTCGACTTTTTTCAGCAAAAAGTCGATTGTTCGAACAATCGACTTATAGAACCCTAAATAGGAAGTCTTTCTAATATGCCTTCTTAAGTAAGTCTTCTATCAGCGCTCTAACATATGCGAGTATGCAAAATAAGGCCTTAAGGAAGGCCTCTTTACTGGATATTTTTCCCGCTGGGCAATTGACCCGCAGTATTAAATGTAGATATTTTCAATATCGCAGTATGTATAACCGCTATCTAGACTAGAACCGCAGTCGTTTTGTTTTCGAACTTACTGTGGCCGCTGTTTGTAGTATTTACTTCGTTAACAAAGAACTAGTTCCACGTGCTGCAGGGTGATTACTGATTCTCTCTTGTATTTATTTCCAAAACAAATACAAACATTGTTGGCTTTAATCGTTAGGCCACGTATTCAGCTAAAAGTCAGTTTGTGAGATGCATACTAATTACAAAATTTTGTGTTTGTTCAATATTTGAATTTCAAACCCCGAAATGTAGGCTGCAACTTTTGTGTGTTTGTTCTTTGCAGTTGTATGTGTAGATGTTTGTGTATAAGTATGATTGTGTCATTAATTTCCCAAGCCGGTATTATTTTAAGTTTTAACAAAGAACAATGCATCTGCTAAGAACGATGTTTGGGAAAACGTCCAAGAATTCAGTTACTCTATAGCACCGGTGATTCTCAGCAGAGTCGATACCACAAAGTTAACGGAGATGATTAATTTGACGTTTCATAAAAGCTAGAATCAGTTCTATGGGCAGCTTTCATGAAAATAGCTTTATTTTATTGTGCGTTAAAGTAAATCACTTTATGTTACATTCAGCAAAAATATAAGCAGAAGGTAAAAGGATCCTGTAAAACTTTTCTATCTGTTATGCTATATTTTGTCTTGTGACACCTTTGTAAACTATGTGTTCGATGCGAAGTACCGGCCTATAACTATTGTCGAGTACGTTATGCTTAACGAGCTCAGCCAATTTGAATTGTACCAAAAATATTTACTTTTTTCAAGCTAATGGTACCGAAATGTTACTTATTATTTTATTTTAAATACTACTAGCCAGGGATGGCAAAGTTGGTACATTTGTACATTTGTACTTTTGTACCAATAACTAATTTGGTACAATTTTGAAAACACTAATGTACATTAAAAAATATAATTTAACTTATTTTTACTTAAATTTTATCGAAAATCATCTTCCATTAGAAGATGCTGACAGAGGAACGAACACAGCACAATGGTCTAGAAACGTTTTTTTGGAAATAATTCGGTATCTCGGGAACTATTAGAGATATTGTTATGAAAATATCTATGAAAAAACGTAAAAATTTTTCAAAGGGGGCAAGGTTTGTGAAATTTCTGAGGAGTACATGAAGGCTTTTTATTTGATATCAGGGAAAACCTTAGGACTTGAAGATTGATATTTTAGTAAAATTAAATAATTTCATAAATTTTTGGGACGTCATTTACCTTAAAAACTAAAAAAAATATATAATATGGTGATTTTCCATGAAGAAAAATATAAGAATTGAATTAATGTAAAATGTTAACGGTTTAAGATATGATAACAAAACTTGTAACTAATATAGATCCAAATGTTCTTAAATCAATGACATTATATTTTTTTTATTTTCAAATACTGAAATTCCTAAAACGGGGAAAATGTGTTCTGAAAATTGAGTTTTTTTTTTTAGAAAAGTTCCTACTGTTACGTTATTTGCCTTATAAACGTTACGTTATTTGTAAAAACAACTTTGTAAGTATTTAAGAAACATATAGGGTTATACAAATATGGTGATTTTTCGAGGATCAGGGCTTTGCTTTTTAAACATTTTTTACAAATCAACATTTTTTTTTTAAATAGCCAAGTTGGAATATGTCTGAGGGTTGTTCTGTCCACTTAAGTGAGCCAAATTTTACTTTACACGCTTTTGCATTAAGTTCTCTTTCCGAATCATATAAAAATTGTATATAGTCCCGAAGACTATATATGGGCTTTTTTGGGAAAAACGTAAAAATACGGCCCTTTTTACATGTTCCAAATTTTGATGCGTGTAGCTTTTAATAGGAACTGTTTGCAAGTAATTTTTATTTTATTTAGAATTTTATAACCAATATAAGTGATATTTTTGGAAAAAAAAATCCAACCCTCCGTAGTCCCGCTACATTTAAAGAAACCATAAAAAGATCGAGCAAAATTAAAAAAATAAATAAATAAACCTAAATATCTTCTCAACTAATAGAGATAACCTACACATGTAAGCATATTTTTTATAGATTTTTTTTTTTTTTTTTAAATTTCACCACATTCGGATCATAAATGGATTTTTGGCGATTTTTTTTAAAAATTTGAGAACCGTGATGACCAAATTTAAGGGGTAAGGCACTGGCCCTCATTAGCGCTAGGAAGCTGAACAACTGCAAATCAACTTGAAAAGACCTCAGCTCTAGCCATGTGAAATTTCGTAACAATATCTCAAATAGTTCCCGAGATACCGAATTATTTCGAAAAAAAAAACGATTCTAAACCACTTTGCATCACTGACAAATCTGTCTTGACATCTTTAATCTCTTAACCAACATCAAAATATCCATCCAAAATTTCCCCCTTGCAAATGCACCACAAAAACATTGACTAACCATCACTGACAAATCTGTCTTGACATCTATCATTTAATCTCTTAACTAACTTCAATATTTCCCACTCAAATCATCATTACAATAAATAACAACAAACACTCTCATATGCATTTGTACAATTTACTACACACTAATGACAACAACAATAACAACAACAGTAGTATTACTTGCATTCTTCTTTTAGTTTTCTAGAAATTTAACAAGTGTTCGGTTGTTCGGTGATTAGAGCTCGATTAATTAATTAATAAATCGTGTTAAAAGTAAAAAAATTGCAAATATTTTTACATAAATATAAAATGTAAATATTTCTTAATAAATGTGTGTAAAAATATTGTCAAATAATATCAAGTAAATTTGTGATAAAAGTGTTATAAAATTGTAAGAAAAAAATTATTGTATGAATGCAATTTTGTGTTGCTTTAGTTAGGCCGTTCGTTGAGAAAAGGTGTTAGTGGAGTGTGTGTGAGTGTTTGGAGTATAGTAAAAAAGCTTCATACAAAGTAAATAAAGGTCAAATAAGCTTTTAAGTTTATTGTACGAAATGAAGAGGAAATAAATAAAGTACAGATCTTTGGAAGCTAAAAGCTAAATAAATGAGAAATAAAAAAAGTTGTAAAATAAATTAAAGAGTAAATAAAAGTGTTTCGGTTTGTTTGTACCAGTTAAAATGTAAGCGGAAAGGAAACGTACTACATATGTTGATTGAGTAGGTGAGTGATTATTTTGTTGTACTAAGTATTAGTTAATGTTTTTAAGAGCTTTATAATACGTTTTCAATTCAAAAACGATAATTTTAAACACCAACACTAGTGTAACAATATGTAAAAAAACGGTGTAAAAAGCATGACCCTTATTGCAATATTTATTTTATTTAGATAATTTTTTTTTTTTTAAATTTTTTCGCACAATAAGTTTTTTAAATAGCTAGTCATAAACAATTTTTATTGTAAAAAACTATCTGTGATAAAGATATTTCAAAGCGCTTTGCAAATATACAAAGGGTGAATGCACCAGTAGTCGGCAGTTTAACTTTTTTTCAGTTTTTAAGGTGGTACCATTATGAGTGCGAACATGGTATTGGGATGTTAATGGGCTATTGTTGTTTAGTATTTTGTATAGTTTTAGACTCAATTAACACTTTTCAAGCAGTTTTTATTAAATTTGAGCAATTTACGTCTTCTTGAAAAAACAAGATTTGTGCTCGAAGTCGGCACCCTTAATCCTAATGTCGGCAATTTGTGACCCAATTGTCGGCATTGCATTTTTTATTAAGAAAATAATAAAATCTTAAAAGAATTCAAGCGGTCGTTATGGAAAGACAACCATTGGTACCACGGTCTTGCCATTTGCTGAAAAGACCAATAGCACTGTAATTGTTTCTTTTTCATTCCGCTTTTGTATGAAATATACATTCTGATATCCTTTTGGAGCCAAAACTTTGCCAGTTTTAGGGCACATACTAAAACTTGTTTCATCACCATTAAATATTTGGGATGGATTAGCTAAAAATATCCAAAGCGTTCTGATCATTGAGACATTTCTTTAATCCATCAAACCATTTTCTTATGGCTTCCTCTGTTACTACCGCTCGACCCTAACTAATTCCTTCTGCTTCTCTAATTGATGGACAGGGATGTCGTATCAAAAACCCTTTATACCATTTCCTTCCTGGTTGGCCGTTTAAAAACGGTGTGGTTCGCTGTTTTTCCTTCACGATTGTTTGAACCGTGTTTAGCAAATCCTCACTTTTTAATGGAAATCCACATTTTGCTAGATCTTGGCACCATTTTACTAAACGCTTTTCTTCAGAATCAGACAACACGGTTTGTGGCCCCATTTTCCTAGCACCACCAGAAACACGTCCGTATAATCTGTCCATATTTTTTACTGGCACCTAATACCGAAATCTTCCTTTCTCTTATTTCACAAAGAGCATTTTTTAAGGCTTCTTCAGGATATTGGTCCTTTTCCTGGTGTGTCCATATTTGTAATTCTAAAATGTTAGGAAAATAATCCCTTCTTAATCTCAAAATATTACTCGGTTTTGCGATATCCAGACAAATAAAAGCTGCTGCCGACTTCAGGATTCTTAAAAAATACCCATTTGCCTGAAGTCGGCATCACTATGCCGACTATTGAAAATCATTGAAATTTTTGTTCCTAATGTCGGCATTGATTGGAGGTAATATTTAAACGAACTTTTATCTGTTAAAACCGCTTTGATAACAAAATCACTTAAATTAGGTTACTTACTTGTTTTAGTTGGCTCTGAATAGAAATTAGCTGAATTCAGAATAAAAATATTTATAGATATTTGGAAATGGTATTAAAGGATATTGCGTTTAAATAAAAATACAAATTTTAGGTTGCGAAACCGCTTATTACTTTTTAATCATAACACTCTTGGCCTACCGTTTCGAAAATCAGGCCTTTGTGTTCCGTACGGTGGTCAAAAGTGACGATTAGTATTGGAGTTATGCGCTGACCATTACGAGAACAAAATTTAAATTATTTAAATCCTAGAAAAGTTTCACCAATAACAATATAACATCCTCTATTAAAGGTAAAATTTCAAAAGTCGCATTACCATTCTTCAACATTCAAGTACCAAAGTACTTTTTGGTTAAATAATTAAACAAATTACAGTGTTGGAAAAAATAATAGAAACGATAGCATTTTTTTCCAATTTTGTAAGTATATTAGTCAAGTTTAGTTTTGTTAAACAAAATGTATATGCAGTTTTGTTTATCAAACATACAGCATAAGAAAAAACATAATCAATCCTCTTTTCATTAATATTTTAATACACTATATGACTAACAATGTAAAGAGTCAATATTTTTGCTGGAAAAAATAATAGAAACGCGTAAAAGGATTCAATTTTTAGATGCACATCTTTTTATTTTTTGTTAAAAAATTGTTTTATTTTAATATTTAGAGGCTCTACCTTTGTTTTTCACAACTTCATTGCATCTGCAACACATGGAATCAACCAATTTTTTTTAAAAATTCCTTGTCAATGGAAAAGGAACTGATTTTCCGACTGATGCCCTCCAGCTTCCTCTGGAGCACTCCCCAAAGGTGTTCTATTGGTTTAAGGTCCGGTGACTGTGAAGGCCATTCCATAAGAGGTACTTTGTTGACAGCAAACCAATCCTTTGCCAATTTTGAAGAGTGGTTCGGATCAGTGTCCAGCTGAAACTCCCATCTCATGGACATCTCTTCCTCAGTAAATGGAAGGATTATGCTTTGCAATATATTTACGTAGTCCGGTTCGCATATTTTGTTCTTTATCCAAAATATTGAACAGACACCAGAAGAAGAGAAACACGTCCATATCATGATGGATCCACCGCTGTGTTTTACGGTCTTCTTGAGCTATGGAATGAAGTTGTCTATTATTTTTTCCAGCAAAAATATTGACTCTTTACATTGTTAGTCATATAGTGTATTAAAATATTAATGAAAAGAGGATTGATTATGTTTTGTCTTATGCTGTATTCTGATAAACAAAACTGCATATACATTTTATTCAACAAAACTAAACTTGACTAATATACTTACAAAATTTGAAAAAAATGCTTTTGTTTCTATTATTTTTTCCAACACTGTATATTGTATGATATCAGTCTTCTATATAATGTCCTCTGATTTCCAATTTCTTCCAAAATGTAAGATAAGATGAATAAAAAACACAGATTTTAAAATTATAGTTTGATCGTGGTTTTAGTCAGCCATTGATTCCCTCGAAAAGTTGCCTCTAAAGTGCTCTAGATTCTAAAATAAAATTCGGGTACCAAGGCTGGGGCGAAAAATTCCCTTTTCTAAATAATTTAGAACATATTGGCTTATTCAAAACAGGTTAGAATTTTTTGAAAGCAGCTATGCCATTAGAGAAATTTTTGCATAACGGTGAAATTTACATAAAAAAAAATATAAGTTTTGGAAGGTGGTTCTGGTCATCGCTGTAATACTTCTCCTATTTTTCGAAATTCCCACTGTTGCCTGCGGGCAAAGATATTACAAGCTCTTCCACAGAATTTAATTCGAAGCTTCCGATTTTTGTACTCTATATCTTCGTACGACTCATGTTTGCCTTGTTAACAGGTTTTCAAACTTCGAGGACGACGAGGTTAAAAATATAAGGCAATTTTTTTTTTGTTTAAAGTGCTTTTGTAGCAATAGTCAAGATTTTTTCATGATCGCTGACTAATTATTTATCTTACTCTCCATCAAGCTAAAATTGGACAAAAAAGGTACCATTAAACATTTTCATCCCTACTTTCCCATTCCTACAAGAGAACAAACTATCCCTGTCAAAATTTTGTGAACAAGCAAAATGACTTGCTAAAACAAAGGCCTCAAATAAACACTTAAAACATTTAGTGTAAATCACAAAAAATAAGAAAAACATTGTGTTGTATGTTATTGCTGCTGTTAGAAAATCACACCGAACATATTAATGTGCACGAGCTGAAAATGCTCAGTGGGGAACAATTGGGAGAGCATGACTGAATGACTAAAGGTCAAGTTGGATTGTTGTGAATTGGAAATAAATAATAAAAAAATAAACTGTATGCAGTCGGAATAATGAAACAAATAATTCATAAATATGAAGATTTTGTTTTTAGTAATGCTAGAGTTTGAGATACATGTTGAAATTAAGGACACTGTGTGATATGAACACGTACATAAACAAACAAATCATTTTAACATCATGATATGTTCTATAAAGTTTAATTAAAATGTTAATGCTATATTTTTATCAACATGACACCACTTTGATCCACCAATAAATATAATATATGTTCATTAGAGAGAAATTGTTTTTCTATTTCCAACTATCGGTAGAATTATAGAAGCACAACAGGTCTTAAAATATTGTGGTGTATGCCAAAGTTAATTTTGGGATTGGTAAAGTCGACCAGGTATTTAAAGCCTTATTGTTATTTAAATTATCTGAAACTTCACAGCGATTTTAAATTTAACAGTCTGTAACGACTGCCTGCAGCATTCATCATGTTTATAAGCACGTGCATCTGTAGAAGCTTCTACTTATCAACAATATTGATAGCATGCGGTTATAAGCGTTGTTTATTAGTATGGCAACACTAAATGTTTAAGCTACATTGACATCGAAAGCTCTAGAATTCGAACATACTAGTTTTTCCGTTAAGAGAATTGTAGAAGATTCCCGAATGATGGCGTGTGTATAAATAGTGGCAGTGGTTGCAGTAGTGAGTGAGTTGATCATAGGCGCTGTTAGAGTTAACATCAACTGCCTTGTACATTTAAGTTTGTACATTATAAAGTGTGTGTGCAGTGTCTATTTGAACTGTTGTTATTGTAAATTTTAAATAAATAAAAAGTTGTTACAAATTTTAAACTACTAAACGGCTTTTATTTGCAATCAGAAGTATCCGGTTTATTTAAAGGAAATAAACCAACGTTTTAAAAAGGTTAAAACGTAACAAAATTGTTAAGTCCAATATAATAAAAGCCACCCTAATTTGTATAATATTAGTAGTACAATTTACTATGTAAATATTATGCGTATAAGCGTGTGAAAATAAATAACGACGAGTGTGGGATTTTGCAAACCACAAGAACTTTGTTTTTGAAAATGGCTGCGAAAGAGTTCGTACAACAACAAAAAAAAATTAGAATTGAAATAATGTAAATAGCGTGTTATTTGTTTGACTGGTGCACCATAACATAGACCTTTCCAGAAAACGACAACACCATTAAATGATCAAAATAACAGGGATTGTGTGATAAGTGTGCACAAAGAAACGTTAGAAAATAAAATTAATTTTGTACTGTGCAACAATCCAGGTATTATTTTTGCTACAAATGGTTCATCCATTAGTTGATATTGAACGATATCGTGTCAACTTATAAGTGATATTAACTAGATATGATTACTATTACTCATACGTTCCCATGATGCAGTTAAGCCCATTTTGCAGTTAACAGAGCACTGTTAATCACTTAACAGTCATAATACTATCTGATATAATTTCATAAGAAAAAAAAAAAATAAATAAAAAATATTTAAAAAAAATATTGATTTGAAATAATAGAGGGATATTTGAACCGATAATATCAGGATTCCAATTAATTTGATAAATCTGGAGAGGACTTGTGGCCATTATGGGATTAGAAAATGGGAAATATTGAATAAACTTTTAATATAAACTGAACTCTAGATTGATCATTAATTTCAATTACTAACAGCAAAATGTCGAAGAAGAAAATAATATCAATAATTATTAAAATATTATTATTTTAGTTTTTAATTATGTTTATACATACTAGGGTATTCAATCGATTAACCACCAATCGGTTAACCGATTAATTTTGGTCGGTTAACTGTTCGAATAATTTAAAATTGGCGATTTTCAAATAACAAATAAACCGATTAATTTGTGTCGATTAACCGAAATTTCTTTTTTATACCCTTCACCTTCGTGAGAAGGGTATATATAAATTTGTCATTCCGTTTGTAATTTCCACAATATAATTTTCCGACCCTATAAAGTATATATATTCTGGATCCTTATAGATAGCGGAGTCGATTTAGCCATGTCCGTCTGTCTGTTGAAATCAATTTTCTGAAGACCCCAGATATCTTCGGGATCCAAATTTTGAATAATTCTGTCAGACATGCTTTCGAGAAGTTTGCTATTTAAAATCAGCAAAATCGGTCCACAAATGGCTGAGATATAAGGAAAACACCAGGACAACCTCGATTTTTTACCTATTTTTTGACCTATATCTGGATTACTAAGTCATTAATATAGACAATATGGATTTCTAATGATAGATATTTCAAAGACCTTTGCAACGACGTATATAAGGCCATAGTAAGTTGGACCTACAATGGGTCAAAATCGGGAAACAATTTTAACCCGAATTTTTTTTCACCAAGTTTTTTTTGGCTAAATATAAAAAAAAAAATTTTAAAATTTAAAAAAAAGTTTTTTAAATTTAAAAAAAATAAAAAAAATTAAAAAAAAAATAATCGAAAAAAATTTTTTTTTCAAAAAATTAAAAAAAAACAACTGGAAAAAAAATTAATTTTGTTTACCTAAAAATATTTAAAATTGTTATTTTGAAGTATAGTTTGGTGAAGGGTATATAAGATTCGGCCCAGCCGAATATATCTCTCTTACTTGTTTTTTTGCACTTTATATAGAAATATAGTTTTAAGCACACTAATTTTATGTATTAACTCATGAACATTAACATCTAGCAATAGTTTTTTAGAAGTATAGCACAAAAATTGAAACTAAGGAATTTGGAAATGAACTTATTTCTAGAATGTACTATGATTATCTCTGTCCTAATAGGTCGGAGGACGACTTGATAATAGATGAATCTAAAGACATAACTGAAACGAGTCTTTTATCAGAAACTATTAAAAGTATTCATAATCTAAAATAATACAAAAAGGACTCCAAATATATATATAAGGATTTTATATGAGAAGTTCGATATTCTTTATCATGCCTTACTTTTGATTTCTCCAACAACTAATCAGTGAGAGAGTTCTTTCCAAGTCAAGTTTTATTAAAACTAATGAAAAAAAAATAGTTTAAAAGGAAAATATTTCAATTATATTCTTTTTTAAAAAGCTTATTTCAGAAGATCTTCCTAAAATCCTAAAAAAACTCACATGTGCATAAAAAAGGTCTCAGATACCATATTTTTGTTTTGCTATTACTTATTTGGTTTTGTTGAATTGTTATGTTTTATTTGTTTTTTTATGTTTTTGTTATTTTCATTAATAAAATTCTTAAATAGGTACACAAAATTCGATGTTTTATTCACAATTTAAAATTAAAATAGAAATTACTCGGTTAATCGAATAATTCAAAATTAACCGATTAATTATTTGATCGATTAACCGATTAAATCAGAAACCCGATTAATTGAATACCCTAATACATACTTATTTTATATCGAAAAAATTTGTAGTTTAAGGGTTCTTAAAAAAAAAAATGTCATGTTTTGCTAAAATCGAAAAATTTTCAAAAATCACAATTTTTTTAAAAATTCAATTTCTCAAAAAAACGGAATTTTTTAAAAAAATCTGCAATTTTACAAAAAATTATAATTTTTATTAAAAATTTATTAAAATTATTTCCAAAAATCATAAATTTTAGAAAAAAAAATTTAAATTCATAAAAAATCTATCTAGCAAAACCATAATTTAAAAGAAATTCTCGAACCCTTGCAAATCTACACAATTATACGACAATAACACTTACATTACAATTGTCGTATAATTGTGTAGATTTCCAAGGGTTCGAGAATTTCTTTTAAATTATGGTATAAACGTTTTGCTAGATAGATTTTTCGAAAAATTTATGAATTTAAATTTTTTTTCTAAAATTTATGATTTTTGGAAATAATTTTAATAAATTTTTAATAAAAATTATAATTTTTTGTAAAATTGCAGATTTTTTTAAAAAATTCCGATTTTTTGAGAAATTGAATTTTTTAAAAAATGGTGATTTTTGAAAATTTTTCGATTTTAGCAAAACATGACATTTTTTTTTAAATGGTCGATTTTTTGTGAAATTGAAAGGTAAACATGCAATGATTTATTAATTTTAATTTGTTGAAAATTAATTTTTGCTATTTATTTTGCAAGTTCGAAAAAAACTTTATAACTTTTACGATATCCCACTACTACGTTGCCATTAAGTGACCCTTAGACTACCATTTCTATATAGTGTCATATCCGAGCCCTTTTCCTAATTTCCATAATAGCCACAAATCCTCTCCAGATCTATTTTTTCAAAAAACTAAAATTTTTTATTATTCTGAAATTATTTCAGAAGTTTGTTTATTATAATTCACTGTTAATTGATTAACGGCCATTTTCACAATGTACGATTATTTCATTTTTAACAAAAAATTAACTAACTGTAGGTTTGTTTAATTTACGTTTCACCATCATTTGATTACTTAACAAAAGCATTTAGTAGAAAGTATGGCAATACTGCATACATTTGTTTACGAAAAATAGTGTAATGAAAGATTGAAATATAAAAAATTTCTAAAAAGGCGGCATCAAAAAATAATAATTTGTATTTTATTAGTTGCATAATAAAAAAACTTATAAAAATCAAAAATATTAAGGTACCTAATGTTCTTTTATTATATTTCTTACAATTAAGATGCTAACCGGCAAAGTTTGTTCGGTTATATTTAACAGCAACTTTGTTGTTAAATAGTGTCAGTTAGAAACTAATCGTACATTGTGAAATTTAGATTAGCCTAACTTGCGGTTAAAGTTCACGTTAACTTTTAATCGTACATTGTGAAAATGGCCGTAACAGTGCTCAATTAATTGAAAAATAGGCGGTGTTAAAAAATGTGGTTTATGTCTATGCTAAATAAATTTAAAATTTACCTTCACACATATTCGTTTGTAACACATAGAAATATTCACCGCAGACTCAAAAAAGTATATATATTCTGGGTCTATTTCCGGCCGTCTGTCTTTTGAAAATACGATAGGGCCCAATCGAAAGGAGCTAGATGTCTGATTGAAAATGGGCAATACCGGTCCATGATTTCACATAGCGCCCATACAAATGTTCCCCGGAATACTGTTTGGGCAGTCATAAATATGTTGATTATGCGTCATACCTGATAAAACTTTGCACTCTGAAATTATACTGTAAAGTATGCCGAAAATCGGGCAAAATGTCCCCCTCAGAAAATGACTTGAACATTCATAATTGTCTTATAATATTTATAAGCGTGATGAAACTGGACATAAACATGTTTCATATGAAACTAAATCTTTCTAAAAACGTTTGTGAGGACCCCTATATCAGAAAAATATTTTATTGTCACATATTTATGGTGAGTATATAAGATGCGGTACAGCCGTTACTTGTTTCTTATGACACGAACTTCATACAGAGTACAGTGGCTTAGACTATGTAAACTTTCATTCGTTCACGAGCTACCGAATTATACCCAAAATAAAAAGTTTCTTAACCAGTGTGCAGTGAGGGAATTAAACAAAAAGTGGAAATAAATTTGTAACTCAAAACGAATATACCGATCATTAGATATACATAATATATATCAATATTCAGTAAATTGAGTCTACTTTTGACAAATTATTACATAACTCATAAAAATGGTTGCAACAAACATATACTTATTTACCACAATCATATGTACATGATTGCAATAATTATTTTAATGGTAACTTAAACTTATTATGGTTACAGCAATATTAAAGTTACCATAATATTGTTAACTAACTTGTAAAAATGCTGAAATGGTTGTGGTAAACATGTACAACTAAATTTTTTCTCAGCATGTGGTTCTTTAAAAATGTTGGTCATCATTCCTACTCTGAGCAGCAAGTGAAAACTTAAATTTTTTTCTGATTTAATTTTGTGCTAAAATAAGCTTGAAAAGCTTATTATCACACAATCTTCGTACAAAAAAAATCCTTTTTAACTGTATAAATTGTTGAAAGAGGCGCTTATCCAACAAGCTGTAATCATCTAACCAAACATTCATTCAACTTCCTAAATAAACATTTACAGCGTTATTTTAAATGAACCCTTCGCGGTTTTTAGACGTTTTGGTTTCTCTTTATGTTTGAGGCGATCAAGCAGTGAATAAATTTGTGTGAGTCTTTTTCTATAAAGTTGTTTTTGTTGTTGCTTTGTCAAGTTCATAGAAATGTTTTGAAATTTGGTTGTGGTAAACCACCACACACGCACAAATATCACACACGCACATTCTTTCCCGCACTCTAAAGGCAAATTGCATATTTTTCTAAATAACATTTTTAACACACTGAAAAAGATGAAAAAAAAAAACAAAACCCAAAAGGAACAAATTTTATAAACCTTTTGATCTTTAACCAAACAATTTGTATACAAGGCTTAAACGCACCATCCAACCAAAAACAGAACAAGTTAGAATGTATAGTTGGTCAAGACCGACCAATATTATGCCCTATACCGAGTATTTCAAAATAGACTTCTGAACTTTCACAGCTGATAGTGGTCATCTATCGAATTGGCTGTCATTTATTCAGTTTGTTTTGTCAAATCACCATGGACAGATATAGTGTTAAACAACAAGTGCAAATGATAAAATAGCGCACTTCGCCCAGTTTTGGATGAATGGGTACGTCAACAAACAATATTGTTGAATTTAGGACAATACCTACCCACATAAGATGTAGGAGCGTCCAATATATCCCGAAAAAGTCACTGTTTTGTGTGGATTTTTGAGTGGCGGCGTCATAGCTCCAAAATTGACTAGTCCATCATCTCAACGGCAAGCACTATTGGTTAATGATTAACAACATCTTCAGAGTCATGGAAAATTCGACTTATCAAAGTCTCGGCAGACATTTGCACGATGTTATATTCCCAAACAAATAAACAATTTGTATGATATCACACACACACACACTTTGTTTTATTTAAATTCAAAGATGGGAAGCTCTTAATGAATGACCCTTTATATGTTATACTTTAAGGTGACTGCCCATTAAATTGAGGCGTTACAAACATCAGCACAAACGTCATCTATGATGGTGTAGGGCATAAAAAACATTTTGTTTGTTGTAGTTTTAATATGGGTTTCAACACCATAATGTTTTGAAGCATATTTAGCAGTGTTAAAACAAAACAATGGTGTCTATCCATGTTTAGAATTTAATTTCTCGTACATACTTTGTTCGAAAGGATGCTCTATAATTTGGTAAATTACCACGGCCACACATGTGAGCGTTCGTATGTGTGTTTCTGTCAGTATGTAAATATGCTCCGGTAACCACAAATACAAATTACTTTATTTGTTTGAATTTTCATTTACTTGGGGTAGCTGCTGGCTTGACACCAACTGGCGGCAGGCAGTTCATACAAATTAGAGAGAGAGTATATTAGAGGTTTAGGCAAATAAAATATTTAACTAAATATTTCAAAAAAATTTATTTTATATTGAATTAACTTTAATTTTTAATCAGAAGACTGGCTTAGAAATTCTTTTAATTCAATATAATTCGTACAGCAGATGCAAATTACGTTCTAAAATCCTTTCTTTAAATAGTTAACAGATCCACTTTCATTTTAATGGTTAATTCACAGTCTTAACCACTTAAAAATCTGTTATTGTTTTATATTACAGATATTGTTACGAAATTGTATTTGAATTTAAATATAACTGTTTTAACGGCTGGTTTAAAGTTTTATAATGCCTCTCAACAGCAATGCTTCTTAAACTTTAACAAATATGTGGGTATTACAGTCGAACTTCCCTATAATGAATCTTGACGGGACCAGAAAATCACTTCATTATATAGAAACTTCATTATACAGAAATTATATTTTTCCCCCACTTTTTATTTAAAATAATTAGGCATATTGTTTGGGTTATACTTTTCCATTTTTCTTCCACATCAAAACCTTGTAATACCAAATAACAAAGCCATTATATAATAAAAAATTATATTTTTTTCCATTTTTATTTAAAATAATCAGTTATTATAGTTTGGATTAGACAAAAGTTCGAAGTACATCTATTGATGAAGAAACGTGCTCCAATATAGGTATGGTCTTATTGACGTCAGCCAATTCTTCACCAATCAGCCAATTCTTGACTCTTTAAATGTAAAATTAATATACATCACACATTTATTTGGCATTAGGATTAAAATATGTATGTATGCACACAAAACTAATAAATAAATATGTATGCACCTGCCATAGCCGAAACTCAACGAGTTTCCAGAACACTAATGAGAATATTCTCATCGGGATGCCCATGGTCTGCACATCAATATCAACATTGACATAATCTTCAAATGATGCATCAACGTTCGTTACTTCCCTAAATGAAGCCTGTAGAGCAGGCAAATCAGCTAACGGAAGAAAGTCTTCCTCATCCCAATGAGTCCGCACGCCATCTTTGGAAAATCCTGCCTTTCTGGAACAATTCGCAATTGTTTCTGATTTTACAAAGGCATTATTAATGTGGCTTTCTTCTTTTTTTTTTTTTGTTCTTACTTTCCTCTTTTGGGAATCCCCTCATTATATGTGGCATCTTTCTCGGTACACAGAGTTGTTAGTATGCGTAATAGAAAATTGTTTGAAAAATTCATTATATGGGGACAAAAACGCATGTGAGTCAAATATTACACCTGCAAAATTGCTTCATTGTATAGAAAACTTCATTGTATGGAAATTCATTATAAGGAGATCAAAAACAATGAAATTGGAAGGGAAAAAGTTGTGTATTTGAAATCAATTCATAATAGGGAGAGCTTCATTGTATAGAAGTTCACTATAGAGAAGTTCGACTGTATTAACATTGCTGTAGAACATACAACATTGAATAAAATTTTTGAGTTGAGCCTTGTTTGTAAGTATGGCAACATTAAATGATTAATGACTAACATCGAAGGCTCTAGAATTCGAATATTATAGCTTTAAGATCATTGTAGAAATAGAGATTTCTAGATGGTAGTGCAGTGTATATAAATTGGCCATGAGAACGCCACAAAGGAGAGTCTAATTTGAAACATCGTTAAGTGAAAACATCAACTGCATTTCCAGTGTATACTTGTACATTATAAAGTGTGTGTGTATTTCTGCGAATTGATAAACGTGTATAAAGACACTGAGTGTTGCTGTTGTACATTTTAAATAAATAAAGAGTTGCTACAAATTTTAAACTACTAAAAGGCTTTTATTTGCAATCACATGTATCCGGTTTATTTAAAGGAAATAAACCAACGTTTTAAAAAGGTTAAAACGTAACAATATATTGATATAAAGGATGTTTTTTAAGTGCGATAGAATTTTAAAGTGTAAAAAGTAAATTTTAATCAATAACATTTAAAAATGATTTCGGGCATATGGCCACCGCGGTTGTTCTAGACGAAGCGCATTCTGGACTTCCAATTTTGGGCTTCCAAGGTGTCAATTGTTGTTGGTTTGTCAGCATAAACCAGTGCCTTTAGGTAGATCTACAGGAAATAGTCGAGAGGTGTCAAATCCCACTACCTTGTAGGCCAATTGATAGATACATTTCTGGAAATCAAGTTATCGCCAAATGGCACGTAGCGCCATCCTATTGAAACCACATATCGCCCGGATAATTTATGTCAAAAAAGTTCTATTTCGGGAGGACAGTTTTATCGAAATATGTACAGCCAGCTAGACGGACGTACATCTTTAAATCGAATCAGAAAGTTATTTTGAGTCGATCGGTTTACTTTAAGGTGGGTGTTGGACTAATATTATTTATGATTTAAAAACATCAGCAGTAACGCAATATACTCTCCCCAATATGGCGGTGTATGGTATAAAAACACAAGTAATCAAGATGAGTTAATTATTTTGTAAAGCTTATGTTAAAGGTTATACAAATATGCAACTAAAAATATGCTCCACAAGAAATGTTGCGCTTCAAAATAGTTTGTTTTTGTTCAAAATTCAAAATTTTATTAAAAATAATTAAAAAGTAAGTAAATAAAATACTGAATTCATAAATTAAATTCGATTAGCATAGGATTAGTTTAAAACAAGTTTAAAATTGTTTAATATTATTTGAAATAAAGCCATACAGGCTCCAATAAAAACTAAAGCTGGTTTTCTTTTAGATTTAAGCTTTTACAATATTTATTTATAGATCTTCCTGATTTTTAAACTAAGTACCTAATACTTCAATAATATTTGTGGTAATTAGTGGCATAATATATTACCGTCTCAATTCGCGTACCCCAATATTTATAGCATCATGAGGAAAGGGAAAATTAATTAAAAAAAGAAATAAATCTTAATAAACGTTTTACATTTAAAAATATTTATGTGTACATATTTTCAATCTAATTCCAATGGATGGAAATTAATTCAACGAAAAATTATAGGTCTGTTCATTAACTTTCCCAGTAAATACTTGCAACGAGAGAATAAAATCAAAATTTACAAAATTACTCTCTTAAATTAAATGAACGCTTTTCCAGTAACAATTGGATCCAATTTGGTCCCAATATCTTACAAATCTTGGTGGCCTGCACTGGATCCTAAATTTATACACACAACTTTCTTATTTTATTCTTCTTCATTTTTTTTTTTTTTTTTTTCATTTTTAATTCATCCTTTATTAATAGATTTTATTTTAGTATATACATGTAGAATTTTGAGATCTTATCGAATTATATCGATATTACAACAATTGATTAATGGGATTCACAGATATTAATTTACAATTTGGTTTTGAAAAGTTTAAGGTAAAATAGGGGGGAAAAACCTTATGCGATATATAAGTATTTCAAATATAGTTAGAAAAATAATGTATTTATAGCAAACTATTGAATTCAATAGTTTCTATAAGTACATTTTTTTCTCATTTGGTGATTTATATATGTTTTCATATTAGATATCTACATTCTCTTATTAAAGGATAAGACGAACTTTCAACTTTATTGTAATAATTTACATTAATTCTTTTTATGTAATCAATAATCATTTCGTTTCCAGTTTCCTGATGTAAGAGGAATGTTGGATATCTAAAGTTTTTATTATGAATAATTTTGAGACATTTATTTTGAATAATTTGTAGACTTTTCAGATGACAATTCGCAGCAGAACTCCAAATTGGACTACCATAAGTTAGTATTGGTCTGATGATGCTTTTAAAAAGCATTCTCTTGTTTTTGATATTCAAAGAAGAGCGCTTGTTAATAGTAGGCCAAAGGGATCTGATTGATTTAACAGCTTTTATACATGTTTCTTCAATATGTTTTTTAAAAATAAGTTTCTTGTCTAAAGTAACTCCAAGGTATTTGACATCATTACTTATATTTATGAATTCATTACCAAATATAATTGACCGGTTAGGAGTTCTTTTAGGTGATCTATTGTAGGGGAAAATGATAGTTTGTGTTTTGTTAGGATTTATTTTGATTTTCCATTTACTGAAATATTTATTGCAAGCCAAAAGACTTTTTTCCATTTTCTTTATAAGAGCACTAGTGAGTTTACTTGATGTTAGTAGCGCTGTATCGTCCGCGTAGTATGCTGTTTTCATATATTGTGGGACTGGAAAATCAGACGTGTAGATCGAGTACAGCAGTGGCGACAGAACGGATCCTTGAGGTAACCCAGTTGTTATTGTCTTTTGAGAGGATAGTTCATTGTTAACAGCGACCTTAAATGTCCTATCTTTAATAAAGTCTGCGAGAAGTTTGCATAAATATTTGGGAAATTTATATTCTAAAAGTTTATAAATTAGACCATTGTGCCAGACGGTGTCAAACGCCTTTTCAATGTCTAACAAAATTAATCCAGTGCTTCGTTTATTGTTTTTGTTCTTTATTATAGTGTTTTTTATTCTATTAATTTGATGTATAGTACTGTGTTCCTTCTTAAACCCAAATTGCTCGTCAACTATAACACAGTTGGTATCTACAAATTCGTTTAGTCGTTGGTGAATAATTTTCTCGTATAATTTGCCAAGATTACTTAATAGACTGATTGGTCTATAACTAGAAGCTTGGTTTTTTGGTTTATTGGGTTTTTGGATTGCTATAACTTTAGCGCTCTTAAATATATTAGGAAAATAGTTCATCTTTAAACAACTATTGAGAATTAATACCAATAACTTTATTGCTTTAACTGAAAGCCTTTTGAGAATGATATTTGGAACGTTGTCAAAACCTGGTGATTTTGAGGCTTTTAGAGACGACAATATATAAGATATTTCCTCAACCGATGTAAAAACTTCCGATTCTGTATTTATTCTTTCATTTAGAAAACTATTTACAGTTGTATTGACAGTTAAATCCACTGAGTGTTGATAGTTGGAGGTTAATTTATTGGCCTTTACAAAAGTATCTGCCAGAATTTCAGCTTTTTGAGTGTCTGATGTAATTCTCGTATTATTGACGATAAGATGCGGTATAACTTTATTATTTTTGCCTCGTAAATTTCGACTCATTTTCCAAAATTGTTTGTCACCCGGTTTCATATTTGAGAGTAAATTAGACCATTTTTCGTTTCGATTTCTTTTGATATCTCTATCTATTATTTTGTTAAGAAATTTTGAAAATTTATTATAAAAATTAATCTCTTGTACATTTGATGATCGTTGACGTCTTCTTATAATGGATTTTCTAAGTTTTATGTATTTAATAACATCCTCGGGCAAAACATGATTATAAGCTTGAGATACTTTGGGTGTCGATACTTCTCTTGCTTCTAGTAACAAATCAATAAATTTGTTTATTTCGTGATCAATTTCAGATTTGTTTGTGTAAATATTATTTAAGTTAATCCTGTTGTCCAAGTAGTTATGGAAAATGGTCCAGTTGGTTAATTTGTAGTCGAAGTAATCAAGATCAATTAATGCAGCTTTTGATCGTTTCAGGGAACAAATAATAGGACGATGGTCAGATGGGATTACATAGTCTAAAGTTTTTAAATCTAAAGTAAGGGTGGTGTTACTTATTACAATATCTACAGTCGAAGCCATGCGCCCTAATTGATGAGGATACAATGTAGGTTTATCAGGAAAGTATACTAAAAATTCTTCTGATTGTTGCATGTTAAATAGTGAAATACCCGCAGGGTTGTTTGAAGCGCAGTTCCAAGAAGTGTGTTTGGCATTAAGATCTCCTAAGATGATATATTCTTTATTCGAGCGTGTTAACTCAGAAATGTCGTTTGAGAAATTTGTTCCATAATGTGGGGAGTAGGCAGTAGTAATTACTAGAATTCTATTATTAACGGTAATTTCGATAGATATATTTTCTATTTGTTGAGTATTAGTCACGAACAGGTTTTTATGCTCAATGGTTTTGTGTATTAACAGAGCAACTCCACCGCCTCTAGCATTAGAACGATCGTTACGATAAAGGTGGAAGTTTTTAAAATAGGGTTTGTGATCCGCTGTAAAAAAGGTTTCATTTAGGGATGCAATTTTAATATCTTCTTTTTCGAGAAGATATTCAAATTGTTTGAGTTTGGAGTAGTTGGAAATGCCATTAGCATTCCAATGAAGTACTTTAAAATCGTTGAAATTAGGGTAAACCATATGCATATTTCACCATCGACATTACAACTTTTATTTGTTGAACTTTAGTAGTGCATCTGTTCAAATCATCCATAGCTGTAGTAAATATATCGAACAGCTGATCAATAGTAAACAAGTCATTCTTTGTTCTCAGTTGATTAGCATAACTAATATTGTTGTTAAATATATTGTCATTGTTGGTATTATTATGGTTATTGGCATTAATAATAATTGGAAAGTCTTCATTATTAAACTGGAAGGTGTTGTTTGTTTTTATTTTAGTTCTTGGAGAGTTCCTATTTGTTGCTTTCTCTCTTGTTTCGAGATACAGAGAACGAAATGGACAGTTAATGTCATTAGCAGAATGATCATATCTCTCTTTACCATTCTTCTTGCAATTAAAGCAAGAGAATACTGCTGGTCTTTTTTCTGTTGAGTTAAACGGACAGTCATTAGTATGGTGTTGATTAGCGCATATCATACAAGCTGGTTTTCTATTACAGTGATCTCCACCATGCCCGTACATAAGGCAGTTCCAACATTGAGTAGGTTTACCACTATTTTTGGGTTTATATTTTCTCCATGTTATTATTACATTCGAAATTGATTTTACATTCTTTAAATGATTTGGGTTGAATGTTTTTCGGGCGAATTGAACTCTATAAACCGCATTGTTTACAGAACTAAATTTGGTGTTTACTTCGCTAACTGAAGATGGAATTAAATTATAACTTTTTAGTTCAGATATTATATCATCTGTATTAATTTTTGGTAAACCATACAAAAATATAGTATATAAACGATTTTCTTTGGAATTATACGTGTGGAACTCCATTTGCTTATTTTTGAGTATTTGTGTACAAATATCAAATTCTTCATTGTTTGGGGGAAATACTTTCGTCCCGATAGAAGTGCGTTTATAAAAACAATCTTTTCCTAGCATATTTTGTACTTCCATAAAAGGAATACTAGCTTCAACAACGATTGGTGGTGGTTTTCGTTGCCTTTCAACGGATATGTTGGATGCAGGAGTTACATCCATATCATTAAGATCTGATAGCATTTTAAATCTATTGCTTGAAGTTGAAGGCATGTCAAAATTAACATTTAATGATGATATAGGTGTTTTTTTCGGCCTATTTCTTGTATTAGGTTTCCTAACACGTGATGATTTGCCCCCTCGGGCCATCAGTAGAGAATACGTTTTTTTTTTTTTTTATTTTATTTTGTTTTATAACTGTATCGCGCGTAGAAAGAGATCGATTGAATAATACCGGCGAGTAATAAAAACAATTTAAGAATTTCTTAATTGAGTTGTTGTTAGTGTACCAGTAACCGAGTTTGTAAGAATGTGCGACCGATCAGTAAGAGAATCAGAATCGAACTGTGATTTTATTCTTCTTAAAATGTATAAATACTCACATTTTCTTCAATTTTATTTAAAATTCTTTGTTTTTACATTTTTTTACCACAAAAATGAAATTGTAAATAAATAAACATTAACACAAAACATATGAAATATAAGCTGCTAACTATTATGAGTTCAAAAAAACGCTTTTCCAGTAACAATTGTTACTAACTAGTAACAACTTTTAGTTATTGAACAGAGCTTATAGTTAAATAGTAAAATATAAAAATTAAAAATGACAATATGCAAACAACAAAATTATATAATAAAACAAGTAAGAGAGCTATATTCGGCTGTGTCGAATCTTATATACCCTTCACCAAATTATACTTTAAAATAAAATTAAAAAAGTTTTTTTTTTTTTCGAAATTGTTTTTAAGTTTTTTCTAATTTGTTAAAAAAAATTTTGTAATTTTAATTTTTTATTTTTTTATTTTATTAGTGAAAAAAATGTATGACAAAAAATGTTTTTTGTGAAAAAAAAAATCGGGTTAAAAAATATTTTTCCCGATTTTGATTCATTGTAGGTCCAACTTACATCGATGCAATGGACTTTGAAATATCTATTATTAGATATCCATATTGTCTATATTTATGTCTTAGTAATCGAGAAATAGATCAAAAAGTAGCCTATAGTTCTTACCATGTATAGGGAAAGTTACTGTGAAAATTTTAAACATTTTTAATATAATATTAAAATTTTTGTTATTACCATAGGAAACCTAAGAGGTTTAAACCAATTCGGAGGGGCCATATTCCGATACCATTGTTTTGTGTCCTCTCTAAGGCATTATTTACAAAAAATCAACAGCTTTAAATTCTTAATTTAACTTATTTTTATTATAAATATTCCAGGGGAGTGTTTACAGAGTTTATTCACATTAACATTTCCACTCCCTTAATATTCCTACAACTTATATATAGATACTTTTAATATTTCGCAAATACATATAAGTTTGACTATGTAAGTGTGTCGTCCTGGTGAAATCCTGGTAGATATACACTACATAATTATTCTTTGTTGTTTGTTTGTTTTTTTTTCATAGATTTGTTTACATGGTTGTTTGTGGAATGTTTCAATTAATTCTTTTTAAGATTAATAGTTTTGCAGCGTAAAATATTATTTTGAAAATCATACAAAATAGGCACAAACATACATAAATACATTTGCAATAGGGTAGCCTTTATTTTGCACTTTTGCGATTTTCAATGCTCTCAAATTCTAAAATTGTTATACGTCATCTAAAAATTAGATGCTGAAAATTTAAGTAAAATCGGACAACGTTTAGAAATTTTAGTTAAAAACTAAATGTTGAAAAAAAAAAAAATAATTAAATTGATACAAAATAGTTTTTGTATAGTTATTTCATTTACTCGTTGATGCTAAAGTATAAAATACAAAAATTTTCCGACATTGATAACCCAGAAAGTATGGTACAATACCCTACACTGGTATGGTATTGTTAGGAATTTGCAATAGCGATTTGAATTAAACGGTCTGTAACGACTGCCTGTGGCATTCATCATGTTTATAAACACGTCTATCAGTAAAAGCTTCTACTTATCAACAATGTTGATAGCATGCTGTTATTGGCATTGTTTATAAGCTCTAGAATTCGAAAATACTAGTTTATCCGTTAAGAGAATTTTAGAATATTCACGAAAGATGGCGTGTTTATAAATAGTGCCAGAGGTTGCAGTCGACAGTGAGTTGATCATAGGAGTTAACATCAACTGTCTTGTACATTATAAAGTGTGTGTGCATTTCTGCGAATTGATAAACGTGTATAAAGACACTGAGTGACTATTTGAACCGTTGTTGTTGTACATTTTAAATAAATAAAGAGTTGTTACAATTTTAGACTACAAAATATTTCGGGAGGACATTCTTATGGAGGTGAAATAATGGACCTATTTCAGCCAGTTTCAATAGCCTTCGTCCTTGCTCCGAAACAAATGCATGTGCCAAATTTGATCGAAATATCTTCAAAATTGCGACCTTGACTTTGTGCACAAGGTTTTGTATAAACAGCCAGACGGACATGGTTTAATCGACTCTAAAAGTGAACCGATCTTTGTAAAATGTTGGTTCCATATCAATATTTTTAAGACATTTATGTACGTAATTGTGTTTTTGTAAATGGTCTATATTGGAAGTTATGACCAATTATGGACCGATCTTTATAAAATTACGGAACGGCTATATCTGTGTACATAAGGATTATTGACGTCGAATTTCTAACTGATTTGTCCTTATTTAAGTGATTTTCGGAATTGGCTCTAATATGGACCGATATTCAGATTTCAAATCTGCAATATATTTAAAGAAAATAGATGTTGTATCACATCTTGGTCCATACCTCAGGTTCTACTTGACAGATTTTCCCCATTTTCAGTACCAAACATTTTTTTGCATAGTGGTATAGAAAAAAAAGGGAAATAAATCTGTAATTTTTAAACTCTTAGTCCGATTTGAATGAAATTATTTGACATCCGCAAAGAAGAAGTGTTGTTGAGTTTAAGTTTTGCATTTTGACTACATGGGCCCACCAGATGTGCGGCCAGGAGTCCCCAAAGTAGGCACCTCGGGTATGTTCAATTTTTAAAATGGACCCATTTCTTCGTCTGTGTTCCGATTTAAAAAAAATTATATATATAGAATCTTCTCGTCGAGCATTACATACAAAAAACCTCGTCGTAGCTAAGTATTATCTCTTATAACTTAACAGATATTCGCATTTGAAAATTAAACTTTTAACATTTTTACCCACCCTACTCCAGTTTTTTTATAACAGCGGGTTCAAATATTTCCCGATTTTCCTTTTATTGAACTAACAACAAATATATATCAAACCAATAAAGAATTTTTTATAAATCCTGACTGACTCCAAAGTTATATGCATTTCAATTTAAAACTAGCGGTTTTTTGCTACACGCAGAAAAAAAATATAGTTGTGCATGGTTACTATAACCATTTCAACATTTGTGCATGTTTAACATTTGTGAAATGTAACCATTTCAACATTTTTTACAATATTATATCACAGTAACTATATATATGATTGTGGTATAATAATATGGTTTATTTACGATTCACATGATTGTATCAACCATATATATGGTTAAATAAAGACAATATGGATATCTAATGATAGATATTTCAAAGTCCATTGCAACGATGTATTTTAGGCTATAGTAAGTTGGACCCACTGTAGGTCCAACTTACTATAGGTCAAAATCGGAAAAAAATATTTTTTAGCCCGAATTTTTTTCACGAAAAATTTTTTTGTCATAAATTAAAAAAAAAATTTTTAAATATTGAAAAAAACTTTTAAAAAACAATTTCGAAAAAAAATTTGTTTAAAAAATTAAAAAAAATTCTCAAGTAGAATATTCGATATAAAAATATATTAACCCACTTTAGAAATAAATATGTTCTAAATTACTTTGTAGAGGGTTCCAATAACCCCGCCCCTGGTAGGGATATTATAGCCAAAAAACTAAAAAAAAACATTTTTGTGATTTTTCAACACTTTTTTGGGTATTGCGGGATTCTTGATTACAAATTTCAAAATTTGTTTTAATTTTTCCATTTTCAATAGAAAAATCCATATAACTGTAAAATTTCATTAAAAAATATTCAGAAATATAAATTTAATTTCAATTTGTATCTTTGCAAAAACTCAATAAAAAGTATTTTTTTTGTCATATTACTTCAACTAAAATATGCAATCTCTAAATGTTATCCGATTTTGCTCAAATATTCTGCAGATCATTTTTAGAGGACGGAGAACAATGCTAAATGAGGCCACCCTAATATGCACACATTTACCCATACTACATAAATATTTACTCACACGCATATGATTACAATAGATACTCGTACATATGTATGTGTGTATGTATAATTTCCGATGGCATTTCCGTTTATTGTATTTAGATGGCAGCAGGCACATTTGCACTTTTGCCTTTACAACTTTCAGATTATAATTTAATTTTCTAGTTGTTGTTGTTGGTGTTGTTCTTACATAATTTTCGTCTGCTTTAGTTTATTTGGAACTTGGGGAATTTTCTCATTTGTTGCTTTGTGCTTTTGTGGATTTGTGTCTGTTACAATCATAGAAAAACCTCTCACTCTCTCCTGCTAAATTAACGAACACACATGAATACACACAGACTTAAAACATATGTATGTGTATTTGTGTGTGTGTGTGAGTAAGTGAGCAAGTGTTGTATTGAACATTTTAATTCGTTTTCTTATTTTGCTACCACCCGCATTACATATATTCCAAGTGTTTTAGTATTCAAGCAGACCAGGGAAATTTATAAAACAAAATAGCAACAACCAATTCATAGCAATTTTCATTAAATGTTTCTTTTATTTGTTCTTTTGTTTACTTAAAGAATTTTCGGTTTAATTTGTTTGGCTGGAATGTCTTTTACGTTTTGTGTTTGGAAATATTCTGTGGCCAAGTTTTAATCACTTTTTCATCTTATAATAAAATAATCTTAAAGTTATTGGCAATTACACTGAAGGAAATTTGATTTAAAAGTGTAATGTTAACGTTGAGCATTTGTTTCCAAGTTATAAGCTTTTTTTCATAAGCACAATATTCAGATAATATTGATATTTTAAGAAACTATAGCCTGGCTATTATTTATTATATTCTAGATGTTTGTACCCGGGGCATTTTGGATTCAAATAAACTGAAATTTAGGAATTAATTACTGGTGTTGGCTAAAACTAGATATAATTCTACATCATTCTCTGAAATTTTAGCCATCAATGTTGTTTCCATATTTCATAGTTAGCTGTACAAGTTAGGTAAATATTGCCGTTTTCATATAAAGTGATAAAAATTTAAATTTAATACCATAAGTGGTGAATGAGGGTATATATAAGTTTGTCATTTAATTATTATCCCACTACACAGTGCACAGTGGGGCAGAATCAATTCTTTTTGAATAAATCTGGCATTTCTAAGCGGCTGCACCAGGCGCGGCGCTATGGGGGCTCAAATAGGCTATCTTCTCAATGAAATTTTCAACGTTTTTTAAATTTTTCTTTTTTGAATAACATTGAGAAAAACAAGTTGTCAAAAGGTTAAAGTGAAAATTATATTTTTACAATTTTGCCCATAGGGTCCACATTTTCTTCGGGGCTGGCAAAATACTTTGGGAATAAACAGGGATCACATAAAGGATTTCAAAACTGCTTTAAAAATTGTACATGTCAAAGGTACCCTGCTTTGAGCCCCCATAGCGCGCGCATCGAGGGTCCATTTTAACAACTTAAACTCGAATACTCCTTGGCTACGCCAACGTCAAATTTTATCCCGATCAGAGTAGCCGTTTAGAAATGCCAGATTTATTTTCAAAAAATGTTGATTCTGCCCCACTGTGCAGTGCGGCATGGGTGTTTTTGGTGTTACTGATTAAGAATCCGTTATCAGAATTAGAAAATTCAAAATGGCCGGCCTAATATGGCGTCCTGTCATGCGAAAAAGTTATAAATGAATTTACTAATTGATTATTTTGATATCATTAGGGTAAATAATTGAAAAATTTATTAAAAACAAACAAATTTAAAATGTTGGTATGCAATATAACGATTTTACATACTAAAAAAATCCCAAAAAAATATTATTATTGCATATTTTTATTTATTTGTTGACCGTTCCTCTTGAAATTTTTACTATGTGTGTTCCTCTATATCTGGAAGGAACAATAAGCTATGGGGGCTCAAATACTTTTTCATTAAAAGGTTATTCGGGAATACAAAATTAATATTTTAGTAAGATTTTCTTATGCTAAATTCCCAATTTTTTTGATAAATTCACTGAAATTTATTGTTGGGGGATGCTAGTTCCTATGCGCATTTCACTGGTTACTTAGGCCAGATCTTCAAGAAACCTTTTCCCAAAAGGCTTTAGAACAGGGGTGCCCAAAAGTTCCTTATTAAGATCAGGGGACTGCAGGGGATGTTTCTATTTGTTTTTAACGTTATTTAGAAGCCATTGCTTAACTAACTTTGATGAATGTTTCGGATCGTTGTCTTGGAGAAATATTGCGTTGTCCTCCAGATCTAGAAGTTGGACGCTGGGAAGGTAGCTATCCTTTAAAATATCCATTTACATGGCCTTATCCATAGTACCATCGATGAACCTAACCTTACCGACACCATTTGCTGCCATATATCCCCAGACCATGACTGACCGGCCTCCATGTTTTACGGTGCAATTAACATTTTGTGGTAATAACTCTGCATTAGGCTTTCGCCAAACTTTTGTTCGTCCATCACCTCCAAAAACCATAAATTTACATTCATCTGTGAATATTACCCTCTCCCAAAATGTAGGGTCATTTACATGAGCATTTTCGTACTTTGGGCATATTCTAAGCGCTTCTGAATATTCATAGATCTAAGTAATGGTTTTTTTCTGGCAACTATGCTATTGTACCCATTTCTCTTGATACATCGGCGAACAGTCTGATCAGAAACGGTAATTTCTAGATTTGTTCTCATTTTCCGGTTTAGTTCGACGGCAGTTAGCTTAGGATTTTCCTGAATGGAACATATAATATACCGTTCTGTTCGTTTGTCGAGAATGCGGGAGGCCCACTACGAACTTTGCTTTCATAATTTCCATTTTCTTTGAAATTTTTTATTATTGTTTGGACTGTGGTTTTACTTAGATATAATAAAATTCCAATTTCATTAAAAGATATGCCATCATTTCTCAACTTAATGACGGTTTTTCGAATTGGCTCAGAAATTTCTTTGTCTTTGCACATTTTCTTTCACTAAAAATACTTTTTGATTTTATTTTGCCAGTGTGATCACTTTTAGTGAAAGTAAACTTTCTACCACTGATTTTACGCAAAGCATCATAAAAATTGTAGCGGAAATTTTAACGGTACAACATTTTTTTTGCAGAGTATGTAAACTTATGTAACATTAAAAGTATACCAATTACTCGTGTTTTATTGTTATTTATTTAAAATGCCAACAAAATATTATAAAATATGATGGAAATATATTTTTTAAGTGCATTAAACAAAAATGTAGTTACAACTCTTAATAAAATTATATATTTTCCAAAAAAATAGAAAAATTTCAAACGTATGTAAACTTTTGTAAGACTGTCTATATATATATTATCCATAATCTTCAGAACTATAATTGTGACTGTCTTCAGACTTTATACGAATCAATGAAGTTAAACTAAAAAATTGGGACGGAGCGGAACAGGGGGTGAGTCACCTCCCAAACAAAGTAAACAGTTATTTCTAAATACCTCGAAAACCATACTTTTTATTTCATTACGATACGGATAGCGAAGTTCACCGGGTTTTAGCTAGTATAATATAAAATATCTTCGCCAATTCCTGCTATTTTTGCAACTTGTGCAAATATTTAACGGGTAGCTGAAGTTTATTTTATTTCTTACATAATACTTTTACTTACTACCTCCAATAGCGTAGAGAACAGTATCTAGCTAAATAAAAACATTTCACTCAATCATATCTATTTTGTTTGAAAAAATAAAAAAAACTGTCAATTTACTGTTTAGATTGATTACAAAAACTGTGACACGTGATTAACGGAATCTTCTACTAGTCAATCTTTCCTACGGAACGCCTCATTCAAACTGAAATTATGAAGAGCATTTGAGGCAAGGGACCTTACTATGAGCATTTTTTATATCCTAGGGCATTCTTTTAACCAACACAATGACAAAAAACCCCCCCACTTAAAACTAGGTTTTTCGACTTTTGGCCGCACAAAGGAGTATTTGGCCGCACAGTGCAGTATAACAAACATTTTTAAACTATTCTTGAGTATACTTGTTCGATTGATTAATATCACTCATACGCTGACATGGTTTCTGAGAAAAAGTAATCTGTAACTGAGACAAAGCATTTTAACAAATGCTAACCAATTCTTTAAGAAATGTTATATTTTTCGGTGTCTGTATATACAATTTATCTATTTGTATATTTAAATTTTACTTTTAGAGCAAGAATGTGCATCGGTGTAGAAAATACAAAATGATGACAGTTTTTTTTCAGTGCTCTCATAAAATACTAATATTTGGTAGAATCTTGGCTACAATTTCTACTCAATTCAAGAAAACAATTTGAAATTGTCATTTAATGTTGATTTATAGTCTGGTGAATTGTTTCACATAATAAATTGTGCCAAAAATAACAAAAAACAACAACAAGAACATTTGCATTAAAATTGTTTATTAATATTTGCTATTTATACCCTACACCTAGCTCACAAAGTATGCAGAAGTGACAATTTTTACGTTCAAAAAACCAAAATCATTTTCATACGGCAGCACTCATGGAAAGAGAAAGATATAATAATGTTTGGTACCTAATTTATTGAGCTCATAAGTATAAACATAAGGCAGTTCTGAAAGAAAGAGAAACATATATAAATTCTTTATATTCTGTCTCGCGACACCTGTGTATACTTTGTACCTAGTTTAAATTATAATAGTCGACCTAGAATCACTTTTTTGAATTTATATAGCAATCTTCAGTCTAACCATCAAACTACAGGTCGCAATTTTTATGACAGTTGATACCTTTTGGTCCAAAGACCAACCACAAGTAATATTCTTTTTAATAACTATTTTGTTTCAAACAACCACATATGTATGTATTTTATTTTATAAATTGTTATGTCTACAAGTATTGATGTAGGGTATCATATGAATGGAATTGTTAAACTATATATACTTACTTGTTTGCATTTAAATTACGAGTGCTGGTGGGTGGTAGGGGATGTGAACGAAAGCAAAGGATACACAATTTAATTCTTTTACAAGTTTTATACCAAATTCACTGAATTGGTTTATGTTTTTTTGTTTATGGCCCCCCAAAAGCACTTTGAGGATATTTTTGTGTAAATTTTGACATTTATGGGCCGAAAAATAAAATGAATACACATCCTTGTGTATATACTTAGGTATATGTTTTTTTATATTATAAACCAGAGGTGCCCAAAAGTTCCTTATGGAAGAGCAAACACCAATACATTTAAAGAAAAACTAATTTTTATGCAATTTTTTTTGTTGTAAAAACCAAAACATACAAAGAATAAAGAAAAAAATACACACATTTTTAAACAATACCATACGATAAACAAAAACAAAATCTACATTGATGATCGCTGTCGTCAATGTTTACCAGCAAAGCATACGAAAGTGTTGTTGTCTTCCACTTGTGTGTGTACATTGAAGAACGACAAAAAAACCAACAAGACAAAGTTGTTTGTGTATTTCACATTACTAGTGCCTGAGTGTTCTATTGAGTATAGAAACACACAGCCTATAGCTAAGAGCATTTACAAAAACAAATGAGCACCAAGAGTATAGGGCTTGGGCATCATTGTTATAAACCAATGACTGAGAAATAATTGTGTTTTTAATCACCCCTTGAAAATAAAGTTTAATACTATGGAGATGAATAACCATAACAAATAATTGTAACTTTAGTTTAGTATGTATATTGTGGTACATAACTATTGAATATTGTCTAGCCTGAAGTATATGTATAAGACATAATGAGGAAACGATACATCACAATGGGTGGCTACGTACGTACAACCTTTTTCCAAAAAATCAAACTTTATTTTTAAATTCACAATAAGGTAATTTTCGCAATTTTAAAAACATTTTTTTGAAATTTATGATATTTTGTTTTTATTTTCCATATAAAATTATCACTTAACGCCGGGATTAAGAATACAAGACTTTATTTTATTAAGTAATTTACTTAATAAAAATAAACAAAAAAAGTTTTGAAAGTTTTTAAATGTTGATTTAATATTGTTACATTTTTACCTTTTAACAAGTAAGAGAGATATATTCGGCTGAGCCGAATCTTATATACCCTTCACCAAACTATACTTCAAAATAAAAATTTTAAATATTTTTAGGCAAACAAAATTAATTTTTTTTCCAGTTGTTTTTTTTTTAATTTTTTGAACAAAATTTTTTTTTCGATTTTTTTTTTTTAATTTTTTTTAAATTTAAAAAAACTTTTTTTTTAAATTTTAAATTTTAATTTTTTTTTTAATATTTAGCCAAAAAAACTTTTGGTGAAAAAAAATTCGGGTTCAACATTTTTTCCCGATTTTGACCCATTGTAGGTCCAACTTACTATGGTCTTATATACGTCGTTGCAAAGGTCTTTGAAATATCTATCATTAGATATCCATATTGTCTATATTAATGACTTAGTAATCCAGATATAGGTAAAAAAATAGGTAAAAATCGAGGTTGTCCTGGTTTTTTCATTATATCTCAGCCATTTGTGGACCGATTTTGCTGATTTTAAATAGCAAACTTCTCGAAAGCATGTCTGACAGAATTATTCAAGATTTGGATCCCGAAGATATCTGGGGTCTTCAGAAAATTGATTTCAACAGACAGACAGACGGACAGACAGACAGACAGACAGACAGACAGACAGACAGACAGACAGACAGACAGACAGACAGACAGACAGACAGACAGACAGACAGACAGACAGACAGACAGACAGACAGACAGACAGACAGACAGACAGACAGACAGACAGACAGACAGACAGACAGACAGACAGACAGACAGACAGACAGACAGACAGACAGACAGACAGACAGACAGACAGACAGACAGACAGACAGACAGACAGACAGACAGACAGACAGACAGACAGACAGACAGACAGACAGACAGACAGACAGACAGACAAACAGACAGACAGACAGACAGACAGACAGACAGACAGACGGACATGGCTAAATCGACTCCGCTATCTATAAGGATCCAGAATATATATACTTTATAGGGTCGGAAAATTATATTGTAGAAATTACAAACGGAATGACAAATTTATATATACCCTTCTCACGAAGGTGAAGGGTATAAAAACAGGGTTTATTTCCTTTGAATAAACCGGATACTTTTGATTGCAAATAAAAGCAGTTTTTTAGTTTAAAATTGTAACAACTCTTCATTTATTTAAAATTTACAACAGCAACAGTTCAAATAGTCACTCAGTGTTTTTATACACGTTTATCAATTCGCAGAAATGCACACACACTTTATAATGTACAAACTTAAATGTTCAAGAAAGTTGATATTAACTCTAACAGCGCCTATGATCAACTCCACTCACGACTGCCAGCTCTGCCACTATTTATACACGCGCCATCTATCGGGAATCTTCTACAATGCTTTTAATGGACATACTAGTACATTCGAATTCTAGAGCTTTCGATGTTAATGTTAGCAGCTTAAACATGCAGTGTTTCCATACTTACAAACAATGCTAATAACCGCAAGCTATCAACATTGTTGATAAGTAGAAGGTTATACTGATGGACGTGTTTATTAACATGATGAATGTTGCAGGCAGTCGTTGCGGACCGTTAAATTCAAATCTCTATTGCACATTCGTAACAATATTGTAGAGCAAAGTATTTTATTTTAAACTAACTTTGGAAATATGTAGGTAAGCTTTAATGGTATTGTTACGAAATTCACTATCAATTTGCTTGTAACATTAATCATGTTTTTAAACATTTCCAACAGTAGAAATTTCTACTATTCGACCGTCTTGATAATACACAGTTATTAATATTGTTTGTAAGAATGGCAACATTAATAGTTAAAGCTGCTAACATTAAGATTAATGGTGCTAAAAGCTCTAGGAATAGAACATTCCAATTTTGTCCATCAAGATAATTCATGAAACTGCTGGAAGCTAATAGTTTATCATAGAGTGTGTGATTTAAGTGTGGGTATTACTGTGAATTATAAACGTGTAATTGTATAAAATCACAGAGTGACTATTTAAAGTTCTTACAATTTTAAATTACTAAACTGCTTATATTTTCAAAAGAATACAATTTATTTAAAGGAAATAAACCACCGTTTTTAAAAGGTAAAAACGTAACAGTATCTAAATAACAATAGATATATTACAACTTACAAAATTTAGATAGGATGATCTGGTTTTTTAAGCTCTCTATTAAATAAAAACTGCATTATAAGGAGAATGTAGTTAGTCTATAAAATAAATTTAAATATAGTTATGAATGTTTTTAAATATTCTAAGAGCTCTTTGGAAAATAGACTTGATTTGTGATTGATGTTTATTGTATAATAAAATTCATTATTATTATTTACAAAAGAAATATACAATTACTTTTAAGTTTTATTTATTTTTATTAAATATATGTAAGTATATAAAAAGAATCGTAATAAATGTTAAACTTAAGCTTATTTTTTTTATAGAATACAAATTATTTTAATATATATTATAAAAACTCAACCCTATTTGCATGTTACATATAGATAAATTTATAAAATATATTGAGTCATTTTTAAGGTCCTTTAAACATATATATATATAGATAGATGCCTTGTTTAATAGTTGCTTTTAGGGGGAGCACCTCCAAAATTACCTAAGCTTTGTTGTAAAGATTGTAAAATGCCAATTGGAATCTGTAATACATAAAGAAATATAATTATTTTAAACGTAAATGTATATAAACGCAAATATATATAAATTGAATATTTAAACATTTATCTAACCTGTAAAGCTCCATGTACCACATCCTGGCGTACTTCTCGGTGGACATTTTTGCATTCGTATTTGTTACTATCACAGGGAAGTGCCGGTACATCATGAGGAACTGGTGGAGGAGCAATCAACTGACGTCTAACAGGACGTTGCTGAAATTGAAATAAAAAAATTTATTTAATTTCTGTTTAAATAAATGATAAACTTTTATTTTTTTTTGTTTTTAATTTTTTATATTAAATTTCCATTGGTTTTTGCTGGAGATTACATATTTTGAATACAACATATAACATGCCAAAAACATTGGTAGTTATATGTTAACTTAACCGCAATTGTTTTTTTTTTTTTTGTTTTGTTTTAGTTTTCTAAAAAGTTGATAATATGTTCTAATAAATACAGATATTTGTAAATTTATACATGTATGTTAGGGTGGCCATTATTTTGTATTTTCTTGGATTTTCGATACTCCCAGGGTTTAATTGTTCACCGTCATCTAAAAACAAAGAGTTGCTACCGTTACCGAAATAATTGTAATGACCGTTGCCGCTAAATTACCGTTACCGATATAATCCTAAATACAGTGTCCTCTAAATACCGTTGTAGATATCTAATTAATAATTTAAACGATAATAAAATATTACCTTTGAATTTAAATGGTATTATTTTCGAAAAAATTAATTTTATTTTACAAGTAAGTTGTAATTTGAAAGGTCACTTTATTCCATTTAAGGCAAGTTGTATTAATGGTCCTAAGACAGAAACTGGTATATATTTGATTTTTTTTTTGATATTCTGCTTATGTTTTAATAACTTCAGGTAACCTTTGTACCTACTAAAAAAATGCCATACTAATATCCATATCCCTAATCACATAAGTAAGAGTGTTATATTCGGGGTTATATGGGGTGTAGGGTAAATTATGGACCGATCCAGAAAACAGTTATAATCAAGGTTGCCAATTTAGCCTTGATTTTAACTGTTCTCTTTCTGATTCTGAAACTCGTTTCTCGATATTTTGTATGCCTAATGAGTTATCAAGCCACAATTCCACAATTTTAATGAATATTGTTTGTGGGCTTTATATGGGAGCTATAACAAGTTATAGATTGATCATCACAAAAGGCGGTATGTAGTATAATTTGGGTATTTATAAAAATTATTTGAGTAGAATTTTATCTCAGTATCGATTTTTATAAAAGGTTTATTATGATTTATTATTTTTCACTAACAAAAGACTTATTTACGTAGAATTTTATATGAATGCCGATATATTTAATATATTTATCAAGGCTAAAACCTTATTCCGGCAGGACATTTGAATGGTGGCTAGGTGAAATCATGGTCCGATTTTAATCATTATAGACTCGGTCCTTGGGCCTTGCATGAATTTAAATCTAAGAAAGCGAAAATAAAAAATCTTGTCCTCAATACCAAGTTTTTGGATATGTGCTAAAACAATAATGATAACTCATAACACGCATACCTTAATTGGAGCGGAAGGCGTTTTTTACTTGTCAAAAATTCTCATGCCCATACAATTTGTATGCAGCATACCGAAATAACGCGACGGCAACGCTTTGCAATTGGAAAATCCGATTTTGACAGCGCGTTTAATAGTGAAGTTAGTTGCAAAACACAATAAATGTAAACACATACATACAAAAGGAGAAACAAATATGCAAGAAACTCATTTTTTAAACTTTAATATTTAGTTTTTTTGATAAAATTTTAGATTACAAATCACGAAACAAAAATCAGAAACACCAATACTGCAATGTACTTTATTGTTTAAATAATCCGGGTTGTTATATTTATTTTTTGATAACCTTTTTTTTCTTGTTTCACGTAGCGTTGCCGCTTTTATTTAGGTATGACATTTCAGCGTTAAGGCTAAGCGAAAAAAAACGTTCCGCCTTACGCTTTTATTTAGGTAGGCCAGTAAGGCGGAATCTCAAAAACAAGTAAGAGAGCTATTTTCGGCTGTATCGTATCTTATATACCCTTCATCAAATTATACTTTAAAATAAAAATTTTAAATATTTTTAGGTAAACAAAATTAGGTAAAAAAAATTTAAATTTTTTTTAAATTTCTTTTTTAATTTAATTTTATTTTTTAATTTTAATTTTTTTTAAATTTATTTATTAATTTATTTGGTGGAAAAAAAATTCGGGGCAACAAATATTTTTCTCGCCTTTGACCCATTGTACGTCCGACTTACTTTGGCCTTATATACGCCATTACAAAGGTCTTTGAAATATCTATAATTGGATATCCATATTGTCTATATTAAAGTCTAAATAATCCAGATATAGATAAAAAATAGCTAAAAAATCGAGTTTGTCTGGTTTTTTTCTTATACAAAAGTTTCCAACAAGATGTGTTATTTGGTATTCAAAGAAAAATTGCATTTTTTGAGATAAATGATCGGATGTTTATTTCATAAAAAAGAGGAAGGTATGCCGTTAATAATGAAACACAAAATCAGCCAAATGGCCACCTCGACCACGCTTACAAGACCATATCCTTTTCATGAAATTTTTCATAACCAAATCGCAAAGTGGCTGCCCTATGTCCTTGATAGCCTCGTGAATTCTATCTTTGAGGTTTTGAATCGACGCTGGGCTGTTGGCGTAGACCTTATCTTTCACGTGGCCCCAAAGGAAGAAGTCGCAAGTTGTTAAATCACAAGATCTCGGTGGCCAATTGTGATCACCATTTCGAGAGATAACACGGTCCGGAAACTTTTCCCGTAAAAGAGCAATGGTTTCGTTGCTTGTGTGGCACGTAGCTCTGTATTGTTGAAAGTAAACATTGTCCAGATCAGTATCATCCAACTCCGACCAAAATACGGTGTAATGACATTTGAGGAATGCCCAATTCCAAAGAACGACGAGGAATGGACAAACCTGGGTTTTCTTCAACACTTTGGGCTACAGCAGCAATATTCTCAGTTGTTCTTGAGCGACGTGCACGGGTTTTATTCTTCACATCACTAACTTTTCCCAACAGCTCGAATTTTTCCACCAATTTCTGTATTGCCGGACCAACCCAAAAATGCTTTAGTTTTGCGAACTGTGACTGCAGGATTTTCACCATTATTGTAGTGAATTTTAATAATTTCAATGCGTTATTGAAGCGTGTATCGTTCCATTTTTAGTAATGGCGTAGTTTCTACTTGTCAAATGTCAAAGAATAAAAGCTTCAAAAGTGATAGCTACCGAAATACCGGGTGATTCAAAATAACACCTCTTGTTGGAAAACCCTTTGTAAAGGACATTGTCCAGCTTTTAAATAGCAATGGAGTAGGGTTCTATAAGTCGATTGTTCGATTGTTCGAACAATCGACTTTTTGCTGAAAAAAGTCGAAAAGTCTAAGTCGACTTTTTGGTCACAAAAAAGTCGAACATTCGATTAGTTATCACAAAAGTCGATAAAAGTCGAATAGTCGATAAAAGTCGAAAAAAGTCGATAAAAGTCCAAAAAAGTCGAATAGTCGATAAAAGTCGAAAAAAGTCGATTTTTAAGATTGTTAAAAAAATGTTTAATTGCAACATTATACTAAAACAAAATATGCACAGAATAACATAATAATTTTATGTTATTGCAATTTGGTACACTTACATTTTTTCTAGTGTATGCAAAAATAAATAATAAGTAAATGTTCATAAAAAAATGCTCTTTCTACATATTATATATTATCGCCTTAATACATTTAATTTTTATTGCTAAAATTAACACAAGGCGCATCAAGAAATGCAGAAACCAGTATTTTTTACAAAAAATATTAAAAAGTGGAAAAAAGTCGAAAATAGTCGGAAAGTCGAAAATAGTCGAAAAGTCGAAAAAAGTCGATTTAACTAAAAAGTCGAAAGTTCGAAAAGTCGACTTTTCATAAATTACCAAAAGTCGAAAGTTCGAAAAGTCGACTTTTTGTTTCAACTATAGAACCCTACAATGGAGCCGGATGAATTCCTGATATATTGATGTATCAATCATGTATGTAAGTTATTTGGGGTCTACGGAAAGTTGATTTTAACATACAGACGGACATGGCTATTCCGACTCCGCTATCTATAACGATCCAGAATATAAATACTTTGTGGGGTCGCAAATGAAAAATGTAGAAATTACAAACGGAATGACAAACTTATGTATTCCTTTGCCACTCATGGTAATGCTAAATGAAGTTAGAAAGGGAATTTTTTTCTTCTTATGAAGCATATATGATATAAAACCTTGAAGGGGGGATTTATGGTACTTTTTGTTTTCTTTTAATGGTATTAATGGTACTTTAAATGGTTTTAATGGTACTTTTGTATGTTCATGGTACTTTTTCTTTCATCTAATAGTACTTTTTGAATATTTTAGAATAATGAAGCTAGAAAAGTATTAAATTTTTAATTCAATAATTTAGAATGCTTACTTTACTGTTTTTTTCTCCCAACAATTAAGTAGCAGTCTAATCCGTATACATATGTATGTGGCAGAGATCGATGGAAAATATTTCTAAAATGCATATATTTTTGTGTGGTTTCTTTGACCAGTCTTTCTTTCACTTCCATTTTATTCTAGGTATTTACGTTTCCCTTTCTTTACCACATAAAGTTTTTTTTTTTAATTACTTTAACATGGTATTTAAGTGCATTTTAATGCTAAATGGTTGGATGAATGAATGAAAGAATGAATGAATGGTTGGATGGATGTTGTTTCTATTTGGTCTTCCTTTTGCTTTTGCAAGACAGACGGCTATAAACGTGGTAAATATTTTTTGACTTAATTAAATGATTAAGAGGATTAAAACTTTTCATATTAATGACTTTAGTTGAGCAGCTATTTACAAACTATAAATAAGAGTATCAATCAATATATGAAGAGGATGAATGCATTTTATCCCAGGACATTGATGTACATAAAGTAAAATGATTGTTAATAAATGACGTACAAAAATAATTTAACAATATTCAATATCTTGTGGATTCATATACATAAATTTTTGATTTCCTACAAGAATGTAGACTAAAACATAAATAATATGTAAGACAAATTAGAAAATATAGTCGGTCAAGCCTGACTATATAATACTCTACACTGGATATATGACCAAATCATTATTCCATTCAAATTTCAATAATTTAGTTTCGTGTGAAGTTTTTGGAAGTGAACTTTATATGGGAGCTATGACCATTTATGGACCAATCGTCATCAAATTAGGTGATGTGATTTATTTCGTTATTAAATTTATTATGGTCAGTATTTATATGTAATATTTAATTAGTAAGTAAAAGATTTTTCGGCTTATAAACTGATTATATGTACTGAAATATAATCCCACGTAAACAATGTTAAGTTGGGTTTGAAAATTAAAAACTTTTAACCCCATTTAGTATATGCTTCGTGTAATTAAATTTCCCTAAAGGAAATACTTAGAAATTTATTATGAAATATGTACCTTTATATTAATATACATAATGTTTCACGGTAGGCGAAATTCAATAATAAATACATATACGGGTAATTCCATTTTATTTCGAACCAGGATTGGATTTTTATCATTTCCTATTTAATATTTTGTTTAAATTCAAATAATGTATCTATATATATAAAAGTCAATGTGTGTTTGTATGTATATTTGTTTGTTTGTCTGTTTGTTTGGACTTTATAGACGGCTAATCGGCTGAACCGATTTGTTTGAAATTTTTACAGTATATTTATGTATGTCTGGAAGGAGCTATAGGCTACTTTTTGTTTTGAAATTTTAAGTGGGCGTGGTACCTCCCATACAAAGTTAATTTTAAAAATCAAATATTTAGGAAACTATAATAGCTATTGTCCTCAAATTTTGCATGAGAAATTCCACTGTTTGTCTAAATATTTGCGGCAAAAATAGGAGTAGTAGCCACAGAGGGCGTGGCACCTCCCATATGATGATAATTAAAAAAAATGTATATATGGGAAACAATAAGATATATGGTACGGTTATTCTACCATCAATATTAATATTTATAACAAGAATGGGCGGACTATCAATAGTGGGCGTGGCACCTCCCATACATATGATGACAAATTATAAATAGGGAAAGCTATATCATCTATCAATATTAATATTTAGGACAGAAATGCGCTGAATACCAACAATATTAAGTAAATGTTAAAATTTGTATACATTTGAAACCCTTATCTATATATATAAAAGTCAATGTGTGTTTGTATGTATATTTGTCTGTTTGTTTGGACTTTATAGACGGCTAATCGGCTGAACCGATTTGTTTGAAATTTTTACAGTATATTTATGTATGTCTGGAAGGAGCTATAGGCTACTTTTTGTTTTGAAATTTTAAGTGGGCGTGGTACCTCCCATACAAAGTTAATTTTAAAAATCAAATATTTAGGAAACTATAATAGCTATTGTCCTCAAATTTTGCATGAGAAATTCCACCGTTTGTCTAAATATTTGCGGCAAAAATAGGAGTAGTAGCCACAGAGGGCGTGGCACCTCCCATATGATGATAATTAAAAAAAATGTATATATGGGAAACAATAAGATATATGGTACGGTTATTCTACCATCAATATTAATATTTATAACAAGAATGGGCGGACTATCAATAGTGGGCGTGGCACCTCCCATACATATGATGACAAATTATAAATAGGGAAAGCTATATCATCTATCAATATTAATATTTAGGACAGAAATGCGCTGAATACCAACAATATTAAGTAAATGTTAAAATTTGTATACATTTGAAACCCTTATCTATATATATAAAAGTCAATGTGTGTTTGTATGTATATTTGTCTGTTTGTTTGGACTTTATAGACGGCTAATCGGCTGAACCGATTTGTTTGAAATTTTTACAGTATATTTATGTATGTCTGGAAGGAGCTATAGGCTACTTTTTGTTTTGAAATTTTAAGTGGGCGTGGTACCTCCCATACAAAGTTAATTTTAAAAATCAAATATTTAGGAAACTATAATAGCTATTGTCCTCAAATTTTGCATGAGCAATTCCACTGTTTGTCTAAATATTTGCGGCAAAAATAGGAGTAGTAGCCACAGAGGGCGTGGCACCTCCCATATGATGATAATTAAAAAAAATGTATATATGGGAAACAATAAGATATATGGTACGGTTATTCTACCATCAATATTAATATTTATAACAAGAATGGGCGGACTATCAATAGTGGGCGTGGCACCTCCCATACATATGATGACAAATTATAAATAGGGAAAGCTATATCATCTATCAATATTAATATTTAGGACAGAAATGCGCTGAATACCAACAATATTAAGTAAATGTTAAAATTTGTATACATTTGAAACCCTTATATATATATAAAAGTGAATGTGTGTTTGTTTGTATGATTGTGTGCTTATTTGTATTTTATACTTGGAGAAAAATCATGATCAATCAATAATGTTAAGTTAAAATTAGTATACCTGTGAAAGTATATATAAATACTAATCTTCGAAATCACATGAGGTAGAATCTTTTATTACCATATTTCCTGTACGAAGTAAATATTATTTATTGCTTATTTAGGAAAATATGTAGATTCTACATTTTGTGTGAGCAATTCAATGACTTCTGCAGGATGACGCAATCTATAGAAGAGTTAATAAATTGCGTTTTCCCCAATATCGGAAAAAATTTTAAAAACAAGCAATGGTTATGTGAACGCGCGTTACTTGCAGCCAAAAATATTGACGTTAACTCCATCAACAGCAACATTCTGAATACCATCGATGGTAATCTAAAAATTTATAAATCAATCGACACTGTTACAAATATTGAGGATGTCGTCAATTATCCAGTTGAATTTTTAAATTCGTTAAATTTACTGGGCTTTCCACCACATGACTTGCAGTTGAAAATTGGTGCTCCTATTATTTTACTAAGAAACATTGATCCACCACAACTTTGTAATGGCACTCGACTTATAGTAAAGAAATTAATGAACAATCTAATCGAGGCGACCATTATAACTGGAAAGTACAATGGATCAGATGTATTGCTGCCACGTATTCCGATGATAACTTCGGAAATGCCATTTGATTTTAAGCGATTGCAGTTTCCTATTCGCCTAGCATTTGCAATGACAATTAATAAAGCTCAAGGTCAGTCTTTGCAAGTTTGTGGACTAAATCTAGAAAATCCATGTTTTTCACATGGACAGCTTTATGTTGCATGTTCGCGGGTGGGAAAACCCACAGACTCATATGTATATGCACCAGAAGGAAAAACCAAAAATATAAGGCATTAGAATAAAAAATTATTAATAAAAATAATATATATATCAAACATTAAATAAAAAATGTTTTTCTATAAACTTCTATATTTAACATTAAGGTTATAAATAAGAAACAAATAATGTACTACTTATTAAAATAGAAACTAATTTTAGATAAACTACATAAGTATTTAAAAGGAAAACTGTAAATTTTAATAACTTAGGGCCTGGCTCATAAAATGCGAACGAACATTTTCTTTCTTATTTTATATTGAAAACAATAACAAAAATTCAAATTTATTTGTTGTTTTCAAGAAAGAAAATGTTCGTTCGCATTTAGTGAGCCAGGCCCTTAATAAATATTGTTTAACTCTAAACTTTTTATTTCATTACGATACGGGTAGCGAAGCACACCGGGTTGTAGCTAGTTACTTATAAATGCCATATATCCAATATCGTATATGGTTCATATATTTAATAGCCCTCTAAAGAGGGACATCTCGGAAATTTTTATGAAAAATTAGCAATGTTTAGGATCGAATAACAATGGACGCTTAATTCGATTTTGTTGTGTCTTTTGAATGGACTCTGTTTTCTCTTTACAAATATTTTATAAATCAACGCTTTGATAAATATTACGGCTACGGTTTTTAATTTCCCGACCTTTTTTGATTCCCGGGAATTGGGACAATTTGTTTACGTTCCCGTTTAACCGGTTATTCGCGAAATATATAATGTAAATTGATAATATTATAGTCACAAAAGTTAGTGTTATAATCATTATATATCAGAACTACGTAATTAAACAATGAGAGCCTTTTAATCTATTTTCACTAGAAAAATTCAAAATTTTTCATCCAATTATTCATCCAGTATCCCTAAACACAGATCGGTAAAAATATCTTAAGATTTGTTTAAATTTTTAAAATTGTATTACAATAATTGCTTCTGATGATGTAGCAGGCTAAATAATGCAAAATTTGTGTAACAAAGTCTATTTTCAAATATCCGATAAAAGTATGGAGTACTAGCTGACCGGTGCGCTTCGCCACCTCAATTGGAATAAAGAAATAGTACTACTAATTCTTCCTTTGTAAATTAATACCAATTCAGGAAAACATATCTCTAGTTTCATGTTTATTGATTCATTATTAGAATAAAAACAGTACCATAAAGACCCACATTTTGTATTCCTACTCAGCATCTTGAATGTTTAATTTCATATTTCTGTGTCCATTATTATAGAAAATACAGAAGAAAGGTAAGACTATAATCACCTTTCGTGAATTCTAACTCATTCAGAATCATTTATGCTTAATTTTAAGGTTTATTATTCTAAAATATTCAAAAAGTACCTTTATAATAAAGAAATAGTAACATTAATTATCCGTTTTGAATTCGCGATTCTAGGACCATCGTTATAAAATATTTAAAAAGTACGACTAATTCGAAAAAGTACCTGCAATTACCTTTTTTATATTCTAACTCAGTCAGGATCATGTGTGTTTAATATCCTGCTTATATGTTCATTATTATACAAATTTCAATAATAGTTTCTGTTACCTCATTATCATTATGCCCTCTATCCTTGATTCTTTCTTTAATCAGAAGCATATCAGCCAACTATTATGTATTCATATAAGTAAAATAATATTATAAAAAGTAAAACTAGAAGTAAATGTACAAATTTTCCACACTTAAACCATTGTCAAGTTTGAAATTTCAAAGTAATTTCCTGATTCTAGGTTCAATATTATAGAAAATTAATTTTAAAGAACGAAAGAGTACTCCTTAGTTTAGTTTAGTTCACCATTTTTGGTATCATAATATAATTGATCACCCTATTCTTGATTATTTCTTCACTGAGAAGCATATTAGCCAACTTTAACTAATTTAATATATTAAAAAGGTACCATTAAAATAAAAAGTATCAATTTTCCTTTATCCTCGTAAACACTCGTCAAATTTGAACTTTAAATTTGTTTAACAGTTCCTATATTATCAACTGATTTAATAGTTAATAAATTATCACAAAACCGAACCGATCGGGTTTTAACTTTTTAAAAGTGAATGAATGAAATCAATTTGGAGTGCATAGGAATTAAGCCTATTCATAATGAATTCGTAATGTAGGCACTGGAGAGGCATGACTCTATTGAACACCATCCATAAGGCTATCACAATGATCTTAGACCGAACCAACCATTGAAAAACATCTTCGAAATGAACAGAGTGGATTTAGACCGAACCGATCATGTGTAGACCAAAACAATATATTGCGCATAATAATCGAACAGTCCGCAGAGTACAACTCCCCGCTCATCTTAGTTTTTGTGGATTTCGGAAGAGCTTTCGATACCATCAATAGACAGGCAATATGGTCTACACTGGAAAATATTGGAGTTCCTGACCGACTCATATCCAAAACTGTTCTAGAGTTTAAGTTTTGAATTTGGACCCCATGTAACCACCATGGGCGCGACCAGGGATCCCCAAAGTTGGACACCTCGGTTATGTTAAATTATTAAAACGATACTAAAATATAGAATTTCCTCATCGTGCACCACAAAAAAGCTCATCGTGGCTATCAATTATCTCCTAAGCTACGTACACGCGCTTGTCAGATTTTACAATGTTGTTAGATCTGGCAATATGCTCGCAATGAAATATTATTAGCAAAAGGTAAATTATCAGTTTAGACGATTGTAAGAAAACCTTACAATTTCATTGTCAGACAATTGTCACACGGTTGCTTCACTTTCGTTTATTTTAAATACATATGCACAGTGTTGCCAATAGAAATAATTTATCTGATAATGATGTCATTGTCAGATGCATAAACTAAGCACATATGACAATAAAAAGTTTCTGACAATGATCTGGCAATGGCAACGTAAGGTGTTTACTCGATTGTCAGAGTTCTGACAATAGTATTGTCTTACAATGTGCTGACAAATACTTTTTCTGACAACGTTGTAAGACAGAAATTGTAAGTTCACGCGGTTGTTAGACATTTTCTAAATATTTTTCTGACAATATTGTACAATCTGACAACCGTGTGTACGTAGCTTTATAGCTTAAGAGATACTCCTTACTCCAGTTTCTTTTTTTATAACAGCGGTTCCAAATATTTTCCGATTTGCTCCATTTTTACCTATATAAGACTAATAACCAATGCAAGTGTCAAATAGGAAAAGGATTGTTTAAAAATAATGACTGAGTCCAAAGTTATTGTATTTGAATTTAAAATATTTTAAAAAGACGATTTTTCATTAATTTTTTAGGAAAAAGGTATTTTTTTCTTTTAAAATTATCTAAAAAATTTCTAAGAAGATTTATAAAGAACTAGCTTGACCCGGTGCGCTTCGCTACCCCTGTCGATGTAAAAATCGGTTCATCCGTTTAGTAATTATTGTTTAAAAACTAAAGGTACCAATTTTCCCCGTTTTTCCCCCTTTTTATCCCTTTCTGGTCCAAGTATTGAAAAAATTTATAGCCTATTGACGCTTCCAAGTATCTACGTTCCAAATTTCAATAAAATCGGTTCAGCCGTTTAGGCGTGATGCTCAAACAAACAAACAAACAAACTTACAAAGACATTTATATATTTATATAGATATAGATTTATACTTTTTGAAAAGATAACTTTACATTAAAATTTTTAATGAAAAAAAAAATTATAATTTTTATACCGAGGGGACTAGGTTCATCCAAAAAACGGCTATTTTTATACCCTTCACCTTCGTGAGAAGGGTATATATAAATTTGTCATTCCGTTTGTAATTTCCACAATATAATTTTCCGACCCTATAAAGTATATATATTCTGGATCCTTATAGATAGCGGAGTCGATTTAGCCATGTCCGTCTGTTGAAATCAATTTTCTGAAGACCCCAGATATCTTCGGGATTCAAATCCTCAATAATTCTGTCAGACATGCTTTCGAAAAGTTTCCTATTTAAAATCAGCAAAATCCGTCCATAAATAACGGAGATATAAGCCAAAATCCGAGACAACCTCTATATTTGGGCTATTTTTTTTATCTATATCTCGATTACTATAGACAATATGGATATCTAATGATAGATATTTCAAAGTCCATTGCAACGATGTATATAAGGCTATACAAAGTTGGACCTACAATGGGTCAAAATCGGGAAAAATATTTTTTAACCCGATTTTTTTTTCACCAAAAAAATTTTTTTGTCATAAATTTTTTTCACTAATAAGTTAAAAAAATTTTTTTTAAATAAATTTGAAAAAACTTTTAAAAAACTATTTTGAAAAAAAAAATTTAAAAAAATTTTTTTAAATTTTATTTTAAGGTATAATTCGGTGAAGGGTATAAAAGATTCGGCACAGCCGAATATATCTCTCTTACTTGTTTATGTAAAATTCAACTTTGGGGCAAAAGTTCTCAAATCGCATAGTCTGCATGAAAATATATGTCCCAATGTGTTCTTTATTATTTTTTTAGGGGTTTTGATAACCCCGACCCTGGATATTATAGTCAAAAAACTAAAAAAATACCATTTTAGGATTTTTCAAATTTTGTTTGGGAATTGCAGGATTCGTGATAAAAAACTTCAAAATTTGTTTTTATTTTTCCATTTTCAATAGAAAAATCTATACAACTGTAAAATATCATTAAAAAATATTTATAAATAAAAATTTAATTACAATTTGAAAAATGTGTATCTTTGCAAAAACTCAATAAGTCAATTCACAAGGCCTCTCTCTTATCAGTCATAATGTCCTAATATATCACGACTCGGCGGCTCGGCTTAACCGACTCTTAGGCATTCGGTGTTGGTCTCTGCTGGTTCGTTACGATAACACAATAAACATAGCATAGAAAGTAGTATTATTTTAGGACATTTTTTGCTTGAAAAGCAATAAAAACCATTGTGAAATATTAAGACAATATGACATGATAAGAGACCTTGTGAATTGGCCAAATAAAAGCTTTTTTGTCGTATTTTTCAAAAAAGTATTTTATGAATTTTTTTAATTGTCCAAATTTATATATATTTTTGAAAAAAAGACAAAATCCCCTAACCGTTGATATATAACATGTCTACCTTATGTTTCTACGTGCAAAATAATTTGAGGAAATTTAATATTTAATCTCCAACATAATAAAGGCCTTATAAAGCTTTTTCATTGAAAGAAAATAAATTATCAAAATTATGAATTTTTCCATACAATTTTTTGAGATTTTCGTACAAAAATTTTAAGAAAATACCTCCACAGTTTTTGAATTTTTAACACGGATAATAACTTATTGATTTAATAGGTCTCGCAGAAGCCGTATCATTAAAAATGAATGATTGGGTTGTATACATAGAATTTGTCGGTTCTATTAACAGAAAGTCAGTTGATAAAGAAGAATTTCGGTTGAAGCAACCCATCTTTTGTTGCCCTTCTAAAATTTTTTACCAAAACTGTAAAATTCGTTCACTAAGGAAGAATCGTTCGATTGTCTACAAATTCAGTTGCTACCATGAATCTGTTTTCTCTGTGTACATAAGCAAGAGTAGAAAGTAAGCTGTTATATAGCAGATAATAAAAAAGTCATTATAAGACAACTTCAATGTAATGCAGACGGATGTAGTAGTCTTTGAGAAGTAAGCTATTGAGTAATTGAAAGTTATTAACAAGTTTCGGCTTTGAAATTCTGATTCACAATGGGCCAATTTAAGGAAATTTTTTCAAATATGTTCTGGACACGAAATTTTTTTAGCAATTTTCTCCAAATTTTTTTTCATATTTTTTTTTTTTTTTCAACAAAAAAATGGAAATCTTTATTTTAAAGTATACGAACGGTAAATAAAATTCTACTCAGCCAAATATAAAACTCTAACATGTTTTTCAATAAGATCATAAGTTAATAAGATACGATCGTGCCACTGTGCAACATAAACCAGCTATTTTCTATTGGCCACAACTTTGTAGAGTTTTATTAAAGTTCATATTAATTTCATTAGAAATATATATGTGAAGGGAATATTTGAGTGTATAAGTGCTGAAGTGTGCTGTGTTGGTGTGCGAGTGTGCCATAAAAATAAAACCATTACACCATTTTATTATACAGAATAATAATAATAATAATTTAAATTAGTTTTTCTTCTCTTTACTTCCGTTAAGTCCTGTATATTTCAATTTAAATGTGGTTATTCTACCTGTTGGTGGTAAATTTGTTGCTGTTGTTGGGTTTCTATGGGAAACAACTCTTCCGTTGAACGATGTTCGGATGCAGGTTGCTGATATTGTTGTTGTTGTTGCTGTTGCTGTTGCTGTTCCACAACTTTAACAATAGTTTTAGAACGTTGACGTTGTCGGTTTAAATTAATACGCTTTGGATGTTGATGATTACGATGATGTTTGTGAGTATGATGATGACTGTGTTGTCTAGTACGTAATTTAGTTCTATCTCTTGTTATAATTATGGCAGTTCCATCATTATTATCACTACTAACACCTTGGGCCAGATTTCCATTGGTATTGTCTCCATTCGATGAATGGCTTAATGAAGCGGATGAATGAATGATTGTAGGTGTTGCTGATAATGCGGATGATGCGGATGATGTCGTAACTAATGGAGTTGCATTGAATTCATTACTAGAAATTTGATAATGACTATCATTACTATCATTTCCATCAATATTTAATGACAGTGCTGGTGCATTATGGAATTTGGCATCACTCTGCTGGAGTGGTGTAGTAAATGTGGTTTTGTTTATGGTTTTCGTAATAACAATTGCTGCTGGTGCTGCTGGCTTCTTCTCTTGTTCAATATCATAGATGTTTTTGGTTTTATTGGTGTAGAAGGCAACACCATTATTAAAACTATTATCATACTAAAACATGTTGTGGAATAAAATGAAAAATATATGAAATGAAAAACAACAAAATTTAATATTGAAATCTATCTATTTTCCCCCCTCATCTTACTGTTTAAAGAACCCCCCCCCCCCCCTTCCCTCACCACCTTCAATTTATCAATTATATATAGGATAGGAAATGTCTAAAACACCCTTGTTCAAAAACAATAAATCGAATAAAAGTGAAAAATCAATTTATTTTCTTTTCTTTACTCTCATCTCATTCTCTTACCGTTTCCGATGATTGATATTTCTTGGGTGGTCGTATCTTTTGTATGGCATTGACATTTTCTGTTACGGGCTGTGGTGGCAACTGTGAGTTTACACCTCCATGTGAGACTTGAGTATTACCGGCCGCAATGGTTCGTGTGCGGCTGGTAACTTTACCATTGGCATATGCTTCGGAACCACTATAACCACCTTGAGATGTATCACCACCCAATACAGCGCCGGCACCAACATCTGGTGTTGCCTGTGCTCCAGCATATAAAACACCAGCAGCACGTCCTGTAACAGAAATATATAATAGTGTTATTATTAGTTATATATATGTCTATGTCTAGTTGTACTAGTGGTTCATTCAAAATTTATTTACGAATGTATAGTTAGAATTATTATATGAGGCCAATGTGAAAAGGTCTTTTGCAAAATTCTTAAATGGGACTGACTTAAAGAGTTTAGAAATCATTTCATTAAATAACGTTAAATTTTATAAAGATAACCAACCATACTGTAACGTACACACTCTTACGTTTTTACCTTTTAAAAACGAGGTTTATTTTCTTTAAATAAACCGGATACTTTTGATTGCAAATAAAAAGTAGTTTTAGTAGTTTAAAATTTGTAACAACTCTTTATTTATTTAAAATGTACAACAACAACATTTCAAATAGTCACTCAGTGTTTTTATACACGTTTATCAATTCGCAGAAATACACACAGACACTCTATAATGTACAAGACAGTTGATGTTAACTCTAACAGCGACAATGATCAACTCAACTCTCGACTGCCACCTCTGCCTCTATTTATACACACGCCATCTATCGGGAATCTTCCACAATGCTCTTAACGGACATACTAGTTCATTCGAATTCAAGAGCTTTCGCAGCTTAAACATTTAGTGTTGCCATACTTACAAACAATGCTAATAACCGGATGCTATCAACATTGTTGATAAGTAGAAACTTCTACTAATGGACGTGTTTATAAACATGATGAATGTTGCAGGCAGTCGTTACAGACCGTTAAATTCAAATCGCTATTGCAAATTCGTAACAGAGATGTACATGAGTTGATTCGCTTTTTTTCTATATGAATGCAATCACTGCATTTGTTGTGTTTTCAATCATCAACATGTGCTAATTATATTGCTTGCAGTGCTTGCGGTCTCACAATTGATTTCCATTTTCTCAATCATTTTTTAAATGACGCTAGCAATAACAACTCAAAAACGATTACTGTGTTTTGATTTGTATGCAAAGTATTCAAATGATTCACAAAAGCTCGATGATAAGTTGAATGCATAGTACAAAATCAGTGCATTAATATGTTTTAAATAACTTTTCGCTCGTGGTTCAAGAACTAAATTTCGTCTTATTTTGATACAATAGACTCAGAAATATTAAAAAATATTGAAAATGGTGTTTTCCGTATTGTTAAAAATAGAAATATGCAAGAAAAATCCTTCTAAATACAGTCTTAAATTAATTCAAACATACTCATATAGGAAAGTGTATATTAACTCAAAAAGCTCTTCTTATATTCTTAACACTCATATTGATTCGCTGCTTTTGTGAGTGGTAAGACTTTACAGAATATGCAAGCAATTACATGCATTTTGTAACAAAACACTTGCTGTGGTGAATCATGCAATGACAGTTTTCGTTTAGTTTATGTATAGTGATAACTCAGTATTCATTTTTGCAAAATAAAAAATATGTCATTTGAATGGTATTCATGCACATCTCTGATTCGTAACAATACTCATGTATTCAGGCATATTATGGCATATTGTCTATGTATATTAGGGCGGCCCTTATTTTTCACTTTTCCGATACTTCCAATGTAGTGTTTTTCTTCGCAATTTCGGATTTTTGTGAACCTGTTCACCAGATATTTATAATTCTGTTAACTGGTTTTGAAAATTTTGCACTAAAATCAATAAACATAGAATAAAATATACATAGAAGCGTTACTGAGATACAAAAAACCTATGTCTGTTGTCAAAAACCTAAAGCCGTGTGTCCACTAGCAAGTCACTTGCGCAAGAACTCTACAAGTATTTGCTATAGTGTTTCCACTCAAACCGAAACTTGCGGAAGTCTGCTTCCAGATGTAGATTGTAGAAATTATTACGACGAACTAGCTGCAAGAAATTGTAGACGTGTTTCCACACAATATGAGTTTGCTTTTTTACGAATGACAGTACAATGTCTTGTGGCAAAATAAGATTGACATTTGCTATCGCAGCATATTTAATTAAAAAGAAACAAGAAATTAAATAAAAAGAAACACAGAGAAATATTTGGGTATATTTAAGTTTCCAACTAAAGGGTTTTCCAACAATAGGTGTTATTTTGAATCACCCGGTATTTCAGTAGCTGTCACTTTTGAAGCTTTTAGTCTTTGTCATTTGACAAGTAGAAACTACGCCATTACTAAAAATGGAACGATACATGCTTCAATAACGCATTGAAATTTTTAAAATTCACTACAAAAATAGTGAAAATCTTGGAGTCACAGATCGCAAAATCGCATTTTTGGGTCGACCCAAAAATCGCATTTTTGGGTCGTCGTAAAGCACCTTGTCGGACCGCAATACAGAAATTGGTGGACAAATTCGAGCTGTTGGGACAAGTTAGTGATGTGAAGAATAAAACCCGTACACGTTGCTTAATAACAACTGAGAATATTGCTGCTGTAGCCCAAAGTGTTGAAGAAACCCCAGGTTTGTCCATTCCTCGTCGTTCTTTGGAATTGGGCATTCCACAAGCGTCATTATACCGTATTTTGGATGATATTGATTTGGACAAGGTTTACTTTCAACAAGACGGTGCTACGTGCCACACAAGCAATGAAACCATTGCTCTTTTACGGGAAAAGTCTCCGGACCTTGTTATCTCTCGAAGAGGTGATCACAATTGGGCATCTTGTGATTTAACACCTTGCGACTTCTTTCTTTTGGGGCCACGTGAAAGATAAGGTCTACGTTAACAGCCCAGCCAAGATTCAAGACCTCAAAAATAGAATTCGTAAGGCTATCGAGGACATAGGGCAGCCACTTTGCGATTTGGTTATGGAAAATTTCATGAAAAGGATATGGTCCCGTAAGCGTGGTCGTGGTGGCCATTTGGCTGATGTTGTTTTTCATTATTAACAGCATACCTTTCTCTTTATTATGAAATAAACATCCGATCATTTATCTAAAAAAATTTCAATTTTCTTTGAATACCAAAATAACACCTCTTGTTGGAAAATCCTTTAGATTGCATGAAGAACTGCGGACCAAATTGTGTTTGAAGGTTGTGCAGTTACCTATTGACCACTTCTTCGGGCGCGTCTATATCATTGGCTACTGCCTTTAAAGCGTTTTGTTTTTTAATTTTATTCTTATAGTCTTTTGAGGAAGTGTCCCATAATTCAGGATAATTTTCGTGATTTTCAATTACCAAATGTGTTTTTTCACTACTCCAAACGAATTCAATTATTTCAATTTTTATAAATTTGGAAAAGAATTCGAATAAAAAACACATAACAAAACTGATAACAGAAGAGAATACACAAACGGGTTTACCGACTTCTTCTGCAAGTCTTCAAAACACTTGCAGTTCACAGCTAGCAACAAAGACGTGTTTCCACATAATTGCTGCAAATAACTTCTGCAAGCCGTGACTTCTGGAAGTCGACTTCTTATACGTGTTTACGTGCTTTAATCTGATCAGCTATTAATTTTGATGTTTGTTTTTATAAACATTGTTGACATTCGTGTTGTTTATAGGTAAATAAACGATTATGTTCGGCCCCTGGTTGCTGTAAGTGCTGACCAAATTATATGCTCCAGAATATACTTTATGGGATCGCAAATGAAAACTGTAGAAATTAGAAATATTATAACTCATGACGAAGGTAAAATAAATTAAAGTTATATTAGTAAAATAAAAAATTTGTTCCATTGTTTTGTAAGAACTTTTTAGTCAATCCTCGTATATTGTTTTTTTTTCCACTCTATTATATACTTGTAAGATGAAACTAAAGTATGATTAATGATATGGCTTTGTTCAATAGATGAGAAAAAGTTGAAAAGTTTTAGCTTTTTTTATATCCTATACCACCACAGGTGGGAAGGGTACCCAGCAGTTAAGCAAGTAGTCAATGTATCCCTTATAGACAGTAATCGTCACAAATGTCTTATCACTTGGGTGACTCCAATTTATACATTTGACACATATGTGCTATTTGTAGCGCAGAGAGTAGACAATTAGTTACTTTATACATCCCAGGTAATTTAGCGTGGAGATAATTGTCACTTAAGTGTCTCTAAGTAATCTGGAGTGTAGACACTTTTAACGTTTTGTGAGTAATTCCTTCAGACTGGTTTTATACAAATTGTGTTGATATAATTCTCATACAGTTAATTTTTATTTTTGCTTAGCATGAAGTCAATAGTCACTTAAGTGTCTCTTTGTAACCTTTAGTGAAGTCACTTTAAACGTTTATTTTGTACTGCACTTTTAAAGGAATTATTTTACCCACCAGAAGCAAACCATTGGAGAGTTGTCGAAGAATGGTTTGCCTATGATATCTCTTTTTAGCTGACTATATGAGGTCAATTAGCATTAGTTATGTAGCTGATCATGTTATCAGTTAGGTAGCTAGTAAGGTAACTGACGCTATTTTACCAGTAAGGGAATCCAATGCGTTGACTACTTTGATCCAGCTATTAGACAGTCTTGTTGTAGTCGAAAAGAGTCAATTGACCCCCTGCTTAGTGTTAAAATAACTAGTCACATAGCTATTGAAGTAACTAGTTCCCAATCTAAATGATGGGTAAAATCACTAGTTCGGGACTGTATCCTAGAACTGCTGGGTAGTTTGCGTTTAAGCTAATGTTTGTAACACCAACTGACAGTAAACAAATTGACTCACAATCACAAATGAGTTGATTCAACTATGTGTGTCTTGGTAAGCGATATTCTTTTGAACATTGCAAAGAATCCTATTGAAAGCGGAATAAATCCTTTCATTATTTCACCTAGCCCGAACTTTAGCGGGTCAGAAACAATTAAGTTTTATGTACGAATAAATCAAAATTTGTGAGGATCAGATCAACCACTTAAACGTTTAAAATCTCTGGTAAATATTCATATCACACACAAACTACCTAATTTTGTGACGACACTTCCAAAAATACTTTAAGGCAGATGAAATGAAGCTATAATTCAACGCTATTGCTTTTTATTTATATAAAAATAATGCTACTGAATTGTATATAAAATCCGTCCTGAATAATCTTAGGTCACATTAAGACTTAACTTAGTATCGAATTTTATGTCGATGGGTGCATAATTAGCTTTCAGGGCAGTTTAGGTGATTTTCCGCAAATGAATTTATCGCACACTCTCTTAAAAATATTGCTTTCTGGAAAAAATTCACGCAAATATTTAAAATTTTTATACCTATTCCAAAGAAAGTAAAGATTTTCGAAGTAACAAATGCACCCTAAAATGTAAAGACATCCTCAATAATTAACAACGAAATTAAATTTCAGTATTTTATTAGGATATTATTAAAAAATTTAACAAAAAGCTGACAAAAATATATAAAAAATCAAACTACAAAATATATTGGATTATATATACATGCTGAGGAAAAACATGTTTGTGGTAAACATAATCCAAGAGCAACATATCATGATAAGATTTATGATTGTAGTCCAAACATCTTATGACTATTATTAGTATCATAAAATATCATCAAATATAGTCTTAAAATCACATCATACTATTGTTATTGAACATTATAGTGTAAACAAGTGTTTTTTTGCTTCGAAAATGTCGAATTTTGTACCCACAAAGCGTCATATGCAGGAAGTTTTGCTTTATTTCTTTAATTTGAAAAAAATGCCGCTGAAGTACACCGATTGCTCACCATAGTTAATGCGTTTAATCGATTTAAATGTTTTCCTGGATTCAGAATTGGTAATTGGAAGACAAATATCGCCCAGGCCAGCCAACAATGTTTGAAGACCAATAATTGGAGGCACTACTCCATTAAGATTGTTGTAAAACTCAACAAGAGCTTGCACAATCATTGGGAGCTACTCAAGCAGCAATTTAAAAACGTTGAAGTGCAACAGGATTCATCCAAAAGCAGGGAAATTAGGTACCATAATAATTGAAGCCGAGAGACCTTGAAAGACGATTTTGGATGTCCGAAAGGATGCATGAATGCTGTAAAAGAAAATCATTTTTGCATCGAATAATTACTTGCGATGAGAAATGGATCCATTACGATCCATAGCAAGCGTAAGAGATCGTACGTGCAGCACGGCCAACCAGCCGAATCGAGTCAAAGAGCCAAAGAGTTGAGCTGCTGAAATCTGACTAGAACATCATAGGGCACCTGTACCGAACGCAATTGATTCGTTTGAAGCGAGCATTGGCGATATTCTCGGCCACATGTTGCAATACCTGTTAACAAGTATCTAGAATGAAGTGGTTGGGAAGTTTTGCCTCACCCGCTTTATAGTACAGACCCGTTCAAATACAATTTGTTTCAGCTTGATTCGTTCTTGGCCTCAAAAGAAAAGCAGTTCTTTTGGCTCGGAATTCAGAATGCCAGAAATACCGGAAAAAATCATGGACAATAGTTTGAATAAATTTATATTGTACAAATGTTTTAACAAAAAAAAGCTAAACATTTTAAAAAGTCTAGCATTTTTAATGCAACTGATTTATTTGAACGCCCAAAATAAGCGGCCAGACATGAAACCGTAATATTCCATCTTGCAATACCTGCTAAAAAGTATTAAGAATGAAGCGGCTGGGAAGTTTTGCCTCACCCGCTTTATAGTTCAGACCGTGTTAAGTCCTACTATTATTTGTTTCGATTGAAGCAGAACGCTCTCTCTCTTCACTTTGTAACAGAGTATCCGATATTGGCCTCAAACGATGAGCAATTCTTTTCGGAATCCATATGTTGCCAGAAATATGGGAAAAGGTCATAGCTGACAATGACTAATACTTTGAATAAGTTTAGATTGTACAAATAAAAGTTAAAAATTTGAAAAAGTCCAGAATTTTTATATCGTACATCCAATATTTTCTGAAGTAATTAATCACATTATAATCCAAGGTAATCATGTTATCATAAAAAGTTATTTTTGGAAATACAAAATTTAATTTGAATAGGTTTTAGTTTTAATGTGCCAAATTGTTTTCCGTATATAAATAGTACAGAAGTAATTTTGTCAAATGTATTTTGACCGACACTGTGTATGTATATAATAGCTGTAGGGCACTGGTATGGCTGAATACACTTACTCGCTTATATTTCTTTCACAAAACTATATTTAAATGGTTTTAAAGAACATATGGGCAATTCCACGAGAATGACTACCACGACTGAAAATACAAAAACCCTTGAAACTTTTTTTCAAGATGATTTGAATAGAAGAAAACACTAAAATGTTACTATGTGAACGTATTTGGAGCTTATTACAACATTTTATGTGCAAAAATAATAGTTTAAACTGACTATATTTAATTTTTTAATTCAATTGGTATGTTTTACGCAAAAATTGCGGCAAAAACTAAGCTCCCAATTAGCATGTAGTATGAAATGAATTGGACTCTGATTGTTTTTTTGCGATTATGAAATTGTTTATTAGAACCGAATATATATTTTCTATTATTTTTTTTTAGTTTTTGTATAGATATATTTACAGAATATATATTGTTTTATTATAAGAGAACAATCTGTCACGTACGGTATGTCACGTACGATATTTCATTGTATCTATTATAAAATCATCCAGAGATTGTTTTTATTTAAATATGACGGATTGTAAAGGAAAAATAGTTGGTTTAGATTCTCACGATTCGCAAATTTTCGCATATTTCTACATGTACCTCAAAATGACTTCCGTTTTATGTCACGTACGATATACACTTATTTCGCTCGATATTTTGAACAACAATGTGTCGAAAGAACATATGATTTTTTTAAAATATAGTACCCTCTGAATGAAACATAAAAACTAAATTATTTTTCAGATACTCTTATTTTTGCAAGATCTATTCGACTCTATAGGCTTACAAATGTCACGTACGATGACATGGAATTGCCCATATGCTTGTAATAAATCTTTAGCTAAATATTGAAAAAATAAGTTTTTTTTAATTTCCTAAATGTTTTAGTTTGATTGAGTACTAATTGTAATTGTAATTAATAACCTAATTTGCATATCTAAACTTTAAATAGTTTTAGTTATCACTCTTTTTTTGAGAGTTCTCGTATCAGCTTAAATATTGTATATAATGTGTTTGGACTTTGTATTGCATTTTTAATCAAAGCAATGTTTTCTAATGAAACATTTAAATAAATCAAAATTTATCTTGAATACATACGTTTCTAAGCATCCTTAAATAATTAACGTTTCTTTTTAGATAAGAATTTTTAAGCCTTTAAGAAGAGTAATTGAAAAAGTTAAATCCTTTAGCCAGTTTAAAATTGTATGTGTGTGTAGATTTACACTCATAAATTTAAATAGTAACTAAGGTTTTATAAGATATAAAGACAAAAAGATTATGAAGGAAGATTGGCTGCCGATACGAAACTGTTAAAAGGTACTTTGTCTAATATCGCTAACTGGTATTTATGCCTGACTTAAATTATTAATAAAAATTAAAAGGTAGGTTCCTAAATGAGTGGTTAAAAGTTACAATCGTTATACTTGCTAAAAAAAATACGATCTAAGACATTTAAACTATGGGAGCGGTATTACAATCCTAAACTCAATATACAATGTGATGCCGACACTAGTGGACAGTCGCTTGAAACCTTTTGAGCAAGGTTTACGTGATGAACACGCTTCCAGCTTCCGGTCCCATCGAAGTTGCGACGACCAGACCATTACGCTGAGTATCCTAATCAAACAGTCCGTCGAATTGTGCTCTCCTCTCTATATGGTATTCATAGATTTCCAAAAAGCTTTCGAAACAATTAAACGTAATGCTATATGGACAGCCCTAGGAAATAAAGGGGTACCCACGAAAGTGATTAACATAATTAAATGTATGTATGAAAATCCCATGATCTAAGTCTGACACAATGGAAACAATAGTGAAGCACTCACCACATATGCTGGTGTGACCTTTAGTATTTGCGGTTATCTTGGACAATATAATGGTTGAGATTAGTAAAAAAATAAAAAAAAGAGAGGAATAGTTTGGCATTTGCACAATCATTTAGAGGATCTCGATTTCGCGGACGACATATGTCTACTCTCCAACAAACACGGCAATATGCAAAGCAAATTGAATGATCTTACAGTTCTCTCCAAAGCTGCAGGACTTGGAGCGAATATAAGGAAAACCAAGGCAATGTCGATCCTTTTATAATAAACATCCAGGAAATTCAGTTTGTGAACACCTTTTGTTATCTTGGATGTATGAAGACTATATCCAGAGGTATAGATCAGATGTCCGTTCCAAAGTAGGAAAAGCGAGATCAGCGTTCAGAAGATCTCTCAAGTTGCGCATCTTCAGTGCATGTGTAAAATCACCGCTGCTTTATGGAAGTGAGACTTGGCTGATTACAAATACAACCATGCGGTTGTATATATTCTGGCCAAACACAATTACTAATACAGACCTTTGGACGAAAACCAAAGAAACTCCCATCGAAAACCAAATCAAGAGAAGAAAATAGAAATGGATTGGGCATACACTACGAAAGCCCATCGAAAGTATATCCAGAGCTGCACTGGACTGGAACCCCCGGCCAGTGAACACTTGGCGAAGAACAATACTAACGGATGCAACAAAGCTAAATTAAACATGGCAAGAAATCAAAACATATACAAGGTGGCGCAAAAGTAATCCTCCTATCAGAAAATGCTATAAATTTTGCCGATTATTGGTCAAATAAATAGTCAGCAATATTCCGCGTTCTGGAGCAGTGTAGCGTAACATTGTTTATTAAAAGGGGGGTCACACGGAATGTATTCCATATGTATTGGGACATGTATTCGATACATATGGAATTCCATGTGTATGTCAAAATTCACGTTGTACATACGATTCATAATTTCCACGTTCACACGTACATATGTAATTGCATGTGACATAACCTCTATAATCACAATAAATATATTTAATGCAATGAAACTTATTTTGTTGGATTTTTTTCTTCTGTTTTTTGTTTTTTATTTTGCACTAACACAGTGTTGTATTTCAAAATACACATGTTAAACACACGAAAATAGAACATGCTCTAATTGCCAAAAATGTCATAAAGCATACACATTTATTTTACATACACAAAGTTTCATATGGATCACACGGTATGTATATGTTTACATGTGGAAAAATGTCCCAATACATGTCACAAAACACATGCAATACATGCCGTGTGACCCCCCTATAACGTGTATTTCGCATGTGCTTACTACACAAATCAGAACAGAACTGACATTAGGAGCCTCGCAAAATTTATAGCATTTTCTGATAGGAGGATTACTTTTGCGCCACCTTGTAGTAACGATAGAGTAACATGAAATAATCTTGTCGAAGGCATATGTTCCCTAGACTAATAAAATAAAGGAAAAAAGATAGTTGACAAATTGGTTTTATATTAAATTAAGGAAAACAAAAATTAGTATGTTTATAATTTAAAATTGTTTTTAGGCAACTGTAACAAACCTTGATGATAACGTAGGACAACACTGAATATGGTTCATGGGACTTTGATAGATTCATAGGTATAATATTTGGCCATAACCGCAAACATATCTTAACGAACAATATTGTAACGTTTTTACCTTTTAAAAACGGTGGTTTATTTCCTTTAAATAAACTGTATTGTTTTAAATGCAACTAAAAGCAGTTTAGTAGACAAGTTACACTTTAAGCTAAAATTGAAGCCTTAAATCCACATCAGTCGTATATTTACATGTCAACACTCAGGGAAAAACTGCAACTTAAAAACAAGAATGCGACATATTAATTCAATAATGTTCATTATAACAGAAAACCCATACAAAAACCATATATAAATACGATAAATAAATTAATATTGTTACGAATGTGCAATGACGATTTGAATTTAACGGTATGTAACGACTGCCTGCAGCATTAATCATGTTTGAAGGCACGTCCATCATTGACATTGTTTGTAAGTATGGCAACACTAAATGTTTGGGCTGCTGGGAATGACATTGAAAGCTCTAGAAATCGAACATACTAGTTGACCGTTAAGAACAATCTCGACTACTCGGATGAAGATGGCAGTTCGTGTATAAATAGTGGCAGAGACTGCAGTTGTGAGTTCAGTTTATCATTGGCGCTGTTAGAGTTAACATCAACTGTCTTGTGCGAATTGATTAACGTGTATAAAGACACTGAGTGATTATTTAGACTGTTGTTGTTGTACATTCTAAATAAATAAAGAGTTGTTACAATTTTAAACTACTAAAACTGCTTTTTATTTGGAATCAAAAGTATCCAGTTTATTTAAAGGAAATAAACCCACGTTTTTAAAAGGTAAAAACGTAACAATATGGTTCTGTATTGAAATAAAAAAGTTCAACATTACTAGACTTTCGTAAATGATTCTTATTGATTTTAAGTTGTTTTTTCTCTGGGTGAACAATGACAAAAAAAAGCTTCTTTATGAAATTTGTTGTTGTGCACGTAAGATATTTTTGCGGTTAGCTAATATTACTACATGCATTTTTCGAGTGGTCTCTCACAATACCATAAATTATTTATATTTTTACAACATTAAATCAACAATGTATTTATTTTTTTTCCTTCTAAAACTTAAAGTTTAAACCTCTTTTTTTTTGATTGTTTTCTGTAGCGTTGTTGTCAGCGCTGTAAATGTTGTTCTTGCTGCTGTTAAAACCTCATCTGTGTAAATGGATGCCAAGGGCCACATTTGTCAATGTGTCAGTAAAATTAATTATACAACACTGGGTATACAATTTTCGTTAAAGCAAATATGTAGTGGAATGCATAGCAGAGACCAAAAATGAAGATAGAGAGGAAAGAGTGAGAGAGAGGGGGGGGGGGGGGTGGGGGTAACGAAAACCCAGTGTTGTAATTAACCAAAGTGATAACAAGCACAGCTTTTAACTGTAAATTACAAAACAACATCAACAAAAACAACATTTTTATGCCTGCCTTTTCCTTACAAATTTGCCAAAAAAAAAAAAAATATATATATACAATTGCTGCTTGCAAAACCTTTAAAAAGTTAAAATTGCTTGCACTTGTTTTGTTATTTTACTCTGCTTATTTTTCATTTTTCCTTTTTTTTTTTTGCCAACAATATTATAGACAATAAGAAACATTAACATTAAATAAAAGGATTTTTTTCTTTTTCGTTATTAACTCTTAAGAAAGTGTACAAGGCGGATGGTTATAAATATACAATGTAAAAGGAAATTAAATTAATTACCGTTAAAATTTAATAAAATTAATTACCACTCTAAAAACAAAGGAAAAATATTAATATTGTAAGATGAAGGAAATATTCTCATCTAAGGATAATTGTTGCTATAAGACACTAACATGATTAGTATTACTTACACTAGAGTCTGAGGTGATAGTGTAGTATAGAATTATATTATTTGCTTTAATACCTATAAGAAAGAAATTTAAAAGCAAAAATAAATCTAAAAAGTTAAAATTATTGATTCTTGGAATGAAAAAAATCCTTGTAATTCTGTGCTATAATTATAATGACTAGTAATGTAAATGTAAATTATTATTACTTTCAAACATATTGTTACGAATTTGTAATAGCGATTTGATCTGTAACGACTGCCTGCAGCATTCATAGGATGCGGTTATTAGCATTGTTTATAACTATGGCAACACTAAATGTTTAAGCTACTAACATTGACATCGAAAGCTCTAGAATTCGAACATACTAGTTTGTTCGTTAAGAGCATTGTAGAAGATTCCCGAAAGATGGCGTGTGTATAAATAGTGGCAGAGGTTGCAGTCGAGAGTGAGTTGAACATAGGTGCTGTTAGAGTTAACATCAACTGCCTTGTACATTTAAATTTGTAGATTATAAAGTGTATGTGCATTTCTGCGATTTGATAAACGTGTATAAAGACACTGAGTGTCAATTTGAATTGTTACAAATTTTAAACAACTAAACGTCTTTTATTTGCAGTCAAAAGTATCCGGTTTATTTGAAGGAAATAAACCCACGTTTTTAAAAGGTAAAAACATAACAATATAATCTGTTCTTAAAATTTTAAGTGTTTTCAGTGAAATTGCTATTTTATCCATATTTTTGGGTGAGTGGAAACAAGATCGGTTCAAGTATATCTGGACACAGACACCAAAAAATTATTTTTCTTACAAATCTAAATTTTTTCACCAAAAACTGAAAGGATGATGATGAATAACTTGCACCAAAAAAAAAAAAAAAAAAAAAAAAATAATTTGTCTTTTAAAGTATATTAAGGTGATTGGTATATAAGATTCGGCAAGAGCGAATGTAGAACTCTTTCTTTTCTATTATATATCGAGGATTTTTTAGTTTAAATACAAAAGGTACCAATATAATTGTCTTAAATTTATTCCTATTTATTTACTAAATGAATTAATAAATCAAAAACTCACCATTAACATTGCCTCCCAAACCAGCAGCAGCATTTTGACCCCAAGGTGTGCCAGCCGATGCATGTAGACCACCTAATAAACCACCGTTCTCACCATTTTGGCCACCTCCCAAACCGGCCTCAGCATGATAACCAAAAAAATTTACACCTACTTTGCCATCCTTAAACGAGATGAGCTGGAAAAATAAAAAAAAAGAAACACAAAATTAGTTATAAATACTATAGAGTAAACATTGTAAAGTTAACAATCAAAAAAGCTAAAAAAACAAAACAAAACATTTACACGGCAAAGTAGACAGCTAAAAAAACAAATTCATTCAATGGGTTTTTTGTTAACGATTTCTTTTTTGTTAACAACAAAAACATTTAATGGTTTGTTGGCGTTTTTATACAATATAAAAGCACCATAAAAATGACAATAAAACTTAAGAACTACTTGTTTTAGAAGCTTTTTATATATAGACTAGTTTTCATATGGTTTTTGTGTATCTCTAATTGTACAGTATGTAATAAAAATTGTTACACACTTGAATAAATTTTGAGTGCAGAAAATTTTATTATTGCAGGATTTTTTAAACCCTACAAAGGATTTTACATACTACAAATTTGTCGCCTTGAAGCCCACTCTGTATTAAAGGTTACTGGTTCACACATTCTACATAAGTGCATGCTTTCAAGGCCCACTGTAATATTAAAAAAAACCTTTCCTTACAGCTAATTCGATTATACAGACATTACATTTATTGTTGACAGAACACAAGAGAAAAAAAAAAAATAACCAAATAAAAAACTTTAATTCCACCAGGTTTGTTGTTTCTAATTCCAAACAAACAAATCTCCATTTGAAAATAAACGTACTTTATAAATTCTTTTCGTTACAGTTTTTGCTTTGTTTCATTACTGCCACAAAGGACAGTAACAACAACAGAAAATCAAGTCATAGTAATAAGTGTTGCAGGAAAAACTGGAGAAAACAAAAACAATTCGAATGAAGAAAGAAAAGTTTTGGCCAACTAACAACCACTTTGTTGACTTAGTGGTCAAGAAAGTTACTTTTAGCCTCAAACACTGCGCAACAGAATGTCCACAACTAGTTTACTCTAATATACAATGAACGAACAAATGCTCGCAAAAAATAAGTGAAAATAAAACTAAAGCAAAAAATTAAACAACAAAAAATTAAACAAGAAAAAACCAACTTTTTCACCAACAAAAAAAAAAAATTATTTGGAAAATTACACACACACTTAACAAACATTTACTTTAAATGTGTGTATTAGAGTGATCCTTATTTTGCACTATCTGGATTTTAGATGTTTTCAAGGACTAAAATTGCTCTTCATCCTCAAAAAACCAAATGACGAAAATTTAAGCAAAATCGGTTATTGTTTTCATGCATATTTCAAATCCCAAATTTTAAATTTTCAAAATTTTATTTCAAAAAATAAGTAAGAGTATTATATTCGGCTATACACATCGCCGATATTATATGCACCCAGATTATAAAGGGACAGCTCTTACTGCTCCTGTCAACAGGCATCTGTCAGTTGACACCTGTCAAAATTTAAACAAGCTGCGTCATTTAGTTTGTGCTTGAGAGCAATTGATAGCTGACTATTTCGTAACATGAGGAGAAATTGTAAAATATTGCTACGTTTGTACCTTTTAAAAGCGAGGTTTATTTCCTTTAAATAAACAGGATACTTTTGATTGCAAATAAAAGCAGTTTTAGTATTTTAAATTTGTAACAACTCTTTATTTATTTAAAATGTACACCAACAGCAATTCAAATAGTCACTCAGTGTCTTTTTACACGTTTCTTAATTCGCAGAAATGCACACACACTCTATTACGTACAACCTTAAATGCACAAGACAATGATCAACTCAACTCACGACTGCAACCTCTGCCACTACTTACACACGCACTGCCATCTTCATCCGAGTAGTCGAGATTGTTCTTAACTAGTATGTTCTATTTCTAGAGCTTTCGATGTCATTGCCAGCAGCCCAAACATTTAGAGTTGCCATACTTACAAACAATGTCAATGATGGACGTGCCTTCAAACATGATGAATGCTGCAGGCAGGCGTTACAGACCATTGAATTCAAATCGTCATTGCACATTCGTAACAATATTAAACTTCATCTGCTCATTAAGTTATATTTTTTTGCGGAAAAAACCATCACTTAAACCAAGTCTAAGCTTGATAAATACTATAGGAAATCTGCATCATCTATTTCAATGGTAAAAAAGTGGTTTACTTAATTTCGTTATGGCACGGAAGATGCCGAACGTTCTGGACGCCTAATTGAGGTCTCTACACCCTAAACAATTGAAAATTACAATATGGTGTTGGCCGATCGGACATTTAAAGTGCGAGATAATGTGGAAGCCATAAACAACTCACACGGCTCAGTGGTTTCATTTTTTAATGATCTCCTGGGTATGAGAAAGCTTTTCTCTTGCTCACAATTGAATGAACAAAAGGGTATACACATGTGCAGTTTCAATGGCAAACGAAATGCTCTATCTTCCACCATATTCTCCGGGTTTAGCAACAAGCGACTATTTCTTGTTTGAAATTTGACTTCACAAAAAAATTCCTAATTTGATGAGCTCGACAAAACTTATTTTTTGGAAGGGTTAAATAAATTGGAGAAACATTGGACAAAGTGCATAGAGCTCAAAGGAGACTATGTTGAAAAATAACATAATTTTTTTATATCAAAAAACCTGTGTTTCATCCTCATATATACATTTGTGGGTCTACGACCAACAATTCGATGTGTTACAAACAGAATGACAGAATCAATATACTAGAGATTCCAGTTCGGTTTTAACCGAAACCGCGATTTTTCAAGGCCTAAAACCTAAATCGACTATTTTTCTTCGGTTTTTACTTTTAATCTACTTTCAGTAGAAAAATTCAAAATTTAAAAATGAGAAACAAACTATTTCATCCAATTATTAATCCAATATCTCTAAAAACAGATCGGTAAAAATATCTTAAGATTTGTTTAAATTTTTTAAATTGTATTACAATAATTGCTTCAGATGTAGCTTGTTAATAAAGCATGACACAACATATTGATCTACCAGTATTTCCTGACAATTAAACTTCAAATGACTGTTCATTTATTTAATTTAAAAAAAAATAATGCAAAACTTTTATAACAAAGTCTTAGTTATTTTAAAATATCCGATAAAAGTATGAAGTACTAGCTGACCCGGTGCGCTTCGCCACCCCAATTGGAAGAAAGAAATAGTACTATTAAGTCTCCCTTTGTGAATTAATTCAGGATAACATGTCTCTAGTTTCATGTTTATTGATTCATTGTAATGTGGATACTAGCTCATTCTAAACGTATTATTAGAATAAGAACAGTACCATAAAGACCCACATTTTGTATTCCTACTCAGCATCATGAATGTCTAATTTCATATTTCTGTGTCCATTATTATATAGAAAATACACTATAATCACCTTTTGTGAATTCTAACTCATTCAGAATCATTTGTGCCTAATTTTCAGATTTAAGCTTTATTATTATAAAATATTCAAAAAGTATCTTTACAATTAAGAAATATTAATATTAATTATCCCTTTTGAATGCTTAATTTCGTGTTTCTAGGTCCATCGTTATAAATATTCAAAAAGCACTATTAGTTGGAAAAAGTACCTGCAAGTCCCTTTTTTATATTCTAACTCAGACAGGTGTGTTTAATTTCCTGCTTATAGGTTCATTATTATAGAAATTTCAACAATAATTTCTGTTACCTCAATATCATTATGCGCTATATCCTTGATTCTTTCTTTACTCAGAAGCATATCAGCCAACTATTATGTATATACAATAAGTAAAATAATTTAATATAATAAAAAGTACCATTAGAAGAAAAAGTACCAATTTTCCACACTTAACCCACCTTCAAGTTTGAAATTTCAAAGTAATTTCCTGATTCTAGGTTCAATATTATAGAAAATTCAAAACGTAAAATTTTGAAGAACGGAAAAGTTTGGTTTAGTTCTCCTTTTTATACCCTTCACCTTCGTGAGAAGGGTATATATAAGTTTGTCATTCTGTTTGTAATTTCCACAATATAATTTTCCGACCCTATAAAGTATATATATTCTGGATCCTTATAGTAAGCGAAGTCGATTAAGCAATGTCCGTCTGTCCGACCCCAAATAACCTACAAACTTGTCGAGAAAATCGGTCCACAAATGGCTGAGATATAAGGAAAAAACCGGGCCAACCTCGATTTTTGGCCTATTTTTGATCTATATCTGGATAACTAAGTGATTAATATAGACAATATGGATATCTAATGATAGATATTTCAAAGTCCATTGCAACGATCTATATAAAACTATAGTAATTTGGACCTACAATGGGTCAAAATCGGGAAAAATATTTTTTAGCCCCAATCTTTTTTTAAATTTTTTTGTCATAAATTTTTTGCAACGATCTATTTTTTTCAAAATGTTGAGAAAGAATAAAAAAAAAATTATTTAAAAAAAAAAAAAAAATTTTAAAAATTATTATTTTTTAAATTTTGAAAAAAAAGTTTTTTTTTTTTTTTAAATTTAATTTTTTACCTAAAAATATTTAAAATTTTTATTTTAAAGTATAATTTGGTGAAGGGTATATAAGATCCGGCACAGCCGAATATAGCTCTTTTACTTGTTTATTATCATAATACCATTGAGCCCCCTATTCTTGACTATTTCTTTACTGCATATTAGGCAACTTTAATGTAAGTAATTTCCTTATTCTAGGTTCAATATTATAAAAATTAAAAAATTACTATTTGAAGAGCGAAAAAATACTCCTTAGTTTATTTTAGTTCTCTATTTTTGGTATCATAATACAATTAAGCACACTATTCTTGATTATTTCTTTACTGAGAAGCACATCAGCCAACTTTAATGTATATAAGCTAACTAATTTAATATATTAAATAGGTACCAATAAAACAAAAAGAACCAATTTTCCTTTATCCTCTTGAACACTCGTCAAGTTTGAACTTTAAATTTATATAGCATTTCCTATATTATCAACTGATTTAATAGTTAATAAATTATCACAAACCCGAACCGATCGGTTTTCAATTTTTTAAAACCGAAACCGCGGTTTTGTAATTCTTCGGTTTTTTTGGATACTCTACAATATACCTCCCTTATTTTTGGTGGAGAGAATTTCCAGATCTGGGCTATATTATTTTGCAGCGATAGTCACAAAATCCAGTAATTAGATCTATGCATATTTTAAATTAATTTGTGCTAAATTTTCTATTGTTAACATGAGAATTATTGAATAAATGTAAATAAGAGATTTATGCGTATTTAAGTATGACGTGGAAGAGGTCCTAATGTGGGGACTATGATAAAATATGGACCGTTATACACAAAATTTAGAAGTTTGATTTTTGCAAACATATTACTTAGCTATGACAAATAATGTTCATGGAGATCGGCCATAAAATTCGATACGTCTATTTTGGATTATTCATGTCAAATTTTAACCTGATAACTAATTTACAAGAGATTTCATCATCTTATAAGGACCCATAATATGTAATAATATATGGGTCTGCGACAAATGTTTTGATGTGTCGCAAACTGAATAAAAAAATCCATCTTTTTTGATGGTGGGTATAAAAAGTTAGGATTTGATATATTCATGAAAGTTTCAAACATTTTGTTTATAGATGAAATAGAACAATTAGACTTTAGGATCATCGAATATGGTAAAAATAAGGGTCATCCTAATGTATGGTATGTATGTGAGTTTAAGTTTGTGTGGGTATAAGTGTGTGTGAAAGAGAATATTAGATTTTCCTGTATTGTTTTGTGTTTCTTATTTTAGCTGTACTTTTGTTGTTGGTTTTTCACAAAACTTTTTTTTCTCTTTATGTTGAAAAAGGATAAATTGATTTAAAGAACAAAAAAAAATAAATAATTTTAAAAGTGATTTGTAACAATTTTTAACGTCTTACAAAACGTTAGTTGGCTTTTGTTGCAATAGAAAAAAAAAAAAAAAAAATAAAAAGCAAACTGATAAGTTGGTCAAATAATTTGGTATATTTTTGGTTTACATGCGAAGAGAGTCTGTGCGGGCCAGCCAATTGGTCATAAAAAGCAATTTTTAGATTAAAATCAACAAATTTTGCAAGTCGTTTTATTTCTCGGACCATAATGCAAAAATATTTTGTGCATGTTGATCTACCTAGAATTTATTTTAAAACACCACTGTTTGAAATTTTTATGGGCAGAAATCCTTTTACAGAAAATTTCCATTAGAAGAATTAATGTACCATAAGCGCTGTTGATTCTTATTCAGGGCCATTAATTCAGCTTAATTTTATGTTTCTAGGCTCATTATTATAGAGAATTCAAAAAGTACCATGATATGTTTCCACAAAACGGACGACTTCAAACATACATTAAGTTGATCGTGGAATCACTGGCAATGTTTGCCGAAAATCTCCTTCCAACACAATCATCGCACCGTCTTTGATTGTTTCATAAATCTTGCATCGTTTTGTCTAATGCCTCAAAAGACTTTTTTGCTCCATTGTACACTTATCCCAAACGATCTGTTTGCTTGCTGCAAAATGTTGCACTTTGTATTTTCATTGATTTGCTATTCAATGACAACATGAGTGCTGAATTAGTAGTTCGACCACATTCCAACAATTAAGATGCTATTCCTGATGAAGCAAGCGCAATATCATTCTGCGAGTGTATCGTTGCCAAAATCAATGCAATCAAAAATGTTTTTCCAGTTCCACAGGGAGTGTAAAAAAACATCCTTCCAGTTTCCTCGCTCACAACATTCATATTTGTATTGTTGATAGCGGAACGTTCGTTCGAACTGATTCTCTCAAAGCATCGCAACTCTTAATTAAATGCGTCGTGCATCGGACGACTGGAGGCTGTCAGATAAATAGCTTCTTCGAAATCATCAATCAAATAGCGAGACACTTCTATTTTTCTTTCCCTATTTATACTTTTATTCGATTAAAATAAAACTCGAATAAATCACAACTCTAGTTTTTATCCTTATTGGAACTTTTTAATCACTCAAACTTTACGAGCACTTGTCTTGAAATATTCAAATAAAATTTCGAATGAGGCGTGCCCTGATTTGGACACACCCATCTATTTAAACAAACATTTTAAAGAACGGAAAAGTAATATGAACACCGCAAAGGTATGTGTATTCACGTCAGAATTTTATACAAAATTTTTTTTTACTCTTCTCTATAGAAAGCTAATAATTCAAAATAATGGTGACTTAGCGCACGTTGAGTAGCGAAAGAGAGCTCCACTGTTAACAAACGCTTTATTTGTTAACAGTATTCAAGTCAACAGTATTAATCAAATTGTCTGGCGACATATTAGGTCTGTTCATTTACTTTCCCAGTAAATACTTGCAACGAGAGAATAAAATCAAAATATACAAAATTACTCTCTTAAATTCTCAAAAATAGTAAAAAGTAAATGAACGCTTTTCCAGTAACAAAAAATTTATACACACAATTTTCATATTTTTTCATTTTAAAATGTATAAATATTCACATTTTCATCAATTTTATTTTTTTCACCACAAAAATAAAATTGTAAATAAATAAACAATAACACAAAACATATGAAATATAAGCTGCTAACTATTACGAGTTCAAAATAGAACTTGTAATAGTTTGCAACGAGAGAACACTCTCTAAAATTTATACGCTCTTGATTTTTCTCTACTTGCTAGTTTTTTGAGTTAATGAACGCTTTTCCAGTAACAATTGTTACTAACTAGTAACAACTTTTAGTTATTGAACAGAGCTATTATCATAGCTCATTAATTGAGAGTTCGATATTAATAATTTTCGACAAATTTGAAAATATTTAAAATGTGTAAAATATTTTTTTGTGCTTATTTTATTACGTTGTTTTGATTAAAATCATTTCAAATCTAAAAAAAATTGTTTACAGCAGTAAATTGAGGTGAAAACCCAGACAACACTTCAGTGATATTTTAAAGTTCTAAATATATTAAACAATCCAAATATTTCTTTCAGTGATCATGAACAAAAATTAAAAAAAAATTAAAAAATGGTAATATACCTGCTTAGCATGTTCATTCGTCGCTGTCTCAGTGACTACTAAACCAAAGAGAATAAGAATATGTGTGTGGTTAGCTTGCACAATTGTGCTATGAAATGGGCACCAATGCTATAGAGTGAATGAAAATTACAGACACTCAAAATTTACTTGTAAACATATCATAGCTTAGACAAACACCAACAATAAACATTAATGCAAAAGCATTGTACAAATGGTGAGAGCAAAATATTATTAAAAGTAAACATATTTTGTTTACATTTAATTGAAAAATAATTATGTTTCGGTGAATGTAAAAATGTGATGAACATACAAATGTTTACAGTAACTAAAATATTGTTGAAATTAAATAAGAAATTATTTGTGTAAGACAACAATATTGTTACGTTTTTACCTTTTAAAAACGGTGGTTTATTTCACTTTAAATAAACCGTATTACTTTAAATGCTAATAAAAGCGATCAGTTGTTTAAAATTTGTAACATCTCTTTATTTATTTAAATTTACACAACAATTTAAATATTAGCGATTTCTTTGCTACTATCTCAATGAAAATTTTTCATCTTTGCCAGACCATAACTTCTGACGTGCATATCACTAACGATTTGATAGAGAAAATTGAAATTTAATTTTTGGCAATTGCTTAATGGTCGTTTTATTGTGGTCAATTGTTGTTGAAATCTTACAAAGACAAAGAAAACAAAATCGAAATAACATTATAAAACAACAAATCTATATTATTTTGAAGAAATAGAACTAAGTAACAGCCGGTGGACGAAGAAAAATGCTAAAAATAAATTTTGTCTGCAACAAATGTTTCAGATTGTAATTCCATTTTTAAATTAAATGTCAAACAAAGTGTGGGCTTTGTTTGTATCGTTTAAGGAAAGTTTGGAAATTGAATTATTTTTATTTTTTTTTAGTTGGCCAGTACTAAAAAAAAAGTTGTAGACAAAATTTTAAGTTGTAGACAAAATTTTAAGCAATTTATAGAGCAGAATTGATTTATTGTGACAAAATTAATTTGTTGTTAAACAAAAGGCAACGAATGTAACAATTGATAGAAATTATGTGGAGAAAGGCAAAGTGCAATAAAAATAAGGCAAGATATTACAATAAATGCAGGCCCTTTTAAAAAGTCCATAATATATCTTAATATTTTTACATAAATATGTATGTATGTGGTCTTGGGATTTATTAATGAATTATTTTTCTGGGTCTCATATTTTTTCCAATATATTAATCACCATTTTCAGCTAACATTCTAAAATTAGTCATACTGTAAAGCGATATGCCGTTATTATTTTTAAATATTAAATTTAGTCTGAACAGATAAGAAACCTACATACATACAACATACCCAGCAGTTCTGGATAACTGTTCCAAACGATTGAATTTACCTATCATTTAAGGTGACAACTAGATTTATAATTAGCTACGTGACTAGCAGGGGTCGATTGTATGTGGTCAGAAGTAGTCAAGTATTGGATTGCCATACCAGTTATATAGAGTACGTTATCTTACTAGCTACATAACTGATTACGGGTGCTAATCAGATGCCAAATAGATATTAGTATTTACTGTCCAATAGATTACTTTTGCTGGGTAAAATAACGAATTTCTAAAGTGCTGTACAAAATAAACCTTTTAAGTGACTACACTCTAGATTACTTAGAGACACTTAAGTGACAATTGAATGCAAGCTAGATTACCTGGGATGTATAAAGTAGCCAATTGACTTCTATCTGCACTACAAATACAACATACGCGTCAAATGACCTAAAATATATAGATTGGTGTCTGCCAAGTTATTAGACATTAGTGGCAATTAATGTCTCTTGTAAATATTCATAATTATTCCAAAAATTCTAAAAAAACTAATTTCAATTGTCGAAAATGTTATCATTACGACAACGACACAACTAAAAATTAAACAAAAAAGTGTTACAAAATTGATAAGATTTCTACGGTAATTGTTTGAAAGTACACATTAAATAATGAAGTAACTAAACAATTGGGAACAGTTTGTAACAAAATAACTGGGTGTTTATAAAACAAGGTTGGTTTCGGATTTGAAATGTTAACACTAATATGGATTATTTCCAAACATATACTTGTTTACTGTAACCATATATATTGTTACGAATGTGCAATGACGATTTGAATTAAACGGTCTGTAACGACTGCTTCCAGCATTCATCATGTTTGAAGGGACGTCCATCAGTAGGATGCGGTTATTGGCATTGTGTGTAAGTATGGCAACACTAAATGTTTGGGCTGCTGGCAATGACATGGAAGGCTATGGAATTCGAACATACGAGTTTTGTCCGTTAAGAGCATTGTAGAAGATTCCCGAGAGATGGCGTGTGTATAAATGGTGGCAGAGGCTGCAGTCGTGAGTTGAGTTGATCATTGTCGCTGTTAGAGTTAACATCTACTGTCTTGTACGTGTACATTATAAAGTGTGTGTGTGTATTTCTGCGAATTGATATACGTGTATAAAGACACTGAGGGATTATATAATTCTGTTGTTGTTGTACATTCTAAATAAATAAAGAGTTGTTACAATTTTAAACTACTTTATTAAGCCACCCCATAATTATTGAAATACATCTTGAAAAAACCTTTAATTTGATAACGTATATATATCAAGTTCATATCTAGTACTTTACGTATAAGCTTTTCTCGAAAAAGAGGGCAGAGAGATGGCTAAAAGAAAACGGCTGCCATTATGTATGTGATAACAATTAATAGAACATCTCTTGGCAGGCCTCCTTGAAGTCATACTACGGCTTTATTTTACATTCATTCACCTTCTCCCTTCCGTAGTAGGCCTTTTAGAAGGTATTCTCTCTTCCCATAAGCGGATCGAATGGGAAGAGAGAATATACGTTTTTCCAATGGCACTGGGAGCTCATGTGTCTGCTAAATAATGCTTTTGAGAAGTCCCCATTCCTCCTTCTTTGTTCCGCTGAGAATGTATGTGCGAATTCTTCCGCTAACTTTCCTAGACTTATTCCTATATTAGAGTGTACAAAAATTCTGCAAAATTAAACATAGTCTTTCTAGATATAAAATATCGATTAAAGATTTTAACAACCGATTTGAAAATGTTGTTCATATCGAAAGCTAAGATACTGTTCCGATTGAACGAATAAAAACTATGTACAGAGGGACATTCAGGCATTCGAAAATTGAACTTGTAACTACCAAGTTGAACACCTCAAGAGTCAAAGAATTTCATGAGCTAGTATTTAGTCGAACTTTTCGGTTTTATACATATTGTTACGTTTTTACCTTTTAAAAACGGGGGGTTTATTTCCTTTAAATAAACCGGATACTTTTGATTGCAAATAAAAGCAGTTTTAGTAGTTTAAAATTGTAACAACTCTTTATTTATTTAAAATGTACAACAACAACAGTCTAAATAGTAACTCAGTGTCTTTATACACGTTTATCAATCTTTCGGGAATCTTCTACAACGATCTTAACGGACAACTAGAACATTCGAATTCTAGAGCTTTCGATGTTTATGTTAGCAGCTCAAACATTTAGTGTTGCCATACTTACAAACAATGCTAGTAACCGCATGCAATCAACATTGTTGTTAAGTAGAAACTTCTACTAATGGACGTGTTTATAAACATGATGAATGTTGCAGGCAGTCGTTACAGACCGTTAAATTCAAATCGCTTTTGCTAATTCGTAAAAATATATTTTGCGATCAGTTTATGAAATGTTTCAGCTGACAAATAATTCTTTAATTTACTCTTTTCTTGTTTTATAATAGTTTAACAGAGCTTTGTGTTATAATTAATATAGAGCATTACAAAGTCGACCACGCCCGTAGTGCACTCATAATATACTACATACTATTCTTAACAACAATATTAAATATTTTTTGTGACATTTAAAAACAAATTCTTTGCAGTAATATAAAAGTGTTGACAACTAATAGAAGTGGTTCATACAATTTATGAGTTTCAACAAGTTGTTTAACCAAACAAAAAACATGACAAAAACATAATATGTACATACATTGTTTTTAAACATAAATTAAATTAATATCGTTAAACTATTAAGAAACACACATTAATTTAAAAGCTACTACCAGTATTTAATAATAATAATGATGATAATGACAGCCTCTTGGTTTAAAAACAAATATCTTGGCAAAAATATAGCAGGGCTATTTATGTTATTAGCAACAAGTGTGGCCTCAACAACAACTAATACGAGCGCAACAGCTTTAGGCTCTGCAACACCAACAACATTACCCTCACCACAATTTCCAACACTATCAGTTGTATTGGCCTGGGGTCACAATACCAAATATTCAACCATACTCTTTGATGAGAATATTATTGTCAAAGGCTCTTCAATATTGGATGTAAATTATCCCAAAAATGTGAGTGAAACTAAAATTAGTTTATTTTTGTTGTTTTTTAAAAAAAATATTTTCAGTAATTTTGTTTTTGTTCCAGAATGATTTGTATGATGATGATTATACAATAATTGGTATATACTCATTTGCCAGTGACAAATTAGATTCAGCTATGGGAAATATTTTGGCAGAGGATTTGTCAGTTCAACTCATCGAGGGTGGTATTGGTTACAATTTTACTACAGTGCGTTTTATATCGAAAGCACTCAATGATGTGCAGTATAATTTGAAAATATTTGGTGTGAATGTATAAGTAAATGCAAAAAGTGAATATTAGTAATAAAGTTATTTATTTCAGCAATAAAATAAAAAAAAAAATAACTTTTGATAGTCTTAAATCGTGTTTTTTTAAGTCGAGATTTGTTTGGCTTATTATGATATATGATTGGACAATTAATCGAAATAAACGAAAATCTGGACTTACAAAAAGACAAGAGGGTTTTTTTATGTTAAGGCATCGATATGTACATATACTTTGTTAAGTGTACAAACGAGCTTTTAATACATTTTACAGGAGATACAAAAAACGAACTAAAATCTTTGGTTTTTAATAACTTTGAACTCTGACAATGCAGTTTTGTTACTTATTTAAAATGTTTTATAATGATAACAGTTAGAAGAAGAACTGCGTTGGGACTAGCTCATTTTGTTTGGGACTTAGCTCATTTTGTTTGCTTTATTTTTTTTTATAACATTTAGGGTATCCACACGGTAGTCATATATTCGTATGTCATGAAATAATAACATGAAAAATATGACTGCTGTGAGTTAGTGTGCTATTTCAAATTTGAGTCAACCAACAATTATAAATATTTTTAATAAAAATGCCAAAAACAAGTGAAACAATTAAGAGAGCTATCTTTTCATTTAAAAATTTTTAATTTTATTTATTTTTTTGTGAAAAAAATTTTATGCAATTTTTAAGTTTGTCATTCCGTATGTAACATTGAGAAATATTCATCTGAGACCCAACAAAGTATATATATTATTGATCCTTATGAAATTCTAAGTCGATTGAGCAATGTCCGTCTGTCTGTCTGTGTAAAACACTCTTACGTCCAAAATACATAAGCAAAATTAATGAAATGTATACCAAAATGTTTATAATTTTTCTAAGCAGTTTGGTATTGAAAATCAGCAAAATCGAATTGGTAGAACCAGGGTTAGGGATCAAAATGTAAGACAACCTCCAAAAATGTTGATAATTTTCACATGATTTTTGTGACTTTGGGTAAATTCATCGCAGAGAATACCACGAAATTTTGCACTCATTATTTATATGATAAAAGGACAAATTCTGTTGAAAATGGAAAATGGAAATTTCTTCCCGAAATATGGTGCTATGGTACATAAATAGAATTGCAGTACCCATACAATTGCAGTACCCATACAAAATTAAGCATAACTAAGTTTCGTGCAAACAGAAATCGCGAGACCAATTTTGTTTTTGGATCGGGCACTATTTGATCATAACCCTTATATAAAGTTTACTTCCAAAAAATCACTTAAATACACTTAAATATCTTATATATATCGGTATCAGATTGAAATTCGACTTGCATAATCCCCATGCACATGAAAATCGCTGTAGGAAATTTCATGAAGATCGGCCCATAATTGGTTATAGCTCCCATATAAGGACCACTTTCAAAAAACACATTAATTTTCATAAATATCTGAAAAATATCGTTATCAAATTAAAATTTTACAGAGATCGGTAGTATTAATTCACAAATGATACTACTAGATTGTGTGAATATCGGTTCATATTTGACCATATAAGGCCCATTTTCGAAAATTACTTAAATACTAATAAATCTCTTATAAAAGCTTCTATCTGGTTAAAACTTCAAATAAATATTTCCATTATGCACGAAAATCGATGTGTTGAATTTTATGAAGATTGGTCGATAATTGGTCATAGCTCCCATATAAGGACCACTTCCAAAAAACACATTAACCTCTGTAAATATTTTAAATATATCGATATCGAACTAAAATTGTATAGAGATCAATATATTGTATACAAAAATTATACTACTGGGTTTTGTGAACATCGGTCCATATTTGACCCATTTCCGATAATCACAATAATACCCATAAAACTCTTGTAAATAATGTTATGGAGAAAAATATCTAGCAAAATAGGCTTCAAATACATAGAAATCACGTTAAAATGTTTAATTATATCTCCCAAATAAGTCGCACATCCGAAAAATACATTGACGCATATATGCACTCATATCGGTAAAAAATGTAACAGAAATAAGTTTCAAGTAGATTTGGTGACTATGGGTTCATAATTATATATATGAGGCTCATATCCGGAAAACTCATTAGAATAGAACAAAAATATACTTTTGAAGTTTGATTAAATATATTTGTTTACCCTTTTTTTATACTATTTTACTTCACTAGTGGTGAATAAGGAAAATGTTGAGCCAATCGGTAATGTTAACCAATTATTAAGTATATAAATTGTTTAATAGTACATTTTATTCCTATTATAAAATTATAGACTCTGTTGGAAATAGTAGGAATATGTAGTTATTTCAATTATAAATTGCTGAATTAGATAACATTTCTATACATTTGAAATAAAATATCATCTGCGTAAACTAGTTTTTCTAACAATATATGAATACTACATTTTAAATAAACTTTTATTTTGTTTAAAAAAGTGGTTTTATTGAAGAAAGTACATAATTTGTATATAGTCCAAAATGTGTATTATATCAGTATTCATATATAATCCATAAAGTGGGTTTAAAAAGAAATTCAGTTATAGTGCTAATTCGTTTATAGTTCACAAAAATTGTGCAACTGTATTTGTAGACTATAAGCGAAAACTACAGTATTACATTAACATTCTACCAATCTTCATTATCGGAGCTAAGTCCTAATAACTAACACTGAATATGGATATTAGAGTGTTTATACCAATGTAATTTCTATAATTATCATCTAATTTAGGTGGAGGGTATTTAAGATTCGTCATAGCCGAATATAGCACTCTAACTTGTTTTTTTATTCGATTTGAAATGTACGGGAGATGGTTTGTAAAGAAAAAAAATTCAAAAATTCGGAAATTAAAATTTTTAATATATTGCCTCCTTTTCACTTCTCATTTTTCATAATAAAATACATTTTTTGGAGAAACTTTAAGAACTAACATTAGTAAATAGATAACGGGCGAAGCCGGTGCGGTCAGCTAGTTTTTAATAAAAATAACTGAAACAAGTAAGAGAGCTATATTTTCATTTCAATATTTTTAAAAAAGTTTTTTTTTAAGTTTTTCTGAAAAAAATTTTATGCAAAATTTTTTTTTAAAATTTATTATTGAAAAAAAATTCTCATTTCAAAATTTTTAAAAAGTTTTTTTTAGTGAAAAAAATTTTATGCCGACATATTTTTTTATTTAAAAAAAAAATGTATTTTATTAATGAAAAAATGTATGATAAAATTTTTTTTTGGTGGAAAATACGGGTTAGAAAATAGTATTCTCGATTCTGACCCATTGTAGGTCCGATTTAATATGGCGTTATATACAACGGGTTCGATTAAGAGTATTTCCTTTTCGACTTAGACTTACAATGTTTAGTTATGACAGAACAATAAACACAGCATAAGGTCTTATTATTTTACGATTTTTTTCTTTGAAGCACAACAACAATTTTTTAAAACTATTGTAAAACTTTAGAACTTTATGACAATATGACTTGATAGTACACCGTGTGAATACCCTAAGTATTTCTTTAATTTTAATGGTTTCACTCTGTTAATGGATTAAAAGTCACTATTGTCACTACATTTACTCTCTAAAGGCAATGGATCAACGTTTTTGATATATGCTGTAGAGATGATAATAAATTTCAATATTTCCATAAAAAATGTATCATTTCTGTTATATGATTGGTTGAAATTTAATGAATAAACCAATAATTAAAACATGTTTGACCATATTTTATATAGAGTAATGTTGATATATTCAATTCCATTTGACTGAAATAATAATTTTGCAATTTCGACAAAATTAAATCGACTTAGCACGTTTGCGTACCACAGTATAACAAAGAGAAAAAACGAAATAATTGTAAGCTTTTTTCAGTGTATTTTTACTTACTCTAGCGTTTTGTATTGAAATCTTAATTTTCTTAAAAAGTGTATTTAGCACATTTGCACATTATGCTAAAGATATGTTCCAGTACTAGTCAGATTCACAAGATAAATTCGCAACTTTTGCAGAAATTAAAGCACATTTCTTACAAATGTTCTGTAAATTCTAAAACTGACATGCAATAAAAATCAATTAACAATAAAAATTTATTTTTAAATTTTTCTTTTAGTTCATACCAATATGAAAGAAGAAACTTGACAAGAACTAGTTATGTGATTTATTCCGGTATAACCGATATAAACCGGATCCAAGGGGCAAAATAATACTTCTTAATAAACTTAAATTTAATTATGAACATACATACATGTTTTTATTAGATAAATAAATTAGGGAAAAAGGACTTTTGGTTAATGAAAGTAAACTTAAGGGATACTTAAAGTATTTCATTTTATTAATCTCAATTAATGAATCTAGAACCATAATATTATATACATATGCTCCTAAATTAGTAAGAAACCAAGGAGGAGGGGGGATAATGACATTTTATTTATTCAATCTGATTACACTTCTTAATGATTAAGTCTAGAAACAAGAAATTAGGAACATATGTGACCTAGAGAAAAGTGGGACTGAATACTACTATTCTATACTTTTAAATCAATGTACTACAATTTAAGAAATTAGCTACATATGTATGTTTCATACTACTAATGCTAGTACACACATGCATATAAGTGTGTTTGCTTAGAAAAAAGAAAACACAACCAAAATAATGTTAATATGTCTCCGAGCATTTAATGTTTTTTAACTTTATTCACACCCATTTTGTACCATTGTGTATTAAATTGCAAAAACTGCAAAAAAGGAACTAAAAAGCTAGAAAAAAAACATAAACTAGGAAATGCATGCATGCACATGCCAACACCGGAAGCTTAAATAACTAACAGTTCATGTCAACGTTGCGTTTTATTTTCTAACTCACTTCAGTGCCTTTGCTAGACATCGAGAACTCAGGGGACAGGTTTTATTTTATTTTTTTTTTAAAGAGTAAAATATAATTGTTTTGTGGCAAAATAAATGACTGAATGGTAAACTAAATAGTTATAGGAAGGAAAAGAAGACAAGACATTGAACCTAAGCCGTTCCAAATTTGTTAAAACTTGGTACACAGATTGTTTATGGTTATACAGAGTTTGAAGTTGCCTTATTTTCTTAAAAACACAAAATTGTTATTGAACAAAGGGCATAAAAAAAGTTATCTTCCATTTTCTAAAGATTTTCGGGGATTTCGAGATATTAAACAAATTGTAAAACTTCAAATCTTTGTAATCTAGTTCTCGAATTTTTATAAACTTAAGGTTCAATTAGTCGTGACTTACCATATCGCCATAGCCGTAACCATAGCCATATCATAAGCATTTTTCTGTTAGGGCTATGGCATTATGGCATGTCACCAATAATCAAATACATTGTTGCCCATAAGCTTGGTTCGAACAGCTGTTTTATATGGTTACGGTTAAGGCACGTCTAATTGAACCTTTAGACTTATGTAAGTCGTAGGAACTTCTCTGAGTATTTCACCAAAAAGTTTTTTCCGAAGGAAAATCGTGGCTTGAGGAAAATCGTGACTGTAGCAAATGCGTTGCAGTGCATCTTAATCGAAAGCTGCAGAGACACCCCAACAGCATATCGGGAGACTAGAAGCCAATCGTTCCCGAATGGCTCTATCAAGAGAAACAATCGATTTAAAATAGGCGGCATTTCATTACAATAAGAATGATGACTACAGTAATCACAAGGCTTTTTAAAGTTTCCTAAGGAATCCTCGGGAATGTGCTGTTCAAACGGTAAAGTTGTTCTGTCACCAATTATTGAGCCGCCTGAACCGCTTCTAAGTTACATATCAGGTGCCAATTCTATTTCAAAGCTTTCAAATGACGTCCTTCGGGACAACTAATATGGTAAACAACGTCGACTTCATGCCCATCATTAAAGTTCAAGGTCAAATGCGTGTGCACTTGTATGCAAGACAATTCTGCCGAAACATTCTAAAAGCAATTGTTGGACATCGGAATTGTAAAAATTCCAATTAATCCCACCGAACTTCTGCCAAATGCAAATGAATATTCAAGCCGTTGACGTCAAGGTATTCTCAAGTTTTACAACCAACTACAAAAATACGGATTGACTATGGGAACTTGCAATCTTATCACCAAAAAATGATGATGTCAACAAGCTCAATGAGCAAATTCAATTGAAACTGCCTGGCGAAACAATAAAATACAAATCATTGATAGATGTTTTCTAGTTACTTATAATGATAAATAATCACAGTTTAAAAGAACTTTGAACGTATATATAAACCAAACTAAAGCGTGCTTCGAAATTCTGGAAAACTTAAATATTTGTGTGGTCATGGAAAAGATGTATACTAAATATTATGGAATTCAGGTTCAAAAATATTTTTTTTTATATTGATTTTGTCATTCCGTTTGTAACACAACGAAATATTCATCACAGGCCAACAAACGTATATATAATCTAGGTACTTGTGAAATTCTAAGACAATCTAGCTATGTCCGTCCGTCCGTCCGTCTGTCTGTTGAAATCACTGGCTCACTAGCTGGCTAAAATTTTCCACAAATACTCTTTGTTGATAAGGTTTGTTTGGTATTAAAAATCGGTCCATGATTTCACATGACCTCCATATAAATGTCCACCCGGAAGACTGTTTAGCTGCAAAATTTATTATTAAAATTGTACTTGTTTCAAGAAAACTTAGAGAAACTTTTCCTTGTATTTGAAATACTTGACGATATATGAGTTCCCACTTATTAGAGTAAAAAGTTATAGTATTTGGTATTGTATATTGAAATTATATTTAATAAGTTTTGAAAAACTGAAACTAAAATTGTTTCCCTTGTAAATGTATTCCTAATCCAAGAGACGATGGTTAGTGTTTCACGTAATCAGTCACTAGCTACATAGTAGAGGGCTGCACAAGCATATTTATTTTGTCGTCTTATCAGAATGACATGATTCACTTCACTCGACAATGCAGTAAAATTTCTACGCTTGTACTCTATATCATATACACACTGAAAAGTGAATGAGTATTGTGCGCAACAAATATAAAACGACTCAGCAGTTAAGCAAGTAGTCAATGTATCCTTTATAGACAGTAATCGTCACAAATGTCTTATCACTTGGCTGACTCAAATTTATATATTTTGGTCATTTGACATGTATGTGCTCTTTGTAGTGCAGAGAGAAGACAATTGGTTACTTTATACATCCCAGGTAATCTAGCGTAAAGACAATTGTCACTTAATTGTCTCTAAGTAATCTGGAGTGTAGTCACTTTAAACGTTTTGTGAGTAAGTTGTTCAAACTGGTTTTATACAAATTATGTTGATATAATTTTTAATTTTATTTTTGCTTAATTATATTGATATGCCATGTAACATAGCATGAAGTCAATAGTCTCTTAAGTGTATCTTAGTAACCTATAGTGCAGTCACTTGAAACGTTTATTTTGTACTGCACCTTAGGAAGTAGTTTTATTACCCACCAGAAGCAGTCCATTGTAGAGTTGTCATGGAAAGGTTTGTTTACAAGCAATCGTTTATTGGACTGCCTATGATATGTCTTTTTAGCTGACTATTTGAGGTCAATTAGCACCCGTACATGTTAAAATAACTAGTTATGTAGCTAATCAAGTTAACAGTTAGGTAGCTAGTAAGGTAACTGTCGCTATTCAAACAGTATGTGAATCCAATGTGTTGACTACTTTGTACCAGCTATTGGACAGCCTCATAGACAGGTCATTATAGTCAAAGGACTTTGGACATGCACGTGTTAAAAAAACTAGTCACGTAGCTATTGAAGTAACTACACGCAGAAAAAAAATATAGTCGTGCATGTTTACTGTAACCATTTCAACATTTGACATGTTTACTGTTATAGTCACAGTAACTATTTATATGATTCTGGTAACAATAATATGGTTAATTTACGATTCACATGATGGTATCAACCATATATATGTAAGATTATGTTTGTGGCAACCATGTTTATGATGAATAATATTATCCTAATATGTTGTTCTCAGATTATGATATCCATAAGCCGAGAGCAACATAATATGGTAAGTCCTTTATCATATAAATGGTTGTCACAAACATATAATTGCTTACTGTAACCATATATATGGTTGATGCAATCATGTGGATCGTAAATTAACCATATTATTGTTACCACAATCATATAAATAGTTACTGTGACTATAATATTGTAAAAAATGTTGAAATGGTTACAGTAAACATGCACAACTATATTTTTTTCTGCGTGTAGTTCCCACCCTACATGATGGGTAAAAACACTAGTTCGGGACTGTCTCCTAGAACTGCTGGGAACTGTTCTGCTGGTGAATGTCTTTTAGAAGCATATGAATGTGCTTGTGCAGCACTTTACTACATAGCGACAGTGAAAGAGGCGGTTCATAGTAGAACGCATGCATGATCTTCAAAGTTGTAGTGAAGGAATTCTTCTAAAAACCCATTCTTTGACTGTATATATTTGAAAACCTTCTAATGAAGTCTAATTAGGGACAGTAAAATTACAATTGAACCAGTATCTTAATATTTTGTAGTAAGCAAAATGAATTTTTCCTAAAATTAAATAAAAACAAAGTGACACCTACATCTAGTGAGTAAAATATCTAATTCCAAAAATGGAATATAAAAAAATTAAACTGACTACGCTATAGTATACATAGGGTATCTTAAGTGATAACTGACTCTATGCTGGATTACTAGGAATATTGAATATGGCCAATTGAATTCTCTTCTCAGAATAAAATATACATAAGTATTAAATAATCCAAAAACTTATAAATCAGTCAATACAAGGGTATTCAATTAATTGGGTTTCTGATTTAATCGGTTAATCGAGCAAATAATTTATCGGGGCTTAGATTTAATCGGTTAATTTTGAATTATTCAATTAACCGAGTAATTTCAATTTTAATTTTAAATTGAGAATAAAACAACGAATTTTGTGTACCTATTTAAGAATTTTATTAATAAAAAGAACAAAAACATAAAATACAAATAAAACATAATAATTCAACAAAACCAAATAGGTAATAACATAACAAAAATATGGTATCAGAGACCTTTTTTATGCACATGTGAGTTTTTTTTTTTAGGAATTTAGGGAGATCTTCTGAAATAAGCTTTTTAGAAAAGAATATAATTGAAATGTTTTCCTTTTAAACGATTTTTTTTTCATTAGTTTTAATAAAACTTGACTTGGAAAGAACTCTCTCACTGATTAGATGTTGGAGAAATCAAAAGTAAGGCATGATAAAGAATATCCAATTTCTCATATAAAATCCTCATATATATATTTGGAGTCCTTTTTGTATTTTTTTAGATTATGAACACTTTTAATAGTTTCTGATAAAAGACTCGTTTCAGTTATGTCTTTAGATTTGTGGGGATTCTACCTGTTGTAAATTTTACTTTATAAATTTTAATCAATCACAATTTCATTTTACTTTTAATTTTATGTATATAAATGTTTGTTGAAAAAATTGTCATTATTATTTTGAATTTTTTGAGTTGACAAATAAATTTTGTTTAATAAAAAACATTTTTTAAAAAACATTAATTGTGTTTTTTCATTGGTGACCCCGACGTTTTTCATTTTAACATGTCGTTATCTGAAGAAGAATTTGTATCACCACCAACGTCCCCTTCACTTGAGATTTCACGTGTTTCGGTAAAAATTCCACCATTTTGGAAGACTAATCCAAAATTGTGGTTTAGTCAAATAGAAAGTCAGTTTTTTAATTCCGGTATTTCTCAAGATGCCACGAAATACCATGCACTAGTTGGGTCCGTTGAAAGTGATATCCTTAATGCAGTAAGCCACATAATTGAAAATCCTCCAACTCAAAATATGTATGGTACTCTCAAGACCGCCTTACTTAATGAATTTCAAGATTCCGAGGAAAAACGGCTGCAGAAATTGTTAGAAAATATTCAATTGGGTGATAAACGTCCCTCTACACTATTGCGTGAAATGCGGCAACTATCATCAGGTAAGATGTCAGATGATATGCTGAAATCTTTATGGTTCCAACGTTTGCCAGCAACTTTAAAAGCGGTGTTATCAATAAGTTCGGATAGTTTAGATAAACTGGCGTTCATGGCTGACAAAATAAATGACCAGCTAGATTCTTCTTCGCTTTGTCAAGTTAGTTCGCCTATCCAAACTCCATTTGAACAATTAGAAAAGCAAATAAGTGAACTTATTCAACGTATTGATGGAATAAATACTTCTCCTCTGTCTCATGGAAGAAATCGTAGCCGTAACAGAAGCAGAAGCAATAGCAGAGGCCGAAATGTATCAAGAAATTTGTGTTGGTATCATTTTACATTTGGCTCAAAAGCCACTAAGTGCCGCCCTCCTTGTGCACATCAATCGGAAAACTAAAATCTCCTTCGTCTAAGGTGACAGGCGCGGGAGACTTGAACATAAGTCGCCTGTTCTTACGAGACAATATTTCTAATCATAGATTTTTAATCGACACAGGAGCCGACGTCTCAGTCATTCCTGCAACAGCACAAAATAAACGTAATAAACCTGGATCATTAGTACTTCAAGCTGCAAACAATACCGTTATTAATACTTTTGGCGAAAAAGTTATCCATTTAAACCTTGGGTTAAGAAGAGATTTTGTGTGGAAGTTCTTAATTGCAGATGTTCCACAAGCAATTGTTGGTTTTGATTTTCTTGACCACTACGACCTATTGGTAGATGTTAAAAATCGCCGTCTTATCGATAAGAAAACTAATTTGTCTTCAACCGGATTTATTATCAACGAGGATGTACCGAATAATATCAAATGCCAATCTGTTTCTCAAAGTTCTCCTTTCTATTCCCTACTATCACAATTCAAGGATATTTTAATACCTTCAAACAAATTGCCGCCAGTAAAACATTCAGTTACCCATCATATAACAACACAAGGACCACCAGTCCATTGCAAACCAAGAAGATTACCACCTGAAAAGCTTAAAATCGATAAGAAGGAGTTCGAATATATGATGCAGTTAGGTATTTGCCGTCCTTCTAAAAGTAGTTGGTCAAGTCCTCTTCATTTAGTATCAAAAGGTAATAATGAATGGAGGCCGTGCGGCGATTATCGATCATTAAACAAGGTTACTGTACCAGATAGATACCCAGTGCCTCACATACATGATTTTGCCTCTAATCTTCATGGTAAGAAAATATTTTCTAAAATAGATATGGTAAAAGGATACTTTCAAATCCCCGTCGAAGAAGCTGATATTCCAAAAACAGCAATTATTACACCAATTGGCCTTTTTGAGTTTACGAGAATGACATTTGGTTTATGCAACGCAGCACAAACCTTTCAGCGATTTATGAATGAAGTGGTACAAGGATTAGATTTCTGCTATGCGTATATCGACGACATCCTTATTGCTTCAAGAGACGTGGAGGAACACAAAATTCACCTTCAAAAATTGTTTGAGAGATTGCGTTCATATGGTCTGACTATAAATATCGGAAAATGTGAATTTGGTAAGTCAGAACTTTGTTTTCTAGGATATCTAGTTACATCAAATGGATTATCTCCCAATCCTCAACGCGTTGAAGCAGTTAAAAACTACAAACTTCCAGAAACCATTCATGAGTTAAGCCAGTTTCTTGGTATGATTAATTTTTATCGACGATTTATTCCTAATGCTGCCGAGGCACAAGCAGTTCTTCATAACCTTAAAAAAGGTCAGAAAAAGAAAGATAAACGCAAGATTAAATGGACTGATGAACTGAAAACTGCTTTTGAAGAATGTAAGAATCAGTTATCAAACGCTTGTTTACTAACATATCCCGTTAAAGATGCTCCCCTTTCCCTTTATGTCGACGCTTCTGATTTCGGTATGGGGGCAGTACTCCAACAATTTGTAAACGATCATTGGGTACCTCTGGGTTTTTACTCCAAGAAATTTACAGAAACTCAACGTCGGTACAGCACTTATGACCGTGAATTACAAGCGGCATATTCTGGTTTAAAACACTTCCAGTACTTCCTTGAGGGTCAACATTTTTCTATATATACTGATCATAAGCCTTTAACATTTGCTTTTTCACAGCGTCCAGAAAAAGCTTCACCTAGACAGCTTCGTCAATTAGATTATATTGGTCAGCATACTACTGATTTAAGATACATAAAGGGACAAGAAAATATAACAGCAGATGTTTTATCTAGACTTGAAATAATTCAAATGCCTTCAGCTATAAATTATGAAGATTTAGCAAAAGATCAAACATGTGATGAAGAACTGCAACAACTCTTGTCATCTAATAACCATAGTTTAATTTTAAAAAAATTTAAAGTACCGGGTTCAAACTTGGAATTATACTGCGATTGTTCTACAACAATAATACGCCCATTTATCACGCAGAATTTTCGAAAAGCAGTTTTCAATATGGTGCATAACTTATCACATCCAGGTTCTAGATCATCAGTAAAATTAGTGTCTGAACGTTTTGTCTGGCCATCTATGAAAGCAAATATATCATCATGGGCTCGAAATTGCTTAATGTGTCAGAAATCTAAAATCACTAGACATACCAAAACGAAAATTGGAAAGTTTCCAGTACCAGATGAGCGATTTCAAATGGTCAGCATCGATATTGTTGGACCTTTACCTATGTCAAAAGGCTACCGCTACTGTTTAACGTGCATTGATCGGTTTACTAGATGGGCAGAGGCAATACCCATAGAAGATATAAGTGCTCAAACTGTAGCAAATGCATTTATTTTTGGATGGGTTTCAAGGTTTGGTGTTCCTTATCAAATAACTACTGATCAAGGCAGGCAATTTGAGTCGTCTTTATTTCAAGAATTTTCTAAGGTAATTGGTGCAAAAGTTATTCACACTACTTCTTATCATCCACAGGCTAATGGTCAAATTGAAAGATGGCACCGTTTTCTGAAAAACGCCATCAAATGTCATACTGATACCAAATGGGTAGACGCGTTACCATTAGTTCTGCTTGGATTACGATCTTCTGTTAACCCAGATGTTGGATATTCACCTGCAGAGATGACCTATGGAAATACTTTGAAAATTCCAGGTCAATTCGTAACAGAGAAGACATATAAAGCAAACAATGAATGGGTTTCTAATTTTTGTGAACAAATGCAAAAGATAACTACGCATGAAGTTAAAAGACATGGAACAAAACCAATTTATATTCCACAAAATCTTGAAACATGTACACATGTATTTCTCAGAAATGATGCTGTGCTCAAACCATTACAACAACCCTATAGTGGACCCTATCTAGTCTTAAAACGAAATGACAAAACGTTTACAATAAAAATTAATAACTCCGAAAAAGTTGTATCAACAGATCGTATTAAACCTGCAAGGATATTAACAAATCTTCAGGACATGAAATCCTCAGTAATCACAGACAATCAACAAGGAACCAATCAACGTATTATTAAGAGAGTTCGTTTCTATGAAGGTTGAAACTGGAGGGGGGTATTGTGGGGATTCTACCTGTTGTAAATTTTACTTTATAAATTTTAATCAATCACAATTTCATTTTACTTTTAATTTTATGTATATAAATGTTTGTTGAAAAAATTGTCATTATTATTTTGAATTTTTTGAGTTGACAAATAAATTTTGTTTAATAAAAAACATTTTTTAAAAAACATTAATTGTGTTTTTTCAGATTCATCTATTATCAAGTCGTCCTCCGACTCATTAGGACAAAGATAATCATAATACATTCTAGAAAAATGTTCAATTCCAAATTCCTTAGTTTAAATTTGTGTGCTATTCTTGTAAAAAACTGTAGCTAGAAGTTAATGTTCATGAGTTAATACATAAAATGTGTGTGCTTCAAACTATATTTCTATATAAAGTGCAAAAAAAAAAAGAAGAAATTTCGGTTAATCGGTTAATCGACACAAATTAATCGGTTTATTTGTTATTTGAAAATCGCCGATTTTAAATTATTCGAACAGTTAACCGACCAAAATAAATCGGTTAACCGATTGGCGGTTAATCGATTGAATACCCTAGTCAATACAGAAAATTTCTATCTAATGTGTATCCCTTACATTCAAAACTCAAGATAACAATTGGTCAATAAAGGCCTTAGTGTCACACAATATGAATAAAGTTTTTGTTAGAGATTTTCTTAAACTGCTACTTTGCAGTAAGAGTTGTAAATGAATAAAAACAGTTCTGATTTTCATAGGCATGTCACCAACAGTGCGCCTATTATGCCCATGAACACAATCAACGTTTTCCCATTTTGCACCGGCAAACTAAAGGAATTTTTAATGCAATTTTCAAGTGGTTTTTCCTACTTACTTTTTGGAGTATTTATTTACAATTTTGCGATAAAAAAAAAAAAAAAAAAAAAAACTGAATATAAATCACTAGAAATTGTATTCTACTTTCCTTTTGGATTTTTATACAAAGAAAACAAGGTCAGTGCTAAGGATTTGCTAAAAGGTGCCTTTACACTATGTGACTTCTCCTTGGTAAAATTTATCTCAACTTAAATGAACAGTTAAACATCGTGAATATATCTCAGTTGATAATTCTGATAGTGTAAAAGCAGCTTAGGTAGTTTAAGGAGATTTCTGGCCAAATTTTAAATAAAATCTCAATAACATTTATAAGGGTGTTAAGACTGCTGTGCAGAAGAAAAGCTAATTTCTTTTTTTTCTAATATTTTTTAACATTTCTATTTGCTTACAATTTTTTTGCATGACTTTTGTATAGATGCAAATCTATGATTAAAAAAATTGTTATTTTCTCTTATTTTCTTGTATTTTTGGCATCACATTGAAAAAGAGTTTTTTTTTGCCGAAACAAGTAATAAAGTTGTGGTTATAAAAAAAAGATTTTTATCATTTTAAACATTTGAATGAAATTAACATAATTTTATATTTTTCTGGTATAATTTTATTGCTACTAAATCCTTTAATTCTAGAGGTGATTTTTCTTTTAAATTAAATCACTTTATGGAGGCAAGTTAAAATGGTTTTCTTTCAGATTGCATGCACTCTACATTTGTTTGTGATGTTGTAGATAATGTATAGTCAAAATGTTACGGAGACAATTTAATATGTAGTCAATTTCATATTCAAACGTATTTTTATTTTTTTCCTTTTTTATATTAAAGTTTTTCGGTATTGGGGTTGGAAAAAATCTCGCATTATTATGTCATACAACCAATATTTTGAAAATTTTAAAGCAAAGACTCTCTTACTTCATTCTTGTACAAATATTAGGTTGATATGATTCCAATGCAACACTACTCTTATTAGGAAGTAGGGTATACCTAACACAATCATTATTTGCCAAAGGAATTGCCAAAGGAAAAAAACATTGTTATTGACTTTAATGACGTAGATATATGTATAAAAACTTTACATTTTGACGTAAATTATACGCAAAATAACAAACCTTTTTATAACATTTACATTTTAATGTGATATTTTTAATTAAAATATAAACAAAAAAATTTCCGTACATTTTTTATTGTGGCTTTATAATTAATTATTAGATTTTTTTTAGCATTCAATGGAAAATAACCAAAACAACAAAACGGATGAGCAACTTTTTTACATTTGATCTTTATATTGTACATTTATTTCAATTTAACTCATTTGAGTTTATTTCAAGTTAATGTTTCATTTCTAAATTGTTGTTATTTGTAGGATTTTAAGAACCATTTGTATAATTTCCTGAATTAATTATTATCAGTTTTGTAACTTTGTGCTCTATTCTTTACGTCGCACTTTAAGTTTGAAAAAATTTAAAATAAAACTAGTTTCCCCACAGTAACTCTCGGCATGAGAGACGACAACCTTGTTTTGGCCGTTTTATTTGGGCAATATTGTTAAAATTTTAAATTGTAGTTATGACTAATTTAAGTGTCCGTCCTAGTAAGTGTTGTAACATTAAATCCAGTCATTTGTAATTATGGCCTTATTAATTCGTTAACTAGTTTTTAGACTTTATTTAATTACGTCTTGCAATTAGTTAGTTGAATATATTAAATCGTTTTTGAAATGAGAACACTACTATTATAATAAGGTCATTGCTTTTGTATAAAAACATTTGTATAGTTCATTATTTAGCTTCACCTCTCTATAGAAAAGTCTTCGTCCTAACGAAGAAACTTTTCTATAGAAAAGTCTTCGTCCTAACGAAGAAACTTTTCTATAGAAAAGTCTTCGTCCTAACGAAGAAACTTTTCTATAGAAAAGTCTTCGTCCTAACGAAGAAACTTTTCTATAGAAAAGTCTTCGTCCTAACGAAGAAACTTTTCTATAGAAAAGTCTTCGTCCTAACGAAGAAACTTTTCTATAGAAAAGTCTTCGTCCTAAACGAAGAAACTTTTCTATAGAAAAGTCTTCGTCCTAACGAAGAAACTTTTCTATAGAAAAGTCTTCGTCCTAACGAAGAAACTTTTCTATAGAAAAGTCTTCGTCCTAACGAAGAAACTTTTCTATAGAAAAGTCTTCGTCCTAACGAAGAAACTTTTCTATAGAAAAGTCTTCGTCCTAACGAAGAAACTTTTCTATAGAAAAGTCTTCGTCCTAACGAAGAAACTTTTCTATAGAAAAGTCTTCGTCCTAACGAAGAAACTTTTCTATAGAAAAGTCTTCGTCCTAACGAAGAAACTTTTCTATAGAAAAGTCTTCGTCCTAACGAAGAAACTTTTCTATAGAAAAGTCTTCGTCCTAACGAAGAAACTTTTCTATAGAAAAGTCTTCGTCCTAACGAAGAAACTTTTCTATAGAAAAGTCTTCGTCCTAACGAAGAAACTTTTCTATAGAAAAGTCTTCGTCCTAAACGAAGAAACTTTTCTTCTATGGAAAAGTCTTCGTCCTAACGAAGAAACTTTTCTTCTATAGAAAATTCTTCGTCCTAACGAAGAAACTTTTCTTCTATAGAAAAGTCTTCGTCCTAACGAAGAAACTTTTCTATAGAAAAGTCTTCGTCCTAACGAAGAAACTTTTCTATAGAAAAGTCTTCGTCCTAACGAAGAAACTTTTCTATAGAAAAGTCTTCGTCCTAACGAAGAAACTTTTCTATAGAAAAGTCTTCGTCCTAACGAAGAAACTTTTCTTCTATAGAAAAGTCTTCGTCCTAACGAAGAAACTTTTCTATAGAAAAGTCTTCGTCCTAACGAAGAAACTTTTCTATAGAAAAGTCTTCGTCCTAACGAAGAAACTTTTCTATAGAAAAGTCTTCGTCCTAACGAAGAAACTTTTCTATAGAAAAGTCTTCGTCCTAACGAAGAAACTTTTCTATAGAAAAGTCTTCGTCCTAACGAAGAAACTTTTCTTCTATAGAAAAGTCTTCGTCCTAACGAAGAAACTTTTCTTCTATAGAAAAGTCTTCGTCCTAACGAAGAAACTTTTCTATAGAAAAGTCTTCGTCCTAACGAAGAAACTTTTCTATAGAAAAGTCTTCGTCCTAACGAAGAAACTTTTCTATAGAAAAGTCTTCGTCCTAACGAAGAAACTTTTCTATAGAAAAGTCTTCGTCCTAACGAAGAAACTTTTCTATAGAAAAGTCTTCGTCCTAACGAAGAAACTTTTCTATAGAAAAGTCTTCGTCCTAACGAAGAAACTTTTCTATAGAAAAGTCTTCGTCCTAACGAAGAAACTTTTCTATAGAAAAGTCTTCGTCCTAACGAAGAAACTTTTCTATAGAAAAGTCTTCGTCCTAACGAAGAAACTTTTCTATAGAAAAGTCTTCGTCCTAACGAAGAAACTTTTCTTCTATAGAAAAGTCTTCGTCCTAACGAAGAAACTTTTCTATAGAAAAGTCTTCGTCCTAGCGAAGAAACTTTTCTATAGAAAAGTCTTCGTCCTAACGAAGAAACTTTTCTATAGAAAAGTCTTCGTCCTAACGAAGAAACTTTTCTATAGAAAAGTCTTCGTCCTAACGAAGAAACTTTTCTATAGAAAAGTCTTCGTCCTAACGAAGAAACTTTTCTATAGAAAAGTCTTCGTCCTAACGAAGAAACTTTTCTATAGAAAAGTCTTCGTCCTAACGAAGAAACTTTTCTATAGAAAAGTTTTCTCCTATCGAGGAAACTTTTCTATAGAAAAGTCTTCTCCTATCGAAGAAACTTTTCTATAGAAAAGTCTTCTCCTATCGAAGAAACTTTTCTATAGAAAAGTCTTCTCCTATCGAAGAAACTTTTCTATAGAAAAGTCTTCTCCTATCGAAGAAACTTTTCTATAGAAAAGTTTAACATAATTTTGAATAATTTAAATCTTGTTATTCTTTTAAATAGCTGTTACCAGCTTTGTTGTCATTTCCGTATTATTATTTAATTTATAACTATTCAAATAGTAGTTTAGACAATGATTAAACATCATCACAAATTGATTTACTTGTAGTATGTTTTAGAAATGTTTATTCCAGAAAGTATTGGAGCAATTGGAAATTTTAATGCAGTGATTTTTTGAATACAACTCATTAAGCAATGACAATATTGAAATTGTGTGAGGAAAAAATCTATAGATAGGTTAACAGTGTCAATTTGTGAACCATTAATAATATAGGAGAAAGGAAACTGACAAAGAACTAGTTATGTGACGGGTTCGTTGTGTGTCCTATTCATGCAGCCTTGATTGCCACAAATAACCCGTAGGATTCTTAGTAATTGGCTTACATTATCAGTTAACAGTTTTTGACCTTGAACAATTTATTTCAATATAGACAATCCGTTCCTAAATAATTATAGCCTTATTTATAATTAAATTAAAAAGTTTCCAACTATACGGCATATGTACAAGCACATGACTAATTTTATTAAAGTTTAGTTTTTTCATCACTAGATATTAAAATGTAATTTTATTCTTCAAACTAAATCTCAGAACAAATGTCATTGTCATGTAATTACAGCTGAATGTTTGTCAAATGAACATTTAGTATAAATATTTTACACAAAAAAAAGTTTCATTTAGTTTATTTTGGAAATTAAATTCCATTATTGTAATAACAGAAATGAGATTTTAATATTAAGCAAATTTCTTTTTTTTTGGTTATGAATATTAACATTTAAATATTTGTTGGTTTTGCTTGTCATTTTTCTGAAAAGAATTTTTTGGTTATTTGGTTTTGTTTAATGATAATTGTTTTTATCGTATTCAAAATCTAATTTGCGTGTAATTAATGACACTAATGATAATACACAATTTTACATGTATGAAGATGGTGGTGATGATGGTTCTGTTTTGTATTTTAGTTGACTTTAATGATGATGACGATAACAATGTGTTGATTATTTTATGAATTTAATTGTCAGTTATTAATTCTATTTACAATGTACTTCAAAATCAAAATCAAATGCTAATGTTATTTTGTCTGGTATTAAATATGTATGTTTTCCATTAAAATTACCAGTTTAATTTAGCAGAATAATTTTAATAAATGCTTTAATTTATTGATTTAATCGTTAGAAAACTGAATTTTTATGTGCCTGATTATTTGAAGATAGTTCTAACACTGTATATAAAAGGGGCCTACTCCAGTCGAAGCAATTTTTCTGTACAAAAGTCTCTTACTCCAATCGAAGCAAGTTTTCTATAGAAAAGTCACCTTCAACCAAGCAACTTTTCTATAGAAAAGTCATCTCCTATCGAAGCAACTTTTCTATAGAAAAGTCATCTCCTATCGAAGCAACTTTTCTATAGAAAACTCATCTACCTCCTATCGAAGAACTTTTCTATAGAAAAGTTAACTCCTATCGAAGCAACTTTTCTATAGAAAAGTCATCTCCTATCGAAGCAACTTTTCTATAGAAAAGTCATCTCCTATCGAAGCAACTTTTCTATAGAAAAGTCACCTCCTCTCGAAGCAACTTTTCTATAGAAAAGTTACCTCCTATCGAAGCAAAGAAAAGTCACCTCCTATCAAAGCAACTTTTCTATAGAAAAGTCACCTCCTCTCGAAGCAACTTTTCTATAGAAAAGTCTTCGTCCTAACGAAGAAACTTTTCTATAGAAAAGTCTTCTCCAATCGAAGAAACTTTCTATAGAAAAGTCTTCTCCAATCAAAGCAACTTTTCTGTGGAAAAGTCTTCTCCAATCGAAGCTATTTTTCTATAGAAAAGTCTTTCCAATCGAAGCAACTTTTCTATAGAAAAGTCACCTCCTATCGAAGCAACTTTTTTATAGAAAAGTCTCCTCCTCCAATCGAAACAACTTTTCTATAGAAAAAACTCCTCCTCCAATCGAAGCCACTTTTCTATAGATAAGTCTTCGTCCTATCGAAGAAACTTTTCTATAGAAAAGTCTTCGTCCTATCGAAGCAACTTTTCTATAGAAAAGTCTTCGTCCTATCGAAGCAACTTTTCTATAGAAAAGTCTTCTCCTATCGAAGCAACTTTTCTATAGAAAAGTCTTCTCCTATCGAAGCAACTTTTCTATAGAAAAGTCTTCTCCTATCGAAGCAACTTTTCTATAGAAAAGTCTTCTCCTATCGAAGCAACTTTTCTATAGAAAAGTCACCTCCAATCAAAGCAACTTTTCTATAGAAAAGTCAACTCCTATCGAAGCAACTTTTCTATAGAAAAGTCACATCCTATCGAAGCAACTTTTCTATGGAAAAGTCTCCTCCTGTCGAAGCAACTTTTCTATAGAAAGGTCACCTCCTATCGAATCAACTTTTCTATAGAAAAGTCACCTCCTAACGAATCAACTTTTCTATAGAAAAGTCATCTCCTATCGAAGCAACTTTTCTATAAAAAAGTTTTCAAATTCCGGAGATATTAAATAATGACTAGGTCGCCAAGCTTTTTCCCAAGTGCTTACGAGTTCAATATAATTCAATTAATTCTTCAAGTTTCTGTTTATTGTTTACAGTTTCTGATTTATAAATATTATAATTGAATGAAATGTTTGTCGTCTATAGCATGTTTAAATTATTGTTAAATAAACTGATATACAAAGTAATTAACTTGGAACTGGAACAAAATTAAATGAATTGTTCAGCAGTGCATGACTTTAAAATGACTAAACTTAGAGAAATACACATAGAGCGGAAACTAGAAAAAAAACCAAAAATTACTCAATATAATTAAACATACGAGTGTTGTTTTTATTTTCACACATATGTTTTTGACAACTGAGTTAGGTCTTTGACAGTAGAGTTTCCCATCTATGTGTATTTATCTATGCGTACGAATGTTGTTTTTGTTCTCACATAGTTTTATGTAAGAATACATTCTCACCACTAAGGTTTTTGACAACTGAGTTAGGTTTTTGACAAGAAAATTTTCGATCTGTGTGTATTTATCTATGGTTTAAACACCGTAGTATTGTCATAAAAAATGTCAGGCTATTTCACGTTTTGTTATAAACAAAAATATAAATAAAACAAAAAATCTGTTCAAATCTTCTTTAGCAATTTGTTATGTTTTCATAACCAAATATTTGTTCATCAGCTATTTCTACTTTGGGAGTTTTGCAAAGATTAAAACAAAATAATCGTTGACACAAAAACAACATTCATAGATTAAACTTAATTTAAGACCCAATCTTTAAGCCAAAAACCCACCCTTAGCAGACTGAAAAGCATTTTCAAAGCCTATGGGCATCCACAATAAACTACAGTTGTGTAAAATCTCTTGTAAGCATCTTATATTTGGATAATAATCTAATTTTTAATAATTTGCAGTTCAACAATAATTAGTTTTCTGAATTTTAAATTAATACAAAACTTGATTATTTAAATTTTTATGAATATTGTAATTTTAAATATTCATAAAAGTGTGATAGAATCATAGAGAAATAAACATAGAGCAGAAACTCTGCTGTCAAAGACCTATCTCAGTTTTCAAAAACCTAAATATGTGGTGAGAATGTTTTAGTAAAAAAAACCTATGTGAAAACAAAAGCAACACTCGTAGGTGTGATTATATTGAGTAATATTTTTGTTTGAGTTTTTTTTTCCAGATTCCGCTCTATGTGTATTCCTCTATGGTTAGAATCTAATCATTCAAGTGTGTTTAGAATCATAATAATTCAGAGGTTTAAAAGGTCTGATTGTAATCTATACAAACAACATTTCATCTCTGTTTATTAATTAAACATTTTGCATGTGTTTTTTTAATCAATCCGGCGTTTTAAAGGTCTGATTATAATTTTGAAATAATTACGTATTAATACATATATCTGTTAGTGTAAATCAAGTTTAATTAATTAAAACTGAACCTTAAGATCAAGTCTATTAAGTAAATCACATGTGGACTTTGTTTATTACAATTATTCATCATACAATTTTAATAGAAAGTTTTCTAAGATTTCTTATCTAATTTAAATCATATTATATAGGATTTAAAATAATGTTTTTTTTTTCTTCTTTAATTCTATGAAATTTATATTTGCTGTTGTAGTACGTGTATTTGCTGTGATAGCATTTCTTTTTGTTATTAATTATTTATAAAATTCATATTAGTATGGATAGGTTGTGGTTTAGCTTATTTGATTTTATGCGGAATTAAATCAAGAGTGTCAACATGTGTGTATTTTAAATACAATTTGCATTAGAATATTTGTATACTTAGATAAATGTTCAGTGGCGTGAACGGAATTCAGTTTAACGTTGTAATTTTGTAAAATCTTAATTAAATAGTAACAAGCAAATGTCTAAAATAAATAATCGTTTGATAGTTTGTGCCTCAATATTTTATTATCGAACTTTATTTGTATATCCAACACCAACATAGTGGGGAGGGTATCATGCGTTAATGCTGAATAGCCAAAATCGAACTGATTGAGTTTGAATCACTTTCTGGGTCCATGTAAACCTTGTGCGCAAAGTATAGGTTGCAATTTTGAAGATTTTCGACAAAATTAGGTAAATGCGTTTTGTTCTGTTGAAGGATTTTGAAATTTGTTGAAATCGGTACATTATTTCATCTGGCGCTCTACAAATATCCTCCCAGAATAGAACTTTATGGATCAAAAATGATTATTTTATATAGTTATCTACATACACTTCCGAAAATCACTTTAACGAGCATAAATAAATGTCTTAAAAATGTAGGTAACGTAATAAAATTAATTTAATTTTATTTTATTATGTTGATAGCCAAATAAAATTCAACACAAATACGTTCCATACATAGAAACATCGTGTCAACTAATTTTATGACGATCGGTTCATAATTTGACATAGCTTAAGATTTATGTAAATTATTTAAATCGTGAAGTTAAAGTCTAGCGACTGGTGAGCTCATGTATAGGTTTAACCAATTTTTTTGTAGACCTCAACTATTAGGTTATAACGGATCAGTTTTGTAACTTACTTGTATCAGTTTTGTACCTCACTTGTACCTCGCCTTGTGACCACGCCTCCTTAAGCCCATAAATTCCAAATTCAGAACTTAAACTCAACTAAACATCTATCATAGCCATGCAAAGTTTCATTAAAAGTGAAATATTTTTGAAGAATGGAGTTTTAAAGTGGAATATTTTTGAATCTAATTGAGATATTGACTTGAAATTTTTTTTGTAAGACCAAAAATTAACTTGTCTAAGCAAAAAAAATTAGTTTGGATCAAATTGTTCCCAATATTTGCAATCCTATCAACATTTTGATACAATTTTTAGTTTTAGAAACTCAGTAACTATGTAATATGCAATAAAATCTTTATTTATTGACAAAACTCAATGAAATTTTCAACGTTTTTTAAACATGTTTAAAAGAACTTGTCAAAAGGTCAAAGGGCATCCCGCAATTCCTAAAAATTGGAGCGAAAATCTTAAAAATGGTATTTTTTTACAATTTTGCCCATAGGGTCCATATTTCCTTTGGGGCTGAGAAAATACTTTGGGAATAAATAGGGATCCCATCAAGGTTTCCAAAGCTGCTTTTCGTTTTCTGGTCCCAGCTTTGGGATTTTAGAACATGTGGCCCAAAGTTGAAATTTTGATAAATAATAGGTCAAATTCGGAAGGTCGTAGGGCCGACATATTCGAAAAACAAGACATGTCTTTTTACAAAATATTCTCCGTAAAGATATCTTACAGAAAAGTATAAAACTGTTATATGTTCTTAAAGAAAGTTTTATTTTAATAAAAAAAGAGTAAAGTCACCTTTTCGCCCAAAAAACAGCAAAAATCTAAAAAATTTTGAATTTTTAAACTGAAAAACGTTTATTTTCAGATTCGTAATTGATATTGCTCTGAAATTTTTTGGATATTATTGGTAATTTAGTTATCTAACTAACAAAAGAAGTTTGAGTCCATTTAGTTCAAAACTAAGCCCTATATTTAAAAAAAGAACGGACCAAGGTATGGTAAAATTTTAAAAGTTCAATTTTGAAATGCCTATAACTCGGAAAGTATAAGAGATAAATACCACACGGAAGCATGTTTTTCAAGGCCTAGCCAAGCGCTTCCCGAAAATATACAAAGAAATGGCACGTGTTTAAAAATTTTACATGTCGAAGGCACCCATTGCCCCGCGCCTAGAGCATTTGTAGGGAGCATTTACATGGCTACGCCCATGTAAAATTTTATCCCGATCGGACCAGCCGTTTAGAAATGCCAGATTTATTTCCAAAAAATTTTGATTCTGCCCCACTGTGCAGCGCCTATGATAAACTCAACTCACAACTGCAACTTCTGCCACTTTTTATACACGCGCCATCTATCGTAAATCTTATACAGTGATGTTAACGGACAACTAGAGCATTAGAATTCTAGAGCTTTCGATGTTAATGTTAGTGTTGCCACACTTATAAACAATGCTAGTAACCGCATGCTATCAACATTGTTGATGAGTAGAAGCTTCTACTAATGGACGTGCTCATATAAGTGTTGCAGGCAGTCGTTACAGACCGTTAAACATAAATCGCTATTGCACATTCGTAACAATACTTTAACAATCAAAGGATACTGTAAAATGCGGCAAAAAATGTATGATGAATTATTCGAAATTTTTAAATTTTTTCTTTTTAAAATTACATATTTTTTATGCAAATATCAGAAGATACATATAAATTCAAACATATTTTATACACTTTACAAATAGTTTGTTAAAGGATTATGATATTATATTTCAATAAAGGATTATGTTTAATTCAGCTTGTAACAAATTCTGAATAGTCATTGTAACTATTTAATAACCATAATTCAGTTATTTTCGCAAATTATACATACATATATACGAGGATTTGTCATGCTCATATTTTTGCTTAATTTAGTTGTTATGCATTTCATGCGTTTTAATGCACATTGAATTTTCATATTCATGGAAAATTAAATAGTTTTTCAATATAAAAGTAAAACAAATTGCTCTAGATTTATGTATTTAATTTATGGAATTTGTTGTTGCTCACATTTGTTTATGTATTTAGTTGTGTGAAATTCTAAAATAGCATGTATTCAGTTATAAGTAATTTAAATGCACGGAAAAAGTTTTTAAATGATTTTCTATTGAGTGTGCGAATATTAAGCGGTATATGGTTGGTTGAAAATACAGAAAAAATATCAATAAATAACATAGAGGAAAGTTTTAATGGTTAAACGTTTAAAATTAGTGAGTGTGGTTAAAAATCAATTTACTATATTGAAATACAAATATGCAAAGTTTCAAATAAAGAAAAAAGTAAATTTTGGTTAAAACAAACACAGACTGCAAAGCATTTTGCTTGTCTGTAGATACACCCAGAGTATCTGGCGGGAATCGAACCCGCAACCTTCAGATTGATTGTCCAGCACACTATAGTCCAGTCTATCGGGCCATTCATAGTTCTATTTAGAGCCAGCGAATCATAGATATGTCTGTATAGAAAAGTCTGATACTTGCGTATAGAAAATTACAATTCATATTTAAACATTTATGCCACTGCTTTAATATAAGTAGTAAATCACACTTTTTTACACTTAATACATTTTAGAATTCACATTATTTATAAGGAAATCGGCAAAACCATTTAAGCTCCAAAACGGACATACAATGTTGTTAATATATGATGATTTATTCAAGTATGCTTACTAGAAAAAATAAATGATTTAAATTCCAGGCTCCTTTGAATCACCTTTTATAAGTTTTCTGTTTTTAATGCAATAATTATTCAATATTTAAGCGGCTTTGTACTTATTATAAAACATGTTCATATTTGTAGTCATACTTTGAAACTCATTAACCATTAATAGTAAAGAGTAAAATAAGTAATTTTCCGTCATCATCATGATGTTTTGTAACCTGGTTAATTAGTGATGTTAATGATGATGATGATGTTCAATTAACACCAATAACAGAGAATGTGGTAATTAAAAATAAATATATATATATGTACTTATGTAAATAAAAAAAAAAAAAAAAACATATTTAGGTGCAAAAGGTGGAAAAATAATTTATAGTTAATCCTTTAAGGGAAATAGTTCTGATTCGAAATCCGATCAATATTGCCATTAGATTAACAAAAACAAGTAAGAGAGCTATATTCGGCTGTGCCAAATCTTACATACTCTTCACCAAATTATACTTTAAAATACAAATTTTAAATATTTTTGGGTAAAAATTAAATTTTTTTTAAAAAATTTTTTAAAATTTTTTTTTTATTTTTTTAAAAAAATTTTTGTTTTTAATTTTAACATTTTTAATTTATGTGTAAAAATTTTTTTTGGTGAAAAAAAATTTCGGGGTAAAAATATTTTTCCCGATTTTGACCAATTGTAGGTCCGACTTACTTTGGCCTTATATACGCCGTTGCTAAGGGCTTTGAAATATCTATTATTGGATAACCGTATTGTCTATATTAATGACTTAGTAATCCAGATAATGATCAACAATAGGTCAAAAATCAAGGTTGTCCTGGTTTTTTCCTTATATCTCAGCCATTTGTGGCCCGATTGTCTCGATTTCAAATTGCAACCGAGCCGGAAGAATTCGCTATCTATAACGATCCAGAATATATAAACTTTGTGGGCTCGTAAATGAAAAATGTAGAAATTACAAACGGAATAACAAACTTATATATATGTACCCTTGCCACTAGAGTGTCCAAAAAACCGGCAAATTCAAAAAATCGGTTACCGGTTTAACCGAAAACAGTTCTTTATAAAATAAACCGGTTTCGGTTTTCTCATTCTAAAAAAACCGGTTTCAGTTTTGTCATTCTAAAAACCAGTTAACCGGTCAAATGCAGAAATTTTCTACAAAATTAATGAATATTTTTAAAAATGTCAAAATATTTTTTAGTTATATGTTCAAATAAGCTTTACAAAGTATTTCGTTAAAACCGGTTAACCGTCTTAAAAAAACCGGTTTGTCAAAAAATCGAAAAGTTAAAGAAAACCGAAACCGGTTGGTTTTACAAAGATGAAAAAACCGGTTGACCGGGTGTCGGTTTCGGTTTTGGATACTCTACTTGCCACTCACTGTTTGCTTGTTTGAATAGGCCAACAAAACAAATTTCCAAAATTTATCAAGTGGAAGTTATTATTTCATTGATATTAATATTTCATTGATATTTATTTAACATTTTTAATGGGTTAAATATTACATAAACCATCTAAAAGACACGTGTAATACACAGTGTTGCCAAACTTAAGGAAAATTCAGTCAGAATCAAATGTTACTTAGTTTATTCGCTTAGAATATTTGACAAGTACCATAAGACGAGCTATAAAGTTCCACTAAATAATGCTCTATAGATTTTTCATGTGTCTAAAAAACATTTCGTTTCGTCTTACAAAGTTAGGGCATAAATATATAAAGGGTTTTCCAACAAGAGGTGTTATTTTGAATCACCCGGTATTTCGGTAGCTGTCACTTTTGAAGCTTTTATTTTTTGACATTTGACAAGTAAAAACTACGCCATTACTAAAAATGGAACGATACACGCTTCAACAACGCATTAAAATTATTAAAATTCACTACAAAAATGGTGAAAATCTTGCAGTCACAGTTCGCAAAACTAAAGAATTTTTGGGTCGTCATGAAGCACCTTGTCGGACCCCAATACAGACATTGGTGGAAAAATTCGAGCTGTTGAGACAAGTTACTGATGTGAAGAATAAATTCCGTGCACGTCCCTCAAGAACAACTGAGAATATTGCTGCTGTAGCCCAAAGTGTTGAAGAAAACCCAGGTTTGTCCATTCCACGTCCTATGCGCTATCGAGAGATGATTAATGATGGTCGGAGTTGGATGATATTGATCTGGACAACGTTTACTTTCTAGAAGACGGCGCACAGTGCTGGACAAAAGTAGAAGGAGCTTTCGTAGAGATGTAGAATTTAGTACACAAGTACCGTTATGCATTGTTAAAGAAAATACAAATTTTCATCAAAACCTACCTGCCATATATACTGAATATTAAAAATAACATTTTAGCTTAAATATTGATTAAAATGTCTAACCCAATTTCAGTTATCTCTAGAATTAAGGGTTTATTGTGTGCCAAATTTAATTTTAAGGACAAGGACTCCTTTTGCTTCCATATATGTCTAATTTATATAAAATTCGTTTGACGATTTTATACAAATATAAATACCATTTTAATATTCTTTCGAAAATTCACTTCATTTATCCAATTTTCTATTGGAGAATAAATGTTAGTAATTATAAAACTTCTTATTTATTGGAAATATATATTTTTTAAATAATTAAATTAAATTCAATAATGTACATGAGTAACCGTTTTAGTCTCAAACTTGCTAAAATTTAAAGTGATTTTTATTTCTTAATTTATAATTAAATGTTTTAAAACAAGTTAGAAAGTATGATCGGTCAAGCCCGACCATATAATACACAATATTAAATAAATGAGCAAAAACATTTTTCTTTTAAAATTTCAATAATTTATATTCGTGAGTGATTTAAGGAAGTGGGCCTCATATGGGAGCTATGACTAATTATGTACCGATCAGCATGAAATTAGGTCGTGTGATTTATGTCTATATGAAATTTATTTATGTTGAATTTTATGTGTATACCAACATTTTTAGGAGATTAAGGCACGTTAAAGTGATTTTCTGAAGCGGGTCTTATATGGGAGCTATGACTAATTATGGACCGATCATAATAAAATTTAGTGACATAAATTCCGTATATATAAAACTTATTTGGAAATTGTGTAGATACCTATATAAATAAAACATATATGACCGATAAAGTCCAGCCAGACGGACGGACATCGTTTAAATTAATTATTGAAAATAACAAAAAAAAAAGCGCAATTTTTTATGAAAATTTATTCAAAATTCGAAATACATAAATTGTACAATTGGTATTATAATTTAAATGATTTAATATAATTTTCAATGTGGGAAATTATTAACATTTTATACTAAAATGATCATTTTTTAAAAATAATTTTTTTCAAAATTGCGGCAAAAATTCCGTAAATTTTATTTTTATTTTAAATAAATAAAAGTATTAACTATAAAAAACAATAAGGAAAAAATACTACATTTTACACATTTTGTTTATATTTTCCACCAAATTGTGATATTTTTTAATTTTTAATATGCACTTTTTAAAGCTATGTAAAAACGTTCTAAGTGTGAAATATCACAACAAGAATTTTTCTTTTTCTTGACTGTATACATAGTTATTTAAAATATTAAACCAAACAACTTTTTTCCAAAAACCTAAATTTTTATAACATTTTTTGTAAATCTATCTTCAAAAGCAATTTCGTTTCCCTGAAACATTTTCTGACTTTAGAGCCTTCTCTCAATAACAAATATAGCCATATCAATATCATTTTTGAATATGTATATTAGATTTCTTCTTAGCTTTCAAATTATATATCTTTTATTAAAATTTGGAAGAAAAATTTATTTTCGACTTTTGTCTATGAAACAGAGTTCTGTGCGACGCTACGTGCCACCCAAGCAACGAAACCAATGCTCTTTTACGGGAAAAGTGTCCGGACCGTGTTATAGGGCAGCCACTTTGCGATTTGGTTATGGAAAATTTCATGAAAAGGATATGGTACTGTAAGCGTGGTCGTGTTGGCCATTTGGCCGATGTTGTTTTTCATTATTAACGGCATACCTTCCTCTTTATTATGAAATAAACATTATGTCAAAAAATGCCATTTTACTTTAAAAACCAAAATAACACCTCTTTTTGGAAAACCCTAACTTTTTGTATCCCTTTTGAAATATTGAAAAATATTGAGTCATTCTGGGCATGTTAATCAATATACAATGTAAATTTTTCCTATTATAAGAAGATGTTGTTATATCAATCATAAATTCTTGAATTAGATAATATTTTTAAACATTTAAACTGAAATATCTTCGTGTCTTTCTAACAAGATATAAAATACTAGACTTTCCAAAAAACCGAACAATTTCAAAAGCGCGGTTTCGGTTTTGAAAAATTGAAAACCGATCGGTTTCGTTTCGGTTTTGTGATAATTTATTAACTATTAAATCAGTTGATTATATAGGAACTGCTAAACATAATTTAAAATACAAATTTGACGAGTGTTTACGAGGATAAAGGAAAATTGGTACTTTTTCTTTTAATGGTACCTTTTTAATATATTAAATTATTTAAAGTTGGCTAATATGCTTCTCAGTAAAGAAATAATCAAGAATAGGTTGCTCAATAGTATTATGATACCAAAAATGGAGAACTAGAACTAAGGAGTACTTTTCGTTCTTCAAAATTAATTTTCTATAATATTGAACCTAGAATCAGGAAATTACTTTGAAATTTCAAACTTGACAGTGGTTTAAGTGTGGAAAATTTTTACTTTTTCTTCTAATGGTACTTTTTATTATAATAAATTATTTTACTTATTGTATATACATAATAGTTGGCTGATATGCTTCTGAGTAAAGAAAGAATCAAAGATAGAGGGCATAATGATATTGAGGTAACAGAAACTATTATTGAAATTTCTATAATAATGAACCTATAAGCAGGATATGAAACACACATGATCCTGACTAAGTTAGAATATAAAAAAGGGTATTGCAGGTACTTTTTCGAACTAGTAGTACTTTTTGAATATTTTATAACGATGGACCTAGAAACGCGAATTCAAAACGGATAATTAATGTTACTATTTCTTTATTGTAAAGGTACTTTTTGAATATTTTATAATAATAAATCTAAAAATTAGGCACAAATGATTCTGAATGAGTTAGAATTCACAAAAGTGATTATAGTTTTACCTTTCTTTTGCATTTTCTATAATAATGGACACAGAAATATGAAATTAAACATTCATGATGCTGTTTAGGAATACAAAATGTGGGTCTTTATGGTACTGTTTTTATTCTAATAATACGTCTAGAATGAGCTACAATCCACATTACAATGAATCAATAAACATGAAACTAGAGACATGTTTTCCTGAATTAGTATTAATTTACAAAGGGAGACTTAATAGAACTATTTCTTTATTCCAATTAGTCCATACTTTTTTCGGATATTTGAAAGTAACTAAGACTTTGTTACAAAAATTTTGCATTATTTAGCCTGCGAAAGGTAGCCTGCTACATTATCTGAAGCAATTATTGTAATACAATTTAAAAAATTTAAACAAATCTTAAGATATTTTTACCGATCTGTGTTTAGAGATATTGGATGAAGAAGTTTGTTTCTCATTTCTAAATTTTGAATTTATCTAGTAAAAATAGATTTAAAGTAAAAACCGAAGAATAATTGTCGGTTTCGGTTTTAGGCCTTGAAAAACCGCGGTTTCGGTTAAAATTGAATTGGAAACTCTATAAAATACTAATATATAACTTAAAAAATGAGTTATCCCAATCCATATAATAAATATGAATATTCTAGTCTTTATACCAGAGTAGTTTCTGTAATTCTCATTATATACATATATCTAGGTGGAGGGTATTTAAGATTCTAAGATGCCGAACGTTCTGGATGCCCAGTTGAGGTCTCTACGCCCGTAATAATTGATAAAATTCACGATATAATGTTGGCCGATCGGAGATTTAAAGTGCGAGAGATTGTGTAAGTCATAGGCATCTCGCATGGCTCAGTGGTTTAAATTTTGAATGATCACTTGGGTATAAGAAAGCTATCCGCTTTGATTCGAACGATGAAATCATCTCACAAACAAATACATATTTTGATGACCTCGACAAATCTTATTTTTTGGAAGGGAAAAAAAATTGGAGAAACGTTGGAAAAGTGTATAGAGCTCAAAGGAGTCTAAATGATTTTTATGCAAAATGTTTATAACACTATAGTAATTCAGACCCACAATGGGTCAAAATCGGGGAAAATATTTTCTAAACAAATTGTTTTTTTTTTTTAAATGTTTTCAACCATATTTCTTTATCTTTATCTTCAAGTATGCTTTGGTGAAGGGTATATAAGATTCGGCACAGCCGAATATAGCTCTCTAACTTGTTTTTCATAATTTTAGCAAATTATATTTTGGTTTACATTCTTAGTGCATCTATTTGGGTCAGTCAGTATATAGATTGATGCTATTGCTGTTTTGAAATCCAAGGAATTTTGTAAAAGTGTCCTGAAGTTTAACGTAGAGAGAGATTTAAACAATTCTACTGGCAACACCTTTCCACTGTAAACACTAAAAAGTATATGTAACAAAAAATGAAAATTATATTATCATTTTCATTATCATCACCTCCTATGAGTGAATGAATGAATGAATGAATGCGCATTGTTGCAATATGAAAGGTAGTCGCAACTTTGCGTATGTTACATACCTGGGGTGCTGCAAGAGCAGTTTGTAGCAGACACGCTATTAAAATATAAATTTCCATTTTATTTATTTGTGCGTGTAAGTATGTTTGTTTTTATAAATTTTCGTTTTTCGTTTATTTGTTGCACGGAAATTGAATTTTAACACAGTTTTGTTGTAATTTTTTTTTTAATATTGTTTATAGCATTTGTTGTAAAAAGAATTATAACACGCAGAATCCTTATTTAAGTTTTTTATTTCGTTTCGCAGATTTTTTTTTAGTATGATTCGTTCGTTTTAATAGAATTAATAAAAATAATATATGTATTTATTAATGCCCAACACGTTTAAACGGATTGCTTATTTTTTCTCCGTAAGTATATTTTTTTTTTTACGTTTTTTGCATATAATTTTATACGTATTGTAAAGTTACAACAAATTAAAAGGAAAAAAATGTTAATAAAAATGTAATAAACATTTATGTATTTTGAACTGGTTTTATGTTATTTTGCTTTTATTTCAAACCAAAATGTTGTGGTTGCGTTACTTTTGTTTTATTCGAAATGCTTTAATTAAGTTTAACAGAAAAAAAAACCGTTTTGTTTTCAAATTCCGACAGCTGGCTTTGCTGGCTGTTTGCACACTGTTGCTCTAGAGATTGGTCAACGTTTTTTTGTATATGAAATCGTAAGACTTTTTGTATTTTGTTCATTATTTAGGCCCGTTTCAATTGATGTTGTTGTACGGAAGCTTAAATCTACTCAATACAAATTAAGCTTAAATATAAGCAGAGAGCATAAAAGGAATGAGTGAGAATATCAGCTAGATTTCTCTAAATCTCCAAAGTAATTGACGGATCGTGTTAATACAACAACATACAATCTCCGATTGGGTGTTAATTTTGTATTAATTACTTACTTAAGACATTTAGTACAGTAAAATATTAAAATTTTAAATAAGTTTTTTCATGTTTTTCCTTTTTTAAAAAGATTATTAAAAATGACCGGAAAATATTTAAAATGAAAGACAGTTCAAGTGGAACTTAACAAAAGTTCAAAAATTCTTTGGAATTTGTAGAAATATTTATGTATAATGGAAAACTTTTTAGAATGTTGTTTTTAAGCACTTATATGAAAACTGACTCCTTGTGTAACACAATTCAGCTGTAAATGATTTATAACTAAGTATTTTCATAGTTATAATAAACCTTAAACCAGTTTAGGATCAATGAGTTTGAATTATTAGAAATATTGGTCGTTGAACCACAAACGTTTATAGCAATGTCCGTCCGTCTGTTGTTGGCACGATATGGCCTAAGGGAAAGGATGCAACGAAGATGACATTTTTCAAAATATTTTTTATTCATTAGAAATGTTTGGTATTGAAAATGGGCAAAATCGCTAAGTAAAACCGGAGTTATGGACGAAAATGAACGACGACCTCCAAAAGAGTTCATGTATTTCAAAAATATTTTGTTATATTCTAATTTATTATTTGTAAAAAAAGTACCAAAAAGAGGGAACGTTCATATTTCAAAAAAGGTCCAAATTCCATTTGAATTTTTTTAAAGGACTACAATTCAATTTAAATTTAATTTCTATGATATGGGAAACAAATAAGTACTAAAACTCGGTTTTCGTCTGTTTTAACCTCTCATCTTTCCGTAGCCCCCAAATAACTTACAAACATAATTGATACATCAATATATCGGGAATTCTTCCGGCTCGATCGCTATATAAAATTAGGAAAATCGGCATGGCTGAGATATAAAGAAAAAACCGGGACAACTTCGATTTTTGGCCTAGTTTTGGTCTATATATGGATTACTAAGTCATTAAAATAGACAATATTGATATCTAATGATAGATATTTCAAAGTCCATTGCAACGATTTATATTAGGCTATAGTAATTTGGACCTACAATGGGTCGAAATCGGGAAAATTTGTTTTAAAACCGAATATTTTTTTTATCATAAACATTTTTTTTCACTAAATTTAAAAAAAAAAATTTTAAAAATCTCACAAAAGGTTTTGAAAAAAATGTCACAAAAAGTTTTGAAAAAAAGTTTTGAAAAAAAATTTTGAAAAAATTTGAAAAGCAATTAGAAAAATTTTTTTTTTTTAAATTTTGAAAAACAATTTGAAAATATTTTTTGTTTTAAATTATGAAAAAAAAAAATTATTTTGTTTACCTAAAGATATTTAAAATTTGTATTTTAAGGCACAGCCCAATATAGCTCTCTTACTTGTTTTTGCATAAATTTAGATTAAGTTGGATTTTTGGTGCTAGCTTTATTTGTTCAGGAGATATAGAGATACAGATTTTATCCCCTTAAAATTCGAATTTCCAAAAATCCCTTCTTAGTGGATCTACACATCGGGAGAGGTACATACGTACAAAATTTCAAGACTTTCTAAAGAAACCAGTTTGCAGCTCATCAGTTGGATGTTTTCAGAGTCTATAACATACATAGGTAGAAACCTGTTTTGTATTTTATATATAGATAATTTATTGCATATAATAACATGAAATTTTGCACCATTGTTCCTTTGGTAAAAAGATAAGCTGTTTTGAAAATGGCAATAATCGGTCCTTAATTTTTGCAAGTCCTCAAACAAATTTCTTCTCGGAATATGGCTCTATGGTACATAAATTCCTATATAATAGCAGTTTTCATAAAAAATTTAGCAACAATAAGTTCTATGTAAAAAGTAATCACAAAACGAAATTTTGTTTGGATCGTTCCATAATTGTTCATAGCTCCCATATAAGGAACACATCTGAAAAACACTTACATACACATAAACCTCATGAAAGCATCGTTATCACATCAAAATTCGACGTCAATAATCCTCATGCATATATGTATCAGAGCTGTAAATGAATCATTCATTTTTGAATTAATTCGCGAATCATTCACACAAAAAAATTAATTGAATGAAATTTGAGTTAATTCAAATGAATTTGGTAAAAATGATTTGCAATTCATTTGAATTGAATTGATTTTGAATTAATTCAAATGAATTAGAAAAAATAATTCGCCATTCATTTCCAACTCATTTGAATTTAGAGTTTCAAAAAAACCGAAGAATTTCAAAACCGCGGTTTCGGTTTTAAAAAATTGAAAACCGATCGGTTTCGGTTCGGTTCGGTTTTGTGGTAATTTATTAACTATTAAATCAGTTGATAATATAGGAAATGCTATACAAATTTAAAGTTCAAACTTGACGAGTGTTCAAGATGATAAAGGAAAATTGGTACTTTTTCTTTTAATGGTACCTTTTTAATGCATTAAATTAGTTAGCTTATCTGTATAAATATATAAATGGCTTTGTAAGTTTGTTTGTTTGTTTGTTTCAGCATCAAGCCTAAACGGCTGAACCGATTTTATTGAAATTTGGAACGTAGATAGATCCTTACTTGGAAGCGTCAATAGGGTATCCATTTTTTCAATACTAGGACCAGATAGGGATAAACTGGAGGAAAACCGAATTTTTTTTATAAAATCCCTATATATTTTTTTTACTACGACAGGGGTAGCGAAGCGCATCGGGTCAAGCTAGTATACAATAAAATTGGCTATTATGCTTCTCAGTAAAGAAATAATCAAGAATAGGGTGCTCAATTGTATTATGATACCAAAAATAAAGAACTAAAATAAACTAAGGAGTATTTTTTCGATCTTCAAATAGTACTTTTTGAATTTTCTATAATATTGAAGCTAGAATCAGGAAATTACTTTGAAATTTCAAACTTGACAGTGGAAAGTGTGTAAAATTGTTACTTTTTCTTCTAATAGTATTTTTTATTATATTAAATTATATTGCTTCTGAGTACAGAAAGAATCAAGGTAATAATGATATTGAGGTAACAGAAGCTATTATTGAAATTTCTATAATAATGAACCTATAAGCAGGAAATTAAACACACATGATCTTGACTGAGTTAGAATATAAAAAAGGGATTTGCAGGTATTTTTTCCAACAAATAGTACTTTTTGAATATTTTATAACGATGAACCTAGAAACGCGAATGCAAAAGGAATAATTTATGTTATTATTTTTTTTATTGTTAAGGTACTTTTTGAATATTTTATAATATTAAGTCTTAAAACTGAAAATTGGGCACAAATGATTCCGAATGAGTCAGAATTCACGAAAGGTTATTATAGTCTCACCTTTCTTTTGTATTTTCTATAATAATGGACACAGAAATATGAAATTAAACATTCATGATGCTGTTTAGGAATACAAAATGTGGGTCTTTATGGTACTGTTTTTATTTTAATAAACCTTGAGAATGAGCTAGAATCCACATTACAATGAATCAATAAACATGAAACTCGAGACATATTTTCCTGTATTAGTATTAATTCACAAAGGGAGGCTTAATAGCACTATTTCTTTCTTCCAATTGGGGGCGCACCGTGTGTGCTAGTACTCCATACTTTTATCGGATATTTGAAGATAACTAAGACTTTGTTACAAAAATTTTGCATTATTAAGTCTGCGAAAGGTAGCCTGCTACATCATCTGAAGCTATTATTGTAATACAATTTAAAAAATTTAAATAAAACTTAAGTTATTTTTACCGATTTGTTCATTCCTAAATTTTAAATTTTTCTAGTGAAAATAGATTAAAAGTGAAAACCAAAGAATAATTGTCGGTTTCGGTTTTAGGCCTTAAAAACCGCGGTTTCGGTTTCGGTTAAAACCGAACTGGAAACTCTAGTATAAACGAAGTGATAAGCAGATATGGTGGAGAATAGAATTCAATTACCATCCGGTAGAAAGTTATAAGGTGCTTATAAGGTGAAGGCAAGATTTTGGTGATTTTATTTTTAGTTTATTGACCCTTTACTACCTGATATAATTATGGTGCTTTTAGGACATATGGGTAATTCCATGTCATCGTACGTGACATTTGTACGCCTATAGAGTGGAATAGATTTTCCAAAAATAAGAGTATCTGAAAAATAATTTTGTCTGTATGTTTAATTCAGAGTGTGCTATATTTTAAAAAAATAATAAGTTCTTTCGAAACATTGTTATCCAAAATATCGAGCGAAATAAGGGTATATCGTACATGATATAAAACGGAAGTCATTTTGAGGTACATGTAGAAATATGCGAAAATTTGCGAATCGTGTTTTATTTTAATTTCTTTTTCGAATCTAATAAATAATAATATTATTACATTAAACACCTTTTTTATGGTCCATATTATGGTTATCACAATCATGTAAATATTTACTGTGACTATAAACATGCTATAGTCACTATATTTTTTCAGCTATATTTTTTCTCTGCGTGTATATGAAATTATTTTTCTAAGATAAATTTTTATAATTTGTTGAACCTAGATTATTACACAAATTATATTCATTACTACTTGGACATCTTTAACCCATATTAACCAAAAGCAATTTCGAATGCACAGAAAAGGGATTTGTGGGAAATCGGTTTAGATTATAAAAAGTTAATAATGTAGAACGATAATTTTGTTGTAGTTAATAACAAACTAAAAATTTGATAGATTTTCTAAGTTTAGAATTGCAAATTTCGTTTTTTGTCTTTACTAAATTGAATTCATTAATTAACTTGTCGAAATTTTAACAAGCTACGTCATTTAGTTTGTGTTTGACAGCCACTGATAGCAGACTACCTCATGACTTAAGAAATTGGAAATTTTTTTTGGCGGAAAAAAACCATCATTCATGCATTAAACACATTGAAGACAGCAGGCTACCAACTGCAATCTGTCAAAAATAAGATACACACGTTAATATGAGGCCGAATTAGGCTAATTTCTATTTTCGTCAACTACAAAACAGAGTAGTAATGCTAATATAATAAAAAACTTAAATCAAATTAGAGCTTTAAAAAAAATATATTTTTTTTTACTTAATTAAGAGAAGTTTCTGATAACCATATTGAAATAAATTAATAACAGGTACATAATTAATTATAACCATATATTTTTACTCAAAATACATGTTTAAATCTTAATTACTTTGGAAATATTTTTTATTAAAGTCGTCTTTAAAATAATTCAGCAGCTGCCACACGACTACAACTGCAGCCAGCAGCATTTGTGTTCGTGTAGTCGTGTAGCCTGCTGTCTATGCTAAGCTTGATAAATACTATGCACCATCAATTTCAATGGTAAAAAAATGGTTTACTGAATTTCATTGTGCACACGGAAGATGACAAACGTTTTGCACTCCCAGTTGAGGTCTCTGGAGATTGAAACCATAGGCATCTCATATGTAAGTAGTTTCAATTTTGAATGATCACTTGGGTATGAGAAAGCTTTCCGCAAGATGGCTGCCATATTTGCTCGAAATCAGGTGCACAAAAAGTACACACATATCCAGTTTCCATGGCAAAAATCCACGAATTAGGCTACGAAATGTCCCTCTTTCGCCCTATTTCCACGAGTGACTATTTCTTGTTACCTATCCCGAAGAAATGTCTCGGAGGAAAGAGATTTGACTCCAATTGTGGAATCATCTCACAAAAAGTACCTATTTTGATGATCTCGACAAATCTCATTTTTTGGAAGGGATAAACAAATTGGAGAAACGTTGGACAAAGTGCATAGAGCTCAAAGGAGACTATTTTTAAAAATAAAACCTGTGTTTCATTTAAAAAGGCACAAACTTTTTGACCCACCCTCGTATTGCTAATTTGACCCTAAACTCCAAACATCAAATAAAATGTGAAACCTCTAATCAGCTGTTGTTTAAATGATCAGAATTTGGTTCTTAGATGACTTCGAAAATCGAAAATGTCCAATATAGAGCCAATCCTAATGCAAATATGTGCAAACATTGGATTATTTTAAATAATGTGTAGTGCAAACATACAATAATTAATCAATATTTTATAAATTCTCAGAATTAAATTTAACCAGTGCGATAGGTTGCTCTAAAATGAGTCAACTCAAAATTTTTCATATCTTATGAAACCCACTGTAAAAATCTTACATCATTTTCTCTACTCTTTGGACAAAAATTACTGTTTTATCGGTCTTCAACATTCATTGTAATGTATAAAAAACAAGTAAGAGCACTATATTCGGCTGTGCCGAATCTTATATACCCTTCACCAAATTATACTTTAAAATATAATTTAAAAAATTCTTATTTTCTTAAAAATTTTTTTTTTTCATAATTTTTTTTTAAAAGTTTTTTCCAATTTTTTTTTTAAATTTTTTTTTTAATTTAAAAATTTATTTTTTTAATTTATTAGTGAAAAAAGAGTTTTTTGTGAAAAAAATTCGGGTTTAAAAATATTTTTCCCGATTTTGACCCATTGTAGGTCCAACTTACTATAGCCTTATATACATCGTTGCAATGGACCTTGAAATATCTATCATTAGATATCCATATTGTCTATATTTATGACTTGGTAATCGAGATATAGATCAAAAATAGGCAACAAAAATAGATGTTGTTTCGGAGTTTTGCTCATATCTCCGTTATTTATGAACGGATTTTGCTGATTTTAAACAGGAAACTTCTCGAAAGCATGTCTGACAGAATTATTGAAGATTTGGATCCCGAAGACATCTTGGTCCTTCAGAAAATTGATTTCAACAGACAGACATGGCTTAATCGACTCCGCTATCTATAAGGATCCAGAATATATATACTTTATAGGGTCGGAAAATTATATTGTGGAAATTACAAACGGAATGACAAATTTATATATACCCTTCTCACGAAGGTGAAGGGTATAAAAACAGTTTTTTGCCTCTACTGAAAACTTTAAAATTTTAAGTTGACTCTCTTTAGAGGAACCAGTGCAATATTAAATAGTATTGAATTTTTCATTCCTGATACACATAGCCACACATGTATGAAGATTGTTCTTGAAAAATATAAAATTCTAAGCAATAACAAATAAAAAGTCAAAATACTATCAGACCAAAATTGAACTTTAATATTTAATTGTTGTCCGAATCTTTGCTTCTTGTTTTTTTATATACATAGATACTTTATTTACTTATGTATGTATTTCAGCTAGGAAATTTACAATTAGTCATTTTATTTTAAAGCTTTTTAATATATATAAAACTTAAAATACTCGTGTAAATTCAATTAATTTATCTTAGTACTCGTATCTGGTCAAGCATCAGTGCATTTTACCAAGACCAAAGTATGTTGCAACAATAAAAACGTTATTGTAACTACTAGAGTGTCCAACCGACAAATTCAAAAAACCGGTTTCCGGTTTAACCGAAAACAGTGTTTTATAAAAAAATCGGTTTCGGTTTTGTCATTCTAAAAACCGGTTAACCGGTCAAATGCTGAAATTTTCAAAAAAATAAATGAATATTTTTAAAAATTTCATAATATTTTGAAGTTATATGTTCAAATAAGTTTTACAAAGTATTTCGTTAAAACCGGTTAACCGTCTTAAAAAACCGATTTGTCAAAAAACCGAAAAGTTAAAGAAAACCGAAACCGGTCGGTTTTACAAAGATGAAAAAACCGGTTGACCGGTTTTCGGTTACGGTTTTGGATACTCTAGTAACTACTTATTTCAATGATTCAGAGATATAAAAAGCTTGTTTTATTTTAGTACTTATATTAAACTTTTTATGTAGTTTTAAGGTTAGTATTACGTACTAAACTTTTATTCAGTATTTACAACTAGAAAAGCAAAACAAAACATACAAAAGTCACACAATTTAAAAAAAAAAAAAAAAACAACATTAAGACTTCAATTTATGAACATTTGTTTATGTTTTCATAAAGAACTAAACTTGTTTTTAATTACATAATTAATTTATACAGAGAAGTACTTGCAATTAAGTATATACATAAATAGATCTGAAGGTAGAAATTGTAAAATCTTTGAAACCTTTAACAATTAAAATAACTATAAACAAATGTATAAATCTTAATTAAATTTATATTCATAATATCTCTAATGTCATGACTTATTTTTTATAAGTTGTTAAAACAAATCCCTTTAAGTGTATTCGATTTAAAGGAATTTTGAGATGCTCTGCTGTAATATTTCAGTAAGTACTCATTTGAAAGGGTCTTGACCATTTTAAATCTTAAGGGCGCACAGTGCGAGAATTCTAAAAAAGTGGAAATAATCCGTAATTTCGATTTTAATAAAATTTCCCATGGCTATAATCGAATTATAAACGACTGTATCCGAAGAAAATAAAAATATCCCCCAATATGATGCTATTAAGTTAATAATAGTTCCAATATAAATAAATCTTTTTTTTTTAACGCTTTTATTAAATTATTGAATCTGCCTTTTATAGGTCTAACAATAAGTATTTAAATCTTAAAACTAAAATTAAAACTAGTTGCTCTCCAACAAGAGAGCCTAAATAGTTAACTGGCACTCATCTTAGCGGTGTGGTAGATCAGCTCTACGGAGCCTGGATCGGGTTTGCATCTGCACAAGTTGTCTTGCAAGCGTATTGGGATGGTTTTGCAGCTTAACAATATATTTCTCACGGACTTTCTTGAACTCTTCCTTTACAAATGTCATTTATAAGTCTCTGTGGATGTTTTTAAAAGATTTTTATCATTTGCACGTATTGTTGAACGCTATATCCGTCCATGGTGATTTGGCAAAATAAACTGAATAAATGACAGCCTACTCCACAGATGTTGCTTCACCAAAATGGCCGCTATCAACTGCCAATGTTCGGAAGTCCTTTAGAAAGAAATCGCGCTACCTAATTTCATTACGATCGGTTCCCATATAAGGGCCAATTTATTACTTGTTTTCAATTTGTTTTTGTATCTAAGGAATGGCTAATTGTAACACTGTGCTACGAGTATGATGGTGTAGTGAATATAAATATGTGCAGTTAGGGACAAAATTGTTCACAAAACAACCAATATTAAATATAAATAACTTGCTTTTTCTTCTTCATTGTTTTTATTGAAATTTTTTAAATTGATTTTAATCTTATAAAACTAACAAAAAATATTAAATTCACTTTTTAAATTTAAAAAGGTTTCACATGTTAGCTGTGAACAATTATGGCCCTTGACGAAAATCCTTACGTTTTTGGGTATTAATATTTCGTGTGCCCCCCTCTTGCAGTTTTAACAGGGTTTTTTCGTTTTGGCATACTATTTACAAGATTTATTAGCACCTGTGGGTTAATATTTACCCACGGCTCGATAGAACGCTCCCAAAGTTCAATGATGAGTTTCGCTGGGTATTTTTTTGCCAATATTTTCCTTTTCAATATTGACCAAAGGTGTTCAATCGGATTTAAATCCGGAGACTGGGGTGGCCAATCTAAAAGTTTAATCCCATTTTGTTCAAACCACTTTTTTCGGCACTTAATTCCGGCAGTATGCTCCGGGTCGTTGTCTTGCATGAAGATGTCACCCTGAACCGGCTTTAAACCAAATATATCCAAACTTGGCATATATGAGTCTTCAAGGATTGTAATGTAATCTTTGGCACACATTCTGCCAGTTATTCGGCGTAGTACACCCAACTGGTTTCCACGAAAACAGCCACAAGCCATCAAAGATCTATCTCCAAATTTCATTGTGATTGTAATATTTCGCTCTTGGACTTCAATTCTTTTAACAACCCATGTGCATTGGCGCCCATCAGACCCAATACGGTTGATTTTTGTCTCATCTGACCAAGTTACCTTCATCCAGTCGTCAGCTGTATTAGCCTCACCAGACACAATCAATCGACGAGCTTCTCGAGCATCGGCAAGCGAAAGTTTTTTTTGGACGACCATATTTATTTCCCGTGGAGTTTAAACTATTCTGATTCTTTATTTTATTCACTAACCCTATTGATATATTCTATTTTTTAGCGATTTCGCGGACACCTTCCATTATGTCTTTTGCCACATTTTGTTTCAATAGGGGAGTCTTAGCTTTTCCCTTTATAAAAAGCTAAATAAATTATTTAAAAGAGTAGTATTTTATTTAAATACCTTTAAATAATGTCCTTTACTTACGTTATTAAACAAATTTTGTTTTTTTTGTATTTATATTTTTTAAAAATTGAGAAAATGATCTGAGGTTCAAAAATGTTCACACACGTGGATATAGTTGTTTAATTTCTTTTTAGTATAAAAGTAACGGTACTCCAAAAAAATGTTGCCATACAATAAACAACATTGTGCCAGACTACATAACACAAAATTGGTTGCCAGACCTAAGTTTGTAAAAAAATGTTTCTAGATATATAATCAATCATACTTTTTGTTAACAATTTTGTCCCTAACTGTATATATTCTAATTGAATTTTTGCAAATACATATTTTCATAAAAGTGCTAATTGCAAAGCAAAAATAAAATTTACTTTTAAAGAACTTGAAGAACTTGTCATTTCATAATCGCCATTATCCCCCTTACAGTGCCACCTCTCTGCCATTAACCTACTAAATTTCTTTGGAGAAAGAGTGCTAGTTAATGTGTAAATTTAATTCATAGAATCTGTTTAAAAGATGCTTTAAACGGCATCTAATTTAATTATTATTTCTTTATTCATATTTAAATTAACGTCTACAGTCCAAATATTGACAAAGCATTTTTGGTCACAACAGTTGGGCTGGCTGGGTTGGTGGTTTTTGTTTCGCCATAGAATCTTTCCAAAAAAAAAAAAAAAAAAACTAATATGAATAAACATTAAATTTGCTTACTACTAACTATACATATAAATATTAATCCATAATAGAGTTTATTTGATTTTATTTCGCTGGATTTTTGACTAATTAAAAAAGCAGCTCGTGTGTTAACAAAAAAAAAACCCGTACTTATGAACGTACGACGAATAGACAGGCAGACGCAAACACATCAGAAGAAAGACCCAACAAAACAAAATTCTACACCATAGACCAAGTTGAGAAAAAATTTTAATAAAAAAACGTGTTGAATTTGTTGACCACTATTATTAATATTTTTGTTGTGTCTTTTTTTTTTCTCTACTTTTCATGTAAGGGAATACTTGTATATTAAATTAATAAATAAAATTTTACATATTAATTAGTTAAATGATGAAAGAATGAAAAGTTTCTTTTTATTTGTCATTTGCTTACGATTTCTACGCATGAATAATTTTTATATATTTTTTTATTTTTGTCGTTGAAAACATTTTTGGCAATTAATTTAATCATACATTTGTTAAATCGAAATATTTATATAAATTGTGCAAATATATATATTTTGTTCTTATCAATAATTTAATTATTAATAAAAATATAAAATATTTTGTTCATTTCCCTATAGGAAGACATTTTTAATTGAATAATTATTAAAATAATTCATATCATTTGTGATGCATTTTTCGTATTAAATTATTTTTCAAGGGAAAATAAATTTTTTTTGTTGTGACTTTTTTAACGGAGTCTTACTACTTAGGTTGAGTTCGTAAATCTCTATATATCACTCATTTGCGATAATAGGCTCATATTTCATAATTGGGGTTTATGAACTGAGTTTGTATAGCCACCACCAAAAAGATGGGGGGTATATTGATTTTTGTATTCCGTTTGTAACACATAGAAATATTGGTTGTATAACCATAAAATAACTACGTCCATCGGTTTATCTGTTGAACGCACTATAGGACCTAGATTTTCAATGCCAAACTGCTTAGGAGAATAATAAGCATTTCTTTTGAAAGTTTACCTAGTTTGTTTGTGTATTTTAGACGGGAGCGTGTTTTACACAGACAGACGGACATTGCTCAAACGACTTAAAATTGCATAAGGATCAATAATATATTGTTACGAATGTGCAATGACGATTTGAATTTAACAGTCTGTAACGACTGCCTGCAGCATTCATCATGTTTGAAGGCACGTTCATCATTGACATTGTTTGTAAGTATGGCAACACTAAATGTTTGGGCTGCTGGCAATGACATCGAAGGCTCTGGAATTCAAACATACGAGTTTTGTCCGTTAAGAGCATTGTATAAGATTCCCGAGAGATGGCGTGTGTATAAATAGTGGCAGAGCTGGCAGTCGTGAGTGGAGTTGATCATAGGCATTGTTAGAGTTAACATCAACTTTCTTGTACGTTATAAAGTGTGTGTGTGTATTTCTGCGAATTGATAAACGAAACCCTACCATATAATAAATCACACAGTGGTTTAGAACCGTTTTTATTTGGAAATAATTCGGTATCTCGGGAACTATTTGAGATATTGTTACGAAATTTCACATGGTTGGAGCTGATATATGTTCGATTTGCAGTTGCTAAGGTTCGTACCGCTAATGGGGGCCAGTGCATTGCCCCTCAATTATAATTAAAATAAAAAAACTTGCTAACAGTTATCTTGTACCTATAAAAAGTTAAACTTATCCAAAGTTGGAACATGTAAAAAGTGGCGTATTTTTGAAATTTTTTCCCAAAATATATTTTTTCTTTTGTAAAAAAAATTTTTCTTCAAGACTATATACAATTTGTATATGATCCGGAAAGAGAATTTAATGCAAAAGCGTGTAACGTAAATTTTGGCTCACTAAAGCAAACACAACACCCCCCAGACCTAACCAAACTTGGCCAATTTTTAAAAAAAAATTTAGATTTGAGTAAAAAATTCTAAAAAGGCAAAGCACCGATCCTCGAAAAAGCTTTATATTTGTATAACCCTATATGTTTCTTAAACACTAACAGAGCTGTTTTACTATAACACGGTAAATAACGTCATAGTAGGCACTTTTGTAATAAAACTAAGTTTTTGGAACACATTTACCCCGTTTTAGGAATTTCGGTATTAAAAAAAAAAACAATGTCAAAAACTGTATTCCCATTAATTTAAGGACATTTACGTCTATACTAGTTCCAAATTTTGTTATGATATCTTTAACCGTTAAAATTTTACATTAATTCAAATTTTATATTTTTCTTCATGGAAAATCACCATATTATAATTTTTTTTGTTTTTAAAGCAAATTATGTCCCAAAAATTCATAAAATTACTTAATTTTACTAAAATATGAATTTTCAAGTCCTAAGGTTTTCAACAATATCAAATACTTTTATAAAAAGCCTTTATTTACTCCTCAGAAGCTCCACAAACTTTGCCTCCTTTGACAAATTTTTACGTTTTTTCATATATTTCAGCAAATTTGAGGGGAAACCCACTGGCCCCGATTAGCGCTAGGAAGCTGAAAAACTGCAAATCAACTCGAAAATACATCAACTCCAACCATGTGAAATTTCGTAACAATATCTCAAATAGTTCCCCAGAATTATTTCCAAATAAAAATGTTTCTAAACCACTGTGCATCATACTGAGTATATGAGCAATTCATTTTTCTTTTAAAATTTCTATAATACTTTTTTCGTGGATGATTTTTTTCTAAAGTTTCTTCCAATATGGACTTACGAACTTTGGCAGTTGATAGCAGTTATATTGGTAAAGCTACATCTGTCTAGTTGGCTGTCATTTATTGGGTTTGTTTTGCCAACTCACCATGGACGGATATAGCGTTTAACAAACACGTGCAAATTATAAAATTGTTACAAAATTTCCGTGATTTTGTTTTTCTTTTAATGAAGTAAAATGTACATTTTCCAAATGTGAATGCATTTTAAGTTTGTCAAGATACATATATTTTCAAAATCTAGTTAGTTTTTGCCGAATGTCGAGTTAGTTCACTAATTGAATCTGGCAACCCTAACTTACATACATACATATTTCATTACCGATAACACTTAAATGCTTGAATCTAACAAGGTGAAATTTAGCACTGATAAAAATAACCAAATAGCTTCAACCAGATAAATGTTTTTGTATATATAATGCACAACAATCGGTGCTAGTATTATATTGTAACGAAAACATAAATAAATACTTTTAAATACAATTACATACACAAAACCATTAATAACTGCCATTCACTCCACAAATAAAACTTAAATTTTAAACCATAGAAATCATTTAATAGCAGCCTAAACATGGTGTTTAAATCAATATCGAATTAGTAGTTTCTTACAAACGCATAGTTTTAGCCGTAACATACCTTAGGGGGCAATTCATTTATTTTTTTTATTAATGTAAAGTTCGTAAATCACTGTTGTGCAAATTTAAAGTATACCTTTAGGAGTTATTAAATGCGTTGTTAACCTTCCACTTGTCATGTATTTTTGTGTCAGTAAATTACAGCAATAATGTAACATTTTTCGTGTTTAGGTTGAACAAAACAATTAATGGATTCTAATCTTAATTAAACAAACAAATAATATTAGCAATTATACAAAAATACCTCTGGTAGAGTGTATTTGTTATAGGGAGAAAACTAAATTTTTCCACAATGCATCGGATTTGTTAGAACTTGGTAACCTGTGTATATATGGCCATACAAAAGTTGCTCAAAATTATACATACAAAATCGCTAAATTTTAATTGTATATCATTTTTTAACCACTTATATAATTTTTACAATATTGGTCTCATACTTAATGCTTCAACATATATTCCTAAAAAGTTTACTTATGATCACAGGATATTGAACCAAACTGTCCTTGGACAAAGGATATTTAAAATAAGATTAGATGGATTTTGTTCAATTATAAGCTACTACTGTAAGATACATTTCACATTAGGTAATTTAGTTGTGCAATTAAGTCTCTTGCACACAAAACAACTTGCTAAATTTTCTTCTCCTTAACCCTTGCCCAATGAAATTGCCTAATGTGAAATGGGTTTAAGGTTAAAGAAATGTAAAGAATTCTCCATTCTTCTATGTAATTTCATTCAAGCTAATTTTTTATTTTATGGAGACAGTATTATTCATCTTAAACTTTTAATATGAAACATTTTTAAAATTATATTTGTTTCCATGATAAAACAATAGTTATATTATGTTTGTTTCATGTTTTTTCTTATTGGGCGATATTTTAAATATAATTTAGAATCTGGCATCTCTGCCTCAAAATATAGATATCGTGTTAGTTTAAACTAAAAAGAGTTTATTAAAATTTTAAAAACACTTCCATTTTGATTTCAATAGTGTTCTGTTGTGTTCTAGCGTACCTTTTTTGAGCTTTAAACGCCATTTTGAAATACTAGAAGTTTCTCTAAACTTCTTTAAATTGTATTTGAAAATAAAATATCATAAAAGTTATTCTAATATAATTGTGAACATGTATTTCTTGGATAAGATGGGGGGGATGATAAAAATTCATCTTCTGGTGGTACCGTATTATATTTTAAGATATTTGTGAAGGAAAATGTGCTTGAATCATTTCTACAACCTGTGTCGCTGAAAAGAAAGAACCTGGAGGAGCGTTTGTCTAATGCCATTGTAAAAAATACAGTTTCTATAGGTGATCTAATTATGATAGGTGAGTGCCCTCATTATATTAATGTTTCTTCGAAGTTAGTTGAATCTTATTGAATGGCATTTCAGGTGCGTTATCTCAGTCTTGTGATCCACCTTCGGGAGAGTCGAATGTGCCATTTGTTGATCTGTCTGCTGGCCAATCGGTCGCATCGGCGAACTCTGATGTTAATGATAGGACTGTGTGCTACTCTGATACTCACTGTGGTTACATTATTGTACTTTGTGATACATCTGGCCATAAGGGCAAGAGGGACAGTTTGAGAAACTTCCTTTTTTATGAGAGTATTAAGGATTGTGGTTTTATTGACACTTTTTAAGATTAAATTTGCTTCGGCATCTGATGCCAATTTTTTTGTCTCATTTGATTTTGCTACTCTGGGATAAAGGACCTTTATTCCGAAATCTTTTATATATTCTTAGGGGTCATTGTCATGGTTTTAACTCGAACGAGATTCTGCCATCAGTGTCTTTTACTATGCGATCACTGAGGTATCGATGTATTATCTGCCACTTCGACAGTGTCGCAAATGTGGTAGGCTTGGCCACACGGAGAAGGGTTGCTTGAAGTGTGGGACTAAGTGTGTACTATGTGGTTCCACTGATCATGTTTCAACGGATAAATCTAAGTTCCCTACGTGGACACAGGAGTATAATATTCTGAAGATTATGACAATGAAACAATTGCCAAGAAAGGAGGTTTTGAACTCATATTCTATTAATGTTTTTGATTTAGTTGATGGGTATGATAATAACTTTCCCCCAATTGGTGGTGTGACCTCTGAGCCTGGATCTATAAAATTCTCGATAGGGATAAGAAGGTAAACAAGATTATGACCAGGTAGAACTTTAACAGGATTGCTAAACCTAAGCCATCTTAGAGGCAAAATAAGCCTTTTCAACTCATGCAACCAATCGACACCAATCCCACTATTCCGATTGTTCATCGCAAATTGGAGAGGGTGACTCATTTTGAGAAACTTGTTACTAAGATAACGAATGTTATGAAGGAGCACTACTCGAAGGAAGGAATCTTCATATGTCAGGGTATTCAATTATTTCAAGATCAAATTTAAAATTTTTTTTCCTCGTCTAATTTGTCCTTTGTCCTTCAACAATAAAGTTATTTCAGCATAATGTACAAAGTTTTGTTTCAAAATAAAGGCTCAATTGAGTACTTTATCAACAATTTTTCTCTTGATATTTGTTTTCTGTCGGACATTTTTGATGCTGATGAAACTAATTTATCCAGCATTCTCTGAATTTTTTTTTGTAAACCTAGGGCTGATGGTTATGGTTATGGAACGGAATTGCATATTTTGATACTAAGAACTTTGAATATTAGACCAAATCTTGTACTTGTTTCGGTATATCTTCCTTCTAATAGTAATGTATGTCTTCCACTTGATATGTTTCGTCTTGAATTAGGCAGATTGCTTAATTTCATTGCTCGTTTTGATAACGAAATTATGGCTGGTGATTTTAATGATGGCTCAACACATTGGGTGACTATCATGACTCATCCATTGGTAACCTTGTATACAGAATGATCTCGGATTCATATTTCGAATGTCTGAATGATGGTTGACCTACGTTTTTACCTCATCTTCATAGCTTGAATGGTACGGTTCTTGATCTTAGCTTTTCCAATTGTAGATTTCCTATATCTTGGAAAAATTATCCTGTATGGTTAGGTGGTAGTCATCACTTCCCGATAATTATGGAATTTGTTTCATCTATGTTACGACCAGTTTCTTTTCTTTCTAAGAGGCAATTGTTATTGTACTTGAATTACACTTATCTATCAACGGACCTTGAGGAAACATTTGCTCCAAAAATCTCCTTTGATAGAAACAGAACTTCGGCTACCTTCTCTCCTAAATTATGGTGGAATTCTAATCTCTCTGTCCTCTTTCGTTTGCAAGTCGCTGCTAGGAAAAAGGCATCCAAATATCCCACAAATGAGAACCAGGATGTTACCTCTTCGGCTTTCCATAACTGGAAGGATGCTGTTAGAAGGGCGAAGTCTGGAGGAAGACTTTATGGAGAGATATTAGGATTGTACCGATACCTAAGAGGGATATCCGACATATAGCTTTGATTTCTGTCTTTTTTAAGACCATAAATCTTATTGTCAAGGTGAATGGTTTTCTTCCCTCTCGCTCTTTTGCTTATAGGAAACAGTTTTCGGCCCCAATTTGTATCAATGAATTTCTCTTAAGAGTGTCACTTCTGAAATCCCAAGGATTTACGATTATTTCTGCTAATATCGACATTTCTCCTACTTATGATTGTGTTAATGTTGGAATTTTAAGACGAATTTTGGTTGATCATATCATTGACTGGGTCATTTGTTTCTTATCGAATAGCAATCTATGTCTGAGCAACAGTTCTGTTAGGGCCTTCAATGGTCTTCCATAGGGTAGCTGCCTATCACCGATTATTTTTTTAATTTACATTCTTCCTCCTTGCATGGTATTGAGGATGTTAGCATCCATTTGTTTCAGTTTGCAGATAATTTTATTATTCTTTCCTTTCTTTGGATTTTGCTGTTGGAAATTTGTCAAGGAAAATCTTGAAATTCAATGATATTTGTAGTTCTCTTAATTTCACTTTCAATGAGATGGATGATATAGCAGTTAATGTTCATCGTAATTCTTTAGTTTCTTCACTTGGATTTCTTGGAAGGAGGATTATGAATAGTTTATCGGTTAAGGAACATTATGATGTTGCGTTGCGTAACTGTTCCCCGGAGGTGAATGTACTTAAATGCTTGAGAAGAATTAAGAGCTTCATTACAGGCAAGATTGAGTATACCAGTACCCCTACCGCTCATTCCCCTTGTTATATTGATCGTAAGATTCAATCAAATCTCCGAAGATGGCTTGGTTTGACTCCTTTAATGCCGCATTGGCTTGTAGGCTTCCTCCTGATTCGAGGGCCTTGTTTCTTACGGTAAAGGTACTTATTTGTATTGCAATTGTGAATCGGACACTTTTTCATTGGTGTCGAACAATAGACAGTTGAATAATAGTTACTCGTATGTTTTTTCGAAGTTTGGACACATTTTGGATGGGGTTGGCAGGTGCATTAAGTCAAAGGTGTCTCGCATAGTTACTTTTAGGATTGATCATCTCTTTGATAAGTAAAACTTTCCTGTCTTACCTTTTCTTTGGGCTTACTACAATCGATTCTTTTGTGAGTAATAGGAATCAGAATGGCTACAGATGCTTCCTTGGCTGAGTCTACGTCGGGTTTTGCTGTTTATCTTGCTTCTATTGATAGATTTTTAATTTTCCGGTGTGACATGCGATTATCCTCCTTATCTGTTAAACTTGTGGCTATACGTGAGGCCTTGTTGGCTGCCAAATTTCATATGGTCTGCACGTATTGTGATTTTTACTGATAGTAGGAACTTTCTAATTGAACCTATATAAAAACCAAGCTATTAAACAATCTAATTTTTGAATCGATATTTTCGCTTTCGTCCTATATCAGTACCAACTTTTTAAATGCGTGCAGTACACTGTACACAATATGGACGTTAAGCATACAAAAATAAATTTTCATTTACCACCTTCTTACTACTCTTAGCAAGATGATGGATCAACAGAAGGAGTTGTATAAGTGTGTATGAGACATAGTAATATTCTCTGCTAGTTTAAATTTATAATTACATTATTTTAAACTCTAAAAAAAAGTGTAAGTATTAATTGAGTAATTTTTTAACTATTTGTGTATTAATTTCAATTAAATACATTCATTTTTTATTATTTATTTATAAGAAATATGTCCACTAAGTAACTTTGTCCAATATATTTGAACTCACCAGGTAGCCAGGTGTGACGATTTACCCGTAATTTGACATCATATTCTGAATTACCAGCCTCAATTTTCAGTTTTCTATTCTCAACTATTTCTCTTTAATGTCTGAAAGGGTTAATGAACACTCATTCATTACTAATTAAATCTGTTTTCATTTCAAATTAACAAATTTTAAACCAGTATTTGCCGTTAGATTCAATACTAAAATAATGATATAAATTATGTAAATTTCAAAATATTTTTTTATTGTTTAGATACGTCAATTGTTTATAATAATAAATCTCTTAATACGATTTTTTTGGGAATTTCTAGGAGTGCCCATTATTGTGACAATTTATAAAAAAGTTTAACACAAAATTTTAGTCAAATCGAACAGAGTTTACCCGTTTTTACAAAAAACTATTAGTAAATATTAATTTTTGTATTGTAGGTGAAATAATTAATCGATTTTTACCAGTTTTACTACCTCTACGATGGGTAGTCATCTTGACGGGATGTAGAGGCTTAAATGCAATGATTCGTGTTGGTCATGCTGGAGGAGACAGTTTAACTTGAGTTAGCTGTCTCTGGCAGATTCTACCATTCCAGAAGAGCACTTGTTGAGCATGATATTAGGAAATATTAAGAAAAATACCAGCTGAGCCATCTAGCCCGGAGGAGATCTAGGAGATCCTCCAGTGCTGTAACCCACACCTTCCGATTCACGATTGGAAAGTTGAGAAGGTTACGGACACTGAGGGATCTTCGAGAAAGGCGATCGTTGCCCTGAATAAGGACTCTTTGGGGCCGCTAAGGAAGACACAAGGGAAGGTCAACTATGGATTTGGTATGATCATCCTGAGTGTCTACCATAGCGACAACAAAGGCGATACCTCCTCAGAAGATGATGTATAACCCATGCTTTCGGAAGAAGGTATGGAAGGCAATAAAGCCGCAGGTCCAACCGACACTGAAGATACCAGCTCTGTCTCCGAACTGGTTGGTACCTTCTTTGAACGGATTGACGTTGTTAAAATGAAGCATGGTGAAGGTGACACAAATTAACCTTCACCACTCTAAAGCAGCATCCGCTGCATTGCTCCTCCGACTTGCTAAGAACGGGGAGGAGCTAGTCATGGTCCGGGAATCTTGGATCCATCAGGATCGTATCTGTGGGCTATGTTTGAAGGGATATAAGTTCTACTACGCTAAAGGCGCAGGTAAAATTAGATCCTGTTTATTGGCTAAAAGCTCTTTGAATATCTTCATTCTGTCTGCTTACAGCAATGAAGATACAGTAGCAGTCTCATGGGAAACTAATGAAGGCAGTTTGTTATGGCTCATATCCAGCTACATGGTGCATGGCCACGGAGAACACCCGCCAAATGATGTTGTCCTTAGTGCTGTGAAAAAGGCGAATGAGTCCAGGATACCTTTGGTTATCTGTGCAGACGCTAACTCGCACCACAAGAAGTGAGAGTCTTTTCAGTTTCATACTTAATAGTAGTTTGGAAGTAGAATAGAGGTTCAGAACCTACCTTCATTGTTTCGAACAGAAGTGAGGTACTAGACTTAACACTTGTGAGTGCTGAGCACCACGGTATGATTAATAATTGGGCTGTCTCCAGCGACTGCTCTTTTTCTGATCACCAATTTATTGATTTCAATATTGGCGTAACTTATAGGAGTGTTGATACCATTCTACTAGATGTACTCTCTCGGTCTTCACCAGACACGCCCTCTATTGAAAGTAGGGAAGATATTGAGTTAGCAGTTGGGACACTTACAGAAGCGATCCAATCCGCAACTAATTTTGCCTGTAAGCCAAATATTCGCAGGGAATCCTGAGATAGCACACGCCAGAAGGACGTGTCATAAATTATTCCACGAGGTAAAGAGGCTGGGTAACTGGCCGGCATACAAGTCCTCAGTGAATCACTTTAAGAACCTTACGGGGAACGCGAAAAGGAAAGCTTGGAGGGACTTCTGAAGCGGCATGGAAGGATCCTCTGAGACTAACCGATTACGTAAAATTCTATCAACCTCACCGGTTGTACGAAGCTATATTCAGAGACCCTGTGGTAGATGGACTCTGAATAGTAAGGAAACTCTTGAGGTCCTACTGGACACTCACTTCTCAGGCTGCCTCCCAGTCGACGATGAGACTGTTAATGGGGCTGCTGATTATGTTGCTCCGTGTGATAACTGTGTTCCGGTGAACAGGGAAAGAATCCAGTGGGCAATCAAAAGCTTCAGCCCGTTTAAATCCCCTGGGCCGGATGGCATCATTCCTGCTGATCTTCAGAAAAATGAAGTAATAGTTATACCATGGCTCATTAATATATACACAGCGTGTATCAGATGGACCTATATTCCTACGTGGTGGACGAGGTGTAAGTAGTCTTCATTCCCAAAGGAAGTAAGGCGACTCATACCAAACCGAAGGATTACAGACCAATTAGTCTTGCATCCTTTTTGCTGAAAACCCTAGAAAGGGTAATTGACGTATACTTGAGAATGACCATTCCGACGGAACTCATCTCTAAATCCCAACACGCCTCTACTATGAGCTTGCTCAGGCAAGATTTTTTGATAGGCATTTCCATATTATGATCCCGGACTCTTCCCCCCTCACGATGTCATAAGGATATACACTGACGGCTCTAATAGGGGAAATATGGTTTCTATATTTAAATCTTTGGGATAAAATCCTACTTTAGGCTACCTAACTCCAGTACTGCTTTTCAGGAGGAAATTACTACCACTAAACGTGCATCCAACTGCCTGAGGTATTATCGAATATCTGGTGATATATGTATATTTACTGACAGCAAGGCTGCCGTTAACGGAATAGCGGGTGTCCTCACGAAATCTAGATTAACCGAGGAATGCCGGGTATCCCTAAATGAGATAGCGAGACATTCTAGGATAACGCTTATATGGGTCCCTGGACACGATGGAAATCAGGGTAATTATATAGCAGATGAATTGGCCAAAAGGCGTGCGATGATGAAAGAGGAGGCGATCGACACCTTTTCTGGTATTTCCCTTGTTAAATAGAAGATGGCTGTTCAGCAGAAACTATATGAGACTGCACAAAACAGGTGGACTAATGAACCTTCCTGTGCTACTGCGAGGTCGACTTGGCGCGTATATGATGCTGGCAGGACGAATCTACTTATAGATTACCGTCGTGAACAAATAATTGTCTCCTTTATTACAGGACACTGTTTAATTGGGGCACATGCTAGAAGAATGGGCTTACGGTACAATGATTACTGTAGAAGCTGCCATAATGAAGAAGAGGAAGAGACTGTGTATCACCTTTTCTGCCAATGCCCGGCTCTGACAAACCTGAGGGAACGTATCCTACGATTTCCATTCCTATCATGCTTGGATGAGCTATCAAGGATGAATCTTACACGAATCTACTCCTTCATCCGGGAATGTGGCTGGTTTAACCTGAAGGCAACGGAAGTATTGTAAATACCCGCTGTCTACCCCTTGGGTTTAACAATGGGATCAGATTTGAATGGACCCAAGTGAGCTGCTTGAGGAGCGGCTGCCCATGGAACCTAACCTACCAGTTTCACTAAGCTTCGTGCTTGGAAAAGAATGCATTTTCCAAATTTTATCGAAATATCTTCAAAATTGATACCTATACTTTGAGCTTAACGGACATCGTGAAAATTTTTAATATATCTCTTAATCTTCACTGATAATATGTGTTTATTTACTACGTTTTAAGAATTTTGGTATTTAAAAATAAAAAATTTCAAAAACTATAAGTACATTTGGATCTACATTAGTTCCAAATTTTGTAATGACTTATTTAACCGTTAAAATTTTACATTAATTCAAATTTTATATTTTTCTTCATGGAAAATCACCATATTAAATTTTTTTTTTAGATTTTAAGTTAAATGACGTCCGAAAAATCTATAAAATTATTTAATTTTACTAAAATATTGTTACGAATGTGCAATGACGATTTGTTTGAAGGCACGTCAATCATTGACACTGTTTGTAAGTATGGCAACACTAAATGTTTGGGCTGCTGGCAATGACATCGAAAGCTCTAGAAATCGAACATACTAGTTGACCGTTAAGAACAATCTCGACTACTCGGATGAAGATGGCAGTGCGTGTATAAATAGTGACAGAGGCTGCAGTCGTGAGTTGAGTTGATCATTGGCGGTGTTAGAGTTAACATCAACTGTATTGGAATACTTGTACGTTATAAAGTGTGTGAGTGTATTTCTGCGAATTGATATACGTGTATAAAGACACTGAGTGACTATTTAATTCTGTTGTTGTTGTACATTCTAAATAAATAAAGAGTTGTTACAATTTTAAACTACTAAAACTGCTTTTTATTTGCAATCAAAAGTATCCGGTTTATTTAAAGGAAATAAACCCACGTTTTTAAAAGGTAAAAACGTAACAATATCAATCTCCAAGTCCTAAGGATTTCATCAATACCAAATACTTTTATAAAAAGCTTATATTTACTCTTCAGAAGCTCCACAAACCTTTTGAAAAAATGGAAATTGTTTAAAGCAACTTAAAGTACTTTTACATCAGTAATATTTATTTAGCATATATTCCTTATACTCACCAACAATTTGCAAATTTCAACTTTTTCAGTGCAGCACTAAATTAAAGAATACTATTTTTCTAACAAAATATTTGTTAAACACAGTATTTATTTATTTCATATTTCATTTTATTATTATAAATTTTTTAAACAATTTTGTTTAATTTTATTCTTTAAACGAAATCCTCTTACATTAGACATCAATTTATTTCTATACTACTATATACTTATACATATTTATAATTTTAAGTATTTTTTTATTAATTAAAACTATGTACACACATTATTATAAGGAAACTAAACTTAGTACTTAGTACCTAAATACATACATATTTATAAAAAAAGAAATATCACAAATAAAACAAACACACAAATACATACAATCACAAAAAAAAAAGAAAAAAATACCACTTGACAAATTAAAACACAATTAGTCCTAGTTGGAGAAATTTAGAAAAATAGGAAAAACTAATAATAAAAAAACATGGAAATAGTTAACAGAACAACTCATACATACATATATTCATTAGAGTGGTCACTATAAATTCGGGCCAAAAAAGTAGTTGATGTTTTTAATTCAAATTATTGTTTAGTTTGCTGTAAGACTCAACCATTATTATTAAGAATTTATAATGTTTAGTGCTCTCCTAATGTATAGTACCAAGGAACATGAACAACAGGCATATTACTGCAAATATTTAATGTTCACATAAAGCGGAAACTAAAACAAAACAAGCAGGAGAACTTTTTACACAAAATATTCTTATATACCCAGCAGTTTTGGGTGGATAACCCGAACTAGTGAATTTACCTATCACTTAGGTTTAGCACTGGTTACATAATTAGCCACAAGACTAGTTATTTTAACATGTTTGTGTGTTGAACAGATATTCATTTAATACTACATAGATTACAAAGCGACTGTCTGACAGCTGGCCCAAAATAGTCAACGCATGGGATTCACATACCAGTTGACCCGATAATATAAGATTTATAGCATGTAAATGTCTTTAAATTTAATAATATCTTTACGATAATAATTGCATATCAACAAAAAACCTTTTGTTTTAAAATCTCATTTTGTGCCAATGACACGACTATCAACATAATGGCAAAATTTCAGAATCCAAAGTCTATATCTTTATTAGCTATAAAAAAACTGATTGAATTCAATACAACTTTTTTTCTTTTTTTAATTGTTATAGTACAAATTCCAACTTTTGCATAAGAGTTATATGAACGAACCTTCAGCACATACGGAATAACAATTAGTCAATTAGGTCTCTTATCAGTCATATTGTCATAATGTACTAATATATCACGGCTTGGCGGCTCGGCTTAACCGAGTCTTAGGCATTCGGCGATGATCTCTGCTGGTTCGTTACGATAACACAATAAACATAGCATAGAAAGTAGTATTATTTAAGGACATTTTTTGCTTCAAAAGCAATAAAAACCATTGCGAAATATTAGGACATTATGACAATATGACATGATAAGAGACCCTGTGAATTGACAAAATATTCTTATATGAGGTATTACTCAATCACCATACGGTAGGAAGTTATAAAGTGCTAAACTTTGAAGCCAACATTTTGGTGATTTCAAACATAGACGCAAAGCCAACTGTTACAAACTCCTATAATTATGCTTAGTTTAATACATATGTAAAGGGTTGCATTTTAAGTCCGATGGAACTTACGAAAGGGTTAACTGTCAACAGAACTGTCATACTACGCTCACTTTTTGACAATTATGATCAGTATACTCTGGCAAATCATCATGAATAGATTGACGCTTGAACAACGTTATCAAATTATCCAAATTTACTTTGAAAATCAGTTATCGATTTGCGAATCTTATAGACGACTGTTTTGTCGAAAAATTGTGTTCAGCAATGAGGCTAATTTTTAGCTTAATGGGTTTGTTAATAATCAAAATTGCTGCATATGGAATGAGAACAATCCACAATAGACACTACAGACTCCATTACATCCAGAAAAATGCTGGTGGTATCATCGGACCTTATTTCTTAAAAAATGGAGCTGGAGCTTCACTTCAATGGAGATCTTACCGCACCATGATAAACGATTTGGATGACATTGATTCGGGTGAGATGTGTTTTAAGGCGGATGGCGCTACGTGCCGTAACAATCGATTTATTGAAATCAAAATTTGGCGATAACTTGATTTCGACAATTGACTCCATGGAGGCGAACATTTTTCGTATTATTCGTGACATACGGCCAGCTGGCCCAAATTAGACATCCAGAATACGCTTTATACAGCTATATATTAGTGTAATGTCTTGATCCTTCGAATACAAACAAATTTTTTGTGTTATTTTTTACAATTTCAAGTTCAATCGGGCCTAAAAAATACACTTTATATATCTAATGTGACCACATTAACAACAGATCATTGTTAAAAAAATAAAAGAACTAGGGTGAGTTTTTTAAAGTGAAATACAAGAAAAAATGTAAAGTGACTACTCTCTAGATTACTTAGAGACACTTAATTGACAATTGTCTTCACATTAGATTACCTGGGATGTATAAAGTAACCAATTTACTTTTTACATTACAAAAAGCTCATTTGCACGTGTCAGTGACTCAAAATATATAAATTGAAATCAGCCAAGTGATCAGATATTAGAGAAAATTACTGCCTATAAGTGATACATTGACTACTTGTAAAACTGCAGGGTACTTAAGTACTATACATACAAATTAATATATATAATTGTAAAATAATACAACTACCACCCTGCCGTTTTAAAAGTTAGGGTGAGTTTCAAAACTTCACAAAAACTTTGCTGTGAAATTCATATCAAAACAAAGCAAACAAACTCTTAGTTAAAATTGTAAAAAATAACTTTGCAGTTACAGTTTGCCTTTTCCGTGCCATACATTTTTAAAGGTAGCCTTTAGAAATGCATGACTTTGTTTAAGTTGCTTTGCAAATAACAATATTTACCAAACGATTTTTAAAAAACACTTTACGCAGGTAAATACTTTTTTGGAATCTACAGTATTCTAAAATTTATATAACTAATGTGGTCACACATTTATAATTGTGAACATTTATAATTTTATCATGTGCACTTTAAGACAAACCACTGATGTCGTTTAAAGTCGACAAAAGGTAAATTTTTAAAAGGAATTGTATTTACTAATTCATCTATATAGAAAACATGCATATCAAATAAAAGATATTTCCAAATTCGTATTCACATTGGGCCGATTTTCCGAAAAAAATTCTGCGAAAAATTTTTCTCGCCAAAATTTGTTTTCACCAAAATTTAAAAAAGAAAATGATTTTTAATCTTCATATTATACTATACATTGATGAAGGTATATAGCATTCGTCACAGGCGAATATTACACTGTTACTAATGTCATGATCGCTAGTTACTTGCTAGTACTTGCAGGAAATAATGAAATACTAAGCATTAAAAATATTTACTCAAATAAATTAAAATTTATTTTACATTTTTATTTTTTATATTTAAGCTTTTCGGTTTTTCAACCCCTGGATCCGCGTCTGATAAAGGACAAGTGAACAAATTTGGTACCTTATGAAAGTTTCTTGAAAGCCCTCCAAAACTGCTTAATGTCAATTGACTTAAACATGAGCATAATTCCAAACAAAAATCTAAAAAATAAATTCTTTAATATTTAATATTCAAGTCATTGTCGACCTCTCTTAATTCATTTTGTAAATAACACTTTATTTATTCACACATTTTTTCATTAATTAATGAAGGTCTTCGAAATATCCATGAAAAATTAATATTAATTTCCGATCTTTCTCCTACTCTATTTCATATTTTTCTAAAATACCTTATACGTCAAACTTCCAACCCTATCCATTCTTTTGTACATGACAACAACATTTGTCATTCATATTCAATCCTATCGGAGATTGGGAAAATAAGGAAAAACATGAATGATACCCTCAATCGGGACCTTCTGACAATCTCTGAATGGGGTCGTGCGAATAGGGTCGCTTTCAACGCTCGCAAGTCTCAGTTTTGCTTGTTGACATATAAACGAACGACAGACCATGTCGCTTCATCCGTATTTACAGGTGGTGTAAATATTGTGGAATCAGACGCTCTTGATGTTCTAGGCATGAGAATACAATGTGTCAAAAGAAGCAAGTGTCAAAAGAAGCAGAGGACGAAGGTGATTATTGGTGACAGTAGGGCATCCAACTGTATTGATTCGCTGGAGCACAGTCGCAATGTAGGCTGCGTTTCGTTGTTCTATCGGTACTACAGTGGAATGTGTTGTGATGAAATTAGGGAACATGTTCCTGAATTTTACGTAATACACGTTTTTTAATCAAGAACATAGTTTGGCCACGATTGGCCAGTGGATCGAACAACACACTACAGGGAAAATTCGTTGTTTAGCCAGACTGTACGTATGTGGAATCTACGCCTTCATAGGGGAATCTGGCTGGTTTAACCTGGAGGCAACGGAAGTATTGTAAATACCCTGCTGTCTACCCTTTGGGTATCACAATGGGATTAGATTTGAATGGTCCCAAGTGAGCTGCTGGAGAAGCGGCTGTCCATGGAACCTAACCTAACCTAGTTTCAACACAACGCTTCGCATGAGTAGGGGTCATACCCTGAGTGCTGGTCCAAGAAGAATCAAAAATATTTATTTGAAAAATAACCATTAAGTTCGATAATATCTAATTATTATTGATAATTGATCGTAACTACCGCCAGGTAGTATAAGGACAAGATGGCCTATTCATACTTGGCGAAGTATGAACAGATAGTTAGACTGTTAGGAATGAAATTAAGAATCTATCGTCAAAAAGTAACGATTGAAAATCTTTTTAGAGGCCCTAAGCTCCTTATAGGAAATAAAGCATCTAACGATTACGTTGGGATTTTAAGCAATAAATTTAGTATCTTAAAGAAAATATTTAATTTGAGAACATCGACTACTTTTTTGGCTCCACACAAACCAGGACCATACTATTGTACATGGATACCTAGTGTGTGTATGTTAAAGGAAACTTTGAAATTTTAATGACCAAATTTATTAAAAAACTAATACATTTAAATAGGGATTTAAGAAATTTTCTTAGTAAATATTTAGTTCAGTTCACTGATTAAGTGCTTTTTTATCAACTTAACAAAATTATAAACCATAGTTAACTCTTAATAACTGATGTAATAAACTGTGCTATTACTGTTCTTAATTTCAACATGTCTTCATATTTTGGGATGGCTAATTAAGGCAATATTAAGCAAAGAAAATATGAAAAAGGCTTGGAAGTGTTTTATTCATCATTAACTATTTCAGATTAATAGTTTTGGAAACACGATCAGCGTTTTAATGAATAGGGCTATTTTAATTTCCTAAACAAAAACATTTTTAATCTAAGTTAACAGTAAAAGTTTTCCTATACAGAATATTCTAAAATATGGTTAAGGAATCGCTCTTTAAAATCAAGGATAAATACATATAAACACACACACATGTATTAAGAATTAACTTAAAGATACATAAATTATTATTATTACAACTAAAACTGTATACAGTGCACTCGCGGTAACGTGAACTAATTAAAACCAAACGAGTTCATGTTAGTGGAATTGTTCACGTTAGCGATTGTCGAATTTCACGTTATGTAATGCATTTTAATCAATAAAACAAAATTATTGATTAAAATGCATTACATAACAAAACAAAACGAGATCACGAGAAACTATAAATTGAAATAAAATTACATAGCAAATAAAATTACTCATTCGATGCCACTAAAAAAAATTAATTTAGAGGATACAAACACATTTTTTTTATAAGGGGATTCTCAAAACTTTAAAAATTGAATTTAATGTATGTATTGAAGTGTTGTCTACATGATTAGAAAACAAATGCAGTGAAAAAAATTGTTCACGTTATAGAGCTTTCTGAGTTTGTTCACGTTACAGAGTAGTCAATGTAAGCAAAAGCTTGTTCACGTTAGGCGGTGTTCACGTTAGACGGTGTTCACGTTACCGCGAGTGCACTGTACTTCTATATGCTTATATGTATAGTTAGTAGATTCATTCATAAACATTTTCGTATGTATTTTACAAACCACTAGGATAAATTTACATTTGTATGTATTTGAACCAACAAAACAGATGTAATATTTTACAATATACAAGATACAAATGAGCAAATACAAATAAAGCTACAACCATAAAGTATCTTGTTGTTTATAAAATTACATTTAGTTTATAATTTATAACATCTACTACGATGGAAATTCATCTAAACTTTATAACAAGTTTAAAACTACCTACAACTATAAATACAAAATACAAATATGTTGTCCTACAACTATAAATACAAAATACATAAACACACACACACACTGGATACACAGGATACACACACACACAAACACTATAGAAAGAAAAGGATATAAGGAAACACACACATACACTTATGCTAAAATTACACAAAAGGTTATGAAAGGCAAGCATTTAATGGAGACTACAACTACAAATGTTTGGCATTACAGGGACAAACTATTAACATAACGTATGAAATGATGTATTTTTCTCAAGTTTGTAACTATTTGTTTGACATAACAGTGACCAACACATCATTCAGGTTAAATGAATTTGAAATATTTTCTAACATTCTTTTTTTTTTTTGTTGCTTGTGATTCATAAATAATGAGAACAAGTTTTAATTAAAATAAACATTTCTAACTGAGGACATTTTATTAAGGAATATTTAGTGTTGAAGTTTGTTGTAAAATTTGATTTATAAGCGAAAGGATTATTATAATATTTATGCAATATTGTATCTTGATATTGATGATGATCCGGTTGCTTTTAAATTGTCTAACATTTAGAGATAATGATAAATTTGGGAGAACTTGAAGTTGCTTTATACTACTTCAATAAGTCAAAATTAGCTGTCATAGTTTTAAAGATGTTTAGGTTAAAATTTTTCGTTCATTAAGGAGGAAGTTTTCCTTACAAGTAATTCGTTATTGGACTGTCTGGGATATGTCTATTAGACTGAATATTTGAAGTCAATTAGCTTTCGCTTAAGACACATGCATGTTAAAATAACTAGTTATGTTGCTAATCAAGTAACCAGTTAGGTAGTTAGTAAGGTAACTGACTCTATGTTATGTTCTGACAACTTTGGACCAGTTATCAGACAGTCCCTTTGTAATCTGTTTAGGACACGCATATGCTAAAACAAGGTAAAATCACTAGTTCAGAACAATCACCCAAAAACTGCTGGTTATTTATTAATAATGTTACGAATGTGCAATAGCGATTTGAATTTAACGGTCTGTAACGACTGCCTGCAACATTCATTATGTTTATCTGGCGTTTACACATACAAGTAACAGTTCGAAAAACTCAACACATTCATACTTTTGCACTAACACAATCATTCATGCATGTGTAAATTTACACACGCATGTGTGAGTGTGTTAGTGCAAATGTATGAATGTGTCGTGTTTTTCGAACTGTTACTTGCATGTGTAAAGGCTAGGTTATAAACACGTCCATTAGTAGAAGGTTCTACTCATCAACATTGTTGATAGCATGTAAGTATGGCAACACTAAATGTTTAAGCTGCTAACATTAACATCGAAAACTCTAGAATTTAAATGTATTAGTTTGTCCGTTAATATCATTGTAGAAGGTTCACGAAAGATGGCGTGTGTATAAATAGTGGCAGAGGTGGCAGTCGTCAGACAGTTTATCATAGGCGCTGTTAGGGTTAACATCAACTGTCGTATACATTTAAGTGTGTGTGCATTTTTGCGAAATGATAAACTTGTATAAAGACACTGAGTAAATATTTGAACTGTCGTTGTTGTACATGAAGATAAATAAAGAGTTGTTAAAATTTTAAACTACTGAAACTGCTTTTATTTGCAATCAAAAGTATCCGGTTTATATAAAGGAAATAAACTAACGTTTTAAAAAGGTTAAAACGTAACAATAACATGACAATTACAATTACCATTTTGATTGAAATTTTGTTTATTGTTTTGAATAGTTATTAACCCTCTAATGCCAATTTCTAAAAAAAAATGGCTAAAAACGTTGGTAATAATTTTTTTATAGTAAATTTCTTCATCTGATTTCACAAACAACATTTAAAAGTTTGTAAAATCAAACAAATAAACTATATGAGTGCCTTATGGCACCCTTGGGGCTTTAGAGCATTGTTGCCCACAATTTTGCTTTCCTATCACGCGAGATAGGACAAGCAAATTCTGCCAACGTTACGTTGACACACATACACTATAAGCTTACTTGTGTGGTTTCTTATAATGATCATGTGTTTGTTGCTTTGTTTTCATCTCAGAGAACAAAATCAAATCAGTCGCTGTTTAGCACTTGTTGAAGCAAGATCTTGTTACGCAACTTTTTTGAATGCTCTTATATTTTTTTGCAAATACACACAGCAAAATGTTTGATGAGAATTGGGAGTATGATTTTTTTTTTATAGAAAATATGGATGGCGAAGCACAATGTATTGTGTGTTATCGTACTTTATGTCGTAAATCTTTATTTTTTATAAAAAGACATTATGAGATTTGCCATGCATATTTAGGTAATCTAAAGGGAAAAGATAGGACTTTAAAATTATTTCAATTAAAAGCTAATTTTTTTTTAAAATTCATGGCTGATGATTCGACCGTTCAAAATGTTGAATCAAATAATGAAACCGTTCAAAATGTTGAATCAAATAATGAAACCGTTGAAAATGTTGAATCAAATAATGAAACTTTGACATTGCCTTTAAAAAAGGCATCATATACAGTTGCTTTGGCTTTAGCCAAGCAATGTCGCCCATTTGATGACGGAACTTTTTTTTTAAATTTAGCTACAGACGTTTTGAATTGCTTTGGAAAAAAATGCGAAGAAGCGCTAAAACTCTGTCAAAATGTCCCATTGTCAAGAAACACTATTACTCGTAGAACAGAAGAAATAAGCAAATATATTTATAACTCAGCTAGGAACAGACTTATTAACTGTAAATATTTTTCAGTTTCACTAGATGAGAGTACTGATATAAATAATATTTGTCAACTCATTATTTGTATTAAGACGGTCGATGAAAAATTGGAGTGTTTTGAAGAAATTTTTGAATTAGTTTCTCTTCATAGCCATGTTACGGGACAAGTTTTATATGACGCAATAAACTCGAAAGTTTTCTCCATTGTTAATAAAAACAAATTAGCTTCGATATGCTCAGATGGAGCAAAGGTTATGAGAGGGAAAAATAAGGGTCTTTTGGGGATTTTGAGCAAAAATGGAATAAATTGTCCAGCATTTCATTGTGTAATTCATCAACAAGCTCTTTTCTCTAAAGAGTTGGGTATGACAAATACAATGAAAATTGCAATTAAAATAATCAATAAAATAAAAGGTGGACATAACGCACTGACCCACCGAAAATTTAAAGATTTCCTTGAAAATCTTAACGCAGACTATGGCGACCTACTGCTATATACGGAAGTTCGTTGGCTCAGTCGGGGTAGAAGCTTAGAAAGACTTTTTAATTTAAAAAAGGAAATAATACTTTTTTTTAAAACATATCCAAGTAAGGACACCGAAGAGTTAGTGTCGTCACTAGAAGACCACGACTTCCAGTTGGATTTAGCCTTTTTATGCGACATAACGCAAATGTTAAATGACCTAAATTTAACCCTTCAAGGGAAAATTGTACACATTTTTCAATTAAATTCAATTTTAAAAAATTTTTGCCAAAAATTAGATTTGTTAATTCACCAACTAAAAAATAATAGCATTGTTAATTTAAAAAAAACTTCCTTAATATTCGAAGAGTTAAAGTTTAATAGTTATGATAAAATTCAAAAATATGCCGAAATAGTGGAATCCATTAAAGACAATTATAAGGACAGATTTGAAGATTTGAAATTGATTAAAAATGTAATAGAGTTACACGACAATCCCCTCAATTGCATTATAGAGGAGCAGGATGCTGCACTGCAAGAAGAGCTAAGACAATTAAGGTGTGATTTAGAAATTCCTTTAGATATTGGAGAAAAGTTCTGGCAAGGTATCGATGAAAAAAAATATTTTAACCTTAAAAACGAAATTTATAAATTGTACTCCATGTTCGGCACCACATATAACTGTGAGGTGGCATTTTCAACCTTAAAAATAATTGTAAGTAAGTTACGGAATAATTTAAGTGATAAACATATAGCGGATCTATTACGCATTAAAGAATATCGAGGAGACATTGATTTGGACGCACTGGAAGACCGTTAGGTTTTTTATAACATACATACATACATACATACATACATACATACATACATACATACATACATACATACATACATACATACATACATACATACATACATACATACATACATACATACATACATACATACATACATACATACATACATACATACATACATACATACATACATACATACATACATACATACATACATACATACATACATACATACATACATACATACATACATACATACATACATACATACATACATACATACATACATACATACATACATACATACATACATACATACATACATACATACATACATACATACATACATACATACATACATACATACATAGAGATGAAAAAATAAAAAACAAACACGAAACAAAAACATTTTTCATTTTACTTTAAGCTTTTCAGTGTACGACTTAAAATATTGTGATGAATTTTGCTCTCCGCTGCCTAACAAACACAAACGAAACTGTTGTAGTATGTGTGTGGGCAACACTGCTTTAGAGCAATGATGCCCAAGCCCTATACTCTTGGTGCTCATTTGTTTTTGTAAATGCTCTTAGGTATAGGCTGTGTGTTTCTATACTCAACAGAACACTCAGGCACTAGCAATATGAAATACACAAACAACTTTGCCTTGTTGGTTTTTTTTGTCGTTCTTCAATGTACACACGCAAGTGGAAAACAACAACACTTTCGTATGCTTTGCTGGTAAACATTGAAGACAGCGATGATCAATGTAGATTTTGTTTTTGTTTATCGTATGGTATTGTTTCAAAAAGTGTGTATTTTTTTCTTTATTCTTTGTATGTTTTGGTTTTTACAACAAAAAAAATTGCATAAAAATTAGTTTTTCTTTAAATGTATTGGTGTTTGCTCTTCCATAAGCAACTTTTGGGCACCTCTGCTTTAGAGACTGAAACATAGTCGGGATTTAGCTAGTATAGTTTGTCAATTTTTATTGAAAACAACTTTTCTAATTGTTCATTACTCAAATCAGATAATTTGAAATGTTTGTTCACTCGACCAGCCATTTCTTAAAATTTTATGTAAAAAATTGCAAATCAAAGCAATGAAACCAAAACAACATTTAACTATATGAGGGAAAAACTGAGGCAGCAAAACTAGTCTGCAATGCCCAACAGTGCCTGAAGGCACTTATCAATAAATCACGTCTCTAAAGAGTAGTTTACTTTTTTTTACATAGATCTTGACATCATTATATAAAATCGGAAAACTCTAACAGGTTTGATAAGACAATATGGACTTCCCATATGTTTTTGATTGTTAATGCACTTAGTTTGTAAGAAGAGAGCTTTTAAGAGGTTTCAGTGCTTATTAACACATTTAAGTTCGATTTTTAGAAACTGTTACTAGAGTTTTTAAAATGAAAAATCACTTATATTTGCATTTATTGATGTTTTTGCGATAAGTGCCTTGAGGCATGCTTAAGCATTAGAGGGTTAAATGAATATGATCTCATAAAATTATACGGGATTATGAGACCTATTATGAGACTGTTTACTAGATTGCATTAGTAAAGGGTTTTCCCAGAGACAAGTGTAGATTTTGACAGTTGTTTTATCTTTTGTTAATTTTTATTTCCCAGGAAAACCTGCATTAGTTCCACATACAGTTTTCGAATGATTTTTGTTTGATATTATCACCCTCGGAACTAGTTCTATGGATGCGATAAATAACTAACAACTCTTCTTAAGAATACTTATAGAACTAGAACATTGATGGAAGATCAAGATTTTGTATTCGAAATTGTCATAATTGGAACTAGTTCCGGGAAGCAGTTAGAACAAATTTTGTTTCTAATGATTGTGGGATCAATTTAAAAAATATTTAATTATTTTTATCGGTCAGTCCAAATACATCATGTTCTCCAGTTTATATTGCAGTTTTCTTCAATTTAATTTGTATGACAATTAAATTAAAATTTTTTTTCAAAACAAAACTACTAGTTTTTTCTAATGCTTTCATAACGTACTTTCAGAGCTAGTTTGTGTTCTATAGAACTAGCTCTTTTAAAACTCTATAGAATTTCTTAAGAATCACAATATCGTGCCTCAGAATGGGATCTAGAAGTAGTTGCAATATCAGTGGTTTAATGGTTGTTATCAAAGTATCTGTAGTTGTTGTGGTTATAGTCGTTCTAGAACTAGTGATTTTGGAACAAGTTCTACAAATTTTTCTGGGTTTTATTATTTTTCAGACAAACAAATTATTAAGAAAATGTAACCTTTCATACAATGTTCAAAAAGTGGCAATACATCCACAGAAATAATATGAATATGAACGAAATGTGGTTCTAACAGTATGTGTCACATAACAGAAGTCATAATAGACATTCAGAGCACGGCTATATCACGCAGAGGCTACATAATCTGTCTAGAAGATTGCGCCCATGGTATTTGGTATTTTACTGGTCTTTGCAAATAACCCACAAAGCTTAAGACAGCATATCCCGTCCCATCTCTCAAATTCAGCCTAATTGCAAGATGCGCCAAAGTATTCATAATATTGAACTGTCTAATGCTCGTCAACGAGCGTATTTAAAGATATTAACGTTTAGTGTGAAATCTATTGTGTTGATCTATTTTATTGTAGAAAAATTAACCGCGATAACTTTTTCGAAAACTGGAGTTTTTGAAATCAGATAGAATCCAAATGTGAAGAAGAAGAACTAGAATGTGATTATATCTCAATTTAGATTAACTCGACTTAAGATGTTATAATATATTGCCACAGATGTATATTTGAAACATCGGCCAAACATCAAACATCTCGTAGTCTAATAGTTTCATAAGAAATGAATGTAACAAAAAATTGAGAAAACGAAAGATACATTTATAAGATACATTTATCTTATTAAATATTTGTTCCCCAATATTGCGAATCATTTGTTTCCTCCCGTTATTTCCTATTCCCATTTAGTTCTCCATTTAACCTTCACCTTCATTTCTGTGCAACAAGCAAAATCGATTGATTTTTTTTTTTTTTTTGTAAATTTTCATACAAAGTGTGTGCTGTTTTGGCGAAACAACAAAGAATTTTTATTCCAATGTTAGTGGAAAGAAAAATTCCTTAAAATCAATTGAATCGAATTTAATTAAAGTCTATTATTAAGAAATACTCGTACAACTACAATTACAGGATACAACAGGAACACTTACTAACAACTGTTGGTACTACTTTAAGAAATAGTAAAGGACGATTGGATGTTTAAGCAGCTTTTACTGATTTAGCTTTGAAATTTCTTTTCAACGTTGTAGACCATTATTGAGGGAAGATTTTCTTATTTCTCCCTGTTGCACAGGGGCAGCATTTTGTGTTGCTGCTGCTGCTGCTGCTGGTGTTTGGGATGTTTGGCGTATTCGATTCAGCATTTCAAATTGTGTTTTTGGTTCTATTGTACCAGCAGATTTTTGCATGCCATAGTACGAGGAGGATGACTGTGCTGATGCTGATGCAGGGTATGAAGGATAAGAAGAGTATTTTGGTGGTTGTTGCTGTGGCAACAATTGGTGATGCTGTTGATCCTGTTGTTGGGGCTGCTGATAGCCTCCTGTTAAGCGTCCCACCAAATTATTGACTGCACGTAATGTTGATATGGGTATCTGTGATAATTGAAAACAGAAAACGTATTTAATATTGTTTCTTACTTTCTAGGTTTAATTAAAAATATGTATGTATGTATTTTCATGGCGCAGACTAGCAAAAAAACCAAATTTTAATTAAATATTATTGTGTTACTACACTGCTGGTTGAAATTTTTCTTCATAATTATAAGTATGGATAGCATTTTACCTCAAATATACTGTCGATAATTGGACGAAAACTGAATGTTCTAACATCTCCCTGGTCAGTGGGCACGTTGAGAATGTTGTTGCTGTTGTCGCTGTTAGGCTGTTGTGGCTGTTGATTGTTGTTATTGTTGTTGTTGGTAAATTGATTAAATAAACTACTTAAAAAATTATTATTATTAGTGTTGTGTGGTTTATCGCTATTGGCGTAATTGTTGTAGCGATTGTTGCCGTTGTAATACTGTTGGTTTAGCTGCTCGTAAAGTCCATATTCCTGACCAGGATACAGTACTAGATTCTGTACTCTTATAGGTTGAATTGAGGACTGTAAATAAATACAATTAAACATTAATACAATTAAACATCAATTCGCATGGTCTCTTATCATGTCATATTGTCATAATGTCCTAATATTTCATAATGGTTTTTATTGCTTTTCAAGCAAAAAATTTCCTAAAATAATAGTACTTACTATGCTATGTTTATTGTGTTATTGTAACGAACCAGCAGAGATCAACGCCGAATGCCTAAGAGTCGGTTAAGCCGAGCCGCCGACTCGTGATATATTAGGACATTATGAATTGACCTTTTTGAATTGACCAATTATCACTGTTTTTTCAACCCGCCAATGGTGACCTATATGTCTGTGAGACCGGGTGTATAAAAAAATAGAATAACTTTATTTTCCGTTATTGTTTTTAAATTAAAAACAAAATTTGTGAATTTTTATATTGAAAAGAACTTAAATTTATTAAATATCATTAGCTCTGTTCAATAACTAAAAGTTGTTACTAGTTAGTAACAATTGTTACTGGAAAAGCGTTCATTAACTCAAAAAACTAGCAAGTAGAGAAAACATCAAGAGAGTATAAATTTTAGAGAGTGTTCTCTCGTTGCAAGCTATTACAAGTTCTATTTTGAACTCGTAATAGTTAGCAGCTTATATTTCATATGTTTTGTGTTATTGTTTATTTATTTACAATTTTATTTTTGTGGTGAAAAAAATAAAATTGAAGAAAATGTGAATATTTATACATTTTAAAAGGAAAAAATATGAAAATTGTGTGTATAAATTTTTTGTTACTGGAAAAGCGTTCATTTACTTTTTACTATTTTTGAGAATTTAAGAGAGTAATTTTGTATATTTTGATTTTATTCTCTCGTTGCAAGTATTTACTGGGAAAGTAAATGAACAGACCTATTGTTTTATTGTCAAAGAGAATAAATTTAAGAAAAAGTGAACTATTAGTGTGTGAGACCGGTGTCACCATTGATCAAAGTCAAATTTGCGTCACCATTGGCGGGTTAATTACATAGAACTTTAAATAGAGTGGGGTATGGTAAAAAGAAACTATTTTTTCTGCATACGAATATATTTTTATATTTTTCTGATGGATCTTTAATATAGGCAAATCGTTGAAAATAAATTTAGTAAAAATTACACTAGTTTACAAAAAATATATTTTTTTGTTCATACAAAATTCAGTATGAATGAAACATATATTTTTGAGATATTCATAATCAAATACGGTACCTGTAGTTGATTACACAGGTCAAAAAAGAACGAAGTTATAACCACAACTATTTTGACATTTTCGTTTGCCGTTTTCTATTGCCGTATTACTGAAATCAGCTGTTTCAAATATATATAATGGGTGATTCAAGTACTTTTTTAATAGCCCTTTTTTGACATATCATGTGTGAGTCGTGTCATGCTGTCATGTTATTTTTATTTAGTATTGTTTGGAAAGACTTACGCCTGAACAACGTTTAGAAATCGGCCTACTGAGCGTACTATTCGCAACACCATCACCCATTTTGAGACCCAGCATTCATTACTGGATAATATTCGACCGAATAGACCATGTCCAGCACGCTGTAAAGAAAATATAGCGGCCGTAGCTGAGAGTGTACACGAAGACCATGGAGAGTCGATTTGGCGCCGTTTGCATCAACTCGGACTGACGTATGGATCGACTTGGCGCATTCGAGATCTTAAATTGAAAGCGTACAAAATACAGCTTGTGCAACATTTGGTTTCAGCAAGACTTCCCACTTCCCACACATCGCATCAATCAATGGATTTATTGAGAAAACACTTCGGTGAGCACATAATTTCACGTTTTGGGCCACCAAGATCGTGTGATTTATGTAACGTCTAAAGTTTATGCGGACAAACCCGCTTCGATTCAGGCCTTGGACGAAACATCACGCGTGTCATTCGCCAGTTACCAGTCGAAATGTTCGAACGTGTCATCGAAAATTGGACTCAACGGATGGACCCTCTACGACGTAGCAACGGCCAACATTTGATAGACATAATCTTTAAAAAATAAATGCCAAAGAATTTTCTTTGAAATGATAATAAACATTCCTCATTAAATTTGAATTTTCTGTGTTTTCTTCTTTAAAAAAGTAGGGAACCTCGAAATGGATCACGCTTTATGTATAATTTGTAATAACAGTCTTAGGTAAATTCTCTACGAGATGTTATGTTTTAACTAATTAATTTGCACGTCAAAAACATAAAGTAGACATCTTATATATCAATGGATAGGGTATTTTGTATATTTCTCAAAAATCTATATAGTTTTTTGAAAATTAAAAAATTCATGGAATACTTTTTTGAAAAATATGACAAAAAATACTTTTTTTTAAGTTTTGGTAAAGATAAAAATTTATCAAATTGAAATTAAATTTTTATTTATGAATATTTTTTAATGAAATTTTCCAGTTATATAGATTTTTCTATTGAAAATGCAAGGGTATAAACAAATTTTGAAATTTGCTATCAAGAATCCCCCAATTCCCAAAAAAGTTTTAAAAAATTCTCGAAATAGGATTATTTAGATTTTTGGCTACAATATTCATACCAAGGGGCGTGGTTATTGGAACCCTTTACAAGGCAATTAAGAACGTATATGGCCATCTGAAATGGGTTACAATATTTTGATATTAATTATGCGATTTGAGAAATTTTGGCCTAAAATTGAATTTTTAATAATTTTTTATTTTTATTTTTCATTTGGAATATTTTGTGGTAAGTAGAAATTCATTATACATCTTTTTTAGAAATTTGTTAACTTAAAAACAAGAAAAGTACTTTTTTCTAAAAAACTAGCGAAAAATCGCCTTTTATAAATTTTTTAAATTTAAATACATATTACTTTGGAGTCGGTCATGATTTTTAAACAGTTCTATTTCTGTTTTTTCTGTTTGACATATACATTTGTTGTTCAATAAAATAAAAATTGGGAAAATCGGGAAATATTTGGACCTACTATTATCAATACACTGGAGTAGGGTAGGTAAAAATGTTGAACATTTAATATTCAAATGCGAATATCTCCTAAGCTATAAGAGATACGACGAGGTTTTCTATATGTAGTTTCTCTATATGTAGTTTTTTTTTCAAGAAAAAGGATCGTTTTAAAAATGTAACATACCCGAGGTCTCCTTCTTTGGGGACCCCTGGCTCTGATGGGCCAATGAGGTCCAAATTCAAAACTTAAACTCGGCAGTACTTTCCTTCTGTCAAATTTCATTCAAATCGGAGGAAGTGTTAAGAAGTTACAGATTTATTTCCTTTATTGTTTTCCATACCACTGAGCGGAGTGTGTAGTTTTCAGAAAACTTTTTTGACTTGACTATATGAGAGATATATTCGTTCAATTATCAAAATATTCACCGAATTCGAAGTTATCGCAAACGATTATTTGAACATTTCTATGTCTTTCATATACAAAATTTGCATTTTTCAGACAAGGTGTTAAATACGAGGTTTTAAAAACATCGGTACCGGATATATATTACGATATTTTAAAGTTAAAGATCAACATACAGCAATATTTATATATTTCCTTCCATCTGCTCGTGTGTTGCATTCATTTTTTTTCGGCACAGACAAATAAAAGCAAAAACAAGTAAGAGAGATATATTCGGCTGGGCCGAATCTTATATACCCTTCACCAAACTATACTTCAAAATAAAAATTTTAAATATTTTTAGGTAAACAAAATTAATTTTTTTTCCAGTTTTCGGGTTCAAAATTTTTTCCCGATTTTGACCCATTGTAGGTCCAACTTACTATAGTGTTATATACCGATTTTGCTGATTTTAAATAGCAAACTTCTCGAAAGCATGTCTGACAGAATTTTTCAAGATTTGGATCCCGAAGATATCTGGGGTCTTCAGAAAATTGATTTCAACAGACAGACAGACAGACAGAGACAGACAGACAGACAGACAGACAGACAGACAGACAGACAGACAGACAGACAGACAGACAGACAGACAGACAGACAGACAGACAGACAGACAGACAGACAGACAGACAGACAGACAGACAGACAGACAGACAGACAGACAGACAGACAGACAGACAGACAGACAGACAGAATTATATTGTGGAAAATTTCGGTATTTAGACATATTTTTATGTAGCAACAAAGTGCTATAATTCTTTCATTCAAAATGTGTTATTAATAACACAAAGTTATTAAGTATTAATAAATAAAATTTAAAAATTCACGATTTACAGAAGATCTTTAATTGTTCAAGTTTTTTTATTGATAAATTAATTAATATAATTTAAAAAGTATATTTTAATATTTTTAACGCCATTTAAGCACTCGTTATTTATGATGTTACTTCACAAAAGTAAATTTTTTTATTAGAATTGTTGGATGTAATTAAGATGTCGTTTGTAAAGTATGACTTTCATTATTTTTTGCTAAGTAATATTCTAATTAGCTTTTTTGTATAAAATATATGTTTTTAAATTAAAAAATTGTATTCAATTTTTTTTAACAATTTCTTGCAAAGAATTTAGTAATTTTTGTTCACCAAGAATTTGTAACACTGTCGCAGACCCACATTAGTATATATATACTGGGTCCTCATAAGATTCTAATAAGATTCTAAGCTATAGTATCAGTAACTCTGAATTGGATTTTGATTCGGTGAACTGGCAGAAAACGACGGGAAATTGAATATAGCCGATCAAAATGTCAACCGGTAATTGTTTGAAAAATACTTGTCCAGATCGTTGCTCGACACGCATATTCACAGCAATTTGAGTTTCTTGACGTGTTTCCACAAAACGGACAACTAAAATCTGTATTAAGTTGACTGGCAATGTTTGCCTAAAATCAGCTGCCAAGAAAATCATCGCACCATCAAACTGGCTTTGATTGTTTCGTAAATCTTGCATCGTTTTGTCTAATGCCTCCAAAGACATTTTTTGCTCATCCCAAACGATCAGTTTTCATCAATTGATTTCCATTGATTTGCATATTCAATGGCAACTTAAGTGCTGAATGAGCAGTTCTACCGCCTTCCAAGAACGTAGCTGCAATTCCTGATGAAGCAAGTGCGAGTGCGAGTGCAATATCATTCTGTGGCGTATCGTTACAAAAATCAACGCGATAATTAATGGGGGAAACCTGGAACTGGATTTCCTAGTTTTCTTTTAGTAAAAACTTAAATTGGATTACTACAAGCATTAAAAAAATATAGAAATATCGGTGCAGGCGATTTCTTATTTTAGATATATCGAAAAAAGTAGACGAAATAAATTTTTCTTTCCGTAAAAACCTAAGTTGGACTATGGCGAACATTTAAAAACAAAAATGTCCAAATCGGTCCAGCCGTTCTCAACTAATGCAATTACCAACGAACGACATTTAATTTTTATTTACTTATATAGATAAAAAAGCAGAGTTGACAGTATTTAGCTTTAGTTGGGGAGCATTCTGACTTTAAACTGCAGTCACTTAACCACTTTTCGATTTTTACAGATAAACATCATATCTGTCAATCAAAAGAAACAAATTAGTTTCTATTATATTTATGACGTTTTGAAGTTATAAATCGAGAAAAACTATAAGTATTTCTGTACTCTATGGACTCCAACAAAACAGAATTGCTATATGAGAACCCCTGCATATTTCTTTCTTTCACTTTCGTATCAGTGTGTAATTACACCCTGTAACAATTTTAATATATTTTTCATACATGTCGATATATGTATACATGAAAGTAGAGACCATACATGTAGCATTGCGTAATCAGTTTTTCTTAATCGGGTCAGATCTCCTTTTAAATGGTCTTTAGAATTTTAAATTATAGAAAATTTAATATATTTCATCCTGAAATGGGTATCAAATAAAATCTAATAATTGTTCGTTCATATTTTGAATAACTTTATAAGACTACTGACCCTCTTATGTTTAGCTTTATACCGATTTTTGGATCAAATATCTTATATATTTATATTTGAGAACTGTTTATCCTTTGAAGTCCATTTGAAATTAAATAAAAAATAACTGAGTATTGAGTGTTACTATGAATGGTTGGCCAGAAAGTTGGCATTGAACACGGCCTTTAGGCTCAACGCCTGCAACGCATGGAATTATAGACCCTACGGACACGCTTGCATAATAGGAAGTATTCAAAATCTTCCTGATTATACTGATTACTGCACCCCCCAACCCTTCTTCCTGAGGAACTTCGGTTGATGGTCTCTCCCTTGGTTCATTGAGGCTATCCATCTATACGGATGAGTCCACAAAGGGTGTAGAGTGGGCGTTGGTGTATACATTCCTGAATTTGCGATAAGATGTCATTTAGACTCTCAAATGGATGCAGTATTCTTCAGGTATCGGCAATTAGGAGAGCGGCCAACTATCTGAGATTTTAGAGGGTATCTGGTAGAGATTTTTGTATATATACTGACTGCAAAGCCGCAATCAAATCCTTGATATGTGTTTATACAGCAATTGTATTACTGATAACTTGGCGGAAATAGAAGCCTCGATATCGGAAGACGATACAGACTTCCTTTGTGGAACAATGGATAAATAATGAACATTACGAACTTGCCAAATAAGGTGGGGTAATGAATCCACCTGTGCCATTACGAGGATGATATGGCCTGCGTTGGACTGTATCTACTTCGCTTACAAACGAATACGACTTAGCAATATGATGGCGGTTATCACCGGGCATTGCACTTTCGGTACCCATGCTGCAAGACTTTAGCTGACTTTGCAAGATTTTAGACTTCTGCAGAAGTTACTTCTTTTGTAATTTTCCGGCACTGGGTGATCTACAAGCCTGGCTTTTAGGGGAGCGATCCTTCAGTAATCTCTCCGGTTTATCTGGAAAGGAACTAAGGAGCATAGACACCTTTATTAGGGAAATCAGGTGGTTAATTAGACCGAACATGCAAATTGCACATCATAGTAAACCGGCAACTGTCCCATGATGGTATGCGTTAGTTGAATTCCATGAATTTTTAAATTCACCTCCTCTTACTCCTCTAATTTCTACCTATATTTTTCTCTTGCAAACTTCATTCTTACTCAATCTATAGATTTCCCTGTTCCTTTACTTCTCTTTTCTTTTTGTTTCTATTTTCTCCTCAGGTGCCAAAAGGGAACGACCAATGGACCCAAATGAGCTGTACGAGATGAAGATTTTGGACGGCTGTCTGATTACCTAACCTAACTTACTATGAAAGGTCCCAGCTTTCTCAAATACATTGATTTTTCCGTGTGTTTGGAAAAAAATTTCTTTATCAAGAGTTTCGTATTCTGTTTTAACCGAACTATTCTTGAACTATTTTTATAAGAAAATTCGAAAATTTTTATCTGGGAAACAATTTATTATCTTATAAGTTAATCTCCATCTATTTGGATGTAAAAAGCAGACAAAACAATATTCTTTTAATTGTACTCTAGCATTTGATTAACTGTGAAAATATAATTTTCTAAAGACATATTTTCATGTTTTTAAACAAGTTATAGTAACTGAGACACATGTCTGAGAACTAACGGGGTAGAAGACAAAATATTCGTAATTCAATGAAGAAAGATTCCTTCAATATTTATATTGTATTTGATTTTCAATAATTGCTTCTGATAAAGTAGTATGCTACGTTTTGTATACGAGGCTAGGAACATTATAAACGTTTACAAAAAACACAAACACAGCTGGTTGACTTTATCTGTACGATAAATAAATAATTGGCAAATTAGGTCGGGTTAGCTTTGCAACTGAATAGAAGCAAATGAGACATTGAGAAACCCAAATTTCTTTAATCTGCAGTTTTTTGTTGGGAAAAAAGATAATCACCTAATGAGAAAACGGCCCTTAGACTGTTAAACTTCTTAGCTTTTGTTTGTTATCCATGTAACATTTTATTTATTAATTCAATATAATTTTTTGAAAACTGTTTACTGTAAAGTCAATTTAAAAGGATATCTGACTTGATAAAGAAAAACTAGGTATGCAGTGTTACTAAGTATGTGTGGACTCTACTTTCAAGTATATATAAATATTTCCATGTGTACAAATGACTATTGCATGGTGTTATCAATTAATTAAAAAAAAAAACCTGACTAGACATAAAATTCTTGCGCACTTAAGCCAGACTTATGTTAGTTATTGCAATAAAAAAAGTAAAAAAAAAAATACTAAGGTCAATAAACCTTAATTATCGCAAATATCAATGACAAGTCAGTTCATGACACGATATCTTTTATCCATGCAAGTAGTTGTTGCTTTTCAGTCATTAAAGTCAAGAAAAGAAAACAAAAATAATTTTATTTCAAGTGCATTATAAATATTTATAAATTGCAACTCACGAACAAGAACCACACAACCAAATAAATATGAAATTGCAAAAAAAAAAAAAAAAAAAAAAAAAAAAACTAAAAAAACATTAAATATTCATTAATTTTTTATTTTTTTTTCTAAATATTTGAAGATCCAACAGAAATGAGCAAACATAAATAACAACAAATACACAACATTTACTTACTTACGTCGTTTACCATGACCACATCTTGGCGAGGCCCTCTGGTATAACCAGTGACACGAGTAAATTCTGTCACAAGATGCGACATGACCACTAGTAAAACAAACCATACAAAACGATCCATAGCGGTAATAATTATCTGCAAAAAAAAAAAAAAAAAAATCAAATAAAATTATAAATTTAATTTGAGATTAAGATTCAGTGGATTGCAGATAGAAGATAAAAGAAATCATAATAATATAAACAAATAAACTGAAAGCTATTAATAAAACATTAACATTAGATCAGAGTTTGAAATGAATGTATTCTTGATGAATGGTGGTTTTTGAAAAATTATCAAAACCATTCTAATTCTTAGACAACAATTGCTGGCGTTTTCACCATGGGAGGGTATATAAAAGTTTGTCATTCCGTTTGTAATTTCTACATTTTTCATTTGCGACCCCACAAAGTATATATATTCTGGATTTATATATTGCGAAGTCGATATAGCCATGTCCGTCTGTATGTTGAAATCAACTTTCCGTAGCCCCCAAATGACTTACAGACATAATTGATACATCAATATATCGGGAATTCTTCCGGCTCGGCCGTTATTTAAAATCGAGAAAATCGGCCCACAAATGGCTGAGATAGGAAAAAACCGGGACAACCCCGATTTTTTACCTATTTTTGATCTATATCTGGATTACTATGTCATTAATATAGACAATATGGATATCTAATGATAGATATTTCAAAGTCCGACGATTTATATAATGCTATGGTAATTTGGAGTACAATGGGTCAAAATCGGCAAAATTATTTTTTAACCCGAATATTTTTTTTTACCACAAACATTTTTTTTATAATTTTTTATTTAAAATTTATTTAAAATTTTTTTTTTTTAAAAATTTAAAAAAAAATTTTAAAAAAATATTGGACAAAATTTTGAAAAAAAAAAAAAATAATAATTTTGTTTACCTAAAAATATTTAAAATTTTTATTTTAAAGTATAACTTGGAGAAGGGTATATAAGATTCGGCACAGCCGAATATAGATCTCTTACTTGTTTTTTTTTAAACAATTATTTGAAAGGTGTAAAACTTATTAAGAAGCTAGAGAATTTACTGTATTTACAAATAAACATAATTTGTTATACGCTTCACTTAAAGAAGGCATGGATCCAAGTTAAATTTTTTCCATTTTTTATAGTAAGACTTTTCGGTTTTGGGGGGGGGGGGGGGGTGGAATATATTTTTTTCACCCTCGTTGATCAGCGCCTGACCTAAAGTATACATACATATATATTCTGGATCATTACAGAAGTCGATTTATCAATACCCTATCAACGCCCTAAATAACATACGAATATGAATTTATGACCGATTATGGCCAATAGTCAAAGTTATTGAAAATAATACATAATACATCTGATATGGTCTAGACCGAGTTGGCAACAAAACATAAATATCTTTTATATTTAAGATCAAATTCAGCAAAAATTAGTTTCATATAAACATGAATGAGATTGTGGTGCAGTTTTTGTTTCCTTCTAGGATAAGCTTAGTTCCTTTAGGTTCTTTAAAGGTATCATTCAGCTTCAGGATACTCAATAAAGAGAGACAATAATATCTTTTATAATGCAATGAATTATTCTGCTCTTAATAGGCAAACAGACGTTTGTTGGTAAGGATAAGATAATAATAATAATTCTTTGGGATAAGACTTAGGATGAAATCTGATAAGTTAAATGTTATCTTTTAAACGCGCTTTTTAGTTTTAATAACCTATATGTAATTATGAAGGGTACATATCTGTCATTTGTTCTTACTTAGTTGTTGAACATTAAGCAAATTGAACAAAAAAAAAAAACGTTGGTGTTTACCAACGTTTTTTTCGCTTCTTTAATTAAACAAAAATTGCTCACCGATTGCTCACCAAAGCTTATGGTTGATGAGGATCAGAAGTAGTGATTTTGATATGGAAGACAAAGATCGACCAGGCCAGACAATAAAGGGACCAAAAGGGTCCTATCTATTATGAGCTGCTGAAATCTGGCTATACCATCACATTGAACCTGTACCAAAAGCAACTTATTCGTTTGAAACGGCCAGACATGAAACCGTAATATTTAACCATGACAACGATCGGACAAATGTTGCAATATCTGTTAAAAAACAGTTTAGAATGAAGTGGTTGGGATGTTTTGCTTCAGACCGTTTCCCGTCCGACTACTATTTGTTTCGATCGATGTAGAGCGCTCTCTCTAGGATATTCTTCACTTTAGAACAGAGTATCCGATATTGACTTGATTCGTTCTTAGCCTCAAAAGATGACTATTTCTTTTGGCTCGGAATCAATATGTTGCCAGAAAGATTGGAAAAGGTCATAGCTAACAATGATCGATACTTTGAATATATTTATATTGTACAAAGTTTTTAAAGTAAAAGCTGAAAATGTAAACGAAATAACGTATTTTTAAGTCATACACCCAATACTAAAAGAGTATTTTATCAACATTAAAAGCTTTTATTTATTGGCATATACTGATTAAAAAGATTGCCGATAATCTTTTTCGATTTTGGATTTCGACTGTGGTGTTTTGTTTAAGATTTGATAGTTTTACAAATTAAGCTTGAGTGTCTGTAATTCTCATCCACTCTATAGTTTTATTTACATAATAACTTTAGTTTTTCTAAAGCTGCAACCATAGAGAATAGACATAGAGCGGAAACTCTCCTGTCAAAGACCTAACTCAGTTGTCAGAAACCTAAGTGGCGAGAATGTATTAGTAGAAAAAACTATGTGAAAACAAAAACAACACTCGTATGTGTAAATATTTTGAGTAATTTTTTTGTTTGAGTTTTTTTCTAGTTTCCGCTCTATGTTTCTCTATGGCTCCAACAATAAGATTCAGTGAATTTATCAATAATTGAGAATTCAGCCATAGATGACAACTATATAGGTAACTGAGAGCCAAAAACCTAAGTCTGTTGTCAAAACCCTAATTCATGAGAATGTATTGCATGTATTTTGTTATTGTATCGCCCATATGTGTGAAAAGAGAGTAACTTTTCCATTTATATAACTCTCTCCTTCTGTTCTATTCGTTTATTCTATGAATTCAGCACACTAATTCTTGCCGAAAGTTAATTATACCCTTCACCTTCCTGAGAAGGGTATTCATAAGTTTGTCATTCCGTTTGTAATTTCCACAATATAATTTTCCGACCCTATAAAGTATATATATTCTGGATCCTTATAGATAGCGGAGTCGATTTAGCCATGTCCGTCTGTCTGTCTGTTGAAATCAATTTTCTGAGGACCCCAGATATCTGCGGAATCCAAATCTTCAATAATTCTGTCAGACATGCTTTCGAGAAGTTTCCTTTTTAAAATCACCAAAATCCGTCCATAAATAACGGAGATATGAACAAAAATGCGAGACAACCTCTATTTTTGATCTATATCTGGATTACTAAGTCATAAATATAGACAATATGGATATCTAATGATAGATATTTTAAGTCCATTGCAACGATGTATATAAGGTTATAGTAAGTTGGACCAAAATCGGGAAAAATATTTTTTAACGCGAATTTTTTTTATTTAAATTTTTTTCACTAATAAACTAAAAAAAAAAGATTTAAATTAAAATTAAATTTTTTTTAAATTGGAAAAAAACTTAAAAAAAAAATTCTTTAATTTAATTTTAAAGTATAATTTGTTGAAGGGTATATAAGATTCGGCACAGCCGAATATAGCTCTCTTACTTGTTTTGATTGTAAATTGTATTATTTTGAAGTTTATTAGAAATGAGGAAACATTTTTTTAAAAAAAATTTGGACGAATTTTGGAAAAATCACATAACGTTTAGGTTAAAAACGAAAATTTCAAAACTTAAATACATATCTTTTTAATTATAAGAGGCAACTTAGAGCAATAAACTGGATTTCTTTATATTCCTATTTTCTTTATAATAAAGTAAGTAAATTTGAAAACTGTCCTATTTGTAGAAGTTACGAGCTGTACAAAGTTTTGCAAATCAGATATGATCAAATTTGATTCTGTACGATTCGTTCGTACATCAACATGCAATCGGACTAGTAGTTTAGAAGACATAGATTTTTTACCACTTTTTTCCTATCGACTATTCGACAGTCGAAAGGATATATTGTTCTTAATTTGTAGTAAGTTTTGGGCCGATTTTGCCCATTTTGCATTTCTGATCAACAGAGAATATTTGATGAAATCCCCCATGGTCGCTAACTCTAGGCTCTTTAATGTCTTCTTAATTTGTTTTAAGTTTTGGGCCGATTTAGCCCATTTTCAATACCAAGCATTTCTGATCAACAGAGAATATCTTATGAAATAGCTTAGCATTTTATAAGGTCTATTACAAGCCCTACTTATAGTCGGCAATTACTTATACTATAGCCTTTTATACCCTTCACCATGATTGGTAAGGCTATATATAAGTTTGTATTCTGGATCGTTCTTGATAGTGGAGTCCATATAGCCATGTCCCTCTGTCTGTTGAAATCAACAAAAAACAAAAGCTGTCAGTCTCGCCACAAAGTATAGACAGGTGCGGCGAACGGCTGTAAGCCGGCTGAGCCTCGCCGCCGATAAATTTTCTTAACCGCCGCCGAATTTTTTTCGGCTTAAGTCGGCTTCAAAATAGCCGCCGTTTTATGATAAAAGTTTCTTAGTACTTTCATAAAATTTTCAGAATTTCACTTTTTAATTGTTTAGAATTTGAGTAGTTATTCTTAAGTCGGCTGACAGCCGGCTAGCCGCCGTCGCCGATCTTTTTTGGGGTCAGCCGCCGCCGCCGTGAAATTTATTCGGCGCAGGACTCTGCAGAGTTGTCACGAGATAACGATTTTTGTGTTTGTTATAGTATTCGCAACAACAAACACTAGTGAATTTAAGAGCTCCGCCTTAAAAAAGTTAAGAACAAAATAGCTTAGCTGTGCTATAAAGTGAATACGCCTTGATCCTTTTGTTTATATGTTTGCAGCACGTAACATACAGCTATTTATACTGTCATATGGGCAATTCCATATCATCGTACGTGACATTTGTACGCCTATAGAGTGAAATAGATTTTCCAAAAATAAGAGTATTTGAAAAATAATTTGGTCTGTGTGTTTCATTCAGAGGGTGCTATATTTTAAAAAAATAATAAGTTCTTTCGAAACATAAATATAGTCAGTTCAAACTATTATTTTTGCCAATAAAATGTTATAATAAGCTTTAAATACTGACACATAGTAATATTTTAGTGTTTTCTCCTATTCAAATCATCTTGAAAAAAAGTTTCAAGGGTTTTTGGGTTTTCAGTCGTGGTAGTCATTCTCGTGGAATTGCCCATATGAAACTGATTCTGGGGTTTTTGAAACGTCAAAATTGACACCTCTGTGTACTTTGTGGTCTCGCACTAGCTTTCATACAGGAAGGTTGTAGTACGCTTGTTTTTCAACAACATTTTTTTCATCAATAATTTTTTTAACAAAAATTTATTTTTCCCATAAAATTGTTTCCAATATTTATCTTAAAGTATACTTGGTGAAGACTACATATGACTCGGCAATGCTTAATATAGCACTCTTACTTGTTTTTATATATAGATTAATAAGTCATTAACATAGACAATATGGATATCTTATGAAAGATATAGAAATTCGGACAGCCAATAGGTCGAAATCGGGAAAAATATTTTTAATCCGAATTTTTTTTCACACATAAATTTTTTTTCCAATCACAATTTCTAACAAACATTTTTTTATCAAACAATTTTGTTTTGCTACAAATTTTTTGGTTTACCAAAATATAGGCGATTGCTTATAGCTCTCTTATTTGTTTAACATAATATACTTTGCCAGAGTCCTTTATTCAGCTATATTTAAATTTCGAATCACAGTTTTGTTTGAGTTTATGACAATAAGATTTAACATTAATGCATTCTTTTCAAACTCTGGTAAGAAAATAAAAGACAAAAATTAAAATACCAACATCATTATTAAAACTCATCTTAGATGATTCAGCAACAACAAAATACACACAAAAAATATGATATAAATCGCTTAACAAAAACACCAAGAATAACTAATGAAACTAATTGAACACTTAAGTACCGACACACACACACACTGACGTTACAAAAGTTCACTTCAAAATTAAATGCCACATTGATCTTGTACGAGTACTCGTGCAACACTGCTGCTGTTCACTATTAAATCTTTAACAGCAACAACCAACATTTAAAACCTCAATTTAAAAGAATGAATTGTTAGTTTTGTTTTTTAGCATGACTCTATTCCAAAGTCTTGATATGGCTGCTGTTATACTACAATTACAGCAATTGAATGTTGTATGGTTAGTTGTTGTTGTTAATGTTTTGTTTTTTTTTCTCGTTCTCACAAAGTCAAGCTCAAGACATTAGAGGAGATATGTAGATACTCTTCTAGTGTTTTGTATCTATGACTTTTGTATCTTATGTGTAAAATAACAACAAAAAAAAAGCAGCAGCTGCTACAACAAAAATACTCAAGTAAGATTTATGTGCCACACAAATGTGTTTCATGGACCACTACTTTTGTTGTGGCAGTGCAATTTTTCTAATGTTGTTTGATATCTAACGTTTATTCAGTACAATATAATTGTCTATAGAAAAAAGGAGTTACACTGCCAACAATTATTTATTTATTTTTATTTTTTTTGTGGTAAATATTATGTAGTTTTTATGGAGCCCGTATTATAGATCTTTTTATTGAACCGTTGCGAGTTTTGTCTTTGTTGGCGAACTTAACCGATTGATCGTTGAAAACATTCTGACACTCAAATTTGAAAATGTTTGAAAATTTTGCACACTGAAGAAAAAAAAAAAAAAAAAAAAAAAACTAAATAAGTAAATGAAAACCAAAACAACTTTTAAGAAGTAGTAAAAGACAAAGATGAAGTAGGTAGGTATTGAAATTGAAGACATACTTGTTTTTCTTTTTGTTGTTAACACTGTTGACTCGCTCACGACTAGACAGACACACACACACTTCGTCGATCTGTAAGTGAGTGGGGGGAGGGATACCAAATGGTAACAAGTGATATATAGTGATATAAGTATAACAGGATGTGAAATGAAAACACAGTGACTTTTGGAATTGTTAACAATTATCACAAACATGTTACTTTAACAGTTACTTTCTGTTATGTAGCTGTTATGAGATCAAATACGAAATTATGTTAAATGGCGGATCACAGTGATTCGTCCCCATATAGCCACTGGGCAAAAGATAGATGGAATTGTCCTAGACTTATGCAATTTCGAATAATTAAAAAATATAATGGAACTCACATACCTCCCAAACATGTATTCTGAAATTGAAAATTCCAATAAAAGAAGTAAAAATACATATAGAATTCTGGAGAATACTTGTTATGATTGATTAATATTACTCATACGCAGACATGGTTAATGCGAAAAATACAACTGTTAGTAGAACCATCCAATAATTACATGACAAAGAAGTAGTAAAGGTAGGGGTTCAAGTGGTGACGAGGAGATTCGATTTAGGCTTTTTACTTTAGCGTGTCATTGGAGATCATGTGATTGTGTGAGATCATCTTTTGCAGGATTACACAGAACCAATGCAAGTTCGAGGAATTGCTTACATTTTATCATTGGTGAAACACATGTATTGTTACATGCATTAAGATATTTTAAAAGATTTACGAAAAAACTCAAATGCACAATCAGTTTTATTAACAAAATTAATCAAAAGTTGGTTTAATTTCATATTTTTTTTCTATATTAAATCTAAAAAGACTTTAATCTCAAATAATTTTAAATAAAAGTGAAATATTTAAATCGGATCATATTTGAAAACTGTTCTTGGTTGATATTTTTAATTGCTTCATTATTGATGAATTTATGAAGGCATTTAGAATGGAATAATACTCTTTAATTTAATTATTTTGAAAATGTATGTTTATTTTCTGTACATTCAACTTATTCGAACCCGGAATCATAATTTGAAAACAAATTCTTAAAAAAACGCTTTGTCTTAATATTAATTCCAAATTTTATGAATTTGCTCAATATTAAATTTTCTTAATTTGTATAAAACTGGGTATAGTAAATATTAGGGAGTCATTCGAATAAAACTTATTCGAATAATCATATATATATATATTTTATTCGAATGAATAATTCTTTTCAATTTAGCCATTAATGAGACTAGCGGAAAAGAAAATATATACATATTATATATCAACGTGTAGGAAATTATGTCCGCTTTTCAAAAATATACAAAGAATTAAAAAAATTATAGAAGACTTTTTTGAAAAATATGGGAATTAGAATGCAATAAAAGTTTTGTTTATTAATCGTTTTTAATGAAATTTTACACTTATATAGAAACTTTTGATCGAAATACAAAAGTGAATTGTTTTTGCCAATCCCAGAATTTCCAAAAAAATTTTAAAAAATCCCAAAATTTGGATTTTTTTGATATTTGGATCTGTTGAAGGCATCAAGCTCGGGGCTATGAAATCCCTTTGCACAATATTGAAAAACATATTGAGACTAACAAAGCAGGTCTTAGTTTTTTCAAAGCAGCTATGCGATTTTAGAAAATGTTGTCCAAATTTTAAATTTACATAAAAAATAGGTCCACTTCGGAAGGCTCTGGACTACGCAATAATAAAAATTTTGATATTATTTTGCTTTCATAATATTTCCCGTAATTTTATCTTTCAAAAAACTATAAATACATTAATTATCTTTTTTTTTTTGTTTTTTTCGAAAAAAATGGGCGAAAAAATTACTTTTTGATTTTTTTAAAGTTTTAATGCACAAAACTTTTGACTCAGCAGAGGTTTTTAAAGAATTCTTTCTTAAGATTATTAAAAAAATGGTTGTTAATTCAAAAAAAGGTATTTGAAGAAATAGGAAAGAATTGGACCCGTTATGAGCAAACAAGCAGACCAAGGTAGGTAAAAAAAAAACTTTTACTTTTTAAATGCGAACAACTCGTAAACTGTAAGAAATAATGTATGACTAATGCTATGTTGGAAGATCACATCAAGTAGATTCCATATTTATAAAATTCTTTTAATCAGATTGAAAAATACGAGCTTAGGTTAGCACCACTGAATTCAGTGTACCCGAATTAGTTTAAGCCGCTGGGTGACCCTCTTGACAGAAAAAGTGTCAATTTCATGCACAGTGTAATTGTCGATTAATCGTATACTCGATTCATGTTAATATTAAAACAAGTAAGAGAGCTATATTCGGCTGTGGCGAATCTTATATACCCTTCACCAAATTATATTTTGAAATAAAATTAAATTTTTTTTTTTTAATTTTTTTTCGAAATTGTTTTTTAAAAGTTTTTTCCAATTTTTTTTTTTTTAATTTTTTTTAATTTAAATTTTATTTTTTTAATTTGTTAGTGAAACAAATTTACGCCAAAAAAATTTTTTTGTGAAAAAAAATTCGGGTTAAAAAATTTTGATTTTGACCCATTGTAGATCCTACTTACAATAGCTTTATATACATCGTTGCAATGCACTTTGAACTACCTATCATTAGATATCCATATTGTCTATATTTATGACTTAGTAATCGAGATATAGATCAAAAATAGGCCAAAAATAGAGGTTGTCTCGGATTTTTGCTCATATCTCCGTTATTTATGGACGAATTTTTGAATTTTGCAGACAGACAGACACACAGACAGACAGACGGACATGTCTAAATCGACTCCGCTATCTATAGGGATCCATAATATATACTTTATAGGGTCGGAAAATTTTATTGTGGAAAATACAAACGGAATGACAAACTTATATATACCCTTCTCACGAAGGTGATGGGTATAAAAATAGTTTATATGAACCAAAATTTGAAGAAAAATATCTGAAAGAAACAAGACTAATAAATCAATGTATTTTGTTGTTGTATCAGCCATAAATTTGGGATAGAGTTATTATTTGTACTCTCAGCTTATTCTTAGTTGCGCCTCTAGTTCTACCCTATGGTTCATAATATTATTCCAAGAGTTGGAAATTTTATTAAAAACTACTTTCTACATTAATTTTCGAAGTTTTTTGTTTGAAACACAAGAAATATTTGATTAAACTATTATAATATATTAGGATATTATGACAATATGACCTAATAGCAGACCGTTTGAATACCCCAATTATTTATAATATATTTTAGTCAAACGTCTTTAAAATGAACGAAACCTTATATGAATTTTAAAATTACTTTGGAATATTAAGTCTTTCAGTCAACAAATATTTCATCAAATTTTTAACGAGGCTTTATATACGAGGATCCGCGACTTTTTGAATTTACTGAAAGGGCAACACCGCTTCTGTCAACAAGCATCTTTCAGTTGACTCCTGTCCAAATTTGAACAAGCTGCGTCATTTACTTTGTGTTTGACAGTTATTGACAGCAGACTACATCGTGACTTAAGAAATTGGAAAAAATTGAATTTCGTCTGCTCATTAAGAATTATCTTTTGCGGAAAAAAACTAACACTAAAATAAAGACTAAGCTTGATAAATACTATGGGAACTCTGCACCAACAATTTCAATGGTTAAAACGTGGTTTACTGAATGTTCTGGACTTCCAGTTGAGGTCTCTACAACCGAAACAATTGTACAAATTCTCGATATGGTGTTGGCCGATCGAAGATTGAAAGTGCGAGAGATAGTGAAAGACAAAGGCATCTCAATTTTTAATGATAACTTGGGTATGAGAAAGCTTTCCGAAAGATGGCTGCCGCATTTGCTCGGGTGCACAATAGGGTACACAGATGCATAGAGCTCAAAGGAGACTATGTTGAGAAATAAAATAGTTTTTTTATTCAAAAACCTATGTTTCATTCAAAAAGGCACGGACTCAAAACCATCCTCATAACTAAAATACTCTAATTTATTAATAAATTTATTTTTTGTATTTGAATAATATTACTCAATCGTTATTCGTTTGAATAATAGAGATAAATTTAAAAAGTAATCGATAACTCGAATAATAAACAAATAAACTTTTATTCGATTAAAATAAAACTCAAATAATTGACAACCCTAGTAAATAACTATACCATCAAAACTCTGTATATAAATGATAAAATTGTTCTTATATCTCAGCAATGTATAAGTAGATTTATATGTAGATTTTTTATGCTCCCAAGTCCAAAAATTAATCTTCGTCATCTAAAAACCAAAACTGAAATTTGTTTAACATTACATAAGGACCCATAACATATTGTTACGAATGTGCAATAGCGATTGGAATTTAATGGTCCGCAACGACTGCCTGCAACATTCATCATGTTTATAAACACGTCCATCAGTAGAAGCTTTTACTTATCAACAATGTTGATAGCATGCGGTTATTAGCATTGTTTGTAAGTGTGGCAACACTGCATGTTTAAGCTGCAAACATTAACATCGAAAGCTCTAGAATTCGAATGTACTCGTATGTCCGTTAAGAGCATTGTAGAAGATTCCCTATAGATGGCGTGTGTATTAATAGTGGCAGAGCTGGCAGTCGTGAGTGAGTTGATCATTGGCGCTGTTATAGTTGACATCAACTATCGTGAGCTTGAGCTTGTCATTATAAAGTGTGTGTGTGCATTTCTGCGAATTAATAAATGTGTAAAAAGACACTGAGTGACTATTTGAATTGTTGTTGGTGTACATTTTAAATAAATAAAGAGTTGTTACAATTTTAAGCTACTAACACTGCTTTTATTTGTAATCAAAAGTGTCCGTTTTATTTAAAGGAAATAAACCCACGTTTTTAAAAGGTAAAAACGTAACAATATATACTTTTGTGGATTTGCGATGAATATTTCGGTACGTTACAAACGGAATAAAAAAAACAGTTTTCGGTTCTATAAATGCTAATTTTATCTATTATGGGAGAGTGTAAACCGATTCGAAATTGGTGGATATCGGGAAAATTTAGTTTTTGGTCTATTTGTCTAAGAATATGTGTACTTTACTAAACCACAAATTTACAGCTAATGTATTTGAAATGTTGCTAATAGCTTACCTTCCCAATCTTCTTAAATCACCTTAAATTGAAATTGTATAATTCAAACTCACATAACAAAAAAATAAAATAAAAAATATTATAAATACAACTAATAATAAGTAACAAAAGATGTATTGTGGGTACTCATATTGTGTCTATTTTAAAGTCTTTCCCATAAATTAAAGTTTTTTTTGTTGGTTTTTGTTTTTAAATTCTAGAATGTAAAATTTTTCAGTTTTCAGCTTAAAACAAGCCAAGCTTGTAATTATAAGTTTTGAAAACAAAATAATAAAAATAAACTACAAAAAAATAAAAAAAAAACCAAATGCAATAAAAATTACACCATTCAAATAAATAAGTTTCCATAACAGTGCTGGTATGTACCCGTACTATTGAAAATCTAAACTTGACGTTTAAATTTTGTTTTTATTTATTTGATTTTTTTCAATTTCAGTTATTGTTGGTTTTGTTTACAAAATATTTAAGTGAAAAATTACTTCTAATGGTTTGTGTTTTAGCAAATTTTTAAAACACATTCATTTTACTAGTTACAATCGAGTTTAATACTTTAATACTTCTCTCATTACCTGTCTAAGCCAATAAGAGTACAATGTGTTTAGAAATCATGAAAAACTTGTAAGAAAATGTGGGTTACAACAAGGTCATCGTGCCGCAACGTGTTGCAAATAAACCAAGCATAAACATGTTTCTATTTTTCTTCATTATTTTTCCAACAAAAACATATACAGATACATCATTGCGAGTATGATTATGCTATTTGTATATATTTTATTGTATAGAATAATTCATCAAAACCGCTAGTAACAAATACTTAAATTCAATTGACAGACATTCAATTGTTTGAAATCTATTCAATACCTTTCAATCTCAATTGCATTTTGTTAAAGTTTAAATAAAGGGTGTTTTTTTATAGAGGCGGAGAACTTTAAATTGAAATAAAACAGAGTAAGGTGATTTTAATATCCTTTCAATTCGTTTTAATAATTAGATAATTTTAATTAATTTTTAGTGCTGAACAAAATGAAGCATATGAACGCCGCTAGTCGCGGCGTTCATATGCCCGAAATCATTTTAAAGCATTAATCCCATTAAATTATCTTATCGTAATAGAGCAAATTTGGTGGATATTAAAAACATTTCATTTAAATCGGATATTTTAGCTTTTATCGGAATCGAAAGGGCTACTCGGTATACTGAATTATATAAATGTGCTTAAATTTCAGTCATTTGTAGATATATTTCAGATGACGGAGAATAATTGGGAGCATAGAAAATGCAAAAAATTCTGCAGCTAGATTGACTGATAACTGACTTACTGTAAACATAACTATCTTGGATCTTATACAATATTTCGTATTGTATTATTCACTGAACACATACATGTTACCTCAGTAACCAGTAGTGATCCTAAATGCTAGATATAATCACTATTTCGTGGTCATTCATCAGAAAAGCTGGATTTATTTGTTGTAATCAGTTTGAATACAAAAATTTAGTACAATATTCTAATCTTAATAATGTGCATTTTTAAAAAAATTTATATAAATTACTGTACTACAACTTTAAGAACTTAACTACATTATTTAACTAAAAAAAAAAAAAAACAAAAAAAAAAAGTAAGAAAGTATAGTCGACCATATGATACCCTACATCGAGCAGATGATTCCAATTTTCTTTTTTTTTTAATAAAAAATATGCAACGCCCTAATGTATATGAGTCGCCCATCTGCTGAAGAATGGGCAAAATATTGTTACGTTTTTACCTTTTAAAAACGGGGTTTATTTCCTTTAAATAAACCGGATACTTTTGATTGCAAATAAAAGCAGTTTTAGTAGTTAAAAATTGTAGCAACTCTTTATTTATTTAGTCCTTCATTCATAAATGGTGATTCAAGTCCCCATAGAAGGCCAAAACTACATATAAGATTCGGCTGGATATACAAGATTCGGCACAGCCGAATATTACACTCTTACTTGTTTTATATTCATATTATTTAATGTATGGAGCTAACGAATAACATCGTTCATAGTCAACGCGAATTTATTAATAAACTGAGAATGCAAGGGAGACCTGCTGTCTCCTGATTAAAACTAAAAAAATTTAGCTCCGTTTGGATTTGAAACGAGATTAGTATTATAATTTATAATTTAGCTTTCTAGGTATTTTGGGAGCTTCAAAAATCTTAATAAAATATCAAAAATCTCGTAGTTTTCCGGGATTTGTTAATCCCAAAAAATTCGGGAAATCCAGATCACGAAAAATCACGGGATTTTCGGGATCATTTAGAGCGACAACTAGTTACGTGACTAGTTATTTTAACACGTGCATGTCCTAAGCAGGGGCTCAATTGACCCTTTTGGATTGCAATGAGACTGTCCGATAGCTGGTCCGAAGTAGTCAACGCATTGGATCCACATACTGATTACATAACGTCAGTCCAATAAACTATTGTTTGTAAAGCTTCATCCGACAACTCTTCAATAGATTGCGTCTGGTGGGTAAAATTACTACTTTCTAAAGTGCAGTACAAAATTAACGTTTAATATGACTTCAATATCAGCCCAATTATGAATAAAAATTCCCCGGGAGTGTTTTTCCTTTTTTCCTATTCAAATTCAATGTTAAAAATAAGAAAAGGGAAAAAAACTCCCGCGGAATTCTTATTCATAATTTGGCTGTATAGGTTACTTAGAGACACAAAAGTGACTATAGACTTCACACAATGTTTATGAGAATTATAGCAACACAATTTGTATAAAACCAGTTTCTATGAATTTCTCACAAAACGTTTAAACTGACTACACTCTAGATTACATAGAGACACATAAGTGACAATTGTCTTCACACTAGAGTACATGGGAGTATAAAGTAACCAATTGTCATATATCTGCACTACAACGAGCACATACGTGTCAAATCACCCAAAATATATAAATTGGAGTCGGTCAAGTGATAAGACATTTGTGACAATTATTGTTTATAAGGGATACATTGACTACTTGCTTAACTGCTGGGAACTGAATGAAATATTTGTATTTTTACTCTCTTTTGTTTGCATTCCGGTTGTGTACGTGTAAATTGAAGAAAATCTTCGCCTAACAATGATATATATAACTAAAGCTACGTACACACGGTTGTCAGATTTTACAATGTTGTCAGATCTGGCAATGTGCTCGCAATGAAATATTATTAGCAAAAGGTAAATTGTCAGTTTAGACGATTGTAAGAAAACCTTACGATTTCATTGTCAGACAATTGTCAAACAATAAATTTATCTGACAATAAAAATTGTCAGTTCACACGGTTGCTTAAATTTTGTTTATTTTAAATACATATGCACAGTGTTGCCAATAGAAATAATTAATCTGCATAACTTCACACATATGGCAATAAAAAGTTTCTGACAATGATCTTACAATGATCTGGCAATTGCAACGTAAGGTGTTTACACGATTGTCAGTACATTGTAGGCAATAGTATTGTCCTACAATGTACTGACAAATACTTTTTCTGACAACGTTTGAAGACAAAAATTGTAAGTTCACACGGTTGTTAGACATTTTCTGAACATTTTTCTGACAATATTCTACAATCTGACAACCGTGTGTACGTAGCTTAAGATGTTTATGGGAGCTTATCTATTTTCAGATAGGGCAATCGTAAGGGGGCTAGGAGAAATAATGGAGCGATTCCAAGTAAATTCCAAAGGCTTTGTCCTTGATACAGTAGAAAATCTTGTATAAAACTTTGTCGAGTTATCTTTGAAATTGCGATCTGTAGTTTGATTACAAGGTTTACATGGACGGACGGATATCGCTTAATCGACTCATAAAGCGATCCTGAGCAGATTGGTATACTTTAAGGTGGGTTTTAGGATAATGCTGAAACACGTTACAAACATCAGCACTAACCCAATATACCCTCCCCACTATGGTGGTGTATTGTATACAAAAATTATTTGAATTTATTTTTCCTTCTTATTTTACTAAAAAAAAAATCAGTTTTATATACATAATTTAAAGAAAAATATTAGAATCTATTTATCTTTTATAACAAAATATTATGAGGATTACAAAATACAAAAAAAAAAAAAAGAAAAGAAAATGCTAATAAAAACAACACAATATTAAATATTATTTTACTCATACATGAATTTATGGCAAAATTTATATGTATGAATTTTCATTCAACAAATTTTATCATCCATCATATTAAGGATCAACATTTTTATTTCATTTGTACGTTGAATATTTTTTTCTATTCTACGAGTATATATATCTTTGTTGCTTTATGGCAAATATTTGAAAAAGGGTAAAAGTTTGTTACACTTTTCTTTGTATTCTATTGTTAATGTTAGGCATAGACAAGGATGTGTGTGTATGTATGTATATCAATCACTGTGTATCCTTTTATATATAAATATTTGTTCTAAATGTATGTATATAATCATAGATTTATTTATTGCTCTTATTATAATTTATTTGGCAAACAATAATATTTATAAAATAAACATTTAGAATATGTATGAGACAACAAATTTTGAAATACATACATACTTTCACAATGTAAATGTAAAATGCTTCATAAATATTTGTTGTTTTATTTTATTTTTATGTCTAACATTTTTACAAAAAACTTTCTTCTGCCACAGATAATAAAAAAAGGATACTTTTTTGTTCTTGTTGAATAATAAAATGAATTGAAGTGTTAAAAATTATTAGGTAATTTTGCCAAATATGTATTGATACATTAGTTAATAATGGTTGAAGTTTTTGTGGATAGATTTGTAAAAAAAAAATTATCACTTTATCGAAAAAGCTTTAAATTTAAGTTGTTGAATGGTTCAAACATTATACACATTTCCATAATTAATAGACAAAACTGTTGCCAATTATTTATTTTGTTGACAATTATTTATTTTATTGCTTTAAAATACATATTTTTAAAAATCCGGAATTAAAAAACCGGCCACATTTTTTTCTAAAATTCTCAAGCTAAAAATAACCAAAATACATTTTTCAAATAAAAGAAAACAAATACCTAGAATATAAGGAAATCCTCCACAACTAAGCATCAACAAAAATTAATTATATAAACAAACAAACAAATAAATAAATAGATTCTACCACTAATTAATTCATTCATGACCGTTATTATTCTTATTTGTCTATTCATATTGTTCCCCTAAATCACTTTCATTTTCATTCAGAATCGCAAAAAAAATAACAAGAATATACCTGGAAAACAGAACCTTGAAATTATAATTTCTTTGTATATAATTAATCTTTATTAACTTCATTTCTTTGTATATGAGATGGTAACAGGTTCGTTATATTTGAATTATTTTTTTTTTCGTTTTTACTGGAGATTCTTATTTATTATTCTTTTCTTAGTTTGAGATATTTTATGTAAATTGCTATTTAATTTACACACATTAAATAATGTCAACAAAAGAGTTGTAATTTTTTTCACTTTAAATCAGCGAAAGGCAAACTCACACCACTACAGTTTTTAAATATTGTAGTTGTATGAGTTGAGTAAAAAGTTAAAAAAAAAAAAAAAAACAATAACTGAAATAAACAAGCATAAAAAGCGTAAAACAACCTGATTCTATCAATGCTCATGCGAGACTGACTGGTTTTGATTGTTTTTATACAATGTATGTGCTTGCGTACATGTGAAAACAAAAACAAGAGAGCTCATTTGAGAGCTCAATGCCTTTCGCTGCTTTAAATTCACTGGCTAAAAGGGAGACAAATATTAGACAGCAACGAATTTAATGTCTACTACGACATGTTATCGATTGATTTTTTTTTTTTAGAATATACATTCCATCGTAAAATTTGATAAATTTTCAAAATATGCTTTATATTTCAATTAACTTTCTAAAGAAATGTTATTTCAGTGAAAAATGTATACAATATTAAATCAAAGTTGTCGAAATCATCTACAGAAAATAAAACTTATCGATAAATTGTTTACGTAACATTATAGTTATCGAAATATGTTCTTTGAAAAATATATAGTTAATAGAAATTAAAATTTTCGATAAGTATTCATCATATATTCAACATACATATATTCAAAAATTTTCTTAATTATATGAAAGTTATCGGGAAATGTTCTATATTTAATTGATCAATCAATTTCCTGTCGAAAATCAAATATGTCTTACATTTTCTACAGAAAATTAAAGTTTTTGATACACTTTCTGTAAAAATTGAAAGTTATCAAAAAATATTCTATACGTTTTCTATTGAAATTTAAATATATCGATACATTTTTCATAGATAATTAAAAAATTTCAAGTTGTAGAAAAATGTTTTTTAAGAATTACAATTTATCAAAAAATATTGTAACAAAATTTAAAGTATTGATAAAGGTTATACAAGGTTAATCAACAAGAGGTGTTATTTTGGATAATCGGATGTTTATTTCATAATAAAGAGGAAGGTATGCCGTTAATAATGAAAAATAACATCAGCCAAATGGCCACCACAACCAAGCTTACAGGACCATATCCTTTTCATGAAATTTTCCATAAGCAAATCGCAAAGTGGCTGCCCTATGTCCTCGATATCCTCACGAATTCCATCTTTGAGGTCTTGAATCGACGCTGGGCTATTGGCGTAGAACTTATCTTTCACGTGGCCGCAAAGGAAGAAGTCGCAAGGTGTTATATCACAAGATCTCGGTGGCCAATTGTGATCACCTCTTAGAGAGATAACACGGTCCGGAAACTTTTTCCGTAAAAGAGCAATGGTTTCGTTGCTTGTGTGGCACATAGCGCCGTCTTGTTGAAACTAAACATTGTTCAGATCAATATCGCCCAACTCCGACCATAAGATACTGTGTAATGAGTTTTGTGGAATGCCCAATTCCAAAGAATGACGAGGAATGGGAAAATCTGGGTTTTCTTCAACACTTTGGGCTACAGCAGCAATATTCTCAGTTGTTTTTGAGCGACGTGCACAGGCTTTATTCTTTACATCAGTAACTTGTCCCAGCAGCTCGAATTTTTCCACCAATTTCTGTATTGCGGTCGGACAAGGTGCTTCACAACGATCCAAAAATGCTTTAGTTTAGCGAACTGTGACTGCAAGATTTTCACCATTTTTATAGTGAATTTTAATAATTTCAATGCTTTGTTGAAGCGTGTACCGTTCCATTTTTAGTAATGGCGTAGGTGCTACTTGTCAAATGTCAAATAATAAAAACTTCAAAAGTGACAGCTATCGAAATACCGGGTGATTCAAAATTACACATCTTGTTGGAAATCCCTTTATAATAAAATATTAAATTACATAGTGCAACAGTGATAAAAAACACAAGACCATGACAGTATAGGTACAACTCTACTACCAAAGGGTGTTCATTTTGTTGACCAATTTTTTTTGTATGGGCCCTCAAAAAATGGTGTCATCAGTTTATGGCCAACAGACTTGGTGATACTGCTTATCTTTATATGGCAATAATATAGCTAAGAGTCCGCAAAATAAATTTTGTTAATATATTTTTCCCAAAAAAATAGCTTATCGTGCTCTTTTTTTTTAAATATATGCAAAATATGCAAAATAACTTTTCTTAGCGAAGCCAGTTTTTGATACACCCCAGAGGAGGAAACCTTTGAGCTACACTATAGGCCCGAAATGCAGAAAATGTTCGGTGAGCGAAGAATAATTCCATTTTAACTAGTAGTTCTTTATTTCATTGGGAGTTAGATTACATAAAAAAATTGCTTCGGATTGGGAATTTTTCCATTTCTATTAGGATTTATTTCATGGGAAGTTATTTCGCTTCTTTGGGACTAATATTTTTAAAATAATGAAACCGCCGATTATTGGGCGTAATTTCATTTTACACTTTGGTAGTTATTTCATTTTTCAAGTTTGGGACTTATTTCATTCGGAGTTATTTCGCGGTACCGTTCCTATGCGCATTTCACTGGTTGCTTAGGCCTTTTTGGGAAAAGGTTTCCTGATGATCTGGTCTAAGCAACCAGTGAAATGCGCATAGGAACTAGCTTATCTCTCAAAAATAAATTTCAGTGAATTTATCAATAATTGGGAATTCAGCACAATTCTTACTAAAATATTAATTTTGTATTCCGTATAACTTTTTGACAAAATTTTATATTGAATTTTTTGATAAATAAATGTAATTTTTCAATGAAGTTCTTTTGGAACTATTTTGTGTTCTATAGAACTAAGTAGTCTAGAACCAATATGTAACTAGTTCTAAAAAACAAGTTCCTATAAAACTGTTTAGAATTGCTTAAGAATTCTAAACCATTCCATAGAACTGGTTCCAGAAGTGGTTGGGATATCACTAGTTCCATGAATGTTATCAAAGTATCTGAAGTGGCTCTGATTATAGTCGTTCTAGAACTAGTGATTTTTTAATATGTTCAAAAGATGTTCCGGATTTGTTTCTTTTATTTTTCGAAAAAAATATAAAATTAATGTTTTAAACCAGTTCCAAGAAGCTGTTACGAAAATAATATATCACTAGCTCTATCAAACTTTATAGATTACTTTAAAATCACAATAGAGCACCAAAGAATGCAACACTTTCTTAGTTTTAAGGCAGCCATTAAAAGATTTAAAATTTTTCTAGCTACTTTTATTTAGGGGTTTTCACTAAAAACCCTATCTTTAGCAGTTTTATCTCAAGAAAGTGGAATATATCTAAAAAACTTCTGTAATTCACTTGGCAAGTATAATAATACATTTTAATTTAATTTGCAGTAGTTATTATATAGACACGCTACAGTACACTATCGATAAACTAGACGATAGTGTGCTGGGTTATCAATTTGAGGGATGCGGGTTCGATTACCGGAAGAGACTCTGGGTGTATTGAATACAAGCAAAAAAGCTTCTCAGTTTGTGTTTGCATCAAAAAAAATTATAATAACATTGTAAAGATTTCGCACTCTTATGTATTACATTACCCAAAATTGCCTAAAGTAGGGTAAAATAAAGTATTTACACCCCCACACACATTTTTTAAGGTGTTAAGCCGCAATATTTACATCAATTAATCGTGTAAACATTTTAAATAAATACTATATTTCAATTATCGTTAATTTAGTCTCTTTTTATGCAGGTATGTACTAGCAAATACTTAAGTAAATAGAAGAGTCACATTATTCTACGAATACGCTCGTCATAAAAGAGAGTAAAGTAATGATTTAGCTTTTTTTTATATTTAATTGCCTGTTAAATGATGTAGTTTAATTATTACTAATTTACATGTGAAAGTAGTTAATTAATAATATTGTTACCTTTGTTTTTTTTTTTTAAGTATTATTTGTTTGTTAATGGTAATTAAATATTGAATATGAAATAAAAACTAAAGTAAATTTAAAATTACTATAAATTACCGAGAGTTTATATTTAAGGGGCAATTATTTGCTAGTAAAAGTACTTATTAGTATTAATTGGTATTGGATATAGTATAGCTGTTTTTAATTGCTATACTTGGTTAAATGAGCTGTAGAAGTTATTTTAGCTTCCGTTTGTTTATTTTTATACCCACCATCAAAAAAGATATATTGATTTTACGTTTTATAACATATCGAAATATTGGTCGTGGAACCAAAAATATATATCCTTGGTCCTCATAAAATTCTAAAACAATGTAGTTATGTCCGTCGTTTTGTCTGTCTGTTGAAAACACGATAGCTCCCAAGCGAAATAATATAACAGTCTTACTTGTATGATTATGCTAATTTTTTCCATGTTTGAGTTTAAAATTGAATTATTTTAAAAAATACACTCGTACCACTAAACAGTTTCTATATGTTTAACCATTTAGTTAGTTACTTTACTAATAATTCAGTCATAACATTCCTAAGATACTTAGACAGACATAAAAAAGCTAAATATTAACCGTAAGTATTCGAGACATTAACAAAATAGACCCGGTATTTAAAGCGACATTCATTTATTTATAGCTCTGACGTCATGACCTGGAAGCTGTTGTAAAAAACTGGTATTCTTCATAAAATTCTTAATGCTGGTAATTATTATAGTGGTATATTTTTGTTCATTTTGTTACTTATTATTATTAATAAATCTCGGGTCTTACATAATTGCTTAAAAAAGAATACTGAGATTTTTTTTTTAATTGTTTATAAAAACTTATATGTGTAAAAATCCGGTTTTTTTTTGGTTTAAATATTCGCGGATAATATATGTACAAACGTAGAGATTAAGCAAATAATTTGTTTAATATCTTTATCAGAAAAGCACATTAAACTGAACATTAGGAATAACAAAGCATCATTAAATTATGGAAATAAAACAACTCAAAAAATGTTTGAATAAATTATTGAAATGATAGCGAACAATATATTTAGCTACCGTTTTTTATTAAATATTTAATAACAATAATAAAAAAAGGGAATGAAACAAAAGCTACGTATACACGGTTGTCAGCAGTGTTGCCAGGAGCTGGCAAAAAAAGAAGCTATATTGACTTCAAAAAAAGGCCAGATAAAGCCAAACTGCTTTAAGAAAAAGTCAAAAAAAAAGCTAAAATATTATAAATTAAGAATTTAGTTTTATATTTATTTTTAAATAAAAAATTTGAAAATATGTTCATGAAATAAATAAAAATAAATAAAATTATAAAGATAAACTTCAGCAGCAAACAAAGAATAATATTAATCATTAATAATAAATAATAAATATACAAATATACATAAGAGACCAAAAACCTCTTAAAGCAATGGAAAAATTAAAAAAGGGGCCCATTTTGGAAAAAAAAATTAGATTTTGCAAAAAAATTTCAAAAATTGTATGTCTTGAGTTACAAACTGTTTATTTTGATAGATATTCCACTCGAATCCCACTAAGCGATCAAAAACCTCTTAAAGGAATGGACCTAAGCTTTCTCTTGAGCAAAAAAAAAATAATTAAAAAGGGCCCATTTTGAAAAAAATGTCAACAGTTTTAGATTTTGCAAAAAAAGTAAAAAGAATGTTTTTTCCCGAAAGATTGAAGAAATAGCTATGTAAACTATTTGGGACACATTTTGCTAAGAAAAATAGGTAATAAGTTATTGAATTACTATCTAGTAGAACTAACTATCGGAAGACATCGATTTCAAAAGATGGTTCACTTGACATTAAATGCCCCATATATATTTTTATATAGACAAAACTTAAATTTTGTTTTTTTTTTTAATTTAAGTACTAAGCATTTACTATTTTTCACATACATAATATATTTTTTTGGTTTTACTATTTTAAGTGTATTATTAACGGATAAAATTTCGATTTAGCGAAGAGTTTTCATATGAAAATCTTTGTCGCAATTGCTCAATTAGTTTAATTTGCCGTATTATTTTTTCAGAATCGTCACTAATTAAACCGTTCGTTATTTTATCTCTCATTCTTCAAACGTGCATTAAAAATGTGGCGAAAACATTAAACCATTTTCAATTGGGGACGATAATGTATCAAATTCTTTGCGTTGTATTACAATTTGAAAACACAAACTATGGAGAAGAAATTTTAAATCAGAAAACAGCTTTGTTGGATCCGCTGAATTGGTTACTGGTTTAAAAAAAAATAATACACCAAATTTTAATCAGTATATTAATCACTTAAATGTTTGGCTTTGAAGCATTGCTGGTTTTAACTCGAAGCACAGATTCACAATACGTTTAACGGCTATTTCAAATGACAGCCATCGAGTATCACAAGCATTCAAGAGTTTGTGGGGCTCTTGTCCATTATATAATGATGAATATAATGTGTAATAACAATTTTGTCTTGAAAGCGAATTTGCTAGACATTTATAGCTTTCAGATATAAAATACTATATTTCATTTTGAAACACTTGGTATTGGCAATTGTTATTTGATCTTTTAATACTGCACAATTCTTGAGTATATTGAAAAGCTAAATGAAAAATAGTAAGTAATGAATTAAAATGAAAATATCTCACAAATATAAATTTAGCCTTTTTATTTTCTCCTTATTCTCGAAGTTTTGGTTTTAGCTTCGTAGTTTTTTCTAGCCTTTTTTACTTAAAAAAAGGCTATTATCAAATTAAAAAAAGGCTAGAAAAAAGCCACGAAGCTAAAACCAAAATTTCGAGGCTAAAGAGTAAATAAAAAGGCTAAATTTAGCCTCAAAAAGGCTAAACTGGCAACACTGGTTGTCAGATTGCCAGAAACATGCTCAGAAAATGGTTAACACAACCATGAGAACTTATGTTGAATCATACGGCTGTTAATCATTTATTGAACATTTTCTGACAACTTTGTAAGAATATGACATCCGTGTATACGTAGCTAAAGCTTTAGTACATTAGACTGCTTCAGAATTGTAGTCATAAGGTGAGTGTCAAAATTATAAGCTCACTTACAGTTTGTTCTGTTTATACAGAAATAAAAATAGTATTGATTCAGATAAGAACCCTTTCCTATCATTTGATTAATGTAAGATTTATTTATAAGCCAATATTTCTTCAAACAATTTATCAAAAAGTCTTATAATTTTGTCACTTGCCTTTGTACAAAAGTTTTTTTAAGTCCCCACGAACATTTCTAGATCTAGTTCTAATATAACTAGTTCCCGAACGAATGTAATTAGCACAATTTCGGAGTTTTAGTTACAGCCTTACATCTGTTGTGTGAAACACATTTGAAAATTCTAAAAGATTCTGAAAAATTCACTGATGAAAGAATGACTTAAAAATGCGGGATTTACAATAGATGGCGTATCTTTTGTACGCCATCACTTTTAGTGTAAACAAGTTTTACTTTACTTCTTTAATTTAAAAAAAATATGCCAATGAAGCACAAAGATTGCTCAGCAAAGCTTATGGTGAATGTGTTCCACCGATTTCAATGTGCGGTTTAGAAGTGATGATTTTGAACGGAAGACAAAGATCGCTCAGCCCAGCAAAACATTTTTGAAGACCAAGAATTGGTATTCAAACATTTTTTCAAACGTCAGTGGACCACTGATGGACGTGAAGCACTAGAAGTACACTAGATATGGATAGTGGTTCCCAACCGAGTAAACGGACTACTCCGTCAATTATAATTGACGAGCATTTGATAAAATGGGCCATTCGGAGTTTTGACTCTTATAAGTCTCCGGGCTCGGATGGCATTATACCTGCTGGTCTACAAAATAATGTAGATCTGGTAACTCATTGGCTGATAGTTATTTATCATGCCTGTCTTGTATGGTCGTACATAGAAAGACGGTGGACCAAATGCACTGTGATATTCATTCCGAAAGGAGGGAAAGCATCACACACCATAGCAAAAGATTTCAGACCAATAAGTCTATCATCATTCTTACTGAAAACCCTTGAAAGAATTATCGACATCCATATACAGGCGTCTTTAGAACAAGGATCATTATCTCCTTCTCAACATGCCTACATGAAGGGCAAATCTGTTGAGACAGCAATTCACTCCTTAGTGGGATATATTGAGAAATCCCTTGAATTCGGTAATTTCTCATTAGTGGATATAGATGGAGCCTTTAATAATGTAGAATCAGCTGTAGAATAGTTTCATCTCTACATGATCTTGGTCTCGACCAGTCAACTGTAAGGTTCATCAAGAACCTTCAACGATGCAGGATCATTCGTTCCGAAAAAATAACGGCAGTGATCACGAGAATGGCCACTAGGGGTACGCCTCTAGGAGGCGTCTTATCTCCACTTCTGTGGAATCTGGCAATAAATTATCTGCTCAGGAAACTGGATCTCATGGATTATAAAACTGTCGCCTACGCGGATGACGTCGCAGTGGCAGTCTCTGGGATCCACTTGGGCACGATATCACAGCGCCTGGAATATGCACTCAGTGTACTAAGTCGGTGGAGTACAGATAGTGGATTGAGTGTTAACCCAAGCAAAACCGAGTTTGTACTATTCACAAGAAAGTAAAAGAATCCTCACATCTCGCTTCCCCGATTAAATAATGTTGAACTAACACTATCGGATAATGCAAAATACTTGGGAGTTATTCTAGATAGAAAACTATCCTAGAAACCTAATACCCTATCAAGGACGTCAAAAGCCTTGACGGCCATGTATGTCTGTAAGGCGATAGGTACGCAGTGGGGTATTAGACTACAGTTCGTTAACTGGATATGTCATACCGTCATTAAGCCGACACTATTCTATGGAGTTTCTGTCTGGTGGAAGGCAGTAGAAAATGACTCAATTTACATGCTATTCGAGAGGGTTATGAGAGGAATGGCAATCCTAATAAGGAGCTCTAAGAACGACCGCAACAAAGTTCCTCTTTACTATATTGAACTGGATCCACGTGGATATAATGGCAAGAAAAATGCCATTTACCTCGGCCTTTAGGCAAAATGCGATTGGGGCGTTAAGACATGCTCCATATGGTCACGCCAGTATAATAGTTAGCATTCGGAATCTGCCGGATAATATCGATTACTGCATTTCTAGGCCCTTCATGGTGAGATATTTTGGTTTCTCAATTCCGCATAATTCGTACGCAATGGACGGACCTCTACACGACACAACGGGTCTTTCAGTCTAACAGGTTTATATACAAATCTAATTTGGTTGAGGAATGCCGGGCATCCTTAAACAGGATGGCGAGACATTCAACATTCGTACACAAGTGGGTACGTGGACACGGAGATACTATAGGCAACTGTGTTGCTGATGAATTGGCGAAAAATGGCGCCATGCTGCCTGACGGATACATAGTAACTTCTACTATGAGCTTGCTCGGGCAAGATGGGGTTGTGAACCCACATGTACTATTACCAGAATGATATGGCCCCGACTGAATAGTGGACGAACAACATATCTTCTTGGCTTGACACGCTCACAATTGAGCGGTATGGTGGCGGTCATTACTGGTCACTGCACTTTTGGCAACCACGCGAGAAGACTTGGTTGGGTTGCCCTACAACGACTTCTGCAATTTTTCATCTTCTTTGTCACTGTCCGGCATTGGAAAATCTACGCTTAAGGTTTCTGGTTTCTCCAATTTGAGGCTTGAGTGCATTAATGCCTTTGTAAGGAACAGTAATTGCCTAACCAGCGCAAATATGGGGATTTCCATGGAGTGACCAAATAATAATCTCTTCTCCTTTATCTTTATCTCTCGTATTTCTTCCTTCACTCTTCAATCTTAACCAAATCTTGACTGTCCCCTTTCTTTTTTTCATTTCTACTCTGTCCTTCTCTTTTTGCCTCTATACTTTCAGGTAATACAAAGGCACCTATTGCCTGGACCCATGTGAGCTGCTCTTCTTCTTCACTTCGCGGCTGCCTGGAAAGCTAACCTAAGTTTCATATGCACAAAAAAAGCTACTTAATTTTGTTGCGATCGGTCAATAATTTGCTCGTAGATTATTATATGGTCGTGCTTCACCGACTATACTTTCTTACTTGTTTTTTTTGGGGGGATTTTATGGGTAATAAATTTTTTGAAATTTATAAATAATATTTTTTTAATGAATAATAAAAACAATAAATGTTATTATAATTTCATTTCATTACCATATTTTTTCTGGGGTGGTTACTAATTTCCATTTTCTCAAAGCATATGGCCTAGTGTACGATTCTTTTGTAATCGGAACAGTGGTTTAGAAGATACAGACTTAGTTATTACAATTTTTTTGCTATCAACCCTACTGTGCTCCGTAAAGTTTCTCTATGACTAGTGCTGAAGATAACAATTTCAAACAAAAATCGTTGGTCTCAATGCCAAACTAGAACGATTACTGGCTACAAGCTATAGGCTTAAAATTTTAAATGAAAATTTCCTAAATGCCAAACAATTTGGTTAACCATGTGCGATTAGAAACGCCGGGTACACACAGTTAGTATAACTATCAATACAACTGAATAAAATTTAAAGATGTATCTTGTTTTGTTTAAATATGTTTTAGTCTGATTAATTCCCAGCAGTTAAGCATGTAGTCAATGTATCCCTTATATACAGTAATCGTCACAAATCTCTTATCACTTGGCTGACTCCAATTTATATATTTTGGACATTTGACACGTGTGTGCTCTTTGTAGTGCAGAGATAAGACAATTGGTTACTTTATACATCCCAGGTAATCTAGCGTGAAGACAGTTGTCACTAAAGTGTCTGTAAGTAATCTGGAGTGTAGTCACTTTAAACGTGTTATGTGATAATTCGTTAAAACTGGTTTTATACAAATTGTGTTGATATAATTCTCATACAGTCTATTTTTATTTTTGGTTGAATAAACTGTTATCCCACGTAACATAGCATGAAGTCAATAGTCACTTTAGTGTCTCTTAGTAACCTATAGTGAAGTCACTTTAAACGTTTATTTTGTACAGCACTTTAGAAAGTAGGTATTTTAATCTATTGGGGAGTTGTCGAAGAAAGGTTTGTTTACAAGCTATCCATTATTGGACTACCTATGATATGTCTTTTAGCTTACTATTTCAGGTCAATTAGGACTCGTACATGTTAAAATAACTAGTTATGTAGCTTATCAAGTTACCAGTTAGGTAGATAGTAAGGTAACTCACGATATTTGACCATTATGTGAATATAATGCGTTGACTACTTTGGACCAGCTATTAGACAGTCTCATTGTAGTCAATAAGGGTCAATTGACCCCCTGCTTAGGACATGCACGTGTTAAAATAACTAGTCACGTAGCTATTGAAGTAACTAGTTCCCACCCTAAATGATGGGTAAAATCACTAGTTCGGGACTGTCCTAGAACTACTGGGTTATTATACATTAGGGCAGTCTTTGTATTGGACTTTTTAGATTTTCGTTACTTCCAAGGTCAAAACTTGTTCTTCGTCATATAAAAACCAAAACCAAATTTATTTGAAGTTTGAATTCTAAGTCAAATATTTTCAAAAATTATTTTTAAAATTTAATCTCGAGAAACCGGGAAAAATACTTAAAAATTATGTTTTTGATTCTAATAAATGCAAAGAGCATCAATTTCTAGGTGTGTGTTAACCCTTTCATATCAAAATTATCCAAGACAATAAAGTTAGACCTCTACACAAAAAATTATTATAAATATAAATTAGATGAAATTTTAAATTTTTTAAAACTATTTTTTGGGAGCACCTAAAATCGTAAAAGTTTAGTATAGGGACCAGTCTAATACTCTAGCATGTAATTTCCCACAGAGACACTCGTATAAATTGTATATGGTTTATAAAAAAATTTAGAATTTTAGAAAACAAGAGTTTTTATTTTAAAGTTTATTTACCCAACGTCTGTCTATCTTTATTTTATTGTGTATCAAAATTCTATACTATTTATCTATGTATGTTTGTACATTCATTTAGATGTATGTTTTCAGATAATTATTTATGTAAATTAAACTAGGAAAATAAAACAAAAAAACGTAGCAAACTAAAATATTTGCGAAAAAAAAGGTTGATTACGTTGGAATAAATTAACAATCGAAACTAGTTTTTTATGTTTATTTTTGCTAGACAGTGTTTTTTTATAACTGATCTGGTCTTCTTACTTTTTGATGATTAAACACGATTTGTGTTGTTATATTTTATTTGGTTGAGATAAATGATAATGACTTGAAATACTTTGAAAAAGCTAGAATCAAAAGAGGTCTAATGCTTCTTTGTTTTTGTTTGTACCATAAACAGAAGTTAAGATAGCTACTTGGAAACGTAGAAAAGAGGTTGAAGTACCCATTTATTTAATTTTCTTCTTAACTTATACTCAAAATAGAAACAAAAAAAAAAAAAAAATAAAATAAATAATTGGCAAACAGGAAGATTTTATTAAGTATTTGATTGATGACCAGGTTGTTTGATTGATTGATAGATAGTTAAAGAATATAAAAAAGTATTTGTAATATTTATTTCAACAGTTGTTGAGTGTTGGATGATTTTTTAAATTGTTACTTAGTTTATATCCATATATAAATATTTACATAGCTACATCAAAAACTTGATTTAAAATTTTGTCTTTAAAAAATAGTGTTTGTTTGAAAATAAATGATACGTCATATATTTTGACGGGATAAAATATCGTTCCATTAATGGCCGAGAAATAAGAAAAACCCTAAAATCGGGAATTTTTACATAAATAAGCTGGTTTTACAATTAAAGTTTTTACAACGCCGTTTCAACTCAGAGATTAAGTTACTTAGGTCAAGTGCGGTGATGACGTGTAAAGATAATGGCCAAGAGTAATGTGAGTAGTCAGGTATGAGTATTATTGGTGCGACTATGACAACGACTACGGTTTCAGCAGATCGTTTTGCTACGGTGCTGGATAAATCGTACAGGGTTTTTAATGAGACTGGACTAAAAGACGCGGACGATAACCTCAATGCTCTAAAAGAACTCAATCATTAAGAAAAATAAGAGGAACCCCAAGGCATGGTATCCTTTGAAACACAAACATTTTCAAGACAAGGAGACACAAAAAACTGAACTAGATAAACGAAAGGGGTTGTTTAGAAATATCGTAAGACTCACCAAAGCGCAAACATTCCTACTGCTTCACTTCAACTGTTTAAATGTGGAGGTCAGAAAATTCATGATAAGGGTTAAAAAGTTCTAGGGCAAGTAGGTGAACAAATGATAAATATGGCAGGATAATGTCTGTAAGCTATCCAAGCAGCTACTGCACCTTACTCAATATGAAGTATTGTGACTGGTACCGAGGTTCTGCAAACAGGCTTAGTTTTATTAAGCGGCATCAATTTGCTATTATTGATAGTGTGTATAAAATTGAGAAGATCTATTTTTCATAATTTTTTTTTTTAACAAACACAAACTGCGAAACGTTTTGCATTTACGCAGATACACCCAGATTCAAGTCTATTGGGGCACCTAAATCTGCATCCGAAGACTTGGCGAATTCTTACTCAAAACGGATAACAAATTGGACAGAAAATAAGCTTAAGAGCAGGGCCATAAACTCTAATACGAGTATTGGAAGGACAAGGAAAGTTGTGACAAGGAGCACACCACAAGGTGGTTTCTTCCCACAATAAGTAAACTCGTGGAATCAACTCTCAGCGTTCTGCTATCATGGGCCAGGGAAAACGGTCTAGGCTTCAACCCTGCCAAAACCGAACTCGTTCTTTTTACCTGGAGATACAAAATTCCAGAATTCAGACCTCCACGACTGGATGGTACTTTTCTGAAGACTTAATGCTGAGAGTCAAATGAAGAAGACATTATGTGCCTTCTACCATATATTGTACACTTTATGTACAACGCGGTCATAAGACCTATTTTGACCTATTCTAAACAAGGTAAACAGATGAACATGTTTTGCAATTACTGGCTCTATTCCACCCCTGAGGCCAGTATAGAGACGATGCTAAATATAACTCCCCGTGCTATATATATCGAATGCATTTCTGCTAATTCTGCTCTACGAATTAAAAAGTCGGGCGAACTAAAGCATGATCGTATTAGTCACGGCACCATCCTACAAAATAAAGACAAGCCAATCATGCGGCAAGAAACGGAGTACATAGTACCAACACCGAATTTTGATAGAACTTTCAGGATCAGTATGCCGTCAAGGGATGATTGGGCCGCGAAGTTTTGTCATAAGGCTCGATGTGATCTCAATCAACACTGATGGTTCAAAGACAGAAAGGGACACAGGCTTAGGAATTTTCTCCGATAAACTGGACCTTTTGTTGTCTCTTCGATTACCCGATACCTGCACTGTTTTCCCAGCGGCCATCGATACAGCCGCGAGTAGAATCCGGGAACTTAATCTCAAAAATTCAATTATCATATCTACTTGTACAGCCTTGCATCAATCAAGGCTCTTAACTCCAACGTTATTAGGTCGAAATGTATTCTTAATCCAATCCAATCACTGGCACAACTGACACGACATCACGTCCAGTTGATATGGGTTCCAGGTCATGAGGGCATCAGGGGAAATGAAATATCTAATGAATGCTCAACAAAGGGGTCGTCCCTAAACGGAATTCATGCACAAAGGGATATTCACACTCCCTTGATGACCGTATCGAAATTGATAGATGAATGGGCTTTGAGTGACACGCAAATCAGATGGTCGAATATCGTTACTTGTAGAACATCCAGGATGCTCTGGTCCACTCTGACAAGGGATAGAACCAATACTCTTTTGTCTCTTAGTAGAATTTGATTAGGATTATTACGGATATAATTGCTGGGCACTATATGATTAGACATATTTTAGAACGTTTGGATTACCCACGTTATAGCTATTGTAGAAGTTGTTTGGATGAACAGGAGGTGGAATCGGTACAACACCTTCTATGTGACTGCCCAGCCTTACAAGAGCGAAGACTACTACATCTTCGTAAAGCTCTTTTTCATGATCTGGACTGTCTCAGAGATGTGTCACTAGTAAATATGATAAGTTTTTTTAGAAGTATCGGTTGGAGACAACAGGAATCACTTAGTCAACGAAATTAGGGAGAGAAACTATTCTCCCTTCATGTATGAAAACTCAGCATAAGGGGTGTAGTATTTCTAAGGGTACCACAATGGGCCACAGGGCCTTTGAATGAACTCGTTAATTTGCGGGCAATCCACGTAACCTGACCTACTCAAAGCTAAACATTCTTCAGGATCAAATTCGTTTTCCAACGACAGTGGAAGTACGGTTTCTTCTCCTGTTCTAGAGGAAACATTAATAAAACATCAAAACAAGGGTGTTGGTATTAAATATTGGACGATTAAGATTGCTGGATCAAAATTGGTTATGAAACCCTACAAACCATAAGTCCCTATGAAGTAATCATGAAGTACAGGCTATATCAGATCGTTTAATTTTGACCCCGGAAAATTATAGCTACAACGACCGAAATCCTGCATTTAATGAAGAAGTTATAAACATTCTCGTAATCCAACTAATCTGGATCCTTTTTCATCTACTGAAGTTAAAGTGAGAAGCTAAATTTTGGTCATATTTCTTTCTATATAATTATAAATCAGGAGATTTGATCTCATCATTGAATGCGAATCTTTTGTACGCTGGCTGGCTCTCCATGTATAATTGTGTGCAAAGTACAGGTCCCAATTTCGATAAAATTGGGCACATCTATTATCTTCGGCCCAAGGACGAAGCATATTGAAACTGGTTGAAATCGGTCCACTATTTCATCTATCCCTTATAAGGAGTGAAATCGAAAAATTCTTAACTTCAGTTTCCGTGCTTGGTTTTTGGCCTCTAAATTTTTAGCAGCGTTCCTGTCAGGAACTTTTTGAGCCTTGTATGTTTTTAAACCTGCATTAGCTTTAACTTTTCGTACCAAATAGTCCGAGCACTGAGCTAACCGGGCTGCTTTCCTACCGCATGTGTTGGGAGCTCTCTTGAAAATGCTATCTATTTTTTTGGCTTTAGAAACATCATGTGGACCATTCCTTCTACCTGAACCAGGTTTTCTATCAACAGACAAGTTCTCCCGGTACTGTTTAATAACATTGGAAACAGTTTGACGGCAGACCTTTGATTGGTTGGCCAACTTTTTGTAGGACCAAGTTGGGTTTTGTTGAAAATATTTAATAATTTAATTACGCACTTTTTTCTGGTGACTCATTTTAATCAGATTAACAACAAATGAATACAATTGAATATGAATACATTGAACATAATAACTGACATGTTTTACAAAGGTAACATTATCAAAAAAAAAAAAAAAGAGAAAAAAACAAATAATAATTGGGTTAAAAGTTTTAATGAAAAACGTGTGTTAAGAATTCTACGATCTCACTCCTTACAAATGTCCACTATTAAGATTAATATATAAATAAAGCACACCTAAAGAATTTAATCGGATCGATTTATAATTGAACATAGCTCCCATGTAAAGCCTACTCTCGAAAATCACTCACGAAAATAAATTATTGAAATTTCAAGAAAAATATGTTTTTTCTTATTTACTCAGTGTAGGGTATCATACGGTTGGGCTTGACCGACCATATTAAATAAAACTATGAAAATAACAAGTTCTTTTGAATGTAAAAAAAGAAAAATCTAGCAAAATGTTTTTTAATTGCTCCAACTAATAGTATCAATGCTTTTCAGCTAATTAATTTTTTGCGTGTATCGTAAATTCAGTACATGCAACCGACAAAATTCGATTGGCGCCAAATTTGGTTGTGACTACGAATATATTTCCTCTGTGTATATCACATAAACTTTATATATTATGGGTGATACACAGAGTAAACAGATTCGTAATAGCAACCGGATTTGTTGTCAATCGAATGATTCTACCTTAGTGACCGAATTTTACAGTTGTGGTTACAAAATTTTAGAAGGTTTCAACCGAAATTCTTCTTTATCAATTGACTTTATGTTGATAGAACTGAAAAATTCTTTGTGTGCATCATTCGATTGACAACAAATTCGGTTGCTACTACGAATCTGTTTTCTCTGTGTATAAATATAAAAATCTCAAATAAATTGTTCAAAAATCTCATTGAACGGTGAGTAAAAAATAAATAATTTACATAAATTGATAAAGCTGCGTACACACGGTTGTCAGATTGTACAATACTGTCAGATGGTATACCAGCACTGGTCTTGAAGCAGTGTTCTTCGACGCTAGCTCGTCCATTAGCTAACCTTTTCAGCACTTTATACCGTGCCGGCAAATTTCCAGTATGTTGGAAGGTTGCTAATGTAACGCCAATTCCTAAAAAGGGAGAGGCTGTAAACACTGAAAATTATCGCCCAATAGCAATTTGTTCTGCACTTTCCAAAGTTATGGAAAGTATGGTTAACCACCATCTTGTGAAACATTTGGAGTTCAACAATTTACTCAGCGACCGGCAGTATGGCTTTCGTAGAGGACGCTCTACGGGAGACTTACTAGCCTTCCTATCGGAAAAATGGTGTCGTTCCATACACCGTTTTGGCGAAAGTAAAGTGGTGGCTCTAGATATTTCTAAAGCGTTTGATAGAGTATGGCATGGTGCGCTTTTAGCAAAACTTATTGCTTTTGGTGTCGGTAATAACTTCTCTCGATTTATATCGAGCTTTCTCAGAGATCGCACTATACGAGTTGTTATAGATGGAATCTCATCAAACGAGTTCAAGATCAATTCAGGGGTACCGCAAGGCTCCGTCCTTTCTCCTACTCTATTTCTTATCTTTATAAACGACCTTCTATGTCAAACTTCCAACCCTATCTATTCTTTTGCAGATGACAGCAACATTTGCCATTCATATTCATTCAACTATAGGCCAAGCCTTTCGGAGATTGGGGCAATGAGGCAAAACATGAATGATACGCTTAACCAAGATCTTATGATAATCTCTAAATGGGGTTGTGCGAATAGAGTCGATTTCAATGCACGCAAGACTCAATGTTGTATGTTAACACACAAACGCACAACAGATCATGTGGCTCCATCTGTTTTTATGGGTGGTATAAATATTAAGGAATCAGAAGCTCTTGATGTTCTAGGCATGAGTATTCAGTGCGATGTCCGCTGGACAAAACACATTTTTCGAGTGTCGAAAGAAGCATTTAAGTGCCTCGGTTTTCTAAAACGGTGTAAGACATATTTCACTTCATCTGATCTCCTTACTATTTACACCACTTATATCCGACCGAAAATGGAATACAACTCTCATGTGTGGGCCGGTGCTTCGAAGTCTATTTTGGAGTTACTCGACCGCGTACAGGAGAGGGCGAAGGTGCTTATCGGTGACAGTAGGGTATCCAGCTCTATTGACTCACTGGAACATCGTCGCAATGTGGGTTGTGTTTCACTGTTCTACCGATACTACAATGGTATGTGTTCTGCTGAAATTAGGGAACTTGTTCCCGAAACCCGTAGTTTTTTTCGCAACACACGTTCTTCGGCAAGGGCTCACCAATTCGTTGTCGACTGGACAGTGGATCGCACAACACATTACAGGGAAAATTCGTTCTTTAGCCGTACTGTCCGTATGTGGAATAAGCTTCCTCCTGAAGTCTTTCCTGTCACTTTCAATATAGGAAAATTCAAATCAAATGTCCACAAACACTACTCCCTCTATCCTCCCTTCCATAACCTATTTTCCTAGTTCCAACACAATGCTTTGCATGAGTAGGGGTCATCCCCTGAGTGCTGGTCCAAGAAAAAAAAAAAAAAAAAAAAAAAACATCTGACAATCGTGTAAACACCTTACGTTGCCATTGCCAGATCATTGTTAGAAACTTGTTATTGTCATATGTGCGAAGTTTATGCATCTGACAATGACATCATTGTCATATAAATAATTTCTATTGACAACACTGTGCATATGTATTTAAAATAATCAAAAGTGAAGCAACCGTGTGAACTGACAATTTTTGTTTTCAAATAAATGTATTATTTGACAATTGTCTGACAATGAAATTGTAAGGTCTAAACTGACAATTTACCTTTTTGCTAATAATATTTCATTGGCAGTACATTGCGAGCACATTGCCAGAACTGACAACATTGTAAAATCTGACAACCGTGTGTACGTAGCTTAAGTAAAGTAGTGTATCATATGTTCGACCATGTCTCCCTATACTTTCATAATGATTTTCTAATTGTACTAGTATTTTATAAGATACATATTAATAACCATTTCTTACTATCAGAACCTCGACAATTCAAAGAAGACATCATTTGTGTTGCGGTCATGAAAATCAGATAAGAGTGCTAAATGCGTAACCACCATTGAATATACTTAAGACGTGCTCATACTCTTGTAAACTTAATGAAAGAATTTTTAACAGAATAATTTTGTAAATTATAGAAGAAGAAGAAAAAAAAAAACTTACTTCATTTGTTATTAAGCGTGAAGATGAAAACATAATTAAAACGTTTCTTCGGAAAAAATAAAATATTCAAAATAATTTAAATACAATTAGAAACAAACGAAAACTTTTTGAAATGGAGTGTTTGTTAGTGATGTTCACGTTCACTTTATGAATTCAAATTTTAACTAATAATGATTCTCGGGCAGCTGAAGTATTTTATAATACAAACAAAAGCAAGCGGCAACAGGAAAAGAAGACAGCAATACATAAAAACATTCATACAACAATACAATACAAAAAAAAAAAAAAACCAAAAACAAAAACTTACAATAACAAATTTTTAATTAATATTAAGAATTGTTATAAATAAAAATATTATTGTTGTTGGGCTGCTGTTTTCATTACTCTGTTACGAATTAATTAATTACGAATGTGAAACATACTGAAAAGATTTCTGGCGGGCCATTTCACAGCGATTTAATACGGTGAGGGAATGTTTGTAAGGTTTATGTCAATTTAAAAATTCATTGAAAGTTATTGGAAAATTCAAACGAAACTACTTATTAAGGAGGTGGAAGTAACAATGGGTTTTATTTTTGGTATAAGTTTAAAATAAAAATGCAAATTTATTGGGATTTTCATTGAATTATTTATTAATAATTTTCCGTATTTCAGTTTCTGGTTTTGTGTTAAGGTTTTATAATGAAATATTTATGTATAAATTAAAATATTTATATCACTTTATAAAAATTACATGCTACACTTACAAAACCAAAGTACTTCTTCAATTTTATTTTTAAAATGTTCAAGTACTTAAGTATATTTCAAAAGAATTGTGAACAATTCCAGGCTTTTTAAATGAATCATTGTTATATTACTTAGTTCATATTCACTTTTGAAAATTTCCATTTTATTTAGTTGAAATTCAAAACAGCAGTAATTAGTTTATTTTTATATGTATGTATCCATGTATACTTGAATATTGAATAAAATAGTTTGAATTCAAATTTTTGTTATTTAATTGCATTCGAAATTTAATGGGGTTCTACTTAGAATGTCAATCTTGTATTATAGGTGTCGTACATAAATATATTTATATTTAGTTATAACTACTGGTTATGCTATAAATACTAAAAAGTGTAAATGTTTTATGGAAAAAAACCCAGGCAAAATTTTGGAATTTGTTTTAAAATAACTAGTTATTGTATGAGTGTAAACAGCACTATTTGAGATTATTTAATGCTAGTGATGACGCAGTTACTTCTAGAATTTCTTCTCTTTGGATCTTGTGATACATTCTTTCTAGACTAGTTATATACTTTCATAGATAATTTTTAAACTGGGAATAATTTTTAATTCCGATAGAAAGGAAAAATCTAATTAATATGGTAAGAGAAAACAAACAAAATAAAATGTCAAAATGGTATCACACTCGTTGCCTATTGAAAATGTGATATTTTCTCTCGATCTACAAACAAAAGCCTTTGAAAATTTGCGAACATACAATTCGATATTACTTTTTTGAAAATCTTAGATTTTCATGAAAATTATTTTATGATGGAAAAATATTCAGCAAACAATACCACATTTGTGGTAGAAAATTTAAAAGAAAAACAAATATTTTTTGCAATTTTATTGAATTTTTTTGAAATTCTCTATGTGTCTGCTTTGTTAAACATCAACTTCTTCATAACATCCCTGATCTTCATTTCCACTAGAGTTGAGCATAATCGTTCTTTTTACTGATTGTTCATTTTTATTCAGAACAAATAAATGAACAAGTTTGTTCTTTTTATTATGAGGTGTTTGACTGAAATAAGTAGTTGAATGATTTCTCTTTGAATGTATTTGCAGATAGTGTATAAAACGAACCGGTCACGACTCACAGTGGTCCAAATGCTCAATCTAGCCGGATGAAAGTAATTTTTTTAAATGTTTCAAAAGAAAATGTTTTGTATGGTAATATGTTGACAAGTGTCCATAGTACAAAACGGCATATTTTTTCTTTAAATAGCTACACATTATTGATACATTGCTTCAAAAACAAGTAAAATTTTTCAGAAAATATGTCCAAATTCTATTTGAATTTCAAATGGTAATTTAACAGAGTTAAGCTTTAGTTATTATGTTGTCGTCATCTATATAGATTTAGCATTCTAATCTTTAAAAAATTAGCTGCCACTTTTTGCTTCAACGATTTTTATTTTATTTAGAGTTTAACATGTCCATTACACAGTTGGGCAGAATCAAAATTTTTTGGAAATAAATCTGGAATTTCTAAACGGCTGGTCCTATTGGGATAAAATTTGACATGGTCGTAAACAAGGAGTATTCGAGTTTAATTTATTAAAATGGACCCTACAAATGATCCAGGGGCGGCGCTATGGGGTCTCAAAGTAGGGTACCTCCGATTTCAAAGATTTTTATATTTTTGGATTTCGGCTAGATCTTGAAAAAACATGCTTGCGTTTGCTATTTATCTCTTACAATTTCCAAGTTATAAGCATTTGAAAATTGAAATTTTAAAATTTTGTCATACCTTGGTCCGTTTTTTTTAAATATAGTGCTTACTTTTGGACCGAATGGACTCAAATTTCTTTTTTTAGTTAGACAACTAAATTAACAATAATATACAAAAGATTTCAAGGCAATATCAATTATGGATCCAAAATAAACAACTTTCAATTTAAAAATTCAAAAAATAGTAAATTTTTGCAGTTTTTTGGACGAAAAGGTGACTTAACTCTTTTTTTATTAAAAAAAACATTATTTAAGAACATATAACATTTTTATATGTTTCCGTAAGGTATCTTTACGGAAAAAATTTTGGTATAAAAGACATGTCTTGTTTTTAGAATATGTCGGCCGTACGCCCTTCGGAATTTGACCTATTTTTTATCAAAATTTCAACTTTGGGCCACATGTTCTAAAATCCCAAAGCCGGGATCAGAAAACAGAAAGCAGCTTTAGAAACTTTGATGTGATCCCTATTTATTCCCAAAGTATTTTCCCAGCCCCAAAGGAAATGTGGACCCATGGGAAAAATTGTAAAAAATACCATTTTTGGGATTTTCGCTCCAATTTTTAGGAATTTTTTACACTTTGTTATTTAGAATGACATGTTTAAAAAACGTTGAAAATTTCATTGAGTTTTGTCAATAAATAACGAGTTGATAGTGAGATATTTTTGAATCTAATTGAGATATTGACTTGAATTTTTTTTGTAAGACCAAAAATTAACTTGTCTAAACAAACAAAATTAGTATACTCCTTACTTGTTTAATACTAAAATAAACCTTTTTTTCGAATAAATAGTCTTAAGCTACGTATACACGGTTGTCAGATCTTACAATTTTTTAATTTAATAGCGGCATTTGATCGGTATTGTCACACTTCTCGTTTTAATCGGTATTAAATAAATCTTATAACATGTATTACATCCGTAGTTAGTTTCGAAAAAGAAATTTTCTCAAATCAGATTGCATATAAACAAAATTAAACCACTGTTATTGTTATTATTTTCTCTAAATAAGAATATCTTTAGAAGTTGTAATATTAAGCACCTTAAAGATTCCCAATGACACAATTTTTCTGATGTGGCTGAAAAATTTAATTTGTATGAACAAATTTAATTATTTTAACTGTTTGTCAACTGACTATCTGCAGCTAGTACCGAAAAAATCTATGGATATAATGCAATCATTCAATTACCAACAAATTTGACAATCACTATGAATCCAAATATTGCAACTTTAATATTCACCATGTTAACACCGTTATTTATAATTTAATATATGAATAAGAGTGTTATTTATATTTGAATATTCAGAATCTTCTATACCCACCATCAAAATATGTGACAAAAAAAATATTTTTCTGATACAGGTGTTATAGGTTCAATTATGGACCGTTCCTCAAAAAAGTTGGTAGAAAGACTTAGGTACATTTAAAACTTGTCTATGCCCCATTTCAACACAATATTATTTATTATAAGACAATTATGAATATCATTTTCTAAGGGGAACCTTGTAGGGACAAATGCTGTCCGATTTTCGTCATATTTTACTATATAATTTCAGAATACATAGAATTAATTTGTGCAAAATGTTATCAGGTTTGCCGCATAATCAACATATTTATGAGTTCTCAAACAGTATACCGGAGGACATTTATATGGGGACTAGGTGAAATCATGAATCGATATTGACCATTTCAATACCAAATAGACCTTAACAACAAAGAGTATTTGTGGAAACTTTCGTGTTTTTAACAGACAGGCCTTTGAATCTTATGTGGACCTTTTTTAATGGTTGGCATAAAAACCCCCTAAAAGGTTAAGAAGATCTATACTAGAGATACAATACTGATTTACCCACTAAAATAACGGCATTGTGTTAAAAACATATAAAATTAGCAAGTACATAGTTGTATCTAAAGTTCTGCTAATAAATAGTGATGTGTGATAAGTAGTTAGCAGCAATAAATTATACTCAAGCACGTTACACGTTTTTTTGTTAGCCCTTTTCTAGCAAGTGACACGATTTAATCTTTTGTCCGTCTGTGCACTTGAAAATCTACAATAATTATTAAAAATATTCATTCATTCATTTCATTTGCATTGTTGTAGTTTAAATTAATTAGAAACACCGATTTCAAGTTTGTAACAGCAAAAAAAAGGCAGAAAACAAAAACGATTAAATATGATTAAGCTGAACTTGACCGTTTTTTTTAAATATTTAATTTTAGCCATTTCATTTAATGTTATCGTATCTTAAAGTCGGAGTGGAGTGCATGTCTGCTTTTAATATTTCATTTTTTTTTTTCTTCGATATATTACTCTATGTATCTTATTCTACTATTCGTACATACATTTAAATAATTTACGGTTAAATATAAAAAAGTTTTCAAATGATAAATTAACTGGATATGAATTGTTTATAGTTTTCTTTTGTTTTTGTTTTAACATTTTTTTTTTTTTAAATTTTTGGTGGTTTTAGAAACAAAATTAATTTTGGGATTATTGGTTGGCAAAAAAATAAGAAAAATATTTTAAATCTACCTCTAGATATTAAACGATATTAAAATACAGATAATAATTATTAACAACGAAAAACGAATCACGAAAGTCGAAAGAAACAGCGCCATACAGCTCACAGCACAGTTTTACATATATTTCGAGTTCAAGGTGGTTCCGGTGTTTGTTTTTTCTTCTCAGTTTAAGTAATTGTTTTTTTTTTTTTTTTGTTAAGCGTGTGAATTTATTAAATAAATATACATGTACTTGGGACTACTTGTAGGTACATAATTATACGAACAAAAATATTAAAAACAAATGCACGAAAATAACATCGACTGAAAACTCCCTCAAAAAAAAAAAATAAAAAAATAAGTAAAACTAAAAATACAATAACTTGTTATAGTGCATCATTGTCATTATCAAGTTGAAAATGGTGTGACCATTGTTGAAAGTGTCAACTAGGTGTGGGTATGCCCATTCTTTCATTCCATTTGTAACACTTAGAAAAAACTATAAGGGTTTATATTAGAGTATCCAAAACCGATACCGAAAACCGGTCAACCGGTTTTTTCATCTTTGTAAAACCTTTCGGTTTTCTTTAACATTTCGGTTTTTTTACAAACCGGTTTTTTAAGCCGGTTAACCGGTTTTAACGAAATACTTTGTAAAGCTTATTTGAACATATTACTTAAAAATATTTTGATAACATTTGACTGACATTTTTCATATTAAATAAAAATTATTATAAAACCGGTTAACCGGTTTTTACAATGACAAACCCGAAACCGGTTTTTTTAAGAATGAGAAAACCGAAAACGGTTTTTTTTTTGTAAAACACTGTTTTCGTTTAAACCAGAAACCGGTTTTTTTGAATTTGCCGGTTTTTTGGACACTCTAGTTTATATGAAGTATTATTTGTAACCTATACACAATTTAATCGAGTAGTTCTTTTTGAAATTCAATATGGCGCTTACTACTAAGAGTCAAATATGTGGATGGTTATATGTTCAAACCTCATTACTAAGATGAGATAAAGATTACAGGGCTTTTTCAATCCCCAAAAAATAATAAGAATTCCTAAGTAAAATCTGGAAAAATGTATATGTGTGAGGAAAATCAAAAAATTTTGAAACATCGTTGAAAATTAATTCAGATGACATGAATTTCTATTATCTTAACAAAAAAAAAAAAAAAAATAGTTGGACAATTGTGGATTAAATTGTTCTTAGTATTTGCAATCCTATCAAAATTTTGATAGAAAATTTAGTTTTAGAAGCTTAATAAATACATATGTAATATGTAATAAAATCTTTATTTATTATTAAACCTCAATGAAATTTTCAACGTTTTTTAAAATTTTCATTCTGAATAACAAAGTGTAAAAAAAATTGTCAAAAGGTCAAAGGGAACCCCACAATTTCTAAAAATAAGAGTGAAAATCCCAAAAATTATATTTTTTACTATTTTGCCCATAGGGTCTACATTTTCTTCGGGGCTGGGAAAATACTTTGGGAATAAATAGGGATCACATCAAGGTTTGCAAAACTGCTTTTCGTTTTCTGATCCCAGCTTTGAGATTTTAGAACATGTGGCCCAAAGTTGAAATTTTAATAACAAATAGGTCAAATTCCAAAAGTCGTAAGGACGACATATTTAAAGATATCTTACAGAAAACATAAAAAATTGTTATAAGTTTTTAAAGAAAGTTTTTTTTTTTTTTAAATAAAAAAGTGTTAAGTCACTTTTTTGCCCAAAAAACAGCACAAATCTACTACATATTTTTTTTATTTTTAAAGTGAAAATCGTTTATTTTTGAATCCGTAGTTGATATTGCTCTGAAATCTTTTGCATACTATTGGTAATTTAGTTGTTTAACTAACGAAAAAAATTCGAGTTCATTCGGTTCAAAAATAGGCCCTATATTTAAAAAAAGCGGATCCAGATATGGCAAAATTTTAAAATTTTAATTTAGAAATACCTATAACTCGGAAATTATAAGAGATAAATAGCGAACACAAGCATGTTTTCAAGGCCTAGCGCTTTCCAAAAGTATAATAATCTCTGAAATCGGATGGGAAACAAAAAAAATGGCACGTGTTTAAAAATTTTACATGTCATAGGTACCCTACTTTGAGCCCCAATGGCGCCGCGCCTAGAGCATTTGTAGTGTCCATTTTAATAACTTAAACTCGAATACTCCTTGGCTACGCCGATGTCAAATTCTATCCCGTTTAGAAGTGCCAGATTTATTTCCAAAAAATTTTGATTCTGCCCCACTGTGTATCGAAGCGAAGATAACGTCTTAAGAAATGTATCAAGTTTATATAGAATCGCAGAAAATTTTTTATACTTTCATTTTACTATGATAGCGGTAGCGAAGCTAGCCAGGAATATCAGATGACCTTCTCACTGATAGTTCCATTTTACTATGATAGCGGTAGCGAAGCTAGCCACGAATATAAGATGACCTTCTCACTGATAGTTCCGAGAGAGTTCCATGATTTGGCATCACTTTAATTTCACTTAGACTAAAGCTTTATTTTAAATCATGGTTTTAAATTTTCATCATTAATCCAGCATAAGTTCAGCAAGCAATAAAAAAAAAAATGATTAACTCGAACAGTTTTAGCATGCTTAAATATCGGCATATTCCAATAAACCAAACGATATTAAAACGATATCATATAGATGATATAAACTATCATATATGATATCGTTTGCGTGTCATAAACGATAGTTTTTCCGGACTAAATTGTACCGTTCCTTATAATATCGTTTTTCCAGGCAATTATGATATCGTTTTCGCTATCATAATTTCCAATAAAAACGATAGTAAAATCGCCATGCTACAGATTTTATTCTAAATGCTAAAATTATATATTTTTTTTATCTGAAATATGTATGTATATAATACATATTCCGTTAAAATAAGACAAAAACCTGAAAGAAAAGGAAACATAACAAATCATATTTTTCATCTCATGCATATTGCATGTGCCTATTTTTTTATTGCAAATATTTGAAAATTTTGAAGAGAATTCAACATAAAACTGAAAAAAAGGTTGGACTGTTTATTACCTACAATTTAAATGATTTGATATTCATTTTGTCTTCTTATTTCTTGTGTTGTTTGAAATTTTTTAATCGAAATTATTTTTCTGTTTGAAGTTTTTTTCAAATGTTTGTCGTTTTTTAATTTATTTTATTGGAAGAAAAATATTTTAAAACGATATTTTGATAATATAGTTTTCAATAATAAAATATGATATTATAATCGTCCCCATAAAATAATACCGTTTTTACTATCATATCGTTTTCTGGTTTATTGGGATAGAACTACAAGTATTGTTTGTGAATACCGAATGTACTGCTAATAAAATGATTCAGTGTAAGTCACCGAATTTTTCTGTTGCAACTGAACATATTTTGTTTGGGGTGACAAAAATTTCATTATTTAAATCGTAATTCGTCCGTGTATATATATTTATGGACATAATTCAATAATTTTATTGGGAACCAATCACAACGAATCCTTAAAGACAGCTGAATTGATATAGCGATGAATATCAAACTTATGATGTCCCCGAATAACTTATGAACTTGAATGACTCATCATTATATCGGGTATGTTCCAATAGGTTGAATTGGAAATTGTAAAATCTGGCAGGATTATGTAGGCTATCAGATATAAAAAAATCCATAAATAGGTCCGTAAACCGGTTTGTAATAATTTTTTTTACCAACAATTTTTTTATTTACAATTTCTTATGTATATTTCTTTATACTTTTCTTAAGTATAACGTAAACAGTATATAATAATCACCACTGCCGATTATAGAACAAAACAATTAATGTTTTCAAATTCAATATGCGCACGCTGTACTCTGTATGAAAAGTAAATTTGCAATTAAAAGCGAAAAGAAACTGAAACTGTTTATGTGATTTGCTGACATGGATCTGTAAATGTTTCCACTATAAATATTAAAGTACTAAAACAAAACGCGGTCAAGTGAGAAGGTAAACTGCTGTGATTGTTACCATCTCCCTCCGCTCAGTATTAATGTTTAAAGACTGCATTAGTTTTACAGATATTCTCTTGTATTGTTGTGAATCTTTCCATTGTTTCAAGCACTTTGCAACAACAAAATAAATAAGTTCACTGAACTTAAGACGAGATTTTTTTAAAGATGAAATTGCATTTGCATAGAAGTACCTTATAGAGAAAAAGTCTTTAATTTTTACTAAGCCCTTACAATGTTTTGAGTGTATGTATTAAGGTTGGTTGATTATGTTTTTTTTACCAATTTAAATTATTCTTTATATTGTTCTGTACAATAAAAAAAAAATCATCAGATTGTTTCAAAAGATACGATTTTTTTCTGGTTAAAACTGAATTTGCCAGAAAAACAACAAATATTAAACACAATCGCTTAAATAAGTAGGTCAGCATAATTATAGTCAAGCTTTTATATACTTTCTTATTGTTCGCAAAAAAATATATAAAAAAATAAGAATATTGCTACATTGATTTTTTATTGATTTTCAAACAATAAATGCGAGGGTGACACGGAAAGTCACCAATTTTTCAGTGTTATGAATTTCAAAAGAAGGCAAGATTTGTGAGTCTCCTGAAGGGTAGATATATGTATTTTGTATCAGTATTTCCTAATATTGAAAACTTTAGAACTTAAAGATTAACATTTTAAGGAAAAAAATCCGATACATTTTCAGAATATTTATCTCGTATAATTTCCGAGTTATAGGCATTTCAAAATTGAAATTTAAAAATTTTGCCATACCTTGGTTCGATATTTTAAAACTATAGGGCGTACTTTTGGACCGAGTGTACTCAAATTTGTTTGTTAGTTACACAACTAAATTACCATTAACATACAAAAGATTTCAGAGCAATATCAATTATAGACCCAATAATAAACGATTTTCAATTTAAAAATTAAAAAAATAGTAGATTTTTGCTGTTTTTTTTGGACGAAAAGGTGACAACTCTTTTTATAACAATTTTATGTTTTTCTGTAAGGTATCTTTATAGAAAACATTTTGGCATAAGAAACATGTCCTATTTTTTGAATGTGTTGTATGAAAAAATGTACAAATTTTTCAAAGGGGGCAAGGTTTGTGGAACTTCTGAGGAGTAAGTAAAGGCTTTTTATATAAGTATTTGCTATTGTTGAAAACCTAAGGACATGTAGATTGATATTTTGGTAAAATTAAAAAATCCAATAAATTTTTAGGACGTCATTTACTTTAAAAACTTAAAAAATTATAATATGGTGATTTTCTATGAAGAAAACTATAAAATTTGAATCAATGTAAAATTTTAATGGTTACAGATATCATAACAAAATTTGGAAGTTATATAGCCTCAATTATCCTTAAATCAGCGACATTATAATTTTTGACAGTTTTTATTTCCAAATACCGAAATTCCTAAGCCGGGGAAAATGTGTTCCAAAAACTGTGTTTTTTTAGAAAAGTACCTACTGTGACCTAATTTACCGTGTGATAGAAAAAAAAACTTTTTAGATATTTAAGAAGCATATAGGGTTATACAAATACTAGGTTTTTTCAAGGATGACTGCTTTGCCTTTTTAGAATTTTTTACTTAAATCTGAAATTTTTGTTAAAAATTGGCCAAGTTTGTATAGATCTGGGGGGTGTTGTGTGCGCTTAACTGAAACAAAATTTACTTTACACGCTTTTTTATTAAATTCTCTTTTCGGATCATATAAAAATTTTATATAGTCCCGAAGAAAATTTTTTTCTACAAAAGAAAAAATATATGGGAATTTTTTGGGAAAAAACTTAAAAAATATGGCACTTTTTACATGTTCCAAATTTGGATGCGTTTAACTTTTTATAGGGACAAGATAAATGTTAAAAATTTTTTTTTATTTTATTTAGAATTTTATCACCAATATTGGTGATATTTTAGAAAAAAAATTGGACCCTCCGTACGCCCGCCACATCTAAAAAACCATAAAAAGATCTAGCAAAATTAAAAAAAATAAATTAATAAACCTAAATATCTCTTCAACTAATAGAGATAACCTACACATGTAAGCGTATGTTTTATAGATCTTCTTAAGCACTATTTATACTTTAAATTTCAGCTCTTTCCGATCATAAATGGATTTTTGGCGATTTAAAAAAAAAAAAAATTGAGACCCGAGGTGACCAACTTTGAGGGGCAACGCACTGGCCCCCATTAGCGCTAGGAAACTGAACAACTGCAAATCAACTCGAAAATACCTAAGCTCCAACCATGTGAAATTTCGTAACAATATCTCAAATGGTTCCCGAGTTACCCAATTTGTTTAAAAAAAAAACGTTTCTAAACCACTGTGCAATGGATCAAAATGTCCCATCGCGGATGTAAAGAGCGGTATTCACAATAGGGATATTCATTATGTAGAGCTATTAGTCTGGTAAAAGCGTAAAAAAGCAATTAGTGACACAAAATTTAACACATTGTGAACGTACCTTTAAAATTTGCTGTCGATAAATTTATTTTTGACCCAAAAACTGCTTTACATCATGAATACCGCTAATGTTTTTTTTAACTTGCAACTGAAATTACTACATATATAACTTTCATGTCTAAAAATTTGGTATACTTTATTTATTTTTAGCTATTTAGTATGTAGAGCAGTGATCAGGTAAAATTTCCTGTGAAGAACATAAAACACAACTTTATGAGAATCACTGTTTTAAGCTTTAAATAGTATAAAGAAATCATTAAGATACTTATCAACTACACATATAAATAAATCATGAATAAACACTTTTGGAAATGCATTTTTGTTTAACATAAAATACTACAAATATCTACACACATAACTGCTATATTATGATTATTGGGTTAAACTTAACAGACAAATCTTGACTGGATGACCTTGCTTTGCAAAAATGCTACATAAAGGTTTTGCATAAAGTTCTGCATAAAGAAGATTTACAAAGTGCAAATAAAACAGCTTTAAAAAGCTTAACGTACTTAGTTATAAAGAATGGTTTTGACATTGAAATATTCAAAAGGTCTCACTTTTATAAAAAAAAGGACATGACAAATAATTATATTTTGGTTGCATTACAAATGTATATACTTGCACTTGTAATTAATTGCACCGTTAACATATTTAAGTATTATTATACCCTTCACCTTCGTGAGAAGGGTATATATAAATTTGTCATTCCGTTTGTAATTTCCACAATATAATTTTCCGACCCTATAAAGTATATATATTCAGGATCCTTATAGATAGCGGAGTCGATTTAGCCATGTCCGTCTGTCTGTCTGTCTGTCTGTCTGTCTGTCTGTCTGTCTGTCTGTCTGTCTGTCTGTCTGTCTGTCTGTCTGTCTGTCTGTCTGTCTGTCTGTCTGTCTGTCTGTCTGTCTGTCTGTCTGTCTGTCTGTCTGTCTGTCTGTCTGTCTGTCTGTCTGTCTGTCTGTCTGTCTGTCCGTCTGTCTGTCTGTCTGTCTGTTGAAATCAATTTTCTGAAGACCCCAGATATCTTCGGGATCCAAATCTTGAATAATTCTGTCAGACATGCTTTCGAGAAGTTTGCTATTTAAAATCAGCAAAATCGGTCCACAAATGGCTGAGATATAAGGAAAAAACCAGGACAACCTCGATTTTTTACCTATTTTTTTACCTATATCTGGATTACTAAGTCATTAATATAGACAATATGGATATCTAATGATAGATAATTCAAAGACCTTTGCAACGACGTATATAAGACCATAGTAAGTTGGACCTACAATGGGTCAAAATCGGGAAAAAATTTTGAACCCGAATTTTTTTTCACCAAAAGTTTTTTTGGCTAAATATTAAAAAAAAAAATTTTAAAATTTAAAAAAAAAGTTTTTTAAATTTAAAAAAAATAAAAAAATTTTTAAAAAAAAATCGATAAAATTTTTTTTTCAAAAAATTAAAAAACACAAATGGAAAAAAAATAAATTTTGTTTACCTAAAAATATTTAAAATTTTTATTTTGAAGTATAGTTTGGTGAAGGGTATATAAGATTCGGCCCAGCCGAATATATCTCTCTTACTTGTTTTTCAATACAATTGTTTTTTAATATAGGTTTTTGTTCAATACCTACAGTCAGCTGCAGCCATATAAAATGATATATGAAAGTTGTTTATTTCTTCTTTTGTCTTCACGTTTTGTTTATATTATTGAGAATGTGGTTTAAATAGAAATTTACATTAATTTGCCATTAAACAGTATCAATTTTTTTAAACACTTATTAAATTATAATGTTATTGAACTTTTAAATTTGAATGTGGAAATAAGTGTGTCTAAGATGCAGATTAAAAAAATGCAATTACTTAAACGCAAATGGTTAGTTGTTTTATTAATTTAAAATGCTAATATTCTCACATCTCACATCTAATATTCTCACATTATTGCTCCAGGTCACAATAATATTGAAGGTAATAAAGTTATAGATGAGTTAGCACGAGCTGGAGTGGATCTTGACTTTGTATACTGATACTGGGAGGTAATATATGTTTCCCAAAAATGCAGTGACTTTCTGAGATGGTAACTTTGGTTGTTATCGGGTAGATTTGACTACTGCGACAGCTCAGCGGTACTTTGAAGAATTTTAAGTGTCATGTGGTCAACTTCAGTGTAGTGGGGTACTGTGGGCTAATGTGTTAGGTACGGGAGCTTCGAATTTATAATTCAATTTGGGCTTAATTTATTAAAATCTTAATTCAGAATAAAAAAAAATGTGAGAAGTTCATCCCAAACAAGTATTAACAAGATAATAAATTCTTTAGATGCATTCAAAGGCTTTTAGAAGTCATTCATTATATATTTTATTGTTAATTAATTCCATTATGAATTAATTAACAATAAAATTCATTCAACCATTGAATGGACCAATTTTTGTGAATTCAAATCTAATGCAAATTTAATAAAAATATTTTTTAATAATTTACAAAATGCAATAAATAAATTGTCTAAAGCTTATTTAAAATACATTTGAATCATCCCACTAAATATCTAAAAATTCAAGCATTTGAATTGGCCCATCGAACACTTGGAATTTGAATCGAATGCAAATGAAATTATGTTTTAAACTAAAAAAATATTTGAAAAATTTATATTTTTCGAACAGAAAACATGTTGCAATGAATTTATGTTTAATTTTTACTGAATAATTATATTGCTAAAAACTGTAATAAAACTATAATTCAATTGCTTGACACTGTAATTAAGGCTGGAATTACAATTGTTTTCAACTTGAATTCAATAAATTGTATTAGTCTATTTTGTAGTGGATTTGAATTAAAACAACTTGAATGATTCAATAAGTAATAAATTCTATTTATTAAGAAATAATTGAAAAGAATGAATTCAATGTGTTTAAAGAACTATGGTATAAAACCCATGAATTAATTCGTACTGAATTCATTAATGCCATGGTTAAGAGATAAAGTTAAATTGATTTTGAAAATTTCATTTAAAATTCAATGTTTTTCATTGATTAAAAGACATTACTTGTGTAGACTGGAGGATATCTACAGTTTTATTAAAGATGCGTTAAAAAGCCAGATGACTAATTTATGCTTGATAATGTTTTCTCACTTTGTTAATTTAAATATAACGTTTTTGTTTCTTTTAAGAAAAAATATAAAACAGTAGAAAAGTGAATAAGTGATCGTTTTAAACAATCAACATATATAAAAATATTGTTACGAATTTGCACTAGCGATTTGAATTTAACGGTCTGTAGCAACTGACAGCAACACTCATTGTGTTTATAAACATTTCCATCAGTAGAAGCTTCAACTTATCAACAATGTTGATTGCATGCGGTTGTTAGCATTGGTTGTAAGTATGGCAACACTAAATGTTTAAGCTGCTAGCATTAACATCGAAAGCTCTAGAATTCGAATATACGAGTTTTGACCGTTAAGAACAATCTAGACTACTCGGATGAAGATGGTAGTGTGTATAAATAGTGACTGCGGTTGCAGTAGTGAGTGAGTTTATCATAGACGCAGTTAGAGTTAATATCAACTGTCTTGTGCATTTAAGTTTGTGCGTTATAAACGTGTGTGTGTGTGTGTATTAAAAACACATAGTGACTATTTAGACGGTTGTTGTTGTACATTTGAATTAAGAAAGAGTTGTTACCATTTTAAACTATTAAAACTGCTTTTATTTGCAATTAAAATTATCCGGTTTATTTTAAGGAAATAAACCAACGTTTTAAAAAGGTGCAAACTAAACAATATAAATAAAATGCGTTGATGAAAGTAAATTTCACGTCTTTATTTATTTTCACCCCTGTTTTTGATCAGTCAGCTGTTGTTTAGCTGTTTGACAACTAGGAAATATTTTTACAAAAAAAAAAAAAAAAAAAATTTTGTTTCTTGTTGTAGAATTGGAACTACTTGTAAATAAATTTGCATTGAAGGTGTCTTAATAGCTTGAGAGCTTAAATTACATTAGCTAATATTTCCTACTTCTTCTTATTTCCATATACAAAAACTTCATACTGGCCCTCCGGCTTGTGCTTCGCCTCTAATATTAACTTTTCTGGGATACACCACCTAATAGATGTAACACATCGAAATATCGGTCGTATACCCACAAGATTATATATAGTCTACATCAAAATATATGGATAACATTTAAATTCATGAATGCAGCAGGGTGAAATTTACAAAAAAAAAAAAAAAAAAATGTAAATTTAAACATTTGCTCAATTCACAAGGTCTCTTATTATTCATATTGTTATGGTTTTTATTGCTTTTCAAGCAAAAAATGTCCTTAAATAATACTACTTTCTATACTATGGTTATTGTGTTATCGTAACGAACCAGCAGAGACCAACGCCGAATGCCTAAGAGTGGGTTAAGCCGAGCAGCCGAGTCGTGATATATGAGGACATTATGACAATATTTATGATGAGAGACCTTGTGAATTGACCAAATGTTTTAAAGCAAAATTTCCATACAACATTTGATTTTAAAACGTAAAAATTTTAAAATTGTTTATGAATAAGGCCTCTTATATTTATAAAATCTAACAACTACCTTTAAGTACACCGATCAATTCAGAATCATTTTCTGAGCCGATTTAATGATGTCCGTCCCTCCGTCTGGCTGACTGGATGTCCATGGAAACCTTGTGCGCAAAGTACAGGTCGCCATTTTGAAGATGCTTCGTTAAAATTTGGCGCATACCTTTTCTTCGGCCCAGGGACAATGCCTATTGAAACTGGTTGAAAGCCGTCCATTATTTCACCTAAGCCTCATGCAAATGTCCTACCGAAGTTTGTTATCAGACTATGATAACAAATTCCTTATTTATAAATAAGATTTATATGAATTGGAATCACATTTAACATTTTATTGTGGATCACTCCAAAATTGGTCATATCTCCCATATAAGGCAACTTCCGAAAATCACTTTAATGAGAATAAATCTCTTAAAAATGTTGGTATCTACATACAATTCAGCAAAAATAGGTTTCATATATAAATAAATCAAGCTACCTAATATCATGGCGATCGGTTCATAATATGTCATTCCTCCCATACAAGGCCCACTATCACGAACAGATAATAATAAAATACACGAATTTTTTTACTATGTAGGCCGTTGAGAATAAACTATCCATCAATCTATAAGAAGTCACTATGGATCAACATGAAGGTGGTTTTAGGAAGTCTTTTTCAGGAGCTTGCAACTGATATTAGGCTCGTATTTCGAAGGTTTTGTTATTGTGTTGCAGCTTTCAGGAATTTTTTTTATACAAATTTAAGTTTCGCCGAAAATGTTTAACATTCATTAAAAGCCACAACTTTGTGTGGAATGGGGCAGTTACATTTTTATACCCTTCACCTTCGTGAGAAGGGTATATATAAATTTGTCATTCCGTTTGTAATTTCCACAATATAATTTTCCGACCCTATAAAGTATATATATTCTGGATCCTTATAGATAGCGGAGTCGATATAGCCATGTCCGTCTGTCTGTCTGTCTGTCTGTCTGTTGAAATCAATTTTCTGAAGACCCCAGATATCTTCGGGATCCAAATCTTGAATAATTCTATCAGACATGCTTTCGAGAAGTTTGCTATTTAAAATCAGCAAAATCGGTCCACAAATGGCTGAGATATAAGGAAAAAACCAGGACAACCTCGATTTTTTACCTACTTTTTTACCTATATCTGGATTACTAAGTCATTAATATAGACAATATGGATATCTAATGATAGATATTTCAAAGACCTTTGCAACGACGTATATAAGACCATAGTAAGTTGGACCTACAATGGGTCAAAATCGGGAAAAAATTTTGAACCCGAATTTTTTTCACCAAAAGTTTTTTTGGCTAAATATTAAAAAAAAAATTTTAAAATTTAAAAAAAAAGTTTTTTAAATTTAAAAAAAATAAAAAAAATTAAAAAAAAAATCGAAAAAATTTTTTTTTTCAAAAAATTAAAAAACAACTGGAAAAAAATAAATTTTGTTTACCTAAAAATATTTAAAATTTTTATTTTGAAGTATAGTTTGGTGAAGGGTATATAAGATTCGGCCCAGCCGAATATATCTCTCTTACTTGTTAAACAATAAATATGGTTTTTTTTTATCTTTTGTTACTGGCGTTGAGTTGGTTTTGTGTTGTTGTTAAATAAAAGTTTTATTATTTTTTTTGTTCAGTTTTATAATACAAGTCAGCAATTTCGTTTCTATTTTATTTATATGATTTTTTTTGTTGTTAAAATAATTAATGTTATTTTTACATTAGTGGTGTTATTATGATTGTTATTATTGTTTATAAATTTTATTTGTAAACTGAAACAAGCGCGGACAAAAAGTTTATTGAACTTTACATGTGCGTTTTTTTTTGTTTTATATTTGATATTTTGTTTTATTATTATTTTATCATTTGTTTTGTCTATTTATGTATTTATTTTAAATCTATTTTTATTTATTTATGTTTCTATTTTATTTAACTAAATTTCCAGTAAATAAGAGTTTGTAGTGAAAAAGTAGATTTAAAGGTTTAAGTTATTTGGAATTTATAAATTTTAATGGATTTTTAGAAAAATAGATTTAATGAGCATTATATAGAATTTTATTAGAATTTAATAGACAACGATTATAGATAAGCAATAATCACCAATAGTATTTTATTATGAGGCTTATGCCACCATTAATATGGATGTTTATGGAAATAAGTTTATTATATTCAGAGAAAAAACATGGTGAGGCATGGTTACGACAACCACACTATGTTCTTTGAAACAATATATTGTTGTTGTACATAAATAACCCAACAGTTCTAGGAGACTGTCCCGAACTAGTGATTTTGCCGATCACTTGTTATTTAACTAGCTATATGACTAGTTATTTGAACACATGTATGTCCTAAGCAGGATGTCAATTGACCCTTTTTGATTACAATGATACTGTCTGATAGCTGGTCGAAACAGATTATACAATATTATTACAAGAATCTAAACTTACAAATAACCCTTAAATGTTAAGTTTCTATATGTGTACCAGAGATGTGCATGAATATCATTCAAATGTCATATTTATTATTTTGCAAAAGTGAATAATGATTTATCACTATACATAAACTAACGATTGATTCACTATAACAAGTGTTTTGTTACAAAATGCTTGTAATTGCTTGCATATCTTGGAGACATATACCATTTACAAAAGCAATATGAAGAATCAATATGAATGTTTTAAATATATATGCAGAGAGGAGGATTTTCCATGCATATTTATTTTTTTTATAATACGGAAAACACCATTTTCAATAATAATGCATGCAATGTATGAAAAAACGTACACACAGAAAACAGATTGGTCGGAATTCGGTTCCTCATATTAATATTTAATAAGACAAACAGAAAATTAGTTGTTAATCTTGAAAATATATAAACACAACCCATTTTCAATGTCTAGAAAAGCAAAATCACAATTGCAATCTAATCATGATATGTCTTAGCTAAATTTTATTTAACTAATTCGAAAATTACAACTGAATTGAATTTAGTTTTGTTGGCCTCGAATCCCAATTATTGGTTGTTGTAATCATAAAATTGTTTGTAATAAAAAACTTAACTTCTAAAATAACTATTCGAATACTCTAACTGGATAATTGATTATAATACAAATTAATACGATGTTCTCAACCGAATGTAATAATGAAATGGTAATGAGCTTCTGACAACTGAAAAAAATTAAATTAATTGAAATAATATTTAAGAACACAAAATATTCCAGCAAATATAAAAATATGAATAGATGACTGAAGATTGACTTGAACAGTAACACTCGGTCTTAGGATGGTAAGTAAGCCATTAGTGGGTAATTTATGATATATGAATTTCACTTCTTTCACTGTATTTTTTTACAGACGATTTTATGGAAAATCTAATACAAAATTCGCCAATTTTTGATGATTTATCGGTGGATCTGGGGTAAGGTAGACTTCTTGTAAGTAATAACCAAAATTTACTTAGTCCATGCTCGGTCTTATGCTACTTGTAGGAGTTAAAAGGAACAAATACTTTGTCCAACAAACCCTCGTGCCATTCCCATGTATACCAATGATTTCTGGTGATGTGATAATCAAAATGATCCAGTTGGAGAATACTTCATTATGCATAGTCTGACCAGTTCCCAAGAGATAAAAGGATAACGGTAAGGAAATTATGAATTTGCAAAATAGGTACAATCTTTCACTTATTTCCTGTTTTTGTAAATTCTCTTTAGCATTATCATCAAGCATTTCTTTCGTAAATATCAATATCGTTATGGTACGTCGCAATTCGTCGTAAAGCCTCTATGTTGATACGTGGTATAATCTGAATTGTTTGGTAATATGTGTACCGGTGTCCATGTAGCATTTGGAAATATCGGAGCATGTACATATGTATAAAGAATGAACTGTAGTATTCAAGTAAATCAAATTTTAACGTCTTTTCTTCTCATGTATAGTAAATTATTGTATATATTATTATATATTAATGTTTGTTACATAAATTACAATAAATAAATTAGAACACATATTTAGTAATAATAAAAAATATTTTTTTTTTTTCATTGTGCCAGTCTAATGTAATTATATATAAATTGCTGGTTATTCCAACCGAATTGTTTTTCAATTAACAGTTGTGATTACCATATAAACAGTAGTCTGAATCGAATTATGTGATAGTACATGCAACTGACAAAATTCGATTGGCGACAAATTCGGTTGTGAATACGAATCTCTTTTCTCTGTGTACACATTTTTCGAGGGGGGCAAGGTTTGTGGAACTTCTGAAGAATAAATAAAGACTTTTTATATAAGTATTTGATATTGTTAAAAACCTTAGGACTTGAAGATTGATATTTTAGTAAAATTAAATAATTTTATAAATTTTTGTGACGTAATTTACTTTAAAAACTTAAAAAATTATAATATGGTAATTTTCCATGAAGAAAAATATAAAATTATAATTAACTAGCTGACCCGACAGACGTTGTCCTGTCCATATATTAGAAAAAATGTTTGTGTTCGATTTGTGAATTTGTGAGAAGCTGTTTGAATTATGAAAAAATAGTAAAAAGAGACAAACAACGTACTTTTAAATTATAATTTTTATTTATGTAGGTTTGAGGTGTGTTTAAATTACATTTGATTTGAAAATATGTACAATATATGGTGTTATATTTACATTTTGATTGAAAGATCGATGTTCAGGAACCAATTAAAATAAAGAAATACTTTTTTCTGTTGCTTTGCAGTGATATCGTAGTTTCCTTCATTGCAATGCTTTATGATACACGACATTTTTAGTTTTGTTGCCTGGCGCGTAAATAAATAATGCTGATGGTGTTCCGACACGGGAACAGGCGACATACAATTGACCATGCGAGAAGCATGGATTTTCAAGGTTAATGCCGCAAACACGCAATGACTGCCCTTGAGATTTATTAATTGTCATAGCGAATGCAAGCCGTACCGGAAACTGCAATCGTTTAAAATCGAATGGCATGTCGGTCAGAGCCATTGGGATCCGTGGTATCAAAACGTCTTCTCCTTTGTACTTTCCTTTAAGTATTGTTGCTTCGATGACGTTGTTCATCAGGTTTTTTACCGCAAGTCGGGTGCCATTACAAAGACGTGGTTGGTTTATGTTTCGTAACATTATGATTACCGATCCGACTTTCAGTTGGAGATTGTGAGGCGGTAATCCGGGTAATTCCAGCGAGTTTAAAAACTCGGTTGGATAGTTGACAACATCATTTTGGGAAGTAACGGAATCCACCGATTTGTACGTCATCAATTCGACAGCAATTTCACCTTGAATCTTAAAATTCAATTCGTCGACATCAATGTTTTTCGCAGCCAATATAGCACGTTCGCTCAACCAATCATGATTTTTGTAATTTTGTGCAATGTTTGGAAATACCTTTCGGATTAGCTCGGATTTTGATTCGGTGAACTGACAGAAACCGGGGGGAAATTGAATGCAACCGGTCGAAATGTCAACCGGGATTTTGCCGTTGCCAATGTCCAGCAATTGTTTGGAAAATGCTTCTCCAGATTGATCGTTCTGCAGCTCGACACGCATGTTCACAGTCAATTTGAGTTTCTTGAAGTGTTTCCACAAAACGGACGACTTCAAACATGCATTAAGTTCATCGGCTGGCGTTGACCGTGGAATCACTGGCAATGTTTGCCGAAAATCCCCTGCCAACAGAATCATTGCACCACCAAAACGGCTTTGATTGTTTCGTAAATCTTGCAAAGTTTTATCTAATGCCTCCAAAGACTTTTTATGCGCCATTGTACACTCATCCCAAACGATTAGTTTGCTTTGCTGCAAAACTTTGGCCATTGCACTGTTCTTGGAAATGTTGCATGTTGGATTTTCATTGATGTGCAACTTCAATGGCAACTTGAGTGCTGAATGGGCAGTACGACCGCCTTCCAACAACGTAGCTGCAATTCCTGATGAAGCAAGTGCAAGTGCAATATCATTCTGCGAGCGTATCGTGGCCAAAATCAACGCAATCAAAAAAGTTTTTCCAGTTCCACCGGGAGCATCCAAAAAAAAAATTCCTCCAGTTCCATCTTTCACAACTTTCATAAGAGTGTCGTATGCATATTTTTGTTGTCGATTCAACAGTGGAACGTTTGTTCGTACTAATTCCTTCAAGGCATCGCAATCATATTGTATTTCGCGTCGCAACTCTTGATTAAATACGTCGTGCATCGGTCGATTGGTAGCTGCCATGCCTAACTCAGACAATACCTTGTTCGCCATCATCAAGCACATGTCCTCAATTAAAATCAAAGCCTCGTTGTAAATTTCCTCATTCAGTTGCAAATTTGGATTTGATGTTCTAATACGCACCTGATGCAAAATATCATCACACATGGCATCTTTGTATTTGCTCCATAAATCAGTCGGTTTGGATGGGCAGCATGTTGAAACAATTATCGAAAACAGTGTTCGTATTTGATGAGCATTTGATGAAAGCACAGCATCTTCGAGGGTGCATTCCCAATGAGCGTCATTCTCCAACAATCGCAAGCGTTGACATGCTTCTCTATACGTGTCACACAATTCACCATTTATAGTTCTCAAATCTTGGAATGATGTTGGGCCACGAACGTTGACTAATAGCAAACGCAAATAGAAACACTCATCGTTTCTTGGATGAACTGTGTAAATACGACCTAATGCGTTGGTGGAAAATAAATTGGGGAAACCTGGAACAGGATTTCCTTGTTTCCGTCGTTGAAATTTCTTTGTCGATTGATTCCAAGTATAATATCTTGGCATTTCGGAGTATAGTAACGTTCGGGCAAATTCATCGTTCCTGCACATTTCAAAAAATCTGGTCAATGTTGTAGGTGGCGGTCGATCAACTCGTTGTAATACATTCTCCTCAGTAAAGTACACTCTTTGACCATTTTCCAAATGTACGGCTAAATGAATAACAGAAGGATGTCTTTCATGAATGCTAAATGAAAAAATGCGCCAAATTGCTTCGTTACTACTAACATAGCGGCCCATTTGAAATTGAGTGACTTCATCGATGGAATTCTCCGCACTAACTCCAATCACAGCCATGTCACTACCTTTGGTCACATATTTGCAGATGTATTTGATGGATTTCACGGAATGGCAAGATTCGACGTTGATATGTGCTTTGAATGTTTTGGAGAGTAGTGGCGAATACGGAACAATCCAACGGTTATCAATTTGAATGTCCTGCTGATTCACTTTCACCATTGTTGATCTTCCATTGTCAGCAATTGAACGGCGACGATACAGTGGGTAACCATCATTTCCGGTAATTGTTTCAGCTACTAATGGCCTTGGATAACGCTTCGAACATTTGCCGTCGACCATACACGGAGAAAGGATATTTAATGATCCACAGGGACCATGAATCATGTTTTTAGTAACAACCTCGTGCAAGCCTGGATCTTCTACTTCATCAGGAATTTCAGCTGATATCACATCATCGATTTCATTCGGTCTTATCTTCTCAATCAACCAAATGAGGATATGCGCGTGTGGTAGTCCGCGTTTTTGCCACTCTACTGAATACATCCAGCAGCGCGTCTCGCCGAACACGCGATACTTCACAATGAAATCCATCAGTGATTTTAATTTTTGTTTGAAGACTCTCGCGGTGACGTCATGGCGATCGATGGGTGATTGGCCAGGGAATAATTCTTGCCGAATTTCTATCCACTGTGGATTGCAAGTGAAAGTTATGAATAAATCTGCTGTACCGTAGTGTCGAACGTAGGTTATAGCATCCTGAGCATATTCATGCATATGGCGAGGACTTCCGACGTACGTTGCTGGGAGAATCGTCATCCGGCCGATATTGTGTGCGTTGTGATTATCAGAGGGCATGCGGTCTAGTGCGGTTTTGAACAATGCAATCAATTGATTGTGTTGATGGAAAAAAGTTTGCAGTTGCTCAACAATTGGTCTTTTTACCGAACTGTTGTATGCACAACGCTGTTCTACTTCTTGTGGAGCATTGCCCATGAAGTAAATCTGCAGAAATTTATAGTCAGCACCCGGAACTGGCAAAAGCGAACCTGCTCGATGATATATTTGACATTGAATCTGTAATGTTTAATTTACATAAGAAAACAAAATAAAATGCTGTAAGTGGTGAAATTACCTTGAAAGTAGGCATGAAATTATCCCGAATCACATTTGTTGCGCCAAATGAAGTCATTTGGAAACAATTGTTGTAGTTCTGGATTTGTGTTAGGAAATGCTTGGAATGAGCTCCTGTTCCAGAAACCAATGAGAGCAATGGCTCTGGTGGTGGAATCAACGGTGTCAATTTCACTTTGCCACTTGCGCAACACAATCCAGGAGTTTCATTTTTATATTTCAATGCCTTACAATGTGGGCACACAACGCTCATCGAACCAATAGCAACGGAATGGTCTGCACTGTAATCGACTGTCTGCACTGTAATCGATTTCGTTCAATTTCATTTCGCTCTTCGAGTTGTTCCGCAGTTTGATTAGATCGAAAATACGCTTGATTTGAAGCATTGCGAGTTCTGCGACCTAAATTGCTCCTTCTTATTGGCGGCATTACAATGCGATAGAATTTATTGACTTTGCTCTTACCTTTTAACCGTTTATAACTTCAAAACCCACAGTCTATAGTAGGTTAATCTATAAATTTGTTTGAGGTAACACGATTTAACTTATTTCAATTAATGAATTGATTGCAATGTACTTACAATGGAATCTTAATTCAAAAAAAAACTTATCACCCTTAGTTAACTTTTTTAGAAACACTTTAAACTTTTTTTAATTCACAATTAACAATTGCACTTATTTTATTTTTCGTCCACCGATTAATTTGATCAACAATTTGACAATAAGCAGTCAATCAACATTTGCACAAATAAATTGGAATGTAAATAAAAAAGTAACGGTATTTTCGGACAAATCGCGAAACAATACAAAAGTAATAACAAATGAGTTATTTACAACATAAGAATATCCCAGCAAAAACTTTACTTACAAATAAGCCGAAAAATAAGGAGAATTTGACAAATCGGTGCAGCCGTTTTCCGATTTTAGATAAATCGAAAAAAGTGGGCGTAAAAGTGGGCGTGGTAAATTTTTCTTTCAGTAAAAACTTAAATTAGATTACTACGATCATTTAAATAAAAGATTAGCCATATCGGTGCAGCCGTTTTCCGATTTTAGATAAATGGAAAAAAGTGGGCGTAAAAGTGGGCGTGGTAAATTTTTCTTTCAGTAAAAACTTAAATTAGATTACTACGATCATTTAAATAAAAGATTAGCCATATCGGTGCAGCCGTTTTCCGATTTTAGATAAATGGAAAAAAGTGGGCGTAAAAGTGGGCGTGGTCAATTTTTCTTTCCGTAAAAACCTAAGTTGGACTATGACGAACATTTCAGTAAAAAAATTGTCCAAATCGGTCTAGCCGTTCTCAACTGATGCAATTACCAACGAACGACAATTGATTTTTATTTATATAGAAGATGTAAAATTTTAACGATTAAAGATAACATAACAAAATTTGGAATTAATGTAGATCCAAATGTCCTTAAATCAACAATATTATAATTTTTGACATTTTTTATTTTAGAATACCGAAATTCCTAAACCGTGAAAAATGTGTTCCAAAAACTGAGTTTTTTTTAGAAAAGTACCTACTGTGACATTATTTACCGTGTGATAGTAAAAAAAAAACTTTGTAAGTGTTTAAGTAACATACGGCCCTTTTTACATGTTCCAAATTTGGATGCGTGTAACTTTTTATAGGGACAAGATAACTGTTAGCAAGTTATTCATATATTATTTAGAATTTTATCACCAATATATCTGATATTTTAAAAATAAATTTCGACAATCCGTTGGCCCGTCATCTCTAAATTTTGTAGATCTTCTTAAGGACTATTTATGTTTTAAACTTCAGCTCATTTGGATCAAAAAAGGATATTTGGCGATTTTTTTTTAAAAATTTTGAGACCCGAGGTGACCAACTTTGAGGGGCAACACACTGGCCCTCATTAGCGCTAGGAAGCTAAACAAATGCAAATGTACTCAAAAACACCTCAGCTCCAACCATGTGAAATTTCGTAATAATATCTCTAATAGTTTCCGAGATACCGAATTATTTCCAAAAAAAAAACGTTTCTAATCCACTGTGCGACTGCCTGTAACATTCATCATGTTTATAAAGACGTCCATCAGTAGTTGCTTTTACATATCAACAATTTTGATAGCATGCGGTTATTAGCATTGTTTATAAATATGGCAACACTAAATGTTTAAGCTGCTAACATTGACATCGAAAGCTCTAGAATTCGAACATACTAGTTTTTCCGTTAAGAGCATTGATTCACGAAAGATGGCGTGTGCATAAATAGTGGCAGAGATTGCAGTCGTGAGTGAGTAGATCATAGGCGCTGTTAGAGTTAATATCAATTGTCGTGTACATTCTGCGAATTGATAAACGTGTATAAAGACACTAAGTGACTATTTGAACTGTTTTTGTTGTACATTTTAAATAAATAAAAAGTTATTACAAATTTTAAACTACTAAACAAACGGCTTTTATTTGCAAACAAAAGTATCCAGTTTATCTAAAGGAAATAAACCCAACGTTTTAAAAAGGTTAAAACGTAACAATATACTAAGTAAGAGTAGAGTGACAATTGGCTATACTACTTACTAAATTACTTGTAGGGAGTAAATTTAAATTAACAAAACACAGACAAATAGGGAATCCATCAATAGCAGATGTAGGGTATATAAATACATAAAAATAAACTTATTATAAAAGAATTAGAAATAAATACATTTAAAAATAAATTGAACCGAGAATTGCAATTACAGTCAATTTCCTTCTAGTTAATTATACGTATGATTCATTAATCACATTAACAAATACATTTCAAGTTCAAATGTTAATTGTATCTATATTTAAAGACTGTTAATTTAAATGTTATTTTTATGTAGCATATAATTAAATAATTGCTAAATATTTAGATTGTTAAAAAAAAACAATTATAAAAGCTTTATGGAGAAAAGTGCAATGTAATTCTAGCTAATAATAAATGAGTATGTATGCATTTAGCTTAGCCCTCCAAAAAAAAAGTTGTAGATACACAGTGGTCCAAATGCTCAATCTAGCCGGAAAAAAGTCATTTTTTTAAATGCTTCAAAAGCAATTTTTTGTATGGTAATATGTTGACAAGTGTCCATAGCATATTACGGCATATTTTTTTCTTTAAATAGTTACACTAGCATTGATACATTGCTTCAAAAACAAGTAATTGCTTCTTTGTTAAAGAATTAATATCTCAAGTGACATTTAACAGTGCAAGGGAAATTGTCGTCAAAAAATAATAAGAACAATTAAAAACAAGTAAGAAAGTATGGTCGGTCAAGCCCGACCATATAATACCCTACACTAAGTAAATGAGCAAAAACATTTTTCTTTCAAAATTTCAATAATTTATATTCGTGAACGATTTTCGGAAGTGGGCCTTATATGGGAGCTATGACAAATTATGGACCGATCACCATGAAATTAAGTAGTGTGATTATTGTCTGTATGAAAGTTGTTTATGTTGCATTTTATGTGTATACCAAGATTTTTAAGAGATTTATGCTCGTTAAAGTGATTATCGGAAGCAGGCCTTATATGGGAGCTATGAATAATTATGGACCGATCATAATAAAATTTGGTGACATGAATTTCGTATATATAAAACTTATTTGGAGAAAAACTTGTGTAGATGCCTATATAAATTAAACATTTATGACCGATAAAGTCCAATTTCGGGAGGACATTTGTATGGGGGCTAGGTGAAATAATGAACCAATTTCAGCCAGTTTCAATAAGCTTAGTCCTTGGGCAGAAAAAATGATATGTACCAAATTTTATTGAAATATCTTCAAGATTGCGACCTGTACTCTGCGCACAAGGTTTACATGGACAACCAACCAGCCAGCCAGACGGACGGACGGACGGACATCGTTTAATCGACTCAGAAAGTGATTCTAAGTCGATCGGTATACTTTAAGGTTGGTGTTAGACTAATATTTTTGGGCGTTACAAACATCTGCACAAATCCATTATACCCTCCCCACTATGGTGGTGTAGGGTATAAAAATTTGTTGGTGTAATTTATATAACAAAGGTAAGAGTAAAAATTACTGTTTAAATTTTTTAAAAAATATGTTTTGTTTAGCAAAAAAAAATGCAATTATGTACATGTCTGTTTTTAATGTGAAAATTTTGTTCAATGTCCAAATTCTATTAGAATTTCAAATGGTAATTTAACAGAGCTAAGCTTAAGTTTTTATACTGCCGTCATCTATATAGACTTGGCTTTCTAATCTTTAAAAAATTAGCTGCCACTTTTTGCCTCAACGATTTTTATTTCATTTAGAGTTTAACATGTCCATTACAAGGAAGGAGCAGTATTTTTATTTTTAAGGTTGGCGTGGCATTTCGCCCACTTCAAATTTTTTAATGAAAGGTAGTTTTTAATTCTTTCCACACATGCAGAAAGACAGTGTGAAAATTTTAGGAAAATCGGTCCAGCCGTTTCGCCGTCTATAGAAAAAATTTACATACAAAAACACACATTCAGGCACAAAAAAAATAATTTTTTTCTCAGATTGTTTATATTGATGAAATCTATAAACGTACCAAGTTTCATGTCGGTACGGCTTTTCAAAAGCGAGTTATGACATTTTTTCGGATAGATTGAGCATTTGGACCACTGTGCGATGTGGCCAAATGAAATAAAATGGTTAATTTTTCACGATTTTTAAAATTTTTTTAATAAAACATATTCAGAATATTTTTACTCAATTCATTAAAAACAAAACAATTTTTTGATTTTTTTTTTCATCAAAAGAAAGCTTAGGTCTTTTCCTTGAAAAGCTTTATGGTCGCTTAATGGGATGCGAGTGGGATATATAGCAAAATAAATGTTTTAATTCAAAAATTGTATGTCTTTAGTTACAAAACGTTACATAAGTTTAAAGATATCTGTGAATGATACTTGCGAAAAACATACATTTTGTAAAAATGTAGTTATTCATTAAAAGTTGGAGAAGGTTGTGTTATATTCCTAATTTACATCAATCAACAAGATATACCTTAAACTGCTGCAAATTATAAACCAATATTCAAAACAAGTTTGACGCTATTATATTGCAATTTTAACAAAATAAAATGTACTCGTTTGCATACCACAAAATGGGTTTTTCACTTTCGCATATCACAATATAACAACGAGAAAATATAAAATAATTGTAAACATTTTTTACGCATTAAAATCTGAATTTTCATAAAAAGTGGACTTAGCACGTTTGCAAACTAAGCTACTGATATTTATTATAAGATTCATTAATATTTCTCTGAAGTTCAATTAAAATCTGCTGCATTTCTTTATTGTTTTCAAACAGTTTAAAGTTAATTGGTTAATTAGTTATAGCTCTTATTTTGTAAATAAGTTTAATTAAACAGCAATTTAAAGAGGGTATTTAATTTAAAGTAATTTTTTATTTAAACAAAAAATTACACAGACAATAAACAGCTCATTTATATTAGACAAATTTATCAAATTTTTCTAAAACAGAAAATACTAAATACAAAATATAATAAAAAGTGCCATAAATAATATTGATTTATAGCCTTTCACTTAAATGAAAAAACAACATTTGTTTATGCAAATAATAAACAATTGCAAAGTAAGAATGTATTGCTGTATTCAGTGCTCTTTGTCAAAAACAAAAAATACTTTTTTTTTTCTGATAAAAATTTAAATTTTTTTTAAGAAAAATTATACAAATAATTTTCTTACCCCGACTACGTGACTTTAAGCACAACTTTGAAAATAAAATTGAATGTGAGTGAAAAAAAAAAAATGTTGAAAATGGACTTTATTATGGATTACAAATACTTATTACATTTCTAAAACCAGCTGTTATTATACACAGTCTGCATTAGTTACAGACTTAATGTAAGTAATAGTAGAATGGCGAATATTTAGCAACGAGTAATCGCCTCAAGAATTAGTTTGTTAACACAATTTAATTGTTTGTATTAGGAATACTGTTGAAAACTTGAGAATTTAATATTAAGAAAATGTATCAAATATATTTACACATAGGCAATACTGATTACTGGCTTCACCATATCCGAATTCCTTTGGATTGGATTCGTGACCTGCCATAGTAGTAGTCAATTTAACTCCTTAAAGTGACAGCTTCCTTTCACATAAAGTTTTTCAACTAAACCCGGTCTCTACTCCCAAATAGCCAGTCACATAACAATATCTGTAAGTGTTTTCTTAATCTTACAGATAATAATATTGAGTCCTCTGATTTTATCAGTATATCCCAGGTTTTACATTAAATCAGCATGAATTTCATTAAACAGTCCCCATTAAAAAAATTAACCGATTACTTGTCCCCATGAGTACCCCCATAATGTCTACCAAATAGTTTTTGTATTTCCTTTAATCAATGATCTTTGGCGTAAATGGTCACTAACGTGTTTTCATGGCGCATGTGTAACAATTTTATTTACAATTTGGTTTTTATAACTATTGTTATGTTATTACTTATTGCTGCAAATTTTTACGCAATCTTTCTCTACACAAAACCTAGTGAGAATAATTAATTATTGACGTCGATATCCGTAAACGTGCCCGAGATACAATGACACTAGATATCTGATTACGACGATTGTTTGTTACTATCGTAATACTTAGAGGAATATTCAATGAAAATATGATGCGGAAAGAGAGAGTGTATTTGAAAAATAATTTTTATAGATTGCATAAGCAGGTTTGGAACTTTCAGTAGTATTGTGAATTGCTTTATACCAACCACCTAAAATATGGAGTGCATATTGAGTTTGACATTCTTCTTGTAACATATATTTGTGGTAGAATCAAAAAGTATATATTGTTACGTTTTAACCTTTTTAAAACGTTGGTTGATGTCCTTCAAATAAACCAGATACTTTTGATTGCAAATAAAAGCAGTTTTAGTAGTTCAAAATTTTAACAGCTCTTTATTTATTTAAAATGTACAACAACAACAGTTCAAATAGTCACTCAGTGTCTTTATACACGTTTATCAATTCGCAGAAATGTACACACATTTTATAATGTACAAGCTCAAATGTACACGACAGTTGATGTTAACTCTAACAGCACCTATAATCACCTAAACTCACGACTGCAACCTCTGCCACTATTTATACAAACGCCATCTTTCGTTAATCTTCTACAATTATCTTAACGAACAACTAGAACATTCGAATTCTAGAGCTTTCGATGTCAATTTTAGCAGCTTAAACATACAGTGTTGCCATACTTATAATCAATGCTAATAACCGCATGCTATCAACATTGTTGATAAGTAGAAGCTTCTACTAATGGACATGTTTATAAACATGATGAATGTTGCAGGCAGTCGTTACACCGTTAAATTCAAATCGCTATTGCACATTCGTAACAATATATTGTGGGTCTTCATAAAACTCCAAAACGATCTAGCTATGTCCTCTAGGAAAGGATGTACGAGAAAATATTATTTGTTGATCAGAAATGTCTGGTATTGAAAATGGACAAAATGGGTCGAAAGAACCAGAGTTATGGAGTAAAATATGCTACAACTCCGCAAACATAATTTCTTTGTAAAAATAAATCATTTTAATCTCTTACAAATATCATTATCAGGTTGCAAATCGAAATAAATTATTCTAATATATATAGAAATTGGGGCCATTAATAAAAATGGGTCCATAATTGGTCAGGACATTTTCAAAATATATAGCTCCTATATAAGGTTTCATATATTTTTATACAAAAAGCACTATGATCGGTTCCCGTGTTACATTGATGGTGGGTATATAAGATTTGGCACAGTCGAATATAATAACACTCTTACTTGTTCAAAATTTCAGTTTCATCATGTTTAATTATTTCGGAGAAAGTAATTACAGCAATATTCTGAATATTAAAAAGTTCGGAACTGGAATCACTTTCTGAGACAATTAAACGATGTTTGTCTGGCTGTCTGTTCCTGTAAACATTCTGAAGAATGTAGTAAACAATAAAATTTGGCAAATACAACAAGGACGAAGCCTATTGATTGTGTTCCATTATTTCAACTAGCTCCCAAAAAAATTTCCCTCCGGATTTGCTCCTTAACATTCTTTACTGCGTTTAATTTCGTTCAGTATTCAACCCATATAGAAATACACTGAAAAACATTGTTTTAAAAGCTACGATAACTAAAACATTTTTAACTATTGCTGAAACTACTGCTTTAAAAAATGTTCAGTAGCGGTAGCAGTAGCATTTTTCTATTTTTATTTTTTCTAAAACTACTGCTACTTTCAAAAAATAAAACTCTAAACAGAGCAGTAGTTATAAAACATGAATTGTAGATGGAGTAGTAGGATTAAAATACAAATCATTGCTACTGCTCTACTTCGAGTTTTTATTTATATTATTTAGAATAGAAGTAGCAGTAAGGTATCAATAAGGTAGCAGTCGACGTAGTAGAAAAAGTAGTAGTTGAAGTAGCAGTTGAGGTAGAAATAGAAGTCAAAAAAGTAAGTCTTCTGCCATAATCAGTGTTGCCAATTTAGCCCTTTTCTGGCTAAATTTAGCCCTTTTCAATCTTGTTTAGCCTCAAAAAAATCAATTTAGCCTTTAGCCATTTTTTTAGCCTTTTTTGTTTTCATTTAGCCATTTTTATGGCTAAATTAAAACTTATATATTTACTCTAATAATTTTAAATTTTTTGCTGTTGAAAATTAGTAAAATCAGTTCAAAAAAATTGGCTGGAATTTTATGACAAAAATTAACTGAAAATTTTGAACCAGTAAACAAATTAAGCACATACAAATTGTTGGAACCTTCCATATATTCTACAAACTTGCTCTAGTTCTCAAATTATATCATTAAATTTTTGCTCGAGTATTTTATTATTTGCTCAAGGACGCATTCAAAATACATGTTGTATTCTTGCTCACAATTGTTTTTCATCGGCCAAAACTCTGTAACTTTGACACGATTGAGATATTTTAGTATTTTTTTAATGTACAGATAACTTCTTGAACTTCAATAGCTAAGGCTTCGTGTATATTAGACTCATAAATATAAACAGGTAAAATGAAAACGGCAAAGATCTAAATTAAAATTCCATAAATAATATAGAGAATATTAGCGTTATTTGAAGAAAAATTGTTAATATTAAAAAATATGTACGAGCGGGTCCGGGCGTTTATAAAAGTATATATAGTATTCAAGTGAACACTTTCAACTTTACCTGGGCGATGTATTTTTTGATCCTTAAAAGTTATTTTCCTCTAAAATTAAATTTTGACGTAAATATAGTACTTTAAAAAATAGTACACAGGCCATGTATACCATGAATTTCTAAGACTACAATCCAACCAATTTAGAAAAAAATGTCAGTCCATTATCGATAATAGTTTAGCTATAATCATTTATATCTGATCAAATATTAAAAATTAACTTTTTTCTAAAATTAAATTAAATATTTATGATTACCACACTCGTAATCTCCAATATTTTGACCAAATATTTTGGATACCTTAGTTTTGATATGTTTACTAAACAATGGCTAAATTTATGTTTTGACCAATGAAAATCAATTCTGTCCGACGACGTGTATAATTTTTAGAATATTTTTTTCTGCATTACATGAGAGGCGTATTAGCCATATATTTACTTATCAAAATATTCTCCATCGATTTTGAAGTTATCACAAAGGATTACTTTAAAATTTGGCTTTCATATAAAAAAATTTTAACTTTTGCAGGCCAGGTGATAAATACGAGATTCTGAAAACATCGGCATATGATATAAGTGTGACAAAGAATAAGAATAAATATTCTTATTTTCTTCCATTTGAACGCTTGTTATATTCATACATTTTTGTTTGTCTAATCGGCATAACCTAATGTAACATTCTAATGGCCATTATTACAACTTGCCTTTATGTTCGTAATAGTAAAAGGTAACTTTAAGTAAGAGAAGAAGGTAGCTTTAAAGTTACCTTTTAGTATTACGAACATAAAGGCAAGTTGTAATAATGGCCCTAAGTTGTTTTTTGTGTAAAATGTATGTGTTCTTTAGTTTAAAAATGTTAGCCCTTTTTTAGCCACTTTTTAGCCTTTTTTTAGCCCTTTTTTTCTAAGTATTTAGCCCTTTTTGTTCACCAAGAATTGGCAACACTGGCCATAATACCAAAAATACAAGAAATAAACATAGTGTATTGTAGTTGTTTTGAGAGTGTTTGAAAGAATAATTCGTTTTTATTCGTCTCAGATGTTCGTGTTGCTAACAGAAACAAGTTATTTCATACGTTGCCATATAATTTGCATGTTCTACATAATTATAAATGTATGTTTGTACAATAACTGTTGTAACAATAAAACATTTATTAAATGATAGAATTGATTTTGATTTTTTTTTTGGGCTAATTAGTTTTCCTAACTCTTTAGGGGTAACATTTTGAGAATATGTTTTCTTAGAATTCGTTTTTTTTTTAAGTAAATAATACGGCAACGCTTTGAAAAAATGTGTGACTAAAACGATGGTCCAAATTAGTCAACGCATTGGATTCACATACTGGTTAAATAACGTCAGTTACCTTACTAGCTACCTAACTGCTGACTTGATCAGCTACAGCTAATTGACCTCAAATAGTCAGGTAAAAGACATATCATAGGCAGTCCAAGAAACGATAGCTTGTAAACAAACCTTTCTTCGACAACTCTCCAATCGATTGCTTCTGATGGGTAAAATAACTACTGTCTAAAATGCAGTACAAAATAAACGTTTAAATTGACTTCACTATAGGTTACTAAGAGACACTAAAGTGACTATTGACTTCATGCTTTGTTACATGGGATATCAGTATACTTAAGCAAAAATAAAAACTAACTGTATGAGAATTATAACAACACAATTTGTATAAAACCAGTTTGAACGAATTATCACACAAAACGTTTAAAGTGATTACACTCCAGATTACTTACAGACACTTAAGTGACAATTGTCTTCCGCTAGACTACCTGGGATGTATAAAGTAAATAAATTCTCTTATATCTGCACTACAAAGAGCACATATGAGTCAAATGACCAAAATATATAAATTGGAGTCAGCCAAATGTTAAGACATTAGTGACGATTATTGTCTATAAGGGATACATTGACTACTTGTTTAACTGCTGGGTGGCAACTATGTGCATACTAACAAAAAAGCCGAACTTTTGTTTACAACACGAATATCTTACACAAATATACATTCACAACAACAACAAACTATATAAATTTTTGGTTGACGATTTTTATTTTTGACTTCTATTGCTGCCTCAACTGCTATTTAACTGCTACTTATTCTACTACGTCAACTACTACCACAACTGCTACTTCTTTTACTACTAAATTTTAAAAGTAATAGAAAGCAAATGACTCTGCTACTTTAAAACTTTTTCTTTTTTAAAGTAGCATTCCAAAAAAATTACTCTGCTACTTTTAAACTTGTCTTTTATTGCTACTACTACAACTACTGCTACTAAAATGTGAAGGTAGCAGTAGTCGTATTAATTGATTGACTCCCAGTTTTTATTAATTTTTTAACTAGACTACTTGTGTTTTTTTGTTCTTACTGCTACTTGTAGTCTAATTTTTTAAACACTGCTGAAAAATCGTATCCAAATGAAACAAGCAGAAATATTTCAAATGTACTATTAATTTCCGATATAATTATCTAAATTTTAGAGAAAGTTTTTTATTTATTGTTTAGGTGCCCTGCATCACCCACTTTACATTGTGGATCGATGTTTTACACTTTGAGATCTTATATTTAAAATCTTGAAAAATACAACTTTTCAGGAGAGCCAAAAAACTGTTTTTTTTCGCATATTACTTGAATCATAAAAATTCGGTATTCTACAAAATTTTTTTAAAACAAGTACTGAATCTCATATGTAATTGGTTTTTAAAATTATGCTTTATTGGGGACTTTATGATAGATAGATGGTTTTGATTCTCAAAAATATTCAATTTGACAGCGATATTTTTCAAAAATCCAGTTTTTTGCATAAATATAACTGATCTGTGATTAACTTTTGTTCGATATCAATATTTATATGGGAGCTATGACTATTTATGGGCCCATATTCATAAAACTATGTTCAATTTCAACTTTTCAACACCGAAATAATGATCTCGTGATTTGTCTTTACATGGAACTCATTTTTGCAAAATTTTGGGAAGAAATATTTTCATAAAAAAATTTCATATAAACAAAAATTAAATATAAATTTGCTGTATGACACTGGTTCTACTTTACCGATTTCGTTGATTTTCTATATCAAGCTGCCTAGAACAATAATAAATTTTTTTTCTTGAAAACCTGTTAAGGTTGCATGTTTGTGTATTTTGGACGTGTGAGTGTTTTATACATATAGATTTTTTAATAAAACATTAGACCAACATTGTACAACCGAATACAGTTACTTAATACTTATTTTAAAACGTTGGTAAAAGTCTATGAAGAAGAGAAAATGCCCGTGAAATTATTAATATTTTTCAATAAATTAGAAAAATTAAAAATTTTTCAATAGTTTCTATAAATTTCAAAAATTAAGTAATAGCTGGTGTAGGTTATAATATGGTCTGGTTTCACCAACAATTCTTTCTTATTATTTATTTAATTTTGTACACTTATAACTTGTTTAATTGTTTAGAATACATTGTCCATACCAATTGCATTATAATAGTCATGTTATTTATAACAGTTTAATAGTGTTTATTATGAGTGCTGTCACTCGTTGTTGTTTGAATTTAATACTTGTATTATTTTGCATACAAGTTTGCTAATTAAATAAATACATACATATGTACTATTAATGTAAATGAATATTCATTTACATTTCTATATACATATTTATAGCTTTTTGTAATATTTTCCAGTTATATTTAGAATACCGGAATCTATATATATATACAAAATAATGTTTATTTGTTTGTCTGTACTTTATAGGAGGCTAAATCAATGGTCCAATCCTGTTGAAGATTTTACAATTCGTTGCTCTACATCTGGAAGGAACAATAGGCTACTTTTTGTTTTGAAATTTCAAGTGGGCGTGGCACCTGCCATATTATAAAATATTTGTTGAACTATAATTGTAAAAGCCGCAATACTTCGCGAGATTTATTACGATAAAATTATGAGTAGCTTGAAAATGGGCGAGATTAGTTAAATGGGCGTGGTACCATTTATTGTGACTATACGGAATTTGGCTGAAAATATGCGGGATTGGCACCTCCCGTATCAATTATATTATAATTTCTAAATATTTCTAGAACTATAATTGCGCGATTCTTCAAACTTTTTCTTATGATTTTATATAGTTTCGCTGAAAATGTTTGGTATTGGTAAATAGTTAATTTCGAATATATGCAGAACTATAAATGTAAAAGTATTTAAACTTTTTACGAATTAGTTTCTTATTACTGTACTGAGTTTAGCTGAAAATGAGGGGGATTGAATTACATTTTTAATGGCAAATTCATGGTTTACAATTAAAAACTACCAACAAATTTCGGTATTAATTATATTCATTTAATTTTATATAAAATCCTTATACATTTTTGTACCCGTCATCATGATTGGCAAGGGTATATATAAGTTTGTCATTCCGTTTGTAGTTTCTACATTTTTCATTTGCGATCCTACAAATATATATATTCTGGATCGTTGTAGATAGCGAAGTCGATATAGTAATGTCCGTCTGTATGTTGAAATCAACTTTCCGTAGCCACCAAATAACTTACAAACATAATTGATGCATCAATATATCGGGAATTTTTCCGGCTCGGTCGCTATATAAAATCGAGAAAATACGCCCACCTGGACAACCTCGATTTTTGGCCTATTTTTGATGTATATCATTAATATAGACAATATGGATATCTAATTATAGATATTTAAAAGTCCATTGCAATGATGTATATAAGCCTATAGTAATTTGGACGTACAATGAATATTCGAAATCGGGAAAAATGATTTTCAACCCGAATTTTTTTTTTAACAAAAAATTTTTTTCTCATAATTTTTTTCTCACTAATTTATAAAAATTTTAAAAAATTTGGAAAAAAAATTAAAAAATCAATTTCGAAAAAAAAACATTTTGAAAGAAAAAGATTTTTTTTTTCAAAATGTTTTGATGTATTTTTGATGTATATCATTAATATAGACAATATGGATACCTAATGATAGATATTTCAAAGTCCATTGCAAGGATATATATAAGCCTATAGTAATTTGGACCTGCAATGATTATTTTAAATCGGGAAAAATAATTTTCAACCCGAATTTTTTTTTACCAAAAAATTTTTTTGTCATGATTTTTTTCTCACTAATAAATTTAAAAAAAAAATTTTAAAAAATTTGGAAAAAAATTCCAAAAAAAATTTGGAAAAAAATTAAAAAAGCAATTTCAAAAAAAAAAAACATTTTGAAAAAAAAAATTTTTTTTTTAAATTTTCAAAAACAATTTTGAAAAAAAAAATTAAATTTTGTATAATTTAAAGTTTAATTTGGTGAAGGGTATATAAGTTTCGGCACAGCCGAATATAGCTCTCTTACTTATTTTATTTCTTATGGGATATGCTAGTATAATATAAAAAAGTTATTAAACAAGATTGTTGAATTTTGGAGCTTCTTTTTGAAATACTTAAGAATATAAACATTTTTATATACATATATACTACCAAGGGAATGTACAGGGAATTAATGTTCAATTAAATTTTTACTGACTACTTTCTACTTGCTAAGATTTTCCATGCCATTTTAAATTAAACTGTAAAATCCCATAGATATGCTAATTAAAATGCTTGATTTCTACAGCTACAATGTGATATGCAAATGCTGTGCATACTGTTAACAAATTAGTTGTATTTATTTTAAATATGAAACGTAATTAATTGTAATAAAATCACATTATTATTGTTAATTACGAGTATCAGCTGAAATAAATTTGAATTACAATTAATACTTAGCAGAAATAATCGTAAGACTTTAAGAAGTAATTGAAATCTATTTTAAATATACATATGACATGTGATAGACTTGCCAGACTTTGGGATTTATATCCAAAATTCAGTGATTTTGAAAGGCTTTTAAGGAGATGTGATTTAAAAGGTAGTAGTACAGTGTAAACCGAATTTTTAAAAATGTTTATGAATTTTATTTTCAACTTTTGCAATGTAATTATTCCTATTTTCATGTTTTTTGCAGAAAAATTGTATTTGTTTTTTTTTTTTTTTTTAAAGAAGAATAGTATTTGGGGACATTTTTAATTCTGTTTGGGAACAATAAAGAAACGTACCTGACAAATCTGTGTAAGCTAACGAGTTACTAAGTAAGTATATGCATATGAAACTTGTATAGAATTAACAAAAAACTAACACTAATCATGAGAAAAGATTTGCATTTTAAACAATTGTTGTTTGAAATTGAATGCAAACATTAATATTTAACGGAATAATGGTAGATATCATTTCGCTTTTGTCATAACGAATATAAATTAAATTTACCTGTTGAAAAAACAGATATTTTTTTGGTTAAAAAGGAAATGTTTTTGTGAAACAAATGTTTGTTGGAAAAATTTTCGGTTTAAAAAATATTTTTCTCGATTTTTACCCATTGTAAGTCTGAATTTCTATGGCGTTATATATGCCTTTGAAATGATTTTAAGATGACGGAGAGTAATTTTAGACTTTGGGACATTCAAGAATCTCCAATATGACACTCTGATCAATTAATGAATTAAATTTTCAAATTTTCTCTCATTTTGAAAAAAAAAAAACTTAAATCAACAAATTTCTTGAGCTCATAAACATTAAATTCAAACTATCATTGGTGTATTGTCTCCAGAGCAACGAAGTAATTAATACAATTTGAACTTAATTCATTAAAATCTGAGTTTCATAAATCCATTCCCAACATATAATTCTTTAGTTTTATTCCAAAAACTTTAATGTAATGAATTCATACCAGTACACAGTGGGGCAGAATCAAATAATTTTGGAAATAAATCTGGCATTCTGTCCCGATCGAGATCAAATTTGACGTGGTCATAGACAAGGAGTATTCGAGTTTTAGTTATTAAAATGGACCCTACAAATGCTCAAGGGGCGTTGCTGTGAGGGTGTAAAGTAGTGTAACTTTGACATGTAAAATTTTTAAACACGTGTAATTTTTTTGTTTCCCATTCGATTTCAAAGATTTTGATATTATTGGAAAGCGGATTATTTGCAATATTGTTGAAGGACGGAGTTTTAAGGTGTCATATTTTTGAATCTAATTGAGATATTGACTTGAAATTTTTTTTATAAGACCAAAAATTAACAAAAAAAAAAAAAAAAAAAAAAAAAAATAGTTCGGAAATATGTGGATCAATTTTTAGTTTTAGGAGCTCAATAAATATGTAATAAAATCTTTGTTTATTAACAAAACTCAATGAAATTTTCAACGTTTTTTTAATTTTTTATTCTAAATAATAAAGTGTAAAAAAAATTGTCAAAAGGTCAAAGAGAATCCCGCAATTTCTAAAAATTTATGCGAAAATCCCAAAAATTATATTTTTTACTATTTTGCCCGTAGGATCCACTTTTTCTTCATAGCTAGGAAAATACTTTGGGAATGAATAGGGATTACATCAAGGTTTCCAAAACTGCTTTCCGTTCTCTGATCCCAGCTTTGGTATTTTAGAAAATGTGGTCCAAAATTGAAATTTTGATAAAAAAATAGGTCAAATTCCGAAGAGCGTAGAGACGACATATTCCAAAAATAGGACATGTTTTTAATACTAAAATGTTCTCTGTAAAGATATCTTACAGAAAATTATAAAATTGTTGTATGTTCTTAAATAAAGTTTTTTTTAAATCAAAAAATAGTTAAGTCACCTTTTCGCTCAAAAAACAGCACAAATCTACTATATTTTGAATTTTTAAATTTAAAATCGTTTATTTTTGGATCCATAATTGATATTGCCTTGGAATCTGTTGTATATTACTGGTAATTTAGTTGTCTAAATAACAAAAGAAATTCGAGTCCATTCGGTCCAAAAGTAAGCCCTAAATTGTTAAAAAAACGGACCAAGGTATGGCAAAATTTTAAAATTTCAATTTTGAAATGCCTATAACTCGGAAATTATAAGAGATAAATAGCACACGCAACAATGTTTTTTCTAGAACTAATCGAGCGCTTTCCAAAAATATAAAAATCTTTGAAATCTGATAAAAAAAAATGGCAAGTGTTTAAAAATTTTATATATCGAAGGTACCCTACTTTGAACCTCCATAGCACCGCTCCTGGATCATATGTTGGGTCCATTTTAATAACTTAAACTCGAATACTCCTTGCATACGCCCACGTCAAATTTTATCCCGATCGGACCAAACGTTTAGAAATGTCAAATTTATTTCCAAATTCTGCCCCACTGTGCAGTATTCATTCTACCTTTGAATGATTAAATTTTCTCTAATGATTTAATTATGAATTTGATAAAAAGTATTAAATATATATCAGATTAAATATTACCATTACCAAACTACATCCAAGTAATTCAAACGGTATGAAGTAGTTACTGAAAAGTAAACTGTTCAGTAATTGCAAGTCATTGCCAAGTATTTGATGGGTTCATAATGAATTCATTAACAGAATGGTTAAGAGATACAATTCATTTTGATTTCGAAAATGTTTCTGGGTTTTTCTGGGTTCATAATGAATTCATTAACAGAATGGTTAAGAGATATAATTCATTTTGATTTCGAAAATGGAATTATTCCTTTCGCACCTTTAATTGTTGATCTCTAAAGAACGCTGTTCAAGCAATGTCCTCGCAGAACTTGGCTCATAATATGCTCTAATTCAATGTTTTTTAGATAAAATGTGTTAAAATTTCTTCAAAATTACAACCAACAATGTGATTAAAAGATTTATTTAAACAGTCTCTTTTAAACGAGCCATAAGTTTTTTCTGTGAGCTGCAAAAATCATCACAAAATCATAATATTTTTGATGGGTATAAAAACAAATACAAAATGTTAGACAACTAGTGGCACTGACAAGCATGTGCATATAAATCTTTTAGCATTCATCATAATAATTATCAGCTATTTGTGCAAAAAGAGATTTACGTCTTCAATAACTTTTAATGGCAGCGTAGGTATAACAGTTATAAACATGTATAACCATAAATGTATAGCACTTTCTAATTATAACAGCTATATATTGTAGTAAACATTTAAGTCATTTAAAATTTTCTCTAAATCCCATATTAATATGGAATATTGCAAAACTTTTGCAATGATTTTTTTTATTAAAAAAAAAGTTTACATAACTATGTTTTTGACTTCTTCTACTTTGGCCACAGAATGTTATGCTATTTATTTAAATTATTAACATATACAATACATTCGTAATAAACCATATTTGGAAAAATTTTTTTTGTAGACAAAAAAAAAAACTTAAAAATAAACAAATAATAAATGTTACAAAAGAAATTTTCACTTTTAGAGCATCATGATACAATAGACAAAACAAAAACAAAACGAATACAACTTGTGGCAATAGCAGTAGTAGCAATAAGCAGAAGACTGGAAAACTCATGTTCAATTATAAAAGAAAAACTGTTTTGTTGGCAGACTGAAAATGAGCAGCCAATTACTTACCTTGTCAAGTTGATTACGCATATTTAACATGTTGCTGTTGATATTTGTATGTATATTTGGTGTTTTAATAGATACAATTTTCCTCAGAATTGCTAAATCTTGCTAAGGTAGTGGTGGCTTATTAAGCTACTAAAAAAAAAAACTCTCGAAAATGTTGAAATTTTTCAAGGAATTTTAGCTGTTTAAGCTTTTTTCATAAAATATTTTTGTTTGGGAAAATTTTTATTTTAAATTTCTTTAAATGATTTCATTAAAATTTATTCTACTTTGAATTTTGAGTTTTATATATTCTTAATATTTTGTTAGCACTTTATCATCATTTGAAAAGATTTTTGTTTGCTATTAACTAAATGCTATACAAGTAGACAATTTTTAGCATTTTTGTTTTGTATTCTTCTTTTTTTTTTAAATTTTATGTGAATTTGAACAACCGTTTCGTTTTGTATGAAATTCGCAACTGAATACTGGGTAACTACAGGCTTAAACTCAAATAAGCTTAAGTAATACAAAAACAAAAGCAATTACAAAAACAATGAACAAAAAAATAAAAAATAAATATACAGCCAACCACAACAACAGTAATAAATAAATACATGCTTGTACAACAACAAAACTGTTACTTATATTTTAAAAATAAACAATAAGTACAACTAATACTGGGCTTCAAATGAAAAAAATAAATAAAAACTGAAAATAAAAACACACACACATACATGTATGTATGTGTAACACACACTCATAAAAAATATTTATTAAATTGAGAGTAAAGCCAAAGAGAGGGCCAATTTGTCCAAACCAAGCCAAGTTAATACAACCAAAGCCAACCAATCAACTAACTAAGCTTCCTTCCAACCATACAACCAACCAACCGTTCTGTCAAACTAAGCAATCTATGTACAAATAATAACTAACCATACAACCATCCAACATATATACAAGTTTAAATGAACAACTGAAATTGTTATTTTTTTAAATCTTTAAAAACAATTTATTTTTATAACAGAGTTGCCTTACATGTACATTCTTAATCTCAAGCAATTCAGTTAATAAATATTTAGAAACGATATATGATTTTGACAATGTGAATAAAATCGGTTAAGTCCGACAAAATATTCGGTTTTGGTTTAGCTCAAAAATCGGTGTAATAGCAGGCCAAATTTTGCCCGAATTTAGATACTTTTATTTCCTAATTTCCTGGACTTTTTCCCTTCCCAGGAGAATAGTGTAAAATATAATCCAAGATTTTAATAGAATTATCAAAATGCTTGGAATAATAAGTTTTTTTTTTTGCAAATTTGTCATTTTCTATATTTATTTCTTTCTTATTCATTGTTTCGTCTATCGATATCATTGTGATATTGTCATAATGTCCTAATATTTCACAATGGTTTTTATTGCATTTCAAGCAAAGAATTTCCTAACATAATACTACTTTCTATGCTATGTTTATTGTGTTATCGTAACGAACCAGCAGAGACCAACGCCGATTGCCTAAGAGTCGGTTAAGCCGATTATATTATGTTATATTATGACAATATGACTGATAAGAGACCTTGTGAATTGACCAATTGTGTTTATGTCGTTTTAATAATATTTTTGGTACAATTTGTGTAAATCTATCGATATGATTTAAACTAAGCTAAGATTTCGATGGATCTTTATATTCTGAAATTGATAAAATTTTGTCATTAGCACCAGCCAATTATCATTTGGCCTTAACAGAATAGTAAAATGTAGAAAAGAATATTTACAATGCAAACACTGAAAATAAATACAAGTAAGAGTGTTATATGTGGTTTGGCCTTCTATGGGGACTTAAATGAGTTTTGGTCCGAACTGTTCAGAATTTGATAGAGTGATTTAATTTCTTAAAACTTTAAGTGATTTATGTCGAAGTTTATGTTAATACCATTATATATAAATGATTTATTGGCAATAAAATATTTTTCTGATATGGGGGTAGGGTCAATTATGGAGCGATCCTTACAAAAGTTGTTAGAAAGCTTTGGGTTCATATAAAACATGTTTATGTCAAATTTTAACACGATATTAATTATATTAATAACATTGTGCTAGTTGAAAAAACTGTCATGCGGGGCACCCGGTGGGTTAAACTAATTCGGTGAGAACTGTTTTTAAGGTTAGCTCTTGTTTTCAAGATATACCGTTATTTCGAAAATGGAGGAGGTTGCACGACTTATATTTACGTAACATTAAAATGGTTTAGTTTATGGAATAAATAAAAAAACGTAGTTCCGCAATAAAATTACCTTTAAGTAAAATTTATTCCTTTTTTAATATGCGGAGTCGTTTTAGAAATATAATTTTTTTTTTGGCAAAAACAAAATAATTTTTTAACAAAATTTCGAAATTTTTGTTTTTTTAAACGGCATAAAAAAAATGCAGCTACAAACAAAACAAGCCCTAAATGATTACAATCTGCACACTATTTTTCATTTAATTTACAAAATATAAAACAAATATCCCCTAATATTTTAACAAATAACATAACTGGTAGTAATTAGCTACATACTGCAGTATTTTCCGATTTACTTAGTACTGCAATAGTCGGCAATGCAGTGCACAAAAATATATTACAAAACGATAAGATTCTGTAAATTTCTGTTTATTGCTGAGTTCAGAAAAGTACACACACTGAATAAAAATCTCGTACATAAATGTAAACAAACACAGCTGAAAGCAACCAATACATCTTTTTATTTTCATATCATTTCCCAGCAGTTAATCAAGTAGTCAATGTATTCCTTATAGACAGTAATCGTCACAAATATCTTATCACTTGGCTGACTGCAATTAATATATTTTGGCCACTTGACAAGTATGTGCTCTTTGTAGTGCATATAGAAGACAATTGGTTTCTCTATACATCCCAGGTAATCTAGCGTGAAGACAATTGTCTCTTAAGTGTCTCTAAGTTATCTGGATTGTAGTTACTTTAAACGTTTTGTGAGTAATTCGTTCAAACCGGTTTTATACAAATTATGTAGGTATAATTCTTATACAGTTAATTTTTATTTTTGCTTAAGTATACTGATATCCCACGTAACATAGCATGAAGTCAATAGTCGCTTTAGTCTCTCTTAGTAACCTATAGTGAAGTCACTTTAAACGTTGTACTGCAATTTAGAAAGTAGTTATTTTACCCACCAGAAGCAAACCATTGGACTACCTATGATATGTATTTTTAGCTGACTATTTGAGGTCAATTAGCCTGTACATGTTAAAATAACTAGTAATTTAGTTGATCAAGTTACCAGTTAGGTAGCTAGTAAGGTAAATGACGCTATTTAACCAGTATGTGGATCCAAAGCGTTGACTATTTTGGACCACCTATTAGACTGTCTCATTGTAGTCAAAAAGGGTCAATTGGACATGCACGTGTTAAAATAACTAGTCACGTAGCTATTGAAGTAACTAGTTCCCACCCTAAATGATGAGTAAAATCACTAGTTCGGGACTGTCTCCTAGAACTGATTGGTTATGTGTGTCTCTAAATTTTGTACTGTACCGAACACAATCATGAATGTGATTTGTTATAATACATGAGCGAATGTGAGCACTACACGTACTGTTCGATCGGAACACACTTTAACCTCACATGTTCGAGTGTAGCTATACTTCAAGTTTGTGTACGTGTGTGAAAAAAAATCACAAAATCAAAAGTTGTGGACAGATTTTAATCATTTAGAGCTTGTTTTGTTTGGATTTAGCTATAAAATTATTTTATTTTCTGCCAAGATTAAAAAAAGTCTCTTACTTAAAGGTAATTTCGTTGCGGAATTTCGTTTTGTTTATTCAATAAGCTAAACCGCTTTTTATTTACGCGATTATACGTTGTCCAACCTCCTCCATCGAAATAATGGTATGTCTCGAAAACAAGAGCTTAACTAAAAAAACCGTTAGCACCACTAGATTTAGCGTACTCGAATTAGGTTAATCCGTTGAGTACCCCGCATGACATTATAGACTATTCAACATTATCAACATATTTACTTAGGAAAATATCTTGATTATGATCAAACAGTATTCCGTGAGGACATTTGTGTGAAATTATGGACCGATATTGCCCATTTTGAATACTAAACAACCCTTATCAACGGAGAGTATTTTAAATGAATATGCAACAAAAGTACGCAGTTATATATGGGCAATTTCATATCATCGTACGTGACATTTGTACGCCTATAGAGTCGAATAGATTTTGCAAAAAATAGAGTAGCTGAAAAATAATTTGGTCTTTATGTTCCATTCAGTGGGTACTATATTTTAAAAAAATAATGTGTTCTTTCGAAACATTGTTGTCCAAAATATAGAGCGAAATAAGACATATCGTACGTGACATAAAACGGAAGTAATTTTGAGGTACATGTAGAAATATGAGAAAATTTGCGAATCGTGAGAGGAGTTATGTTTTCATTTAATTTCTTACACTAAACCAAATATTTTTCCTTTACAATCCACCATATTTAAATAAAGATAATCTTTGGATGATTTTATAATAAATAAAATTTAATATCGTACGTGACATACCGTACGTGACAGATTTTTCTCCTATAGTAAAACTATATATATTCTGTAAGTAAATGTATTTAAAAACTAAAAAAATAATAGAAAATATATATTCGGTTTCAATAAACAATTTGATAATAGCAAAAAAACAATCAGAGTCAAATTCATTTCATTCTACATGCTAACTGATAGCTTAGTTTTAAATACAATGAGTTTAAACTATTATTTTTGCTCTTAAAATGTTGTAATAAGCTTTAAATACTTTCACATAGTAACATTGTAGTGTTTTCTTCTATTCAAATCATCTTGAAAAAAAGTTTCAAGGGTTTTGGTTTTTTCAGTCGAGGTAGTCCTGATTATAACAGTAAAATAATAAAGAAAAAATTGGTTTAAGTACTCAGCCATATATAAGGTAGGGATGATTGTATCAAATACCGGCTTAAACTTATAACTGAGTTTTTTTTTCTCACGTAATACAATATTCTATCTTTTTACATACATAGTTGTAAACATGTACGTGTTTGTTTATTTATTTGTTCATTTTAATTTGAAAAAATTAAATGAGAGTAGATTACCTTAGTAGTAGGAATAAATATATATGAATGTATATATATTAAAATACAGCAATTTCTTTTTATGTATTTGTGAATCAATTATTTGTATATACAACGAATATGTAGGGGGCATTTCATGTCAAGTGAACTAAAGATTGCAGAAATAGCTATCTAAAGTATTTGGGATACATTTTGCTAAGAACAATAGGTAATAATTTACAGGGATGAGAAAAAAATACCTGCTCAGAAAGTTCTCGACCGAAAATTGTGTCTGAATTACTATTCAATAGAACTAACCATGGTGCAAATTTCATGCCAATCGTAAGACATCGATTTCAAAAGTTGGTTCACTTGACATGAAATGCCCCATATATATTGGTTTAATTTTTTATTTAGCTCAATTTCTTTGTCCAAATTATATTTTGTTTTCAAAAACACAAGCAATTACTAGGCCATCGACGCCAAATACCCATAAATAGAATTTTAAATTACTTATTATTGTAGATAGTTATGCCGCAAATAATGTCTGTTTTTACGTGAATAATGTTTTATATGGCTGTGATGTGTTTGATAATCCTCCCACCATATGATTTTAAATTTGAAGGTTGTATGCACTTTTATCAGAATGCCTTCATTTACATCTTTCTAAGTATTTTTAATATAAAATCCAAGATTTTTGAAGCTAAGTTCACGTAATTTTCAGTCATATGATTTCCTAAGAGAATTTTCACAATGGCAACAAAAATATTTCCAAGTGGCTGCTTCTAAATCATTCACTGATTGTTTGAAATTGCTGTCTTTCATGTTGCCAAGGTCTCTTAAGGCAGCTTGTGAAAAAAGTGAAGGCGTCGTTAAGACTTCAAAATCGCTGTCATGTTCATTCGAAAAAACTTTCATCATCTTTGAGTCCGAGAAATCTGATAGATGTTGATTCATAGAATATGGTACGTCATCTGACTAAAGTAGAGGCCTTTTCGCAGACGGTAAATCATTTTTCTTTTATTCTTACTATGTCATTTATATCAGTCATCAATGTGGTTTTTTAGTTCTCTCCAAATCAAAGGTACACCAAACTTCAAATGACAACGTTTACTTACCGCATTCTTATTGTCTTAAATTACCACTACACACTTTACACACAATGTTTGGAACACACGGCTTATTCAGGGCATTAATCTACATCTTAAAGTAGTTGAAATACGTGTTTCTCACTAAGGCCCGTTTTCTCAATGTATCGACAAACTGCCTGTTACTAAATGTCGACATAAATTTATTAGGCCGACAAACTGTCCGTTAACAATTTTGGTTTTCTCAATATACCGACAAAAAACGTTATTTTCAGTTGGCAATACCACTCAAAATAGATGTGAAAGTTGGGAACCCTGCCTTCAAGTGACAACATGTTTACATAAATCAGCTGTTTAATGTGGCCATCGAAAGCCGGAAGAGAGAACTTACTTGTTTTAACATTCACCAAATTATACTTTAAAATAAAATTAAAAATTTTTTTTTCAAAATTGTTTTTTAAAAGTTTTTTCAAATTTAAAAAAAAAATTTTCTTTTTTTAATTTATTAGTGAAAAAATGTATGACAAAAGAATGTTTTTTGTGAAAAAAAATTCGGGTTAAAAAATATTTTTCCCTATTTTGACCCATTGTAGGTCCATCTTTGTATGGCCTTATATACATCGTTGCAATGGACTTTGAAATATCTATCATTAGATATCCATATTGTTTATATTTATGACTTAGTAATCGACATATAGATAAAAAATAGGCCAAAAATAGAGGTTGTCTCGGATTTTTGCTCATATCTCCGTTATTTATGGACGGATTTTGCCGATATTAAATAGGAAACTTTTCGAAAACATGTCTGACAGAATTATTGAGGATTTGGATCCCGAAGATATCTGGGGTCTTCAGAAAATTGATTTCAACAGACAGAAAGACGGACATGGCTAAATCGTCTCCGCTATCTATAAGGATTCAGAATATATATACTTTATAGGGTCGGAAAATTATGTTGTGGAAATTACAAACGGAATGATAAACTTATATATACCCTTCTCACGAAGGTGAAGGGTACACAAATTTATTTATAGAATTTATGTAGTTCCAAAGCTACACGTAGGAAAAAACAATTAAATGCATTATTGCTGTTACCAAAGCACACCATTTAATTTGTTCTTTATTTGTTGACTTGTGTAATCAAGTATTGTGATTTTGTGCAATTTTAACTATTTTCCAAGAAAACGGCAACACCGAAATTTATGAACGTTTCATACTAAATGTGTAGATAGCAGAGATTAGCCAACCACTTGTTACAACTCATACATACCACTCAAAAACCATTAAGCCAACCGATCGAACTGCAAACACAACAAAAATATTATAACAGTAAAATAATAATACAAAAAAAGTTGGTTTTAAGAACTCAGTCATACGGAAGGTAGTGGTGGTAGTAGAGAATTGTTATGACCACGTTTATTTCAAATACCGGCTTAAACGTATAACTGAGTTTTTTTCTCACGTAATACAATATTCTATCTTCTTACATACATAGTTATATACAAATGTAGATTAGGGTGGCCCCAAAAAAATAGTTTTGGATGTTTCCAACTAAAATAAAAGTTAAATTCATTCTAAGATACCTATTCTCTAAAGATAAAAATTTAATTTTTAAGGTTTTCATGATAGTTATATCATGTGAGAGGCCTTTGAATAGCGCTTTTAATGTCGTTTCTGATATTATCCAAAAGTCAAAAAATATTCTTACTTTAGTAATTTCTGCAAAAATTTTAAGTTTTACATACAAAATCGAATAAATGTTAGAGGCTTTTTAAATCACTACTCAACTTAGATGTATTGTGGTTCCAGTAATACAAATATGGTCCAAATTTTCAATTCTATGGAGAGGTTTTTTTTCTTTAAATTTTTAAGTAAAATTGTGAATTTTGTTAGATGTTTCTCCACATAATTAATTATATATCTAGAAAAGAGTTAGTCCGATGTCTTTAAAACAAACTTAGAAATGTTAAGATTTATATAACCTTTTATCCATTTATATATTGCATTTCCAACGACTCATTAGTTTCGGAGTTATAATAAGAAATTGAAGCAAAAAATATATTTTTTACGTGAAAATAGCTAATTTTTTTGTTTTAAAAAAATCATGAAAAATCTAAAACGACAGAAATTGTTCAGGTTAATTACTTTATAGCAAAGCCACATATAATAGCAAAAAAATGAGATATCGATCATAAAAATCGATTGACTATTTTCGAATTTATTTACAATTAAGTGAATTCGCTCATTTTCACAAAATTTTAGATTTTTGTTTGTTATACATAAAATTGAGTAGTTAATGTTCTTCTTTCAATTGATTGAATTTTGAAAACATTTTGCCCATGCTGTGTACAAATTTTCACATATATATTGCGTTTCAATCGGCTCAGTAGTTTCGGAGTTATAATAAGAAATTTAAGTAAAAAATATATTTTTTACATGAAAATAGCTATTTTTTTGTTTCAAAAAATCATGAAAAATCGAAAACGGCAGAAATTGTTCAGATTTATAGCTTTATCGCAAAGCCACATATAATAGAAAGAAAACGAGATATCGATCATAAAAATCGATGGATTCTCTTCGAATTTTTTCACAATTAAGTGAATTCGCTCATTTTCACAAAATTTTAGGTTTTTGTTTGATATACATAAAATTGAGTAGCAAATGTTCTTCTTTCCATTGATTGAATTTTGAAAACATTTTTCCCATGCCATGTACATGTTTCACATATATATTGCGTTTCAAGCGGCTCAGTAGTTTCGGAGTTATATTAAGAAATTTAAGCAATAAATATATTTTTTACATGAAAATAGAAATTTTTTTTCTTTCAAAAAACTCATGAAAAATCGAAAACGGCAGAAATTGTTCAGATTTATAGCTTTATCGCAAGGCCTTATGTTTTCCCAATACAAACGTGGCCCCACCTAATGTACATGTATTTCCTCATTTCAATTTAAACAATCCGGTTTACATTCAATATTGAATAGTTTGAAAGAAATGAGAGTAGTTGATCTTAGTAGTACGAATAAATATGTATGTATATTAAAGAAATCATTTTATATCAACAATAATTTCTTTTTTGTATGTATTTGGGAATCAATTATGTGTTTTTGTTTTTGACTTACTCTTTAGCAAATATATTTATTTATATTGGTTTAATTTCTTTGGCCAAATTATATTTTGTTTATAAAAACACAAGCTTCAATGCAATTATTAGGCCATCGACGCGTCGCGACTCCAAATAAATATAATTGTTGACAAAAAAAAAAAAAAATAAAATTTTGAATATTTATGGCGCTATACTGTTTGTTTTTATCAGAATAATGCTTTATATATGGATATGATGTGTTTGGTAATCCTCCCACCATATGATTTTAAATTTGAAGGTTGTTTTTTCTGGAATAATATAATAAGCACTCTTACTTATTAGAATGCATCCATTTTTACATATGGGCAATTCCACGAGAATGACTACCACGACTGAAAAAACAAAAACCCTTGAAACTTTTTTTCAAGATAATTTGAATAGAAGAAAACACTAGAATGTTACTATGTGAAAGTATTTAGAGCTTATTACAACATTTTAAGTGCAAAAATAAGAGTTTAAACTGACGTTATTTAATTTTTTAATTTAATTGGTATGTTTTAGGCTAAAATTGCTGCGAAAACTAAGCTCCCAATTAGCATGTAGTATGAAATGAATTTAACTCTGATTGTTTTTTTGCTATTATGAAATTGTTTATTAGAACCGAATATATATTTTATATTTACTTTTTTAGTTTTTGTATACATATATTTACAGAATATACATTGTTTTACTATAAGAGAAAACTCTGTCACGTACGGTATGTCGCGTACGATATTAAATTGTATTTATTATAAAATCATCCAATGATTGTTTTTATTTAAATATGACGGATTGTAAAGGAAAAATATTTGGTTTAGTGTAAGAAATTAAAAGAAAACCTAACGCCTGTCACGATTCACAAATTTTCGTATATTTCTACATGTACCTCAAAATTATTTCGTTCGATATTTTGGACAACAATGTTGTGAAAGACGTTAATATTTTTTTAAAATATAGTACCCCCTGAATGGAACATAAGGACGAAATTATTTTTCAGATACTCTTATTTTTCCAAAATCTATTCCACTCTAAAGGCGTACAAATGTCACGTACGATGACATGGAATTGCCCATATGTATGTTTCTAAGTATCAAAATTATAAGTCGTTGTTGCGCCAACAAAAAGTCTTATTGATCATTTAATTGATTCCAAATTTATCAAGGATATTAATGAGTACTTTTACACGGCATTTAATGAGCAAGAGCTACATAAAGTTTTGAAGATTTTGGATAAAAATTTCTAGGTTATGTCTCAAAAAATATCTAGTGAATGCATACCATAAGGATAACTAGAAGTTTGATTGTGGGTACTTCCACAGAATATTCCACCGAAAGGGAAAATTAAAATGTTAATAAACAAATGATATTTCTTTGAAATATAAATATTATATTATCAATATTTCAGAAATTTTTTGTTATTATGAGAAAATTTGCCTAAAAACTACCAGTGTGGCTGGTTAAAGTTATTATTGATCTAATCGCTATAGCAAACGTGATGCAAAAAAGGTTGCGTTATAAATGTCTGAATAAAAAGCTTTTAAATAATTCAAATGCAAATATTTTATCATGACTATTATCAACAGCAGCTACATTATACAATTTTAGTTAAAAAAATCGCTTTAAAAAATAATGTCGCAAATTTCAGATTTTTGCGCTTTTCAAGTTTTTGTCGCATTTTTGAAAACATGTATATTACAAATTTATGTTTTGTACTACACAAAGTGCTATTAAAATATTATCGAAAAATGGAACCATGAACAAAAATTATGACTTTTTTCACTTCATTGTAGTACGAGTATCACGTTCCTTATCCAGGAAATCCCCATATACTTTTGTGTTACAATTTTTAATATGTTCCAGAAAAAATTCAAGTTCTTTTCGGATTTTGCGAAATATAATACAACAATTGCTTTTTAATTTATTTAAATAAAAATCTTTCTTCCAAAAAAGCATTTGCGTAGAAGCTCGTTTACTTGCACGCAGAGAAAAAATATAGTTGTGCATGTTTACAGTAACCATTTTCACATTTTTAAAAGCTTTTTAACAATATTATAGTCACATGATTGTGGTAACCATAATATGATTAACTTACGATTCACATGATTGTATTAATCATATATATGGTTGCAGTAAACAAGTATATGTTTGTGACAACCATTTTCATGATTAAGGTTTTACCATATTATGTTGCTATCGGCTTATTGATATCATAATTTGAAAACAACATATTGTGATATAAAGATTCTTCCTAACAATGGTTGTCACAAACATATACTTGTTTACTGTAACCATATATATGGTTGATGCAATCATGTGAATCGTAAATTAACCATATTATAGTTCCCACAATCATGTAAATAGTTGCTGTGGAAAAATGTGGAAATGGTTACTGTATACATGCACAATTATATTTTTTCTCTGCGTGTGGAGAAGGAATGGAGGATACTTTGCAAATTCTTTATAATTCTTTACGACCTGTATAACGCAAAAGTCGAATTTTTAACAGAAAGTGTTCTTTTTTTCAAACGAGCTAGATTGGCACGTTTCATTTAAAAGTATCTTATAATTTTACTATTAAGTCAAAGTGGGCTTATACTAGAAAGTTCAATGAAATAAGTTGGGAGCAATTAAATCATAAGAACTTTCTGTTAAATGCAAATTATCTAACCAAAATTATGCAAACCGAGAACATTTTGTTTTAAAATATATCTATTAATAAATATTCAGTGAAAAATATTCAGCATCTTTAGCTCTGGAAAGAGGTTGTGTACACTGCACATTTTGGTTATAAATATTTGATACTAGATACTTTAAAAGATTCTGTATAAAATGTTCTGTATGTGGTAAAGAATAAAAAAAAACGGTTTAAAAACATTTTTCAGCAGATTTGCCTTTTTTTCCACAACCATTTTTTTATTTTCTGAGTTCTCCCTTAATTTAAAAACATATTCATATTCTCAAGTGATCAATGATACATCTGCCCATAAGTGATCTGACAAAACAGATATATAAACCGGTACATATATATCCGAGATATGAGTTATAAAACTGTATAAACATAAAATTTTGTTGTCAACCTTTTTTTCACCAAACAATTTAACATTTTATATCCTACACCACCATATTGGGGAAGGTATATGAGTACGTGTTGATGTTTGCTACGCCCAAAAATATTAGTCTAATACCGAACTTAAAGAATCAGACTTAGAATCAGATTCGATTTAACATTGTCCATCTGTCTGGCTGTCCATGTAAACCTTGTACGCAAAGTACAGGATTCAAGTTTGAAGATATTTCGATCAAATTTGCAACATTTTCAAGCTTCCAAATAAGGCACACTTCGGAAAATCACTTTAACGAGCATAAATATCTTAAGAATGTTGGTATCCAAATGAAATTCAAAAAGTTTGCATATATAAATATCATATATACTAAAGCTAAAGTCACCTACTTTCGTAACGATCGGTCTATAATTAGTCATAGATCCAATATAAGGCAACTTCTAAAAATCAATTAAACACGCATAATTTTGTTTACAAGTATTGATATCGATATAAAATTTAGCAAACATAATGTTTATAAGCACATAAGTCATGCTACTCAATTATATTTAAGTGAAGATCGGTCCATTATAGGTAATAGCTTCAATAGTTCCACTTCTGAAAAACACTTTAAAACGACTGAATCTCTTTATTATTCTAGTAATGACTCAAAATTTCGTACAGCTGAGTTTCATGATATTTTAAACCAAACTAGCAAATTTTAATTTGAACACTTACAACTTTTATTATTATACATATACTTAGAGCAAAGATCTTTTAGCATTGCTCGATAATAGACTGAAGATTTATCTAATGACTTTTATACGGTCTAAGGACTCAGAGTCTTTATTAACATTAATTCTTTAATATTTGTATAATATTCAAAACTTTTCCAATCACTGAAATGTGCATTAAGTCTGAATTATTTCTGAAATAATGACATAAACGGCTACATAAAACCGCTACATGTTTTGTGTCCATTACCAAAGTGAAGCTCTACAAGGTCGACAAGCTCAAAATTTTAAAGGAATATGTTATTATATGGTTGGTCTTAGCCGACTCTCTTACTTGTTTTACTTAGTCTAAGCTGAAGGGTGTTACGATAACTTGCTTTAAACATTGGTTTGTCTGCTAAAGAGTTAAACAAACAATTAATATTAAAAAAAATAATAAAAATCACGGCTTGTTGATAATTTTTCTAAATTCTTAAATAAACAAATATGACAGCGATTGTTTATTTAAGAATTTTTGGGGGAGTTCGTTTAAATGTTTTTAAACAAAAACGTAAATTATATTTACATTTAAATTATTCAAAGGAGAATACAAGTTTTAGTATTTTATTTATGTACATTAGAGTGGTCCAAGGTTGTATGGCCGAAAAAAATATTATGGTCCCCTTCCACCCTATGTTCCATGGATTGTAGAAACACTTTCTGTAAAATAACGCTAGCTGGTGGCGCATCAGCTCTGAATTGTGGAGATTCATTTACACTCTTTTGCAAACATTTTGACCATATATTATTTTTGTAAATAAAAACAAATATTTAAGTAAAAAAGAAAAATAAGAAATATTAATTGCATTGAAAAACACAAACAATACGTGCATTGTTTAATAAAAACAAATTAGTTGTGTTAACTAATTGTTATAGTTTCGAATAATAACAATAACATGGATGCTGATACTGATGATTGTGATGCTGATGCAGGTAATGAGACAAAAATTATAATTTAAACTGGCAGATAATAACAAAAAAGCTAAAATTTGCAGAGCTCCAGAGAGATGATGATAATGAAGATGAAGCAACAACACCTAAACCACCGCCAATATACATAATCTGTTGATTCGTATAGAACATTAGTAAAATACTAAGAAGATCGTAATATAGGTTTTCATACGTATCAACTAAGGCAATAACATTCGTATAGAGTTGTTATAAAGGGACTACACCATTCTACTCATATTGTAGACATCAAGGCCGAATGTGATATGCTTAGGACATCAAGTACGTAATTGTTTTGTGGATCCCCCACAAAACAATAAAGAGATTTATAGTTTAAAGCACTTAAATAATGCTATTATTACAGTTGATGCACCGAAAAAAATACACGATCTTGTACAGTGCCACCGGTGCCACCTTTTTTGTCACACAAAGACTTATTGCAAGAGACCTTATAATTGTGTAAAGTGTGGTCTTGGTCATCCAACTGCGGAATGTAAAAAAGATTTAAACACCCCAGCTCGTTGTATCAACTGTTTAAAAAGTCACACTGCCGATTACAAATACCAAAATTTGATTTCTAACCGACAAACTATTCGCAACCGCCAATCTAATTATGCCCCAGAAATTTCTACTACCCAAAGAACCAATCAACATACCAACAATCCTTCTTATTCTGAAGTGTTGAGAATAAGAAGGATAGAACGCCAACGGTCTTCAAACCACAAAGAAAAACTTTGAACATTTAAGTATACATATTAATCATATCGACATTTTTCTAATATCTGAGACACATTTTACCAATAAAACACTATTCAAAATAAATGGTTTTGACCTTATTCCCTGTAATCATTCTGATAATAGAGCTCATGGCGGTTCAGCAATATTAGTGAAAACATCCATAAAATATACCATTCTAGATGATTATCAAAAACCTCACTTGCAAGCTGCCGGTATACGCATTAATTGTAATAATATATCAATATATTCAATTTATTTCCCTCCAAGACATAAAGTAAAATATGATTATCATGACTTTTTTGACAGGATTGGAACAAAACTCATTGTTGGTGGCGATTTTAACGTCAAACATCCTTGGTGGGGTTCCAGACTTACCAACCCAAAGGGAAAAGAACTTTATAAAAGTGTATATGATAATCATTATTTGATTTTGACCTCTGGCAGACCTACATATTGGCCAAGTGATCCAAGAAAAATTCCTGACTTATTGGATTTTGTCATTTATTCCGGTATTCCCAGTAATTTGTTAAATATTTTAGATTCGGATGATTTAAGCTCAGATCATTCACCTTTGATTGTAAATTATGACACTTGTTTACATAAAAATAAAACTATAAGTCATAATAGCTCAAATTCACTTAGATTCATTTAAATACTGGTTAGAGAAAAATATAAATCTTAATATCAAATTGAAAGAAGCTGGCGATATAGATAATGCTGTTGAAAATCTAACTAACCTCATCCATGAAGCAGCTTATTTATCTTCACGAAATGAAGTTATGAATGATCGAAATAGAGTTTTGATTTCGGCAGAAATAAGGAGCCTGATTAGAGATAAGAGGCGATTGAGACGAATTTGGAAAAGAACAAGAAATTTAGTAAACAAAACAGACCTTAACAGAGCAAATAAAAAACTAAAAAGTAAGTTACGTGAATATAAAAATGACCAACTCAGTAACTATCTTAAAAATATTGATAGCTATCAGAGCTCAGATCACAAACTATGGAACGCTACAAAATATTTAAAAATACTTATCAAAGGTAATGTACCAATAAAAGATCTAAATGGTGCTTGGTGTAAGTCAGACCTTAAAAAAGCTCAAGCTTTCTCAGAATATTTGGAGACAACATTCCAACATTTTTCATTTAATGATGATAGTGGTAAAAATTATGTTAATCAACTTTTGGATAGTGTTTGCCAAATGGATTTGCTTATCAGACATATAACTCCCAAATTAGTAGAGAAATATCAATACTAAATGTGAAAAAAGCTCCAGGTTATGATCAAATAGGAGCAAAATACATAAAAATATTACCTAAAACAAGTAAGAGAGATATATTCGGCTGGGCCGAATCTTATATACCCTTCACCAAACTATACTTCAAAATAAAAATTTTTAGGTAATTTTAGGTAAACAAAATTTATTTTTTTTCCAGTTGTTTTTTTTTCATTTTTTGGAAAAAAATATTTATCGAATTTTTTTTTAAAGTAAATTTTTTTTTTTTTTTTCAATTTAAATTTTTTTTTTTTTAAATTTAATTTTTTTTTTTTAATATTTAGCGAAAAAAACTTTTGGTGAAAAACAAAATCTGGTTAAAAATTTTTCCCGATTTTGACCCATTGTAGGTCCAACTTACTGTGGACTTATATACGTCGTTGCAAAGGTCTTTGAAATATCTATCATTAGATATCCATATTGTCTATATTAATGACTTAGTTATCTAGATATATGTCAAAAAATAGGTAAATAATCGAGGTTGTCCTGGTTTTTTCCTTACATCTCAGCCATTTGTGGACCGATTTTGCTGATTTTATATAGCAAACTTCTCGAAAGCATGTCTGACAGAATTATTGAAGATTTGGATCCCGAAGATATCTGGGGTCTTCAGAAAATTGATTTCAACAGACAGACAGACAGACGGACATGGCTTAATCGACTCCGCTATCTATAAGGATCTAGAATATACAAAATTACAAACGGAATGACAAATTTATATATACCCTTCTCACAAAGGTGAAGGGTATAAAAACAATACTAATATTAACTTATATTTACAATTCCATTTTAAGGCTAAATTACTATCCATCACAATGGAAATGTGCGGAAATAATTACTGTGGCTAAAACGAATAAGCCCAAAAAATATTTCTGAAAAGACTTCAGCCAATTTTAGACATCAAAAACATTATTCCGGAATGTCAGTTTGGTTTTCGTCAACAACATGGAACGCCCGAACAATGCCATCGAATTGTTAATGTCGTTCAAAATCCCTTAGAAAGAAAGCAATATTGTTCTGCAGTTTTTTTTTACGTTAAGCAAGAGTATGGCATTCCGGTCTTTTTTTAAACTAAAATTACTTCTTCCTGCACCGTTTTATTTGCTTCTTAAATCATACTTAAGTGACCGTTATTTGTATGTAAAAATCAATAATACTGCTTCTAATATATGTGAAATAAAAGCTGGAATACCACAAGGCACTGTACTTGGTCCTGTTCTTTACACAATCTATGCATCGGATATGCCTTTGGCTGACAATGTTACAATTGCAACATATGGGCAATTCCACGAGAATGACTACCACGACTGAAAACCCAAAAACCCTTGAAACTTTTTTTCAAGTTGATTTGAATAGGACGAAACACTAAAATATTAATATGTGTCAGTATTTAGAGCTTATTACAAGATTTTATTGGCAAAAATAATAGTTTAAACTGACTATATTTAATTTTTTAATTTAACTGATTGCGGTCAAAACTAAAAATTGCGGTCAAAACTAAGCTCCCAATTAGCATATAGTGTAAAATCAATTTGACTCTGATTGTTTATTTGCTATTATAAAATTGTTTATTGAAACCGAATGTATATTTTCTATTCATTTTTTTAGTTTTTGTATAGATATATTTATAGAATATATATTGTTTTATTATAAGAGAAAAATCTGTCACGTACGGTATGTCACGTACGATATTAAATTTTATTTATTATAAAATCATCCAATGATTGTTTTTACTTAAATATGACAGATTGTAAAGTAAAAATATGTCGTTTAGTGTAAGAAATTAAAAGAAAACATAACGCCTCTCACGATTCGCAAATTTTCACATATTTCTACATGTACTTCAAAATTACTTCCGTTTTATGTCACGTACGATATACCCTTATTTCGCTCGATATTTTGGATAACAATGTTTCGAAGAACTTTTTATTTTTTTAAAATATAGCACCATCTGAATGAAACATACAGACCAAATTATTTTTCAGATACTCTTATTTTTGGAAAATCTATTCCACTCTATAGGCGTACAAATGTCACGTACGATGACATGGAATTGCCCATATGGAGATGAACAGCTTTAATTGTAAATAGTGATTGTCCAACAGAAGCCTCAAATTTAATTCAAAATAATTTAGATAGCATTGTAATCTGGCTTAAAAAATATAATATTTGCTTTAGGTGTATATTTAATATTATCTGGACAATAACATTCCGAATAAGTTTTCTTTAGAAATTAATAAGAGTAATAATATAATGATTATTCGCCAAAATATGGCAAAAAACTGTTTTTTCAGAAATTTTTGACATTTTAATTCCCGTATATATTCTCATTAAATACCAAAGTGATGATACGAAGATAAAAACTCATATACAAGTATATACGGATATATTGAAAGTAAAAGTATGTTTTTATTTGAATGCTTATCAAAATATGTTAATTTTGATTCTATATTTCTTATTCAAATAGACCAGGCTAGGATCCAGTAGGGCAGAAAAAGTAAATACCCCCCAAAACCGAAAACCTTTAATATAAAAAAGGAAAACAAGAAAAGTCTAAAATTAATTTTCTTCATTTACACAAACAACACCCCCCTCCCACCAAATGGTTGACCTGGATGTGAACTAAGGCACGTTAATGGCCAGGGAAATTTTTTATAACTAAAATTTTTTTAAACAATTTTTTGTCGTTTATATCTTATTACAACGATAATTACGTATACATTTCGATTATTTCATATTAAAATGCATAAATATTTATTTATTGTCATAATTTTTGCAAAAACTAAAAAAAAAACATTGTTTCTCCTTGTTAATACATCTCCAAACTTCAGAGCTGCTGCACCACCATTTAACGTTATGCTATCATCCTACATTGATACATTGAATAGGGGTGACGGTCAAAATTTGCACTTTAATTTTTTTGGTTCACTCTAATGTTCGATTTAGTATATATAAATAAAATATTAAAAAAATGTGAAATATTTTTGTAAAATTTTAAAAAACCACACCATTTCTAAATGTATTTCATAATTTTGAAATTGCACATCAGAAAATTCCACTTGTATTTCAGCTTTTTCCAATAGTAGTTCAATATTTTCAAATTAATTGAAGAATTTTCAAAAATATTTAAATTTGTGAAAAAAGAAGGTTAACAAAAAAAAAAAAAAAAGTGAAACAAATCAGTTATAAATTGTATTCGAACCAAGTTATGGTAAAATTTTGAATATTCAAATGCACCGAAAGCCGGTTTTATATGAACCACACAATTTGTAAGCTTTTAAAATGAATAGAATTGCATATTAATATTCAGGAAATTATAAATGGTTTGACAAACTTTAATACTTCATTATAGATATTTGTTTATTGTTGATGGAATCCCTATTAGCACTTCTAAGTAAATATGTTAAAGTATTAAGTGTTTGTAAATAAATATTTTAGTTTGTTTTAATTTGCATTTATAATTGTAAACGATTTAATAAATTAAACGTAGTTATAAGGGTGTGAATTTATTTGTTTCCATTTTCATTATGTATGAAATTCATTTAAAATTACAATGTTTTACATTGTAAGTATTACTTGTTGTATAAATGGTCCAGACAAGTGACAAGTATTATGCTTGGAATATTAAAATCTCCAAGAAGCAATTTTTATTAGTTTTGGATATCACTACTACGAGCTAAAAAGCTTTTAGTATTGACACATGTGGCGATGAATTCAATATCTTGGATATTATATTGATATTTATTTTGAAACCAAAAGTGTTGAGGCAGCAGTCAGAACTCTGTCATCTTCCTCATCTCCATATCTGTACCTTCTAAACTACTGGTGCAAACTCCTGAACGAATTGTACAGGAGGATATAAGCTTGTGAGAAAATTAAATTTATAGCACAAGGTGAGATAAAGAGTGTGATGATGACAACAGTTATTCGGTTCGGTTTCGGAGAGGTTGCAAAATTGTCTAAACTTGTGAATTTAGAAAAATATTTAGATTCCCTACAGGCCACAGATATTATTTATTTTCTAATTATCAATATTTTTTGCACTAATAGCTTAAAAGTAAATATAATTGAATAGTGATTCATGAATCAAGATTATAGATAAATAAAATTACAACTTTTCTCACATCAATAATGTGTTATTTATATAAGAAGTTTTAAAATTCCCTGCAATTCTGGGTGACTGTCCCGAACTAGTGATTTTAGCTATCATTTATGGTGACCACTAGTTACATAAATAGCTACCTATTTTGACCGTACATAGATTAAACATTTTCTGTCTAATATCTGGTGCTAAGTAATCGACTCATTGTATTCACATACAAGTTACCTTACTAAGTACCTAACTGGTTACTAGATTAGCTATATAACTAGTTATTTTAATATGTAAGTGTGCTACGCGGAAGCTAATTGACCTCAAATAGTCAGTTAAAAAGACATCTCCTAGACAGTTCAATAACCGATTTCTCGAAAACAAGCCTTCCTCTGACTACTATATAATAGATTACATCTGTTGGGAAAAATAGCTACATTCTAAAGTGCACTAAATTGATAGTTGACTTTAGACTAGATTACCTATCGTGTAAAGCTATGTATACACGGTTGTCAGAAACATGCTCAGAAAATGGTTAACACAACCATGAGACCTTATGTTGAAACATATGGTTGTAAACCATTTATTGAACATTTTCTAACAACCTTGTTAGAGTATGACAACCGTGTATACGTAGCTTAAGTATTCTTAAGTAAAAAGAAAATAAACTGTATGAGAATTATATCAACACAATTTGTATAATAACAGCTTGTACGTAGCACTCATAAAACAGTGCAGTACAAAATAAACGTTAAAAGTGACTACACTCTAGATTACTTAAGGTATTTACAGACGACACAGGGGAAATAAAGCTGTTACTTCTAAACGAATAGTCCGATTTTAATAAAATTTCCCACGGCTATAGGGGAGGAACTAAGTTTAATTTCGGGCTTGACCGACTTACTTTCTAACTTGTTTCAAAAATATTACTTGAAAAATAAAATGGAGTCAGCCAAGTGATTAGACATTAGTGACAATTACTGTCTCTAAGGAATACATTGACTTCCTGTAAAACTACTGGGTTGTTACATGTTTACACACATTTACAAATGAGTACGTACTTATTTACATAAATAAATCACTTACATGATTACAATTATCTTGAAAAATAGTTAGCGATTTATACAAAATGTATTTATAGCTGATTGTTTAATTTCCAAATGACAACCAAAAGCGCTGGCACGCGATACACGTGATGTTTGGAGGCTTGAGGCGCAATTCGAATGGTGAGTGATTCAAGTGTGTGTATGTCAACAGCACTAAATTAAATTACGCGTCATGACGTATACATTTTAATAATAAATTAATAATTGTATTTGGTTTACCCTACATCAATTCGTACATTAATATACATCGCTGCACAGTGGTTTGGCAACTTTTTGTTTTGGAAATAATTCGGTATCTCGGGTACAATTGGAGATATTGTAACAAAATTTCACACGGTGCGAGCTGAGATTTTGAGTTGATTTGCATATGTTCTGCTTCCTAGTGCTTATGGGGGCCAGTTTATGGTACCTCAAAGTTGTTCACCTCTGGTCTCAAAATTTAAAAAAAATCGCCAAAAATTCATTTATGATCCAAATGAGCTGAAATTTAAAATATGAAGAGTCCTTAAGAAGATATACTTACTTAGCAAGTTATTCCTATTTTATTTAGAATTTTATCACCAATATAGCTGATATTTTAAAAATAAATTTCGACAATCCCTTGGACCGTCATCTCTAAAAAACCATAAAAAGATCGAGCAAAATTAAAAAAAATAAATCAATAAACCTACATATGTAAATACATTTTTTGAAGATCTCTTAAGGACTCTTTATAATTTAAATTTCAGCTCATTTGAATTATAAATGGATTTTAGGCAATTTTTTTTTAAATTTTGAGAGCCGAGGTGACCAACTTTGAGGGGCCTAACAATGGCCCAGATTAGCGCTAGGAAGCTGAACAAATCCAAATAAACTTAAAAACACCTCAACTCCAACCATGTGAAATTTCGTAATAATATCTCCAACAGTTCCCGTTTCTAAACCACTGTGCGCTATGCCAACAAAAAATTCAATATTTTTTCAACAAACTTTCGGATTTTTAAGAAATATTTTTAGCAATTTCAGGTTTTTTTTATAAATTTTCAAGCGAAAAGTTGTTATTTTTTTTTTATTTTTTATTTAATTTTTATTTATAATATTTACATTTTCATTTTAATTAAATTACATATTTAAGTGTTCAAGATTTTTCTTTTTCAGCTTAATAATTATTCTATTTAAACAAAATTTCTATATACATATATACAAAATTATTTTGGAGGAGAAAATATGGCAAAAAACCTATTTGATTTTTATTTAAAACTACTTATACTATTAAACTACAGACTAGATAAAACCTAGGATGATACTAGCTCATTAATATGTACGAAATCAGAAGTTAAGCATCTGGTATTAAAATTGTTTGTAAGCCTATTGATCTTATCTCGAACTAAATCCAAGCCCGCAATATCGTGAAGGCGTGTTGTAGAAAAAAACCAAGGTAGGTTATATATAAGTTTTAAAAGCTTATTTTGAGCTATTTGAAGTTAGTAGACCAAACGGGGGCTGCATAGAATATAACAGCATGGAAAATGGACTTTAAAATAAGTTTTTTATTATAAATGTTAAGACTAGATTTCCGATTTATAAACGGGTATAGGATACGGGTTAATATGTTAACTTTATTTATTATATAAGGTATATGATCCTTAAACTTCATTTTCGTATCAAGCATAATACCAAGATATTTTACTTTTTGTTCCCACTGTATAGAATTATTATTTATTATAATATTTGTCTGTGGTATATAACATTCTTTCCGTTTCCTTGTAAAGTATATCGCTTGTGTTTTTTTACAGTTTAACATTATTTTCCATTTATTGAAATAAGATAAAATATCAGATAATGCTCTATGTAGATTAGCTATTATGTCAACAGCCATAATTTCAGAACTTAGGATTGCTGTGTCATCAGCGAATATTGACAAAGTGCAGTAATCCAATTGAGGAAAATCAGATGTATATAAATTATAAAGGACAGGTGATAAACATGACCCTTGGGGACAACCTGCTGTTATAGAATAACTTTCAGAGTGGTGCGAGCCAATGTAGACTTTAAAAGAACGACAAGTGAGAAAACAGTGAATTATTTTTGTCAGTACTACTGGGAAATTTAAATTTATCATCTTGAAAACAAGACCTTCGTGCCAAACTGAATCGAAGGCAGCTTTGACATCCAATAGAACCATGCCCGTTGATTTTTTATGGTCAAAGTTTGTTTTTACTAAGTTCCTAATTCGTATTAATGGATGGACCGTGTTATGTTCTCTGCGGAAACCAAATTGTTGGGGTGGAATAATATTATTGTTTTCCATAAAGTGAATCAATTTAATTTTAATGACTTTTTCCAAAATTTTACTTACACTCGACAATAAGCTGATAGGGCGGTATGAAAATGGACAATCGGATTGTTTGCCAGGTTTTTTAATTGGGATAACTTTGGCCTCCTTAAACTTTTGGGGAAAATAACTAAGCTTTAGACAGGAATTAATTATACCTTTGTTAGGAAGTGCTTTGAGGCATCTATTATTAATACCGTCGATGCCAGGTGATTTTTTATTTTTTAAAGTTTTCAGTATATCAGAAATCTGTGAGCTACTTATTAAATATACATCAAGTGGATCAACTCTTAACGATCTATACGATTCCAGAGTATCATTCACTAAAGAAGTCGTAATTGGGTCGCCTAGATGTGAAGAAATGGAAAAATTAGAAGCAAATGACTGCGCTAAAATTTCACACTTTTTTTGGTTGGTAGTGTACCGAGAACCATTTTGTTTTAAAATTGGAATATTGTTAGACTTCTTTCTTAAAACTTTTGTCAGATTCCAGAAAGGCGGAGAGCCTTTATCAAGCGTTGACAATAAGTAATCCCAAGATTTATTTCTAAATGAATCAATTTCCTCACGAATTCTCAGATAAAAGTCGTTTAGATTCCTGTATCTTTGCCAATCCCGTCGGTAACCATTTCTCCTCTGTATCATATTCTTAATATGGTAGGGTAGAGATTTCCTTCTTGATGAGGGATATATCTTAGGCACACTAAAAGCGATTGTACCATTTAAAACATTTTCGAAATTTATAATAATCTGATCTATGTGTTCATAATTCAAGATATTGTTAATATCAGGTAAATTTATGTTTCTATTTAAGAATCTGGAGAATTGGTTCCAATTAGTATTATAAAAATCATATTTGAAGAAGTTTGTGTTATTGTAATTACTATTTAATGAAATTTTTACAGGTAAATGGTCCGAACTTAGGTCATTTATGACTTCCGCTGGGGATATTATATGTGAATAATTAGTCAGGAAAACGTCCAGAGTAGAACCTTGCCTATTAGCGCTTGAAGGTATGTGAGTATTATCACTAGGATATATGATATCAATATTATATGATTCAAGTTTTTCGAATAAAATATTTCCCCAGCAATTTGCCCTTATACATCCCCAAGACCGATGTCTACTATTAAAATCACCTCCTAATAGATACCTTTCGTTACTACTGAGTCTATGAATGTCGGATGCGAATTGTTGTTTTCTTACGCCATCAGGACCCGCTGAACCACCAGGGTAGTAGCATGAATATATATTAATTGGACCTGAAGTAGTGAATAGTTTGATACCAATATTCTCAATAAGAGTTGTATTTACAATAGGTAGTAGTTGATGAGAGATATTTTTTCTTATAATTACTGCTACACCTCCACCTCGAGCATTTATTCTATCATTTCTATAAATTTTAAATTCATTGTTTCTAATAGATAATTCTGAATTTAGACCAGATTCGGATACTAAACAAATATGAATATTACGGCTAGTTAAGAATTGAAATAATTCTAAATATTTGTTGCGAATGCCTCTTGCATTCCAAGTTATTATATTGATTCCATTGTGTTCCATTACGCTAAGAATTTGCATGCAAGGTTAGTGATGACCTTGAACTGGTCCGCCTTATTTTTACATTTTCTAAGATTTGTAATTAAATCTAAAGTTAAGTTCTTTATTTCTTCAAGAGAGAATAAATCATTAGAGCTGTTATTATTATCAGTGTTGTTACTACTACTACTGTTGTTAATAATGCCTCTTTGAGCTTGCCAGTTACTGGTAGTAGTTGAAGCATTTTGGTGCAGTGCATTAGGAAAACTGTTGGTATAATTTTCGGTAACAGGAACTCCTGCATTAGTACGGACTAGTTGTCTTGGAGCTGGTTGGGCACGTTGTCTAATATTTATATAATTTATTTTACTGGGACATTGGTCGAATGTTGATTTGTGAGAGCCACTACAATTTGCACATTTAGGGGTAGATTCTTTGCAATCAGATGTATTATGCTGACCAGCGCAGTTTGAACAAAATGTTTTAACCTTGCAGCGGTTAGAGCCATGACCAAACATTTGACAGTTGTAACATTGAGTTATTTGGTTTTTCTTAGCCTGTTGAAATTCCCATTTCACCCTTAAATATTCAATTACACAATATTTTTGCCTGAGTTCTTTAATTGTTATAGTTTTTCTTTTAAAATAAACAACGTAAATTATATACTCCACGTTGTATACATTCTTCTTTATAACGATTTTAACGTCTAAGCACTGAAGTCCCATATCGGTTAGTCGTTTTTTAATAATTGATGGATCATGTTTATCAAGACCGAACAGAAGAGCTTTATATGGCTTTTCATCTTTAGTGGCATAGCTAAAGAACTCGTATTTGTCAGTGAGAACACTACAGATGGTTTGGTAATCAGATTTAGATTTTAAAAATAATTTTAAACCAATTGAAATTTTTCTTAGAGAATAATCCGATATTTTGTTTAATTTACAAAGTTCGTGAACTTCTTCAATTTTGCATTTTAATATGGTAATTGGTGGTATATGAACTTTCACTGTTTTTTAACAATAACTTCATCATCATCATCAATTTTATCATCTTCAACAGTTTGAAGAGGGGAAAAGTAATTTGTTGATGCACTAGGCGCATTAATTGTTTTTGGTTTTTTATTCATATTATTTACGCTTAATGCGTTAACATTGTCACTAGCAAGTGTACGTTTGATTTTGTTGGTATAAATTCTTTTGTTTGTAACAGTTTTTTTTTTGTTTGTTTTTGTTTTGAATCATAAATAAATTGTATTATTTTAGGTTCACAACACTATGTATAAAGCTAGGCTATCGACGAGAGCAATTGATAACACGTCTCTTCACAACAAGTGATCGAGCATAACTGTGCGAAAAGTTGTTTATTTCAAAATTATACATCTTCTATAAAATGCAAAAATAAACTCAGCTATGTACATACATACTTGGTTAACTCACAAGGTCTCTTATCAATTATATTGTCCTAATGTCCTAATATAAGGACTGAGATCGTAAAATTCTTAACGCACGTTTTTCATTAAAACTTTTAACCCAAGTATTATTTGATTTTTTTTATTGATAAAGTTACCTTTGTAAATCATGTCAGTTATTATAATGTCAATTATGTTCATTTGTTGACCAGAAAAAAGTGCGTACTAAATTTTTTTTAAATATTTTCAACAAAACCCAACTTGGTCCTATAAAAAGTTGCCCAAACAATCAAAGGTCTGCCATCAAACTTTTTCCAATATTATTAAACAGTACCGGGAGAGCTTGTCCGTTGACATAAAACCTGTTCATGTACAAGGAATTGTCCACATGATGTTTCTAAAATCAAAAAAATAGAAATCATTTTCAAAAGAGCTATCAACAGCTCCGGTAGGAAAGCAGCCCGGTTAGGTCAGTACTCGGACTATTTGGTACGAAAAGTTAAAGCCAATGAAGGTTTAAAAACATACAAGGCTCAAAAAGATCCTGACAGGAACTCTGCTAAAAATTTAGAGAGCACGGGCATTGAAGTCAAATTTTTTACAAAAAATATACCTGCTGCGTAATGGATGAAGAAATGTACGTATGGAAAATTTTTCGCAGCTTCTGGGTCAATTTGTTTATATTGCAGATGATCGAGGGAATGTTGAAGAAAAGTTTAGGACCCAAAAGCAGACAAAATTTCCCAAAAAGTTCTTGGTATGGCAAGCAATATGCAGTTGCGGCAAAAAAGCCAAACATTTGTTACAAACGGTATAAATACCGAAATTTACATCAGGGACTGTTTACAAAAAAGAATGTTTCCATTCATAAGACTTCTTAATGTGTCGACTTTTTTTTGGCCTGATTTGGCATCTGTCACTATGGCAAGAAAGGTCTTAATGTGGTATTTGTACCAAGAGAGCCCAATTCTACAAACTGCCTGGAGCTAAGTCCAGTGGAGAGATATTGGGCTCTTGTTAAAAGAGAATTGAAGAGCATAATAAAAAGGTGTCCAAATGTGTGGTAGATTTTAAACGGAGTTGGACAACCTGTTCGAAAAAAGTGACAGAAATCACTATAAAAACCATAATGGAAGGGTTTTCGAAAAAGGTTCAAAATTTCATCATTAGTGATTAGAACTATAAAAATATTTTTTTTTTTTTTTGTAAATTGTAATAATAATTTCAATCAAATAAAAAAAGACTCAAAACTGTAAGTTTGGAGGTTTCATTTTTATTAACATATATGTATGTTAAAAATTTTTCGATCTCAGTCCTTATTACGACTCCGCGGCTCGTATTAACCGACTCTTAGGCTTTCGGCGTTGGTCTCTGCTGGTTCGCTACGATAACACAATAAACATAGCATAGAAAATAGTATTATTTTAGGACATTTTTTGCTTGAAATATAAGGACATTATGACAATATGACATAATAAGAGACCTTGTGAATTAACCAATAGTATAACTCTATAGTTATGGTTTCAAAATACAGTATTATGCACATTTTCACTACAGTCCAATTTATTTATGTATTTATCAACGTAATTTTTCTAAAGTTTATAGGAGATAAGTAGGGTGATATGGTGTTGGTCTAACATACATATGTATGTAAACGAGATTTGAGGCGCCAATTCATGAATTATTTGTCAGTATTTACAACAAATTGAATCAATTTAATTAGATTAATAAATTAGTTAATTTCATTGTAAGTGTTTTTGTAATATAATATTAATAATAAATTTAAATTAATTGTGAAAATATCATGCAAATGTATTCATCATATTAAAATAAAATTAACAATAGGGAGAATCTATCCGAAAGCGGACACCCAATAACACTTATCGTATTTCTCATCTCCGATTTTAACGAAATTTACCACAGTTTTTGTGTATCGCAAATGTTTATCAAATCATAGACATTTGGAATCAAGATACTTTCAGGTCCATATAATGTAAAATATTAAATTTTAAAGATACATATACATCCTTCAAAATGAATAAATCACATTTCTTTCAAACGTTCAAAGTTCAATTCTTGAGTTATATAATTCAAAGCCCTATCTTTAAGTCTAGAATTTATTGACCAAAATAACATGTTTTGAACCAAAACTTACAAAGTATCCAGCTTATAAATTTGTACAGACGTAGTCGTACAAAAGCCTTGGGTTATTAGCATACAATTTTTTGCAAATTTTATAGCATTTCTTTGATCACATAATAACGGGAATAAATTTCGATATGATACCCCAATAGAGATCGGCAGGTCTCGGGATTATTCTTAGAGTTGAGGAAGGTATGGGTTATTGAAGGAGATTTTGCTCCGGAGTAACCGGACATGGACATGGACATGCAGACTGGGTTGTATGATCTCCAACGACCACGACAAGAGTAGTAGAGTGATCATGGGTACACTAAGGGAAACGCTGTAACTTAAAAATAAGAACGCGTCATATTAATTCAATCATATTCATTATAATAGATAAATTATAAATCAATAATTATCAACTTGAAATTAATATTTTTTCATATTGAAAAATTTCAACATTACTAGACTTTTGTTAATGTTTCTTATTGATTCAATATGTTCCTTATTGATTTTAAGTTGTTTTTTCTCTGGGTGTGGTTATAGGTTAGGGCTAGGACGGACAGTTGGAGTTGGAATCTGTGGAGTATATTATTCCAGAACTTTAATTGGTTTGGTTGACAATTACTTGAGGAATTAGAAGATATTAGGGGATGTGAGCCATAAGATATTTTCGTCTTCATTAGGGGATTGGTGTGGCTTTAGAATTGATAATTATTTTAGGTTTGAAAGGCGATTATATTTACTTTCCAGGTTTTTGTCCTTTGGAATTTCTTGGGATTGTTATTTAAATTTATATATCGTTCATTTCATCCCAATTATGAGGGTGTATCAAAATGTCCGTGCCTTTTTGGATGAAAGAAAATTTTTTGGATAAAAAATTATTTTAATTTACAACGTAGTCTCCTTTGAGCTGTATGCACTTTGTCCAACGTTTCTACAATTTTTGTATTCCTTCCAAAAACTAAGGTGTGCCGAGGTCATTAAAATAGGTATTTTTGTGAGATGATATCATCATTGGAGCCAAATCTTACCCTAGTATATATTCTCTCTTTGCTTCATTCGTTCTTAAAGGAAATCAAAATGAACTCATGTAATTTTTATACATTACCTTTCTAAACTAAACAAGAGCAAGAGAAACTGAATACGGGAATAATCAGTAAAACTTATTTTAGTTATCCAACGCTTGATCAATGCACTTTGAAATATAAATATAGCCTAGTTTTGCCCCACTAGCACAAAATGGTTAATTTTAAAGTTATATTTTTAAAAATCCATGACCGCATTTACATTTTCAGTGTAGATGATTTGTTTTGCAAAGATTTTGCCAAATCGTTCTGTTTTGAGTTGTTATTTGGGATGTTCAAAGATATATATCCATGTTAACAAATTTAGCTCATTATCAAAGGATTATTTTTCCATCGAAAAGTCGCTCTAATAAGTTTTGTATATACGGTAATCGTGGCACCTAATTTTATGATGATCGGTCCATAATTAGTCATAGTTCGCATATAAGGACCGCTTCCGAAAATAATTTTAACGAGCATAAATCTCTTAAGCCTTATATATGGTTACAGTAAACATGTATATGTTTGTGACAACCATTTATATGATGAATAATTTTATCATAATATGTTGTTCTCAGATTATGATATCCATAAGCCGAAAGCAACATAATATGGTAAGTTCTTCATCATATAAATGGTTGCTATAAACATATACTTGTTTACTGTAACCATATATATGCTTGATACAAACATGTGAATCGTAAGTTAACCGTATTATGGTTACCACAATCATATATATAGTTACTGTGACTATAATATTGTTAAAAAACGTTTAAAAATTTTGAAATGTTTAAAGTTTAATGACATTAGGATCAGTTGAAAAGTCAATAAGATGATATGAATTGAGCACAAAATCTACGCATCGGATCAAAGTTTGCATAATTTGAACGGAAATATTGGATTTTAAGTGGAATATAATATCTTGTTGGACGATTTGGAACGAATTAGTTGTTTCATTCAGTAAATTAATCATAAACGAAATATTTATATAAATTCTCCTACTTTTTAGAGTAGGGAGTTTAATTAGTGCTAATCGACTTTCTTATGATGGTAGATTAATGTTAGAATTCCATGGGAGTTTGCGATGGCAAAATAAAAGAAATTGTTTTTGGACAGATTTTTCGCATTGCGAATCCCAGACAACACAAGCATATTCTAAAATATGCTTGTGACGTAAGTGATTGGTTTGTGACGTAAGGATCATCAAATTCTTTTCCCCAGCGTTTAATGAAACCTAATACCCCTTTGGCTTTATTAATTGTTTGTGAAATGTGAGAATTAAAACATAATTTATTATCAAGTAATACGCAAAGGTCAAGGAATATCTCAACTTTATCAAGTTGATGTTTATTGATCAAGTATTTACAGAGTACTGGACTTCGTCTGTAGAATGTCATTTGTTTACACTTTTTCAAATTCAGATCCATTAAATTCTTATTACACCATTGGCTAAAATTATCCAGATCAGCTTTAAGTAAGGAACATTGGTTAGATTGGTTTAAGCTACGGGAGAGGTTAACGTCATCGGCGTACATTAACATTTTAGAATTCTTAATACAGGATGGTAGATCATTAATGAATATTAGAAATAATACTGGACCCAATTGACTACCTTGAGGAACACCAGATACAACTGGAATATTTTTCGATTTATAGACTCTGAACAATACACATTGATGTCTGGTTTTAAGATATGTGAAACTCCATTTAAGAAATACAGGTGAAAGTCCAAGTTTGTCTAATTTATAGAGAAGAAAATCATGATTCACTTTATCGAATGCCTTACTGAAATCCGTATAGATAGTGTCAGTTTGTAAGCCGGAATTAAAAGATATTATCACTGAAGTTGTAAATTCCAATATATTAGTGGTAGCTGAACCACCTTTTCTAAATCCGTGCTGGAATGGAGAAGTTCCACAAACCTTGCCCCCTTTGAAAAATGTATACGTTTTTTCATATATTTCATGAAAAATGTGTTACACCAAACTTTCTGTTAAGTCAGTGTGTGTTTGAATTCAGAACTTACATTTGATAAGTAACATTTTGTATGAAATATATGAAAAAATGTACAAATTTTCCGAAGAGGGTAAGGTTTGTTTAACTTCTGAAGAGAAAATAAAGACTTTTTATACAAGTATTTGATACTGTTGAAAACCTTAGGACCTAAAGATTGATATTTTAGTAAAGTTAAGTAATTTTATACATTTTTGTGAAGTCATTTACTTTAAAAACTTAAAAATTATAATATGGTGATTTTCCATGAAGAAAAATATAAAATTTGAATTAATGTAACATTTTAACGGTCAAAGATAACATAACAAAATTTGGAATTATTATCAACGGAATTATAATTTTTGACATTTTTTATTTTAAAGTACCGAAATTCCTAAACCGGGAAAAATGTTTTCCAAAAACTGAGTTTTTTTTAGAAAAATGCCTACTGTGACGTAATTTACCGTGTGATAGTAAAAAAAACTTTGTAGGTTTTAAAGCAACATATAGGGTTATACAAATGTGGAAGAAGTTCATGGATCGGTGCTTCCCCTTTTTAGAATTTTTACTCAAACCTAAAATTATTTTTTAAAATTGGACAAGTTTGGATGGGCCTGGGGGTGGTATATCCGCTTAAATTAGCTAAATTTTACTTTACACGCTTTTGCACTAAGTTCTCTTTCCGAGTTATATAAAAGTTGTATATAGTCCCGAAGAAAATTTTTTTCTACAAAAGAAAAAATATATGGGCTTTTTTGGGAAAAAACTTAAAAAATATGGTTCTTTTCACATGTTCCAAATTTGGATACAAGTAAATTTTTATAGGGACGAGATAACTGTTAGCAAGTTTTTTATTTTATTTAGAATTTTTTCGCCAATATAGCTGATATTTTAAAAATAAATTTTGACCCTCCATAGGCCCGTCCTATCTAAAAAACCATAAAAAGATAGAGCAAAATTAAAGAAAATAAATCAATAAACCTAAATATCTCTTCAACTGTTGGAGATAACCTACACATGTAAGCGTATTTTTTGTACACCTTCTCAAAGACTATTTATATTTTAAATTTCAGATCATAAATGGATTTTTGGCAATTTTTTTTTTAAAAATTTGAGGCCCGAGGTGACCATGTTTTAGGGGCCACGCACTGGAAGCTTAACAAATGTAAATCAACTCAAAAACACCTCAGCTCCAACCATGTGAAATTTCGTAACAATATCTCCAATAGTTCCTGAGATACCGAATTATTTCCAAAAAAAAAAAAAAAAAACATTTTTAAACCACTGTGCATCATAATGCGAATAGTTTTAGCATGCTTAAGTATACCACTACAAAATGGCCATTGAAAAAATTTTAAAAAATTTTTATTCAAATTCTCTAAAAATTTTTGATTTTCCTCATATGGCAATTAATTTTGTTTTTATTTGTGTTCCAAAATGCAATAATAGTCAATATTGACATATGCAACAATATAAATCTTTGTTTTTAGTTATTTTAACACTTCATTTAATTTTATTACAGTTTATTTTATTTTATTTTCTTTTTATTTATTGACTAAATTTTTTTTACTCACCAATTGCCTTTAGATAAATATATTTGAAATATGCGACATAAAATATTATATGTGAATAAAAATTTTTAATTTCCCTTTATTGTGGATCAACTAAATAAAAATGTTTTTATTTTTTATTAGCAATTTATTTTTAAAATATATTTATATTAGAATTTTTATTGGTAAATTTGTTTGCAACTTTTGTTCTTTTATTTACAAATATTTTAACTCAATCAACATCTAGTTCTGTTTTTATATTTGGGAATATTTCTGTTTTCATAACATAAAAATACAATTTTGTAATAAAAACTTTTTTTCCAATAAAATAAAATCAAATAATATCAGATACACACGTTTTAAATAATTTTTTTCGTAAAACTAAAATAAATAAATAAAATTCACAACAATTTATAGAATTTTAAAATTGTTGTGCTCTGTTTATTATGAATTGGTTTTCCATCTAATAAATTACAAATTAAATAAATAAAGTCGAAGAAAAAAATCATTATAATTAAATATAAATGGCTTTTAAATGTTGTTTGATTATGTAAATCGATTATTAATGATACGATATGAGTTCTATCTTGCATAATAATATTTTGTACAATATAAATAAATATGTATTGATGTCTGTAGCATAGACTAAAATATACATAGAAGCGCAGCTGAGAGGAATAACCAAAGTCTGTTGAAAACAAAACCTAACTTATGCAGCTAAAAATTAAATATTAATCAGTGTATTTTGTTGTTGAATCAGCCATATGATTTGTTTAATATTTTATGCTCACACCTTCGCCTCTAGGTCTTCCCTAGGTTCTGTACATTTATTTAGTATTAGACACATTTTGTTTACTAAATCAAAATTTGTGCACATGTATGTATGTGTTTTATTAAATACGAAGGTCAATCGAGAAATCATTAAATTTTATGAAAGACTTTGAACAACTATCTGGAACTGTTCCCATGTTGCTGTTTTACATACCAGTGTGAAGCATCAATAAAATAATTAAAATGTTGGGTTCTTGCCTGCGACGAATTTTAAGAAATTTTTTTACTGGACTATTTGCATTACCTGGACTATTTTCATTAATGCAAGACGCCGACGATACTAAGAAGGATGAATTCTACGAGTAACAACGACGCTCAACGACGTTCGAAGAGGAGTTATCATAATACTCAGGGGTGACTTTAACGCAAAGATAGGAAGTGAAAATACACGCCTCCGCACTACCATTGGAACGCACGGTTGTGGAGTTACAAACAACAACGGTGAGCGGTTAATAGAATTTCAAGCATTTCAACTCATCATTGGTGGCTCCATTTTCCCGCTAACCTAATCGATTATATGTGCCTGAGCAGAATACACAAGACGAAAACGGCTGTACAGGTTAGCAGTGGCAATTCGCGAACAGTTACCATGAGTTGATGGTATATCAGATGACACTTAGAACCTAATTTCTCAAAGGAGGGAAGCTGCAGCTGAACAACAACAATACCACAAGACAGCAGTACCAACTACTGGCTAAACAAATAAAGAAAGCTGCAAAATAAGACAAATTTCCTGGAACATGAGAAAACTGCACCAGACGTTACATTGTTTCACTAGACAAAGAAGTAACAGCAGTCGCTGATCGCATTGGTGCAGTACTAACAAACAATGCACAGATGCAAAGATGGAGAGAGGATTTCGAACTACTGAAGACAACGAAAGAAACAACAGCAGTCCTGCATGAAATAGCTTGAGAATGTTATGTAACCCTTCCAGTATAAATGAGATAAAAGAGGTCATCGTAAAATTAAGAATTAGTAAGACAGCAGACGAAGATGGAATACGGACTGTAATCGAAACCTCAGCTGAACTTCCACAGCCTCAAATAACATCAGTCTGAGAGGAAAAGTGGCTGCCACCAACTTGGAAATAATGCATAATTGTAAAGTTACCTAAAAATGGCGATTTGAAGACTTGCAGCAACTAGAGAGGAATAACTATGTTTAACACCATATGCAAGATACTGGCAGTCATAGTACAGCGAAGAATCCAAAACAAAATAGAGAACAATCTGCGAGATGAAGAGGCAAGTTTCTGGCCAACTAGAAGCTGTTTAAATCAGGCCAATACTCTACGCATTTTAATAGAGCAATGTATAGAATGGCGTAAACCCATATCTACTATGCATAGACTTCAAGAAAGCCTTCGATACCATCAGACGAACTGCCATATGGAAAGCATTGAGTTGGAAAGGAGTAACCCAGGCAGAACTCAATCAACCATTTCATACTAACGCTGGAGTAAAACAAGCATGGCCTTCATCACACCAACTGTTCACCATCGTACTGGATGATATAATAAGCGTAGTCTGTTTAGAGAGAAGAGCAATTACATGTAAGTAGTCTCTTACGCCAACTCGAGGATTTGGATTATGTGGATGATATTTGTCTATACTCGCACAAAATCTCCAACATGCAAACGAAACTACAAGATCTGCAAAGATTAGCGCGTAATGTTACACTTGAGACAAATATAAAGAAAACCAAAGCCATGATAATGAACAATGTTAGCACAGTGTACATCATGCTACAAAGCCAACCAGTTGAATACGAAGATAGCAGTTAGTAACAAAAAAAGCAGAGCGAGAGCGGCATTCGGACGACTGCATTCAGTATGGAGAAACTCGCAAATATCCAGATGAAACATGCTCAGAATATTCAATGCATGTGTAAAGTCTACTCTGTTGTACGGAAGTGAAACCTGGTTAATATTGAGCACAATTACGCCTGAATTACAGGTATTCACCAATAAGTGCCTCAGAATCATACGAATAATATTCTGGCCCAACATCAGCAACACGGATCTCTGGAATTTAAACAATGAGGAACCCATACTAAAACAAATCAAACGCTGAAAATAGAGATGGATCAGCCATACTATCAGGAAAATGCCCGATAGATTTACAAGGATGGCACTAAAGTAAAATCCCTAAGGATTAAAGAAGCCGTGGTCGAGCTAAGAACATCTGGAAACGCAATATACTCCAAGAACAAAGACAATACAATCTTACGTGGGAAGGCGCGCAAAAAAACAGCAGCTAACCGAGTAAGATTGAGATGCTTTGTGGAAGCCAAAACATCCGGATAGGAACGTACTATTTGGATGTTTTGGATCAACATACAAGAATATTTATCTAATTCCTTATATCTGGGCGTACTCGTACATTTTTGTTCATTCATTCATTTTAATTAGAAAATAATTTTGCCATTTTTGTCACCAAGAATTAGCAACACTGGTTGAAATCACTTTCTGAACCCTCCGAATAACCTACATTCAAGACTGATACATCAATATATCCGCTATCATGCAATAAGGTTGTTATCATAAGCGATAACCCATTTTTAAAACTATTTGTCACAAAAGTTTTTTTTTTTCAACAAATATTTTTTTTACCTACATTTTTCTTCACAATTAAAGTAAGTATACTTTGGTGAATGTTACATAAGTTTGATTATATTGTATTTTTAAAATTTTATAAAGACTTTAGAATCTGCCCTAGTACATTTTTAAATTTTAATTAAGAGCAAGGTTACATTCAATGCAATTAAACAAGTAAATAGAGCATGCAAATAAATGATAGAAAATTCAAATGTTAAAAATAAAGTAAGTAAATAGTATATAGTTATTAAAACAATTTTAACACATTCTTGGTTATATTTCAACAACGAGAAACAAATTATTTATTTACTAATTTGTTCTTATCTTGATTTTGAGTTACTGCTCTGCACTAAACATAGTGCGTTTATAAAGGAGGAGTCAAGCTTTAAGACAAGTGAAATGAAATATGAAATGACTATTGACACACTTAGGTACTTCTGGATTGGTCCCATTGTGATAACTGGAAATAACACTACTAAGTGTCTATTACACTGATAATGGGATATACGCTCCGGAACAACCAGAGTCTCATTCGGCCATGTATTGTCAATCCTGCGACAGTTGTATCAAGCGAAAGTTTTTCGCAGGACAAAAGTTTCAATTATAGTGGAACTGTTACAACAAGAACCACAATAAGATTTAATGTAAGCATTCAGTTTCAGGAGCGTCTATCTCTGACAGAACCATCGAGTAGTATAGAAAGAAGCCACCGATGAAAACTATATTCAGAACATATCGTCCTTGTAGTAATACTCTCATGTGCGTTGTCGAAGAGTCTTCCCTGAGTGCTTAAATGAAAGGGGTACCCGAGAAATCACTTAATATCGCCTTCCAAGAGCGAAGTATTCTTCTATGTCAGAGTATCAGCGATATTATTGTCCGGTGACCTTGGTGTCCTTTTATCCGAAAGCGTTGAATTAAAGCAAGGGAGTGTATCTTTTCAGGAACTATTATATATAAGGTCCGTTTTGTTAGCACAAATTGAATGCAATGCAGATCGCATTGCCCAATTTTTGCGAGTTAGTATCCAGATATTTTTTATAAATTACCAAGTCGAGTCCTGCAAGTAATGAGTGCTTTCTGAGATTCCATGAAATAGAATACCTTGTGGAAATCTACGATTCGCCATCTTAAAAGTACATTCCTATTTTCTAAGGACTGAGATCGAAAAATTCTTAACATACATATATATTAATAAAAATGAAACCACTAAACTTACAGTTTTGATTTTTTTATTTGATTGAAATTATTATTATAATTTACAAAAAAAATATTTTTATAGTTCTAATCACTAGTGATGAAATTTTGAACCTTTTTCGGAAACCCTTCCATTATGGTTTTTATAGTGATTTCTGTCACTTTGTTCGAACAGGTTGTCCATCTCTGTTTAAAATCTACCACACTTTTGGACAACTTTTTTGTGCTCTTCAATAACTAGAACACAATATCTCTCCACTGGCCTTAGCTCCGGGCAGTTTGGAGGCTTTGCCTCTCTTGGTACAAATACTACATGTAAAATTCAAGACCTTGCTTACCATAGGGACAGGATGCCAAATCAGGCCAAAAGTAAGTGGACACATTGACACGTCTTATGAATGGAAGCATCCTCTTTTGTAAACATTCCTTGCATTCAAAGGTCTGCCGTCAAACTGTTTCCAATGTTATTAAACAGTACCGGGAGAACTTGTCCGTTGATAGAAAGCCTAGTTCAGGTAGAAGGAATGGTTCACATGATGTTTCTAAAGCCTAAAAAATAGCAAGCATTTTCAAAAGAGTTCCCAACACATCCGGTAGGAAAGCAGCCCGGTTAGCTCAGTGCTCGTACTAGTTAAAGCCAATGCAGGTTTAAAAACATACAAGGCTCAAAAAGTTCCTGACAGGAACGCTGCTAAAAATTTAGAGGCCAAAACAAAGCATGGACATTGAAGTTAAGAATTTTTCGATCACACTCCTTATAAGAAAGAAAAATGTAAATAGTGCCTGGATTCGTAGAAAAATATTGGTGCCAGAGCTAGGGTTAAACAATTGCATAAAATTCTAATTTGTGGCGCTTGTTTTGTCCAGGCTTACATTAGGTCTAGTTTGGGGGGTAAACAGTGGTACTTTCTTCTAATTCATTTACAAAAATATACTGTTACGAAATTGTACTTGAATTTAAATATAACTGTTTAAATGGCTGGTTTAAAGTTGTATAATGCCTCTCAACAGCAAACTTTAACAAATGTGTGGGTATTATTAACATTGCTATAGAATAGCGAAAGGCATTGAGCTCTCAAATGAGCTCTCTTGTTTTTGTTTTCACATGTACGCAAGCACATACATTGTATAAAAACAATCAAAACCAGTCAGTCTCGCATGAGCATTGATAGAAGCAGGTTGTTTTACGCTTTTCGCTTTTTATGCTTGTTTATTTCAGTTATTGTTTTTGTTTTTTTCTCAACTTTTTACTCAACTCATACAACTACAATATCTAAAAACTGTAGTGGTGTGAGTCTGCCTTTCGCTGCTATAGAACATACAACATTGAATAAAAGCTTTGAGTTGAGCATTGTTTGGAAGTATGGCAACACCAAATGATTAATGTCTAACATCGAAAGCTCTAGAATTCGAATATTCTAGTTTTGAGATCATTGTAGAAATAGAGCTTTTTAGATGGTAATACAGTGTATATAAATTGGCCGTGAGAACCCCACAGTTCAGTGTAATTTGAAGCATCGTTAAGTAAATACATCAACTGCATTGCCAGTGTCTACTTGTACATTATAAAGTGTGTGTGTGTGTATTTCAGCGAATTTATATACATGTATAAAAACACTGAGTGACTATTTAATTCTGTTGTTGTTATACATTCTAAATAAATAAAGAATTGTTACATATTTTAAACTACTAAAACTGCTTTTATTTGCAATCAAAAGTATCCGGTTTATTTAAAGGAAATAATTTTTCTGTCCAGCTAAAATTAACCATAACAGCTAAAAATCGAATATCATTTTGCCTACAGGTCAAGCAGCTCTAATAAAAAAAACTAAATTTGACAATTGAATTCCACAGCTGGATTTAGATTTAATACAGTATTATCTAGGACAGTCTATGGAGTACATAATTTGAAGGCTTAAAAATAGATTGTTCCTTAAAATGTCTATAATATATTCCTAATACAAAGTAGTGCCTGCCATTCGTTCTTAGTTATTCTTGAATAATTTAAGCATCTGACCTTTTTAACAAATTGAATGAAGTGAATAACAGCACTGGCAAAAAAATGTACAAACAATTTGTGGATAAAGCCCCAAAAAAAAAAACTTTGGAATTTTGAATACTTATACATCACAAGTGCTGATAATTGAGTTGAAAATTCATTTAGGTTTGATACGCATAAAATCCCCATAGCACATGAAGAAATGGGTAAAAAAAAAACATAAAGTAAAAATACATAAACCAATAAAAAACTAAACCTAAAGAATTGTTTTTTTTTTGTAGAAGTTTGTAAAAGATTTAAAACAGTTTTTTTTTTGTATAACATTTGTTACCTTTTAAAATCAATTCATAAAATCTAGAAATCCTTACCTTTTTGCCAATACAGTGGAGAATAGATTTAGAAAGGTATGTATGAGTACAATGTTTAAAATCTTAATGTAGTCGAATATGTAAAGAGCTACAGTGAGATAATGAAATTAAAAAAATATTGCTTAAATTAAATTTTTCCCCTTGATCACGTGGGAACTATTAATTTTCATTGAATACATGTAAACTTTGTATCTGATCAATTGGAATTATACTTAACCATAATATAATATATTGTTTAGAATATTATTCCAACATATTTTGTAATTGTTGTACGTGAAAATTACTTTAACTGTCTTAAGCTTTTATAGTTAAAGGGGTTTGCTACATTTAATGTTTCTAATACTGAATGTAGAGTATCAATGAACTGTTATAAAAACACAAGTAAAAAAGTATGGTCGGTCAAGCGCCATATAAAACCCTACACGAGGTAAATGAGTAAATACTTTTGTTTTCGATAATTTAAACAATTTATTTTTGTAAATGATTTTCAGAAGTTGGGAGCTATAACTAATTATGGACCGTTCGCCATGAAATTATGACGTGTGATTTATGTTTAACATCCACTTTAAGGTGGATGTTAGACTAATATTTTGGCCGTTACAATTATCAGCACAAACACATAACACCCTCCCCCACTATGGTGGTGTAGGGTATGATGATAGAGAACAGTATGGTTGTGTCCTTCTCAACATGATTTTCGAAACAACAGTAACAAGAGCCAGCAATTTAACATGTTCGATTAAAGTACATTTCTCCAAATTTTATTTCAGTTAGTCGGAAATGAAAACCAACAAAATAAAGATTTCAGTTCAGTTAAGTAAAGTTGATAATACCATCACGTTTTCAACACCAATTATCGTTTCAGCCCTTTTTTTGCTCTACTTACTACTATGTACTGCTTCATTCCTTCCATTTCGTGTTGCATCGTCTGACAAATACACATTTATTCCTTGAATCGGTCAGTCAACATATGAAAGTAGTTAAGCACATACAATGCACAGTGCACAGTGGGGAAGAAACAAAATTGTTTGGAAATAAATCTGGCATTTCTAAATGGATGGCCCGATCGGGACAAAATTTGACATGAAGGTAGCCAAGGAGTATTCGAATTCAAGTTATTAAAATGCTCCAGGCGCGGCGCTATGGGGGATCAAAGTAGGATTCCTTCGACATGTAAAATTTTTAAACTCGTGCCATTTTTTAGTTTCCCATCCGATTTCAAAGATTTTTAAATTTTTGGGAAGCGTTAGGCTAGGTCTTGAAAAAACATTCTTGCGTGTGCTATTTATCTCTTATAATTTCCGAGTTATAAGTATTTAAAAATTTAAATTTTAAAATTTTACCCTACCTAGGTCCGTTTTTTTTAAAATATAGGGCATACTTTTGAACTGAATGCACTCGAATTTTTCGTTAGTTAGATAACTAAAGTATCAATAATATGCAAACAATTTCAGAGCAATATCAATTACGGATCCGAAAATAAACGATTTTCAATTTAAAATTCAAAAATGTTTAGATTTTTGCTGTTTTTTGGGCGAAAAGGTGACTTAACTCTTTTTTTATTAAAATAAAACTTTCTTTAAGAACAGATAAGACTTTTATGTTTTTCTATAAGATATCTTTACGTAGAATATTTTGGTATAAAAAATATGTCACATTTTTCGAATATGTCGCCCCTACGCTCTTCGGAATTTGACAAATTTTTTATCAAAATTTTAACTTTGGACCACATGTTCTAAAATCCAAAAGCTGGGATCAGAAAACCGAAAGCAGTCTTGGAAACCTTGATGTGATTCCTATTTAGTTTCAAAGCATTTTCCCAGCCCCAAGGGAAATGTAGAACCTGCGGCAAAATTGTAAAAAATATCATTTTTGGAATTTTCGCTCCAATTTTTAGGAATTGCGGGATTCCATTTGACCTTTTGACAAGTTTTTTTACACTTTGTTATTTAGAATGACAATTTTAAAAAACCCTGCAAATTTCGTTTAGTTTTGTTAATAACTAAAGATTTTATTACATATTACATATGTATTAAGCTCTAAAACTAAAATTTGTATCAACATTTTGATAGGATTGCAAATATTAGAAACAATTTGGTCTACATTTTTTCCGAACTATTTTTTTTTGTTTAGATAAGTTAATTTCTGATATTACAAACAAAATTTCAAGTCAATATCTCAATTATATTCAAAAATATGCCACTTTAAAACTCCGTCCTTCAAAAATATTGTATGGCAAAATTTGAAAATTTAAATTTTTAAATGCTTATAACTCGGAAATTATCTCTTATAGTTTCAAGGCCTAGCCGAGTGCTTCCCAAAAATTTAAAAATCTTTGAAATCGGATGGGAAACTAAAAAATGTCACGAGTTTAAATATTTTACATGTCGAAGGAACCCTACTTTGAGCCGCCATAGTGCCGCGCCTGGAGCATTTGAAGGGTCCATTTTAATAACTTGAACTCGAATACTCCTTGGCTACCTTCATGTCAAATTTTGTCCCGATCGGGCCATCCGTTTAGAAATGCCAGATTTATTTCCAAAAAATTTTCATTCTGCCCCACTGTGCAGTGTAAGATTTTGCTACTAGCTGGACAAAAGTCCTTTTTTTTGAGTTTCAATTTGAGTAAACATTTTTATCAAATATGAAAGAGCACTTGTTATGAAATAAGACAATGCAAAAACTTTGCCTAATTTGTCAACAATAAAAATAAAACGGTACTTGATTATTTTTGAGTAAATTAAAAACAACAAAAATATTTTCATGAAATTGCTCATTTTTAAAACTTTATATTGGAATGAAATTTTTTAATGAAAATGAAAAATAAGCAGTAGATCTAATTCTCATATTGATTGTGAGCAATTACAATTATTCTTACTCTAATTTATATTTACATTAGACCGTACCTTTTTGCATTTGTATTGTAGGTGGGCATGGCAGAGGTCCAAATTCGCCCACTTGACAATTGGCCTAGTAACACTTTGTATCAAAATTCATAAGTTTAACTTAATTATTTTCCAAGATAATTAATTTTGTCTCCCTAGAATGGCTAAATCTTACACTGCGCAATGTAACTACTACATACATATGATGGTTTTAGATATTCATTAATTTAAACGTATTTTGGAATGATTTTTACCATTGTGAATGAGTTTTATTCAATCGCGCTGAAGTTTGTAACGCCCATCATCAAAACATCAACAAGCTAAAAACCTTTATAGTACTTCAAGTTCTAGCGGTCTTAAAAAAAAATACTATTTTCAATAGAAATTGAGCGACTTTACACCATTCTTGCATAAAATTGGAACTTTGAACTTGGATAACGCGAATAAAAATTGTCCAAGGTACTTAAAATTTTGTATAACCATAAAGAATTGTAGTAAACGATTGCCATCTAAAAATTTTTTTTATAAATTTGTTAAAGATTTTGATTTTAATATGAAAATCCATATTATTGTTAAAATTTCTCATTGTTGTTAAAATTTTTCAAATTATTATATTTTTTTTTATTATTATGCATGCTGTTATTATTGTTATTATCATCAGATTCCTAAAGAGATTTTATTATTAAGTTTAGCAACATGTTGCGAAAGATTCTCTTATGAATCCGAGATTCATACAAATCAAAGTTTGTCAACTTAGTAAAGACCTGAACCTTTTTGTTATAAATATCAACAACATTGTTGATATATTTTGTACATAATTTATTTATTTAATTTTTACAACAAATACTATCAATGACATTGTTGTATAGATTATTGCTGATTATTTTATATATTTTAAAATTTTCTTTTGTATGACATTTGCTATTATCATAATTGTTTGACAATTCATCGTAATGTTACCAATGTTGGTTCAAAAGGGAAAAATATGTAAATAATAGTAGTAGATTGGTACTTGATTTTAATCGTTACTTGAGTAGGGTTATTTCGAGTATTCTACTCGCAGCCACGCCCATACGAAGCATAGCGACGAACATTTCATCGTTAGTAACTCCATATTGAACTTCCTTTTTCTTGAATCTTCTGAACTGAACAAACGTGTTCTGAAATGGTAATATAAAAATTCTGAAAATAAATACGTCATCATTTTGTGGTAAATTTAAAACTGTTAAAATTTAAAGTGTTTTAAACAAATTAAAAGCTCTATCTCGACGAAGCTTCATAGCTCTCTGAACACGTTGCCCCTGTGGATTCAGAAAAGGACCACACATTTCATCATCCTAATGCCTTGTCTTTTGGTTAATTGAAATTATTACGCATAATTCTAATCGAAACGATTCCAAGACCATAACAGTACTCGGATGAGAGATTGCAAATCTTCATTAGCCCACAAGTGTGTAAATTCAATTCATGGAAGATCATTTTGGAACCCTATTGAGCCAATAATATCTGCTTCTTTGATTTTCAAAATTGTAAATTTTCAATCTAGTATGAAGACCATTGATGTGGTCTTCATACCATCTCCAACTAATCTTTACCCAACACTCGTCAAGTAATGTCATCATACTTTTCATCCAACGTCATCCTGATCCTCGTCTAATGTCATCCTTATCGTATGGAACAAATCATAAAGTCTGATAATAATCGATGAAAGCAAATGCGTATAAAAGAAAGTGGATAAAAATGTCAAATAGTCAAGACGATACATGCAATAAGTGAAAACAAGAAAATAAATAGTTAATTTGATCAGTGATAATTAATTAGTAAAATTTGAAAAGTGAAAAAATAAGTAAATTAAGTTTAAAATTGGAAAATCGTAAAGAAATTAGATAATGCTAAAGATTTAAAGTAATTTAAATTAAATTTTGAAAGGTTTCAAAAGCTTAAAATTAATATTGCACAAATGATGTAAATGAAAAGAAAATGTGTGTAAGAAAATAAATAGTGTAAGTTAATATTTAAGTAAATTTTGTTTAATTCAAGTGCCAATTATCATTAGCGCGTTAAAATCTAAAATTTCTTAAATCTATAAAATATAATTAAAATCTATAAAAATATAAAACAATAAGTAAAATGAATAACACCTAAAACTAATTAACAAAAACAATATCACAAATTACAACAAAAATTCCATACGAATATGCAAGAACATCATCATCATTAACATAATAAGCATAAGCAAAAACATCATCATTAAGTTCAACCAATGCAGTTCGCTGAGGCCTCATCGTTCTTCTTCAAATGGTTGGTGAGTTACAAAAACAATTTCTTTATTTAAAATTTTGATTTGATTTTGCATATTATTTGATTTATAAAATACGAATCAAGGAAAAACAAGTACATGCAAATATGACGTCATCATTAGAGCAATATTAAGAACAAACATAAGTATTCTGCTTTTTCTTCTTATTTGTTAATTTATTTAATTGAAATTTTTTATATTGTTACTATTTGCTATGTTGTACTTTTTATTCCTTTATTCATTGTTAACTATATTCGTAAACATTGGTGTGATATTTGATCCGTAATCGTATCGGGAAAACGTTTATATATTCGGTTTTATAATTTTCGAGTTATCTTGTTAGAATTTTGAAATCTTTTTAATTGGCACTTTATTGTTATAATTTATTAGATTTAATCAATTTTACTAGCGTAAAATTTATATTCATTGTTGTTATTTACATAAGATTTAGGAAATCATTTCAATATTTAAATTATGGAAATATATTCTAGATCATGTAATTTTTCATTCACATACATATAGTTTGAAATGTTTATAATAAATTTTTATATTGAATTCTAAGATTCTGAAATATGAATTGCTAAATTGAAGACTTTTCTTTCCTGTATGGCTTGATAAAGCGTTAGGGTAGCTAATCGTGGGTTCCTAAGATTGTAAATTTAGTGCTGTTTAGGAATTAGGTAGGTGTGGGTAACGATGCACCGATCTCAGAACATCTAAGAGATCAATTTAAGAAAATATGTGTTCAATAACTTGTTTTAGAGTCATTCTCATCAAACCATAGTTTGGGGCTTGCTTTGATTGTACGCTATGGTTTATCTGGTCCTGTTTAACGTAGTTTTTTTTTTAGCTTTTTTTCATTTAATTAGGGAGTCTATATAAAAGACTTTGTAATTGTATTGGGGCAGGACGAAAGGGGACAAGAACCACCCCATACCCGGCTGATCGCTAGCGATTTTAAGGCTCCCGCGTCCTTAATCGTGTTGTCTTTATAGTGAGATTTTCTTTTGGTTATTTCTAGGAAAATATTCCAAACTAAAGTGTTACAATTGTTGGTAATTTATATTACTGATAAATGATTACATTTTCATTACATTACAGAATTTGTGTTCCAAGTCCATTTTCTATTATATTTTAATGTGGATACAAAGAAATATTCATTAGTTAAAAAGAGCATCGTTAAATTAAACTTAACTTGAAATGTATTTTAAGTTTTATCAAATTACAGTTGCGTTTCCATAATTTCAGTTGTATGAATATTACAATTAACCTTAACCCAATAAATGTATCTGCATGTACACTACATAATTGTATACAGATGTAGATACAAATGTACATATGTGTGTTTATGTGTATTCATGTCTTTTAATGTGTTAAACCAAAAATAACGTGACAATAATTTTATTAGATCCAGCAATTTACGTGCTAAAGTACGTCGTAAAGAGATTTTATTTAAAAATTGTTATTTGCCAGTTTGGTTGTTTGTTTGTCTCTCTGTCAAAGGTCAGTTTCAGTAACAAAATGCCACCAGAGTTGTCATAATTTCCAGCATACATACAGTGATAATACATACGTATGTATGTATGTGTGGAGATGTCGCACACATGCGAGGCATGTGAATGATTTTTTTCTACTTTTGACATGGCAACAATTTGAATTGTTGTTTAAAACTGTTTAAATTAGATTTTGATATGACACAAGTCAGAGTGCTATATTCGGCTGTGCCGAATCTTGTATACCCACCATAGATATGTGACAATAAAATATTTTTCTGATATAGGGGTTATATGCGGGGAAGGGTCAATTACGGACCGATCCTCACTAAAGTTGGCGAAAAGATTTAAGTTCATATAAAACTTAATTATGTCCAATTTCATCACAATATTAATTACTATAAGACAAGTCATTTTCTAAGGGGGACCTTGTATGGGGACTAGGGATAAATGTTGCGCGCTTTTCGCCATATTTTACAGTATAATTTCAGAGTATTTAGAAATAATTTGTTCAATGGATTGCCGAAAAATGCACATTTTTTGGTTGCTCTGGTGGAACATTTTTAAGGGGCTAGGTGAAATCATGGACGGATATTGCCAATTTCCAATTCCAAACAAACCTTATTAGCAGAGGGTATTTGTGGAAAATTCCAGCTAGCTCCTTTCATTTAGAACCTGTATGTTACAAACTGAATGACAAAATCAATATACCCCATTTATTTTTTTGATTTTGAATATAAAAAATATATGTATGTATATTAGGGTAGCATTATGCACTTTTGCAATTATTTAAAATTTTTCTCCATCATCTACAAATCAAATGGTGAGAATTTTAGCAAAATAATTTTAATATTTTTTAGTGCGAGGTCTAACATTGATGCCTTGGTCAATTTTGACCCCAGATATAAAATGGTTAACAATGTTCTAGAAATTTAAAGTTCTAGGCATTTTATAGGCCTATCAATAAGTATTAAAATCTTTAAACTGAAATTAAAACTAGTTGCTCTCTCACAAGAGACCCTTCATGGACAAATTATACTCTTCTTACCGGGGTGGTAGATCTGCTCTACGGAGCCTTGATCGGGTTCGGCTATGCACAAGTAGCAAGCGGGTTGGGAAGGTTTTGCAGTGCCCTAAGAATTCTATATTGAGCCCTCTGTATAAGATCAATACTGGTGTTGCTAGCCATGACCATAATTGAATTCCATACGTCCGAATTGTTTTTAAAACGGTCTTACACAGCACAGTGGGGCAGAATAAAAATTTTTTGGAAATAAATCTGGCATTTCTAAACGGATGGCTCGATCGGGATAAAATTTGACGTGGGCGTACACTAGGAGTATTCGAGTTTAAGTTATTAAAATGCTCCAGGCGAGACGCTATGGGGGCTCAAAGTTGGGTACCTTCGACATGTAATATTTAAACATGTGCAACTTTTTTGTTTCCCATCCGATTTCAAAGATTTTTATATAGAATTTTTGGGAAGCGCTCGGCCAGGTCTTTATTTATCTCTTATAATTTCCGAGTTATAGGCATTTCAAAATTGAAATGTTCAAATTTTGCCATACCTTGGTCCGCTTTTTTAAAAATATAGGGCGTACTTTTGAATCGAATGAACTCTAATTTTTTTCATTAGTTAGCTAACTAAATTACCTGTTTTTTGGGCGAAAAGGTGGCTTAACTCTTTTTTTATTAAAATATAACTTTCTCTAAGAACATATAAAAGTTTTACATTTTTCTGTAAGATATCTTTACGGAGAACATTTTGATATATAAAACGTGTCATATTTTTTGAATATGTCGCCCCTACGCCTTTTGAAATTTGACCTATTTTTTATACAAATTTTAACTTTGGACCACATGTTCTAAAATCCCAAAGCTGGGATCAGAAAACGAAAAGCAGTTTTGGAAACCATGATGTGATTCCTATTTATTTTTAAAGCATTTTCCCAACCCCAAAGAAAATGTAGGACCTGTGGGCAAAATTGTAAAAAATACCGTTTTTGGGATTTTCGCTCCAATTGTTAGGAATTGCGGGATTCTTTTTGACCTTTGACAAGTTTTTTTACACTTTGTTATTTGGAATGAGAATTCTAAAAAATGTGCAAATTTCGTTTAGTTTTGTTAATAAATAAAGATTTTATTACATAGTACATATTTATTGAGCTCTAAAACTAAAATTTTTATCAAAATTTTGATATGATTGTAAATATTAGGAATAATTTGGTCCACATTTTTTCTGAACTAATATTTTTTGTTTAGATAAGTTAATTTTTGGTCTTAAAAGAAAAATTTCAAGTCAATATCTCAATTATACTCAAAAATGTGCCACTTTAAATCTCCGTCCTTTGAAAATATTGCGGAGTCGATTAAGCTATGTCTGTCTGTCCGGCTTGGTTGCTATATAGAGAAAATCGTCCCACAAATGGCTGAGATATAAGGAAAAAACCGGCCCAACCTCGATTTTTGACCTATTTTTTAACCTATATCTGGCCTACAATGGGTCAAAATCGGGAAAAATATTTTTTTTAGCCCGAATTTTTTTACCAAAAAAATTTTTTTGTAATACATTTTTTTTCACTACTAAATTTAAAAAAAAAGCTTTAAAATTTAAAAAAAAATTTTGAAAAAAATTAAAAAAAAAAATTTTGTTGAAAAAAATTTTGAAAAAAAATTAATTTTGTTTACCTAAAAATATTTTAAATTTTTATTTTAAAGTATAATTTGGTGAATGGTATATAAGATTCGGCACAGCCGAATTTAGCTCTCTTACTTGTTCAAGTTTAATTTATTTTAAATAACTCTAATAACATCCTCTGGACTAATAGCGAATTGGTCTGCATTAGGCATTATTGACACTGACACTGACGAACTCGAACTGATTTTCCGTGAAATTAGGTTGAAATAATTTACTTTAATGTTCAGTAAATACTTTTTCTATAGCTCTTCGTGCCCAGGTACCGTCAGCTTTTCTTAAAGTTATTTGTGCCTCTACCGGTGGCTTAATGTTCCTTGTTGCCTTCCAAAGAGAAAATTTTATGTTTTTTGTACACGTCAAACTTTTAATATATTTTTCGTTCATGCTATCCTCGTCTAAATGAAGGACCCTTTTCAGTTTTCGTAAATTAGGAACCTAATGAAGAAATCCGAAATTCAAATAAAATGTGCAACATCGAAACCTTCTCCGATTTTGCTAAAATGTTCACCATTTGGTTTTTAAATAACGAAGAACAATTTTATACTTTAAGAGCACCGAAAATTGCAAAATAATGGCCACTCTAATGTACACTCTATACAAAATATATTTAAGATTACAGTTCCTAATACACAATTTATGGCCGGGCTTATCCGAAATTTTATAGTTTTGTTTAATTCAATAGTTTTATACTTCATTCCCAGTTGGTGACCAGAGTAACATTATTACCTGAGCTGGTCTAATGTACATACCTTCATACATACATATGTTGTATGTGCATATTTAGTTGTTGACATTTATTGTTATGAACATTGCTAATGTTGTTGGTAGTTTGTCGCATACAATTTTAATAAATGTTTTTGTTTCAAAAGTGCAATTTGTGTTTAAATATTTTTTTAGAAATGCTTTTAAAGCAAAACTAAATGTGGAGTTTGAAAATTAAAAATATAGTTTTAATTTGACACATTAATTTAATTGCAAATAAAAACATTGAAATCAAGATCAAAGAGTAAGATATAAGTATAAATGCATTTGATGCAGATGTCCAATAAATTGTTTAAATATTTATATTTCTAACATTTTAAGTGTTTATTTTAAATAGCTATTTTCATTTAGAGTATAATTTTTATATACAAAAGTGTTCCAATAAAATAGCTGTTATTCTCCACATAGTGCACCAGGTTATTAAACACAAGCGTTAGTTACTCCTTATTAATGCATAACTTATGGTAAATCTTAACACTTTGCTTTTTGGTAGTTAGGTCAAATATGTCTAAAATTAATTTGTAGATGAGGGTAGGGGCAACAACTACTATTTGGTGGTTAATGTCCATCTAGCCCCAAGAGATCATAAGTCTAAGACTTACAGCCTTACTTAAATAAGAGTGTCATCGTTTTGTCAACAATGACAAATATTATTTTCGAAGTAAAGAATAAGTACAGAAAACAATTAAAAAAAAAAACGAAAAACAAAAACATAAATAAAAGCATCTTCTGAAGCCAATACACTGTAAAAACTGACTTATGCAATAGCAGAGCGTTGTCGCCGTGTTGTTTCGGTATTATTCATACACCTTATATGGGCATTGACAAATAAACAATGCTAAACACTCTTATTTTGGTATGACTGCATGATATTTGTTTCTTCTCATACCTTCCCAAAAATATGTGGCCATGGTAGCTATTCATCATAATAAAGCTTTAGGAATGAGCTTATAAAAGTCGTCAAGGAGGCACAGTTAAGCATGACAAGGTACAATATTGGACGACTAGATTTTATCGTCGGAAACTGTTTATCGAAAAGTATCTTGGTGGGTGTGTTGTTTATTTTGACAACTTTTCCACGATCCAAAAATTGTTGCACGTTATCTAAAAAAAATTACTTAACGACATGCGGAACCATTCGAAGGAACAGAGACCTCATGTCCAAGCAATTTCCAACATTATGTAGGTACAAATAGGAAAGTAATTAAGTTAGTATCTCTTATGCTTTAAAAGATATCTAATTTAAATTTTGCAATTATTGTTCTTTACTCTAGTGTGCGTCGAAAAAAGCACTGGATAATCGAGGGGATTAGCTAGCCTTAAACAGTATCAACCCAACCCAGATGAAGAGTTTCTTTTGTGAATTTGTGAGTATTGGTTGCAATAATCACTAGAATCGGCCCATTTACAGTAATTCCTTAATGTTTGCAATTTTGTGAAATATGCCTGAAATACTGCACATTTGGTTTTCTGCGTAGTAACTCCAAAGTACGGAGACTATAGCGAATAAATCGAAAAATTACGAACAAAAGAACAAAACTCATTGCGACTGCCCTAGAACTGGGAGTGGTAAAGCAAAGTAAATAAATGACACTACGACGTCATGTTGTTACACTTTTGTGATTTATGATATTTATTGTTTGTAACTACAGTGATTTGTAGCACAATGTGCTAAACATAGAAACTTGTTAGTTACTTCGAATATACTGAATTGTACTGTAACTAGTGATGAATTGCAATCATATTTGTCATACGGATAAGAATTAGTAGATAAAAGTCAAATATATATGCAGATATACATGAAAAAAAATTTAAATTTGCGAACAATTTTAATAAATTTTATATGTAAAAATTGGTAAATGTAAAGTTCATAAACATTATGTTTCGGATTACGACAAACAAGGTTAAATGAAGCAAAGAGTATGATTTTCTATACCTAGGAAATTAAATAAAAAAGTAGCATTTGAACGATTGTTGTGTGATGATTATATGAGGAAAATCAAATAAGTAGTTTAGAGAATTGTTGGGACTGAATTCCGAAGGTTTTAGTGTGAATAAATAAAAAAAAAAATCTGATTCACATATCGGTAGACCGTAGAAAAAACTGAGATTCCGATAAGCTTTGGTTTGAAGGTTACAAGAGTTTTTTTTTTATTAATTTTATATCTGTACTAAAAGTTTCTAACATACAGATCAACATACAGATTAAATCCTACATCACTTGCTCTTGGAAATTTCTGTTGACTTTGGTTGTAAATTTAGGATGTTTTTTTTACGCAAACATACAGACAGTTGGGGTGCTCAATGGATTTAGAATTTCATAACCAAACTATTTTTTCAAATATGTCCCTAAGTTTGAATTATCTTGAGGATCCCCAATGGTAACATTCTGGATTTTATATATTTTATTAATCATGCAATCATGCCTCTTTGAGATATCCTTTATTTTATGACGATTTTCTATACTATATCCTGTTTCGATGAGAAACAATTCTAAAGATATGAACTTTGAACCTACATAAAAGCAAATATAGAGCGAATTTCAAAATTCTGCAAAACGTAAAATTGTGTTTGTCCATGGGAAACATGTATATCAAATATTATCAAATTCAGAAGCGTAAAGGTCCAACATTTTTTTTCGTTTCGTCCCATTGCTCCTAATTTGAAGCATCGTTAAGTAAACGTAAATTAACTGCCTTATAGTGTGCTGTATAAGTTGTAATTATAAACATGTATAGTATTTGTATAAAGACACATTGCGACTATTTACAATTTTAAAATACGTTTTATTTAAAGGAAAAAACCATGGACCTTCACATTACTTCCAAAATAAAGTAATATGAACGGAAAAATGCTCCATTCGTTTCCATTGTTATCATTTGTAAATTCTTGAATATATGTGTAATAACAGTAAATTATAGTATAGCAACAATATCTTAATTTTGATTTTAATCATTTAGGGTTTATTTTATTTGGAACTTCGTTTTCTATATGTGTAAAAATTAAGAGCATATTTGCTTTTCCAAGTTTTAATGCCGTTTTAAAAACCTAAAATTTCGAAATTTTTCTAAAAAATATTTTTTTTTTTTTAAAAAATAATCTATGTTTCTGAAATGACTGCGAGTATTATAAACATGTTAAGCTTAAAGGTAATTTTATTGCGGAATTTCGGTTCTTTCAGTTTATTCAATAAACTAAACCGTTTTTGAGTTACGCGAATATATGTTGTGCAACGTCCTCCATTTTCGAAAGAACGGTATATATCGAAAATACAAGCCAACCTAAAATAACGGTTATTACCACTGAATTCAGCGTACCCGAATTAGTCTAAGCCACCAGGTGCCCCGCTTGACAGAAAAAAATATCAATTTCGAGCACAGTGTTATTTTTATGTACAAAAATATTGGACATACGGCATACATGAGTTGATTATGACCGCAAAGTATACAAACACTGCAACTAGAATGAAACGGATGTTGTTGTAAGCAAAATCAGAACGATTAAATAGCGCATAGCATAGCGTTGATATTTTTATGCTCGTTACTGTATGTATGTTTGTTTCAAATAAAATTCACGAATGTATGAATGAGGAAAGAGCTTTTTAAGTTTTTAACACAACACAAATTTATATTTTTATTTTTCATTGCATACTTTTAGACATTGAAATAAAAAAATGTTTAAACAAACACGCAATGCACAGTGTAGCGCAATAGGAGAATTTCGAAAAAAAGTGCAAATAAATCTGATTTTAAAACCTGAGTTTTTGTCCAAATTAACATTTTTAATTATGCGATAAAATATTTATTTATAAATATTTTTAAATTAAATTTTTGAGTTATATTATGTTAACTTTTTTGTTTAAAATGCTACATTCGCGACTACCCATTATCGCGACGAATAACAGGTTCTATTTTCTCGACTTTTATCTGTTTGTTTTAAATTTGAATGGATTTCCCTTTTTTGGTTATAGACATTGTATAACCAAAAAAGGGAAATCCATGTCTTTTGGTATATTAACCTTTGTGGTTGATTTTGATCTTAAATTTTGTCAGTTTATTCGTGTCATTTGTTGTGTAAATACATCTTTTAATATCAACTTAGTCAAATTAAATTATAAAAAACAACTGCTCACCCACTTGCTTGACCAGAAGCGAACAAATTTGGAGCTCGAACTAAAAACTCCAATCTCCAAAATGCAATTCAGATTCTAGCTACGTCCTGGGATAAAATATCAGTGTCCAATATCCGAAAATTCTGGAACGCCTTGATCGAATTCGGTACTGAATGGAGTGGAGATGATAACATGCCCTTAAATATTTTACAAAATATAATTAAGGAAGAAAACGAAGATCTTTCAACTATTGGTAAACTTGTACCTCAAATTGGTACGGAACATCTTTTCACGAATGCTGACATAAGCAACTGGATTCAAGAAGAATTTCATGTGGAAAGTAATGAGGAGTAAATGGAATTATCAGATGAAGAAAATGAAGAAAAGAAAATTAAAGTGGACGATTGTTTAACATCGATAAACATATGCATACAATGGGCTTTGGAAAATGATAAGCCGACAATAGCACTACTGTGAACTACGTGATTCAGCTGTTGTTTTAAAAAATAATTTGCCAAAACAGCAACTCAAAATCTCCAATTTCTTTAAAAATGTTTAATATGTTATATGTATATCAATAAAAAGGATTATAATTTTTAAAATTACTTAAATTTTTTCAATAAAACGTTAGGTTCTGTTTTCGCGAAATTTCAGTTTTTGCAACAGGTCTGGTTTTTAATTAGTCACGAATACCGAGCTTGCACTGTACATAAATTGCTCTGGAAAATTGGGGAAATGGAAATCTAGAGGACCCTCTTGGTCTCTTATAGCTTTATATGTCCTCTATTTTAAAAACAGAAAATCGATCAGCATATCCGATTTGTTTTTTATGGGATTCAGATCGGGTGATTGTGGCGGCAACTCCATAATTTGCACATCATTGTTACTTAAAAATTTGCTTGTTAAGCAACTTGTGTGCTTATTGTCACCGTATTGTTGTAATATATAACCACGAACCATTTTTTCATGAAGAAGCATGTGTTGATCCGGTATCTCACAGTATTTAAGGGCATTCATAAATATTTCCTAAAATTTTTGTTATAGGACTATCACGGGAGCAAGCTCCTAATTTAAATATAATGCATGTTCGGCTGTTGGTAATTGATATCTAGGCAAATACATTTGTTTTGGTGGCATGCGTACGTAGTTTTTTCACCTGAGCCAAATAAATTATATTTGCTTTCGTCGCTTTTGATCAAGCTACATTTGAAAAGCATGTCAGTTATTAAGTTTAATGTCAATTATGTTCATTTGCTGTTAATCTGATGAAAATGAGTGGCCAGAAAATAGTGCGTACTAAAATTATTAAATATTTTCAACAAAACCCAACTTGGTCCTACAAAAAGTTGGCCAAACAATCAGAGGTCTGCTATCAAACTGTTTCCAATGTTATTAAACAGTATCGGGAGAACTTGTCCGTTGATATAAAACCTGGTTCAGGTAGAAGGAATTGTCCTCATGATGTTTCTAAAGCCAAAAAATAGAAAGCATTTTCAAAAGAGTTCCCAACACCTCCCGTAGGAAAGGTGCCCGGTTAGTTCAGTACGCGAACTATTTGGTACGAAAAGTTAAAGCCAATGCAGATTTAAAAGCATACAAGGCTTAACAAGTTCCTGACAGGACCGCTACTAAAAATTTAGAGGCCAAACATAGAGCACGGAAATTGAAGTCAAATTTTATACAAAAAATATACCTGCTGCATAATGGATGAAGAAATGTACTTATGGAAAATTTTTCACAGCTTCTGGTTCAATTTTTTATGTTGCAGATGCTCGAGGGAATGTTGTAGAAAAGTTTAGGATTCAATAGCAGACAAAATTTCTCAAAATGTTCTTGGTATGGCAAGCAATATGCAGTTGTGGCAAAAAAGCCAAACATTTCTTACAAAAGGCTCTATAAATACCGAAATTTACATCAATGAATGTTTACAAAAGATGCTGCTTCCATTCATAAGACTTCTTAATGTGTCCACTTATTTTTGGCCTGATTTGGCATCCTGTCACTATGGAAGCAAGGTATTGAGTGGTACAAGAACGATAATGTGGTATTTGTACCAAGAGAGGCAAATCCTCCAAACTGCCTGGAGCTAAGTCCAGTGAAGAGATATTGGGCTCTTGTTAAACGAGAATTGAAGAGCACAAAAAAGGTGTCCAAAAGTGTGGTAGATTTTAAACGGAGATGGACTACCTGTTCGAGCAAAGTGACAGAAAGCACTATACAAACGTCAATGGAAGGGTTTCCGAAAAAGGTTCAAAATTTCATCACTAGTGATTAGAACTATAAAAATATTTTTTTTTTTTGTTAATTGTAACAATAATTTCAATCAAATATAAAAAGATTCAAAACTGTAAGTTCAGTGGTTAAACTTTTATTAACATATGGGGCATTTCACGTCCAGTGAACCAACTTTTGAAATCGATGTCTTCCGATCGGGATGAAATTTGCACCAATGTTAGTTCTATTGGATAGTAATTCGGACACAATTTTTCAACAAGATCGGTCAAGAACTCTCTGAGTTATAGGAGGTCAAAATTTGACATTTTGGCCAAACAGGTGTTTTTTCTTATCCATATAACTTATTACCTATTGTTCTTAGCAAAATGTGTCCCAAATAGTTTAGATAGCTATTTATGCAATCTTTGGAAAAAAAAAATTAAAAAAAATTAATAAAATATTTTTGACTTTTTTTTTTAAAAATCAAAAACATTTTTGACTTTTTTTTCAAAATGGGCCCTTTTTATTTTTTTTTTTTATTTTTTTTAAGAAAGCTTAGGTCTTTTCCTAAACGACCTATATGGTCGCTTAGTGGGATGCGAGTGGGATATCTATCAAAAAAAATATTTTGTAACTCAAGATATGAAATTTTTTGACTTTTTTTGCAAAATCAAAAACTTTGTTGACTTTTTTTAAAAAAATGGACCAATTTTTTAATTTTTTTTTTTGCTCAGAAGAAAGCTTATGTGTTTTTCTTTAACACCTTTTTTGTCGCTTAGTGGGATGCGAGTGGGATATCTATCAAAAAAATGTTTTGTAACTCAAGACATAAAATTTTTTACTTTTTTTTTGCAAAATCAAAAACTTTTTTGACTTTTTTTCCAAAATGGACCCTTTTTTTAATTATTTTTTTTTTCTCAAAAGAAAGCTTAGGTCTTTTCCTTTAAAACCTTTTTGGTCGCTTAGTGGGATGCGAGTGGGATATCTATCAAAATAAATATTTTGTAACTCAAGACAAAGGTTTTTAAATTTTTAGGATATGCACTATTTTGATTTTTTTCATATTTATGTGTAAACCTTAAAAATTAAACTCACGCGGAGAAACTAGACACATTAGCCTTTCCGATGGTATGTAACAACCTAACTAAAATTTCATAGCCTCGATACTGTTATACCCATAATATGTTAACCTCAGGAATAAAAATCACTTTTTATACCCTACACCACCATAGTGGGGAGGGTATATTAAATTTTTGCAGATGTTTGTAATACCCAAAAATATTAGTCTAGCCCACCTTAAAGTATACCGATCGACTCAGAATCGCTTTCTGAGTCGACTAAACGATGTCCGTCCGTCCGTCTGGCTGGCTGGTTGTCCATGTAAACCTTGTGCGCAGAGTACAGGTCGCAATTTTGAAGATATTTCGATAAAATTTGGTACATACAATTTGTTCGGCCCAAGGACCAAGCCTATTGAAACTGGCTGAAATCGGTTCATTATTTCGCCTAGCCCCCATACAAATGTCCTCCCGAAATTGGACTTTATCGGTCATAAATGTTCAATTTATATAGGTACCTACACAAATTTTTCTCCAAATAAGTTTTATATACACAAAATTCATGTCACCAAATTTTATGATGATCGGTCCATAATTAGTCATAGCTCCCATATAAGGCCTGCTTCCGATAATCACTTTAACGAGCATAAATCTCCTAAAAATGTTGGTATACACATAAAATGCAACATAAATAACTTTCATATAGACATTAATAACACCACTTAATTTCATGATGATCGGTCCATAATTTGACATAGCTCCCATATAAGGTCCACTTCCAAAAATCGCTCACGAATATAAATTATTGCGCTGAAAACTACCTATAGGATTGAATAAAAAAGCCGCAAGATGCAAAACTCAGACAAATTTTGGGGGCGGAAAATTAATAGCGGTCGGCCTCACATTGCACCCCTCCAGTGGCTATTATCGGTCAGTTGTAGTGGTTTTTTTTAAGGTTTGAAATATGAAAATATGAAAAAAATCAATTAAAAAACCTTTGTCTTGAGTTACAAAATATTTATTTTTATAGTTATCCCACTCGCATCCCACTAAGCGACCATAAAGGTTTTAAAGAAAAAGACCTAAGCTTTCTTTTGAGAAAAAAATAAAAAAGGGTCCATTTTGGAAAAAAAGTCAAAAAAGTTTTTGATTTTGCAAAAAAAAAAGTAAAAAAATTTTATGTCTTGAGTTACAAAATATTTTTTTGATAGATATCCCACTCGCATCCCACTAAGCGACAAAAAAGGTGTTAAAGAAAAACACATAAGCTTTCTTCTGAGCAAAAAAAAAATTTTTAAAAATGGGTCCATTTTTTTAAAAAAAGTCAACAAAGTTTGGGATTTTGCAAAAAAAGTCAAAAAATTTCATATCTTGAGTTACAAAATAGTTTTTTTGATAGATATCCCACTCGCATCCCACTAAGCGACCATATAGGTCGTTTAGGAAAAGACCTAAGCTTTCTTAAAAAAAATAAAAAAAAAAATAAAAAGGGCCCATTTTGAAAAAAAAGTCAAAAATGTTTTTGATTTTTTAAAAAAAAAGTCAAAAATATTTTATTAATTTTTTTAATTTTTTTTTTCCAAAGATTGCATAAATAGCTATCTAAACTATTTAGGACACATTTTGCTAAGAACAATAGGTAATAAGTTATATGGATAAGAAAAAACACCTGTTTGGCCAAAATGTCAAATTATGACCTCCTATAACTCAGAGAGTTCTTGACCGATCTTGTTGAAAAATTGTGTCCGAATTACTATCCAATAGAACTAACATTGGTGCAAATTTCATCCCGATCGGAAGACATCGATTTCAAAAGTTGGTTCACTTGACGTGAAATGCCCCATATATGTATGTTAAGAATTTTTCAATCTCAGTCCTTAATTTTTTTGTAATCTTGACTAGCTATTTAAAAAACTTATTGTGCGAAAAAATTAAAAAAAAAAAAAATAATCAAAATAAAATAAATATTGAAATAAGGGTCGTGCTTTTTACATCGTTTTCTTACACATTGTTACACTAGTGTTGGTGTTTAAAATCATCGTTTTTGAATTTTAAACGTATTATAAAGCTCTTAAAAATATTAACTAATACTTAGTACAACAAAATAATCACTCACCTACTCAATCAACATATGTAGTACAAAACGAAACACTTTTATTTACTCTTTAATTTATTTTACAACTTTTTTTATTTCTCATTTATTTAGCTTTTAGCTTCCAAAGATCTGTACTTCATTTCGTACAATAAACTTAAAAGCTTATTTGACCTTTATTTACTTTGTATGAAGCTTTTTTACTATACTCCAAACACACACACACACACTCCACTAACACTTTTTCTCAACGAACGGCCGAACCAAAGCAACACGCCGACCGGCACAAAATTGCATTCATACAATAATTTTTATACCCTCCACCACCACAAGTGGTGAAAGAGGGTATATATACGTTTGTCATTCCGTGTGTAACATCGAGAAATATTCATCCGAGACCCAACAAAGTATATATATTATTGATCCTTATGAAATTCTAAGTCGATTGAGCCATGTCCGTCTGTCTGTCTGTCTGTCTGTGTAAAACACTCTCACGACCAAAATACATAAGCAAAATTAATGAAATGTATACCAAAATCTTTATAATTTTTCTAAGCAGTTTGGTATTGAAAATCAGCAAAATCGAGTTGGTAGAACCAGGGTTATGGATCAAAATGTAAGACAACCTCCAAAAATGTTTATAATTTTCTCATGATTTTTGTGACTTTGGGTAAATTCATTGGAGAGAATACCATGAAATTTTGCACTCATTATTTATATGATAAAAGGACAAATTCGGTTGAAAATGGAAAGAATCGGTTCATAATTTCTCGTAGCCCCCATACAAATTTCTTCCCGAAATATGGTGCTATGGTATATAAATGCCCATAGAATTGCAGTATCCATACAAAATTCAGCACAACTAAGTCTCGTGTAAACAGAAATCGCGAGACCAATTTTTTTTTTGGTCGGGCACTATTTGACCATAGCCCCCATATAAAGTTTACTTCCGAAAATCATTTAAATACACTTAAATATCTTATATATATCGGTATCAGGTTGAAATTCAACTTGCACAATTCTCTTGCACATAAAAATAGCTGTAGGAAATTTCATGAAGATCGGCCCATAATTGGTTATAGTTCCCATATAAGCACCACTTCCAAAAAACACATTCATTTTCATAAATATCTGAAAAATATCGTTATCGAATTAAAATTTTACAGAGTAGTATTAATTAACAAATGATACTACTAGATTGTGTGAATATCGGTTCATATTTGACCGTAACTCCCATATAAGGTCCATTTCTGAAAATTACTTAAATACTAATAAATCTCTTATAAAGGCTTCTATCTGGTTAAAATTTCAAATAAATATTTCCCATATATACGAAAATCGATGTGTTGAATTTTATGAAGTTCGGCCGATAAGTGGTCGTAGTTCCCATATAAGGACCACTTCCGAAAAACACATTAAACTCTATAAATATTTTAAATATTCGACATCGAAATAAAATTGTATACAGATCAATATATTGTATTCAAAAATACTGAGTTTTGTGAATATCGGTCCATATTCGACCATATCACCCATATTAGCTCCATTTCCAATAATCACAATAATACCCATAAAAGTCTATTTAATTATATCTTCCAAAAAAAGTCGCACATCCGAAAAATACATTAACGCATATATACACTCATATCCGTTAAAAATGTAACAGATATAAGTTTCAAGTAGACTTGGTGACTATGGGTTCATAATTATATATATATAAGGCTCACATTCGGAAAATTCATTAGAACAGAACAGAAATATACTTTTAAATTTTGACTAAATATATTTGTTTACTCTTTTTTATATTTTTTTACTTCACTTGTGGTGAATAAGGAAAATGTTGAGCCAATCGGTAATGTTAACCAATTTTTAAGTATATAAAATGTTAAATAGTACATTTTATTCCTATTATAAAATTAAAGACTCTGTTGAAAATGGTAGGAATAAGTAGTTATTTCAATTATAAGTTGCTGAATTAGATAACATTTTTATACATTTGAAATATAATATCTTCTGCTTATAGTCCACAAAAATTGTGCAACTGTACTTGTAAATTATAATCGAAAACTACTGTGTTACATTAACATTCTACCAATCTTCATAATCGGAGCTAAGTCCCAATGCAAACACTAAATATGGATATTAGAGTGTTTATACCAATGTAATTTCTAAAATTTTCATCTATTTTAGGTGGAGGGTATTTAAGATTCGGCATAGCCGAATATAGCACTCTAACTTGTTTTCTTACAATTTTATAACACTTGTATCACAAATTTACTTGATATTACTTGACAATATTTTTACACACATTTATTAAGAAATATTTATGTAAAAATATTTGCAATTTTTTAACTATTAACATGATTTATTAATTAATTAATCGAGCTCTAATCACCGAACAACCGAACACTTGTTAAATTTCTAGAAAACTAAAAGAAGAATCCAAGTAATGCTACTGTTGTTGTTGTCATTAGTGTGTAGTAAATTGTACAGTGATGCAAAGTGGTTTAGAATCGTTTTTTTTTGGAAATAATTCGGTATCTCGGAAACTATTCGAGATATTGTTCACATTGTTTCACTATGTTTCACATAGTTAGAGCTGAGGTTTTTTCGAGTTGATTTGCAGTTGTTCAGCTTCGTAGCGCTAATGAGGGCCAGTGCCTTACCCCTCAAACTTGGTCACCACGGATCTCAAATTTTTAAAAAAAATCGCCAAAAATCCATTTATGATCCGAATAAGGTGAAATTTTAAAAATAAATAGTGCTTAAGAAGGTCTACAAAATATACTTACATGTGTAGGTTATCTCTATTAGTTGAGAAGATATTTAGGTTTATTTATTTTTTTATTTTGCTCGATCTTTTTATGATTTTTTTAAATGTGGCGGGACTACGGAGGGTCGAATTATTCTAAAGTATTACTTATATTGGTTATAAAATTCTAAATAAAATAAAAATTACTTGCAAACTGTTATCTCCTCAATATAAAAAGCTACACGCATCCAAATTTGGAACATGTAAAAAGGGCCGCATTTTTACGTTTTTCCCAAAAAAACCCATATATAGTCTTCGGAACTATATACAATTTTTATATGATTCGGAAAGAGAACTTAATGCAAAAGCGTGTAAAGTAAAACTTTGCTCACTTAAGTGGACAGAACAACCCTCAGACATATTCCAACTTGGCTAATTAACAAAAAAAAGGTTGATTTGTAAAAAATTCTTAAAAGGCAAAGCACCGATGCTCGAAAAATCTTCATATTTGTATTACCCTATATGTTTCTTAAATACTTACAAAGTTGTTTTTACTATCATAAGGCAAATAACGTAACAGTAGGAACTTTTCTTTAAAAATATAACTCAATTTTCAGAACACATTTTTCCCGTTTTAGGAATTTCCGTATTTGAAAATAAAAGATTTCAAAAATTATAATATCATTGATTTAAGAACATTTGGATCTATATTAGTTCCAAATTTTGTTATCATATCTTTAACCGTTAGCATTTTACATTAATTCAATTTTTATATATTTTTTTTTTATGGAAAATCACCATAATATATTTTTTCTTAGTTTTTAAGGTAAATGACGTCCCAAAAATTTCTGAAATTATTTAATTTTACTAAAACATCTATCTTCAAGTCCTAAGGTTTTCCCTGATATCAAATACTTATATAAAAAGTTTTCATGTACTCATCAGAGTTCCACAAACCTTGACCTCTTTGAAAATTTTTTACGTTTTTTCATATATATTTTCGTAACAATAGCTCCAATAGTTCCCGAGATACCGAATTATTTCCAAAAAAAAGTTTCTAGACCACTGTGCTGTGTTCGTTCCCCTGTAAGCATCTTCTAATGGAAGATGATTTTCGATAAAATTTTTTTAAAGTACATTAGTGTTTTCTAAATTTTACCAAATTAGTTATTGGTGTACCCTTGTACTTATCAAGTTCGAATTGTACCAAAAAAAAGTACAAATGTAACAACTTTGCCATCCCTGATTGACAACCATTTTGATGTTTATCATTTATCAGGTCTAGACATAGGCACACTTAAGAAATAATGAATAATCAAGGCCGATTTCGTAGATATTAAAACAAACGTATTTTTGTCCATATAAGCAAAAATAAAGTGATTATTCTCAATTCTCCATATAAACATTTTATTTATTTAAATTAAAACAATTGTATACAGCACTGCAAGTGGTAATCTAACGTGCAATTTCCCGCACCAATGAAATGAATAAATGATTAAATATTAAATTGTACAACATTCTTTATATTATTTTCGGTATTTTTGGTCATTTTCTCTGCTGTGTATCTGAGTTGTTTTTTTTTTTGCAATTACTTTTATGTGACTTCATATATCACTACTAGACTTGACAATGATGTCTGTGAGGAGCATATATACATATATATATATATGCGTATACGAAGTGTATCGAAATACATACATCTGTACATATGTATGTACAACAGAATGGAAAGCAGTAACGATCAATGTAAGCAGATTAATGTCAGCCAAGGACGCTTGCCATGATACATTAAAACCAGTTATTACATTTTTTGTGTTTCTTACAAAAAGGAAATCACAAGATGACATACAAGTTTTTGTAACAATGTTATATACATTCATATTTAAAAATATTTACCTTTATTCACACATCAATTATTTATGTACTTTAAACTTTAAATAAACTTTGTCTGCTTTAAGTAAAGAGCCAAATAAATAAAATAAATAATAAATACATAAGATTCCTATTATTTTGAAGAAATCTAGCTTAAAATGTTACAAATTGTGTAGTTACATGTTGGTAGAAAGATTTAGGTCCATATAAAGCTTGTTTACGTCCAATATCATCACGATATTAATTATTATCAGACAATTATGAAAGTATGCCCGATTTCGCCATACTTTAAAGTATAATTTCAGAGTACTTAGAACTAACACTCAAACAGTATCACTGATATTGTCATTTATAATACCAAACAAACCTTAACAAGTAAGAGAGCTATATTCGGCTGTGCCGAATCTTATATACCCTTCACCAAATTATACTTTAAAATAAAATTTAAAAATTCTTATTTTTTAAAAAAATTTTTTTCGAAATTTTTTTTTTTAAAGTTTTTTCTAATTTTTTAAATTTTTTTTTTTTATTTTAAAAAATTTTTTTTTTGATTTATTAGTGAAAAAAGAGTTTTTTTGTGAAAAAAATTCGGGTTAAAAATATTTTTCCTGATTTTGACCCACTGTAAGTCCAACTTACTATAGCCTTATATACATCGTTGCAATGGACTTTGAAATATCTATTATTAGATATCCATATTAGATTGTCTATATTTATGACTTAGTAATCAAGATATAGATCAAAAATAAGCCAAAAATAGAGGATGTCTCGGATTTTTGCTCATATCTCCGTTATTTATGCACGGATTTTGCTGATTTTAAATAGGAAACTTCTCGAAAGCATGTCTGACAGAATTATTGAAGATTTGAATCCCGAAGATATCTGGGGTCTTCAGAAAATTGATTTCAACAGACAGACAGACAGACGGACATGGCTAAATCGACTCCGCTATCTATAAGGATCAAGAATATATATACTTTATATATTCGGAAAATTATATTGTGGAAATTACAAACTGAATGACAAATTTATATATACCCTTCTCACGAAGGTGAAGGGTATAAAAACTATCTGATTTGTGGAAAATTTTAGCCGGCTAGATCATTTTATGTGGACCCTATCCTGTTTTCCACAGACAGAGACAGACAGAAAAATTAAAACCTTCGGAAGTAACCAATGATCTCTAACAACTAATCTAGTACACATGCGACTTATCGGTTATACTTATCAGTGCGTGTGGGAAACGGACACACAATTGATAAGAATATCTCTTTTACCGCTAAGCACCACATCCCAAAAATACATTAATATCCCACTCAAGGAAGGCCAAAAATACCGCTTTCCTTTATTTATTATTTCCAACATTGAGCCGGCTACAACTTTGCTGAACATCATTTTGCTATATTCGGACATTTAGATCGTCAAAATGCATGAAAAAGGCACAATAAATTACAATATCCCCTATACAATACTTACTAACTACAAATTGATTTATCTCGATTCCTAGACCTTACCCAGCGAAACACCGAGACTATATAACTTTTTTTGACTGATATATGTAACTTTTCCCTTTAAGTAGAAACCCGCCGATTTGGGCTGTCGCACAGTGTAATCGAACATAATTTTCATAGTTTTTTGAAATTTCATTAAAAAAAATGTTGACGATATAAAATTTGGGATTTGACATTGATAACCAATTTTGTCTGTTCAATAACAAAAAAGTATTACGAATAATCCAAATTTGTTTTTGTTTTTATACCCTTCACCTTCGTGAGAAGGGTATATATAAGTTTGTCATTCCATATAAAATTTGGGATTTGACATTGATAACCAATTTTGTCTGTTCAATAACAAAAAAGTATTACGAATAATCCAAATTTGTTTTTGTTTTTATACCCTTCACCTTCGTGAGAAGGGTATATATAAGTTTGTCATTCCGTTTGCAATTTCCACAATATAATTTTCCGACCCTATAAAGTATATTTATTCTGGATCCTTATAGATAGCGGAGTCGATTAAGCCATGTCCGTCTGTCTGTTTGTCTGTCTGTTGAAATCAATTTTCAGAAGACCTCAAATCACTTACAAACTTGATTCATACATCAATAAATTTTTTTTCACTCGTAAATTTAAAAAATAAAGTAAAAATTTGGAAAAGAATTAAAAAAAACTATTTCAAAAAAAAAAAAAAAAAAAAAAAAATTTGAAAAATTATTATTTTTTAAATTTTGAAGAAAAAAAATTTTTATATTTTGAAAAACAATTTTGAAAAAAAAAAAAATTAATTTTGTTTTTCTAAAAATATTTTAAATTTTTATTTTATATAATTTGGTGAAAGGTATATAAGATTCGGCACATCCGAATATAGCTCTCTTACTTGTTCGATACTAATTTCAAAATTTTCTGTGAAAAGTTTTAGTAATTCGTAATAGTTTTTTGTTATCGATTGCTTATGTTTTATAGTTAAACATACATATAAGTATGGGTAAATAAAATACAAAAATGCTTTTGTGAGAACCTACTTTGAATCAAAATTCGAAACTTCAAATAATGACGGAGAACAATTTTATACCTTGAGAGAATTGAAAATCCAAAAATTGTTTACATGTATCCGACATAAATTTAAAAATCTTGTTTTTCAATTTTCCCTTCTCTTCATACATATTCCTTAAATATACATACTACACACAGTATTTAGTACGCCTTTCGTTTTTCTTATTTTTATCCATTCAATTGAATACATCTGTAATGTGTGGCATAACGCCTACAGCATCATGTAATTTTTTTTGGAAGCGATATTGAAAACAACTGTAAATCTTATTAATGCCACACAAACACCATTAAATTGAAAGAATCATTTAAGTCCGTCAAGTAAATTGTTTTCCAATAAATATACAATTGATGGGTTTATTTATTTCGAACGTTATACTTTGTTTCCAACAATTATTGAAAGTGCCCATTTAAATGCAGCATATTAAAAGTAAAATTTTACATAAAATATTTGCCATGTGTGACCCTACCTTAAGTAATTAGTTGATAAAGTTCAGGTAAAAGAAAATGAACAATCATAATAATTGCTTCGGGTTGCGTGTATTTACTGTGTTTACATGAACCCTAAGGGGATATAGTACGGATTGTTGATAGATACACAGAGAAAACGGTTTCGTTGTGGCAACCGAACTTGTCTCCAATCTTCAACTCACAATTTGATTGTAATAACTGATGCATGTATGGTACTAGCAACCGCTTAAAAAAATAATTCGGTGATAACTACTGAAAGTAGATTGTTTTCTCATTGTAAATTGAAATCAAAACATACATAGTATAATGTACTCAGAATCAGTTTCTGAGTCGTCCGTCTGACTTGCTGTCTATGTAAACCTTGTACGCAAAGTACTTTTGAAGATATTCCAATAAAATATGGTACTTACTAGGATATTGAATTAATCGGGTTTCAGGTTTAATCGGTTAATCGAGCAAATAAATAATCGGAGTTCAGATTTAATCGGTTAATTTTAAATTATTCGATTAACCGATTTATTCTATTTTAATTTTAAATTGAAAATAAAACCATGAATTGTGTGTACTTATTCAAGTATTTTATTAATAAAACGAACAAAAACATATAAAACTCTCACGCTGATTGTAAATGTTGGAGAAATCGAAAGTTTTTTAATTTTTTCTAAAAAAAACGACACCAATGGTATAATGGAGGATTTTATATCCTCCATTATAATATATGGAGGATTTTATATCCTCCATTATACCATTGGTGTCGTTTTTTTTTTTTTTAGAAAGTTTACAGCACTTACTTTAAGTTCATACTCAGAAATTTCGGTTAATCGGTTAAATGACACAAATTAATCGGTTTTTTTGTTATTTGAAAATCGGCAATTTTAAATTGTTCGAACAGTTAACCGACGAAAATTTTTGAATCAAGGACGAAGACTATTGAAACTGGTTGAAACCTACCCACCATGCAAATGTCTGATTTATTATAAAATTCTCCACAAAATAATTTTATAGCGTAGACAGACGACAACGTTAATATGCATTAGCAGTCTTAATTCAAATTAACTTGTAAATTATCCCCATCCTAATGCGCATTAACTTTGATGGAAATGCTCAAAATCAGACTGAATTTAGCTATTTCAATATGGCAATACCGTTGACAATCAATCAACTTTTGGAAAATTGTTTATTATTGTGGTATAGAAAAAAAAAGAGGGAAATTAATCTGTAACTTCTAAACGGTCAGCTCGGTTTGAATAAAATTTGACATGCACAATGAGGAAGTATTGTCGAATTTTAGTTTTGTATTTGGACCACATGGGCCTACCAGGGGCGCGGCCAGTGGTCCCCAAATTAGGTCACCTCCGGTATGTTACATTTTTAAAACGATAGTATTTCTTCGTTTGTGTCTCTTACAGATTATGAGATATTCGAATTTGAAAATTAAATTTTTAAAATTTTTATCCACCCTACTCAAGTGTTTTTATATCAGCGGGTCCAAATGTTTCCCGATTTTCTCCTTTTTTCTTTTATTAGACTAAAAACAAATGTATGTATCAAATAAAAATAATAATTGTTGGAAAATCATGACTGACTCCAAAAATCATGACTGACCCAATTTTTCGCTAGTTTTTTGGGAATAAAGCACTTTTTTTCTTTTTAAGTTATCTAAAAAATTTCCACGAAGATGTATAAGGAATTTATACTTTTTGGAAAGCTAACTTTACATAAAATATTTTAAATGAAAACCGATTTTAAAATTGTTGATACCGAACGGACCAATTCCATCCAAAAAATTTAAATTTAGGGGAAAAATTCTCAAATCGCATAGTCGATATCAAAATATAGTAACTTATTTTAGATTAGTTTCGATAACATCGCCCCTATTATTTTTCGAAACTTTCTTGGGAATTGCGGGATTCCAAATTTCAAAATTTATTTTAAATTTTGCATTTTCAATAGACAAATCTATATAACTGTGAAATTTCATTAAAAAATATTCATAAATAAAAATTTGATTTCAATTCGCAAAATTAGTATCTTCGCAAAAACTCAATAAAAAGATTTTTTGTCATATTTTTCAAAAAAGTATTCCATGAATTTTTGAATTGTCAAATGTTATACATATTTTTTAGAAATAGACGAAATTCCCTATCCATTGATATATAACATTCTGCCTTATGTTTTTTAGGTGGCAATTAATTAGGGAAAACTTAACATCTAGCACAGAATTTACCGATTTGCAACAAATTTTTTCACAATTAAATAGTTGTTTACAAACAAACAGCTGTTTACTAAATGCAAAAACTGTCGTTTGTCAGGGTTAAATTTTAATTCACATTAGTGTGCTGTTAATGCAAATTAACTCTGTCGTCTGTCACTATCTGGAAAATAAACGAAAATTTCAAGGCTTTCAATATTAATCTAAAAACCTTTAGTGTTAATATAAGAAATTATCCCCCATGGTTCCTTGACCCTAACCGCATAATTACTTCACTTCATAATTTTAATAAAAACCAACATAATACCTTACAATTTAGAATATTATTTAAGGAAATTCAGGCTCAATACCACCGACATAAATTTATATACTTATACTGATGGATCAAAATCCGAACATATAATAGGATATAGTGTAATCTATATCTATATAAATATATAAATGTCTTTGTAAGTTTGTTTGTTTGTTTGTTTGTTTGTTTGTTTGTTTGTTTGTTTGTTTGTTTGTTTGTTTGTTTGTTTGTTTGTTTGTTTGTTTGTTTGTTTGTTTGTTTGTTTGTTTGTTTGTTTGTTTGTTTGTTTGTTTGTTTGTTTGTTTGTTTGTTTGTTTGTTTGTTTGTTTGTTTGTTTGTTTGTTTGTTTGTTTGTTTGTTTGTTTGTTTGTTTGTTTGTTTGTTTGTTTGTTTGTTTGTTTGTTTGTTTGTTTGTTTGTTTGTTTGTTTGTTTGTTTGTTTGTTTGTTTGTTTGTTTGTTTGTTTGTTTGTTTGTTTGTTTGTTTGTTTGTTTGTTTGTTTGTTTGTTTGTTTGTTTGTTTGTTTGTTTGTTTGTTTGTTTGTTTGTTTGTTTGTTTGTTTGTTTGTTTGTTTGTTTGTTTGTTTGTTTGTTTGTTTGTTTGTTTGTTTGTTTGTTTGTTTGTTTGTTTGTTTGTTTGTTTGTTTGTTTGTTTGTTTGTTTGTTTGTTTGTTTGAAATTTGGAACGTAGATAGATCCTTATTTGGAAGCGTCAATAGGCTATAACTTTTTTCAATACTTGGACCAGAAAGGGGTAAACAGGGAGAAAACCGATAAAATTGGTACCTTTAGTTCTTAAACAATAAATACTAAACGGCCGAAACGATTTTATTGAAATTTCCAACATAGACTACGACAGGGGTAGCGAAGCGCACCGGGTCAAGCTAGTAAATAATAAAGTCATAAAAACCTTAATCTTACCATCATATAGTTCCAGGTTATCTGCTGAATTAATTGCTATATATCAAGCCATTAAATATGTTGAATCAAAGACAGCCAAATACGGGATTTGTTCCGATTCATTATCTTCTTTGAAAATGATAATGAATATTTCAAATAATAACCCCTATGCATCCTACTTTCATAAGAAATAGCTTGATTCAAAAGCGAAACAATATATCTTTAATATGGACACCTAGCCGTTGTAACATCGAAGGAAATGAATATGCAGATATGGTTGCAAAGGAGACACTAAGAACGCCTTTATTAAGTACTGAAAATTACAACTCTAAGGATCTCCTGAAATATATCAAGCACTTTTATAATATGTATAAAACCATTAACTGTACAAAAATCAATATAAAGAAATTTTCCAATAGTGATATTAACAATCTACTATACATAAAAGAGACATGATAAAATTTTTATGAATTCGACTAGGACACTCCAAATATACACACTGCTATTTAATAAAAATATCCAATATGCAAAAAGTAGGCTAAAGGGCAAATTTAGTCCAAAAAGGCTTAATTAAATAGAAACGCACACAAAATTAAAAGAAACAAATTTATATAGTTATTCAGTTCAGAACTTAGAATGCTGGAATTTCTGATCTCCTAAAAATTTAATTAAGATTGATAAATTTGGCGTTGATTTCAGATTTGCATTTCAAAAAATTAATTTGATACTGCACGTATCACTTCATTACCTTATTCATTAGAACGAACATTAGAGTGGATATGTGAAAAAGTGCCTTTTTAGCCGTACAATATTTTAAGAGCTAGTCGCACTGTTGATACGGTAGGAATGGATTTAAAATTTGTTTTTATAAAACAACTAAAACAAAACGAATACATAAATAAAAAATAACAAGTTAAGTAATCCGTTTTACAAAATCCAGTTAGTTTTCTATTTTAATGCTCCTACAATAGCAAAATGTATGTTGTAATAAACACTGTGTTCATATTATAAAAACACCATTTCTAACTGAAAACAGCTTTAAGAACTTTTTAGCATACGGAATTACGTCATAGTAGAACTTTGATTCGAATTACGTATTTAATATATTTTTCACAACAATGTAAAGGATTATCCAAAATTCCTGCCTGCGTATAGTTAGTTGTAATGGTGTATTGAATACATATTGTTTATCCTTCATTGTTCTTTATCACCATAAAAGTTTATTTGTATTGTAGCACTGAAAATCTGTAGAATAACCAATATAAATACTTATGTGTGTGTGCCCAGCAGATCACACAGAACTTCCCCGAACTAGTGATTTTACCTATTATTTATGGTTACCACTATTTACATAAATAGCTACGCGACAAGTTATTTTAACATGTGCGGGTCCTTAGCAGGGGGTCGATTGGTCCCATATAGATTACAAATAGACTGCCTATTAGTTGCTCCCAAGTTGTCAACGCATTGAATTTACATACCGGTTAGGCAGCAATTCACATTGATCCCAGTCCAATAACCGATTGCTTGTAAACATAACACCAATTTATTACTTCTGGTGGGTAATATAGCTACTTTTGCAGTACAAAATAAATGCTTAAAGTGACTACAATCTAGATTAGTTATATACACTAAAGTGACAATTGAATTCACGCTAGATTACCTGGAACGCATAAAGTAAGCAATTGACTGCACTACAAAGAACAAATACGTGAGCAAAAAAAAATAAATATATAACTTGGAGTCAGCCAAGTAACAATAACATTGACTACTTGTAAAACTGCTGGGTGGTGATTCCTACTCCTACTAATACAATTATATTAGCATCCAACACCATTACCCCGAAAAAAAATTAACAAATGTCAAAAATGGATTTCTCGAGCCAAAAAACCTCCCATATACATTTGGTTAGAGGAAACAAAATTTTCTTTTGCCTCGATTACCTATTTTGAAAAATGCGGTGTCTCGAAATTTATTTTTGAGCTTTGGTTTCTCCGTCAAAGATTCATGAAATGACCCAAAGAACAAGAATCGCGAAACGTCATTGTCGCAAAAAACTTAACTCACCCTAATATATATGTATCTTGTACATATACATTATAAACTCATATTGTGACATCTACATATTGTATGTAAATGAAATAAACACACACGTACCTACATTCGTTTAAAGCAAATCCTTATGTTTGTACAGCTTTAAGCTATTCAATATAAATACACACACACACTCGCTCCCATATCTCTCCCCACACACACAGTCATATCCCTGCAGTTCTGGGTGACTGTCCTGAACAAGTGATTTTTACCATCAATTAGGGTTACCACTAAACCATTTCCAGAACTTTCTAATTGTATTCCAGAAATTTCAAATTATATCGCAGAATATTCTTATTGGAAATGGTGTAGTTACATAAATAGCTACGTGATTAGTTGTTTTAACATGCGTATTTCCTAAACAGTATTTTGATCCAACAAATATTAAAAATGGTCTGGTCCGGAATAGTCGACGCATTGAATTCACATACCAGTGACATAGAGTCAGTTACTTGCTACCTAAGTGGTTACTTAAGTAATTAGCTACAATACTAGTTATTTTAACATGTACTAAGCAGAAGCTAATTGACCTCAAATATTTAGTTAAAAATACATCTCCTAGACTGCTCAATAACCGATTTCTCGTAAACAATCTTCCTCCGACTACCATTCAATAGATTATATTTGGTGGGGTAAAATAACGCTACATTACCTATTTGTGAATTATATCAACACAATTTGTATAAAACTAGTTTGTACGTAGCATTCAAAGAAATTAGGGATACTTAAGTAGCAATTGTCATCATGCTAGATTACATGGGATATATATAGTAACCAATTGTCTTCTCCGTGTGCTACAATCTGCACATACGTGTCTAATGACCCAAAATATGTAAATTGGAGTCGGCCAAATGGTCAGACATAAGTGATAATTACTGTCTCTCTGGGATACATTGATTTCATGTAAAACATGGCAAATAATGCTTTCTTTGTAATTAACGTTTTTAATGTTTTTGTTTATTTTGTGCGATAAATGAAAAAAATTGATTATATTGTTTTACTTTAGAAATATTTTTGGTAGAAGTTTTGAGTCTTGAAAATATAGTTCAAATCAGTTCGTGATTTCCAAAAAATCAAAAAAAAAAAAAAAAAAAAAATTTCGAAAAAAATTTTTCAAAAAAGTTCAAATATTTTTGGAATTACACAATAATTTCAGATATGGCATTATCTTCTTGTAGATTCTACATACATACAGTCTCAAAAATGAGTAAACACCACAAATTATCTGATTTTTTAAGATAATGAAAATCCTGATGGAAAGATTCATCGATTAAGTGCTTAAAGACCAAATTCAAAACTTTAACTCAGCTACACCTCCTCTCTAGTCGTGGGAAGTGTTATTAAAATCGGACTAACAGTTTCAGTTACAGATTTATTTCCACTTTTTTTCATTGCTGCTTAGGACAATGATAAACATTTTTATGTGATTCTTGTTAATTTTAGTTGGCGTGAGAATATTTTACACCATCACATACACGGAAAGGCAGACTGAAGGACATAGCTCAATCAATTCATAATGATCATGATGATATTTAATTTGTTGTGTCTTAGTTGAATATTTATTAATCTTATACACGAAATGATAAATATTATATTCCCTAATTTACTACTTTTGGTGGTTACAATTTAGAGAATAATTCTAATTTTTGCAGATTAGAAAAATATATATATATTTTTTTTTGGAAAATGTCAAATAAAGTATAAAAATCACATTTACCGGAGTTGATGACATGTTTTCTAAAGGCTTCAGAAAAAATACTAGTTTTTACTGGTGTTTGGTAGTGTTTATTAAAACCGGTTTGTCGGTTAACCGAAAATTTCGGTTAAACGATTTCGAAAAAACCGGTTTGGCCAGTTAACCGACATTGAAAGGAATCATTTTAAAAGTTTAAACAATACTATATCAAGTATATGTAGAAAACATACAATATCTAATCAAGTATACATTGCTTTAAAATTTGTATTCTGGAATGGTTAAATTTGATAATTATAAATATGCAAAAGTCCAAAATCCATTTTATTTTGTAAAAATTTCAAAATAATTATGTCAGTCAAATGGAATTGAGTATAACTATGTTACTAAATATATAAAACTAGTTGTATACTATCTGCAAATAAATTCACAGAGAAATCATTCAATCATTTAGTTCAGTCAAACACCGCAGAATAAAAATGAACTGAACAAAAAGAACAAACTTGTTAATTTATTTGTTCTGAATAAAAATGAACAATCGGTAAAAAGAACGATTATGCCCGACTCTACTAACTATGACATTAAAAATAGGTTAACTACCGTTATGGAAAAATAATAATAATTTTTTACAATTTATATTCCCAACATAATACAAATACAAATTGGCGTTACCGTTCGAGCCGGTAGCCAACCTTGCTTTTAAAACTGCAGGGTAGTTACACACCATTACACATGGATACACAAAAGTCATGATTAAAAAAAATAATAAAAATTTGCATATCCGTTTATTGTCTACTGTTAAAGTACAAATGTTGGGATGATGATGTATGTATTTGTTAGTACAATGAAAGACACAATAGATAAATGCAAATATAATAAGAAGAAATTATTACGACAAACGGAAGGACCTGGTATAATTTTCCTAGTTCTATAACATATTCTGTTTATATATAAAATTTCGACCTTTCTATAATAAGGTATAGATACATATCTGTGGACTTTTGACAAAACAACTTAAGTGTAATTTTAAAATTTTTCAGGAGTGCACAAAAACTGTTGAATTCATCGATAATTATTTTATTCATATTGTTACGATTTTGCAATATCGATTTTAATTTAACGGTCGGTAACGACAGCCTGCAGCATTCATCATGTTTATAAAAACGTCCATCAGTAGAAGCTTCTATTTATCAATAATGTTGATAGCATGCAGTTATTAGCATTGTTTGTAAGTATGGCAACACTGCATGTTTAAGCTGCTAACATTAACATCGAAAGCTCTAGAATTCGAATGTTTTAGTTGTCCGTTAAGATCATTGTAGAAGATTAACGAAAGATGGCGTGTGTATAAATAGTGGCGGAGGTTGCAGTCGTGAGTTGAGTTGATCATCGATGCTGTTAGAGTTAACATCAGCTGTACATTTAAGTTTTTACATTTTAAATAAATAATTTTAAGCTACTAAAACTGCTTTTATTTGCAATCAAATGTATCCGGTTTATTTAACGGAAATAAACCAACGTTTTAAAAGGGTTAAAACGTAACAATATTTTTAAAGCCGCTAATAAATTTTAAAATAAATTTCAAAACAACATTTGATTTTTTGAAACGTTACTACGTTTGCAAATAAAAAATGTACTAAATGAAGTGATCGAGAGAAACTATAAGTATTTCCGAAATCTATGTGAAATTATTTTTTGTTTTGAGCGAAAAGTTAGCCCCTAGAGATGTTCTAAAAATTCTGAAATTTGTTGACGAGAGTTTTAAAAAAATTTAAAATGGAATTTTGAAGCTGCCGTTAGTGGATCAACGCATCGGGAGAGATGCTTACATACATAAATTTCAGGACATAAAAATTTTCAAAATCTCTATATGGGAAAATTCGAAAATCAGCTTCAGGAATAAATAGATCTAATGCAGTATCTAAAGCCATTGACTTTCTAATGGAGCTCATCGGTTGGATGGTTTCAGAGTCTATAGCGGACATACATTGGTAGGTAGAAACCTTTTTTGTGTTTTATATATATAGATTAGAATGATGATAGTTATCTAATGGCAAACTTTTTCATTTTCTATTTTATAAATGCATCTCTAAACATCAGATTCATCTTAATATTTTAAAGTCCATAGAATTATTCAAACTTCGACATTTCATTATTCTGGAGCACTCTAATCTATATACATACATATATTTAATAACATTTACCCACCACTGTATATGTTAATGTGGGTTTATTTTAAATACCATATGTGTGTGTTCTGCACACACACATATACATGCATACATACGTTATAGGGTAAGTGTGTGCGTGCTTGTTTTATGTAGATCCTTAGTAATTGATAACGTGTAGTTTAATGTATTTTTAACGGTTATTTATAGAATTTAATGTTAAATGATGCATACAATTTTAAAACATTAGAATTTCGTTTTGCATTTGTTGTATTTTCATAAGTATTTATTTAAATTTGCTCATGTATTTGACTTCTAGACTTGTACGCTCAACGCCTCATTATTTTGTTGTACCTCAATTATGGCAGAACGCCTTCTGAGGGGCGGGGAGCGAGAAGCGAAGAGTGATAGACAACAATGTTATCAAAACGAGCAAACTTTATAATATATTAAAATTGATTATGTTTTTCAGTTGGTTTATGTGCATTTGTATGGAAGTTCATGAGTTTTTATATGTATTTCAGTGTTAATATGTGTTCATTCATACTAAATAGCAGCAGCATCACGCTTATCACGTAAATAAGGTGAAAATTTCATTTGCATTTTAATGCGATAAAATAGAATAATAAATATGTTTCCTCATCTAAAGTAATAAAATAGCAACAAAAAAAAAAAAAAAAATCAAAAGTTCATGGTAATTTGTTAAAATGTGCACAACTAACCGAAAAAAAACATAAAATGACCTATAGACATCTGAAAAAAAAAACAGGTCCTCTCATATGGAAGTTTGTTCAAAATGGATTAACTAAACAAGGTCAGAGAGTAGAAGGGCATCAGCAACAACACCAATGGAATTATAAATAGTTTGTAATTCAATTTTATTTAAAAAAGTTACTTTTGTACTTGAAATCAAAATGAATTCATGATATCATGTAACGTGTTCATGATTTGAATATAAATAGGTTCAAATATTTAATTATAAGTTAAACTTGTTTTATACACCCACCAAATTAAGACGACTTGGTTAGTTATATATTTTCTACTACTGGAAAATATCAGTGGCAAATTTCACCTTGCTGGATTCACGAATTTAATTGTTATCGGGATCAAAATATGTATAGTGATCAGAACAAACATTTTCAAAACTTTTAACAATTCAACCTTTTTTACGAAAAATAAGTTAGCTATTAGCAATAACTATTTGTACAAAATTTCGGTTTACTAGGTTTTTAAACGTCGGAAGTTAGAGAGAAGGGCATAGCTACATCGTCTTAGAATTTTATAAATACCCATAATACAAATAGAATGACAAAATCTATTATATACCCCCATATTGTATTTTCCGGATGTAAGAATTATAGAGGAGTCATATATAATTATGGATCGATAGTCACAAAATCCAGTAGTAAGATTAATGAATACTTGAAAAAAATGTGTGTTAATTTTGAGCGTTAATGTATTTTTCGGGTGTGGACCTTGACCATGACCTATTAAGGGCCGATCGTCATAAAATGGGGAATAAGCCGCTGGTTCCAAATATTGTGTATAAAATGCGTAGTGAACATTTAAGATAGTGAGAACGCGGTAAACGAGTCATTGAAAGTTTGGTGTACCTATGATTTGGACAGAACGGAAAAACCACATTGACTACTGCTATTTATACCCTACACCACCATAGTGGGGAGGGTATATTGGATTTGTGCAGATGTTTGTAACACCCAAAAATATTAGTCTAACACCCACCTTAAAGTATACCGATCGACTTAGAATCACTTTCTGAGTCGATTAAACGATGTCCGTCCGTCCGTCTGGCTGGCTGGTTGGCTGGTTGGCTGGTTGGAAGGCTGTCCATGTAAACCTTGTGCGCAAAGTACAGGTCGCAATTTTGGAGATATTTCAATAAAATTTGGTACATATCATTTTATCCCATCATTTTAGCCCAAGGACCAAGCCTATTGAAACTGGTTGAAATCGGTTCATTATTTCACCTAGCCCCATACAAATGTCCTCCCGAAATTGGACTTTATCGGTCATAAATATTTAATTTATATAGGTATCTACACAAGTTTTTCTTTAAATAAGTTCTATATATACGGAATTCATGTCACCAAATTTTATTATGATCGGTCCATAATTAGTCATAGCTCCCATATAAGGACTGCTCCCGATAATCACTATAACGAGCATAAATATCTTAAAAATGTTCGTATGCTCATAAAATTCAACATAAAAAACTTTCATATAGACATTAATCATATGACCAAATTTCATGGTGGTCCGTCCATAATTGATCATAGCTCCCATATAAGGCCCACTTCCGAAAATCACTTACGAATATAATTTTTTTAAATTTTGAAAGAAAAATGTTTTTGCTCATTTACTTAGTGTAGGGTATTATATGGTCGGGCTTGACCGACCATACTTTCTTACTTGTTTTGTGTTGTTAAATTATATGGTATGAATAAAAGGAAAATGACAAATCCTGATTTAACTTCTGCTAAAAGGCCTCTACTGTATTCATGCAGAGAAATAACATGGTTCGGCAAGGTTACTTAAACTACATTGTGTTGTTTTTAACAATGTATTGTTGTCGTTAACTGAAACAGAATAAGTTTTCAAACAATTATATCAAAATAACAGAACAAATGTTTAGTTTTTCGAAATATTTATTAGGTTTTTGGCACGGACATGTGTTGGAATGTATTCCTTTCCTCGCTTCTTACACCAAATTCACTTCAGAGTACACTGTGAATTAAAATTTTTAGAATGATTTTAAGCAACGAAATGAATTGATAAAATTTTTTTTTTATAACAAATTTTTTGGAAAAAATTTATTTTTATTTTTTTTTACATCAATCACTTGGCATGTAAGCCTGTATATAGGAAACTAAATAAACCATCTATAAGAATTGAAGACAGGTCGATCAACACTTATACAATAATCTTTTTATACCCTTCACTATGAGTGACAAGGGTATATATAACTTTGTCATTCTGTTTGTAATTTCTACATTTTTCATTTGCGACTCCATAAACTATATATATTCTGGATCGTTATAGATAGCGAAGTCGATATAGCCATGTCCGTCTGTATGTTGAAATCAACTTTCCGTAGCCTCCAAATAACTTACAAACATAATTGATACATCAGTATATCAGGAATTCTTCCGGCTCGGTCGCTATTTAAAATCGAGAAAATCGGCCCACAAATGGCTGTGATATAAGGAAAAAACCGGAACAACTTCGATTTTTTGCCTATTTTTGATCTATATCTGTATTACTAATATAGACAATATGGACATCTAATGATAGATATTTCAAAGTCCATTGCAACGATGTATGTAAGTCTTTAGTAATTTGGACCTACAATGGGTCAAAATCAGGAAAAATATTATTTAACCCGAATTTTTTTTTTCCACAAAAATGTTTTTGTCATACATTTGTTTTCATTAATAATTAAATTTTTATTTTTTTAAATTAAAAAAAAAATTTGGGAAAAAATTATTTAAAATTTTTACTTTTAAGTATACAGTATACAGCCGAATATAGCTCTCTTACTTGTTTTTTATGTCAGTAGCGGTATAGTATATAAATTTGATTTTGCCACGCCATTCCGTCCACAGTACTCTAGATTTTTCGGTTACCCGCTAGTCTTTTCCGAAGATTCCGTGAAAATTGTATCAAAATCGTTCCTGCCGTTTTTGAAGTAAGTCAACATTTCGATGCTTACATGAAAGAACTGGGTATTGGTTTGACCTTACGCTAGATGAGCAACACTATAATGCCCCAATGAGTGTTGGAGCAAAATGATGATGACATCTATACGTTTAACCTGAGAACCCCTAATCACAATTATTGCATCAATTTTGAGTTGGGTAAGAAGTGGCTTTGAATAGCTGTGTGGTAAAGATTATTTGTCATTTATACAACAACGTTTTCATACAAGAAAAGTCAGCTTTGGTTCAACAAAAATTGTGCGAGAATTTTTAGAGGATGAACTGATAACGTCTTTGACTGTGGGTGATGTTATAGTCATTTAGAAGCAACTGGGTAGAATCAAAATTTATGTTAGACAAAATAATATGTTATTATCATTAAATAATTCAATAAACATTTACATAATTGTTATCATTTGAGAAATACAATTGATTCGAATTAAAATATAGAAAAATCTTATTTTCATTCCTTAAAATAATTCCCAAAGAAATAATTCATTAGTGTTACAATGCTGCAGTGTTATTTAATGTAAATTGATCAAATATTTGTATTAAATATTCGAATCTTCTAAAAGCATAGAAATTATGGCGGTACATATGTAGTACTTGTGAGAAACTAAAATGTGTATTTAAACATCACAAACTTTTTCAAATTTCATGTACACTAAGACCCCGATCTGCGACATTGATTGATTTTTTCATTCCGTTTGTAACATATCGAAATATTGGTCGTAACCTCAAAAGAATACATGATTCTGAGTCTTTATAAAATTCTAAGACCGTCCGTCCGTCTATTGATGACACAATTAATTGGGCCCCGAGGAAAGAAGTTAGGAAGATAAAATTTCCTATGACAAAACAACAGGCTGTATTGAAAATGGTACACACAGAAAAGGGATTTGTTGGAAATCGGTTCTGATTATAAAAATTTAATAATGTGAAATGAAATTGTATTGTAGTTATTAAAATACTATAAATTGAATAAAATTTCTATGTTTAGAATTGTAAAACCATAATCGTAATTGAAATATGATTCCAACAACTGTAAAACATCGGTTTGTGTCTTTACTAGGGTTTGGGGTTTCCCGGATAATTTTATTTCCCGGGAAACGGGAATGAAAAATTTCATTTCCCGGGATTCCCGCGAATCCCGGAAATTTTTTTACAAGTAGAAAAATAAGTAAATAACAAAATTATTTAATAAAATTGTGTCATTTTATTAAAAAAAAGTAAAACAATACAATTCAATTGTGTTAACATAAAACAAACAAAAATTTGGTTAGAATATTTGGAGATTATTTGTTACTATAAGATGAAATATTATTTCATATGAATAATGTTATGTACATACAGTGGTGGCCATGAGGTTAGCACACTAGCTACTTGCTATTTTTAAACGCAAATATATCCTATATTTCTTAATTTTTTTATGATATCTTTTGCATGCGTGTTACTTGTCCTTCAAAGATAACGTCCCATCATGTCCAGCATTATTCCTTTATATATATTTTGCGTTTTTCTATCCAGAATAGAATAACCTCAAAAAAACACTGGACAGTATTTTAGCACAAAATAAAAAAGTTTATTCATATTAAAAAAGTAACAAAACAAAAAAACTTATTTCACTAAAAACTTAGTACTTAGTTGGATACTCTTTATTTTTTATCACAGCTGCTAGTCTCCTTGGCATACTTTCTACAAGGGCCATACAGCGATCCACTGAAATATCATTCCAAGCTTTTTCTACTTCTTTCCATAAATCGGCCAAATTTTTAGGCTTTTCTCTCATTATATGCTGCTCCACATCATTCCAAAGGTTCTCAATAGGATTGAGATCGGGAGATTGGGCTGGCCATTTTAACACGTCGATATTGTTCGATTCCAAGCAACACCTCACTAAGCGTGAGGTGTGTTTTGGATCATTATATTGCATAAATCGCCACCTAAGTGGCATGTTGTCCTCTGCATAAGGTAGCATTGTATTTAGAAGTATATTCTGGTATACATACTGGTCCATACGAGTATGAATCTTTTTTATAGGACCAACACCATACCCAGAAAATGCTGCCCACACCATCACATTACCCCCACCGTGTTTTATTGTTTTACTGGTGTACTTTGGATTATGTTGCATGTTCGGAGGACGCCTTACATACCTCATACCATCCGATCCGAATCTACAAAATTTAGATTCATCACTCTAAAGGACATTTTTCCAAAAAATTAACGTCTTTTCCAAATGCTCACGAGCAAAGGACAACCGAGCTTGTATGTTCTTTTTTGAAACATGTGGCTTATGCTGAGAAATGCATCCACGTACATTTTTTTCATTAAGTCTTCTTCTTATCGTTCTGCTGTACACGTTGATACCATATTTTCCTGAAATTTCTCTCTGGATTACGGTGGAGCTCTTAAAAGGATCTCCGACAGAGGCTCTGTATATTAAAGTGTCCTCTTTACGTGAAGTTTTTCTGGGCCGAGGAGCCTGTGTAACATTTTTAGATGTTTTATACTTCTGAATATGTCTTAGTGCATTATAAACCATCTTCCTGGAGCATTCCAAAGTATAAGCAATCTCACTTAAACTTGTTCCTCTCGAGTTCATTTGTTGAATAATCTTTCGCTGTTCCTCTGTACACAACTTTTTTTTAGCCATATCTAAATAATGTTTATTAAGTCAGTTTTTCTTCCTCATTGATTAAGTAATACCTAAACTTACCAATTAATATTTATACCCTCAAAAAACTTTTAAAAAATTTAATTCTACTTATATGTGCTAAAATTGTGTCCAGCTTATTTTACATATTACTGCACTAAAATGCAAATTTGAAAGAGAATAGCGACAGAATGCAAAAAAAAAGTAACGGGACTTATTGATCACACCATAAACAACACTAATTACCAAAAACTGTAGTTTATAATTGCAATGAAATGAAATAATTTGCTTTAGAAAACAGCAAGTATGAAGTGTGCTAACCTCATGGCCACCACTGTATATCTTCGTCACCTGCCATAGTATTCTTTAATAGAAAATAAAATTAGTTTGATAAAATTTTAATTTTATATATATATATACTCACTTTTTACATTTATTTGTAGTAAAATAAAAATTAAAGGAATTTGAAAAAAAAAAATGTTCCACACCAACTGAATTTTGGATGATATTCGTAAAAGTAGTAGATTTACTGTAGTGCCAATATTTCAAATAGCGTATGGCGTAACAACAAAAAAATGAAATTTGTTTGACGTTGTTTACTCTTCATCAAATAAAATAAAACCAATTATTTGTTTTGAATCATCATAAGTAAAATAATTTTATGAGAAATAATTTAAAACTACGTTAATTTTAAATTTCCCGTTTTTCCCGGGAAAAAAATTTAAATTTCTCGGGAATTCCCGACAATAATTTGACGGGAAATCCCGGGAATTCCCGGACGGGAAATCCCGGACCCCAAACCCTAGTCTTTACTAAACATAATTAAATTTATTCGGAAATCACAATCGAATTAATTTTAGTAAATAATAGTTGCAATTGAAAAATTCGGTTATGATTTATATACGAAAGAAAATGGAAATAATATTTTGTTGTTTTGACATTTTGAAACAAAATTTTAAAATAAAACAAATGCAAAAAATGGAAGAAATATAATATTATCCGCAAAAAACCTTCTTTAATCATTTAAAATAATGAACATTAAGCTGAGGATACGAATGGGTAAGTTCATAATTATTTTCGCTAGATACAACATAGCTTATGTACTTATTGGCAAACACATATTTTATAGCTTTCCTACAATTTATGTTTTCACTGAAGATTTGTTTATGCTGTTACAGATTAATGAATTAACTAGGCGTCGTACTACCTTATTTTGCAAGATATTGTCATGAAATCAATGCATGCTGAAGAATTTACTTGCGTGTAACTCCTGAAAAGTTTTTGCAAAACACACTACGAAATTATATATGGCCATGAAGTCAACCATCTGTAGTAGAGTTCCTAATGGATTTCCCGTTATTTGCTGTCCAGATGACGTCATAATAATATTTCAATATTTAAAACATTCATTATTATGTATTTTACTCGTTTTCTTGTGCTAAATAAAATAAATTAAAAAAAATTTTTAATTTTGAAAGTAATTCACAATAGTAGATTTTATTTTCCTACTATGTAACCGAATTGTTTTTGAAAACAGTTACGAGTACCATATTTATTCAGTAATTGTAACCGAATTTGGTGATAGTACTTGTAACCGACAAAATTCGATTGGCGCCAAATTCGGTTGTGATTACGAATCTGTTTTCTCTGTGTATTAATCGATCTATGATTTCTCCTAGCGCCCAAACATATTTCTTCCCGGAATATTCCTATATGGTACATAAATGCATTTTTAAACATTTGAAAGTAATTATATTTTGTTTATACTAGATTTCACATAAAAAACTAATACGTTGTACCAATCCATTAGTTAGCGCTAAGACGGAAAAAGAATAACCATATTTCAAACTCATTTCCAAATTTTGACTTTGATTTTTTTTCAATAATGCGCGGTTAAGATATTACCAAACTAATTTTTGTTTGTTATTTCAGAATATACATTACCGAAGATAAAATAAAGTCAATGTAACAACCGAACATTTCACAATTTAAGCTTAAATATCTTTTAAACTATGAGAGATAATATTAGTGAAATTAACAGAAATTTGTTTACCTTCTCGCTTGCTACTACCTTCATTGGAATATGTTCATTAACAACGCAAATTGGGGTCTTAGTGTATTCGAGTTTTGTGTTCCCTTTACAAGCCACCAATACTTAATATAAAAATTGAAAACTGTGCGCAAAATTGTTAACTAAACATTAAAACACTGCCCTAGTTTTTCGAAGAATTTACTCCGTAAATAACAAAGTAAATAACTTTCATTTAAATGTCCTGTGCACTCAAACACTCAGTTTAGCAACTACAATTAAGGCTACTCGTATATACGCAGACATCGTTATTTCTGTTCATAATCAACTAACAAAATGCAAATGAAAGCAAAAATATGTATAGTTTTATATGTATGTATAATGGCAACAAATTCAGCGAAATTGCATCTTTTATGGCTTTTAAACACTTTCCGGCGCATTGCAGTAGTGTGCCAGTCAGTCACTTGCTAAACACTCTCGCAGTGCCCAGCAGTGCCAATGTATCCCTTTAACTAATATTAAATTACTTGGCTGATATTTTTTGGTAATTTGACATGTTGTAATGTACAGAGAAGTCAATTGGTCACATTTTACATCCCAGGTAATGTAGGGTGGGCATAGTTACTTCAGTGTCTCTAGGTAATCTGGAGTGTAGTCGCTTAAAACTTTTTTACTGCATCTCCGAAAGTAGATAATTTACCCACCAGAAATAAGTCAATTTGTTACTTTTTACATCCTCGGTAATCTAGCGTAATCTAGGTAAAAATAATAATTTTTTTTCAAAATTGTTTTGAAAAATTTTTTTTCCAAAGTTTTTTTTATCGGCCAAGCCCGACCATATAATACCCTGCACTAAGTAAATGAGCAAAAACATTTTTCTTTCAAAATTTCAATAATTTATATTCGTGAGTGATTTTGGGAAGTGAACCTTATATGGGAGCTATGACAGATTATGGACCGATCACCATGAAATTTCGTCATGTGATTAATGTCTATATGGAAGTTATTTGTGTTGAATTTTATGTGTATACCAACATTTTTAGGAGATTTATGATCGTTAAAGTGATTATCGGAAGTAGGCCTTATCATAATAAAATTTGGTGACATAAATTCAGTCACCAGCTCATATGCCAGTATTTTAAGATCGGGTTATCAAAAGCCCAGTGTCCCCCAAAATGTGGGAGGGTTGGAAAACCTTATAAGCACTTACTGAGAATATTTCCTCTCTTAATCAAAATATGACTAACTTCATGTCATCCATGCAAACCACAATACAAGAGCTTCTGAGAGCACAGAACCAAATGATTCAAATTCTATTAACAAGAAAATGAATTTTTTAAAAATATGTTTCTGGAATGCAAATGGTTTAAACCAGCACAAATCGGAAATTTCCCATTTTATGTTAAATAAAAGCATCGATGTGATGTTAATTTCGGAAACACATCTTACAAATAGATATAACTTTAATATATCAGGTTACTCGTTCTATTACACAAACCATCCGGATGGTAAGGCACATGGCGGCACCGGTATCATAATTAGAAACCGATTGAGACACTATGCCCTAGATGCGTTTTCAAAGGATTATATGCAAGCAACATCTATTCGCCTTGAATACCCAGCTGGAGAATTAACTCTGAGCTCTATATATTGCCCACCACGTTTTTCGATGACCAAGGAAAAATTTGAAGAATTCTTTATAACACTAGGAGATCGGTTTCTGGCATGTGGAGACTACAATACCAAACACACATATTGGGGTTCGCGATTGGTGAATCCCAGAGGCAGACAGCTGTATAAAGCTTTAGTAGATCGCAAAAATTGCTTAGATTTCGTGTCCCCTGGACACCCAACTTATTGGCCAACTGATCCTAGAAAAATTCCTGATCTAATAGACTTCGCCATATGTAGAAATATTAGTCGAAATACAGTATCCACAGAGGTATCCTATGATCTGTCTTCTGACCATTCTCCTGTAATTATTACTTATTGCGAGAGACCCAACAACCCAAGATTTCCTAAGGACTCTTTGTGTTTTAAGACAAATTGGCTAAAATATAGGAAATATATCAGCAGTCATATCCACACAAATCCTAATTTACAGTGTGAGGAAGACATAAATAAAACCGTCAATGACTTCACGTCATTGACGATTTCGGCTCTGGAACACTCTAGGTGCCAAATCCCTCCAAAAACTAATACACCTATTTCAAATTCGGATATTGAAAGACTTCTTCTCGAAAAGAGAAGACTCAGAAGAGAATGGCAACATAATAGATCACCTGCTGCAAAGCAGAGGCTGTCCACAGCAGTACGAAAACTGAAAAGAGCCCTTCATTTAGAAGAGGATCGCATAAACGAAAATTATATTAAAAGTTTGACGAGCACAAAATACACAAATTTCTCTCTTTGGAAGGCAACGAGAAACATTAAGCCACCGGTAGAGGCACAAAGCGCTTTAAGAAAAGCTGACGGAACCTGGGCACGAAGTGCTATAGAAAAAGCAACAATATTTGCTGAACATTTAAGTGAAGTATTTCAATCTAATTCCACGGCAAATGAGTTCGAGCTCGAAGAATTTCCGGTTTCAACAATGGCTAATGCAGCCCAATTCGATATTGGTCCTGAGGATGTTAATAGAGTAATTAAAAATAAATTGAACTTGAAAAAATCACCGGGATATGATTTAATAACTCCATCATTGATTAAGAACCTACCAAATGTGGCAATAATTGTGCTTTCTATATTGTTTAATGCGATCTTGAAACTTGGAATTTATCCAAAAAATTGGAAAATTTCTCAAATAATAATGATACCGAAACCGGGTAAAGATTTAACCCTGCCATCTTCTTATAGACCTATTAGCCTACTCCCTTGTTTGTCGAAGCTGTTCGAGAAAATATTCCAGGAAAAGATCATACCTTTTTTGAATGATGGAAATATTATCCCAGTACACCAATTTGGTTTCCGTGAACATCATGGCACCATTGAACAAGTCAATCGTTTAACTGGAGAGATTAGAAAATCTTTTGAATTAAAGAAATATTGTTCTGCCGTCTTTTTAGATGTTGCCCAAGCTTTTGACAAGGTATGGCATAAAGGTCTAGTACATAAAATCAAATGTTTACTACCACTATGTACTCATAAATTGCTGGAGTCTTATCTATCGAATAGACTTTTCAGAGTTAAGTTCAATGATTATGTGACGAGAGAATACAAGATTAGAGCTGGCGTTCCACAGGGAAGTGTACTAGGACCTACGTTATATTTGATTTACACCTCTGACTTGCCTACGTGCGATAAATTAACAATATCTACATTTGCGGATGATACCGCCATTATTAGTTCACACGAAAACCCACTCACAGCATCTAGTCAACTACAAAATTATCTTGTACGTGTGGAGACATGGTTGAAAAACTGGCGAATAAAGGTGAATGAGGTGAATGAGCTGAAAAGTAAACATGTTACGTTCGCTCTAAGGAGAGGAAATTGTCCACCTGTCACACTCAACAACGTTAATATACCGCAGTCTGATTATGTCACCTACCTTGGTATTCATCTTGATAGACGGCTTACTTGGCGCCGTCACATAGAAACCAAGAGACTTCACATGAAGCTAAAAGCCTCTAGCTTTCATTGGTTAATCAGTGATCAATCAAAATTAAGCCTTGAATATAAAGTCATCCTGTATAAGACCGTTTTAAAACCAATTTGGACGTATGGAATTCAATTATGGGGAATGGCTAGCAACACCAGTATTGATCTTATACAGAGGGCCCAATCTAAAATTCTTAGGACCATGACGGGAGCACCATGGTATATAAGAAATGAAAACATCCACAGGGACTTAGATGTGACATTGGTAAAGGAAGAGTTCAAGAAAGTCCGTGAGAAATATATTGTTAAGCTGCAAAACCATCCCAATACGCTTGCAAGACAACTTGTGCAGATCCAACCCCGATCCAGGCTCCGTAGAGCTGATCTACCACCCCGCTAAGATGAGTGCCAGTTAACCATGAAGGCTCTCTTGTTGGAGAGCAACTATTTTTAATTTTAGTTATAAGATTTGAATACTTATTGTTAGGCCTATAAAAGGCAGATTCAATAAACTAATAAAAAACGTATAAAAAAAAAAAAATAAATTCAGTATATATAAAACTTATTTGGAGAAAAATTTGTGTAGATACCTATATAAATTAAACATTTATGAACGATAAAGTCCAATTTCGGGAGGACATTTGTATGGGGGCTAGGTGAAATAATGGACCGATTTCAGCCAGTTTCAATAGGCTTCGTCCTAGGGCCAATCAAATTAGATGTACCAAATTTTATCGAAATATCTCCAAAATTGCGACCTGTACTCTGCGCACAAGGTTTACATGGACAACCAGCCAGCCAGACGGACGGACGGACGGATGGACATCGTTTAATTGACTCAGAAAGTGATTCTAAGTCGATCGGTATACTTTAAGGTGGGTGTTAGACGTTACAAACATCTGCACAAATCCATTATACCCTCCCCACTATAGTGGTGTAGGGTATAAATATTGGTATTCAAATAGAATTCCAATAAATAAGTTTCGTATAAATAAAAGTCATGCGACCTAATTTGACGTCCCACTTCCGGGAATGACTTAAACAACATTTTGGAATCCAAATAGAATTCAACAGAAATAAGTATAGAATTAAGTAGTCATAGTTCCCATATAAGACCCTCTTCCCAAACTACTCACGGAAAAAAATTTTGAAGTGTATCATGTAATCAGGGTTAAAGCTCCCTGGAGCTTTGATGGTCTCCTGCTGTGATTGACAATCAAATATCATTTGCTTTGTGTTTGCCGTCACGTTATGTGCACGAATGAAAAAAAAAATTCATAATGTGTTTTACGTCTCTGATTACCAAAAAAAAAAAAACATCAGTTTCTTTGAGACTTTTGGTAATAAAGGAAAAGTGCGTCCAATTACAAATGGTGATTGACGTATTTATTTGTATGTCTCCTTTAAAGCTTCAAGCATTCGACACTCACACAAATGCATTGATTGACGGGTTTATTTGGTCATCTCCAGGGCACTTAACTGGCTATACATTCTAACTTGTTTTAAACATAAATAGTGATTAACAACGCAAAAAATCTCGAATCTCTAATATATAATGACATCACTGATGATTAAATCCATCTTTTTGGAGCACCCTAATGCAAATATGTGTGTTTACCCATGTATATTATTCAAATAATGTAGCAAGCTATAGTTTTCTCATATAATTATGTATATAGGTAGTTGCCAATTAAATAAGGACATCATTTTAAACACAAACAAATTAAGGTTTATTTAAATTGTAATACAAATTTGGTATATTAGTCTCCCTACCACTTTGGCGCCTTGTTTATGACTTATATGGATAGGTTTACTAAAAATAATCAAGTAATAAAGTATAGTCGGGCATGGCGGCTCTATATCCTACACCTTTTTCTCTTAAAATTTCAATAATTTATTTTCGTGAGTGATTTTCGGAATCATAGCTCTTTATATGTGAGCTATATACCTATCGTCATCATACTATATTATTTATTTCTATATGACACTTATTTCTGTTAAATTTTATTTTCATACCAAAATTTGTAAGAGATTTATGCTTGTTAAAGTGTTTTTGGAAAGAGGACCTTGTATGTGAGCTATGACCAATTATGGACCGATCGCCATGAAATTTGGTCGCGTGACTTATTTCTATATGAAATTCCTTTCTGTTAAATTTTATTTGGATACTAACATTTTTATGAGATTGTCGGATAAAGTGATTGGCGGAAATGGGCTTTGCATTATAGACCGATGGTACTGAAATTTGGTATTGTGATTTCTTTCTAAGGCCTGAGATCGAAAAAATTTTAACATACATATATGTTAACGAAATAGACCACTAAACCACAGTTTTGATTTTTCTTCTATTTGATTGATATTATCATTACAATTTACAAAAAATATTATTTTTATAGTTCTAATCAATAGTGATTAATTTATGAACGTTTTCCGGAAACACTTCTATTAAGATTTTTATTGAGCTTTCTGTCACTTTGTTCGCTTAAAATCTACTACAGTTTTGGACACCTTTTTTGTCTTCTTCAATTCACTTTTAACAACATCCCCACTGGCCTTAGCTCCATGCAGTTTGGAGGATTTGCCTCCCTTAGTACAAATAACACATTATTGTTCTTGTACCACTCAAGACCTTGCTTACCATAGTGACAGGATGCCAAGTCAGACCAAAAATAAGTGGACACATTAAGATGTCTTATGAATGGAAGCAGCCTTTTTTGTAAACATTCCTTGATGTAAATTTCGGTATTTATAGAGCCCGTTGTAACAAATATTTGCTTTTTTTGCTGCAACTGCATATTGTTTGCCATGCCAAGAACTTTTTGGGAATATTCTATGCTTTTTTTTCATAAACTTTTCTAAAACATTTCCTCGAGCATTAGCAAAATAAAAATAATATCATCCATTAAGCAGCAGGAATATTTTTTGTTTAAAATTTGTCTTCAATTTCCGTGCTCTGTGTTTGGCCTCTAAATTTTTAGTATAGTTCATGTCAGGAATATTTTGAGCCTTTTATGTTTTTAAACCCTCATTGGCTTTATCTTTTCGTACTAAACCGAGCTGCTTTCCTACTGGATGTGTTGGGAGCTCTTTGGAAAATGCTTTTTATTTGTTTGGCTTTAGAAACATCATGTGGACCATTCCTTCTACCTGAATCAGGTTTTATATCAACGGACAAGTTCTCCCCGTACTGTTTTATAACATTGGAAAGAGTTTGATATCAGACCTTTGATTGTTTGGCCAACTTTTTGTAAGGCCAAGTTGTTGAAAATATTTAATAATTTTAGTACGCACTTTTTTCGCCACTCATTTTAATCAGATTAAGAACAACTGAACATAATTGACATTAAACATGATAACTGACATATTTTTCGTATGTAGCTTGATAAAAAAAATATTCAAATAATAATTGGGTTAAACGTTCTAATGAAAAACGTGTGTTAAGGTTTTTTCGATCTCAGTCTTTATACTAAACTAATTTTTGTTGATTTCTTATCTGGATACCAGCATTATTAAGAGGTTTATGCTCGTTAAGGTAATGTTCGGAAGTGGGCCTTACTTGGAGGCTATGGCCAATTATTCGATCAACAGTTTTAGGTGTGCTTTATTTGTATATAAAACTTATTTCTGGAAAAATGTGTAGGGATGTCTATATAAAGGAGGATATTTGTATGGAGGTTAGGTGAAATAATATACCGTTTCTTACCAATTTCAATAGGCTTAGTGCTTGGATTGTAGATGATACACGTGGCAAGTTTTATCGAAATATCTTAGAAATTGGGACCTGTATTTTGCGCAGAAGTTTACATAGACAGCCAGACAGACGGACATCGTTGAAGCGTCTCAGGGTGGCTAGTAGACTTATATTTTTGGGCATTATAAACATCAGAACAAACGCATAATGCCCTCACTATGGTGGTGTTGGTTATAAAAAAGATTTAAAAAAACATTACAGTCCTAACTGTTTGATTAAATAAAGAGCTTTCGCCAGTGTATAGAAGGTTTTACTTTTTACAGATATGTGTGTTAGTATTAAATGAGCCACCACCTATAATCCTTTATGTTTATATGAGGTACACGCAGGAAAAATTTAGTTGTGCATGTTTACTGTAACCATTTCAACATTTGTGCATGTTTACTGTAACGATTTTAACATTTTTAACTATATTATAGTCACAGTAACTATTTATATGATTGCGGTAACAATAATAAGGTAAATTTATAATTCATATGATTGCATCAACCATATATATGGTTACAGTAAACAAGTATATATTTGTTACAACCATTTATATGATGAAGGTCTTACCATATTATGTTACTCTGGGCTTATGGATATCATAATCTGAGAACAACATATTATGATAAAATTATTCATCATAAAAATGGTTGTCATAAACCTATTCTTGGTTACTGTAACCATATACTTATATGGTTGATACAATCATGTGAATCGCAAATTAACCATGTTTTATATACCACAATCATCTAAATAGTTACCATGACTATAATATTGTTAAAAAATTGGTACAAATGTTGAAATGGTTACTGTAAACATGCACAACTGTATTTTTATCTGCGTGTAGTTGAATAAATAATTCAAAATCAGGTTCGTTATTTGTTGTTTGTTCGTTGAATATGTAGTTGATTATAGCTAGTTGTGTATTTAAAAAATTTCATGAATATTAAGACACATATTTATAATAATGTGCATTTATGTACAGTAAATATATTTACTATATCTTCCGCTTAGCGTGCAAATGTGTTATGTCCCTTTAAACAAATTTTACAGGAGACACAAAAGTTTTTTGAAATAATTTGTTAGACATATTTTTGCAATTTATATATAATGATATTAATATAAATTTCGATATAAGTTAATATTAATGGTAAATTTCACTTTGCTAGATTTAAGCGTGCAGCAGGATTCATACAAAATCGGGGAAATTATGTACCATACGAATTGAAGCTGAGAGACCTAGATAGACGATTTGGATTTGTGCAAAATGCTGCTTGAACGCTATAAATGAATATAAGTTTTGCACTGTAACATTAATTGCGATATAAATGGCTCCTTACGATAACCCGAAGCGTAAGAAATCGATTGTGAAGCCCAGTCAACCAGTCTAATCGACACCAAAGCCATATATCCATGGCGCTAAGATAATTCTCTGTATTTGGTGTGAGTTGCTGACCATCACAGGAAACCTGTACCGAATGCAACTGATTCGTTTGAAGCGAGCATTGGCCGCAAAATGCTCAGAATATGCTGCCATACATAGAAGACGTAATATTCCATCATGACAACGCTAGCCTACATGTTGCAATACCTGTTAAAAACTATTATGAAAGAAGTGGTTAGGAAGTTTTTCCTCACCCGCCTTATAGTCCAGACCTAGCCCCGTCCGACTACTATTTGTCTCGATCGATGCAGAACGATGTCTTTGGGATACGCTTCACTTTGGAGCAGAGTATCCGATATTGGCTTGATTCGTTCTCTTGTCCTCAAAAGATGAGCAGTTCTTTTGGCTGGGAATCCATATGTTGCCAGAAAGATAGGAATATTTCATAGCTAACAATGACCGATACATTGACTAACATTTCAAAATAAAAGCTACAAATTTGAAAAAATCCCACATTTTTAATTCATACATCCAATATCTCGACAATAGTGTCTTTCTTGATCTAATTATCGCTTAATTTAACAGCACAAAAATAGCAGTCATCAGTTTGGTTTTTCGGTTCTATCCAAATCATAGCTACAGCAAACTTCATATGACAACGTTAACTGTTTTTCCACTGTCTTAAATGTTCATTTCACACAAAGTTTGGAACAAAAGGATTATTGAGTGTATTAATCTTTATCTAAAATTAATTGAAATACGTGTCTTTCACTAAGTCTGTTATAGGTTTGTTGCCTGTGTATTGATCACAAATGTAACAAAACACATTTCGGTCATTACGACATCTTTTTCACGGCGAGGACATAATGTTAAAATCTATTTATTATATTAGAAAAGTACATATAAGATTACGAAACGGGCACATTATCATGATATTATCTGTAATACATTTAAAGTTAATAGCAAAACACTTTTGGGAAATATTTTTGTACTTAACTCTGGTTCCGCTTGACTGATTTTTCCCGTTTGCAATGTTAAACATTTCTTGTTAACAAAGAATATTTGAGGAAAGTTTCATCCTCGTATATCTATACCTCAGACAGACGGACGGACATAGCTAGATCGTCTTAGAATTTTATAAGGACCCCGAATATATATACTTTTTGGTTCTACGACCCATATTTTGATATTTTACAAACGGAATAATAAACTCAATATACCCCCATCTCTTTGGTGGTGGTTATAAACATATAAAAATGTTAATTACCGCTAAAGTAATCTTTATTGTTGCTTATAATACAGTAAAATCGAATTAAATATTTCCTTCATTCCAACACATTGCGTTAATTGCTAACAAATTGAATGCAGTGTAAGGGCTTATTAACATAATATTTCGAATGAATTTTTAACCAGTCATTCGGTTTGAGTTCTTTCTTAACTTTGACAAATTGAAACAGTTTTTCTTAGCGCCCGTGAACAAAATGAAGAATGACAATGAATTTAACGTGCGATTAATAAATAATTTTTTTAACATGAAACAACCAACTCTGGGCTGACTTCACTGGGTGTCTATTATTCATACATTATACGTACATACTTACATATCGCTCATTTGCTGCAACAACGACATAACTCAAAATCCGGGTGTTTTGAACTGAATAATATGAAATATGCGCCGTTCTATAGTCTTTCATATAGTTTTATCAGTTTTCAAAAAAGTCAATAATTTTTTTAGTGAGAGTGTTTTTTCGTTGTAAACGTCAAAACGAAAATTCACGTTTTCTCGTATATTTGACAAGAAAAAATTTGAGTTGAATACAGATTAGAAGGATATTAACAACTACTATTCAAATTAGGTTTTATTTCTAAAATCTCATGATTTGTTGAAAATTTATTTAAGAAATAGTCAAATGTCATAAAACATTCAAAGCCGTTTTTCTCGAAACGACTTTTTTTGAATTATGACGTTGTTGCAGCAAATGAGCGATATATTCACACCAGAGAGAGAGAGTGTTTCCTTGAGGCAATTAGTTACATTTTTCATTTTCTAAACGTTTTTTCATGACATTAACACATAAACACGCACACATTCCCACACTTATGTATGGATATGTATGTATATAGAAATTAACACTTATTAAACATCAGAGCCATCAATTTCAAGTCACTTGTTTAATATTGTGCGTGGTGTTTGTTGCACGAGTACGAGTACGTTGCATGTTGTATAAATGAATGTATAACAATTTGTTGTCTGAAGAAATTAATTTGATTTACAGAAGCCCATTAAATTTTGTTACTAAATTAGCTTCTGTAGTCGTTTTAGCTTTCACTTTCACTTTCGCTTTTATTTTAACTTTCGTTGATTCCTGTGTATTTGGTCCCGCTGTCTATTCGTTTAATAATAATGTAAAAGTGGCTAAATATACTAATATAAGTAAGTAAGTATGTGAGTGTAATATTTTTATGTTTATGTTGTCATTGAACTTAAGAAATACAATTTATTTCACATGTCAACACTTACATGCGCACAACTACAGTCGAAAGCAAAATTGTTGCTAATAATTAAGTGTTTAAGTACCTTTTTTTGTACTATTTTCAAAAAAAAATAAAATATATATTTTTGAACCTTTACTCTTCTGAATTGAATAATATTTCGCCATGCAAAATTTAAAGTTCTCCAGAATTTCGATGTTTTGGTTTTTATATAGATTCAAAGTTCATATTTTTTAATAGAGGTGTGCAAAATACTTAAAACTGTCAATAACTGATATCTTGGAGTTAAAATTTTCTAAAAATTAGTTTATGCTGTTTATGCCAAACTTTGGAAATGGCATTCTAAGGATGTCAGAAATATGTCAGAAATCTGTCTGTCTGTCTGTCGAAATCAATTTTCTGATGTTTTCTTTTTAAAATGTTTTCTTTTTAAAATCTATTTTTGGCCTATTTTCGATCTTTATCTCTATTTCTGACACATAAATATAGACAATATGGATATCTAATGATAGATATTTCAAAGTCCATTGCAACGATCTATATAAGGCTATAGTAATTTGGACCTTCAATGGGTCAAAATCAGGAAAAATATTTTTTAACCCGAATTTTTTTTCACAAAAAAAAAAACATTTTTTTTCACTAATAAATTAAAAAAGAAAATTTTAAAATTTATTTTTTTTTTTTTTTAAAAATTGGAAAAAATTTTTAAAAAACAGTTTCGAAAAAAAAATTTGAAAAAAAATTTTTTAATTTAATTTTAAAATATAATTTGGTGAAGGACATAAAAGATTCGGCACAGCCGAATATAGCTCTCTTACTTGTTCATTTTTAATAAATGTTTATTTTATCTAAGATTTATAAAACAACATTATCACAGAGCTGAATGATTGATCTTTTACAAACAAGAATTATGTTTTGAGAACTAAGAAAAATTCAGTTTATTTGGAAAATAGAGATACCTAAATAAGCACAGAATCAATATCATTTTTGCAACGTGTTTGGCGGTTTGAAGAAAAGCCACCAGTATTAGGAAAGTTGTTGTTTATTTTACCACTCACTGTATGTGAATTTATTTCTCTACCCCTACATTATATTTATATATACTGGAAAATAAGTAATTACATTAGTGTGGCACACAATACAATAAAGTATTTGAAGTTCTAAAATAACAGATTTTTCCTTAAACGTTGTGATACCATGGAACACTGATCAATTGGAATCCGCATCAGGGAATACTTATCGTTATCCGTATTCCGGATTATTTTATCTGTTTGATATAAGTTGCTGTCAAGCGCTATTTTTTTTTTTTTTTTTTTTTTTTTTTTTTTTTTTACTTGGACCAGCACTCAGGGGATGACCCCTACTCATGCAATGCATTGTGTTGGAACTAGGAAAATAGGTTATGGGAAGGAGGATAGAGGGAGTAGTGTTTGTGGACATTTGATTTGAATTTTCCTACATTGCAAGGGACAGGAAATACTTCGACAGGAAGCTTATTCCACATACGGACGGTACGGCTAAAAAACGAATTTTCTCTGTAGTGTGTTGTGCGATCCACTGACCAATCGACCACGAATGGATGAGCCCCCGATGATGAACGCGTATTTCGTAAGAAACTACGGGTTTCGGGAACGAGTTCCCTAATTTCATCAGAACACATTCCATTATAGTATCGATAGAACAGTGAAACACAACCCACATTGCGACGATGCTCCAGAGAATCAATAGAGCTGGATACCCTACTGTCACCGATAAGCACCTTCGCCCTCTCCTGTACGCGGTCGAGTAACTCCAAAATAGACTTTGAAGCACCGGCCCACACATGAGAGTTGTATTCCATTTTGGGTCGGATATAAGTGGTGTAAATAGTAAGGAGATCAGATGAAGTGAAGTATTTCTTACACCGTCTTAGAAAACCGAGGCACTTGAATGCTTCTTTCGACACTTGAAAAATGTGTTTTGTCCAGCGAACATCACACTGAATTTTCATGCCTAGAACATCGAGAGCTTCTGATTCCTTAATATTTACACCACCCATAGAAACAGATGAAGCAACATGATCTGTCGTGCGTTTATGTGTTAACATACAACATTGAGTCTTACGTGCATTAAAATCGACTCTGTTCGCATAACCCCATTCAGAGATTGTCACAAGATCTTGGTTAAGTGTATCATTCATGTTTTGCCTCATTGCCCCAATCTCCGAAAGGCTTGGCCTATAGTTGAATGAATATGAATGGCAAATGTTGCTGTCATCTGCAAAAGAATAGATAGGGTTGGAAGTTTGACTTAGAAGGTCATTTAGAAAAATAAGGAATAGAGTAGGAGAAAGAACGGAGCCTTGCGGTACCCCTGAATTAATCTTGAACTCATTTGATGAGATCCCATCTACAACAACTCGTATAGTGCGATCTCTGAGAAAGCTCGATATAAATCGAGAGAAGTCATTACCGACACCAAAATTGTTATAAATTGTTTAACGGCACATGTTCCATTATAAATCAATTATTAATTCTTAACTTAGATAACATTTAAATTTAACTATATTTTGTTTAAATTATTTTCCTTACAATATACAAAATATTAATATCGAATAAAACAAACGAACTTAAATACTCTGTTCCATTCTATTTAATTATCACTAAGTTCAAATAAAAAACACTGAATATTGACATTCCAGTGTTAAGACTAGTTTATATTTATTTAACTTTGCGGTTTAGTGGTCACTTTTCTAACCACCTTTTCTATAGTCTTTAAAACATAGTTAATTGGCATCTATTGAAATTTTGCAAAACAATTAAATTTTTTTGAAGTCATCGTTTATGTGTTTTTGCAAAACTTTGCCGTCAGGGTGCTTTGGTTAGATTAATATATTATTTAGAAAATATTGTAAGCCGCAGTTTTTCTAAGAGACTTTCACGCATTCAATAAAAAGAAGGACAGAGTGTTTATTATTCATCGAATACGCTCGAACAAAAATGTTTAGAAATGCCTCCTTAAAGCAAATTAAACTGTAATGTATGCCGGAAATGCTACATTTAAAGGGAGCCCACCTAATGTACATATCCATTTAGAAATTACACTTATAAGCTTCTACCTATTAGCTTTACAACAATATGCTGCTTCTAATACGTCGTCATACACCTTCCGGTTATTTCTAAATTGCCAACTTGTAAATAAACACTAAATTACTGTTCCAACGAATAAAAATCAAAAAAAGAAAAAAAAAACAATGTTGTTCTCGCTCTGAGTCAGAATGTCAATGTAAAAGAAACATGTGTTTTTTCCGTTGTTCTTTTCATTTATTTTAATAAGGAAACACATGGTGTAACAAAAATGTCTTTACATTTTTGTATTGTTAAATGCTACAAACACATCGTACATATTTCTACATAAATATTTATATGTTTGGGTATGTTTGTCTATAAAGGAAACTGCACTATATTACAAATAATAAAAAGACATGAAACATTAACTTTTTCTGTATCCAATTTTTTATATCCGCCTTCTTAATAAGATAAGTCTATTCAGTTTGTTAGGGCATTTGCAACATAACATTGTAAACCAGTAACTTGGCTTATTCCTGTTCTCCTAAGAATAACACAGTGCAACCATATACGGACACTACTACGTGATGAAAGACCCGTTTCTCCCAGTTTAGTCCAAAGTAGTGCACGTTTTGTTTAATGGTCCCCCAAATATGAGCTACAACTTTGCCTCAGAGGGTAAATCAAAATTTCGAACTGTTTAGAAGATATGAGCCTGAGAAATTATTACTTTTTTGCAAAAATTACACCGTGGACCCAAATCTGCGGGCTAAACTGGGACACAGGGGTCTTTTTTTTATCACGTAGTGGTGTCCGTATATGGTTATTTTTCCATGACTCCAAATTATGATCAATTA